>OY728159.1:681514128-686514128 GCA_963277665.1 Viscum album | reverse complement strand
GGTCGTGTGCCACCAATGTGGGAGGCCTGGGCATATCCGACCAGCATGTCCACTTCCTCCAAAGCCTTGTTTCCAGTGTGGAGGTATGGGGCATTTGCAGCGCTTCTGCAGTGTGGCACGTCCACTCCCAAGTGGGGCAGGGTCAGTGGCTTCAAGAGGAGTGCCAACACAGTCCGAGCCGTCAAGGACTGGGGGATCTCGATTTGGTGGTCGTGGTGGTAGGGCTGGATCATCTTCTGGGCAGAGCCAGTTCAGGGCACAGCCTCAGGCTAGCGGTCGTTCTCAGACAGATACTGGACACCTCCATGCAGTGGACCAGACACCAGCAGGATCAGAGGCGGGACCTTCGACAGTTCGAGGTACCGTTCTGATTGCATCTTCTATTGCTACTGCTCTTTTTGATACTGGTGCCTCTATTTCATTCATTTCTGCCCATTTTGTGGACATTCTGAATTTTCCAACTGAGTTGATGTCTTTCGCGATGGAGTTGGTGACACCGCTGGGAAAGAAGAAGGAGCAGGGCCTTAGGTGCCCCTCATGTGCACTTTCTGTATCAGGGGTCGAGATGGAGTGGGACCTTATGGTCTTAGATATGGACCTTTTTGATGTCATACTCGGGATGGATTGGCTAGTTCACTTCCAGGCACACATCGACTGCTACAGAAGGCGTGTGAGTTTCACGGCACCTGACGGGAGTCGTCAGGTTTTTCATGGTGAATGGGATCCTCGGTCAGGTCGCGCAGGGCCTCCACTCCCAGAGTTGGGAAGTGTTATCTTCCAGTTATCTTCGATTGTGCTAGAGGATGGTCTTTCCCCTGAAGGTGCACTACCTCATGTAGTGAATGAGTTTCCTGAGGTATTCCCTGATGATTTTTCTGGTTTTCCCCCGGAGCGGGATGTGGAGTTTTCGATTGATCTGGCGCCGGGAACACAGCCAATATCTCTTCCCTCCTATCGCATGGCCCCCACCGAGTTGAGGGAATTAAAGATACAGCTGGACGACTTAGAATCCAAAGGATTCATTCGCCCGAGCGTCTCCCCTTGGGCCGCTCCTGTGTTGTTTGCAAAAAAGGCTGATGGATCCCTCCGGTTGTGCATTGATTACCGGAAGCTGAATAAGGTAACAATTAAAAACAAATACCCTTTGCCCAGAATAGATGATTTGTTTGACCAGTTGAAGGGAGCAAAGTGGTTCTCAAAGATAGACCTGCGTTCAGGGTATCATCAACTCAGGGTGAAGGAGTCAGATATCCCAAAGACAGCCTTTCGGTGCAGGTACGGCCACTTTGAGTATTTGGTCATGCCCTTCGGATTGACCAATGCTCCAGCAGTCTTTATGGCACTTATGAATAGGGTGTTTCATCAGTATCTCGATTCCTTTATTGTGGTGTTCGTGGATGATATTCTGGTATACTCTAGCTCTGAGGAGGAACACGAACATCACTTGAGGATCTTTTTAGGTACATTACGGGATCACCGCCTCTATGCAAAGTTGTCAAAGTGCACCTTCTGGATCAGAGAGGTGAGATTTCTGGGGCATGTGATCTCAGAGCACGGAGTTTCAGTGGACCCTGAGAAAATTAGTGCGGTTATGTCATGGGAGCAGCCGAAGAATGTGTTCGAGATCAGAAGTTTCCTTGGCCTGGCTGGTTACTACAGGCGATTCGTTCGGGATTTCTCTCGGCTTGCATCACCAATGACTGCGCTCACCCGGAAAGGGGTGAAGTTTGTATGGGGTCCAGAATGTCAAGCATCATTCGAGGAGCTGAAGAGACGGTTGACTACCGCCCCTGTGCTGATTTTGCCTGAGGCTGGGAAGGGTTATGTGGTTTATTGTGATGCTTCAGGTATGGGTCTTGGGTGCGTGCTTATGCAAGATGATCACGTGGTGGCTTATGGCTCTCGCCAACTCCGACCACATGAAAAGAACTACCCTACCCATGACTTGGAGTTGGCAGCGGTGATGCATTCTTACCCCGAGGTGTACGAGGTAAGCCAACAATGAAGTCCATGGAAACCTCTTCCCACTTCCAGGTAGGAATGGGGTTTGATCTTACTTGGAAATCCATATCCTTTCCAAGTTCCTTGGGCTGCCTCAGCATAAGTCCCACACTAAGTTTCAACTAAGCATATTTTGCTTAGAGGTCCTTATCACATGAACTTAAAAGGTATTATGTGTTCTATTAAGTGAAACCAAACTACGAGGGTTCTGATTCCTTTCACAAGGATACGTAGGTATCCCATTTTACTGGCACGATCCCAAAATCAAACCAAACCTTTGTCTCCCTGGATGACAATAAATTCCAGAGTTCCCCACTAAGTGGCTTAAAAACTAGTATCATCAAAATGATGATTAAAAGAATCTCTAAGCAGTATATTAGAGGATACCAATGATGGAAAACCTTGAATACATATGGGTATTTCCAATAATTAAGAACCTTTAATTCACACTGATGATTATAAAATTTTACACATGTTAATAAGTGATTATAAATTCTAAGGGATACTTATGATATACTTGGTGAATTAATAAGGATTCATGAAAATATTTTAATTTTACAAAGAGAGTCCCAGAGTAGACAATAATTCCTCCCAAAAGAGTGTGACGAGTCCGACCTCCCATCCTCTCGACCAATGCACGTTCTTAAATATGGTAAAGTTCAAAACATAATGAATGCTTTCCTTTGGAAAGAAGGTCCTCTTTGGATAAAGAACTATTGGATGTTTCTAGTTCCATGAATAAATCCAATGGAAACAACTTGGAAACAGTGATTCTTAAATCCAAAATACACATTTCAAGGAACTACAAAATAACCATGTCATAGACTTAATAGACCACCTCACTCTCTTCCTATTTAGATCCCGAGACATGAATCTGAGAGCATTCAACTCCACCTTCACAACCACTCATGAGGGATCTTCACTGGAACCATCCTTTAAATGATCATTCACTTGTACTTAGGGAAGACAATTTTTATTGAATAATTCAAGAAATATTCCCCAAGATATATCTCTTGGATCACCAAACATTATCTCACACCACCTTTGAGCATCCTTCCAAAAAAATATAGTGACCAAATCAACTTTGAATTCATCATGAGTCTTCAATAACCCAAAATAACCTCAATATCCTCCAACCATCCATAGAGTCAGGGATGGAGGACCCACCAAAGAACTTCAACACTTCCTACCTCTGTAATTTCAACAAGGATCTATCCTAGTATCTCTCTTTCTCTTTCACACACTCCAAACCTTGATAGAATTTTGATGGCATAGTGACACATTCCTATCATGAGGCAAGGAAAAAGAAAATTTCTAAATTTTTCCTAGTGTAGGATAATGGATATCTAGGGTTGTTTCACTTGAGGAGCTTCACATCTGTCTACTTACTAATTCTAATTAACCTAAAACTACTTAATTTTGTGGTTTTTATTATTTTCTTAAAAATAATGAAATTTTTGGTTTTTTATTTGGAAAATAAATAAAATGATATAATTAAAACTAATATACTATGAAATAAAGAATAAATAAAGAACTTTTTCCTAGGTTTGGTTTTTGGTTCTATCATTATTATCTTTTATTTTTTTAAATTAAGTTTGATAATCCAATTATGAAATCTCATTCATGGATTACTATCCTTTTATTTAGTGATGTAAAATATCAAATGCCTTAAGTAATCTAAATTACACCTCCTCCTGTAATCAATGTTGATGAAACAACTCAATCAAGAGTGTGACATCTTCTAGGACCTGACTCCATCATATTTAATTTCATACATTGATTGGATTAATTACACAATGTGAAGAGATAATGATAAATGGAAGAGAGGGAAAATAATAAAATAAAAGAATAGAAATAGAACTAAGTTTCATGACATGGTGGAAAACCGCTACTAATGCATGTCTCTCGCATATACCTCAAACAAAAAATAAATTTTAAGAAAGAATTAAAGAACACCTAATAAAAATTATAAATGTATTATAAATATAATAACTTAGGATAAGAATGATATTTTGATATAAAAAACAACTTCATTTTTTAAAATAAAAATTCTAAATTTATTATAAATATTGTACCGTAAAATGTAGTTATTACTATTTATTCCTGCTGGTTTAATGACTATAATAGTCATATTTATTAATTTAATTTTTTTAAAAGTATCACAGTTTTTTTAGTTTGGTATTGTGTGTTACAATAGCTACTCAACACTATATTTATTAAGGGGAAATATTCATTAAAATCTTGGGTCATCACATTATTTGCTCCTTAAGAAAATTTTCCCTTGAAATTTCATTTCATACCTGAAGGAGAAAAAAAGGAGGGTACTTCTATTTCATTATCTCTTCAAGTCCCCATGTTGCCTCTTCATATATATAGTTTCTCCAAATTACTTTGAAAAGGTGAGTTGTCTTGTTATGTAGAACTTTGTCTCTATAGTCCAATATCTTCACAAGATACTCCTTATAAGAGAGATAATTATCTACCTATACTATATATGAATTTAGTACATGTAAGGTATATGGTATATACTTCCTCAAGAGGTATACATAGAACACATCATGTACATTGGTAGGTTTGGTGGGATCTCTAGTCTATATGACACCATTTTGTTATGATTAAGAATCTCATAAGGGCCAATGTATCTTGTAATTAGTTTCCTATTCTTCCCAAATCTCACGAATCTATTCCATAGAGATATATAAAGGAACAATTTAGCACCAAATTAAAATTAAAAATATCATTGATGATTTTCAACATAAATCTTCCATCGACTATGCACCGCTTTGATGTGCTATTGAATTCCTTGACCTTATTTGTCATTTCATTACTAGTTCAGATCCCAATAACTTACATTCACCAACCTCATCCTAATTTTCAGAATTTATACATTTTTACCATATAGGGATTTATATGGGGCTATTTGAATGCTTAATTGGAAACTATTATTATATGATAACTCAACCAAAGAAATATGTTGATCCCAACCTCCATAAAGTCCATAAAGTAAGCTCATAATATATCCTAAAATGTATGGATAGTTCATTAAGATTAGAAATAAGTATGGGGGGGATAAGTCATAATGAAGTTCAACTCTATGTTTAGATAATGTTAAAGACTCTTTCTAAACTTCGAGGAAAACCTTAGATCTCAATTATATATAATCGATAATGGTGTTCCATATAGCCTCTCTACTTCTCTAATGTATATTTTTACAAGTTTATCAAGTGAGAAGTATTATTGATTTTAAATGAAGTGATCAATATTTATAATATGGTTCACCATAAACCATATAACATTATTCCCTTTGGATGTCATTAGAATACCCATGACAAAATCCATAGTGATGTTCTCTCATTTCCATGTAGGTATGGGAAATGGTTTCATAATTACTTTATACTTTTTAATTTTCTCTTTCACCTTTTGACACACTAGGAACCTTTATGTATATTATATAATATCCTTCATCACATTGTCCTACTAATAGTGTTCTCGGTGATCTCTATACATCTTTATGCTCACTGGGTGAATGAAGAATGTTAAGTTATAGTAATCATTCAACAAAAACTTTTTTATATCTAGATATAAGGGTATTCATAATCATTTCCCAAATCTCACAACTCCTTCATCAACAATGTTAAAATAAAATTATTTCCCTTCCTCAGAACATCCACCATATTCTATATATCCACACAATTCCTTTGATATTTCTTAATCTTCTCCAGTAATGATTTCCAACCAATCATTTGAGAAAGGTGGTATGATGTTCCTTCCTTTATGATTACCATGTCTATCATTTTAACCTATAATAATATTTGATCATTCTCAATACTCATCATAGATTAGGTTGTAATATATTTTCTACTTAGACCATCTACCACTTTTTTCACCTTCCTCGGATGGTAGTGGATTAGGAAATCCTAATACTTGATTAAATATATCCATATTCATTGTCTCATGTTGATCTCATTTCATATGAATATATATTTTATGATCTTGTGGACCATATATATATCACACTTCTCCTTATAGAGTTAATCCCTCAAAATATTCAATGAAAATATTACCACATACAACTCAAGATCATGCATCAAATAGTTCTATTCATGGACCTTCAATTGTCTTAAGATATATGCTATCAATTTATCATTCTACATGAGTACATAGACCAATAACTTTTTGATGAATCATTGTAGATAAAAGATACTTCCCCACTTCT
The DNA here is from genome assembly GCA_963277665.1 of Viscum album. Classification (NCBI taxonomy): domain Eukaryota; kingdom Viridiplantae; phylum Streptophyta; class Magnoliopsida; order Santalales; family Viscaceae; genus Viscum; species Viscum album. Next base: position 686,507,911 of record OY728159.1, on the reverse strand, counting down.
AGTTATGGTGAGTACAAGTGCTTTGGTTATCCTATTATTTTTCTCCTTGAAGATATATTCACACTCATATGTCCATACATACTTCCATCCCTTCTAAGTCAGTTTAGTTAGTGAGTTTTAAAATCATGAAAAGTTTCTCACAAATCATCAGTAGTACTCAGATAATCCAAGGAAACTATGGAACTCTATTTTATATGTTTGTATAGTCCATTCCTAAATCACTTTAGTCTTTGAAGGGTCTATAGATACCCCCTTACATGTGATAACATGCCCACATAATTATACTTTCTCTATCCAAAACTCATATTTATTTTACTTTGTATATAAATTATTCTTCATCAATTTCTTCAACACAATACTCAAATACTTGTCATGTTCCTACTTTATTTTTGAGTATATAAGAATAAATTCTATAAATACTATGAAAAAATTATTGAGGAAATATCTAAATACTCTGTTAATTAAGTCTATGGAGATCGTTAGAGCATTCATGAGTCCCAATGGAATTACTATAAACTAATAGCCCCTATACCTTATAAGGAAAGAAATCTTGGGAATATTCTCTTTATTCACCTTTAACTAATTATATCCCTATTGAAGGTCCACTTTAGATAAGTACTGAGATCCTCATAACTGATCAAACAAGTCATCAATCCATGGTAGGAGATACTTTTTCTTTATCATGCTCTTGTTGAGTTCATGAAAATAAATACATAGACACATCAACCTATCCTTATTCTTAATAAAGATAACCAATACACCCTATGGTGAAGCAATTAGGCATATGAAGCCCATCTTCATATTTTTTTGTAATTACTTCTTATGTTCATCTAGTTCAATGGGGTATATTTTATATGGAGTCTTGGATATTGGTAGGGATCCAAGAATAATCTCAAATGACAACTCAACCTATCGGTCAAGAGGAAAACTAGTCAAATCTTTAGGGAATAAATCTTCACATTCCCTTAAAATGGGCATGTATTCAAGAGTGGTCCTCCCATTTATTTCAACCATTTGATCTATATATGACTGCTTATAATGAAACAATATCGATAACTGTAAATATGATTCCAAAGGAGATTCATTCTTCTCATTACACTTGTATAGAATCAGAGGATAATTTGAGATATGTAAATTTATTTCCTTCTCCTCACAATTGATATGGGATTTGTAAAGAGAAAACCAGTCCATTCTTGGTATAACATCAAATTCCACTAATGTAAGTATAATAATATTTTTCTAGTAGATTCATCCCATAAAGTTTCACAACCCCTCCACCCCATATGTACCCCTCCTGGTCCAAAAATAAAAGGAGAGAGATAATTACCTCTAATTACCACCTTCAATATGATCAAATATATCGACCCATACTTTTCAGACACAGATATCAAATCTTAGTAGATGAATTTTCATTACAATAATATAATGATCCACACAAAAATTGTATAGGTCTAGTGCCTTTGGAGACTTGGATACATAAACAACTAGTTCATAAGTGAACTGCATCACCCCCAACTATTTTATTTACAAGTATCACCCTTATTAGAAATATCATTAATAATACCTTTCTTCATAACTTGGGGAAAAGAAACATAAGAAAGGATGAGCTTGGATGCTTAGTAAGGGTAAACAAGAGAGATATTAAGGATAACTTAAACATCACATGAGCATAAGGGTATTATAAAATGATCATAACATTTTAAAACCATACCCTACATATCATAATCTTGAGTCATCTCATAAATCTTGTTAGTTAATAATACATGAATCATAAATTAATCAAAGAACATGAGACTTGAGAGCATAATATTGGCATAAGACATAATTTTTTATAATACATATAAGCATAGAAAATAATTTCCTTATTTTTCAAGGATTACTACTAAGACTATCATAGTGGAATGATTTCACTCCCAAAACCATTATAGTAGTCAATGTTCACTCCCCAAACTATTATAGTGGACAAAGTCCTTTACTGATCCGGGTTCACTCCCTATTCTAGTCCTATTTATCTCATTAGATATCCATATTTACCCAAAGAATTAGAGGGATGTATAATTTTAGCCCCACCCATAAAATTATTGAAATCATACATATGTGTTCCATACTATCATAAAAAATTCATCATGTCATAACCCATGAAAAGGAAACATATTTCATAAACATTTCATCATAGATTAACCCGTGGAAAATAAACAGGTTCTATAAAAATATTGTTATCATAATCATAAACCATCTAGATAATTAATAAGGATGGTATCATTGGATTATATCCCCTGTAATGATTAGGAAACATCAAAGGATTCTATCTTAGATGGAAAATTACTTTAAAAAGATCACTTGGAACATATCTTGAGGAAAATACCTTTTTTTATTTGTAATAACTTATTTCAAATATAAAAAATTCCTAAATATTAAAGGAAACGTTTTATTTGAAAATATCCTTGTAAAATTATAATGTAATCTTCAAAACATTAGGTAGTCATGATGGTGTAAAATTACATTCATACCGTACATGTTAAAGCAAATATCCCTTTCAAATTTTCAGTAAAAAGTCAAAATTACCTCATTCATACATTAAAAATAATACTCTCTTAAAACCATTTTTTTAAAGTAAAACATGGTTAAAAATTAATTTAAAAAATCATTTAATAGTATTAAAAACATTTTGAAAATAGTTTTAGACAACATGGACATAAAAGATAAATAATATTTGACCAAAGAGATAAATAAAGTTGATTTTACTTAAAAAAATTCTTCTAGAATATTGAGTAATTAAAGAGAGTAAAATGAGGGAAAAGAATATATTTCCAAGAAATTAATATAGGATAAGAAAAATCAGAATATTATTGATAGGTAGGTCATGAAATTTCATCACTGGAATCATAAACATAAATAACCCCAATAAACAATTAGATTATTACATAAAAGCATTACCTCAAGTTTCACTTTCTTCAAAAGTGCTCTAAAATCCCGTATAATAAATATAAATTTATTATAATTCTATACCAAAATAATTTCCATACTTATAATATCATATATTATTACTTTATAATATTTAAACACCCATTTATTAATAATCCCTTATTAAAATTGTTGTTTCCAAGTGTTAACTATTTCATTTTTTATAAGAATTCCGGTTTGGTAGTTCCTGTACTTGTACTTTGATCATAATTTTATCATATAAATAATGTTAATAATTATATAAATATCATATATATTCATTATATACATATTTATATTCATCCATAAAAGTTAGAGATAGAAAAATGAATTACATCGTATATGGAGATGATAGGCCGTACGTACACATAAACGTTCTTTTCATTTTTTGATGGATGGAATGAAAGAAAGGTAAATGGTAATTCACATTTAAAAAATAATTTTTATATCACATATATCATATATATTAATTAAATCTATCCCTATTACCACCCATGTCAAAATAAATCAAAAAATGAATCATATCACTTCGTGGAGGTGGTAGTCCACACGTATGTACAAGCGATGTTATTATTTTCCAAAAATAATAAGGTAATAAGTTTGGTGTTATATTATAAATAAATAACAATAATTATTTCATAAATATCATATATATATATATATATTAAATTAATAATTATTTCTATTTGTGAGAGAGAGTGATGGAAAACGAATTACAACGGTTTGCGAGGCGATAGTTCATCGTATACAGGATCAACAGTTTCTTTTCCTATTTGATGGAAGAGGAGATGGACATAGGTTATGAAATTAAAATAATTATATATTAGTATATTTAATATATTTTTGTTATTATTTAATCATAGTTTTATAATATTTTAAGGAGTTATAGGATGAAATAAAATGAAAGATCATGGTTAGGAACTATACATCTTCTTTTAACAACCTCTTTAGGTTTATACCTAAATCCTCCATATGATGGTTTTATGATAAACAAATGGAATATAGGTCATGGGTAGGGATTGAATAAATTAATTTGAGTAGTTATTGGACAAACCTAAAGGATCTTTAAGTGTGGAGAGGAGAGGATAGGTGGTGTGCTTTTATAAGTGGGGGAGAGGACTCACTTGGATTTTTTGAAAAGAATAAAGTATATTAATATCTTATTCACACCAAATGGATAAAAAAGAGACCATTAAAAAATATTATATTATTTAGGGTCAAAATATGGACATAAAATATAATTTATACATGTTTTTATGTCATTTTAACCTTTATGTATTTAGTTTAATCCATGGTAAACTTGTTTTAAGCTTAACCGTGGTAACATACTTTTATTGTTTTTACTATTCATTATGATAAAAAAATAAGTTAACCTTATTAGATAATATTAATTTTTATAATTATAAATATGTAATCAATTTTAAAAAATTCAATTCATTTAATTGGTATAATTTAATTTAAAATTAAACCTGCAAATGCGATGAAAAATAGTTTTCCAAAGAAAATATTTTCTTATGTATAAAATATTTTTATATAAAAATTCAACATAAAATTGATTCCAATGAAAAAAATGGATTTATAATAATATAATTGAAATAATTTTTCTTTTAAAACCATTTAAAAAATTTAACTTTGTAAATGCTTTAAATGAAAAGTTAATATTCAATAAAAATTAGTATTTTTCACTATTCATAAAAAAATTAATCTTTTTAGAAAATTATAAAAATTTAAATCTAAGATAATTTTGAAATACTGATTTAAAATATTAATTTAATTTTAACAAATAAATTTTATAAAATTTTTAAAAATTAATTTTAAAATAATTACCCAAAATGTGACGAAACCGCTTTTTAGAAAAATAAAATTTTTAAGAATAAAATAGGATCTATTCTTATCCCATGACTAGAAAAAAATATTAGATGAAAGATAAAAAAATTTATTGTATATATTTAATATATAAATTTAATTAAAATAATTCACTAATCATGTTTAATTTAATTTATTTAGATAAAAACACATTGTGCACGTAAATCTAAATTTTCAAAAAAAAAACATTTGTTTTACTTCCAAATGATTTTTATTTTTCATTTCCAATCAATTTATAACCTATTAATTTATTTTATGCATGTGTAAACCATATAATTTTCATAATTTAGTTAGTACTATTCATAACTACCAATTTAATAGCTAGTTTATAATAGTATACTATATTACAATTTATTTAGACCCAGGGTTACATGTATCACAAGCTATAGAAGTGATTAAATTTATTTGAAAATGAAATATGTCATAAAATTTAAGGGTGTAACATTATACCCCCTTAAAATTAATTTTTCCTTAAAATTTTTATTACTCTGATATAAAAAATGAGGATATCTCTTCCTCACCACATCCTTGGGTTCCCACATAGTTTCTTCAAAATTTTGATTCCTCTAGAGAACTTTAACTAAGTGAGCAGTCTTGTTCCATAACACTTTTTCTATAAGATCATGATTTATACTAGTTTTTCTTCATATAAATTATCATTATCCAATAGTATGACCTCATAGTTCATTACATGTAAAGGATCAGACATATTATTCCTTAGGAGAGATACGTGGAACACATCATAAACTTGAGAGAGGTTTAGTGGATGTGAAAATCAATAAGATACCATCCACACTTGATCAAAAATTTTAAAAAGGCCAATATACTTAGATATCAGAGTTAACTTATTTATAAATCTCATAAAATTATTCCATAGATAAATTCATAGAAAAAACATCTCACTAACTTCAAATTCTAGATCATGTCGATGATTGTCAACATAAATTTTCTATTGATTATGAGCTACCTTGATGTGCTGTTGAATGGCTCTGACTTTCATTTAAATTTCCTCAACTAGCCCAAGTCCCAATTTTTTTATTTATCCAACTTCATCCTAGTACATTAGAGTTCTAAACTTATATAGGTCTTCATAAGGAGCCATCTCAATACTCAAGTAAAATCGATTATTGTAAGAAAAATAGACTAGAGGAAGGTGTTGGACTACTACAAAAACGGCCTATATCAGAGCTCAAAACAGGCTTTAACAGTGCTAAAAAAGTGATCTAAAGCTTAGCTCTAATATGGGGGGGGGGTCCCTTTTATCATTGCTCTGAAAAGCGCTGATAAAGGCCCCTTTTATCAGCGCTAAAAAAAGCACTGATAAAAGTTAAAAGAAATTTAAAAAAATAAAATAAAAATTTAAATAATGTGGGGAGAGATTTTATCAGTGCTTGACCCCCCCCCCTTTATCAGCGCTAGGAGGTCTCTCACGCACTACCCTTCCCGCGCATCCTCACACACGCTCACCCCCTTTGCCTCCACCCGAACTCAAACCCGCAACCTCCCCCTTTCGCGGCTTCACCTTTACCACTAAGCTATTTCGTTTTTTCTCTATTTAATGATATATCTCTTTATATATATATATAGTTATATTTATTCGTATATTGATATAGATTCCTATTTATATAAATATATTTATTCTTATATTAGTATATATATATTCATTCGTATATTAATATATATATATATATGTTTATTTATTTATATATATATTTTTAGTTACAATTTTTTATCCGTATATTTATTTGTATATTAATATATACTTATAATATTAGTTTTAAATACATTTATGAAATATGTTTTTTATATGTGTTTATAATTAAATAAATAAATACATACATACATACATATATACAACACACACACACACACAAACGCGCGAACACACACACACACAAATATTTATGAATAAATATATATATTTGTGTATTTGAAAAGACATAGAATGTTAAAACAATGATAACTTATAATCCAGAAGCCTGTTTTAACTAAAAAACCAGTCAAATTGATGAAAATGAAACAATATTTGATATGATATGTTCTACAAGGGTAACAGACATCCGAATCAGAATTTATATGTGTTTGAATGTTTACAAATTGGGGTATCCTGACTAAAACCTCAGTTTTGAGGCATTATGAGCCTTTTTTTGGGATTTAAAAATGTGAAAGAAGCTTTTCTTGGATCACAAGCGCGTATATATCATCGCAGGATTCGATTTGATATGCTGTAGAGCTCAAACGGACACCCGGATCAAAAGTTATGTCCTTTTGAAGTTTGAGTTACATTTTCAACTTATTTTAGATCTTTTATTAATTGTTTTGAATTTTTGTGTCTTCAAATTGTTATTAAATTATTTTTAATCGATAATAATTAGCAAATTATTAATTAATAATACTTTTTAAAAATATTTTAAACCCATTTTCACTAAATTTATTACACATTAAATGTAATAGTCTATTTATATGTATCTAAAACATATTTAAAAAATATATATTATATTTATATATGAATAAATATACTTATATAACAATAATTTATTTTTCATGATTTTTTTTGAAATATAAATTTTTTCAAAGCTGATAAATCCCCCATTTATCAGTGCTAATAAAAGAAGCACTGATAAAGGGGTCCCCTTTATCAGCGCTACAACAAGCGCTGATAAAGGGGGCCCTTTATCAGTGCTAAAAAAAGCACTGATAAAGGGAGGCCTTTATCAGCGCTTTTTTTAGCACTGATAAAGGGGTAGCACTTCCCTTTCCTGTTTTTGTAGTAGTGTTGATCCCAACCAACTTTGGAATACATAGAACAAGATCTCAACATATCCTATAGAGTTTTAACGGTCCTCTTAGAATAACCATCTATCTAAAGACGATACACCATACTGAAACATAACTCTACATCCAAAGACCATTGAATTATTTACTAGAACTTTATGGTAAACCTTGGATCCCAATTAGATATAATAGAATATGTTACCCCATGAAACCCTACCAATTCCTTAATTTATATCCTAGAAAGGTAATCCAAAAATAAATCTTCTCTAATGGAGCATGCTAACTTTTTAAGGCAATCAACTACAACCCAAATATAATTATGACATTTAGATGTTTTGGGGACTCTAACAACAAAAACTATGGTGATGTTTTCCCATTTCCATTATGGTATGGGTAATGGTTGTAACAACCCCTTAGACTTTTATCTATCATACTTAAAAATCTAACATATAAATCCCTGAGATATAAACTCATCAATATCTCTCTTCATTTTTCCCACTAGAAATACTCTTTCAGATCTCTATACATCTTCGTACTTCCAAGGTGAATAGATAATGAATAACTATATACCTCCTATAACAGACCCCTCTTCAAATATGGTATATATGGAACACATACATAGTTCTTTAACCTTATCATTCCATCACAATCAATGTTAAACTCAGAAACATTTCTGACCATCTTCTACTGCTCTACATCTTCCTTTTATGCCTCTTTAATCCTCACATGGATTTATGGTTGAACACTGATTTGAGCAAGATAATATTTCTCCCTTTCCTTAAAGATTTTGAGATACATCCTTTTAAAATATAGAAATATTGGATCTTTTCTAATCATCATCATAGATAAGCTAGTATAATTCTTTTTACTTAAATCATCAACCACCTTTTTATCTTTCCTAGGGTGGTAATGTATTAAATAATAATAATCCTTAATCAACTCCAACTATCTTCTCTAGTGTATTTTCAACTCTTTTTGTGTTAATATACACTTTAAAACTTTATTATTAGTATATATATCAAACCTTTCTCTGTAAATATAATGTCTCTATATTTTAATTCAAAAATTACCACAGCTAACTCCAAATCAAGAGTTGGGTAATTTTTTTCACGAGCATTCAATTTTCATAAGGTATAAGATATTACCATATAATTCTACATAAAAATGAATCCCAATACATTATTTGATACATAACTATAGGTTAAAAACCCTTCTCCACTATAGGGTAATGTAAGAACATGCGATTTAACTAACCATCTCTTTAGTTCCTTAAATTTTTATTCACATTCATTTGTCCAAAGAAACTTGTCTACCTTCTGACTTAACTTGGTAAGTGTATTAGACATTCATGAGAAATTATCCAAAAACCATAAATAATATCCATAAAAACTAATAAAATTTTGGATATTATTCATTATGGTTGGTTTGGGTCAACATTTAATAACTTCTATCTTTGATAGATCCATTGATATACCCTTGTTTGAGATTATATAACCCAAAAATGAAACTTTTTATAGCCAAAATTCTCACTTTATAAAATTTTCATACAAATTATACTTCCTTAGGATCTTCAGTACAATACTCAAGTGATCTTCATGATCTTACTTTATCTTTGAATATATAAGAATTTCATCTATAAAGACTACCACAAATTAATCAATGTAATATCTAAAAACTCTATTTATTAAATCCATGAAGATAATAAGATCATTAGTAAGACCAAATTTCATCACTATATATTCATAGTGTCAATACCTCATATGGAATCTTTATTTGGGTATATCATCCTTATGGAACCTCAATTGATGTTATTTAGAATAAATGTCAATATTGGAAAAGTATTGAGCTCCATGCAGGTGATCAAATAGGTCATCAATTTGGGGTAAATGATACTGGTTCTTGATTGTGATCTTGTTCAGTTCCCGATAATCAATGTATATTCACATCAATCCAATCTTTAAAAATTATTTATCTCTATTAAGTTAATCAAAAAAGTGATCAATATAGGGAAGAGGATACCTGTTGTTGATTGTGATCTTGTTTAGTTTCCGATAATCAATGTAGAGTCTCATCGATCCATATTTCTTCTTAACAAAAATAGGTGCACCCCAAGGTGATATACTTGGATAAATAAATACCTTCTCAATATTCTCCTGGAGTTACTTCTTCATTTATTTCAACTCAATCAGTGCTATTCTATATAGAGTATTTGAAATAGGTGTAGCACTAGGTATGAGTTCATTGAGAAATCAACTTCACGATTTGGAGTAAGACTAGGAAAATATTCCAAAAATATATAAAAACTCCTATAGAATAGTAATATCATTGATGTTGAGTTTCTCCCCAACTATCTAAGATAAAAACACATCATTACAATGAAATCAGGGTTTAGTGGTGGTTATTTAGTGGCATTTTCCCAAAGCATAGCTAAATAATTTTAAATATTTTAGCATTAGTTTTTTAAAAACTATCGTTAAATATTTAATAAAATGAAAATAAACATGGTTCTTCCCCTAATCCCTCTCCCCACTTTACCCACCCTTACTCCATTCACCTTTTCACCACCACTCTTTCCCTCACTACCATCACTCTCTCCCTCGCTGCCACCGCCGCTCTCACCCTCACTGTCAACCTTGAAATCACACTTGCTCCCCTTTACCTCTATAGAGCCCTCTTCCCCTATCATCACAATGCTAAATTGGACCCCTTTCCTCCTATCATCTACTGGTCACCACTCTTTCCACTTAACGGTGATCCGGTTTCCCCCTTCCATCCTACAGAGACCTCACCCCTATCACCACATCGATCACTCTCCCTCCTTTCCCCTACCACTGCCGAGTGTATCATAACATTAACATTAATATGTACTTCTCTTTACCATCTAAAATCACCTTTCAATTAATTTTATTCAAATTTTTTTTGAACAAAGAATCTTACTAATTTGTTTTTATTTTGAGGCATGTTATGAAAATATACTCAATTAATTAATCATATATGATAAGTGTTATAAGTATTTTACAATTAGTGTGAGTGTTAAACTTATGCTATTAATCACTTAATAACTCAATAAAAATCCATCATATTATTTTTTTTCATAGAGAAAATTGAGTATTTTCTTGTATCTTAAGGTGTGTTGTGAAAAAATATATAATTAACTCATCATAAGTGTTAAGTTCTATTATTAGTTTTCAAATAGTCTTTGAATATTATTTTTACATAAAGAAACACTTATTAACTCATTAAAAAATTCATTCATGTTTTATATATTAATATAAAAATGTAACAAATTTGATTGAATTTTATTTATTATTTTTTACAAATAAAACCTAGATGATATTTACCACATTTTTCAATATAAGTATCTTATTTAATGTTTATAATTTTTCATGATATGAGATGATATAACCATTAAATAAATGTTATATAATGGAAAGATATTGAATTCTAAATGTAGATAATTTATGTTTTAGCAAAGATTACTTTATAGAACATGTTAGATGAAACTTCCCATAATTGTTTCATGATTCTGGTATCATAAGATAGGGTAGATGATTCAATCAACATTTGTTTCCCACTAAATTAATAAATGTTATTTAAATGACATAATATTTATTGTATGTTTTAATTTTACTTAATTAAGTGTTGGTAAACTTTGCCCAAAGGCCTTCATGTTTTTTTATTTATTGGATAATATCACTTTTATGGATTGAGGGGGATCCCTTACATGAACTGTAGGCCTAAAGGCACAAATCCCATTACATGACCCAAATTCCTAGAGGCATAAAGCCTAACACATGACCTATAATCCCAAATACTTGACTATACTATAACTTCCCCTCCCCATCATCTTCATCATTGAATTTTCCTTGCTCCCCATCTCACATGGATGATCAACTAGAATTTCCCAATACAGAGCTTCACAGTGCCTAGTACTGATGGCGATTTCCATACCCTCTCATTATTCTAATATGGATAGCTCTACTATGGTGTATTCTACTTTATCTAAACCCTCTCCTAGGTCCTTCTCTTTTTTGGTCAAACTAGACTACGTCAGGGTCATATAGATTGAAATCCCATGCCTTAAAGGCTTGAGGCAGCCCTGAGGCCTTGGGGACTAAAGTTTAATAATGGAGAAAAGGGCATGTGGAACATAGGCCCAAACCAGTGTCTAGAAGGCTTAAATCATATGAATAGTTATGGTTGATATAGTACCAAACTGTACTAGCTTCAGTACCCAGAAATATCCCTCCATTGAGATTTGATTCTAGGTTTCATGAAGGATTATGGGGTGTGTCAACCACTTGGCTACCACCCCAACTAATAATGATGTGTAGAGACATTGTGATATATGGTTTAAAGCTAGACCACTTTAACCAGAAATACACATCAGTTTTCTAAGGGTTTGGGGGAGTTTTTAGATTTTTAAATTTCTAATCAATTCGTTTACGGTATAATAAGATGTCCATGGCCTATGTTTAAATTTAGAAGATAGTTGAAGATATATGAAGGTTATGAACACTTTATATTGAATAAATTACCTTCTCAATATGTGTATTGGATTTGGTATAGAGAATTGAATGTTACAAAAACTTTGAACAATGATTTTAGTCAATAGAATGATCTCCCAACTTCATCGACAATGGAAAATGAAATTCAAAACCTTATAAATGATGATTTTTGGAATTACAATACAACATTGTCAGCGTCAAAACATATTAGTACAATGGGATGAGGGTTTTATAAATAGTAACTTGACAAATGATGTTTTGGGGACCATATGAAAACTAAATTATGATTTTAACATATCAGTGGATCCTCCACATGATACTGTGGAGATTAATGTAAGAGATAACTTTTTTAAGAATACAAATGTGTTTCATGATTTAATTGATGATGTAAATCAATAATTGTATAAAGGATGTTTGAAATATTCAAAAATTAATTTTCTACAAAAGTTTTACCATATCAAATGCCTATGTGGAATGAATAATAATGAGATGTCTATGATATTGGAATTAGTTCACGGTGCTTTCCTTAAATCAAAGATCTATTAATATTTTTATGATATGAAAAAATTTGTTAACAAGATTGGTCTGAATTATAAAAAAATAAATTCTTATCCGAATGATCGTATGATTTATTAGGGAGGGGATTCAAGTAGTCATGAGTAAAAAATATTTTTCTTCTAGATGTAATTAAAGGGGTAATGTTGGAATTATGAATCAATATACCACTATGAAGAAGCATAAAAAGAACACACCTACAAAGGTTTTTTGTTACTTCCCTTTAAAACCTAAATCACAATGATTATTCATGTCATCAAAAACCACCAATCACATGAAGTGACATTCTATAGATAATAACAATGATGGGTTAATAAAATATCCAAGAGATTCAAAATCATAGAAGGCATTTGATTAATTATATCCATATTTCTCATTTGATCCTAGGAATGTGTGATTGGTATTGAATGTCGATGAATTCAACCCATCCAGTATTTTGAGTACTAATTATAGCATTTAGATGATTTTTTGACCCCTTAAAATATACTTCTATGTATATATATGGAAAAAATTTCCTTTATCATTTAAATGATTATTCCTTGAAAAAAATTCTTAGAAATTATATTTATGTACATTTAGAACATATAATTTAATAATTATAAGAGTTATGGAGGAATAATGTTGAGACATATTATGAATATTCTATAATAATGTTCAAAATGCACGCTACTCTAATGTGGACCATTAGTGGATTCCCTAGACTTGGGAACTTATCTAGTTGGAAATCTTACATAATTTTGGTTAGTTTTATCAGTAACATTGATTCTGATCTTGAATGACCACATTACAGTAAAAATGGTTCTTTTTATGTCATCAAGGATTTCTCGATGCATCTAATAGATTTTGGCTAAACTAGTCAAAATTCAATGGGTTCATTGATAATAGACCACCTCTAAAGTTATTTATAGGTTATGAAATATTGGAAGAACTAGTAAAAGTTTAAAGAGAATTTGGTAAGGTGCATCATTTGAATAATAGTGGGAAACGATTTTGAAGTGCATCATCAGTTGAAATTGGAATGAAACAATGGAAGACAAAAATATATTCTTAAAACCTTTGTATTAATAATTTAATTTATTATGTCATAATATTGATGCTATACATATTGAGAACAATGTTTTTGATAATTTTATCTTCACATTACTTAATGATCATGGAAAATTGAAGGACCATCTCAATTATCTAAAGGAATTACAAAAAATGAATATAAATATTGATCTATGGTTAGAAAAGAATGGAAATTATGCTCCATAAATTTTTGTAATGAAAATTAGGGATAAATATATATTCCTTAAAATTTATCATGTGAAAGTATCTAATGAGTATTCAAGTAACATCTCAAGGTGTGTTGACTTAAAGCATCATAGGTTACATGGGTTGGAAAGTCATTATTCACATAGTCTATTATAGTAGTTACTACCATTATAATTTCATATATTGTTACTAGAAAAGTTTAATGTAGTTTTACTCTAATTTTTTACATTCTTCAGATAAATATGTTAGAAAAATATACAACTAGGTGAGCTTAAAAATCTTTAGGACAGATTTTTAGTGACACTTTGTGTAACTAAGATGACATTTACTCTATCATTTTTTACTATCATGATGTATTTAAATATATATTTGATCAATGATATTAAATTAATAGGGCATGTACATTATCAATTGATGTATACAATTGAGGGGTACTTTATTTATTTGTTTTTCATATTCATTAAACCATTCTTGACACTTCATTAAAAACGTTACTATTTTTATTGATTTTATTTAATAGATACCCTAGTCATTTGAAATCATATGTAAAAAATAAATCTCAACCTAATGGTTCTATTTATGAAGGATATTTAAACGAGGAGTGTATTACCTTTTTTTCTATATACTTAGATGATATTTAGATAATATTTAGTTGAGTTGGATGTGTTAAAGACATATCGACTCAATCTCAACTACATGGGAAATCAAACATGTTTTCTACTATTGGTTGATTGGTTGGGAGGGTCTCAATAATTACATTAATATAAATGGAATTATTAAATTCACATAGATATGTGCTATTTAATAATGACATTTTAGATTCATTTATTGAAGATATCATGATACAAACAAAGAGACACATAAGAATTCGAACATGAAATGGGTAAGATATAACAAAATCTATTACTAAAGAGCATGTAAAATGGTATGGATATCATGTAAGTTCATAAATACTACAATAAACATGAATATTATGTTTCCATATATATTCTATGAATATAATAACATATATTACTTTTTTAGATCATGAATACTGATACTTGGGCTGAGTTGTTAGAATATTTGAGGTTTTTGGTTTAGGGTCCTCTAAAATAGGCAAAAAGTTTAAATTTTACAATGGATTCAGATTTCATACAATAAATTTGGAATAGGGTTTAAAAACAAAGAATAGTGGTATATTTACAGTTTCTAAATTGGGATACTATGGAAAGTTGACTGATTTTATCGAATTAAAACACCACGATCATTTTTTAGTTGTTTTATTCAAATGAAAGTGAGTTGATATTACTAAGGGTAGTAAAATATATTCCTTGAAATTTAATTATGTAAACTTCTCTTACTTGATGGATGCTAGTGACCATTAAGTACATTATCCTTATATCTCTTCCTTTCAAGAAAAAATGGTATATTATGTGGAAGATGTCAGGGATGAAGGGTTAAGAGTAGTTGTTAACATAAAAAAAAGATACTTGTATGATATGGGTGATGAAGTGGAGATTTTACCTCTAACATTTAATCCCATAAACAACAAGAAATTGACTTATTTTTCCATCATGATATTGAAAATATTAGTCTTTAAAGGGTTGATGAAGTAGGAGAAGTAATGATGGAGCAAGATAATTGCATGATTATAGGAAAAAATTATTGTATGCACAATAATCCATTAACCTATCAACTACCTATGTTATATATTATTCATTTATAATAATATGGATTTATTATCATATTTAAATTGATTTTTATGCATGAGTTTTTTAATTTTGAAAAATTAAATATTATATTTGTTTGTATGTGTAGTCATTCATTCAAAAACCTTTGTATATTATGTTTTTCAGTACTCTATATCCATTATCATTTATAAATTTAATTTTATGCACAAATATTTTGAAATATATGTTCTAAAGTTGTTTTTACTTTTTTAAATGATAGGAATGGAAAATATGATATGATTATATGATTACAATAGAATCTTAGTTTATGTTCCCTTGACCATACAAACATCATCAATGTTACCTGATGCTCTATTATGATCCCTCACTACAGTATCTTGGAGACCCTTAGTCTCCCTCTATTTAGTGTTTTCCACACCCTCCATCTCCCTACCATTAGCGTCTACCACACCCTCCATATCCCTCTCATAAACATCTAGAAAAATATCTGATGATTCAACAGATTCATCACGTGATAGCTCTATATTGAGGGAAAAAACTAGTCACTCCTTTTTCTTCATGAGGACACTAGAGGCTAATGGTTATAGGTACAAATTTTAATGTGAATAAATTTATTTCACCCTTCTGATATTGATAGCTTATTTTTCATAAAATATGGAAACATTGTTACTACCAAGACAAATATTAATAGTTCAGATATATGGAATATGAATGTATTGAAGATAGTTGTTCCATTTGATTATTATGGGGTCCCCACAAATGATGCTGCAAGAATATTTGGCTATATTCTAGGCCAGTTGGTGACTGATATGGTTAAACTTCTGATTACACATTCTAATTGGAGGCATATACCTCAATCCTGGAAGAATGAATACTTGATTCATAGATAAATGTAATTTTAATACATTATAGCTCAATTGAATGTCATTATTTAATTAAATTCTAATATTTTAAAAAAAAATCTCTTTCTACATATGTTAATCCACTTTACTTTCACAGATCTTATCACATGAAAGTGGACATTGAAAAATTTGGGTAAGAAATGGAAAGATTTTAAATAGTGATTTTGTAATGAATTCAATGATATATTATTGATCACTCAACAACAGTATGATAAGGTACTTAAAGGGGTAACTAGAGAGAAGTGTAAAGTGTTTATTAATAGCTATCACCAGGAGATGCAAATGGTATTGAATAATATATAATTATATTGATATCATTTTACATATATACATGAATATGAAAAGTATATAACATTTCAAACATTACTATTAAATTTCATGTTATTTATTTCAGGATGTTTGAATAAAAAATTCATCAAGTCTAGTGAAACAAATCATCCCCCACATATCTCATTCAAATATTTTTTTAAGAAACAGGTCCACTATAATAATATTTTTTTAGTTAAAATATTTATATGATAATATTATCTATTTAATATATTAAATTATTGATTTATCTCTATTTAATGTAGATAAAGAATTTAGGGCACCAAGTCTCCCAGATAGAATTTTGGTTGGATGGTCATACAAAATCCAATGAGAGTTATGTGAATGATATTAAAAAATAAGTTATGGTATAAATTCATTTTTCATTGTAATGGTTCACCCAAAAATATTCCACAATATAATAACTTATGAAACCAAAGATATCAATTAAATTATTCATTTATGATTATCAAACAATATTTAATAAAAAATATGAATTATATTTTATAAAAAATCTTCAGTTGATAAAAATTGAGATATCAATGCTCAACATAAACTTATTTTAATAACTGGTGTTGTCAGTAATTTATCCCCTCTCACTTAGGCTCACACTTTATTATTAGTTGTCAATTTTTTAATATGTATTAATTTAAATTTTATTTATATTTTTTTATAGGTAAAAATAAAATAACTATGATATGTTAATCCTGTATAGTGATTCTTGGTCTCTTAGGATGATCCAGTTGGCCAGGTCCTTGAGAAGGAGCATCTTGGTCATGTGTGTGGGATGGGTTCTAGATCATTACTATATGAGGTATTTTTAAAGTCACCAGGGATTGTAACAACATTTATTCTAAGATTTAGTTACTACCTACCTCTAGATTCTCATAGGAAGTTTCTTGCAATGAAAAACACAATTTATAAACTAGGGAATCATATGAAGTTATAAGATGAAAAATTCATTTCATTGCAGAAATCATTTGTTGAATTTTATCAGAATATGACTAGATGTGTACCCGATGAAATTGTATTGATGGATAGTTTGTGTTAACAAGTAAATAGAACAATCTCATAATCACTTAGTACAAAAACATTTATTGTTTTTTAGTTGAATTTTAAATATACATCACTATTTAATTTTCAAGAAATTTGTCATACATGTTCTAGGGTAAGGGAGTAGAGACGAAGATATAGATGGATATGATCTTAGTTCATTAGGTAGTGATAGGGAATGACTTCGGATTTTGTGGTGGTGTTGTGTAAATAAACTCATGGTAGACTAACACAATGATATGGTGATTGAGAAACCATAGTGTGGTTTCAAAAAATTTATCAATTTATAAATTTATAACCCCACTTCAATTTTTTTGGGAATATCTATCGACCTTATGTGACCTAGTGTGGCTTTTAGTTGTCCCTTAAAGATTCTAGATTACTTTTGGTCTTATTCATTAATGATATATTATATTCATACCTCTTAGAGATGATATTAAATCATTTATTAAGTGATCATTATAGAGTATAATATTTAGAGGCCATTGACAGTGCTTATAGAAATTTTTTGTGGTAGGGGATATCATTATTTCTATTCTATTATCTGAAATTTATATGGTTTGTTGATTTTCTATGTTTTCTTGCATTGTTTCCCATTACTCATCATTATTCGGATCTTTTGGGTTATTTTTTAAATTATTCCATTCAAATTATTCCATTATAATTTGATAAATTATTTCCTTTTACTTTGTTGAAGTAAATGGATGAGAATTGTCTTGGGAAGTTAGGAGTCAGTGTGTAATTGTTGATGGATAGTGGTTACCGCTTCTTGGGAGTTTTTGTTGGGAATTTTTGCTTTAATTTTTTTTGTTGAGTCTAATATGAGTAACTAATGTTGTTATATCTTAATATTGGGGGAAGAGTGTGGTAAAATAGTGAAAAATAGATTGGTTGGTATCCTACTAAAGTGATATTGCTATGGTCTAGGGGCTATGTTTGGTGATGGGTGATGTATGAGAAGGTTAAATAACTTTATTCTTTTCCTAAATGTTATATTAGATTTAGTATGGGTAGAGTATGATTACTATGATGAAAGTAGGGATTTTAGTAATCTCATTTTAATATGGAGAGTTAGGTTGTACCATATAATGTGGAGGTTAGTAAGTAAGTTATGGGTGTATAAGTGTTGGGTTTTATCCATTTTCTCTCATGTTATTGTTGTTATGCTTGCTGAATTGGGGGTGTTATGTGGTTTACAGAATTAAAGTAGGTTTGTGGTGGAATGTTTATTATCTTATAGTGATGAGTTGAAGCTTTTAAGGATTGATAGTTGAAAGGTCAATGAGATTACAAGGGAGTAGTTAATTATTTTCTTATTATATGGAAGCCTTGTTATGGGAAATTTTTTATAGTAATTAACTTCATGTTATTTTTGGATTTTTGGTGTTTTTTTAATTTTTAGTGATGATTTGGTAATGATTAATGAGGATGTGTGATGGGAATGTAAAATAGGTGTGAAATGGATATATATAGGTGGTGTTTTTTTTGAAATGTACAAGTATGGGGTTCTATATCTATGGCGGGGTTATGTTGTTATGTGGTTATGTGGTTAGATGCAGTGATGTGGTAATATTGTAGAATGTGGTTATATGTAAGAATGAATTAAGTGGAAACATGATAAGGTTATTTTCTGTGATATAATTTCTAGACTATGGAAAGAAGATGAAGTGGTATGGTTTTGTTATTGTTTTGTTCTTGTGTTATGAGTTCGAAAGCAAGGGGGTTCCCTACCATGGCTCACCACCCAATGTTGAGTTAGAGCCACTTCTGAACTTACAAGAAAGAGCAGTGTTGATTTTATAGGAACTTTTCTTTTTTACTCATTTTAGTGGCGGATTTTAGTTCTTTGATAAGGTATTTCATTCATTGCTATTTGATCTTCCTTTATGATATTTCTAATCCATTGGTTTTATATTTTATTAGGGTTTATTATTGATTGATTTAGTGTTATTTTTGGTTTGAGAATTATTTTTTAGTTTATAATATTTAATTTTATGGTGTCTATGTTTTATTATTGACGGTACGGTGGTTAATGGTTGGTATTTTTTATGGGTTTTCATCTATTTGGTATTTTTTGGCGGTTGTAGATTCTATAGATTTTTTTAATAGAAGTGTATAGTGGTGGTTTAAAACATTGGAATATATAGTAAAAATATTTTTAATTATGGTTTAAAATTCCATTATATATTATTAATTGTAGTGTAGATTTAAATCACCACTAAACCTTTGGAACTTTTGACAAAAAAACACTACTAAAATTGAAATAACCACTTGTAAAAAAAATTCACAATACTTACCAAGAACCAATGCTAATTGAGTGAAAATGACACTAGTTTATTCTTGATTCCAACTTTAGTAGTGGTTTACAAAAACCATTGTAGAAGAATTTAATGGTAGCTTAAATCACTACAAAACCAAAAGGAAACTTTCACTAGTCTCCTGATTTGTTGTAGTGACTTTTGAATAGGAATCAAGACCTATAAAATGGATGTAATTTTCATCAGAAGTTTATATTTTTTTTTCACACTAGTATATGATCATAGTTTGGTTCGGAATATCAAATGTGACCACCCTTCCCTTGAAATTAATATGGTATTTATATAGATAAATCCAAACCATTCATAAGATAACATCAAATCCAAACATAGGGAGAATAAAAAGATTTACAGGAAGCACATTCCCATAAACTTCAACTAGTGAAAATCATAGAATTGTGATGCGATCATCTTACCATTAGGTGTTTTCACTTCCAATTCAATATTTAATTGTTGGGGTGGCATTTTTATACCCTTAAAACATTATTCAAATATAAAAGAGTTAGTAGATATATATTCAAATAAGATATTAACAATCATAGTGTTGATAGTAAGTATACATTTAAGTATGTATTTACCATACACCTAATCAAAAATAGTGATCACATGAGATTTCCCTTTTTTGGGGCTTAAGAGGTTGCTAACATCGATCATTGTCAATAACCTTTTTATTTGATTATTAATTACAATAATTCCCATACTCCTTTCATATAAAACATTGGAGTGTGGGTGGTGAATTATGTGGATCTTTCTATCTATTTTCATCATTATCTAACTTCTTTCAATCACTTCAATATTCCATTTCCCGACGACCCTTCTTTCTACACTTAAAACATTTACCGGCCCCATTAAGATAATTTTCTCCATGTTTTCTTCCAAACTTCAAGCATAAATGAAGGGTCATATTTTTTATCCTCATGGTTTTTATAGATTCCTTATAATTATATATTTCTTTTCTTATCAAAACATTTAGATTGATTGTTAAATCCAATTTCTATTTCCACCTTAATAGCACATCGATCAATTTATTCATAGCTGATGAAGTATCTTATGGTTAATTCCCTCAAGAGACTTGGTTTTAAGCCACTAAATAATCAATAAACTTTATTTTCTTCTTGGATGATAATATTAGAAGTGTACCTCAAAAGACTTGTAAAATTTTCCTTATATTTTCCAAAAGATTCCTCATACTTCTACTTTATCTCAAGGAATTCTTTATCCATTTTCATATAAAGAGTATGAATAAAGTACTTATTAAAAAATAAGTTCTTAAACTCATCCAACTCTACAGATTCAATTTATTCCTATTTCTTCATATTCTTGATAAGAGTCCACCATATGTCTCATTCACCTTCCAAATGATAGATAGATAAAATGAATTTTTCATGCTATGAACATTGGATAATGGAAAATATATTTTCATTGGTACTGATCTATTTCTCAACGACTAGTGGATCATTGTACGCACTAAAATAATGTGGATGTTACCTCATGAAGGACTAAATAGAATGTTGTTACCTCATTTGATTATTTTCAAGCTTTTCTTGATCAATATATTGAGAAAGTTTCATAAGCATAACAATAAGATTTTTAATTCCAAATCCCATAAAATTTGATTACTTAGGATGATAATCTTTGTTTTATCCATCAAATTTAGTATTAAAAATATTCCTTCAAATTCTATCCATTGACTAACACCAAAAAACAGTGTGAGAAAGAATAATCATAGTGGAAAACCACATAATCATGAAAAATAATTTATAGGATGTCTAAATCATAAAGACTTCTTTTCAATCAACG
Organism: Viscum album; assembly: GCA_963277665.1. NCBI lineage: Eukaryota > Viridiplantae > Streptophyta > Magnoliopsida > Santalales > Viscaceae > Viscum > Viscum album. The sequence goes on along the minus strand of OY728159.1, from coordinate 686,485,964 downwards.
ACACTTTAGATTTTTCCTAGTTCATTAATTACCATTATCTATTAAAATCCATAATAATGGTTCTTAAATAAAATGTAAATTAACCTAAGAATATCCCCTAGGAGCGTCAAACCAGGTGTGTAGTAAGGCCACACTCACTGTGTACCATAATAGTGGATGAGATATATTCAACCAACTCTTTTTTGGTTTTATTACCCCTAGATATATCTGTGAAAAAACCACATCCACTTATAGTATATAGATAGACATGTTTTTCTAGGGAAACCACACTACTTTCTTTACCATAAATTAGGATATTCACATATATATAGGAGTATTGTAAGGGTTCTTACTAAAGTGTTATCATCATAATTTCCAAAAGAAGCTATACCTTTCTATAACACCAACTATATCGAACTATACTTTTCATAAATAGATATCATATCTTATTAGATGAATATTAATTATAGTAATATAATGATCCACAACAAAATCATATATTTCAAGTGACTTTGGAAACTTGGATACATAAACAACTGGTTCATAAGTGAACTGCATCATCTCCCACTATGTTCTTCATAACTAGCACCCTTATTAGAAATATTATACATAATACACTTCTTTATAACCCGGGGATAGGAAACATAAGAAAGGGTGAGATCTAATGCCTGGTAAGGGTAAAAAATGGAGATATCAATGGCCACTTAAACTTAAAATGCGTATAAGGGTATGTTAATATGTGAATAGAATTTGGAAACTATACCCTAGATATCATAATCTCAAGTCATGGAATAAATCTTGGTATTTCATTTGACATGAATCATAATGGAATGAAAGAACATGAGACATGAGAGAATAACATTGGCATAATACATAAGTTTTTGGAATACACATAAAATAGAAAACCATTTCCTTAGTAATCGACAATCACTATCAAGACTATCTTAGTGGATTTGTTTTACTCCTCAAACCATCGTAGTAGTTAAAGGTTCCCTCTAAAGACTATCATAGTGGGAAGAGTCCCTTAATGAATTTGGTTTACTCTCCAGTCTAGTCTTGCTTATCTCATGATATATCCATACTTACCCAATGCATTGGAGGGCTATAAAATTTTGGTCTCACACATAACATAATGAAAATCATACATATTTGTTCCAAAAGTTCATAAAAAATTCATAATATCATAAACCATAAAAATGAAATGGGTTTCATAAACATTTCATCATAGATTAACCCATGGAAAATAAATGGATTTCATAAACATCTTATCATCATAATTTTTGGTTAGAGTATAATACTCAAGAGGGGGTTTAATTGAGTATCTATTCAAATTTCTATTAAAAAGTTTTCTTAAAAATCTTCCCCAATAAAAATGAATAAAACCCAGTTAATCAAGGTAATATGGTTATAAAAGTTTGAATGTTTAAATAACCTCTTAGAAGATTGATTAATTCTCAGTAATATCAATATGTGTTATTGATACTACTTTTGAACTATTATAATAAGGAAAAATAGTTATAACTTATATCCAAGACTAACTATGAAAGTAAAATCTAGTGTTTTCTGAAATATATAGTAAAGAAGAGAAAAACTAAATTAAAAGACACATCAGATAAAACATGTGGTTAAGTCTCAAGCTGAGACCTAATCCACTCCACTTCGTGATCAAGTGACACCAAGAAGTTTATATTGATAAACTTGATCCACACCCTGGATCGGGGTAAACTACAATGAATAGGACTATCCAGGTCACACGACCTCTTCCACCATTCTTCAGGGGTATAAAATACCAGATCACACAAGTACCTATTCTATACTTATCCATGGGAGTAAAAAAATGTAAAAAGATATTGTATCCTTCAGTTTAGTACATGAGATAGTGTGTGTTTTAACACACACACACACACACACTGCTCAAAAGATAAAAATAATACACAACAAAGCAAAGATAATGAGAAAAGGTTAGAAGTGCTCTAAGTGTTATTTTTTGCAGTTCTGGACTTATAGGATGAAGAAAATACAACTATCGAGTCCTCTTGTAAAAATAGAGTATCACAACTATTCCAGTTCGATTGTGTAAGTTGTCTAGCTCATTTTCTTCTTGGAATTGGTATTGCGAAGATTTTTCTGGCTCTAATCTATGGTAGTCCAGCCTTTGTAATCAAGAGTTCTTAGTGTGTTCTTAAGTTTTATCTTGTTGTATATATCAGTTCACTTTTCAAATGCTCATGCTTCTGCTACACACTACTGCTCTGTTGTTCCAGTGCCACACTTTTATTTTTTATTTTGGAGTGCATGTGTTGGAGCCGATAGAATGCATGTATTATGCACCTTGTACCTCAGACTTTTAGGTGACATTTCTACAAAGAAATATTAATTATTTCAGTTCATTTAAATGAAACAAATATTACCATTAGAAATTAAATTGAAAACAAAAATATATATTAAATAATAGTGTCACAGTTTTTCTAGAAACGATATCACTTGGAAACGTTGTCACCACAAAATGGTGTATTCTTTTTTTCCTTTGAGTGGTGAGACAGTCATGATTCCATAGTTGTTTTGAGATCATAAACTAGTAGCACAAATGCGGCATCAGAATCATGGTTTCTGGTGATTTTCCAAACTTTGAACGATGTCTTAGTGATGGTAGCAAGGAACTGGCGTCACATAATTCATGAGATCTAAAACTAGTTATGATGTCTAGGTCACGGTGTCTGGGTCAAGGTGTTTGGTTCATGGTGTCTGGGTCATAGTGTCTAGGTCACGGTGTTTGGGTCATGGTGTCTGGGTCCTTTTCCATAAAACCAAAACCGATGGCAAACTCACAGTTTCTCAGACTTAGCCAATTATTTGTAAACAGTCATAAGTAGTAATATTCAAAGAATGAATTATTCTTAATCATTAATATAATAAATCATTATAGAACAATGTTAAATATAGTTTTCAATAATCAAACATGATTTATAGGATTAATAGGATTTAGTGGAAGGTTATTTAAATCATAAAGAAACCAACCAAATCTTCACAAGATGTGAGATAGATTAAATAGGATTAACATGATTTGTGATCATTAAAACACGAGGAGTCCAAAAATCTCCCCCATTTTGATGATGAAAAATCATATGAATTAGATATCTGTTATTAGTGTGCTTTCTCCCCCTTATGGCATTAGTGTGTTGTTCTCACCCTTTTGGGATTATCAAAAATAGTACAAGAAAAAAGAAAGAAAGAAATAAAATTAGAGAATTGACAATAACAGTTCACATTTTCAATAGATGAAAAAAGATGCGGCATTACAAACTATAGGAAAAATTACAAAAAATACCTATCAAAATACAGTTTTCACTTTTCTTTAGTACTAGTTGTCTTCTATTTTCCCTTGGTAGCAGCATCAGAAGAAACCATAGGAGCAAAAGTTGAAGTTGGATAAGGGAGTGAGACAATTGTCAGAGAAGGAAGAGGAAGTACTTTAAAAACAGAGGGTGCCAAAGTGGGTTTTGTGGAAGACCGAGGCAAGTTTTGGTCAAGGATAATAGGACTGATCTGGATCAAATCCTGAGATATAGACATTGAGGTGGAGGCAAAGGTAGTGGATGAGGAAGAAGGTAAACCAAGTCGCAAAGGTACAGCTGCAGAATCCACAATAACAATGCTATACACATGAAGATAAGGCTTCAAAAACTGAAAGAAATTAGTAATGATCTCACCATCATACTAAATTGCCTTCTAAAAATAATTTTGTTCTCTATGAACTTATCCAATAAAAGAGTGAAATATTTCAGATTTTGGACTTGAGTTTCGAAGGCTTGAGTGACAGGAGGAATTTTCAAATTATCTACAAGATACTTGAAATTATTGGTCATATCATGCTTAGATAAAATCTTATTAAAGTATAAATACACTTTCTTAGTAATTTATTTGTGGTCATCATTTGAAATATTTGAATTAATCCTCACTAAGTCAAGGACTCTTTCACTATTATTGACAACTGTAGATAGAGTCTCCTTGTCAAAACCACTTAACACTGAATGAAGTTCGTCCTTAACAACAGTTCTGAGAAGATCACTGTCAAAGGGTTGAGATGATTTTCTAGAGGCACTAGAGGTTGTAATATCTTAAGTGAGGGACTTGAGCTGATTGAGAACTTTCTATAGACATCCCCTGTACTCCTCATTCAGTTTGTTGAGACCAACAAAAAGCTCACGCATCTCTTGGAATATCTTCTTGTTTATCTCAGACACTTTTTCATCTAATAAAGTCATGTTCAGTTGAATTAGAGAGGCAACTTGTTGTGGAATCTGACCACTAACATCCTCAACTGGATGAGCAATAGAAGGTTGTACTGATTGAAATAATTTTTTCATATCTTCAACCATAGCTCTGAGATACATCACTTCATCACTCAATTGCTTGTTTTTAATTCTAAACTCTTGTATTTCATGAAGCATTTTTGGCTGAATCTACCACATGATCTTCTCTAACAGCAAGGAAACACCTCTTTCACTAAGATTTGTTATAGGAGAAGGTTGTGTGTTCATGAGATTTTCAACTCCAACCAATAAAGTAGCTCCAAAGGCTTTCAAATCACTTTGACTCATAAAAGTAGGAGGTTCTCGTGAAGGTTTAGGAAAAGGAGTTGAGACAGGCTCAGGTTTCTTAGTAGAGATTACCTCTAGAGCAGAAACTGGTTTCAATTGAAACACAGTAGAAAGATCTATGCCTTTAATTGAGGATTCCTAGGCGTTATCCACATTAAGGAATCTAGGGAACTTATACAAGGTATCCACAGTGCTTTGATCAATAGGATTAGGAACTTTTACACTTTCTAGACTTGGGTGATGCACCCCCTCAACAAGTGCATCTCTTACAGGACTAAGAGATTCAGTTCCTTGATCTGTTCTAAAAGTTCATCTCCAATACTCTCACCTATTTGTTTTCTAGCCAGCTGGAAGGATTGTTCCATTCTTTCCTTAGTAGATAGGATAACATCAGGATTAAATCATTCCTCTAAATGTTCCTCAACCATATCTTCTTTCTCAAGAGAAATTTCTTATTCTAGATTCTCCTTAGAAACAAAATTTTCTTTTACATTAATAATAGATTCTTTAATAGAAGTAGGTTCTTCTTCCAAATCAATACTCCTATCAGTAAAAGGAACTTCCTTCTAAACTATATTTTGTGGAACAGGTAGACCACTATCTTCCTTATCCAAGATAATTTCTTCAATAGGTGCAACAACTTCCTCGTCCTCTTCTTCAATAGGATAGTAAGAAATTTCATCTAGTTACAAACCTGGATCATATATGTTCTTAGTTCTTGAAGGATGCTCAACCAGATTAAACTTTTCATATAACCTTTCATTATCATCCACCCAAGACTTTTTCCACAAATTCCTACTTATTTTCATCCATTTGACTTTAACCTTTGAGATACAGAATTCAAAGTCTTTGATGAATTCTTCATTTGGTCCAACCATTTCTTTAGAATACAGTATAGAAGAGATTAACCTTGAGTAGAACACGAAGGTAGACTTTTTTGTTGTCTTAATTAACTCTCACATATTAAGTATAATATACTTTCATAGGTTAATCTGGTTTTTATTTTTCATAATATGTATCAATAATACATCTTGATATTTTAGGGTAGAAAAATCTATTTTTCTTGGACTAATCAAATTTTGGATAAACATAAACAAAAATTTATTTTCACCATCCAACTCAGAAGCTATTGCTCTTCTTTTCTTTTTATTTTCAGTCAATCTTCCAAGGGCCTCTTCTAAAAAAACATCACTAAGAGGAGGAGGACCTCTCCGGTATTCCTCAAAAATTACTTTATGGGGTATCCCTAGTCAAGAAGCCCATAACCACGAGTAAAAGGTTAATTTTTGTCCATTTATCCAACTCCTCAAAACAAAACCATCTTCATCATTGAAAGAAAACTGAACAAACTGATAAAACTGAGCAACAAGATTTGGATAAATAGGCCTTTTCTCTTTTTTGAACTAATCCATACATACCTGATCTTTTATTACTTTCAAAACTAAATACTTACTTGTAATAAACCACTTAGGATAGATTTCCTTTTCTAGCACTACTATTATATCAATAAGATCTGGGTTCAATGGTCATTCAAGCACTATTCTCAGTGTTCTTTTTTACTTTATTCTTAGATCTGTGATTCTCAAGAGTTGATGAAGATGGCTGCTTCATCCTGGGAATAAAATGAGGGGTTCAAGAGAGAGAGAGATAAAGGGATGAAATAGGAATTACAGTTTGAGAGAATAGAGGGTTTAAGTTTCGAGAGAAGAGAGATTGAGTGAAGAAAAGAGTGAAAGATATTTCGTTTTTTTCATTTAGGGATTTCTAGCATCAAAAATTCAAAATCATGGGATAAAAACAACAAAATAATAAACACAATGATATGGGTAATAAAATACAAATAAAACTAAAAAGTGTTATTACGGTGAGATTGGAATAGGTTGTAACGGTGAGATCGGAACAGGTTGTCATGGTGAGACCAGAACATATTTTCATGGTGTCATCTTTACTCTGTGACTCCAAAATGGTGTGACCATATTTTTTGAAACAGTAAGTGAAAAACAGTAATCGAGAGATAGTAACTGTGAGATCATAAACATGAAATAACAAGTTCAAGATAGTAACTTGCAAAACTGTGAGAGTGAGATAGTAATTCTACAATATATTTTCTACTTGAGATTTATCATTCCCAATTCATGTATGATATATTATATCCTTTAATAATTTAATGGTTTGGTTAATATATCAGCAAGATGATATTCAGTTCCAATGAATTCCAAAGTGATATCGCCTTTTTGATAATGGTATCTCAAAAATTGATGTCTTACATCAATATGTTTTTCCCTAGAGTGTGAAACAATATTTTTTAAGGTGTTAATAGCACTTGTATTGTCAAATTTTATAGGTACATGCCTGAATTGATATCCATAATCTAGAAATATGTGTTTAATCCACAAACTTTGTGCATAACAACAACCAGTGGCTATGTATTCAGCTTCAATAGTAGATAATGCAACCGAGATTTATTTCTCACTACAACATGATACAAGAGACTTGCCTAAAATGTGACATGTTCCAGAGGTGATTTTTCTATCTAACTTAAAACCACCAAAATCAGAATCATTATAACTAACTAACTCAAATTATTGTCCTATGGGATAGAACATTCTTAGATTGGGTGTATGTTTGAGGTATTTGAAAATCCTTTTAACAGTATTTAAATGTGATTCGTTAGGATTTGATTTAAAATGAGCACACATACATAAACTAAACCTAATGTTAGGTCGACTAGTAGTTAAGTGGAGAAATCTTCCAATCATTCCTCTTGAAGTGGTTTGATCAAATGATTTTCCATCGTCATGAAGATCCAACTTATAAGTAGTACTCATTGGAGTATCACTACTTTTAGTGCTATCCAAGACAAAATGTTTTAGAAGATATTTAGTATATTTTATTTGATTTAAAATAATACCATCTTTATTTTGAAAGATTTGAAACCCAATAAAGAATTTTATTTCAAACATTAAACCCATTTCAAATTTATTTTTCATCATTTTTGAAAATTCAAGACATAAAGAATTTTTTGAAGATCCAAAAATAATATCATCTACATAAATTTGAACTACTAAAACATCATTATAAATTCATTTTATAAAAACGGTAGGATCAGCTATACCTTTTATAAAACCTTTGAAAAGAAGAAAATTACTTAATATATCATACTAATCTCTTGGAGATTGTTTTAAACCATACAAATCATTTGATAATTTGAAAACATGATTTGGGAAGTGAGGATTTGTGAAACTAGGGGGATGTTCAACAAAAACAACCTCAACTATATACCCATTAAAGAATTCACTCTTGACATCCATTTGATATAGTTTGAAATTCAGATGTGTAGCATAAGCAAGCATGATTATGATGGATTCATGTCTAGTTACTGGTGAAAAGGTCTCCTCATAGTCAATTCCTTATTCTTGACTATATCCTTGTTTAACCAATATATCCTTGTTTTTAACTATATTACCAGCTTCATCTACCTTATTTCTAAACACCCACTTAGTGTCAATTGTCAATATGTCTTTGGATCTGACAACAAGTTTCCAAACATTGTTCCTTTCAAACTGATTAAGTTCTTCTTTCATAGCCATCACCCAAAATTCATCATTGATAGCATCATTTATATTTTTAGGTTCAAGTTGTGAAAAGAAAACCTAATGTTCAACCTGGTTTCTAAGAGAAGATCTAGTTTGAGTTCTTTTATCTAAATCTCTTACAACAACATCTAAAGGATGGCTCTTAAGGGTTCTAATAGCTCTAGAAAAAGAGGGGCTATTGATTTTAGGTTCTTCAATAGGTTTGGGTTCATTATGACTTTAATCTGGAGAATTTACAAAACTAGAAGTTTTCACAGATTCCAATACAGGATAGTAAGAGGATTTATTATTGATGTCCAGATTTTACATATCATCCTTCAGGTTCTCTAGAGAGGTCTTAGGCTTATGTGGATCTATCTCATCAAACTTGACATGGATAGATTCCTCTACACATTTAGTTCTTTTGTTAAACACTATATAGGATTTACTAGAGATTGAATATCCTAGAAAAATTCCTTTATCACTCTTGGATGAAAAGTTGTCAAGATTTTCCTTAGTATTGAGGATATAAACTTTGCAACCAAAAACTTTGAAGTATATTACTTTGGGTTTTCTATTTTTCCATAACTCATATGAAGTTATTTGAAGAATGGGTCTAATAAACACTCTATTAATAATATAGCATGCTGTATTTACAGCTTTAACCCACAAATAAATAGGTAAGTTATATTCACTAAGCATTTTTCTAGCAATTTCTTGGAAGGTCCTGTTTCTTCTTTCTACAACTCCATTTTGTTGAGGTGTTCTAGATGAAGAGAAATTATGACTATATCCATTTTGTGAGAAAAAGGATTCAAACTCTTGATTTTCAAACTCATGTCCATGATCAATTCTTAAGGATTTAATTCTAAGTACACTAATGTTTTCTAGATTTTTAGCATATTTGGTGAAATGAGAGTAGACTTCACTTTTGTGTTCTAAAAATAAGGTCCAAGTATATCTATAAAAGTCATCTACAAGAACATAAATATAGTGCTTCCCATTTAAACTAGAGACTCTAGATGGTCGAAAAAAATCCATGTGAACCAACTCGATAGGTTGAGAAGTTGACACTTCCTTCTTTGGTTTGAAAGAGATTTTGTGTTTCTTTCCCTTTTGACAAGGATTACAAACTTTATCATTTGGAAACTTAAGTTTGGGTAGGTCTTTGACTAAACGTTTTTAGTTATCTTTCTAAGGGAGTGAATATTGAAGTGCCCTAGTTTTCTATTCCAAATCTAGGACTCTTTGTGAAATACTCTTAAACATGAAGCATTTTGAGAAACTAAAGAATCTAAATTAACAGAATATACATTTTCATTTCTCAAATGGAGAAAATACTAATTTATTTTTATAATTAAAAACATTGAAAGCATCATTTAAAAATTTAACATAAAATCCATCATCACATAGTTGTGAAATACGAATCATATTATATTTCATTCCATCAACAAAAAGTACTTTGGAAATTAAAAAAGTGTTAGATTTACAGATTTGGACAAGACCAATGATTTTTCCTTTGGAATTGTCACCAAAGGTGACATGTACACCATAAATTTTTATTAAGTTATTGAAGCATGAATAGTATCCTATCACGTATCTTGAACACCCACTTTCCAAATACCATAAGTTTTTTCAGGAGATCTTTAAACAATTTTCCTACAAAATAGTCAAATAAAAACCAACTTTGGTACCCATATTTGTTTGGGTCCAGTAATATTAGTAACTAGTGCTTTAGGAACCCACATATACCTCATAGGTTTTCTATAATCATTATATAAAGTATTTGAAAAATAAACTCTATTTGGTCTAGAAAATATTGAAACAGTAGAGAGTGTATCATAATTTGAACTAGTAGAATGTTTTCCTGAACTAAGAGTAAAGCTTTATGTTCTAGAGTTAGAAAAAAAATTGGTTTTTTCAAAATTTATTTTACCAGGTTGATAGACAATACCAGCAGTGTATTTAGGGGCAATATGTTTACCTAGAATTTGTACCAAGGTATCCTTACCATTATTAAAACTTTTAAGGTCCTTTTTTAATCTCTAATTAGATAGATTTAGTTCACAGTTTTATTTGAGTAATTGAACATTTTTCTCTCTTTCTACAGTAAGTTCAGATTTTACAATTGAGGTAAGAGCATGCTGTTTTTTAAAGACTTGTATTTATCCTTTAGTTCATTAGATTTCTCTTCAACCATATTGAAATACTCAAACATTTCTTCTTTAGAAATATTTTCAGAATCAGTATTATCTCTAGAATAATAGGAATTTTGTACAGGAGATGATAGGGTTACTTCATATGTGTTTTTCATAAAACAGATATTGGATTTTGTTATCCTGTTCATCATGTGAAGACTCTGAGTCACTTGAACTATCCTCAGAAGCACTCCAAGTTTCTTTCATTTCCTTTTTTTTACTTTCTATCTTTGTCCTCATATTTCTTTTTATACCTGATATTGGGACAATCATCCTTTACATGTCCCATTCACTTATATTCATAACACACTATCTCATCAGAATTGTCATTTCTTTTCCAATCTTTCTTCTAGATTCCCTTTTTATTATATATTCTTTTGAATTTAGGATTTCTAAAAAAATTTATTCCTTTTATAAAATTTCTTAAATCTTCTGGCTAATTGAGCCATATCCTCATCACTTTGAGGTTGTGATTGTTCACTAATGGAACTTTCTACAGAGACTTCAGTTTCTCATTTTCTTTGTGTTTAGAGGTGGTGGTCTTGAATGATACAGATTTTGTTTTGGGTTCATCCTCCTCTTCCTTGTCGACTTTTAACTCCACTTCATACACCATGAGTTTCTCAATGAGTTCTTTGAAAGGTAATTTGATGATGTCACATGATTCTCTAATAGAGACCGAGGTTCCTCTCAATCTACTAGGTAGGCATATGAGAATCCTCATGATTTATTCTTTGGCAGTAACTTCTCTTCCAAGAGAAATCATTGTGTTGAAAATTTTATTGAACCTGAGATACATGTCAAAAATACCCCCATCAGGATTCATTTTAAAATTATCATATTTAATAGTATAATTAATGAGTCTCATTTCTTTCATAATAGTGGTTCCTTCATGTGAAACAGAGAATGTATCCCAAATTTCATGGGCAGTTTTACATGAAAATATTCTATTAAATTACTCATCTCCTAAAGATAAATATAAGGAATTCATGTCTTTGCAATTGTTTTTTTAAGTAGTCTCGGTTGGGTTATCCCAAGTAATTCTATCAGTAGTAGTAATCTTATACTCATCTATAATTGAAGACCAAATTTCAAATCCCATACTTTCTAAATGAATTTTCATTTTAATTTTTCCATTGGGCATAGCTAGTTCCATTAAGGAATGGGGGTCTATTTTTTACAACACCTTCTAGTCTCTTATCCATAATAAAGAAATATTTTTAAATAGATAGAAATTTATAATTAACAGAAATTTACAGATCTTTAAAGTACAACTAAAATCACAGTTTAATAGATTTTAAAAATAGAGTCTTAATAGGAATAAAATCCTTCGATACCAAATGTTGGACGAATTATATTACTCAAGAGGGGGTGAATTGAGTATCTATTAAAATTTCTGTTAAAAATCTTTCTTAAAAATCTTCCCCAATAAAAATGAATACAACCCATTTAATCAAGGTAATATGGTTATAAAAGTTCTATTGTTCAAATAACCTCTCATAAGATTGATTAATTCTCATTAATATCAACATGAGTTATTGATACTACTTTTGAAGCAATTCTAATAACGAAAAATAATTATAACTTTTATCCAATACTATCTATCAAAGTAAAATCTAGTGTTTTCTGAAATATACAGTAATGTAGAGAAAAACTAAATTAAAAGGAATAGTGGATAAAACCAGTGGTTCAGTCTCAATCTGAGACCTAATCCCCTCTATTTGGTGATCAGCTGCCACCATGTAGTTTATATTCATAAACATGATCCACACCCTAGATCGGGGTAAACAATAGTGCATAAGACTCTCTAGGTCACATGACCTCTTCCACCATTCTTCGTGGGTATAAAATACCAGGTCACACAAGTACCTATTCCACACTTATCCGTGGGAGTAAACAAATGTAAAAAGATATGAGAGGAAGGATATCTTGTATCCTTCAGTTTAGTACTGGATATAGTGTGTGTTTTAATATAGACACACACACACACACGTACTGCTCGAAAGCTAAAAATAGTACACAATATAGAAAAGATAATGAGAAAAGTTTAGAAGTGCTCTGAGTGTTATTGTATGCAGCTTTGGACTTATAGTATGAATCAAATGCAAGTATCGAGTCCTCTTGTGAAAAATAGAGTACCATGAGATTCCAGTTCAATGGTGTAAGTTATCTAGCTCATGTTATTCTTGGAATTGGTACTGTGAAGATATTTATGGCTCTGATCTGCAATATCCCAACCTTTGGAATCTAGAGTTCTTTGTGTGTTCTTTGGTTGTATCTTGTTGCATGTATCAGTTCACTTTTCAAATGCTCACACTTCTGCTACACACTTCTGCTATGTTGTTCCAGTGCCACACTTTTCTTTTTATTTTGGAGTGCATGTGTTGGAGCTGACAGGATATATGTATTCTACTCCTCGTACCTTGTACTATCAGGTGACATGTTTACAAAGAAATATTATTTATGTCAGTGCATTTAAATGACTCAAATATGACTGTTAGAAATTAAATTGAAAATGAAAAATCAAATTAAAGAACGATGTCACAATATGTCTAGAAATGGTATCACTTGGAAATGGTGTCACCATCAAACTGTGTCTTCTTATTTACCTTTGAGTGGTGAGACAGTCATGATTCCATAGTTGTTTTGAGATCAGAAATTTGTAGCACATATGTGGCATGATAATCATGGTTTCTGGTGCTTTGCCAAACTTCGAACGGCGTATTAGTGATGGTAGAAAGGAACCAGCATCACCGACTTTTTGAGATCTGAAACTAGTTATGGTGTCTGGGTCATAGTGTCCGCGTCATGGTATCTGGGTCACTATGTCTGGGTCCTTTTCTAGAAAACTAGAACTAGTGGCAGACTCACAATTTCTCAAACTTATCCAAATATCTGTAAACGGTCTTAAGAAGTAATTTTCACAGAATGAGTTAGAATTAATCATTCATATAAGAAATCATTATAGAACAATATTAAATATAGTTTACAATAATAAAACATGATTTATAGGATTAATAGGATTTAGTGGAATCTTATTTAAAGCATAAAGAAACCAACCATCTCTGCACATGATGTGAGATATATTAAATAGTATTAACGTAATTTGTGATCATTAAAACATTATTAAAACATGAGGAGTCCAACAATAATCATAACCCATCCCTAGAATGAATAACTATGGTATCATTAGATCATATGCCCATTAAAGATTATGAAACGTCAAAGGATTCCATATTATATGGAAAATGATTTTAAAAGATCACTTAGAACATTTCTTGAGGAAAATACCCATTTTTACTTTTAAATCACTTAGTTAAAATATAAAAATTTACCAAATATTAAATATTTTTTTTAAAATAAGATTGGAAAATTTTAATTTAAGCTTTAAATCGTTGATCATTAATTATGTAATGAAATTTTATTCTTTTCATATATGTTAAAATAAATATTCCTTTCACATTTTCAGTAAAAAGTAAAAAGTACCTCATTAAAAAAATGATAAGAAGATTCATTTTAAAAAAATTTAAAAAATTAAATCATGGGTAAAAATTACTTTAAAAATCATTGGAGAGCATTAAAAATATTCTTGAAATCATTTTTAGAAAACATGGACATGGAAGAGAAAGGGTTTTCGATCGAAGAGAGATATAAATTCGATTTTTATTAAAAACAATCTCTTGGTATCTTGAGAACCAATAGAGATAAAAATGAAAGGAAATCATTTATTCTATAGAAATTACCATATGGGAATAAAATTCATGATATTATTTAGAGTTAGGTCATAAAATTTCAACATCAGAAGTATAATCATAAATAATCCTTATAGATAATTAGATTGTAACATAAAACCCTTACCTCTAGTTCTACTTATTTTAAAATCACTCTAACCTCCTATATAATAAATTTAGATTTATTAAAATTCTATAAAAAAATCATTAAAATTCCTATAATATTATATATTATTCCTTTATAACATTTCAACACCCATTTATTAATAATCACTTATTGAAATCATCATTTTCATTTTTTAACTATTTTATTTTTATAAATATTTTGGTTTGGCGGTTCTGGTCCATGTACTTTATCATTGTTATGTCATATATATAATTTTAATCATGATATAAATATCATATATATTCATTATATACATATTTATAGTCTTCCATAAACCTTATAAATAGAAAAATGAATTATACCGTACATGGAGGCGGTAGGTCGTAAGTACGCATGAACGCTGTTTTCATTTTTCAAAAGACGGAACAAATAAAAATTAAATATTAATTCACATTAAAATATTCATTATTATATCATATATGTTCATTTAATATATCCTTATTACCATCCATTTCAAAATAAAGTGAAAATAAATCACATTGCTTCATAGAGGTGGTAGTCTACACGTACGCATGAACGACGTTATCATTTTCCAATAGTAAGAAGATAAGAATGTATATGTGATATTATAATTATATAAGTACACTTATTTCATATATATCATATATACACATTAAATCCATCATTTTATCCATCTTTGAGAGGTGGTTATGGAAAATGAATTACATCAGTTTGCGAGACGGTAGTCCATCGTACACACGATCAACAATTTTATTTCCAATTTGATGAAAGAGGATATAAATATATATTATTAAATTAACATAATAAAATATTATTATATTAAATATATAGGTGTTATTATTTCATCATAGTTGAATATGAATTTAAGGAGGTAGAGGAATAAATAAAATAAAAACACATGGTTAAGTACTATACATCTTTTTCAGAAATCTCTTTAGGTTTATACCTAAAAACTTCCTAGTATAGTTTTGTGATAAAAACATGGACTATAGATAATTTTTAGGGATTTAATTAAAGAATTTGGGAATGTATTTTCTGAACTAAAAGGATCTTTATGTGTGGAGGAGAGAGGATATGGGGTGTCCTTTTATAAGTGGGAAAGTGGACCCACCTAGAATTTTTGAAAAGAATAAAATATATTAATATATTATTCAAACAATAGATCTAAAATGGACCATTATAGTATATTAGATTATATAGGGTGAAAATATATCCAAAATATATAATTTATACAAGTTTTTAGGTCTTTTAACCCTTATTTATTTAGTTTAACCCATGGTAAACTTGTTTTAACATTAATTATGGTAATTTTTTTTTACTATTTTTACTATTCATTATGAAAAAATAATTTGAAATTATTAAATAATATTAATTATGATGATTATAAATACTTAATATATTTTAATAAATTTAATTATCATAAAATTTATAATTTAATTTAAAACTAAACCTGCAAACGTGACGAAAAATGTTTTTTCAAAGAAAAAGTATTCTTAAGTATAAAAAGTTTATATATCAAAATTCAACATAAAATTGATTAAAATGACCTAAATTGGATTTTTAATAATATAATTGAACTAATTTTTCTTTTAAAACTATTTTAAAACAAAATGTAACTTTGTAAATGCTTTAAATTAAAAGACAATTAAAAAAACAATATTTTTTAACTATTCATTGAAAATTTGATTTTTTAGAAAATTTGAAACAATTAACTATAATATAATTTTTACATGTTTATTTCAAAAATAAAGTTCATTTTATCAAATAAATTTTCTAAAATTTTTAAAAAGTAATTTTAAAATAAATGTGCAAAAACACAACGAAACCATTTTTTAGAAAAATATAGTTTTTAATCATAAAACTAGATTTATTATTATCCCATACCTAAAAAAATATTAGATGAATGAAAAAAATTAATTGAATATATAATATATAAATTTCATTGATATCATTCACTAACAGTGATTAATTTAATTTATTAATATAAAAACACATTGTGTGCATAATAACATTTTTTCAGAAAAACATTTCTTTTACTTTAAAATAATTTTTTTATAATAAATTGATAATCAATGAATTTATTTTATACATGTGTAAACCATATAATTTTTACAATTTAGTTATTATTTTTCATACCCACCAATTTAATGGCTAGGTTATAATAGTATACTATATTATAGTTCACTTAGACTCGGAGTTGTGTGTATCGCAAGATATCTAAGATATTAAATTTTATTTAAAAGAAATATATCATAAAGTCTTAGAGTGTTACAATCATTTTGAATAATAACACTCAGGGTATAAAAATCTCACATATGTAATTTATTACTCTCAATAATGTATATAGTATCGAGAGAGATAATGAATAACTACTAAACAACTCCATCGCTTAATATAAAAAGAGAAACCAACAATCCCATAATACATAAGAAATTTCAAAAAATATAAATAAATATATCCAAATGAAAACCAAAAAACAAGTCCTATGATAGTGAATCAAAAGTAGATCCAATATCTAAGCTAGTAATTTTCATCTCGGTCCCTGAAGTCCTCTTAAAAACCTAAAAATTAGTTTTTTTATACGTAGGTTGAGAATAAAATTTATACTCAGTAGGATAATACCCAAAGTCTCTCATGCACATGAAAAAGAGCATACTAATGAACCAATGAACAAATAACATAGTCAACATGCACCTAAATAGTTCAATTAACTAATACCAACCTCACTATGTCAAACTCACTAAGTAACACATCCAAGTATAATAATATAAGAAGAAACATATTGATAAACGATACCCTATACTGATTCCCCACTAATTTGTTTCTCTCACACCCCAATGTCATATGTCCTATATCTTCAATATCATATGTATCCATCGACCTCAAATCATCATAATGGGTAATCCCCAAGTCTCTACTTATTCCACAACCATCACATACTCATCACCCCATAACCACTGCCACATAACTAGAATAATGGGATAGCATGAGCATGAATGGCATCAACCTTATGACTTCCTCATACCTTGCATGACACCCACTTTGAACCACCTCATCCTATCATCAATCATCACCTCTAGTGAAATATGTCCAAATTCCATCATATTTTGATTATAATAATATCATCTGGAATAAATATTAGGGAAGTGGGGGTTGCTAACCATCTATCCTCGCCAACCTGTATGTTTGGGGAAAACCCCTGGAACCCAAAACCTTTGGGCATCACTGTAAACACATGACATGGGTGGGGTGCATATATAAATCAGAAGGAAAATAAATATAATAGATACACACAATCCCAATATATGGTTTCAAACAACCAACTCCACTAGAACATATACAACACTATCACAATATCTCATGACCTATTCCATCAACCACTTACACTACTAATGCATCACACCAAATAATTGCACAAAAAAGACACAAAAACCAAATTTCTAATTATAAGTTCCACCATTTACAGAATCACAGAGTTTCCACTAAGTCCCATTTACAAAGATATTCCATCCCACATTAACGTAACCCTTAATTTATCTTTCTATTCATTTAATCCAATTACCACTCATCAATTTCAGCCCATGATATTTTGGTTTCAATATTTCAAATTCATTCTATGGAAAACTTGGAAACTAACACAACCACACCACATCACAAATCATCAACACTACATCAACCAATGCCATTTCGTAAACCAAAACATCACCAAAAACAACCCATATCACCATAAAAACCACACATCGTAACTCCGCACATCAAACCACATCACATCCCATGAAAAAAAACATATCCTCGAAGCCACCACATTCTGTCTTCCAAACCCAATCACCGCTATGAATTAACTATACACCAAAATATCTCCACATAACACACAAGAAAAAAACAACAAGAACACAATCCCTTAACATCAAAATTTTTTCTCCCACAAGAGTTACATTTTTAGATTTATATAAAGGTAATTTCATTATATTACTTCATCACTTTCATGGATATTCTCACACAAATACATAATGTCATGGGAAATTGGTTCATTATTTATATATACATTCTTATCCTTTTTTTCATGGGTGATTTCAATAAATCAATATAATAAGGTTCACACAAACCATATCAACCATAAAAAAAACAAGGCTCCCAATAATTGTGATTTTCAATAAGGCAAAAAACAAGTATAAATTCATATAAAATTTGAAAAATAAGTAAAAACATATGAGAAATCCCCCTACATTTAATTTTAGACTAAGAAAATTGTTTATATGATCATAAAAATCCACACTATTTACCCAATGAATAACAAAAGAATGAAATTCCCATATATTCACATAAAAATTAAAGAATGAGGTTCCCCTACCTTGATTAGAGCTTTAAAGAGAACCAATATCATAAAGGAAGGATCAAGGGATCAATCTACAATAATCTTGAATGGAATTCCACTATAAAGTAACTAAAACATCCCATCACCCAACCATGATCAGAACTTAGCCCAAAATAGAGGGTTTTTACATGATGAGAATCCAAATAATAGGGAAGAATGAAAGGGAGAAAATAGGGTAAGAAGGTACCTTGAATCAAGGGCACTCGATTATCTATAAACCAATAGGTTAGATCCCTCAATAGAGATGTTCAAATCTCCCAAGGGGGTATTGTGTTGGATAAATCATAGAGGGGAATGAAGGATATCAAAAAAGGGATTTCGGGATCTCTATTTATAGAGGAATCCTAAATATATTTTCTACAGTGTAGAGACATCCTGATATACTATTGTCTCCCTTGGTTAAAGGAGGTTTAAATCTCCCATGGACACCACCCAACTTTCACACGTTTTAAAAAATAATTTTACTATTACCAAAACATCAGCCACAGTGTAGTGAAAGTCATGTTAGTTCCTATATCACATACCATGACTATCCACTACAACATAACAAAAAAATCCTGGACGTTTTCTCCTCACCATGCTCAAGACCATAGCGTGGTGATCTTTAGCTCGTCATGTTTCATAGGAAGCCCTCCAAAATTCCACACCCAACATCACACACTTCACTGGGTGTTTCCAAGATGCTCATGTTACATAGGGTGACCACTCAAGTGATACACCCAAAAACATAGACAACTAGTCTGTTTCTTTCTACATGGTGTATCCCATTACCAAAACGGACAACACCACACTCACTACCATGTTGTTGTGACCCTATGAAAGGATATAACTATTACCTATCCTCTAGAAAACCTCTAAATTCCTTATTAATACCACAAAGACTTGTAAAATCGTAATTGGAGTGTTTTTTGGAATCCAGACCATCACATTAGATGCCTCGCAAACAATTCTCATCCTCGAGAATCAAGAAAAAACCCTATAAGTAGGAGGTGAATGGGGAAAGTTCTGAATGACCATTATACATGATATCTCTCTAGGATCTCTTTTTGTCCCAAATAAAACCACAAAAAAATGATCATAAAGAGATTAAAATATACATCTCATAAACTAGAATCATTCAAGCCTTACATAATTAAAGAAAAATACAAGGCAACTCTCAAAACAAATTTGGGTACTAGGAATGCATCTGTGTCTCACGATCCTAAGTATTCTCCTCCAGGTAATTGTGCTTCCACATTACATGTACCAAGAGAATGGTTCCTCCATGAAATACCTTCTCTTGATGATCTTGGACCTCCATTGGTTTCTCCATGGATGTTTCATCATCCTTTATATCTAACTCTCCCTAGTCAAAGGCATGGGAGGCATCGTGAAGATACCAAAAAATCCCGGATATGTGAAATATTTTGTGGATCTTATTCAGTTATGGGGGGAGCACCAACAAATATTCCAAATTACCAAAATACTATATCAATAGATATATATCAAATGAATATTTCCTACTACCAATTACCTCAATAAGGGACAAACTAGAAAACTCCCACAAAACATCTCCTAAAAATACTCATGAATACCAGAGATACGTCTCAAATAGAGTGACACCACTAGATGAAGCCAAAGCGGTACCATCTCCTTCACTCACAAAAACATTACCAATCACTTCCTCCAACTTAACTCAGTTTTCAAGATAAACACACCTTGGTAAACAATTTATTTATCTCATTTAAAACATTCTATTCCATGTGAGAAGATTTTTTTTATAAATTTTCATGATATATAAATAATTAAATTTATAAATTGTTCAATACATTTTTTTAAATAATCAAAATACACTAGAAGTTTTTAGTGAAAAGAGTATGAATCAACCAATACAGTCTACATCTACTAACTCTCCAATGAATACTAGGAAACATGTTGAGTCTTGGGATAATCATACTAATGGTTTCCCAAGACATTACTCCAGAAACTAATCAGTTCAATAGATATATGAAACCTTAGACCACTCAACCCTAGAGAACAAAGCCATTGTTGACACCATAAAATGTTTTCTATGCACTTTTCCGTAGGAAGAAGATATGATTCTCACATAGACAACAGATGTAAAGTATGAGTAAAGATGTTTTCACCATGAAGGAAGAAGATGTGGGCTGGATTTCTATGTGAAAAAATACTACTCCATATCTGATGGATAAGTGGAATGATTTCCCTATCCAAGAGTAGGCAGTGGATTTCCAAGATCAATGAAGAAAAGGTGTTGAAATATTAAATTCAATTTACGAGTTTCATCCGAGAAGACATGGTGTATTCAACATCTCAAGAAGTGTAGATCTCTTGAAGAACTTCGATTTGACTGGTTAAGGAGACCGAACAGACTTACGGATCAAAAGTTATGGCACTCAGAACACAGATAAAATTTCACAAAGGGACCTATGCGGTGGACCTACGCGGTAAACTGACGCGGTGGACTTATTTAGGGGACCTACATGGAGGACCTACATGGCAATATAATTTATACACCCCTACACAGAAGAGCTACATGTAGGACCTACACAGATGACCTACACAGACAACTTCCCTTCGACCAGGTCCCCTCCTTGCCTATAAATAGGACCCTTGGGCTCCCCATTTCAAAAATGGAAAAAGTTGGAAGAATTCCCAAAGATCCCTATTGCATAGATCTTTCTACGAAAATCCCTCAAATTATCTCAGGTATCTCTATAAAACATGAGAGAAGAGATAATTAAAGGGGTAAAATTGGTTCAAAGTCTCATCAGGGTCTAGAACATATGGAGCTGCATGGAGCACCTACGCAGAGCACCTGCGCGGATCACCTGCGTGCCACACATGCACGAAGCACCTACACGGAGGACCTACGCGGAGCACCTACATGAGCCACATTGGCGAAGCACCTTTGCTTCCCCAATGGTCTATACCGCGGGGGCTATGCGCCTGTACCCCTGCTCAGGTTCTGTGTCGGGCTATGATCTTGGCCCTTTGGGTCAGTCCCTTCACTTCGGTCACTCACCCCCATGAAAAATAGAGAGTTGCACCAAATATTTTTTGATTCCGGTCGATGTCATTTTCCATTCCACCCTTTATGCAGCCCAACTTCCAACCTTGGAATACCATGATTTGAGACACTGAATTAAGTGCCTTGAGTTCACTTAATCCTCTTGGTTCCTTTCACGTGTTATGAGTTTTGACCCTCCTTGTGGATTCCTCGAGTACCTTGAGTTGATACATTCCTCAAGAAGCTACTGAAACCTCATCACCTGACTCCTATTCCAGATGAAAACCTCAAATGGGCATCCTCCTTAGGAGTAATCCCCAACCAATTTCAAATGGGAATCCTCCTTAGGAGTAAGCCCTAACCAAACCTCAAATGGGCATCCTCCTTAGGAGTAATCCCCAACCAAATTCAAATGGGAATCCTCATTAGGATTAAGCCCCAATTAAACCTCAAATAGGCATCCTCCTTAGGAGTAAGCCCCAACCAATTTCAAATGGGAATCCTACTTTGGAGTAAGCTCCAACCAAACCTCAAATGGGCATCCTCCTTAGGAGTAAGCCCTAACCAAACCTCAAATGGGAATCCTCCTTAGGAGTAATAACCAACCAATTTTAAATGGGCATCCATCCTGGTATAAGCCCCCCACCTTCACCCCTTCTTCCTTACATTGGGCCCTTTTCCAATGTAAATAGAATAGAGGTAAAGTTCATTACCTCCCCATCTTCCATGGTCACCTCGACCTCATCCACCCTTTCCGCCATAAGTGCACCCTCTTCCATCAGTATGGAGGAAAAATTTGAATATGTGAATGCATTTGTTGAATATTTTACATTCTATTGTTTCTCACATCGAGCATGATTCACGTGGTCTTAGATATTTTTCATGATTACAAAATTTTCACGATAGAATGAACTATGAGAACTCCAATTCCGATTTAAACCAGGATACGTCAGAAGCCTCCTCAAGGCCGAAGTTCACCGAAAGGAACTACAAAAACTCTAATTCCTGTTCAAACCAGGATACGTAGGAATCCCTTTCGGGCCCGAGCTCACTGGTTATCCTCCTTAGAAATACAATCATAATTTTCTTAATCTGGGCATCATCCTTAGGAATAAGCCCCAAATTAAACCCCATACAAGGCATCCTTTTCAGGAAGTAAGCCCAAAATAATCTCTCTCAGAGGACCATACTCCCTTATGAGACTTATCAAACTACAAGGGCTTTGATTCCCATCCACATGGGATACATAGAAAGCCTTCTTGAGGTTCAAACCCAACACTTCAAATCAAACCTCTTCTCCTTGGACCATATTCTCAATAGGGGTTGATCTTACTTGTAAATCCATATCCTTTCCAAGTTCCTTGGACTGCCTCAGCATAAGTCCCACACTAAGTTTCAACTAAGCATCTTTCACTTAGAGGTCCTTATCACATGACCTTAAAAGGTATGATGTTTCCTATTAAGTGAAACCAAACTATGAGGGTTCTGATTCCTTTCACAAGGATACGTAGGTATCCCATTTGATGGGCAAGATCCCAAAATCAAACCAAACCTTTGTCTCCCTGGATGACAATAAATTCCAGAGTGCCCCACTGAGTGGATTAAAAACTAGTATCATCACAATGATGATTAAAAGAATCTCTAAGAAGTATATTAGAGGATACCATTGATGGAAAACCTCGAATACATATGGGTATTTCTAATAATGAAGAACCTTAAATGCATACTGATGATTTTAAAATTTTACACATGTTAATAAGTGATTATAAATTCTAAGGGATACTTATGATATACTTGGCGAATTAATAAGGATTCATGAAAATATTTTAATTTTACAAAGAGAGTCCTGAAGAAGACAATAATTCCCCCAAAAAGGGTGTGATGAGTCCGACCTCCCATCCTCTCGACCAATGCACGTTCTTAAATATCGTAAAGTTGAAAAGATAACGAATGCTTGCCTTTGGAAAGAAGGTACTCTTTGGATAAAGAACTGTTGGAAGTTTCTCATTCCATGAATAAATCCAATGAAAACCACCTAGAAATAGTGATTCTTAAATCCAGAATACACGTTTCAAGGAACTACGAAACAACCATGCCATAGCCTTAATAGACCACCTCACTCTCTTCCTATGTAGATCCCGAGACATGAATCCGAGAGCATTAAACTCCACCTTCACAACCACTCACGAGGGATCTTCACTGGAACCATCCTTTAAATGATCATTCACTTGTACTTAGGGAAGACAATTTTTATTGAATAATTCAAGAAATATTCCCCAAGAGATATCTCTTGGATCACCAAACTTTATCTCCCACCACCGTTGAGATTCATTCCAAAAAAAATATAGTGACCAAATCAACTTAGAATTCATCATGGGACTTCAATAACCCAAAATAACCTCAATATCCTCCAACCATCCATAGAGTTAGGGATGGACGACCCACCAAAGAACTACAACACTTCCTACCTCTGTAATTTCAACAAGGATCTATCATAGTATCTCTCTTTATCTTTCAAACACTCCAAACCTTGATGAAATTTTGATGGCATAGTGACATATTCCTATCATGAGGCAAGGAAAAAGAAAATTTCTAAATTTTTCTTAGTGTAGGATAATGGATATCCAGGGTTGTTTTACTTGAGGAGATTCGCATCTGTCTACTTACTAATTCTAATTAACCTTAAACTACTTAATTTTGTGGTTTTTATTATTTTCTTGTAAATAATGAAATTTTTGGTTTTGTTACTTTGAAAATAAATGAAATGCTATAATTAAAACTAATATGCAATGAAATACAGAATAAAGAAATAACTTAGTCCTAGGTTTGGTTTTTGGTTCTATCATTATTCTCTTTTATTTTTTTAAATTAAGTTTGATAATCCAATTATGAAATATCATTCATTGATTAGTATCCTTTTATTTAGTGATATAAAATATCAAATTCCTTAAGCGAACTAAATTACACCTCCTCCTGTAATTAAGGTTGATGAAACACCTCAATTGAGAGTGTGACATCTTCTAGGACCTGACTCTGTCGTATTTCATTTCATCCATTGATTGGATTTATTCCACAATGTGAAGAGCTAATGATCAATTGAAGGGAGGGAAAATAATAAAATAAAATAATAGAAATAGAAATAAGTTGCATGACATGGTGGAAAACCGCTAATCATGCATGTCACTCGCATATACCTCAAACAAAAAATAAATTTTAAAAAATAATTCAAGAACACCTAACCTCCCTCAGGTTAAGCTTCGAGTTAGCTCCTCATTGTTGAGGGTAAGAGATAACTTAGTAGAAAGAGAGAAGAGAATTAAATAATAAAAGGAATAATATAGGGATAGAAAGAAAATAATAAAATTAAAAAGAAAAGAATAAGGGATAGAGAGAGAAGAAGAAGAAAATTAAAATAGAAGAAGAAAGAACACATGAAATAAATAAAAATAAAAATAGAAGAAGTAGGAGAAAGAATAAAATAAAATAAAATAAAAAAATAAAATAAAATAAAACAATGGAACAATGAAGAAGAATAAGAATAATTTGGGATAAAATCACTTGAAGAAAAATGCATGAATAAATTTATTAAAAGGATTTAAATTAAAACTAAAACAAAAATATATATATAAGAATAAAGATAAAAACAATAAGTATCCTCTGGAATATATAATTCTACTATAGCATGGTCTGGCCTCCCCTTTGGAAGTTTAAACGCATCCTCTATTTATATAGGAGGGATTTTTGTATCTATTCAAGTTTGTATCATTGGTCAAGGCTTCCTTTCTTTTAAAATTCAGATATCATCTTTGAATACATTTTTAAAAAAACCCCCCCATAGAAAATAGGGGTTTCTATTTCATAGTGTGAAAGAAGAACATGAGGGAAGAATGGATTCTAGATTTAGTGTGGCTTCCCTCCACGAGCATGGATTTTCATGAGGGCAGGGAGTCATGGTAGTGGCGCTTGAGGTGTGAAAGTGGTAGTGAAAATAATGATCTTCATTGATCCCTCCAACCTTTACAATGGTTGGAGGGGGAACATGTTGGTGATCATGGATTCCCCTCTTTGAAGTGGTATTCATTATGGTTGTTCAGGGTCTCATACATGATCTATGGTGATTAGAGGCCTCAAAAGTGGTAGGTGGATTGATCTCAAGCTCCCTAGGAACCAACTATTGTGATTCTCTGGTGGTTGTAGAAGGTGGAGGACCGATGTCAAAGGTGGTAGGAAGAAAATGGCAGTGGTGTATGGGTGTACGCATGCGAGAAGGCATGTGTGGATTAGAAAAATGTTGTTTCAATTAAATGTGAGTAGTACCCACTATGATTTTTTCCTAAATTAGATTTTTGATTTAATGAGGTGTTGGTATATAAGAAATCTTATGATGCAACTGGCTTAGAATCCTGAACTGGGGTTGGCTCCTAGATACACATCCACACACAATATGGGACGAGCCACACCGCTTGGTCTGCGTAGGCTTAGTCCCAACCCATGCACGTGGTTCCTCCTATGGGCCATATACCCTTGCTGGTTCGATATAGCCTTACCACAGGGTCACCATGGTTGGCTGGCCCTCTTAAGGGCTAGTTATGTGACTTGGTTCCTAATTGGTTTAGGGATAACCCTATTGGTCCATATTTTTTACCGGAAATACATTTGAAAACAGTTAGAAATAATTAAAATAATAAACTCATAAGTCCAAATAAAATTCTAAATTCAAATTAACCATTTTAAACCTTTTAAATCAATTTTAATGTTTTAATTGAAATTTATCATAATTTAATAAAATAACTAATTTAATTATAAAATTGATTCCATCTAAAATCCTTAGAATATGTTTAAAAACATCATGATAAAATGAGTGTTTCAAATACCCCCACACTTAAAACTATATTTATCCTCAAGTATTAAATCTCAACATGGAATTCAAAGGGAACTAATGTTATCATTATTTCAATTTTAATGAAATGAAATAAAATAATTATCATTGTTAAATCAAACTTTAAATAATCCACATAAAATATCAATTTAATTTCTCAATTTTCAAATAAACAATCAATTTTAGTATTTTAGTTTCCCCCTTATGAAAATAGTGTAACTTCTTCTTCCATCCAATCAAGCTCTTTAATTCATTATTATTAAACATTCCAAGTCATGATTTATCTCACCTTTGAATCTTTTCTCTCATCACTCATGATAATATTTCAAGTAGAGCTATGATTATATCATGAGAACATGCTCCTTATCCATAGGAACATAAGAAAATTGATTTTTGATATCCATAATAGAGAAAAGTGATTGGTTTTAGTCTTGGATTCCCTTCTATAATGCTATCATGGTCCACTAAAATTGAATCTTTTGATATTTATTAACTGGTTTAAAGGATGGATTAACAATCATTTCCCCTTTTTACCTTTCATTAAGGTTGATAGAAAGTTAAAATAATCCACAAAATTTCCTTAGTTGGAATATTCTCCTTACAACGTGTGAAAGTCACAATGGGTCTCCTTTAGGTCACCTTGGAAATAACAAATCAAGTATTGATTATCCCAACTATCCAAATCAGACCACTATTTCTTCTTAACGTGTTTAATAACCAAACACTTCTCTACATGACCCTATATCATCCAATTGGTGTGATTAAAAAAAATAAGAGGGGGAGTAATTTTATTAATCAAGTAAATTTAAAATATTCATATTTTAAATAAAAATACAATCCTATCCCATTAAAATTATGAAATCATGAATTGAAAAACATTTAATAAATAAAAAAGAGATAAAAGAATTTGATAAAAACTAAGAATCAAGCATCACATGTAGTCACCTTCCCTTCACCAAACTACAAAAGGTTCCACCCCTCCATTAAAAAGGAAACAACAGAGGTAGAAGGGGAAGAAGACATAATAAAAACTAAGAAAAATAATAGCAGTAAAAACAGAGTATCCAGCATTAGTCCACTCCCAATCCCACTCTCTTCTCCAGTCTCCCTTTTAGTGGTGTAACATCATCGTATTTATAGAAGGAGGAAAACTATTTATGTCACTCATTATATCTTTTTATATCTTCATAGATGTTGAATATATCTTTTTTAAAGATATTATGCACTGAATCTGCTAAATTCTCAGGTGTTTCCAAACTCTAGTGCTGAGATTCAATTCCACAGTGATGGTAGAAACATTTACCACTGGAAATCTATTGTTTCACATCTACCATTGCACATATACATTTTCACCTTTGACCACTGTAGAACGTTGTGTCTTCTCCTACCACCTATAAAAGTGTAGTATTATTGGTTTAAAAGCATTTCATCCATGTCCTAGGCATCCTTTTTTTATTATTTTCAAATTATAGATAGTTTTTTTAGTTTTTTTTAAAAAAATTTAACACACCCTTGTATATAGAAGATAGTGTTTCTTTATTTTCTAGATAAATTAGGGGAACTCGAAACCAACTTAGAAAATAGGATGAATTCATTGAATTTATATAGGAACTTAAAGTGACCCTCAAATAACAATTAGTTAAAGGATTCGTTAGATAATTAACTAAACTCTAGGAGTACTTCCTAGAGTTTTATCAAGGTAGAGATAATCCACAAGAAGAGACCTCCTTGTTTCCTCCCAACATTTATGAAGAAATTATCTAGGTGAAATTTTTGGAACAAGTGTCTAACAAAAATAAAAAATATGATATTAAATATCTTAAGAGATGGTATGATATCTAAAAGAAAAAGTGGTTTGTATAACTGAGTATTTTAATTCATCCCTAGAGCAACCTAAAACTGAACCAAAGGATGAACCTTTAGTATTCACTAATTTTTATGATGATATCAAAGATATTAGGGACATTCTTGAGGATTATACATAGCCTAACCATATAAAGGATTAGATCCAAACTGACCATGATGAGATAGAGTGGCTTTAAGATGAGGAATACTTGTCTGCTGAGCTACATGTGGGAGATCAACAAGATATATAAAAATTCTGGAATGAGTATGAGGTAAAAAATGATCTCCCCATTCCTTATAAAGTGGAATATCCAACACTATTTCATATATCTCTATAATTAGAGTAAGACACCACCCATGTGGTGGAATTTGAAGAGAGGATGGAGGAGACCAAATACCTACCTCTACTGTGTACCATTCTACTCCAAGAAGCACTTACCAATGAAAAGGATATTAAAGATAAATCAACGCAGGGAGTTAATCTTATCTCAAACTCTATATCTTATAATTTTATTCAATATGAATTGAGTATCACTCCCCACTATTTTGAATTCCCAAATTCAGTCAATCCTTACTTTTCCTTAAAGGAAGATGAATAAAAATAACTTTCACCTATTGAGGAACACATGGAGATCTCTAATTTTTATGAAAATGAATTTATGGAAGCACATAAAGAAGTTAAAGTGGCCGAGGTTTAGGAAAACAAGACACACTATGCTAACTTTGAAAGGGATACTTTTAATTTTAATTTAATTTTTTAAAGTGAAATCACCTGATTACTTTCCCTTTGACCATTCAATCCCTACATCCCAAATTGAGCAAGCATTGGACAAGAAGGAGAAGGTTACACAAGTAGAAACCAATAAAGGGGATGATCCATACTTCACCCTACCCCCACCATGAAAGCTATACCTAATTGTGAAGTGGATGGATCTGGTATACTCTATCCATGGATTATTACTTACCAACAAAGAATAAGTGAAAGTTGAGAAAAGCAACATGTGGTGGTTAAAATCCAATAAGATCCACCCACCAACTAACTATGGACAACAGCTGGTACTGCTTTTTTGGTGGTAGTAAAAATACATGGCCCACTTGAGTGATCATACCAAGATTTATCCCTTTATTTTATTTCTAAGAATTTATATTTTAATTTTATTCTTATAATTAGTCTAGCAAGAAGCCCATTCCATCTATTATTTTTAAACTTAAATTACATGATGCTTTTGCTTAATTGATTAATTTACTTTTCTAAGACCATGATTATAAGAACCTCATTTTTCAATCAGGTATAAATCCCAGTTCAATTATTTATTTTGGACCTAATACGGATGCATAATAAGTTTATGAAGGTTACAGGGGTCTTCAAGGCTTGTTCGGAGCTTGGAACCCCGATCAGTGGAAAAGGTACACTAGATGCATGGTTAGTAGAAACCATGTGGTCCATTTCACATGGTTTCCCTAACTATGTGGGTACTAGATAGAGGGGAAAATCAGGGCACACCGTTTTCCCCAACGATGTTCCAGGGGTCACACACCCTTGTGAATAACACAAAAAAATACAGCATAGGTGTGCACATGAGTTGCACATGGTTAGTCAAATAATGTAAGACAAACCATGTGGGGTCCTCCCTGAGCCAGTGTGCCATGCACGATTGGTGCATGGTTTGGCCAATCATGTTGAAAAATCATGAAACCCTATTTTTCTTGGGTAAAAAGACTAAAATGAACTTAAATATTTGATAAGATAACCCCTTCCTCCATTTTTCATTTCCAGTTCCATGGGAGATCTCCTCTATCCCATAAGAAGTTCTCAATCACTATTTGATATATTTTGATCATAGTTATTCATATGGTGTCCGATCTAAGCTCCATTAGTCTCTTTAGATTCCTCCAGGTAAGATCTTAAATCCTTTAACTCGATTATTCATTCTTCTCTCTATCGACAATACTATTTAGATGCAAAATCATATACCCTATTTTCAGGGCGTTGATTTTTTCTTTAGTTTTATTCCAATACAGGATAAACTAAAGAATAATACTTGATGAATAGAGTTGTACAAGCTTAAGGTAGGTGGTCTATGACTCATCCCTCAAGTCTCACCATTTTATAAACTATCGTCATTGTGTGCACACCGATTTCATAGGGAACTACCTATTTAATTTATATATCATGATTATATTCATCATTAATATATTCTAGAGCCTGATATATATGTTTCATTCATCATTAGTGGTTATTACCTCAATGATTACTATAACAAGTAGGATGATTTCCTTGTTTACGCCTCTTATGGAATTGTTATGACTATCTGTTCCATCGTTCAGGTGTGCTTTAACTTAGACTTCATAAAGGTAAGTGTTGTAATTAAATGAATGAGTTGTTAATGGATAATATATCATAGCATCACTTCAACCTTATATGGTGAGTGTTTAAATCCATTAAATAAATATAAATTGTAAATGGAAAGTATTATATATGCATCACTTGTCCTAGTTTAATGACTTGGTTTCATGTTCGTAGCACACCTTGCTATGCTTAATGGAAGGTAGCAGAGTGAACCTAATTTAATGATAAAGTAATCAAAGTAATAAATGGTTTCATGCCCTTTTGGCCATGTCACACTAATGAAAGGTATTGAATGAACTAAATTGAATTATTAAATGACATGAGTATTAGATGGAATAACTTATTAAATGAATAAATTATAAGGTGCCTATTGCATATGGACCTGTTCTTATTTATAGGTGTACTTAGACTCGAGCCAACATTGGATTCCTAAGGGAAATTCCTTGAGAACTCATGGATGAAATTTTGATTCAAGGATGCCAGTTTCCAAGGGACATACCCACCATGGAACCCTATCTTTGTCTACTAGTGGATTCCCAACATGACATTATAGAATCCATCCTTTATCATTTAGATATTAGGATTCCATGGATACACTCTTCAGATCCATCATGACATCTATGGACATGTGGTGTCATGGTTACACCCATCGAGTCCAGTCACTAATTACCTATTTTACCCTAGACAAGATCCTTGAACTCAGTTAGAATTATATTACAGTGTAAATCCTTGGTTGATGCCCCTTAGATTACACACATACCCCTTAGTCAGGCTACAGGCTTTTACTGAGTTGGCTCAACCCTTGAGGTCAATGATTCCTTAGTTATTACCTTAGATACTCTTTATCATCATCATCATTATAGGATTCATTATTACATCTTGAATACTTTATTATTATTATTATTATTATTATTATTATTATTATTATTATTATTATTATTATTATCACAAAATGATGTTAGTGTTGGTTATACCTCACATAACTTATCTATATAAATTGAAATTAAATGAATTAATTACATGAACTCACATTTAGAGACATTTCTAACTAAGGATGAAGTAGGTATTAGGGTATTTACATTTCTATACTTATTTAAATTTATATCTACCTACATAAAATTAGTTTATTATTAAATTATTGGATGATATAGACACCATTGGTGGTGGCCTACTGATATTTATCTTACACCCTATCCAGGCCACCATTGGTACCGGGGCAGACTACAAGTATGAAGGAGTTGAAAAAGAGAAGTGTCCCTCCTTGGACACTTAATATTTTTTTATTTCATTAGGATGGAAATTGGTTGTAGATGACTGAGCCATGGCTCAGGATGCTGGATAGTTTTGGTTTCTTTTGATACATTTATATAACTTGTATTGTCTACTTCTTTAGTCTGGTTTTTATAGTGTTTGATTCTACTGTGCCATCTATTACTCATATTCTTTTACTATTTACCTATTATTCTATCTTATTCACCATTTTACACTTTAGTAATTAGGGCATAGTCTTCCCACATACACACCATAGGAACTCACTTCTAGTTGGAAGCCTTTGGTTTTTAGGGAGATGTGCTTGCGACCATGTGGCCAACCGGGCTCAGGGAACCTTTGAGTGGTATCTGGGCTTGGGATGTCACATAGTGGAATCAAAGGAGTTCCATTATTGATTTAATATTTTGAGATAATAGAAAGTATATTAGGAATGCTTTTGAACTTGGTTATAAGCTGTTCTTGGGCATAGCTAACCCACATTTAGGGAAAAAACAAGTTGCCTAAAATGAGGAATGTTGTTCTATTTTATTCTTATTATAGTTGATATCCTTTCACTTTTGGGTGACACACATGTTATGTGATGGTTATTAATATTCTTATGAATAAGGATTGAATTTGATCCTTGGACCGATGAGATAAGGGAAAGGAGAAGTTTTAAATGCATCATTATAAGAACTTAGAATTCACATGACATGCATATTCCATGGCATATAGGTTCATTTCACTATTTCCATTTATTGTGTTTCCTGTGATTGTTGAGTGAGATATGGTTGTTACATTTTCCTATGTTTCTAACATATTACCTCTAGTTACATGAGTCTCTCTTTGATTGTGATAGAGTGATTTCCAGTTTCAATTCATGAGGTGTATGGGATCTAATGGGCTAGAATGGGTAACTTACCGAGTCAAGCCATCATATATTACCCGTTACATTTTGATACCAAATGTAGACATGATTAAATTGAAATTAAATGGGCATATATTTAAATGATAAGGTGTATGGGCCCTTATTCACTGGTAATGGTGACCCATTTTAATCAAAACCTGATATATGTTTATAAGTGAATGAAAAATTAAAAGGTAAATCCTGACTTATAAAATGACATGGTTTCTATTAAATGAAGAGTTAAGGTGCTATTGAACATTTAAATACTGGAACCTTTGTAAGTTAAACTTGAACACTTACCAATACATGGACTCCTAAGTAGGTAGTTGAGGTAGTATACATTGGGTAGTGAGCCCTTATTCTTACGTTTTACATCCGCAAGTTCTTCTATATGTTCTTAAATATTTATCTAAGGTGTGTGATTGTAATTTATAGAACTATTACACCATGAAGTCCTTGCGTCATGTTCTAGGAGTGTAGTGATCATCATGATCAAAATGTGGTGGGCCCTAAGACACCAATCTTACTTCCAGGAGTGCCACCTGAGGCACCACCTTCTATATCATATTTGGGAACTGACGCTCAGCTTTATGAGAGTTTCCTATATCTGATGAAGTCCATTCATGGTGCTATATTACCCAAACTTATGATGGTTGATCTGACATGTGAGTTCCAGCAGTATCATCCTCCCATATTTTTAGGGGATGGCAGTCCATAGGCTACCGAGTCTTGGATGGAAGCACTACAGGAAAACTGACGTTTAGCGGCAATTTTTTCACGGCGGTTTTAAAAACCGCCGCTAAACGTGTTTCGAACCTCCATTTCGCGGCAGTTTTTAAACCGCCGCGAAAAAACCGCCACGAAATGCCATAATTTTTTTTTGATTTTTTTTTATTTTTTTTAAATTTTTTCGAGGATTAGCGGCGGTTTTGGTAAAACCGCCGCGAAATGAAAGGAAAAAATAAAAAAAACACGAGAAACCCCGAAATCACTAAAACGACCATAACTTTTGATCCGGGCGTTTGTTGGAGCGCCACGACCAGTCAAATCGAAGCTCATGAAGAGATCTAGAGGCATGTATAATCAAAACAGTGAGAAAGTCTAAGATACAGAAGATATGAGAGTTACAAGAAAGTTGAAAAAAGTTCTCCAACTTCAGACGACCATAACTTTCACTCCGGGTGTCCGTTTGGGCTCTACCACATATCAAATCAAAGCCAGCGAAGAGAGCTATGCACCAGTTCAACACAAGAAAGATTATATTGTGTTTTTAGACCCCAAAACCCCTCAGAAGGCCTCCGAAACCCCGTTTCTATCACCGGTGTCTCGTCGAACTTGTCTTCAAACAGACCTAACTTTCGATCCGCGTGTCAGTTCAGACTCCTCCACCTGCCAGATCATAGCTCATTCCATGAGCTTC
The DNA here is from genome assembly GCA_963277665.1 of Viscum album. Classification (NCBI taxonomy): domain Eukaryota; kingdom Viridiplantae; phylum Streptophyta; class Magnoliopsida; order Santalales; family Viscaceae; genus Viscum; species Viscum album. The sequence continues at coordinate 686,451,716 of OY728159.1, read as the reverse complement.
AGTTTGACTAGTTTCGGATCCCACATGCACTCATGGATCACATGTTATTGCCTTTTTAGTGGGTATCGAGTTTGTTATATTTTTCGATGCCTCGTTTCTAGCACCCGTTCCCCGTTAGCTTTTTTTAAATGGTCGTAACTTCCGATCTGCCTGTCCATTCAGACTCTTTCACCTATCAGGTCGAAGATCATTTCAGGATCATTGATTTGACAGGTCGCAGATCTGAAACGGACTCTCGAATCATAAGTTATCTCCATTAATGTGAGTCCAATGTTTTTGTCACTTTATGACCGTTTTGACGGGTTTTAACGATTGCTCCATTTATTACTGTTTATTTGGGTTTTTATGACTTGTTATCTTAATCAATGGCTTTTTGTGGGTTATTATGATGATTATGTTGAATTATTAAGGGGTTTTCCAGAGTTGTAATGAGTTTTCATGCGTTCTCATTCTTTCGAATGCGTCATTCTTCATATGCTTCTCCATCCGTTTTCATGCGTTTTCATGATTTTTCATCCCTTATCACGTCTTTTCATACTTTTTCATGTGTTTCCTTTATTATCTATTATTTATTATTTATAATATACTTTAATTTATTTATTATCTATTATTTATTACAGGTTATTTATTATTTATTATTTATTATTTATTATTTATTATTTATATTTATTTATTATTTATATTAATTATTTATATTTATTTATTATTTATATTTATTTATTATTTATTATTTATATTTATTTATTATTTATTATTTATTATTACTAATAATAAAATATTATTATTAATAATAATATTTGTTACTGGTTATTTATTATTTATTATTTATTATTTATTTATTATTTATTATTTATATTTATTTATTATTTATATTTATTTATTATTTATTATTTATTATTTATTTATTATTTATATTTAATTATTAATTATTAATTATTATTTGTTATTAATTATTAATTATTAATTATTAATTATTTATTATTTATATTTATTTATTATTTATTATTTATTATTTATTATTTATTATTTATTATTTATTATTTATTTATTTTTATTCTTTATTATTTATTATTATTTATTATTTATTATTTATTATTTATTATTTATTATTTATTATTTATTATTTATTATTTGTTTATTATTATTTATTATTATTTATAATTATTTATTATTTATTATTTATTATTTATTATTTATTATTTATTATTTATATTTATTTATTATTTATTATTTATTATTGATTATTCATTATTGATTATTGATTATTGATTATTGATTATTGATTATTGATTATTATTTATTATTTATTATTTATTATTATTATTTATTATTTATTATTTATTATTTATTATTATTTATTATTTATTATTTATTATTATTTATAATTTATAATTTATTATTTATTATTATTATTTATTATTTATTATTTATTATATATTATATATTAAATATTATTTTTTATTTTTATTTATATTTATTTATTATTTATTATTTATTATTTATTATTTATTATTATTACTTATTCTTTATTCTTTATTATTATTTATTATTTATTATTATTTATTATTTATTATATATTATATATTATTTATATTTATATTTATTATTACTTATTATTATTATTTATTATTTATTATTTATTATTATTTATTATTTATCCTTATTTATTATTTATTATTATTTATTATTTATTATTATTTTTTATTTATTATTATTTTTTATTTTTTATTTTTTATTTATTATTTATTATTTATTATTTATTATTTTTTTATTATTATTTATAATTATTTATTATTTATTATTTATTATTATTTATTATTTATTTATTATTATTTATTATTATTATTTATTGTTTTTTATTTATTGTTTATTGTTTATTATTTATTATTTATTATTTATTATTTATTATTTATTATTTATTATTTATTATTTATTACTTATTACTTATTATTTATTATTTAATATTTATTTATTATTATTTATTATTTATTATTTATTAGTTATTAGTTATTATTTATTATTATTGAGTTTATATCTATTATTTATGTATTATATGTTTTTTCAATTAATATATATAAGTATATTAAATTCTGTTTAATTGGGTTTTTTTTAATTTTTTTAAATAAAATAAATAAATTAAAAAAAATAAAAAAAAAATAAAAAAAAATTAAAAAAAAAATTAAAAAAAATAAAAAACCGCCGCGAAACGTTCTGCGACGGTTTTAAAAACCGCCGCGAATTGTTTCCCGATGCACGATTTCGCCGACGGTTTTTCAAAACTGCCGCGAAACGTAAAACCAAACCGCCGCTAAATGCCTTTTTTGCCGTAGTGAGGCCACTATATCTATCTTTGAGAATTTGGAGATTCCTCCAGATAGGAGGGTAAATCTTTCCCCCTATATGCTCCGTGATTCATTTAAGCACTGGTGGGATGTGATTACCCAGGATGGTCATCACCAGGGCATGGAATGAGATGATTTCTAGACAACCTTATATGATCAGTTCTTTCCTCAGATGCTGAGAGCTGACTGATCCAGAGAGTTCATGCATCTAGAGCAGTGTGTTATGTCACTCATGGATTATTCATCAGGATTTAACAAGTTACAATGCTTTTTACTGAATCTAGCTAGTGATCATCTATCACGTGCTAGATTTTCAAGGATGGGATTCAGTATGACATCCGTACTTAGGTGAATGTATTTTACCTACCTACCTTTTTTAAGATCATTAATCAGGATATTATAACTGTGAAAAACATAAGGGAAGGTGATAGTACTGGGCACAAAGGATTAGTGCCAAGGAAGGCCAATAGTTCTTTCATTATTAGGAAACATTCCCTCAAGGTTTCATGATAGAGAAGTGAAGGTTAGGGTAACCACATGGCAGCTCCATTGTATTCCATCAATGTGGAAAATAAGGGAATTTGAATCCTATGTGTGATAGTGATCCTCTAGAGTGTCATTATTGCAGTCATACATGCCATCTTTAGAGATTCTATCGAACCTTTCCATCCGCTTCCAGTGGAAGAGGTTCCGAACCAGCTCCACCTTCAGGGGTAGGTTCTTTTATTCAGTGTTAGGTGGGGAGTTGGAGTAGCACTTACAAGACTAGATGAAGAGGAGGTCATAGAAAAGGTAGCCACACTTCAGATTATCAGCAACACTAACATAGTGGTCATAATCAAAGTGAACCGGTTGTAGCACGAGGCCATGGATTAGGCCAGTTGCATTCATTACAACTGATACTCAAGGACCAAAGTGTAGGATTATATATAGTATAAGGTACTATTATTATAGTGTATACTATAGTATCTGCTTTATTTAATATAGGTTCTTCATATTAATTTATTTCCTTATCCATCAGGGAGAGTCTTGGGTTGGAAATTTAGTATTACTATGGTGTGATGACCCTGGATACACCATTGTGTGTACGGTTCGAGGGAATATGCTAGTGTAGGTAATTCCCCCTTGAGGTAGGAAATTATCCCTTCATATGAGACCTCTTATCCCATGATACAATGTGATTAGATGTCATTATTGATATTAATTGATTGGTTCCATATAATGCCTTTGTAAACTACCACCGTTGCAGGGTGTTGTTTACCTCACCATAGGGAAACATCTATCTCTAAAAGGGTGAGTGGGATGTCCAGACCAGTAGAGCTAGACCAAAGAATCATGGGATAAGTGGATTGACCTCCCAAATTTCTAGTATCTTCATAGAGAAATAGGGTTTACACCTGGTACATTTTCCTACTGTAGTGTATTGTTTCAAGGATTTATTTCCTGATGAATTTGATGGATTACCTCTTGAGAGAGAGGTAGAGCTTATGATCGAACTTATTCTAGGAGTATCTCTAGTTTGTATTCCTTTATATAGGATGGCACCTACTAAGATTCAGGATCTCAAGATAATGTTTGAGGATCTAGAGTCTAAGGAATTTATCATAGCCATTAATTATTTTTGGGGTTCACCCATGCTTTTCACCAAGAATTTGGATGGGACCCTTAGAATCTTTGTGAATTACTGATGGCTGAACTAGATTATGGTTAAGAACTAGTATCCATTTCCATGTATAGATGATCTCTTTGACTAGATCTAAGGTGATAGGGTGTTTTATAAGATCTTTTTGAGATCAGGATATCATGAACTGTGAGTCAGGCCTTCAGAAATACATTGTAGAACATTTCATAGTAGATATGGTTTGTATAAGTATCTCATTGTGATATTGGGTCTTATGAATGAGCCTTCCATTTTCATGGATTTGATGAATAGGGTGTTACACCACTATCTAGATTATTTTGTCTTGGTATTTTTGGATGAAAACTCAATGTATTATCACACTCGCAGTGACCATGATAATCACCTTGAGATCATTTTGAGTACACTAAAAGAGAATCAAATTTATACCAAGATTGAAAAGTTCACTTTCAGATCGAAAAAGTTAATTTCTTAGGTTATATTATCTTATAATCAAGAGTATCTTTTGACCAAAATAATGTGAGCGCTATGATTTATTAAGAGCATCCCAAGAATGTGTTTGATATATATAGTTTCTTGTGGTTGGATGGATATTATAGGCATTTCATACTATACTTATTACACCTTTCCACACCTATTACTCATTTGAAAAAAAGGGTGTTAAGATATTGTGGTTGGAAGAATGTGAGAAATCTTTTCAGAAGCTAAAAGGGAGGCTTACCTTAGTACCTATTCTGATTTTGCCAGATCTTGGAAGAGGTTATATAGTGTTTTGTAATGCATCAGGCATTGGATCGGGAGCAGTGCTAATAAAAGAGGGTAGAGTCATTTCATAAAAATCTCGGTAGTTGAGTCCACACGAGAGGAATTACCCGACACATGAACTTGAGCTAGAATCTGTTGTCCATGCCTTATGCTGCTGGAGACACTATTTGATAGCTGAGTGCTTTATGGTGTATGTGGACCAAAAGAGCCTCAAATATATCCTTACATAGTTTGGTTTGAATATTAGATAGTGAAGATGGGTTGAATAACTTTAATAATTTAATTTTTATCTTTCCTATATGCATGAAAAAGGTAATGCGGTGGATGATGAGTTGAGCTGGAAAACTTAGGCACAGACCGTATAGGAAGCCAGTTATGAATAAAAATTGATGACCTTATTTTCTAAGATGCATTTGGAGTTTCATGATAGTCATGAGTATTATTACCTATCAGCCTTGATAGTTACCTCTTCACACCTTGATAGGGTAAAGAGTAGTCATTTTTTATATCCTGAAGGCTTGGTTCTCTAGAAGAGTATTTCTAATGAGGACCTACCTCTGGATTGGTCTATGGACAGATATGACATCCTATGTATTCATGGGTGTATCTAGGTTCCTGTAGGTATGAGAGAGGAACTGATACACAATCCCATGCTTCTTAGTGGGCAGTTCATCCAGGAATCCCCAAGATGTATTGAGATATTCAATTATAGTATTCGTGCCCTAGGATGAAATGTCTCATAGTAGGCTTTATCACTAGGGGTTCCACTTTTTAGCGGGTGAAGGAAGAGCACCAAAGACCTGTAGAATTGTTACTGCCACTTCCAGTCCTAGAATGGAAATTGAAAGATGTTGCTATAGATTTTTTAGTCATATTACCATGGTCTCCTTGAGATAGTGACAAAGTTTGGGTAGTCATTGATAGGATATCAAAAGTAGCCCAATTTCTTCATATTTGGGAGACTTTCTCAGTTCATTAGAAGGGAATAATGTATGTCCGTGAGATCTTATGGATACAAGGGGTTCTTCATACTATCATTTCAGATAGGGATGCTTGTTCCACATCATAATTATATAAGGTTTTATAGAGATATATGGGAATATAGGTGATTCTAAGCCCAACCTTTCACCCTCAGACTGATGGACAATCAGAACAAATGATACAAGTGTTGGAGGACATGCTCCGAGCATGTGTCCTTAATTTCTATGGTTCTTGGGAGAAGCATACCCCTCTCATAAATTTATCCTATAATAATATATTTCAGGATATGATTCATATTAACCCTTATAAGGCCTTGTATGGTAGGTCGTGTAGTTCACCCCTGTGATGGTTAAGGCAGGAGAGGCAACACTACTAGGTTCTCTTCTTGTGTAGGAGGCTTCAAAGCAGGTTTAGCTAATCAAGAAGTGTATGTCTACTATCCTGTCGAGATACAAATACTATTCCAATCACCATCTAAGACATCTAGAGTTTGAGGTCAGTGATCATGTTTTATCATGGGTATCCCCTAGGTTTGGGAATAGACAGATACATAGGCAAGGGAAGACATCACCTCATTATGTAGGGCCATTTGAGATTATTATGAGAGTTGAACCAGTAGCCTATTGGTTGTTATTGCCTTAGAGGTACCATTACATTCATGACATAGGCTACATTTCACAGCTTTGTCGATATCATGGTGACCCGTCCCATAATTTTGATCTCAAGGAAGTTGTGTTAGATGTCGATGCTTCTTTTGAGAAGTATATTATACGCATCATTGACCGAAGCACATAGGATCTCCTAGGTCATTATGTTCCTTTAGTGTGGGTGCTATGGAATCATCACCATGTGTTGGATGAGTCTTGGGAGTGGGAGGCCGACGTATGTGCACAATGTCTAGAGTTGTTCTTTGATAGTGTTTATCTACCCTTAGAAGGAGAACTCAGGTATGAGTTCCTTTAAGGAGGAATACTTTAAGAACTTAATTTTTCATTCAGGTATGGATCCTTTAAATTTACATTTAATTATTTATTTTGGAACTAATACAGATTCCTAATGAGTTCATGAAGGTTATAGGGGTGTTTGAGGCCTGTTCAAAGCTCATAACCCCGGCCTTTGGGAAACTTTCACTGACCATATGGTTAGTAGAAATCATACAAGACAGTTTTCATGGTTTCCCTAACCGTGAGAGTACTAGACAAAGGGGTGAAGTAGGGTGAACAGTTTTCCCTAACCATATTCCAGGGGTCACACACTCATGAGAATAGAAAAATAAATTATAGCATAGGTGTGAACACAATTAGTAAAACCATGCGGGCCAAACCATGAGGGGTCCTCCTTGAGGCAGTGTGCCATGCATGGTTGGCATACATTTTAACCAACCATGTGACCAAACCACATGACCTTGTTTTTATTGAGTAAAAAGTATAAAATGACCTTAAATGTTTAATAAACTCACCCTTCCCCCTTTTTTATTTCCAATGCTAGGGGATCCCTCCTTTCTCCCATAATAAGATCTCAAAACCTATTTGATAGATTTTGATATCAGTTCTTCACTCATTGTCTGATTGAAGATCCATTGGTTTCTTTGGATTCTTCCAGGTAAGATCATTGATCCTTTAGCTTAGTTCAACATTCTTCATTATATCGATGATGTTATTTAGATGCAGGCTCATATGCCTTATTTTCAGGTCATTGATCCATTATTCAATTTTCTTATAATCCAGTCTAAACTAAAGTTTGATACTGGATGTGGAGAATTATACAATCTTAAGTTAGGTAGTCTATGACTCCTCCCTCAAGTCTTGTAATTTTATAAATTTCCATCATTGTACGCACATCGATTTCATTGGGAGTTAAATATTTAATTTATATGTCATGCTTATATTCATCATTCTTGTATTCTAAAGCCTGTTCTATATGCTTCATTCATTGTTAGAGGTTATGACCTCAATGAAGTATGATTATTTCCTTGTTTATGCCTCTTATGGCTTTTTTATGACTACTCGTGCCATCTTTCAGGTGTGATTTGACTTGGACTTCATAAAGGTAAGTATTATAATTAAATATATAATTTTTAATGTCTATTAAATCATATTATCACTTTACCCTTCTAAGGTATGTGTTAAAATTAATTAAATGAATCTAAATTGTAAATGGAAAGTATAATATATGTATCACTTGGCCTAGTTGAATGAATTGGTTGCATGTTCGTAGCACACCTGGCCATGATTAATGGAAGGTAGCTAAGTGAATGTAAATTAATGATCAAGTAATCAAAGTACTAAATGGTTGCATGTCCTTTTATCTTTGTCACACTAATGAAAGGTATGGAATGAACCAAATTGAATTATTAAAAGGTATGAGAATTACATGTCTTAACTTATTAAATGAATCGATTATAAGGTGCCTATTTCATATGGTAATGTTCCTCTTTATAGGAGTGGTCATATTCGATCTAGCCTTGAATTACCTAGGGAATTCCTTGTGCACTCGTGGAATACATTCTGATCCAAGGATGTCGGTCTCCAAGGGAGATACCCAACTTGGAACCCAATATTTGTCTACCTATGGATGCCTGACATGATGTTATAGGATCCATACTTTATCATCCAGATATCAGGATTCCTTGGACACACTCCTCAGATCTAGCGTGATGTCTATAGACATGTGACTCCATGGTTACACCCCTCGAGACCGGTAATTGATTACCCGTTTTACCTTGGAAAAGGTCCTTGGACTTGGTTAGAATTATATTACAGTGGAATGCCTTGGGTGATGCCACTTGGATTACATGCTGACCCATTATCCAGGCTACAAGTTATTATAGAGTTGGATTGACCCCTGAGGTTAATGATTCCTTGGTAATTACCTAGGATACTCTTTATTATTATCATCATTATAGGATGACTTGTTACACCTTGTATCCATTATTATTATTATTATCATGACATGATGCCAGTGATGGTTATACATCATGTGACTTATCTATATAAATTGAACTTAAATGAATTAATTAAATGATCTCATGTTTAGAAAAATTTCTAGATGACGATGAAGTAGGTATTGGGTTATTTACATTGTTGAAGTGATTTACATTTATATCTATCTACACACTATCAATTTATTATTCATAGATTAAATGGTATAGACGCCATTGGTGGTGGCTTGCTGAGATTTATCTCACACCCTATTTGGGATTTCAGGTGTACCTGAACAGACTACATGTATGTTTGTGTTAAAAAAGGGAAGTTTCTCTCCTTGGACACCTGATATTGCTTACTTACGTTATGATGGAGCTTGGTAGAAGACGATTAAGCAGGGGCTCAAGATGCCAAATAGTTTTGGTTTCTTTTTCTACTTTTATTGCATATATTGCCTACTACTTTTTATCCATGTTTTTACGATTTATAGATAATTGACATATATTATAATCAATTTTTTTATATGATTTAGTTTTCATCTTTGAGTATTATTATGATTTGTTGAGTTTTTATCCATTCATGTCTGCTTCTGCTATAGTGGGTTACTGGTCTAGTGTTTATAGTGTCTACTTCTGCTATGCCATCTGTTACTCATTTTCTTCCACTATTTACCTATTATTCTATCTTATATACTATGTTACACTCTGGTAATGAGGGTATAGTCTTCCCATGGACACACCCTAGGCCCCCACTACAAGTTACCAGCCTTTGACATTTAGGGATTGTAACGACCCGAAATTTTGAATAAATATTGCTTCTAAATTTTGTGTGTTATTTTATACTCAAAAAAACTATTTAATTTGATAACATGAGTATAATTAAAATGAGACTGTAGGGTTTTTAATGTTATATGATCATTGGTCAATATGACCGCTGGAAACTAAACGTTTCGATTACTGTCTCTAAATACAAGTGATCTTGGTTAATTAATATATAAAGAAGATTTGATGGCCTCATCCAGTAGTCTCGGGACAATCGAAGCCCATCTAACGGAACTTGGGAAGGAGGTAGCACCACTGGGCTTTGATCTGGACCAAATCCAACTCGAACTTCATCCGGTGAAGCTTGAATGGCATCACCTTCGCGAGAATTTCAGACTGATAGAAATTACTACTCGTGCAATGTTGGCTGAGCCACCCCAAGATTATATCACCCTACACACCTTACTCTTAGGTCCTATGCTGGTGTTATAAGGGGTTATGTAACGAGACCATAACTGCCTTGTGTAATCCTTTGTTATAAATAAAATTGTGTTCTCTTCTTATGGTTAAGTTTGTGAATTTTCAAATGTCTGGATAAACATAGTATGCATATTTTTGATGAATTTTAGAAAAAAGATATTTTAAAAATGTTTATGTAAACCTTAAATAATTAAAAATGTGTAATGATTTTCAAAAAATGGTCTTCTAAAATTATGTTCAGTATGGAATTTAGAATCTAATAAGATCAAATTAATTTTTGATGAATAGTAAATTATGAATAGTGATTTTATGCTTAGGATTAGTAATGCGACCAAATGGATTAGTAATCTCACTTAAATAAAGTATTAATATAATCTAAGTACCTTGATTAAGTAATTAGATTAAATAAAATAGGTAAATAAATGTTTCAGAAATTATTAGTCAAGTATTAGTTTTTTCAGGTGAATAGTGTTTTTTAATTAAAAATTAAATTAAAAATATTTTGATTTTTTTATAAAATGGATTTCATTTTTGAACTCAGAGCATCGATATTATGTTAAGGTAATTTTTGGGGATTTTTCTAAAAAAAATAAATTTTCAGTGAATAGTGTAGTTATTTAAAAATTAAATTAAAAATATTTAGAAAATTAATTTTGTAAAATGGAATTCATTTTTAAAATCAGAGCATTGATATTTGGTTAAGGTGAAATTTTGGGATTTTTCTGAGAAAGTTGAATTTTTAATGAATAGTAAAAATACAGTTTTAGGGTTTCGGTATGTTTATTGACATCATAACTGTGTCATGATGATGTCATGAGATATTTTAAGGGTTGACCGACCAAAGGTGATGAATTATTGTATGGGGGCACCATGTGGCCTAACTCCATGGGAAATACCCTGGGAGAGCCCATGGTTTTTAGAAAACCACTTGTGAGGTGTCCCTTGGCCATTAATGCCTTGTCCCCTCACATTCCCTATAAATACCCACGCTTTCCTCCTTTAGTTTTCACTCCCAACTCTCCCCCAACGAAGCTATGGTCTCATTACCTCCCAAGGAGTACTCTCAAGGTTCCCTCAAGCCCTCATGGTCCCAACCTTTGAGTTTTAAGAGATACGTTTTAAGGTAAGGGATCCTACCTCTCTCTTTCTTTTCAAGTAATCTCTTTTATGTCATTTCTTTTATGCTACATGATCTTATGTTGGAGGATATTCTTTTATATTCCTTTTACTTCCCTTTTCATGTTCATATGATGAGATACCCCCTCTTTCTCTCATCAATTCATTTTAAGAAAGTTTAAATGACGCCGTTAGGCTGCCAAATATTTAAGGGATTCGTTCACCTTTCTCATTTTTTCAAAGTTATACTTTCATGTCAAGTCTTTCAAGTTCCTTTTTATTATGTTGGGGTATGATCTCTGTATCTATCATACTGATCTTTTATGTTCATATGATGAGATAACCTATTTGATCTTGTCAATTAATTTTGTTTGATGTTTAGGTGACGCCGTTAGGCTGCCAAATTTTTAAGGGATTCGTTCACCTTTTTCATTTTCAAAGTTCAACTTTCATGTAAAGTCTTTAAAGTTCCTTTTTATTATGTTGGGGTACGATATCTATATCTATCATACTGATATTTTATGTTCATATGATGAGAGACCCTATTTGATCTCATCAATTCTTTTTTTTGAAGTTTAATTGACGTTGTTAGGCTGCCGAATTTTCATAAGAGAAATATTATTTTTGTCTTCCTTTCATGTTCTTCATTTCATATGGTATATCTTTAAAATTTCATTACCACGTTCTTAAATACTTTATATTCTATTCCCCAAATTTTTTATGGATTATTTTTGAGTGGGTTACCCATGTCCCCTCTCTTTTCAATGTTTTATAAAACCTCGTAACATAGCTGTTATGCTGCAGAATTTCTGTCTCAAAATGTCTCTCTCTTATTCTAAAATTCATTTATTTTATTAAGTGAATACTCAAAGATCTTTCTTCTAAAGGGGTATTCACATATATACCAAAATTTTATATTTAAAATTCTGGGATTTACATACATGAGACCCTCTTTCCCTTTCCGTGGGTTTAAAGTGACATAAAGATCATGTCTTTAAAGAAGTTTTTAAAACGTTATGATTATGAAATGAAACCCATTTCTTTTATTCTATATGGGTTTTTTATGAAATTATTGATGATGATATATGTGTCTCACATGATAATAAATACAAATTTAAGGGTGCACCCTGATAGCGCTCCAATGCATTGGGTAAAGACTTAATCTCTAGAGATGACAATTTTGACTGATACCTTGGTGAATAACCTTGGTAATTTTTAATGACACCTTGGGGATGGACCTTGGTGAAATGGAAATTATTGTATATGTTAAATGTTGTAGCCACATATTCAAGTTATGAAACATGTTATTTTTATTTTGATATTCCTCATGATCTCTTTCTCATGCCTTACAATTATTTTTCATAACTTTTGATGTATCTCAAGTTCTCATGTAAAATGTTTCCCTTGTTTCGCTTACTGGTCCTTTTTCTCACCCTTTCCGTTGATGTATTCTCCCAGGTTATGAGATGCTGTAATGAAATTAGGATGAACAAATGAAGAATCCTTTCAAGTGTTTAAGAATATTGTTTTTTTCTCATGTAATAAGTTCCTGGTTTCCAAGACACTAGACCTTAAAGATCCTCAATTTTGTATAATGTAATGAAAGTTTATATGATAAAAAGGTGGGATGTTATAGTTGGTATCAAAGGATGGTTTAGTTATTTGTGGAAATTAGGATATGAAAACTCTAGGAAGAACCCTATAAAAAATTTTAAATATAGAAAATCTTCCTGGTATTTTGGTGAGTATTGAGTAAGGGGTTGCCAAGCAAATACATCCCTGTTTGGATACGAGCAGGTAGAGGTGGCTCTGGAACAGATGTACATAGGGGTAAAACCCGAAAACACTGTTTTGAGCGAGACTCGAATGGGAACTGGTACACGACAACAGGCCTTGCTGCACTCTTGGTTACGACACTTCTGGGGGACATGCTTTGGTAAATTCATAAGCTTAGTATGAACCATTATTAAAGGAACAAAGATAAAATAAAATAAAGATTCACATAAGAATATATGATCATGGATACCCTAGATTGGAACCTAGGGGATCACAAGTTAGGGTATACTTTCCTTATACAAGTTTATCCTTCTATGCTTAAATTTTCCTTTTAATGATTATTGGATAAGTATTTAAGCCCCCTAATTATACGTTCTTTTCTTAGTTAATGGCGGGAAATGGAAGAGCATGTCCCAACAACCAATGTGATAGGAAATGTGACGATTTCTCTATTAATGTGACAGAGATGTCGAAAGATCAAGTTGAAAATATTGTGATTATGCCAAACCAACTATCAAAAATCACAATTAATAATTGGTACCTAGTTGAATGCCCAAATTAATCAAGGAAGAAGAATACAAAGTCTCATGGATGTTCATCTGATAAAGTTGATAAGGGAAAGAAGACCCAATTTCTTTTTTGCAAAAAGTGTGGGAAGAGGCAATAAGGATAATGTCACAAAGAAACCAGGAGATGTTTTAAGTGTGGGAAGATAGGGAATAAAGTAGCCAATTTCTTTAAAAAAAATGGATAAAGTGATGAATGAAGATAAGGTTCGATCTAATGTACCTTATACATTTCGATGTCGTAAATGTGGAGAAGTTAGACATTATCGAAGGCAATGCTCTCTTGGAATGGATGGGAAGCATGACGAGCATTAACAGTCTTCGAGGACAAGGGAACAATGCAAGTCCTATGCTGAGATGGATCATGATGACTGGAGTACATGTAACTTCTTCGCAATAATTGTCTATGTCATGTTGTATTTTAGTTCATGCTCTATGAGCATATCTTTTATGTTTTCTAAGATCATCGAGTCACTACCTAAGATGATTTTATATTATTAAGGAAAACATATATTGTTATGTACCAAATGTTGATGTAGTGAATTTGTTCTTCTTAAAAAAAGTGTGATTAGGGGATTAAAAGATGATTATTATTTTGGAAGACGTTCACTATTTTGGGAACCCTATTTGATCAAGGTAAATAGATTACTATAGTATTTTCTTTGAGGAGTAAAGGTTGACTTATATTTTGAAGAATCTATGAATTTAAGGTAAACTTATAGTAATTTAGAAAATTATTAACCGATCTTGGGGAAAATGTGATTAGGTTAGTTACTTTCGTTATAATATGATAAGGGTGGTTGATGTTGTTTGGAGATGAACGATGAAGTATATTTTGGAAGAATATGTTATCAAATACTTATTGTATTTGGGTTTCAATCTTAGTTTGGTTTATTTTGAGGAATTTTAAGGACAGTTATTTATGGAATGGTCTATGATGAACTTTGGTTAGTACCGTGGAATTTTGAAGATTTAAAGAAGTTTCCCTTCCCATGGGATTATTTATTTTTGAAGAGTTGTTTTATCTTACCCTTTCTATTTTTGGGATAATAGAAGAAATAGATAGTTAATCTTTGTTGGATTATGTGATTTTCTAGAAGATGATTCTTGTGATTTGATGAGATCGAGTATTTTTGAATGCTCATCGTTTGGAGAAATGATTAGTTTTGGTAGAAACATATTAAAGGATGAAACTCTACTTGAAGGTAGGTATATTTCCCTGTGTTTTATTCTATGTAGTAAATGAATTCCTTAAAACTATGAAAAGGAACGTAAAACAAAAACGTTGTCTGTTAATGTTTCCTACTGAAAAATCAAATACCGTTTAACCCATCATAAGTTTGTGATTTTCTTGTTGTTAACTTTCTCTTAATCATGTTTTCTAATCACTCTCCCTCAGAACGTGACCCTTTGTTTTCTCCTCCATGTCTATGTTTTCCTACATGGAATCCTAGTATGGGTTAACTCGGGTGACCTTTTTACTTCCCTTTCTTTCTTTTCAAGTAATAGTGTTACTGACTCTTTTTTCGATGTGGGACTTTCAATGAACTTTCCAATCCCGATTTTAAAAATTGTGAGGACTTAATTTCTTAAGGGGGTAAGATTGTAATGACCCGAAATTTCGAATAAATATTGTTTCTTAATTTTGTGTGTTATTTTATACTCAACAAAACTATTTCATTTGATAACATGAGTATAATTAAAATGAGACTGTTGGGTTTTGACTATTATATGATCGTTGGTCAATATGACTGCTGGAAACTAATCGTTTCGATTACTGTCTCTAAATACAAGTGATCTTGGTTAATTAATATATAAAGAAGATTTGATGGCCTCATCCAGTAGTCTCGGGCCAATCGGAGCCCATCTAACGGAACTTGGGAAGGAGGTAGCACCACTGGGCTTTGCTCTGGACCAAACCAAAGCTGAACTTCATCGGGTGAAGCTAGAACGGAATCTCCTTCGCGAGAAGTTCAAACTGATAGAAATTACTACTCGTGAAATGTTGGCCAAGCCATCCCAAGATTCTATCACCCTAGCACACCTTACTCTTAGGTCCTATGCTGGTGTTATAAGGGGCTATGTAACGAGACTATAACTGTCTTGTGTAATCCTTTGTTATAAATAAAATTGTGTTCTCTTCTTATGGTGAAGTTTTTGAATTTTCAAATGTCCGGATAAATATAGTATGCATATTTTTGATGAATTTTAGAAAAAGGATATCTTAAAAATGTTTATGTAAACCTTAAATAATTAAAAATGTGTAATGATTTTCAAAAAATGGTCTTCTACAATATGTTCAGTACGAAATTTAGAATCTAATAAGATCAACTTAATTTTTTATGAATAGTAAATTATGAATAGTGATTTTATTCTTAGGATTAGTAATGTGACCAAATGGATTAGTAATCTCACTTAAAGAAAGTATTAATATAATCTAGGCACCTTGATTAAGTAACGAGATTCAATAAAATAGGTAAATAACTGTTTCAGAAATTATTAGTCAAGTATTAGTTTTTTTAGGTGAATAGTGTTTTTTAATTAAAAATTAAATTAAAAATATTTAGAAAATTATTTTTAAAAAATAGATTTCATTTTTGAACTCAGAGCATCGATATTATGTTAAGGTAATTTTTGGGGACTTCTAAAAAAATGATTTTTTCGGTGAATAGTGAATTTATTTAAAAATTAAATTAAAAATATTTAGAAAATTATTTTTATAAAATGGAGTTCATTTTTGAAATCAGAGCATTGATATTTGGTTAAGGTGAAATTTTGGGATTTTTCTGAGAAAGTTGATTTTTCAGTGAATAGTAAAAATACAGTTTTAGGGTTTCAGTATGTTTAATGACATCATAACTGTGTCATGATGATGTCATGAAATATTTTCATGTTTGGCTGATAAAAGGTGATGAATTATTGTATGGGGGGGCCATGTGGTCTAACTCCATGGGAAATACCATGGGAGAACCCATGGTTTTAAGAAAACCACTTGTGAGGTGTCCCTTGGCCATTAATGCCTTGTCCCCTCACATTCCCTATAAATACCTGACCTTTACTCCTTTAGTTTTCACTCCCAACTCTCTTTCAACGAAGCTCTGGTCTCATTACCTCCCAAGGAGTCCTCTCAAGGTGCCCCCAATCCCTCAAGGTCCCAACCTTTGAGTTTTAAGAGATACGTTTTAAGGTAAGGAATCATACCTCTCTCTTTATTTTCAAGTAATCTCTTTTATGTCATTTCGTTTATGCTCAATGATCTTATGTTGGAGGATGTTATTTTATATTCCTCTTACTGCCCTTTTCATTTTCATATTATGAGATACCCCATCTTTCTCTCATCAATTCATTTTAAGAAAGTTTAAATGACGCCGTTAGGCTGCTGAATTTTTAAGGGATTCGTTCTCCTTTCTCATTTTTTCAAAGTTCTACTTTCATGTAAAGTCTTTCAAGTTACTTTTTATTACGTTGGGGTATGATATCTATATCTATAATACTGATCTTTTATGTTCATATGATGAGAGACCCTATTTGATCTCATCAATTCATTTTTGTTGAAGTTTAGGTGACGCCATTAGGCTGCAGAATTTTTAAGGGATTCGTTCACCTTTCTCATTTTTCAAAGTTCTAATTTCATGTCAAGTGTTTCAAGTTCCTTTTTATTATGTTGGGGTATGATATCTATATCTATCATACTGATCTTTTATGTTCATATTATTAGAGACCCTATTTTATCTCGTCAATTCTTTGGTTTGAAGTTTAAGTGACGCTGTTAGGCTACCGAGTTTTCATAAGAGAAATCTTATTTTTGTCTTCCTTTCATGTTCTTAATTTCATATGGTATATATTTAAAATTTCATTAACATGTTCAGAAATTATTTATATTCTGTTCCCCTACTGTTTTATGTATCATTTATGAGTGGGTGACCCATGTCCCCTCTCTTTTCAATGTTTTCTAAAACTCGTAACATAGCCGTTATGCTGCAGAATTTCCGTCTCAAAATGTCTCTCTCTTACTCTCAAATTAATTTATTTTATTAAGTGAATACTCAAAGCTATTTCTTCTATAGGTGTATTCACATATATACCAAAATTTTCTATTTTAAATTCTGGGATTTACATAATGTGATCCGCTTTCCCTTTCTGTGGGTTTAAAGTGACATAAAGATCATGTCTTTAAAGCAGTTTTTAAAACGTTATGATTATGAAATGAAAACCATTTATTTTATGCTATATGGGTTGTTTATGAAATTATTGATGATGATATAAGTATCTCACATGATAATAAAGAAAAATTTAAGGGTGCGCCCTGATAGCGCTCCAATGCATTGGGTAAAGACTTAATCTCTAGAGATGACCATTTTGACTGATACCTTGGTGAATAACCTTGGTAATTTTTAATGACACCTTGGGGATGGACCTTGGTGAAACAGAAATAATTTTCTATGTTAAATGTTGTAGCCAAATCTTCAAGTTATGAAACACATTATTTTTATTATGATATGCCTCATGATCTCTTTCTCATGCCTGAAAGTTATTTTTCATGACTTTTGATGTATCTCAAGTTCTCATGTAAAATGTTTCCCTTATTTCCCTTACTGGGCCTTTTGATCACCCTTCCCTTTGATGTATGCTCCCAGGTTATGAGATGTTGTAATGAACTTAGGATGAACAAATGAAGAAGCCTTTCAAGTGTTTAATGAGAATGTTTTTTCTCTCATGTAATAAGTTCCTAGTTTCCAAGACACTAAACCTTAAAGATCCTCAGTTTTGTATAATGTAATTAAAGTTTATATGATAAAAAGGTGGGATGTTATAGGGATATGCGCTTAAGGCCAGGTGGCCAACTGAGATTGGGCACCTTTGAGTGGAATCCAGATCTGAGACATCATAATGATGGAATTAGGTAGTCCCAAAAAATAGTGGTGGAATAGTAATAAATAATCATGAGAATAGGGAGTTCACTTTTAATTTTTATCTCTTAAACTCCCTAAATTTTTATATTAAAACCTGATTTGAGATTTAAACTAATAATTTCATGCCCTTCCTTTTAATTTATGCTTTACTTGACTTATCTATGAGACATGAGTTTCTTAGGAATCATGTGATTCCATGTTTTAGATTTCAATGATAATGAGACTAAATGATTAAAATGAATAATTTAATGATTATATTGAAGCATGGATATTAAAATGAGGACTCATTATTTGAGGGAATTAGTTGATTCATGTAAATGAAATTTCCCTATTATTTTTCTTGATTTGAATTTCTGAAATTGATGTGAGTTGATTTATTATTATTAGTAATTCCGTGAGTGATTTTCCCAAATCATATGTCTAATTACCAAGAGGATTTGTATACTAAGTACTTTATATTCTTGAGAATATCTCTTTAGTGATCTTAGGAAATTACACCTTCTAGAAATTATATTAAAACTTTTCAAATCCATGACTATGCAAAAACACATTTTAAATAGTTGAGGAATCTTTTGATAAGCCCTTATCCTTGATACCACCTTAATATTAATCCTTGTTTAACCCATAGAGACCATGAATGACCTTGCTAGGAATGAGCCATGTGTCATTCCATTTTTATCTCTTCCTACCCTACTATTAATATTTTTCATGACATTTTAAAGATGAAGTATGGGGGTAAATGGAGTCATGGTGGAAGGGATGATTTACATTTTAAGGGAAAAGTGTGGGGTTGTTATCTTGGGTATTGGGAAATTTTTATTGAATCTTTCACTTTGCCTTATAGTTTTCTCTTATTTAGTAAAAAAATGAAAATGAAAATAAAAAAATGAACAAAATGTGGGCTATGACTTTGGAGTATCAAAAAGCACCATCACCAGACCAATTATTTTTATCATATGTGGTTAGGTGGTGGATGTGAGATATATTCAAAACATAACTTTCAAAAAATTAAAAAAATGAAAATAATAAAAGAAAAAAATGAAATAGAGAAAATTCAATAAGGATAAAATCATTCATTATTCTTTATTTGATCATGACCTTTAATTTGAGCTTTGAAAGTGGGAGTTGTTATTTTGAATGGGAGAATGTCATTACAAATTTAATTTTAATATCATGATTTAAACTTTAGAGAGAAACCACCTCCTTTATCCTTAATTTTTAAACATCAATTCCTACCTACCTTAAGCCTCAGAGTCATTATAACCTTTATTGAAAAGACCTCATGATTTTATGTGACATTTTTCTTTACAAGGTGTAAAAAGTAGTTCATTTACAATACTATGGATAATGAGAATGTTCTCATGATATGAGTATAAATCTACTTGAATTATATCATGAGTGATGATAGAAAATATTCAAGAGAGGCATATCATAATTTGGATTGTTTAATAATAATTAATTGAGGAACTTGAATGAATGAATAGATAAGTCCAATAATTTTTCAAAAAAGAGAAAGTAAAATACATGGATTGTTTGTTTCTTTGAAAATTGTGAAATTGAATTGATATTTTATGTGAAATATGATTTTTTTGTTTTTCATTAAAGATTACTTAAATTTTATTACTTTAAATTTTAAATATTTGTAGAATTGGTTCCATCATAAATTAAATGTTGATATTTAATGATTGAGGACAAGAATAAGTTTAGGTGTGGAGGTATTTGACACACTAATTTTTTATGTATATTTTTTATAAATGTTCAATGATTTTTGAAGGATTTTAATGTGCATTCCTATAAAATTCAACATTTTGTTCAAAAATTGGAATTTACTAATAAATAATTAAAATTGATTTAAATGAATAAATATTTATTTAGTTTTGGATATTTATTTTATGTTATGAAATTATGGATATTATTTTATAAGTGAATTTTAAATCTTTCTAAGACACATTTTTTCAGATGTTTATAAAAAAATAGGCCAACTTGGATAACCCTCAACCTAAGAGCTTTCATTCCACATAGGCATACCATAATGGGACACATAGCCATTAAATCCTAAGGTAGGGACATGAAAAGTGATAGGGCCACATGGGGGATCAGGCCTGTGTAGAGGCCCACAGGGAGGAGTCTATGGGGTGTATAGTTAAACCGAGGCTTAGGTGTATAGTCACATAGTGGTCAAGACCACGAGACTATGGGAGGAAATCTTCACTGGGAATAGGTAGTTTTCAATGGTGTGAGGGGGTCCTTTGAACCCATACAACTTTATTGCTATTGTGGAGAAGAAACTTGTTATAAATACAATCGCACACTCATTCTAACTTTCAATGTGGGATGAAAAATAATTGGTTACTTCTCATTTTAAGAGAAACGATGTCGCTGCACTCTAGTCGCACACTCCCCCACCTCAAATATATCCTACCGTCTTCCTCCACCTATCCCTCCACTCGATTCAAGCTCGGTGCCTTCTAAAAATGTAGTAATCGCCATAGCCAACCACTAGGTATCTCAAGATTGATCCCTTTCACACTATCAACACCCCTGATTACCATGGATCATCTTTGGGGCCAAGGATCACCACCATAAACCCTTATTCAAAAGGGATTCCACCAAATTATGAAGAGTTTATAACCAATATATGGGAGTGAAAATATTTAAATAAAATCATAGAAATGAGTTTGAGATTAGTTTTGTGGTGGATGAATTCAACACCCGTACACTTCACCTTCACTCACCAGAAACATAAATAAAACATTACGAATTTAAGAATATAATTTTTAAAATTCCACTTACCACCATTGGGACAATGCTATAGTTATCCCCTCATTGTCAAGGGTAATAGGTCATGGTGGTGAGAATGATAAAGAATTGAATAAGAAGAGAATAGAAAAAAAAAATAATAAAGATGAGAGAAGAATAAGGAAACAAGCACATGAATCACAAAAATAAAAATATAATAATATAGAAGAGTGATAGAGAGAGAGAATAAAAAAATAAAATGAAATTAAGAAAATGAAATGGAAAGAAGGTGGAGGAGGAGGAGGATGGTTGTAAATGCTTGGGTTAGAGAATTCATGAATCATTCATAGAAATAAATTATAATTGAATTAAAAATAAAAATAAAGAATAAATAAATAAATAAAATGAAGAATAAAGTGAATCATCCCATTCTCCTCTTCATGTGTGGAACTCTTCGATAGTGACCTCGACTCTACTTTTATAGGATCAAAGGTAAGAATCCTCGGTGGATGGATTATCCCTTCACGATCTCTTGGGGTGTTTTAATTATTTAAAAATGAGAGTCCTCCATGAGACCTGAAGGATCTTCAAAGATACACCCAAGGATCTCAGGTGATTGCATCTTTCATCATGGACAATAATCTTTGATTGAGCCTCCTCCAACATGCATGGTGTTCATGGGTTTGGGTGATGTGCTAGTAGTGGCAGTGGTCCATGGGTGTGTGACAGTGCTTCCACCATGGTAAAAAACATCATCAACACCCATAGGTCCTTAAAAGTGGATGGATGGGTCAATATCTCCTTCATCGTAATCGTTCAAGGCTTTAGAGTGGATATGTGGTGGTAATCTTCCTTGGTAGTGATGATAAGATCGAGCTTCAAGCTTTCTAGTGGCGGAGATAGTGATATCTAGTGAGTAACATCGATGAATGACATCATAGATGAAGGCGGTGAGTGGCTAAGGGTGTTTCCACAGACGTGGCATGCGAAAAAGGAGAGGGTTGGTGCCATTTTGGTTATGATGAACAATAACCAAGGGCAGTCATCCCACATCAAAAGAGAACAGGGAGCAATGATCATTTATAATACATTTGGAAGCTTTCGCTGCTTAAAATCCCACACCAGGGTGGACGCTTGGATACACATTCACACACTCAAATGGTTAAATCCTCACCACTCGGTATGCATAGGTTTAGGCTCACACTATGCATGTGGTTCTCCCATGGTCCATGCTCCCTCACTAACCCATGCAGGCTCTCTCAGTGGCCTGCTTGGTCGACCAAACCTTTTATAGGGATAGCTATGTGGCTATGGTCGTTTAGTTGAGGGATTTCTAGGCGTGTCACATTTTTTATACCTAAAACTAATAAAAAAACTTTTATAAATTTCACACAAGATATTATTAATTAAAATAAAACATTAAAACCTTCATTTAAATTCATTTTAAATACTTAATTATAAATCCCCATTTATTAATAAGATATTGGAATACATGGAATTATTGTGTGAAATTAATTAAAAATCATAAAGAAAAAAATTAAAATTCTCATGATAAAATGAGTGTGTCAAATACCCCCACACTTAAACCATGATTTTCCTCTAGCATTAAATTTCAACATGGAATTAAAAGTCCACCAATGTCACCATTATTCAAATATTAAAGAAATAAAATAAAATAATTATCAATGTCAAATAAAAAATTAAAAAATCAACATAAAAAATCAATTAATTTCTCAATTTTTAATGAAATAATTAATCCAAGTATTTAACTTTATTTATTTTGAAAATGATGGAACTTCTTATTTCATTAATTAAAGTTCTACAATTTATTATTATTAAACATGCCAAATCACCATTCACATCACTTTTGAATATTTTCTCTCATAACTCATGGTAGAATTAAAGTAGAGTTATACTCATATAATGAGAAAATGATCCTTATCTATAGGATTGTAAAGGAAATAATTTCTCCTCTTTGTAACGACAAAAGAAATATAAAATCACGAGGTCTTTGAAATCAAGGTTCTAATGACTTTGAGGCTTATGGTAGTAAGTAATTGATATTTTAAAAAATTAATGATCATAGGAGGGGGGTTATCTATTAAAGGATAAATCATGATATCTAAGTAAAAGTGTAATGAAATTACCCCTTCAGAATGTGACAAAACCCACTTTTGAAGATTAATGTAAGGTTATGAATAATGAAAACATAATTAATGATGTGAACCTTCTTGAATTTTCTCTACTTTTATTATTATTTTTATTATTTTTATTTAATTTTTTTTCTTTTTTCAAAAGTTATGTTTATAATGAATATTAAATCCACCACCTAAACACATATTATAAAAATCATCAGTCCATTAATAGTGATTTTTTATTCTTCTAAGTTACAACCAATTCCCTTTTTTTCTTAAGAGGGGAAAATAATAAATTATAGTGAATAAATCAAAATAAATTCTTAATATGCACAATTAGAACCCCTGAAATTTTCCATTATAATGTAGATCATATTATCCACCATGAATCCTTTAACCCCCACAATTTAAATTTAAAATATCATAAAAATACTAAGAGTTGGGTAGGAATGGATAAAAATGGATTGAAACATGGATCATTCCTGACAAGGTCATTCATGGTCCCTATGGGTTAAAAATGGATTAATATAATAAATAGTATTAAGAATAAAGGATTTTAAAAATATTTGTAAATCATTTTAAATGTGGTTTTGGAGAATCATAGCTTTGAAAAGTTCAAATGAATGTTATAGTAGGTGGAATATCCCAAGATCACTCAAGAAATATGATCAAGATAAAATAGAAAGTATTTAGTCTAGAAATACTCTTAGGAATAGAACATATGAAATTTGACAATCACTCAAGGCATAACTAATAATAAATAATCAATTGACATTAATTTTATAAATTCAAAGCATATAAAATGATAGGGAAATTTCATTTATAAGAATAAACTAATTCCCTCAAATCATGAGTGCTCATTTTAATATCCATGCTTCACTTTAATCATTAAATTATACATTTTAATCATTAAATATCATTATAATTGTAATTTAAAACATGTAATCACAGGGTTCTTAATAAACTCATGTCTCCTAGACAAGTAAAGTAAATAAAGAATTCAATTATGGGCATGCATTTTTTAGTTTAAAGCTCAAAAAAGGTTTTAGAAAAAAATATAGGGAGTTTAAAAGATAAAAATTATAAATTAAATCCCTTTTATCATGAAGATTTAGTCCTCTTACTCCACTATTTGAGGGATACCTTGTGTTATCATGGTCTTACAAAAATCAAATTAATCATTTAAGCACAAGGATCATGTTAATAAATCTCAAAATGATAGAGGTAATGGGTTGTATACTAGACTAATCCTAATAATGAAATTTAAATTTCTATAAATCAACTAGAAATATAGATCTTGGTATGATCCCCCAAGCAGGCCTTAAATTTTAACTACCTCCATAGTGCATTAATAACTATTATCCACATTCTAATGATGGGTGTATCTTATTGAATTTGAACCACCACATGGGGCTTTCACCAATTTTTACAACTTCTTTGTTGATGAGGAATAATCCATGCATAGAGTATACTAGATACATCCCATTAAAAAATATGTATATCTTGCATGGAGGTGGTAGGATGAATTATGTATCATCCTTATTATTGGTTGATACTTTTGAAACCTCCTCTTTCTTGTCCAGTGCTTTCTCAATTTGATTTGTAGGGATTCAATGATCAAAGGGAAAGTAAGCATGTAATTTTTATTGAAAAAAATTTAAATTTAATTTAAAATTATCCCTTTTAAAGTGAGAAAAAAAATTCTTATTTTTCCCAGGATCAACCACATGGAATTATTCATAGGCCTCCTCAAATTCATGTTCATAAAAATCAGGGAGTTCTATGTGTTCCTTAGTAGGTGGAGGTGTTTTTTCTTCATCTTCCTCTAAGGAATAACATGGATCAGAAAAATCTAGAAATTCAAAGTAGTTTGGAATGATACTGAATTAAAATTGATATAATTATAAAATAAAGAGTTCAAATTAATATCAGCTCTCAATCTTGGTTCTGGCTCAATCTCTTTTATAGTGTAAAGTGCCTCTTGTAGTGGGATTTTAGTGGATGTTGGTAGGTAGTTAGGATCCTCAATATTTTTATCAAATTCCACCACTTGGGTGGATCCTCCTCTTCTATTTCTAGAGATATATTCAATAGTTCTGGATCTTCTAATTTGTAGGGATTTGGGTGATCATATTTTACCTCACACTTGTTCTTGAAGTAATCTAGGTTTTGTTTATCTCCCACACATAACTCAGCAAGAAATTATTCCTCATCATGAATCCACTCTAGCTCATAATGGCCATCTTGGATCTGATCCTTCAGATGGTTGAGATGTATATACTCCTCAAGAATGGCCTCAAATTCTTGGATTTCCTTAAAAAAATTAGGGAATACTAATAGTTCATTTTTTGGTTCAGGTTTAGGTTGCTTGAGGGATGCATTAAAATACTTAGTTTTCTAGTCCATTTTTCTCTGCAGATCTTGTACCATCTATTCACGATATTAAATATCATATTTTATATTATTGTTAGCCACTTGTTCCTGAAATTATAGATGGGGAATTTATTCATAAATTTTGGGAGGAAACAAAGATGTCTCTGTAGCACCCCAAACACTTCATGGTATGTTTTTCTTAAATACATTCTAGTTATAGCCTATATTTCATGAATCACTGAGCCTATATGGAAAAAAACATGGTTAATTATAGAAGATATCCATAACCTAGCCATTAAACTTAAATTTGTCAACTCTACAATTTGAATTTTAAAAATATTACATACACGGTTGTGTTTAAGATAATATTTAGAGTCTGATAGAATTAACTTAATTTTCGGTGAATAGTAACCTACCCTTATGAATAGTAACCTACCGTTATGAATAGTAACTTACCCTTATGAATATTAATATGACTTTTATTAATAGTATCCATACCCTTGAGTGTATAAGTGAGTTTAGGCACCTTAAAAATAAAGATGAATATTTTAAGTGTTCATATTTTCGATTAAATAATGATTTTAATTAAATATTCAATTAAATAATAATTAAGAAATTATTTTTGAAAAATGGACTTCCTTTTTGGATTTTACATGTCGAAAAATGGTTAGGGTGAATTTTTTGGATTTTTCTAAAATACATAAATTTTTGATGAATAGTAAAATGCGATAATTTACAATAAAAGCTAAATAAAGAATTTATTGAGTCATTGATGATGATCTACTGATGTAAGATCAATTGGTTCAAAGTCACATGCATATATTACTGTTCTTGGTGACGAAATACTCACCATTTGTTTTATTGAGAGGAAATAATAAATTAATGATTATAATATTAAGAAAACTCTTCTCCCCTCCACTATATAAACCACCCCTCACCCCTCTTCCTCCCACACCACTTAGGCTTCAATACTTGCCTAAATTCTGCCAAATACTCTCCCTAAGCCCTCTACCCACGTCTAAGACCTGATGGTCTCACCAAAATTCCAAAAACAAAGGCTTTAAGGAGATTCTCAGGGAGGAGTAATCAAGCGGTGAATCTTCCTTCTCTTTTCTTTCAATTTCTTTTACAAAGTTCCATTCTTTTGATCCCCCTTCTTACCTCCCCTCATAAAAATTACCTGATAATTAAAATACCTTACATGTAATGTATTTTTATTGTTATAATGGAATATTTCATTATAATCTCTTTTTATCCCCTCCTTTTATACAATAAATGCAAACACCGTCCGAGATGTGTAAATTTATCACACTCAAGGAAGACGAGTTTTCAATTTGCATTACTATATTCAATACTGGTCATGAAACCTTTTAAATGGTTTAAAAGGGTCATAATATATGTATTTTATCTTTATTAATGTTCTGTAATCTTTACACATTCATAATATGGAGTAATAATACAAAATAAATTTATTGTGCAGAAAACCTTTAAGCCAAATCCAAGCATTTATTTTAACTCATCGAATGAGTCATCCTCATGGTGTATAACCAGAATAACTATAAGATCATTTATATATCTTTAATGTCACTAAGAATTTATATTTAAAATTATGGATGTTTAACCATATTTCAAACAAACATCCATTCATGAATACAAGTAAACGGATCATGAAAACCAAAGAAGAAAATGCTACCAAAACAATAAAATTTAATCTCTTAAACCATCAAAAAGGACATTAATGAACCTAATAAGGTCATAAAATATCAATTATATGTTGATGATGTTATGTAATTATTAGTTAATGAAGCTAAATTTGATTATTGAGGTTGTTAAGAACAATCAATAACACCTTCGAGCATAAGGTAAGGGATCCTCTCTCTCACTTTTGTTCAAGAATCTCCCCTATGTCGTGCTCTTTTATTTTTAATTACTAATGATGGGGTATGTTTTATCACCTTCCCCATACTTTACTTGTGACATATAAATAATGAAATACCCCTTTACCTCTCATTAAGCTCTTGCAATAACACTGGTTACCATGCTGAAATGTTTGTAAGGGGTTTCTCATCTCACTTTCATTTCTATGAGATTTTCATTATTCGCCACTAATTTCTTGTATGTGGTATATGTGTACTGAAATTTGATATATAATAACATTATTCTCTTTTATATTCATGTTATTAAATTATTCATTTGAGGGTTATTAAGTTCTGGTCATATGATTCGACCGATTACATTGTGGTAAGAGACTTTGTCTCAACTACTATTTTGTTGTGACTAACTTTGTATTGTGCACCTAATAATCCTTATGTGATGTACCTAATGCCCATTTGAGATCACTTTTCATTTGAAATTATATTTATATTAAATATTCATAATCTCATAACATGGATACACTAGTACAAAAACATTTTTTTACGTCACCATTTTTCACGTTGGTTTTTTAGAACCGACGTGAAAATATCTAAAAATCGATTTTTCACGTCGGTTATATAAGAACCGACGTTAAAAATCCATTTTATTTGATTTTTCACGTCGGTTATTATATAACCAACGTTAAAAATCAATGTACATCACTTTTCCACATCGGTTATTAAATAAACGACGTGGAAAATCCTTTTCTAGGAAAATATATTAAAATTTTCACTTATTTTTCACGTCGGTTATTAAATAACCGACGTGAAAAATCAATTTTCGTGACTTTTTCACGTCGGTTAGTTAAAAACCGACGTTAAAAGGTATTTTTCACGTCGGTTATTTCATAACCGACGTGAAAAATGTTTACAAAAATGTAGTTCATTTCTCAAGCTTTAATTTGACAGGTCACAGAGCTCAAACGGAGTTACGGATTAAACGTTATGGCCTTCAGAAGTTGATCATCTCTAAACGATGTCTTAAGGATGTCCAACTTCTGAAGGCCATAACTTTTAATCCGTAACTCTGTTTGAGCTCTGTGACCTGTCAAATTAAAGCTTGAGAAATGAACTACATTTTTTTAAACATTTTTCACGTCATTTAGGAAATAACCAACATGAAAAATACCTTTTAACGTCGGTTTTTAACTAACCGACGTGAAAAAGTCACAAAAATTGATTTTTCACGTCGGTTATTTAATAACCGACGTTAAAAGGTTTTTTTGACGTCGGTTATTTCATAACCGACGTGAAAAATGTTTACAAAAATGTATTTCATTTCTAAAGCTTTAATTTGACAGGTCACGGAGCTCAAACGGAGTTACGGATTAAAAGTTATGGCCTTCAGAAGTTGATCATCTCTAAACGATGTCTTAAGGATGTCAAACTTCGGAAGGCCATAACTTTTAATCCGAAACTCCGTTTGAGATCCGTGACCTGTCAAATTAAATCTTGAGAAATGAATTACATTTTTGTAAATACTTTTCACGTCGGTTATGAAATAACCGACGTGAAAAATATCTTTTAACGTCGGTTATTAAATAACCGACGTGAAAAAGTCAAGAAAATTGATTTTTCACGTCGGTTATTTAATAACCGATGTGAAAGAGTTACGAAGATTGATTTTTCACGTCGGTTTTATAATAACCGACGTGAAAAATAAATGAAAATTTTAATATCTTTTCACGTCGGTTATCATAAAACCGACGTGAATGAAAATTTTAATATCCCGCGAACGCGAAATTTCAATTTTTTTACATCGCGACATCGAAATTTTGAATTGCCGCCTAAAATTTTTAATACCGCGTTTTCTCGTAGAATCTCAATTATATGTTTCCATTATACACCCATCTTATTTTTACGATCATTTATTTCAACCATTATCGTTCCCCCAAATCTACTCTTTTTCTCTCAAACGCGAATCAATTATTTTTTCTTTCCGCGATCTCGTCAAGGTAGATTTAATCATGCATCCATGGTTTATGGTTTTTATGATTTGTTTTCTTAAATGACATACCATTTTACGATTATTTCATTCAACCATCATCGTTCCACCGAATCAACTTGTTTTATCTTCAATGTGAATCAACAATTTCTTATTTTCGCGACCTCATCAAGGTATTTATAATTATTTTCCCATGATTTATATTTTCTATGAGTAGTTTTCTTAATTGATATTCCATTTAACGATTGTTAATTTATTATAATGATGGATGATTCTTTATATCACGATAAAACTAAAAATCCTCCTAAGGATTCAAAAATTCTTTCTAATATGAAGCTACGGTTGGCTCATTCAATCTTTCTTCGAAAAAAATATCAAACTTCTGATGGTCATAACTTTTGATCCGTAAATCCGTTTGAGCTCTATGACCTGTCAAATAAAAGCTTAGAAAATTTTCTACAAGATTCTAAACATTTTTTACGTCGGTTATTTAATAACCGACGTCAAAAACAACTTTTAACGTCGGTTATTAAATAACCGACGTAAAAAATGGCTTCTTATCGCCATTTCCAGAATGTATTTCACGTCGGTTTTTTAAAAACCGACGTTAAAAACTCTATATTACCCCATTTTTTACGTTGGTTATTAAATAACCGACGTAAAAAATCATATTTTTAACATCGCTCGCAATAACGTCGCCTAAAAACCAACGTTAAAAAGCAAAAAAAACCGATGTAAAAAATGGTTTTTGTACTAGTGATATGTTTGTGGTCTAAACTGTATACCATTTTACATACGATGTTTATTTGGAAAGTTATTTTAATTATAGAAATATTGATGAATCCATATACTCTACTCTATACGGATATTGAAAAGGAATATTGATCTTGTATTCAATCAATGTATAAAGAATTATTTGGACATGCAGTGGAGATTGGGGCCTGCTATAGACCCTCGATGCATCCGTAGGTCTCATGAGACAAATCAGTTGGCGACAAACCCTTCAAGTTTGTTTCCAAAAATCAAATGGGTTTCTACCCATAGAACTAAAATGTTTTTATGGTATTATGGTATCAAGTGCCAGATACATGACATCCAATTAATAATCATTCTCTTTATTCATTATCAGTTTTTACTATCCATGATTTTTTCACTATGACAAAATCTATGGATGTAGTTTCATTCTCAGTTTATTAATGGCGTGAGTTTTTCATTTATTCACCATGCCATATTGATTATGTCAGATTGATTATGATTCACTTATTATTGTATCCATGCTTCTACTATTTGTAACCCTTACTGAGAATTTTAGCTCACCCATTTCATTGCTTTCCATCAACAGGTGATGAAGAGGTGATTGTATATTGAGTTCATGTGGTTGCAGTTTTTAGTTTTTGTTATGTATTTTATTTTACACCTTTTCCAATGTAATTTGAGTTACATATATGCATCTAGTTTCTTCAAGACTACTAAACTGATCATTCCTTCTGTATTTTCATTACTTTTAACCATGATAATATCTTAAGTACTGCATCAGCTCTAGCCTAGAGGGGTCGGGCTATTACAGTTGGTATCAGAGGAAGTTTAGTAGAAAACTTGGAAACTAGAGTAAGAAATGTATAGTAGGGAACAAATCCATAAGGTAGTATTTGAAGATAAACCTACAAGAACGTCCTGGTATTTTGGAAAGGAATAGATTATGTCTATCTTTTAAGCAATACGTCCCTGTATGGATATGAGCAGGTAGAGGCGACTCTAGTACAAATGTATCTAGGGGTAAAACCCAAAAACACCGCTTTGAGGTAGACTCGAATGGGAACTGGTGCACAAAAATGGGTCTTGCTGTACTCTTGGTTACAACACTCCCGGTTGATATGCTTAGGATAATTCACATTTTCCTTACAATCCATTATGAATGAGTTTAATGTAAATTTTTCCTCAGAGAAACCATGTTTATAAGATTATCTATGCATAGAATTTCAATATATGTTGAGTGATTTTATATTTGAGATTCATAAACTAATATAGTGTATACCATACTTTAGAAATGGTGTCTAACGGAAGAAGGGGAATCAATACTCATGGTCAAGGTAGGGATCTCCCTACTGAGAAAGTCAACACAGTTAATGTTGGAGCAGATCAGATCATGACCATATTGGGACAACTTACTCAGGTTGTAACGAATAACCATTCCACACTTGTGTTGGATCATTTCATGCAGTAGAAGGCCCCATCTTTTAGCAGGACTACTAACCTAGTGTTTTCTAAGAAATGAATCAAGTCACTTGAAAAGATATTCATGGAATTAAGATGAAATGAAAATGAAAAGCGAGTACTATAAGTATATTGTCTCAAGTGTGACGCTGATCAATGGTGGTCCTTGATTCAGAATACCAAGGAGGAAGAAGAAATAGAATATATGGAATGGAGGACTTTTAAGGAAATATTCTTCGAAAAATATTTTCCTCATGAGCAACGAACTGAAATGAAGATGAAATTTCTTAGCTTAAAACAAAGGGAATAAGACATTGTTGGAGAGTATGAGGCTACTTTCACAAGGCTGGCTAGGTATGCCGTAGATTACGTACGTGACTCGACAGACAAGATTGATCATTTCTTTGAAGGTCTTAAGCTTAGTCTTCGAAGGGCACTAGCTTCTCAATAATTTTCATCATATGATGAAATTTTATCAAGTGCCATCGAAATAGATAAGGAATTTTCTAGATCAAATATTTTCAAAGGAAACCAAGATAAGAAACGATAATCTGATAACAAAGGAAAAGGATAATCACCAAAGAAGAGCAAGGGAAAAAAGATATTCCCATTATGTGAAAATTGTGAAAAGAATCATCTCAGGAAATGCATGAAAGGAACGAGAGTCTGCTATAACTGTGGAGAAAAGGGTCATTGATGGGATGAATGCAAGGGGAAGAAACAATTCAGTGATATTCAATGCTACAATTACAGAGAGATGGGACACTATGAAAATGAGTGTCCTAAGTGCCAAGGAAAAATGCCTCAAAAATCCAAGAGAACAAAGGAGATCCTATGCAATTACAACTGCGGAGGTTGAAATTCCTAATGATGTGGTGGCATGTAATTTAATTGTTTCCTAAAACTTATCCAACACTTTATTTGATTATGGATCATCACATTCATTTATATCTTCCCAGTTTTCCAATAAAATTAGATATGTCCAATTTGATTTAATAAAGGAGTTGTTAGTCAAAACTTCTAGGGGATGTATCATTGTAACAAAGGCAAGTAGACTAGTCCCCCTCCAGACATCAAAATGTGTTTTAGTTTCTAACCTTATCATCATACCAATGACTGAATTTGATATAATTCTCAGTATGGATTGGCTGTCAAATTATGATGCAAAGATTTATTGTAAGAAGAAGGAAGTTACCATTTTTGAAAATGGTGTAGGATCCCTTGTCTTTAGGGAAGAAACTTAGCCACCTAATTCTTATCTAGAACCACCCCCAGTAGCTCTACTTAATTCAATACTTGGAGAGGAAGATAAACCAATATCTATGGGCAAGGAAAGAAATATTCAAATTGAAGATGTGCACATAGTGCAAGAGTACATTGATGTATTTCTAGAGGATTTAACTGGACATCCTACAGAGCAGTAAGATGAGTTCTCTATTGATTTAATTCCTTATGCAAGACCTATATCAAAGACTCCCTATAGAATGGACACTGTGGAATTAGTATATCTAAATAAAAAAATAGAGAATTTGGGTGAAAAAGGATTTATTTGACTTAGTGTTTATCTATGGGGATCCTCTGTCCTCTTTGTTAAGAAGAAAGATGGATCCATGAGGCTTTTCTTGATTATAGGGAAATCAATGATATTAAAATAAAGAATAAGTATCCTCTACCCTGGATTGATGATTTATTTGACCAAATTCATAGAGCTCAATACTTTTTGAAGATTGAACTTTGATCTGAATATCATCAGTTGTGTGTGAGGAAGGAAGATATTTCTAAGACAGCATTTCGGACTAGGTATGGGCATTACAAGTTTACAGTGATGACTTTTGGACTGACAAATGCACCCTCTATTTTCATGGATTTAATGAATAGAGTTTTCAAGGAATATCTTGATAAATTTGTTGTGGTATTCATCAATGATATACTTATAGACTCAAAAACCTATGAAGACCATGGGAATCACTGGCGGGTTATTCTGAGAACTCTTAGAAGAAATAAATTATATGGGAAGTTTAGCAAGTGTGAATTCTGGCTTCAATCAGTTTCTTTTCTAGGCCATATTATCTCTAAGGATGGAATCCTAGTTGATCCTACAAAGAAAAAGGCAATCCAAGATTGGCCCATGCCAACAAACATAACTGAGGTATATAGTTTTATTAGCTTAGCAGGTTACTATCGGCATTTTGTTCAGAATTTTTCCCAACTGGCTAACCCTCTAACCAAGCTCACACATAAAGAAGTTAAGTTTTTGTGGAAAAAAGAATGTACAAAATGATTCAAAGAATTGAAAAGAATATTGGTCAATTCTCCAATTTTGACTCTTCTATTTGTAAGTGATGGATTTGTAACATACAGTGATGCATCACAGAATGGACCGGGTTGCGTCCTTATGAAAAACTATAAAGTTATTTCTTATGAATCAAGATAGTTGAAGACTCATGAGAAAAATTATCCAACTCATGATCTTGAGTTAGCAGCCGTAATCATTGCTCTGAAAATATGGAGGCATTGTCTCTACAGAAGGATATGTGAGATTTATACGGACCACAAGAGTTTGAAATACATTTTCACACAAAAAGAACTCAACATGAGGAAAAGAAGATGGCCCGAGTTACTCAAATATTACAATTGTTCAATACACTACCACCCAGTAAAGGAAAATAAGGTGGAAGATGCATTAAGTAGGAAATATCATGGCCTTCTGACTCAAATGAGGATTGAAAGAGATCCTATATTCATGGATCTACTGAATATGGATATGGGAATTGTTAAGGAAGGGGTAACATCGCTTCTCTTTCAAATTATTGCTAAACCATCTTTACTAGAGAAGATAAAAAGCTCTCAATTTGATGATGAGAATCATTACAAGAAAATTAATGCATTTAAGGATGAGAGACTGGCTGACTTCGTGTATCAAGTATAAGTTCTGAAATTTGGGAAGAGGCTATGTGTTCCATCAGTACCTGAGCTAAAAAGGGAACTATTAGATGATTCTCATAGCTCAAATTTCTCTATACACCTAGGTAGCACCAATATGTATAGAGATCTAAAGGAATATTTTTGGTGGGATAATATGAAGCGGGAAATTGCTGACTATGTGTCAAGATGTCTAGTTTGTAAACAATTGAAGGTATAGAGACAATATCCCAAAGGAGTTATGCAACCACTACCTATTCCTATGTGGAAGTGGGATAACATTATGATGGTTTTGTCACTGGAATACTGAGGAAACCTAAAAGGAATGACGAAATAAGGGTAATTGTTGATCGTCTCACAAAAATCAACACATTTCCTTCCTATAAGAGAGTATTTTCTACTTGATAACTTGGAAATAATTTATATTAATGAAGTTTTAAGACTTAATGGTGCACCTATATCGATTTTATCCGATTGAGATCCCCAGTTTACATCAAAATTATGGAAAAGTCTCCAGAAATCTATGAATACTGAGCTTTGTATGAGTACTGATTATCACCCCCAAACTAATGGACAGTCTAAAAGGAATATTCAAACTTTAGAAGACACGTTGTGTTCATGATCTCTTGACTTCCAAGGTATGTGGGATCAATACTTTCCTTTGGTGTAATTTTCCTACAATAATAGTTTCCATTCTAGTATTCAAATGGCTCCATATGAAGCATTATATGGAAAGAGATGTCGAACTCCAACTTGTTGGGATGAAGTTGGTGAGAGTAAAATTATAGGCCCATAACATATTGAAGAGACCATGACAAAGGTGAAGAAAATACAAGCCCATATTAAAGAATCCCAAAGTAGGCAGAAGAGTTATGCTGAAAACTGGAGTAAGGACTTGGAATTCCAAGTGGGAGATCATGTATTTCTAAAAGTATCTCTATGGAAGGGTGTCTTAAGGTTCATTAAGAAAGGGAAACTGAGCCCCATGTACATCAGACCATTTTAAATTCTAGAAAGAATCAATGTTGTAGCTTACCGTTTAGCGATGCCACCAAATCTCTCCAGAGTTCATGATGTGTTCGATGTGTCATTGTTAAAGAAATACATGCCAGAACCAACACATGTACTCACATATGAAGAAATTTAACTGGAACCTGATTTTTCATACTGTAGAAAGCCTATCGGGATTCTTGACATAAGGGAGCAGGTATTGAGAAATCAGACAACTCGTATAGTAAAGGTTCTTTGGAGAAACTAGAATATGGAGGAAGCAACATGGGAACCTGAGGATGTTATGAAAAAGAATCACCCACATCTTTTTGGTGAGTTTCATACATAAAATTTCAAGGATGAAATTTCCAAATAAGGGAATAATGTAGCACCCCAAACACTTCAAGGTATGTTTCTCTTAAATACATTCTAGTTATAGCCTAAATTTTATGAATCACTGAGCCTATAAGGAACAAAATATGGTTACTTATAGGAGATATCCATAACCTATCCATTAAACTTAAATTTACCAACTCTACGATTTGAATTTTAAAAATATTACACACAAGGTTGTGTTCAAGATGATATTTAGAGTCTGATAGAATTAACTTAATTTTCGGTGAATAGTAAGTTACCCTTATGAATAGAAACCTACCCTTATGAATAGTAACTTACCCTTATGAATAGTAATATGACTTTTATGAATTATATCCATACCCTTGAGTGTATAAGTGAATTTAGGCACCTTAAAAATGAAGATTAATATTTTGAGTGTTTTTATTTTCCGATTAAATAATGATTTTAATTAAATATTTATTTAAATCATATTTAGGAAATTATTTTCGAAAAATGGACTTTATTTTTGGATTCTACATGTTGGAAAATGGTTTGGGGGAATTTTTTGGAGTTTTCTAAAATACTTAAAATTTTGATGAATAGTAAAATGCGATAATTTACGATAAATGCTAAATAAGGAATTTATTGAGTCATTGATGATGATATGCTCATGTAAGCCCAATTGGTTCTAGGTAACATTCATATATTACTGTTATTGTTCATGGAATACTCACTATTGGTTGTCTTGAGAGGAAATAATAAATTAATGATTATAATATTAAGAAAACTCGTCTCCCCTCCACTATATAAACCACCCATCACCCCATCTTCATACCACACGACTTAAGCTTCAATAATTTCCTAAATTATTAAAAATACTCTCCCCAAGCCCTCTCTCCATGTTCAAGACCTTCTTGTCTCACCAAAAGGCCAAAAATAAAGGCATTAAGGAGATTCTGAAGGAGGAGTACTCAAGAGGTGAATCTTCCTTCTCTTTTCTTTCAATTTCTTTTGAAAAGTTCCATTATTTTGTTCTCCCTTCTCACCTCCCCTCATCAAAATGACATGATAATTCCAGTACCTTACATGTACTATATTTTCATTGTGCTAATGGAATATTTCATCATAATATATCTTTTCCCTCCTTTAATACAATAAATGCAAACACCATCCGAGATGTGTAAATTTATCACACTCAAGGAAGACGGGTTTTAAATTTGCATTAATATCACCAATAATGGTCATGAAACCTTTTAAATGGTTTAAACAGGTCATAATTTATGTATTTTATCTTGATTAATTTTCTATAATCTTTACACGTTCATAATATGTAATAATAATACAAAACAAGTTTATTGTGCACAAAACCGTCAAGCCAAATCCAAGCGTTTATTTTAACCCATTGAATGAGTCATCCTCATGGTATATAACCAGAATCATTATAAGACCATCTATATATATTTAATTTCACTAAGAATGTATATTAAAAATTCTGGATGTTTATCCATATTTCAAAAAAACATCCATTCATGAATACAAGTAAACGGATCATGAAAACCAAAGAAGAAAATGCTACCAAAACAATAAAATTTAATCTCTTAAACCATAAAAGGCCATTAATGAACCTAATAAGGTCATAACATATAAATTATATGTTTATGAGGTTATGAAATTATTAATTAAGCTAAATTTTATTATTCAGGTTGTTAAGAACAATCAAGAACACCTTCGAGCATAAGGTAAGGGATCCTCTCTCTCACTTTTGTTCAAGAATATCCCCTATGTTGTGCTCTTTTATTTTTAATTACTAATGATGGGGTATGTTTTATAACCTCCCCCATAATTCCCTTATGACATATAAATAATGTAATACCCCTTTACCTCTCATTAAGCTCTCTCAACAACACTCGTTACCATGCAGAAATGTTTGTAAGGGGTTTCTCATCTCACTTTCATTTCTGTGAGATTTTCATTGTTCACCACTAATTTCTTGTATGTGTTATATGTGTAATACCATTTGACATATAATAACATGATTTTATTTATATTCATGTTATTCAATGATTCATTTTAGGGTTATTATGTTCTGTTCATATGATTCGACCGATTACAATGTGGTAAGAGACTTTGTCTCAACTACTATTTTGTTGTGACTAACTTTGTATTGTGAACCTAATAATCCTTATGTGACGTACCTACTGCCCATTTTAGATCACTTTTAATTTGAAATTATATTTATATTAAATATCAATAATCTCATATCATTTATATGTTTGTTTTCTAAACCATATACCATTTTACATAAGGTGTTTATTTGGAAAGTTATTTTAATTATGGAAATATTGATGAATCCGTATACTCTACTCTATACGGATATTGAAAAGGAATATTGATATTTTATTTAATAAATGTATAAATAATTATTTATACATTCATTGGAGGGTGGGGCCCTCTATATCCCTTCGATGCATCGGTAGGTCTCATGAGAAAAATTAGTTGGCGACAAACCCTTCGAGTTTGTTTCCAAAAAATCAGACAGGTTTATACCCACATAACTAAACAGTTTTTATGATATTATGGCATCATGTTCCAGATACATGATGTCAAATTAATAACCATTCTCTTTATTCATTATCATTTTTTACTATTCATGAGGTTTTCACTATGAAAAAATCTATGGATGCAGTTTCATTCTCAGTTTATTAATGGCGTGAGTTTTTCATTTATTCACCATGCCATATTGATTATATCATATTGATTATGATTCACTTATTATTTTATTCATTATTGCACTATTTTTAACCCTTAATGAGAATTTGAGCTCACCCCTTTCATTTTTTCCATCAATAGGTGATAAAGAGGTGATCGTTTATTGAGTTCCTGTGTTTGTAGTTTTTAGTTTTTGTTATTTATTGTATTTTGTAACCTTTTACAATGTAATTTGAGTTACATATATGTATATAGTTTCTTCAAGACTACTAAACTGATCATTCCTTCGGGATTTTCATTCCTTCTAACCATGCCAATATCACAAGTAATTCACCCAATCCAGCCTAGAGAGATCAGGGTGTTACAGTATCATCCTATTGATTGGATTTTACTTGATAAAAACCCAATATGTACTCCTAGAGATCAGTTAATTTTTTGGAAAATCATTCAATTAATGGTTGTTCAAGGGTTTTCTTATGTTCCTAGACGAGGTCCTTGAATTCCCCCTCTTTTCAAATTTGGCTCTAAGCTCCTCCCATCTATCCATAAAATAAAGCAACACTATCTTCTATAGGTCGGGGTGAGTTATTTTTTTTAAATTCTAAATAAAAAATAGAAAACTATATATAATTTTAAAATAGAATAATAAAATAAACTAATTATTTGATCCCTATAAATGATTATAGTTCTTATGCATTCATATCATGGGGTGTGTCAGAAGAAAATGTCTAAAGTATTTCCTAGTGCAGCACAATGGCTTAACAGGGTTATATCACTTAAAGAGCTTCACATTTTATTTAATAATTTAATATAATTCACCTAAAATATTAATTTTTGTTGTTTTTGTTACTTTCTCAAAACAATGAAAATTAAATGAAAGAAAATAGTGAAAAAATTAAACTAACATGAAATGATAGAATGTGATTAGAAAATAAATAACTTTTCCTTTTTGGTTTGGTTAATGGTTTCCATCAATCTTCTTGATGTTGTTTAAATTTAGTTTGATAACCCAATTTTGAAATATCACCCTTATATTAATATTATTTTATTTATTGGGTTTGAAATATTGAATGATTAAAGAAAACTAAATTCTATATCCTCCTGTAATCAAGGTTGATGGAACACCTCAATCAAGAGTGTGACATCTTCCAGGATCTAGCTTTATCGTATGTCATTTCATCCACTAAATGGATCAAATTCATTATATGACGAAATTATATCCAGTATAAGATAGGGAAAATATTTAAATAAAATCATTGTAATGATTTTTAGTTTAATTTCATAGTGGATGATCACCACAACCATGGAATTCAACCTTTATCACCACAAAAAATAAATAAAACATTAAGAATTTAAGGATAGAATTATAAAAACACCAATTACCTCCCCTGTGCTAAGACTCAGATCAACCCCCCATTTTCAAGGTTAATAGGTCATAGTGGTGAGAATGATAAATAAGAGATGTAGAATAGAAGATAAAAAAATAAAGATAAGTGAATAATAAGGAAACAAACACATGAATCACAAAAATAAAAATAGAAGAAGAAGGAAGAGAGAGAGAGAGAATAAAAAAAATAAAAATAAAATTAAATTAAATTTAGAAAATAAAATGGAAAAAAGAATATGGAGGAGGGTGAGAATGGTTTTAAACACTTGGGTTAGAGATTACTTGAATTATTAATAAAAATAAATTATAATTACATTAAAAATAAAACTAAAGAAAAAATAAAGAAATAAAATTAAGAAGACATTTCAGCATCTTGAACTCCTCTCCATGAGTGTAAATCTTTAGTAGTGTCATTAAATATTATTTTATAGGATCAAAGGTAAGCATCCTGAGTGGATGGATTCTCCCTTCGTAGTCTCTTCAGGTGTTTTAATTATTTAAAAATGATAGTCGTTCATGAGACCCATAGGGTCTTCAAAGATACACAAGATAATCTCAGGTGTTTCCATTTTTCATCATGGATAACAAGATTTTATGGGGATTACTATAGCATGAATATTTTACATGGGTTTGGATAATGTGGTAGCAGTTTCAATGGTCCATGGGCGTTTGGAAGCACCTCCACCAAGGAAAAAAACACCATCAACCCCCATCCGACCTTCACAATGTCCAAATCGGTCGATAAATCCTTCATGGTGGCCATTTAAGGCTTATTAGGGTATAAATGGTGTTAATATACCTTGGAAGTGGTTATAGGATTGACCTTAAACTTTCCAATGATGAATATGGTGGTCTCCAGCAAGTAAAAGTAGTGGCCGACGTCATCGACAAAGAAGATTGTCAACTAAGAGTTAGTCTGAGGACATGGAATGTGGAAATGGAGTTGGATGGTGTTGTTTTGGTTATGATGAATATAAAAAGAGGGAATAAATCCCACACAAGAAGAGAATAGGGAGCGACGAGCGTTTATAATACATTTTTGTAGCTTCTTCTTCTTATAATCCCACATCAGGGTGGGAACTCGGACACACACACACACACACACTCAAATGGGCCAAGTTATACCACTTAGCCTACACCGGATTAATCCCACACAATGCACGTGGTTATTCCATGGGCCACACTCCCTCATCAACCCATTTGGTCTCTACTAGTGGCATGTTTGGCCCGATAACCCTTTAATAGGGCTGGCTATGTTGTTATGGGACTTTAGTTAAGGGATTGTAAGGCTTAGAACATATTTTTTTTGATACCTGGAAATACTAAACAATTTATATAAATTTCACACAAGAAATTAGTAATTAAAATAAAACATTAAGAAATTAAAGTCAATTAATTTTTAATATTTAATTATAAATACACATTTATTAATAAAACACCAGAATACATGAAATTGTTGTCTGAAATTCATTAAAAATCATTAATAAAATTCTTAAAATTTTCATGATAAATGAGTGTGTCATGTAGATTTAAACTAAGAAATAAGTTATTTTGAATGAACCACACACACTCTACAATCAACACACAAGGAAAATTAACACATCAAAAGAAACACATAAATCTAAGCTAACTATTTTGAAAAATACCCTACAT
Organism: Viscum album; assembly: GCA_963277665.1. Classification (NCBI taxonomy): domain Eukaryota; kingdom Viridiplantae; phylum Streptophyta; class Magnoliopsida; order Santalales; family Viscaceae; genus Viscum; species Viscum album. The sequence goes on along the minus strand of OY728159.1, from coordinate 686,410,137 downwards.
AACCAAATCACCATCCTTCATCGGGCACCACACCACACCATCTCACATCATCCACATGCCACCTATCTTCCATGTAAACATTCACACAACCATATCAAAATCTACAGGGACCATACCATAGTCACGAAAAAAACAAAAAAATACATATTAATCCCATATAAACATCCAAAACATCATTACTACAAGAACACAAATCAATGGGATCCACTCGCCACACCAGGATATTGCCTGCTTTGGGCAGCCCTGACTCACCCACACAGTTTTAGAAAATATCATAAATATAATGAGTATTGAAGGGGAAGGGGTTTCTATCACTTCATATTCTTGAATTCATAACACACATTACCTAATAAGATCAATCACAATAACCCTAATAATTAAAATATAATAAACAATCACTTAAATATAATCATTTTGGTGTGGAAAGTAAGTTCATCTTCATCAATTTCAATATTCCAAAACAACCTTCTTATTACTAAATTTGAGGGATTAATATTTTATGGGAGGTTAGTGGTTACATTAATAAAATCACAACACAATACATAATGAAAAAAAGATATATGTTCACATGAGAAAGAAAAATCACCTCAATATTCATTTAACATAGTTCCAAGTTATGAAAAACAAGATCCATGGATTGAACTTCATTATAGAACACCATCTTCTCAAACAACCTTTAAAACATAAATCCTTATATTGGAAAATATATTTTAATTAAATCATATCAATGATTCAGTTCAATCAATCAATAATCAATGCCATCATGAACAACACTAAACATTTTCAAGAAATTTTTAAGGAATCATCATGTCTTGCTTTAAATAACTCCAACATGTAGATGAATTAAAGATGAAAACTGCACATGATGTGGTCATAAAAATAATTTTTTATTTACTTGAGATAACCACTTGATATAAAGGTAAACATTTGTTTTACTAAAAAAAATCTGTACACATGTTATCCCATGCATCATGCTTAACATGCTTAAAAAACACTCTAGAATCATCTTATTACCAAGGAAATACAATTCCAAATTTATCTAAAATTTTTTACATTCTAAAATCTCCATTCTCAAATAAAATACCCCATTATGTATACAACATGATTTTAGAATTCTCAAGATAAAACATGCTATCAAATCATAAAATTAAAACTACACTTGTTGTACCACTATATGTCATACTTATCATGCTCAATCTAAACACTATTTAATAACTTCATTTCTTAGGAAAAAATGATTATATACTGCAATAAGCATAACCTAATTTTTCTCCCAGGATATATTAAATGAAATTATTTTATTCAAATGATAAAATATGAAATTCCCATTTATATTTTAACACATACTCATTTCATGATACTAAAGACTTAACATTTGAGGAATAATTTATTCAATACAATAATTTTTTTCAATCCTAGAAGAATAGGTTTAGTCATGTAAAATATTTTCAAGTCTCAATAGGGTTCAATAAATAATGATTATAATTTTTTTAAAATTTAAACCAAATAATCACAATCCATCCTTATAATAAATATCCAACACATGCAGGCTATATATCCTAAGAAGAAAGGAAACACATGACATGACATTCACATTTCGATGTTCAATAACATAAATAATATATCAAAACAAATATTATAACCATATTTTTAAAATAAGATATATTTTTTTTATTTGGAAAACTTTTAAGTTGTTAATGATTATCACTGAGCATGTTTATCATTTTCTAAAATATAGATATAAAAACACCAAAATATTATCCTTGATATGAATTTCTAACACTAGCATGAAACATTTAAATGGATTATATAACGAACCAGACTTTACAAGCATTGATATTAATTAAAAGTTCAAGAATATTCATTAAAAAATATAACAAATACATGATAGGACCATATAGGTATAATGTATTTATAAACTGGGAAACATAAACAACTAGTTCATAAGACATCTTTATTGTCTCCTACTTATTTTGTCATAACTAGTCCCCCTTTTGGCATATCTTACTTAATACCCTTCTTCATGACCTGGAAAAAAGAAACATATAAAAGGATGATCTCATATGCCCATTAAGGGAAAAATGATATATCAATCATATTATAATCATAAGAATATAACATTTGAAAATATTATCTTACATATGAAAGATCATGATATCATTCCATGGGATAAATCATGAAAGTTCATAAGAATCAATGAACATAATCCCAAAATTCATAATATAAAAAATGAAGTTTTGTGTCATAAACATAATCATAAAAAATAATTTCATATTATCCAAGGCTCATTGCTTAGACCATCATAGCAGACAAAGTCCATTACTAAACTGAGTTCACTCCTCAGTCCACCCCGGTATTATTGAACTGAGATCATTTCTCGTTCCATCCATGTCTATCTCATGAGATATAAATCTTTACCTAATAAATTGGAGGGATATATAGGTACCCCCATATCATAATGAAATCATTCTTATGTGTTCCAAAAAAACACAAATCATTCATCATAACATAACCCAATGAATAAAATGGGTTTCTTAAACATCATTCCATCAAAGCATAATCCATGTAAAACAAATGGATTTCATAAATATCATTCCATTAAAAATATAATAAAAAAATAATAATAATAGGGATAATATACTTGAATCATAACCATATTAAATAATTCAATCTTAGATGGAAAATAATTTTGATTGAACACTTGAAATTAATTCTTGAGTAAAATATCATTTCTTCTTCAAAAACATTTTCTTTTCTAAAAATACCACACAATTTTAAAAAAATAATTTATTTTAAAATAAACTTGAAATTGTGTAGAGGGATCTTCATGAAAATAAGGAATTATGAAAACATAAAAATCCATTCATTCTATATAATTTAAAAAAACATACTCCTCCTAATTTTGACAGAAAAGCCAAAAAGTACCTCATATCAAATAACAACAAAAGATTCCTTTCATATCGTTTAATAAAAATTCAAAAATGGGTAAAATTGACTTTAAATTTTTTTATAATAATAGAAATAATAATAGATATTTAGGAAACATATATTTGAATGATAAATATACCCCAGTAAATACTTATGTATAAACAATCTTGAATACTAATGAGATTGAAAAATTATCACTTACCTTAGATCTGATATCATTCGAATGTATCCAAAAAATACTGTATAATGATTTAAATCATTTTATTGAATTGTTCCAGAATCATAGTCATATTTATGATATCATATATGATCATATTATCTTCCATTTGTTAGTAACATTTCATTGTTACTCATTATTCAGATATTAACTGCTTTATGTTCTTATGCATGTCTTGTCGAATAATTTCTGATTCTCCTTATTAGGTCATAGTTATATCATTAAAAAAAGATATTAACATAATATATATTATATTTATTAATTCTGTACATTTATATAATAATTATTTAATTAATATTATGTAGAGTGAATCACATCTCATCGTGGAGACGATAGAATGTACGTACACACGAGTGACAATATCATTACCATAAATGTTGAATGGTATTGAATTGGATGGTTTATAATATTTAAGAAATAATACCATGTTATAATAATTATATATAGTTATTATTTACATCGTTATAACCATCCAAGTAAGGTGGTGGTGAAAAACAGATTACACCACGGCGTGGAGATAGTAAGTCGTACGTATGCATGTGTGGTGATTTTATTTTTCATAGGATGGATATAATATGGAATATGGTTGTTTCATAATTATAATTACATATCAGTATACAAGTGATAAAATAGTTATTAATTTATTATGAAAAAACTCATGAAGAGGAATTTGAAGAAGAAAGTAGTTTGAAAGAATTTGTTGAGGAGATTACCTTTTCTTCAACGTGCTTCCTCTAAATCTCCCCTTAGAGCACTAGAGTTGGTCTTGGAAGAAGACCAGAACCTATAGAATATAAATATGGAAGTTGATAAGGGAAAATATCAAGGGATGGAAAATATTTAAGGCTAAAAGTGAAGTGAAGAGGTGATGGAGGAGGTGCCATTTTATAATTGAGGTGAGGGGAACTTTTGGTATCTTCGAAAATATTAATTTATAATAAAATAAAACTCCCTAAAAAACCTCCAAAATAACCCAAATTAGAATATTAGATTATATAAGGTTGAAATATCATCCAAAAATAAATTTTTGGCAATTGTTTTTATCAGTTTAAACCTTATCATTTTAATTAACACTTAGTTATTCATTTTACTTTTTAACTAGGGTAACAAATAATTCAATATTAAAAGGGTGAAATATTTACTTATTTGAGGAAAATTAGACCATAAAAAATAATTAATAACATTTTAGACAATATAAAAATTATTATATATATATATTAAAATTAATATTTTTAAATAATTTAATAAAACATTATTTTGATAGATAATCAATAGTATCAATTTTGACACTATTCAATTCATTGATTTTTTTAAAATATTAATATAACAATATAACTTCAAACAGAGAATTTTATTATATTCTTAATAGGTCAAGGTCATCTTGAAAATTCATTAGACATATTAAATATCCCAAATTATATTTAATTTAATATTTTTAATAACATTTATTTGTTATCTCTATTAATAAAATAATTACCACATCAATTTTGTGTTATTATTTAATATAATTATTTATTGAATAAAAATTAAAAATAAAATACTATGATGAAGACAAATCTAATATATTGAATAATAATATATGTAGTCAAATTTATCTTTGGAAAAAATCCAACATTTAAAACGTTATACTTATTAAATTATGAATGTGATAACTTTAATATCACTTTAAATAAAATAATATAAGTGTCACAATCTCATCTATAAGTCTCCAAATGGTCACTAACTCAACCCTTGGATGGTTATGGTATAAATATACTTTAAAAATAATATTTGTTCATGTTTTTGGATCCTTTGATGGTTATTATAATTTTAATAAAAATTGTTTTATTGATTTCTCGTCAATCAATTAATTTTTACGTCATCAAAGTATAAAATTTTGATGTAATTATTTATTTACAAAAAATAAAAAATAAATTACCATGACAGATAAAAATATTTTATATTTGAAATTATTATTTATAATCAAATTTATATTCTTTATAACCTTATATAAAAAATGTTATAGTTAGTAAAATTTGAGTAAAATGTATTTAATTTTTATTTAAATAAAATAAATTAAATGTCCTAACCTCATCCAAGTGGCTTCCAAATGACACCATTTTAGACCAAGGATGATTTTGGTTGAAAAAAAATCATCCAATGATATTAATACAAGTGTTATGGTGATTTTTATAGTATTTTTACCCTTAATTACCGGACTTACCCTTTTATAGTATTAATAAAAATTACAGAAGTTACTATTCATAATTCCCAAACATAAAATAAAGATATTTACATAATTTGGAACTAATTATTCCAAATATAGAATTTATTTTTAAAAATTAAAAACACATAAGTTGCAGAAATTAATTTAAAATTATTCCCATTGTCAGAAAAAGAGAACGAGTTTTTTTAAAGTTAAAACATTACAAAATATTGAAATGTTTTTACATCTGAATTCAAGGTAAAATTAATGATAATGACATAAATTATATTTAATGATAAAAATATATTATATTTATACTTTAAAACCATTCAATATTATAATTTAACCAAATAAATTATTTCGATGAAAAAAGTTGTTTTCAATTAAAATTCAGTATATTTTTACTATTAATCAAAACTTGAAAGTTATTAGAAAAATATTAAAAGTCATCCAAATTAACTTGTTATATCCTTATTATAAATAAAATGTTTATTTTTTCATATAAAAATTATTAGTGTGTAAAAATCTTAATTTAAAAGGGGTTCTCCATTAAAAGGTGGAAAATTACCCTTTTGAAAAATATAGTTTTTTATACATCAAATATGATTTATTTGTAACCTATGAAAAAAATATCTATTGGATGAATATAATTTTTTTATTAAGTATATAACATATATATTTATTTAATTTAATTTACTAATAGTAATTCACCCAATTTATTAAAAAATAAAAAATAAAATTGACTTATATTTTTCATAAATAATTGGCAACGAATGAATTCACCATACATTTTCATAAGTTAGTTATATTTCTTCTGGATAACCTAAAGACTTGGTTAAAATGGTAATTTTATACTAAGGTCATCCCGTGGTTTTTTAAACTCACGATTTCACATAATGAAAGATATTGAAGAATTAAAATTATTTAGAGAAAATATTTCATAAAAAAATATCTGAGTGTTACATTATGCCCCCCTTAAACTAAATTTCACCCTCAAAATTAATAACTTGGATATAAATAGATGAAGATATCTCTCCCTCATCATATTATAAAGTTACCACAAAGCTTCCTCAAATTGGTGGTTCTGCCATAAAACTTTAACCAAGCGAGTGGTCTTGTTTCTAAAAACTTTTTCTCGACAATCTAGAATCTCTATCAGTTGTTCTTCATAATAATGATCTTGCTTCAGTGGTATGACCTCTAAGTTTAGTACATGTGAAGTATTAGGTATGTAATTTCTTAGTAGAGACACATGGAACACATCATGAACTTGAGAGATATTCAGTGGAAACTCCAATCGTTAAGCTACCGTCCCAACATAATATAGAATTTCTAAAGGACCGATATAACTAGGGCTAAACTTGCCCTTATTTCCAAATATCATTACTATATTCCAGGGAGATATTTGTAGAAACAACTTATCACCCACTTAAAACTCTAGGTATTTTCTTTGGTTTTTAGCATAACTTTTTTGTCAACTATGAGATTATCGTATGTATTGTTGAATAAATATGACCTTTCTTCCATTTAATTAACAAGATTAGGTCCTAATAGCTTTATACCCCCAATTTAATCCCGATAAGTTGGAGTTCTGCACTTCTTTCTATAGAGGTCGTAATAAGGAGATATCTAAATACTGTAGTGAAAGCTATTATTTTAAGAAAATTCCACCAAATGTAGGTTTTGATCCCAATAGCCTTTGAAATCCATAGAGAAAACTCTCAACATGTCTTCTAGAGTTTGAATAGTTCTCTCATATTGACCGTCTATCTGATGATGATAAGAAGTGCTAAAACATAACTCTATATCCAGATCTTGTTGATGACTTCTCTAAAACTTCAAGGTAAACATCATATCCTGATTAGATATAATGGAAAGTGGTACTCCATGCATTCTTACCACTTCCTTTTCATATATCCTAGAAAGCTGATCAAGAGATAAATTATCTCTAATAGCAATGAAGAGTTTTAACTTCATAAGGAAATCAACTATAACCCATATATAATTATGTACTTTAGATGTTTTGGAAAGTCTGATGAAAAAATCCATAGTGTTTTCCCATTTCTATTATGGTATGGGTAGTGGTCGTAACATCCCCTTAGAATTATCTCTATCAGCCTTAACTTGCTGAAAAACCAAGCATCAAGAGACATATTCAATAATATCTCTTTTCATTCCATCCCAAAAAAAATCTTTTAGGTCCCTGTACATATTTTTTCTTCTAGGATGAATAGAGAATGAAGAACTATGAGCCTTATCCAACAACTCCTTTAATTCCGATATGGGAGGAATAAAAACCCAATTTTTAAACCTTATTATTCCATCACAATCAAGGTTGAATTCAAGAAAATTTATCACCTTCTTTTTTAGCTCCACATCTTCCTTCTGTGCCTCCTTAATCTTCAATTGTATAGATAATTAAACATTCACTTGAGAGAGATAATATTTATCCCATTCCTTTAAAATTTCAAGATACATATTTTTCAAATAAATAAATATTGGATCTTTTATGATCCTCATCATGGATAGGTTAGTATGGTCCTTTCGACTCAAAGCATCTACCACCTAGTTCGCTTTCCTAGGGTGATAATGTATTGAGCAGTCATAATATTTAATCAACTCCAAACATCTTCTTTGGTGCATATTCAACTACTTTTTTGTGAAAATATACTTTAAACTTTTATGATCAGTATAAATATCACACATTTAACCACAAAGATAATGCCACAATATCTTTAATTCAATGATTACCACAGCTAACACAAAATCACAAGTTGGGTAATTTTGCCCATGGATTTTCAATTGTCGTGAGGAATAAGCTGTCACCATATCATTTTGTATGAGAACACATCCCAACCCCTATTTGGATACATCACTATAGATCACAAACTTTTCTCCACTACAAGGCAATGTGAGCATAGGTACACTGACCAAATTTCTTTTAAGATATTTGAAATTCTCTTCACATTCCTCCATGCACATGAACTTAACCCCTTTTCTAGTCAACTTCATGAGTGGATTAGATAATCATGATTTTTTCACAAAATGTTGATAATATCCATCCAAACCAAGAAAACATAGAATATCAGTTACCATTTTTAGTCTCGTCCAACTTTTAATAACTTCTATTTTTGCTGGATCCACATATATCTCCTCTCTTGAGATTATGTAACCCAAAAATTAAATTTTCTTAAGCCAAAATTCATAGTTGGTAAAATTTTCATAAAGTTGATCCTTTCTCGGGGTCTTCAGTACAATTTTCAAGTGATCTTAATGTTCTTCCTTGCTCTTTGAATAGCAAGAATATCATCTATAAATACTACCATAAACTGATCAAGATAGTCTCTAAAGTCTCTATTCATTAGATATATGAAGATAGCAGGGGAATTAGTAAGACCAAAAGGCATCAGTATAAATTCATAGTGTCCATACCTTGTATGGAATTCCATATTTGGTATATCCTCTTTCTTGACCCTTAATTAATGATATCATAAATGAAGATCAATATTGGAAAAGTATTCAGCTCCGCATAGTTGGTTGAATAAGTCATCAATGTAGGTAAGATGATATTTGTTCTTGATAGTGATCTTGTTAAGTTATTGATAATCAATAGAGAGTTTCATTGATCCATCTTTGTTCTTAATAAATAGAATAGGTGCACCCTAAGGTGACACACTAGGTCATATGAATACCTTGTTATGATTATCTTGGAGTTGCCTCTTCAATTCTTGCAACTCAATTGGGGCTATTATATAAGGTGTCTTTGAAATAGGAATAACACCCGATATGAGTTCTATTCAAAACTCAACTTCATGATTTAGTGGAATACCTAGCAATTATTCTAAAAAGATATCATCAAACTCCCACACAATGGGTGTATTCTTAAGTATGAGTTTCTCCCCAACCATTTGAGATAGATAACCTTCATTTATAGGGATCAAGACCCATAATATGGAAGAAATTTATACTGGAAGGGTATATTCATCCTTTCATCGATAGATGATCATAGATTGATCTGGAATATAGAAGGTGACTTCCCTTCCTTGTAATTTGATATGAACTCCATATAGAGAAAGCCAATCCATGACAAGAATCACATCAAATTCCACTATAGAAAGGATCACATGATTTTCAGGAAGCACTTTCTCAAAAACTTCAACCAGGGAAGCAATATAAACTTTTGATGCGACTGTTGTACCATTAAAAGTTGTCGCAACTAACTCAAAATAGAATTTTTGAGGTAATATGAAAATACCCTAATAAATTTTTTTAGAAATAAAAGTGTGGGTAGATCCAAAATCAAATAAAACATTTGATACTTTAGAGTGGATGGTAAGTTCACCTTTCACCACTTCATTATCATACTTCACATCACCTATAGTGATTGCATGTGAATTTCCTTTGTATTTGGCCTTAATAGTTTTTTGGCGTTGATCATCATCAATAACCCTTGGATTAGGGAATTTATTGTCATAACGCCCCATTTTATTGCACTTGTAACATTTAAGTGTAGGAGTTTCATTCTGTGTAGCCTTTTCTGTATTCTCATCATTATACATATTTTTCCCATCACTTTGGAATTCAACTACCCGATGACCATCTTTTCCTTACTTAAAACATTTAATATCCCCTTTAAGAAAATTTCCTCTATGTTTCTTTCCATGCTTTGATCATAAGGGAAAATTCATATTCTTTTTAGTGTGGTCTTTATATTTTCCCTTGAATTATATTTTTCTTTTCTTATCAAACCCATAGGATTGATGGGTTACTCCAATCTCCATCTCAACCTTGAGAGCACATAGAATTATTTCTACATAGCAATTGAAGTCCCTTATGGATAATTCCCTTTAGAGACAGGGTTTTAAGCCACAAAATAATTGATCAATTTTACTCTCAGATTGGATAATAATTACATAATCATAACTTTCAAGTCTTGTAAAATTTTCTTCATAGGTACCAATAGATTCATCATCTTTTTTCTTAAGTTCAAGGAACCCCTTCTCCATAATTTTTTGAAGAATACGAGTAATGTAATTATTGAAAAATAAGTCCTTGAACTCATCCAATTCCATGGACTCAATTTCTTCTATTTGCCTCATATTCTTGATAAGGTTACACCATTGATCATCATCACCTTACAAATGATATAATTATAAGATGAATTTATCATGTTCTAAACATTGGATAACTAAAAATATATTTTCAGTTGTGTTGTTCCATTGTTTATCAACTAATAGATCAGAAGACATGTTGAAAGAAGGTGGATGCTAGCTCATGAAGGACTCAACAGAATGGTGTTCCCTCCTTTGCTTCTTTGGAAGTCCTGTACGATTAATAGTTTGAGAAAGTTGTGTGAGCATAAGATTTTTTCTTCTAGATACCATAAAATTTGGTTTCTCATGAGAACAATCATTGAATTTCTTGTCGCATTCAGTATTAATGTGGTTCCTTCAGGTTCCATCCATTGAATAAAACCAAGAATCATAGTGTGAGAAACACTAATCATAATGGGAAAACCACCTAATCAAGAAAAAAATTTCAATTTAGGACACTTTATATTTTATCCTAGGTTATTCTTTATCACTTCTAGAACACTAGTATTGTAATTAATACTTAGACATATCCTTTGGGTTCTTACAAAGGTTTTATCATCATAGTTTCCAAAGGTTTACTATTCAGTTCCTCTGATACCAAATATAATGACCCATAATTTATATACATTGAAATTAGTTCAAAGTTAAATAATATCCATTAAAAAATATAATAAATCCATTATATGACCATATAGGTATAGTGTCTTTAGAAACTAGGAAACATAAACAACTGGTTCCTAATACATCTTTATTATCTGCTACTTATTTCGTCATAACTAGACCTTTTTTGACCTATCTTACTTAATACCCTTATTCATGACCTGGGGGAAAGAAACATTTGAAAGGGTGAGCTCAGATTCTTAGTAATGGTAAAAAAGGGAGATATCAGTCATATCATAATCATAAGAACATAACATTTGAAAATATTATCATGCATATGAAAGATCGTGATATCATTCCATGTGATAAATCATGAAATTTCATAAGAATCAATAAACATAATCCCAAAATTCATAAAATAAGATATGAAGTTTTTTGGAATACACATAATCATAGAACATCATTTCATATTAGTCATGGGTCATTTCCATGACCATCATAGACGATAAATTCCATTACTGAACTGAGTTCACTTCTCATTCCAACCGTGTATTACTGAACCAAGATCATTTCCCATTCCATCCATGTATATCTAATGAGATATAAATCTTTACCCAATGAATTGGAGGGAGATATAGGTACCACCCATCTCACAATGAAATCATTCTTATGTGTTCCAAAAAAACATAAATCATTCATCATAGCATAACCCAAGAAATTACATGGGTTTATTAAACATCAATCCATCATAGCATAATCCATGTAAAAAAATGGATTTCATAAATAGAATTCAATAAAAAACATAATAAAACCATAATAATAAAAAGGATAGTATAAATGAAACATAACCCTATTAATTAATGCCATATTAGATGGAAAATAATTATGATTGAACACTTGAATTAATTATTAATGAAAATATCCTTTCTTCTTTAAAAAACTTTTCTTTTCTAAAAATGACAGAAAATTTTAAAAGAAAAGAATTTATTTTAAAATAAACTTTAAATTATATAGAGAAATATTCATGGAAATAAGACTTTATGAAAATGTAAAAATCCATTCATTCTATATAAGTTAAAAAACATTCTTCTCGTACTTTTACTGAAAAAATTAAAAAGTACCTCAAATCGAATAATGACAAAAGATCCCTTGCACACCGTTTAATAAAAATTCACCAATGGGTAACATTGACTTTTAAAAAATAAATAATAATTGAAATAATATTACATATTTAGTAAATATGGACATGGACGATAAATAAACCCCAGTAACTACTTACGTATAAACAATCTCAGATAATAATGAGATTACAAAATTATCCCTTACCTTAGATCTAATATCCTTCGTATGTATCCAAAAATCATATTTAATGATTTAAATAATTTCATTTACTTATTATATAATCATATTAATTTTTTTATATCATATATTATCATATTATCATACGCTAGTTAGTAGCATTTCATTCTTACTCGTTATTCGAATATTAACTACTTTATGTTCATATGCATGTTTTATCAAATAGGTTCTGGTTATCCTTATTAGGTCATAGTTATATCATTAAAAAATGATATTAACATAACATATACCATATTTATTCATTATTTACATTTATATAATAATTATTTAATGAAGATCATGTCGAATGAATCAAATCGCATCGTGGAGATAGTAGGCCATACATACACACGAGTGACGATATGATTCCCATAAATGTTGAATGGTATTGAATTGGATAGTGTATACTATTTTATAATTAATATAATGTTATAATAATCATATATAGTTATTATTTCCATCATTATACCCATCCAAGAAAGGTGGTAGTGAAAAAATAGATTGCACCACAATGTGGAGATGGTAAGTCGTATGTGCACACACATGGTGATTTTGTTTTTCGTAGGATAGATAGAAGGTGGAATATGATTGTTTAATAATTATAATAATATCTCATTATATAATTGATACTTTATTTATTAATTTATTATGAAAAAATCATTAATATGAAGCATAATAAGAAAGAAGTTTGAAAGAATCAGTAGAGGAGATTACCTCTTCTTTGATGTGCTTCCTCTAAATCTCCCCTTAGAGCCCTAGAGTTTGTCTTGGAAGAAGACAAGAACCTATAAAATGTAACTAGGGAAGTTTATAATGAAAAATGGTAGGTTATGGATGATCTTGAAGGCTCAAAGATAAGTGAAGAGGTGAGGGAGTGTGTGACCTTTTATAATTGAGGTGAGGGGAACTTTTGGGATCTCCAAAAATATTAATTTATAATAAAATAAAACCCCATCTAAAAACCTCTAAAATGACCCAAATTAAAATATGAGATTACATAAGGTTTAAATATCATCAACCAATAAATTTTGTCAAGTTCTTATTTCAATTTAAACATTTTCATTTTAATTAACACTTAGTTATTCGTTTTACTTTTTAACTAGGGTAACAAATAATTCAATATTAAAATAGTGAAATATTTACTTATTTGATGAAAATTAGACCACAAATAAATACATTAGAACATTTTAGAACATATAATAATTATTATTTATTTTAAAAAAATGTTTTATTATTTTTAAATAATTTAATAAAACATTATTTTGATAAAAAATCAAGTGTAAATTTTAACACTATTCAATTCATTGATTTTTAAAAATATTAATATAATAATATAACTTCAAAACAAATATTTTATTATATTATTCAGAGGTCAAGGTCATCTATAAAATTCATTAGACATATTAATTATCCAAAATTATATATACTTTAATATTCTTAAAAATATTTATTTGTTATCTCTATTAATAAAATAATTACTACATCAATTTTGTGTAATTATTTAATATACTTATTTGTTGAATAAAAAATAAAAATAAAATAATATGATTAATATAGATATACTATATTTTAGTTGAATAAATTTAGTCTAATTTAACTTCTGTAAAAATCCAACATTTAAAATGTTATACTTATTAAATAATAAATGTGAAAACTTTAACACCACTTTAAATAAAATAATATAAGTGTCACAATATCTTCTATAAGGATAAAAATGGTCACTAACTCAACCCTTGTATGGTTATGGTCAAGATATACTCAAAAAATAAGAGTTGGTCATGTTTTTGGGGCCTTTTATGCTTATTATAATTTTAATAAAAATTGTTTTATTGATTTCTCATTAATTAATTAATTTTTACATCATCAAAGTATAAGATTTTAAGGAAATTATTTATTTCCTAAAAATTAAAAATAAATTACCATGATAAATAAAAAAATTATATTTCAAATGATTATTTATAATATAATTTATATTCTTTATAACCTTATATAAAAAATTACATAGTTTGTAAAATTTGAGTATGACATATTTAATTTTTCTTTAAATAAAATAAATTAAATGTCCTAACCTCATCTAAGTTGCTTCCAAAGGACACCATTTTTACCCAAGGATGATTTAGGTAGAAAAAATATCATCCAATAGTATTAAAAAAAGTTTTAGGGTAATTTTATAATATTATTCTTACCCTTAATTGCCTGATTTACCCTTTTATTGTATTAATAAAATTACTGAAGTAACTATTCATAATGACCAAAACTAAAATAAATATATTTATATAATTCATACCTACTGATTCTAGATATTTAATCGTTTTTTAAACATTCAAAACATTGAATTTTCAGTAATTAATTTAAAATTATTCCTATTGTCAGAAAGAGAGAACGAGTTTTTTAAAAGTTAAAACATTGAAAAAGATTGAAATGTTTTTACATCTAAATTAAATGTAAAATTAATACTAATGACATACATTATATTGAATGATAAAAATATATTCTATTTATACTTTAAAACCATTCAATATTATAATTTAAACATATAAGTTATTTAGATGAGAACAATTGTTTTCAATTAAAATTTAGTGTATTTTTACTATTCATCAAAACTTGAAAGTTGTCAGAAAAATATTAAAATTAATCAAAAGTAAATTTTTATATCGTGATTACAAAGAACATGTTTATTTTTTCATATAAAAATTATTAATGTTTCCAAATTTTAATTTAATAGGGGTTCACCATTAAAAGGTGGAAAATTACCTATTTGAAAAATATAGGTTTTTATACATCAAATAGGGTTTATTCAAATCCTATGACAAAAATATTTATTATATGAATATAAAATATATTTTATTATGTATATAACATATATATTTAATTAATTTCATTTAATAATAGTAATTCACTCAATTTATCAAAAAATAAAAATATAAAATTGAATTATATTTTTCATAAATAATTGGTAGGGAATGAATTCACTATAAATTTTCATAAGTTAGTAATATTTATTCACACTAACCTAACAGCTTGATTAAAATGGTAATTTTATACTAAGGGAATCTTGCATTTTTTTAAATTCATGATTGCGTACAATGAAATATATTGAATAATTAAAATAATTTAGAGAAAATATTTCCTAAAAAATATTCGGGTGTTATAGATTAATAATAAAAAACTGAAGACATTCAAACAGGAGGGGAATTTTTTCATGTGAAGGTTTTCAAATTTAATAAGATCATCGACAAAATTTATTATCATTTTATAGGTATTCCTGTATATAAATATCCAAAAATAAAATTTGACAATAAGTCCCCAAACATGCTTATAATACATCATGAAGGGGATAAATGCATGGCATACCAACTTGCACAGAAATTAGAAAAATCCTAATAATGGGTTCAAAAACACATACTAGTATAATAATATAATAAGAATCATATCTTTGAAGTTTACCCCACATAGATTCTCCCATGATTTTTTTCTCTCACACCCCAATGTTGTATGTCACAGAGCTTCTATCCCTTTCGTATCCATCAACCCTGCATCATCACAAGCCTCATCAAAATAGGAAAACCCCAGATCTCAACCCATGCCACTAATATCATATCTTCATCATCTAATAACCACTACTACATAACCATAATATTAGGGTATCATGAACATGAAGGAAATAAACCTTGTGCCATCCTACCATACACAACCCCCACTATGAACCACATCATACTCTCATCAATCACCACCTTTGGTGAACTATATCCACAAGTCATCACAAACCGCGTGTAATAACCACTACTATAAGACCATGTGTGGAATAGGGGCAACCATACATCCCTCCTAACCAACCTGAATGTTTAGAGAAAACACCTAGAACATAAAAACGTTTAGGCATTAGTGTAAATAGATTACTTGGGTGGGATGTGTATAGAAATCACAACGAAAATAGAATGTATAATAGTTACACACAATACCAATATATGGTTCCACCCAAAAAATTCCACCAACACATTGAAAATAGAACCACAAAATCTCATGACCTCTACTATAAACCATTTCCACTGCTAATGCATCACACCACACAATCGCCACATACAAGCCACACAAACCCACTTTCCAATTACAAGTTCCACTATTTCAAAAATTATCAAGTCTACACTAACTATAGTTTAATAATACATTATATTTCACATTAATACAACCCATTAGTCTATCCTTAAATTTAATTAATATAATTACTATAAAGCAATTTTATCCCATGATATTTTAGTTTAAATATTTCAAATTCATTCCATGGATAACTGGGAAACTAACACAAACACACTACATTGTAGCTCATCCATTGCACATCAACCAATCATATATCAAAACTTATAAAATCACCACAAAATACAATATCACTATAATAACCACACATCAAAACCCCCATACATCATCCCACATCGCATCCCATGCCAAACAAATGAAGCTATACAACCACTACATTCCTCATTCTAATCCTGGTCACCATTATCACCAGACTTTTCCCCACAAGATCTCCACACAACACACAACGAAAATGTATCATGCACACAAGACCGTAGAATCAAAATTAATCTTCTAAATCATTACATTTTTAGGTTCATATTAAGGGGATTTTATTATTTTACTTTATCACTTTCAGGGATATTCTCACAAAAATCTAGAATTTCATGGGAAACTAGTCCATTCCTCATATATACATTCTTATCCTTATATGAATGAGTGATTTCAAGAAATAAACATAAAAAGGTTCACACAAACCACGTCGACCATAATAAAAACAAGTCTCCCATTGACCATGATTTTCATCAAGGCAACAAATAAGTATAAACTCATAAAAATATCACAAAAAATGTAAAAACATGTGAGAAATCCCATTACCCTTAAATTTTAGACTAAGAAATTTTTTTATCTGATTATTTTAACCCATAATATTCACCCAATGGATAAAAAAGCATAAAATTCCAATATATAAACAGAGAAACGAAAGAATGAGGATCCTCTACCTCAATTGGAGATTCAAAGATAACAACACTCACAAAAAAAGTATCAAGGGATAAATATTCACCAAGAATGATGGTAAAACCTCCATGACCAAAATACAACATACCATATCCCAAAAATACTTTTAAATCATCCCAAAATAAGGGGTTTTCCACAATGATCATCTATAAAGGATGGAAGAATGAAAGGGAGAAGGGGGTGGAGTTACCATGAATCAATGGCACTTGATTTTCAAAAAACTAAGAGGTTATATCCCTCAAGAGAGAAGGTTAAAGGGGAAAAAGGGGGTATGGATTCCTCAAAATATTATAGGATAAGGAAGTATATTGAAATAAGGGAGATCAAGCTCTCCATTTATAGTGTAATCTTTAATATCCTCGCCATTGTGTGGAGACAACCCACTATATCGTGGTATCCCTCTGTCAAAAGAGATATGAATATCCCATGAAATTTACCCCCTGTTTCATGTGTTTCAAAAAGAAATTTGACCATCACCATTTCCTAAACCATAGTGTGGTCCAAGCTATGTCGGGTTTTCCATCTCTCTCCATGACCAGCCACTGTAGTGTAGTATAAAAATATTGTCTATTTTCTCCTCACCACACCCAAGACCATGGAATGGTTTTCTCCAGCTCCCTATGTCGCACATGTGGTCGTATAAAACACCAATCCAGAAATTATTCCCTCCACTGGGTGTTTTTTAGGTTCTCGTGTTACACAAATAAACCACTCAAGTGCCATACCCAATAACATGACTAACCAGGATGTTTCTCTCTCCATGGTGTATCTGATCACTATAATTGCTAGAACCATTCCCACTACCATGGCGTGGTGACCCTTTTAAAGGAAAAAACTCTTATCTATCCTCTAAAACACCTCCAAACTCCTTATATGAACCATCAATCTCTAAGAAAATATAAAGGGATTATTTTTATGAATATGATACCTCACACAAAGGTTAACTGAGGACGAGTTATATACACGAGATACAAAAATCACTATATTAATGGTTTTCACTATTAAATTAAACTCCATGTTTTGTATTGGTGTTTGAATAGTTTTACTAAACTTGCATGATATAAAAGAATGCAAGGAGATAGAATTAAATAGTACATGTGCTATTATTGAATGAATAACTAGCATAATTATCACCACATCATTGTGTTGATCCACCTTTATAGGAGTGATGACATAAGATATCTCTTTATCTATTGGACTTGGGGGTTATTGTCATTAGTTATCTTAAAAAACCCTTGGTTTAGTGCATTGGTTTTTATAGTTTCCATGCTCCTTGTATTTGAAACATTAGAAAACTAACTGAGGATTGATCTATACATTCTTTTCTTTGATCACATTAGTGGGTTTCTTCATCTCTCTTCTACACATGTTGGGTTAATATTCCTATTTTCTACAATTGAAATATTTCTTAGCCCCCTTCAGATAGTTTCTAGGATTATTTTTCAATTATTTTGATATATGAGATGTTATATTTTCTTACCACCATGATTTTTATCCAGTGATCCCCCAGTGTTAAAATTTATTCTATACTTATTATATATAGTCTCATTAGACCACTGAGAATCATCCATTTCCATATCAAATTAAAGGGAACATCAAAAAACATCTTCATAGCTATCAATGTCTCAAATTTATATGGTTCTTAATAGACACAACTTTATCCTACAAAATAAGCTGTCAATTTTACTTTTAGTGATAATGATAAAAACAAAGGCATATCATGCATGCCTTAGGAAGTTTTCCTCATAAGACCCGATAGATCATACTCCTTTTTCTTGAGTGAAAAGAAACCCCTCCCTATTTTAATACAAAGAGTGATATGGAAATAATTATTTATAAAAATACAATTTAATTAATCCCACTCCATATATTTTATATCGTTTATAGGATTTGTATTCTTGATTAGTGTCTACCACTGATCGACCTCTCTGTCAAGGTAGTTGAAAACTAGTATGAAATTTTCTTTCTCAAAGAATGGAAGGAAAAATAATATCTTATCAATTAATTTAATTAACTATTCAATGATTATGGTATCATAATATCCACTAAAAATTAGAGTTCTTTGATGTATAAAGGACTCAACTACAACTTTCTCTCTTGGAGGGTGTTCCATGTGATTCAAGTTATTAGTCATAACATAATTCAGTTGTGCTAGTAATTTTGTGAGGTTCTATTATCCTAATACCATCATCTTAGGAATTTAATTATGTAAATAATAAAATTTCCGATTACACATGTCATTAACATGACTCCTACCACATCCAAAAATTTTCTAAAATAAAGGATAGTTAGGGATTGAAATTCTTTGATTAATAAATTTATTAAAGTTAAACCTTAAAATTTGAAGAAGTAACTCATAGATGATGTAAAAAAACTTACTTATGAGTCTCTAAGTTTTAATATATATTATCCTTGGTAATTTTTCTATTATCTTATATAACCTAACATCATCAAATCCCACATAATGGTTTGTAAAGAGAATATGAATTATCCAAATAATATCCCTCTGGAGTGTCTAGCCAAGTCTGCAATATTAGGACCACTCATTATGCACCAAGTAACGATTAAGTTAATTCCTAATCCACCCTTTTAGGGTTACTACCCCTAATTTCATCTGTATCATAGCCGTACCCACTTTTCAGTATCTAAAAATGGATGTAATTGTAAGTAAAATCACACAATCTCCGCTTTACCAAAATTTTAGGATGTTCTAATATACATTGGATTATCCCTAGGTGTCTCACTAATGTTATATCATACTAATCTATAAAATTAACTAAAAATTTCTTTGATACCAAATATAAAATCTCAATCCACAAAAATATATATTATTTTATGATTTTTAACATACTTTTCTAACAAATAAAAACCAAGGACCTAGAGGTCTGGTGTCATTGGATGATTAGACACATAAGTATATCATATTAAATATAGAAAAATAATCTTTATTTAAAACTCCAAATAATTATCCTAACTCTAATATATATTTTAAAATTTGATTGGATATCCTGGGGAATATATATAAGTAAAAGGGTGAGCTATAAAGTCTAATAAGAGAATAAAAATGGAAATAAAGCATAAAATGAGAGTCGAGAGGCATAACATGATATCATAAAGAGGATGATCATAAGAATTGAAACATAGAATAATTAAATGATATTATAATATCATAGAATCATGGAATCATAGAAAATATGAAAGCAACAAAATACATGACATCATAAACCTATGTCAAGGGTCATTCCCAAGACCATCATTATAAAGTAGACAAATTCCCATGGTAGATTATGTTCAATACCTAATCCATTAAATATCATATCATGAGATACAAAGATTTACCTAATGAATTTAAGGGATATATAATTCTAGGACCACCCAAAACATAATGAAAATCATACTTATTCGTGCCACATGAGGAAAATAAACCATACATAAATCATAAGCATGATCAGACCCATGAGAAGGAAGTGAGTTTCATAATTATGATTCAAGGAATAACTAAAGGATAAATAATAAGGATTCAAAAGATAATAAGGAATTAAATTGTATTTTACTTTAATAATTTAATAATAGATATATGTAATGGAAATGAAGTTCCAATTTATAAAATTCATGAGGAGGATCTAAGAGAAGAAAGTATAAAAATGAACCACTTGGGTGAATCAATATGAATTAAGTAAAGGATATTTTTAAAGAAGGAAAGACCTTATTATTTTATATAAAACAATAACTAAACCCAGATGTATATCCATAAAATAATGAGGGTTTTTATATTCTATTCATTTAAAAAAAATTATGGGGGTGATGGTCTACATGAGACAATAAATAGGGAAGTTCCCTTAAACATGGTTTACATAAAAGTGGGAATTTCAAAGGTAACTAAAAACATGTATAACCCCAAAAATGGAAAGGATATTTAAATAGGTATATATTTAAGATACATATATACAAACAAAATAATAATTAAATAAAAAATAATATTGTGTAAAAGGGATAAAAATAAAGAGAATGTGTAATTGACAAGTAACAAGCATAGCAAGGAAGATCCTTTACCTTGGGCCCTGAATCATTCTGCTCGTGCACTTAGCTTCATGAATAATCAAATTAAGTTGATTAAATACTTTATTATGAAACGTTTTAATCAATATTTAATATTATGGGTCCCTTTAATTATCACATGTTATTTATTTATGTTGAAATGGTATATAGAGTATGATATACTCTATAATACCAAATGTAGGATCAAAATAATATAGATACTGAATGAAGTATCTAATGATGCTCAAAATACAAGAGGGGGGGGGGGCTGAATTGTATACTTTTTTTAAAAAAATATTTTGGAAATTTTAAATATGGTTATGTTTAACAAGGTTAAACAAGGTAAATTCACTAACCTCTAAGTTCTACACACTTGCTAGATCCCGAAAATATGATTTCGAGAAAGTGAATTCGGAAAAGTGGTTCCGGAAATGAAAATTAGTGAAAGTTTACAAATATAGAGATTCTAACTTAAAGTGTATAGAATCTTACTAAATAAGAGTATATAAGTATAAGGAAGTATAATATAGTTATACTTTCCTCAACAATCAAAATGCAGTGGATAACTTGAAACAAACAAGTAACAAGTAATAAATCTTTTAACCCAAAGAGAATGGTATCCAAAAACCTTGGATAAAGATCCCTTGATTTATAATTTCAAGAAAGTATGCCTTACCCAAAACAGGGTAATCCCTCGATATAAAGATCAGAGTCTGTCTTTCTATCCCCACAAGCCCTCAACTTCAAGGTAGTCGACACATCTGTCTTCCTCAGCAAGGAAGTCCTTGAACTTTAAGGTAGTCGACACCTCTCTCTTCCTATCCTTGGAAGTCCTCGAATGTACTCAGCAACACTCAACGTTACACAAATAAAATATGAACAAGAAGCTCAGTACGCACTAAGAAAGAAAGTCTCTCTCACTAGAAATCACTTCAGCAGCATGTAATCTCTAGTTTGATCAACTTGTTGTGAGCTCTTTCAAATGAGCTCCTATATATAAGCACAACTCCAACAGTCGACTCCCTCCTCCAACGGTCATATTTTTCCTTGAATTTTGGAGGGACCTATACACATGTCACTCAAACAACAGTTAGTTAGTAAATAAAAGCTTGACATTGTTTCACGACTATATCAAGGACAATAAAAATAAGGTTTCTTGAAAAAAATAATTTTTCAGAGTCTAAGAAAAAATGAATTTTCGGAATCTAACAAAAAACTATTCGGAGTCTAATACATGGATATTTGGATTCTTTTTATCAAGGAATTCAAATTTATAATTCTATAAACTTCCGAGTTCGAATTCATATGAATTTGAAGTCTGAGTTTATAAGAATTCAGAGTCTGAACTAATAAAGATTCAGAGTCTGAATTTAGTAGAATTTAGAGTCTGATTTTTCAAGAGTTCGTTGTCTGAGATCATAGGAATTCGGAGTCTAATCTTACAAGAGTTCAGAGTTTGAGTTCATAAGAATTCGGAGTCTGAACTCAGAAGAGTGCGGAGTCTGAATTCATAGAACTTGGAGTCAGAACTCAGAAGAGTTCAAAGTCTAAATTCAGAGAACTCAAAACCTGAATTCGGATCTATAAAAATAGAATGATTTATATCTAAGTATATATATAATTCTGAGGTTTTGGATAAGAAACCTAATTTTACACTTAGACACATTATTAATAATGAAAACTTGGTAACGATAAATTTTCTTGGTGAAGGAATGTTTTCCTTATCAAGTAAAATAAAGGGTAAAATTAAATTTGCCTTAAGATAAGGTGTTTGTGATTTTCAAAACATTAAGGAATAGTAAAGTCATAAGGAAAAATGATTGACTCAACAATCTCCCCAAACAAGAAGGAATGGAAAATTGATAAGGAAACATTATTGACTCAACAATCTCCCCAAAAATGAAGGAATGGAAAAGTCATAAGGAAACCTTATTGACTCAACAATCTCCCCCTTTTTGGGAAGAAAAAACATCCTTAAGAAAAAGAATGTAAGGACTCAGAAAATATTTTTATAGACTTTGAAAATAAAACTTATCTCCTTTATCATATGGGAAAAGATGAATACGAATAACTCCCCCTTAGGATTTGGAACACTAAGGATCGTATTCTATATTTTCAGAATGATATTTTTTATTATCTTGAATACATAAATCTCTGTAATGGAAACTCCCCCTTAGATAAACTCCCCCTTACATAGGGATATTCATTCTTTACTTAGTATTATTTTTTCCTTTATCCCCCTTTGTGATTTTCAAAAGGAATTTGAGGTAATGGAAAAGAAAATATGGTACCTGAAAGATTGGTACAACACATCCACAAGACAAGAAACCAAAAATATAATTATGATACGAAAAAATTGTACAAGGAATAAAAATACAACAATATATCAGATTGTAACAAGGTTATCCTTCCTTTTCCTTCGGCATCGATTAATTGACTATGGTCTTTTGCTTTTTGAGCTCTTTATGATCTTCCTCTGCTCACTTAAGAAGCTGATCCTGATCCTTAGCTTTCTTCTCTAAAGCCTTTATTATTTATTCCCGAGACTTAAGAGCCTCTTCTTGAGCCTTCAGGACTTCTTCCTTCTTGACAAGATTTTATTCTATCTCAATCTGAAGATCTCTTTCTCTCTTCTAGATTTAGGTAACAGAATACAATTTCCCATTCAAATACTTTACTTCTTGAATCCGAGAATCTTGTTCAAGAGTCATATTTTGTTCAAAACTACTTGTAAGATCCTTGTTCTTACCATCTTAAATATCAAAAGCCTACTTGACACCATCTTGGAACTCATCAAGACATTTCATGTCTTCTATGATTTTACATGACCAACTAGTCATCTTCCTGCATGATATTTTATGGGATTCATAGTTGATGAAAAAAATCTTGAAATCAGCCTCAAGATTAACACACTTATCCATCACCATGGATACAAAATCTTATTTCAGATTCAAGATATTTTGAAGCATTTGACATCTGGAGTCTATTCTTGGAAAAATCAGAATGGTGCTAACCAGCTTCTTCAATGACTAGAACACGAAATTGTGTTCTAGAGATGATGATTCTGAATCTGAAACTTTGCTTGGCGATGCTTCCTTTTCTTGGTCATCAAGTTTCCTCTTTGAAGATACACCATCTTCCTTCTTATTCACAACAACTTTAGTAGGTGTATCAACAACCACCTGTTTACCATTATCAGTTCTTAGAATGGCTTCATCATTCATAGATTCATGTTCACTGTCAGACAGCTGAACAATTATATCTTTATATATCTTTTCCTTCTCATCTCCTACCTCAACATATTCTAGATGAATAAAGTGATGATTAACACTTTCTTCCTTAGACATCTTTTTCACTTCTTCTTCATTCTTGTCTTCTTCTCCTTTCTCATCTTTTCTAGGTGTATAAATCTTTGAAGATTATTCTTCAGATGTTCTGATTGAAAATTTCTCGGATGGACTTTATTTCTCATGGAAGTCTTCAACTTTCTTTATGAGATCTTCAGTTTCACCACTACTTTCTTCTTCTTCCAATTCTTCTACAAATTTTTCTACTTCAACAATTTTTTCTTGGTCTTTTCAGAGTCACAGATTTCTTCCCCAAAGTCTCAAGTAAAGCTTATACCATGAGAGATTTTGGTACTGGGATATTCTCTGATGCCTTCTCAATATCCCTCAGAAGGTATTGAACAATTTCAGCCTCAGAAATATTCTTCTTTTGTTTCTTTTCATTATCTTTCTTCTCAAGCTCGTCAGTAGTCTTCTCTTTTAAGGCTTTGGCTTCAGCAGGATCCAAACCAAAACATGGATCCCCTACTTTCTTATTTTTATTATCTTCCCGACACTTTTCTACAACATCATATGGATATTATTTTTTGTTTCTTAGGTTTTGGAGGTGTGTATTGAGCTTTCTTAGCTTTTGTTTTTTTCTCTTCCTCTTGTACTTCCTTCAACTTCCTCTTCTTTCCTCCCTTTTTCGATGGTTCAACCACTTCTTGTTTCTTTGGAACAACTTCAGATTCTTCCACTGGTAGGTCATAAAATTCTCCGAAGTCTTTGAAAAAACCAATGTTCATCCTCATCAAAATATCATCGCTGACTAGCATAACTTTGCAAGTCCTTGGCTTCGAACTACAAGTAATTTTGAAATATTCTAGACACTAAACAATCAACTTAGAAATAATGGCTGGATACATGATTATCTGAGCCTTCAAGTTTCCATTATTAATATTCTCAATCGTAATGAGAATATTCTTAACGAAATTGACCTTCCTTAGGTTCACCAGAAAATCTAGGATGTACATGTCACTCTTTTTCAATGTGTCCTTATTACATTTTCTCAGAATGATAAATCCTTGAAACCATAATTTCAAGGATCTGATTATTTATATAGAGGTTAGTAATCTTAAGAGTCTTTACATCCGTAATACCGAGGCACTCCATAGCTTTCACCTTGACAAAACTTCCTTGAACATCTGACAACTTATGAGAACAAAACTCAGCTTCTCCTTTAAATGGAAGACCAACCAAACTATTTGCCTTAGTATATGAAAGAGCATAAGTCTTTCTATAGCTCTTGAAAGAAATTTTTTATCTGCCTTCTTCCTTGAAGAAACTAACTGATTCATAAAATTCAACAAGAAAGTTTGGATACACTAAATCTTGAGCCTCTGGCTTTGATACACAAACAATATCCCATCCATTCAGCTTATGTTCTTCGAGATGATTGAATCATATTTGGAAAAGAAGTTTGGATTCTCCAACCATTCTCTATACACCTTCTAGTCTGAGATCGACTTGACAGTAGAGATATCATTCTTAGAGGATTCTTCTATAGACATTCAGATTTGAGAAAACTCTGAGAAGTTCAGAATGGGATTTAGTAGAAGGGAAGAACTTCAACACGTTAAGGCTTGAGATCGATGTGGGACAACCATCGGGGGGGGGGGGGGGGGTCCTTTATATAGGTGTTTGAAGAAACGGTTCAACTACCCTGATTGATCCAATGACTGAAAAACCTTCTGATAAGATCTAATGGTTGAGATGATAGCCGCAAAGAAATTTGGGTAAAATCTGATATTTTGATGTTTTGAAGGAAAACATTCAAATTTATGGAAAAGAGAATCCAAAAATTTAAAGAACAAATGAAAATATCAACAAGTAGATGATGATTATGAAAACTAAAGAAATAATCATTCCTTTTGGATTTCTAGGAAAATTATTCTTAGAGAGGGAAAAAAACTTTAAGAACTTTAGATTCCGAAAATTTTACTATGAAATTTTTTGAAAAACTGACTACGAAAATTTTCATTACGAAAGATTTTGAAAATCTGAATACGAAAATTTTAAAAACTCCATTACGAAGAATTTTTTCTAACTAATAAGAAAATGTACTCCCCCTATGAAAAAGAGTTTATTACTGTAAGGAGATTGATTTTAACAGGAAGTTAATCAGGAGGATTACCTTACAGTTATCATTCCTAACTTATGTTTAATGTATTCAAATCTATCAGAGGGTAAAGATTTTTTAAAAATATTATCAAGTTGATCTTGCATTCCGATAAATTGAAGAATAATATCTCCTTTTAGTGTGTGATCCCTAAGAAAGTGAGGCCTAATATCTATGTGTTTTGCATGAGAGTGATGTGTAGGGTTTTTACTTAGGGAAATTACACTAGTATTATCACACAAAATTTGTGTTTTGGTAAAACTCATACCATAGTCTGTGAGTGTGTGTTGCATCCACAACACCTGAGCACAACAACTTCCAGCAGCTACATATTCAGCTTCAGTAGTGGAAAGTGCTACTGAGTGTTTCTTATTGCATGACCAAGAAAAACTAATGAATCTCCTAAGAAATGAAAAGTTCCAGATGTACTTTTCATATCCATTCTACATCCACCAAAGTCACCATCCAAAAAAAATTCAAAACAAAATTATTTCCAGAAGTATAAAAGAGTCATAAATGCATGGTTCCCTTTAAATAGCAAAAAATTATTTTCACTGCCTTTAAATGAGATTCCATAGGATTGGATTGATATCTTGCACATAATAATACCAAAAAAATTAAGTCTGGACAACTAACTATCAAGTAAAGTAGACTTCCTATCATACCTCTGAAAGATGTTTGATCTACTGGTTTCCCAGCTTCATCAAGATCAAGTGAATTTGAGGTACCAATGGGAGTACTTATACTCTTAGTGTTGTCAAATCTATACTTTTTAAGAATATATTTAATATACATATGTTGGGATATATAAATTCCTTCTGGTTTTTGAGAAATTTTAGAACCAAGGAAAAATGTTAACTCACCCATCATACTCATTTTAAACTCAAATTTCATTAGATCCACAAAGCAATTAGTTAAAGATTGCTGAGTTGAACCAAATATAATTTCATCAACATAGATTCGAACAATCAAAACATTTTTCTTATATTTATTTATAAAAAGGGTTGGATCTGCATTTCCCTTAATGTAATTATTTTGAAGAAAAAATCCTATAAGTCTATCATATCAAGCTCTAGGGGCTTGTTTAAGTCCATACCAAGATTTGATAAGTTTAAAAACATGTTCAGGATGTTTTTTATCTTCAAAACCAGAAGGTTGTTCAACAAAAACTTCATCTTGAACATAACCATTAAGGAAAGAACATTTCACATCTATTTGAAAAAGTTTGAAATTGAAGAATGTTGCAAAGGAAAGTAGAATGCAAATAGATTCAAGTATATCTATTATAGAATAGTTTTCTTCATAGTCTATTCCTTCTTGTTGATTATAGACTTTAGAAACCAATATAGATTTATTTCTTACAATGATTCCATTTTCATCACACTTATTTCTGAAGACCCATTTTACTCCAATAACAGAAGTTTCCTTAGGTCTTTCAACCAAGGCCTAGACTTTATTCCTTTTGAATTCATTTAATTCATCTTGCATAGATTTTATCCAATCATCATCGCCTAAAGATTCATCAGTTCTTTTTGGTTCTAATTGGTAAAATAATGCTAGATTTTCTACTTCATTTATTAAGGAACTTCTAGTCGTTACAGTTTGATTCACATCACTAATGATACTATCATTGGGATGATTCTTTAGAAGAAACTGATTTGGGTTTTATAAAGCCCGTTCATCAATATAGGGTAAGAAATATTCTAGGGTAAATGCTTCAGAAATATCTTCTTGGAAATTTTCCTTATCAGAAGGATCTTCTAACAAAGGTTGATAATAAGTTTTTGAAAACACATTTGAAGATATAGGTCAGGGTTGTTTGAAAACAAAGGGATCAATTTCATCAAATTTGACATGTACTATCTCTTCAATAGTAAAAGTATTTTTATTGAAAAATCTATAATCCTTAGAAGTTGTAGAGTAGCCTAAGAAAATTCCATCATCAGATTTTTGTGAGAATTTGTGTAGATTATCTTTAGTATTCAAAATGAATACCTTGCAACCAAAAATCTTGAAGTAGGAAAGTCTATGTTTTCTAGCATTCCATAACTCATAATGAGTTTTATTAAGAAAAGGTCTAACCAAAACTCGATTTATAGTATAACAAGAAATACTTACAGCTTCAGCCCAAAAGTGTTTAGCTACAAAATACTCACTCAACATGGTTCTAGTTATCTCTTGAAGAATTTTATTTCTTCTTTTAACAACACCATTTTGTTAAGGTGTTCTAGGTGCTGAGAAGTTATGAGTAATTCCTTTTCCACTACAAAAATCTTCAAAATAATAATTTTTAAATTCTCATCCATAATCACTATGAATATTTATCAAAGAAAATTTTTTCTCATTTTTAAATTGGGCTCTAAAATATTTGAAATAAGAAAAATCTTCAGATTTCTTTGATAGACAATAGACCCATGTAAATATAGTATAATCATCAACTAAAAAAAATATATAATACTTTTCTCCAATTATTCTAGTTTTTGTTGGTCCAAAAAGATCCATATGCATTAACTATAATGCTTTAGTAGTTGAGACTTCACTGACTGATTTAAAACTTGATTTATGTTGCTTTCCATATTGACAAGGATCACAAACTTTTGAAGAGTCAAATCTAAGCTCCGATACATCCTTAACTAATATTTTATTAGAGAGTTTGCATAGGTTCCTAAGGTTACAATGTCCTAACCTTCTATGACACAACCAAGAATGATCTTCCATTGCACTAAGGCAAGGTAAGTCTTAGATCCTAAGGTCTTATAAGTTTAGTCTATATATATTCTCTTGCCTATGGGAAAAAATAAAAATCTCTTCCTTGGAATTGTGTACTAAGCACTTTGTCATTTCTAAAATTAACAAGGTAACCTTCATCACATATTTTTATTATGCTAATGAGGTAGTTCTTAAGACCCTTTACAATTAAAGAATTTGAAATCAAAGTTTTTCCAAGAAGAGCGATGTTAGCTATACCAATAATTTCTCCCTGAGCATTATCTTCGAAAGATAATTTTCATCCTTTTGTCTTGATAATATTTTCAAAGTAGTTCTTGTTACCAGACATATGCGGGGAACATACACTATCCATGTACCAAGTATTGTTTTTGGTACTTTCTTTATTTTCCTAAAAATAAGAGAGTTCGACTTTCAGAACCCAAATTTTCTTGGATCTGGGAACTTCAGATAGAAAAATCTTGGGTACCCACATTTTCTTTGAAAAATAAGCTTTATTAAAACATAGAGATTGGGGTTTGTTTAGGGAACAATTTTTTCCCAATGCCCACCACACTGATACTTAGTGCAGAATGGAGCACTTTGAGGAACCAAATAATTGTTACTAAAAATCGGTTTAGAAATAGTATAACCAAATCCAAAATTATTCCTCAGTTGTCAGATTTGAGAACACATCTTATGAAAATTTTCCTTACCTAAGGTAAAGTTTGAAAAACACTTACTTAAGGAAAATATTTCATATTTTAGTTTAATAACTAAGTTCTTATCTTCCAAATCCTTAGCTTTAGAACTAGAGCTAGGATTGAAAACATTTTTCTTAGAAATTATATTTTCTAGATCCTTAGAGAGTTTATCCTTCTCAGAATTTACTTCCTCAAGGTTTTTTGAAATAATTTCAAGATCAAAAACTTTCTTATCAAGATATTTAGAAAGATATGATATTTCTTTAGTAAGAATAGAATTTCTAGAATTTTCCTTACTAAGATTTTTCTTGAGTTTTGAATTCTCATTCTCAAGGAGTTTAGAAAACCTAGAAACTTATTCATAGGTAGGTAAAATATCATATTCATCAAAAGAATATTCTTCATCAGAAGAGTTATAATATTTACTATCACTATGATTAACATTTAAACATACATCGGTCATAGATTCAGCATTTTGTACCTTATCCATTAAACAACGATTTTCAATAGGCAGTATGCCTATTAGACCAAGAT
Source organism: Viscum album (assembly GCA_963277665.1). Lineage (NCBI taxonomy): Eukaryota > Viridiplantae > Streptophyta > Magnoliopsida > Santalales > Viscaceae > Viscum > Viscum album. The sequence goes on along the minus strand of OY728159.1, from coordinate 686,379,315 downwards.
TCTTTTGTCCAAAAGATTTTTAATCTGATGATTCATATGAAGAGTCACCACCACTGGCACTCCAGGTTTCATTAGCTTTCAAAACTTTCTTAGATTTAGCCTTATAGTACTTATTTATGTTTCTCTCAGAATGCTTTTCCTTTCTTTCCTTTCTCTTAAGTGTAGGACAATTATATGTCCAGCTCTTTTGCATTCATATCATGCAACTTCTGAGTCTTTCTTATCTTTCCTTTCTTTCTTTTTATATCTGGATTGAATGTTCTTTTGTCCAACTATCTTGTTTATCCTTCAAGAAAGATTAGCTGGTTCATTTTCTAAAGATTCACTTCCACTAGACTCTGATTTTATAACAACCTTCTTAGATTTAGATCTAATAACTCTCTCAGGAGTCCTAGATTTCATATGATTTGAAGTTGTAGTAAAATCAACACTTCCATTCCCATTCTTCTTATTTATGTTAATAACATCTATATTCATTCAAGTCTCATGATGAAGGAGAGTTCCAAAAATTTCATCAAGAGAAATCTGAGTAACCTTTCTATTCTCATCAATAGTTGTTCTCTTGGATTCCCACTCATTAGGCATGATGTCTATGATTTTGTCCACAAGAGATTCATCATCTAATCCTTTCTCACCCATAGATTGTAAACTATTTAAAATATTCATAAATCTTTGTTGCACCTTACATATGGGTTCTCCATAAATAAATCAAAAACCATGATATTCATCTCTAAGGATGGATCTTCTAGTTTCAATAACTTTGGAAGTTCCAAAGTGAGTAACTTCAAGTTTCTTCCAAATACAATTTGCTGCTTCGAAAGATGAAATTTGGCTATATATATTTCTAGTCATAGAACAAAGAAATGTATTGAGTACCTTATAATTCAGTTGATATTCATGATTTTCTTGATTTGTGAAAGTATTAACTTCCTTATCAGGGATTTTATATCCTCTAGTAAGAATAACAAAGTTATCCACTCTAGTATTGATAATAAATTTCTTCATGCGATCTCTCCAATACTCGCAATAATTCCCATAAAAAATTGGTGGTCTAGTAGGATTCAGGTTGTCTATGGAACCAACATTGATTCCTGCAATCTTTAAGTAAAAATCTTTCTACACAAACCTGTCAGTAATAAAAGTTTGTTAACAAGGAAAATATTCCTCATTAAGTAAAAAATAGAACAATGAAAACTTGAGCAAGAAAACATACATGTGAATATAATTATTTCAGATACCTACTCTGATACCAATTGTTGAAATTGTATATGGATTATGATATACTCTATAATACCAAATTTAGGATCGAAATAATATAGATACTGAATGAAGTATCTAATGATGCTCAAAATACAATGGGGGGGGGGGGTGAATTTTATACTTTAAAAAAATTCCTTTGTAACTTTTAAAGATGTTTATGTTTAACAAGGTTAAAAAAGGTGAATTCACAAACCTCTAAGTTCTGCACACTTTCTAGATTCTGAAAATTTTATTCCGAGAAAGTGAATCCAGAAAAGCGGTTCCATAAATGAAACTTAATGAATGTATACAAAGTTAAATATTCTACCTTAAAGTGTATAGAATATTACCAAATCAGAGTATACAAGTATAAGGAAGTATAAGATAGTTATACTTTCCTCAACAATCAAAATGCAGTGGGTAATTTGAAACAAACAAGTAACAAGTAGTAAATCATTTAACCCAAAGAGAAGGGTATCCAACAGCCTTGGATAATGGTCCCCTGATTTATACTTTCAAGAAATTCTATCATACCCACAATAGGGTAAGCCCTCGATATGAAGATTAAAGTCTGTCTTGCTATTACCGCAATCCCTCAACTTCAAGGTAGTCGGCACCTCTGTCTTCCTCAACAAGGAAGTCCTCAAATTTCAAGGTAGTCGCCACCTCTTTCTTCATATCCTCGGAAGTCCTCGAATGTACTCAGCAACATTCGGAGTTTCACGAATCAAATATGAACAATAATTTTAGTATAAAATAAGCAAGAAATCCTCTCCACTAGAAATCACTTCAGCAACATGTAATCTCTAGTTTGATCAACTTGTTGAGATCTCTTTCAAATGAGCTCCTATTTATAGGCATAGCTCCAACGGTCGACTCCCTACCTCAACAATCATATTTTTCCTTGAATTTTGGAGGGACCTGTACATGTGTCACTCAAACAATGGTTAGTTAATAACTTAAGGCACGACATCGTTTCATGACTATATCAAGGATAATCAAAATAAGGTTGCTTGAACAAATTTATTTTTTGGAGTCTAAGCAAAAAATGAATGTTTGGAATCTAACAAAAAAACTATTCAGAGTATAATACATGGATATTCGGATTGTGATTATCAAGTAATTAAAAGTTATAATTCTTTAAACTTTGGAGTTTAAATTCATAATAATTCAGAGTCTGAGTTTATAATAATTCGGAGTTTGAACTCATAAAGATTCAGAGTCTAAATTCAGTAGAATTCAGAGTCTGATTTTGCAAGAGCTCAGAGTCTGAGTTCATAGGAATTCAGAGTCTAAACTCAGAAGAGTTTAGAGTCTAAATTTAGAGAACTCTGAGTCAGAACTTAGAATAGTTCGGAGTCTAAATTCAGAGAACTCAGAACCTGAATTCGGATCTAGAAAAACAGAATGCTTTATATCTAAGTATATATATAATTCTGAGGTTTTGGATACGAAACCGAATTTTACAGTTAGAAAAATTATAAACAATGAAAACCTGGTAAGGATAAATTTCTTTTGGGAAGGGAATTTTTCCTTATCAAGTAAAACAAAGGGTAAAATTAAATTTTCCTTAATATAAGGTGTTTTTTATTTTCAAAACATGAAGGAATAGTAAAGTCATATGGAAACCTTATTGACTCAACAATATTACCAAATATGATGGAATGGAAAAGTTATAAGGAAACCTTATTGGATCAAAAATCTCATAAAACATGAAGGAATGGAAAATTCATATAGAAACCTTATTGACTCAACAATTTATTATATTGCCTTTTCCTATATTGGTTACTTGAGGTTGTTTGACCAATTTTCCATAATTCCTTATGTATGTTGAACATGGTCAAAAGTGTTTTAAAATAGCTTTATAATCTCAATAATAATATTTATATAATTAAAATAATGTTTATATATATTAAATACATTTTAAATCAATCCATTTTGGGCGTTAATGATAAATAAAAATTGCCGCTTGTGGAGGTGGTAGTCCACACATACACAAAATTAACGTTTCCATTTCTCAATGAATGAGAGAGAATTATGGTATATGATAATTTGAAATTTCAGAATCATAGATATATTATATATATAATGTTTATTTATCAATTCCATTCTTATTACCATGCATAAAAGGTGGTTATGAAAAACGAAAGACGTTGCTTCATGGAGGTGGCAGTCCACAAACACGCATTAATAACGCTTTTGTTTTTCTTAGTGGATGGAGAGGAATGAATAATGGTTTATACATTAATATAATAACATATCATTATAATAATGATAATTATTTAATTATATTTTTTTTATATTATATGTTTTTAATAGGAATATTAAAAATAAAAATTAAAAAGTGGTTAATACTGACATTAGAGACTCAATCTTCTCTTAGAGATCTCCTTAGAAATAAAGGCCTTCATATAACTTATATTGATAAAGGGAATACATATGAGAAAATATATTATATTATAGGTAATATTTACACAGTTTGAATGGAAATTTGATTGGTAATTGTAACACTGAAGTAGTAGAAGTGATCCCCTTTTATAAGTGAAGAAAATGGCACTTTTTTGAATAACTTTTACTTTTCAGTGATATCATTACAATATTCAAGGGTAAATGAATAAAAAATTTAGAAATAATAGATAATGGGGTGATATTTTTTTGGTTAATCCTTAACCAATAATTATCACACAATTTTTAAACATTTTTTTAGTTATTTAATATTATATTTTTACATTTTACCATTTTGGTTTTTACCATGGTAACTAGTTTTTAACTAATAAATTTAAATTTTATTAAAAATATTAGGTAAACCCTATTATAAAATATTAAATTTATGAAAATAAATTTAATATAATTAAATTTCTGAATAATGAATAATTATATTTTAAATTAAAGAATTTAATATATTGAAAAATGTTGTTTTGTAGAAAAATAATTTTTTTCACAATTTAGTGTTTCAAATAATATTTAGTATTGATTATTAAATGAATTAGTGTTATTATATTTATATATAGGTTTAAAAATTTTATTATAATCGTTATTGATAATTAACTAATTAATTTTATTAGATAGAAATTACTCAATGTTAACAAAACAACTCTTTGAGAAAAACAGTTTTACCATTATCGCGGTAACTAACTTTAATCCTAGTTATTTTATTTTTATGCCTAAAAAATAAATTGTAATTATTAACTAATATTTATATGTTTAACTCAAATTGAAATCCATTTATTTATATTAGATTATTAGAATTGAAAAAAAATAATTTTTTATATAAGCGTATAAAAACTAGTTGTTTGAGTGAACTATTACTTAAGTTTCCAAAACATTAAACTAGAGTTTTATAAATTCATCTTGGTATTTTTAAATGAATTATTTTAAATTTTAAATATATATTTTATTTCAAAAATCCTTTCAAAAACATAATTATTTAATAATGTTAATTTTTTGGAAATCAGTATTTTCACTATTTTCCTAAAAATTAAGAATTTTTAAAAAATACAAAAAATTCATCTTAAGATAACCATGTTATTTTGATTTCCAAAAAAAACCATTTTATAAAATCCAATTTATAATTTTATTTGAAATATTGGAACACAAAATGTAGTTACTAGTATTTATTCTCTCTAGTTTAACGACTATGACAACCATATTTAATAATTTTTTTAAAAGTATCACAATTTTCATTTTAGTTCGGTGTTCTGTATAACAGAAACTAATAAACATAATATTTATTAAGGGAAAATATTCCATAAAATATTATTTCATTACATCAGATTTTGTGGTTACTGTATTACATTGTACAACATATAATAGATCACATCTGATAGGATCAAATAGTTTATTAGTCTTGGGATATTATATACATACATTATTCTCACATTATATTTGAAAACAAGAAATAAAAAATAAAATTATAGTGAAAAATTTATTATTTCTTCGAGTATATCCCTAAAATCATTCATAGATCCCTTCTTGGTATCCCGAGGGAAGGAAAACCTAATAGATTGGGATCTCAAATTGTTATTAAGGGAAAACATAAAACAAAAGCTATCATACAATAAATAAAGCATAAAATAATATGGTAGAGATAAATAATAAAAAAATATAAATATAACTAATATCTTAAAAGGGGAATAAATCCATGGATAATATGGAAATATAAATAATCACATGGATAAAAATAACTATTTCTATAATGATATAATATATAATTCCAGACATCAAAATCATACCATCAAGGCCTTATGCCAAGGCATCATATAAAAATGGTATGAAATACACCAAATACCCAAGTTATTTTGTCTCATGAATCCTACCAATTCTTAAAGTGGATATAATGGGCCCTTCCTATCAGTTACTAATTATAATTCATTCATCATATGAAATAAATGAATAACAATACAATACATAATCAACATAAACATTCATATTGAAAAACTATCATATAAAATGTCAATATTTTCCTAATTCTATAAATAAAACTAAGAGATCATAAGAAATTCATAGAACTAAGGTGAATCATATCATTATATCATATTTACATTTAATCATAAAAATTATTAAAGGATATTTACATAAATGAAAAACACCTTTATAAAGATATTAGAAAATTGGTTTGAAGACAAGAAGAAATATCCTTTTATTTTGAAAACATTTTAAAACTAAAAATTCCTAGAATAAAGAGAATATTATTTTAATTGAAAATACATGGAAACTTGTACATTTAACTTGATAATGATTAAAATATATGATATTTGGAAAATGTGGTCATGTGATAAGCTTTAAAAAAAATTATTCTCCCACTTTCATAAAAAGTCAAAAATGACTTGTTCAGAAAATAAAAAGAATATATCTTGTAATAGTCTATAAATAAATCCAAATATATTATAAAAATTACTTTATAAATATTTTAAAATTATATAATAACACTCATAAAACAATTTTAATAACATGGATATAAGGGAGAAATATTTTTGACCAAAAGAAGAGAAATATGGTCATATTCTTTTATAAATATTATTTTGATCTTTTTGAGTACCAAAGAAGGTTAAAATGAAAATAATACTTTAAAACATATAAATAACTAGATTATAAGAAAATATATCGTGTTTAAGATAGAATTATCATATAATTTCTCCAAAAAAAACTTAAACATAAGAAATTCTGAATAAGAATGAGATTGTGAAATAAACCCTTACCTATGACTTCTGTTTGGTCGTACATGATATTATCTAATGTATAATAAATTTATACTTATTATTAATATATATAATAATAATATTTCTATTTATATTACTATATAATATTCATTAATAATTTCTTCTTACCAATTTATTAATAATTTGTTATTAAAATCAATATTTGAGTGTTAAATGTTCCGTTTTCCAGACATATTTTGGTTCGATAATTTTGATCCTTGAACTTTGGTCATGGTTTCATAATATATATAATATTAAAAATGTTTTAATTATAATTTTTATACATTAAATACTCATTTAAAACCATTCATTAAAATAGACATGAAAAATGAAATATATCGTTTCATAGAGATAATAGTCTGTACGTACGCATGATAGATGTTTTCATTTTTCTAATGGATTAAAAAAAAAAGTAGATAAAGTTTTAATTTTATATAAGAATAATAATATTATAAATAAAATATTTATTCATTAGTTCTATCCTTATGACTATCCATGTAATGTGGAAGTGGAAAATGAGTCACGTCGCTTCATGGTGGTGGTAGTTCACACGTACGCACGACCGATGTTATCATTTTCCAATGGATGATAGGGTAATAAGGTAAGTAATATATTATCTTTATAAAATCATAATTATTTTATAAATATAATATATATTCATTTTAATGATCATTTTAACTAGAAATATTTATGAAAAATTAATTACATTGCTATGTGGAGACGATAGTCCATACCTACGCAAGAGCGTTTCTTTCATTTCCCATTGGATGGAAAAGGAGATGAAAAGGGGTTGTTCCATCTACATAATAAAATTTCACTATATTTAATATTATTAGGTTATCATATCATCATGTTTATATAATATTCTAATGATTTAGAAGAATAAATAAACATGAAAACCCTCAATTAAGAGTTATACCTCTTCTTGGGAAAATCTCATTTGGCTTGCACATTAAACTTTATAGGAGCGGTCCTTTTAGGAGAAAATAACATCAAGTATGTGTGGAGATATGTTTTGAATGTATTTTTGAAGTTAAATTTCTCAATAAGTGTGATTAAGATATGATAGGTAGTGTGCCGACCGGGGTTGGCTTAGTGGTACCGTGTAAGGCGGCCACTCCCTGGCAACGGAACTGGCGCAGGTTCGAGTCTCGCCACTCTGGAATTTAGCTGGGGACGAGCGGCGCGCAGGTGGTGAATGGGGCCCAGAATAAGCGTGGCATGGCAATCACCAATACCTCGTTACCCACAACTCGTTTTTACGACCTAATAATGGTTCTCAGAGTCATGGCGAGCAGCGCGGAACGCTCCCTAGCTTCTCGATATGTCGATTAGGGTTTGCATCCTCCGTCTTCAACATCAATGGCAGAATTTCTCGCACAAGGGCGTTTCGATTCTCATAAACTCCAGGCAGCATCAGCGCTCGTGAATCGAAAATCTTCGGATTCGAATAGAAATGAGGTCAGTTCTCATAACCGCAACTTTACTTCCTTCAAAGCTTCGAATGCTGTTATTCGTAGGAAAGGCACAGTAGCTCACGTCAAAGCTGATATGGACGCTATATCGGAAAGACTGGAGATGGGGGCGCACTCTATCATTTCCAGACTCATCTTGCCGAAAGGCTCTACGCCATGGAAGCTTGAACTTCTAATACAACGCTTGACGGAAGTCTGGGGTTTCGACTCCTGGAAATGTATCTCCTTAGGGAAAGGGTTTTACCACATCTTATTTCCATCCGAAGACCTTAAGATGCATGCCTGGGGTCACGGCTCTATCTCCTTCAAGCCTGGAGCATTGCATATCCGAGAATGGGACAGAAGCTTTAACCCCCTAGAAATAGGAAATACAACGGTTCAGACTTGGGTGAAGGTATTTGGTCTAAATTGGATCCTTTGGCACCCTCGCATTCTATATGATATTGCTCTAGCAATGGGAGTTCCAATCAAATTGGACAAGGAAACGGAAGCTGCCAGGTATGGACACTATGCCAGGTTCTTAGTTGAAATTGATCTTTGCTCTACATTAATTGATAAGGTCTTTCTCTCTACTGATGTTGATGAATTGGAACTGAAAATTGAATATGAAAACCTCCCCAAGTTTTTGCCCAGACTGTAAGACTATAGGTCATGAGTCTTCAAATTGTAGAAGATCAATTGTTTGCGCTTCCTGTGCTAAACGTGGGCATGATATGCATTCCTGCTTCAAAAAATCACATCACCAGAAGACCAATAGCTCTGGTTTAACTACACAGACTGCTGGTTTTAATGGGGATGTCTTGATTTCTGTTAATACTGCTCAGACGATGTCTGTTCCTTATGTCCAATGTGATCTTGACAATAATCAAAAGAAGGTTGTTTCACCTCCGCCTATTGCTATGAATAATACTCTGGCAGATAACACAGCAGATCATATTGTGGATCCACCTTTTGTGCATGATCAACCTCAGTTGATCACTGGCCAGCATGGCACTCGGTCTTGGGCTGATATTGTTGAGCACGGGGGGAATTGTGAGACTCATATTTCCAAGGACCTCACTCAGGATCCGGCAAAGGTGGGGCTCACTGTTTCCCAGACCCCCCTGCCCAAGGTTCAAGATGATTCTTCTTTGGTGAAAGTAGTTTCTTCCTCCTCTGACACACATTCTTGTGATGATAAAAAAGCCGGAAAAATGCCTTTGTATCCAACTTCTGATCCCACTGTGGCTGTTCCTCCTGGAGTTGATATGTTTCCCTCAAAAGAATTCAAACTTTCTGAGGGGGATATTGGGGCTTCATCACCCAAGTTTCCCTCACCTGGCAAGGATGATAGGCAGACCTCTTCTCATGATCATGTGAGAAATTCTAATTTTCCATGTAGTGTTGCAGGTCAGTTAGAGGCTGTAGTTGTTGACCCTCCTCAGAAAGAGGTGGAAACCACGACTTTGCACCCACCAAAGCTGCTGGAAAATCAGCAGATGACAGAGGATCCCCACATGACAAACTTGGATTCTACTGCAACCTGTGAAGCTACTGCTTCACCTGGACTTTCTGAAAAGGCTGACTCTGCTACTCTTTCTATGGCTCCACCAATCTCTGAACCTTCTGTAGTGGCCGTTGAAGATCCGACTAATGAAGTGGTGGATAACACCTCGGTCACTCCAGCGGGGAAGGTGAGTACCACCTTGAAAGAATCATCTCTTTTATCTACACTTGATGTGCAGGTGACAGAATAGCAAACAGATAAACCAAGAAAAGGTCACCAAAAAGATGGAGATGATGAAGGTACTTGGCAACAAGTCAGAACCAGAAGTCAAAAAAGGGTAGGAAAGGAGGCCTTGAAGATGAAGGAGGAGGTGCAAGCTGACAGCTCGGATGAAGATGTTGAATCATTGCTATAGCAAGCCAAAGAGCTTGAAAGCCACTTCACAAGAGGAAGAGGTCGAAGGCATATCAGTGCCAAAACATGGAACGAATGGAGAGAGAAAGAAAGATTAATTGCTGACAAGATAAGGAAAAAGATTGGTTCACCGGGACAGGGAACTTGATGTATTATCCTGTATGTTGACTTTGGTGTTCTCCTTTGATTTTCTTTTAATATAATATTTTGGGGCCTAGCCCCCCACCCTTTAAAAAAATGATAGGTAGTGCCCTTTTATAATTCATGGGAGTGGCACACTTGTGATTTTTCCTAACTTTTAAATATTATAAATGTATTACTCATGGGAAATTGGAAAACAGTCAATAAAAATTTTAATATAAGGTGATAATGGTAAAAATATATCATCCCATAATATTTAATATGACTTTTTTGGCCTTATCATAAATATTTTACTATAATTAACCCGATTTACCCTTTACCGTGGTGACAAATATTTTCCAAGGTTACTATTCATGATTACCAAAAAATGAAATTAAAATCATTACATAATTTGAACCTATTTATTATAAATATTAAATCCACTTCTCAAGATTAAATTCATAGAATATTACTAAATTAATTTTCATATAATTGTGCAAAGCACAATGAAAAACATTTTTTCTTAAAAAAATGTGTTTTAAGCATAAAAATTAACTTATACCAAAAATAAAATAGAATGTTAATTAATATAGAATTTATTAGATTATGTTTAATAGAATTAATCTTATATTATTTTAAAATAAAATACAAATCAGAATGATACTTGTTGGCGCCAAAATAAGGCCCGAAAGAAAGAAACGAAAAAGAAGGCTGGCGCGCTGCCTCGCGAAGCACCGCCGCGAACCACCCACGCGAAGCCCCGCCGCGAAGTGCCCCGACCATGGCAGCCTCGCGAAGCTCCGGAGGCGGTAATGATCCGCGAACGCATTTGACATTCGCGAGCCTCCGCGAAGCTCTGGAGGCGGTAATGCTCCGCGAACGCATTTGACGTTCGCGAGCCGCCGCGAAGCTCCGGAGGCGGTAATGCTCCGCGAACGCATTTGATGTTCGCGAGCCGCCGCGAAGCTCCTGAGGCAGTAGTGCTCTGCGAACGCATTTGACGTTCGCGAGCGCGACGCGAAGCACCGGAGGCGGCACGCGAGTTTTGCTTCGCGACACCCCTTCCCTATAAATACTGGACTCCCCCTGAGTCCCAGAGACGAACAATCCGACCTTTCGGCTTCTTATCTCCCGAATCGCGAAGCACTCTTTGCCCTGGGAATCATGAGCTCCGCGAGGTATTTCTACTTCGCGAGACGCCTCTATTTTGTCTCGTTTTGAGCCCCTCTTCCGAGAGGGATGCCCTTCGCGAAGCTCAAGGGTATTCGTGAAGGAAGGGGATATCCAAGGGAACCCGGGCAGCCGCGGAGAACTTATGCTTCGCGAAACACCCAACCCATGTTAGTGATCTCTATGCTAAGTAAGGATCTCTACACATCGCGAAGCACACTACTTCGCAGGACCCTGCTTTGAGAGACACCCCTTCTTCGCAAGGCAATGCTCTGCGAACACTGTTCCACTTCGCGAAGCACCTTCCACTCACACCTACGCCCCATGCCAAGGCCAAGGAACTCCACTTCGCGAAGCACACTCCTTTGCTTAGAGATTCCTCTTCCCGTGCGACCCTCCAGGCTTGCACGATGTGATTTCAATGTCCCATGGACAAAACCACCCATAGCATTGCTTCGCCTAATGCTTCTTCGCATAGGCACGCTAACGGCTATTGCTTCTTCGCATAGCCACGCTAACGTGGACCCCTCGATGGTTCGTTCCACAACCCCCCTTAACCATGGCCTTACTGGTACCATCACTTCCCCAAGGACTAGAGGGTACCGGTTATGTAAGTCCTAGGGGTGCGGAGTGAACCCACCTCGTCCGAGCTGCAGGACATTAAACTGCCAAGCACCACGTCCTCAACACATGACGTTAAACTGTGACCCAACCTCATCTCCCTCATGAAGGGTCCCCCAGGTCGAACATTTTTTACACGACTCATCTCCACGGGAATGGAATCACCCATCCACAAGGGATGGTATCCTCCTTATCGGAGTGGTGTATGTTCATAGGAGAAGGGCGACCCTAGTTCCCCGACGGATGGCTGCACCTCTGCATCTCCGTACTTCCCCACTACCAAGGTCAGTGGAGGGCGTGATAGGGAACGAGGAACCTCCCATCCTTGGACCAAGGTCCATCTTTCCCGCGCTTTGTCGCACTTTGGGCCTCCATCCTGGAGTAAGTCCCAACACCATGGGCCGCCTAACGCATAAGCCCCTTTTCGCTTCTCACGGACGCACCCTTCGCGACGTGATCGTCAGGTCCTTGCAACCTCTTGTTTCTCACACCGAGCATGACTCGCGTGGGCTTAGAGTGAGCACCGACCCTGACCCCTCAATCTTTTGAACTATGAGGACTTTGATCCATGTCAAGGCATGGTACGTAGGAATCCTCCATGAGGTTCAAGCCCACCCGTCATTCTTCTACGTCGGGTCTCATTCCCATACAGCATGACGTTAAACTGCACAACCCACCCGAACTACGAGGCCTTTGATCCATGTCAAGGCATGGTATGTAGGAAGCCTTCACAAGGTTCAATCCCACCAATAGTGGACCCCCGGGTCTAATTTCACGTCGGTTCACCGACGAACCCACCCGAACTACGAGGACTATGATCCATGTCAAGGCATAGTACGTAGGAAGCCTCCATGAGGTTCAAGCCCACCCCCTTTTCACCTGAACTACGAGGTCTTTGATCCATGTCAAGGCATGGTACGTAGGAAGCCTCCATGAGGTTCAAGACACATTGCTCGGTCATTCATTCACGTCGAGTTTCGCCCTCGTCCAGCATGACGTTAAACTGTATGCCCCCTTTGTCCTGCATGACATTAAACTGCACACCCATTCCCACCTGAACTACGAGGTATTTGATCCGTGTCAAGGCATGGTACGTAAGAATCCTTCCAAAGGTTCAAGCCCACCACTCATCGGACCAAGGTCCACCTTCACGTCGGTTCGCTGACGATGTCCATCGGACCAAGGTCCACCTTCACGTCGGTTCACCGGCACCATCCCGAACTATGCAGACTTTGATTCCCTGCCACAGGGATACGTAGGAATCCTCTTCAAGGTTCAAGCCCAACTTCACCATCGCCCCTGCGATGGTCTCATTTCATTCCCCCTCCAATTCATTCATCCATCCATCACCCATCCTGATTCTCACCCAGGCCGCCACATCCCGGTGGGATCATGCCATCCACCTCCTCGCTTCTCCTAGCGGTGCATGGGCCGCTTTCTACGTGTAAGCCCCATCACATCTTCGGGTCGTTGTCCTCTGTGTACACCCCGATTCATCATCCTTTGAACTACGGGGTCTTTGATCCATGTCAAGGCATGGTACGTAGGAAACCTTCCCAAGGTTCAAGCCCACTATTAGGGGACCCACTGGTCTACTTTCACGTCGGTTCACCGATGAAACCCTTTGAACTACGGGGTCTTTGATCCATGTCAAGGCATGGTACGTAGGAAGCCCCCACGAGGTTCAAGCCCACCCATCATCCAATTCACATCGTGTTCTACCTACGTCCAGTACGACGTTAAACTGCAATTCCAGTCCGACGGCAAGCCATTGTGACCAACCCGAACTATGAGGACTTTGATCCATGTCAAGTCATGGTACGTAGGAAGCCTCTACGAGGTTCAAACCCACCATCCGGTCATTCCGGACTCATTTACGTCGGTTCGTTGACACCCACCGCCCGTCGTTCATTCACGTCAGGGTTCACTGTCGTCCCACATGACGTTAAACTGTATTCCATCAATCATTCCGTCTCTGCTGGATGTTAAACTCGCGGCGTACCCTGTGTTAAACACGGGAAGCTGAGGAAAACCTCAGATATGTGTCTATGACATATAATTCCCCGCGCTCGATGTGGGATGCCTCGGGCTTCCACGCCCTCGAGAAGCCATGTGACCAGGGATAATAGACAGACATGCCAGGCCCCCAGGATCCAGACACGCTACTGATGCCTCAACGTGACTACTCCCCCGACTGAAGGTTGATGCCCTGACCGGACCCTTTGGAATGTCCCGACAGAAGTAGTGTAATTAACCAGCGTCCATGGAAACATGGCACTGGGAAGAGTTTCACGAACTACGTATGAAATCTATGAGGGAGACCCGGACTAGGTGACGAGTTCTGAGGAGGAATCCCCAGAAGGAAGAACCGAAATCCCATCATCCCATTTCAATCAAGGAGCAGACGTACCTAAACAAGGAACGAATGCCGCCCGCCTTTGGAAAGCGGGAATGCGGGGCTACAAAGCCGCGCGTCCCCCTCCACGTGACGGACGGATGCGCGTGCGCCCCGACGAAAGCGTCGGAAACAGAAATGGTGAACCCGACATGAAATTCTTCTCCTCAATATGGAGATTAGTAGCGTTCGAGACACCAGTAGATTGACGTGTCACTGGATCCAGATATCCGGCGCCTGGTCCCGCAAAGCAAATAAGCAGGCCTATCGTGAAACTCACCGAAAGCCGGGGCAGTAGAACATGAGGCACTCCGTCTTGCAGCGTGTTGGCGTGGATCCTTCTTACAGACGTGGAGAATGGAAGGATGCTGGGGCACTGGTTGTCGATCCTTTTTCCTCTCAGTGCTGATGAGTTGATCCCTTTGTTTCTCAGGAACCAGGTTGCTATTACAGCGACGCGATCACCATCCGCTCCTCGCCCATGCAGGGGCAGGGGCAAAAACGCCACAGCCACCCCACATGGCGCCGCTACCGCCACAACGGCTGCCACATCGCGGAATACGGGGAGCCCACGTCCCCTTTCCCCATCAGAGGTCATCCAGCGAAGGGTGATCAACAACCTCGTGCGCAGGTACGAGGAAGAAGGGGTCATCCCAACTTGGGATATGGCCCGCCTGGACCTGGAGGCCTCCAGGCCCCACCGTCAATGCCGCCCTAACAGGCCGCGCAGGAAGCCCCTGCTCCCCACCCCAACATTCAACCGTTTCGGGAGCTTGTCTCCGGAATGCCTTGACGACTCCTCGCCTTACGCTGATGAGGTGGGTGCCGTCCGGCTCAGCCCGCTCAGGGTCCCGACCCAAGGGCTCCAGGCGAGAGCTCCCGCTCGGCCGCATCAGCGCCGCCGTCCGGCCCCACAGGAAGAGCAGGTAGAATACGTCCCTGCACCGCCTGCACCAGCTCGCCTGACCCGACATCAGCGTCGGGCCCGGGTTGAGGACGCTCGCCTAGGCGCGTCAACGTCGATAGCTACAGTGGCCCGAGCCACCGCCGACGTGCATCGTGAATCCCCTGCATACACTGAGCAGGGTCACTCCTTCACCCAACCAGGATCGAGACCCCAACCGCCCCACGGGCAGGCTGGGTTGACTCTCCGGGTTGCAGGCCCAAGTGGTGATCGCCGCGAACTAACCCGCAATAATGTCACCCTGTACAGAGGTCCTCCCCGTACCATTACTCCACAGAGCTTGGGCCTTCCACGCTCCGAACTTCGTCATGGAGGCATGCCTCGTGCTACCCCCATCCCGAAGGAAGACCTGCCCCACGACAGTGACACTCAGCGTGGAAACCTTTCCCACGCCCACTATACAGGGTATGGAGTCCATCCTCCTGCCCCCGACCGCCAACCTGAAGGCACCATCCATCCGGTCCTTCTCCAACATGGGGCCCTCCCTACGTCCTCTCTGCAACCAGCGAAGGTCCTCCTTGCCCCAGCAACTCGAGGAGTGAAGGTCAGCCTCGCTCCACTCACATCGACCATGGAGGTCCTCCCCATGCTTTTGCCAATTCCAACAGAGGCCCCGCCTGTATGGGTGCTGTTCATGGAGGTCCTCCCCATCTACCCTTCGACATTTTCCCCGGTGCCCCTCCCGCCTCGGCCATCTCGAGTGGGGGACCTCTCCGCCACGGCGCCAGTGCCGCCCCGAGACTCCATGATAGGGATCAACCCTGTCCCAAAGAGCCACCCCGGGGCAGGAGAGCAGGTCGTCGCCGCCACAAGAAGAGTCCTGGGAAAGCCCGGGTGGAGATCAAACCCGCCCGCTTCTCCGACTCTGAAGCAAAATGCGATTCAGCGATGGAACCTTCTCCCCACTCCTCCGTATCAAGGACTGGGGCATGAACCAGACGAGTTAGCCTCATTCTACCGGAATTTGAGGTCCACCAGATTCCCATATCCCTCCGCAGGTACATCCAAGAGGAAGAAATCTTGGGAATTCCGCAGGTCTCGACCGCGCAATCACCGCCTTTGTCACCAGAAGTGCCCTCTACCTCTACCAGAGATCACAGAGAGTTATTTTGGGGGCCAACGACGGTAGAGTGACGACATGACCTGTCGCCGGTAGCCGCAGCTCCTGTTCCGAAAGCTGTGATTATCAGCCCGTCGTATCGTGACATCATGGCCAGGTCACCTTGTTCTTTGGAGGATGGCCCGGAATTCGGCGGCCAGTCAGCTCGTTTGCTGTATTCTCCACCGCCGAGCTTACTATCTTAGAGTTCCACCTCGGTACCGCTACCGGTCCCTCATCCGCCCCCGGTTGACGAGTGGGGAAACACAGGGCCAGACCCTGAGTCCGAGCCCAGGAGCTTCTGGAGTATTCTTGCAGCGGATTACTTCCCGGAGATGTTCTGGCCGACGGCGGCGCTGAATTTTCGTGTACCGGAGTCTCTTACCCCTGAAGAAGTGGGGTGCTTTTTTCGAACTCTATGGGCGACACACTTCCGCCTTCGTTACGAACGGGTGGTGTACCCCAGAAGTCGAGAGCACTTCGAAGAAATCGGCGAGCAGTGCCGCCTGATCGATGCGGCCGCACTCCTTGTGGCCCAGCACCCTGAATCGCCAGGCCGCCAGAGCGCCCTTCAACGAAAATGCGTCTAGAGTTTTAAAGCACTCCGCAGGATCGTCAGGGAAGCCACCCCCCATGTGAAAGTCCATGGTTAGGGACACTATGCCGCTCTACTCTTCGACCCTATCTGACGGTAGCCCGATTCATTATGTGATATCGAGGACATTCCCTCGAGAGGAGTCACGGTCCACATGGCCGACGTCATGGACAAGGAAGATGAGATTGAATTCCTTGATGGAGACTTACCCCCTGAGGGCGTACCGCCACTGCTGGACCCATCAGGGAGAGTTACCCGTCAGCAGAGGAACCTGCTAGGCCTCCCCGTACCCACTGAATCACTGGTGCTCGGTCGAAACACCGGCAGGGGTAAACAGCATGTCGGAACTGTCAAGCACTCCGACCCGTCTGCCTCTGTGCAGAAAACGGACGAGGATCCTGAGAAGGCCACATTAAGCCAACAGTTTGCTGAGCAGAAGAGGCTGGTTGACAAACTCTTGGCTGAGCGCACCGCAGAGCGGCGACCCGACTATGGTGATCCCAGGCCGGGGCAGCAGGGGCAGGAACAATTTTCCCCCGGTGAGATGCCTCCAGGAAACCCTGATCATGCTACTGCCGCAGACAGGGCGGAAGCCGAAACGTATGGCAAGAGGGCGCGATACATCTCGCCGAATCCCCCCAAGCGACGGGGAAATCTGAAGAATCCAGTCCGGGTTCCCCCAGTCGCCCCGCAGGTCATCCAGCCAGTTGACCCACGAGCGGCCGAAGCCGTCTACCGTGTTGAAGAACCTGGAAATGCACTTGTGGTTAGGGATCCCCATCAAGACAGGGACCCCCGCCCGGATGGTCTTATTGCGGCGCTCACAGCCCGCCTTGAAGCGTTAGAGACGCGGCAGGTGGTGGTCCCACCGGACGGCAAGCCGTATCCCGCGTGGGTGGATGATATGCCCACACCTCCGGGTTTTGGGAACCCCACTTTTTCACCCTTCAACGGGACAGGGGACCCGCCCCAGCACTTGGCTCATTTCTCTTCCAGGTGCGGCCCCATGCTGGGGACCCCGGCTCAGCAAGAAGCCGCCAAACTCCGATGTTTTTTACAGACATTGGAAGGTCCGACATTCGTCTGGTACAGCCAGCTCCCTATCGGATCGGTGACCGGTTGGGAGGATCTTCGCCGAAAGTTCTTATACCAGTTCAGCTCTACCACACAGAAGACCAGCATTGCAGACCTCTTCAAGTGCAAGCAGAGGCCTGATGAGCGGGTTGCAGATTTCATCGCCCAGTGGAAGGGACTGACGTATTCTATCGATATGCCACTGACTTAGGAGAAATTACTGACGATGTGTGTGGGGAACGTCAAGACAGAGCTGGTACCCTCCATGATCACCCAGAACTACCCTGGAGGGTTTAGAGATTTCTCAGATAAGGCTCAGCGCCTTGAGGAAGCCCTGCAATAGGCTAGTTAGGCGCGTTTGTTGCCCCCAATGATCCCGTCCAGGAGGGCCGCCAGGGATGAACCCGCCGTGGTGGCCCAAATAGAAGCCCCGAGGCAGCTGGAGTTGCTTCCGGCATCACCACCCCTGCAACCCCGCAGAGGTCCTCCACCTCAAGCACAAGCTCCTGCCCAGCAGCGACCGCCTCAGAACCGACAGGTTCCCCCGCGCAATGCGCCACCGCCACCTAGGCGAGACAATCAGGCACCACCTCCTCGTAAGGCCCCTCCGTCACCCCGTCAGGCCCAGGCCCCCAGGGCCCCCTATCCGGAAAGAAGGTACCAGACTTATTCGTTCAACGAAAATCAGGTCCTTGGCTACTTCCGAAGTGCTCTAGAGCAAGGGATTGTGCGTCTGCCTGAGTGCAGAAGGCCGGCAGAGGCGAATCTCACCAATCACACCAACTACTGCCCTTATCATCGGATCCTGGGGCACACCCTCAAGCAATGCTATGTGTTTAAAGACTGTCTTCAAGACCAGGTCAACAACAACATAGTCAAGTTGGGCCCAGCACCAGCGCAAGTGGCAGGTGTCTTTGCAGGATCAGAGATCGGCAGCGACAGCGAAGGCGAGTGGCAACAGGTCCCCAGCCGCGGATCCCAGAAATACGACGACTGGATAGACCAAAAAACCGTCGTTCGTGCCCAAGGTATCATCCGGGCGCGCCTGAAGCAGTCGGAACCTTCAGAAGAAGTAGTCGGTGCCTCCGCATCATCTTCACAGTCGGCCTCTTCCCAAAAGGGCAAGCAGCGGGGACGCAAGAAGAAGCAACGCGCACCGCCAGTGCCGTCGTCATCCCGCACTCTCGGTGACTTTATGCCCCCTGAAATGGGGATTCCTCCAAGAATCCGCCCAACGGTGGATGACTCCTCGAATGACAGCCAGGGGTACGCTTCGGTTAACACCGTGGAGCTGGTAAAGCCCTATATGACTCCCGACGATGGGGGGGGGTGCCAGGAAAACCTCCCCAACGTTTCCAGCCGACGTCAACGTCAGTGGAATCGCAACCGCGGTGGTCGTCGAGGTATGTCATCAAGCACCTTTGTCCAAGTTGTGCATGCTACTAAGACTAGGCAGCAGGCTCAGTGCAGATCTCAGCACGTGCAGCCCCATCTAACGCCCTCGGCTCTACCTCCACCGCTGTTCGTGCTACTGGATCGGGGGGAGCTGCCTCGTTCGTATCACAGTCAGTCTTGCCCGGCTACAGGCCAGCCTCCGTCGTCCAATCCTAGTCCAGCGACTACTCTCCAGGCTTCTACTAGTAGGAAGTAAGATGTACCCAGCACTAGTCGATCGCCGGTTCAACCGACAGGACCCGCTATGCCTCCAAATGCCGAAAGATCTCTTGTAAGCAGAGGTTCGCGTTTGGCATGGAAGAATGATGTCATGAAGCACCTGGTCGGAATTCCAGCGAGATTCTCCATCCTTGAGGCCCTTCGCCTGTCATCCGAAATGCGCAAGGCACTTGCCGAGGCCCTAAGGAGCCCCCTCTAGTTTGAGACGGAGGTAGCAGCTGCAGAAGCCTCCAATACCGAGACAATTGAAAACGCCGAATGTCAGGCAGTTATCTCGTTCTCCGGTGAAGATGAGGACCCCCCTATACAGGGGCACATTCACCCGCTGTACATCACTGGACACTTCAATGGGGTGGAAGTCCACCACTGCCTCGTTGACACAGGTTCCAGAATCAATCTAATTCCGACCCGGACGTTGCGAAAGCTGGGTCTGTCTAAAGGTGATTTTACTCCCTCTGACCTCAGAATCCAGGGGTACGACAGGACCGAGCAAACCCCAGTCAGCAAGATCCGCCTGAAGACTCAGTTCGGTGGCTTAATTGCCAGCACCGAGTTCATGGTCGTCTCTCAGGACACCGCCTACAACGCATTGATGGGTAGGCCATGGCTCCATCTGCATGCAGCGGTCCCTTCGTCGTATCACCAGTGCCTCAAGTACTCTCTCAACGGTCGAGTAGGCGTGCTACATGGAGACGCGTCCCCTTTTTCTTCTTGTGAGGCCCGCTACCTGGATGCGGGTTATTATAAAAGTAAGGATAAACAGATCCTAGAAAGCGAGGATGAACCCGCCCCGGTCACAAGTGATCCCTGGGAAAACATGGATGACGCCTACATCCTCTCGATCCATCGGTTGGAGGCCACGACCCCCGACATGGGGCAATGTTTTGTTGTTTCGGGTACGCAAGGAAGGCATGTTCCCGTGTCCAAGCGACGGCAGAAAATCACCTCGTACTCCTACATCAACCAGGCTTAGGTGATCCCGGAACCTCCTACCCCTGTAAGGTACCGGGACGTCAAGATTATGATGACGACGGTGTGCCATACGTGTCTCTTCCGCCGGGCTGGAATCAACCAACTCAAGCTGACACATCACCACTGTTTTGACATCATCAAACGTGGCCCCTTAGGCCGAAGGCCAGATGGGATAGGGTCGACTACCTTCATTGCTGCGATCTCTATGGCAAGTGAGTCTCCCGATGTGATGACCGCTGCTGCCCGAGCCGGCACCATCTGCCCCGCAGATCTTGATAGCCTGGAAGTATCTTACGTCATGGGAATTCCCCCCACGGGTGGGGAGGAAGACCTAGAGGATGCTCCCCCCACCTTTGAAGAAGGCATCTCTACCACAGTTGATGAACTGGTACAGGTGAACCTTGGCAGCGAGGCAGATCCGAGACCCACATTGATCAGTGCAGCCATGTCCCTCGAGGAGTGGCAGCAGTACGTAGATTTCCTCAAACAGCATCGTGATGTGTTTGCCTGGAGTTACAACGGGATGCCAGGGCTAGATCCCCAGGTGGCCGTTCACCGTCTGGGCCTCCCGGCAAAACATCGTGGGTTTAAGCAGCCTCCCAGGAAGATGCACCCTTCTCATGGTGCTATGGTTGAGCCGAAGTTGATAAGCTAGTCAAAGCCAACTTCGTTAAGGAGGTCCAGTACCCCAAGTGGCTTGCCAAAATTGTGCCAGTCAGGAAGAAGAATGGGCAGATCAGAGTCTACATCGACTTCCGCGATCTTAATCGCCACTGCCAAAAGGATGACTTCCCACTCCCGGTGATGGAATTATTGAGTGACGCCACAGCCGGGTTCCAAGCCCTCTCTTTCATGGATGGATACTCTGGGTACAACCAAATCCGGATGGCCCCCGAAGACGAGGAGTCCACTGCCTTCAGGGCTCCCCAAGGTACCTTTTGCTACCAGGTTATGCCATTCGGTTTGAAAAATGCAGGTGCCACTTATCAGAGGGCCATGCACCGCATATTCAAACCGATCCTTGGGACATTGGTGGAATGCTACATGGATGACCTCGTAGTCAAATCATGTCAGTGCCAGGACCATCTCAAAGACCTAGAGAAAGTGTTCGGTTTCCTCCGTTCTCTTCACCTGAAGATGAACCCGCTGAAGTGTGCCTTCGGGGTCACCTCCGGGAAGTTTTTGGGCTTTGCTGTCAGATACCGAGGTATCGAGATCGACCCAGAGAAGATCAAGGCCATCAACCAAATGCCTCCCCCGAGCAACATTCGGGAGCTTCGAGGCCTTCAAGGCCACCTAGCCTATATACGCCGATTCATCGTGAATCTGGCCGGCAAGTGCAAGCCCTTTTCCCGGCTCATGAAGAAGGGTGCCGCCTACGAATGGGATGAGGAGTGTCAGACCGCCTTCGAGGAAATCAAGAAGTATCTGCTCCAACCTCCGGTATTGATGACACCCGTCTCCGGAAAGCTTCTGGTCCTTTATGTGACCGCCCTGGAGAGATCCCTTGGCGCGCTGCTCGCCCAGAAGAATAACGAGGGTACTGAGAACAGTCTCTACTATCTCAGCCGCATGCTTCTCGATGCGGAGGTCGGATACTCCCCCATCGAAAAGAGCTATCTTGCACTCGTATTCGCCGTGCAGAAGTTGCGACATTACCTACAGCACCATGAGGTGCAACTGGTCTCCCGGGTGGACCCACTGAAGTGCATCCTGAACCGCCCCATGCTGACTGGCCGACTAGCACGGTGGGCAGTGATTCTCCAGCAATTTGATATCAGGTTTGTACCTCAGAAGTCCATTAAGGGACATGCATTGGAGGACTTTTTAGCTTCCCATCCAACCTCCGCGGATCAATCCCTGGACCTGGATTTCCCTGATGAGACGATCCTCTCAGTCGATCATGCTCTACCATGTTGGCAAATGCATTTCGACAGCGCCTCCCGGAGCCCCACCGGTAGGAGGCTCAACGATCCCAAGCTCAACAGAGTGGGCCTGGGTATTGTCTTCATTACCCCGGCGCAGGCCGTCCTGCCATACTCGTTCCTGTTGACAGAAGGTTGTACGAACAATGAGGCAGAGTACCAGGCTCTCATCACCGGCCTCGAGTTGTCCCTTGAGATCCATGTTCCCCATCTACATGTGAAGGGAGATTCTGAGCTGGTAATCAAACAAGTTAATGGAGACTACGTCGTCAGGAAGCCAGAGCTTGCACCGTTGCTGGAGTACACCCTCCTCCTAATGGCCCAATTCTCCTCTCGACCAGAGGTTACCCATGTCCCACGGTCGCAGAACGGCCAAGCAGACGCCCTGGCTAGTTTAGCCGCGTCGCTCGCAAAACCCGAGCAAGATGATTTGATCATACATGTGGCACACCGGAGAGTCATTGCCCCCGTCACCCAATAGGACAATGACGGCCTGCGGGTAAGTCATCTCACTGCCGGACCCTCTACGTCAGGGGTCCCGGGTTCATCAGACGCAGTGATTGAAGCCACTCCCGACTGGAGGGAACCTTTTGTCGAGTATCTCCAAAATGGTCGCCTCCCGGATGACCGGGCCGAGCGCGAACGAATCCGACATCGCGCGCTGCAATTTACCCTCCAGAGAGGCCCCAGTCTTGAACAGATCCTTTTTAAGTGGAGCTTCGATGGTGTCCTCCTCCGTTGCATCTAAGGAGTAGAGATACCTCAAGTTATTCAAGAGGTTCACGCTGGTTCCTGCGGCGCCCATCAAGCTGGGCCGAAGCTGTCCCATCAAATCTGGAGGTTAGGGTACTTTTGGCCCTCTATGATCCACGATTGTATTGGGTATGCCAAGAGATGCCACGCATTCCAAGTTCATGCCAACTTCCTGCATCGGCCGTTGGAACCCCTCCACCCCACCAAGTACTCTTGGACATTTGCGGTATGGGGGCTTGATGTAGTGGGACCGTATCCACCGGAAACAGCCCGCCAGTGTAGGTTCATCCTGACCGCCACAAATTTCTTCTCCAAGTGGGCAGAGGCAGTTCCGCTCAAAGAGGTCAAGGCCCGTTCCATCGTTGACTTTGTGAGATCAAATATTATTCATCGGTTGGGGTACCTCACGCCATCCTCACCGATAACGGAACTAACTTCCGAGTGGCTGAACTAAAGAAATTTTACGCCAAGTACAACATCCGGTCGAACCATACCTCCCACTACCATGCACAGGCGAATGGACAGATCGAGACGTTCAATAAGAACCTCTCTAACATTCTGCAGAAGATGGTTGGTCAGAACAAGAAAAGTTGTCCGGACAAGCTCCCCAACGCCCTCTGGGCTTACCGGACGACGAATCGCAACTCCACCCATGTGACCCCATATTCCCTGGTGTATGGAGATGAGGCCGTCCTACCCATTGAAATCCAGCTGTCGTTGCTATGCACTGCAGTTTATGATCACCAGACATCAGATGAGGTAGCCGAGATCCGTCTAGCTGAATTGGAAGCACTGGACGAGAACCGGCTTCGTGCCCTGCACAATCTGGAAAGGCATGAGGACAAGATAGCGAGGGCCTTCGACAAGAAGGTTCGTCTCTGCTCTTTTCTACAGGGTGACCTGGTACTGGCCCTTCGAGCGCCAATGATTCCCGGTAGGAAACCGCCCAAATTAGCACCTAAATGGGAAGGGCCTTATATCATCCATAAGGTTTATCCCAATGGAGCATACTCCTTGGTGACCACAGATGGAGAGCGTATAACCCCTCCCACCAATGCCAAATTTCTCAAGAGATACTTTTCCTAGGGCAAAAAGGGTCCTGCATGACCCTAAACTGCAAAATAGTCCCGCACGACCATAAACTGCATCCCCGTCCTTACTGCAAGACGTTAAACTGCAAGCCAGTCAGGCCTTCCTGACCGAGGCTCAGCCTCAGGCCCCTTGGCCTCCTTGGGCCCCTGGCCCCCGTCTTCACTGGAAGACGTTAAACCACAAGCTGGTCAGGTCTCCCTGACCGCGGTCTGGCCCCAGGCCCCTTGGTTTTTTCCCCGACTTACCCTCTTACGGGATCGTACGGTGTGGTGTAGGACTACGTCCTCATTCACGTCGGATTACTTGCCGCACCATACACATCCCCAAATGAGATGCTCCTCGTCCCGCAGGATTTTAAAATGCATGTCAAGAACTATGTGTGGCTTGATTCCCATCTTCATGGGATACGTAGGAACGCTCGGACGCCTCGTCTTGAGCCCAGCCCCAAGCTTTTCTCTTCCACTATCCCCCCTGGGGGTAGTTTCCTTGGAGGACCTTTGTGTAGTAGGGAGTAGGCTTTCTTAGCCCCTCTCATACAACCCCGCTCGCACAAGGATTGTAAGGGTCACACCATGTTCCCACTACCGTTCTTCTATCCTCCCACGTCCTCACCGTATGACGCAAAACTGCATGGCCTTCAAGAACTACGTATGGATTGATTCTAATTCTCATGAGATACTTAGGAATGCCCGGACATTTTGTCTATTGGCCCAGCCCAAAAGCCAAAATCTTCCCCTCCGGTCAAGACAGGGCAGGGTGCACACTTTTTCCCCAACTCACATTGAGCAAGCCTCAACCCGGCAGCACATACCCCCTGGAGATGTTTGACTCTTTCATGGATGGATATAGCTATGCTTCACCCACCCTTTGACTAGGATTCCATCATTTTTGCACACCCAGAGGGATCCCCAAGAATGGCCTGGATACTACGCCCAAGGGCTCTCCTACCGATACGAGCCAATGCCCCCGAGGGTTTTTCAAGCAACAAGCTGATACAAGTCCCGCGTTGCGAATTTGGTCAGCGGTCGACGCTCATTTGTTGCTCCCATATTGAGTCACCATAGGAACGCTGTGTTTTGAACATGGTCAAAAGTGTCATGGATCTTCGGGACCACCCCGAGATATCCCAGACATCGAGTGCAGTGATTCATTCTGCCCCATCCCGAGGCGACAAACTTCCCCCCGGGTGGTGCTAGCAATCGGGCCCACGACCCCGATTCCTCATAGGGGTGTACGGTGTGATGTGGGACTATGTCCTCATTCACGTCGGGATCATGTACCATGTCGTACGCCTTCCCTTATGAGGCCCAGCCTCAGGCCCCTTGGCCTTCTCGGGTCCCCGACCCCCGTCCTCATGTAAGACGTTAAACTGCAAACCAGTCAGGCCTTCCTGACTGAGGCCTGACCTTAGGCCCCTTGGCCTTTCCGGGCCACGGCCCAGGTCCCCTCTTACCCAGGGTGTACGGTGTGATGTGGGACTATGTCCTCATTCACGTCGGGATCATGTACCATGCCGTACGCCTCCCCTTACGGGGCCCAGCCTTAGGCCTCTTGGCCTTCTCGGGTCCCCGACCCTCGTCCTCATGTAAGACGTTAAACTGCAAACCAGTCAGGCCTTCCTGACCGATACCTGACCTTAGGCCCCCTGGCCTTCTCGGGCCTCTCCTCCCAACTTCTTACCCGGGGTGTACGGTGTGGTGTGGGACTATGTCCTCCTTCACGTCGGCTTCTCCTCCATACCGCATACCTCCCTTGTTTAGGGGTATATTACTCCCCTTCTCGTCCCGTATGACGTT
Source organism: Viscum album (assembly GCA_963277665.1). Lineage (NCBI taxonomy): Eukaryota > Viridiplantae > Streptophyta > Magnoliopsida > Santalales > Viscaceae > Viscum > Viscum album. Next base: position 686,353,253 of record OY728159.1, on the reverse strand, counting down.
AAACTACATTTAGAGAACTACGTGTGGCTTGATTCCCATCCTCATGGGATACGTAGGACCACCTGAACGTCTAGGATTCGGGTCCAGCCCCATCCCTCGGGAATCTTCATCCCATCTTGGCCCCTTGGCCTACCCTTCCTTCATAAGAGGAATATATGGTGTGGTGTGGGACTACGTCCTCATTCGCGTCGGTCTTGTAATGACTACCATGTACCTCTCCCTACTGAGCTGTTTCGTCGATCCCTTTCCGGCAGTCCACTGATGTGCCTGGGAGTACTCTGGTTCATTACCCAGAATCCCAAGCTTTGCTCGGACACGTCCGCACCCGCTTTCCAGGATTTGTGTATCCCTGCATCAGGGCTTTCATCATCCTTCACACCCAGAGGGACCCCCAAAAATGGCCTGGATACAATGCTCAAGGGCTCTCCTACCATTACGGGCCAATGCCCCCGAGGGTTTCAGACAACAAATCGATAAAATCCTGCGTTGCGAATACGGTCAGCGGTCGATGCTCGTTTGTTGTTCCCACCTCAGGCTAACGCGATATGGACGCTGTGTTTCCACCATGGTTAACAGTTTTCCTCTATCGCCACGCCAACCCATTAAGCCCAAAATGTTGGGTACATGATTCACACCCTTCATCACTTCATCATGTCCAAGTAGGGTCTCGGAACTCTTGGTACTTTTCCTCCATGCACGTCCGCGCGTTGGGGGAACAAGCTGCATCAAAGGTGTCCTTCAGGGCTCTCTACCAACTCCCGTTTGACTCGCCCCAAGTATTGCGATGAGGATTCCCCCCTTGTTTCCCACACCGAGTTTAGCTCACGTGGGCTTAGGGATCGGGTTGACATCTATGCTTACTCGGGAAGTTTTCACCATCCACGGTCCGAGCTCTAAGACCATAAACTAATATTCTCATCTGGAACTACGTTCAGCTTGAGTCCTATCTTGATAGGATACGTAGGAATGCACAGACCCCTTGTCTTTGGGTCCAGCTTGAGTTCAGCTAATTCGCCTCTCAGGTCCTGCCGTTGGGACCCCGACCACGGGACCGCGTGGCGTAGTGTAGGACTGCGTCCTCATTCACGTCAGGTTTGCAATAGCTGCACCACGCGCACCCCGTTCTGAGAGTCAGCCCTCCTATTCCTTGTCCCGCATGACGTTAAAAGAAACCCTCCAGAACTACGTGTGGCTTGATTCCCATCCTCATGGGATACGTAGGACCACCTGAATATCTAGGATTCGGGTCCAGCCCCACCTCTTAGAGATCTCCCGATCTCCCGATCACCTAGGCCATTTGGTCTATCCCTCTCCAGGAGGGGGATATGTAGGTATGATATAAGGCTTTGGGCACCGTTCCCCCTTCCCCCGGGAACCCTCCATATCTTGGTTACCCTCAAGTTGGGTCTCTTGACCCCTTCCAGTGGTTCACCCATGTATTAAGAGTACTCTGGTCTAGGACCAAGAGTGTCAGATTCAACTTGATCAAGTCCCTTCCACTTGTCAAGCTTCGTGTTCCCCTCCATTCAGGCTTCCATCACCTTTCACACCCAGAGGGACCCCAAAGAATGGCCTGAATACGATGCTCAAGGGCTCTCTTACCATTACGGGCCAACTCCCCCAAGGGATTTGGACAACAAATCGATAAAATATAGCGTTGCGAATATGGTCAGCGGTCGATGCTCATTTGTTTGTCCCCATTCCAGGCTAACGCGATAGGATGTTGTGTTGCGAAAATGGTCAGAAGTAATCCTCTGTCGTCACGCCAGCCCCTTCAGTCCTCGAATGTTAGTTGCATGATTCACATCATTTTCCACCCCATCATGTCCAGGTGGAATCTTGACACTTTTGGCGCTATCCCTCAGTGCACCTTTGCATGTCATGGGGATGAAGCTGCAATATGGCGTCCTTCGGGGCTCCCATGGTCCGAGCTCTAAGACCATAAACTAAGATCCATTCAGAACTACGTATGGCTTGATTCCCATCCTCATGGGATACGTAGGACCGCCCGGACGCCCTGTCTATGGGTACAACCCATTTGGGGAGCTATTATTCCCCCCCATGTTTCACCTCTTACCTCTATATAGGCCCCTCGGCCTAAGGTCTCCCTCTCCGAATGGCGTACAATTTGATGTGGGATCATGTCTCCGTCAATTGTGTTTTATAACACTGCACACATTTCCCGCCTAGCATCGTCTCTGCTACGTCTGCGCTGCATGACGAGAAAATGCATGCATGGTCCTATCATACGACCCGAAACTGTGACATTATCATCCTGGCCGCACGACGAAAAAACGGCACTGCATTGTGGTGACCTTTTTGTAGAGGACATCGCGTTGGGTATTGGTCACGTGCCATGCCATTTGTCAACGCCCATCACGGCTTGATCCTTGTGGCGACATCACGGCCTACTATTCTAGGTCTGTCACTTCACAAAAATAAACCATTCACCTTAAAGAACAAACAAGATTCATCAAATTCTGCTTCTTTTAGTGCAAGGGCCACGCCCGCACTCCCCTTTTCCCCTGGCACTGGTACCTTACTGTGTCGCCTTTAAGAACTACGTATGGCTTGATTCTCATCCTTATGAGATACGTAGGAGCACCCGGGCACTTCCCCGCAGGCCCATCCTAACCTGTGTGTTCGGTCCCTCGACTCGAGCACTTCTCCAGAGAATGCATGGTAAGTAGGACTACGTCCTCATTCACGTCGGGTTTTGTAACCGCCTTGCCATGTATCCCCTGCTCCCCTTACCTATCTATGGTCCGAATTCTACGACCTTAAACTAAGATATCCCCATGGGAAAAGAATCTACTCCCTCTATCTAATACGTCTCGTTGTCGTATTCAGATGTGTTTCGACAAAGAGTCTGAAGTGTGGGATTTTCATGCAGACATTCCCCTCATCCCATGACCAAGCTTCGTGAGCTCGCTATTTGGATCCTCATCCTTTTCCACATCCAAAAGGACCCCCGGATGACATGGATAGTAGTATTAAGGGCTCTCCATGAATTCTGGACCTAAGGTCCCTCCAATCATTTCGGGCCAACGTACCTACGGATATTTGACAACACTTGTGACATGGTCCCGTGTTTCGAACATGGTCAACGGTCAACCCTCATTTGTTTGTCCCATTCTGGGCTAACGTGACAGGATACTGTGTTGCGAACATGGTCAGCAGTTATCCTCCATCGTCACGCCACCATCATCATGATCTGAATCTCGAGCGCTATGATTCAAACATTTCCACTTCCTCATGTTCAAGTGTAATTCCATCATACTCGGCTCTTTCTCTTCGCACATCTAGGTGCTCTAAATGATCGTGTTAGTGTCATTGGGCTGGTATTCACTGAGCATCCCTTTGCCCTAAACTGCCCCTTTTGTGTCGGGAAATTCCCACCACTACTGCTTGTTTCCCACATCGAGCATGACTCACGTGGGCTTAGTAGTTTTGGCAGGATGTGTACCAACACGGCTAGGCTTTTCATCGTCCCACATGATGTTAAACTGCGCTTCCAGAACTACGTATGGCTTGATTCCCATCCTCATGGGGTACGTAGGAACGCCCGACCACTCTGCTTCGGGCCCAGCCCAATCCTCATTCTTGGTTCCTTGACCTGAAGAGTTTCCTCCGGGGGTATGTGGTGTGATTTGGAATCCAAGTCATCATTCACATCGGTTTCATATCCACCGCGCCACACGCTCCCTGGGATCTTTCATTTTGCTCCACGTCCTATCGTATGACATTAAGCTACAGGAGTCTGTGTGTCCTCAACGCATGACACTAAACTACGGTTCTACCCTGAACAAGTTCAGGATGCCCCAAGATCCCACTGGGAAGTGACAGATCCCCTCGTCAGAGAGGCCCTGTCCTAAAGAAGGAATGATCCATGATCAAACTGATGCACACATCTGGCGTACTCCCACCACGGTGGTGTAACTACCTAAGTGTTGGATTCTGTTCGGATAGGCCATCACTCCATATTCCACGCTTTGCGTGCCCCTTATTCGGACCCTTGTCCCCTTTCATGTCTTAAGGAACCCCCTAACGGCCTGGTCTCATGCCGCATCGGCTCACCTACCATCCTGGGCCAAAGTTCCGAAAGACGGGTCATGTCTGGAAGGACCCCCTAACAGTATGGATGTCTGACCTATGGTCCGCCAACTGTCCTGGGCCAACGTTCCGAAGGATTGATCAACAAAATTTGTGACATGGTCCCGTGTTTCGAACATGGTCAACGGTCGACCCTCATTTGTTGTCCCCATTACAGGCTAACGCAGTAAGGGTACTGCTTCTCCTCTAAGGTTAACGGTCGTCCCTTATTGTCACGCCATCCCCATAGTGTTCCGAATTTTGGGTATCGTGATTCACACTTCCCATTTTCATCTGTTTGGACCGATTTCAGCGCCCCTGGCGTTGCCCCATTCATGCATAAGAGCACGTTGAAGAAACGGTAATTCGGATATCCTGGAAGTTCCTCCTCCGATCAAGCCTCCCCCATCTTTCTGGAATCTGGACTGGCTTGAGGAATTGTCGCCGAACGTCCCGCAAACATTGTAGGGATGTAACAAGGCAATTCAAACAGTGGAAATCGTGTGCGCTACGGAATTCAAAACAAAGGAAATAAATTGAAGCACGAAAGTACCAATAAAAGGGTTTTGGGTTTGTTACAATACTCAGGGGTCGACTCCCCCCATGGATGGGTTGACCCCGTCAAAAGAGCGTTGCAGCTCCGCCACCCGTTGACTTGCGGCATCTAAGGTTTGCTACTGCTGAATCAGCTCCCACTCCTCCTCAGCAGCAGTAGGGCGCAGTTCGTCAGTCTTGGATTTGGACCTCTCTACGTCAGCTTGAACAACAACCATCCTTCCAGAGGTCTGCCTCATATGCTCTTCTGCCTCTGCCAGCTGGGCCTTCAACCGTGAGACCAACTCAGATTGTGCATCAAGAGAGGCTGAAAGCTCGTCCGCCCGGTTCTGCATCTGTTGGACCTCGCCCTCGTCCTCCTGGAGCTTCTTAATGCTAGTCGCCTTCCTCTGCTGCCAGCCCAGGCTGAGCCCACGATCATGCTCCCGGATCTTCTCAGCCATAAGATCTCGGATGAGTGCGTGAGGATGTTGGGCATCCACTCCCCCACCACACAGTTCGCGCAATCGCGAGCAGAGTCTATCCATTTCGGCCAGCCATTGCGCTTGGGGGGTGTCCTTGATAAAGCGCGTGATCAGCTTCCATGACCGGCGGTGGAATATGCTGCTTTCTTCCTCGTCGGAGGCCGTTTCGTCCCAGTCTGCGCGATTGGAAGGCTCATACGCGGGGTACACCCTCAGGAAATCCTTGGCAGGATCTACATCTGGTGTTGAATCCAGTATGACACCTGGCGCCGAAGCAGGCGCGACAGGACTGGGACCGACCGGCTGATCCTCTTCCTTGGAGTCCACCTCAATGACTTCGGGTACGACCCTGCTGATGGTCCCGCCAGTGATGACATGCATCGCAGCCTGAGAAGATGGGGGGACTATCACCACCATCACCGGCATGCCCCTAGGAGGGGCACCACCAGACATCTCGACCAGTCTTGCCGCAGCAGCCCACGCCAGTCGAAGAACTGTACGACAAAGAGGGACATAAACGTTAGTTGGCATGGCCTACATGTGACAACGAGGAGACCGGTATAGGAGACTTACAAAGATCGACCTCCTGGCGCTGCTCTTGAGCCGGTACTGACGGGACCCCGAGGAGAGGCCCTCCGTATACTGTTGGAAGGTCTGAAGATTCCGGAGGAGCCACCTTGGGTGCTCTGGTCCCACCAGACGTGGAACTGGACGCAGCCATAGGCACAGATCCTGACGGTCCCGCATCATCACCCGCCAAGGAGCGAGAACGAGGCCTGCGAACAAGTTCTTCCTGCATGGCTCAAACATTGGTGAGAAGTCCATAAAGACCCAAGAACAGATCGTAAGGAGAGAAGTTCGGAATTCTACCTCAAGATCCTCCGTGAAGTCGTCGGATTCTGAGCCTCGGTCTCCGACCTCACCCTCCTCCAATGGGATCCCTCCTCCAGCCTCATCCTCCCGAGAGGAGTCCTCTGATTCCTCCGGCAAGGGGAAGTGCTCCCTCAGATCGGCAGCCGATAACTGTGGGGGGACCATCTGATTCAACAGTACCCTCACCCGGTCTGTCATTGGGCGAGGGACACCACTGGAGTGGATGTAATCCTCCAGCTCGTCCAGGTACTGTTCTTCCTCCACCGGAGACGCCATGAATCCAGCCCGAATTGGGCCTATACCCGGTAATTCCATCCCAAGGCGATTCATGTGGGCCCATATCTCAGGTGGGCTGAGGAATTGCCGGTTGACATCCCAAATGTCCCAAGCTTCCAGGAAGACGACATCCTCTTCCATGTCAATATGACATAGGCGCTTCCCCGGAGCCTGAGTGGATATCCTACGAAATCCCCTTGGTGGCCGCCCCTCTGGATGACCCTGCTCTTCCGGAATCACCGGATCCACTGCTGCTGCCATACCCTCGGCCGGTGTGGGTCTCGCCGCCATGGCAGCCCCGATACCGCAAGCGGCCCTAGCTACCCTCCGACCCCAACCTCGAGATAGAGGAGGCCCACCGTCACCGACCCGGATAGTTGGTTTCTTTAGCATCTTCTCTGGGTAAGAAGCCTCCCAACTGATGGCGTACTCCTTCACCAATCCGAAAGCGGCGGTGGATGGAGGCAATGCAATCCGCATCTTCCCATCTTCCCGTGTGAATATGAGCCACAACTGCCTCATCACGCACGTGTGATCCTCGTGACGCACCTCCCAGTAGACCTACGGGGTCAGCCGCTGGAGGCACCAGAACTGCCTCGCAAACCGATGTGGGGTGTATGGTTCGCAGAGTGGCTCACGATCTATCCGTGCCACCAAAACTCCACCTCGGAAGGCCAGGAGGTAAGCCCGATGTTCTTCCGTTCCCCGCCCGTCATCGGTAATTATCCCCGTCGGCAAGGGGAAGGGGTGGAAGTTGAACTCGTCCACCCTCCACACCCGATTCAGCACCATCAGAACGGCCAGTTTGAACGGGAAGATCCCGACCGCGTTCAGGATGGAGGGGCGGAAGTTCAATCCCGGCGGCGAAATGGGGTTCGGATACTCGTAAATCCCCCTGATATGCGCTGCGATCCACCCATACAGGAGGTGGAAGGGCCCACATATCCTTGACGGCTTCTTGCCCTCGCTAACATGCCGCAGCATTCTGTACAATTTGGTGAGCATCGGAATCCCCGGATTGATCTGTTGCCCCATGGCCAACATCGACGCCATGATAAACGAGCTGGGCCGCACCCCCATGCTTGTATCTCTCACCGGTAGGATCCAGCCACATATGAGAGCCGCGATGAACGCCGCCAGCCTGACTATCGGCTGTTGTTCAGTGCTGACACTGAAACTCCAAGTCTTCCATTGGCTGTCCTCCAAGACCCGCCAATACGAGTGCCCCTTGCCCCGTTGGGCCGCCCTTGGACAAGTTCGAGGCCTCGGAGGGAACTCTCGATTCTCTGGGAAATTCAGGAAGCATTTGAACCATCTCCTAAAATGGACATCCCTCACTGCCTCCTTGTCCTCTCCAGGGACAAGTGCCATCAGCGCTGATGCCAGTCGTGGCATTTGCTCTGTATCCCCTCACGCGCTGACGACGGGGAGGAATTCGTCATACATGGCCCCCAAGATCGGAACCCCAGAAATCTGGTGGACATCCCACAGGCTGATGCCCACCTCCCTGTGATGCAGGTGAAAAGTGTTGGTCCTAGACGACCATCTGCTCAGCAATTCCGGCATCAGTTGCCTGGGTTGGTAAATATGGAATTGGGAGGCCCACGCCGCCTCATACAACCCCACTCTCCTCAGCTCGGCCCCGAACTCCTCGCATGAGGTGCCTACCCAGTAGGCCCAGGCCCAGTCATCAGTAAAGTTGACGCCCTGGCGCAGGTCCCACTCATCAGACCATCCCTTCTTCGGATCCTGCAAGGCCGCCTTCAGTATGGTACGGTAGAGAGGAGGGGATGTCTCCGATTGCAATGGGCTCCCATCAATATCGTTCACATGGTTGTAGAGACAATCAGCGGTGATGGGTGTGAAGTCCTCCCGCAAGTGACCGTCGGCCACCCTGAACCATTGGTGCTGGCATGGTGTGCTTTTGAACCAGCAAGCTGGTTCGTCCCTACTCGCCTACGGGATGAAGACATCATCCCTGAACCCGAAGCCGTACAAGGGCAGTTTCTTGCACTGCGGATAATACTTCTAACCCTCCGATAGAAGATCTGTCAAAGAAGTGTGGTCCGAGTGGCTTCAGACCATCTCCCCCAGGCTTGGACGGTTGGCCATCTCATCTCGACGAGCAGCATCTGCAAGCACCCCCAATACATCCTCTTGATGGGCCATCTTAACTCTGGCCCTCAGAAAAGAATTTTTTCCGCTCGACCACGAAGCTCGACCGCGAAGCTGAATCGCGAATCCGGATCGCGAAGATCGGTCGCGAGACCAAGCCGCGAAGTCTGGCCAAGGCCCAAGCAGAAGATTTGCTTGGAGAGGACGCGGAGCCGAAGACCCGCGGTTCGCCGCAAAGCTCGATTCACGGAGGGCTGTCGCGGAGTACACGGAGCTACGCGAAGTCGAGAGCAAAAAAAGACAAGGAAGGAACGTGGAGACAAAAGAGGTCGACCCCCCTATTTATAGGCGGAGACCCCGGAGCATCGTGGCGCGCCCAGGTCGGTGGCCCCGGTGAGCACCGCGGGTCCCCTTCGGGTAGCGGCATCGCGAACCACCGACAATTTTGGAAATTTTCCCTCAGACTTTGACCCTTCTCCCTTCGTGGCTCCAAGAATGAGGGGGGGGGGGGGCATTTGGTGGCGCCAAAATAAGGCCCAAAAGAAAGAAACGAAAAAGAAGGCTAGCGCGCTGCCTCGCGAAGCACCGCCGCGAAGCACCCACGTGAAGCCCCGCCGCGAAGCACCCCGACCATGGCAGCCTCGCGAAGCTCCGAAGGCGGTAATGCTCCGCGAACGCATTTGACGTTCACGAGCCGCCGCGAAGCTCCGGAGGCGGTAATGCTCCACGAACGCATTTGACGTTCGCGAGCCGCCACGAAGCTCCTGAGGCGGTAATGCTCTGCGAACTCATTTGATGTTCATGAGCGCGCCGCAAAGCACCGGAGGCGGCTCGCGAGTTCTGCTTCGCGGTTCCCCTTCCCTATAAGTACTGGACCCCCCTGAGTCCCGGAGATGGACAATCTGACCTTTCGGCTTCTCCTCTCTCGAATCGCGAAGCACTCTTTGCCCCAGGAATCATGAGCTCCGTGAGGTATTTCTACTTCGCGAGATGCCTCTGTTTTGTCTCGTTTTGAGCCCCTCTTCCGAGAGGGATGCCCTTAGCGAAGCTCAAGGGTATTCGCGAAGGAAGGGGATTCCCAAGGGAACCCGGGCAGCCGCAGAGCACTTATGCTTTGCGAAACACCCAACCCATGTTAGTGATCCCTATGCTAAGGCAGGATCGCTACACATCGCGAAGCACACTGCTTCGCAGAACCCTGCTTCGAGAGACACCCCTTCTTCGCGAGGCAATGCTCCGCGAACACTGTTCCACTTCGCGAAGCACCTTCCACTCACACCTACGCCCCATGCCAAGGCCAAGGCACTCCACTTCGTGAAGCACACTCCTTTGCTTAGCGATTCATCTTCCCGTGCGACCCTCCAGGCTTGCACGATGTGATTTCAAAGTCCCATGGAAAAAACCACCCGTAGAGTTGCTTCGCCTAATGCTTCTTCGCATAGGCACGCTAACGACTATTGCTTCTTCGCATAGCCATGCTAACGTGGACCCCTCGATGGTTCGTTCCACAACCCCCTTTAACCATGGCCTTACTGGTACCTTCCCTTCTCCAAGGACCAGAGGGTACCGGTTATGTAAGTCCTAGGGGTGCGGAGTGAACCCACCTCATCCGAGCTGCAGGACGTTAAACTTCCAAGCACCACGTCCTCAACACATGACGTTAAACTGTGACCCAACCTCGTCTCCCTCACGAAGGGTCCCCCCAGGTCGAACATTTTTTACACCACTCGTCTCCACGGGAATGGAATCACCCATCCACAAGGGATGGTATCCTCCTTATCGGAGTGGCGTATGTTCGTAGGAGAAGGGCGACCCTAGTTCCCTGGCGGATGGCTGCACCTCTGCATCTCCGTACTTCCCCACTACCAAGGCCAGTGGAGGGCGTGATAGGGAACAAGGCACCTCCCATCCTTGGACCAAGGTCCATCTTTCCCGCGCTTTGTCGCACTTTGGGCCTCCATCCTGGAGTAAGTCCCAACACCATGGGCCGCCTAACGCGTAAGCCCCTTTTCTCTTCTCACGGACGCACCCTTCGCGACGTGATCATCAGGTCCTTGCAACCTCTTGTTTCTCACACCGATCATGACTCACGTGGGCTTAGAGTGAGCACCAACCCTGACCCCTAAATCTTTTGAACTACGAGGACTTTGATCCATGTCAAGGCGTGGTACGTAGGAAGCCTCCACGAGGTTCAAGCCCACCCGTCATTCTTCTATGTCGGGTCTCATTCCCGTCTAGCATGACGTTAAACTGCACAACCCACCCGAACTATGAGGACTTTGATCCATGTCAAGGCAGGGTACATAGGAAGCCTTCACGAGGTTCAAGCCCACCAATAGTGGACCCCCGGGTCTACTTTCACGTCGGTTCACCGACGAACCCACCCGAACTACGAGGACTTTGATCCATGTCAAGGCATGGTACGTAGGAAGCCTCCATGAGGTTCAAGCCCACCCCCTTTTCACCTGAACTATGAGGTATTTGATCCATGTCAAGGCATGGTACGTAGGAAGCCTCCATGAGGTTCAAGCCACATTTCTCGGTCGTTCATTCACGTCGAGTTTCGCCCTCATCCAGCATGACGTTAAACTGTATGCCCCCTTTGTCCTGCATGACATTAAACTGCACACCCATTCCCACCTGAACTACGAGGTCTTTGATCCGTGTCAAGGCATGGTACGTAGGAAGCCTTACAAAGGTTCAAGCCCACCACTCATCGGACCAAGGTTCACCTTCACGTTGGTTCGCTGACGATGTCCATCGGACCAAGGTCCACCTTCATGTCGGTTCACCGACACCATCCTGAACTACGCGGACTTTGATTCCCTACCACAGGGATACGTAGGAAGCCTCTTCAAGGTTCAAGCCCAACTTCAACGTCTCCCCTGCGATGGTCTCATTTCATTCCACCTCCACTTCATTCATCCATCCATCACCCATCCTGATTCTCACCCGGGCCGCCACATCCCGGTGGGATCATGCCATCCACCTCCTCGCTGCTCCTAGCGGTGCATGGGCCGCTTTATACGTGTAAGCCCCATCACATCTTCGGGTCGTTGTACTCTGTGTACACCCCGATTCATCATCCTTTGAACTACGTGGTCTTTGATCCATGTCAAGGTATGGTACGTAGGAAACCTTCCCAAGGTTCAAGCCCACTATTAGGGGACCCACGGGTCTACTTTCACGTCGGTTCACCGATGAAACCCTTTGAACTACGGGGTCTTTGATCCATGTCAAGGCATGGTACGTAGGAAGCCCCCACGAGGTTCAAGCCCACCCATCATCCAATTCACATCGTGTTCTACCTATGTCCAGTATGACGTTAAACTACAATTCCAGTCCGACGACAAGCCTTTGTGACCAACCCGAACTACGAGGACTTTGATCCATGTCAAGGCATGGTACGTAGGAAGCCTCTACGAGGTTCAAACCCACCATCCGGTCATTCCGACCTCATTTACGTCGGTTCGTCGACACCCACCACCTGTCTTTCATTCGCGTCAGGGTTCACTGTCGTCCCGCATGACGTTAAACTTTATTCCATCAATCCTTCCGTCTCCGCTGGACGTCAAACTCGCGGCGTACCCTGTGTTAAACACGGGAAGCTGAGGAAAACCTCAGATATGTGTCTATGACATATAATTCTCTGTGCTCGATGTGGGATGCCTCGGTCTTCCACGCCCTCGAGAAGCCCTGTGACCAGGTATAATAGACAGACATGCCAGGCCCCTAGCATCCAGACACGCTACAAATGCCTCAACGTGACTACTCCCCTGACTGAAGGTTGCTGCCCTGACCGGACCCTTTGGAATGTCCCGAAAGAAGTAGTGTAATTAACTGGCATCCATGTAAACATGGAACTGGGAAGAGTTTCATGAACTACGTATGAAATATATGAGGGAGACCTGGACTAGGTGACGAGTTCTGAGGAGGAATCCCCAGAAGGAAGAACCGACATCCCATCATCCCGTTTCGATCAAGGAGCAGACGTACCTGAACAAGGAACGAATGCCGCCCGCCTTTGGAAAGCAGGAATGTGGGGCTACAAAGCCATGCGTCCCCCTCCGCATGACGGACGGATGCGCGCGCGCCCCGACGAAAGTGTCGGAAACAATACTTTAAATTACTTTATTTAAAGAAAATAAATGATAGTTTTCGAAAAAATAGGTATTTTTCAACATTCACCCAGAAATTAACTATTTTTGAAAATTCCCAAAAATAAATATAATATAAATTCAACATTATAAACTCATAAATGATATCCATTATCTATAATTAAAATTATAACATTTATAAATTTTAATTTTAAATATATCCATGAAATATTTCTATTATAATGATAAAGTAATAGGATGCGTATTAGGCAATAGTCTAGGGATGTAGTGTTAACCTATTATAGGACAATATTGGGTATTAAATTATCCTCTCTTAAATAATTTAATCCTATAAATTGTGATATATGTTGGTTCTTAAAAATATGTGGGTAATACTTCCTCATATCTTTTCCAAGCTCCCATGTTTCCTACTCTAGTTTTTGATTTCTCTAAAGAACCTTCACTAAACAAGTTGTCCACTTCTACAATGCTTTCTATCCAAAATAATGAATATGGATAGGATATTAATTATAATATAATTCAAGTTATAAATATACCCTTTATAAGTGAGTACATTTATTTTATTTGACATACATGTCCTCATTAATTAAATATGGAATACTTTTTGCACTTTAGAGAGGTTGGGTGGCATAACCAATCAACAAGCCGAAAATCCAATTCTCTCTAAATTTATAAAAGGCCCAATGTACCTATGGATTAAATTCACCTTTTTACTTATCTTAGAACTTAATTCCATGGATACACTTTTAATAATAAATAACCCTTACTTGAAATTCCAAGTCATTCCTCCAATTTTTAGCATAATTCTTTTGTTTACTTTGATATGATTTTGAATAGACTGCACATTTTTATTGCCTCCATAACATGATATAGGCCTACTAGCTTACTTTCTCCAAATTCATCCCAACAAGTTAGAGTATTAAATATCTTCTATTATAATGCTTCTATGGTACCATATTTATTTTTTAATGGAATATATTATTGTATAATAATTCAACTAGAGGTATATATTGATCCCGTGTTCCTTAAAAGTCAAGTGAGAAAGATCTTGACATGTCTTATTGTTTTTAAATATTCATTTCACACTTCCCATTAATTTGAGTATGATAGGAAGTTCTCAAATTTATCTTGGTTTCTAGATCCTTTTTAATAATCTTCCAAAATTTTGATGTTAATTGATGGTCACGATAAAATATAGTTGATAGAGGCACACCGTGGAGTCTCACAACTTCATTAATATAGATTCAGGAAAGGATCTCAATGGGTTTATATTACCTTAATTATATGAAATGTGTAGACTTGGTAAGATGATAAACAATGACCCATATACCATCATTTTCTTATGAGTATTTGAAATTATAATGACAAAATCCATTATAATATTATCCCACTTCAATATTTGTATAGGTATCGGTTTCATGACTCATTTAAAATATTTTCTTTGAGCCATTACCTACTGGCACCCCAATAATCTAGAAATGTAGTGAAAAATTTCCGACATCATACCATCCCATCAAGAATTATCTCTTAAATATTTGTGCTACCAAGGTGTTTGGAGACTTTTAAGCTATGCACTTCATCTTGTAGCTACCTTTTTAGGTTTTTCACAAATAGAATACATAACACTTCCCAAAATTCAACACCATATCTTTATAGATTAATTATATCAATTTACCATCATTAAATGCTTTAATATTCCTTTGTAAATCATTATCATTTTACTAGGACTTCTATATCATTTCTAGTAAAGATAGTTTAGCAATTTCTTATAATAGGAATGATGTTTAAACTTTATTAAACATTAACTTGTATAACTTTACTAAATACTTAAATATTTTATCATTTTTAATCGTCATCATGGTAAGAACTACATGTTACTTCTCACTCAATGATTGAACTAAATTTTTTCCTTCTTAAGATGGTAGTGTATTGAGTAATCATAGTCCTTGAGTAGTTCCAACCATTTTATTTTCATTATGTTGAGCTCTTTCTAAGATAATATGCTCTTGAAACTTTTGTGATCTATATATATTCCATATCTTTATTCATAGAGATAGTTCCTCCATGAATTTAAGGAAAATGGTGCAACTAAAAACTGAAAATTATGAGTTGGATAGTTCTACTCATGGATCTTTAACTACCTTGATGCATAAAAAACTACTAAATCATTATATATAAGGGGGAAACCTAGTCCTTTCTTCAATAAGTCACTATATATTATGAATAATTCCTTTATTTATGGTAAATTAAATACCAATTCATTAACTAATCTCCTCTTTATCTCATCAAATTCTAATTAAATTCTACCATTCATGTGAATTTAACCCCTTTATATGTCAACTTGATTAATGGGTTGTCTAATTAGAAACAATATTGAATAAACCTTTGATAGTAACCTAATAAACGAATGAAACTATGTATCTAAATTATATTCATTAGTATAATAAAATATCTGACTACCTTTGTTATTGAAGGATCAAGAGTAGAGATAATATGGCCAAGAAAAGAAACTTCATGGAGCCAAAATTAAGACTTACTGAATTTCCCATATAACTCCTTTCCTCTAACAGTATTAAGAGTTATTCAAAAATGATTCTCATTATCTTTATAAATTTTATATTATATCAAGATATCATCAATGAATAAAACTATGAAGTTATCAAGAAAATACTTTAATTATCTATTCATCATATCCATAAAAATAGAAGGTGTATTAGTAATTACAAATGGAATTACTTGTAAGATCATATTGTCCATACCTCATATGAAATTTCTTCTTCAGTATATCATCCTTCTTCACCCTCAACTGATGATAACCATAGTGAAGATCTATCTTTTAAAAAATATTGAACCCCCTGATGTTGATCAGATAAGTAATCAATGCGTGGAAAATGATACTTATTCTTTATAGTAATAGAATTGATCTATATATAATTAATACACAACCTCATAAATCCATCCTTATTTTTAAAAAATAGGATAAGTTCTATACAAGGTGAAACACTAGGGAGTATAAATCCCTTATCAAATAACTCTTATAATTGTTTATATAACTCTACTAATTCCACTGGTGCCATTATATAGGGAGTCTTAGATATAGGGTTTTCAATAGGGATGTGTTTAGTAGAAAACTCAGCTTCAAACTTAGGTGGATACCCCAATAAATCTTCAAGAAGTAAATCAATGTATTCTTTTAAAATAGTCGCATCCTCTATACCTAGGGTGCCTTTATAATATATATGTTGAGTTTTCACCACCTCTTATCCAAAAATTTCATTAAGTTGAGCTACTAGAGGAGGATCCATAAATGATTTAGATAATTAAGACCCCCCTTAAAAATGAGGGATTCATTACCCCATTTATAAATAGTAATCGCATTCTATAGAAATTAAATTCGTACATTATTCTTTAAAATCCAACCCATACTGAGGATAACATCAAAGTAAATCATAGTTATAACAATCCAATGTACAACTAGGGAATATTTATGCATATGAATAGAGATAGGTCGATGTATCCTTATTATAATAATCTTCCCAGTGGGTGTATTTATTGATAACTATTTCCTTGCAGTGTTTGGGGATGATTTCCTATTTTTATAAAAAATGAAAGATATAAAAGAGTTCATAGATCTAGAATCAAATAAATTATTAATGTATGAACCTTGATCTTCGTTTCAGGTACGTCTTTTCTTTTCTGTTCATTTTTGAGAAAACTGGGAAAATTTGGAAATTTTCAAAATAAACGTCGTGTATTTTATGAGTACAGGCCATGTACTTTGGAGACGCACAGGCTATGTGCTGGTCATGTCGGGGCTACACACACGGTGTGTAGGGGCAATGTAGAGGCCGCTTAATGTGGAGTACGAAAATGCCTATTACACGCCGTGTAAACCATAAGTACATGCCGTTTAATTTCTTTTTTTTCATTAAATGGACCAGGGTCACGTCTAATCACCAGAACGACCTTCTTCTAGGTCTCGTTCAGCCGATAGCTCCTATGTAGCCGCGATCCTTCTCTGAGCCCTTGAGCTTCCGTTCGATCTCCATTTCAGCCGTTGTCGATTGTGTTGGGATCTCCTCGGTAAGCTCTCTCTTCTTCTTTATCCTTGTTCCATGATTTTCCTTCTTTCTCAAGATATCATGGGTTGACTATTTTGGATGTTTTCTCAGATCTTTGACGTTTTAAGGAGAATCAATCATCGTGGTTCAAGTATATCAATCTCCTAGCATCGAGGTAGGTGGATTGTACCTTTCTGTAGGAAGTCTTTGAATATTTTTTTGCAATTCCACCAATTCCCTTGAACGGGGTATTGTGTGTTTCCTATTTTTTCCCCTGTTTTTTTTCCTTCTTTGCTTGATTTCTTGAGTAGAGGTCAATGATTGTGAATAGGGTAATTTTTACTATGCTCTGGATGTGTTTCCATGCATGTTTTTCCTATTAGGTGTTTTTCAAGTTGGCATGCCAAGTTGTAGGATAGTTGAACTGTTGTACTGTTATGCTGTTGTACCTTAGAATGATATCCAAGTAGTTCTTGATGTTTACTTGGGGCGATACATGCACTATACATGTTTGTTTTACACAGGTCTGTGAGAACCTAGTGTAGTGGACCATAGGAAGAATTGACGTAAGGGCTTCTCCAGAGTGTCTTATTAATTCTATGCGAGACCAAAGGGGGAATTGATGATGATTTATTTCTAAGGAAGTCTCTAGTACCTCGACACGGGCCACAGGGGGAATGAGATGTTGAGTGCTTCCCCAGAGAGCCTTTAGTATGATATGAGACTATAGGGGGAATTGATGGTGAGTGCTTCCTCAAAGAGTCTATTCTTCAGCTGAACCAGAGGGGTGAGACTGTTTGTTCCTTCCAGAGGGTTTCTAGTACATGTAGGTTGAACCATAAGGGTTAGGTTGTGATAACTACCCAGGGGGTTACCTGTTGTTCTACTTATTGATTGGCTATTAATTGTGTACCTTGTATGCTAGACACTGTGTATTGCAGCTGCTGTGTGCTTTCTTGTCTACTGCTTTTTGTACTTTTATTTGCCATGTATTCACTGACTATTAGGCACTGATCTTTGAGTGGTTTCCTACTCAGACCTTGTCTCACACCCTATTTGGGCCATGCTTTTGGGCCCAAACGGACTATATTTTTGCAGGTATATTTAAGGGAAAGCGCCCTTCTACTTTAGGTGCTTGACTTGTTGTGGATCTGGAGAGCATAAGACCAAGCTATGGCTTACAATGCTGAGGAGTTTACCTATTTTATTTTTCACTATGGTTTAGTATTTTATTCAGCATTGTGACTTGTTTGGATGCTTTCCTAGACATATTTATCATGCATCATTTTATATATGTGTGTGTGTGTGCTCCAATTGTTTACCGTTAGTCTTCCGTTGTTTATCGTTTACTCTTGTATGGATGATTACAGTTTCTATGGTTGTATATTTATTTTCTTCCTCTGTGTACTCTACCAATGAGGTCATAGTTTCCCCACTATCACACCCAAGACCCTCGCTACTAGTCGGCAGCTTCTGACATTTAAGGAAATGTGTTTGAGGCCATGTGACCAACTGGGTATGGGGCGACTCTAGGTGGATTTCAGAACCAGGACATTACGAAGTGGTATCAGAGGGGTTTCCTTTCACTTGATTTACTATTTGTAGACTTTAGCTAGGGATCGGACAGATTCAGTACTTGGTATTAAGCTGTGCTTGGGAATAGCTAACTCGTGTATAGGGAAAAGCCAATCTACCTCGCTTATTATAGTTTTATGGTTTTGCTATGTTACAGTTGATCTGATTTCACCTAGAGTGATTCACATGCTTTGTGTTATTATTGTTGTTGATATTATGGTTCTATTTCTGTCGCAACCCTATGAGATGAGGCTATTCCATCTCATGCACCATATAGGCACTTGTTATAAATCACATGCCATGTATTCTTGCCATGCCATCTAGGGTGAATTAGCAATTGAATGTTGTTGGGATAGATGTTGTGTAGATTATGCATACTGTTGTGATAGATGTTTTGATAGAATCTCTAAAGTATGATAGAGAGGTTTTTTGTATTGTACCTTGCTTAAATGAATGCCAAATTTTGGTTCTTGAGGTGTTATGGGCCCTCATGAATCGGAACTTGGTGGATCATTGACTTGTTTCCCTTATATATGATATATAGGAGATTCCAAGATTTGATTAATGGGAAGTATGGTCCCTCACATATCGTAATTTGGCACCTTCATGTTTTTTTCAGTGTTTTCTGGGCTTCGGTGCAGTTTCAGAGCTACTGCCCAGAAAAACCCAGAATACATGGCGTGTACTTTATATATACATGCCATGTAGTTTTTAAACTGTGTCACTGATTGTATGAGTAGAAACACAGGTTGTGAAAAATTTCTTGGAACATTACATGTACGGTAGGTACACGCCATGTAGTAGTGAGCCGTGTACCCGGTCATGTCACTAACAACACGGGTCAGGGAAGCTCGTGTAATACATGCTGTGTTTTTTTATGAACACACCGTGTTGCCTTGTTCTAGGTACCCGGATGTGTCACGAACAACATGGGATGGTGTTATCTTATTTTATACACACCGCGTTGGTTCAGAAAACGTCATGTAAGGGTCATCCATGTACCCAGCCGTGTCACCAACAACATGGTTCGGGAAAAATCTTCAAGTACACGCCGTGTTTGTTCAGGACACGCCGTGTAGTCTCAGCCATGTAACTGGTCGTGTAACTAACAACACGGGTCATTGAAACCTTGTCTACTACATGTCGTGTCCATAGGGAACACGTCATGTAGTCTCAGTTTAAGAAGACCGTGTGGGTTAGCCGTGCAAGGAGACTCGGGTAGGGGAATAGAGTTAAGTACACGCCGTGTAAAGTTTATACATGTCGTGTAGTCATATTTTCTAAAACTTGAGTGTTTCCTTCTCATGTTTTCATTGTGTACTCCTTTGTTCTCTGTCCTTGATATTCCTGTTCTAAGGTATGATTTTGATCTTTCAGAGATATTCCTCCAAGACTTCCTCTGGTTGTACGTCAATTGCAGGATAGTGATCAGACGCCAGATATGGCTGATCAGGGAATTCCTACCGATCCTCCAATAATGCCAGCCTTGGCACCAGCTGTCATACCAGTTGCAGGCGCTGATGCGCATTTTAGGGAAGGTTTTATGAGGATGATGCAGACTATTTAGGGAGAACCGCCTCCTGTCACGACTATGGAAGACTTTATGTGGGTTTTCCAGCAGCAGCGTCCTCCTACTTTCTCGGGGGAAGGAGGACCACAGGATATAGAGTCATGGCTGGAAGCCATGCTGACTATCTTTGAGCATCTGAAAACACCTCCAAAGTGGCGGGTCAAGCTCGCTACCTATATGCTACGAGACTCCTCTAAGAGGTGGTGGGATGTGATCTCATAGGCGGGTCATTAGTAGGTCGTGGCTTGGGAGGAGTTCCAGCACGTGTTTTATGACTACTTCTACCCAGAGACCTTGAGGGATGATAGAGCCCGTAAGTTCATGAGCCTAGAGTAGGGTAATCTTTCTGTTATGGAGTATTCCTATCGTTTCACCGAGTTGTAGCATTTCACACCCATCTGGGGTGGAGATGGGATGTTCTTAGCAAGGAAGTTTTAGGATGGTCTCAGGTGAGAGATCTGCTCGCAGGTGAATATCTTCTAGTTGACTTCCATCACTTCCATCATCAACTAGGCACTAATTGCGGAGCACAATCTGAGAGACTCTGAAGCTGCGGGCCATGGAGGTTCTACATCCAGAGCTAGTATTCCTCCAGTTTATAGTAGGAAGCATTGTAGGGAGTATATGCACGGTGATCTGAGGAGGCGAGATACATCTTCAGGTAGCCAGGTAATATGCCACCAGTTTGGTAGGGCAAGGCGCACGAGGCCACAGTGCTAGAGAGACCCAGTGGAGTGCCAATCTTGCAGCAAGATGGGTCACCTTCAGCATTTCTGCCATGTTTTCTCACCAGTAGCTGGTGACGAGGGTTCTTCCATGACTCCTCGTTCAGGAGCAGCACCACCAGTTTCTCACTAGTCGGGGAACTAGAGTTCTTCCAGCCGTTTTGGCCGAGGTGGAGGTTGAGGTTGTGGAAGTCAGTCACTAGTCTTTCAGCGTCAGCAGGGAGGATCATCTCAGAGTAGCCATGTAGGGCCACAGGGCCGCGGGGTAGGCTAGACTTTTGCAGCGGAGCAAACCTATCAGGAGATGGATCCCGAACCGTCTACAGTTCGAGGTATGATCTTAGTAGCCTCAGTTTTATCTACAGCTCTTTTCAATACTGGGGATACTCATAGATTTATCTCTTTTTCTATTTTTGAGAGCCTTGGGCTCTGTATCTTTTCTTATTTCGACTTTTTGACACTAGAAACACCTTTTGGGATGAGGAAATCTAGTGTACGTTAGTGCAGAGAGTGCCCTCTCGAGGTAGCAGGGTATCGTTTTTATGGGATCTCTATGTCCTAGAGATGACGGGCTATGAGGTCATTCTCGGGATGGACTGGCTGGTTCCCTTCCAGGAATTCATCGACTTTTATCACCGTAGGGTGAATTTCATTTCACCAGAAGGTGAATCTTTTCTTCATAGAGGTGAATGGGATGTTCAAGCGAGTCGAGCAGGACTCGAGCATCATGGGATAGGAAGGGTTATAGACCAGATTGCTAGTATTTATCTGGATGATCAGGGGACTTCACAGTTGGACTTTCCTCCAGTGGTGGATCATTTCAGATATGTCTTTCCAGAGGATTTTTCAGGTTTTTCTCTAGAGCGTGAGGTAGACTTCTCTATTGAGCTCATGACATGAGCAGCACCGGTGTCCATTCCTCCCTATAAGATGGCTACAACTGAGTTTCAGGAGCTCAAGAAGCAGTTGGAGGAGTTGTAGGAAAAGGATATCATCCGACCCAGTACTTCTCCTTGGGGTTATCCTATCTTGTTTACGAAGAAGGAAGACGGTACCCTTAGGCTTTGTGTGGATTATCGGAAGCTGAACCAATTTAAAGTCAAGAACTGATATCCCTTGTCGAGGATTGATGATTTTTTGATCAGCTTCGAGGAGACCGGGTGTTCTTGAAGATTGATTTGAGGTCCGGTTATCATCAGATGCACGTTAGACCATCAGACATACCTTTGACAGTCTTCAGGAGTAGGTATGGTCTCTACGATTATACGATTATGTTGTTCGGTCTCACGAATGCACCATTAGTTTTCATGGCACTGATAAACCGAGTGTTCCATCCTTACTTGGATTCCTTCGTTGTGGTCTTCGTGGACGATATATTGGTGTACTCTCACACTCAACATGACTATGCTACCCATCTTGATATGTTTCTGAGTACATTGAGAGAGGATCAGATTTATGCTAAACTCTCGAAGTTCCACTTTTGGATGGATCAGATTTACTTCTTGGGTCACGTCATCTTAGAGGCAGGAGTATCTATGGACCCAGAGAAAGTGAGAGCTATAGTTTCCTGGGAGCAGCTGAAGAATGTTTTTGAGGTACGGAGTTTCATAGGGCTGGCTGGATACTATAGACGCTTAATTAAGGACTTTTCACGCCTAGCAGCACCATTGATAGGTCTGACCAAGAAGAGGGATAAGTTCTTATGGTCATATTCGTATGATTCAGCCTTTCAGGAGTTTAAGGGAAGGTTGACGTCAGCACCGATACTAGTATTTCTAGATCCAGTCAAGAGGTATACCATTTATTATGATGATTCAGGTATCAGGCTAGGTGATGTGCTTATTTAGGGATATGGATTCGTTGTGTATGAGTTTGGACAATTGAGGCCACATGAGAGGAACTACCCGATACACGATCTGGAGTTGACAGCTTTTGTTAATGCCTTGCGCTGTTGGAGACATTACATTCTGGGAGAGCACTTTGTGGTTTTCACCGACCACAAGAGTCTCAAGTACATCTTCAATCTGTGTGATCTGAATCTGAGACAGCTTAGGTGGGTCGATTATCTTCAGTCTTTTGATTTCAAGCTTGCCTATACGCCGGAAAGGGGAAACACAGTGGCTGATGCATTGAGCAGGAGAACTTAGATTCAGGTAGTTTAGGAGGCCAGTAGTGAGTGGCAGATTATGGCTCTGTTCTATGAAATTCATCTAGAGGTGAACGACAGATAGGGATAGACTTACATATCTTCTGTAGCTGTTACCTCTACACTTCTTGATCGGGTACGGATGAGGCAGATATCAGACTCAGAAGGCTTAGTCCTGCGGGAGAGTTTGTCAGGAGGGGACCCTCTTCCTGGATGGACAGTGGGCGAGGATGAGATCTTGCGTTTCCAGGGATGCGTATGGGTGCCAACAGACATACGCGAGGAGATGATGTGGGATTTTCATTCCTCAGTTTGGGAAGTTCATCCTGGCATCACCAAGATGTATCAGGATCTTCATCTCCAGTACTGGTAGCCAGGTATGAATAGAGATGTTTCTGGTTTCGTCTTGGGGTGTTCTACTTGTCAGCAGGTGAAGACAAAGCATCGGTGACCAGAAGACCTTTTACAGAAGTTACCCATTCCAGAGTGTAAGTGGAATGATGTTGTAATGGAATTTGTGACCGGATTGTTGAGGTCCCCTCGAGGGAAAGATGCTGTTTGGGTTTTCATCGACAGGATTACAAAGGTTGCTCACTTCTTACCGATCAAGGATACCTTCAGTGTTGATGATCTGAGATGACTATACAGCAAAGAGATTGTACGTCTTCATGGAGTTCCACACTCCATTGTTTCAGACAGGGATGCACGCTTTACTTCTCAGTTCTGGCAGGTTCTTTAGAGGGCTTTGGGTACACAGGTACTTTTGTGTACAACATACCATCCTCAGACAGATTTCCATTCCGAGTGTATGATCCAGGTGCTTGAGGATATGCTCCGAGCTTGCATTCTAGACTTTGGTGGTTCTTGGGAAAATCATATCCCTCTTGTGGTGTTCACATACAACAACAGGTTTCAGGAAATATTCAGATGGAACCTTACGAGGCTTTGTATGGTAGGCCATGCCGATCCCCTTTATGCTGCTAGAGGTAGGAGATGCAGCTTTACTGGGACCTCGTCTTGTTCAGGAGACCTCAGAGCAGATAGAGTTGATTTGGAATAGGATGACTACAACATAGTCTTGACAGAAGTCTTATGTTGATCAGCGAAGACAACCTCTAGTGTTCGAGGTCGGGGATCAGGTTTTCCTACGTTTCGCACCAAGTTTGGGACACAAGAGGATTCAGAGACATGGTAAGCTTTCACCACGGTATGTCGGGCCATTTGAGGTATTGGATAGAGTTGGTCCAGTTGCCTATTGGTTGTAGTTACCTCAGAGGTACTGGGCCATGCACGACGTCTTCCATGTCTCTCAGCTCCGACATTACTTTTCAGAATCGTCTCAAGTCTTTCAGCCCAATGAGTTTGAGCACAAAGCAGATGCATCATTTGAGGAGCATCCTATCCGGATTTTCGATCGCAATACAAAGGTTCTCCATTGGCGGTCTGTTCCTTTAGTACGGGTGCTATGACAGCACGGGCGAGTACATGACGAGACCTGAGAGAGGGAGGCCGATGTACGATCGTAGTGGATGGAGCTGTTCGGGGTTTCTTCTTCTTCTCCTCATTAGGGAAATTCAGGGATGAATTTATTTAATGGGGGAAGTTTTTAAGAACCCAGATCTTCGTTTCAGGTATGTCTTTTCTTTTCTGATCGTTTTTGAGAAAAAAGGTAAAATTTGGAAATTTTCAAAATACATGTCGTGTACTTTGGAGCTGCGCAGGCCATGTGCTGGCCGTGTTCGGGCTATACAGACGGTGTATAGGGGTGATGTGGAGGATTATTAAAGAGGTGTATGGAAATTCTTAGTACACGCCGTGTACCCCAGAAGTACACACTGTGTGCTTTTTTTCATTAAACGCACTATGGTCGCGTCTAATCGCAAGAACGACCTTCTTCTAGGTCTCGTTTGGCCGAGAGCTCCCGTGCGTCTGCGATCCTTCTCCGATCCCCCGAGCTTCCATCCAATCTCCATTTCAGCCACTGTTGATTGCGTTGGGATCGCCTCGGTAAGATCTCTCTTCTTCTTTAGCCTTGTTCCATGATTTTCCCTCTTTCTCAAGATATCGTGGGTTGAGGGTTTTGGACATTTTCTCAGATCTTCGATGTTCTAAGGAGAACCAATCATCATGGTTCAAGTATATTGATCTATTAGCATCGAGGTAGGAGGTTTGTGCCTTTATGTAGGAAGTCTTTGAATATTTTGTGCAATTCCACCAATTCCCTTGAACAGGGTATTGTGTGTTTCCTATTTTTCCCCCTGTTGTTTGCATGTTTTGCTTGATTGATTGAGTATAGGTCAATGCTTGTGAATAGGGTAATTTTTACTATGCTCTGGATGTTTTTCCATGCATGTTTTTCCTGTTAGGAGTTTTTCCAGTTTCCATGCCTAGTTGTAGGATAGTGGAACTATTGTACTGTTATGATGTTGTACCTTTGAATAATAGCCAAGTAGTTCTTGAGGTTTACTTGGGGAGATACACGTGCTATACATTTTTGTTTTACACAGGGCTGTGAGAACCTAGTATAGTGGACCATAGGGAGAATGGATGTAAGGGCTTCTCCAGAGTGTCTTATTAATTCAATGTGAGACCAAAGGGGGAATTGACGATGATTGCTTCCTCAGAGAGTCTGTAGTTCCTTAACATGGGCCATAGGGAGAATGATATGTTGAGTGCTTCCCTAAAGATCCTTTAGTACGATATGAGACTATAGGGGGAATTGACGGTGAGTGATTACTTAGAGAGTCTATTCATCAGCTGAACCAGAGGGGTGAGACTGTGTGTGCCTCCCAGAGGGTTGCTAGTACTTGTAGGTTGAACCATAAGGGTTAGGCTGTGAGAAATACCCAGGGTGTTACCTTTTGTTCTAATTTTTTATTAGTTGTTACTTGTGTAACTTATATGCTAGACACTGTGGATTGTAGCTACTATGTGCTTTCCTGTCTACTGCATCCTGTACTTTTATTTTCCTTGTATTCACTGTCTGTTAGGCACAGATCTTTGGGTGGTTGCCTACTGGGACCTTGTCTCACACCCTGTTTGGGCCATGCTTTTGGGCCAAAACAGACTATATTGTTGCACATATAGATAAGGGAAAACACCCTTCTACTTCAGGAACTTGACTTTCTCTGGAGCTGGAGAGCATGGGACCAAGCTATGGCTTGCGATGCTGAGGAGTTTACCTATTTTCTTTTTCACTTTGGTTTAGTATTGTATTCAGCATTGTGACTTGTTTGGATGCTTTCCTAGACATATGTATCATGCATCATTTTATATATATATATGTGTGTGTGCTCCAATTGTTTACTATTAGTCTTCCGATGTTTATCGTTTACTCTTGTATGGATGGTTACAGTTTCTACTGTTGTCTAATTGTTTTTCTTCTGCTGTGTACTCTGCCAATGAGGGAATAGTTTCCCCACTATCACACCCAAGACCCTCACTGCTAGTCGGCAGCCTCTGGCATTTGGGGAAATGCACTTGAGGCCATGTGACCAACCGGGTACGGGGCGCCTCTGGGTGGATTCTGGAACCGGGATGTTACAATTAACAAATATTGAGTTTATAATCAAATTACCTATTGTCACATCATTTGAGACATTAACCTTAGTTTTAGTAATTGCATAATCTTGGCCTTACTCCTATGTAATTTTGTGAGGTAAATTCGTTTGATTCTTGGGGAATTAATTTGAGTAGTTCCCTATATCTTTATAGTTGAATAATTGGATATTTTTAGCTTCTTTTTTCCCCTTGAAATCATGATCTTAATGGAATTTCTCTCCACACATGAAGAAAACTCACATTATCATCAATAATGTTACATAGAGTTTCTTCAAAAAACCATTAAATATTGTAAATTAAACCCTTACCTTATTACCATTTACCACATTACATTTAATATAATGATCTTCCATTATATTATTTTCTTTATTTCCCTAAAAAACATAAGACTTGGAGAATTGTTTCTCTGTCTTGATGGAACTTGATACTATATCCCCATACATTGAAAAAGTTTGAGAGACTCATATCCATTGAAGTATAGGTTTTATCACTTAAAATAAGTGATATATATTATTTATTAGATTATATACATAATATACAACATAAATTTTTGACCTTGTAAAGTTAGCTTCATATTTAACAACATGTTCCTCTTCAATTTTCCTTAGATTGAGGAATTTTTTATTTATATCAGCTCATTTGTCATGATAAAAGTATTTTTTTTGAATAATATCTATTTGAAATTATTTCAATCCATACTCTATATAACCTCTACCTCTTTAGTGTTCTAGATCAATAACCTCTATTTATCAACATCTCATTTTAGATGATAAACCACTATGATAAACTTCTCTCTTTCATTACATCCCAAAGAGAGAAATATATTCTCCAATGACTTGATCCATCACTCAACTACTAATGGATTATTATTCCCATTGAATGATGGTGGATTTATTATATGAAATATTCTAGAGTTGTTGTATCATTCTGAAGAATAACGGGTTTCTCCATACAAGCAAGATTATTGGTCATGAATTTATTCAATTGACCTAATATAGTTATAATTTGTTTGGATCCAGCTCTAGATTCATTATCTTTCCCATGAGGTAAATCCATACATAGATTACGTTAATTGATAAAATTTATATTTCTTCAACTAGGTTCCATTTCTAAATAATAATTTACATTGGATTAGTTCATAACATTATGAATTTTAAATCATAGTGTATAATTTGAAATCTGGTGAAACAGTTAACATAAATTGAGAATTTATGCATAACTAATGTCAGAATAATCTTCTTGGTGTATTTGGGAATATTTTCAAATTATAAACATATTTTAAATTCATTTATAATGGTTTTTAAATAGTATATAAATCATCCAAATCATACCCCATATGAGTGTAAAACCAGGCATATAGTTAGGCCTTTTATTCACGCACTAGGTGAACATACAGATAATGCTGAACCAACGTTTTAATGATTATTACCCCTATGTACATATATGCTAGATCCTATATCAAATTATTTGTTTCTATACATGTATTATATTACTAGGATTAACCACACTCTATACTTAAAAAAACAATGTTTCTTATACTTAGAATTATCTCTTAAGTCTTTCATAGGGTTATGTTATCTAATCCATGTTTTCCTAAATCTAGTTTCCAAGGGTCCTACTAAACTTTCTTTGATACCAACAGTAAAATTCTAAATTTAGTAGCCTGAAGCTGGTGGTTAATATATTACATTGGAATAAGATACAAGTGATCTCATCTAACATGATTTAATAGTTTAATCTTCTTGTGATACTAGATACATATGTGATTTTGAGATTACATTTGAAAAGATGAAATACAACTTAAAATTCTAGTGAGGAATTTATTATTTATTATAATATATCCTAGAAATTATTCATAGATCCTTTCTTGGTTTCCTAGGTAATGGAAAACATAATAAAGGGTAATCTCATATTCTCTTTAAGGAAATAATTACAACATAAGTTATTAGAGAATAAATAAATCATGAATAATATGGATGAGATAAATAATAATAAATTATTTCATATAACTAATATATTAAAAGGTGAATATAATCATGGATAACATAAAAACATAAATAATCACATGGATAACAATAACTAGTTTCATAATGAAACAATTCATAATGTCGGACATCATAATCTTATCATTAAGGCCTCATACCAAGAAATCATACATTATAGGTATGACATGAACCAAATGACCAAGATAGTTTATCCCATAAGACCAACTGATACATCGAGGGGCTAAACAGGCCCCAACCTTTACTTACTAAGTCCAATGTATTAATCATATGAAATAAATTAATAACAATACAATACATTATCAACATAAACATTCATATTGAAAAACTATTATATAAAATGTCAATATTTTCCTTAATAAATAAATAGAACAACATAAACATAAGACATCCAGATAATTAAGGTGTATGGTATCATTATAACATATTCCCAGTGAATAATAAAAATATTTAAAGTATATTGACATAAATGAAAATAACTTTTATAAAGACATTAGAAAGTATCTTTGAAGATAAGAAGAAATATTATTTTTTTAAAAACATTTTAAAAATAAAAAATCCCAAAACAAAGGTAATATAATTTTCTTTGAAAAACCATGGAAACTTTTAGAGAAATATTGATAATTATTAATGGCTATGACAACTAGAAAAGTGGTCATGTGGTAAATTTTAAAAAAATATTCTTTTACCGCTTTCATAAAAAGTCAAAAATGACATGGTTGGAAAATGAAAAGAATATTCCATAAAAATGTTTATAAAGAAATTAAAATACAGTATAAAAATAAAATTATCAATATTTAAAATTATATAATAACACTCATAGAACAATTTTAATGACATGTACATGTGTGAGAAATATTCTAGACCAAAATAATAGAAATAAGGTTAGATTTTCTTATAAATTTTCTTTTGGTATTTTTGAGTACCAAAGAATATAAAAATGGAACTAATACTTGAAAAACCTAGAAATTATTATATGATAAGAAAATATATGGGGTTTAAGATAAAAATACCACATAATTCCCCCAATGGAAACTTAAAAATAAACAATCTCGAATAAGAATGAGAATGTGAAACAAACTCTTACCTTGGACTTCTGCTTAGTTAGACCTTATCTAATCACGTGTAAAATAGATTTAGAATTATTATTCATCTTTATAAAAACCATATCTAGATTTATCTTACCAGATAATATTCATTAATAATTTCTTCTTACCTATTTATTAATAATTTGTTGTTAAAATCAATATTTTAGTGTTAATTGTTCCATTTTCCATACATGTTTCGGTTCGATAGTTTCTATATATGAAAATTGATCATGGTTTCATAATATATATAATATTAAACAGGTTATAATTATCATTTTTATAACTTTAAAACACTTTTAAAACCATTCAGTTAAATCTTCATGAAAAATAAAATACATCATTTCATGGAGATGGTAGTCTGTATGTACACATGAACAACATTTTCATTTTTCTAATAGATGAAAAGAAAGTAAAAAAAATAAAGGTTTAATTTTATAAAATCACAATAATATTATGAATAAAATATTTTTTAATTATATACATCTTTATGACTATCCATGTGAGGTGGAAATGAAAAATGAATCCCTTCCCATCATGGAGGTGGTAGTCCACGTGCATGCACAAGCGACGTTATCATTTTCCAACATATGGAATGGTAAGAAGGTAAGTAACATGTTATGTTTTAAAAATCATAATTATTTCTTAAATATAATATATATTCATTTTATACATCATTTTAACCATTCATATGTGGTGGAAATGAAAAACCAATTACATCATTGTATGGAAGTGGTAATGCGTATATATGCATGAGCGATGCTTTAATTTCCAATTGGATGAAAAAAGAGATGAAAAGGGTAGTATAATATATATAATAACATTTCATTATATGGAATATACTTATGTTATCATATCATAATGGATATATAATATTTTAAGGAGGTGGAAAAAGTAATAAACATGAAAACACTCAGTTAAGAGTTATACCTTTTCTTTGGAAAACCTCCTTTTTATTACACCTTAATCCTTCTAGGATTGGTACTTTTATAAGGAAATAAACTACAAAAAATGGAGAGGGTTGTTTTTAAGGTATTTTAGTATATATTGGTTGATCTAAATGTATCAATAAATTTTAGTAATAGAGGAGAGGTTGTTCCCTTTTTTAAGTGAGAGGAGTGAAAAACTTGTAATTTTTCTTAACTTTTAAAAGTTATAAATGTATTACTCATAGAAAAGTGCTATAAATTCAATAAAAATAAGAATATAAAGTGATAATGGTGTAATTATCTCATAAAATAATATCTAATATGTAATTATTTGTCCTTTTCATGAATTTTTCACCTTAATTAATCTGGTTTACCCTTTACCATGGTGACAAATATTTAACAAAATTACTATTCATAATGGCTAAAAATGAAATTAAAATCATTAATAAATTAGAACCTAATAATTAAAAATATTAAATAAAATTTTCCAGATTCAATTTTTAGAATTTTCATAAATTAATTTTTTATATAAGTGTGCAAAATGAAATGAAAAATATCATTTTTTAGAAAAATGCATTTTTAAGCATCAAAAGGAATTCATACCAAAAATAAAATATACTATTGATTACTATGGAATTAATTAGATTATGTTTAATAAAAATCATATTATGTTACTTTAAAACTAAATCCAAAATATAATGAGACTTTTAAATTACTTTATATAATGAAAATAAATGACAATTTTGTAAAAAAATCTGTATTTTCACTATTCACCTAAAAATCAACTATTTCTGAAAAATCTCAAAAAAATAATCCTAAGATAAATTAAAACTTATGAACTAAATATAAATATAATTAAACTTAATTTTATATGGCAATGTCTTTTTATAGTTACTCATGTATATACTTTTGGTGTTCTTCATATTATAAATGAAGAGGATAATGAACCATTCACTATTAATGGGGACCAGTTGAAAAGATTCTATTGAAATTTTCCCTATGAACCAGTGAAGGATTCTAACCAATTTATCAATAAAAATCATCAAGGTGTTCCTCTATTTAACATTCACTTGTTTATGTGATTCCATTTAAAATTTTCTTATATGTTAAATCTACTTGAACACATTGGGAACACTGTATTATTTATGCATGGGGTAGGGAACCTTTGTAGTGTAGGTTTTTTATTTTTTATTTTAAAATTTTTGGGTCCTTTTAAAAATATTGTGCTTTTATTTTTCAATTATTATTATGTTTTTGAAACATGTAGAACTTTAATTAAATGCCTCTATAACTTTTAATATAATCTAATGATAAGGAACTAGTTTGAACCATTTACCCACCTTAAATAAATACATAAAATAACTTTTATTCAAATTATAAGTGATATAAATTCATATAAATACTACTAATTTTTGAATCACATGCCATGAAATAATTCCCTATATTTTTAATCACTTACAAGGGATATTTCTAAACCAAATTTTACATATTCTTTACAATGACCCATTTATTAAGAGAACCAAGTCATTATTTTATAACCAGAATTTTTTGCTTCATCTAGTCCAAACCTTAGAGTATTCAAGGACCTCGTGCTATAAATGATTGGTAAATTATTTTTAATTAAATCCTCTTTTATATTGAATTCTATTTTCAATCATACCATGACATTTAAACATTTTAGCCCTTAGAAACTGTGAATTAATTTTTTATAAAACCTCATTACAAAACAAATATCCCTATATACCTTTCTCTAGAAGCTAATACTTGATATAGGTTGAATTCAAGTATGAGGGAAGGGAGAAAGTTAGTTTGAATAATTTTTTTTAATAAAATAGTTGAGATGAAGAATGAAAGTGACAAAAATTTTGTGATACTATTTTGTGAGAAACATCAAAATATGAAGGATAGGGAAATGGAATGCATGCCATATAAATTTGGGCAAGGAATTATAACAATTTTTGAATATAAAAAGTAAAAATTTATCCCTAAAGAATTAAATCTACACAAATATTTTAGATCTGATAGATGGAGAACAATTATGTGGGAAAATAGGGAAATAACGATGAATATTTTGATTCTACTGAATTAGAATACAAGAATCTGGAGAAGAGTTAGGAGGATAGGTGGAGTGGTGTTAAAGCTGAAATCCACTATATAATTTGTTTTGTAAGTGATACCTGATATGAAATAATTGAGAAAAAGAGATAAATTTGTGATAAGAAGGCCTAATAACACATTAAAAGGGATGGGAAAGTCATCCTAATCTAGGGAAAGATAGATATCACAGCTCCTAAAGGAAATCCAATTTTTTTCCTTTATTTGGATAACCAAAGTAAAACACTAAATAAAATCAGCCTAAATGATACAGAAAAGTGAGATTTTTATTAATGTAGAAATTTTAAGGGTGTGATCTATCCAATAATAAACCCAAAGAGTGAATATATATCAATATAATACGAATAGAGGGAGGATTTAATTCCTGAAGGAAACTTAAAAATAATACATCAAGTTTTAAAATGGAGAAAAAACTCTTAATATAACTCATAATTTTCTCAATGGAAACCACAAATAATTTTATCAAAGAAATTCCCTAAAAATTCCTAATGAAAAGAAAAATACTTGACACACTGTGTGTAGATAAATAAATTTATAAAGCCTATGGTGAAACTTTAATAAACTTGTAATGTGTAAAATATTTCCTAAAATTCATACTTGGTTGTTGAGTGAAATAATTCTAGGAAGGTGGGTACAAGTTTGTATGAGAGGATAAAAGAAGTGGAAATTAATTGAATATACTTAATGAAGGAATCTTACTTATGATCATTAAGGATTCATGATAACTTGATGACCATGTTTTTGAAAATGGAACTCACATTGTCTTAGTATTTGAATTATTCTTTAGAAATATTTTTTAAGTTCACTTTTCTAGGAGTCCAAGGGTTAAGTGTGCGGGAATTGATAAGCCAATATCTATATAAATTTTTCCTGCATGTAACAACCCAAATTTATATCAATGGAAATATCCTTCTTATAATTATTTAATATAGTATAAATCATAAAAAATCACATAAATAACACAAAAAAAACTTTATATATGAAGAATGAAGGAAATAAGAAATGTTTATAGAAATTAAGGAACCTAAACCAATCTAATAGTAACTTGACATTTGGAATATTAATGTGACCCTTAAAAATATTAAATCGTCCAATAGACTAGTAACCCCACCTATAAAATTATAAATAAAATTTGATTATATTATAAATGAAAATATTATATAACAATATCTTGGAATAAGTAAACAATTGTTTTATAAATGATAAAGTAAGTGTTCGTATTTTTGTAAGTTATAAATATTTAATTAAACTTTTATAATTAATATAATGATTTAAAAGAAAATTTATTTTCAAAAAATTTATTCATTAATTAATATTGTATTGTCTTAGGATTATAGGATAAATTTAGGACACCGTAATTAATTTTTCAAAGTGTTATAAAATAATTTATAATTTTAAAATTGGTATTTTTCAAATAATTGATGATTTTAACTAAAAATTAAATTTATAATATTTAGAAAATTATTTTCAAGAAATGGATTTTTTTTAATTATACATGTCTAAAAATGATTAGGGTGAATTTTTGGTATTTTTCTAAGAAATCTAAATGTTTTGTGAATAGTTAAATATGGTAATTTACGGTATAAGCTAAATACATGAATTATTGAGTCATAGATTATTTATGGGTGATATAAGACTATAATATAGAAATATACTTCATTATTTTAATATATTTATTTATAATTGTAAAACTATTTATAGTCTTGATCCAAATTAATAAACTACTAAATAAAAAATGAGAAAACACTCATCTCCTCCACTATAAATACCACCCCTCACCACATCTTATTCTCAAACCTTACAAGCTTTGAGACTTATCAAAATTCTACAAAATACTCTTAACAAGACCCTCCCCCATATATATAATCCTTTATTCTCATCAAAATACCAAAACCATTTCCCTAAGTAAGTTCTCAAGGATGAGAAATTCAAGATGTAAAAACCTCATTCCTTTTATTTTAATATCTTTTCAATTTCATTTTTTTCTTATTATCTCCTAAACTCCCATTATAAAAGTGAAATTATAAATCTAGTATCTTTTATATACTGTAATTTTATTTTGTTAATGGAATAAACCATCATCATTTCTGTTCTTTTCTCCTTTTGTACTAAAAATGAAAACATCGTCTGTGATGTGTTGATTTATTGCATTCAAGGATGACTAGTTTTGAATTTCCATTAACACCTTCAAGGTTGATCATAAAAAAATATTTGTGGTTAAAAGAGATTATAATATATTTATTTTATCCCATTTAATGTTCTAGAACCATTATATATACACAATATTAGTTAATAAAACAAATCTATTTCATGATAATATAAAACCATCAAAATAATCGTAACGATTATCACTAACGTCTTATCTAATGATTTATCCTCACACCAAATAAACAAATGACTTATATAAACATTTATTCTTCTTTATTTTCATTAATAACATATAACTTCAATTCTGGATATCTATTATCATTCTATAAGATCTTTCATACACATATACAAGGGAACTGATCATGAAAACAAAGAAAACAAATACTCTTGAACGATGAAATTGAACACTACAACCTGAAAAAATTCCATAAATTACCTTAATAAACATTAATAAATCATGTAAATTTAGAAAAGTTTATGTAATTATTAATTAAATAACATAATTATATTATTTAGGACATTAAGTAGAAGTGAATAATCGTTTCAGACATAAGGTAAGGGATTCTTTCCGAACCTTCATTTTTTCCTTTGGGTTACATTTTCTCTCTCTTTACCCAAATTAATTCTTATTTATTTTTATATAATTCTTATAAAATCTATTTATATGTTCCAAAATCATGTATCTAGATCATTTCTTCTTTATTTTATGGGTAAATACATGTTTTATAAAGTTACCTTCTCAATTCTTCCTGATAAGCAAGCCTGATTGAAGGGAACTTCCTGATTTCTTACCCATTTTCAAGTGCACTACATAATCTATTTTACGCCACCATTATTTTTCTTAAATCAATTATTTTATCATGAAAAAACAACTCAGTTAATTTCTTGTTTTATACAAACAATTATGCCTTTTATATTTTAATGAATCTATAATATTCTCCTTAAAACGCACAAAAATGTTTTATTGATAAAGTTTCTAAACACTATTTTCACATTTTTCACTTCAGTTTGACATCATTTATTATGATATAATTTTATATGTCCTTATTAATTACCATGTATAATTTGAATCCATTCTTTCATGGTCACCTTTGTGATACACCCATTTTTTATGTCTATTAACATGATTACGATACCAATTTCTTTCCATGGGTAAATATTTTGTTTATATTTGATTACTTATCTATGATTATTCATTTGGAACACATATTAATGAAAATTTCATGATGGTTGTTCATAGATATAGTTCCAATTCATTGGGTAATGTTTTGTCTCATGAGACATCATGTTGGGACAGAGAGTGAACCCGATTCCTTTATGAGACTTTGTCCACCACGTGGGATGTAGTCTTGTAAGTTAGCCTTGAACCATGTTTATGTCATGTTATATTCTATTTCAATATTACTATGATTTCATGGTTTTATTTTCTCATGTTATACATGTTATTCTTCCTTATGTTTATTTAGGTTTCATGCCTTTTATGTCACCATGTTATGCCTTCTAACCCATGTCCAATGTTTATTCCTATGCTCATTACCTTACTAGGTTTTTTAGCTCATAAATTTTGTTCATGTTTTCCCAAGGTTATCCTATGCAGATATAAGGTCTAAAAGGAAGTTTGGAGATCATTATGAAGATTAAATAGTTTTTTTATTTTGGTTTCATGATGTTTAATTATGTTCTTAATCTTACAAATAAACCAGACATTATGATCCTTGGTTGTATTTGATGGTTAATTATGCTTAAAATCATGTAATAATATGTGTAAAAGGATAAGGATGTTATATTTGGTATCAGAGAATAGTCTAGTTATTTTTCGATATAAGGAATAGATCAATTTATCAATAAC
Organism: Viscum album; assembly: GCA_963277665.1. Classification (NCBI taxonomy): domain Eukaryota; kingdom Viridiplantae; phylum Streptophyta; class Magnoliopsida; order Santalales; family Viscaceae; genus Viscum; species Viscum album. Next base: position 686,316,993 of record OY728159.1, on the reverse strand, counting down.
CCTAGGGATAATTATATCACCATGAATAACCAAGATTGAAACTTAGGGTATCAAAAGTTTGGATATAATTTTATTTACAAGTTTATCCTTCTATGTTCAATGTCTTATTTTTTATATGAATATTAGATAAGTATTCAAGACAAATAATTTTACTTTATTTTTTTAAGTTAATAGGTATAAATATAATAACATATTCCAATAATAAATGTGATGATTTCCCTAATGATATGAAAAAATGTTGGGAACAGGTGCTCAAAACTTCATGATAATAATTTATCAATTGGTTCAAGTTATGAATAGTAACTTGAATCATGTGGAATTAACTCATTATCCTAAAAAAGAGAAAGTTGTTTTAGAATCATTCATGTGAAAAAGTCCTCTAATGTTTAGTGGATCTTGTAATCCCCTCCCCGTAGCTCCATTGATAAGATATTCTCTATCCCCAGGTAGTCAGAAGAAGAGAAAGTTGTGCTGACAGTTTATCATTTGGATGGGGAAGATGATCAGTGGTGGATAGTGATCAAGAACACAAAGTACAAGGCTTACAAGATACACCTCATGCTTTGTCATGAACATCGAAATAAAGGTGGATTGTTTCATTATCACACTAAAGTTGATTTTACGAAAATCGTTGGTGATTTGAGACGTTGAATACTATAAGAATATTTTACATTGTAACCTTATGGTTGAAATGGGGATTGGATAATCTCAATGGTCTCATGGGCCTAGGTAAAAAAAGGAAAATAGAGTTTAATATGAGAGGATTAGCAGTTAAATCCAATTATGGAAAGAAAAATTAGCATCCCACAAGTCATAATTTTAGTAAGAAGCATCCTAGGAACTATCTAAAGGGAACCAGGAAATTATTCAAATGTGGAAGAATGGGAAATTTAGATAATACCTGTCGAAGGGATATGAATAATCCCACTAATGTGGAATAATAAGGGAAGGTTCATATAAACACTCATCCTATAATGTAATGTTACAACTGCAAGGAACATGGGAATTATGAAAACCATTTCCCTTAGCCAAGGGTTGTTAGTGGAAATCAATAACAACAACCTCCAAGGAGGCACAAAAGGGCATATTCTATCACTATTTCTAAGGTGGAGCTTGAAAATGATGTGGTGACAGGTACACTGGTTATTAATTCAAGAATAATGAATGTACTATTTTATTCTATTTCTATGCATTCTTTAATATCTTGTAAGTTTTGTAGAACTATTCAAATATCACCTCAAAATATGGAGGTTGAGTTATCTATAAGAATAGAAAATGAGGAAATTATTACATATAATGTTTATAACTCCTCCCTAATTAATTCTTGTGGACTGAACCTCCCATAAAATCTTTTCTTACATTCATTGGTGGATATTGATGCTATATTGGCAATTGATTGGCTATATTTTTATAAAGCCAACATTGATTATTGGGAAAGGGAGATGAATATTCACATCCCAAAGTATCCTATAATTATGTATAAGTGTAGGGAGGAGGATAAATATCCATCAAAATCATTATCTAAAGTGTGGGTATTATTGCCTTATGAGAAAGCATATCTATCTAAAATAATTGAGATAAAGGAGATAATTATGCTTTAAGACATGCCCATTGTAAGGGAATACACTAATGTATTCCTTGAAGAGTTGAATAGTCTTACACCTAGTCAAGAGGTTGAGTTCTCAACTGAACTTATTATTGGATCTCTACCTATATCAAAGAAACCTTATAGAATAGACACCATTGACCGGGAAGAACAAAAGAAGCAGTTATAAAAAAATTTGGACAGGAGTTTTATACGCCTGAGTGCTTCACTATGGGGTGCGCCTATCCTCTTCATCAAGAAGAAGGATAGATCAATCTGACCATGTATTTATTATCATTATATCAAAGAAATCATGATAAATAACAAGTATCCCATTCCATAGATATATGACTTGTTCGATCAACTATGTAGGGGAAAGTATTTCTCAAAGGCAGACCTTCAATCGGGATATCATCAACTAAAGGCGAAGAAGGAATATATTACCAATAATTCCTTTCACATGTGTTATAGACACTCGGAGTTAACAGTTATTCCCTTTGGACTCACTAATTCTCTAGAAAGTTTCATGGACCTAATGAATAGAGTCTTTAGATATTACCTCAACAAATTTATGGTTGTCTTTATTGATGATATTTTGACATACTTCAAGGGATAGGAGGAACACAAAGAGCATTTTAATACTTTGATAAAGGCTTTTTGAAGGGAGAAGCTATATTAAAAGTACATTAAATGTGAGTTCTATACGGAGGAAGTGTCATTCTTGGGGAATGTTATCACTAACAAAGGAATATTTCTGGACCTTTCTAAGACAAAGGCAATCAAAGAGTGACCCAAGCCAACATCTGTAATAGAGATATGTAGTTTCCTTGGTCTAGTAGGGTACCACAGATGATTTTTGAGGAAATTATTACAATTTTCAAACCCACTAACCATGAAAACTTGAAATGGAGTGAAGTTTGTGTGGACTAGTGAATGCGAAGATTGCTTCAAATAGTTGAAAAAGAGGTTTATCACTGTAGTAGTGCTCACACTAGCAACAAGTGGGAAAGTCTTTGTGGTGAAAAAATGATGATTCTAAGAAGGTATTTGGTTGTGTAATGATGTATAATGATAAAGTTATAGACTACACATTAAGGTAATTGAAAATTCATGAGAAAAAAATATCCCACGCATGATCTAGAGTTTAAAACTATGATCTTTTCATTGAAAATTTGGCGGCATTATCTCTATGGGGAGAAATGTGAGATATATACTGATCATAAGAGTATTGAAAATATATTCACATATAAAGATATTAATATGAATTAGTGAAGATGGTTAGAGCTCAGAAAGGACCATGAATTCTCAATCCACTACAATCCTAGTAAGGAAAATAAGGTGGTGGATGCTCTAAGTAGAAAAGATCATGTATCTCTATCAACATTGATAATTGAGAAGTATACAATATTATTATATTTGAAAAGTATGGACATAGGAATTATTAATTAAGGAAAATTATCAATCATTTATAAAATTATTACTCAACCATACCTTGTGGAGAAAGTAAATGATGCTCAAATAATTGATGTGGAAATTCAGAAGAAGGTGGAAGTCATGAGAAATGGAAAATAATCAAAGTTAAGAATGGATGAGGAAGTATTCATGATATTTGGGTCACAACTATGTTTACCATATAATCCAAAGATAAGGAAATAGTTTCTAAATGACACACATAGCTCAACCTTATATATTCACCCATGGAGCACAAATATGTATCAAGATCTAAGAGAGCACTATTGGTGAGAAAATATGAAGAAGAAGATTACTGAATACACATCAAAGTGCATGGTTTGTCAATAAGTGAAGGCTGAAATTACAAAGTGTAAAGGGATGTTTCAACCATTACCTATAACAACATGGAAATGGGAAAACATCACTATGAACTTTTTCGGTGGACTTTTGAATAAATCTAGAGGAAATAATGCTATATGGGTTGTTGTGGATCATCTTATAAAGCCTGATCACTTTATCACAATTCGAAATGACTTCTCAATAGATCAAATTGCATGGGTATATATCAAAGAAGTGGTAAGGATACATAGAGTACCACTATCTATTGTATCCAATCGAGATCTTAGATTCACCGCCAAGTTTCAGAAAAGTCTCCAAAATGCTATAAACACTAAGCTAAACTTTAGTATGGATTATCATACTCAAACTGATGGAAAATCTGAATGGACTATTCAAACATTGGATGACATGTTGAGAGTATGTTCTATGGACTTCGAGGGAGGATGGGACCAACATCTCCCTATGGTCAAGTTATCTTATAACAATATTTTCCACTCAAGCATCCAAACGGCTCTATATTAATCCCTTTATGGGAAAAGATGTAAAACACCGGTATGCTGGGATAAAGTTGGTGAACGTATGCTCATATGACCTAAAATGGTTGAAGAAATGGTAGAAAAGGTGAAAAACATTCATCATCACATCAAGGTAGCCCAAAATCGATATAAGAGTTATGCAGTCAATCAGGAACATGACCCATTGTTTAAGGTTGGAGACATGGTATTCCTCTGCATATCTCCATGAAAGAAGGTAATGATATTTGGGAAGAAAGTAATGCTATGTCCTATGTACATTGGCCCCTTTGAGATCCTTGATCATGATGGAGTTGTGTCATATCAACTAACACTTCCACCTACCATGTGTCAAGTACATGATGTATTAAATGTATCCCTCTTGAGGAAGTACATACCAAATCCCTTACATGTACTAAATTCAGAGGTGGTATAGTTAGAAAATGTTCTATCTTACGAGGAGTATCCAATGAAGATATTGTATCATAGAGATAATTTTCTATGCAACAAGACCACTCACCTGGTCAAAGTACTATGGTAGAACCATAAGTACATAGAGGCAATATTTGAATTGGAGGAAGAAATGAAGGAGAAGCACCCTCACCTATTTTTCCATAGTTTGTAAAATGATATTTTGTGGGAAAAATTTCATAAGGGGAGAAGAATGTAATGACCCTAAATTCTATCAATGGAAATATCATTATTATAATTATGTCATATAGTAAAAAATACATTAAATCACATAAATACCACAAAAAACATTATATATGAAGAATGAAATAAATAAAAAGTGTTTATAGAAATTAAGTAACCTAAACCAATGGAATAGTAACATGACCTTTGGAATAGTAATGCGACCCTTAGGAATAGTAAATAAGCCAATAGAATAGTAACCCCACCTATAAAAGTATAAATAAAATTTTATTATCTGATAAATGAAAGTATGATATAACAATATCTTGGAATATGTAAACAAACGTTTTAGAAATAATAAAGCAAATGTTGAGATTTTGGTAAGTTATAAATATTTAATTATAATTTTATAATTAATATAATGATTTAAAATAAAATTTATTTTTAAAAAATGTATTCATAAATTAATATTTTTCTGTCCTATTATTATAAGACAATTTTATGAGACCCTCATTATTTTCTCAAAGTGTTATAAAATCAGTTATAATTTTAAAATTAGTATTTTTCTAATAAATGATGGTTTTAGTTAAAAAATAAATTTCTTATATTTAGAAAATTATTTTCATAAAATGGATTTCATTTCTGAATTCTACACGTCGAAAAATAGTTAGGGTGAATTTATTTGATTTTTCTAAAAAAGTTGAATTTTTGGTAAATAGTGAAATACAGTAATTTACAGTATGAGCTAAATACATGAATTATCGAGTCATAGATGATGTAGGTGTAATTAAAGACCCTAATATAGAAATAAAATTAATTATTTTAATATATTTAGTGATAATTATCTACCTATTCATAGTCTTGAGAAAAAATAATAAACTAATGAATAAAATAATGAGAAAACACCCCTCTCCATTATAATACCATCCCTCACCACCTCCTCTCCTCACAAATTCCAAGATTTGAGAATTATCCTAATTTTGTGAAATCCCCTTAACAAGAACCCCCCAATTTCTATTATCCCTTGTTCTTATCAAAATATCAAAACCTTTTCCCTAAGGTGGTTCTAAAGGAGGACTAATCCGTGAGGTAAAAACCTCATTTATTTTCTTTTAATTTCTTTTAATTTTTTTTCTTTTCTTATTCTATCCTAACCTCCCCTTATACAAGTTACATGATAAAAAAATTATATTTTATATAATATAATTTTATTATGTTAATTTCAAAAACCATCATCATATCTCTTCCCCTCTCCCTTTGTACTAAAAATGAAAACATCATATGTGATGCGCTTATTTATCACATTCAAGGACAACGAGTTTTCTATTTCCATTAACACCTTCAAGGCTAATCATAAAACCATATTTATAGTTAAAAAATATTTTAATATATGTAATACAACCTATGTAATATTTTTTAACCATTATATGTACATGATATTAATTAATAAAACAAAACTATTTCGTGATGACAAAAAAACGCCAAAATAATCTTAACGATTATCACTAACATCTTATCTAATGATTTATCATCACCCCAAATAAAAAAATGTGTTATATAATCATTAAATATTTTTTATGTTCATTAATAAAAAATAAATTCAATTCTGAATATCTATTTTCATTCTATATGATCTTTCATACACGTATACAAGCAAACCGATCATGAAAACTAAGAAAATGAACACTCTCAAACAATGAAATTGAACACTATAACCCAAAAAAAGGCCATAAATGACATTAATAAACATTAATAAATAAAATATATGTAAAGTAGGTTATGTAAATATTAATTAATTAATCTAATTTTATTATTTAGGACATAAGTACAAGTCTAGAACCATTTTAGACATAAGGTATGTGATTCTTTTAGAACCACCATACTTTCATTGGGTTACGTTTTCTCTCTCTTCACCACAATTTAATTATTCTTTATTTTAATATATTTCTTCTAAAATATATGTATACTTTTTAAAATCATGTATTCATATCATTTCTTTTATCTTTGATGGGTAAATACATGTTTTACAAAGTTCACTTCTCAATTCTTCTCGATAAGCAAGCCCGATTAAAGAGAACTTCTCGATTTATTACCCATTTTCAAGTTAAATACCTAATCAATTTTAAGATTACATTATTTTTTAGATCATTAATTTTATCATGAAAAAAATTCTTGGTTAATTTCTGGTTTTCTACAAAAAATTACAACTTCTCTATTTTAAAGAATCTTTAACATTCTCCTTAAACAACACTAAAATGTTTTATTTATAAAGTTTATTAAACCATATTTTTTACTTGTTTTCACTTAATTTTGAAATAAATTATCATTATTTATGCCTATTTTCCCTTATTAATTTCCATTTATGACTGGAATCCATTCTTTCATGGACACCTTTGCAATACACCCATTTGATATTCCTTATGACAAGATTACAATACCCATTTATTTCTATGGGTAACCCTTATGTTTATGTTTGATTACTTATGTATGATTCTTAATTTGGAATAAACATTCACTAACATGTTATTACGGGTGTTACAAAATAGTGTTCCAATGCATTGGGTAATGTTTATTCTTATGAGATGTCATGTTGTGAATGGGATTGAACCTAATTCCTTTATGGGACTTTGTCCACCATGTGATATAGTCTTGGTAGTTAACCTTGAATCATGTTTTAATAATGTTATATGTTTTTTCCACATTATTATTATGTCATGGTTATATGGTCTCATGTTATACATGTTATTATTCCTTATGTATATTCATGTTTCATGACTTTTATGTCATCATGTTATGCCCTCTAACCTGTGTTCTATGTTTATTCCTATGCTTATTCCCTTAATGGGATTTTTAGCTCATCCCTTTTGTTCGTATATTACCCAAGTTATCCTATGTTTATATAAGGTATAAAAGTTAGTTAGGATATCATTATGAATATTATATAAAATATGTTTTTATTTTGGTTTCATTATGTTTAATTATGTTCCTAATCTTCCAAAGACACTTGACTTTACGGTCCTTGGTTATATTTGATGGTTAATTATGATAAAAAAATATTATAATATTTTTAAAATTATTGGGATGTTATAATGTGTTTCTATGGTTTTAATCCCAAAATTTTGAGTAATTATTGTATATATATCACATTTAGCAGTTTTGTGCATAGTTTTATGTTTAATTATTAAATTGATTAAAACTTGATTTTTAATTATTTATTTTATCTTTGGAATTATTAATATAAAGGCGACACTTAATGTTGGATGTTTTTATAATTATTTTAGGTGTCCATAGTTTATTATTAATAAATAAAAATTGTACTATGGTAAAATGAGAAATATGGAATTGTTGGTTGAGTTTACTGCTTGTATTTGACTTTGGGGATTCCAAGTATAACGACCCTGATCTTTAATTCACACTTAAACATGATTTATTACATAAAATTAATTTGATACAACATAGAATATCGATAGGTCTAGTGACTTTGGGGTTTAGGATAATTACACAACAACCTAAAACATGAAATACATCATCCTTATTGAAAACTTCCTTTACATGACCACTATATTCCCTATCACATAGCATTGCATGGGATAACCTGAGGACATGCATAAGAAAAAGGTGAGATATAAAGCCTAGTAAGGGAATAAACATTGAATAACTTGAGGAATACAGTACATGTTAGACAATAGTCATATCAATGGATCACAAGAGAAACATTAACATAAAGGCGTGATAAAGCATGATAATCATAACATGGAAATGTGGCAACAACATTTAACATGATTTTAGCATGATACAAGGCTCATTGCACATGGAGGATGAGTAAAACCTAATTTCACTTGAATTATAATGATTAAACCCTCATTTATCTTGACGTATCATGATACTAATCTTTACCCAATGCATTGGAGTGCTATCTGGGAGCACCCTTCTTAAACAATTCATTTTATGCATAAATGTGCCAGATGGATCATATAACATGGATTCATTAAAACCTATCATTTATTACATGATAAAGGAATTGTGGAATTCATACATGAAACACTATAACCAATACATGAATGTGTATAAAGGTGAATACCCTTGATAGAGAAATGGGTATGGTATTCCCTACACGATGACATTGGCTTGGAAAATCGCGGTGCAATTTCGGCAGCGTAACGACATGTCATAAGAATTCATAAAAATGGTTCATGAGAGAGAAATTTGTGTATAATCATATTTAAATAAAATTTAAAGTAAGGGGATCATATAGATACATTTCCCAAAAAATGTAATGGAAATTAGACTCATAATACAAAACAATTTCTTGAACGCGAATGAGAGGAGACAATTTCCTTACGAAAATCCGGCATGGTAACGAGTGTACATGGAAGGCATTAATGAGAGATAAAGAGGTATCTCATAATTTAAAACATAATGAGTGTAGTATAGGGTAGGTGTGAAATTATACCCCAACATTTTTAATTGAAAGTAAAAGGGTATAACATCATAATGAAATTGAGACAAAAATAAAAAGGCATAAATCCCTTACATGGAGGTGTGATCCCAAAGGCTTGAGAGAGCCTTGAGAGAGGTTTATTGGGAGTTTGGGATGACTTGGTTGGATTTTAGAGAGATGAGGGTAGAGGTTGGACAAACTCCAAAGTCTTTGAGTGAAGAGGAAGTGGGAGTTTGGGTGGGTTTATATAGAAAAGGAGAAGGAATTCTTTATTATTTAGGTTTGGGACACCTCACATTAAACTAATCAAAAACACAAACCATAACACGGTTTTTTCCATTGGTTTTTTTTCCAAAGGGGAGTGTAAAACAATATTTTATAACGCCAATGGTAGAACATATTAAAATAATAGGGTGGCTTATGTGGAGGTGAGTCACACTCTCAAAGGAAATTCATTTAAAAAGGAAAAATGATTTATATGTCTTGAAGGGTCCACTACAGCTTTGAAAAATAAATCAAACAAATCTAAAATAACATTATTTTAATGGTAAAACATATATTGTCCGAAAATATATTTTATAGTATTTTATTACATCACTATTGGGTCATTATGATGTCATAAAGCACATTATAAATTTAAACGGTATTTAATGTTTTTACCCAAAAATTCAACGGACTTAGAAAATTATGAAAAATTAACCATTGGATAATTTTAACATCTTGATTTAGAATATAATATTCATTTTATCTAAATAATTTTCTAAATATGTGAGTTTTTACTTTTAAAACAAAAACTGACATTTATCAAGAATTCATTAGTTTTGATGAAAAACAGCTTTGAAAGCATAATAAAACTTACAATCACATTCATAAAATTATAAAATAATTTATATTTAATAAAAATTAATTTAATAAAAATTAATTTAATAATAATAATATTTTATTAAAATATTATTTAATTCAAAAATCCATTAATTCATTACAATAGATTTCTTAGTTGAATATTAACTAAAAATAAAATTTTTACTTTAAAAACTATTTACAAAGTAATAATAATAAAATAAATGTATATTAATTATTATATACAAAAATAATGAACATATTAATAGTGCACTAATGTCTTGTTACATAACCTCTTATAACACCCACATAAAACCGAAGGGTAAGGTGTGTGATGGTGACCGACTCTTGGGGGGCTTAGATAACATTGCTCGGGTGGTAATCTCTATCAACTTCCACTTCTCTCATAGGAGGTACCACTTGAGATTAACGTATTCAAGCTCAGCTTGGGCTTGGTAAAAGTGAAGCTCAATGGTGCCACATCCTTTCTGAGCTCTGAAAAATGGGCTTCAAATGGGGAAAGTCTACTGGATGAGGCCATCGCTTCCATTTTCTGAGTAAATTGGATTTGTTAAAGCCTTATATTTATACTAATCATGTGATCACTGTTGAATGGCTATATTAGAAATAGTCACAATTCTTAATGGTATTTTAAAATCTAAAAACACAAAACCAAATAAGTTCACATTTTACATAATGAGACATTTAATTAGATCAAGAAGAGTTTTCATTAATGAAATTTTGGGTCTTTACAATCTTACTCCCTTAAGAAATTTCTTCCTAAAAATTTTCCTTTTTCACACTAAAACAGATGTGGGTAACTTTGCTTCATCATTTCCTCTGATTCCCACATCGCTTCTTCAAAATTGTGGTTTCACCACAACAACTTGACGAGGGGCATTGTCTTATTTCGTAGAACTTTTTCTCTATGATCTAATATCTTCACTAGTTGCTCCTCATAAGAAATATCATCCTCTAACTATACCACCTCTGAAGAGAGTACATGTGAAGGCTCTGGTATGTACTTCTTTAAGAAGGATACATGAAATACATCATGTACTTTGGCCATGGTAGGTGCAAGTGCTAGTTGATAGGACACAACCCCAACACGATCAAGAATCTTAAAGGGGCCAATATACCTAGGACTTAACTTCCCTTTCTTTCCAAACATCATGACCATATTCCATGAGGATATGTGTAGAAACACCATTTCTCCAACTTTAAACTCAAGGTCTCAATGACAGTTATCTGCATAACTCTTCTGTCGACTCTGGGATGCCTTGATATGCTGCTGAATGGTTTTCACCTTCTCAACCATTTCTTCCACCATTTCAGGTCCTAGCAGCTTATGCTCACCAACTTCATCCAAACATGCTGGTGTTCTACACCTTTTCCCATAAAGGGATTCATATGGTTCCATTTGGATGCTCGAGTGGAAACTGTAATTGTAGAAGAATTCAACCAGAGGAAGATTTTGATCCCATCCTCCTTTAAAGTCCATTGAGTATGCTCTAAACATGTCCTAAAGTGTTTGGATAGTCTACTCAGATTGGCCATCAATTTGAGGATGATAGGTTGTACTGAAGTTCAACTTAGTATCCAGAGCATGTTGAAGACTCTTCCAAAACTTAGAGCTGAATCTTGGATCTTGGTCGGATACAATAGATAGTGGTACTCCATGCAGAATTACCACTTCCTTGATATATATATGTGCATGTTGATCCAATGAGAAATCCTCCCGAATTGTAATAAAGTGTGCAGACTTTGTAAGATGATCCACAACAACCCAGATTGTATTGTCACCTTTGGATTTCTTTGAAAGTCCGGTGACAAAGTCCATGGTGATGTTCTTCCATTTACATGATGGTATGGGTAATGGTTGCATCATCCCCTTAGACTTCTATTTATCAGCCTTCACTTGCTGACACACCAGGAAATTTGATGTAAATTCAGCGATCTCCTTCTTCATATTATCCCACCAATAATGCTCTCGGAGATATCAATACATTTTCATGTTTCCTGGGTGAATAGAGAAATTTATACTCTGTGCATCATCCAAAAGATCCATCTCCAGCTCTGATCTTGATGGAACACATAGTATTTTCCCAAATCATAGAATTCCTTCTTCATTAACATTGAACTTTGAGTATTTACCTCTTCTAGTAGCTTCTACTTTCTTATAAATTCCCACATCATCCTTTTGAGCATCCTTTAATATTTCCAAATGAGACAGTTGAGCAATAATTTGTGAAAGGATTGATGATGTTAATTTCTTTATGATTCTCATGTCTATCTTTATCAAATCTAAGAAGATTGGATCCTTCTCAATTCTCATCAGGGATAGAATCACTGGGTCCTTTCTACTTAGAGCATCTGCCATCGTGTTCACTTTCCCAGGGTGGTAATGGATTGAACATTCATAGCCTTCGATTAGCTTTAACTATCTTCATTGGTGCATGTTAAACTCATTCTCTGTGAATATATACTTGAGGCTTTTGTGGTCCGTATATATTTCACACTTCTCCCAAAAAAGATAATGCCGCCAAATTTTTAAAGTGAAGATCACCGCATCCAACTCCAGATCATGTGTTGGATAATTATACTCATGAACTTTCAATTTCCTTGAAGCATAGGCAATGACTTTGTCATTTTTCATCAACACACATCCCAAGACCTTCTTCAAAGCATCACTGAATACCACAAAACGTTCTCCACTTGTGAGTAAAGTGAGAACGAGCACAGTGATAAGCCTCCTTTTTAACTCCTTAAAGCTTTTTTCGCATTCATAACTCCATGAAAACTTCACTCCCTTCCAAGTTAGCTTGGCAAGAGGGTTGGACAATTGAGCGAAATTTATCACAAATCATTGATAATATCCAGCTAACCCCAAAAGTTATGGATATCCATTACCAATGTTGGCCTCAGCCACCCCTTTATTGTAGCTATCTTGGAGGGATACACAAATATCCCATTGCTTGTGATGATATGGCCCAAGAACGATACCTCCTTTAACCATAACTCACACTTTTTATATATTTAATAGAGCTTATCCTTCCGAAAGGTCTCTAGTACAGTTCTTAGATGCTTCTCATGATCCTCCATGGTTTTGGAGTATATTAGAATATCATATTTAAAGACTACCACAAATTTGTCTAGGTAATATATAAAGACTCTATTCATCAATTCCATAAAGATTTATGTAGCATTGGTGAGTCTGAAAGGCATTACTATGAATTCATAGTGCCCGTATCTTGTACGAAAAGTAGTCTTGGGGATATCTTCCTTCTTCACCCTTACTTGATAATATACTGACCGCAAATCCACCTTGGAGAAGTATTGTGCTCCACGCAGCTGATTGAACAAGTCACCGATTCATGGGAGAGGATACTTCTTCTTTATCATGATTTTGTTAAGCTCACGATAATCGATGCAAAGGCACATTGACCCATTTTTATTATTGATGAAGAGGACTGGTGCCCGCCATGGTGAAGCACTTGGGCGTATAAATCCTTTATCTAGATTCTCTTGTAGTTGTTTATTCAGCTCCTCAAGTTCTACAACAATTATTCTATACAGAGTCTTGGATGTTGGTAACGACCCAGGTATAAGTTCAGTTGAGAATTCAACATCTCTTCTAGGAGGAAGACTAGACAATTCCTTGGGAAACACTTCAGAAAATTCCCTCCCATAGGCATGTCTTCAAGTATGGTTGCTTCCTTGGACTCAATCATCTGAGCCATATACACATTCTCATAGGGCAGTAAAATATATTCTTGAGATGATGGAGCTAAAGAAGATTCATCTTCCTCCTTGCACTTGTATAGAATCAGGGGTCGATTCTCCACATGGAGAGTGATTTCCCTCTCACGGGAATTTATATTGGATCTATATAAGGAAAGCCAATCCATGCCGAGAATTGCATCAAATTACACCAGAGGGAGTCTGATAAGGTTCACTGGAAAGTTCAGTCCATATATTATGATAGGGGAGGAGTTATATCCATGGGATTCAATGATTTCCCCAGTTTCCATACTCACTGACATCTTTACTTCCATGATTTTTAGTGGTGTTGGGATTGTTCTACTAAAAATTTGAGATATAAAAGAATGATTAGAACTAGAATAAAAAAGCATGTTCTCTATTATTTAATGAATAACTAGTGTAGTTATCACCACTTCGTTTTTGGGGTTCACTTCAGTGGTAGTGATGGAAAAAGATCGCCCTTGCAGCCTCAGAGGTTGTTGGTTGCCTCCGAAAACCCTTGTCTTAAGGCACTGATTTTCAAAGTGCCCTTGTTCTTTGTAGTAGAAGTAATGAAAAATGCGATGGGAGTCGAACCGAGTGTTCCTCTCCTCTGTCGTAGCTGCAGGTTGTTTTGCTGATAGTTAATAGTTAGGTTCCCTTCTCCTCCACACCTAAAGAATTTCCTAACCCCCTTTAGGAATTTTATAGGGTGCTTCTTTCTGCACCTTTATAAAGTGGGGTGATGGATCTTCTTACCACTGTTGGATTTATCCATCGGACCGCCAGTATTGAATTCCACCTTACGATTCTTATCCCCATGATACCCCTAGGATTCCCAAATATCCATTTCAACCTTGAGGGCACATCAGACAATTTCTTCATAGCTGTCAAAGTCACAGATCGCCAGTGCTTTCCGCAGGATAGGTTTCAGCCCACCAAAGAAGTGGTCAACCTTGAATTCAGGGGTAATGATAAAGCCATAATCATATCATGAAAGCCTTGTAATGTTTTCCTCGTATGCTCCAACAGATTCGTCATCTTTTTTTCTTGAGGTCAAAGAAGTCCCTTTCCATCTTAAGTCAGAGGGTGCGTGGAAAATATTAATCAAAAAACATATTTTGGAAATCCTTCCATTCAAACACCTCGATCTACTATTTAGGATTTGTATTTTTGATCAACATCCACCATTGATCAGCTTCACCCTCCATACGATAAGCAGCCAGGAGAACCTTCTCTTGTTCGGAACATTGAAGTATGGAGAATATCTTTTCAATGGAGTTGATCCATTGTTCGGTGATTGAGGGATCAGATGATCCCTTAAAATTAGGAGGCATTTGTCTCATAAAGCTCTCGATAATGACTTGTTCTTTCTTAGGGGGGGTTGAATGTTCCTCTTGAACCATGTTTCTATTCAAATCTTGAGTTAACTGAGAGAGAAGCGTGACAAATTTTGTGATTACTGCTCCCATCGGATTGGGCATCTCATTAGTACAATCATCGCATTGATCTTCACATCGCTTGTTAGCTCGATTCCTCCTATTACCGGCCATTGTCTGGAATAAAAGGAGAGTTAGGGGTAACACATAAAGGGTAATCCAAAGAAAAAATCTAATGACTTATAAATAACTTTTATTTCCTTAACTTATGAATCTATAGGCTTCAATATATGTTATCCATGATCTACTTTCTAACATATATTATTAGGGGAGTTTTTTTAATTCCCTTAATAAGGGTTCATACTAAGCTTTTGAATTTACCAAAGCATATCCCCTGGGAGTGTTATAACCAAGAGTGCAGTAAGGACCGTTGTCATGTACCAGGATACCTCGGGTCAAGCCAGAAACTCCTTTTCGGGGTTTTCACCCCTAGGTACATCTGTGCCAGAGCTGCCTCTACCTGCTCGTATCTAGACAAAGATGAATTTTCTTGATAAAACACTTACTCAATAATCACTAAAACTTAGGGATGTTTTTATTATACTTAGTCTTATCTCTAATGATTTACTAGGGTTTTTAAATCCTAATCCCAAAAATAACTAAACCTATCCTGTAATACCATCTATAACAACCCTTCTCTTTAATTCACATGTAAACATGATTTATTACATAAACTTCATTTGATACCACATAGAATATCGAGAGGTATAGTGTCTTTGGGTATTAGGATCATTACACAAAAACTTAAAACCTAAAATACATCATCCTTATTGAAAAATTCCTTTACATGACCACTACATTCCCTCGTACTTAGCATTGCTTGGGATTACCTGAGGACATGCATAAGAAAAGGGTGAGCTATAAAGCCCAGTAAGGTAATAAACATGGAATAACATGAGAAATACAGTACACGTTAGACAATAGGAATATCTATGGAGCACAATATAAACATTAACATAAAGGCGTGACCAAGCATGATAATCATAACATGGAAATGTGGGAACAACATTTAACATGATTTTAGCTTGAGCCAAGGCTCATTTCACATGGAGCATGAGTAAAACCTCATTACACTTGAATTAGAATGAGTAAACCCTCATTTCACTTGATGTATCATGATACTAATCTTTACCAAATGCATTGGAGCTCTATCAGGGTGCACCCTTCTTAAACATTTCATTTCATGCATAAATGCGCCACATGAATCATATAACATGGATTCATTAAAAATCATCATTTATTCCATGATAAAGGAAATGTGGAATTCATACATGAAACACTATAATCAATATGAAAATGTGCATAAAGGTGAATACCATTGATAAATAAATGGGTATGGTATTCACTAGATGATGACATTGACTTGAAAAATCACGGTGCAATTTCAGCAGTGTAACGACGTGTCATAAGAATTCATAAAAATGGTTGTTGAGAGAGAAATGGGTGTATCATCATATTTAAATGAAATGGACAGTAATGGGGTAATATAGATAAATTTCCCAACAAATTTAATGGAAATTAGACTCATAATACAAAACAATTTCATGAATGTGAATGAGAAGAGAGAATTTCCTTACGAAATTTCAGCATGGTAACGGGTGTACACAGAAGGCATTAATGAGAGAGAAAGACATCCCTAGTCATTTAAAAAATAAATAGGGAAGTATAGGGGAGGATAAAAATCATACCCCAACATTTTTAATTGAATGTAAAATGGTATAACATTATAAGGAAATTGAGACAAAAATGAAAAGGAAGAAATCCCTTACTTGGAAGTGTGATCCAAAAGGCTTGGGAGAGGCTTGAGAGATGCTTCTTGGGATCTTGGGGATCCTAGGGAGGATTATAGAGAGGGGAGGAAAAATTTTGGGAAAACTACAAAGGTTTTGAGTGAAGAGGAAGTGGGATCTTGGGTGGATTTATATAGGAAAGGAGAAAGAATTTTTTATTATTTAGGTTTGTGACATCTCACATTAAACTAATGAAAACCACAAACCAGCTCATGGTTTTTGCCCATGGTTTTTTACAGTGGGGAGTGTAAAACAATATTTTATAATTCCAATGGACGAACTTCTTAAAATAATAGGGTGGCTTATGTGGAGGTGAGTCACACTCTCAAGGAAATTCATTTAAAAAGGGAAAAAGGTTTATAAGTCTTGAAGGGTCCACTGAAGATTTGTAAAATAAATCAAACAAATCTAAAATAACATTATTTTAATAGAAAAAAATATATTGGCCAACCATATCATTTATTGTATTTTATTACATCTCTATTGGGTCATTATGATGTCATAAAACACATTATATATTTAAATTGTGTTTAATTTTTTTACCTAAAAATTCGACTGCCTCATAAAATTATGAAAAATTAACCTTTGGATAATTTTGACATCCTAATTCCAAAAATAATATTAATTTTATCTAAATAATTTTCTAAATATGTAAATTTTTACTTTTAAAACAAAAAATGACATTTATCGAAAATTCATTGGTCTTGACAAAAAACAGCTTTCAAACCATAATAAAAATTACAATCGCATTAATAAAATTATACGATCATTTATATTTAATAAAAATTAATTTAATAATAATAATATTTTATTAAAATATTATTTAATTAAAAAATCCATTAATTCATCAAAATATATTTCTTAGTTGAATATCAACTAAAAATACTATTTGTCCTTTAAAAACTATTTACAAAGTAACAATAATAAAATGAATGTATATTCATTATTATATACAAAAATAACGAACATATTAATAATGCTAATGTATTGTTACATAAACCCTTATAACACCCGCATAATACCAAAGGGTAAGGTGTGTGATGGTGACCGACTCTTGGGGTGGCTCAGATAACATTGCTTAGGTGGTAATCTCTATCAACATCCACTTCTCTCGTAGGCGGTTCCACTTGAGCTTAATGTATTCAAGATCAGTTTGTGCTTGGTCAAGAGCGAATCCCAATGACGCCACCTCCTTTACAAGCTCCGAAAAATGTTCTTCATATGGGGTAGGTATAATGGATGAGGCCATTGCTTCCTTTGTCTGAGTAAATTGGATTTGTTAAAGACCTATATTTATACTAATCATGTGATCACTATTCAACGACTATATTAGAAATGGTCACAATTCTTAATGGTATTTTAAAATCCAAATTCACAAAACTGAAGAAGTTCACATTTTATGTAATGATACATTTAATTAGATCAAGAGGAGTTTTCATTAATGAAATTTTGGGTCGTTACACCAAGCCTAGAAAAAAGTGGCTATGTTTTGAAGATTTTATAAAATGTTATGTTTTGTATGTATTATTTTTATCTTGTATGAATTTTTGGGAATTTTCAAAGAAAGTTTCTTATTTTATAATCCCTTATACTATTTTGTAAGGATTTATAATCTATTTCATAAGCCTTCATGAATTTCAAATTACTTTAAGAATATTTTCATATGAATTCACAAGACATAAAAATTTACAATTGTTTGAATTTGTAAAAGGAATGAATATTTAATAATACTTCCAAATATCATATAATTTCCAGACTTAGTGAATTATTGGGAATTATTATAGATAAAAATTTGTGATATGCATACAGGTTACACTGAAAACCAATACCTGTATACTGGTTATTTAGAAGTTTAGTGAGTTGGGTAAAGGTAGTCTAGATCATATGACTATACCAGATTACCTTTCCATCATTGATAGATTGGGGTTTCCACATCATTATTCATGAAACCTATTACAAGTGACCATATGGATTATAATATGAATGATATTCCAATTGAAAGAAAATAATTGAAGCTGTATATTTCATGGAGATTAGAATACTGTAAAGGAGAAAAATCCAATTGGAAAGGAAAGATTGAGTATTTAAAAAGGGATATAATTTTAGTGATTTTACTGGGGTTTAGAAAGAGGTCAATTTTTGTCTATAATAGAATAAGTGTTCATACTGAAGAAGAGGACTCATGAAACATGAATGAATCAAGTGCTTCTACTCATTTTATGCTTTCATCTTATTCTATTAGCTCTGTAATGATGTTTTATTATCCTTTAAATTTTTATACCATTTATGTTTAGGGGTAAAATTTTGATTTATTGTGGAATGAAGGGATATAACTTTTGTAATTATTGATTCTTTTAACTTAATTAAATAAAATTATCTCACTTCTATTATCTGGTTTCAATATTCAGGTAGAAGTATTTATTGTCATGCGTGTTTGATTTGATATTAATATTGTTCATTTTTATTACTTTGGTCGATGATCTATAATCTATATCCACTTATTTATGGTCTATATATGACGAAATAGTCTAGATTTGAGTGGTGAAGTGCTTGGTGATAGTCAACACATATGGAAGTGATAGTGGGAACTCTTCATTGTTTAGGAAGAATACGAACCAATTGGGAATTGCCTAAGTCAACTAGGAGGGTTCACTATAATAATTTCACAAATAAGAAGGAGGGTAAACCAAGATGATATTTAGTTAGGAATATTATCACCTTCACTATTTGACCAAGTGGGGGAGGGGTAGAAATTTTTAATCTTCTCACTTATTAGTCATCCAAAGGAAGGGAGGGATAATTTTAAGACTATGATATAATTGCAATATGATACCCATCCTTGACCTGATCACCTTTCCCATATAACTATTTTCAATATCTTTCTTCATAACTTTATTTAGTTTTCAAATCCAAACAATCTGAAAACAACACCTTTTCTCTAACTAAAGTGACAATAGATTTTAGGTCACTCCTATTTGGAGACTACCCTAGGGTTACCACTACTACTAAATTTAACCTAGTAATAATTTATTTTTTGACACCCCATGATAGTAATTTGTCATAGGACCTTTTATATTCTTGTTTTGATAAGAGAAACCTCTCCTATAATTTTTTTCTTTATATTCTTCTTCATTTTCCATGGTAATCCTATAATTTTTGGGTTATATTTTTTAAAAACATTAATAAAATATTAATAAACCAATCTTATTATCATCCTCTTTCTATAGTTGTATTTTTTTTGTTTTAAAATTAGTTTTGATTTTACTGGTATTAATTTCCTAAACCCCATTTAAATTTCTTACATGTGTGAGTTATTTTCTTTCTATATTCTTGTGTTATTTTTGGTATGTAAAAATATTTTATTATACCATAATTTTTTATTTTCTTCTATTAAATATTCTTAAACAAAAAAACATCAAATTATTGACCATCCCAATATATGATTAATCATCACATTAGGGTGAGTCATAATTTAGGGATGTGAAGTGGATTGAGATATTTCCTCATTTAATGTTATTTGAATTAACATTTCATTTGTTAAACTAGATATCTCATGGGTTAAGGTAACTTATTGTTTAACATGTTGATTCAAAATATTATTGTAAAAAATTACACTAGGATTCATAGACTATTTAATCATTCATAAATAAGATTTTATTAAGATCAAAACCCTAGTACAGGCTTAGAAAAAATCCTAATAATTAGATAATTCAAATAAAAATCATATTTTGAAGTTTAAGTTAATTTAATGCAATGTTTTTCAAAGATTAAGGACATAATAAGATTATGTACCCAATCTTGAACTCATAACAATATATATTAAATTGTTAAATTAAACTTCATTCATCAATAAATCTAAATAATATTTACAAAAAACCCCTATTCAAAATAAAATAGAAAATAATAGATTCTAAAAATATAGAACCATCACTGAGGATTTGACTCATGTGTTTCTATAAAAAATACAACATAACATCTAAAATTTGATGGTTGATAGGTGAAAATCATCTATGCTTCAATAGTCCCCTAAAATTAATTATATAAGAATATACAAAAAATTAATTCCTATAGACCAACCACTATAAATCAACAATAATTCAACCTAATAGAAATATAATAGAACACATCCTAAATCTATTAAACATCACAAAAACCTAAATCCATAACTGAGATAATCTACCCTACTTTCAAATATATACTTCAATCAAGAAAATATTAAAGGAAATCATATCCTCACAACTTCACATCAAAATAATGATAGATGAAAAGAAAACCATTAATTAGGGCTTCCTTTAGAAAAATAAAGAGTAAAACATATGATTTTTGGTGATTTCACCATGTCATGGTTAAATAAAAAATCCAAACCCGAACTACGATAAAATAAAATAAAAAAGAGGGAATAAGATAAGAATAGAAGGTAAGAGAGGAATATTTACCTTGTATTTAGTGGATGATCCCACCTTGGATCAACTGTGAAGCCAGGAGAAGAAGGATATGTTGTATGAATCTTTGGGAGATACCTACATATGACTAGAGAGGAATGAAATTGAATGAGGTGAAATTGGGGATAAATGGGTCAAGTAATGATTAAAATAATATTTCCCTTTTTAATTAAAAAATAAAATTGGGTATACTAGGTACCCATTGGAGGGTCATCAGGTACCTGATGGCACTACTTGAGCATCCTCAATGCTACTCAGTCCATCAGGTACCTAACACTTCCCCCCCCGAGTACTTAGTGCCACCTTTAGTCTTAATAATTTAGGTTCCACCACCCCAGTCTTTCTTAAACTCTCGAAGCACTTATAGAAACACAAACCATACCCAAAATACAGATATTTCCTCCATTAAATCTTATAATTCTAAATTTATTCCTAAAATTAAAACCGATCACCCAATGAGAACAAAAAAAATTAAAATAACGCACTCTATAATCAACCAAAATTTCTACTTGAGGGTTTTTAACAGATTAATCTATATAACTGGAACAAAAACTGTTACACCCCCACCATATAACTTATTGTCCCAAAGAAGTCTGAGGATAGCTTACCCAAAGAATAAATTTCTTACTATGAAAACTTTTAACATGAAGATACATGGATGATATTTATGTCAATCATAATGATTGATGTTTCAGGAAATTTTAAAATTGAGTGATCTCAATGTTGTGTTTTGTTTTAAAATGAAAAAAATATAGATCAATACCTCCCACAAACCTCAATCCACCAAAACATATTTGATGACTGGATCAAGGCATCAACCAATTCATCAACCACTACCATAATGTGAAACTCCCAATTCCAACACAAGTTAATTTTTTTTAAGATTCTACTATCTACATGGAATATCGATAACTACTACATGCATACAAATTCTTAATAGCTCATTACACCACTAATATATAATTACTAAAAAAGGAAACAATCTTTAACACCACCAAATCAAATTATCATTCCAAGATCTAATCCATCTTCAAATTATCAACACTTGATCAAGGCACAATAAATCATACCAAATCATCACCACACTTCCACAACAAGACTCCCAAAATCTTGAAAATAATCTAATACAAAAAGATCCCTAAAACCTGAGACACAATCTTACAAACCCTAAATACTCAAACATCATTACCAAACTACCCCTACTCTTATAACACTCCTTATCATAAGAGTGACCTCAGGTCTCCTATGATTGATATACCTCTAAATTTTAATTTGTTAAAATACCTTCATTGTTAAAATGGTTATTATAGAAAAAATATTCCCATATTAAAAGTAGTGGTTAAAACCATTCTAAAAAATGTTGTAGTTTACAAAATTATCTCATTTAATAATTTAATTTGTCAAAAAAAAAAACTCTCGAATTTACTTTATAAAATAGTCCACTTTCCCCATAACTACTAATTTTAAAACCATTTTCCTTTTAAAATATAAATTCTTGAAATCATCTACCTTTTAAAACCTAAGATTTTGAACCATTTTATTACTTTTAAAACATTAATTTTTTTATTCATCTACTTATATACAAGAAAATCATATCATGGAAACAATAACTAACATTTTGGAGGAAAAGTTTTTTAAAATTTCCCTATCAATAAATTAACAACATAAAACATAAAACAATTTGGGTATATAAGTTATAATAGGTTTCACAAGAAAAATAAATAGGAAAAAATGTTTACTCTTAAAAAACCATAAATAGGTGATAATGACACATTTAGAAATAAACACTAACTATAAAATGGACAGCATGATCTGATATATAATCTATATAGAAATTTTACAAAGAAATCAGTAGAAAACAAGCATAAAGATAAATTATACAAGGAATTTAACAAATAATGGATAAAATAAGGAATAAATGACATACTCAGTATATAAAAATATGTAGGAATAAATAATATTATCAAGATTCAAATAACATAAAAATTCTATTATACATTTTTTTCAACATGAAGTAAATAATTAATCTTAACTCAGGTATATATGTGAGTTACTTTAGTTAATTAGATAACTCATAATAAGGTATAAAAGAAATATTTTTTTTGCATTATTAGCTGTTATTTAATTAGTCAAGGCCATTCATGTAACACTCCAAGATTCTACGGTACGTTTCACTTTGAATAATGCAATAGCTTGCATTGTACGCAACTTCGAGACTCTAACACACCATGACTAATCAAAGCAGCCGTTATAAATAGTAATAACCACTTTTTGAAATTTTATAAATTTTATCTTTCAAAATGGACTTCATATTTGGATTCGGAATATTGAAATTAGCCTAGGGTGAATTTCTGGTATTTTTATGAAAACTTTCAATTTTTGATGAATAGTGAAAAAACACTAAGTTATGGTTTAAAAATAAATTTTTATTTAAATAAATTTTTATTTTATTTATATTTAATTAAGGTAAAAATAGATACATAATACTTATATAAGTTAAATGTAATTCATTGAATTTAGTTTTGAATAATTTTAGATATATAAAAATTTTATTGAACTTTTCACCGTCTTTTACCCACCTCGTAGGAGAATTTGAAAATTCACGTAAAACTTAATTTTACCACTACTGTGAGTGGAATTTCAAAAATCCGAGATACATGGTTAATATCAAGGAGTAAAATGTAGTTCAATTAGATAAAAATAATTTTTGGTGAATAGTAAATTTTTACTTTTATTTACCACGGTTAAAAGTAAATAGGGTAATTAAGGGTAAAAATGATATTAATATTAACCTAAAACATGTCCTAATTCTATTGGACAAGCTTATCTCGACCAAAAACAATCTTAGGGATAAAATATTATCATTTAGTTCCACTTGGATTAGATGAGGACATTTATTATGTTTTATTTCAAAGAAGAGTTAAAAGAGTTAAAATCAATGTTTAATTACTAAAACATTTTTAATATTGGGTTATAAATAAGATAAATTTGATTGAAAATATTCATTACAAATATAAAAGGATTTAATATATAATGGTATTTTATTTATAATTTTTATACGTTAAATAATTTAATTTATTTATGACACAATGGTGATGAAGTAATTACCAAATTAATGAAATATTAAAATAATTGATATTATAAATATCCAAATAAATGTAATTTGAGACTTTTTATGAATTAAACTAATTTTATAGGATAATAAAACATGTTATTATTGATTTAATTAACTTTTTTCTAAGTAATCACGCTGTTGTGATTTTCACAAAAATCAAATTCCAAATAGTGTCAAAATTGACATAAAAGAGTTTTTAAAACAAATATTATATTATTAATTCATATTATATTCCTAAAACTCTAAGGTTTGGCCAAAGGAATTATATCATGATATGTGTATTATTAATGGACCACTTAGGGGTCTCTTTTATGTATATAGTAAGTTTATTAACTATATAATATAAAAATACAAAGTGACATGGTAAATGTCAATCTAATTAACTAAGAGTTAAAACTAAAAGATAAGGTTAATATAAGAACCCAAACCTGTCTAAAATCTATTGGTTGAGTTGTTTTCGACCTATACCCACCTTAAAATTTAAATAATACACTTTGGAGCCATTAGAAACCGAATATGAATTTATTATAAAATAATATTTCTAGCTTTTCCAAAGGAGCCCCTTACCCCTCTTATAAAAGGTCACTCCACCTTCTCACTAATTCACACCTTCAAATCCATTTGGATCGTCCAAAACCTGCCCAAATATTCTCTAAACATTCCTCACTTAAACTTAGAGGCATTAGTTTGATAATAAATCCAGCCTAAGGATCCATTTTGATCAAATCAAAAGAAAGAATCCGAAGAAGAGGTAATGTTTTCACCACCCTCTTTCAAGTTCCTTTCTTCTTCAACTTCTTATTTCTTTGTTATTTACATTATCAAATAATAACTCTGGTATCTCCTATATACTATTATGTTATTATAAATATGGTACAACCATATTTAGTATTCTATCCATCCCTTGAATGACATGTCACCATACGTGCGTACGTACGACTTACCGTATCCACGTCGTTGTGTAATTGTTATTCAATACATTATTATTTGGATGGGTATAATAATGATTTTTATTTCATTTAAATAATAAATATAACATGATAATTATTATGTATATATGATACACTATCCAATTATATATTATTTTAATATCAAATGAATGATATTGTCGCTCATGCGTACATACGGACTACCGTCTCCACGAACGGGATGTGATTCATTCCCCATCATATCCATTCAAGTATAATTATCATTTGATGATTAAAAATAATGTTTAAGTACTTGATATAATTCTGTATATGAATAAGATACAACCTATCCATAACAAACCCGGCTTATGTAACAAAACATATAAAAGAAAATAGGTAAGTTAACACCCGAAATGACGATAATACTAAAATATTATTAACAAAGAAATGTTAAAAGATCATATATGATATCATATTAATATTCTTGTATAATTTAATAACAATTATTTCACCATTATACAGGAGGTTAACCTTCCCTAAACCAAGGGAACGTACAAGGTAAGGGTTTATTTCACAATCTCTTCATTATCCGAGGTTGTTTATACGTAATTATCTACTGAGACCTCTTTATCATCCACATCCACGTTTCTTAAAAATGTATTTCAAAACATTATTACTATTTTACAGAATATGGGTTAAAGTCATTTATACCCTTGTGTTACTTTTTATAAGATGTTTAAAATGGAATCTTTCTGTTGTTTTCCAAACAAGGTCCTTTTTAACCTTTTCGACAGAATTAAGGTAAGAATGTCCTTTTTTTAACTTATACAGTGGGTGCGGATATTTTCTGCCGTTATAAAATCTTTGAAGCTTCCCTTACAATCTTATAATAATATTTTCAAATTAAATGTTTTCTTTTATAATTATGTTACTTTTAAATGATTTAAAAAAAGAGATATTTCTCTCAAATAGTTTTGATTTCATCTATGTCAACATCCTTTGATAAATTTTACACTTTTTTGAAGTTGATTTGTAATGATACAAATCTTCCATACTGTATTTAAGGTTTTTTGATATGTTTTACTATGGATGAGTTATTTTTATGATATTAATGGTTTATGATTAATGTTTTGGAATTTCGTATTCTAGTTTTAATACGAATGTTTTCATCCTCTTCTTAAGATGAATGTGTTGGACTAGTATGTTCTGTGTTGGGGACCGGTAAAAGTAAGCCCTCCGGGTTGGGGTCCGTTTACAGTAGACCCTCCGGGTTGGTGTCCAGTTATTAGAGGCACTCCGGGTTGGTGTCCGGTTATTAGAGCCACTTTGAGTTGGAGTCCGGTTACAGAGGCTCTCTTGGATAGAGTCCGGTTAGAGAGGCTCTCCGGGTTGGGTTCCAGTTACAGTTATCCATTAAGTCTTGGCATAAGGCCTTGACACAGAAATTAAAGTTCGACATTATGCATTCCCTTATTATGAAAGTAGTTATTGATATTTCATGTGATTATTAGATTAGTTGAATATCCATGTGAATAATTAAATGGAATTATTTCATTTTATCATTTCCATATTATAATGGAGTTCAAGTTTAAAAGGATTTTGATTTAGTTATACATTGCCTTAAATGTTTATGTTTATTTATGAAAGTTTCTGCTATATTGTTATCCTTACTGAGCATCTGAGATCACCCCTTTCAATGTTTTATTTTTCCCAGGATGTGAAGAAGTATTTTATGAATGACCTGCAAGGATAGTATGAGGGGATATGAAGAAAATATGTTGTTTTATTTTTTTTAATTTATAATGTAATGTATGACTTATGAATATATCTAGTGTTTCCAAGGCTACTAAACTGATCGGTCTTTTGGGATTTGATCCCTTGTGATCATGACAATATTATGTAATAATGCACCGGCTCTGGGTAACTGGGGTCGGGGCATTGCAGTTGGTATCAGAGGAAGTTTAATACAAACCTCGGAAGCTAGAATTAGATAAACTCTGATTAGATCACATATCCCTAAGATATAATTTGAGGATTAGTATAGAATAAATTCCTAGAATTTCAGTATTATAGAGATTTTGTGAGTTTTCCAAGAAATACATCCATGTCTGGATACGAGCAGGTAGAGGCGGCTCTGGCCCAGATGTAACTAGGGATAAAACCTGAAAACACCACTTTGAGCTAGACTCAAATGGAAAATGGTGCACAACAACAGGACTTACTGCACTCTTGGTTATGACACTCCTAGGGGATATTCTTAGGATAATCCTCATTTTCTTTACAAATCATTATGAAGGTTTTATGAGTATACACTTCCTCGAAGAAAAAATATTTTGATGATTATGGATTATATCCATAAATAGTTCAATTTATGTAAAGTGTTTTACAAGTATGGAATTATGTATTTTGATTCATAAACTGATCTAGTTTATGACATTTTTTAGAAATGGATCCTAGTGGAAGAAATGGAAACCCTATCAATGCACGCACTCCATGTAGGGATTTCCCTCCTTCTCAAGATAATTATAGTGGAGCTGGTGATTCAACTGGTGCTGACCAGCTAATCACCATACCAGGACAACTCACTCAGGTTATGAATAATAACCTTACCTGTATAGAGCACCCTGATCCGCAGTGTGGAGGATCAATGTTAGATCGCTTCATGAGGAAAAAACCACCAACATTCAATGGGAGTACAAATCCATTAGTAGCTGAGCAATGGATAAATTCCTTAGAGAAACTATTCCACGCCTTGGGGAGTAGTGGAAGGGAAAACGTTTTCATGGCAGTTTACCACCTCACTGGAGATGCTGATAAATGGTTTTCGTTGATTCAAAACATGAAAGAAGATGATGAAGTATCAAATATGGAATGGAGGGATTTCAAAGAGATTTTCATAGAAAAATACTTTCCTTGTGACCATCAAGCAGATATGGAAAGGCAATTTCTGAGTCTGAGACAAAAGGAAGATTAAAATGTCGCAAAGTATGAGGCTAACTTTAAAAGGTTAGCGAGGCATACTTTAGATTATATACGTAACCCAAGAAGTAGGATTGATCATTTCTTTGATGGGTTAAAACCATTTCTTCTTCGAGCATTAGTCTCAAAATATTTCTCAATGTACGAAGATATAGTATCATGTGCTATCAAGATAGAAAAGGAATTCTTTAAATCTTATGACAATAAATTAAAGCAAGAGAAGAAGATAACTATGGAGCAAGAGAAAGATAAAGGGAAAAAGGGAAAGAAGGATTTTCCATTATTTGAAAATTGTGGGAAGAAACACCCTGGTACTTGCCTAAAAGGAATGTGAGTTTGTTACAAATGTAGAGAAAAAGTCACCAGACCAGTGATTGCAAGGGAAAGAAGGAGGCTGTCAATATTGAATGCTACAATTGTAGAGAAAAGGGGAATTATGCGAATGAATGTTCTAAGCGTCATGGAAACATACCTCAGAAAAAGCCAAGGGATCAAGGCCAAGATTATGCTGTTACTACAGTTGAAGAGGAATAATTAATGTTTCTGTGTTTTTGGACTCAAGGATTATATTCTGGTTATGAGAAGAACGTGATATATATAAGGATTGTACTGCAGTACTTGTTGTTTACATTAAGGTTTTAATATGACTAAGGTAATCATATTTTCAGTATGTGATAATAAGAGAAACTTTACTCTATTTGGAGAATATGACGTTGTGACTGATTTTGGAATTTAGATACCTTTTACAGAGAGTCTGGACAGAGGTACTTTGGATAACTATAATGTTTTGGAATGGATTAAGTTGAACTTTGGATAGTATTGTTCAAGGTTAAAACATTTCTTATGATTATTTTTGGAATATTATGATACTATAGTTTTAGGAAAAGGACAACCTGCAGGTTTGGCGATAACCCGTCGCATCAGACAAAGCTACCGGAATCGAACCGACAACCATAGTGCGACATGCCTTTATTACCTACCACTAGCCTACAAGAAGTCCCTGGTTATTACAAAATATTTTTTTCATTTTAACGGTATGTGTTAATGATTGGAACCTTATACTATTAGGATAAATATAATATTTTTGAGTTCGATTATCTTTTGGAGTGAAAGATGAGTTTGTGGTAGAAATTAGTTGAAGGATAAAAACTCTACTTGTCAAGATGTATATATATATTTATCTTATTATATGAAGAAATTAATTCTTGAACTTTAGGGAAGGGATATTAAGACAAAAAATGTGTTATCATAATACCTTATGTTTTATTTAACTGATGATATTTTAAATCATCATAGATTGATGGCTTTGAGGCCCTCAATTCTACACTTGTTTGTGATTGATGACCTAAATAACTCCCTATAAATATTTAAGTTTTTCCTCTAATTACGTGTCTATAATTGCCACCAATGTTCTCCTATTCTAAACCCTAATTTGGTGGTGAAATTCTCATTTCCCTTTCCCTCTTATTAAAACTAAATTTTATTAACCCTATTTACGATATGGTTTTTCCACAAAGGTATTCTCTATTTTCAATCTTTTATTTTCAAAGAACAATTTCCAATTGCGAGGACACAATTATTTGAATGAGTGGAGAATGTAACACCCTAAGCTTCCACGGTACGTTTCCCTTTTAATAATGCAATAACTTGCATTGTATGCAACTTCGAGACTCTAACACATCGCGACTAATCAAAGCATCCGTTATAAATTGTAATACCCACTTTTTGAAATTTTGTAAATTTTATCTTTACAAATGGACTTCAGATTTGGATTCGGAATATCGAAATTATCCTAGGGTGAATTTTTGGTATTTTTCTGAAAACATTCAATTTTTGATGAATAGTGAAAAAACACTGAGTTATGGTTTAAAAATAAATTTTTATTTAAATAATTATTTATTTTATTTAAATTTAATTGAGGTCAAAATAGATATATAATACCTATATAAGTTCAATGTAATTCATTTAAGTTAGTTTATAATAATTCTAGATATATAAAAATTTTATTGAACTTTTCACCGTCTTTTACCCACCTCCTAGGAGAATTTGGAAATTTATGTAAAACTTAATTTTACCACTTATGCGAGTGTAATTTTGAAAATCCTAGAGCGCGGTTAATATCAAAGAGTAAAATGTGGTTCAATAAGATAAAAATAATTTTTTGGTGAATAGTAACTTTTTACTTTTATTTTCCACGGTTAAAAGTAAATAGGGTAATTAAGGGTAAAAATGATATTAATATTACCCTAACACATGTCCTAATTCTATTGGACAAGTTTATATAGACCAAAGGAAACCTTAGGAATAAAATATTATCATTTAGGTCCACTTTGATTAGATTAGGACATTTATTATTATTTAATTCAAAGAAGAGTTAAAAGAGTTAAAATCAAAGTTAAATTACTAAAACATTTTAAATATAGGGTTATAAATAAGATAAATTCGATTATAAATATTAATTATAAATATAAAAATATTTCCTACATAATATTATTTTATTTATAAATTTTAAACATTAAATAATTTAATTTATTTATGACACAATGGTGATGCAGTATTTACCAAATTAATGAAATATTAAAATAATTGATATTATAAATATCCCAATAAATGTAATTTGAGACTTTTTATGAATTAAACTAATTTTATAGGATAATAGGACATGTTAGGATTTATTTAATTAACTTTTTTCGAAGTAATCATGCTTTTTTTATTTTCACAAAAATCAAATTCCAAATAGTGTCAAAATTGACATAAAAGAGTTTTTAAAACACATATTATATTATTAATTCATATTCTATTCCTAAAAATATAAGGTTCGGCAAAAGGACTTATATCATGATATGTGTATCATTAATGGACCACTTGGGGGTCGATTGAATGTATATAGTAAGTTTATTAACTATATAATATAAAAATACAAAGTGACATGGTAAATGTCAATCTAATTAACTAAGAGTTAAAACTAAAAGATAAGGTTAATATAATGACCCAAACCTGTATAAAATATATTGGTTGAGTTATTTTATACCTATAACCACCTTAAACTTTAAAAAAACCACTTTGGATCAATTAGAAACCTAATATGAATTTATTATAAAATTATATTTCTAGTTTTTCGAAAGGAGCCCCTCACCCCTCTTATAAAAGGGAACTCACCCTTATCACTAATTCACACCTTAAAATCCATTTTCATGGCCAAACCCTGACCAAATATTCTCTCAACTTCCCTCACTTAAACCTAGAGGCCTTAGTTTGATCAGAAAGCCAACCTAAAGATCCCTTTTGATCAAATCAAAAGGAAGAACCCGAAGAAGAGGTAATGTTTTCACCACCCTCTTTCAAGTTCCTTTATTCTTCAACTTCTTCTTTCTTTGTTATTTACATTTTAAAATAATAACTCCAGTATCTTCTATATACTGTGATGTTATTATAAATATGGTACAACCATATTCAGTATTCTATCCATCCCTTAAATGACATGTCACCATACGTGCGTACGTACGGCTTACCGTCTCCACGTCGTGGTGTAATTGTTATTCAATAAATTGTTATTTGGTTGGGTATAATAATGATTTTTATTTAATTTAAATAATAAATATAACATGATAATTATTCTGTATATATGATACACCATCCAATTATATATTATTTTAATATCAAAGGAATGATATTGTTGCTCGTTCGTACGTACGGACTACCGTCTCCATGAACGCGATGAGATTCATTCCCCATCATATCCATTCAAGTATAATTATAATTTGATGATTAAAAATAACGTTTAAGGACTTGATATAATTCTTAATATGAATAAGATAAAACCTATCCATAACAAACACGACTTATGCAACAAAAAATATAAAATAAAACGAGTAAGTTAACACCTGAAACGACGATAATACTAAAATATTATTAATAAATAAATGTTAAAAGATCATATATGATATAATATTAATATTCTTGTATAATTTATTAACAATTATTGCACCATTATACAGGAGTTTAACCTACCCTCAACCAAGAAAAAGTACAAGGTAAGGGTTTATTTCACAATCTGTTCATTATCTGAGGTTGTTTATACGTAATTATCTACTGGGACCTCTTTATCATCCACATCCATGTTTCTTAAAAATGTATTTCAAAACATTATTACTATTTTACAAAATATGGGTTAAAGTTATTTATACCCTTGTTTGAGTTTTTAAAAAAAGTTTATAAAGGAATCTTTCTGTAGTTTTCCAAACAAGGTCCTTTTTAACATTTTCGATAGAATTAAGGTAATAATGTATTTTTTTAACTTATACGGCATGTGAGGCTATTTTCCACCTTTAAAAAATATTCAAAGCTTCCATTACAAGCTTATAAGAATATTTTCAAAGTAAATATTTTCGTTTATAATTATGTGACTTTTAAATGATTTCAAAAAAAGAGATATTTCTCTCAAATAGTTTTCATTTCATCTATGTCAACATCCTTTGATAAATTTTACACTTGTTTGAAGTTGGTTTATTATGATACAAATCTTCCATATTGTATTTAAGGTTTTTTGATATTTTTTACTATGGATGAGTTATTTTTATTCCATTAATGGGTTATGATTAATGTTTTGGCATTTCTTATGCTAGTTTTAATACAAATGTTTATGTTATATGTCATCCTCTTATTAAGATGAACTTGTTGGACTAGTATGTTCCGGGTTGGGGACCGGTAAAAGTAAGCCCTTCAGGTTGGGGTCCGGTTACAGCAGACCCTCCGGGTTTGTGTCTGGTTATTAGAGGCACTCAGGGTTGGTGTCTGGTTATTAGAGGCACTCTGGGTTGGTGTCCGGTTATTAGAGGCACTCCGGGTTGGTGTCCGGTTATTAGAGGCACTCCGGGTTTGAGTCCGGTTACACAGGATCTCTGAGATGGAGTCCGGTTACAGAGGCTCTCCGGGTTGGGTTCCGGATATAGTTATCCCTTAGGTCTTGGTACGAGGCCTTGACACAGAAATTAAAGTTCGACATTATGCATTCCCTTGTTATGAAAGTAGTTATTGATATTGCATGTGATTATTCGATTAGTTGAATATCCATGTAAATAATTAAAAGGAATTATTTCATTTTATCTTTAACATATTATGATGGAGTTCAAGTTTAAAAGGCTTTTGATTTAGTTATACATTGCCTTAAATGTTTATGTTTATTTATATAAGTTTCTGCTATATTGTTATCCTTACTGAGCATCTGAGCTCACCCCTTTCAATGTTTTATTTTTCCCAGGATGTGAAGAAGTATTTTATGAATGAACTACAAGGATAGTATGAGGGGATATGAAGAAAAGATGTCGTTGTAGTTTTTTTTAATTTATGATGTAATGCATGACTTATGAATATATCTAGTGTTTCCAAGGCTACTAAACTGATCGGTCTTTCAGGATTTCATACCTTGTGATCATGATAATATTATGTAATAATGCACTGACTCTGGGTAACTAGGGTCAGGGCGTTACAATTCACATGTATTAATTATAATTTATATGATATGAACATGTTCTAAAGTACCACAAGATAGTATGATGCATGATTCAACAAAATCTACTGCCCAGTAAATCCTTAGACACTTCTCTAGTTTCACTACATAATCATCAAGGCATCCCAATGAGAATCACACTTGAACCTATGGTTCCTACTCACTTCCCAAAAATAAATTGGAAACTTAAGATTCAACTACAATGAGGTTGATAACGTCTATTTATTAATTACTTATAAAGTCCCCGATGGTTCTAGCTCCTGTCTAAAAAAAATGAAAATCCCAATAAGCCAATGCCACCACTATGATATCACTTTGTAATGTTTGTGACCTGAATAACCATTATATACCATGTATCTTAATGTCAGAACACCTCAATATTACCTCCCAATCATCAACAACTAGTGAAAATTATTAGGGTTTAAAAAAACATGGGTGGGAGGACATTTTTCCCCTTAGTAATGAGAATAAACCAAAAACATGGTCATTCAAAAATCTCGCATGACCTTAGGGGTTTTTAGATATATGGACAAAAATTTAGTCATCTTCCACTGGAATATCTATTAAAGAGACCAAAAGTACCATACATGATGCAAGGACTATATGATATAGGAATGTATATCAAACTAGTCTAGAATCTCACATAAATTCTAAAAATAAAGTTAAATAGGCCATAAAACACTAAACATGAATATAAAAACCAAATATGGTCTTAGAGGATAAAATAGGGGATTCCATGTATATAAACCTAATGAGATGAATTTGGAAAATCCCCATTCATATACTCTACATATCAATCATAAAATCCAAAATACTTCACCTGATCCCCAAACTCAATGAGGGTAAAACCCCTAAAATTTCTGTAATTTGAAAATCTATGAACACCTCACCATTAATGAAGAACCAACAATATATCATATAAAGCTGAATGCCCACCAGAGGGTCTATGCATAGTGTGAGAATATATATACTCAGTAAATCTCCAGTAATATGGATCATCTCAATAGTGAATAATTAGGTGTATACATGAATGTTTCTATAATAAATATATTCACAACCAATTAACACTCATTCATGATAATAGTAACCAAAAAAATAATTCATTGATCAATATTAATGGGAAATAATAAATCCTTATACTAAGAAT
This sequence comes from Viscum album, assembly GCA_963277665.1. Classification (NCBI taxonomy): domain Eukaryota; kingdom Viridiplantae; phylum Streptophyta; class Magnoliopsida; order Santalales; family Viscaceae; genus Viscum; species Viscum album. The sequence goes on along the minus strand of OY728159.1, from coordinate 686,282,121 downwards.
ATCCACACCTTTTTTACACACTTTGAGCCTCAACTCAGAATCTCAGATGGACCAGGTAGGGTAACCATATCACATGTCCCAATCAAACCAACCCTGAAGGTAGTAAAGGAACATTCCCATACTATGGGGAAGGGAATGGTGTATACCAAATCAATTACTAAGCCCGTTTAAGGGGGATTTTGGTAAGGGGTATACATATTCCAACAATTGAAATCCCATCACAACACTAAGCTCCAAGAGGAGTGGTACCTTCTAAAATAGTTTATATGGTATCACTACATGAAAAATAACCACATAGCAGCAGTTTTTTTGGATATGGAGGCAGTTTAAACTGCCGCAATATACTGCTATGGTGGTTTTTTGAAATTGCCTCTAAATTTTGTTTCAGCATACAATACATGGCGGTTTATTCAATTTAGTGTTGGTTTATGGTAACCGTCATAGTGGACTCATTTCACGGTGGTATTCTATGGTTTTAGTAGTGGTTCTCTTTGCATAAAATGTTTTTTTCATGGCAGTTTACACCACCGCTAAAAAAATTTCATTTTCTTTAGGACAACCACTGCTAAAACCAAAATAACCATCGCGAAATGATAATGGAAGATGAAAAATGTGTTGCGATGGTTTGAATTGTTGCTAAATTATTGCATTTAGTGGCGGTTTTAACCGCCACCAATAGTAAATTACCAAATTATAGTGGAAGTTTTAACCGCTGCTAAATATTATCCATTTACTTAGTGACAGTTAAAACAACCGCTAAACCTAGATTTACAAAACAAACACAGCTAATTCTGCAGCCCCAGTACTAGTGCCCTAAAAAAGCCATTCCAATTTCACATACACATACATCCTATATCTAAAAGAATACAAGGAAACCAAAAATTTCATAAGAAAAAGCACTTTCAAATCCACACATGCTTGTTTTAGTATCACTCATTTCCTAGTGTAATAATCTTGCCATTGAGCCCATCCATGTGTTCCCCCTTGAGAACTAGTGTTACTCATATAAAGCTATGTAATCCAAATAGTGTGATCATCCATGTTACTATATGTATAACCCTTGAAGTACAGAGTATCAACAACCTATGAGCCCATCCTTAGTATTCTATAAAGAGGAAAATGAGTGTCTTTCAAGGTGTAACTAATACATTGTTTTTCTTTAAGTTTTAAATACTAATGATTACATGTGTAGATCCATTATATATTATAAATAAAGTGGATTTAATGAGGTTCACACCCATAATACATTTCAATTATAAAGTCATAAGGTACATGTAGTAATCAAGCCATAACTCATACCATTTCATTTAATTAATTAGGTAGTACATTCTATAATTAATGGTTTTTGAGAATTGAATAAAACTAATAGGTCCATGTAGACTACCCATGGAAGTTAACACCATACATGCAAAGGTATGTGGTAGGCCATTCTAGCATGAATTCCATATGAGAACACCTAGTTCCCTTAATAAGACTTAGGCCCTAACCATCTAAAAGAGGGTTTGGTCACTAAGCATGGATAAGGGGTTGTCACGTCCTCACACAATTCATTTGAACTTCACTTTGATAGTTTAGAAAACAATAAATTTAAAAGGGGATTTTATTAGAGAAAAATTAATTATATTAAGTCATTCAAGGACTACACTGTTATGTGCAGTTCAAATTTTAGATTCATAGTCCTTAACATGGAAAATTTAACAAACAAGGGATACTAATCCTAATGAACTATGTTTAACCAATTAAATAAAAAATTCACAAGTTGCCGCATGGAAGTCCCACAAGAAATCATAGTGACACAATTTATAAAACATCAAGAATATAAGGGAAATTCTATAGACCACCTACCAAATACCATGGATGATAGACATGACCAATATCAAGGTATGATTCTATCCATATCGAGAGACATTCTAGAGATAGATGAATTCCTTGATAATATTGTGAATTTAACGGCACAAAAATAATGCATCTAGAGAGGAGATAAATGTAGAAATAAGGAAGGATGATTCCTAGACTCACTAAGTGATAAAAAAATCACTTGACAGAGGTTTAATTAAACACCAGATAATGGGGATCAATATAACTTTTTTATAGGAGAGGATAGGAGGAACATTATTATATGATTCATAAATATAAATACCCATTAATAAAACATGAGGATTGTAAATTCCTAGTGACTTTGGAAGACTGAGTTCATAATACAAAAATAGAAACATGAGAAATCAAGAAAATTTTAGGTCATGAAAATGTTTGGTGGAAACTCTGTGCCACACATGATACATATAAAAACCGACTATTACCATATTTTTCCAACATATCAACAATACAACTAACCACTGTCTGATGATGATCAAAACTCATCACCCTCTCCACCTCCATCTCTACTTTCTACTACCCCCTATAAGAACATTATATTGAAAATTAAATACTATTGTATATTTATATTTAAACTTAAAACCAATAAATGTTTTCAAACTAATTGATTTTGAATTTTTATGATTTACCTGCTCACCACCAGTCAATACAATACCACAGGGAGAAGATCTGGTCATCTTCTGATATAAATCAATAAACTCATTCTGCAAAGTGGATATTTTCCTTCAATCATCATACAAAATAGGAAGAGAAACTGACTCCACAACTATCTAGACAATAATATAGCCAAGTAATCCTATGGATTCATCTGTAGGGACCCCATATGAATCAAATGGGACAACTATCTTCTCTCCGGTCAGATTCCATATAGTATAATGCTTCCTCCTTGGAATTCCTATCATTTAACCAAATAAAATTAAGTTCAGAACATATATTTCAAAAAAAAAAAATCGGAAAAAAATTAAATATGATAACAGATACACAGTACTAACAAACAAAATATACATAATAATGATAATGAATGACTGTACAAATGAAATAAGTGGTTGCTAAATGAATGTAAAACTATACATACAATAAATTTACCCTTCAATAATGTCATTTTCCTACTCAATTACTTCATCCACTTCATCCATGCTTGATAGAGTAATATTTTCAATATCATGATGGAAAAATAAGTATGCTTCTTGATGTTGATGAGATTCAATCTTAGAGGTGAAATATTCCACTTTATCACCCATATCATACAAATCTCTTTGTTTGATGTGATCAACTACTCTCCACCCTTCATCCCAAAAATCATTCACATAATATAACATTTTCTCTTATGATGATAAGATATATGGATGATACAGTTCACGATCCCCAACATCCATCAAGCGAGAGAAGTTCAAAGAAGTAAATTGAAAAGTATATCTTTTAGCACCTCTAATAATATCAACCCAATTGCATTTGAATAAAAAAACTGAGAAATTCCTATGGTTGTTTAATTCAATAACATAAGCCATCTTTCTATAGTATCCCACTTCATCAAATGTAAATATACCACTATTCTGTGTTTTCAAACCCTCTTCTCAATTGACTGTATGAAATCTAAATCCATTCACATTGTAAGCATTGATCTTTCTAACTTGTTTTAGAGGACGTCAATAAAAAAACTTCAAATATTATGACAACACTTCTCAAGTATAAATATTCATGATCTAAAAAAATATAAATTATTAGATTTAAAAAATATATATGTCAACCTAATATTCGTATTTATTAAAATATTTATGAAATTACACGTCATGAAAACTATTCTACAAGATCTTTATTAACAACATTCCTTATTTATTTATCATTTCGTGTTTGGAATCTCATTTTTCACTTTGTCAGTATCCTCAAATCTTCAATAAACAGATCTTTAATTTCACTATTCAGCAACACATATCTGTGTGCTTTTAATAATTCCATTTTTGTCAGTGTAACAGTTGAGGTCCTCCCAACTGATCATCCAATATCAGGAAATATTTTTGATTTCCCATGTATTTGTGATTGAGTCAATGTGTCATAAACACAACCAACTTGATTAAATCTTATCACAATATCATTCAAGTATCTAGAACAAAAGGTAAGACACTCCTCTTCCAAATATCCTTCAGTAATAGAGCCTTATGGTTGAGCTTTATTTCTCACGTATGATTTCAAATGCCCAAGATATCTGTTAAATAAAATAAACAAACATAATTATGAATTTAATTAAGTTCCTAGAATTTTTTACATAACTTAAAATCATATAAATAAAGTACCAATCAATTGGATACATCCATAGATAATGTATGAGGCCTCCTAATTTATCTTCCTCAACCAAATGCATAGTTAAATGCATCATGGCAGTAAAAATGATGGGGGAAAGATCATCTCCATTGCACAAAGTGTCAATACAAACCTCTCGTAAAGGTTGTCAAGCTCAAATGGATGTTGATATTTCTCACATAGTTGTCTAAAAAATATATATAATTTGAGTACAATAGATCTAACTTTTTCAGGTAATAATGTACCTAATGCCAATGGTAGTAACTACTGTAACAAAATATGTGAATGTTGAATTTTAAATCCATGTAACCTACAATTATTTAAGTTAACACACCTTGATATATTACTTGAATACCCATAAGATACCTTCACATGCTTTAAAACTCGAAGGAATGTATCTTTATCCCTATTTTTCATTGAAAAAATTGCCGGATCATAATTTTCATTCTCATCATGCCAGATATCACATTTTATGTTCATTACTTGTAAGTTTCTCCGAGTATTGAGATGATCCTTTGACTTTCTATGCTTATTAATCAATGTGAAGATCAAATTATCATATACATTCTTCTCAATATTCATCACATCAAGATTATGTCACAAAAAATTAAATTCCGAATATATAAGATTGAAGAATATACTTTTTTCTTCCATTGTTATGTTCCGATTTCACTTGACGATGCACTTCAAACTCATTTCCCACTATCATTCAAATGATGAAACTTTCCAAATTCTGTTTCAACATTTCTAAGTTGTACCAATATTTTATAACTAGTTAAAAACTTTGGAGGTGATCTATGATCAATGAAACCATTAAATTTTGATCTATTCAGTTGAAATCTATGAGATGCATTGAGAAATATTTGATGGCACAAGAATCACCATTTTTTACTTTGAGGTAGCCATTTGGTATCAAAATTAATGTTACAAATAAGAAAAGACAAGCCCATGTAAGTATTAAAACCAGATAAATTCCCAAGTCTAGGGAAGTCACTAATAGTTTACATTAAAGCAGCATGTATTTTGAACATTGTTTTAGAAGAAGCATCATATGTCTCAACACCGTTTCTCTATAACTCCTGTAATTATTCAATTAAAGGATGCAAGTATACATCAATATTATTTCAAGGAATTTGTTTCCCAGGAATAATCATCAAAATGATAAAAGACATTTGTTTCATACACATCCACAGAGGCAGATTGTAAGGGATTAAAATAACTGGCCAAATGCTATAACTGGTACTTAAAGTCCCAAATGGGTTGAATCTATCGTTATCCAATCCTAATCAAACATTCCTAGGAACTTCTGAGAAATATTGATGTAATGGATAAAATTTATTCCACGATTTTGAATCTCATGGATGTCGCATTAACTCATTATTGTTATTATCTACATAATGCCACTTCACGTGTTCAACAGTTTTTGATGACATGAATAATCATTGCAATTGAGGCTTTAAAATAAAGTAACAAAAAACCTTTGCAGGTGTGTTTATTTTCTTCTTCTTCATGGTAGTATGTTGATTCAGACTTCCAACATCAGCCATTGACTTCCATCTTGGAGAAGAACATTTGTTTTTCAATCCTTTCTACTTGAATCATCTCACCAATAAAGCATATAATCATTAAGAAACACATGTATTTTTGTATAATTCATACTAAGTCTGTTAAAAACTTTTTTCATATCATAAAAATACTCAGGGATGTTTTCTTCAAGAAATGCATCATGCAATAATTCCAATATCATGGACATTTCCTTATTTATAATTCCACATAGACATTTGATATGATATATCTTCATCAGAAAGAGAAAGTTTTCAATATTTCAATCATCCACTATACAAATCTTGATTTCCATCATCAACTAAACCATGAAACATATTTTCCTTTGTGAAGTTTTCTCTTACATTAGTCTCCACAAAATCAAGAGGAGAATCCAATGATATGTTACAATCTTGATCTGTTTGTCCTATATTCTCAAAAACAACACTTGTCATGTTGTTATTTGTAGCACCACCATTTAGTAGTTTTGATATGTTTTGATGTTCATAGTGGGGTATTGCAATGCCGAATGAATCATTTATAAGGTTTTTCATTTTATTTTCCATTATAGATGAATTTGGGATCTCATTCTATGGATTGAAATCAGTCCTCAACCTTTCTGTAATGTTCGATTCTCCATGAAAAATACAACACAAATATCAAGAAAGGAATTGCTTCATTATTAAATTTTCATAAACTTTATCTCTCTTCAACCATCTTCTAAATTTACATTTAGGACATGGATATCTTATTCTCCCTTCAACAAATCAATTGGAAATTGGAAAATCTAAAAACTCCTCCAAACCCTTAGCATACTAAGGCATGTTCCTTGGTAATATGATCCACCTTTTATCCATTTATATCACAATGTTCCTACACAATATTAAAAAAAAATTAAAACACATATCTTTCACTAAATAGGTAAATAGATTCATATATACTAGTCGAAAAAATATATAAATATGTTAAATAAGGTTTTCCTATATAAATACATATGGTAAATAATGAACCCACCCACTATAAAATCAAAGCATGTAAATTAAAAAGATCCATAAAAGAATAGACAGATAATAAAAACAAACCATGATATAAAAAAGGAACTATATACTACATGCCTGGAAATGAATATATAAGTAGTAGATCATATACATCAGAAACCAAAATTCATAAAAACAAAACTAGGAAAAACCATGAATATGGTCTCAAGTCCAATCCTAGTCCCAAACTCCCATGTTTTTCTTAGTAATATAATCATCAATCATTGAGCCTTGCCCAAAACCAAGCCTACAACCATGTAGCATCAACTTGGGTACCAAGTTCCATGGTATCCCAAGAATGGTGTGACTATAATTAAATAGGCCACCACAAATTATATCCCTAAATATAACCATACTATAATAATGTACATGTAGAAGTGGTACAAATAAAAAAATTAATAATTTAATTAAATGGCAGTAAATAACCACTAATGCTCAGGCTCTACGATGACACCTGAGAAGCTGAGGAAAAATATATCTCATATTAAAGAAAATATAATTTATATATGGATGAAATACATTTCACTGATGATAATAATATTACATGCATTGTCGATCACACTAATGATAAAAAATACATAGAAGAAATCAATTACATTGTTGAAACCAAGAGTATATATGATGAAGATGACACTAAAAACATTGACACATTGGATGATATCAAATATACATATAACACCAATTAAATGGATGACATGGATTACATGGTTATGAAAAACAACACTAAAAATTTTAATGATTCCAAGAACAACAACAATTACAATGATTGTGGTGGTGTAGTAAAAAACTTTAATAATGAAGACCCTGATTAACTGAAGAACCAAGGAAAAAATGATGTTGATGAAAAAACTAATAACCACAATGACACTAAATACATATATCATAACAATGAAATTGATGACAGGGACTATACCAAGGAAAATTATGACATAAATAATTTCAATGATGCCAATGAAATTGAATACATCTATGAGAAAAACAACATCAGTGACACTTATGATATGAACCGTACTAAATAAACTCTTGAAACTAATAAAACATATGAAACCAATGACTCTAAATAAATTGAGGACATAGATCATAATGATGACACTTATTACCTTGATCACAACAACAAAACCAAATATGATAATGAATGTGACAACAATGATGACATCAATGATGTCGATGAATCTAATGAATCCATAAATTCTAGAAAAACTAAAGAATCCAATGAGACTGGAGACAATGATGATATTGATGAGATAGAAGAGTCCAATTACATATCCATCACTTATGAACCTAATAAAAATGATGGAATGGGTGACATTCAGGACACTGAGTACATTCATGATATAGAGGATTGTAACCAAGATAAAAATATGGTTTTACCTAATGAAACATAACGCATAAATGACATAGGTTACACTAACAACCTAATAAATCTTATAACATCAATGAAACTAATCATGTTGATGACTTAAATTACACTAACAATATTAATGAAGCTAATGATATAAATGACTGAAACTAATGATATAGTTTTACCGCATCGAGGGATTCAGGGGGTCACAGGGGTCGTGGGGGTTTCCGAGGTCATGGGATCCTAGGGCTTCAGGGGGTTTCGGCAGCCACGATTGGTGGAAATGTGCGGTGAGGGGAGGCGAGGCACGATGCGTTATTTTGGGGGGGGGGGGGTCGTTGGGGTCTCCAGGGTCACGCGGGTCATCGGAGTATAGGGTTTCGAGGGTCATGGAGGTCAGGATGGGCGGTGAGGCACGATAAGGGGCAGCGAGGTGCAATGAGGGATCCAGGGGGGTTACTAGATACACTGGGGTCACACAGTTCGTCAGGGTCTAGGGTTTCGGGGGGTCCCAGGGGTCGGGGGGTGTCAGGTGAGTTGGGGCAGTCAGGGGGAGAAGTTTCATCGCTGAAAAAAACACCACATAACTCTAAATCACCTATCCAATAAACATTTATTTTTTGAAATTCCAACTCACACAAATTCCTCCCAAAATAAATATTCCACATAAGGTGGAACTTCTATCCCAGTAATCACCTACCCAATCAACATCTTTAAAGCTAAATTGATTTATTTACTTTCATATTCTGTATGATAGCCAATAATATTTTGTTCCTTTAATTTTTTTAACAACTCTCTTACTAGGAATACCATGGGAATTATTTGGGGTCAATCTGATATCTATCGCATAGGCTCACAACATAGATAATATGTGGTCTAGAAGATATGAGATAAATTAGGATACTAATGAGTTTTCTAAAATCTCTTTAATTTACACTCTTACCTTAAATATATTTTTATAATTTCATCCTCACATAAATAGGTTTGTACACTGTCTTTATGTCCTCTATCTCTAAATTCTTCAACTATTATTTATAATATTTTTATTGGGATAGAGAAATAAAGTTTTCAACTTCAACACTTGTAAACTGAGGAAATATTTCAACTCACCCAAAAGAGACAATTCAAATTATTTCTTAATTTTATTGGAAAACTCTTGATAATAATTCTCATGATCACTTGAAAAAATAATATCATCAATATACACTATTACAATATTTTTACCTGATGTCATTTCTTTGATGTATATGTTTTTTTTTCACTTTTCATTTGAGGAATTTTAAAACCTTCCAGAAACTTTAAATAACCCTCTAACACAAGTCTAAACTTGTTAATTGTCAATTATCTTTTATTATTTAACATATCTCTAAAAACCCACTTGGTTCTAATGAAAGCTTTTTCAATAGGTCTTGGAACAAGGGGCCAAGTGATTTTATTATCAATTTGATCAAGCTCATTGTTAATTTATTCAATCCATTAATTATGTTTAATAAATTATACCACTGATATTGGTTCAATATAAGAAATAATTAAAGTCTTACTGTTAAAACTCATCCATTTATTAGTTGGTTTGGTTATCTGTTCTTTAAATCTTAGTTTTCTTTGAGTTCGGATAGAAGTAGTTTGATTACAAATAATTCCTTCTTCTTCCAAAAAACTCTTCTATAACTAATACTATTATTTTTTAATTTAATCATACTTTTCATCATAATTGGTTTATTTTTATTCTTCATACTCTTCTCTTGGTTTAGTCTCAATCAGTTTTTCACTATTCTATCCTAAATTCTACTTATTATGTTAATAAATTTATTTAAAAACTACTACATTTAGAGCATAATTTTTTTATTTTTTTAAGTATTTTGGCATAATAATAGTTGAAAACCTTTTGATGTATTTTTTCCATCATTTATATCCTTTACCATTAGATAGGTATCCAAGGAAAATACCCACCTCGACTCTTTCATCAAATTTTCCTTAGATTGAGTATTTTATTTTAATGTTGCAGGGTATTCCAAAGACCCTAAAATAAATCATCATGAGAATTGTTTTATACCATAGTTAATATGAATTCATATTTGAGTTTATCCCAAAAAATCACCAGTTTCTAAAGTGTATAATATTACACACTGCTTCCCTAAAAAATAATTTAGATCTTTTAAATTCTACAAAAATTATTCTATCTATTTGAACTAAGATTATATTAATTTCTTCATAAAACCCATTCAATTTATTTTTATAAGAGATTTTATAAAGATGTCTAATACCATTCCTAGTAAGATAATATTAAAATAATATCCCAGTGTATTCCTTCCCATTTTCTATTCTTAATTTCTTAATATGAATTCCAAGATCTCATTCAACTTATCTTCTATACATATTGAACATATCCACTACCTGTGAATTCTGATTTATAAATAACACTCTTTTAATTAATGTATAATAATTAATAAATGTGATAAAATATGAGTCACATTTTTTGTATTGGTGTCTCATAGGTTTATAAAAATTATAGTGGATTAATTTAAGGGCCCTTGTGGATTTTTTATACACTCTCTTATTCTTCACTTGAACCATTTTTCCTTTTTGAATGGTAGTAAAAACATGATCACTATCTCATATTATTTAGGGAAATACCCTCACTAAATTTTCATTACATATTTTTCTCAAATTATTTTGATCTATGTGGACAATTATTATATGATATAGATTATTATCTACTATAGCACTAAGATATCATGAATTACTAGGTTCTCCAAAATTAAATAAATTCCCATTAGTCTTTTATCCTCTTTTAATAATCCTTCCATCATTAACACTTTTAATGAGACAATTTTTCTTCTTTAATATCACCTTATTACCTTCATCATATAATTTACTGACACTCAACTGGTGATGTTTAAGCTCACCAATAAATAAAACCACTTGTGAGTTTTTTTTGGATAACTCAATTTTGATAGAACCAATAGCCTTTATTTTAAAAGATCTATCATTCCTAAAGGTCTAAGAATTTCCATCATGTTCCTAAATATTTTTTAGGTCTTTGGAATCTTCTGTCACATGTGAAGAGTAGCCACAATCAAGGACCCATGGCATTATTTTATTTCTATCCATCAGAGCTATCTTCACTATCATTTTTTTATTCCTTGTTTTTATTTGATTACTTTACTTCTCTTGAAATATGTTTTTTAACCTATAATAATGGTTTTAAATTTATCTTCATAGTGAAATTTCAGGTCATATACTCCAAAAATCTCCTCAAAATAATTGAATCAAATATGCATAGGTACACAAGTTGTACTTCTATATCAAGTTTTATTCTTTCCAAATTGTAGTTTATATTTTTTGAGTGACTATCCCTTTAATATATCCTTATATGGTTCTATGTAATTTGAATATTATACCAACAACCTTAATCCCTATTCCCATATATACCACAACACCAATAGTATCCCTTGAAATAAGTTCTCTCATGAAAACATTGTGTTTGAAATGTAAATTCTTATTGCTATTTTGGTACAAAAAAAACTTCATATGATTATGTTTTGAATCATATACATTCATCAAACTATTATTAAATATCTTTAATGTAATAATATTCTATTCATGATTATTTTTAACCCAACTTTACTCAAATTTTTATTTTGAACCCGTATTTTTAGCTAAAATAGATTTGTTTTTATCAGGAATTATAGGTGAAAATTTTACACAAATATGATTGTTATAATATCCAGTAGTTTTTGATTTTACAGACATGAACTAAGTAGATTTTTGAATTAAACATTCATTTTTTCCTTGGGTTTTTTTCACCATTAAGATATCTTGAATCATCCTTGATAATCTTTTGTTCTTGAGTAACAATCTTCTTCTCATATTCTCTTATCATTATTTCACACTAAAAACTTTTACTTTTAGAAGATTTATTTACTTAATATATTAATTATACTTATTGTGAAACTCATTTTAAACATTATTTATCTTTACAATATCCTTCTTAATATATTTTTTCTCCCCTTTATTTGATAATTACTATCAAGATAGACTTTATGTTCTATCCTCAACTTGTGAATCATATAGGCTTCATCTTCTTCATCTCCATCTTCACTTATTGATCTATCTTCATTAATTTTAACATGTGACATAATTTTAATGTCTATAATAGAACACCTTTCCTTTGATTTACTGTTTGAGAAATATATATCATAATTATCTTTACTTACCTACTCCTTTTCTTTTTCTTTGAAATTTTCCTTTTACCTTCAATAGATTTTCCATAGTTTTTAGTAAATATAATTTGAAACATTATTTAAATATTCACTCAGCCTCTCCATCCTCATATTCCATGTTTTTATTATTTCTTGTAGTATCTATATAATATTATCTAATTCTCCACATTTAAAAAATTTAAGAGAAATTTTTGCTTTATATTTTACTTTTCCATTTTTGATACTTTCAGATACGAGATCCGTGAGTTTCTTTTGATTTTTATCACTATCATAATCTCCATATAATTCAATTGAGGATTCATACTCCTCCTTTTTTGATCTTAAATTTATTCATGTATTTAGAATCCATCTACTCTTTAGATTTTATATTAAGAATTCACACTTTTATCACATCATAATTTTGGAGAGTATTGTGTATCTTATCAAGATACATGTCATAAATTTCTTCCAAATTTGAGATATTTGGGTCAAATTTATCTATAAAGTTACTTATTATTATTTTTACCATAGTTGGATCATCTATATTATCCCTGAAACCTATGATATGACTAATAATCTCAATTAACCCTTCTGAAATAGTCATCAACATTCTAATCTTTTGACATCCTTATCTATTTGAATTTTTCCCTTCATATTTTTAGTTTTTATTCTTTTATATTTATGTTTCCTTCATACATGTTCACAAGTTTATCCCACATCTCCTTATCTATCGTAAACCCCATAAAATTATTGTACACTTAGTTAGACAAAGATGATTGTATAACCTTTATTGCTTTCCCATCTATCTCAAGATTCTCCCCGTTTGAAAATGTCAATGTACCATCCCTTAAAATTTATAGATATACCATAGTTATAATATCAATCACTTATTATCATTGTGAAAATATATATGGTAGCATTCGATTCTTCCACCCATGAAAATTATTCCCATTGAAAAAGGGAGAACCTCTTTTATTCACAAAATTCTAATTATCCATGATAAACCTTATATGAGTAGAATCACAGGGGAACCTAGTTTTCTATGATATGATTTATAGAGCCTATATCCTTTGAGGATTCCACTAGGGTGGGGGAGAATTAGTGTTACCAATTTATTTTAAATTAAAACCATATATCTGATTAAAGTCAACGTTCACTCTTTATAATTTCCCCACACGCTTATGCAAGAATATAAAAGGTGAGAAATATATAAGACATTTTTACAAGGTTTATCCTTAGTGTTAGAGCCTACTCCTTACTATGATCAACCCTTGGTTGAGTCACAAACTTTTTTTTATCATTATACAATTTCAATGATTGAAAATTAATGTTAATTGGATCACAAGAATCAAGTAGGTATGATAAACTTCTCTTTACAGGAAGGTATCATACATTTCTCACTATTAAATTTTTAGCATTTTTAGATTGGAACCACATGTTATTAAAAGATTATTCGATCACTCTAGAAAGAATCAGATCTTTAACAAATCACTAGATTATGGAACATTAATAAAAGGTGTAATTCTGAAAGAACTTATACTTCTTAGACAAATACAGTGGAAACACATATGTCTTTCCTCACCCTCCTTCTAGACGATCTATCCATGAATGAGAGAATCCATTCATAAAGAGACCTCCGTTATCCCCAATAGAAAGTACTTGGATAAAAGAATCATATCAACTTTTCTCAACATCCTCAGGAATGAGAATACAACACACGTCAATATTCTTTAGTATCTCTCTCTGTTTGATATAACAAAGTATCATGAGTTCTCCTAAAATTCCAGAACACATTCATTTTATCTAATTATCCTCTTTATATTCTTCAAAGAATAATAATAATATATTTCCATAATTATTATGGAAATTATCATATGAATTTTGGGTGAAATGAGTTACTTAGTCAACAACCTCAATTTTTATTCCTATAGAATCAACAATTAATGATTTGAAATATTTAATTTTAAATCTCCATGAATACTACAAGATCCTCCTCATATTTTATTTGGGTAAAAATATCTTTTTCAAATATCCTAGAATCAAAGAATAAATATACCCTTTAAATAATCCATGAAACATATGGGAATTAAATTATATTCTTACTCACATGGTAATATGGTTAAGAAACTTATTCAACAGCATGAAACCTTGGGTTTGATATTGAAACCTCATATTGAATCATTGTCCATTAAGATTACAAAAATTTTGACTGATGAAGAAAAACAAAAGCATCACCTGATTTAATCTCCTAGTTTTTTTTATTTTTCACAAAAGAATGACCTTAAAAATTTCTACATCTTTACTGGTCCATCCTTATGGATAAATATTCTTATGAGGTCATCCTTATAAATCTATTAGCTTCATAACTAAAGGAATGGAAATTTTTTTTTTACAAAATGATGCTTATAGGATGATTCCTATGAGATGATACTTATGGACTTGGTGGAATCATCATTAAAGTACCAATATTCTTATGAATCATCCTTAAAAAGTATCACTGTAAGGATAACTGATCCTCATAGTCTTGTGAATGATCCTTATGAATAAGGATAAAATAATGCTTATAGGGATTCATTTCCTTTGCTATATTTTGATTGTAATGCTTCCATAACATCTTACACCAATCTCCAGCCTTCTCAAGAACTCAAAAATACTTCTCAAACATCTCATAAAACATTTTAATCAACATTGAAAATAAAGAAAAAATCTTCAATGATTCCAATGACACTTCAATTTTTTTTGGTTTTAGGTTTATTTAAGTTGAAATTGTCTTAACCGTTGTTAGCCAAATGAACTAACATGATTAAAGTAAAACCATTATTCCACCAATCTATATATAAATTATAGCATTGTTGTCTTATCTATAAACTATATGGAGCCACCTTGTCCATTCTATGCACCCATTCCTATGCTATAGTCCTATATGGACTACTTGTATACTCTTGGATGGAAAATGAGATAAAAAGAGTTTTTTTATTTTGTAATTCCCATTTCATAACAAGTGCAAGATGTTTTCTATCCTAGTTTAATTACCGATCTTTATATCAATCCAGTACCACTATATTTATCTCCTCCATTGTTATTGTGCCCCTATTATCCACTATTATCCCCACCACCATTCCTTAGATCCCAAACTATCACCACATTTGTATCTCAGTCCCCCATTTCTCATTACACAACCTCATTATTCCCCTCATTCCATTCCATATCCTCAACCACCACCCTCATACTACATTCCTCTATTTTGGATCCCTCACACATTCCCCCACCACTTCTACCACCCTACTACCACTACCATATTCTGAGTCCCTACCAATGGTATCATTGATACCATAAGAACCCCCTTATTAAAAACTATGCATCCTATAAATATTATCTTATCCCACATACTCCACCCTCCAAACCATCATCTCTTCTTTCAATGCCATAAATTCATATAAATACTTCTCCTCTTCATCAAGATTCACATATCTAAATCACACTGGAATTACTGCTACTACCTTGAAGGATTTATTTTGACCTTTCTCTATCATTGTTCTATTTTTATGAAGTCATATGATTACTCTCCTCTAAGTTAGTTCCACAAAAAGTGACCTAATATGATATTCTCTGATAAATTTGAAATTTTCTAGTTTTTATAAATAATTTAAAACAGTTTGGAATAAAACTAGATTCCATATCTAAATCGTTTTTTAACCATCTTAACTAGACATGATCGAACTGTGCACACCTCTACCCTTGAAGCACATATCCAATAGAAAAAAGATTGGAAACTAACATAAAGATTATGTAACAAATATACAAGAGGAATTACCCAAATAAATATTAGTAAAATAAGGGTAAAACACCAATAAAATTCATATAATAATAAAATAAAACTAATCCAACAATGCATGTCATGTCACACATAAATGAAATCTCCAAAATAAATGCCCAAAATTCAACTCCAATGGAAATGAATCTATAAAAAATTATTAAATCTAATGATCACCATGATCTAGAAATTTCCATCCCTATTTTCAGCTCCCTTATGAAAATATAGAAATTTAGTATGCATATATATTGGGGTGAGAATACTAGTATATTTAATAGGATCTTCCCCAAATATTTTCATGATAATATGAAATAAGAATACTACTATATAAGTGAATAAATAATGAAACTAACTCATTCCCTAACCAGGTAAACTAATAAACATCCTCACCAAGGCTCACTAGTCCAAATCCACAAAAAATAATAGTAACACAATATCAATAAAATATATGATAATTTATCCCACACTCTCTTATACAATGAACTATTCACCCTCACACCCCAATGATATACATCCTAGGGCTACCATACCTTCCACATATACATAACCACATAACTGCATAACAAAAAATTCTCATCATAGCCATAACCACATAACTATATATCCACCACTAGTAAAAAAATTTATATGAAAACTGATGTTAAAAGCTATTAGAAATTTTTTTTCATGTCATTTATTACTACAATTGACATTAGAAAACTGTTTTTGATGTTAATCACTGTAAAAACCAATATAAAACCCCCTTAAAAAATTATAAAGTCACTACTCTATTTTTTCTACAGACCTAGATGATACATTGCTCACCATTATGTGAAATTTTCCCCTCCTCTCTTGGATGAGAGACCTATTTTATCAATTGGTCCTCACCACCCATTATTGAACCTCTATCACTTCTCATTATTGACCATCATTGAGTGATCCTCCACCACTTTTTTTCAGCCACCTTTGACGCTCCTCCGTCATTATTATTCGGCCGATTTTGAGTTCTCTCCGCCGCTCCAACTTAAGATCTACACTACTAAATATTTTAAGTAGTATTTTATCAAATATAAGTTTTGTTTCTTGGTTTTTATAGATTTTTTGTAAATTTATTGATATTATAGGTCTTAGAATCTTAATATTGAAAATATAAGTTATTTTTTTATTAATGAATGTTATGCCATATTATTTTACTACTATTTTTTTAATTTTTAAAATTGTATATCAACATTTTTATTTATTATAATTTTTTATGATAGTTATTTATAGAAATTTAAATTTCTTAAAAAAATTAGGTTTAGTTTTAGAAGATAAATATTAGGTATAAATAATTTATAATTTTTATTTTTTCTAAATTGTTTATTTATTTTGATTTTGAATAATGTTTTTTAATAATAAAAAATTGAATAATTAATTATTTTATTTTTTTATAAATATATTTGAATAATAAATAATACATATTTTTATTAATATATTTGTTATATTTTTATTTTATTTTTTTATTTATATTTTAAATAATGTTTTTAATAATTTTAAGTTAAAAAATTATTCTATTTGAGTTTTGATATTATGACCAATATTAATATTAATATTTCTTATATATTCTCAACTCATTTATTAGTTTATATTTTTTATAAATATTTTTTAATAATTTCAAATATAATATTTATTGTATTTAATTGTTATATTTCAATTGATAATACTATTAATATTATTGCTATATTTTCGATTCATTTACTTATTTGTATTTTGAATAATTTTTTTAATAATTTAGAATGCAATATTTATTTTATTTAAAATTTGATATTATGAGTAATATTATGATTAATATTATCACTATATTTTCAACACATTTATTTATTTAGTTTTTGAATAATTGTTTAATTATTTTAAATTAAATGATTAGTTTATTTAAGATTTACTAGTATTATTATTATTATTATTATTATTATTATTATCATGTCTTGTTGTTTTTTGATCACACTAGTACATTGGCCCATGTTTTGTATTTCATGCTGTTGGGACTTTGGGCATTTTTGTTTTGTGGCATATGGGCCACTAGAGCCTTCAGATCATGTATGGGTTTTCTCTTAACCCATTTTAAAAGGGTTTTATTTTCTTATAATATGGGACCTTGACCACGACCTATTAAAAAAATATTACCATTTTAATTATTAATGTTCTTATTATTTTAAAAACATTATTATTTCGTATTTTTTTTATAAAAGTTAATTTTAATTTATAATTATAAAATACAGTAACTTATATTCTCTATTTACAAGTTTCTATAGGTGGAAATGAACCAAAAATGGATTACCGCATGAATAAGTGATTAATATAAGGAATGGGTTGATGATTTTTTTGGAATTTGATAAACTAAATGTTCCAAAAATTGACATATTTTACTATCCATGCATGAAGTATTTAAATATGATAAAAATTAGGACCCCTATCAATAAAATATTATTTAATTTTCAATGGTTTAAATATGAGTTACAGACCTTGGATTTAGCATGGTGAAATGGTGTAGGATTTATGATATAATGATTATGGAGGTTTCAAAATGATAATTATAATAAAATAAAATAAATTATTCATAATATTAAAGTGGAATAAATTGAGAAAACACCAAGTATTGAGAAACTATATGGTGATATTGAAAAATTGATATATCTAGGTTGTATCAAATTTATGGTTTTATCAATGGTGTTGAGATTGGTTAACTTAAAATATTGGAATGGATAGAGCAATAATATTTTTATGAAATTACTAGATATGTTGGAATAAATACTTCTAAAGGAAAATGGTATTATAGATTCAAATTAGAATGAAAAATAAAAATATTATATTTGATGTCATAGGGGTACAAGAAGATACATGCATACCCAAATCAATGTGTATTCTATAAAAAGAAATATAAATTAGAGTTTCTAAATGCGGTACATCATGATATAAGTTAAAAGAATGAACATAAGTTGATATATATTATGACAAGTATAAAAACTCATAATAAGATAATTTTGTATCTCCCTATAGTTCCTAATTTGAAATATATATTTACAAATTCAAATGATGAAAAAAGTTTAAGATGACATATAGATGAGTGAGTATATGATAGAAAATTATATCATCCAATTAATTCCACAAAATGGAAGAAAATTGATCAATAAATTCTTATATTTTGAAATAAAATATTAAATATAAGACTTGGGCCATGTATAGATGGAATGAATATATATTAAAGCCTCAATAAAAAACATGGTTCATGACTTTATTTTTTGGTAAATTATAACTTTTCCCTATGAATTTTTAAGATCCTAACTTTTCTATAAGGCACAAATCCTTTTAATTTTAGTTTAATTCTTTAGTTTTATCTTTCTGGTAATGGATAATGTGGTTACAGAGTTTATGAGGGTGTCTTCAGCTTATTTAGAGCTCAGGTCTCTATGTCTTTTAGTAAATAGGTGGGCCACACAGTTAGTTAAAACCATACATCATTGTCCATGTAGTTTTTTAAACCATGCATAGTGTTCCAATGCACAATAGAGGGCCACACAGTTTATTATAACTATGAAAAACAGGCTGTAAAATCGTGAAAGTGTTTCAAAACATGTTGTAGAGGATTTTTCATAGTCTATGCATAGTTAGTCATACCATGCACCCAGCCCACGTGAGGGGGTTCCCATGGATAGTGGATATTCCATTGTTGGTGAATGGTTTGGCCATCTATGTAGACAAACCATGGGACTTCTTAAAATTCAGTGAAAATATAATTTCTCCCTTCCTTAAAACTAATTTCTCCTCTATTTCCCCTCACTTCCCACACATGGGAAGCCTCCAATTTTAGATCTCTCCCATGTAATCCTCTTATGAATTTAGGTTTATCTTCCATTCAAGCTTGGAATCAAGCATCGTTCGTCTCATTGGAATCCTCTCGGTAAGTGATTTAATTTGTTTCCTTCATTAATTTATCTCACCATATTCAGAGTTATTTTTAGGAAAGATAATATTCCCTATTTTCAGGTTATTGATCTATTCATAAATTTTCTTATGATCTAGGTCAAACCAAGGGTTGATACAGGATGAGGCATCTACTATAGGCATAAGGTAGGTTGTCTATGAATTTTCCCTCAAAGTCTCATAGTTTATAGATATTTAGTAATGTTTCACCCACTAGTTTAACCATGTGTTACCTATAAAATTCATATCATTTGAAATAAATTGTTTAAATTTTAATCTAAATCCCAAATGAGACCAATTGATATCATTGGAGGCTGAGACTTCAATACTAACCACCCATTTAGGGCGTGTTCCTTGTTTTTCCTTACAATGACCAATTCCATGACTACCCGAACACCTTTTGGGTGTTCTTCACTTGATCTTTTCTATTTTAAGTGATTTATTTTAATAAATTAATATATAATCATGGAATATAAATACTAAATCAATTTAATTTTATCACTTATAATTGAATTGTTATGGTTACATGTCCCTCTTTAACACTTTGTCATCGTAATGAGAAGGGTGTTGCAATTCACCTAAGTAAATGGTAATGGGAATGGTTATTACATGTCCTATAATGAATTATGAATATATATAAATATAAATATAAAGTTTCTATTCCATATGGACTTTTTTATTCTTTATAAGAATGTTCATACTTGAGCTTTCCTTGGATTCTCGAGGGAATGCCTCGATCACTCAAAGGATGTTATTTTGATTCATTGATCTAATTACGAAGGGTTATAACCACCGTAGAACTTGTTCCTTGTCAATTAGTGGATTCCCAAAATGGTTCCATAGGATCCCTTATCCTTCTCTATAAAATTAGACTGCCTTGGTTGCACTCTTGGGATTCAGCATGATGTCTCAGAACATGCGATGCTTTGGATTGTTCTCATTATAATATAGTCATGATTAGTTAGGGATCAACTTTGGATGTGATTAATGGAATCATTTAGACATATTTTTAGTGAAATTACTTGGTTATACCCCTTGTATTACACTTATCCCCATATTTCCCTGATTCATTTTTGTGTACTGCGGGCTAGCATGACCTTCTAAGGTCAAGGATGCTTTGGTTTCTTCTTAGATCTTCTTTTATTATTATCATCATTACCACTATATGGTCACCAATATTATATTTCTTAACCCCTTAATAAATTATTAAATAAACACATTCTCAAAGACATCCAACATATGATGAAGTATGGTCATCTAGGTTTCCCATGAGGAACCCGATCTCGATATGGGTTGTATTTATTTCTTATTTTACTTTGATATACTTGAACACTATTATAGTTTTTATTCACAAAATGGATTTGTATAGATGATGTTGGTGGTGGCCTACTTAGTTTATCCATACCCTATCTAGGATACCGATGATACCCAGATAGATTATATGATTGTGGGTGTGGATATGGGGAATCATCCAACTATGGATGCATGACTTCTTATATTAAGATGTGAGATTGGTAGCAGATGATTGAGCCAATTAGTGAGATGATTGGATATGTTTTGGTCTTTTTGACACTTTTATATAGCATATTGTATCTACCTATTTCCATGTATGCTTTATCCATTTTATAGAGGCATGAAATCATTTTTGTATATGGTATTGATTTCATCTTTTGGGTTGATTATTTATTTCTTAGATGTTTATACTTGTTCCACTACCTTATTCATTAATATTACTTCTGTTTATTTATTTATACATCATTTACTATTGTGATCCACTCTGATTATGAGGGTAGAGTCTCTCCATCATACAACCTTATACCCTTATTTCTAGTAAAAAGCCTCTATCATATGGGGAGGCATGCTTGAGGCCATGTGGCCAACCAGTTTGGCTACTGTTATCGGGTGAGCAGGGTTGGGACATCACAAAGTGGCATCAGAGATTATTATTTTGGGATGGTATAAAAGAGATTATAAAGTTTCTAAATTTTTCAATGAGCATGTTCCTAGGAGTATCCAACAAAAATATTGGAAAAAATCTAAATTTTCAAGGAATGGGAAATTATCATTATGTATTTTTTAATATTATTGATATAATTTCACCATTGGGTGATGTACAAGATTTTTTAGGTTCTTTATTCATTATATATATTCTACCTTGGTCTGATATATAAAGGATCATTGCTAAATGCATCATTATAGGAACCTATAGATTCACATGTCATGCATATTCCATGACATATAGGCGCATTTCATTTCTTTCATTTCTTGTATTGCCTATGATTGTTGAGTGCTCCTTGAGTGTTATATATGGCTATTATAATAACATTTTCTATAGGAAATAGATAAAATAATTGGTTATTAAAGTGTCTACCCCAACCTAAGTGTTGTTTTCTAGTATATCTTGAGGATGTATCCTTAACTAACAAATTATTATATGTTTAAGGTATGTGACTGAAGTCACATGATTTGAAATGTTAGTTATATGTGATTACATGGATTCCGATTACAATTTATAAAGACATTACTTCTACAAATTAGTATGGGAGATCCATCTTATCGAGCTATCATCTTTAACTTGTTACATTTGGATACTAAATGTAAAATTTTGGTTTTAGTTACAAGGAATTCTAATTGTTACTTATAAAGAAGGTGAATTTATAACTTGTTAATGTAAGTAAATATAACTGGAACCTTTTTATTATACACATATATAGACTTATAAAGTAGAAATTTGGACCTATTAATAAAATAGTTTATAGTAAATGGGGAGGCTAATTGCGTATTAAAGATAATTTTACTCCTTAACTTGTAATTGACCATCCATATACCAAAACCCCTATAAAAAACATAAAAACATACCAATAACCTGAACATAGATGTGGGTAGTTGGGATAGTATGTTGGGTAGTGATCCTTTTTTCTTATTCCATTTCTATTTGGGATCATATCTTATTTGATATCCTTTTTGATGTGTTTTCTTGTAATTGTAGATATATGCCACCACAACACCCTTGAGTCATGCGTGGAGAGGGTAGAGATGACCCTACTCTAGATATAATGGGACTTAAACCACCCATGATAACATATATAGTTCTAGTTGATTCACCTCCCACTCTACCTAGATTGGGTATTGACACCCAACTCAGAGAGGGTTTTCTATAATTAGTACAGTATATGTAGGCTTATCCAAGACCTACTTCTTTTATATCAGATCTAACTTGAGAGTTTCAGAAGCAACATCCACCCATGTTTTTAGGAGATGGAGGTCCATAGGACATGGAGTCATGGGTAGAGGCCTTGATATCGATTTTAGGGCATCCTAAGACACCTCCCGAAAGGAGAGTGAATCTCACTACTTATATTCTTCTTGATTATACGAAGCATTGGTGGGGTGTTTAGAATCAGGATGATCAGCACTTGGGCATGACTTGAAAGAATCTCTAGTCCACTTTATATGAATTTCTTCTTGGAGACACTAAGAGATAATCATGCCAGAGAGTTCTTTCACCTGAATCAAGGAACTATGTTCTTCGTGGATTATTCAACTAACTTTTCCAAGATGCATCATTTTGCATTGAACCTAGCTGGAGATGAGCTATTTAAGGCGAGAGAATTTGAGGATGGGATTAGGTACACCATATGATCTCAGGTAAATGTATTAAAACTAGCTACCATTTTAGATATTTTGAATCAAGACCTTATCACCCAATGCAATCTGAGGGAATATGGTGGTATAGGGAATGATGTCTTAGTACCAAGACAAAGTAGTAGTTCCTCGTGTGTTAGGAAACATCGTCATGAGAGTTATCATCAGGGTAGTTGAAGTCAAAGTATTCACACTATTAGTTCAACAATATTCCATCATTGTAGGTAGAAAGGTCACGTGAAGCCTCAGTGTAATAGAAACTTACTCAAGTGTAGATCCAATAGATGAATGGGACATCATTAGAGATTATTCAAGACCTTCCCTTCTATTTTCTATGAGAGAGAATCCATTCCAACTCCACCTTCTATAGAAATATCAAAATATCCATGTCAGTTAGGGAGATGGAATACCATCAGATGATCAATCCGAGGATGAGGTCAGGGCTGAGGTAGCCATACTTTTAATTTTTAGTGTCAGCAGAGTAGAATCACTCAAGGTAGTATATCTATTGCTCAAGTCCACAGATCTGTCTAGTTTTACACAACAAAACTTATACCCAAGGAGTTTAGTATAAGGACATATATAGTACAAGGTACTATTCTAGTAGCCTCTACTATTGTATTTTTCTTATTCAACATAGGTTCCTCACACTATTTTATTTTTGTATCGATCATGGATAGTCTTGGTATTGAAATTCAGTACTTTTTTGGGCTGATGGCCCTAGATACTTCATTGGAAGTACATTCAAAGAGTGTATTCAAATGTAAAGATTTTCCTATTGATATTGGTGATTATAATTTCTTATAGATCCTTTTAATCCCTGATATGAAAGGTTTCAATATCATAATTGGGATGGATTGGCTAGTTACCTATCATGCTTACATTGAATTTTATCACAGAAGGGTCTATTTCATGTTTCTTAATGGTGGTAGACATGTTCATAAGGGAAAATGGAATGTCCAAGTTGGTTAGGATAGACCATAGCATTATGGGATGGAGGGGGTGATAGCCCATATCACTAGTCAATACTTTGATGATCGAAGGGTTTGTTTGAATGTTTTTCCTTTGGTGGTGGATCATTTTAGGGATTCATTTACCAATGATTTACTAGGAATACCTCCTAAGAGAGGTAGAATTTTCGAATGAGCTCACTCCAGGAGCATCTCTAGTGTCTATTCCTCAGTGAAGGATATATACTTCTAAGCTTCAGGATATCAATAGGTAGTTTAATGATTTAGAATCTAAGGGTTTTATCCAACCCAGTACATCACCTTGGGGTTTACCCATGATTTTTTCCAAGAAGGCATATGAAACCCCTAGGCTATGTGTGAATTATCGACAATTGAACCACCTTACGATTATGAACTGGTATCCATTTATTCACATGAATGAACATTTCAACCATCTCTTAGGATCTAGGTTATTATTGAAGAACGATATAATTTTAGGATATCATTAGGTACATTTTATACCTTTGGAAATAACTTTTACAACATTTAAAAGAAGGTATAATATTTATGATTATCTGGTTATAGTGTTTGTTCTTACAAACGTTCCAACTATTTTCATGTCCTTGATGAATCGGGTCTTCCACACATACCTAGATTATTTTATTGTGGTATTCATGGAAAAAATCTTAGTGTACTACAATACTAGAAAATATCATGTCAAACACCATGATATCATTTTGAGTACACTAAGAGAGCATAGGATGTATGCCAAACTCAAAAAATGCCACTTATGTATTGAAAAGGTCCACATCATTGATAATATTATATTAGAATCAAGTTGACCTGGAGAAGGCGAGTGCCCTAGTTTCTTGGGATGAACCAAAGAACGTGTTTGACATATAGAGGTTCTTAGGGATGGCTAGATATTACATGAATCTTATACAGGATTTCCCCCATATTTTAGAAATTCGTATGGGCTTGACCAACAAGGGTGTCAAGTTTATCTAGTATGAAGCACATGAGAAATATTTTTATGAGTTAAAGGGAAGATGTACCTCATCCTAGATCATGATACTACCTAAGCCTAGAAGAGTCTACACAATGTTTTATGATGCCTCAAGCATTGGTCTAGGTGTAGTTATGATGCAGGGAAATCGAGTTATTGGGTACCATTCTCAGTAGTTGAGGACTCATGAGCATAACTACCAGTTTCACAATCTCAAGAAAGAAATAGTTTTCCATGCCTTACATTGCTGGATACACTATTTTCTTAGAGAGTTCTTTATAGTTTATAAAGACCACAAAATTCTCAAGTATATTTTAACATAGAATGAATTGAACCTAAGATAGTAGATATCGGTTTAATACCTTTAGTCCCATGATTTCAAGATTTCATATATGTTGGTAAAGGTAAATTCAGTTCCAAATGATCTAACCCAGAAGCCTCAGATGTAGACTTTTTAGGAAGCCAGTGATGAATGGAGGATAATGGATCTTCCTTTTGAGATACACCTAGTGGTTCAGGAAATTTATGAGTGGCCTTTTCTTATGGCCTTAACAGCAGCCTCCTCACTTATGGATAAATAGAAGAGAAGCCAGTTCTTAGATCCTGATGGCTTATTCCTAAGAGAGATTATTTTAGGTAAAAACCCACCGTCGGATTGGTTTGTCAATAGAGATGACATCCAACTTATAAATGGACGTATCTGGGTGGATATAGACATGTGATGCGAATTAATGTAAGAATCCCTTAATTTATAATGCGTAGTGTACCCATGTATTTCCAAGATGTACCATGACATGTGCTGCCAGTATCGGTAGCTTGGGATGAAACATCATATTGTGGGTTTTATCACTGGGTATTCCACCTGCCAAAAAGTGAAAGTAGAGCACAAGTGGTATGTTGTCTTATTAGAGCTGTTACTGATCCCATAATGTAAATGGGATGATATCATGATGGATTTTGTGATTAGTTTACTAATCTCACCTCAAGGTAGAAATGCAGTTTGGGTGTTCATGGATAGGATGATGAAGGTATCCTACTTCCTTCCTATCTAGGAGACATTATCAGTGGATTAACCAGGGTGTATTTTTTTGATATTATACGCTTACACGGGGTCCCTCATGCTATCATTTCTAACAGGGATTCTCATTTCATGTTGAGGTTCTGGAATAGGTTATAGAAATAACTAGACACACATGTACTTTTCAGTATAACTTACCACCCACATATCAATAGACTATTAGAATAGGCAATATTGGTACTAGAGGAAATGCTTTGAGTGTGTGTGTCCTTGATTTTAGAGGTTCTTGGGAGAAACATCTACCTACTATGGAGTTATCCTATAATAATGGATATCAGGGGACCATACAAATGGATCATTATGATGCCTTATATGGTAGGACATTCAGATCACCTCTCTACTGGCTAAAGGTAGGGGAGGGAATTCAACTAAGACAACATCTCATCTAGGAGACTTCATATCAAGTACAACTTATAAAGAAGCATATGATTAATCCATAGTCTAGACAGAAATCTTATATTGATCATCGTCGATGACATATGGAGTTCAAGGTTGGGGATCATGTTTTCTTTAATTTTTTACCTAGAGTGGGACATAGGTGAATATAGAGGTAAGGGAAGATGACTCCTATGTTTGTTGTTCCATTAGAGATATTGGAGAGAGTTAGGATGATAGCCTATCAAATAGATCTTTCTCAAAGGTACTAATCCATGCATGATGTATTCCATATATCATAGCTTCAATAATATCATGCGGAACCATCATATAATTTTGATCTTAAGGATATTTAACTGGAGTTTGATGCTTATTTTGGGTAGTATCCTATTTGTATCACCAATCAGAGCATGAAGGCTCTCCAATGTAGGTTTGTCCCTCTAGTATGGGTACTATGTTAGCACAACCATGTATAGGATTAGACTTGGTAGAGAGATCTTGAAGTATGTGATAAGTGGTTGGAGTTATTCTAAGACAAAGCTTTAGCACCCCTAGAAGAGAAACATAGGGATGAGTTTCTTTAAGGAGGGATACTACAATATCATAGATTTTATATGAGGTATGAAACCTTTTAATTTTGGTTTAATTATTTAGTTTTATCCTTATGGTAATGCCTAATGAGGTTACAGAGGTTACAAGGGTGTTTGAGGCTTGTTCGAATCTGAGAGCCTTGATGTTTTGAGGAAATAGGTGGGCCACACAGTCAATTTAAACCATGAAACCTAGTCTATATTTTTTTAAAGCTATGTTGGGTGTTCCATTTCATAGAAGAGGGCCACACATTTTTTTCTAACTATGCAGACTAGGCTTCTTGACCATGCAAGTGCTACAAAACATGTATAGGAATTTTTCATAGGCTATGTATATTAAGTCAAACTGTGCACCCAACCCACACTAGGGGGTTTCCATAGAAGATTTCAAATGGTTGGTCCACACTTTTTGCAACCGTGTGTACAAACCATGAAACCTCTTAAAGTTGGGTGAAAATATGATTTTTATCCTCCTTTATCAATCCTAATTTATCCTATCTTTCCCCACACTTATTATACACATCATTCCCCATGTTTTGGATATATTCCATGGAATCCTCTTTGGATTTGAGGTTTCTCTTCCATATGATTTAGAATTTAACCACTGTTCATCCCATCAGATTCCTCTTAGAAATTTATTCAATCTATTTCCTTCCTTCCTTAGTTTTTCTTTCCATCTTATAAGTTATTTTAATGTAGAATAATATGCCCTAGTTTTTAGGGCATTCATCTATTATTCAATTTTTTAGGATCCAGGACAAACCAAGGGATGATACTAGATGAGGAATCTACTATAGGCATAAGGTAGGTGGTCTATTACTTTTACCTCAAGGTATCTCTGTTTATGAATTGTTTCCATTGTACTTCACACCAGTTTAATCACTAGGATACTCTAAAAATTACTTGATTTAAAATAAATTACCTAAAATGTAATCTAAATCCCTAATGAGACCAGTTGATAACATTGGAGGTTGAGACCTCAATTCTAACCACCCATTTAGGATGTGCTCATTTTTATGCCTCACGATGACCAATGTCATGACTACCCATAAAACCTTTTGGGTGTGCTTTAATTGAACATTTCTATGGAAATTTATTCATTTAAAAAAAAGAATTTATAATCATTAAATGGAAATCCTAAATCACATGGATTTTATCACTTATAAATGAATTATTATGGTTGTATGTCCCTCTTTAACCCTTTATCATTACAATCGAAAGGATATTGTAATGAACCTAATTAAATGCTAATGGGCATGGTTATTACATGGAATATAATGAATTATTAATATATATAAATATACATATAAGGTTCCTATTACATATATACCTTTTTCATCTTTATAGGAATTGTCAGACTTGATCCTACCTTGGATTCCAGAGGGAATTCCTTGAGCACTCATAGGACACCATTCTGATTCATTAAGATGGTTTCCAAGGGAGATAACATCCTTGGAACTTGTTCCTTTTATATTAGTGGATATCAATCGTTGTATCTTAGTATCCCTTATCCTTCTCTAGAAAATTAGTTTTCCTTGGATGCACTCCTTGCATTCAGCATGATGTCTCAGGACATATGATGCCCTGGATTATTCTCCTTGGGATCCAGTCATGCTTATCCCAAGATTTACCTTGTAATTGATCCTTGGACTCAATTATACATATTTTCAATGGAATTAATCGGATATACCCATTGTATTACACTTATCCCCTTATTTATAGGATGCATGGTTGTTTGTGTTGTGAGTTAGCATTACCTTCTATGGTCAAGGATTGTTTGGTTTCTCCATAGATACACTTTTATTACTATCATCATTACCACTCTATGGTAACCGATATTATATTCCTTAACCTCTAACTAAATTATTAAATGTAAACATTCATATAGACATACAGAATAGGCTGGAGTAGGTATGGTCATCCAGGTGTCCCATGAGGAACCTTATCTTGACATAGGTTTTATTTATTTTTTATTTTACTTTGATATACTTACACACTATTGTAGTTTATATTCACAAACTAGATTTTTATAGATGCACTTGGTGGTGGCCTACTGAGTTTATCTCACAACCTATTTGGGTTTCCAATGATATCGATGTTTACTTACCCCCATTAATTGATGATTTGAAACTCTTATGGGGAGAAGGTACTAAACTTTTCAATTCTTATAAAAGGTAATATTTTTAATTGCATTCCATATTTTATTTTTACTATAAATTACTTCATGATATATGAAAATTTATCTGAATACAGTTTTAAGGGGTATAACTCATGCCCAAATTTTGAACAAGGGACTTCATTTAATCAACTACAACGTGTGCGAAAAATAGTGAACATGGTCCATAAAAGGTTTTTATATATAGATCACCCTTACTGAATTTTAAAAAAGTAATTCAATAAATCAAAATAATTTGATATTACTCCAAATTATTTTTCAAATGATCAGTATTTTGAGAGGGAAAAAATATTGATTACATATTTTCAAGTACACAAATATTTGTTAATGATTGAAATATATGGAAAAAATTATCATTTTTTTAGTATACTTATTAAAGATATATTGAAGTAAAATATTAAATTAATGTGATTCACATTGAGAAGAATATTTGAAATAGTTTTACTATAACATTTTTAGATATTAGAGGTAATACTAAGTATATTTTTAATGTAATGTTGGGATTACTATTAATAGGAATACTTTTGAAGTTAGATCACAATATTAAAGGAATGCGAGAATACTTAACTATGGATTTTTATATATTATCTAAGAGAGATAAAATCATTTTTTATCCATGTCTATATGGTATTAAGTTTACTCAAGTTTATTCTTCAAATGAAAAAAATTATTTCATGAAAATATATGAAGTTAATAGGCATGAAATCTCATTATTTTCATGTTTTGATGCCACAAATATTTTTGATTTCAATGAATAGAATAATATTGATCCATGTTAGAATAAATATCATCATGGTGTGTTTTGTTTTCAATTATATTTATAGAAAATTGATGGATCAAAATTCATTAAAAAATTTTGAGAATAAAGAAGTCAATATACCTTTTCAACTAGAAATGTTTCTATTTTTTGATATCATGGTATATTTAATGGTTCATTTAGTGAATGAAATAAAGTTATTTATACCCACACACTTACATTGGATGTATTATTTATAATGGTATATGAATATATTTAAGGTTTATGTTAAGAATGCATATTGACTAGAGGCCACTATTTTTAAAAGTATATTTTTGAGGTTGTGGTTTAGTTCTATATAAATTACTCATGTAATGTAAAGAATGTTAGCCTGTCTATATCCTGAAATGAGGGTGTTCATATTGGGGAAAAGGGGATTCATGGTATATAGTTAAAGTCTCTAACATGTGAATAAATAGCGTAAATACATTCATACATCTTGAATAAAAAAGATGAGGTTTAATCATATAAAACAATGCATATTAATGCATTGAAATATTTTTATTCAAAGAAAAAAGATATGTGGGTAATGCATGAGAATAAAAAAAATTGTGGTGTCGTTTAAGGAGAACATGGATATTTATTTAATAACATTAGAAAAATTGATATGGTTAGTTATTGATCCATGTTTAAATGTGATATTATGGTCTGGGTATGACATTAATGGTTATACATTTTATGCCAAAGACCATAACAAGAAAAGTGTAGTTCAGAATAATATAGTATTGGTTTTCACTGAAGTAATACATTTTTTCATGTGAAAAAATAAAAATAAAAATACCAATATCTATATCAAATAAAAATTATGGAGTTACTGAAGAAATATATGCTATTTATTGCATGAAATTATGAGTACCTATGGTCAAGTCTAAATGGGTTTATGATAACAATAGTGATAAACATGATGAATTTTGATTTACACTAGTAGATATGAATAGATTGGGATACACAATTGACCTTTTTATCATGGAAACACATGATTTTTTTAATGTTTTTGATCCATAAAATGACTAATGGTCAATAATTTTACAAGGAAAGAAATAGTTTCTTGTTTATGAAAATTTTTACCAAGATGAAGAATTATTTGAGATCCCTAAATCCATGAAAAGGTTATCAGAGGATAATAATGAATATGATATAGACATATTTTAAGCTATTTATAATGATCATAGGGAAGGAATATGGTAAAACGATCCTTTAATAATCTCATAATAGTGTAGGTACTATATAAATATTTCTCATTTAACTTTTCAAATATGATACATTATTTATTTCATAGTTCAAATATCATAACATTTAGTGATTAATTTTATTTCTATATTTAATTTTTTTTAATATTACTTAAGTATATTTTTCTTCTATCTATACCATTTCAACTCTCATAAATGTTCTCAAAATTTATATAATTATTTAAGATATCCATTCCAATAACTATGCTAACATGATTTTATAATACATTAAATTTCATTACATATGAAGATCAATTTTATTTAAATATTTTATATCAATTTTAATAGCACTTACATTTAGTTTTCTTCCTAAATAATTTTCTATCTTATAAATGTTGTTAGTTTATTAGATATTATTAATATATTCAAAAAAATTATATGTAAAATTTTAATAATATTAATTATAAGTTTTCCAGTTTGTATTCAATTTTATATATCAAAAGGTTTATTTAAATTCATTTAATTCCAATTTGTAATAATTATTTATTAATTTTATTTTCATGATCATTCTTGATCCAACTATTGAGTCATCTTGATCTTTTGGATATGAGCCTCTATATTATTTTAATAAGGAGCCTCATCATTCTTATACACATGAGACTCTTGATTTGACTGGGTAAGAGAAGACTTGCATGGTTGGTAAACATAAAAGTACACATTTATCTAGATTATCACTTAGATTTTTCAAGTACCATAGGATTCCATTTGATTTTGATGATAATAGTAACCCCATTGGTCCAAATGTAAAGAAATATATAAGCTTTATGGATTTAAACATTTGAGAAAAAAATAGTATTTTAATTTCTGATTAGAGAAGTGTCTACCATATTATACACTATCAACTATGGGATACCATAACAAAAAATACTATTATTTTATTTTTCTTGAAAAATATTAACCGATGTATATATTTAATTTTACTTTCTCTCATTTTCAGATAACATTGGATTTACCTGATCCAATATAAATCATGTAATGAGGATTGTATTTTGATGTAAATAGGTATAGGTATTTTAGATCAATATTAAATTTATATTTAATGTTTAGGGAAAGAAAAAATGAAAATCCATATCAACTTTCTGAAATTTTAGATGAAGATACATGAAAGAACTTTTTTGAGAAAGGCAACAGGAATCAATTTTGATAATTGTAATGTTAACTGTTTAAATTGATTTTTTTTACATTTATTAAAAAAATATTATTAATAATTTATTTGTTCTTAAATAATAGTCACTAAGGAGATCTAATTAGGATATCCAGGTAAAGAATGTATACTCTCATAATTGTAGATGATGTCCATCCTAGTGAAAAAGGTTCCCCATAATTCTTCATCAAAACCTAGGATCAAATACTAGAAGAACCCTAATATTTGGGGGTGGTTAGTTACAATAATCATGTAGTGGAGGTAGGAGGTCTCGGTAGGGATAAGGGTTGATAGGAGTTGACAGAGGATGGATCGACAGTTGACACAACATGGGGTGGAATGGAGTCAGCATCGGAAGGCAGCGATGAGTTTTTTGGTGGTGCGACAGGTGTAATGTCGGGCTCGATAGTGACAAGGGTCATACAAAGTAGGGGATCAGTGTGGAAATCATTGGAATCTTGGTGGCAACAAGGTGTATTTCATGGTAGATGCAGGTTACAATAGTTGGGCACACCGTAAAAAAAGGATGATAACATTGTCAGACCATGATGGTGGTGATAGAGGGATTGACAGCGATGTCTACGGTGGGAAAAACATGGGTACTTCCTAGATGAGGTTCAGAGTAGGAGCAGCAATCAGTAAATGTGTCAGGTAGGAAGAATGAGAAGGTATGAATTTCGTCATCGATACCAGGCACCATGTAGTTAAGCATGGGGTATTACTAACAAATCATCCTTATAGGTTTGATGCTTTAGAGCATCATTTTCATCATCTAGAGTGGGTTCAGATCTCACTACTATAAATCAATCCATTAAAATCACTAAAAATATTTTTTATTAGTGCTAAAAAGCACTAATAATCAAAGAGATGTTAAAGACTGTATTTTATTAGCATTTTTAGCACTGATAAAGGTACAATTTAATAGCGCGTTTTTCTAATGCTAATAAAATTTAAAAAATAATATATTTTTTTCTTTTCACACGACACCCTTTCACAGTGCTTGAGACCCCCTTTATTAGTTCTTTACATTCCCCCCACACCCACTCTCACGCACCCTAACCCCCATTTATTAGTGTTAGGAAAACCATATAACAATGCTCATGACCCTGCCCCTTTCTTCTCACCCACGCATGCGCATTTGGATTTGATCATGTAACATCCCTCATGTGATTCGAAGCCCTTTAACACTCTTCCAAGCTTGTTTTGTTATCTATTTTATGATAATTCTATTTATTTATTTATATTTACATATATTTTTTTATTCATTTGTTTATATGATTAATTTTAAATGCATTTATATAATATGTGTTTATGTGTTTGTGTGTGTGTGTGATATATATATATACACTTATATTTATTTTAATATATTATATATTATTATTCATTTATATATATAAGAATATAAACATCAATATATATCAGTTTATTAATACATACACATGTGTATATATAAACATTATATATACATTTGTAAAAGTATATATATATATTCATATATTTTTATAATTTATAAAAAATACTTAGTTATTATTTTAAGTAAATTGGATAATAATTAATTTCATATGATTTATATAATTATTTCTAAATAATTTTTTAAAATATGTCTATATATTGTATATTTAGATATAAATTTCATGCAATGCTTATATATTTATACGTCTATCTATTTACATATATATTTATACATATCTACATATAATTTTTTATTTAGTTATAAATTTTTATAATGTATTTATAAATATTTACTGTAAAAACATTTATATACTATATTTAATGATAATGATATATTTATAAAAATACATTTCTATATGATGTATATACACAATATTGATACACACGTACACATATATTTACACACACACACATTTTTATTTCTCACATACACACAAAAATATTTACATATACATATTTATTTAAATATATTAGAATATAAATATATTTTTTTATTGACACACAAAAGTTTATAAACAAACATTACTTATATAGGTATATATATATTAACTTATTTGTATAAGGTAAATAAAATGGATAATTTTTTATTTAAAATAAAATTGTTAATAAATATTTATTTCTATATGGTTTTTATATTTAAAAATATTTTTTATGTAAATATGATTAAATATGAATTTATAAAATTTATTTATTATATGTAAATATAATAAAATATGCATAAATTTAATTATAAATAAAAATAAAATTGGAGAAATGATAAAATTTCAAAATAATAATATTTATATGTATGTAATCCTTGAGAATAAATTCATTATCCACTAAAAAAGGACAAAAATACCTTCTTAAATGAAGTTCAAATCCCATTTAAAATGAAAAATTAGGGTATGCAAACTAAAAATTCAGTTTTAGAGTCCTTTTGGGCCTTTTTTACCTCAAAAATATAGTGACCCAAGTTCCCTTAGTCAACATGGAGTAGATCTATTTACAAGAATTGATTTAATAGGCGGTTGAGTTCAAGAAAACTATTAGATTAAAAGTTATTACCGTTTGAAGTTCAAGTCATGTTTTCAACTTATGTTAGACCGTTTATTTATTTATTTAATTTTTATGTCATCCAATTGTAATTAAATGAATATTAATCAGTAATAATCAATAATTTATTAATCAATATTATTATTTTTAATTATTTTGTTATCTTTTTTTCATTAAATATCTTATATATTAACTATAAATTCATATTTGGTTTTATATAAATCATATTTAAAAAAATATTATATTTATATGAATAAAAATATATTTATAAATTAATATATTATTTTAATGATATTTTTTATTAAATATTCCCTTTATCAGTGCTAGAAAAAGGCATTACTAAAGGGGGAACTTTATCAGCATTAAAAAAAGTGCCAATAAAGGAGGGAATTTATCAGTAGTAGCAAAAAGTGCTGATAAAGGATGTATTTAATCAGCGCTAGAAAAAATTATAGCTAAAGGGTAGTGTTGTATTTCATGCGATTTGTGATAGTGTATGTGTGTTATTGGACCTTCAATTGTAACAACTTGAATTTCCTATGAGGTACAAATCTGTTAATTTTAGGTCTTAATATTTTTTTATGACCTACTATGGATTCCTAGTGAGGTTATTGAGGAAACGAGGGTGTTTGGGGATTATTTAGAGCGTTAAACCCCAACCAGTGGAAGTGAACACATGGTCACATGGTTAGTAGAACCTTTGAAGCCTAGTATAAATTGTTTCCCTAACCGTGTTGGGCATTTCAGTAGGAAGAAGTGGGCCACATAGTTTTACCTAACAATGCAACTTGGGCATATGCCTTTGTGGAGGCTCTGTAATTTTTAGCAAAGAAAAAACACATATTTTGTGCACGGTTTCCCAAATCGTGTGCATGAAGTGTGGGATTCACCTCCTTGGATAGTAGGTTAATTGGCGCATGTATTGGACAAACATGTGACCAAACCATGCGCCCCCTAATTTTGGGTGATTTTACCATTTTCAACTTAAGGTTTTATATGTTTTAATAATCCTTTCTATTTTCCTCCACCAGCAGATAGAGGAACCTCCTTCCTCCCTTTTGAGCTCCCAAGCCTCCAACACCTAGGTTTTTCTCCCGTTTTATCATCTAGATTCCAGTTAAATTTTTTATTGTCTCATTGGATGTGTGCTGATGAGTTGTATATTCATATTACACCTTTCTTCATTTGTATTTATCTCAATAAAATTATTTAGGTGTAGAATCACATGCCCTATTTTCAGGGCATTTATAACATTTATCATTTTCTTTTGATTTGAACCAAACCAAAGGCTGGTATTAGAAAAGTTCTCCTCTATAAGAATAAGTTAGATGTTTTAGTAATTATCCCTCAAAGTTTATATTCTTTATATTATGTTTTGTGTGTCATGCACCGGTTTCACTATGCATTTTGCCTAAAATGAATCTATCATAAATTGGTTTCCATGTTCTGGAACCTAATGATGTTATTAGATCCTAAGAGACATTTGAGGTTTTCAACCTCAACGTGTGCCACAACATTGGGTGTTACCTTTTATATGTTTATTTTTATTTCATGGTCATATAGCCAAAACACCTATCAGTGTAACGTCTCGGTTCCGAAAGCCACCCAGAGGTGCCCCATACCCGGTTGGTCACATGGCCTCAAGCGCATTTCCCCAAACATCATAGGTTGTCGACTAGCAGCGAGGGCCTTGGCTGTGATATTGGGGAAACTATGACCTCATTGGCATAGTACACAATGGAAAAAAACAAAAGCAATAGCAGAAGCAGTAAACATACATACAAGAGTAAACAACAGAAGACTGAAAATAAAACAACTGGAGCATATATATAATGATTCATGATACATATGTCTAGGAAAGCAGCCAAACAAGTCACAATGCTGGAAATAAAAACAGTGCTAAACCCAAGTGAAAAAGAAAACAGATACTCCTTAGCATCGTAAACCTTGGATTGGTCCCATGCTCTCCAACTCCCTAGAAAGTAAAGTATCTGAAGTAGAAGGGAGCTTCCCCTTATCTATACCTACATCAATATAATATTTTTGGGCCCAAAAGAATGACCTAAATAGGGTGTGAGACTAAATCCTAGTAGAAAACCACCCGAAGATCTGTGCCTAACAATCAGTGAATATATGGAAGGTAAAAGTACAGAAAATAGTAAACAGGAAGGTGCTCAACAGTAAACAGTTCCACTAGTCAAACATTCAGTCAAGCACAGTAACCATCTAAGAAGTACACATAGCTTATCCTTTCTGGTTCAGTATATGAAGACTCTCTGAGGAAGCACTCATAGTCAATTCCCCATATAGTCTAAGGTAGTTAGGAACTCTCTGAGGAAGCTCACGTAGTCAATTCCCCTTATATCCCCAAGGTCAAGGACTCTCTGAGGAAGCTCGCTTGATCAATTCCCCTTAAAGCCCAGTTCATTCATAGACTCTCTAAGGAAGAAAACACCATCGACTCCCCTTATTTTCTAAACAGTTTATGAATAAAAACAAAGACTCTCTCAGGAAGCTCACGCTGTCAATCCCCTTATAGTCTAAAGAAAACAAGGACTCTCTGAGGAAGCTCACTCGGTAAATTACCCTTATATCGCCAAGTGGTTCTAGGCTCTCTGAGGATTCTCACTTGGTCAATCCCCCTTAGAGACAAAAGTACTTGAAGACTCTCCGGGGAATCTCACTTGTTCAACTCCTATTATAGTTTACTACACCAGGTTCTCATGGCCCTGTGTAGTTCAACGAGCATAGTAGTGTAATATAGCCAAGTAAACCTATAGAACTACTTTTCTAAACATTCTACAACATATCAATCATGTCCAAAATAAAACTCTCTATCATACAACAATAGGCATGAAAAACAGGTAAAGCAGCTAAAGGCTAAATAAGACCAAACGGTCGTCAACAGATCATGCAAGGGAAATACATCCAAAGCATAGAAAACAA
The DNA here is from genome assembly GCA_963277665.1 of Viscum album. Lineage (NCBI taxonomy): Eukaryota > Viridiplantae > Streptophyta > Magnoliopsida > Santalales > Viscaceae > Viscum > Viscum album. The sequence goes on along the minus strand of OY728159.1, from coordinate 686,243,653 downwards.
CCCTATTAATATCCAAATTACCTCTACACAAGCATACAATCATGGAAGGAATTAAACATGGGTAAAATGGTAAACACACAATACCCCGTTCAAGGGTATTGGTGGAGTTTGCACATAATACTCAAATAATTTGAATGGAAAGGCACAAACCACCTACCTCGGGGTTAGGATATCACTTTAAGTGAACCTTGAAGCTTGAATCTCCTTATAAAGTTGTACATCTATGAAAATGTATAAAACTTTCAATCCACAATAACTCGTAAATGAGGAGGAATTGGAAAATGATGCTCTAAGAGAAGGAAGAACTCACCGATGTGATTCCAACGCAACCAAAAGTGTTTGATTTGGAGGACGGATGGAGGCTCGGGGGATCATCGAAGATCTGCAGAAAATCAACCCTCTTAGACGAACTAGGTTGAGAAGGAGACGGTTCTATCTGTCAGACGTGACCCCGATGCATTTAATGAAAAAAGACAAAATACACAGCATGTACTTTTAATGTACATGGCGTGTACTCACTATTTCTGTACTCTGCTTTAAGCGGTCTCTAAGTCACTCCCACAGAACCGTGTGTGTGGATACAACACGGCTATCACATGACCTCCGGTGGCAAGGAAGTACACGGCATGTACTCATAATGTGCATGGGGTGTACTTAGAAAATTTCCAGAAAACCCTCTTTTTCCCAAAAACGACCAGAAAAGGAAAAAAATACCTGAAAGGAAGATCCGGGTTCTTACAAACTTCCCCACTTAAATAAATTCAACCTCAAATTTCCTTATCATGACTTAGAAGAAGAATCCCCAAACAGCTTTGGCCACTATGCTCGTAAATCAGCCTCCCTCTCCCATGTCTCGTCCTATACCCACCGGTGCTGCCAAAGCACCCATACCATAGAAACAGACCAACCATGGAGAAACTTTGTACTTATATACACAATCTGGATAGGATGCTCCTGAAATGATGCATCCACTTTGAGCTCAACCTCTTTGAGTTGGAAGATGTGAGACGAGTACGAGAAGTAACGTCGAAGATGAGAAATGTGGAAGACTTCGTGCATATACCGGTACCTCTAGGGTAACTGCAACCGATAGGAAACCGGCCCAACTCTCTCCAACACCTCAAATGGAACGACGTACCTCAGTGAAAGGTTACCCTGTCTCCTAATCCTCTTATGTCCCAAACTCGGTGTGACACGCAGGAAAACCTGATCCCCAACCTCGAACTCCAGAGGTCACCTCCACTGATCAGCATAAGACTTCTATCGAGACTGTGTAGTAGTCAACCACTTCCGAATCAACTATATCTTCTCTGTGGTATCCTGAAAAAGACGAGGTCCCAGTAAAGATTCCTCTCCTGCCTCCAGCCAACATAAGGGTGATCGACATCCCCTACCATATGAAAGATCACTGTCGTGGTTTCCCTCAAATGATTAATGTGATTTTGGGGTACTTAGGTGCAGAAGCGTGGCTGACCAAGGTCGTCTCTCAAAGGAGGAAGTGAATTTAACAAATTATTAAAGGTATTATAAAAATAAAATATAATTGAATTAAAACACTAGTTTAAAGTACGGGGTTTTTTATAGTTTATAAATCTAGAAGAAGTTTTCTCTAAGAAGATTGTATTTTTTTTGTTTTTAATTTTGAAATGTAATTTGATTAAAAAAGCACAACGAGAAGATGTTTTTTTAGAAAATATTTTAAAAGGCTTAATCAATATAACTCTACCTCTTCACTCTATTATTAATCATTATCATTTAAATTAACATTAACTTAATTATTATCCCTTAATTTTTTAAATCCTGAACCCTACGATAATTAACATTACCATGAAGATGATGTGAATTTAACCTTAGGCTAACTTCGGAACATGCAATCGCAACACCCTGCTTTGATTGATGTTCTAAGATTAGATTATGGTTAGTGTTAAATTAAGGCAAATTTCCCCTTTGTAAATTATAATTAATTCAGTTTAGGGATTATATTTGAGCACTACAAATTTATCCCATATGGTTTTGTATAACCGATTAAATTCACACTCTCACAATTTACACAAAATCTTGTCCTCGCATGTTTTTGTGTTAAATCTTCAATTTATTGCTTAGTTTCAATTAAATTAAAAACTAAATTAATTGATCATATTATTTGAATTAAATTATATCATTTATTCAAAATAAATGAATGTAGAAGGTAAGAGATAGATCAATTACTAAAAGACTACTCTTCCATGGGTGGCATAATCATCGTAGAAGCATTTTGCATGTGCAAAGGTTTATAATGGGTATAACCCAATAACGCTTCTACTCAAGAATTAAAACCCAAAGAGGAAGATTAATATAAGGATAAATTTAAACAAAACATAAGACAGGAGAAGAAATAAAATAAGAACAAAGAAGTTTAAAACACAAATGAAAATATTACAACATGAGGAAGAGAAGGAGGCTTCGATGAGGGGATCACTGCTTCAAGAGCTACCCCTATTACAATGGTTGGAAAATTTGGGTGAAACCAATTATCCTCTAGATATGATCTCCTAATTCACGTCCCAATTCCACCAAATGATAAAAACACCAATTTATAGAGTGTTGGGGAGGCTAGGTTCAATGTGGTTTCAAGTGTGAATGGGGAATCTCAGACAAATATTTTATTCCAACTTTAACCGCCAATTAGACCACCAAAACGCGTGAATTGGTCGGCCTTCCAGAATGATAATATGTGAGGATATGGGTCCTATATCGCCTCTCAAAGGTTGGGCTCAATCCAGGCCCAGATGAAGGATTTATGGCCGAAATACAGAAGATTCTCCATTCTGGCGTGTCCATCACACCTTTGACTTTATGACCCAATTACTCCATCCAAATGAATTCTTTTTATCTAGTTTCCTGAATAAACTTTGTATCCCATGGAGTAAGTAACACATTTACAAAATATTAAGTTCAAATAATTCAAATAAAAATTTTTATGATTGAAATACTACAGTGATTTTGAAATGGTAAAACTGGAATTTTCCTCAAATATTCAAATGAATGATCTAATCCCAAATACTTTCTAATTAAACATATTTAACATAATGTGAGAGAATTATATCATTTATTATTAATAAATTATTCAATAAAATAGTGTTTTATCAACTCCCCCACACTTACCCTTTTTCACTCCTGTGCAAAACCTCATATCAAGTAAACATCAATATCAAATCAAAACCAATTTTAAAACACATATCCTTGAGATCAAACAATTACACACCAAGAAACAAAAGATATAATGCCTCATAAAAAATCATTATTTAAAGCTCTCTATTTATATCATTAAATATATTTCCACTTCATTTATCCTCCCATGCACAAAACACTTACCTCGCTGGAATTTTCTCTTATCACACAAATATCATTTTTTTTGCAATGTCTTTCTCATCCAAACTCATACAAAGGTCACCATAGGCTTGATAAATTCCTACATCGCCACCCAATGTGGGTAAAAGACATATTTTTATCATGATTACTTTTCAGGGTTATTCTTTGGCTTTCGGTTGGTAGGATTAAGGTGTGAAAAATTATGAGGCTGAATGAGGAGGGCTTTACTCTTTTTGAAGCAAAATTGCATTAATCTAATTTTCACTTAAATATGGTCTTCTCCTCAATACCCATAGTATCAATTCAGCGCCATCATCATGAAAAGTCATGGAGATTTACACCATTCATCATTTCAATATAAAAAATGTCAATCTTCTAAAACATGATTTTCTTGAAAGCTCCAGATAGGCACACCTTTCTACCTCAAATAGGAGCTCCAGAAATGGCATAGCTTCACTTGTCATGAAAGCTCCAGAAAAGGCATAGATTTCAATAAAATGTTTTTATTTAGAAGCATTCACATATCTTCATAATTCAATTTTTCACCCTAAGTATCATAAAATGAGGTAGCACAACACAAGACAGCTTCCCCCCACACATAAGCTCAACTAGATTATGCAATTTTACTTCAAGAGTTGGTTGGATAGGGAAAATTATCTTGTAATGTGGCTAGCCTTACATGTCGTGAATGAATTATAAGGGATAAAAGTATTAAATGTTAAAGTTAGGCCATTATAAAAGAGGATTATTTAAAATAGGGGCTTTAATACCAAACAAATGCCTCAATCATTTAAACATAAGTACCTCAAACCCTCAAATTTTGACAGGAATAAATCAAATTCTGGTTAAATCAAGCTTGGTTTGGTTCTCTCAAGAAGTGATGTGAATGTAAATAATATGAAAATAATGGTTTGTAATCCTCACAAGAAAGTGGTTTCAAATATAAAGATAGTGAGATGTGGCATGGGATTCAAAATTCAGTGTACTTTTCATGAAATTACTAAATATTTGAACTTGAAACAAAGTCATTTCAGCATTCACTTAAGCTTAGTTTCAAGGGATAAATTTTTTCACTCATTGATATGGATTTCCAAATGGTGATGAGAATAATTTCAGCTCAAAAGATTCAAAAACACATAGAAAATTGGAAAATAAACACACAAAATTTGAAAAAACACATAACTTTTTTTGTTTTTTGTTTTTTTTAATAGGAAAACAATTGAAATTACTAAACTAAAAGGTTCCCTCCCCCACACTTAAAATATTTAATTGTCCTCAATGTGAACCCATGAGATGATATATGAACATGAAATGTATAATTTTAAATAGGAAAAAGAATAAAAAAGTTAAAGGGTTAGGAACAGCCTGATGTGCTCAAGTGATGATGGGGTCATGCAGTGTGATAAAATCCACTGCATCAGTAGAAAGTCCCTCAATGTATCTCTTCAAACGTTTCCCATTTACTGTAAATCTCCTTTTTGTGTCCTCTTGTGTGATATCCACTACACCATAAGGAAAAACATTAGTCACAACATAAAGACCTAACCATCTAGAACACAACTTACCAGGCATCAACTTCAGTCGTGAACTATAGAGAAGGACTTTCTCTTCAACATGAAACTCTTTTTGCTGGATCATTATATCATTAGATGACTTTGATCTTTACTTGTAGAGCCTTGAGTTCTCATATGAATACAATCGAATCTCCTCAAGCTATTGAATTTGTATCTTCCTTTGGATTCCATCTTGGGCCAAATCCATGTTGCATTTCTTTACAGCCCAATAAGCCCGATGATCAACTTCCACCAGGAGATGACACGCTTTCCCAAAAACAATCCGAAATGGGGACATAGAAATGGGTGTCTTGTATGATTTCCTATAATCCCACAATGCATCATCCAAGTGCTAGCTACAATCCTTCCTATTTGGCTGCATGGTTTTCTCCAATATTTGTTTCAACTCACGATTTGAAACCTCATCCTGGCCATTTGTTTGGGGGTGGTATGTTGTTGATGTTTTGTGTGTCACCCCATATTTTCTAAGGAGTGAAGAAAAATTCCTATTGCATTAGTGTGTCCCTTGGTCACTGATGATGGCCTTTCGTACTCTATGCCTGCAGAAAATTTTAGCCTTGACAAAATCCACTACAACATGAGAATCGTCAGTCCTGGTGGCCTTGGCCTCCACCCATTTACTCAAATAATCAACAAAAACCAAAATATACAAAAATACAAATGAACTGGGAAAAGAAACCATAAAATAAATTCCCCATACATCAAAAATCTCACAGAATAGTATGGGTTGTTGGGGCATCTCATATCTCCTAGAAATGTTCCCAGTGTGTTGGCAACGAGGGCATGACTTACAAAACACATGGGCATCATGGAATAAGCTAGGACAATATAATCTAGAGTCCAAAACTTTCCTAGCTATTCGTTGGGGTCCAAAGTGTCCACCACAAGCAAGTGTATGAAAAAAATGCAAAACAGACTCAAAATCATGATCTGGAACACACCTCCAAATGACTTTGTCACTACACATGCGCCAGAGGTAAGGATCATCCCAAACATAAAACCTAGACTCACTTTTTAATTTTTGGACTTGATTCTTCTTCAAATTTGCTGGGATTTCAGAGAAAACAATGTAATTAACTAAATTATCATACCAAGGATGTGTACCTGAGATGGTATAGAGATGCTCATCGGGAAAGTGTCCCGAAGTGGTACCTGGTCCAAGGTTTCACCCTCTAGTGTGTGAGTAAGCCTACTCATGTGGTCTTCCACCAAATTTTATGACCCCTTCTTGTCCTTTATCTCAATGTCAAACTCTTGAAGAAGGAGCATACAACAAATAAGGCATGTCTTTACATCTGGCTTCTTTAGGAGGTACCTCAAAGCTGCATGGTCAGAAAATAAAACTACATTATATCCCAATAAATATGAATGAAATTTATCTAAAGCAAATATAATAGAAATAAACTCCTTTTCTGTTGTGGTGTAGTTTTATTGGGTAGAATCCAACATCCTTGATGCATACAAAATCACATGAAAATGTCCCTCCACCCTCTGAGATAAGACGGATCCAACATCGAAGTTGGAGGCTTCACACATAATCTCAAATGGAAGGTCCCACCACGGGAGATGTATGATCGGTGGAGTGGTCAGACACTTATTTAGCTCATCAAATGATACCCTGCATGAATCATCAAAATTGAAGTCAATATCTATTTGAAGCAATCAAGATAAGGGTAGAGCGATCTTACTAAAATCTCTGATGAAGCGTCGATAAAATCAAGCAAGTCCAAGGAATGATCGAACATCACGCACACATGTAGGATATGGAAGGGATGAAATAATGTCTACCTTAGATTTATCAACATCAATTCCATGTTGTGAGACTTTATGACATAAGACAATTCCCTTTTCGACCATGAAATGACATTTTTCAAAATTTAAGACTAGATTCTTCTCAATACAAAGATGCAACACATCACCCAAACTAGAGAGACATTTATAAAATGAGGATCCATAAACTGTAAAATCATCCATTGCAGGTCTCAATGAAATCTGAGAAAATACTCACCATGCATCTTTGGAAGGTACCTGGGGCATTGCAAAGTCCAAATGGCATCCTTCGATAAGAAAAGGTACCAAATGGGAAGGTGAATATCGTCTTCTCCTGGTCCTCTACTCCAATGGGAACTTGAAAATAGCCAGAGAAACCATCCAAGAAGCAATAATGTGTCATACCTTCAAGTCTCTCAAGCATCTAGTCAATGAATGGAAGTGGGAAATGGTCCTTACGAGTGGATTGATTTCGTTTCCTATAATAAATACAAACTCGCCAACTATTTTGTACTCTCACCGGAACTAACTCATCATTTTCATTTTTTATAACAGTGAAACCATTTTTCTTTGGTACAACCTGGACAGGGCTAATCCATTGTGAGTCAGAAATAGGGTAAATTATACCTGCCTCAAGAAAATTTTCAACCTCTTTTTTAACAACCTCCAGAAGGGTTGGATTGAGTCTCCTTTGTGGTTGCCTCACCGGTTTATCCCCATCCTCCAAAATAATCCTATGCATGCAAATGGAGGGGCTAATACCTAATATATCAGCCAAGGTCCACCCGATTGCCCTAATGTTCTCCCTCAAAATATTCAAATTTTTTCTTCATGTTCAAAAGGGAGATTGTTAGAAATTATGACAGGTAATTTTTCACCACTTAACAAGTATGAGTATTTGAGATTTGGTGGAAATGGCTTGAGTTCTGGTGTTGGGGGGTGGTGTATGGATGGGGTCATAGAAGGAACTGAAATATGTGCACAAAGAGCATCATTATGAGAATATACGTCATCAAAATCAGATAATAAAGCATCAAATCCATCAGCATACTCAACAACCATGTCATAATTAGAGTTCACATGATCAAAATCAGAATATGATTCCATTTCAAAATCAAATCTTAGAGATTATTGTTCCTTAGAAATAGGTGTGGAAGTACTCTTAGACATCAAACTAGAACAAAAAATCATAATCTCCCTAAGCATTGGACAATCTAATTCCATGGTGTTTTTACTTGGTGGTTCAAAATGAGAGATAACAAATGCAGAATCATCCTCTGAGGGGTACTTCATGGAATCCATAATATTAAATATCACAACTTCATCCCCAAATTCCATGGAAAGTGTACCCTCATTGACATTTATGATAGTTTTTTCAGTTTTGAGGAACAGCTTACCTAAGATAATGGGGGCATGAGAACTTACCTAATCATCCTCCGTTTTAAGCACGTAGAAATCTGTTGGAAACATCATGTATCTTACCAAGACAAGTAAATCCTCAAGAACTCCCACTGGATATGTTGTAGCTCTATTTTCCAACTGCAACACTACTCTAGTCGGTTTCAGCTCACCAACCTGCAAAGAAGAGAATACAGAGTGAGGCATCGCATTTATGGAAGCTCCCAAATCACAAAGTGCATCAGAAAAGTGTAACTCCCCTATGGTGAATGGGATAGTGAATGTCCTGGGATCCTTGCACTTTTTTGGCATTTCTACAGTTGGCGTAATGAGTGCTGAAACATTCCTTCCAATATTGATCCTCTAATTTACCTTGATCCCTCTTCGATTGGTACAAAGTTCTTTTAAGAATTTTGCATACCTAGGAATTTTCTTAATGGCTTCAAGTAGAGGAATGTTGATCTCCACACGCTTGAATGTGTCCAAAACATCATTTTGCATTGCTTCTTCAGCCATCTTCTTGGTTTGAACAACCCTGTTTGGAAAATGAATGGGTTTAGGAGGAAAATCATTAATCTTTTGCTTACCTTTATCTTTCTACTTGGGTTTCTCATCAGTTGATGTGGAATGGGGCTTCTCCGAATTTGAGGTGAATCTAGGTGGAACAATAGGAGAAGATGTATCATTTGTTTTCTTCCCACTTGTCAATGTGATGGCACTGACATTCCCCTTGGGATTTGGAGTTGTTTGGGATGGTAGATTTCTATAATTCTTACTCACAAGTTCATGGTGGGTGGTGGAAATCTGGCTCATTTGAGTCTTCAACTCCCATAGCTCTGAACCTTGACTCTTCAGCTTATTCTGTTGATTAAGAACAATTTGTTTCAAAATATCATCAGTATTAGAATCTATCTTTGGTGGGGGATTCCCTTGTTGTTTTCTTGTTGATGCTTGAGATTCAAATCTCCTTTGGTGTTGTTGGAAATCCTGCTGGTAAGGTGGAGGCTACTGGAAGTTTTATTGAAAGGGGGACTTTGTTGTTGTCTAGAGTCATACCTCATGTTCAGTTGATCTTTCCACCATTGGTTTTATGTTGGATCAAACTTCTTTTGGGGATATGGTTGTTGTTGTTGTTGCTGATATGGTCTCCCAGGGAACACTGCTGCACAATCTTCTGTTTCTTGGAGTTGTGGGCAACAATCAGTTGGGTGGCTTGTCTCAGTGCAAATACCACAAGGCCTTGAAGGAGGGGGTTGGGATGCCTTTTGTGCCAAAGAAATCTATCTCACCATAGTTTTCAATTCTTCCAACTTGGTATCAATCAAATAACTTTCAAGAGAAGATGGACTTACCTGATGTACTCCCCTGACATATGGTGCACCTCGATTGCCAAATTGTTGGGAGATTTGGTCCATTTTGTTGATCAACACACGTGTAGCTACTGGTGTCTTGTCCACCAATGCTCCTCCATCCGCAGCACCCACCATACTTATCTCCATAGGTGTGAGTCCTTCATAGAAGTACTGGATGAGTAATTGCTCACTGATTTGGTGATGTGGGCAGCTTTCACACAACTTCTTGAATCACTCCCAATACTCATACATTGACTCCCCTGTTCTTGCTTGATCCCCAATATCTCCTTATGAATGGAAGTGGTCCTCGATGCTGGAAAAAAATATCTGTAATAAAAGATGTTTCAAATTGTTCCAATAAGTTACATCTTCGGGTTGTAAATAATACATCTAGTCTTTCGCAGCTCCATCAAGTGAGAATGAGAATGCTCTTAGTTTGATTTGATCTTCATAGACATTTATAGGTTTAAGGGTTGATCATACCACATTAAATTCTTTCAAATGTTTATTGGGATCCTCACCAGAGAGGCCATGAAACTTTGGAAGTAAGTGAATTAACCCAAATTTTAGTTCAAAGTCTGATTCGAGATTTGGGTATGCAATACAATTTGGTTGATAGTTAATATCAGGTGCAGCCAATTCTCGAATGGTTATATTAAGTTCATTTCCATTATTTTCAGCCATTGGTTCTTGTTTTATGGTTGAATTTGAATTGCTTCCAATTTCAATGTTCTGAAAGTGGAGGACTTCTCCAACTGGTTGAATTTTGAAACATCCCGTAGACTAAGAATGTCTGATTCGATCCCTAAGGCTACGTTCAATCTCAGGGTCAAAGATATAAAAGATATTTGAGATTAGTTCATGTCATAAATCAAATAAAAATGAAAAGAAATAAATTGGACCATAGTAAAATAAAAATAATAAGCTTGTGTTGATGGTCCAAAAAATAAGTCGAAGAAAATAGAAGAAGAATAAAAAAACAGATTGGGTAAATAAGGAAGAAAGAAGAGAGGAAGAGAATAAAATGTAAAATAAAATAAATACCTACAATTGGTTGAAATAATTACTTGCCTCCCTGGAAATGGAATCAATTTGAAAGAGTGCTTTCGTGAGCGCCCTCAAATGATTAATGTGATTTTGGGGTACTTAGGTGCAGCGGAGTGGCTGACCAAGGTCGTCTCTCAAAGGAGGAAGTGGATTTAAAAACTTATTAAAGGTATTCTAAAAATAAAATAGAATTGAATTAAAACACTAGTTTAAAGTATGGGGTTGTTTATAGTTTATAAATCTAGAATAATTTTTCTGGAAGAAGATTGTATTTTTTTTGTTTTTAATTTTGAAATGTAAGTTGATTAACAAAGCACAACGAGAAGATTCTTATTTTTAGAAAATATTTTAAAAGGAGTAATCAATATAAATATACATATTCACTCTATTATTAATCATTATCTTTTAAATTAAAATTCACTTAATTATTATCCCTTAATTTTTTAAATCCCGAACCCTACAACAACTAACTTTACCATGAATATGATGTGAATTTAACCCTGGGCTAACTTTGGAACATGCAATCACAACACCCTTCTTTGATTTATGTTCTAAGATTAGATTATGTTCAGTGGTAAATTAAGGCACATTTACCCTCTGGAAATTATAATTAATTGATTTTAGGGATTATATTTGAGCACTACAAATTGATACCATATGGTTTTTTATAACTGATTAAGTTTGCACTCTCACAATTTAAACAAAATCTCGTCCTCGCATGTTTTTGTGTTAATTGTTCAATTTCTTGCTTAGTTTCAATTAAATTAAAAACTCAATTAATTTATCATATTATGTGAATTACAGTATATCATTGATTCAAAATAAATTAATGTAGAAGGTAATAGATAGATCGATTACTAAAAGACTACTCTTCCATGGGTGGCGTAATCATCGTAGAAGCGTTTTGCATGTGCAAAGGTTTACAATGGGTATAACCCAATAACGCTTCTACTAAAGAATTCCAACCCAAAGAGGAAAATTAATAGAAGGAGAAATTTAAACAAAACATAAGAAAATATAAGAAATAAAATAAGAACAAAGAAGTTTAAAACACAGATGAAAATATTACAGCATGAAGAAGAGAAGGAGGCTTCGATGAGGGGATCATTACATCAAGAGATACCCCTCTTAAATTGGTTGGATAATTTGGGTGAAACCAATTCTCCTCTGCCTCCAATCTCCTAATTCATATCCCAACTCCACCAAATGAGAAAAATACCAATTTATAGAGTGGTTGGGAGGCTAGGTTCAAAGTGATTTCAAGTGTGAATGGGGAATCTGGGCCAAATATTTTATGCCAACTTTCACCACCCATTTGACCAAAAACGTGTGAATTGGCTGGCCCTCTAGAAGGATCATATGTGAAGATATGGGTACCTTTTCTCATCTCAATGTTTGGGCTCAATTCAGGCTCAGATGAAGGCGTTATGGCCGAAATACAAAAGCTTCTCCATTCTGGAGTGTCCAGCCCACCTTTGACTTTATGGACCAATTAATCCATCCAAATTCATTCTTTTTATCTAGTGTCCTGAATAAAAGTTGTATCCCATGAAGTAAGGAACACAGTTACAAAATATTAAGTTCAAATAATTCAAATAAAAATATTTATGATTGAAATACTACAGTGATTTTGAAAGGGTAATACTGGAATTTTCATCAAATATTCAAATGAATGATCTAATCCCAAATACTTTATAATTAAACATATTTAACACAATGTGAGGGAATTATATCATTTATTATCAATACAATATTCAATAAAATAGTGTTTTATCACTGTAAAAATCCTCATAAGGTTCCATATGAGTAGTTTTTTGGAAACTATTATTGTAGGAAAACTCCACAAGAGGTATATGCTTCTCCCAAGAACCTCCAGAATCTAGGATGCATTCTTGGAGCATGTCCTCAAGCACTTGAATCGTACGCTCAGATTGGCCATCTGTTTGGGGGTGGTAAGCTATACTCAAAAGTACCTGTGTACCCAAAGCCTTCGGAAGCCACCGCCAGACCTGAGAAGTAAAACGTGCATCCCTATCTGAAACAATGGAGTGTGGAACTCCATGAAGACGTAAAATATCTCAGATGTACAACCGTCCCATCTCATCAACACTAGTGGTATCCTTTATTGACAATAAGTGAGTGACCTTCGTGAGTCTTTCAATGACAACACAAACTGTGTCATTCCCCCGAGGCGCCCTTGGAAAACCAGTCACGAAGTCCATTGCATCGTCATTCCACTTCCACTCGGGAATGGGTAAGTGCTGTAAAATCCCTACTGGTCGCTGATGCTCCACCTTCACCTTATGATAAGTGGAACACCTCATGAAAGAACTAGAAATTTCCCTCTTCATACTTGGCCACCAGTAATGATGGTGTAGATCACGATACATCTTGGTGACACCAGGATGAACTGCCCAAACTAAGGAATGAAAATCCGAAATCAGCTCCTCATGTATGTCTGATGGCACCCATACGCGCCCCTGGAAACTCAAGATCCCATCATTGCCTATGGCCCATCCAGGAATATGGTGTTTTTCTGACACACTCTTCCTTAGGACTAGGCCTTTAGAATCTGATAGTTGCCTCATTCGAACCCGATCAAGAAGAGTAGAGGTAACAGTTATAGAAGATAGAAAAGTCTTTCCCTGTCCTTCGTGCACCTCTAAATGCATCTCTAAGAATAGGTCCATAAGATACCACTCACTGTTGGACTCCTGAACTGCCTGTATTTGAGTCCTCTTGCTCAACACATTAGCCACCATGTTGCCCTCCACATGCGTATAGGCAAGCTCAAAGTGAAAGGACTATAGGTACTCAACCCACCTATGTTGTCTCAAATTCAGATCACGATGAGTGAAGATGTACATGAGACTTTTTTGGTCAGTTAAAACCAAAAAATTCTCTCCCAGAAGATAGTGTCTCCAATAGTGTAAGGCATGAACAATAGCTTCCCACTCCAGATCATGCGTCGGGTAGTTCATCTCATGTGGCCTCAACTGCCGAGACTCGTACGCAACGATTCCATATACCTACATAATCGCATCTCCTAGCCTAATACCTGAAGCATCACAATAAACTATATAGCTCTTTCCTGGCTCTGGAAAGACTAGTATCGGTGCTGAAGTCAACCTCCCATTCAGCTCTTAGAAGGCTGACTCACAAGAATATGACCATAAGAACATCTCACCCTTCTTAGTCAGACCTGTCAGCGGTGCTGCCAAGTGTGAAAAGTCCTGTATGAAATGTCTATAGTATCCAGCCAGCCCTAGAAATCTCTTCACCTCAAAAATGTTCCTCATATTCTCCTAGGAAACTGCAACTCTCACTTTCTCTAGGTCTACTGATACTTCTGCCTCTGAGATAACATGACCCAAGAAGTGAATCTGATCCATCCAAAAGTGGCACTTTGATAGCTTATCATATAACAGATGCTCCCTTAGTGTACTAAAAACGATCTCAATATGGGTATCATGGTCGTGTCTAGAGTGAGAGTACACCAGGATTTCATCCACGAAAACCACCACGAAGGAATCCAAGTATGGATGGAATGCTCGGTTCATCAGTTCCATGAAAACTAAAAATGCATTTGTGAGACCAAATGGAATAACCATATACTTGTATCGACCATACCTGCTCTGGAAGGTTGTAAGAGGTATATCAGATGGTCTAACATGCAAATGATGATAACCGGACCTCAAGTAAATCTTTGAGAACACCTGGGCTCCTCGAAGCTGATCAAAGAGATCATCAATCCTAGGCAAGGGATATCGATTCTTGAACGTCAACTGTTTTAGCTTCCGATAATCCACACAAAGCCTAAGGGTTCCATCTGCCTTCTTTGAAAATAGGACATGTGAACCCCAAGGAGATGCACTGGGTCAGATTAAACCCTTGTCTGCAACTCCTCTAATTTCTTCTTGAGCTCTTTCAACTCTAGTGCAGCCATCCTATAAAGAGGAATAGAAATCAGTGTCGCTCCTGACACAAGTTCAAAAGAAAATTCTACCTCACGCTCAAGAGGCAAACCTGAAAAGTCCTCTGGAAAGACATCTCTAAAACGATCCACCGCTGGAGGAAATTTTAACTGTGAAGTCCCCTGATCATCTAGATATGTACTAGATCTGGTCTGTAACTCCTCCCAACCCATGATGCTCTGGACCCACTCTGCTTGTCTGGACATCCCATTCACCCCTATGAAGAAAGGATCCACCCTCTGGTGATACGAAACTCACCCTATGGTGATAACAATCGACGACTACATAGAAGAGAACTATCCAGTCCATTCTGAGAATGAAACCATTGCCTGTCATCTCTAGGACATAGAGGTCCCATAGAATGTGGCATCCACCAACCTGTAGAGGTCACTCTCTGCACTGACGTACACTAGCCGTTCTAGTCCCCAATAGTGTGTCTAGCATCAAGATATCAGTAGAGGAAAATATACAGAGCCCAAGGCTCTCCACAACAGTAACATATATAAATCTATGGGAATCCCCTATATCAAAAAGAGAAGAAGTTAAAACTAAGGCTACTAAGATCATACCTAGAACAATAGAAGGTCTGGGATCCTGCTCCTGTTGGGTCTACTCCACTGCAAAAGTTTGTCTTGTAACGCGGACTTGTGAACCTGCCTAACCACACTGAGCTGATCCACCCTGATGTTGCTGAAGAACCAGTGACTGACTACCACGAACATGACCTCCACCTCAGCCTGAACGGCCGAAAGAACTCCAGTTCCCAGACTGATGGAAAACAGGTGGCACTGCTCCTGAATGCGGAGTCATAGAAGAACCCCTATCACCAGCTGCTGGTGAGAAGAACTGACAAAAGCGCTGAAGATGACCCATATTTCCACAAGATCAGCACTCCATAGGGCCTCTCAGGAACATGGCCTCATATTACCACTTCTCCCACACTGGTAGCACACCACCTGGCTACTAGAAGATGCATCCCACCTGCTCTAATTTCCTCATGAAAGCTCCCTACGGAGCTTCCTGCTATCAGCTGGTGGAGCACTAACTCTGGATGCCAAACTTCCCTGGCTCACAGTGCCAGAATCCCTCATATTGTTCTCTATGATTAGCATATGGTTGATGATAGAAGATATTGAAGTCAACCTTAAGATGTTAACCTAAGATCAGATGTCGTTCCTCATACTATCCTCAAACTTTCATACAAGGAACAACTCATCACCTCCTAGAATAGGCATGAAATTCTACAAATTTGTGAGGTGATAGGAATACTCCATAACAGAAAGAGTACCCTACTTCAGACTCATAAACTCTCAAGATCGATCAGCCCTCAAGGTCTCTAGATCGACGTAATCGTAGAATATGCACCAAAACTCTTCCCAATCCATATTCTACTGGAGGCTCGCCTGTGAGATCACATCCCACCACTATTTGGTGGAGTCTCAGAGTATGTAGGTAGTGAGATTCACCCTCTTCTATGGTGGTATCACCAGATGATCGAAAATTTTAATCATGGATTCTAGCCACGACTCTACAGTTTGAGGTCCTCAATCCCCTGAGAAGGTAAAAGGATGCTGCTACTGGAAGACCCGCGTCAAATCAGGCACCGACGGGGTAGGAGGCGGCACTCCCTGAAAGGTCTGCATCATCCTCAGAATTCCCTCTCTGAACTATGCATCAATACCTATGTCAGGTACAACGGTTGGTTCCAAAGCTGGCACAATGGGAGGATCTTATAGTAGTCACTGATCAGTGATGTCTAGTTTCTGATCACTTTCTGGAAACTGGTGCACAACCGGAGGACGTCTCGGTGGCATGACTTTGAAAGTTCAAGCCCACCTTAGATCAATATTATCAAGGACTAAAAACAAGAAGTGTAATAATCGAACATGAAAAATAAAGAATTCAAGTTTTACAAAACATGACTACACGGCGTGTACATTTCCTATACGACGTGTTCCCTAAAGTCATTTACATGGTCGTGTACCACTGCCTATACTGATCATGTAACACCCCAAACACACGGTGTGTTCTCCTAACACACGACATGTACCTAAATCCTCATTCCCTTCTTGAGTCCTTCTACATGGTTAAGCCACACTGCTCTCCTAAGACAGAACTACACAACGTGTTCCAGACAGACACAGCGTGTACTCAACAAGCTTCACCCGACCCGTGTTGTTAGTGACACGGCCTATGTACTCAGGTTACACTAAATGGTGTGTTCCAGACAGGCATGACATGTACTAAGAATTCCCAAAGGACCATGTGGTTACATACATGTCCGGATACATGGATGACACTACACGACATGTTCCAGAAGGGCACAGCATGTACGAGAAGGGATAACACTGACCCGTGTTGTTCGTGACATGGCTAGGTACCTAGGTCAGACTACATGACATGTTCAATGTAGGCACAACATGTATAGATTAAGTTCTTATCCATCCGTGTTGTTGGTTACACGGGTGAACACATGGTCGACACTACACGACGTGTTCGTTCGGTACACGGTGTGTTCCCACCAAACTTTCGCTATCCTATGGCTCTACCCACACGACCCACGACACGGTCAGAGACTATATGGCATGTACATAAAGTACACGGTGTGTACTTAATAAAAACTATTTCTTTCTGAACAGAAGAAGACATGGCATGTATATAACACTACACGGCATGTATTCTAGGTTTTTTCTGGATAGTAAGGCTCAAAAACTACTCCAGAACCCATAAAACACTGAAGAAAACAAAGAAAGTTCCAAATTCTGATCAGTGAGGGCCCATACTCCCCACGAATCAAAGTTCAGTATCATATAATGCTATAACAAGGAAAAGAAGCAATGATCCACCAAATTCCAGTCCATGAGGGCCCATAACACCTCAAGAACCAAATTTTTTGCATCCATTCAGGAAAAACCTTACACACAATACCCTATCAAATATCAGGTATTTTAATTAAGACATCTATCAAAACAACATCCATATTCTGCACAAAAACTATCACAACAACATGAAATTGCTAATACATCCTTGATGGCATAGAAAGAATGAATGAAATGTGATTTATATCAAGTTCTTACATGATGCATGAGATGGAATACACTCATATCATCAGGTTTCGATAGAAATAGAACCTCAATAACATCAACAATAACAGCACAATTCATGTGAATCAATCTAGGTGAAAATCAAATCAACAGTAATAATTGAAAAACAAGAGAAATTACAATTAAACGAGGTAGATTGGATTTTACTTGTACATGGGTTAGCTACTCCCGAGCACAACTTATTACCAAGTACCCATTCCTTCCTATCCCTGGATAAAGGCTCCAAACAGTAAATCAAGAGAAAAGAATTCCTCTGACACCACTTTGTAATTTCCCAGTTCCAGAAACCACCCAGAGGTGCCCCATACCTGGTTGGTCACATGGCCTCAAGCACATTTCCCTAAATTCCAAAGGCTGCCGACTTGTAGTAAGGGCCTTGGGTGTGATAGTGTGGAAAATATTCCTTCATTGGCCGAGTACACAATGGAAGAAAAACAAAAGCAACAGCATAAGCAGTAAACATACATACAAGAGTAAAAAATGGAAGACTGAAAATAAAACAACTGGAGCACATATATAATGATGCATGATACATATGTATAGGAAAACAACCAAACAAGTCACAATTATGGAAATACAAACAGTGCTAAACCCAAGTGCAAAAGAAAACATATAAACTTCTCAACATCGCAAGCCTTGTCTTGGTCCCATGCTCTCCAGATCCCCAGAAAGTCAAGTACCTGAAGTAGAAGGGCGCTTTCCCTTATCTATACCTATAAAAAAATAATATTTTTGGGCCCAAAAGCATGGCCCAAAAAGGGTGTGAGACTAAATCCCAGTAGGAAACCACCCGAAGATCTATGCCTAATAGTCAGTGAATATATAACAGGTAAAAGTATAGAAAATAGTAAACAGGAAAGTGCTCAGTAGTAAATAGTTCCACAAGTCAAACAATCAGTCAAGCATAGTAACCCTCTGTGAAATACCCACAGTTTATCCTCTCTGGTTTAGTATATGAAGTCTCTCTGAGGAAGCACTCACAATCAATTCCCCATATAGTCTAAGGTAGTCAGGAACTCTCTGAGGAAGCTCACACAGTCAATTCCTCTTATAGCCCCAAGGTCAAGGACTCTCCAAGGAAGCTTGCCCGATCAATTCCCCTTAAAGCCTAGGTCATTCATAGACTCTCTAAGGAAGCACTCACTATCAATTTCTATTATAGTCTAAAAAGTTCAAGAATAAATACAAAGAATCTCTGAGGAAGCTCACGCAGTCAATCCCCTTACAGTCTAAAGCAAACAAGGACTCTATGAGGAATCTCACTCGGTCAATTACCTTTATAGCCCCAAGTGATTCTAGGATCTTTGAGGATACTCACTCGGTCAATCCCCCTTAGAGCCAAAAGTGCTCAAAGACTCTCTGAGTAAGCTCACCCGGTTAATTCCCCTTATAGTATACTACACCAGGTTATCATGACCCTATGTAGGTCAATGAGCATAACAATGTAATATGGCCAAGAAAACCTATATAACGACTTGGCTAAATAGTCTAAAACATATCAAGCATGTCAAAAATAAAACTCTCCATCCTACAACAACATGCATGGAAAACAGGTAAAGCAGCCAAAGGCTAAACAAGACCAAACAGTCATAAATAGAGCATGCAAGGTAAATACATCCAAAGAATAAAAAAAACCCTATTCATATCCAAATTACCTCTACATAAGAATACAAGCATGAGAGGAATTAAACAGCGTTAAAATGGTAAACACACAATACCTCATTCAAGGGTATTGGTGTAATTTTCACTTAATACTCAAAGACTTTGAACGGAAAGGTGAAAACCACCTACCTCGGTGTTAGGATATCACTATAAGTGAAACTAGAAGCTTGAATCTCCTTAGAACACTGTAGATATACGAAAACGTATAAAACTTTCAACCCACGATAACTTGGAAAACAGGAGGAATTGGAAAATGATGCTCTATGAGAAGGAAGAACTCACCGATGCGATTCTAACACAACGGAAAGTGTTTGATTCGGAGGATAGACAGAGGGTCGGGGATCATCAAAGATCCTTGACTGCTCGACACTCTCAGATGAACTAGGTTGAGAAGGAGATGCTTCTGTCTGTCAGACGTGACCCCGGTGCGTTTAATGGAAAAAAACAAAATACACAGCATGTAATTTTGAAGTACACAACATG
This sequence comes from Viscum album, assembly GCA_963277665.1. Lineage (NCBI taxonomy): Eukaryota > Viridiplantae > Streptophyta > Magnoliopsida > Santalales > Viscaceae > Viscum > Viscum album. Next base: position 686,223,938 of record OY728159.1, on the reverse strand, counting down.
CAATCGCTGTTTCCATACTCCTATTTAAGCAGCCTCCAAGTCACTCCCACACGGCCGTGTGTGTGGATACAACACAGCCAGTGCATGGCCTTCTACGGCAAAGAAGTACATGGCGTGTACATAGAAAATTTCCAGAAAACCCTCTTTTTCCCAAAAATGACTAGAAAAGGAAAAACATACCTGAAATGAAGATCCGGGTTCTTACAATCATTGTTTTTGGATTTACTTCTAAATGGTGATATCATAATTAATAATGAATGATTATAGTGGTGTAGCTTAGTTAGAACACTTACCAGACTATATGGAATTAAATGGAAAGTGAGTGGTACAACAATGTCACCTATTTAAAATTAAACAATGGTCATTCCCATATTAATAAAGAATGTTAATGAACTATGAATTATCTGTTGGCTCTTACTAAAGCCTTAGACTATTTATTAATGACATAATTTGGGCATGGAGATCCCACTTTATTAAATATAGGTATGGAATCCCTATACTATTGTGATTCATGCTTGGAAACCTATTCATTATGATTTGGGTATGGTGACCCATTTGTTATGATTCGTGAATGGCGAACTATTTGTTATGATTTGGGTATGGAAATCCTATTATTATGATACAGGAATGGTGTCCCTTACATCTGTGACATGTAAACATGATGACCCTACCTTTATGAGATACATGCATGGAATCTCAATATTTTGATATAGTCATGGTGTCCCTATATTTTGACACTTGGGCGTAGTGACCCTTATAAAATATAATAAATAGTCATGGAGACCCTTATGGATTATGATATAAGGTAATAGAGACCCTATATTAATTTTATGGGTATGGAAACTGTAATGATATGATACTAGGCATGGAGACCCTGCTATTATGATATTGAGCATGGCATCCCATATTATTGTGATACTGAACATGGTGTCCCTTGACAAGTGAGACTCATGCTACTATATATGGTTGCTTAACTTACGCCTTGGGTCTATACTAGTAGTAGTATCCATACATATGGATGTAGAAGACACTTCGTATATAGACCATATATATGTGTACATATGGTTACTTGTTCAAATATCATTCATTTTAGGCTGAATTAGGGAGTATCATCCTTGTGTCTTGCTGGAACTAGAGCTGACCCCTTTACATATTTTATTACTCCTTATCTTTTATATATCTACAAACTGCTCATATTATATGAACTGACTGGATATTTATAGAAACCATTGGTGGTGGACTACTGAATTTATCTCACAACCTATCTGGGCCATTAATGATACCTAGGTAGATTATGTAGATACAGGTAGGGATAGAGGAAAGTGCCCATATGTTTATACTTGATTTGGTTATAGCATGGGATTAGGGAAGCACAAGACCGAGATATAGCTTGTGATTCTACTAGAGATAGTCTTTTTGGTCTTTTTACCTTCTTTATTAATGTGTTGTATTTCATGCATGTCTGTTCCTTTTTTTAGATTCCTAACATTACATAATTCTATATATGATACTGGTTAGGATATTGTTGATTACTTATTTCATTTGGATTCTTTACCTTCTTTTGTTAGTTATTTATTATGATTCTTATATTTATCTATCTATTTCACCATTGTGATACTCTGATAATGAGTTCACAGCCTCTCCATCATACCAACATGGACCCTTACTACTAGTCGACAGCCTCTAGCGTGTGGGGAGGCATGCTTGTGGCCATATGTCCCACTATCTTGGGGAACCATTTAGTGGCATCTAGATTGAGATTTTACAAAGTGGTATAATATCTATTTCTATTCTTTTGTCTTATCATTTGAGAATATTAGACATGATATTTGTAATGTGTAAGAGTTTGGTAATGATCTATTCCCACATATATGGAATATCCAAATTACCTGGGATGGGATTTTATGTTCTAGTTTATGCCTATTACAATTGATTTGATTACACCATTGGGTGGTGCACGTGATGTGTGATGTTTATTATTATGATTGAGTATTATATTTTTTACTTTTTCCAATACAACAAGGAAGCATTGGTAATGAATAATTTTAGACACTTTACAAGATTTATATTCCATGCCTCATTTACTTATTGTGTGTATTATTTGCAGCATGTTTTTGTGCTTTTTTGATATATCCATTAATTGTACAAAAATTTCAGATAGGGACATGATAAGGGAGTTTTTTTGATTAAAAAGATGTCACAATTCTATTTATACTGTCTGTGTGACCTTATAAATTGTAAGTGGCAATCCATATAGATAAATTTTTTGAAGAAAATTATCATATAAATGAGAATAAAATTAAATGAAATTAAATAATAAAATGAAAGGGTTAAAATTAAATAGGGATTCTGATTGTCATTTAAAGGTTTTCTTCCTATAAAAATTTAAACTTACACTCTGTATACTAAGACCATGGACTCATAACATAGACCTTGTCAAAGACCCAACAATAGTAGTGGGCAGTATGTAGCATCTCTTGTGTTTTATATAAATTTTCCTATCACCCTGACCTAACTCTAAGTTAAGGAATAGGGGTGTGGTTATTACATAGGAAGACTTGTACCAATCCTATTTTAGTATCTGTGATATTTACCATTATCAATATTATCTAAGAAATATTCTTGGAATTTATAGAGTTATTCCACCATGACATCCTCATGTCCTGAACTAGGAGGGTGGTGACGACCATACTCTATAGGTGGTGGGACCTAAGACACTAGTGATACCTACAGTAGAGCCACCTATGTAACCACCTATTATCCCTGATCCGGGTGATGATGTCCAGTTTTGAGGGGATTTTAGTGGACTATAAAAACTATACCGAGAGCTTCACGACCTTTCCCTTCTATGGGAGTGTTGGTGTAGGAGTTTTAGTAGCATCATACACCTAATGTTTTAGGAGATGGTGGACCCAAGGCTTGAGAGTTATGGTCAGGGAAAGTATTATCTATCTTTAGGAACCTTGAGACACCTCCTAATAGGAGGTTGAATCTTTCTACTTATATGCTTCATGGATCCTCCAAACACTGGTGGGATATTTTGAACCAAGTTGGTCAATATCGAGAAGTGATTTAGTGAGATTTCCAATCTAGATTCTATGAATATTTATTCCACAAGTCCTTGAGGACTAATCATTCTAGATATTTCATAAACCTGTAGCAGGGTTCTATGATAGTTATGGACTACTTAACTCATTTTATAGAGCTTCATCACATTATACTGCTGATGATCCAGTGAAAATGAGATGATTTGATGATGGGATTAGGTATCCTATTCTATCTCAAGTAAACATTTTCTAGTTGACTACCATGTTTGATATAGTAAACCAAGATCTTATCACCAAGTAAACCTAAGTGAAGTTTATATACTAATCTAGGGTGGTTCAGAACCGAGACAAATTAGTGGTTCAGCTAGTGTTCGGAGTTGACACTTTTAGAATACACATGTGAGCAGTGGAAACTAGTTGACACCCAATAATAGCTACATGGGTTTTCAAAAATGTGGGAATCTAGGGCATAAGAAACCCCAATGTACCAAATACCCCATTGAGTTTTGAGGTTTCGGAAGATTGTGGAGTATTTAATGTTATTGTAGGAACTTCCCATCTTTTCCTAGTGGGAGAAGATCCATATCAGTTCTGAATTTAGGAGTAGGATCATAAGCACCTAACTTGGTAGGTAGCTAGAGTACTACCATCCATACAACAAGAGGAGGATTTCTTGGTTGAGGTATGAAATCTTCAGATATACTTATCCAGTTGAGAGGGCCCACTCAAGGTAGTTATGTTGCAACATAGAGTTGTGTATTAGACCGGAATTATTTAGTACAGCCTATACTAGAGGAGTGGGGTTCTAGGACGTCTACTTTTTGAGGTACTATGTAAGTGGTCTCTATGATTGTGTATTAATTATTTGAAATGGTTGATTTACATTCCTTTATATCTATGGCTATTATGAAAAGCCTTTGTCTTGATATTAAGTACTCATATGTCATAATGACACTTGATACTTCTTTGGGTATATGTTCAGAGAGTGTACACGAATAAAATGAATTCCAATTGAGGTAGGAATAAATAATATCTTGAGGTACCAATCCATCCTCAAGATGATAGGTTTTTATGTCATTCTCTAGAAGGAATGGTTTTCCCATGTCATGCCTATTCGGGTTGTTATCACTAGATGGTTTCTCTCACATCAACATAGGGTGGCACTTATACTCACAAGGATAGGTGGGATGTCTAAGAAATCAAAGATGGACTAGAGAATATTGGGTTAGGTGGAGTGACTGTCCATATTTCTATCCTTTATATGTATGATTAGGGATTACATCTGATTGAATTACCTCTTTTAGTTTATTTTTTTATGGATTTTTTTCCAAATGAATTTTATGGACTGCCTTCTAAGAGAGATGTGGATTTTACTATTGTACTAGTGACTGGAGATGCGCCGATATCTATTCCTCCTTACAATGTAACATCCCAACCTGAATCTACTTAATTGGTACCCAAATATGGTGGGTTACATGGCCTTAAGCGCACCTCCCTGTATTCTAGAGGATGCCGACTAACAGTGAGATTCCAATGTGGTATAGTGGGGAGACTATACTCTCATATCAGAGTGGAATAGTGGATATAATAAATAAGCATACAATAGTGGAAGCATAATAAAAGAAATTTCACAACAGAAACAAAATTATAATCTACTATGGAAGCATAAATAACCAATAAATATTAATAGTAATCAAAATCCCATAGGTTGAGTCATATACATGATAATGTCATGGAATACTGATATAAAAAAAGGGAATGGGGTATACAAGGGGAATACATATACAACATGATATAGAAAAAAAGACCAAAAGATTACTTTTTTAGAATCACAAGCATATCCTTAGTCCTATTCTCCCATTCTCCAAGATACAAGTAAAAAAAATCAAGTATCTATAGCAAGGTTCATTCCCTTATCTATACATACAAATATGAAATCTACTCAAGTACCAAAGGAGGCCCAAGTAGGGTGTGAGATAAACTCAGTAGGCCACCACCAACGGTGTCAGGAAATAATCCAACCAGTATACATAACAATATAAATTTGTAGGTAAAGTAAATATAAACAATGTGAAAGAATAAATACCAGTCAGCTCAGGTTCCTATAGAACATCTACATGGTTCTACCTGCTTTGGCATAGGCTGCAATATGTATAATCTGAGTACTATATATATATATAAGTAATAATATATATATATATATAGTTATATACTATATACACATATATACACAAAGTTTGTGGGGAAAAAGTAGGCATATACATGGATACTAGGTGCTAGTTGGACCTGGGGCGTAACTCAAGAATTCATAACTAGTCTAGCAAGCTATAGGATCAAGCAAGGGTACAATACATAAATATCATGATGAATAAAATAAATATTTCCTATCATTTGAGATGGTTTGGGGGGTCTTCATTCCCATTGACCAATACAGTGGAATGTGGAATGTCGTTCCCTTTTCCAAGATAAAATTATTACAATGTGAGACATCATTCCCAACAACCAATGCAAGGAAGGGTGAAATGTAATTCTCAATAAGTCCCTTTTCCATAATTCAATAGCCAATATCCATGTAATATCATTAATAATAACAAGGAATTATATATAAAGCATTTCAATCCATCAATCCCAACCAGTCATAGGCTTTACAATTTATGCAATTCCCTTTTATAATTATATTGCTGTGGTGTGGCCTTTACACCCACTTCCAAACCATTAAACCAATCCATTTAATTTAATTAAGCAATGAGAATCCATTTTAGAGTCAATCCAAACACTTAGAAGGTGCTCCGGTCCATTGAACAATTATATAAAAGAGGTCAATTATATTTTCCATGTCAAGATGAACACTTAAAAGGTGTTTGGTCAGTTAATATAGAAGAGGGAAATAAATTTAGAACACCAAAAAGGTATAAAACATCAAGGTCGTCATCCTATAACAAATTTATAGGGTTCTATGGGAGTATAAAAACATGTGTATAATAACTTGTAAAGGAAAATCACATTTTAAGGCAATGAATTTAAAATAGGACATAAAACTCGCACCTAAATAGAACAATAGATGGGAATGAAACTAAGAATAGAATAAATAGTATTAAAGAGATTTAATCTAGCTATCCAACACTTCTAATAGTTATCCATTTGGAGTTTGGATAAGGGTGCTACCTGTATCCCTAAGTTAGGAGGAAGGAAAGATCACAGAATAGGGGGAGAAGATCACATCTGTTGGAAATGAGATGAGAAATAAGGGTTTTAATTTTTAAAACATTTAGATGTAAAAAAACGTAATTTTAACCCTAAAAGTGGGGTCTCATGGTTTTTCCAAATGGTTGGATAAACCATGCATAAGTGGTGATGCCTCCTCTGTCTAAGGAAGGAGTCCACAAATGTAAGGTGCACAATTTTCCTAACCTTGTTCATGCTGTAAAAACTTCTATATCACAAACCTTTGTAATATCACATGGGTGTCAAACCCAGATTTCAAGATTGTAGAGAAACTATACAGCCTCCACTATGCACTAGGTACCTCACACAGTTGAGGCATAAGGTCAACACCAATTGTGTGCTAACCGTGCAACCCATTCCGTTTCTCCATTTTCCTGAACTCTGTGCTCCGAAAATTCCCCGATGCTCTTGAATCTTTTTTAGGATATAATTAATGTTTACCAAGGTAAAAAAGGATTAAAATATAAAAAAAAATGTTTTTTACCTTCATAAAAATTAGGGTTATTACAACCTCCCCTCCTTAAAGAAACTCATCCCTAAGTTGGACTTTAGATGGTAAAGATGGATCGTCTAAGAAAATATCCAGCCACTAGGCTCCTATATCATATTCTTACTCTTAGGTATCTTCCTATACTCAGGTGTGCTTCCATAGCACCTGTATTAAAATAATTGACCTATCTCATATTGTCTTCTCACTCTGATCCATGATACACACTAGATACTCTTCGAAGGAAGTGTCCACATCTAACTCAACCTCATAAAGATGCAAAACATGTGATAGGTCTGGATAATATCTATGAATCTGAGATACATGAAAGACATCATGCATAGACTATAATATATGAGGAAGTTATATATGGTAATACACTAGTTTGATTCATTTCAAAACCTCCAAGGGTCTAATGAATTGAGGAAAATGATTACCTCACTTATGAATTCATAGATGGACCAACCTGGGTGAAACACGCTGGAAAATCTAATCCCCAACCTTGAACTTAAGAGGTCATCAACAACAATTTCCATATGACTATTTTTTGTAATAAGTTGTCAACATGTACTTCCTGATCAACTGTACCTACTTTGAAGTCTCCTAGATGAGACATTGTCCAAGAAAAGCTACCTCCCCTACCTCTAACTAGAATTTAGGTAATTGGAAATTCATAACATATTAGGATTCATAAGAAACCATCCATATGTTATCCTAAAAGCTATTATTATAATATAACTAAGCTATGGGTATGTGTTTCTCCAAAAAACACATGAAGTCAAGGACAAATGCACGGAACAATTTTTATGACACCTGAATCATACGCTTTGTCTATCTGTTGATATAAGGGTGATAGGTCATGCTCATAATCACCTATATGCCCAAGTAATTATGAAAACCTTGATAGAAATAAGATTTAAAAATAGAATCCCTATCAGATATGATATAACATAGAGCTCCATGAATATATAAAACCTCCCAAATGTATAGCCTCCCTAGCTCATCTATCGAAAAGTCCCTTGAATAGATAAGAATTTTGTGACCTTCATCAAACGATCAAAAAATACCCAAAATTTATTGTTTCCATGAAGAGATATAGAAAGTGCAGTCATGAATTCTATGTAAACATCATCCCATTTCCACTCAGGAATGAAAAATGGATATAAAAGTCACGTTGGTCGATGATGTTTTTCCTTCACCTACTGATAGGTGGAACACTGAGTAAAAAATCAAGTTATCTCCCATTTTATAGTAGTCCACCAATACTGGTAATTCAAGTTTCGATACATCATGGTGACATCGGGATATACCACCCAAAATGAGGCATGAAATTCCCACATCAACTTCTATATGATGTCTATTGGGAACCACAAATTCCCATGAAATCATAAGGTATCGTCCTCATCTATGATCCAACTAAAATATAAATAATCATTTGAGATACTTTTCATCGGGACTAATACATCAGGATTTGATATTTTCCTCACTCTCACCCATTTTAAAAGAGTAGAGGTCACTTCTAAGGATGATAGGATACTCTTCCCATGATCCTATTAAACCTCAATGTGCATCTTTGAAAACAAGTCCATGAGATTCCACTCACCACCAGCCTCCTGAACATATTGTTTTTTTATTCTTTCGGCTCAGAGCATCAGCTACAACATTTCCTTTTCCAAGCATGTAGGCAAGCTCGAAATCAAAGGATTGTAGGTATTCAACCCATCTACACTGCTTGAGATTAAGATCACACTACGTAAAGATGCACTTGAGGATTTTTTTATCAGTGAATACCAAAAAATTATCCATAGGTAAATAATTACTGCAACAACATAAAACATGAATTATAGCTGATATCCTGAGGTCATTCTTCAGTTAATCATGCTCGTGATACCTCAATTGATGAAACCCTTACACAACGAATCACTCATCCTATATCATAATTTCTCCCAACCTGATATGTTATGTATCATAGTAAACAATATATCTCTTTCCTGGATCGGGAATAATTAGGATCAACACTAAATCCAATCTTCCCTTTAACTCTAGAAAGGATTATATACAAGCTTCTGACCATATTAACTTCAAACCCTTCTTAGTGAAACCCATAATTAGTGCTACTAGGCATGAGAAATACTGGATGGACAATCTGTAATACTAAACTAGCCTCAGTAAACTCTATATATCAACAAAGTTATTAGTTTTCTCCCAATAAACTATAACCTCACCTTTTCAGGGTGTACTGATACACATGTCTTTGAGATGATATTACCCAGGAAGTGTAATTTTTCGAACCAAAAGTGGAATTTGCTGATCTTAGAATAAATATGGTGCTCTCTTAGTGTATTAATAATGATCTCAAGATGTTAGTCATGGTCATGTCGAGAGTATGAATACACAAATATTTCATCCTCAAAGACTAACATAGATGAATCCAAGTACTGGTGGAAACTCCAATTCATCATATCCATAAAAAAATATGACACATTTATGAGACCGAAAGATATAACTAGATAATAATTAAGAACATAAAACATTTTAAAATATTTATGAGGTATTTTTAATGATTTGACATGCACATGATGATAACCCAACCTCAAATCAATCTTTGAGAATACCCTTGCTTCTTGGAGCTAATCAAAGAGGTCATCTATTTGAGGGAGTGGAGACCACTAATTTACCATAAGCTGGTTTAATCATTAGTAATCCATGAAGATCCTAAGGGTAAAATCAACCTTTTTGAAAAAAAGGGGCAGGTGGAACCCATGGTGAAGTTCTATTTTAGATAAAACCCTTAGCCTACAAGTCTTCCAATAGTTTCTTGAGCTCTAGAAGCTCTATAGGTTCCATACTGTAAGGAGGAATGGACACTGGTGTGGATCCTAGAACTAGATGGATGATAAATTCTACCTATCTCACAAGATGTAGGCTAGAAGAGTCTTCAATGAAGACATACCTGAAACGATCCAATACAAGAGGGAAAACAATAGGTAATAACTCTGATCACCCAAGAAGAGACTGGAAATATGTGATTTCACCCTGTCTATCCCCTAATGCTCAAGTCCTGCTAGAGATGCATGGACATACCATTATCCCTTGTGGAAATATATACCACCCACTAATGATGGAAACATCACCCTCTGAAAATAACAATCAATATGGGCTTGATAGAGAACTAACTAGTCCATCCTGAGAATTAAACCAAACCCCATCATGTCAAGGAAAAAAGATTCCACATAAAAAATATACATCTATCTCAAGGGGAAAATCCTTACATTATTAAGCACTCTCCGATTAGATACCCAAACGGGTGTCATGTAACATGACATTAGAGAAATTATATATCTCTAGGATCAAACTTTCCAGAATTTCCTTAGATATAAAAGAGTGTTATGTGTCAGTGTTAAATAAAGAAGACACTAAAGTAGAGGATACTAGAATAATACCTCAAACAGAAGAAGTTCATGTGATCTGGTCATCTGATATAGATTTAACTACATGTAACTGGATCGTACCATGACCCTAAGTCACAACCTGACATCCCTAAGAAGGCCCACTCTACTGGTACTATAAGTTAGGAGTTTTATTTCCTCTACCTCAACCACCACATTAACCTAAGTAGTTTTTGGTATTCTAGATGCCTGCATGGAAATATATTATTGGTACCAATTTGAAATGTGGGGTAGTTATGGATCCCCACTCACTATGCACTGATGGAAATTTTTTACAGAAATGTTAGATATTCCCTATCCTACCGCAACCTCTACACTCCAATATATCTTTCATACATTGAGGTTTTGTGTGTCTTGGATTCTTGCACTGGTGACATATAAGGAAGCCGTTAGTATGAGTTATTTGAATGCTTATACCCTAGTGAGAAACCTTTAAACATTTATTTTTCTCACTAGAAGAAAAAATTCTAGGTAAGAGTAATGATCATCCCTGGTTCCCACCATTAGTTTCCCTCAGATTCCTCTTAGTCATGAGGGTCTGGTGGAATATCTAAGAAATAGTGGTCAATCATAAAATGTTAAGTTGTGATCAGATGGTTGATACTATCCCATCCCCAAATTTTCTAGTAGTCATAAGGCCATAACCAGAAAAGTTTTGTGTGAAGCGTTGCAGCTCAGTAAAGAAAGTACAATATTCAATGAAAAATATAGATCCCAATAGAATGCTCATAAATTCTCTAGTTCGGTCATCCTTCAGTGTATTTGGAAAGAATAAATCATAAAATATCACCTAGGAATTTTTCCAGATCATATATCAATTTCGGTCTTCATGGGTAATGTAACACCCCAAGATCTCATAGTACGTTATCTCATTAAAGTAATTTAATAGCTTGTGCTACACGCAACACTAAGTTCGAGTGCACCACAACATTACCAAACTAGCAGTTCAAAAATTGGTTATAAATAGTATTAAATTAATTTTAAATCTTATATACTCTATATAATTTTAACATCCATATTATGTGTTTCTTAAACATAGTATAATAACAAATTCATTTTTTTCAGAAAAAAGAAGTATTTTTCAAAAAATACAATTTTACAGCCTTTTAATGGGAAACCCTTTTTAAATCCAACATTTGACACTTTTATATATTCAATTTGACAAAATAAACTTCTTATTTAGAATTGGGACATAAAAAATTTAGTTTCGATAAATTTTTGGTGTTTTCTGATAACTTTCATATTTGGGTGAATAGTGAAAATTACTAAATTTTAACAAAAAAATACTTTTTTAATCAAAATAATTTATAGTGTTAAATTATACATTTGAATGGTTTATAAGTATAATTAGATTATATTTTTATCATTTAATACAATTTTGGTCATTATAAGTAATTTCACATTTAAATTAGACATAAACACATGTCAATCTTTTGATAGTGTTTACTTATTTAAAAACCCGTTTTTTTTGTTTTGACAACGGGAAATAATTTTAATTTAATAAATGAAATGTCTATGTTTTGAATTTGGTAAAATAGACTTCATTTTTGAATTCAGAATATCAAAATTAGCTTAGGGTGAATTTTTGGTATTTTTCTGAAAATTTCAATTTTGATGAATAGTGAAAAACACTAAGTTATTGTTTAAAACCAACTTTTTATTTAAATAATTATTTATTTTTTTTAAATTTATTTTATGACAAAATAAATAAATAATACCTATATATGTTCAATGTAACTCATTGGAGTCATTTTATAATAAGTTTATATATATAAAATATTTATTGAACTTTTTACCGTCTTTTACCCACCTCCTAGGAGCATTTATAAATTTTCATAAAACATAATTTTACCACTTATGTGAATTGAATTTCAAAAATATGAGAGAGATGGTTGATATCAGTAAGTAAAATGTGGTTCAATAAGATAAAAATATTTTTTGGTGAATAGTAACTTTTGACTTTTATTTACCACAGTTAAAAGTAAATAGGGTAATTATAGGTAAACCTGATATTATTATTATCCTAAAACATGTCATAATTCTATTGGATAAGGGAAATTAAACCAAAAATGATCTTAGGAATAAAATATGACCCTTTAGGTACACTTGTATTAGATTAGGACATTTATTATTATTTAATATAAAGAAGAGTTAAAAGTGTTAAATTCAAGTTTTCATAACTAAAACATTTTAATATAGGGTTATATATAAGATAAATTCAACTATAAATATTCATTAGAAAGATAAAAAGATTTAATAAATAATGGTATTTTATTTATAATTTTTATACATTAACTAATTTAATTTATCTATGACATAATGATTATGTAGTAATTACCTTATTAATGAAATATTAAAATAATTGACATTATAAAAATAAATATAAATGTAATTTGAGACTTTTTATAAATTACACTAATTTTATTGGTTAATATGAAATGTTAGGGTTGATTAGATAAAATAATTTCGAAGTTATAAAGTTGTTATGACTTTCACAAAAACAAAATACCAAATAGTTTCAAAATTGACATAAATTAATTTTTAAAATAAACACTATATTATTGGTTGATATAATATTCCTAAAAATATAAGGTTCTCAAAAAGTTCTTAAATATTATTATATATTTCATTGATTAACCACTTGAGGTTATCTTGGATGTTTATAGTAAGTTTATTTACCATATAGTGTAAGAATACAAGAAGTCACGGTAAAAGTTAAATTATTTAACTTAGAGTTAAATCTAAAAGATGAGGTTAAATTGGTAACCTAAACTTGTCTAAAACATATTGGTTAAGATTATTTCGACCAATACACACTTTATATTCTAAATAAATAAATTTTGAGCCATTATAAACCGAATATGATTTTATTATAAAATAATATTTCAATCTTTTCCTAAGGTGCCCCTCACCCCTCTTATAAAAGGGAACTCCACCTTATCTCAAATTCCCACCTTCAAAGCCATTTGACTCGTCCAAACCCTTTCCAAATATCCTCTCAACTATCCCCCCTTCATCATAGAGGCCTTCCTTTGGTCATAAAACTAACCTAAGAAACCCTTTTGATCAAATCAAAAGGAAGAACCCGAAGAAGAGGTAAATATTTCATCACCTCTTTCAAGTTCTTTTCTTCTTCCACTTCTTCTTTCCTTGTTGTTTACATGGTAAAAAAGTAAATCCAGTATCTTATATATACTGTGATGTTATTATAAATATGGTACAACCATATTAATTATTCTATCCATCCTATGAATGATATGTCACCATACCTGCATACGTACGGCTTACGGTCTCCACGTCGTGGTGTAGTTGTTATTCAATACACTATTATATTGGATGGGTATAATAATGATGTATGATTGATGTAAATAATAAATATAACATTTTAATTATTCTGTATATATGATATAACATAAAATTATATATGATTATAATATCAAAGTAATGATACTTTCGCTCATGCGTACGTACGGATTACCATCTCCACGACGCGATGAGATTCATTTCCATGTTCACCATTCAACGATGATTATAAAAATATATATTATTAATAAGTATGTAATATATGAAATAATACTATTATTGGAGATATATATGTATGTATTTATGTATTTATGTATGTATGTACTTACGTATTTCTTATTCACTTACTTCCGTTCAATACGATGTGAAAACGGAAACAATGTTTATGCATACGTACGACCTACCATCTCTATAAATGGTGCCTTCCATTTCATATATATACATCTATTATAAATATTAATATTATAAATATATATGATATATAAATCAATTTTTATATTCTGGAATCAATTAAATCATGATCTAAATGATATGATCAAGAATAACAAGTTAAAACACATACGATAAAGAAAGAAATTATTACCCAAAATATTAATTTAACATGGAAATCATTATTAAATGGGTAGTATAAAGTCATAAATGAATCATGTATGATATAATAAATATGAATATGGTTGTGGTATAATTTAATAACATACTATGGTCATTATATTGGATGTTAAACGTACCCTTGACCAAAGGAAAGTGCAAGGTAAGGGTTAATTTCACAATCTCTTTATTATCCAAGGTTGTTTTTATGTAAGTATCTACTGGGACATGTTTATTATCCATGTCCATGTTTCATGAATTTTTTTTCAAATGGATTATTTTAAAGGACATTTTTTTTACTAAAATTCAATTTTAAATCTTTTAAATATTTATTCTTCTAAATCATTCTCATTAATGTCCATGTTTTCAAAATTGGTTTTAAAGATTTATTTATATGGAAATGAATGTTTTTAAAATATTAATTACTTTCAAAATTTTTAAAGTGGTATGGGAAACTTTGATTCAAAAATTTCTATAAATTTCTTCCTTTTTAAATTATGTGAATTTTAAATGTTTTCATGAAAAGGTATATTTTTCTCAAAGAGTTTTACAAATCATTTTCATCTATGTCAACATCCTTTGATGGATTTTAAACTTGTTTGAAGTTTATTTATTATGATACAAATATTTCATATTGTATTGAAGGTTTTTGGGTATGTTTGAATGTGGATGTGTTATTTTTATACCATTCATGGTTTATAGATAAAGTATTAACATTTCATATGCTAGTTTTTATACAAATGTTTATGTTATGTTTAAACCTTTTCATATGAGGAATGAATTGGACTTAGTAAGTGAAAGGTGGATCCCGCTATAGATCCTCGATGAATCGGTAGGTCTCATGAGACAAATAGATGTGGAATTGGCTGATACCATTACCATTTTGATATATGGTTTTGGCCGAGGCCTAAATCATTTTTTAGACTTCTTGGGCGAGGCCTTGAAAAAATGTTTCAGAATGTCGGGCATTATACATTCCCTCATTCTGAAATTAGTTATTACATGTGATTATTCGACTACACTACTAGAAAAACAGGTATTTGCGACGGGATCTCGTCGCAAATTTCCTTTTGCGACGGGGGACCGTCGCAAATCGCCTGTTGCGGAAAACGCCGTCGCAATAACAATTATTTGCGACGGGCCCGTCGCTAAAGATATTATTTGCGATGGGGATCCTTCCCGTCGCAAATATTACTCCGTATATTTGTAAAAACTTTTAAAATAGTAATTGTGACGAGTCCCGTCGCAACAGGTATTTGCGACGGGCCCCGTCGCAATTACGTTTTAAAAAAAATAAAAAACTATTATTAAATTATTTTAATGGATATAATAATACTATTTTCGACGGGCATAGTATCCCATCGCAAATACTATAAAAAAAATAAAAAAAATTATTAATAAATTATTTTAATTAATATAATAATAATCCAATTATAATTCAAAAATAAAAAATAATAAAATATTAATAAATCATTTTAATTAATATAATAATAGAATTATAATTCACAAATAAAAATAACAAATTATTAATAAATTATTTTAATTTATATAATAATAATAGAATTATAATTCAAAAATAAAAATTAATAGAATATTAATAAATGATTTAATTAATATAATAATATTATAATTATAATTCATAAATAAAAAAAATTAATAAGTTATTTTAATTAATATAAAAATAATAGAATTATTTTACATTCAAATATTAAAATAATTCAAATATTACAAAAAAAATATAATTAAATTATAATATTATAAAATTTTAATATATATATAAAATTTAATATTATAAAATATAAATAATATTATTATTCATATTAATATTGTTATTTTAAAATATAATATTATTAATATTTTATAATGAGACAGAAACTATGAATAGAAAAAAATTCATATTTTGATTTAGCAAACTTTATAACATAAAAACAAACTCTAATCTGAAGAAGGGGGGAGGGGGATCTGTAGATGCTGGTGGAGAAAACTCCATCCCTAAAGCATGAGTGAGTCAGCGCATGTACTCCATCTGCTCCTGGTGCTGCTGCTG
This sequence comes from Viscum album, assembly GCA_963277665.1. Taxonomy (NCBI): domain Eukaryota; kingdom Viridiplantae; phylum Streptophyta; class Magnoliopsida; order Santalales; family Viscaceae; genus Viscum; species Viscum album. The sequence continues at coordinate 686,207,792 of OY728159.1, read as the reverse complement.
CCACCGACTCATCTGCTCCTCGTACAGCTGCTGCTGGCGTCGACGCTCCTCCTCATGCTGCTGCTGCTGCTGCTGACGCATCTGCTTCTACTCCTGTCAGAGACTCTCTATCAGTGCAGTCTGAGATCGCAACTGATCCTCATACTGTGTAGCATAAGAAGATGCACGAGCTCCTCTCGAGCTGGACACCGACATCGCAGCACTACCATAATAATCTCCGGGAGTCAGTCGAGAGCTAATACCAACTACCCAGACCTTCTCGAAGGAATACTGGGTGGCCTACATCCATGCCACCTCATCAAACTGACGGTCAGTGGTATGATCTGATGACTCGGCCTGACTCTCAGGCCGGGTCTGTGATGCTACGGCCTCATATGACTCCTGTAGTTGCAATTTAAAATTAAAATTGTGAATATATTATATGCAGTTAATTTTTAAACTTGAAAAAAAATACTGACCACGATGTGATGCTGACGATCACCTCTGAGCTCCCCAGTAGCAGGATCACTATACATCCTCTGATATACGTCGTACTCCGTAATATCAGGGTGCTCAACAGCCTATAAGAATAAAAAATAAACTGTTAATATTTATAGTTATATAAAATATTTCTAAATAATGTACGTACCAGATGCTGTCTATGAGTACTGAAAGAACGACTCCCAGCTCGATGAGTCACCTCATGTCTCCCTCGATTCTGACTCCCCACTGATGATCTTCTCTGAAAGGCACCACTCAACCAGTGCGCACATAATCCATCCCATACATGGGATGAAATGTACTCTAGTCGGTGTGCTCTACATGACTCATCAAAATTTGACACTCCTGCTTTCTTCATGGCAGCTTTTCTTAAATTGTGCAAAAACTGACGAAAGCGATCACGCATGGCCACCTACCATGCCTTGTGGATGGCGTCGCGCATGGTATCCTCAATTGGATACCAGAAAACCTAAAAATAAATCAAAATATCAAGTTAGAAATGAAATAATTTTCAAAAGAAAAATTATTTATTTACGTACGTACCAACCAATGGCTGAACATGGCCTGTTGCACATCAATGGGAATCTGCTCCCATGTGGTCCACGGCTGAGAGAAATAGTTGCGCAAAATAGCGCTGCCCTGTCCGACTGCTATATGTGGAAAACTGTAAAAATAATAAACATTTATTATGTGAATAGATTAATGAAATCTTAGTCAAATCCACAGATTATCACAAAGGTTATCACACCTCCGTGTGCGTGGATCAAGCCCAAGACGTGGACGTCGCTCGAGGACGGGGTCAGGAATCATCAATCGTGCAAAACCGCGCCCCCTCCACGTACTCCCTGGAGCGCCTGCAGGATGAGGGTCATCTTCCAGCAACTCATCCGCATCGAAAGGCAGGTCAGCATCCGCCAACTCACGAAATGTCTCGTCGTCCATCTGAAACAGAAAATGTTAATGTTGTTATCAAATAATTGATAATTACTATTATATATACACACACATATATATATATATATATTATTGTATATAAGTACCATGGAATTCTATCAGTGTTCATCTTCATCATCATCTACATATATGTCAATGTCATCTTCATATTCCTCCTCAACATCATCGATATCCATTCGAGTTCCAGTTGCTTCATCTCTTACCATTTTAAATTCATATGTGACATTATTAACATCATCGTCATCACCGACTCTTAAATGTGGGGTGTCGTCATTGATACTCACGTCTCTTTGTAAAAAAGATTTATTTTGATGACTCTCTTGAAAAACTTCAATTCTTTGCACATCAGTGAAAGCACATTCACTTTGACTAAACTGATTGTCTCGAATTTTGATTTCTATTACACTCCACCAATCGGTCAAATCTCTTGATGTAGCATAGTACTTTGCGTAATAAACTCGATGTGCCTATTGAGCCAATAAGAATGGTTCATTTTCTGCGAGAACACTTTTACATTTAATATCGATGATTCCATGAGTCGGATGAACACGCACGCCTCTCTCTGTATCCAACCACCGATATTTGAACATGGTTATGTAATGTTGTCCAAGATAACAGAGTTCAATGATTTCATCAAGTATGCCATAAACGTCAACTTCATTTTCTCGATGATGAGATCCTCTCAAGCTAACTCCATTGGTCATTGTTTTTTTTCGATTCCCCGTATGCATGTGTGTGAAATCGAAATCCATTCACCACATATGCATTATAAGTTTTAACAATTTTGGAAGGTGGGTTACTCAATATACACAACTGTTTGTCAGTTTTATCAGCATGTCGAGACACCTGAAAATTTGTGAAATAATTATAAATATAGTAAACTATACATTGAATGAGTTGCTAAAAGATAAAGAATTTATGTTACCAGTTTTTGAAACCACTGAGAGAAATTTTTCAGTCTGCGTTCTTCGAGAGAAGCTACTGTAATTTGTGGAATTTGTTTCTTTATATGATTATCATACAACATATAAAAACCAAAGTTATTTACTGTAACATAAATGATAGAATAAGTGATATAAACACTTACAGTACAACTGATGTCATCTCTTCACAGTTGAGCAGAACATACGTATGAGCTCTGTGATGTTCATCATCTGAAATCCAGCGTTCATAAACTCCACCAAAACCAAGCTCTGGCTGGTTGAAAACAGATAATTGATTGTCGATTTCATCAATATTCCTCTCGTTCCATCCCATTCGGTTTTGTTTTGAAGGATACTCAGATTCAAAATAATGGGAGTAGAAAAAAGATATTTCCGCTTGCAAATAAGCTTCTGCAATAGATCCTTCAACAGATGCTTTGTTATGTACTTTTCTTTTCAATTTTTGCATGTATCTTTCAAATGGGTACATCCATCGGAACTGTACTGGACCTCCACATTTGGCTTCATATGGAAAATGTAACATCAAATGTTCCATTGAGTCAAAGAAATATGGCGGAAATATTTTTTCCAGTTTACATATAATTACAACAACATCTTCTTCAAGTTTGCATAGAGCATCATAATCTGCTGTAGCCGCACAAATTTCCCGAAAAAAATGAGACATGTCTGTTATGGAATCCCAAATCACAGAATTCAACAGACCTCTTAATCCAATGGATAGAAGTCTGTCCATTATAACATGACAATCATGACTTTTTAATCCAGTAATATGACCATTCTTTACAAATCTACCCAAATTGGAAGCACATGCATCTGGAAGTCTCAAATCTGCAATCCACTGACAAAATAATAAACGGTTTTCTTTAGACAGTGTATATGCTGCTTTTGGTTTCAGTAACCTTTCTGTTCTGACATTCTCAAACAGTTTCAGTTCTGGACGCCTGCAAATTTGGGCAAGATCTAAACGTGCATTTACATTGTCTTTTCTCTTTCCTGGCGTATCCAAAACTGTATGAAAAAAATTATCAAAACAGTTCTTCTCAATGTGCATGACATCTAACATGTGTCAGACCAACAAATCAGACCAATATGGAAAATCCCAAAATATGCTACATTTAATCCAATTGTGTTCTTTCCCAAAACCAGAAATTTTCTGTTGGTTTATTGTGGGACCAAAATTGATGGGAGGTAATGAAAATACAACTGATTTTAACTCCGAACCTGATATCATTTTTGGAGGTCCATCCCTTTCAACTGTTTCTTTTTTGAAATGAGATCTGTTTCTGCGAAAAGGATGATCAGCTGGAAGAAATCTGCGATGACAGTCAAAATAACAAGGTTTATTTCCATGAATGAGAATAAATGCTTTGTTCTCTCCCATACAGTAAGGTCGTGATTTCTGACCTTGTGTACTCCAACCAGATAACATCCCATAAGCTGGGAAGTCACTAATTTTCCACATCAATGCTGCTCTCAGTATGAAATTCTGTTTCATTGCAACATCATATGTACTGACACCATTACTCCACAATAAACCTAATTCATCAATCAATGGTTTCAAATAAACATCAATATTTTTCTTCGGATGTCCTGGAATTAGTAATGTCAAAAAGATATATGGCTCCTTCATCAACATCCATGGAGGTAAATTGTACGGAGTTAAAAAAACAGGCCAACATGAATATTGACTACCATAAGATCCGAACGGACAGAAACCATTAGTAGAAAGGCCCAGTCGAACATTTCTAGCTTCTAAAGCAAAGGATGGATGCACTCTATCAAAAAATTTCCATGAATCACCATCGGCTGGATGATTCAAGCTTTTATCGGGTGAAATATTCTCTTTATGCCAGGACATCATTGTCGTTGTATTCTTAGAAATCAATAAACGCTGAAGTCTGGATGTAAGCGGAAAATATCTCAACTGGTTTACAGGAATCAAACCAGACTTCCCATGTTTTCCTTCTTTATATCTCAGTTGCCCACATGTGGGACAACTATCCAATGACTCATTTTCCCCAGAATATAAAATTCAGTCATTTGAACATGCATGAATCTTCTAACAAGTAAGTCCCAAATTTCGAACCAGCCTCTTACTCTCATAGTAATTTGCAGGAAAAACATTTTCTTCAGGTAACAGTGTTTTAAGCAAAGAAAATATCTGGTCAAAATAGGTGTTTGACATTCCGTTATCTGATTTGATAGCCATAAATTTTGCAACTACTTCTAATTTGCTTATCTTGCAGCCAGGATATAATTCATCCTTAGCAGACCTCAACAACTCATAAAATTCAGACGGTGCCAACTCAGGAATTGAAGCTATATCAGCCGGAGTTTCTGTATGTTGAACAGATGAACCTGCAACATCATGTACTAAATCTTGAAACCGAGATGGATCCGGAATCAAGTTGGTATCACCTACTCTGGAACTGTGTTCACCGTGTTGATACCAAAAAACATAATCTGGTTGAAAAATAAAACGCAAGAGATGTCCCCCCACTTTGTCAAACGTGTCAAACGTTCTCAATGCACATTTTCTACAAGGGCATTTTATTTTTCCTTCTGAAACAAATTCTGGATTTGATGCTGCAAATGATAAAAAATTCTCCACACCCTCTACATATACTGGATTTAAACCAGAACTTTTTTGATTTCTACGTTGATTTATCCATATGCGTTCACCTAATAATGATTTTTGACGACCTCGTTGTTCCATATTTTTCTATAAAATATAAAAGCATTACTGGTTTTGAATAATTTGTTAGAAAAAACACTCAAGCAAGGATAATTATAGAGTTTACATCATACACGATTGACACAAACTTTTTATTGAGATAGACCTAAAAATTGACCCTTTAAGAATTGAATATGTTGAGAATAAAGCAAAACCTGTTACAAATATTGATAATTTTAATATTATATAAATTTTGTATTATTTTCATAGTACTAATATTATTTTTTCATAAATATTAATTATATAATAATAACAATTTAACATTATTAATATATTTTATTATTAATATTAAAATAATATAATTTTCTATATTATATACAATTATCCTTTTATCTGTGTGTTTAACATTCTGTCTCCACATGTAATATTTGCATTCACTTTCACCTCTCCATTAGTGAGTAGGTTGATAATTTTGAAAAAGAATGCAAATATTACATGTGGAGACAGAAAACACACAGATGAAAGGAGAATTGTATATAATATAGAAAATTATATTATTTTAATATTAATAATAAAATATACTAATAATGTAATAATGTTATTATTCCTAATTATTGGTAATTATTCCTAATTATTTGTAATTATTCCTAATTATTGGTAATTATTGGTAATTAATGGTAATTATTCCTAATTATTGGTAATTATATGAATAATTACCAATAATTAGGAATAATTACCAATAATTAGGAATAATAACATTATTACATTATTAGTATATTTTATTATTAATATTAAAATAATATAATTTTCTATATTATATACAATTCTCCTTTCATCTGTGTGTTTTCTGTCTCCACATACAAATATTACATGTGGAGATAGAAAACACACAGATGAAAGGAGAATTGTATATAATATAAAAAATTATATTATTTTAATATTAATAATAAAATATAGTAATAATGTAATAATGTTATTATTCCTAATTACTGATAATTATTCCTAATTATTGGTAATTCTTACTAATTATTGATAATTATTACTAATTATTGGTAATCATTACGAATCATTACTAATTATTTGTAATTATTCCTAATTATTGGTAATTATTCCTAATTATTGGTAATTATTGGTAATTATTGTTAATTATTGGTAATTATTGGTAATTATTGGTAATTATTGGTAATTATTGGATATTATTGGTAATTATTGGTAATTATTGGTAATTATTGGTAATTATTGGTGATTATTGGTAATTATTGGTAATTATTGGTAATTATTCCTAATTAGTGGTAATTATTCCTAATTAGTGGTAATTATTCCTAATTATTGGTAATTTTTACTAATTATTAGTAATTATTACTAATTATTGGTAATTATTACTAATTATTACTAATTATTACTAATTATTGGTAATTATTACTAATTATTGGTAATTATTCCTAATTATTGGTAATTATTGGTAATTATTACTAATTATTGGTAATTATTATTAATTATTACTAATTATTGGTAATTATAATTAACTATTACTAATTAGTGGTAATTATCGGTAATTGTTACTAATTATTACCAATTATTACTAATTATTGGTAATTATTGGTAATTATTGGTAATTATTACTAATTATGGATAATTATCGGAAATTATTACTAATTATGGATTATTATTGGTAATTATTTCTGACTAATGGTAATTATTGGTAATTATTGGTAATTATTGGTAATTATTATTAATTATTGGTAATTATTACTAATTATTGGTAATTATTACTAATTATTGGTAATTATTACTAAATATTGGTAATTATTACTAATTGTTGGTAATTATTACGAATTATTACGAATTATTACTAATTATTGGTAATTATTACTAATTATTACGAATTATTGGTAATTATTATTAATTATTACTAATTATTGGTAATTATTATTAATTATTACTAATTAGTGGTAATTATTGGTAATTATTACTAACTATTACCAATTATTACTAATTATTGGTAATTATTGGTAATTATTGGTAATTATTAGTAATTATGGGTAATTATTACTAATTATTACTAATTATCGGTAATTATTACTAATTATCGGTAATTATTACTAATTATGGATAATTATTTGTAATTATTACTAATTATTGATAATTATTTGTAATTATTACTAATTATTGGTAATTATTACTAATTATTGCTAATTATTGGTAATTATTACTAATTATTACTAATTATTGACAATTATTTGTAATTATTACTAATTATTGGTAATTATTACTAATTATTGCTAATTATTGGAAATTATTACTAATTATTACTAATTATTGATAATTATTGGTAATTATTGGTAATTATTTGTAATTATTACTAATTATTGGTAATTATTACTAATTATTGATAATTATTGGTAATTATTACTAATTCTTACTAATTATTGGTAATTATTGCTAATTATTGTTAAATTATTAGTAATTATTACTAATTATTGGTAATTCTTAGTAATTATTGGTAATTATTACTAATTATTGATAATTATTTGTAATTATTACTAATTATTGATAATTATTTGTAATTATTACTAATTATTGGTAATTATTACTAATTATTGCTAATTATTGGTAATTATTATTAAATATTACTGATTATTGGTAATTATTAAGAAATATTACTAATTATTCCTAATTATTAGTAATTATTACTAATTATTACTAATTATTACTAATTATTACTAATTATTACTAATTATTACTAATTATTACTAATTATTACTAATTATTGGTAATTATTACTAATTATTACTAATTATTGGTAATTATTGGAAATTATTACTAATTATTGATAATTATTGGAAATTATTACTAATTATTGTAATTATTACGAATTATTTGTAATTATTACCAATTATTACTAATTATTGGTAATTATTGGTAATTATTACTAATTATTGGTAATTATTGGTAATTATTACTAATTATTGGTAATTATTGGTAATTATTGCTAATTATTGATAATTACTGGTAATTATTACTAATTATTCCTAATTATTGCTATTTATTACTAATTATTAGCATTTATTCTTAATTATTGGAAATTATTACTAATTATTCCTAAGTACCATTAACTATGAACAAAGAATACTAATAATTTAAATTTATTAAGTAACAAAACAATGTAAACATAATTAAATTACAACTAATTAAGAATAATTGAAACTAATAAAAAATTTAAAATAAATATTAAATTAAAAAGAACATAAATACCTTTAAAATTGATCTGAGGTTGATCCCTGATCGTTGTTGAAAACTTCAATATCAACTCCGGAAAAAAAAAATTAAACTGAAGAAACGCTGAAATCTAAAAATAGAATTTTGAGAGAAGGAGAAGATTGAGTTTGAGAATGAATGAAAAAAAACGGATGGGGGGTATTTATAGGTTAGATCATTTGCGACGGGTCTATTTGTGACGGGTATCCCGTCGTAAATAGTATTATTTGTGATGGGTACCATCGCAAATACCTTAGCCCTCATTTATTACGGTCAACGGTTAAATAGTTATTCGCGGCGGGTCCCGTCGCGAATAATAACCTGCCGACATACTATTTGTGACGGGGGTAGATTCCCGTCGCAAATAGCTTTTAGGGCCGCTGGTTATTTGCGACGGGGTAGATTCCAGACGCAAATATCTTTTACCGCCGCCGCTTATTTGCGACGGGCAGTAACCGCCCGTCGTAAATAACTTTCCCGCGATTTGGCGCGCAAAGCGCGCCAGTCCTTTTGCGACGGGGGAATCTACCCCGTCGCAAATAAGTAGTTATTTGCGACGGGTCAATTCCCTCGTCGCAAATAAGTTTCTAACGGGCCTATTTGCGACGGGATTTATCCCCGTCGCAAATACCCATTTTTCCCGTAGTGCTAGTAGAATATCCATGTTCATGTTAATATGGTAATTTTTTATTTATTTTTTCCAGATTATGTTCAAGTTTATGTTTAAAAGGCTATTGTTTTTATTACACATCTTGTCTTAAAAGTTTATAGCTTCCACTAAATTATTTACCCTTACTGAGCATATGAGCTCACCCCTTTCTTATGTTTTATTTTCCCAGGATCCCAAGAAGTGTTCAGTGTTTGAGATGCAGGGGTAAGCTAAGGGAACAATGGCGTTCTCAAAGGATTATTTTTTGTTGTATGTTAGAAAGTGTAATGCAACGTTCATGTATGTAATCTATTTTCCAAGACTACTAAACCGATCAGTTTTTCGGGACATGATTCCTTGTACTCATGCCAATGTATTAAAATAATGCACCGACTCTGGGAATATAGGGTTGGGGAGTTACGGTTTGTATCAGAGGAAGTTTTTCAATAACCTTGGAAATTGATTTAGATAAACTCTGATTAGATAAAATTACCCTAAGATAGGATTTGAGGATTAATGTAGAAGAACTTACAAAAATTTTGGTAATGTAGAGATTTTGTGTATTTTCCAAGCAGTACATCCCTGTCTGGATACGAACAGGTAGATGTGGCTCTAGCACAGATGTACCAAGGGGTAAAACTGGAAAACACCACTTTGAGTTAGACTCAAACGGGAACTGGTGCACGACAACGGGCCTTACGACACTCTTTTTATGACACTACCGTGGGATATTCTTAGGATAATTCACATTTTCATTACAATACATTATGAAGGATTTAGGAGAAAATACATCCTCAAAGAAACATTTTTATTATTATGGATTATATCCATAAAAAGTTCAATTTACGTTAGGTATTTTACAAGTTTGGAATTAATCATTTCAATTCATAATCTGACCTAGTGTATGCCATTGTTTAGAAATGGAATCCAGTAGAAGGAATGAGAACTCTAGCAATACGTATGATCTAAAGAGTAAGAAGGATCATATATTTCATGGTATTAAGCCAACATTTAGAAGGGAAATAGTCTCCCATGTATTCTCAAAATATGAAGAAATAATATCAGGTGTTAATAAGATAAGTAAATAATTCTCTGAGTCCTATGGCTTTGAAGGAAAGCAAGAGAAGAAAAGGATGGTAGAGAGAAAGATGGATATAGAGAAGAGGGGAAAGAAGGATTTTCCCATATGTGATAAATGTGGAAAGAATCACCTTGGTAAATGCTTGAAGGGAATGTGAGTTTGTTATAAGTGTGGAGAAAAAGGAAACCAAGTACGTGATTTCAAGGGTAAGAAAAAGGTTTCAAATGTAAAATGATTTATTTACAAGGCATTGGTACACTATGAGAATCAATGTCCCAGTCATTAGAGTATACTGCAAATGATGATATTGGATAATAATCAAGTTATGATACTACCTCAGATGAAGAGGAATGACTAGTGTTCTTAAGTGGTTATTATAGAATCATTTCATTTGAGTGTTGTATCAACAATATACTGGTTATATGAATTATGGAGATAAATAAGGATTGTACTGCAATACTATTTTATTGAGGATTTGAGATTATATGGTTCTAAGAAAAGTGACTTAATAGTAATCTACACTTCTTGGAAAATACATGGTTGAAGGAAAGTTAATCCTTAATATGGTCCTGATAATGAGGTAGTGATTTTGGAACAAGAGATGGTTGATTTGGATAGATTATATTGGATATTCTTGACTTCCTTGGAACTAATTAATAGTTAGTTTATTTCATCATTGTTGGAATATTAAAAAATTTTGGATATAGGGAATATATCCAGTATTCTATAAATAATAAGGGAGGATGAATGTAATCAATAAGGTTTTATGGTAATTTAGGGTGTTACCATGTTTTAAAAGAATACATTATCAAGGTGTTCACATTTTATCACGTGGAAAAAAGGATCAGCATTGTGTTTAAATTCCTTATAAATTTTGGGTTGTGAGTTTGGATAGAAGTATTTTGGATAACTATAAAGGTTGGAATGGATTAAGTTTGAAATATGATACAATTGTTAAGGTTATTTTTGGATTGTCATAAAAAGGACAACCCAGAGGTCGGGCAACAACCGGTCGTATCCGGCACGGCTGCGAGACTTGAACCCGCCACCAAAGGGCGACAAGGGAGCATCACCGACCACTAGACTACGTGATGTCCTGGATTGTATAATATAGTTTCTTTTTTAAAATTCCTAATAGGTGAATTATAAATTCATTATTTTTGGAACCCTATACGATTAGGATAAATAGAATATTTTTTTGAAATCTTTTGGAGTGAAAGATGAGTTTGTCGTAGGAATTAGTTAAAGGATGTAACTCTACTTGTCAAGTATATATATATATATATATATATATATATATTCCCTCTTATTCTATGACTAAATTAATTCTTAAACTTTAGTTAAGGGACTTCATCTCAATATCTTTTCAATGGGGCATCCTTTGATTTCTAAACAACTTTCTTTTATATGGTGTATAAAACCCTTTGAATTTTTATTTCAAGGGGAATCTTTTTTCTGCGAAGCAGTTTACTAAACGACAAAAAAAAGTAATGATTTCTTAACGTAAGTTATGACAAAGAAATTTCTTCCACGACAAGTTTTATTTGATCTTTTTATTCCTTAACAAGAAAAATTTTTCTTAAAAAAAGATAATAAATACCATATACTCTTTTTATGTATTTTGGTATTGAAAATGGTTTTGATAATGGATTTGTTATGTCAATAAATTTAAATGATATATTTTGATTGAGGAACTTAATCACTCCCTATAAATATTTACGTTTTCCCTCCAATTATGTGTCTCTAATTTCCACCAATTTTCTCCTAATCGAGATCATAATTTTTTGGTAACTTTTTCATTTCCCTTTCCCTCTTATTAAGACTAAATTTTATTAACCCAATTTCTAATGTGGGTTTTCCACAAAGGTATTTCTCTATTTTAAACTTTTATTTTCGAAGTACAATTTTAACTAGTGATGACACAATTTATTGAAGGAGGGGAGAATGTAACACCCCAATATCTCATAGTATGTTATCTCATTAAAGTAATTTAATAGCTTGCGCTACATGCAACACCGAGTTCGAGCACACCACAACATTACCAAACTAGCTGCTCAAAAGGCGGTTATAAATAGTATTAACTGAATTTTGAATATTATATACTCTATATAATTTTAACATTCATATTATGTGTTTCTTAGACATAATATAATAACAAATTCATTTTTTTCAGATAAAAGAAGTATTTTTCAAAAAATGCAATTTTAACACCTTTTAATGGAGAACCCTTTTTAAATCCAATATTTGACACTTTTATATATTCAATTTGACAAAATGAACTTCTTATTCCGAATAGGGACATAAAAATTTAGTTTTGATAAATTTTTGGTGTTTTTCTATTAACTTTCATATTTGGGTGAATAGTGAAAATTTCTAAATTTTAAATGAAAACTACATTTTATGAAAAATAATTTATAGTGTTCAATTATACATTTTAATGGTTTGGAAGTAAAATTAGATTATATTTTTATCATTTAACACAATATTGGTCATTATAAGTAATTTCACATTTAAATTTGACATAAACACATGTCAATCTTTTGATAGTTTTTACTTTTTTTAAAACCCATTTTTTTGTTTTGACAACGGTAATTAATTTTAAATTAATAAATTAAACTTTCATGTTTTTAATTTGGTAAAATAGACCTCATTTTTGAATTTGGAATATGAAAATTAGCTTTGGGTGAATTTTTGGTATTTTTCTGAAAACTTTCAATTTTTGATGAATAGTGAAAAACACCGAGTTATTGTTTAAAACTGACTTTTTATTTTAATAATTATTTATTTTATTTAAATTTATTTTAGTTCAAAATAGATACATAATACCTATATAAGTTCAATTTAATTCATTAGAGTTTTTTTATAATAAGTTTAGATATACAAAAAAAATTTTGAACTTTTTACCGTCTTTTACCCACCTCCTAGGAGCATTTGCAAATTTGTATAAAACTTAATTTTACCACTTATGTCAATTGAATTTCAAAAATTTGAGAGACACGGTTGATAACAGTAAGTAAAATTTGGTTCAATAAGATACAAATAATTTTTGATGAATAGTAACTTTTGACTTTTATTTACCATGGTTAAAAGTAAATTGGGTAATTAAAGGTAAAAATGATATTATTATTAACCTAACACATTTCCTAATTCTGTTGGATAAGTTTAATTCGACCAAAAACAACCTTAGGAATTAAATATGACCCTTAAGGTTCACTTGGATTAGAATAGGACATTTATTATTATTTAATTTAAAGAAGAGTTAAAAGTGTTAAATTCATGTTTTCATAACTAAAACATTTTAATATAGGGTTATATATAAGATAAATTCGACTATAAATATTAATTAGAAAAATAAAATATTTCCTACATAATGTTATTTTATTTATAATTTTTAAACATTAAATAATATAATTTATTTATGACACAATGATGATGCAGTAATTACCTTATTAATGAAAGATTAAAATAATTGATATTATAAATATCCAAATAAATGTAATTTGAGACTTTTGATGAATTGCAGTAATTTTATAGGTTAATATTACATGTTAGGGTTGATTAGATAAATTTTTTTCTAAGTGATAAGGTGGTTATGACTTTCACAAAAACAAAATACCAAATAGTGTCGAAATTGACATAAATTAATTTTTAAAACAAATACTACATTATTCGTTGATATAATATTCCTAAAAATCTAAGGTTTGGGAAAAGGTCTTAAATAATATTATATATACCATTAATGAACCACTTGAGGTTCTCTGGGATGTTTATAGTAAGTTTATTAACCGTATAGTCTAAGAATACAATAAGACATAGGAAAAGTTAAATTATTTAACTTAGAGTTAAATCTAAAAGATAAGGTTAAAATGGTAACCTAAACTTTTCTAAAACCTATTGTTTGAGATTATTTCAACCCATAACCACTTTAGATTTGAAATTAATCAATTTTTATCCATTATAAACTGAATATGATTTTATTATAAAATAATATTTCAATCTTTTCCTAAGGTGGCCCCACCCCTCTTATAAAAGGGAACTCCCCCTTATCTCCAATTCACACCTTCAAAGACCTTTTGCTCGGCCAAAAACTACCCAAATATCCTCTAAACTATCCTACCTTCATCATAGAGTCCTTTTTTTGGTCATAAAGCTATTCTAATGATCCCTTTTGATCAAATCAAAAGGAAGAACCCGAAGAAGAGGTAAATATTTCATCACCCCTTTCAAGTTCTTTTCTTCTTCCACTTCTTATTTCCTTTTTGTTTCCATTGTAAAATAATAAATTCATTATTTTCTATATACATTTATGTTATTAGAAATATGGTACAACCATATTAATTATTCTATCCATCCTATGAATGACATCTCACCATACGTGCGTACATACGGCTTACCGTCTCCACGTCGTGGTGTAGTTGTTATTCAATACATTATTATATTGGATGGGTATAATAATGATGTATAATTGATGTAAATAATAAATATAACATGTTAATGATTATTTATATATGATATAATATCCAATTATACATGATTATAATATCAAAATAACGATATTGTCGCTCGTGCGTACGTCCGGATTATCATCTCCACGACGCGATAAGATTCATTTCCATGTTCACCATTCAATGATTATTATAAAAATATATATTATTAATAAGTATGTAATATATGACATAATAATGATACTGGATATATATATATGTATGTATGTTTGTATGTATTTATGTACTTACATATATCTTATTCACTTACTTCCGTTCAATACGATGTGAAAATGGAAACAACGTTTATGTGTACGTATGACCCACCGTCTCCATAAACGGTGCCTTCCATTTCATATATAAACATCTATTATAAATATTTATATTCTAAATATATATGATATATAAATCAAGTTTTATATTCTGTAATCATTTAAATCATGTTCTAAATGATATGATCAAAACCAACAAGTTAAAACACATAATATAAGGAAAGCGATTATTACCCAAAATGTTAATTTAACATGGAATTAATTATTAAATATGTAGTATAAAGTCATAAATGAATCATGTATGATATAATAAATATGAATATGGTTTTGGTATAATTTAATAACATACTATGGTCATTATACAGGAGGTTAAACGTACCCTCAACCAAAGGAAAGTGCAAGGTAAGGGTTAATTTCACAATCTCTTTATTATCCGAGATTGTTTTTACGTAAGTATCTATTGGGACATATTTATTATCCATGTCTATGTTTCATGAAAGTGTTATCAAAGGGTTTATTTTAAAGTAATTTTTTTACTAAAACATCATTTTAAATGTTTCAAATATTTATTCTTCTAAATCATTGACATTAATGTCCATGTTTTCAAAATGGGTTTTAAGGATTTATTTATATGGACATGAATGTTTTTAAAATGTTAATTACTTTCAAAAGTTTCAAAGTGGTATAAGACACTTTGATTCAAAAATTTATTTAAATTTATTCCTTTCTAAATTGTGTTACTTTTAAATCTTTTCATGAAAAAGTGATACTTCTCAAAAAGAGTTTTACAAATCATTTTCATCTATGTCAACATCCTTTGATGGATTTTAAACTTTTTTGAAGTTGATTTATTATGCTACAAATCTTCCGTATTGTGTTGAAGTTTTTGTGATATGTCTGAATGTGGATGTGTTATTTTTATACCATTCATGGTTTATGGATAAATTATTGATATTTCGTATTCTCATTTTTATACGAATGTTTATGTTATGTTTAAACCTTTTCATATGAGGAATTCATTGGACTTAGTAAGTGACGGGTGGAGCCCGCTATATCTCCTCGATGCATTGGTAGGTATCACGAGACAACTAGACATGGAATTGGCTGAGGCCTTTCCCAATTTGATATATGGTTTTGGCCGAGTCCTAAATCATTTTTTAGAGTCTTGCCCGAGGCCTTGAAAAAATGTTTCAGAATGTACAACATTATGCATTCCCTCATTATGAAAGTAGTTATTAAATGTGATTATTCGACTAGTATAATATCCATGTTCACGTTAATATGGTAAATTTTTATTTATTTTTGTCATATTATGTTCAATTTTATGTTTAAAATGCTGTTGTTTTTATTACAAATCTTTCCTTAAAATTGTATAGTTTCTGCTAAATTATTTACCCTTACTGAGCATCTGAGCTCACCCCTTTCTTATGTTTTATTTTACCAGGATCCCAAGCAGTTTTTTATGTTTGAGATAAAGGCTTGAGATAAGGTGAAAATGGCATTCTCAAAGGATTATTTTTTTGTTGTAAGTTAGAAAGTGTAATGTAACGTTCATGTATGTAATCTATTTTCCATGGTTGCTAAACTGATCGGTCTTTTGGGACTTGATTCCTTGTAATCATGCCAATGTATTAAAATAATACACCAACTCTGGGAATCTAGGGTCGGGGAATTATAGGTAATGATATCCAACCATCACTTTAAAGAACCATGTAGTATATAGGCAATGAGATTGACTCTCCACTCTGGAGGTGTCTCCAGATGCTTGAAAATATAAAGCATGGACTCTATCAATGACTATGTAGCATGTGGTCCGCCATCCCCCCAAAATGTGGGATCCTACTACTACTGGAACTATCAAGTCTACTATTCCATAGTCAGGGTTGGTCGAGGTACTCCTTTCATAGACTGCATCATGTGGAATAAAGCCTCTTGAAACTCAAAATCAGTGCCCATATCAAGACTAAAATCTAGTTCCATAGGTGGTATTACAAGATGTATCATCGGAGAATTAAGGCATGCTACCTTTGGTGTATGGTCATCATCACCTTCATGGAATATGAATCAAGGATTTCATAGTGTAATGATTCTACAATGCCAAATGCATGCATCAATAGAGAGCTTAGTAGTTGAAAATTTTATAAATAGAAAGAAGGATAGGTACACAACCTTCTTATAGAAAAGGTTAGAAGTCTCTGCCTTCTCCAAAATCTAGGTATAGGTGGTAAAGATAACCATGACAAGCCATAATAACACACGACACTCCCAACTACCTATTACTAAGTTCAGGTTCTGGTCTAGTTCTCATATCTATCAATAGAAGTTGTAGTATATAGAGTGTCAATTGCAAGGTATATAGGAAAACATCCTTTACTTTGTAATTTTCATTCCATTTGGTGATAAATATTTCACTTTTAAATATTTAAATTCATCTGATTTCATATTATTTTATATTATATATAGATAAGTATCATAGTCTAGTTAGATGCATCACCATTTCCAACTTATAAAAGTCACACTCCTTATAAATTTCAATTTTCATGTTATTTAACTATAATCTAACCTTTACATTTTGTATCAGGATGTAACAAGTATTAAGAAATGATTTGATGACATGATTCACCATTTATAATTTATAAAAGTACTTTATCCTTAAATATCCTTTGGAATTCAAGTAACCCGATCAACTAATGTATCCCAGTCTATAGAACTTGTAGGTCCATAACCCACAACCTGGTATAATCATCCAATTAATTTTTCATCACCAATCTATGTGGGAAAATACCATTTAGATTAATGTATGAACTTCAATTAACCCAATTATATTATCCCTACAAGAAATGTTATCACATTTAATATATAAGAATCAAGCCACTAACTATATGCAGATGGAAAATGCACACAGAAACTAGACATGGCATGAGAAAATGATTGACATATTAATCTTAATGTGCATAGGATGATGCATGAGATTATATTTCCTTTCCTAAACAGGATAAGTAAATGTATTACATAACAATAATCATATCAGTATTAGAAACTTCACAATGCATGTACGTCACCCAATGGTGAAATCGAATCAACTGTAATAGGAAAAAAAATAAGAATAACAATGACCCATCCTAGGTAATTTGGGTTTTCCATATATGCGGGTTGGATACTCCCAGGAATAGGCTCATTACTAAACATTGATACATCCTAGTCTCCTCTATAATACCCAAATAATTATACAAAAGAAAATAAAATGCTCTGATACCACTTTTTAATGTACTGACCCTTGATCCACTAAACTGATTCCTCGATCTGGTGGGTCACATTGCCTCAAGAATGATTCCCCATACTCCAAAGGCTACCGACTAGAAGACAAGGTATAAGGTGGTACAGTGGGGAGAATATACCCTCAAATCAGAGTGGCATAGTAGATATAATAAATAAATTGACAATATTATAAGTATAATGAAACATATGGCACAGTGTAAAGAAAATGATAATCAAATAAGAAAGAATAAATAACCAAGAAATAGTAATAGTAATAGAAATTCCTTAGGCTGAGTCATATACATGATGATGTCATGGAATGCTGATATAAAAAAAGGTAATAGGGGATAAAAGGGTCCATCATATACAACATGCTATATAAAATAAAAATGTCTAGAAGAAGGCTCCACTAGCATCACAAGCATATGCTCAGTCCTTTTATCTCATGCTCCTTTCTATAAGTAAAATAGATCAAGAATCTAAATCAGATAATTTTCCCTTATCCATACATATAGTCATGAAGTATACATGGGTACCGAAGGCAGTTCGAGAAGGGTGTGAGATAAACTCAATAGGCCACCACCAACGATGTCTATAAATAACTGAGCTAGTGTACATAACAATAGCAGTGTACTGGTAGATCAAATATAAATAATGATACAGAACAAATACCCGCCGGATCAGGTTTCTATAGGAAACCTGTATAAATCTATGTGCTTCGATGTAGGATAGAATATGTCTGATCTGACTACTATATATATTGGAAATCATATATATATATATATATAGTTATATACTATATACATGTATATGCACTAAGTACATGAGGACATAATTAGGAATATATATGGATACTAGGCTACAACAAGACCTCGAGAATAACTCAATCATCCATAACTAGTATAATGAGCTATAGGATCAAGAAAGGGTACAAGACCTTAATCTCATGATTAATGTGAGACATCTTACTCATCATTTGTAATTGTGGGGTGAGTCATCATGCCAAACACCCGATATGGTGGAATGTGGAATGTCATGCCCATCGCCCAAATAAAAGTTTAATGGTGTGAGACATCATCCCCAAGACCCAATGTAATGGAGAGTGAAACATCATTCTCAATAACTATCTTATCCATCATTCAAAAACCAATATCCATGGAATGTCATTAATAATAGAAATTCATTATATATAAAGCATTTGAATTCATCAAGCCCAACCAGTCACAGGCTTCCCAATTTATACAATTCCCATTTATAATTATATAACATGTGGAATGGACTTTCCAACAAATTCCAAACCATTAAAATAATCCATTTAATTTAATTAAGCAAGTCAGATATTTTTTAGAGTCAATCTGAACACATAGAAGGTGCTCAAGTCCATTGAACAATTATAGAAAAGAGGGAAATTCTATTTTCCATGTTAATGGGAACACTTATAAGATTTTTGGTCAATCAAAAATTTATATAAAATAAGTATATACATTTATCACACAAAAAATGGGGGAGAACATTGAGTTTGGAAACCTATAACAAATATATAGGGTTATTATGGGAGTATAACAACATGAACATAATAACTTAGAAAAGAAAAACACATTTTAAGGTAATTCGTGGACATTTATAGCATGATAAATAGTTGTGAAAGCTATATGATAACCTAAAATTTTATGTAAAACAACTATAACACCTACCTTAGGGTCTTAAACAACTCCTAATCCAATATTATCTTTAGGTTTGAAGTAGATGGAATAAATTGGAGAAACTGACCAACGCCTTGAAAATAGGGAATAAGAAGTCACACCTAAATAACAATAGATATGATAAGAGAAACTAATAATTGAATCAATAGGATTAAATAGCTTACTTATAGCTATCTAAGTATTCCTACAATGATCCGTTTGGATTTTAGATGAGGGAACTACCAATATCCATAGGTCAGGGGGAGGGAGATCTCACGGGAGAGGGGAAGAATATCATGTATGCTGGAAATGAGAAGGTACATATGGTTTTTAAGTTTCTTTTAAAATAAATTAATGGGAAAAGGTATTTTTACCATTAAAAATGTGATTTCATGGTTTGGAGGCATGGTTGGCCATGCCGTGCACAAATCGTGTTGGCTCCACTATCTAAGGAGGGACCCCACATGGGCTAGGGGCACATTTTTCTAATCGTGCACAAGATATGTGAAAGGACTCTATCACAAACCTCTAAAATCACACATAGGAGTGTGAACCAACTCATACTGTTGTAGAGAAACCATATGGCCTCCCTTGTGAACTGGGTACCAAGCACAATTGAGTCGCACAGATAGCACTAACCATGCACTAACCATGTGTCCCATTCTGTTTCTCCATTTTTTAGAACTCTAGGCTTTGAACAAGCTTTGAATTTTTGCAAAACATTCCTTAATCTATAGGTAACATTTAATAAGTAAAAATAAAGGATTTACAATGAAAAACAAATGATATTAACTTTCATTAAAATTACAGTCATTACATACATGATAGCTACTACGGAGTCGTAGGAGCTGAAGAGGCGGTTAAAGGATTTAGAGGATAGGGGTTTTATATAGCCTAGTAAATCTACCCAGTGTTCACCAATTCTTTTCACTATGAATGAAGAATAAACCCTCATGATTTGTGTGTATTGCTAAAAATTGAACCAGTTGATGGTTAATAACCAGTATCCCTTACCTCATATAGATTATATCTTCGAACATCTCAGATGAGTGAGGGTATTCTCAATGATCGATTTGAGGTTGGGTTATCATTAGGTGTGAGATAGTCCTTCAGACATATGATGTATGAATTTATAAATTTGATATGGTTTATATGAGTATCAAGTTATATCGTTCGGTCTTACAAAAAAACCAGTGGTCTTTATGGATTTGATAAATAGGATTTTTCACCCCTATTTAGATTCTGTTATCATGGTTTTCATGGAATACATCTTAGTATATTATCATACTCAAATCAACCATGTCAAACATCTTTTTATCATTTTTAATACACTGATAGGGAACCAATTGTATGCTAAGATTATTAAATTCCACTTTTTTATTGACAAGGTACACTTCTTAGGTTATATTATCTCAGAGGAAGGAGTAACAGCTGATCCAGAGAAGGTGAGTGTTGTAGTTATCTGGGAGTATCCCAAGAACGTCTTTGACATAAAACGATCCTTAGGGGTATCTAGTTATTAAAAGTGAAGAATTTATAACTTTTCATTCTTATCATCACATATTACAGGCTTGAATAAGAAGGGTGTGAAGTTTTTATAGTCATAAAACTATGAGATGAAATTTCAAAATCTGAATGGGATACTGACTTCAGAACCTATTCTTATTCTACTAGATCCTAGAAGAGGATATATAGTGTTTTTAATGCATCAAGAATCAGACTATGTGCATTATTAATGTACAAGGATTGAGTTATTATATAGGGGTCTCACTAGTTGAGGCATCCTGAGTGTAATTACCCAACACATGACCTCAAGCCTGTAGCAGTCATTCATGCCTTTCATTTTTGGAAGAATTATTTGATGCGATTTTTTTGGTGTTTATGGATCACAAGAACCTCAAATATATCTTTACATGATGTGAGGTGAACCTTAGGTAGAGAAGGTGGGTTGAATACCTATATTCTTTTGACTTTGATCTTGTTTATACACCTAGAAAGGGAAATGTTGTTTCTAATGCTCTGGGAAGGAGGACTTAGTAATAGATAGTTCAAGAGTCCAATAGAGAGTGGAAAGTTATGGCCCTATTTTCTGAGATGCACATAGAGGTTTGGGAATATCATTTCCAGTTTTAATTTACATCACTATCGATGGCCTCTTTAATTCTAGAGAGAGTAAAGATGATGCAATTTTCAATCCCTAAAGGCTTGGTCCTATGAGAGATTATTTCTAGTGAGGACCCACCTCTGGATTGGTCTACTGATTGAGACAAAATCCTATGTATACATGGGAATATCTGTGTCCCTATAGACATGATAGAGGAGAATATTTTAGATTCACATGCCTTTCAGTGGGTAGTTCACCCAGGTATCTTTAAGTTGTATCATGACATGCATTGGAAGTATTGGTGGATTGGGATAAAACATCATATAGTATGTTTTATCATTATTTTTTTCAACTATAAGTAGGTGAACGTGGAAAACTAGTGACCCAATATCTTGTTACAGTCATTATCAATCCTGAAATAGAAATGTTAAGATGTTATGATGAATTTTTTGGTTCGTCTACTAAGGTCACCTTGAGGTAGAGACACATTTTGGGTTGTCATGGATCGACTAAAAAAGGTTTCCCACTTCCTATATAGAAGTCTCTCTTAGTTGATGAGCTTGAAATAATATACATCTCTGAGATTATATAACTACATAGGGTCCCTCATAATATCATTTTAGGTAGGTATTCTCATTTCAAATCAAGGTTATGGAAGGGTTTATAGAGAGCTTTGGGTACACGTGTAATTTTGAGCACGACCTTTCACTCCCAAAATGATTTCTAGTTGGAATGGAATATATAGGTGTTGGAGGATATGATTCAAGAATGAATCCTTGATTTTAGAGATTCTTGGGAGAATCATATCCCTATAATCAAGTTTTTCTACAATAATAGATTTTGGGTAATAATTTAGATGGTTCCATATATGGCCTTTTCAGGTAGTCCATGTCGTTTACCCCTATGTTTGTTAGAGGTAGGTGATCCAGTGCTACTAGGTCCTTATTTCATGAATAAGAATTTGGAGAAAGTTCATTTAATAAAAAATTAAATGTCTACCTATCATTCTAGATAGAAATCATATTTTTATCACCATCAAGAAACAATGGAGTTCGAGGTCGGGGACCATGTTTTGTTGTGGGTATTACCTAGACATGGGAATAGACGGATACATAGGAAAGGTAGGTTATGAATTCATTATGTTAGGCCTTTTGAAATATTAAAGAGAGTCAGGTTGGTAGACTATCATTTGATTTTACCTTAGAGGTACCATTCCATGAACGATGTCTTCCACATTTCTCAGCTTCATCATTATCATGTCGAACTATCTCATACTTTTGATCCTGAGGATGTTAAGCTACATATCAATGCTTATTTTGAAGAGTATCCCATATAAATTGTTTATTGGAGCATGAAGGCTCTCCGAGGATGGTTTGTCCCTTTAGTACGGGTCCTATGGTAGCACAAATAGGTGTAGGACAAGACTTGGGAGCAGGAGGCCGACATATGTGCTCAATGGCCAGAGATATTCTCAAATGAGATTCAATCACCCTTGGAAGGGAAACTTAGGGATGAGTTATTTTAAAAGGGGAATACTATAAGAAACTAGATTTTCTATGAGGTATGAGTCTTTTAATTTTTAGTATTATTCTTTTTTTGACCTAATATGGATTCTTAGTGAGGTTAGGGATAAAATGAGGGTGTGTGTGTCTTTTTTAGAGCCCGAAATCCTGGCCGGTGGAAGAGAACATTGGGCCTCATAGTTAGTAAAACTTTTGCTATTCGATATGCACATTTTCCATAAATGTGAAGTGAGTTTCAGTGGTCAGTAGTGGGCCGCATGGTAAGCACTAACTGTGCCACTTAGCGCACATTTCCATGTCAAGGATCTATAATTTTTAGCAGAAAAAAACACACAGCTTGTGCATGGTTTCCCAAACCATACACATAAACCATGAGGGTATCCTCCTTGGATAGTAGGCTATGCATGGTTGGCACATGGTTTGGCCAACCGTGCAGCCAAACGGTGTGACCCTCTAATTTTGGGTGATTTTACCAGTTTACCCTTAAGGTATTATGTGATTTAATCCTATTTTCTATTTTCCTCCTCTAACGGATAAAGGCACCTTCTTTCTCCCTTTTGAACTCCCAAGCCTCCACCACCTAGGGTTTTTTTACCATTTCATTGTTTTAACTCTTATATAACTATCTATCATCTCATTAGATGTGCTCTAGCGATTTCTATATTCATCTTGGAACTTTCATCATTTTTCTTTCTCTTGACATAGTTATTTAGGTGTAGGCTCATATGCCCTATTTTCAGTATGTTTGTCTATTTTGTCACTTTATTCTAATTTGAACCAAACCAAAGGCTGATAATGGATGAGTGATCCTATATAAGCATAAGGTAGGTGTTTTAGTAATTATCCCTCAAATTCATGATGCATTATATTATGTGTTGTGTGCCACACATCAGTTTCACCGTGTGTTTCCCCAAAAATGAATCTGTCTTAAATTGTTTGGCCTATTCTAGAACCTAATGACCTTATTAGATCCCAAGATATATTTGCGGTTTTCAACCTCAATGTGTTCCAACCCTTTTGGTGTTCCCTTTTATATGCATATTTTTATTTCTTGGTCATATAGGCAAAACACCAATCAATGTGTTTGACTTTAATTATAAATAGTGATATCATAATTGTGAATGATTTTAGTAGTGTAGCATAGCTATCACACTTTCCATACTATATAGAAATAAATGAAAAGTGAGCGGTACAACCATATCACCTATTTAAAACTGAACAATGGTCAAACCCTTGTTTATAAGGAATGTTAATGAACTATGAATTATCTCTTGGATCTTACTTAAGACTTTGACTATTTATTACTGGAATAATTTGCTCATGGTGACCCTAGTTTATTCAATATGGTCATGGTGTCCCTATTCTATTGTAATTTTGGCATGGCAGACCATTTATTATGATTCGAGCAAGGAGACCCTATTATTATGATACGGGCATGGTGTCCCTTACACCTGTGATATTCAAGCATGATGAACCTACCTTTATGAGATATGGTCATGGAATCCCAATATTGTGATACGGGCATGGAATCCCTATATTTTGATACTTGGGAACATTGACCCTTATGAAATATAATGAATGGACATGGTCGCCCCTATAGACTATGATACAAGGGAATGACTATAACATCCCGTTACATTTATGACAGGTATGTTCTAATGATGGCTTTGGTATTCATTTTTTAATGGTTGATTAGGGGTGAGAATGAATTGGGAGGATACCTATAATGGTGAAGTTAGGGATTTTTTGGAAATTTAACATGAAAACTACAATTTATGTAGTCTTATAGGGATTTAAACGTCATGTAATGGTGTTACATGACATGTAATCATCACGAAGAAGACATAGTTAAATGGGTACACAACATGAAAGGTTACACACCATGTATAGTTTTCATGCTGTGTAAATATTAAAAATCAGATTTTAATAAAAAGGAGATGGGTTATTTAGTATATATGGGACTCTACAATTACATGACGTGTAATTGGGTTACACACCATATAAAATCTCAAACATCAGTTTTATGGAGGTGGGTTGGATGAAAATATTATTTCCTTCCTCTAAGCTTCCTTACCTTTTGACCCAAAGCCATACCCAAGTGATTTTAGATCCCTCAAACCCTTCAAGATCATTTTGTGTGATTGATTATTATTTTGGTTGCAGTGCATCTCTCTGGGTAAGAGGTCTTCTTATCTCTTCTGTATCACTATATTTTCCTCTTTGAGTTTTTTAGATAATATTGGGATTGATGTATCTAAACTATGCATATTTTAATCTTTTTTCTAAGTTTTAGTTCCTATATCTTCTACACCTTCATTCTAGTTGAAGAGTCCCATTGCGGGCATTGTGATTTTGTGAGAATGGTAGGTGGTTCCATTTAATATTTTCTAATTCATTAAACCTTGAATTGGTTGTATTTGAAATTAATTTCAATTGAATTGTAAAAAACTAATTTTTTGTGAATTAGAATTTAAATTACAATTGTATAAATTTTGGGAAAAAACCCTCAATTCCAATGGAATTGGAATTTGGAGCTTGAGTTGAAATTGATGGAAATTATGGAATAATTTGAATAGTTTTTTTGGAAAATAGATTAAATTAAAATGATGAGAACCTATGGTTGGTTTTATTTTAAAATACATGAAATTATGAAAAATCTATGTTTTGGTTTTGAAAGTGAAATGGAATTTTGAAATTGGAAATGGGAAAATTTCAATTAGAACTAATTTTCCATTATTTTACCATTATTGATTGATTGATTGAGCACATGAGAGCCTGGGTAGTTAGTGGGCTATTTGGGAAAAACATGCTAGGATGGGGATTCCTTAACAACAGATTTATGATTTATAACTATAAATAAACCTAGTTCAGTAGATCTTATACCCAATGGGATGTTGATGATTCTTATTCAGCCTGAGGTCAATGGACATGTGTAAACATATTTATATGATCACTAATATGAGATGTGAGAGGATCCCATAACTTAAAACTATCATACTATAGGCTAGATGCCCACGTTTATTGTTGTGAGTACTTAGACGTATATACAATTTATTGTGAAACTTTTTTTTTCTTATTACAAATTTTTTATATAAATTTTTTTATATAAATTGTTTATTTAATATATGTTTGAAATGTTTTCTATCATTTTGAAATGAATATGGTTTTGATTTAAATATGAAAATGTACTTCCATTCTTGTTTTTATTTGAAATTGAAATCATGATTTGGTTTATTTTATTATGAAATATTATTATGGAAAACTTGGTGAGACCCTACTGGGATTTTATCTTACACCCTACCTTTGACTTCAGGTGTTTTTAGATTTTCTACTTCCAGGACAAAGCAAAGGGAAATAACCTCTTGGAGGTGGTAGTTGTTCTTGATTCCTTTGAGATTAGAGTGGAATGCCCTTTGGGATATTGAGTTATCTTTTCTATTTTCTGAGTACTTTGAGGATGCAATTTTTGGGTTTTTGTTATACCTATTTGTCTCTTGGTACAATAATCTTGGGGGGTTTTCTTTGAGCATACTGATTTGTTTCTGTTTCTTCTACTATGTTTTTGGAAAATTTGTTCCTACTTTCATATAGTATAATGGCAGGTGCTAGTCATCAACCCACGGGGATTGAGAGAACCCTTCGAGGTATGTCGGTGCTGGCTTGGGTGTTAGGGTTCTAGGGTATATGGTACGATTCATGAAAAATTGGTATCAGTGGTGCAAGTTATATATCTTTCCTTGATGTTAGTTTGTTGTTGAGTAATCTTATTGAGACTTGGGTGGTAGTTATGAGTGAGTTTCTATCCATATCTTATTATAATGAGCCTTAAGTCACCATGGGTTGTTTAGGAAAGATGTTTTGATGATTAGTTCTAGTATTTTATCTACGTTTGATTTGAATAGGATGAAATCCAAATATTGTTTATTGATTTTATGGGATTAATTTCCATTGTTTATATTGTTTGAGTTATTGATCTAAGTAATATCTGATGTCTTCAATGTTTTATGCTAATGTTTTGTAGCATTGTGCCTTCGAGAAGACACGTGAATAGGATCCAGGAGGAATTTGTTGATGATCCACATCAAGAAAACCCTCTCTTAGACTAAAATCTTGTTGAGGTTATTGTGCATGCTATCCATGCTTTGGAATAGGCACCTGCACCCATTCTCATTCAGGCTCTAGCTATGGAACCTCAGAGTGACGAATCTAGGAATTTTTTTTTGGAGTTCCTTCATCATAAAAAACCTTATTTACAAGGATCTAATAATACTCAAGAGGTTGAGGGCAGGCTGAGAAAGATATATCTTCTCTTTGACTTCTTGTAAACTCCCAAAGATATTAAGGTAATGTGTGATGCCTTTAATATTGAGGGGACGAATAGGATATGGTGGGACATGATGGTAACAATGAAGAAAAACAAGGGTTTAGAGTGTAAGGACTTCAAGGTTCTCTTCACTGACCAGTTATACCCAAAATATATAAAGTTGTTTAAGGCTGTGGAGTTTTTCAATGTTGAGTAGGATGACAGGACCATGACAGAATATGCAAACCGATTCACTGAGCTTGTGAATTTGTCACCTGAGATTTTATTGAATGAGAAGATGAATAATAAACTATTTGATGTGGGACTTCTATATGATGTTCTTTATTAGGTTTTATTTGATTAGTATCTCTTTTTATTATGACCTACTAGATAAGAATTTGATGGTTGAGCTTGATATGGTGGGTAAGTTAGGGTTTTCAGGAGTTCATTTTTCTCTCGGTGGAAGTTTTATGAGTTCTTATAAAGGGAAGAGGAAGCATGATGATTATTATGATGTATATCAATATTATATTTCTTATAGACCTACTAAAGTTCTAGGAATATTCACTTCTACTTACTACTAGTGTGAAAGGCCTGGGAATTCGAAATGGGTTTGCACAGAGGCACCTGAGTTATGTTGTTCAGGTGGTCATTCAGGAAACTTTCTGAAGTTCTATTATATCATCTCTACTCCATGTAGTGGCACAAGATCATTGGCACCAAAAATTACTTCGGTGAAATAATATACTTAAAGATCAAATGGATTTTATCCACATACATCTGGAAAAAATCTTCTTCGTATAGTGTAAGAGTCTCCATAAGAAGAAAATATGGGTCTAACAACTGTGGGAGGTACCATCACTATAGCTTCATCTTTGGGGATTTATTTATTTGATACTTTTTTTTCTCATTCGTTTATATCAACTCATGTTATAAATTTCTAAATATTCCTGTGGATCTTTTTGTATTATGTGATAGATATTACTAAATCCCTCAGAATAAAGAGAGTGTAGGGTATTAATTATCTTGCTTGTGTGTTATATTTATTATAGATTGATCTTACCTAGGATTTTATGGTTCTGAACATAAAACATCTTGATGTCATATTATGGATGAATTGGAAATTTTCTAATAAATCTCGAATTTACTGATATCTTTGACGGGTCTCCTTTACCGCACCCACTAGGTTGTGTAGTATTTTTCAAGGAGAATGGGACTCAAGGTTGAGTAGAGCCAAAACTTTTTATCTAGAGTTGGGGAAATTAATATCATTGTTTTCTTTTGATTTGGAGTAGGAATAGATTGAGTGGTGATCTCCCTCTAGTTTTCATCAAGTTTCCCAAATATTTTTCTTTATTACTTCTCTAGTTTTCCACCAGTAAGGGAGGTAAAGTTTTCTATTGATTTAGTGTTTGGTACTCTACCAGTATATATTTTTTCATACCACATGACACTAGATAAAATGAAAGATTTGAAGTGTCAGTTGAAAAATATTCAACATAAAGGATTTATACGCCCAAGCATGTCACCTTGGGTAGCGTTGATTGTCTTTGCTAAGAAAGTTGAAGGAACACTTAGCCTATGTGTTGATTACTAAAAACTAAATCAAGATATAGTAAATAGAATGTAATTTTTTCCATGGTTTGATGATTTTTTTGACCAGTTGAAAGGGGAAAATTGGTTTTCAAATATTTATCTTTGATTCGGTTACCACTAGTTGAGAATAAAAGAATCTGACATTTAGAAAATCACATTCCAAAGTAGGTACATCCATTATGAGTACCTTGTCATGACATTTAGTCTAACCAATGTTCTTGTAGTTTTTAGGGATTTGATTAATAGGATCTTCCATGTGCATCTTGATATTTTCATGGTGGTATTTGTGGATGGAATCCTTATTTACTATAAGTATGAGGAGGATCATGTGTGTTATCTGAGAGTGGTTCTAGAATTATTGATCAGTCACTGAATTTATTCCAAGATATCAAAATGTAATTTTTTGATTTGATATGTGGAGTTATTGGGACATGTGGTCTCAGAACATGGTATCTTTGTTGATCCAGAGAAATTGAAAACTGTTATGACATGGGAGTAACTGTGGAATGTCTTCGAGATTTAGATCTTCTTGGGTTTAAATAGGTACAATCACTGGTTCAGAAATGATTTCTTGAATTTGGCTTCTCCGATGACCACTCTCAATCAAAATGTAGTGATGTTTTCTTAGGATGATAAACGTAAGAGTTTTTTTAAGTTGAAATGTCTCTTGACTATTTCACTAGTGTTGAATCTTTTAGAGGTTGGGCAGGTCTATGTGGTCTTCTATGATGCATTAGTTTTGGGTTTGGGTTTAGGTTGCATTCTTATGTAGGGTTATCATGTCGTTGCTTATTGATCTATGTATCTTAGGCCACACGAGAAAACTTACATGACCCATAACCTTGAACTCACAACCGTGATGCATGTGATTAAAAGTTGGAAGCATTAGCTTTTTGGAGAAAGGTTTACCATGTATTCTGAACACAATATATTGAGTTATATACTATCTCAAAAATATTTTATTGTACTCAAGATTCATTGGGTAGAATACCTGCAATACTTTGATTTTTACTTCACTTATACCCCAGAGAAAGGGAATTTCATTGTTGATACTTTGAGTAGGAAGCTTCCAAACCAGGCTGTGAAAGAATCATTAGAAGAGTGGGACTTAATGGATCTTTTTTCCCAATTTCATATTAGAGTTTGGGAAATATGGGTTGAGGTTATTTTTGATAGTGTTCAGTTGTTGTCTTATCTTCTCGAGATGATTCATTAGGAACAACAACTTGATGATGAATTTTGTGGCATTAGGAACTCTCTTTATTGAGGGAAGACCATTTCTAAGTGGTCATTCTCCATGGAGGGTATCCTATATTTAAGGAATTGGTAAATTGTGCCCTAATATGTAATGAAAACTATGATGGTTCTATAATTCCCATTAGGAATTTCACCCAATAACCACAAAGAAGTTTTATGATATGCAGTGACGATTCTGGTGGTCAGGTATGATATAAGGAACTGTTCAATTTGTCTCTCATTATTATAATTGGAAACCTGTCAAGGTTGAGCACCAAAGACCTTTGGGTTTTCTTTAACCACTCCTAGTTCCAAATTGTAAGTGGGATGATATCTCAATGAATTTTTTGTTTGGGTTGCCACATACCTAGAGAAAGAAGAATGTGATATGGTTTGTAATTGATTAGTTGACCAAATTGGATGACATTATACCCATTAATTATAAAAAAATTAAGGAGATTGAAAATATATATGTGAGAGACTTTTTACTTTCATGGAATTACATATTCTATATTGTCTAATATGGATCCTCATTTTACTTATTGATTTTGGAGAGGCCTTCAGGAGGAACTGGGATCTCAGGTTGATTTGAGTATGTCATATCATCTGTATATGGATGGCCAGATAGAGAGGGCTATACAGATTCTTGAGGATATACTTCGTGACTGCGTCCTCAATTTTAGTGGTTCTTGGGATGACCATTTGGGGCTGGTTGAGTTTTCCTATAATAATAGTTTCCATTCTAGGATCACAACAACTCCTTTTGAGGGATTACACAGTCAGCCTTATAGATCTCCATTATGTTGGCCAGAGATCAATGAAATTTTCTTTGTTAGACCGAGCTTGGTTAAAGAGATGTCAATAAGGATTCAACTGATTCATCAGAGGATGTTGATAGCACATATCTGGTATAAATACTATGTTAATCATTATCAAGGACCATTAGAGTTTTCAGTTGGTTATCAGGTGTTATTGAAAGTTTCACCTCATATAGGCCATCAACAATATGAGAGGCAAGGGAAGTTTTCTCCTTATTTTGTGGTAAATTTTGAGGATTTTGAGTAGGGAAGGAAGGTGGATTACTATATAGCAATTCCACCATATTTGAAATAAATACACAAC
The DNA here is from genome assembly GCA_963277665.1 of Viscum album. NCBI lineage: Eukaryota > Viridiplantae > Streptophyta > Magnoliopsida > Santalales > Viscaceae > Viscum > Viscum album. The sequence goes on along the minus strand of OY728159.1, from coordinate 686,176,172 downwards.
TTTTTCCATGTATTGAAGCTATAAAAGTATCATTTTAATCTATCTCATGTTCTGAGCTGAACTGATCTTGAGGTTGAGCTTGATTTATCCATGACTGAAAATCTAGTTAGGATTGTTGATTCTAAGACCAAGTCACTTCCTGGGAGGATGATAACTTTGGTCCGATTGCTATCACATCATGATTATGATTCTTATAGGACATGGGAGTGTGAGGAACTGATGAGAGAGTAGTGGACTCAACTTTTTTATGTGGAATCTACTTGAAGTGATTTTTGGGGATGGAAAGATTTTATAGTGGGGAGGTTGTAAAATCCCATTACCATTATAATAGGTACATTCTAACCCCTATCTTGGGTTTCTCTTTTCATTTGTTGAGTAGGGACAAGAAGGAATTGGAAGGATACCTATAATGGTTAAGTCAGAAATTTTTTGTAATTTTCATCATTAAACCTACAGTTTCTATAGTCTTTTATGGATTTAAATGTTGTGTAATGGTGTTACATGATGTGTAAAAATCACCTGGGAGATACCGTGGAATGGTTACATAGCGTGAAAGTTTAAACACCATATATGGTTTACACATCATGTAAATAATAAAAACCCAATTTTAATAAAAAGGCGATGAGTTTTTCGGAGTATATGGGACTCGACAATTACACTATGTGTAATTGGGTTACACACCGTGTAAAATCCTAAGATTTGGTTTTCAGAAGGAGGTTCGGTTGAAAATCCAATTTCCTTAATCCTGGGTTTCTTCCCTCTTAACCTAGAGCCATCACAAAGAAATTTTGGATCCCTCTAAGCCTTTAGGATCATTTTTTAGTGGTTGATCATTGTTGTAGTTGTGGTGCATCTCTTCAGGTAAGCAGACCTCTTGTCTCTTACGTCTCTATCTCTTTTTACAATTAGAGTTTGGTAGATCATATTTGGATTGATGGATCTAAAATTTGTGTTATTGAATCTTATTTCTAGGTTGAGTTCCTATATCTTCTGCACATTTTTTCTTGTTGGTGAGTCCCATTAAAGGCGTTGTGATTCTGTGAGAAAGGTAGGTGTTTCAGTTTAAGATTTTCTAATTGATTAAAACTTGAATTGATTGTATTTTAAATTTGTTTGATTTGAATTGTGAAAACCCAATTTTATGTGAATTTCAATTAAAATTTCAATGTTATGGATTTTGGGAAAAAACCCTCAATTCCAATGGAATTGGAATTTGGTGTGTGAGTTGAAATTGATGGGAATTGTGAAATGATTTGAATTGATTTTTTTGGAAAATTTATTAAAATTAAAATGATGAAAATATTTGTTTTTTTATTTTAAAAGGAATGAAGTTATGAACAACCTAAGTTTTGGTTTTGAAAGTGAAATGATATTTTGAAACTAGAAATGGTGAAATTTCATTTATAACTATTTTTAATGGATTTTCCCATTATTGATTGATTGATTGAGAACATGTGAGCCTATATATTTAGTGGTTTATTTGGTACAAACACACTAGGATGTTAATTACATAGCAATAGATTTAAACTTTACAACTCTAAAAAATCCTAGTTTGGTGGATCTTATCCTTGGTGAGATGTTGATGAGTCTTATTTAGTATGAGCCTAAAGGACATGTGTACACATATCACGGTGATCATTAATATGAGATGTGTGAGGATCTCATACCTTAGAATTATCGTACCGTAGGGCAGATGGCCATATTTCTTGTTGTGACTACTATGATGTATATTCCATTTATTATAAAACTATTTTTTTCATGCCTAATGATTTATATAAACTATTTTATATAAAGTGTTTTTTAATCCTTGTTTGAAATATTTTTCATCGTTGTGAAATGAAGCATGTTTTGATTTAAATATGAAAATGTACTTCCATGCCTCTTTTGATTTAAAATTTAAAGCATGATTTGGTTTATTTTATTATGAAATTTTATTATAGACAACATAGTGAAAATATACTAGGATTTTAGCTCACACCCATCCTTTACCTTTAAGAATTTGTAGATTTTCTACTGCCAGGTCCAAGCAAAGGGAAAGCACCTCTTAGAGGTGGAAGTTGTTAAAGATTAATTATATCTTAAAGTGGTGTGCCATTTGGGACATTGAGTTATCTTTTCTATTTTATAATTACATTGAGAATGTACTATTTGGGTTTTTAATACCTATTTGACTTTTGGTATTGTATCCTTTGGGATTTTACTTTTCGTATACTGATATGTTTCTATTTCTTTTGTTTTTTTGTGGGAAATTAATTCCCACTTTCATATTGTATGATGGAATGTGGTATTGGTAAACCCATGTGGATCACAATACCCTTAGAGATGTGTCGCTACTAGCCCGGGTGTCATGGTACCAGGGTGTCCTGGCCTGTTCGTGACAATGGTGACCCTGTAGTTATGATATGGGCATGGAAACCCTAATGATATGATACTAAACATGGAGACCCTGGTGTTGTGATACTGGGCATGGAGTCTCATATTCTTGTGATACTGGGCATGGATTCCCTTGACATGTGAGACTCATGCAATTACACATGGACACTTGAGATAGACCCTAGGTCCAAACCAGTATCAGTATCCATACATAGGGCTATATATGTCACTACGTATATAAACCATAAAGATGCATACATATGGTTACTTGTTCAAAGATCATACAACATAGGACAAAGAAGGTAGTGTTATCTTGGGGTCCTACTTGAACCAGAGTTAACCCATTTACAACTTTTATTACTTCTTATCATTTATATATCTATTGACTACTCATATTATATGCCATGACTCGATATTTATAGACACCATTGGTGGTGAAACTACTATAAAACAATCCTTTAATAGCGCTTACCTTTATCAACACTAGCAAAAAAAGCACTGATAAAGGTCTGAATAAAATGAAATAATGAAATAAATAAAAAATAAAAATGAGTTTATTAAAAAAATATTAATTTTTTTGTTAATTAAATAATTATTAATAAAAATGAATAAATTGATTATACTATATATAAATTATAAATACTAATAAATAGTATATATTAAATATATAGATATATATATAATTTGAAAATAAAGCAAATAAAAATTAAAAATAAGTAAATTGAGAAAAATATAAAACATTTTATTAATTAAATAATTTTTGATAATGTTAACAAATAGTATATATTAAATATATTAATATATATATATATATATATATATGAATTTATATATATATGATTTATATAATACAAAATATTTATGCTTTACATTAAATAGTTATATATTTAGTAAATAATGATTTATAACTAAAAATTAATATAAATTTAAAATACTGACCAATTACATCGATTAGTGGAAAAAATTAAATGATTTTTGATTTATCAATTTAACATAGATCAAACATGTGTTATATTGATTTCACATATACATAATTAATGGATTTTTATATACAATGAACTCACACAAATTGTTATGTAATTAATGAAATCTTATATAGAAACACATACACCTAATATTTATATAATTTATTTTAATTTTAGTATTTATTTTATAATTTCATTATAACATGATACATTTAATATATCATGTCTTTAATAATGGTAAATTTTATTTTTTTATTTTTAATTTTATTACAATTAGGTATTAATTCATTATTAATATGTTTTAATTTTTGAGGATTTAATCAATTTCTATTATTTATTTTATATATATATATTTACCACATTTTAATATTTTCAATATGTATCCAACTTTATTTTAATTTATATCCATATTTTTTTTATAATTTATATTTAATTAATAAAATATATCAATTTTTTCAATATTATAAAGTGTACTCATTTTTAATTATTCAATTTCACTCATTTTTAACATGCATGAACTTAATATTAAATATCCATTTATAATGTTAAAAATATAATTGTAAAAGTATATTTATAAATAAATATATTTATAAATGTATATTTATTATATTTATAAATTTATACACTTATAATTATAAATAAATAAATAATATTATTTTTTAAAAAGTATTTATATAATTATAAATAAATAATTATATATATTTAAATAATTAAAAAATTTATAAAAAATATATTTAAATAATGAATATATTTACTATATTTATATTTATATATATTTATTAAATATATATAATGATATAAATATTATTTTTTAAGAAATAATTTATATAATTATAAATAGATAATTATATATTTAAATAATCTTTGGATTATAATAAAAATATTTAAATAAAATATACTTACTATATTTAAATTTAATTATATTATATATATATATATAATTATATAAATATATTTACAAAAAAATTATTTATAATTAAAATTATAAATCCTTTATCAGCGCTAAATTAATTTGTACTGATAAAAGTCATCTTTATCAGCACTTTTTTAGGGTTGATAAAGCTCTATCTTTATCGGTGATAAAAAAGCATTGATAAAGATATCTTTTATTAGTGAAAATTAATTTAGAATTGATAAAAGGGATCTTTATCAGTGCTTTTTTGGAAGCACTAATAATAGTGTCATGATCTATTTAAAAAACCCTAACCAGTCACGAACTAGTCACAATATTTGAAGCTTTCTGTGGAATCTACCCTCTTTCAGTGCTCCACCTCAGTGAATCGAAACATGAATCACTGTTGGAAAATGGGTCTATACCCATGGTTTTCCCAAACACTGTGGGTATAGACCCACATATACCCATAGTTATCATGAACTATGGGTATAGGTGACATTTTATAACCTATACCCACGATTCTTGCTAAACTGTTGGTATATTTTACCCACGTAAGCGCAGGAAGAAAAACAATTGCTCAAGAATGCCATGGTAAAACCTATACCCATGATTCTTGCTAAACTGTGGGTATAGGTGACATTTATACCCACAATTTTCATGAAACTTGGGCATACCCTTTAGTATATAATCCTATACCCACGGTTTATGAAAAGAGTGGGTATAGATGTCACATATACCCATAGTTTTATTGAAGCATGGGTATATGGTTCCTAAAGTTTTGCATACAAAAAAAGATAATAAATGAATATGTAACGAAATTTTCAATTGTGGCAGTGGTAAATCAGTTCAGTATAAAAAAACAGCTCGGGGTTCGAATCCCTATCGCTAAATTTTATTTATAAAATGTTTTATAAATATATATATAACATAATATATATCTATAGAAAATAAATTGTTACTGTTGTAGCGGAAAGGGACATTAGCGACATAGCAACAACCCGGTTTCGAAACCCGCATTATTCCTTTTATTTATACTGAGGTTTTATAAATATATATATATAATTATATATATACATATGAACATAATTGAATTTTCTATAGTGGTAGTGGGGTTCAGCGTCTTAGCAGAGGTGGGGGTTTGAAACTCACTGGTTTCATTTTTTACATATGTTTTTTCTTAATATATTTAACTAAATATAGATATACATTCACATGAGTTCAATAGCTTGGTTGGTGAGATGTGGTCTGTTTGTAGTGTAGGTCACAAGATCAAAACTCACTGATGATTTTTTCTATATAGGTCATTTCAATTAATATAATTATGCAGATATGAATATATATAAATGTTGACAATGCAACTCGGTTGTTTAGGTTCCATGTGGTATTAGAGTAGGTCACAGGTATGAAACTCGCCCCCTTCATTTTACAAATATTTATACCCATAGTTTTCAAACTGTGGGTATAAGGCCATGACATGCTCGTAAGTTCGTATATGACACGGTGAAAAATATATATACCCACAGTTTGGAAAACCACGGGTATAGGTTGTGGACCTATACCGACGCCTCAGTTGCCCATGATTCCCAAAACCGTGGGTATAGCCAATACCCATGGTTTTAGGGACTATACCCACAATTATGAACCATAGTTATAGGTCTTTTTTTATTAGTGAATCAAGGATCTAACGATTCCAATACTCCAATCTAAGTCTGAAATGATTCAAGGGTTTGACGAATCCAAGGTTCTAATAAATTCTATGATTTTAATAGATCTAATTTCTCTATGACTTCTTCATGTTTGAAATTATTTTTTAAACCTGATCCTTGGGATGTATTGATTAATTCAGTACCATTCTCAAGTCAATTTTTACCATTGATGGTTTTCTTTATTATATCTGAAGGGTGATGAAGATGTTCACATTGGAGAATTGGGATTAGAGGCTGGTCATGCATGACCGGACCATTAGCAACTAGGCGAGATTATGTCCCATATTTCTAATTTGATGATGGACAATGGGGGAAAACAATGAGATATTTTTCCCCCATAGTTTAATGGTTTCAATATGTTTTTATTGATGACCTCTCAATTTTTACACCTAAGAGAGATGTTGGGTTTTCTATCAATCTTATATCAAGATCTCATCTGATTTCTAATCCACCTTATCAGATGGATCTGATAGAGAATTATGAGGTTAAGTCTCAAATATACTACATAGAGGCTAAGGGACTTATTCATCCAAGCACGTCCTATTAAGGATATCAGTTGCATTTTACATGATGGAGTATTTCTCATTGATGTAATGTGTTAACTACATTAATATCACTAGTTGCATAAAATTTCCCCAACCACCTAATAGATCATATCCACGAGGAAGTCTGACTAGGTTCATCCTAAGGGTTGTTTCATTTAAATTTATAATTTATTTTTTTAATTGTTAGAAATATCCCCATTCTAATTAGTAAAAAATATCTATCAATTTTATCTTATCATCATAAAAACATCTGAACCCACCATTTTTAAAAATCCCCCAAGGTTTGTTTCATTTAAATCACTATTTTTTTTAATTATTTACAATCTCTCCATTCTTCATCTACTTGAAAATAATTCTTGTTTTCAACCTGTCTAGACATAATTCTTGAATCAATTTATGAACTATGAATTTTGAGTTATTTAAAACTTTTATATTTATTAGGTATATTCTTTTCCTAAAATTATTTTTTCCATTACTTATATATTTTTAATTGAATTTATAATTTTTATATGTTTTCAAATATTTGATATACCATTAATATTAAATGTAATAATTTCATAGGATGTTACATCACTTATTCCAAAAAATATAATAGAGGTTATAGAATTCTATATATGTTGGAATAATTATTAGAAATTATTTTTAGTTATTCATCATTTTAGGTCCATAAGTATTGGTTCCATCCCTAGGAATCCGTGATTACTATCCATGTATATGAAATAAATCTTTATTTATTAAAATGTTTTATCAATTCATTTTTATGTCTTCTAGTTGATTGAATGAGAGTTTATTATTACTGTTTAACATATTTGGGTTTCTTATTACTCCTTAATTATGTATGTCATGTTTTAATTTTTTTAGGTTATTTAAGAAAGAATTTTGGTATCATTTTAATAGAGTAAAGACTAGTCTTAGTTAGAGGATTTAAATTATTAAAAGTGGAATTTCTCCTATAAATATATAATTCATTGAGGCCCAAAATATTCATATGTTATAACATGTCCCTACTAAGACCCCTTGAATCATATACAATAAGGTTTATGCCCCCCAAATATCACCTTAAATAGGCCATGAGTTAATAACTAGTTCCAATGGTGTAATTCTCACTAATGGGAGGCATTTCCTCTTTTATAGAATATAAAACAGTACAACTATCATCCTCATCAACTTCATCTCACAAACAATTATTATTTATTTTTTTACTTTAGACTCATCCCCCATATATTTAATGTTACATTTACTACAATGAGCAATAGTCATCCCTTATATGTCTACTAAGAGTATTTCAAGAAACATAGGTGCATGTCGGAAAGAGATGGGGGATGTGTGTCAAACAACAAAATGAAATGATAAATGTTCAGGATATGAGCTGATGAGGATGACAATTGTCTATAAATTTCACCTTTGAATGAATTAATAGGACAACACCTACCATGGTGGAATGATTCTTTTCTTAAATTCAATTTCCTATTTTCTTAAATGTATACTGAAATTATTTGAAATAATCAAATGTTGGGTTTCCCTTATTAGAATTATCTATAACTTTAACCTTTGATAATGAATATATTATGTGTACTTATTTATTTGTTGTACAAAATTAATATTTTATGAACCCAATAGGATGTATATGAATCGAAAATGGATGCACAATAATCATTTTACAAAAGAGTATAAGGATGGAGTTAAGGATTTCCTCAATTTTTCAATAGAGCATGCATAAGACCATTCTGAAATACTTTATCCATGTTTATATTGTTTTTATTCAAGTAAAATTATTCTGGAAGAGTTGGAATAAACTTTTATTAGTACCAGAATAGATCATAGCTATAAATGTTTGACTAAACATATGGAAAAATTGAAAGTGCACACTAATTGGGAAGATACTATGGTTTATGGATAAATTGATATAAATACCAGTGTAAATGATAATGGATATCACATAGAAGAAATGAATTTGTAAATTGATGATGACCTTTTTGATTTTCCTAAGTTGTTTGAGAAGTTAAATAGTTTTTCTAGGAGACCATTTTATACCGATTGTAGTATGTACACAACATTTTCAGCTATATTGAGGTTATATAATTTGAAATAAGGCAATAAATGGAGTAACACCAGCTTTACAGAACTAGTTAGTCTCCTAAATGATATGATACTAGATTAAAATGATCCACCACATCTAACATATGATACTAAACAAATTCTATGTTCAATAGGAATGATCTCTAAAATACATTCTTGTCCAAATGATTGCATATTGTTTTTCAAGGACCATGATTCACCCATAAAATGACCTAAGTGTGGCATAGATCGATATAAGAAAAATGAATCAAGTCCTTAAAAATATATATGGTAATTTCCTATAATTACATATTTTATAAGACTATATAGATATTAGGAACCTATGATACAATTGACATGGCATGAAGATACAAGAATTAATGATATGAATCTACATCATCTAGTAAATTCTCCTCAATGGAAGAAAGTTGATCCCAAGTATCCTGAATTTTGAAATGATCCAAGAAACTTTCATCTTAAATTATCTAAAGATGGAATAAATTTTTTTGGTGTACAGAGTAGTACTTATAGTACATGGCCCATCATGTTGGTAAATTATAACATGCCTCTATGGTTATGTATGATGCTCAAATACACTATGTCATCTCTTTTTATATCTGGGCCAAAGAAACTCTGTAATGATATTGATATCTATTTTGATACATTGATTGAAGATATGAAATTAATGTGTGATATAAGTGTTGCAATGTATGATGCTCATAGAAGTGAAGAATTCACATCAAGGGACATATTGTATAAGGAGATAAATGACTTCCCCACTTATAGAAATTTATCATGGTATAAAATTAAAGGAATTGTGGGGTATCCCATTTGTGAAAAACACACACACACAATTTAGTTGAAACATTCCTTTAAGACTATGTTTTTAGAAGATCAAATTTTTTTACCTTGACGACATAAATAATGATCTTGGACAACAACATTCACTAGTAATATCAAACAAGGTACAAAACCATCTCCAGTAATTAGTGATCAACTATTTGATAAAGTAAAATATATTGATACTGTTTTTGGTAAACCATTTTTCAAAAAAAATTACGAAATCAAGTTGGAAGAAGAGATCAATTTTCTTTGAATTTCACTATTAGAATTTCTTGTATTTCAAACATTTTCTTGATATCATGAATTTAGAAAAAAATGTATTTGATAATGTTATTGGCATGTTACTAAATGTTCCTAGAAAACTGAAATATGACATCAAAGCTAGATTAGACATGATTGAATTGGGGATAAAGGAATATTTGGCACTGGTAAAGGGTAAAGGGAGGAATTTTCTTCCTCTAGCAGCTTACACTCTATCTGGAAAAGAAAATTTTCAATTTTTACTTTTCATAGATATTGAAAAAGTTCTATAGGTGTATTAATAAAATATCATAAATGCCATTTTAATGACTAATTTGAATTAACAAGGACTAAAATCACATGACTATCATGTTTTGATACGAGATTTGATGTCTGTTTCTTTCTATTGTATTCTACCTAAAAATTTATGGCATACATTAACCAGACTCTAATTATTTTTCAAATCCATATATAGTAAATTTACAGACTAGAATAAGTTTCCAATCATCAATAATAAGGTTTCAACCATATTATATGAATTTGAGATGTTCTTTCAACCATGATTCTTTGATATAAGGGTCCACCAGATGGTTCAATTAGTTTTAGAGGTTCATCATTGTAGTATTATCCATTATATAAGGATTTAACCCATTGAATTGTATGTGAATATTTTGAAATTGTGTGTCAAGAATCAAAGTTTACCAGAAGTTTTTATTGAATAATGATATATTATTGAAGAAGCTGTTGAATTCTGTACTGATTACCTATTATATGTTAACAAAATCAGTCTCCCAAATTCTTTTCACTACGGATTCCTTATCTGTGAATAGATTTTTGGAAGAGATGTTGTTACAATTACCTTAACAGAGTGGGAGAAAACGCACCTTTAAGTTTTACAGAATAGTGAATATATTGATCCATATATTGAATCCCATAAATAAATTGTTAGATATTTGAATCCATCAAGGGATGAATGACGAATATCAAATACACATAATCAATAGTTATAGGATGGTTCCAAGATAAAATTTATAAGGAGTTATCTAAAAATAAAAATTCAATTGCTTATAGAATTCAATGGCCAGCTAGGGGACCGAATGACAATGTTATATCTTACACTAGTTTTGAATCAATGGTTATATGTTCTATACAAAAGAACATGATGATTTCAGTATGATGCAAAAAAGGGATGTTATTCTTGTGAAAGAAGTGATGCACATATCTAGTTCAAAGGATTGAAATCCAATTTATTCAAATATGTCATATTTTTGCATTATCAAACAGATATACGTGTTAGATTATACAACATTTTAAGTGATGATTTTCTATTAAAAATGGGTTAAAAATATGAGTGTAGTGAAATTTGATGAAATGATCTTTGTGAAGGTGAATTTCAATGTGAAAGGGTAAAAATAAAAGTCGTTCATAATGAAATCAAAAGCGATACATGTCTTTTATGTATCATATTAAGAAAACAAGAATTGGTTGATTGTCCTATTGGAGACTAATTTTTTTTGGGTCAGATGAAAATTCAACCGTGGATAACCATTTCATTGAGATATCACAATAATTTCATGTTATTAATAAAGTAGAAAATGTATTGTATTTTATAGGGGACCACAAATAAGGGATTTGTATTTTTGATAGAGGAATCAAATCCCTAAAACCTTTAAAAATGAAATATAGTTTAATGAGAAGGTAAATGTATTTTTTTAATATACTATGTTTTCCTCAAAATATTTTATGTCCTTTACTGCATTAACATAATAAAAATTAAATGTTTGACTACTCATGCAGACAATGTTTTCTGCACATGATGATGTTACCAACCCCTCAGAAGAATAAACTATAATGAAGAAAACCCTTTGGGAAGATGTAAAGGTAATGTTACGATATAATTTCTCTATTTTAAAAAAAATTATATAATCAAAAATTGATTTAGTTTTAATTATTCCTTGTAGATTTAGTTTATTTTAGAAGATTTATATCTATTTTTCATATCTTTATGCACCAAAACTTCCACATACTTCTTCTCCCTCAAACAATTTATCCCTTGTTGTGTTGGAATTTTTTACTTTCCTTCAAGTTCCCTCTAATGCCTTTTCAAAAAGAGAAAAAATGATATATCTACTCAATTATAGTGTTAATATTTATGTTTTCATTATAAACTCATGTTTCATAGAATTAATTTATTGTTTCATATTTATGTTTAATTAATTTTTTTAATATTACTCACATAAGAATTTTTTTTATACAGGTGGATTCTATTGTTTGAGTTGAGGTGGTATGTCTATCTTTCATTCATTTATGCACTAATAATTCCACTGTCACACCTGATTTTTTATTTTTTACATCATAATTGGTTTATATTTTGGCCTTGGGGTTATGGCTGACGTCCTAGGTGCGATAGTCTTAAATTTTAATTTTTAGGGTGTTTTTATCTTAGCGCACAGTTAGAGAAAACCATGTGGACTTTTCCAAGAAACTGTGTGAGATTTGGTATGATTTTGGTTGAGGGTACAAAAACTGTGCATGGTTAGTCAAATAGTTCTTAAAGCGTGTGAGAAGATACTACCCCATGGTATAATCATTCAGCACGATTGGCTCCCAGTTTTTCAAACTGTCCGAGCTGCTCGGATCTTAAAAATTATTAAATTCCCATTCTACCCCCTAAGGATTTTAACCCCAAATCTGTTCATTTCTCCCTCCCTATAGTTTGTACGTCACTAGGGTGCTCCTCCTTGGTTCTTCAAGCCTCCTTCTTCCTCCCATGTTGTAGATTTAAGGATTTCTTTAATGTTTTGGCTATATTTTTCAAGGTAATACTCTCCTCTCTTCTCCCACTTCCTCTTTAGTTAATTTTATCATGAGATCTCATTCTCACATGGTCATGTGGATCTATGGTTTCTGTCTACCTTGATTTATATTGGGTTTTTTTGTTTTTATGGTTCCTCTTCATGGACCTTCTCTCTAAGAACCCTCGTGGTGTGATTTTGGGTGTGCGTTGTTGAAGCGTCGTGAGATTGAGTTAGGTTTCCCTTTGTACTTGCCTTTTCAATTCAAGATTCATTGGTTTGTGGATTTTTTAACAATCCTTATATTCTAAATATTTAGGTGTGATATTTAGTTTATTTTTTTAATGTGAAAAGTGGTGATTTTTCCTTGTTATGTGATAAATGGAATTGTTTTGTTAAATGTTTCACACCAAGTGTTTGATAAAAATGATCAGTTGGCTTTTTCATTTGATTTGTGGATTGTTGAGAATGGTTCGGCTTGGTAAATTTTGTTTTGAAATCTTGGCGGTGGTTTTGGGTTCCTCAAATGGATTTATAAATGGTTTGGATTAGAAAATGGTGTGTGTTTGGTTATTTAAAAATAAAATGGCATGTGATAATGATATGTGGCTCATTTGAAATTTTGATGAAAGTGAATTCGTTTTTCTCATGTAGTGAAAGTATTTAAAAATGGATTTTGTAAAATGAATGTGAAATGGAATTTTTTTTGTTTAGACCCTTTCTGAAAGGTAATTTGTTTCTTTGAGAAATGATGATTTTGTGAAGGGTGTTTGAGGCCCATTTGGCAATTTGTTAAAATAGTGAAAGTGTTTATTATGAAAACTCTCATTGGATAATTATCTTTCCTTGTTTATAATGAATGGGTGGGATTTCCTCATTGTGTAATCCTCATAACCCATTACATAGTATGGAAATTTGATATCCTTTGTGTGGACTCATTTTGGATCTATGAGTTGAATGGTAATAGATTAGTCCTTAGGGTGACTCAAATGATGCCTATTGTGTGAATTATTATATATGTGTATATGATTGAATTATCTGTTGGAATTATTTGGATCACCTACTTCTTTACATCTTGACATGGAGAACCTAACATAGCTATTGAATATTCTAATAATGATTATTTCACTAATTAGGTTACTCACTAGCTAGTGGCCCATAACATGGGGATATATTGAGTTTTATTTCTATGGGATAGCGCACCTCAGTCTATACCATGTGGGGTGTGGACGAGTGTGTGGGGGAATTTTTATGTCATTGAGTGAGGCATACTTTCTAGGATTATTCAACATGTATTAGTATATTTTGGATTATTCATGATCTCATAGGTCTCTCCTATGTCTATGGGAACTTAGTTACTTATGGTGGATGATTGAGATGCATGATTGGTTGGTTACTCTTGTGTGATTATTTTCATTTACCTTATATTGTGGTTATTATTGTGATATCATGTATGGTGTACTTATTGGGAAAGTGATGAGATGGTTTTAAATGGTTTTTAGAATTTTTATTCTCTTATAAATGTTTTATACTCTCTTGTCCTGGTTATGAAATGAAAGCATCACTTCCACCATGAAAATGATAATTTTGTCTTAATTGAAAATAACTTGGTTTTAAAAATGAAAAGGGGAAATGGACCATGATTTGGTTTAAAGTATAAAATGTGTATAAAAGCGTACTTTCAAATATTATATTTCAAACTTTATGTTGACAGTTCTTTTATTTTAAAGGAAGTGAATTGGGAATATATTTGTTCGAGCATTCCTACTGAGTTTTAATACTCATGATTATAATTATTTCTTATTTTTATTATGTAGTGTAGGTTATAACTTGTTATTGGTCACTATGGGTGGTGTTTGGTTTTTGTATCAGAGAGTGACCCTCAGGGTCATATTAAGATATTGTGGTTGATAGGTTTAGCTGAGCTTGTTATTCAATTTGTTGTATTCTCAAATTCATGTAAAAGATATTCAGTTTGAATAAATTTTTTATTTGTGTATATTAGGTTATTATTTTTATCTTTCTATTATTCAGTTTATTTATTTATATTGGGAAAAATCATTCCCTTTTTGTTATTATAATGATTCTCGACACTAGGTTCCAACCCGTGGGGATTGGGAACACCCTTCGGGCCAGGTAACGAATTGGATCGGGTGACATGATGTGGGAAAGTGAGTGCCTCGTATAGAATGTTTGATGGGTTCTCAAGGAGACATGAGAATATAAATGTGAGTGAGACTCTAAGGAATACCAATGGTGAGTGTGCAACCCTTAGAGTTTTCTTTTAATAAAAAGTGTTTTCAATATAAAAATTTGTGGTATTTTTTATAGCCAATGATTGTGTGGTTTGTTTTTATGTGATTTGGGAAGTGTTTTTTATGCGTTGTTTTGAGTTTGAGATATATTTTTGATGAGTTGGTTTTGATTTATCTCTTGGATTTATTATTTTCTAGTGTTCTCCCCAAAATAGATTGGATGTATATTCCTAGTGCAGTTACAGATGGTTCCCCATTAGTATGATTTCCAGTTGATCAACCTATGGATTTTATTTTTTATTTTTAAAAATTGAATCCACCTCTCTTTTATGGTCAAGTGGATCCTATAAAAGAAGAAGAGTAGATTCATAAAATCTAAAGAAAATTTAGCCTCATTTAGTGTCCCAAGTCGTTAATGTTTAAGTTTGATACCTTTATTCTTGAAGGATTAATGTGGAAGTGGTGGAAGTTAGTGTCTCAGATAAATCCTTGGGAAGATCTTACCAGGGAGTTCTTCAAGGCTTCGTTCACCAGTTAGTATTTCTCTAAGATAGAGAAGGTGAGGAAGGGGATGAAAATGTGTTGTTTTCATAAGGGTGATGGATTAGTGTTGGATTACGTCCATCATTTCACGAATCTTATTTCTTAAACTCTAGATTGGGCCATGGATGATTCCTTAAAGGCTTGATGTTTTGAGTTTGGACTCTGTCCTGATCTATGGTCAAAGGTGTCAGAGTTCAATCTAAATTATTTTTCTGATGTGGTGAGGCAAGTTGTTTGTGTTGAAGCTATGATGGTAGTAGTGATTGAGGTACTCCTCAATTCTTCTATTCATGTAAATGGTGAGAGGAATTCCAATAAGAAATGGGAAAGTGACCTGAATTTGTTGGTTCGGGTCACAGAATTAAAAGGACTCAGGATCTTTTGTGAGCTTCTTCTGGTCATGAAATCAAAAGGCCTTTGTATCTTTGCTTTGACTCTTATAAGAAAGGGGTCATGGTGTGTTATTAGTGTGAAAAAATAGATCATAATAAGTTGTCGTATCTGAGCACACCAAAGACCTGTCATGCTTGTGGGTGCCTAGGTCACTTGTAGGGATTTTGTTGGGATGTTTCTAGGAATATTTGTGGATCCAAATCCACCTCTTCAAAAAACACCCCAAACCATTTTTAGGAGTAGGGTGCTCTTTGGGTTAGGTTTAAAGTCCCTTTCTGTTGTAGTGTCTCCTTTTATTGTGGAGGTTGTGCTTGGTGTTGTTCTCTCTTTGTTTGTAATTGAAGGGGATGTTTTGGATCTCCTAGGAAATTCTATTTCAATGAAAGTGTGTTTTTATTTTGTAAATGTGTTATTATATTTTAGTTCTGCATGATGAATTATGTTATAATTAGGGATCATTAGCTCCTGACTGCAGTGTAGAAGATGCTTCAGACATCAGATCTCCAGCCATAGGTCTTAGAGTGAAGCTTTTCACGAGGTCCAGAAACTATCGTGGATGTGGGGAGTTTTGGATTAGTTCTTGACTTCTCTATTGGGGAGTGAGTGTTTTAAATTCTCTTGTAGATGTATTCCCTTATCGTGGTTTGGGTATAACCTGTTTTGATTTTCTTTAAAAATGAACCCCTTGTAGTAGGAATGGATGGTCAGTGTTGGAAAGTTCTTATGTTGTTTTGTGTTGGGATTTCCATGTTGGCCAGTGGATTCTGTTTAATCCAGCTTGTTCTTAATGGTGGGGAGACCCACTGTAGGTCTTGTTGAGATTTGTTATAGTATTTGATTGGTTATAGTTTGTTTATAATGGTGGGGAGTCTATTATGGGTTCCTGTTTTTAAAATTCAGTCTGGTTTCAGATGCAATTTTGTAGGAAGTTGATTCTTTTTTAATTATTTTTTGATTTTATAGTTTCCTTTTAGTTTGGGTGAATGTTGGGTTTTATTGGAGTGCTCCCAATGGCCCCATTCGATACATGGTTGTAAAGGTTGTGGATAAAATTACCTCATTGTTTCTCGATGAGTGGTTTCAGTTTATTCTTTTACTTTGTGAAATAGGGATAATTTTTGTTTGGATGTGTTTGATATTTTCATGATTTAAGAGTTTGGATTGTGCAGATGTAAAAATCCTTAGTCTTTAATTGATCAACTAGAATATGTTGTGGATTTATGGGGGCGGGAACCATTAATGGTTGGGAGAATTTTCACACCTAGATTTTTTATTTTTTAACATATGATCTGGTTTAACTTTTAGATTTAGGGTTATGG
Source organism: Viscum album (assembly GCA_963277665.1). NCBI lineage: Eukaryota > Viridiplantae > Streptophyta > Magnoliopsida > Santalales > Viscaceae > Viscum > Viscum album. The sequence continues at coordinate 686,159,242 of OY728159.1, read as the reverse complement.
CTCATGTCCCAAATGTGACGATATTAAATTTTGAATTTCTGGGTGTTTTTCTCTTGGGTCACGGTTGGTTCACGGTTAGAGAAAACCTTGCGGCCTTATCTAAGAAACTATGAGATCTTTGGTATGCTTCAGTTTTAGGGCACATGACCTACACATGGTAAGTCAAACTGTAATTAAACCATGCATGAATTCATGGTCCCGTAGCAGAACCATTCCACACAGTTGGCATAGGGGTTTTCGAACTGCGTGCCCAAACTGTACGAGCTTCCCCTATATTAAAAATTATGAAAATTCACATTCCACCCCTCAGGATTTTAAATCAAAATCCACCCATTTCTCCCTCCATCTAGTTCATACAACCCTAGGGGTGATCCTCCTTGGTTCTTCAAGCCTTATTCTTCCTCCCTTGGTGTATATCTAAGGATTTATTCAAATTCTTGGCTAGATTTCTTAAGGAAATCCTCTCATATCTTCTCCCTCTCCATATTTCTTTCATTTTCTCATGAGATCTCTTTATAACATGGTCAGTTGGATCTAAGGTTTTTGTTTCCATTGATTTATGTTGTGGGTTTTGTTTGTTTAAGGTTCCTTTTCATTGATCTTATCTCTTGGAACCCTCATGGTGTGATTTGGGGTGTGTGTTGTTGAAGCGTTTTGAGATTGAGGTATGTTTCCCATTACACTTACCTTTTTAATTCAAGATTCATTGATTTGTTTCTTTTATCACCTTCCTTATATTCTAAATATTGATGTGTTATCTTTAGATTATTTTTTTTGAGTGAAAAGTTGTTATTTATTCCTTATTATGTGATAAATGGAATTTTTTTGTTAAGTGTTTCACACCAAGTGTTTAACAAAATGACTGGTTGGATTTTTCATGTGATTTTTGGATTGTTGAGAATGGTTTGGCTTGTTAAAGTTTGTTGTGACATGATGGTGGTGGTTTTGGGTTCCTTAAAAATATTTATAAAAGGTTTGGATTTGAAAATGTTGTGTATTTCGTACTTTAAAAATGAAATGGCATGTGATAATGATATGTGGCCCATTTTTCATTTTGATGAAAGTGACTTCATTTTTCACAAGTGGTGCAAGTATTTAATAAGGTATTTTGTAAAATTAATTTGAAATGGAAAATGGTGTGTTTACACCCATTTTTAAAGGTAATTTGGTTCTTTAAGAAATGATGATTTTGTAAAGTGTGTTCGAGGCTCGTTTGAAATATTATTGAAATAGTAAAAGTGTTTATTATAAAAATTATCCTTAGAGAATTCTCTTACCTTTTTTGTATTGAATGGGTGGTATGTCCTCACTGTGGAATCAGCATAACCCATTACATAGTATGGAAATTGGAGATCATCGGTGTGGAATCCTTTGTGATCTATGAGTTGAATAGAAATATATTAGTCCTTCGGGTGACTTGGATGATGCTTATTGTGTGAATTATTATATATGTGTATGTGATGGGATGCTCAGTTGGAATTAGTTGGATCCCCATCTTCTTTACATCTTGACATGGAGAACCTAGTATAGCTTTTGAATTTTCTAAGAATGACTATTTCACTGGGTAGGTTACACACTAGCTAGTGTCCCATAAAATGGGGATATATTGGGTTTTATTTCTATGGGATAGTTCCCCATGATTTGTACCATATGGGGTGTGGAATATTGTGTGAATACATTTTTATGTCATTGTGTGAGGCATTATTTCTAGGATGAGTCAACATATATTAGTATCTGGATTATTCATGAGCTCTTAGGTCTCTCCCCTATCTATTGGAAATTAGTTACTTATGGTGGATGATTGAGATTCATGTTTGGTTGGTCACTCTTTTGTGAGTATTTACATTGCCATTATATTGTTATTATTATGGTGCTCACATGTGTGGTGTACTTCTTTGGAAAGTGATGAGGTGGTTTTCAAAGGTTTATGTAAAATGTTTTCTCTTAGAAATTTTTCATACTCTCTTGTCCCAGTTATAAAATTAAAGCATCACTTTCACCTTGAAAATGTTAATGTTTATTTAATGGAAAAGAAACTACTTTTGAAAACAAAAAAAAATGGTCCATGATTTGTTTTAAAGTGGAACATGTGTAGAAAACATTAATTTCATATATTTAATTTCAAAATTGAAGTTGATATTTATTTTATTTTAAAAGAAGTTCATTGGGGGTAGATTTTTTCAGGAACGCCTTCAAACCTATATTTATTTCAAATTTTTAGCTTGTGGTGTAGGTTAAATCTTGATATTGATTGTCGTGGGTGATGTTTGGTTTTGGTATTGGAGAGTTACCCTCAGGGTCACATGGAGATGTTGTCATTGTCAGGTTCAGTTGGTCTTGATGTTTAGTTTGTTTTATTTTTATATTTCTATAAAATATGTTCAATTTGAATAAATTATTTATTTTTTCATATTGGGTTGTTCTGTTTATCTTTCCATAGTTCAATTTATTTATTTATATTGGGTGAAATATTTCCCTTTTTGTTAATTTGATGATGTCCGACACTAGTTGCTAGCTCGTGGGGATCAGGAATTCCCTTCAGGCATTTCCATAGATCAGATCAAGTGAACGGTTCAGGGTTGACCCAGGTTGGTTTGTGACATCAATGAAATTCCTCTCCCTCAAAACCTTTTTACCCCTATAGTGTTGGAATTTATAACTTTCTTTCAAGCTCTCTCCACTTTCTTTGTAGGAATAGCAACGACGTTGCGTCTGCTCAATCACAGAGGCTATCTTGATGTTTTCATAATAAAATCATTTTCTATATAATTAATTTATTAATTCATTTTTATATTTAATTTATTTATTCTTAGCATTAATCATATAATAATTGTTTTCTTATACAAGTGGATTCTTGTTTTTCGAGTTAGGGTTGTTTATTTGAAGATGATCATGCTCATGAGAGATTGTACTTTAAACCAACAACTGAGATAATTACAATAAGGAAATTTATTAAGGTTTCATACAAAAATCATGAAAAGGTGAATTACTACTACTTATTTAATTAATTATTTCATCATTTTATCTACTATTTGTAAGTTAATTTCCTTATCATTTTTATCTCATACTTATTTAGTTTGATTCAATGATCTTTTGGGAAGTCATATTTTGATTTCAAATACCTTTCACAAGCTTCAAAAGAGATAAAATGTTCTTTTCATCCAATGTTATCACACATTCTATTATCTTTCTTTCTCGAACAGCAACACTGCATATTGAGTTGATGTTCTTAGCTGAAAAACATTTTTTAGATAAGAACATCAAATCAATATGTAGTGTTGGGAGTTTGAGAAATAAAACCAATGGAAATCATGGTAACATTGGTTGTTGATATTTTTTTGATACTTTGGGATGTGTAGGAATCAACTTCACCTTAATCTGACACATAGTGTGATCGGTATGACTCCAAGTGCTTCTTTTTATTTAAAATTGACATTAATTTTAGTAAAAAAGACAACTATCATACTCAAAATTAATAAAACATATTATGATTATTTTAATACTATATTAAAATGACCCATAATTCATTTTTAATGTGTAGGAATCAATCACACCTCAATTCGATACATGATGTTCCCGGTATCACTCAAAGTGTATGTTATCAGTTTAAGGTGGATATTTTACTTCAAAAGGCGTCACTTACTATTAACTGATGAAACGATCTCATATTGTCTTGATAATTTCGAAAAAAAATCATAAATCATTTTTGAAGTGTGAGAATTGGTCTCACAACAAATTGTTACACTATGTGACCAATATGAGTCAAAGTGCATGTTTGCACTTTAAAATGAAAGTTTAGTAAAAAAGACAAGTGACGTACTAAAGACCAAGAAAATGAATTCTTATTGTTTTGATACTTTTGTAAAATTGTCCATAATTCATTTTAGATTTGTAGGAATCATCCAAACCTCAATCCGACACATAGTGTGACTGGTTTGACTCAAAGTGCATCTTTTTATTTAAAAATGACATCGATTTTTTTAAAAAAAGACAAGTTACATACTAAAAACTAAGAAAACACATTATTATTGTTTTAATACTTTACCAAAATGATACATAATCTATTTTAGATATAAAGGAAACCGTCACACCTCAATCCGATGTACATTGTGACCGGTATGACTCAAAGTGTGTCTTTTTTATTTAAAATTGACTTCAATTTTAGTAAAAAAGAAAACAGGCCTACTAAAAACTAAGTAAAAACATTTATATTGGTTTTATACTTTAATAAAATGATCCTAAAGTCATTTAAGTCATGTATGAATCATTTTCACCTCAATATGATGCACAATGTGACCGGTATGACTCCAAGTACGTCTTTTTTATTTAAAATTGACATAAATTTTAGTAAAAAGACAACTCACCTACTCAAAACTAATAAAATTCATTCATATTGTTTTTATAATTTTTTAAAATGATCCATAATTCATTTTTAACATTTATGAATCATCCTCACCTCAATTCGATACATGATGTTCCCAGTATGAATCAATGTATCTGTTATCAGTTTAAAATTGACATTTTATTCCAAAATTTTTCACACACTGAAAACTACAAAAACACTCTTGGATTGTCTTTATAATTTATTATAACTATTCATAAATTATTTTTTACATGTATGAATTTGTCTCAAGTCAAACTGATACATGATGTGACCGGTATGAGTCAAAGTGTGTATTTCTAGTTTAAAAGGACTTTTTAGTAAAAAAGACAATTGATGTACTCAGAACCAAACAAATAAATTCATATTACTTTGATACATTGAGATAATAATCCATATCTCATTTTAGACTTGTAGTAATAATTTGTACCTCAATCCGATGCATATTATTTCCAGTACAAATCCAAGTCCATCTTTTAATTTAAAATTGACATCAATTTTAGTAAAAAAGACATGTGACGTACTCAAAACCATGAAAACACATTTGGATTGTTTTTATAATTTAGTAAAATGATACATAAGTAATTTGGGACATGTAAGAATCAACCTCACCTCAATATTATGCATAGTGTAACTGGTATAACTCCAAGTGAGTCTTTTTATTTAAAATTGACATCAATTTTAGTAAAAAAGTCAAATAACCCACTAAAAACTAAGAAAATACATTTAGATTATTTTTATACTTTAGGAAAACAATACCTAAGTTATTTTATATGTGGAAGAATCATCCACACATAAATACTATTCATATTGTGACTGATATGACCACAAGTGCTTCTTTTTATTTAAAATTGATATTAATTTTAGTAAAAAGGACAACTGACCTACTGAAAACTAAGATTTTTTTGATTATTTTGATACTCTACAAAAACAATCCATAAGTAATTTTTGATGTGTAAGAATCTCACACACCTCAATATGATACATGATGTTTTTGGTATGACTCAAAGTTTTCGTTATCAGTTTAAAATCGATATTTTAGTTCAAAAAGTGTCACTCACTGAAAACCAAACTCACTCAGACAATCTTGATAATTTAGTAGATAATTCATAAATAATTTTTTATAAGTATGAATTGGTATCATGTTAAACCGATACACTAAGTGACCGGTATAAGTCAGAGTGCGTTTTTTCAGTTTAAAATGACATTTTATTAAAAAAGAGAAGTAACGTACTCAAAACCAAGAAAACAAATTCATATTGTTTTTATACATTAGGAAAATGATTCATAATTAATTTTTGACATTTATGAATTAGACACACCTTAATTAGATGTAAATTGTGACATATATGACTCCAAATGTGTCGTTTTGTTTGAAATTAATAGCAATTTTAGTAAAAAAGACAACTGGCCTAGTCAAAACTGAGAAAACACATATGGATTATTTTTATACTTTAGGAAAATGATCCATAATTCATTTGATAAATTTAAGAATCATTTGAACCTAAATATGATGCACAGTGTGACCGGTATGACTCTCAGTGCGTCTTTTTAATTAAAATTAACATCAATTTTAGTAAAATAGATAACTAACCTACTCAAAACCAAGAAAATGAATTCAAATTATTTCTATAATTTAGGAAAATGATCCATAAGTCATTTTTGATATATTAGAATCATAAAAACCTCAATCTAATACATGATGTGCCTGATATGACTCAAAATTTCTAGTATCAATTTAAAGTTTACATTTTAGTTTAAAAAGTGTCACTCACTAAAAACTAAGCAAACACACTAAAATTGTATTACTAATTTAGGAAAATTATTTATAAATTAAGGTTTAGTAAAAAAAGGCAAGTGACGTACTCCAAACTAAGAAAACACATGTAGATTGTTTTAATACTTTAGAAAAATGATCCATAATTTAATTTTTATGTGTAGAAATCATTTTCACCTCAATCCAATACATGATGTTCCTGGTATGACTCAAAGTGTCCATTAGAAATTTAAAATGGATATTTTAGTTAAAAAAGTTTCACTTGTTGGAAACTGATAAAATAAGATCATATTGTCTTCATAATTTAGGAAAATGATTTATGAATCATTTTTTATGTATAAGAACTAGTATCATGTCCAAGCGATACACGACGTGATTGGTATGAGTCCTAGTGCTTGTTAGCAGTTTAAAATGAAATTTTAGTAAAATTGACAAGTGGCGTACTAAAACTAAGAAAACACATTCATATTGTTTTGATACTTTATTAAAATGATTCATAAGTAATTTTTGAAATGTATGAATCATCTTTACCTCAATCTGATTCATAGTGTGACTGCTATGACTCTTAGTGCATCTTTTTATTTAAAATTGACATCAATTTTAGTAAAAAATAAATCACCTACTAAAAACCAATAAATTGCATTCAGGTTGTTTTGATACTTTAAAAAAATGATCCATAGGTCATTTTTTACATATAGGAATTATCCTCACCTCAATCTAATACAAACTGCTCCCGACATGACTCAAAGTGCATGTTATCAGTTTATAATGGACACATTAGTTTAAAAAGTTCCACTCAGTGAAAACTAAGAAAACACGCTTGTACTTTATTGATAATTTAGGAAAGAGATTCATAAATAATTTGTGATGTGTAGGAATCAGTCTCGCATTAAACTAACACATGGTGTGACCAGTATGACTCAAAGTGCGTGTTTCTAGTTTAAAATGATATTTTATTAAAAAGACCAGTAACATACTCAAAACTGATAAAAAAACATTTCGATTATTTTTATACATTAAAAAATTATCCATAGGTCATTTGAGATGTGTAATAATCATCCTCACTTAAATCTGATGCACGGTGTGACCGGTGTGACTCCAAGTACATCTTTTCATTATATAAGTTTCATTTTAGTTTAAAACATGCATTAATGCATCAAAACTGAGAAAAAAACATATATTGTTTTCTCATCATTCTATATGGTATTACTTAATTGATTTCATTATCATTTTTATCTTATACTTATTTAATTAATTTTTATAGAGATAACTTGAAGATGAAAAAGAAATGGTGTGACGAGTAAGAACCAATCGCAAGTCAATCTTATACACAGTGTTCCTAGTAGGACTCAAAGTTTAGTTTAAAATTAACACTTTATATTTATTTATTTATTTATATTATTACTAATATAATAATTTCATTCTTATATAGGTGTGTTATTTTTCTCGAGCATAGATGGTTTGTTCAACAATAGCATGAGTTGGGGTCAGGATCAAAATACAAAGGAACATTGATGTTCTTCAATGTATGTAACAATTTGTACTTATGTAATTGTTTAAACTAATATTTGAAATGTCTATAATATAGTGTTTTTTCTTGTATTTGTTCTGTAAATTTTATTTCATTTAAATTATGTATTGGTACTTGATTTTGGTGATATCTAGTGGTGTTTCTGGTTCTGTAGTGTGCTTTTACAACACACTGCACTGGTGTTGCAGTGTGCTATTACAACACACTATACTGGTGATGTAGTGTGTTATTACAACACACTGTAATATTCCCCTTTATCATAGCTTCTATATGCATTGATAAAGTTCCTGTTTATCTTCACTAAATAAAATCACTGATAAATGTTGTCCTTTATCAGCGTTTTTAGCGCTGATAAAATTCTAGGGATTTTAATCTCACTCCGGTAGTTAGCACTTCTCTAGCATTGATAAAGGACATTTTTAGTGTTGTTAATGGATTATTTTTTAGTAGTATGGCCTAATGAGTTTATCTCACACCCTATCTGAGTATTTAATTCTACCCAGGAATATTATGTGGATGCAAGTATGGAAAGTGGAAAGCACCTCACTGTTAATACATGATTTGGTTATAGGATGAGAGCAAGGAAGAACATGACCGAGCTATGGCTCATGATGATATTAGAGATAATCTTTTTGATCTTTTTGCCTTCTTTATACATGTATTGTATTTCATGTCTACTTGTTCCTTTTTGTTAGATTCATGACATTACGTCATTCTTTATATGATACAGGTTATGAATATTGTTGGTTACTTATTTCAATTGGATACTTTACCTTCCACTGTCACTTATTTATTATGCTTCCGTTATTCATATATCTATTTCACCACTGTGTTACTTTTATCATGAGATTATAGTCTCTCTGATATACCACCTTGGACCCGCACTGCTAGTTAGCACCCTCTGACGTACGAGGAGGTGCACTTGAGGTCATGTAGCCCACCGGCTCGGGGCACTGTTTAGTGGCATCTGACTTCGGACGTCACATCACCGGCCATGTACTGGGCCTAAGTGCCTCTAGGCTTATTGTCCATGTATGGTTACCCCTAAACCTATTTAAAAATGGGGGAAAATAAATAAATATTAAGGATTTTGGGCTTGGAGTTATACTTTATGTTGTAGAGGGTATGTGTTACTTAAAGAGAAAATTAGTGTCGAAAATTTAGATAAATTAAGAGTCGAGTCATCAAGATCCAGGGAGATTTACCCCCAACTTTCCTTGAAAAGATGAAAATGGCATGAATGGTGAAAATTTAGAAATATATTACCAAAGAGTTTAAGTTTATATGTGATAAGATTATAAGAAGTAGTTTATGCTTTTTATTGACTATTTTAAAAATTTATAACAACAATATAATTTCAAAATATTATTTATATGATGAGCTTATGGAGAAGAGCACACAAGGGACCTTCATATCAATGGGTGAGAAGGAAATTTTGGGGGTGATGTTAGAAAATGAATAACACTCAGACCGTATATGTGGATATGAGGTGAGTGTATCTATTAGAAAGGTGTTTGGTCATCCTAGTACTTTTTCTGAGGAAAAAACTAAGGGTGGAATAGATAGCCTAAAATAAAAAGTTTAAGAGCTGGGTGAGTTGATAGAGGAAAAATGAGATCATCGACACAATTGATGTTTTCCATAATGTAGAGATATTTTCAATTTGCATATCCCAATCCTCTACCTACATTGTAGTCGACCATATACTGTGATTTATATATTGATGATCCCTGATATCGTATTATGACATATGATATCATACATTATATTGAGGATACCAGACATTATTAGTTGATAGATTCGAATAAGATAAATTTTGTGATACATGATATTATAGATGCATAAACTAGAGTTTATTTCCTTACTGATGAGGTGGCTACAGTTGGACAGAGTTTCAAACATTTTATACTTTGGCCATTTAGAATTACACATCAAGTGACCACATAATATTTTTTATTTAATAATTTTTTAAAATTTATTTTAATATATATATATATATATATTAGAAATACCTGATATGTAATGATGCAATGTTTTATTGAAAACAACATCGGGATACCGCCCCTTCCGATACCACCTCTCATGTTTCTAAACGACTTTCTAAATTATCATTTTATGAATTTATATTAAAAAATACTATTAGATAGCGATGACTGCTAATGTTTGTAAATGTGGATATTTGATAATAATTATGAACAAAGATTTCATGGAGCTTATAGTTTCAGATATGTTAGAAATCAAAGTGATGTAAGTTTTTTTACGTTAGTCAAATACATATTTCATTCAATTACATCAATTTATTGGTACTTACACCCAATTTTTTTTATTAAATGTGTATCCTCATATAATTTGCATTCAATACGACTTGATGTTTGTGTATTGATTCATGGACCCACAATTTATTTCTTTAGAATATAGGAATTGAGAGATGTTGAAAGAATTGAATATTTCTAGAAGATCTCAGAATAAAGAAATCAAGTGTCTAAAGATTCCATATACTGAGAGGCTTGAAAGCATATTTCATTATTTTATACTGATTCATTCCATTATAAACTATATGATTAATGATATTATAATTTTTTTTTATATTAGTACCCATTAGATGCTATGTATTTTTTGTCCATAAGAAAAAACTACTTACTATTTATACTCTGTAGATATTAATGTTTAGGACAACTTAAAAGAAGTATTAGAGTAGTAAGTTATATTATTTTAATAAAAACATATTATTATAAATTGTTATTTTATTTTATGTTCATTATCATTTTCAAATAGGTTATAAAAGCACTACCACACATTATAAAAAAGAAGGGAAAGAAAAAATGAACATGTTTGTGCAGCATGATGGCAATAGAGGGGAGGGATGCACTTAAACAACTTCAATATGCACATTAGGTATTCATGCCCTTCACCAACCAAGATCATCTACCCACCTTTCTTGAAATCCTATCATTCTCTAAGGTTCCCTCATGGGATGATAACATCCTTAAGATTTTAATCTCTCCCATGGAGTTCTCAAAGGCCTTTGCGCTCTTGAATCTTTCTTTGGTAGATCTGTTTGGCAAGCGCCATCCCTCGGTGAACTCCTAAATCTTGGATTTACAAGATTAAGTGATTATATTGATTTTTCACTCACATAATCTTCTAATCTATTCATCATCAGGGGAAGACTCGGTCTTAGCCTGGTTCTTTGATTCATGATTCTTCAATAGTATGTAGTTATCTATGTTCTACTAGACCTTCGATTTCTACTTGAATACAGATCCTCCCATGATGAATATCTAGGTCTATTTCCCCAACTTACCCCTTCCATTTTATAACTTAGTGATACTCAGAATGCTATGAAATATGGTGGGTCACTTCTTATGTGTTGATTACATGAATATCCCTCTTTCCCACCCTATTTCTCCTTAGATCTGTATTGAATTAGGTATTTCAAAGGCGCTAGTGGAATATATTTGGATTGAGATTGAAGGGGAGTACCGCTGGAAGCAACATGTGTGCTTCAAGTTTTGAGTTTTCTATTGTTATTCAAGTAACCATTTGGGTCATGATCAACCTACCTTATAGTGAACTGCCTAGAAAGTAGCTACCCGAGATTCTTACTCTACAGGGAAGTCAGTTATGGAATTTTATGATGGAATGAAGTGTCATTATAAGCTCACCCTTTTAGGAGTGGTTTGTTCATGTCCAATTCTCCCAATTGTTTAACGGAAGAAGAAAATTTAGTTTTTTAGGATGGTTTTAGCTATACTCAAATTAGGTTTAGGTCCAACCCAAGATTTTCTTGTCATATTATTCAGGCTCAAGTAGAGATACCATAGGTGAAGGACACAATACAAGTGTTGTGGATGATGGGGTAGTTCAATGGTTTCGAAACAACCACAATAATGCGAATATCGAATCTAGTGATGTGTATCGATGATGTAAGAACCAAGATTGAAATTGAAAAGTGCCTAATAGTAAAGAGACACATTTACATAATGAGTTTCGGACCCTTAGGGGTCCTATTAAATTTCAAGAACACAACATACACCCACACACTCATTTTATTACTTTCGAAAAAAAATCAAAACAGTAAAATGCAATCAAATCTGTAAGAAGGAAAGAAACATGAAAGAAAACTATAATTAATATTTACAAATCTGTGAATGTAGAAGAAAATCATAACCCTATACATATAGCATCAGATGAATGATAGTCTGGCGGTCCTGATCTCTTTAAGTACCTCTTGAATCAGGTTTGAAGTTTCTTGGGTGATAACTTACATGAGTCAAGGCTGAAGGAAGAAAAACCAATGCTACACCAACAGTGGTACACCAGCTATAAGGTCCCATCCTTAAACATTACTTATTCTTGAGATAAGTCAATAATTTGAATTTAATTCATATCGATGATCTTTCCAGGATTCTATATTTAGTGAATTAGGTCATAACTTATACATAATATCTTGAATATTACAAGTTGATACTTCTACTCACTATCCTTTTCTTCATAAAACAAAAACTCTTTACAACAAAATACGACATTGTTTCATGTTTTAATAATATAACTTTTCCTTGATCCCATCCTTGAATCTATTCTTAATCATGTCATGTAAAAAACATTTCAAAACATGGGATGAGCATAAAAATCTCAATACGGGAAACATAGTGAAAGAAAACTTTTAGTCTTGCAAAACCATGTAAACTAAGAAACATTTATCATAAAGTAATACTTTTCTCCTTTAAGAAGTATTAAAAACACTTTACTGAATATAATCTCATTGCTTACCCTTTTTTCAACCAAATAATAACCATAAATCCCATATAAAGCAACATATAGCATATAAAGGTAATTTAGGACATAAAAATACATAAATGGAATAACCTTATGGTCAACTTCCACACATATCACTAAATTTAATATCCATATGGCTGACTTCCATACCCAATGTATTTAAGGTTATAACGTAACCACCCATTCTTGGTTCATCACGGAACCACCCATCATTTGGTTTATCACATAACCACCTATCTTCGGTTTATCACATAACCACCAGTAAAATGTCCAAGTACCACTATATAATCATAAAACATAAAATATTACAAATATAAACATTTCACTAATAAAATTTCATTTGCAATCATGAGAAATCATTTCAAGGTATTGAAATACTCAATCTATTTCAAAAACAATTTAAATAATTTAATAAAGAGATTTTGGAATCAAAGTGTCACATACAACTTTGAAACTTTTAAAATGAAATTACACTTTAAAACAATCATGTCTATATAAATAAATCCTTAAGACCCATTTTGAAAACATGTACATGAAATATAAGGTTTTAAATGATTAATTATTTAAGACATTAAAAACGATGGTTTAGTTAAAGAGACCATTTCCACATTAGAAACATTTGAATAAAAATAACTAATGATTAACATTAATAAAAAAATTAAATATCATGACAATGATTTAATGATTCAAATGATTGTGTATACACTTTATAGGATAATAAAGGTGAACAAAATCAATATATTCCTCAATGAAAGGAGGCTGAGATGAAGTCCCTTATAAAGACTGTATCATTAGATTAAGGATAAATCAATGAAATAATTATGTCTGAAAAATATAAATACACCAAATAAAATTGAATATTAAGTGTATAAAAATCAGATGACATTCACACATATTCTTGGAAAAACAAAACCAATGACATGGATATTTAACTCAATAAAATTAGATTGAGTTAAGATTTCTCTTACAATGGTCATTTTGTTAATAAAATAGATTGATTATGTGTATTCAATATAAATACACATAAGGAAAGTATAAATACAATATTGGGTATAAAAATTCATTTATCACATAGTCATATAACTACATAATCAATAAGTAGAAGATCAACCCAAATAATGGAAATTGGGTTAAGAAGTTCCTTTACCTTGAGTATGATTCATCACGTATGATCCTTGTTCTTCCTGAATAATAAAATTAAGTTAATTTATATTTGCTTAATAACATTTTTAAAGTTTATTATTCCTTTTATATAACTTATTACCATATCATAAAAATTACATAATTATTTAAGTTAATATCGGTTGTTTTGTCGATATTGGGTACTTGAGTCAAAAATGATCTTGTTATAATTACAAATTGTCCATGTGGTTAAAAGTAAATTATCTAAAAAATAGAAATAATTATTTAAATATCATATATATCCATTATATATGTATTTATAATAGTCCATAACATTTGGAGATAAGAAATGAAATGCACCGTTCATGTAGACGGTAATCCGTACGTACAAATGAACACTACTTTCATTTATTTTTCATATTTAAAGGAATGAAATCTAAATGATACATAGCTATATTATAATTATAGTATAATATAATATTTCATATACATTACATAAGTTCTTTAATTCCATCCTTTATTATTCCCATGTATGTCATGAACGAGTCATATCACTTTGAGGGGGTGGTAATCCGCACTTCTTTAGATGAAATTATTGTATTTACACATTATGGAAAGCATAAAGGTATGTTGAAAATAAAATTATAGAAGTATAGAGACAATATAAATATAATATATATCATATATAAATACAGTTCCATCATAATGGCCTCCCTGAGAGGTGGTAGTGGAAAATTTAACAATCATCATTTTGTGAGGCAATAGTTCGCCGTCCACAGAAACAGTATGTTCATATCCATTAGATGAAGGTGTGTGTAAGTGTAGTTTGAATCATTATCATAATAACATACTAGTATATGTAGGATACTAGTGTTGTTATTTAATCAAATTATAAGAATATAATATAGAGTGAAGAAGTAAAATAATGGAAATGAACTTTAGAGAAGACACTACCTATTAAAACGTGTAACTCCCTTTGATTTTAGCCAAAAGGATTTATTTAATTTCCTTCTTCCCATGTTAAGGATTGTAGTAGGAAGATATGGATTTTAGGAGCTTATTTGGGAAGGGTTTGGATGAGTCAATGAGCTTGAGAGGTGTGAGTAAAAGGGGATTCCCTTTTATAAGAGGGAGGAGGGACACTTTAGGAAGGTATTTAAATATTTTTTATTATAAAATTATTTTCGTTTTAAAATGGTCCCAAAGCAATTTATTTCAAATATAAGGTGTTTTTGTTTCAAAATACTCTCAACCAAGAGGTTTTACACAAGTCTGGTTCATAGATTTAACTTTATCTTTTTTTCTTTAACCCTTAGTTAACTAATTTAACTCTTACCATGTCTTCTTGTATATTAATACTATATGGTTAATATAGTTACTATAAAATGACAATATAACCTCAATTGGTTCATTAATTAAATTTTCAAAATTATCTATGTGATTTTTCCAAATCTCATATTTTTAAGACTATTATATCATTTAATAAAACAATATTTTTTTTAAAACCCATTTATGTCAATTTTTATACTATTCATATCATAACTTTTTAAAAATAAATAAAAAATTTATTATTTCAATAAATCATCATTAATTTAAATACAAAAAGTCATAATTATACTTAAAATTAGTGGATTTCATTAAATGTTTCAAAATAAATTTATTTTAATTTTTATAATCTCATTTATTTAAACCATTCATTAATAAGGTAATCACTATATCATAATTGTGTCATAAATATATTTATTTATTTGATGTCTAAAAATTATAAAAAAAAAATTATGTTGAAATTTTTTTATCTTTATAATTACTATTTATCTTAAAAATATCACTTATATAACCCAACATAATTTTCTTTTAGTAAAAGATACAAGTGTTTGTCATATTTCTCTTTACTCTAATTAATTAATATAACATGTCATTAACACTACCAAGTGGACCATGGGGTCCCAAAATCTACCCAAGGATAGCCATGGTAAAAAATATCTCATAAAATATTATTATGTTATGTGTTAGGGTAGTTTAATATTTTTATAATATTATTTTGTAACCCTTATTTACCAGATTTACCCTTTAACCATGGTAAAAAAATATTACTGAAGTTACTATTCATAATGTCTAAAAATAAAAGGTACCTATTTAAAAAATTTGTACTTCCTAATTAAAAATATGGAATCAATTTTTCAAAATTCAAAATACATAATTCTCATAAATTAATTTAAAATTAATTCCCATTGTCAAAAATACAAAGTTGGTTTTTAAGAAGTAATAACTATCAAAATATTGACATGTGTTTATGTCCAATTTCAAAGTGAAATTACATACAATGACCACCATTGAATTAAAATGATAAAAAAAAATCCAATTATAATTTAAAACCAATTAAAAAGACAATCTAACTATATAAAAAAACTATATGAAAAGACAGTTTTTGATTTAAAATGCAATATTTTTTCACTATTCATTAAAAAAATGAACTTTATCAGAAAAACACCAAAAATTCATACAAAGTAAAATTTTGATCTCCCAATTCTATAAAAGAAGTTCCTTTTGTCAAATAGAATATATAAAAGTTATAAAAACAAGATTTTAAAAATGTTCTCCATAAAAAGGCAGTAAAACTGCATTTAAAAAAATACATCTTTTATCCGAAAAAAGTAATTTGTTCTTATATCATATATAGAAAAAATATAAGATTAATTTAAAACATTACATTAAATATATATCATATATTATTTATTAAATTAAAATATTAAAAGAGTGATATGAAAAAACAATTATTCGCTTTTAAATAGGTTTTCATAAAAACACATCCTTTATATTCAATTGGTTTTTATTGCCATTTCTAATTAATTTGGTAACCAATGAATCATTATTTGAACATGTGTAAACAATATTTCAAAATTAATTTTATATTATTCACTCCATCCTTTCCAATTTCTAGTCATTAACTACCATTTACAATAATAATATTACCACTGTATTATTTTTCGGTATTTCTCAATGTTGTGTGCAACGTAAGATTTTTGAGAAACCCCTTGTTGCGTGTCGAGTAAGCTATCAGAAAAACATACAATTTAATGTAAAATTAATATCTAATTCATAAGTATTAATGTAAATAAAAAAGTATTAATCTATAAATAGTTGGGTTATTACACCAACAGTGTACAGCAGAGACTGCTCGCTGCCTTAGTCTTACCATTGAGACAAACCACGCACTAGGGTTCAAGAGCCATGAGCCAGAGGAAATGCGCCATAGCCACCACGAAGGAGAAGAAAAATCACCGAGATTCAAGAATCCAAGGGTTAATCAATACCTATGGAAGCACCATAGTAGGGGTGATGAAACTCCCAGTGAGTAGTAGTTCCTATAACAACACACCCAATCTACGAGCGCCACCGAGTCACAATGAAACCAAAAAGCTGAACCAACTCGTTGGTTTGAATAGACAGCCAAATAGATGGATTCCCAACACAAAAAGTGTTCCACAATTTATCAATACACAAAGGGAGGCACAATTGATCAAGGACACACAATAAATCAGGTAGAGAAACACAAATCACCAACAAGGCATGTGGGTAGCCAAAGAGGGGCTCAAATAGACAACCCAACAGAAAATGGACCCAAACACTATAACGGACCCAATAAAAAAATATAGCATGATAAAGCAGAATTTAAATAATGGTGTATAAACATTTAGATGAAATGAAATATGAACATCTTAAAAAAATTAGGTACAACTACGAAAGAATAACACGATTCAAGGAAGAAATAAAAACATATTAAACAATAATTTAATATGAAAAACCAGAATTAAGAAAACCTAATTCATACCAAGAAACCTCTTTCACCAAAAAGTTAATCTCTGGAACTACCACTTGTTCATATGTGTATGCAGTAGCTACCAGTCCATGAAAAGGATCTACTGGTGGTAGTATCGATCTTATTTGTTCCCCGGGAATTTAGGAGGTTAAAGGGGTGATGGCTGAGCCTTCTCCAGCCAGCAAGATACCTTCCAACCCACTTTCGGATCCTCTGGTGTCCGATTTTTTTGAGAAACTATACACTGATTTGGGGATTAATACTCCAATTCCACCTAAGAAGGGACCCTATTCCTAAATAGACCTTTAGAATTTGTTTGAGATATTAGATGGAGTCTTTATAGAGAGGGAGAATGGGGGATAACAAAGAGTTATACCTCAAAGAAAGAAGAAGAAAGTTTTGACAAGTGCTTCAATAGAGGAGTCCTCCTCGGAAGAGAGTTCTCCAGCTTCATATGACTTTGAAGCTAAAAAAGGAATGGATGAATATTTATATCCTAGTCTAGGAGAGAAAAAAGTGATGGGAGGGGATTACGCTTCTGGTGATTTTCTAATTTTAGGAAAGAAGTATAAGGTGGTATCTTAATTTTCCAAAGGGAAATCTATCAAGCATCACAAATACTATTCTGATTTATCAAAACTGAGGGTCACCAGATCCATGAGTAAGAATGTTGATTCTAAGAATCATGGAAAATCACCTATTAGAGAATATATAGAGCTTAACATAGTTCATCAAGGTCTCTAGATGGAGGTAGTTCCATATATTGTTATTGGGACTAAGGTCATGAATGTTTCCTAGGTATGTGAAGCCTATAAGGATGTTCCCCCCTTATTTATTAAAAAATTAAAGGCTATTATGATCATTTCAGAAAATCATTGTCAAAAGAAATTATAGAGGCATAAGGCTTGGTATTTTAGTTAATACTGGAGGATCAAGTCAAATTTTATAAGTGAAAAACTCTACAATGCATTAAAAAAGATATTCTTCATTGGATGTATATCCAGTTGGACATATTCTTTGTGGGTTTGAATAAGGAAAATTTTAATTTCAATAATTATTAGGCAGTGTTGCCTCTCATCTATAGAAACACTTGAGATTTCATTAATATTTATCCAAATCATGATATCAGAGACTTGTCTTGGAAATATTATTCCAATTATCTAGTCTCTTAACTTGTTTTGGTTTTTATGGTGTGATGCAATGTCTTGTTAATTTTAGGTGGTTCATGAGTTCATTGATGAATGTTTGTTGTTGCATATTCATTTGGGAATGTTGTTTTCATGACCATTGATTTTTGTGAGGTTCCCACTAAACCCTTAAATGTGGGTTTTTTGAAAAATAAAAAATATTGATTTTTAGTGTCATTTTCATCATCAATTATGAATATTGAATGTAGGTTTTATGTACTAAGATTTAAGTATTAAATAATTACTACTAGAAAAATTATAGCTTTCGACAAGATTATTATTTATCAAAAAATTTCATTTTATTCATCAAATAATTATATTCATATTAAATTTGAAATATTAAAATAGTTCCAGGGAGTGTGATAAATACAATGAAAATCCTACTCTACTGCAATAGGAAAAAAATCAGCATGACTCGAACCTGAGATATCACTGAGACCCCACAGAGACACTACCATCTAAGATGGACCCTGGGGTCTTAAATTTGAAATAATTTCTTAATATTTTTTAGTTTTTTGATGCTGCTAACTCATATAGTCCAAATGAGCTAAATTATACAAGAGGAGAATAAGCTGATCATTTTACATGTTTAATTGTATTTTAGTTAATTTTTATATGTTTTTTATAGATTTGGTATTTTAACTATGAAATTATAACATTGTAGTTGTATCAAAGTTTTTGTATGAAATGGTAATGTTGAATTATATTTTAAATTTATAATTTCTTTTTGCTGCAGTACATTTATGGATTTGCTAAAGTTTTCTGTCAAACAGGTTTGAGAATTATATATTTCAAACTAATTTATTAATAAAAGAACATTTTTTAAATATATTATTATTAAAACCAATGTAAAAAATTATCAATATCAATCTTTCAAGTTGGTTCCATGAAAATGGAATACCATCTTTAACTTTGGTCACATCAATTTTTCAAGAACTGATATAGAAGAGTCTTATTTTTTATTCATAGCACCATTTTAAACACTAGTTACACAAATAAAAGATGTTGAAAACCCTTTATGATGTCAGTTTTTATAATAAATGTAATAAATATACTTAAAAATCACACAAAATTATGACACTTTATAATTAATGTAAAAAATGAAAAAAAGTGACATGAAAAACCTCTTTCTGCACTTTTGCACATACTACATACCATAACCTCATCACAACCACAATTAAATAACCACATATCCACATTATGCATAGTACATATCTATATATCTCATTCCACCACATCATCACGATGGAGAATGTAATCATGCAAGACATTAACCTCATGCCCTCCTCCTCCCATATATGTCTCCATCATACACCAACATTATAACTAGTATAACTTCAATCCATCACAACCCATGCTATGACGGTAAGAGAGAGAAGGATCATGAGAGTAGTCAACCATCCATGCCACCTCCATCCTGATTGTTGAAAAAAAACTAAAAACCTTATACCTTATATAGAAATTTTTAAGGTTACCTGACTTGGGTAGTGTTGTATAAGAGATATCAGAAAATATAAGAAATATAACATAACACACAAACCCTTCCCAAGTGTCTACTCTCAGATACAACACGTCTACTACTCTTAACTACAATAATTAGTTTACCATTGCTACCTCACATCAACAACTGCTTCCATCTCTAACTAAAATGCATATCAGCCCCACCATCATCACATAAGTTTCACACAACAACCACACAACTTATGCTCTCATAATTATTTTCCATGATAATATTTATCAATTACCACCCATAATACATTTAATCCTTTAGGAATAGGTTATTTACCACTTTATCAAATATCTATCATTTCATTTATTAATTCCAGCCTTTCATCCACACTGACACATCCCATTCCCATCTTTCTTTTCATTTTTGAAGAAACTTACATGTTCCCAACAACTTCAACATGACCACAATCATCTCACCATACCAATGTGTCAACAAATACTATATTTAATTAAAATATATATAATATTAATACCACCCCCTCTATAAATACCACGACCCTATTAGCCCAAAACTGATGATTACTTTATTACATTGGCATAAAATATAAGCGATCACATCTCGAAGAACCAAATAATTTAGTAGTCTTGGTAAAATAGATACATACTTGAATCACACATTACATTTGAAATTATAAAATACAATATAATAATAA
The DNA here is from genome assembly GCA_963277665.1 of Viscum album. NCBI lineage: Eukaryota > Viridiplantae > Streptophyta > Magnoliopsida > Santalales > Viscaceae > Viscum > Viscum album. The sequence goes on along the minus strand of OY728159.1, from coordinate 686,138,483 downwards.
TAAATATTATGCATCATTGAACTCATTTAATGATTCTTTCTTCATATTATGGGGAACTGAAACAAAATATGGGTGGAATAAGATTCTCAGTAAGTGTTATGCACAATAGAAGGTATCATGAGTAAATAATATATAATCAATATGGTAAAATAAATAACTGAAAAAACATTTTATTTAATAAATAATTTGAACATGAAGAATAATATAAAATAAGTAAATGAAGAGAAAATGATTTCATATAAATAATCGCATGATGTTGAAGCTAATCCAGGGATATTATTCAAAAAGATCGCATGGAAGTTAATAAATGATTTCATTATGATTGAATTCATAATGTCAAACATCTGAAACTTACCATCAAGGAATTATTCCAAGATAGTTTAAACTATGAGTAGGCATACACCAAAAAGTCATTTAATAAGGCTACCCAACTGGTTTGTCTCATGAGACCTGCCGATGCATCTAGGGGAAATGTAATTCTGGGCCTCACCCTTAACTAAATAATTATAATGAATTCATTATATGAATAAATAATACAACTTATTCAATATGACTTAAAAATAAATAACTATATGTATTATAAGAACTAACATACAAAATGTCAATGATTTCCCCAGTAAAAATGAACGTAAACCATCCAGAAAAATATAGTGGATTATATATTTTGAGTATATCCTCAGTAAAACATAATATTTCTATTAAGGACTTTATATATTGTTTCTAGGAAGCTAATTTGACTGAAATTAATCTCAATAGTGCCAAATATACATGTATAAAAGGTATCTAGATGGCATGAGGGAAAGTAGAATTGATAGAGCTTTTGTTAATGAAGTTACACTAGTATAATGGAGAGTATTATCATGTGTAACCCTATCAATAAATAACTCATATCATCATCCTATTATAATTAATTTTATTTAAAATAAGAACAAGAAACCAATTCCCTTCAAATTAAATAATGTGTGGACCACCCTACCAGAATACACTAAAATTGTTAATGACGCCTAGGAAATGGATGATCGTTGTGGAAACCCCCTAGCTTGCATCTTCAAACTCCAAATGCTCAAGATTAAATAGAAATATTGGAGAAATAAAAAGTCCATCTCACTTTATGAAGAGATAAATACTAGGGAAATCTTTCTACAAGACTTACAAGAGGAGATAACCAAAAACAATTTCTCTGGGGATATAAGTCAGGAAGCTATGATGTCCTCTAAGCTGCAACACCTCGTCATGTTGAGGGATAATATTCAAAAGGATATTTTAAAGATCATATGTATTACTGATGGGGATAGAAACACCAAGGTCTTTAATGCCATTCAAAGGGTGAGAAGGGATAATAAACCCCCATCTCTTCTTAAAGATGGAAACATCCTCCTAGATGATAGACATGCTCTCTCAAATCACACTATTTCTTTCTACAGAAATCTCTTCAATGGAAAATGTAGGAGTGTGGAATTCATGGAAGGTATCAGTCCAAAAATGATAATTGAGGAGGATAATAACTCTCTCACCTATATTCTTATGGATTTTAAAATCAGGGATGTTATTTTTGGTCTCAACAAAGGAAGCTCACCGGGTCTCGATGGCTACACCAACCACTTTTTTCAATTTTATTGGGATATAATTGAAAATGATGTTTGAAGGCTAGTAAAATATTTCTTCATAGGTGGATCTTTCTCTTAGGAATTCAATGCCCAGATCATTTCCTTAATTCATAAAGTGAAGAATTTAGGTGATGTTAGCCAATTCAGAAATGTGGCCCTTGTTAACACCATTCACAAAGTTATCACCAAAATTCTCACCAATCGACTTGCTCATGTATTAGATAAAATTATCTCAAGGAATCAGTTTGGATTTATCAAAGGAAGGAAAATACAATAATTATTTATCACCGCCTCAAAATATGTGAAACTTATTCAATAGACCACTAGGGGAGGAAATATAGAGCTCAATATCGACATCAGGAAGGATTTCGACACTATGAACTGTGGTTTTATTAGGCAGATTCAATATGAGTTTGGATTTAACATGAGGTTTATTCATTATAGTAAATCCCTTATTGAATCAGTAAAAATATCCATTCTCATAAATTTATCCCCATAGGGATATTTAAAATTATCATGGGGGGTGAGACATGGTGATCCTTTTTCTGCTATCATCTTTTCTATTACTAAGGATTTTCTTAGTAGGATTATTTTACACATAACGAGAAAGGGTGATCTTAAAACAATAAAAGTGGCTCGAGGTATCTCTTCTCCTTCACATTTACTTTTTTATGATATTATTATTTTTACTCAGGGTGATAGGAGGAACATCAAAATCATTAAAAATATCTTAATGCACTATGAAAGTGTTTCGGGACATGAAATTAATTGGAGAAAATAGTTTACTTTGGAAAGAACATCTAAAATACTAGAAACTATTGTATGAATAATGAGATAGGTATTGGGGAAGTATATTTTAATTTCATCTATCATGGAGTTCCTATGTTTTGAGGAAGAACTGGGGCTTCTCACTTTACTAATGTGGTCAGTCAAATTAGAAGAAACCTCTCCTCCTAGAAGGGGAAAACCATCACTATGGAAGGAATAACATGTTTGGTCAAGAATGTTGTTGCATAAAATCTTGTGAACTCATTCACGGTGTATTAACGACATGATTATGTTATCAAAACCATCAACTCTATGATGTGAAACTTTCATTGGAGTGGTAGTATTTTGGAATGGAAAATCATAACAGCTCCTTAGAAATAGTGTTGCATGCCTCAGGCTCTGGGGGTCATGGAATTAAAAACATTGAGATTTTCAATCAATCACTAAAATCCCATTTTTTATATATAATCATCAATGATAGTCCTGACTCTTTGAGTTTTCTCAGATCAAGACACTTAGATACACTTATTGATGTAATTCTTAGCTACATCCAATACTTGATCTGGCCTAGTCTTAGAGGAATCTTTCAGAAAATTATTTTGAACTGTCATTGGATTGTTAGTGTTAATTACACCTTTAAATTCTAAAAAGATAACTGGCTGAGAATTCCTTTACTTGATGGTGTCAGTACCTCTAACCCCAAATTTTACTATAATATCTCCATCAAGGATCAATTATCTAATCTAAAAATGATTTCAACTCATACTGCTCTTTTTGTTTCTTCTTATTAATTTATGAATCAAGATGACTTACTCATATGGGAACCAAGACCAAATGGAATTATTGATTCTAAGAGATTATAAAGGCACTTTAATCAAGGTGATTGCAAGTGGATTGGAATTTTTAGAAAAAAATGGATATCTCCATTAAGATTCATGTTACTTTTGAGACTTTCCCTCAACAAAAAAATTGGTTCATGCCAATCTATAGAGAGTAGACATCTCCTTCTGCTCACAATTCATGTTGTTTCACCAGCACCATGAAGATTTTTACCACTTATTCTTGTGCTAAAAACTAGAACTTCTCGTTGGAGATAAGTTTTTGATATGTTTGAGCTTCATTCAATTTAGACTCACAATATCCAGAATTTTCTACTCACTTTGATGGATATTAAACTGTCCAGCCAAACTATAATCCTATTCAAAGTGACTGGAGTGGAACTTATCCATGTTATATAGAGAATAAAAAATATGTGTATATATGACTGATTCCCTACAATCCTCGAGCTGCACTTACAGAAATTATGGTTGCAGTACAAAGCACCAACCTACTACATGAGGTGCACTGTAATAATTCGGTAAGTGATTTTTTTGTTATGAAAAAGCTCAACATCAGTGGAAATTATCCCAAAACCCTTATAACTCTTGAATTATTCTGGATTCCCCCCTTTTTGGGCTGGATTAAATGTAACTCTAATAGTACTTTGTGGGGGAATCTAGGACCAGCTGGTTTTGGGATTGTTTTTAGAAACAATAAAAGTGAGGTTATAGAATGTATACATGGACCTTGTGGTCAGGTCACTTCTCTTGAGGTAGAGATTATGGGATTTATCAATGCTATTTTGGTAGCATGCCAGAATAACTAGAATAACATATGGTTCGAGAGTGACTCTACTACCAACTTTCAAGCGACCAAGTTGGGATAGACTCATCTTTCATGGAGGATAACAGAAAAATGGGACAACTATCATATCACACTTGCTTTAATGAACTACATTGTCATGCACATATTTTGTGAATAAAATCAACTTTCTGAGATTCTTGCAAAAAAGGAGTTTCTGATGAGGAATGCATCTTCTCCTCTAATCTTAATTGTGACACGCTTCCAATTTTTCTACAGGAAAAACATAAAATTCCATCCTTTAGACTTTTGTAACCTTGTTTTATTATATTGAAAGATCCTTGGAGCCCACTTTTCTAAAAAAAATCAATTGTTCATGATGTTGTGAGATTCCATTCATGTCGTAAAAAAACATTCCATTCACAATTTTGTAAAAAGTTAAAAAAGTTTCTCATTTAAAAAATGACAAAGAGATTTATTTTAAACCATTTGGTAAAAATTAAAAATGGGTAAAAATGTTCATATTAGATCATTTTAGAATGGAAAAAATATTTTTAAAAACATTTCTAGGAAAATATGGGCATGAAATAAAATCTTCTCAATCGAATAGTTAAACATAGTCAGTTTTCCTTAAAAAAATATTTTCAATATATTGAGTACTTTAAGTGAGAAAAATGAATGGAAAACATGTATTATCTAGAAATAAAAATAGAAGAATAAAACAGGATGGTTTTAAGATATAAATATCAAATAATTCCCTCAGTGGATTCTTAAACATAAACAATCCCTCATAATGATGAGTTTGTGAAATAAACCATTATCTCAGGTCTGACTTCCTTCATATGTGTTAAAAAATCACATATAGTAACTATATATTTATTATATATATATATATATTATAACCATAATCATATATATCATACCATATATTATTTACTTATAAACTTTTATCACAAATTTATTAACAATTGTTTATTAAAATCATTGTTCTGGGTGATAACTGCTTTGTTTTTCATATATGTTTTGGTTTGGTAGTCTCGATCCTTGTACTTTGATTATTGTTTCATAATCTATATAATTTTAATCATGATATAAATATTATATATTCCAATTAAATATATTCTTATTACCATCCATGTAAAGAAGAAATGAAAAACAAATCACATCATTTTGTAGAGGTGGAAGTCTACATGTATGCATGAGAGACATTATCAGTTTCCAACAGATTGGAAGGTAAGAAGGTATATATGATATTATAATTCCAAAAGAATATTTATTTCCTAAATATCATACAATTTCATTACTTATACCTTTATAACAATCCAAGTAAAGTAGTGATAAAAAATGAAATACACCACTATGTGGAGATGATAAGTTGTATGTATACACGAGAAATGTTTTCATTTTTTTAGGATGAAAAAGAGATAGAATATGGTTTTAAGATAATAATAATAATAAAATCATAGTATATTTTTTATACATGATTTATTATTTTAGGATGGGTACAACACATTAAGATGAAGTCAAAGAATAAATAAACTTAAAGGAGTTGGTAAATACAATTACGTCTTCTTCAGTAGAATTCCTTTAGATATCCCCTTAAGGGATCGATGAATAATCTTTTGGAAGGATAAAAACCTATATAACTTGGATAAATATTGTTATAATGGGATTGGGTAGGGTTTTTTTTAGCTAATTTGATCAAAGTTATGTAAAGAAAATAGAGAAGGGGTGTCCTTTTATAAGTGAGGGGAGGAGAATTATTGTAATTTCTTAAATTTTAAAGTTAATATAAATTATGTTTTATATCCAAATGGATCCATGTTGATATAATTAGAATCTAAGATGATTATGAGACAAAATATTCTCATCCAATAAAATTTGGACAAGAATTGGTTATGTTTTCACCCTTATTTTTTAGTTTTAATGTACTGTACTATAATTCCATGTTTTTTTAATTATATTGGATTATTTCAAGACCAGGCTCTGAGATTACACAAGACTAAGAGGCCTATAGTAGAAAGAACGTATTTTTTAACTATTTTTAATGTTCATTAAATAATCGTGTGAGTGGGTTTTTATAACTTTAAACCAGTTCCAAAATAAAAAATCTGAGGGCACCATTGAACTCGGAGCATCAGAATTCACCTTGGAAGGGCCTAACATCGACCGACACAGGTCGACCGAAAAAGATAGTTTTTGGGACTTTGAGAAGAAAAAAATAACTTAAAAAATTTATTTTATTATTTTCTATTCATCGTTTCACAGCTACTCATCAGCCCTGCGGGATGAGGCGACATTGAATCCATTAATGAACCTCATTAATAAATCAGGGTGGTGACATTGCAACACGCATTGCGTCTTATTAAACAGAGATTCAGGGTTGGCGAACAACCCTAGAATTCCTCTAACGAATGATGAAGTAAACCTCTCCAATGAAGAATGTTGGCAAATTGGAAAGTAGTGAAGATACCCTTGGAGAGAGAATCAAAACTAGATATCTAAGGATAGTGATGAGCATTCTTCCAGGCATGGTTTTAAATATGAGTGATTGTTTTTCCCCTGTTCTTCCCTTCTAATAGAAGAACATATATCAACTCACTAACTAGTTGATCTATATATGAATTATTCTTGTTGGATTGGGAAATATTATTGTGAGTTTAATATCTGAAATTAAATCTTGGTGATTTGAATTATGCTTCGTGATCCCACTGACAAGAACTATTTCAGGACAATATGAAAAAGGATGATTTGTTCATTGGGTGTTCTCTGTGATACCCCCCCCCCTCTCCTTATTCTTCACCGAAAGACCCATGAGGTCACAACTGATCTTTTCTAATGGGATTCCAAATGAGGTCGGACATCGAGAGTGATGGATAAATGGAGAGGAGTATGCGGTAGTGACAGTGGCGCCATAAGAAACCAGGAAGCATAGATGAATCAGAAAACGGACCACCATAGTGAGTCGGGTGGCCTGCGGTGGCCCGTGGCGGCAACCATGGGTGGGAGGTGGCACGCCTCGGTTGCGCGTCGAGGCGGTGGAGGCCGCAACTAGTAGGGGCCACGATAATGTAGGGGGTGGTGCTGATTGGGTGTCTTATCTGTTTCAGTGACCCACAAGGCGGGTCGAGGTGTGTTTTGGAACATGGTCCACACTAGACCATGTATAGAGGGGAGGCGGTTGGCCTTAGTTGGCCACATGGTTGCATGAACCAGACACCAGTGTGACATTTGGTCTAGACCCAAGCTGGCCCACTGATATGGGCCATGCCGATGGAGTGAACCAGGCCAGTGGGTGGCCTGGGATAGAGGAGAACTAGCCCGCTATGCGAGCCGGGCCAGATAGGAAACTGGGCCACTCTGTGGCCCAGATGGAAAGAAATCGGTCTGACTACGTCAGAACAGGCCAGAGAATGCGGACTAGGTCGCTGGGTGACCTGTCGGACTGGACCCATGACCAAATCAAGCCGGGTCCAGCAAGGCCCAATGTGCCAGGCCACACCAGGTCGGGTTGGGTCGGTTGAATCGGGGAGGGTCATGTGGGACCCCAGGACGATTTGGTTTGGGTTGGTCCAACCAAGTTGGACTGGGCCCATATACAACCAGCCACTATTTACTAAAACATCAATATCCTTCAAACCAGGTATCTGATTGACACAACATCTATGGCGTTGGGACCCTTGCGATGAGACATTCCTCTAGGTATACTCTAAGTGAGGCTTCGTGATAGTTGATATGTGACCGATGGAGTGAGGAAATGATTCTACCAGAATTAAGTGTGCTACGAGCAGGAATACTACAGATGGTTGTGATAAAAAGGATATGACGAGCGGGACCTCGATGGTCTAGCAGCAAAGTGGACCTCATTGGTCCAGTATCCGGGCAGACCTCAGTGGTCCAGTAGTCATGCAGACCTCAATGGTCCAATATCTTAGTGGACCTGAGTGGTCTCGTAGTAGAGTGGAGCTCAGTGGTCCAGTATCTAGGCAGACCCCGGTGGTCCAATAGCTGAGCAGACCTCATTGGTCCAGTGGCCTAGTGGACCTTAGTGGTCCAATAGATGAGCAGACTTCTGTGGTCCAGTAGCTGAGCATACCTCTGTGGTCCAGTAGCTGAGAAAAACTCAATGACTCATTAGGGATGAGTCCCTCATCATACAAGATGATTCAACTTTACTACTCATAATCTTACTTTCAGTACTTTGAGTTATACATGGTGTGAGTTGTCATTGCTTTGTGGTCTTACTTTGTGGTCTTTACTTTGTTGTTTATGGTCCCTATTGAGTATTGTGTTACTCACCCCTACATAGGCTTCACCCGTACTTGTCATGTCTTATGTAGGTGATCAACACTTTGGTGGATACCTTGGTGGTCCGGGACTAGGTGGAACTCAGTGGGACGAAACAGACGAGCATACTTCTACGACTATAGGCAGCTACCCCTCACATACCCTTCACGTAGGCTCCCAAATAGATAAACCATGGAAGTTAAACTTTTCTTTGTGGTTTTGAGATTTTATTCTAGCCCCTTTTTACTTTCATTTTGTACTGTACTATCAATATTTATTCAATGGTTTTGGTGGCTTACTTTGTACTTACTTTCCATAGTTTGATCTTTGTTCATGTGTACAGGTTTAAAGAAATTACATCCCTTTTTGGGATATTCCTACTCAGTGCTAGTCGCAAACCCCTGGCCTATGGAAGGCGGGCTTGGGGTAGTCACAGTATGGTCCCTAGGGGACGGGTCATGATATAGTGGTATCAAAGGGTGGTCAGTTCTACTAGAAGAACTTAGAGTCTGTAAATTTTTATAGGGAAACAATGTTAAGTGTTTTGAGTTTGACTTTTAGGATAGGGAGTCCAAGGTTGTTGCGGTGACTGATGTATCCATACACCTGGACCCTGAATATTTCTTTTCCAACTTGGTATATCACTAATAGAAATTAAGGATATAGACATAGTTTAAAAACCCATGGTTACAATCTAAGATGTCCCCACGGGTTTTAAGTTACCCTTGGCGCTATGCCCCCAACCCTTGCGATTCCACCCCCAAATATTACCTAGTCGATTTCTCCTTTATGTGAGTTAGAGAACCTACTCTCCCAATTCTACCACCTAAACTCCCATTATTCTCCTACAATGATGTGGCTACCTAAACTCAGGACGATCCTCATCTGATGATGCGATCACCCAACCTCGGGATGATCCTCCGACGACGATGCGACCACCTAACCTCCATGCAATCCTCTTCTTCTGACGTGGCTCCACCACCGCCTCTGCCTTCAGACCACCCTCTTCCTCGAATCACATGTTTTTTCAGTCTTTAGACATTATAGGCACCCCTCCAAATCTCACCGGTGGGTGGTCCATGACTCCAAGATTTTTAGTGGAATGTGGTAGGGTGTGTTAGGGTTTGTTTTCTATTTCCTCAAATCTCTATTCTGTTTATGTTGTTGTGGTTTCAATTAACTCTGATTTTATCCAATACATAGCCGGATACATATGAACCAGGACAGTTCTAATTCCTCACATGCCCTCTCATTTATACCATGGAGAAGGGTTTCTTTGATTTTAGATTCACAACCTCTTCAATTTTCACTGGGTAAGATTTATTTGTTTCGATTTATTATCTTATTAGTTGTCACATTTGTCTTTGATAGGTTTTATTTGTTTTCACTTATTGCATCGGGTATGATTTATTTGATTTTTTGTTTGATTTTCATTGGGTTTGATTGTATTATGGAGTTTAAATATACAAATACTAGAAATCAAAAGTTATGATAATATGATTTTAAGATGGATGAAAGGTCTGTGGCAGGTTCTAAAAGAAAATTTCATAAATATATAGTATTCATTGATTATTATTACTTATGTTAATTTAAATATATGTTTCTTAGTGAATGATATATGAAATATCCCGATATTGTTGCAGTTGTTGATTAGAAGTAATGTTTAGAGGATTTAATAAAATTTATGTTGACTTATCAAATTTTTTAGAGAATAAAATTTTCCCATATAAATAAAATCCAATACAATTATGATGATTCGCATAGAACATGTTTGTTCCGAAACCACAATGTGATAGATGCATAAGAGATTTTTCCCCACAGGGTCTTATGCATTTCCATTTGGGTGTTTATTCTTAGGTTTTTCTTCTAGAGGTAAATACACACTACCCTATACCTACCTAATAATTATGATAGAAATAAAATTTTAGGTTATGAATTGATTAAGATAAGTGTTTACCCGAACCTTGATTTATCAATGTATATAAAATAATAAGGATTTTTTCATATGGTATTTTTAACTCCTTAAGCTTAGAACCATGGGTTTTCAAAGTAGATTGTTGATTACCTTGGTACTCTATATATCTCTATAGGTCCTTCATTGATGGATCTTGAATTTTTCCTTAAGTTTTGTAACCTGTTGAAGGTTGAGATTTTTTACTTACCTACTGGAAGTGTGGGGGATGATAAATATATTATAAAAACTATTAAAAAGGTGACTTGGATTGATATTTATTTCCATATCCATATCAGACTGTTGAATACTCCTTGAAACCTTTGTTGTTCAACCAATATTGATAGACCCCCCATCAAGTGTTTTCACTGATCTAGTGGGATCTATAATTGGTATGATAAAACAATTTCCTCTGGTTAGATTTATATTTTTCCAATTCCTACTGATTTTTTTGAAATATATAAACTGAACAATAAGAAGTTTTTTTTGAAGGTCCTTGTATAGAAAACTCAATTTCCATTCCAATTGAATTTGAATTTAATGTCTTAGCTAAGACTTTGAGGAACATGATGAAAAAAGAGGCTAAAATTCAAATAAATAATTCTTAGGAGAAGGTGATTACACCACTATTTGAAGCTAATCAAAGTGGTTTTCCTTCTATTAAATTTAATGATAATGATTCTTATAATGAATTAAGTTAATGTTGTGATAAAGTCATTTCTATTGAATCATTCAGTGATATCAATTATGAAATCAAGGATTGTCTTAAAATGGACCCTATTGAAGTTACTATATACATATGTGAATACATCAAGGGGATACAATATTATAAATAATAGTTATATTTAGATTCTATGTCAATGAAATATTAAGTCACTAAAATGGTATGTAAATGTGTCACCGTCATAATTTTTATTGAATATAAGGAGACATTTCTATCACTTTTCAATAGAAAATTGTCTATAAATGAATAAGAATTGAAAAGGAGAGTTTTAGGAGGTTGTTATTTTAGAAGTGGTCTTTGCACTAAAAAACCTATATTGGACCTATATAGGTGTCAAAGATTTATAGTTGGATTTTAAAGAAAATAGTATTAAATAACTAGATAGTTCTCTTATAAAGGTTAAATAAGCGTATGAAGATCTAATTATGAAGTTACAAAATGGATATGAAGAAATGTTAAAATACCTTGAATATGATATGTATTATATAAATATATAATGATTGGAGTAAGAGGTGAAATTGATAGATCAACAAGTCACCCAAGTTTAATCATAACATGTTTTTAGGAAAATATGAGTAGCTACTAAAAAAACTAATAATGATAATATTACTACCAAATAGACTTAGAATTGTGTCAAAATAACTTTAACTGATCCACTAATTTTTTCATTGTAAGATCATGGGGGAATGTGACAAACTATATTGATAAATCTATTGGTACTAATGCATTTTTATCTATTACCCATGGTTTAAAAACAAATTCATTACAAATATTGGTGTGCCTAAATAATTTGAATCCATACATATCATCAAATTTGGCTATGAGCATGAATAAAATACTTGGATCTCTAAATAAAGATCAAGATCATATTCTTTTTGTCCAAAAATTGAAATCAATAAAAACTAGATATAATACATACAATAAAAAAGTGAAGGTGATTTATTTGTCAATAATAGTGATACTGGACATTTGGATAGAAGTATAGTGAATGTTAGCATAATATGTCGATCTATGTAGGATATATAAGTTCTATATTCTAGGGGAGTAGACCATATTTTGAAAGAAGACATGTGGGAAAAATGAAGAATTCAAAAAATATGAGTAATCCATCTATAAGAAACTTATTTCAATATTTTGAATATATTTGTTAAATATGAAAAAATTTATCATAGTTAAGATTCTTGTTATCATATACCAACTCAACACAAAGTACATACTAATTTTAGAATAAGAACACAATAACAAGGTTGGTAAGAAAAGTAAATGAATCAAACTTGGGGAGAAAAACAATAAGGATATTATATCATATAATCTCAATAATTCAATGAAGGGGGTTGAATAGGATGTCAAAATAGAGATGAACTGCCTACAATATGGAATAATAGTCCAGATCATAGACCAATGAAAATTGTCCATTAATTTCATGACTGATGAAAGTGAGCTAAAGTAACAAATGAAATCAATTAAATAAAAGAATAATATAATTCATTTAATTAAAGATATCCTAGAAGAAGAAGGTTAATACTGACTTCAAAATAATGGTATTATAAATAATACCAAAGAGATACATGGAAGATACAAAATTCCAGGTCACACAACAAATAAATTCTTATCTTCACTTCAAGAAAAAGATGAGCTATTGATGTGAAAATCAAAAATATTAATGGCTCTAAATATCAAGATATTTATTGTAGAAAAAGTTCCTACACACATTAATTAGGTAGTTTATGTGCCTAAAGGATGTGTGATCATATGGAAAAAGTAATTGGTAAAGCCTAAAAAGATGAATCTAGTATAAAAGTATATAATTGACATATTTTATAAAGTAAGGTGAGTTTTACATATTTAATGAATGGAGAAAATAGAAGAAAAGATATTTTCCAATTATTTATATATTTTTCAAATCAAGGGTAAATATAGCTTTAATATATATCAATATTTAATATATGTAAAAAAATATTTTCTCAGTTGGGATATAAGCCATGACCCTATGACTCTCATTATGGAATTGTGGTAAATCCACATTATTACCTTGATTATTTGTTCCACTTTTTTTTGGGAATTAATGGTTCTAATGAAAAAAAGGTTTGAACTAATTGGAAGTTATTATCAATACACAATTGTGGGTTTTATCCATCATGGATCATTCAAACTGGTATAAATTTCTCATAAAAATACCAAAAAAAATTCAATGGTTTAGAATACAACTTATCTTAGAAAAAAACTATCCATGATGAAGACTATTGGGTAGAATTACTAGAAAATGGGTGGGGGTGGGGTGTGTAGGGGGAAGTGGGGGGGGAGTAGTGGGGGGTGCAGGTGGGGGGGGGGGGTGTTGTGGATGGTGTAGCGGGGTGCTGGGGGGGAGTGGTGATAGGGGGATGATATAGGGGGACTGGTGCTTGGTGGTACTGGGAGTCTGGGGGGAGCGGGGGTGCAGGTGGGGGTGGGGGTGAGCACTAGATGGGGGGATGAGGGCTGGGGGAGTGGTGCAGGGGGGATGGTGTAGGGGGAAGTGATGTGGGGGGAGTGGTGGTGGTGGTGGGGGGGTGGTTCAGGTGTGGGAGGGGGGCTGGGGGTCTGGTGATGGGGGGTGCTGGGGGAATGATAGGGGGGATGGGGTGGGGGGCTGAGGGATGGGGGAGAGTGGTGTTAGGGGTTGGTGTGGGGGTGTAGGGGGAAGTTGGAGGGGAGTGGTGTCGGGGGATGGTGTGTGTGTAGGGGGGTGTTGCAGGAGGAAGTGGTGTGGGGGGGAGTGGGGGTGAATGTGGGAGGAGTGGGGGTGAAGTTGGTGTGGGGGGGGGGGGCTGAGGGATGTGGGAGAGTGGTGTGGGGGTCGGTGTGGGGGGTGTAGGGGGAAATTGGGAGGGGAGTAGTGCAGGGGTATGGTGTGTGTGTAGGGAGATGTTGCAGGAGGAAGTGGTGGGGGGAATTGGGGGTGAATGTCGGAGGAGTGGTGGTGAAGGTGGTGGTGGGGGGGAGGGGGTGGCGCAAGTGTGTGCGGGGGGGGGGAGGGGGGTAAGTGCATGTATGGGGGGCTGGTCCAGGAGAGGATGGTGCAGATGTGGGAGGGGGGGGGTGGTGTTGGGGGGGTGGGTGGGGGTGTAGGTTTAGGAGGGTGTCAACATGCCATGTTTTGGTAAAACTAGATTTTTGATTTATACCCTTAATGATTTTAAACGGTTCAGACCCCATTTTTCCTTATCCTCAGTCAATTGGGGATTAGGTTCATCCAAGGTGTCTCCCCCACCTTTTTCTCTTGGTTTTAAGATTCTCTACAGTTAAAATTCTTATGGTGTTGATTATGTTTAAATATACCCTATAATACATATACATTTTAAAAATTACAGTGCCTATCATCGAAGGATTTATCATAAAACCTTTTGGAAAACATCTTGGGTATAATGATTTCGTTTTTATAAATTTGATATCTTCTCAATTTATACTTGTTTCCTTATCCTCTCTTTCTTTTTATTATTATTAAAGCTATAAATTATTGTCAATATTTTTCCTAACCTACAACAATCAAAGTGGGTTTCCACAAGAGCATTAAGTTTCTATAGCAAAATTCTATAGATTAGATATATAATTATTTAGAGGAGACATGTATGTTATAGATTAGTTTTTATTTTATTTTCTTTATCGCATCAACCAATTAGTCCTCTTAGCACTTTATATAGATAAAGTATAGTTTTATTTTGAAAATGGGTCCAGAAGGGGATTGGAGGCGGCTATGCGGTTGTCTATACAGGGGAGGGAGATTGGGGTAGTGGAGAGATTAATTTATGATCTTCATTTTTGTATTCCATTATACTGTGTTTCTTCTGTTTTCTTTTCCTTCAGTGTGAATGCCCAACGTATGGAAGAGTCATGTCGAAATACTACTATTGAAGCACACTTTCCCTTGTAGTACCCCCACTATAAATGTGAGAATTTGGAAATCAAATTTGGGAAGTGTTTTGGAAATGAACAGAATAAGGAAAATGGAAGGGAATGAGAAATATAAGATGAAAATGAGTTCCTTTATATTCTATTTGTTTATAATATATTGACCATGCACAACTTTTTTAATATGATTTAATATGGTAATTGAGATATATATTGGAAATAAATGCTAATAATAGAATATGAAATGAAAATGATAATATGGAAGAATGGGGTATGCTTCATGGATCTGTTATTTCTATTGTTTATGCATGTAATGATGTAATGATTATTGATATTATGATGAAAAATGTGTGTGTTTGTAGCTATTTTGTGTTGACATGAACACCATAAATTATCAGTCCATTGAGAGTGATGAAATGATGATATTGTGGTAGTAATAGAAAGGAATTTTAGAATCTATAATGGTAATGGATTCGTGTATCATTTATCATCCCTGATCACACATATATATAAGAAGTCATTATATCTCATTTCTTTTCCCACTATTTCCTTATAGGTGGTTTCTTATGATGGGGTGGTTTCTATCCACCATTATCGATGAAATTGAGTTCATCATCAGAATTGGGTAATATTTACTCTGTTTTTATTCTTTGGCTAAATTTTAATTTGGGATTTTGTGATTTTTTGGGTTCTTTATATTTTTTTAGTGTTTTCTAGATCTCGTTGAGGTGGATTCAAGTTGTGGTTGATGAAGTCTTACACGTGTATTCATAGGTAGTCATATATATATATATATAAGTTCCCCCATTTATATATATTCACTCATAGAAGTATGAATATATATACATTGGGGCTAGGTTTTCTTATATATAGATATGAAAAATTCATACATGTGTAAGTGTAAAGGGCTATATGAAAGTATAAACATATATTTAAGGATCCCTTGTGCATATGTGTCCATGAAAATATGTACATAGGGTCTAGTTTTCCTTATATATATGTGAATTTGCATATGTGTGCAAGCGGAAAAAGGAAGATTCGAGTTGTCGTTGTAAAAAGTAGCGCGACTTGAGGTTGAAGTAAGTTCCCTCTACCTAACCCTTTAATTTGAATTCTACAATTTCTTGAGTATTTTAAAAACTTGTTTTCATTATTATATAATGTGTGTATTCTATCAAAATTGGTTGTGGCTCTTTGAAATGACATTTTAACCTATTTTACATGATTTCCCTAATCCTTCAACATGGACTAGTAGAAAGTTTCATCCAACTCAATAGTATAAAATGAAATTTTCTTCACATTAGAGATGAAAATGTCCTTATTTTGAGAAAACATGAACCAAACATTCTCATAAAAATCTAAATCTTAAATAAAATTTTTGTTTTCATTTCATCAAACACAAACAACTGTCCTTGAAAACATGAAACTTTATTCAGTAACATCACTGTTAAACACTTGACCAAAAAAAGATAGAATTTAACCTATTAAAATAAATCCACCTAGGCATGATTCTAGGTGTGACTAGGGGTTTCACACCATGAATCCCTACCCCTAGAAATTTCATGGCTTAAACTAAGGTTCACACATAGAAATGTTTGAGATAGGGGTTCACCCCTCAACCAACACCATTAAAGGTATAAACCTGATGGGTCACAACATGAAAGGATATAGTATCTTAAATTTCAGTTATTTTTACCCTGAACCACCACTGACTTCCACCCAAACCCCAAAGGTTTCAACAGGGGACTCAAACCAAATACAAAAATACTATTTAAGAACATCTAATGTTCAAATTTCTGATCCAAATTCCAATTTAATAAATAAATCATGCTTCATATTAAAATCACAAATTTCCTCCATAAATAATGAATTGGAAACCTATGGGGAATTACAAACTCCCCACCTTAACACTTCTCATCCCCGAGAATCAATGGTATTCGTCAAAACATGTCTCACAAACTACTACGGTTTTCAATACCTTGAGAACTCAATATTCTCCATCTCTGAATTCTAAACATGTTTCTGTTACACACATCCAAACATCAAGGCACGCATTGCATTAGAATTAAAGAAACTCACTCACTACAAACACTGACACCAAGCAGGATCCCACTACACCCATATATACAGACACTCCTCGGTGTCTTCAACTGATTCATCCCAAATCTTATGGTTATCCCCACCATACTAATCTCCTCGTAAAGGTTAACTAAACATCATGGATCTCCTAACCATATGAATTTTCAACTGATAATGATCTTCCAATGGTCTATCTACCTGGTAATTGGATTTTGAAAAATGATTTCAATGCGGTTTTCAGCTCACTGCATACAACCCCATGGAAAACACTAGTCCATTCTTCTCTGGATGGATTTTCCTGAAATTTCTTTGTTTCACCTGCTAGTGTGCTATTGAATCTCTCAATCATGATGACTTAACCTCTTGAGGAATCATGAGATCATATAATACCTACACTAAAGTTTGATTCCTAACTCCCAGAGTAATTTCATAGTTGGATCACCAACTACTTGCTTCCTCCATCATGCTCCCACTCTAAGCACTAACTCAGCTCTGATGTGATTCACCCTTAGATCACTCAAAAACCATCCTAACCCCAATTCCAATTAACTAACTCCACTCAACACCACATCTGAACATCAAATCTAGTATTACCCAAGGAAACCAAAAGGATAGAATCTTCCCACACACTAACATCACTTTTTCACCTCAATCGTTCAATGATCGACCTCACTACAACAACGACCCATACGACATGAGGTTTAATCACCCAAAACTGATATGATTCTCCCCACTATAGGAGTAACATTTTCATTGAACTTCCAAACCAAAAAACCTGGTCTCTATAGCCCATATTCTATCCATTACTATATGAAAATGTGGTCGACCCACTTATCCCTAAATTTTAATATGAAATACCCATCTCCACAGACTATCGGTTCATTATAAATCACCCATGCCATCCAATAATATTCAATAGTGTGATCCCCACTCTATGGATTTCCATACATGGTTCATATGGCTTCTCATACGCTACTACCCAACCGCTGATCCAAACAGGTCCTATCAGAAAACCTCACTGACAATACCCCTTCCAAGGACCAAAACCTTAAGCTATCAGGGGGTGTTATGGGTTTTGTTGCAAGGGGCAGGGGAGGGTGCATGGGGTGGGTGGGGGTGTTCTGAGGGCAGAGGGAGGGTGTGACCGAGGGGGTCCAAGGGATGTGTAGGGGGAGTAAATTATTTTTCAATGGGTAGGGTGTAGGGGGTGGGCATGGGGTGTGTGCTGGGGGGTGCAGTGTGTAGGGGGTGGGAAAGTGGTGTGGGGGGTGGGCAGGGGGTGTGCTGGGGAAGGGGGTAGAGGGGTGTGTAGGGGGAAGGGTGAGGGGGTGGGGGGGGTGTAAGGGGGAGGGGTTCAGGGGGTCCAATGGGTGTGCAATGGGTGTGCATGGGAGGGGGGTGTGATGGGTTCTTTAGCAAGGGGAAGGGGTAGGGTGTATGAGGGGTGTACTAGGGGGTGGGGTGGGAAGGGGGTGTGCTGGGGAAGGGGGTAGGGGGTGTTTGAGGGGCAGGGTGAGGAGGAAAGGGGTCGTTCTAGGGGGAAGGGGTAGGGGGTGTAAGGGGTAGGGGGAAGGGTGTTGGGGGGGGGGGTGTTTCGGTTCTTTTTCAATGGGTAGGGTGCAGGGGGTGGGAAGGGGGGTGAGGGGGGGTGTAGTGTGTAGGGGGTGGGCTAGGGGAGGGGTGCAGGGGGGAGGGGGCAAGGGGAAGTGGGGTGTGTTGGGTTCTTTTGCAAGGGGTAGGGGTATGGTTCATGGGGTGTGCTGGGGGGGTCCAGTGTGTAGGGGGGCAGGGGGTGTGCACATGGGGGGCAGGGGTGTGTTCTAAGGAAGGGGGCATGGGGTGTGTAGGGGGAAGGGGGTGTTCTAGGGGTAGGGGTGGGGGGGTACAATGGGAAGGGGGTGAAAGGGGGTGCGTCCACCAGGAAGCCAGTGTAGGATGAGCTAGTAATTCTTCCCATGTGTGGGGTTTTATTTGAATTTTTATATCTCATTTTCTCCCATATTTCAAATCATCAAAAATTACTTGGGAAAAAGCATAGGACAAGGCATGATACATTCCAACAACCTTTTATCTATAAAATACAATCTTCTCAATAGCCAACACAACTAAACAGTTCTGTTTTTTATGGAATGGAGAGACATATAGCCATAGTTTTAAAGAATGTTTATAACCCTATATCCAAAGTTTAAAGATGTGAAAAAAGGCCTATAGCCATAGTTTTCAACCGTGGATATATGTATTTCAGGAAATAGGATTCTACCATGATTTGAACCATGGTTATAATGGTATATCCATGGTTTGAAACTATGGATATAGGTTTTTCTCTATATCCATGCTAATACCATCCAAAATTTATGAAACCATGGAAATAATAGATATCAATAGTTTTTGGGCCAATAGACATGGTTCCAAACCATGTCTATAGCCTTATTTTGTAGTAGTGCATGAAAACACTAGTTGAATGCATCTTTTAATGTTTTATCATGATATTTTTGAGTCAAAGTCAACTATGTAGGTATAATCTATAAATCATGATACATCTTGATCGCTTTTAGGATGCCTCCACATAGACAGCCAGCCAGGATTCTAATGTGGGACCAACAGGATTGTCTATAGAGTGATGAGGCTTCGGTACATGGACTGTTTCCTGAGATGGCACCTTTGGGAGGTGTCCTAGCTTTACCACCATCGTTTGGTCAGTAGTTACTACCAGAGCTACCAGTATTAGATGCACATAGGCTTAGTGGATTACATGAGTTCCAGATATAGAGACCTCCCAGGTTCAGGGGAGAGATATATCATCAAGTCACTAAGGATTGGATGGAGGCGATGACACGAGTCTTCCGCTTAGTGAGGATTCCACTTGACCAGATGGAAGTTCTAGTTGTGATCCTTCTACAGGGCTCAGTAGGGAGTTGGTAGAGTTTGATGATCTAGAGGCATGAGGAGTGGATCCTCAACTGGTCTGACTTCAAGTCACTTTTCTAGGAGGATTTATTCACTACGACTTTGCACTAAATACACATATAGAAGTTTCTTCACCTATAGTAGGGTATATTTACAGTGGTTGAGTACTTTTAAAGTTTCAAAAACCTCTCTCATTACTCTAAAAATATGGTATGACACCCTTTCTTCAGGGCCCAGATCTTTGAGTAGGGACTCTGATGGTAGATTAGGACATCGATGACTTCCCTTAGAATCCCTATGCAGGATAGGGTGTTGGAGTGAACTCTACTAGTAGAGAGCTTCCTCATAGAGAAAGAACTGATGGTGGGAGCTACCACCGAGCGACATGTGGCCGAGTCATCCATGGAGGGTAGCTGATAGATTACGCAGAGGCCCAAATGGGCCAGACCATTCAGAGGAGGACCCTAGGACTTAGGGTCGGTGGTATGAGGCTCCCAAGGCAGAGGGAGTCATTAGGGGACAAGAGTATGCTTCGCGTGAAACTGGAAGGGGCACATGGATCATGATTTGTTGAATCACCGCATAGAGAATTGATTGACGGTCGAGGGACCACTGAGGTAGTGACAGAGATAGAAACATAGTGGTCCTCCAAGCTAAGGACATGGAAGAGGAGTGGGATGAGTGGAAGGAGGTGGTAGCAGGTACGAGGTACTACAACCACCACCCCCAGGTGGTCTACTAGAGGCTCCATGAGCTGGTAAACAGGGGAAGACTCAGCACCATCCAATTGAGGCCTATGGTCCTGATTTCCTAGAGATTATACAAGGTATGATCATTGTATTCTACTCTTTATATGCAATTATTATAGATGCAGGTTCCATTCACTCTTTCCTTTCCATAGACCTTGTTCAGAGCTTAGAGATTCCGATCGAGTTGTTGGCTTGATCCTTATGAATAGATACTCCTATGGGAGGGGATTTGACTAAGAAACACTGGTGATGATAGTGTGAGCTTACTCTTGGAAGTGATATATTCATCTAGATCTTTTAGTATCGGTGTTGAGGCCTTATGAAGTTATTCTGGGTATAGATTGGCTATCAGTAGTTCATGCTCAGATCGACTGTTTTAGATGCACTGTGCAGTGAGTTTGTGGAGATGGGAACCTATTTTTTCTTTTTCAGTGAGAAGGAAAATGGAGAATCATGGTATAGAATCACACGTAAGAGGGTGAATCTGATCACTCATCAGTTGGCTACCATGATCCTTCGTGCATTGGATGAAATGAGTCTATAGTTTCTTACAGTGGTGGTTGAGTACGAGGATGTATTTTCAAAGGATGTTCTAGGAATACCTCATTGGAAAGAGGTAGAATTATTCATTGATCTATAACATGGTACAAAACTAATATCTACACCTACATATCAGATGGATCCCACTAATCTCAATGAGTTGATGGTACAGTTGGAGGACTTACAGAGGAAGGGGTTCATAAGTCCCAACGTTTCACCATGGGCATCCCCAGTGTTGTTTTCCAAGAAGGAAGACAGAATCATGAGGTTATGCATGGAATTCCAGTGCCTAAACTGGGTGAATATGAATAACAGGTATCATCAACCTAGGATTGATGACATCTTACATCAAATGAAGGGATCAAGATGGTTATCAAAGATATACCTCAGATTAGGCTATCACCATCTTCGAGTACAAGATGAGGACATCTCAAAGGCTGCTTTCAGATGTCTCTATGACCACTATGAGTACTTAGTGATTCTGTTTGGAATGAATAATTCCCCAATAATTTTCATGGGACTCATGAATAGGATCTTCCATCCATACATGGACCGGTTTTTAGTTGTCTTCATTGATGACATCTTAGTGTATTCAGCATTCGAGGAGGAGCATCCGATACACCTGAGGATGGTTCTAGACACACTCTGAGAGAACCAAATTTACATAAAGCTCTCAAAATGTGAGTTCTAGATATGAAAGGTCCAATTCTTTGGACATGTCTTCTCATAAGATGGAGTTTTAATGGATATAATGAAGATCGAGGCATTTCTTCCTTGGGAGACACCCAAGAGCGTTATCGAGATATAGAGATTCCTTATGTTGGATGGGTACAATCAGGGGTTTTTACCTGGCTTCTATAGAGTGGAAGAACCCATGATGATGTTGATGAAGAAGAGAAAACCCTTCATATGGATAGAAAGATTCCAGTAGAGCTTTTAACAACTGAGGCAGAGCATAACGATTGCTCTTATCTTGAGGCTCCTAGAGGAGGGAATTGACTACGTGGTGTTTTGTTATGCATCAGAAACCAGGCTTGGTTGTGTCTTGATGCAGGGGAAAGTAGTGATTGCATATGGATTATGAAAATTGAGACATAATGATTAGAACCATGTGACTGATGACCATGATTTGGTAGTAGTAGTCTTTGCACTAAAGATGTGGTGACACTACCTTATGGGAAAATGATTCATCATCTAATCTGACCATAAGAGTCTTAAGTATATATTTTATTTGAAGGATATGAATATGATACAATGATGTTGGATAGAGTTCCTCCAAGACTACAACTTCAAGATAATCTATTCTCATGGGAAGGGGAACATGGTGGCAGATTCTCTCAGCAAGAGATTGAGTTCACATCTACTAAAGGAGGCCTCAGATAAGTTGGCCTCACTTATGATATCCTTCTTAGATAGAGAGTATATAACTTTTTCTTTATTATATGGTAGTTTCCCCTACATTCTTATATCTATTAAGGGAGGAAAAACTCAGAGATTCTAGCTGCGAGACTATATGTGCCCAGATGTCCACATGGCATACCCCTAATGGATATTCAAAAGGTGGGAAGCACGTCATCCTTTTCAAAGGATGCACTATAGTAACAGTGGAATTTTGGGAGGAGGTTTTGAGGGAGTTCCATACATACCATTTGGTGGTACATCCAGGTGCGAAAAAGATGTACTAGGACCTCCGATGTTAGTACTAGTGACTGGGGATAAAGAAGGCAGTGATAGAGTTTGTCTTGAGATGCCTCACTTGTCAGAAAGTGAAGGATGAGTACCAGGCTCTATCAGGTTTGACACAACCCCTAGAGGTAATAGAGTGGAAGAGGGATGATATATCGATAGAATTCATGATGGGCTGACCACGTACGTCCAGGGGGTACGATACCCTCGGGGTGATCATAGACAGACTCACCATGTCAGCCCACTTCCTACCCATTTGAGAGTGGGTTTTAGTTGAGAGATTAGGATAACTCTACGTGTAGGATATTTTTCGACTCCAAGGAGTACCATCTAATATAGTCTCATATCGTGATGCATTTTTTACATCTCGGTTGTGGAAGGGATTACAGGAGGCGTTTGGGACTCAGTTACGCTTGAGCATAGTCTTTCGGCCATAGATGGATGGTCAGATGGAGTGGACCATACAGACCATGGAGGATATAATTCAAGCTTGTGATATAGATTTTGGTCGTAGTTGGGAGGACCACCTACCACTGGTGGATTTTGCGTACAATAACAGCTACCACTCCACCATCGGTATGGCACCATTCGAGGCACTGTATGGATGACCATGCAGGTCACTCTTATGATAGATAGATGTAGGGGAGGCAATACTCATGGGTCCAGAGATGGTACATGCTACTATTGAGAAGTTCTGGTTCATCCGAGAGTAGATAAAGACTGCACATAGGAGACAAAAGTCCTATGTTGATAGGTGATGGAGACCCTTGGAGTTCGAGGAGGGGGAGCACATATTCTTACAGGTCTCTCCTCGATGAGGGATATAGAGATTTGGTCGGGGAAACCAGTTGTATTTGAGATTCATCATCCATTTATAGAATCTAATAATAGTCAGAGAGGTGGCATACATATTGGTTGTACCAACACAATTAGAGATGTTGAACGACATCTTCTATGTGTCACAAATTAGGTGATATGTGCATGAACCTTCTCACATCATCGACAATGATGATCTGGAGATTGATGATGGGGAGACATTTTCATAGTACCCAGTGTAGATAGAGGATCGACAGGAGAGGATCCTTCATGGATGGTCGATTCCTTTGGTGTGTGTTCGTTGGAAGCATGGGAATCTCCAAGAGAGAACGTGGAAGTAAGAGGATTAGATTCATTCTCAGTACCCCCATTTGTTTGATTATCCCTTATTTTGTATTACGGGGATGTAAATCCCTAAAGGAGGGGGAAATTTAACGTCCCATAATTCCATGTAATTTTTATAAATTATATTGGATTATTTTGAGACAAGGATTTGAGAAAGAACGTGATTCTGAGGATTGGAGTGGCATGAATTTATTCGAAAACTATTTTTAAAGTTCATTAAATAATCATATGAGAAGGTTTTTTTAACTTTTAAACTAGTTCCCATATCAAAAATATGAGGGCACCAGTGAACTCAGTGCGTCAGGATTCACCTAAGAAGGGCCTAACATCGACTGGTGTGGGTTGAATGGAAAATATATTTTTTGGGACTTTAAGAAGAAAAATAAAACAACTTAAAAAAGTTATTTTATTATTTTATCTTCATTGATATGCAGAAACTTGTCAGGAATATGGTACAATGATGAGGTGATGCTGAATCCATTAATGAACCTCATTAATGAATCAGTGTGGTGACATTACAACACACATCACATCTTCATTCTTTAATTAAACAAGGATTCATGGTTAATGAACAACCATGGAATTCCTCTGATGAATAATGATGGAAACCTCTCTAACAAAAAACACCAGAGAATTGGAAAGCGATTACGATACCCTTAAAGAGAGAATTAGAACTAGAGATTAATGGATGATGAAAGACGATCTTCCTCAACCAATCAACTTTTCCCAAGAAGGGGTTTAAATCTGAGTGATTGTTTTTCCAGTGTTTTTCCCTTCTAATCGAAGAATGCGGATCAACTCAGAAACTTTTTGATCCGTGGAATAATTATTATTGTGGGATTTCGAAATATTAATTCATGTTTGATATCGGGAATTAAATCATGGTGATTTGAATTATTATTTGTGATTCCACTGATAAGAACAATTCCGGATCGACACGAAAAAAGGCTGGTTTGTTCATTTGGTGTTCTCTTTGAACCCACCTTTTCTTGTTAATCACCGATAGACCCACGAAGTCATGCCAAATCTTTCTCAAGGGGATTATAAGTGAAGTTAGACCCTTGAAGTGATGAGAAAATGGTGAGGAGTATGCGACATGGATAGTGGTACCCTAAGAAACCTAGAAGTGCAGAAAAAATAGAAAATGAACCCCCAGAGCAAGTCTGGTGGCCTGTGGAGGAGAATGTTTGTGTGCCCTGATGAAAAACCAATGAGGTGGAGGTAGCGTCCATTCAGGGTCATGGCGGTGTAGGGGGATGGTGCCGGTCGAACGCCACGTCGGTTCGAGCGGCCCGTGAGGCGGGCTGCGGCGTGCATTGGAACGTGGTCCACACTGGACTGCGCACAGAGGGGAGGCGGTCGAGCTCAACTGTCCATGTGGCGGCATGAACCAGATTATAGCATGGAGTTTGGGCTAGACCCAAGAGAGCCCGCCATGCGAGCCAAGCCAGATAGGAAGCCAGGCCACTGTGTGGCCCAGATGGGAAAAACTGGTCCGACTAAGTTGAACCGGGCTTGGTCTAGCAAAGAGCAATGGGCCTTTCCACTAGGCTAGGCCGGACTAGGTTGGGTCAGGTCAACTGAATCGGGGAAGGCCATGTGGGACCCCGAGCCAGGTTAGTTCGGGTGGGTCCAACCAAGTCGGACTGGTCTTGGACGCAACTGGCCCTTATTGGCCAAAACGTCAATATCTTTCAGACCAGGTGTCTGATTGACATACAGTATGTGATGTTGGGACCCTTAACATGAGACAGTCCATTAGGTATACTCTAAGTGATAATTTTTAGAAGTTCATATGTGACTGATGGCTTGAGGAGTAGATTCTCTCGGAATCAAGTGCACTGTGAGCAAGAATCCTACAACTGGCTAGAATATAAAATATATGATGAGCGGGACCTCGGTGATCCAGTAACAGAGTGGACCTCGGTGGTCCAGTAGCCGAGCGGACCTCAGTGGTCCAGTAGCTGATAAGACATTAATGGTCGAGTTGCCGAGCAGACCTTGGTCTTCCAATAGATCAGTGGACCTTAGTGGTCCAGTAGCGGAGCAGACCTCAGTGGTCTGGTAGCCAAGCAGACCTCAGTGGTCCAGTAGCAGAGTGACCTCAGTGGTCCAATAGCCCATTAGACCTCAGTAGTCTAGTAGTAGAGGCAACCTCCATGGGCCAGTAGCCGGACAAACATCAGTGAATCGTCAGGGATGAATCCCTCAGTAGTACAAGATTATTCAGCTTTATGATTGATAATATAACTTTATATACTTTGAGTTATACCTAGTGTGAGATGTCTTTACTTTTTGGTCTTGATTTGTGGTCTTTCCTTTGTGGTTTGGGGTCTCTATTGGGTACTATGATTCTCACCCTTGCACGGGCTTCACCTGCATGTGTCGTGCCTCATGAAGGTGATCGACACTTAGGCAGAGACCTCGGTGGTCTTGGACCAGGTGGTTCTCAATAAGATAGGGTAGATAGGTGTAATTACATGGCTACATGCAGCTACCCTTCACCTACCCTTTAGGAAGGGTCTTGAGTAGACATACCATGGTAGTTGTACTATACTTTTTGGGTTTTGGGATTGTATTCTTTCCCCTTTGTACTTTGAGTTTTCATTGTACTCTCAGTAGTTGTCTTAGTGATAGTTGTGGTTTACTTTGTGTTTACTTTCCACAGTTTGAGTTTTTTGTGTTTGTACAGGTTTAAAGGAAATGCCTTCCCTTTTTGGTATATTCCTAATCAGTTCTAGTCACCAGCCCCTGACCTATGGAAGGAGGACTTGGAGTAGTCATGGAATGAGCCCTAGGAGATGAGTTGTGACATTTAACCCCACTAACACTTTTGACAATTACTACAATATTAATGTTTTCTACCCTTAAAGGGTCAATAATATTTCCATAAAAGAAAATATGAATCATAAACTTACCATGGTTGATATTTTCAACCATATATAATTAATTTGGCTAAAAATAAGTTATTATGATTTTTAAATCATTTAATAAATTATTATTTATTATAAAATATCATTAATGTCATTTTTTACACTTTTAATTTAATTTGACTTTAAATACATCAAGAAAAATAGGTAATTAGAACACAGTCTTTTAAATCATCCATAAAATGTAATATATATCTATAAAATTAGTGTAACGTAATAATTCACCCAAATTTTATTACTTTTAATATTTTTATAATAATTTGTTTTAGTTTTCTTTCAATTGAATAAATATTGTGTCAGTATTGCGTAAGCATTTAAGATAATTATTCAATAACTAAAAACTAGAAATAAATTACCATGAAAAAAAATCATTCATGCTTAAAATAACCTTTAAAAACAAACATAATTTGTATTTATCCCTATCACAAAATATTATAGGTATTAAAAGCAAGAAAGTGACATTTTAAACTTTATCTTTTACTTAAATATTATAAAGGTCAAAATCAAAAGAATATAGAACCAAGTTGACATAGTTTTTAAATTTTGATGGAAATTACTAAACTCTACTCATATAATAAGATGAAATAAGTTTTAGGGTAATTTTTATCCCTTATCATATTATATTTAACCTTAATAACCTGATTTATCCTCATTATTATTACAATTATTTACTATGGTTACTATCTATAATGAAAAAAATAAAAGGGTAATATTTATAATTTTTAGACCACCTAATTCCAAATATCAAACCCATTTTTCATTATTCAATTTATAAAAGTGTTAGTAATTAATTTAAAATAAAAAAACAAAATGAAAAGAAATATTATTTTTCAGGAAAATGTTTTTTAAGTATAAAAATGTTTTTTACTAAATTAAACTATAAAAATGATTTAAATGAACATAATTGGATTATTAATAATATAATAGAACTAATTTTAATTTTAAACCATTTTAAAACCAAATGTTACTTTTTGATTCTTGTAACCAAATGTTACTTTTTGATTCTTGTTACTTTTTGATTCTTGAAAAATATAGTTTTCAATGAAAATCAGTATTTTTCACTATTCACTGGAAAATCAATCTTTATAGAAAAAATATGAAAATTTCACCCTAAGTTAATTTTTATATGATGATTTCAACAATTATATTAATTTTATAAAATAAAATTTCTATTTTTTAGAAATTAATTATAATTTCCACACGAAAGGAAAAATAAAACCAATTTGGAATATAAAATGATTTTACTGAAAATTAAATACTTATCTATTAGTAAATACATTATACAAGACCTTTATACATATTTTAGTAATGTGGTTAACCTATTTATACCTTTAAATTTAATGGTTAGGTTATAATGATCATATTTAAATAATATTTCATGGTTTATTTAAGGTCATTGTTGTGTGTTGTATACGCTATCAACACAAAGTTCTTTTAAAATATTGAGGTGTTATATTATACCCCTATTCAATAAATCATGCCCTCAAAATTTGAACTTGTGCTCAGTTTTACATTTGAGAATACCTTTTTTTTAAAACCCATTGCATAAAAAGAGTTAATAAAACTTCCTCTAATAATAAAAGGTAAAGAAAAATACAAAGGTCATCTGGAATAACACAAATCTAGGTTTCCAAATAGAAGAAAATTTATGGTAAGTGAAAATAAGGATATGGAGAAGAAATATTATTCCCAAGGACTAATAGATGGTGATAAAGAACACAGTCAGAATAAAGTTAATGATCACAAAACCATAAATCTGTGATGGGTGAAAAGACCATAAATTCATAGAAAATGGTCATAATAAGAAAAAAATTTCATTTCAAGATTTGTTTCCTAGATTTGAGTAATTAATTTTCCATATAGACCAAGAACATAAGGACATATACTTACTCAAAAAGTATAATTTCATCCTTCAATCAATTTCTACCACAGTATCATTCTTTCTCCAAACAATGAATAATTAGGATGATTTTTTCATACCGAAACCATTTAAATTAACTTTTAATAGATCATAAGATCCATACAAGAATGAAAATTATTATTTTTTATCTATACATATTTACCAAAAACAAAATAGTTATTAATAGATATCCAATATAATAAAATCATCTCTAAAACTTCAATAGTGACACCCAAATATCAACTTAATCCATTTAATAAATATTTATCTTTAAAACCCTTCAAAATATATTGGAAAAATAAAATTAAAAATCAAAAAAATTAGAAAGAAGGTAACTAAATTTCCAAAATCAACTTAACATTAATCCCTCGAACATCATAAAGTAATCCTTAATATCACATACAAAATATTTGAATACCTTGATCCCCATAAAAACTCAATCAAATGATAAATTCTTAAAAAAATTAACTATATCCTTATTCCTTAAATAAAATAAACAATTATCAAATATATTCCCTAAATTCGAAAATGCAGTAAAATCCATCATAAATTAATTTTTAATGAAATCACTAATAATTTTCATCGTCACCAATATGATCCAATTTACTTTATCAATGCAACTCCACCATTGTTTTATGTAATAATTTAGAATATTTTTTAGAATATTTCAATGATAGGGATTGAGTCATCATTGAACTCCATTGTTTGGAGAACCTTGGTGTAGTAATATTAAAAATATTAAAAATATTCTATCACACATGAATAGTTTTTCTAAAATAATGAAATAACTCCCAAAATAAGTATCAAATATGAAATTAATAATGCCATTAAATATAGAATGTGGGTTTTACCCTCAGAATGACGTAAACATTGTGCATTTTGGGTGTTAGGATTAAGTGTAATTGTGGATGGATTATTAAATAAATAATTAAATTTATTTATTTAATCATAATGAACTATATCCTTCAATATAATCTCTATTATTTAAAAACCCTAGGGTTAGCTTCATAACCCTATGGATTGAGAGAGGTGCTATTGGAGGTGTGTTCTTGGGTGATTTATAATTGATCATGGTGTAGTGATTAGTGTGACAATGATGTTCATGGATCCCACCAATGAAAATGAAATAGAATCATTATTCTTTGATGATAAATCCAAAGTAAATGTAGGATATTTTTTTGGATTTAATCACCTATTGTTTATCCCATTTTAAATGCGAGTCAATCCTTATAACAAGATTAATTCGCAGATCGATGATTGATCTACATGTTTTTATTTATCTTCCAACAGTTAGGAATTAATGAAATTTTGTATGTTTATTGGTTATTTATAGATTTTTGAAACAATAATGAATCGAGTCCATCCTGGACAATGGATGAGGTTCATTCCTCTTATTGTGTTTTGGGCCTCGCAACAATTCATTGTGCATTTATCATCAACATTGAATTTGGTTGGAGGTTCGACAAATTCTAGGTGGATGATCTTTGAAAAATTTAACTTAAGAACAATGGGTCATCAACATGGATTTGGGATTGGGTTTTATAGCAGGATCGAGGTTCCAAAATGATCAGTGACAACTGAGGTTTGTATCAAAGACCCACAGTCCATGGTTTTGTGTGTTGATTACAACAGGGTGTGATGAGGAAAATTTCCTGAGTGGTTTGGATGACTGAAATCTAGTTACCAGTGAAAACTTAGCTTAGTCGATCCTTGATCTATATTTATTAGTAGATAGAGTAGAAAAATAAATGGTGTTTGTGGAATAAGTGAGACATGTATAATAGTCATGATTTTCTTGGAAAGTCCTGACCACACAATTTATAATTCAGGAACACATGTCATGTAGTACCCTTTGTATGGAAGTTAGGGTTTTAGCATGGAGATAAATATTACACTCTGTGTGGTGGATCCAAATGTTGTAAACCTTATCCATCCGTCTTAGTGTGTACATAGAGTACATGAACATAAATCCATGTAGTGATACACACCATGTGTGTCGAGTCACATGCGGTGTACACCTTGGCAGGTAGCTCAAAGTGTTTAGAGAGTACATGCCCAAGAGGCCTTGTGACCCCACATGTCATGTTGTGGGGTCACATGCTATGTAACCCAGATGAATTAGTTCATATAGGGAGTACATATCCAGGAGACCATGTGGCCCCACATTCCATGTATGGAAGGCTACACACTATTTACTTCAGAAGGTACATGATCATGGGTAGACAACACACACCAAGTGCCAGTCTGACCCCTACACACAATGTGATGTGAAGTAAACCCAGTGTAATTTGGAGAGTATATGGGAATGATCCTGGACATGACCAGTGTATATGAGAACATGTTATAACATATGAGCTTTACTAGAAAACATGTCGATTACTGGCCTACCACTACATTCCATGTACCCGTAGTGGATACATCATGTATCTATATAAAGACATTCCATGTGATACGGTGAGACATGGGAAGTTTTAGACTCATAGAGACACACCGTGTACCCTATAGGACATGTTGTGTACTAATTTAAGAGAAATTTGGTTCCCCTGATCTTCTATCATATGTGTCTTCTTCTTCGAGACCATTATTTGGGCCTAAGAGTATCCTATATTTAGTAGTTTTTCATGAAATATGTGATGGTGTCCATTATTTTGGAATCAGATATATGATTTGACAAGTTACAATTGTGTCTCTTCTTCCGGTGATGCTTGATCAAGGGAAGTGATTAGGTGTGATCATCATAGAGATGTCGGGGTTGGTACTCCCCTGTCTCACCAAGGTTTGGGTCCCCACACCATTTACATAGGTATATTTTGTACTCAAAAATACTATAGTAGGGATTTATTCCTCTATCTATGAAGTGGTACTCTCTTGTATTCGATCTCTGATAGGGAGTGGGTTCTCCACTGGAGTTAGATCACCCTCAGGTATGGAGCACAATGGTAATGTACGAGCTTTCCACACCAATTTTTGAGAGGTTAAATATGATGATTGGCTAATATATTGTGCTCCCTCTACTATGGAGTTTAGTAAAGAAGAGTAGTCTCCTACACTCATATTATTGTGAGGTTTCAAATGATGTTGAGAATCAATTATAGACCTTTGGAGCTGCAGGTTGACCCATCATTCTTAGCTAGGTTGTGGAGATAGAGATACCATTTTTCTCTTCATTTGGGATTCTTATTGAGAATATCTATGTGATTATGGTTGATGTATTATATTCCAATCGACATGCCTTCATTGTGATGATAAGACTACTCTCTCTTAATGCTTTGTGTTTTGTGATTTCAAGGTTTATTACTAGGTATATTTATGCACATGCTTGCATGGGCTATGACCACACATGTAACATCTTATAGAGACGATTGACCTTACATTGGAGCCCTATGCGGACCTGGAGAAGGTGGAATTTAGTTATACTAAACATACCTAACATGGATCCAGGAATTGTTTTTGGGTAGATTCCCCCGTGTTGTCACCAGGTTGGGATCTTTTCCAGTCTTGGTGGTCTTGTATTTGGTCCTTTTATTTTGTTGCACTAACTATTATACCCTTATGGGGGATAGATGTTATTCATAAATTTATTGTATTATTTTTTATCTTTCCACATTATACTAGTGTATGGATATGTGTGAATTTATAAATCTACATTAGGATAAGGCCTCCCATGTGTGTGATATGTCTACTCAATGCTAGCCGCCAGCACCTGGACTATTAAAGGTTATCTTGGGGTGTCATTATCAGCTTTTCGCCAACTAGGAGGTCCCTAAAATGCAATTTTATGACTGAGTGGTATTATAGGAGTTAATCTTAGGATCATATTTTAGAGATTTTCTAGCTATGAGATTTGATTTGGGAAATAGGGAAATGATGTTAAAGTGTTTTGAGTTTATCTTTCAGGCCATTGAACATAGTTTTGGTGTGGTGGCCAACATATCCATTCACTAGGAATCTGATAACTAACCTAATGACTTATCAAATATAGTAACCGATTGCAGGACAAATATTGGTACATGCATTATATAAGAATGGGTTGTAGTTTCCATGTCCTTTTTGAGTATGCTCCCTAAATATGCTCTTTGACCATGGCATGTATTGATAACTTCCATGATGTATCTGTAATGACAACCATCTAGGATTCTGAGATAGTTTTCTGATGATGAATAGTTAAGTGATGATGCCTCAGTTTAGGAACCCATTCTTGATGTGTTTTCTCTAAGAAAACATAAATCATTTCTAACACCTATTGAGCAGTTCATGGACATACCACAAGTGGTCTAGGTAGATGATCATCCACATGTTGAGATATTGATAACTCCAGTAAGTTGGAATGATGGTGTTTAAAAACTTAGTGAATTGCATGAGTTCCATCAATAGAGAATTCTCAAGTCTTATGGTGAGTCAGACCCTCTAGCTATAGAGAATTAGATTGAGGTAGTGGTCTGAGTTTTGCATCTTATGCCGACCCCAACCGATCAAATTTTTGTGCTCACAACTAGTCTTATTCATGGAGTAGTAGTTAGTTTAGTGGTATTGGAACATGAAACACTTATGTTTTTTGAGCTTCATGAGTTTTTATGTTAGAGACCATCCAGGATTCACAGTGACCCATATCCCCTTCTTAGGTGGTAATGGACCAGTATGATCTTTTGGTGCAGATGTTCTACTCTAATAAGACACCTCTTCATGGTGGTATTGGTGGTAAGACTTCTCCAGGCTGATTCAGGGTGTCGATAAATACCTTTATTAGTGATTCTTGATGTGTATTCATACATGCAAGGAATAGGGACACATCCCCCATCGATACACATTCTTATGATGCGATCTAAAACTACGTGGATGAGTTATTGACACCCAAAGAGGAGAGTGTTGAGGTGTAGTGGATGAGTTACATTGACTTGAATGTTTTATGTCATTTTAATATGTTAAGGTTTTAGAGAAATCCCTAGTTGTGGTGAATATGTGGGAAAGGGAAAAGAAAACTTCATATGGTAGGAGCTTGTGGCCTGGAGGCTTCAAGTGTGGTTTGAGTTATGACATGTGTTTTATCTTATCCAACTATAGTTTTAACATAGATTAATAAGCCACATTTCCCTAAATCTATCCCTTCTTCGAGACCCAATAATACTAAGGGATTCTTATAGCTCGAACCTTGTGTTGGAGGCTCCTACAAGGAGGATCATTAATTACACACTTGTATTAATAATGTAAACTAAATATGTGGGGGAGAGAGATATTATCATGTGGAATCTTTCTATAGAATTAGTGATTCCCTATGATGTTTACCTTAGTAAAGACTATTTTCTTACTATTCATAGCCAATTAACTTTTACTAGTGAGGGTTATGGTGTTTCTGACTTGTGGGACAAAATTTTCATTCTTTTTAAAGAAGGTATTCCGGGAAGAGTAGGATGATCTCATGTGTAGGAGGTTACAAATAATTTCCTATAAGATAGATTGTATGATCCTTGGAGTATCAGATGTTATGGAATTTAGTTTTGTATGGTTTTGTAGGATTATTAGGATGTATTCTCTGAGGATACACCATGCTTACCTCCCCAATGCATGTCTGTTTTATTCATGGACCTACACCCAAGGATGTACCAATATTTTTGCCAAAATATCCGATGAACCCATAGAACTACAAGATCTAAAGGTACAAATATAAAATATACAGAGGTAGGGATTCATAAGACTCAATGCGTTTTCCTAGGAAGCCTTGTGTTGGTCACCTAGGAGGTAAATGAGAGCTTGAGGTTGGGTGTGGATTGACATCACCTGAAACAGTTTTTCTTAAAGAGGAATATTCACCTCTAAGAATTGATTACTTCTTTTACTAGTGGTTATAGGTGAAGTGGTTCTCAGAGTTTGACCTCAGGAAATATTATCACCAACTCCATATTTTATTGAAATGTGGATTTCTAAATCCACTATTGTTTCTTTGAGTTCATGGTGATACCTTTTGATGTGTTAAATTATAGAGTAGTGGTTATGAGACTTATGAACTAGGTCCTTTAAAATATTCTTAGATTGGTTCATGGTAGTATTATTCAGTGAAATCCTTGTGTACTAAATGTCAGAGGTTGATCACATGAGGCACATGAGAATAGTTCTAGACATGTTGCAAGAGTACCAATTATACAGGGAGCTCCCAAAGTATCATTTCTAGATTTAGGAGATCCACTTATTGGGATATTTCTCCTCAAACACGGGAGTGATAGTGGTCCTTGAAAAGGCCGAGGCAGTTCTCACTTGGAATCCAACCAAGAATATATCAGTGGTAGTTGGTGCTCATAGTGATATTTTCTATTATTTTTTATTGAGTGAGGTGAAAATGAGTTGACAACTTTACAATTGTCCCTTAAGGAGGATGATGGTGCAACATTCCTCCAGTTGATGGTTGTTCCCCCTCTGATTCTTCAGTGAGTTAGTGAGGGAAAACATTTGGATAACGATTATGAGATCTTGTATAACCAGATATCCATTGGACATGTTATTGATGGATTTTTTTGAAGGTGGTGAGTATTCCATCCTTATTTGAGGATGGATGATGACACCAGTCATGCTGCTAGAGGGGGGTTTTTTCCCTTAGTAGTATATCCTGGATATGTGAGGATGTAATGAGATCCCATAGAATTTATTGTAAATCCAAGGAAGTTATAAAGTGTTTTCAAGTTAAACTATCGATATCTCACCTATAAATCGGTGAATACTAATAGATTTTAGTGAAAAGTTTGGGATTCCTGTACATACAGTAGGTAGTTCAGCTTCACGGAATTCCCTTGGTTATCATTTCTTACTATCATGCTCACTTAACATCATGATTATGGAGAGGATGTAGGAGGCCTTTTGGAATCAGTGTTATTTGAGCATAGTGTTTCTACCCCAGACATATGGATAGGTAAAGCAGACCATTCGGGTTTTTGTGAACTAGATTTGGGTTTGTATGTTAGTAATGGGCCATATTTGGGAGGATCATCTACCATCAGTGTAGTTTTCATATCACAACAACTACCACTCCACCATCCGTGTAGCACCATTTGAGGACATATATAGGAGACCATGTAGGTCACCATTGTATTGGTCAGAGCCAATGGGAGACAAGGATTATGGGACTATAGTCAGTGCTAGTAGTGGTTTTGAAAGGTATAGTCCATCTAGGGGTGAATGGGGACTTCCCAAAAATGTTAGTATTCCTTTTTGGACCAACAAAGTTGGCCTTTAGATTTCAAAAATGTGATCATGGTTTTTGAGAGATCTCACCTCATTGAGAGTTACATATATTAGGATAAGGTAGTGAACTATCTATATGGTTTTAGTCCCTTTTTCTAGTTACTACATTCTGTTAGTGAGGTGGTGTTCCACCTATCCCTATGACCATAGTTAGACTGGGTTCTTAAAGTATTCCACATGTCACAACTGAGGAAATATGTGTACAGATCATTACATGATTTTAACCATGATGAGCTAGACATTGAGGGTAGATTTACTTTTTTGAGGATTTTGAGGAGCCTGATGGTGCTTGAGAATTGATGGGAGAAGAACCCTCATGGGTGAGTATTTCCCTTAGTCTTGTGTTTGCTGATAACATGAGAACCTTTACGAGATCTCATGTGGGTAGGATACCCTGACAAGAGCTCTGAATCCTCACTTGTGAGTAGATGTTAGCTTTTTCATAATGAAATTTATTGAAGGTGGGGAGAATTTAAAGACTTTGACTTTACCATGTATGAATATGGAATATTTTAAATATTATTTTCAAAGCTATTCACAGAGTCAACATGGAATTTCGAGGCCTATCGAGAATTGGTGTCATGTTTTTAAAATTATTTAAAATATTATATCACAAGTGAATAGTTTTTATTAAATAATGGAATAAATATTTAATAGAGACTTAGATTATAAATCTAAGACCACCATTAAATCTAGAATGTGTTTTTACCCTAGCCACGACATAACCTTTGTGTGC
This sequence comes from Viscum album, assembly GCA_963277665.1. NCBI lineage: Eukaryota > Viridiplantae > Streptophyta > Magnoliopsida > Santalales > Viscaceae > Viscum > Viscum album. The sequence continues at coordinate 686,101,720 of OY728159.1, read as the reverse complement.
ATCAGGCATTTGGCTTATATTAAATCGTGGGAAGATTAATAAATAAATAAATAAATTATTTATTTAATCAACATGACCTAGCTCCCTCTATATATGTAACACCCCAATATTTCATGGTACTTTATCTTTAATAGCTTGGATTTTACGCAACACCAACTTGGCTTGTGTAACATGCAAGATTTAGTTTCATCAAAACAACATTTTAGTGTTGAAATTATTTAAATGATATATTTTTAACATATACATTAAATATAGTAACATAAATAGTAATAAATAAAATTTAAATGTTATTTATAATGTTTTAACATAAATAAAACATATTTATAATAAATTTTATATGTTTAGTTAAAATATTTATATGTTTAGAAATACTATTTTCTTAAAGGAACTACTTTTTTATGTCCATTTTTTGAACAATTATAAAATTAATTTTAGACTAACATAGAAATTGAATTTGGTAAAATCGACCTCATTTTTTAATTTTCGATATCAAAAATAACTTAGGGAGAATTTTTGGCATTATTTTTAAAACTTTCAATTTTTGATGAATAATGAAAAATGTTGAATTATTGTTAAAAAAGTAACTTTTTCATTTAAATAATTATTTTCCTTTAAATTGATTTTAAAGTCACAATATATAAATAATAAACATATTAACAAAATTTAGGTTACTGTAATTATTTTTATACTAGAATTAGATATAAAAATTCATTGATCTTTTTAACGTCTTTTTACCTACCTTATAGCCACATTTGTGTATTAGCATCAAATGTAATTTTAACATTTATTTGAATTTAATTTAAAAAAATGTACATAAATTATTTTAATAAGTATAAAAAATATGGTTCAATAGAATCAAAATAATGTTTTGGCAAATAGTAACTTTTGAATTTTATTTATCAATGTTAAAGGTAAATAGGGCAATTAAAGGTTAAAATAATATTATAATAATATAAAATTACCCTAAATATTATCTTAATTTGATTGGATAATTGTGTCTCAATAAAAACTAATATTAGGTCAAAAATATGATCCTTCTTAAGCCACTTGTGTTATATTAAGATATTTGTTAAATTTTATTTAAATAAGAGTTAAAAGTGTCATATTAAAATTTTAATAACTAAATCATTTTTAATATAGGGTTATAGATATGATAAATTCAAATATAAATATTAATTATAAATATAATAAATTAATATACATCATGATAATTTTATTATATTTTTAGACATTAAATAATTAAATTTAATTATGACATAATGATGACGCATTGATTTATTTATTAAAGGAAGAATCAAGTAAATGATATTAAAAATATTAAAATAAATATAATTTGACTTAATTAATGAAATACATTAATTTTATAAATATATTAGACATTTTAGTGACATATTTAAAGTATTGGTTTGATGTTATCATGTCAGTTTTATATTTTTAAAAATTCAAATATCGAATAGTATTAAAATTGACATAAATGATATTTTAAAATAAATAATATTTTATTAAATGATATAAAAGTAATAAAAATATATGGTTATTACTACTAAATTTTATAGTATTAAATATTTCATAAATTATCTACTTGTTTTTTTACATTTTATAGTAACGGTATTAACCCTATAGTGTAAAAATACAAGAAGGCACAATAAGAGTTAAACTGTTTAAATAAGGGTTAAATTAAAAATATAAGGTTATGCTTATGGCCTAAACATTTCTAAAATTAATTTTATGAGGGGATTTAGACTCATAATCATCTTATCCTCAAAATAATTCACTTTTTATTGATTTGAAACTGAAAATAATTTTATAATAAATAAAAATTTAAAATTTTCCTAAAGTGCCCCTCACCTCTCTTATAAAAGGGAACTTATCCTTCCCTTTAATTCACACATAAAAATATCTTTGGATAGAAAACACCCTTCCAATTTCCTCTCCCAACATCTCTAAATTCATAATAGAGGCTATAATTTGGGTATAAATCCAACTTAAAGTCTTTTTTGTGAAAATCAACAGGAGAAACTCAAAGAAGTGGTAATTATTTTACCAATTCAATTCAATTTATTTTCTTCTTCTACTTACTATTACTATGTTGTTTCCATACTAAAATAATAACTCCATAATATAATATATTCTTAGAAGTTATTATTATTATGGTAAAACCATATTTCTTCTTTTACCCATTCTCCAAAAATAGTATCACTATGCGTGTGTACGTACGACTTAACATCTCTACGCTGTGGTGTAAACTATTTTTCATGTACACTTTATTTATATTGGTATAATGATGAATATAAAATATGTAAATAATAAATATAATATGATATTGTTTCTTTAAAATTCATATTCTATCCAATTCCAGACCATTTAAAAATTAAGTAAATGATACTGCCGCTCGTGCGTATGTACGGCTTACCATCTTCACGATACAGTGAGATTCCATCTCCATGTTAACCATTAAATATTGATTATAAAAATATATATATAATTAATAATTATGAAATATATTACGTAATAATTATACTATTATATAATATATATATGTGTGTGTGTGTGTGTTATTTACTTAATTCTATTCAATAGAATAAGAAAACATAAACATCGTTCATGCATATGTACGGACTACCGTCTCCCAGAACGGTGTGTTCCATTTAATTTATCTAACTATTATATATATTTATATATTTAATATATATGATATATAAATCATTTTTTATATTTATAAAGTCATTAAATTATTATCTAAGTAATAAGATCAAGAATAACAAATCAAACCATGTATGATAAACAAAGCAATTATTACCCGAAATATTCATTTAACTTAGAAATTATTAATAAATAGGTAATATAAAGTCATAAATGAATCATGTATGATATAAAAAATATTATTATGGTTTTGGTAGAAGGTAATAACATGTTTTAAAACATTATATTGAAGTTTCAGACACATACTAAGAGTATCAGACCTAAGGTAAGGGAATTTTGTATCACTTTTAATTTTCATGAGATATAAGACATGTTCACCACCTATTTATTATGTGTGGTGTATGTAATTACCATATTATATTTCATATCATGAATACACTTTATTCCGGGTATTAAAATATTTATTTGAAGATATTAGGCTTATTATTTAAATGTTCAAAATGGTGTGGGATGATTTGAATGTTTAAAGAATTAATCGTTTCTCAATTTCAATATTCATAATATTATTTTACATAACTATTTATATATATATAAAATTATTATAAAGTAAATTCTATTTAAATTTTTACATTCATTCAAATGTTCTCAAAAAGTAATATTTGAAATTATTTATACAAGGGTTAATTTCAAAATCTCATTATTATTCATTATTGTTTATACATAAGTATATACTGGGTCATCTTTATCATCCATGCTCATGTTTCTTAAAATGTATTTCAAAAACTATTGACAAATATTCGAAGTAATTTTTACCCATGTTTGAATTTTTATAAAATGTTTTGAAAGTAATATTTCTTTTATTTTTCTAAATTAGTTACTTTATGATATTTTTAACAAATTAAGGAAGGAATTTTATTTTAACTTATACGATGTGAGTAACTATTTTCCACCATTATGACACATTAAAATTTTGATGATTACATTACAAGATTACTAGGTTATTTTTAAAATAAATGTTTTATTTTATAATTACACAGACTTTTAAATGATTTCAAAGTAAAAATGAGATATTTCTTTCAAATATTATTAATGATTTTGTTAGATTATTTTCATCTATGTCAACAACCATTGTTGGATTTTATTATTAATTGAGGTTTATTTATTATGATACAATATTTAATATTATATTTAAGATTTCATGCTATGTTTGACTGTGGATGTGCTATTTTTATACCATTCATAGATTATGGTTAAAGTATTAACATTTCATACTCTAGTTTTAATACGAATATTTATATTGGTTATGTTTTACCTTTTTCATTTGAGGAATGCATTGGACTTAGAAAGAAATGGGTTAGGGTTTGATTAATGAAATATATATGGTTTGGGGACCAGTTATTGAAATCCTTGTGATTTGGGGACCGGTTATGAAATACCTATGGGTTGGGTACTGGTTAATGAAAGCCCCTCAATGCATCGATAGTTCTCATGAGACAAACTAATTTGAGTTTTAACTAATGTCTTACCCATATGGTCTTAGAGTGAGGCCTTGACGATATGTTTGACTTTATGAATTCCCTTATTATTATATTAGTCATTCATATTACATTTTATTATTCGACTAGTAGAATGTCTATGTGAATGATTAAATGGAATTATTTGATTTATTCTTTCCATATTACGTTAGAGGTTATTTTTATAAGGATTTTGTTTTAGTTTTATAGTTTCCTTAAAAGTTTATGATTATTTATGAAAGCTTATATTGTATTGTTTAACCTTAATGAGCATCTATATTCACCACTTTATTATGTTTTATTTTCCCAGGATTCCAAGAAGTGTTTATGATTAATATGTAGGGTTAAGCTAAGATAATAATGGTGTTATCAAAAAAATTATCCATGTTGCATTTTATGCTTTGAATTGTAATGTAAAGTTCATGTATGTAATCTATTTTCCATGAATTATAAACTGATCAGCCCTTTGGGATTTGATTCCTGAAAATCATGCCAATGTATTAAAATAATGCACTGGATATGGGCATATATTGTTGGGAAGTTACAATTGGTATCAAAGTAATTTTAGAAACAACTTTGGAAACTCGATTTAGAATACTTATAATAGGGATCACAACCATAATATAGGATTTTAGGATAAGTATAGAGGAACATCCTAAAATTTTGGTAATGCATAGATTATGTGGGTATTCTTAGAAAATACATCTCTGTTTTGATACTACAAGTGGATGTTGTTGTAGAACAAATTTACTTAGGAGTAATAACTCCAAAAAGGTGTTTCGAGCATGACTTAGGTTATCCTGGTACATGAAAAAAAGCCTTAAGACTGAAATGTTTTGACACACTCTAGGCATATTCTTAGGATAAATCACATTTTATTTACCGACCAATATGAATGATTTTAATATAAGATGAGAATTAATAAACTTGCTGAAACCTAAGGTGTTTTATATCTAAAATAAGGTGTCATGGTATTCTTTAAATTATTTTATGACTATTTTTACCCGCACTCTTCTTTTATGTTTTAGTCAACGGTTGGATCCCAATGAAGTAATATTATCATCAAACATGATGGACAAGCTAGAGAAGGTGGTGGAAATGTGAAACAAAATAGAATGCTGATAAGCATGAAAGATATCATTTTTATGCCTAATATATTCTCCAATAATATTATAAATAGTATATACATTAACCAACTCCAAAACTCACCAAATAAGAGAATATAAGAGCATGCTAAGACCTCCAATGGCGGAGACTATAGAGAAAATAAAGTTCAATTTCCAACATGCAGGAAACATGGAAAGAGACACCTAGGAAATTGTCTCAATAGAACAAATAAATGATTTATGTGTGGGAAATAAGGACATAAAGAAAATTATTGTCAAGAAAAAATGAATAGGACAATAAAACAAAATAAAACTGATCCTAAGAATCCATTTAGAGTCATTTTTCATAAATTTAGGGGACTTTAGCATTACCTGAGTTAATTCACTATTCTATAGGATAACCACTTGGCTATGGAAGGTCCTATATGAAAATAAATGGATGATTAAATGTTTAAAAGTATTAATGGTCTTTTGATGATGAGATTACCTAGGAAGAATTTCTTTTAGTTCGTGTAACCATGTTATTTATTATGTGAAAGTGTTATTCAAGGAAGATATTTCTAGTGTGGAAATAATTATAAAGGTATAAATAACTTTTAGGGTTTATATGATTTGGAGTTAATTATGGGATATTAAATTTTAGGATGAAAAATAAAAGAGTCTAAAATATGTTTTTTTATTTTTTTATATTTTATCCCATTTTTTGAATGTTATAAAAATGATATAGATTTAGAAAAAAACCCATAGGAAGGGTTACAACACGTCATGCCCGATAGGGCCGTGGGTCTTGAACCCAAAAGCGAAGCATGATAAGGGTGAATCACCTACCACTGGCCTAAGTGAAGTCCTTAGTTAGAGCAACATTTTTATTTTAGGTTAAATGAGTTTATGTAATAAGAATAAGTTGATTTTGGGAACTTATGTTTTATCAAATGGATATCCATGGTATTGGTAAATGATTTAGGAATTAGGTGCTAAATATTAGTTTGAAATAAGTTCACTATTTTTGGAACTTTATACGATTAAGATGAATAGAATAATATGGGATTTTATTTGAGGAGTAATGGTTGAATTTTATTTTGGAAGAATCTATGATTTTTTGTGGATATGTAGAAATTTGGGTTACTTATGGAAATGATTAACCTATCTTGGAGAATATGTAATTAAGTTAATTATATTTTGGTATGAGACATTAAGAGTGATTATGTAATTTAGAGATAAATGTTAAAATTTATCCTGGAAGACTATCTGGTCAAATCCTTGTGAATTTTGGATTTCAATCTCAGTTTAGAATATTTTTGAGGAAGGTTAGTTATTTTTTGAATGATCAATGATGATCATTTTGGGTTTTACTGTATAATTTTTGAGATTATTTTTTGAAATTATCTTATCTTGTACTAACATTTTGATTAATTACTTATGACATTATCTAAATGTTTAATATAGTGTTTCAAGTGTGAAAAAATCATCTTTAACACTAATCTTTTGGAGAAAAAGATGAACCTATAGTGGAAATTGGTTAAACGAGGAAGATCTACTCGTTAAGTAAGTAAGTATGTTTCATTATGTTCTAATTATAGGAAGTAAATGAATTATTAAACCCTAGGGGAAAGATCATAATACAAAAAAAATTTCCTAGAACTATCTTTTGAGAGGAATCAAATAGTCCCTTAGATCATCGCAAATTTATAGCTTTCTGATTGTTAACTTTATTCTAATAATGTCTCTATCACTCTCCATCATAACTTGATGGTTAAAGTTTCTTCCATTTCCATGTTTTCCTACATATAACCCTAGTATGTGTTATATCTAGTGATATTCTTACTTCCCATTTTATATTTTAAAATTGAGGTCTCATGAATCATTTTCTGATGTGGGATTTCCATAAAAAATATTTTGAAAAGTCCAACCCACAGTTTTTAATTTTGAGTTTAAATTGTGAGGAGGCAATTTATTGAATGAGGTTAGAATATAACACCCCAATATTTCGTGGTATGTTATCTTCAATATCTTATGTTGCATGCAACACCATCTTGGCTTGTATAACAATCTAGATTGAGTTTCTACGAGCAACACTTTAGTGTTAAAATTATTTAAATCATATATTTATTACTTATCCATTAAATATATTAACATAAACAGTAATAAATAATTTTTAAATGTTATTTATAATGATTTCACATAAATGAAACATATTTATAATAAATTGTATAAGTTTTGGTAAAATAGTTATATGTTTAGAAATACTATTTTCTTAAAGGAATTACTTTTTATGTCCTTTTGTGAAAAATGATAAAATAAATTTTAGACACTCATAGAAATTGAATTTGATAAAATATACTTTATATTTGAATTCGGAATATCAAAATTATCTTAGGGATAATTTTTGGTCTTTTTCGGAAAACATTAAATTTTTGATTAATAGTGAAAAAACACTACCTTATTATTAAAAAAACGACATTTTCATTTAAAAAATTATTTTACATTAAATTTATTTTAAATTCAAAATAGATAAATAATACTTATAATAACTCAATTTAGGTTATTTTAATCATTTTTATAATATAATTAGATATTAAAATTCATTGAACTTTTTTAACGACTTTGTTCCTGCCATCTAGCTATATTTGAAGATTAACATTAAACATAATTTTACCACTTCTATAAATTGAATTTTGAAAATAAGACATAAATTTTTGTAATTATTATGAAAATGTTGGTTCAATAGGATCAAAATATTTTTTTAATATAAACCTTTGAATTTTATTTACCACAATTAAAGATAAATAGAGAAATTAATGTTAAAAATATTAATATAAAAACATAAAATTACCCTAAGAATTGTCCTAATTTCATTAGATAACTGTTTTTCCACAAAAATCAATCTTAGATCAAAATATGATCATTTTTAATCCACTTTTATTAGATTAATATATTTATTATATTTTATTAAAAGAAGAGTTAAAAGTTTCATATTCGAATTTTTATAACTCAATCATTTTTAATATAGGGTTATACATAAGATAAATTCTACTATAAATATTATTTAGAAACATAATAAATTCATATACATAATTATATTCTATTTATAATTTTTATAAATTAAATAACTAAATTAAATTGTGGCAAAATGATGATGCAGTAATTTATTTATTAGAGGAAGAAACAAATAAATGATATTTATAATATTAAAATAAATATAATTTGACTTAATTAATGACTTAAACTAATTTTATAGATCACTTAGACATGTTATTGACATATTTGAAGTACTTTTTTTGAGTTTAACATGTTTGTTTGATATTTTAACAACTTCAAATATTGAATAATATTAAAATTGTCATAAATGATACTTTAAAATAAATAATATTTTATTAAATGATATAAAAGTAATAAAAATCTAATATTCTACCAAATAACATTTATATTTTTAAATATATTATAAATTATTCTCTTGGTGTTCTATTTTCATTTTATAGTAACTATATTAACCCTATAGCGTAAAAATACAAGAAGACACAGTAAGAGTTAAACTATTTAATAAAGGGTTAATTCCAAAGGATAAGGTTAATTTTATTACCTAAACATGTATAAAATTAATTGGTTGAGTGTATTTAGATTGATAATAATCTTATACTCTAAATAAATAACTTTGTATCTATTTGAAACTAAAAATAAATTTAAAATTTAAAATTTTACAAAAATGCACCTCACTTCTCTTATAAAAGGGAACTTCTCCTTCTATTTAATTAACACCTCAAAATCCATTTGAATCAGTAAAAACCTGACCATTTACTCTAAAAACCTCCCTAAATTCATCATAGAGGCCATAATTTGGGTATAAATCCATATTAATGTGTCCTTCTGTGCGAATCAAAAGGAGACACTCGAAGAAGAGGTAATTATTTTACCAATTCAATTAAATTTCTTTTCTTCTTCTATTTTATATTCCTATTTTGTTTCCATAATAATGTAATAACTACCGAATCTAATATAATATGATTTTTTTATTATGGTATAACTATATTCTTCCTTTTACCCATTATACAAAAAGCAATATCACCATGTGTCCGTACGTACGGTTTATCATCTGGACGCCGTGGTGTAAACTATTTTTCATGTACACTTTATTTATCTGGTTATAATGAGAAATATAAAAGATGTAAATAATAATTATAACATGATAATATTTCTATAAAATTCATATTCCATCCAGTTTCATACCATTTAAAAAATAAGTAAATGATTTTGTCGCTTGTACATACGTACGATTTACCATCTCCACAACATGGTGAGATTCATTATCCACATTAACCATTTAAGAACGATTATAAAAATATATAATGAATAATTATGAAATATATTACATAATAATTCTATTTATTATATATATATATATTGTTTACTTACTTTTATTCAATACGATAAGAAAACAAAAACAGCGTTAATGCTTACGTATGACCTACCATCTCCATGAACGGTGTATTCCATTTCATTTATATATCTATTATATATATTTATATAATGAATATATATGATATATAAATAATGTTTAATATTTTTTAAGTAATTAAATTATGATCTAAGTAATAAGATCAAGAATAACAATTCAAAACACACATGATAAACAAAGCGATTATTACCCGAAATGTTGATTTAACAAGGAAATTATTAATAAATTGGTAATATAAAGACATAAATGAGTCTTTTATGATATAAAAAATATTATTATAGTTCTGGTATAAGTTAATTATATTTTTAAATGCATTATACATGAGTTTTTTACATGTATAGAGAGTATCATACCTAAGGTAAGGGAATTCCATCTCACTTTTTAATTTTCGTGAGATATAAGCCATGTTCACCAACTATTTCTTGAGTGTGGTTTATGTACTTCCCCTATTATATTTCATACCATGAAAAAAATTTCTCTATGGTATTGAAATATTAATTTGATGATATCAGGATTATTATTTAAATGTTTAAATTGGTATGGTTTGCTTTGAATGTTTAAAGAATTAATCCTTTCTCCATTTAAATATTCTAGATATTATTTTACATAACTATTTATATGGATATAAAAGGATTATAAACAAAATTTTATGTATATTTTTATTTTAATTCATTTTTTTTAAATGAAACATTTTAAAGGATTTATTTAAGGGTTAATTTGAAAATCTTATTATAATCTAAGGGTGTTTATACGTAAGTATCTACTGTGTCATCTTTATCATCCATTTCCATGTTTCTTAAAATGTATTTCAAAATATTATCAACAAATTTTAAAGTCATTTTTACCCATGTTTGAATTTTTTATAAAATGTTTTTAAAGGAATATTTCCACAATTTTCCAAATGAGGTGCTTTATGATGTTTTTGAAAAATTAAGGAAATAATTTTTTTAACTTATACGGTGTGAGAGGCTATTTTCTGCCGTTATGATGCCTTAACATTTTGAAGCTTCCCTTGCAATATTACAAGGTTATTTTTAAAATAAATGTTTTATTTTATAATTTCATAGGATTTTAAATGATTTTAAAGTATAAAAGATATATTTCTTTCAAAAGGTATTAATGATTTTGTTAGATTATTTTCATCTATGTCAACATTCATTGTTTTATTTTATGAATAATTGAGGTTGATTTATTATAATAAACTCCTTCATATTGTATTAAAGAGTTTATGTTATGTTTGAATGTGGATGTGATATTTTAATACCATTCATAAATTATGGTTAAAGTGTTAACATTTTGTATGCTAATTTTAATAAAAATGTTTATGTTGGTTACATTTCACTCTTTTCATATGATAAATGAATTGGACTTAGAAAGAAACATGTTGGGGGAATGGTTAATGAAATACCTATGGGTTGGGGAATAGTTAATGAAATCCCTATGGGTTGGGGGCCTCTTAATAAAAGACCTATAGGTTGGGGACTATTTAATGAAAGCCTCTCGATGCATTAATAGTTATCATGAGACAAACTAATTTGGGTTTTGACTAACGTCTTACCCATATAGTCTTAGCACGATGCCTTGATGCTATGTCTAGTATTATGAATTCCCTCATTATGAGATTATTTATTGATGTTATATGTGATAATTTGTCCAATAGAATATCCTTGTGAAGGATTAAGTGGTATTATTTGACTTTTTCTTTCCATCTTATGATGAAGGTCATGTTTATAAGGATTTTGTTTCAGTTTTATACTTTCCTTATAATTTTATGATTATTTATGAAATATTTTGTTATATTGTTTAACCTTAATGAGCATCTGAACACACCCCTTTCTTATGTTTTATTTTTCCAGGATTCTAATAAGTGTTTTATGATTGATATACAAGGTTAATCTAGGATAATAATAGTGTTCTCAAAGAATTATCCATATTTCATTTTATGATTTTAAATGTAATGTAATGTTCATGTATGTAATCTATTTTTCATAACTACTAAACGGATTGGTCCTTTGGGATTTGATTCCTTGTAATCATGCCAATGTATTAAAATAATGTACTGGATCAAGGAATCTGGGGTCGAGGTGTTACAATATAATCCATGTTATGAAAAAAACCTAGGGTTAGCGAAATAACCTTAGGGATTGAGAGAGAATCCATTGGAGGAGAGTTCTTGGGCAAATGATAATGGATCATGGTGTAGATTTAGATGTGCTATCTAAGTTCATTGGGTGAGGATCCATTAGAGGAGTGTTCTTCAGGATGACCTCAGTTTTTTTTCATTATAATAATGAACTAATAAGCAATAAATATCATCAATTCCTAACCATATAAATAGAAAGAAAAATCATAAAATGAACCAACGATATATGAATCAGTATTGTTAAAAGGATGGACTCACGTTTGAGGTGTAGACTCTCCATGTTGATTCTTGAGAGCTTATATAATATTATTGGCTAAGAGATTGTGCTTCCTCCACTATATAGAATAGTAGTGAGGATTTAACCCCTCTACTTAGATTCTTATGAGGTTTCACATTATACTAGGCATTGGGGATGAAATTTTGGAGCTGTATGCTAACTCATTATTCTTAGCTAGGATATAGAGGTGGAGATACCCTTTCTTACTTCATTTGGGCTTCTTGTTGAGAATATCTGGGTGATTATGGCTATTGTATCATATTTTGATTGACATGCCTTAATTGTGATGAGATAACTAATATTGATAATTTTTGTTTAATGATTTCAAGGTTTCCTATTGGGTATGTTTATAATCACCTCTACATAGGCTCTACCAGCACATGTCGTGTCTTATGAAGATGACATGCCTTATGATAGATTCCTATTTGGACCAGGGGAAGATGAAGATTACTTAGAGCTTAGTTATACTAGATGGAGCTTATATGGATCTAGGAGTTGATTTTGGGTATTTGGCCCCATGTTGTTAAGAGGTTGGGATATTTTCTAGTTTTGGTGGTATTGTATTTAGCCCTTTTATTTTTTTAATACTTGTTATACTTTGATGTGGGATAGATGTTATTCATGGATTCATGATATCCTTTTTTATCTTTCCACATTATACTAGTGTATGAATATGCATGTGTGTGTATATGTACTTTAGGATAAGGCCTACCATGTACGTGATATTCCTTGTTAGTTCTATCCACAAACCTCTAGTTTATTGGAGGAGTGATTGGGGTTTCATTATCAGCTTTTTGCTAGCCAGGTGGGCCTTAGTGGTCCAGGTCATAATAATAAATTTCAATCATTGCTCTATCAAAACTAACCATTATTAATTAAGCATTATTACTTCATTATTATGCACATATTAAACGTTATATTTTCCCCAATCATGTGTTTTACATAAAATATCACCTTACTGTTAAATTATTTTTATAATTCATCAGTACCATTAAACATATGCTTTCGCATGCTTTCAAATCCTTATAGATAAAATAATAGTTAAAAATACTTAGATGTTTCATGACTCCTATAACTAAAATACCACTGAAATAAGACTTCTAAAATATAATTATAAAACCCCAATACATAAACACTTCAAAAATTCCATGTAAATGATTTCTATGGCATAAGTCCTACATTTGTCTTGCGTTTAACCCTTTGTATTAAAACATTAAATCAGATAATTCTCATATTACCCATTCATTGTACATTTAACCTCTCGGTAATTCATTTCTCTATGAAATTCATTTCTATACAAAAACATCTTTCCATTCTTTTATACATTCCCAAATTATCTATTTCAATATTTTTGACATAAAGGAAATTGAGTCTTCTTTCCTTTATGGCCTATACTACCTGAGATCTTAGTAAATTCCATCCTTCTCTTATTTAGTGAGTTTGAGAGTTGGTTAAGGTGAAAGTTTTTAATCATATAACATGATAAATAATTAGGTATAATACCAATATATTTCACTATAGTCACTATCCCATTTGGTTTCTCATAATCTCCACATTATCCATCACATTAAATTTTAACATAGTTCCTTTTGGTTCCAACCATTAACTAAAACAAAGAAGCATAGTATGAGAAATATTAATCATAGTGTGTAACCACATAATCACAAAAATCATTTATATTATGTTTAAATAATGACACCTTATTTACAATCTAAGACACTGTAGGTTTAACCTGGGCCATTTATGGTCATTATCTATTCAAATCCTTCATAATGGTTGATAAAGAAAATGTAAATTGACAAAGAATGTCCCTAAAGAGTTTCAAGCCAGGTTTTATATAAGGTCAAACTCATGTTTCACCATAATGATGGTCGAGATATACTCGATCAACTATTTTTGGGGTTATTACCCCTAGATACATCTGTTTGAAAACCACGACCACTTATAGTATCCAGATAGAGATGTATTGTAAAAATTCAAGCTTGATGTACATGGATATTAAATTTATTTTATGGAATAGTTAACACATTACAAAAATATATTACCAAATACCTCATTAGTTTAGTGTCTTTGGAAACTTGGAACATAATCTTCTAACTTGGTGAAATATCTTCAACATCCCCATAAAGGTCTTCCCATTTTTGTTTTCCTACCTAAAACCATTGTTTATATATTGGGGGAAAGAAAAAATAAAAATGGATGAGATTGAGGCTCACTAAGGGTAAACATTGATAACCTAGAACAAAAAATAAACATAATAATGTAAAACATGAAAATAATGTTTAAATATCAAAATATTGGGTCATGAAATAAATCTGGACAGTACGTAAGGCATAGATCATAAAGGAACATTAACCAAAATTAAATAACCTTGGCATAAAACACTGGATTTTGGTAAATAAATAAGCACAAAATTTTATTTCCAAAGTATCCAAGGCATTTCTTCCAAGACTATCATAGTGGAAAAAGTCCATTACTAAACTGGGTTAACTTTATGGTCCATCCATGTATTAATGAACTATATTCATTCAAGCCCTATATTACTGAACACGATTTAATTTCCATTCCTTCCATGTATTAATGAACCAGATTTACATTCCATTCTATTCTTGTATATATCAAGAGATATAAATATTTACCCAATGTATTGGAGTGATATATAGGACCCACCCATATCATAATGAAATCATTCTTACATGTTCCACAAAATCATAAACCATTCATCATAGCATAAACCAATGAACAAAAATGGATTTCTTAAATATAATTCTACTATAATCTATATAAAATAAATGTATTTCAAAAATACAATCAAATAAAAGTAATAATAGGGATTTAAATAGAACCATATGTTATCTTATATGGAAAATAATTTTGATAAAACACTTGTGCTTAATTCCTGAGGAAAATATCCTTTCTTCTTAAAAAACATTTTCTTTTCTCAAAATGATGTGAAATTTTAAAAGAAAATAATTTAGTTGAAAATAAACTTGAAATAATTTAGAGGAAGATTCATGTAAATAAATAATTATGAATACCTAAAAAATCTATTCATTTCATATAAGTTAAAAAAAATTATCCTCGTACCTTTTCCAGAAAAGTCAAAAAGTACCTCGTATGGTAACCAAATGAAATATTCCTTCCATACCATGTCGTAAAAGTTAGAAATGGGTAAAAAAGAATTTAAATATACATATAATAATTGTAATTTTTTTTTATGAAAACGGTTTTAGAAAACATAGATATGGATTTCAAATATATCTCTAGTAAATACTTATATATAAAAAATCTCAGATATAAACGAGATTGCAAAATTATCCCTTACCAATTTAAAATCAGTAAAATCATATGCATAATAAAATAAGGAAACTTATATGAATATTTAAATATCATAACCTTCACAATAATAATAAAAAAACATTCATGGGTAACATAAACATCACACAAAATAATTAGATGGTGTATAAGGAATATGTCCAACAAAAAGAAAAGTGAGACAAAATAATCCCTTACCTTAGGTCCGATATACTTTGTGTGTATCCGAAAATCATGTAAAATGATTTAAATAATGTTATTGACCTATTACAGAAGAATAGTCATTTTTATAATATCATAAATGATCATAATATCATCGTTTGTCAGTAACATTTCATTGTTACTTGTTACTCAGGTGTTAACTGCTTTATGTTCTTATGCATGTTTTGTCAAATAAGTTCTGATTCTCTTTCTTAAGTAATAGTTATATCATTATAAATTGATATTAAAATAATATATCCCATTTTTATTAATTATGTACATTTATATTTTCATGATTTAATGAAGATAATGTAGAATGAATCACACCGCATCGTGGAGACGATAGTCCGTATGTACGCATGTGTGACAATATCATTCGAATTCTTGTTGAATGGTTTTGAAGTGTATGGTGTATAAAATTTCAGAATCAATATCATGTTATAATAATTATATATATTTATTACTTCAATAATTATACCCATCCAAGTAAGGTGGTGGTGACAAATAGAGTACATCACGACGTGGAGACGATAAGTTGTACGTACGCATGTGTGGTGATTTCATTTTTCTTAGGATGGATAGAAATTTGAATATAGTTGTTTCATAATTAGAATAAAATATAAATATATAATTTCTACTAGAGTTATTATTTTACAATGAAACAACACATTAAGTAGAAGTATAAATAGAAAGAAATATGAAAGAATCAGTAGAGGAGATTACCTATTGTTTGACACACTCTCTTTAGATCTCCTCATAATGAAACTAGAGTTGGTATTTTCAGAATACCAGAACCTCTATAATATAACTAGGGAATTTGAGGAATGAAATGGGTAGTTTATGGATGAACTTGATGTCTTAATGAGTTGTGGAGAAATGAAGGAGGATGTGTCCTTTTATAATTGGGGTGAGGGAAACGTTTGGAATTTCTAAAACTATTAGTTTATAATAATTTAAAAAATCAATAAAAATAAATCCAAAATGAAATAAATTAGAATATAAGATATTATAATATTTAAATATCATCAACCAATTGAATTTATATAATTTTTTATGTCATATAAAACATTATAAATTTAATTAACAATTAGTTATTCTTTTTAATTTTAATTAAGATAACAAATGTTTCAATATTAAAAGGGTAAAATATTTTCTTATTTGATTTAAATTATACAATAAATTAATAATTTAGAACATTATTTACCATATAATAATTATTATATATTTTTAAAATTGTTTTATTATTTTTAAATAATTTAATAAAACATTATTTTAACAAAATATCAATTGTGTCAATTTTGACACTATTCAATTCATAAATTTTTATAAATATCAAGATAAGTTGTTATCCTCAAAAATATATATTATATTATACCCCTAAGTATTCAAGGAAATCTAGAAGATTCATTGGACAAATTAATTATACCAAATTATCTTTATTTTAATATTTTTAATAACTGTTATTTGATATTTTCCTTAATAAAATAATAACTACTTTTATTTTTTAATTATTTAATATACTTATATGTTGAAGAAAAATTAAAAATAAAATTTTATTATGAATATAAATTTACTATATTTTATTATAATATATTTATTTGAATTTATCTACTTTATAACCCAACATAAAAAATTTTATACTTATTAAAGTATGAATGTGATAATTTTAACATTACTTTAAATAAAATAATATAATTGTCCTAATAAATTCCATATGGATTAAAATGGTACATAATTTTACCATTGGATGATTATGGTCAATATATACTCTAACAATAAAATATAGTCATGTGTTTGGACATTTTTATGGTTATTAGGACTTTAATAATAATTGTTTTATTGATTTCTCATAATTTAATTAATTTTTACACCATCAATGAATAAGACTTTAAGATATTTATTTATTTCCTAAAATTTAAAAATAAACTACCATGATGTAGATAATTATATAATATTTCCATGGATTATTAATTTTCAAATATATCACTTGTTTATCCCTATATTAAAATGATTATACATATAAGAAATGTGAGTTTGACATTTTTTCAATTTCATTGGTTTTATTAATATCTATGTCATTTTCATTTTAAAGTAGACATTAAATGATTATGTTTAAAAACAAAGATTTTAAGGTTATAATTTTATTAATATAATGATATTTCTTCATGTTTTAGGATAATTTTATTATCCTTATCATATTATTAGTTACCATAATTTACCAGATTTACCTTTAACTATGGAAAATAAAAATTACCGTAGTTACTATTAATAATATCCAAAAATAAAATTAATCTATTAACATTATTTTTACCCCTTATTATAAATATAGAATCCATTTTTCATAATTCAAAACACATAATTGGATGAAATTAATTTAAAATTAATTCTCGTTGTCAAAAACCAAAAGGGGGTTTTTAAGAAAAAAACTTATCAAAAGATTGACATGTGTTTATGTCTAATTTAAAAGTGAAATTACTTCCAATGACTAAAATTGGATTAAATGATTAAAATATATTACATTTATACTTTAAAAACAATAAATAATATGATTTAACAATATATATTATTTTGATGGAAAATTTTTTTCTCAATTAAAATTTAGCATATTTTTACTATTCATAAAAACATGATAATTAACAGAAAAATATGAAAAATTCATCCAAAGTAAATTTTTATGTCCCTCTTATAAAAAATAATTTAGTTTTTTTAAATTGAACATATAAATGTTTCAAAAACAAATTTTTAAATGGGTTCTCCATCAATAGGTGACAAAACATCATTTTTTTTAAAAATACCTCTTTTATCTAAAAAATTGAATTTGTTCTTATATCACGTCTAGAAAATACATAAGATGAATTTTAAGGTTATATAAAATTAAAAATGTGGTTAATACGCTTCATAATTTCTAGTTTATATCCCATTAAATAATATTTTAAAAATATATCATTGTTTAGTGTAACTCAGCATAACGTACAACACATGCTATTGAGGATGGTCGCTCTTGTGTGTAATGCAATCCAAGTCAGTGTTACGTTTAGTAAAAGATTCCTTTGATGTTTTGTATAACATAATCCAAACATATTTCATTTATGCACTGAAAAAAATATATACTCAGTGTTGCGTGAAATAAATTCTATCAAACTAACTTGAAATTGTGTGTAACACAAGTCAAGAATAGTGTTGCATATACTACAAGCTAATACAATGTTCTGTATAGC
The DNA here is from genome assembly GCA_963277665.1 of Viscum album. Lineage (NCBI taxonomy): Eukaryota > Viridiplantae > Streptophyta > Magnoliopsida > Santalales > Viscaceae > Viscum > Viscum album. Next base: position 686,082,850 of record OY728159.1, on the reverse strand, counting down.
GTATGATGATATTTTTTTAGCATAAAACACAAGACATCAAAGAAATTAAAAATAATCTATCTCATAAAATCTCTGGGTGTAACATTATACCCCCCTTAAAATGAATTTCTCCCTCAAAATTCGTCAGGGTTATAAAAGGTTTACTACTTGAATGTTTCTTTCATAGAAACCCACATCGTAAAAAAGGAATCCTAAGATTTCTTTTAAAAGAGAAATTTAAAAACATAATAGTTAGCCAAAGTAACTCATCACTATTTTTCCACATAGGATAACATTTTTGGAAAGTGAAAATATGGATATGGAAGAAAAAATATAACTGTCATGTTCTGATGGAGAGTGAAAGAGAACAAGGTTTAGAGAAAGTTAACAAGTAGAAAGCCCTAATTCTGGGGTGATTTAAGAGACTATACGATTCATCATATAATAAGGTATTAGGATAACATATTTAGTTTTCAAGATTCTTTTCCAAAAGTTAATGATTTTTTCAATAGAATAAATACTTTCTTAATTTTGGTACAATCTCACCGTTGTTTGTGCCTTTATCAATTTCCACTTCATCTCTTATTTAAAAAAATAGAGTAAATTTTTTCATTATTGAAGTGTTATAAGATAACGTGATAGAATGATAGGTCATTCCATATGTCTCATCAAAAATTCTATCACAAATAATTAAATATGCATAAGTCCACCTATAGTGAGATAATACAAGCATCAACCATAATATAACTTATACTATCCATAAATAGATAAAATTATAATCCTTCCAAAAACTAAAAATATAGAACTTTAGAAAGAGGTGAAATAAATCGAATTAACATTTGTCTCCCATATCTCAATTGGAAGTTCTTGGTTGTCACATTCCAAACATGTGAATACGTTAATCATGTATTCTCTTGACACACGATAATATCATGAATTAACATATAACGTTAGTGAAAACATACATTCTGTCAAAATTAACTCTCTCCACACACCAAAAAATCAAAAAATTATATATACTCAAACCACGATATAACTCTATCCTTATATTAGTCCTGAGGTCATTAATACTATCAAGAAACTCGTTATCTTCTTATCCCATCATTATTCACATATCACGTGTTTTCCAAAAATATCTTAATATCTTTTCATGGTTACCTGTACCATTAAACATATACTTTAAAATACTTAAGGGAAAAAATAGTGTTAAAATCCTTATATGTATCTTTATTCCATAGTACCATACATTATTCTTGATAAACATGCAATCATTCCACTATCTTCTTAAACCATTGACCAAGCTTCATCATTTTATTCGTTAACACTTCTTTCATCTTATATATCAATTATAGTCTCTTCACCATCATAAACATAAATACTACCCATATGATCATTCGGATTCTCTTCATGAGATTTTCCCTTAGGTAATTGATTTTCATAATGTTTGTACATTCCACATTTAAAAAAATGAACCATTGTTGATGTCTTAACAATACCATTATGATTTTCCATTGTGTTAACTAAACATTTTCATTTGAAATTAATGGCTTGGTGTTCTTCTTTTACACACCCAAATCATCTTCCAGTTCCTTTTAAACATTCTCCTTGTTACCTCTTCCCACATTATTCACAAGAGGAAAATTGAGCTTTCTTTCCTCTATAATCACCATGAAACTCCATCTTTCTCTTATTTGTTGGATCAGGAAACTCATCAATTTTTAGATTACTAGTCAAGTTATGAGATTTCTAATTAGGCATAATAATTAGGTATCTAACTCCCATTTCATTTGATTTCTGATTATGAATATCATTCAACTATCCATCATATTATCCATTAACATGAACCCTTATATTTCCTACCATTTTCGAAAACCCAAAAAAATAGCATGCGAGGCAAAAATCATATTAGGAAAACAACATAATCAAGGGGGGGTACTTTAAATCTCCAACATATTTGGTTTAATCCTAGATTATTCATGATCGGTACCATAATTCTAGGATTGTAACCTCTAGTTATACTTACTCTTAGGGACATCCCTTGACATACCTTAAAAATATATCTAGGGATATCACTAAATTTTTTGCATCCTAGTTTCCAAAGGTTGACTAAACCTTCTCTCTAATACTAACTTTAATGACCCATGATTGATATACATGGATATTACATTTTATTTTTATAATAATTAACACATTACACAAATAAATGCCCAAATATATCATTAATTTAGTGTCTTTGGAAGCTAGTAACATAATCTTCTAACTTTGTAAAGTATCATCAACATCTCCCATAAATATCTTTCAATTTTTTTTCTTACCTAAAACCTTTTTTTATATCCTAGGGAAAATAAAACATAAAAAAGGATGATCTCAATGCTTATTAAGGGTAAACATTGAGAACAAAGAACAAACCATAAAAATAAGAATGTAAAAACATGAACATAAAGTTTAAATATAAAAGTCTTTGGTCATGAAATAAATATTTGTAGTACGTAAGGCATAGATCATAAAAGATTATTAACCATTATAAAATATCATTGTCATAAAACATGGGATTATGTCAAATAAATAAACATATAATATGATTTCCATAGTATCCAGGGCATTTCTTTCAAGACCATTACAGTATAAAAAGTCCATTACTGAACCAGGTTTACTTGTTGTTCCAACCATGTATTACTGAACTAGAATTACCTGCTATTACAGCCTTGTATTACTGAACTAGATTTACTTTCCATTCCTTCCATGTATTACTAAACCATATTTACTTGTCCTTACCATCAATTATATATCATGAGATATAAATCTATACTCAATGCATTGGAGGGAGATATAATTCTCATCCATCTCATAATGAAATCATTCTTACATGTTCCACAAAATCATAAACCAATCATCATAGCATAACCCAATGAACAAAAAAAAGGTTTCTTAAAAATCATTCCATCATAATGTATATAAAATAAATAGATTTCATAAAAACAATTCCATTATAAATACAATAAAATAAAAGTAGAAATAGGGATAGAAACATAACCATATGTCATCTTAGATGTAATTTTTTTAATAAAACACTTGAGCTTAATTCCTGAGGAAAATCTATTTTCTTATTCAAAAACATTTTCTTTTCTCAAAATTCCACACAATTTTAAAAGAAAATAATTTATTTGAAAATATACTTGAAATCGTGTAGAGTAATCTCCATGGAAATAAGGCATTATGAAGACCAAAAAAATCTGTTCGTTCAATATAAGTTAAAAAAACATTCTCCTTGTACATTTTTCTGAAAAAGTAAAAAATGTACCACTTATGGTCAACAAAAGAAAGATTCCTTCCATACCATGTAGTAAAAGTCATAAATCGGTAAAAATTATTTCAAAAATACATTGAAGAATATTAAACATTTTATGAAAACATTTTTAGAAAATATGGACATGGATGATAAATATATCCATAGAAAATACTTACATATAAACAATCTAATATAAAAATGAGATTGTAAAATTATCCCATACCAATTTATAATATGTCGAATTGTATGCCTCATAAAATAAGGTAAATTATATTCATATTTAAATATTATAACCTTAATAATAAGAATAATAAAAATATTCATGGGTAACATAAACATCACACAAAATAACTAGATGGTGTATAAATAATATGTCCCACAAAAATAAAAATAAGACAAAATAATCCCTTATGTTAGGTTTGATAGGCTTCGTATGCATCGAAAACTCCTTTATAATTATTTAGATAATGTTATCGACTTCTTACATAAGAATATTCATTTTTATGATATCTTATATGATCATATTATCATATTTTGTTTATAACATTTAATTGTTACTCATTATTCGGGTGTTAACTGCTTTATGTTCTTATGCATGTTTTGTCAAATAAGTTCCAATTATACTTCTTATATCATATTTATATCATTATAAACTGATATTAACATAATATATACTTTTTTTATTCATTATTTACATTTATATATTCATTCTATAATTAAGATCATGTAGAATTAATCATATTGCATCGTGGAGACGGTAGGTCGTACGTAAGCACGAGCGATGACATCATTCGAATAGTTGTTAAATGGTTTTAAAGTGGATGGTGTATAAAATTTCAGAATAAATATCATTTTATAATAATCATATATGGTTATTAATTCCATTATTATATCCCTCAAAGTAACATGGTGGTGAAAAACAGAGTACACCACGGCGTGGAGATTGTAAGATGTACAAACGCACGCATGGTTATTTCGTTTTTCATAGGATGGATGGAAATTTGAATATGGTTGTTTAATAATTATAATAACATCTCAGTATATAATTTCTATTGGATTTTTTATTATATAATGAAAAAACTCATGAAGTATAAGTAGAAATAGAAATAAATATAAAAGAATCATTAGAGGAGATTACCTCTTCTTTTGCATACCCTCTTTAGATCTCCTTTTAATGGAACTAGAGTTGGTATTTTGAGAATACCAGAACCTATAGAATTTAACTACTAAAGTTGATAAGAGAAATGTTCATGGTATGGATGAACTTTAAGGCATAATGGGTTGTAGAGAAATGAGGGAGGATGTGTCCTTTTATAATTGGGGTGAGGGACACTTTTGAAATTTTTGAAACTATTAATTTATAATAATTTTAAAACATAAATCCAAATACCTCCAAAATGAGATATATTCTAAGATAATATATTATAAGAGTTAAATCTAATAAACCAAATGAATTTATAAAAGTTTTTATTTCAATTTAAAAATTATCATTTCAATTAACAATCAATTATCCTATTTAATTTTAATTAAGATAACAAATGTTTCAATATTAAAAGGGTGAAACATTTACTTATTTGATTTTAATTATACAATTAATGAATAATTTAGAACATTTTAGACCATTTCATAACACTTATATATTTTTAAAATTTATTTATAATTTCAAAATAATTTTATAAAACATTATTTTAACAAAATATCAATTGTGTCAATTTTGACACTATTCATTTCATGGATTTTTAGAAATATCAAGATAAGGTGTTATCCTTGAAAAAATATTTTATTATATCCCTAAGGGGTCAATGGAATCTATAAAATTCATTGTATAAATTAATTATCCAAAATTATCTTTATTTTAATATTTTTAATAACATTTATTTGATATTTCCCTTAATAAAATAATTATTACATCAATATTTTTTCAATTATTTAATATACTTATTTGAAAACGAAAAACTAAAACTAAAATATTATTATGAAGATAAAATTACTATATTTTATAAGAATATATTTATTCGAACTTATCTACTTGAGAACCCAACATTAAAAATTTTACTCTTATTAAATTATGAATGTGACAATTTTAGCATTACTTTAAATAAAATAATATACTTGTCCTAATCGATTACCTATGGATACAAATGGTCCATAATTTTTAATTTGGATTACTATGTTATATATATACTTGACCAATAAAATTTGGTCTTGTTTTTGGTTATTTTTATGGTTAATAGAACTTTAATAAAAATTGTTTCATTGATTTCTCATCAATTAATTAATTTTTACATCATCAAAGAATAAGAATTTAAGGCAATTATTTATTTACAAAATAATAAGAATAAATTACAATGATTTAGGTAATTATTTTATCTTTCCATATACTATTTATTTTTTAATATATCACCTAGTTATCCCTATATTAAAAGTATTATACTTATAAGAAATGCGAGTCTGAAATTTTGTCACTTTCATTGGTTTTATTAATATCTATGTCATTTTCATTGTCAAGTGGAGATTATGTTATTATGTTTCGAAACAAAGATTCTAAGGGTAGATTTATATTAATATAATGGGAATTTTTCAGGTTTTATGATAATTTTAGTGTCCTTATCATATTATTAGTTACCCTAATTTACATGATTTACCTTTAACTGTGGTAAATAAAAAATATCATAGTTAATATTCATAATATCCAAAAAAGTAAACTATTAAAATAATTTGGAACCACTTATTCCAAATATAGAATCCATTTCTCATAATTCTAAACACTAAATTGGTAGAAATTAATTAAAATTTAATTATCACTATCAAAAACCAAAAGCGGGTTTTTAAAAAGAAACAAACTTATCAAAAGATTGACATGTGTTTATGTCCAATTTAAAAGTGAAATTACTTATAAGGAAAAAAATTGGATTATATGATAAAAATATATTCAATTTATACTTTAAAACCATTAAATAATATGATTTAACCATATAAATTATTTTTCTGGAAAAAAATTGTTTTCAATTAAAATTTTTCGTATTTTTACTATTCGTCAAAACATGATAATTATCATAAAAATATCAAAATTTCTTCCAAAATAAATTTTGATGTACCTATTGTAAAAAATAATTTTATTTTTTAAAAATATAACATATAAAGGTGTCAAAAACTAAATTTTAAATGGGTGATCCATCAAAAGGCGGCAAAATATTATTTTTTTGAAAAATACTTATTCTATCTGAAAAATTGAATTTATTCTTATATAATGTTTAGAAAATACATTAGATGAATTTTAATATTATATAAAATTATAAATGTGGTTATTACTATTCATATCAGCTAGTTTATATCCCATGAAATAATATTTTAATAATATATCACTGTTTTGTGAAACTCGATATTGCATACAACGCAAGCTATCGAGGAAGGTCGCTCTTGCATGTAATGCAAGCCAAGTCAGTGTTAAGTTTAGTAAAAGATTCCTTTGGTGTTGGGTATAACATAATCCAAATATATTTCTTTTATACATTGAAAAAAATCTATAATCAGGGTTTCGTGAAATTAATTATATCAAAAGAACATGAAATTGTGTGTAACACAAGTCAATAATAATGTTGTATATATTGTAAGATAATACTGTGTTTCATATAGCGTAATCTAATCTTGGTGTATAGTAAAACACAAGACATCAAAGAAATTAAAATAAATCCATCTCATAAAATCTCGGGATATTATACATATTTCTATAAAAACCACATAATATCAAAACATTATGATGTAATCTTATACATAGAATTATCCTAAAATTATTTCATAGGGATATGTTCCTTAATATATGTTTTACTAAATATAGTTCCCATGGTTTCTACTAAACATCATGTAATACAAACTATAAAGACCCAAAACCTAGTTGCCCAAAGATATTGCTTACTTTATTACATTGGTATAAGATACAAGTGATCACATCTTGAAGGGATGAATATTTTTTTAGTCTTGTTGAACTATATAAATGATTGAATCTCATATTAAATTTTAAAACATAAAATAAAACATAGAGAAAATAAATATTTTTTTATCCTTAAACTCGTATAGAGATTACTTCTCTATATCATAGAGAAAGGAAAAAATAAGAGTGATCTCAAATGATCATTTAGGGTTATATACAATTGAATATATCATAAGTGAAGAGGCATAATCAATATGGTAAGGTAAATAACTAAATACACATGTCATTTAATCAATAAAGAGATCATGGAGAATAATATGATAGGAGTTAATGATGATAAAATGATGCCCTATAAATAATCACATGAGCTTGAGTCTTATCCATACATATTATTCAATATAATTTCATAGAAATTAATTACTGATTTAATATTGATAAAGTTCATAATGTTGGACATATGAAACTTACCATTAAGGGTTTGTGCCAATATAGTTTAAACTGTGGGTAAACACACCAAAAACCCATTTAATAAGGCTATCCAACTAGTTTGTCTCTTGAGACCTACAGATGAATTGAGGGAATATGTAATTCTAATATCCAATAATAACTTAATAGCTTCAATGCATTCTTCATATAAATAAACAATAAAACTTAATCAATATGCCTTAAAAATAAATAAATGTCCTTATTGAAAAAAGTAGAATAAAAAATTACAATACTTTCTCTAGTAAAACTGAACACAAACTATCAATAAAATATGGGGGATGATATATTTGGAGTATATACTTAAAAAATCATAATATTCAACAAATTATGTTGACATAGATGAAATTACTTTTAAAAGCTCACTGGAAAATTTCTTGAATAAAATACACTTTTAACTTTGAAATCACATATTTAAAATCTAAAAAATTCCCAAATATTAAGGGAAAAAAATTATTTAAAAATAACATTGAAAAATTTTAAAGGAATCTTCAAAAATATTACTCATCAGGATGATGATAAATTCCATTCATTTCATATAATAGAATATTCCTTTCCCACTTTTCTAAAAAAGTCATAAACTACCTCATTCATAAAATGAAAAAAAGATTCCTTTTAATCAATTTTTAAAAAATTTAACATGGGTAAAAAAAATTTATTAAATAATTAAATAATTTTAAAAATATTCTTCAAATTGTTTTAGTAAAATATGTACATGGAAGAAAAATATTCCTGACCGGATAGTAAAACATAGTTGGGTTTCATTAAAAACATACTTTCAGTCTTCTATGTACATTTGGTGAGGAAAATGAAAGGAAAACATGTATTCTCTATAAATAACCAGAGTATAATAAAATATTATGGTTTTAAGATATAAATATCAAATAATTCCCCCAGCAGAGGATTAAACATAAACAATCCTGAGTAATGATGAGATTATGAAATAAACCATAACCTATGGTCTGAATTCATTTTTATGTGTTCAAAAATACATTATAAAAAATATATATTTATAATAAATAAATTATAGAACCATATTAATATATTTCATACTATATATTATTTACTTATAACCTTTTATCATGCACTTATTAATAATTATTTATTAAAATCACTATTTCAGGTGATAACTATTTCATTTTTTATGTATGTTTTGATTTTTTAGTCATGGTAATTGTAATTTTATGATTGTCACATAATCTCCAAAATTTTATTCATGATATAAATATCATATCTATTCATTAAATAAATCCTTATTACTATCCATATAAATTAAAAATGAAAAATGGATCACATCACTTCATGGAGTTGGTAGTCTGCACGTATGGATGAACGACGTTATTAGTTTCCAATGGATTAGAAAGTAAGAAGATATATATAATATTATTATTAAAAAAATATATTTTTTTCATAAATATCATATAATTTTATTAGTTACATCTCTATAAATATCCATGTATATTGGTGATGAAAAAACAAATTGCATCACTATGTAGAGACGGTAAGCCGTGCGTGCACATGAGTAATGTTTCAATTTTTTATAGGATGGAAAAGATATGGAATATGGTTTTAAATAAACATAAAAAAATCTCATTATATTATTTATACTTGATTTATTATTTTAGTATTTTAAGAGTTCACTAAGTGGAAGTAGAAGAAGAAATAAACTTGAAAGAGTCAGTAAAGACAATTGCCACTTCTTTAGAGTACTTCCTTTAGAACTCATCTTAAGGGAGATAGGATTAATATTTTATAAGGAAAATAACCTCTATAACTTTTTTAAGTATTATTATAATGGAATTGGGTAGATTTTTGTTGAGATAGGTTTCTCAATGCGGTGTAAAGAAAATAGAGAAGAGGTGTCCTTTTATAAGTGATGGGAAGAGTATTCTTGGAATTTATTCAAGTATAAAATTAATATAAACATTATTTTATGTGAAAATAGATTGAAATTGATATAGGTATAAGATAATATGAGTATAAGTATAAATCACACTACATAATAAAATTTGGGCAAGATTTGGTTATGTTTTGACCCTTATTTTTAGTTTTAACAGCCATTAACCCTTTTTACAATTGCCACAATATAAAATTTTTCCACCCTTTAAGGGTTAATAATGTTAATATAAAAGAAAAAATAACTAATAAATGGACCATGTTTGATATTTTGAACCATATCCCATTAATTTGGATGAATATAATATTTTTATGAATTTTAAATCATTTAATAAATATTATTTATTATAAAATATCATTAATTTCATTTTTGACACCATTCATTTAATTTGACTTTAAATACATCAATAAAAATTGGGAATTAGATTATAATACTTTTTAAATATCCCAAAAATTTCATATGTATCTATAAAATTTGTGATCAAAATAATTAATCCAATGTTAATTACTTTTTGATATTTTTAAAATCATTTATTTTATTTTTATATTAATTGAATAAATAATCCTTCAATTTTTATTTATTTTTTATAATATAAATTTTAAGGGTTAAGGGGAAACCCTTACATGGCCTGTAGGATTAGAAACAATTATATGACCCAAAGGTATTATAGGAAATCATCCCAAATGGAAAACTTCGAACTGCTCCTCCCCATCATATATTGTGATGTTATCTCTCTACCTTCACATGGTTGGTTGGCAAGCTGTCCTGTGTAGAGATACACTAGCCTAGTACTGATGGAAATTCCAAACACTTTCATTCCTCCAAGTCTGGTTAGCTCTTCACTGGTGAATTTACCTTCTCTGATCCTCATCTAGAGCCTTGTTCCTTGTAAACATGTCTAGTTGCATTTATATTTCATGTGGACCGAAGGCATTGAGGTGGCCAGGAGACCTTGAGGTAGACTATAATCCTTACTTGCCTGAAGGCCTTGGGTGGAGCGAAGGCCTTGAAGGACCCAAGGACCAAACCAGTGTCCCAAAGACCAAAATGGGTGAATAGTTACGGCTACTACAATACCGAACAATACCTTCTACAGTATTTTCTACAGTTCCTACTATTGTAGTGCTATGGTACCTGAAAATATTCCTCCTCCCAAATTTGATCTCGGGTCTCTTGGATGCACATGAAGATTCCTCACTAACTGGGCTAAGTCTCATGTGTTGAATAAATATTGTGTCGACGTTACGTACGAATTTAATCTAATCATTCAATCACTAAAAATTTCAAATAAATTACCATGATAAAAAAATTCATTCATATTAAAAATAACATTTTATAATTTAATATAATGTATATTTATCTTAATCAAATAATATTATAGATATTAAAAGTAATAAATTGAAATTTTTTACTTCATCTTTTACATAAATATTATAAAGGTAAAAATAAAAGAAATACAGAAAGAAGTTGTTTATTTTTTAAACTTAGATAGAAATAAGCAATCTAAACTTGTATAATAAGTGAATTTCAAGTATTATGGTCATTTTTAGTCCTTATTATATTATTTTTAACTTTAATTACCTGAATTACCATTACTGTGATGACAATTATTTACTATGATTATTATTTATAATGAAAAAAATAAAAGGGTCATATTTATCAAATTTAGACATACTGATTCCAAATATAAAATCCATTTTTCAAGACTATATTTATATAAGCGTCATAAATTAATTTAAGATAAAAACAAACATGTAATGAAAAATAATTTTTTAGAAAAATTCCTTTTTAAGTATAAAAATGTTTTAACACAAAATTATGACATAAAATTAATTCCAATGAAATTAATTAGAATATTTATAATGTAATAAAACTAATTTTACTTTTAAACCATTTAAAAAATGTAATTATTTATATTCTTGAAAAAAATTCAGTTTTCAATGACAATAAGTATTTTTCACTATTTACTGGAAAAACAATGGTTTTAAAAAATTTCCAAAATTTAACCCTAATTTATTTTTTTATATGAAATTTAAAAAATTATGTTAATTTAATAAAATAAAAATTCTAAATTTTTTATTTAAAAATTATAATTCTAATAAAAAGTGAAAAAAAATTAAAGTATGAAATGATTTTACTAGAAATTATGTACTTATTTATTAATAAATAAATTTTATAGAACCCTTATACATATTTTAATATTGTGGTTAACCCTATTTATACTATCTAATTCAATAGATAGGTTATAATGGTTATATTTAAATAATATTTCATGGTTCGTTTAATATCAGTATTGGGTGTTATATATACCATCGAACATTGTGTTCTTTTAAAATATCGGGGTGTTACAACCTATACTACATCATCCATTATCCTACATCAACCATTCTAAGCCTTCTATATAGAAATAACATATCATCACCCCCTTTCAACCTCAAAATATTTTCTATTATATGAATAATCTAATACTAATAAGAATGAAAAAATAACCACACCATAAAATAACATTTAACTATAAAAAGAAAAAAACAACTTTCAAAATCCTCAATTTTGCTTGCTTTATTACTTTTTTAACAATTCATGAATAATCAAATTCAAATTTTAATTCATGTCCCAATCATTTTCTTTTTGTTTTGTTCTTTAATTTATTATCCAATTATGAACATGATAGAGAAATACATAATAATCATGATATTAAAAAACACACTTATCAATCAATTTAAGCAATAACATGTGATTAGTACCAAGAGAACACGTAAACCACACGTGAATCACATCACCCTTAAAATTCATTAATATGTTTGATTATATTTTTTAGGTTAATTCTAAGTAATTAACCATTTAAAACAAAAGAACAATAATTTCATATTCAATATATAAATTAGAATAGAGATATCAAATCCCATACCTTGATTGAAACTCAAACATTCACTGTAAAATGATGATATGAGAAGGAAGATCACACCACCCATAATTCTCAATAAAAAATCTCAAAAACCTATGATACACCAATCTTTATAAAACCCATGGACAAGAACTAATAAAATTGAAAACACATCACCTATTATAAAATTATGAAAAGAAAATATAGAGAAGGAATTAAATAATGAAGGGAGAATGGGAAGAAAGAGACAATAAGGCACATAAGATAAAGGGGATTGATCACACAAATCAAGATCCATAGTTCAAAAAAGAAAAACTAAGGGTCCCTAAAAAGATTCAAAGGTTTTATAGGGTTAAAGGGAAGTGAAATAAAGTTGAAAAATGGGTTAATGTCAACAAAATGTATAATAGAGATTCAAGTGAACCCTCTATGGTGCGGTGAAGAAAAAACTACATGATATACAAGCTTGATTGAATGAGATATGAGATTCCAAGCATTTAAAATGATCTATCCCCTAAATCCCAGGATTTTTTTACCCTTTTAAAAAAATATTTTGACTACTTACATGACACAGTGACTTCAAAAATGGATTTTTTTCCTTAAACCTTCACCCACGACCTAAAACACCATGGTATAGCCTGACTACCCTTTCTATTTTTTCCAATATCCTTAATGTATTCACGATGAAAAATATTATTGGAAGAGTCCATAGTAAACCACAACATCATAAATAGGTGTTTTAGGCCTCCCAGTTTCTTATAGAAATCTCCATAAATATCTCTATGAACCATATATTTGAATGGAAGATACTAATACATTAAATGAAGTTGGGACAACTACAAGTGACCTATATTGTAGACAAGTTTGTACTGTAATAGAGCTGGAAAACATAAATAATGTTGAATAGTGACACCAACATGGTACTGTATCATTATAGACTTTACAGTCATGGGTATTTTAGATTCATGGAATTGACTTCCATTGTTACTATAACACAACAGACCAACCATGTAGATTTATCGCTATTGAAACACTAGAAACATTGGCACCACATTTCCTTATGAGATCATTTCAAGTTGGGGTTTCTATAATCAGTACATGTGCCTGGTAATTGTCTCCTAGATATAGTGAATTATGTTATACCTCTCCATGGAAATTGATATTATTCCTGAACCTTGTAAATTATGTGTTATTATTATTATTATTATTCTTCTTTATTATTCTTATTTTTACTCTTATTATGGAATAAACTATCATTATTTTTCTTTACATTTCTATAATACAACCCTCCCAAAGTGCTAACCTCCACAGTACAATCTACCACCATAAAACAGACCATCATAAAAATGGTTATATTAGACCATAACTTCACAAATCCATGAAAATGAGAAAACCCCCTCACCCAAAACCAAACTATGACATCCTAAATGGTATAGGCCTCCCCCAAAAGGATGTTTGACCCTTATAGATACAAAATGTAAATTTTCACCTTGAATCCACTTCAGAGCCCCACTCCAACACCTCTAATACCCCTAAATAAAAAATTATAGGACTTTTCAAGGATTAATAATCTACATGTGATACCTATTAAACATTTCCCACCCTCAAGAATAAAAACCAAACCTAGGAATAAAACAAGCATCCTCAAAATGAAACACTCTACAAGACACCTCTCAAACAAGAATATTTTCATCACCTATGCTCAAACACAACACAATAAAGAAGGAAAATTCAATTATATATTTATAAAATCAATATCAACATATCAATAAAATAATATTCAAAAAATCTTGTGATATAGATAATGAATCCATGAATCACATTCCAATGTACACTCTTCTAAGACACCTTTCCTCTATAGTACACAAACAAAGGGAATGATGCACCCCTATAACATATTCTACCAACATTATTAAATCTTAACACTCCACAAAAGTAATATCATATTAAATATCCAATTAATCCCAATCAATGAAATAATATTCATCATGAAGATATCATCTAATCTATCATAAATAGAAAACATAATGGATATGATCTATTAGTGAAGAATATGATAAACAACATGCCACCTTCCCCACACACTGTAACACTCAAATGGTATAATAAATAAAATAAAAATCTTACTAACTCAACTAAACTACCACTTCCCATAAAGAGGATTAAACTTCAGAAACATAGGATCACTAATTTCAAACTCCAAAGGTCTAATCCGTTGCTCAAAATAATAATTTTGACAGTCTTTAGTAGCCTTATTCCACTCATGAATCACCTACACCTTCTCTTTCATAAGCTACAACAAATATGGTGTAAGAATTTATGACTCTCTAACCTTAGTTCAGAACAACATATATCAGTAAGGATTCCCATATAATTACTTGAATAAAGCCATACCAATGGATGAGTGATAGATATTATTATATGAAAACTCAATCAAATGTAGTTTCTTCACCCAAAAAACCTCAAAAATAAATAACACATACATACAACATGTCCAAAAGTGTTTGGATCATTTGTTACATATGATAATCCATATAAAGATGAAAATAAGTAGTAAGAAATAACTAATAGCCAAAATCATACTATAGAACTTTTCACACAAGTGAGTTAAAATGTGGATCATGATCAGATATAATCTTCCTCAGAACCCCATGAAGCCACACAATTTCCTCTATATAAATCATTGCTAAAACATCCACCATACTCAACATGTTGACCACTAAGAAATGAACAAATTTTATTAACTGATCAAAAATCACCTAAATGAAATAAAACCCTCTCCTAGATCAAGGAAAACTAGTATTTAAATCTATCAATATATCATACCACATACACCTAGGTATATCTAATGTCTTTACAAAACTAGTAAGAACATGATACAAAACTTTCAATGACTTCCATACTATACATAGAGACATAAACTTAGGAACTTACCTCTTCATCCATGGTCACAAAAACCGACTCATCAAATCATGATACATATTAGATACAACAAGATTCACTTTTAAAGGTATTCTATGAAAATCATAAAGAAACACCTCATGTATCACTGAAAGAAAAAAACTTCCATTGAAATAACCCTTGATGTTGATCATCATCCAACTATCCCTCAGAAGCATCTCTATAAATGAAACGATCACACCAAACCTCCACCTTAGGATCTACCAACCATGAATTCTCCACCCACCACATCATGTATGACTGCACCATCATCTAATATAGGTGAGTTCCCCTAAAAACTTCCTCCATATCATGATTCAACACTAATAAATCCTATATCATCCTCCATGAATCTCGAGACTCTTGAAAACATATTCACATGACTTCCTTATCAGTTCATAAACTACTATATTCCATATATATGCATTCCATATGAAATGAATCATACATAAAATATTGATTAATCCATAAAAAAAATGGGTTACAAGACATCCTTATAGGGTATCATGTAATAAGAAATCAAAATATGGATCAAATGATACCCATAATTAAATCACAAAAATGAAACATAAAAAAGAGAATTTGGAGGGTGATACCTGAAACATAAATATATATATGATAGATCATTTAGTAATAAAGAGTAAAATGGAAGTGAAATTATGAAAAAGTTTTCATAATATTTTGGCAATGTTGTCATAAAATGATGTCATAAGTCACTTTCAAAATAATTATCAAATAGTAAAAAAGTACATTTAAAAAATTATTTTAAAAATAAAAGTCCAAATAATAGAAAATTGTAAAAGATATAAAGTTTAAAGTAGAATAAATATGGAATTAAAGATATAAAATATATGTAATTGGAATGAATTTGATTTTAATCATTTTTAAATAGTCTTAAAGATACCTATATTGATAAAGGAACTATAAAATTTCATTTTGAATAGATTTAAAAATAAATATAAAAGTTAGAGAAGATAATAAATAATTGTCTTTCAAAATAATAGAATATTGTTTTGTGGTAAGATAGAATATATAAATGGAAGATAAATGACCAATATAAAAGACATGAATTATTCTTAATCATATCACTTTTTTATTAAGTAAAAAATAAATCCAAGAAAGAGATTCAAAAATAAAAATGTAATTTCCACAAAATTAAATATGAAATAAAATATGATATAGAGAAGGGTGAAATAAAATTAACATGGAATAACATAACTAAATTATAAAGTGTATGACCCTGTTAAAGGGATATTGAATCAGTAAAAACTATTATAACTTATGTAATGTATGAATCAAAATATGAGGCAAGATAGATCAGAGAATGGAATTTTAAATCCCATGAATCAAATTTATATAATGATAATTTATGTTTATGTGGTAGTATATGAACTTTTAAAATAAATATAGGTGCATAAAATAAAACATGCCTCAATGAAAGGAAACTGAGATGAAAGCCTCTTACAACATCATATTTTATGAAATAAGAATCAATTTGAAATGAAGTTATGAGAAATAAATTTAAATTCTCAAAACATAAATAATAAATAAAATGTAATATAATAATAGTGTATAATAAACTATATATTTAAGGAAATAGTCAAAGAAAAAGGTGTACAACTCAGTTAAAGGGTATTGAGTCAATAAAAACTTTTACCTTGGATTCCACATGGTTGGAAACACTTTAACACTCTGTATAACCAATCTAAAATTATTATAAAACTATTTTATAACCTTATTTATATTTATTTATCTTAATATAATCCATTTATAATTTATTATTACTCATTTATTGATAAATAATTATTAAAATTAATCTCTAGTTGTTAATTGTTCCATTCATCTAATATTTTGATCAGTTTGATGGTTTTGGTTCATGCTCTTCGATCATGTGTTAATCAACTCTAGATTTTTCATGGAGATTATATATATTTATTTTATATATTTATAAAGTTACATGGTTATTTCATGGAATTCATGGTGATGGTTCTTAATGAAAGGTTAGAAAATTTCAATTTTTTGTGAATAATGAATTAATAAGAATAATCCATTTTATTAAATAAATTTGTTATATATAAATATATTATCATTATATAATTTAAATCATAACTTAAATTAATCATTATTACCATATATTACTAGAATTATGGTTTTCAGAATCATCCATAATGGATGTGTAGTATCATCGTTCATGTAGGTGATAAAACTAACCCATACAAGAACTTGTTATAATGAACGAATAAGTAAGAATATGAATTTATATGGTGGAAATATAATTTTTATAGAAGAATTATGATTATATAAACACATAATTGCAGTGGTTTATAAGATTTAAGAAGATTGTAGAAAAGAAGAGAAATACAATATATAAAAAATAGCTTTTTACTTACTTTCATGGAATCACTAATTCACGCAACGTCTTCCTTCAAAATTGACTTCTTCCCTTTTTTATAACAAAAAGCTACCAAAAATGTAATAGAAATTTGGGGTAAGATATTTGGGTAGGTATTCAAGGGAAAACTGAAGTATATAAGCGGTTTGAAGTGGGAGGAGGAGAGGTCGTTTGAAGTAAATATTGTTCACAATTGAAAGATTGGATCACACAAATAAAAAGAAATTACGTAATATATTAATATAAAATTAATTATATAAAATCATTCCATGTCAAATTACACATCTTTACCTATTTTTACCTTATTTAATTATTTACCATAATAATTATTTTTTAATAAAAATAAAATATAGACCCCATTATCTAATTTTGACATTTCGATTCAAAATTTTGAATCAATTTAAAAAAAGTAAATTTATAATTATTATCAATTTATCTTTTATATGAAAAAATTAATATATAAGAAAAAAATATTTTTTATAAAAAAATGACTTTTTAAAAAATAAGCGTTCTTATTCTTATTTCATATCAATTACCAATATTTACATAATAATTAATCTATTTTTATACAGGAAAACATTATATTTTATTGAAATCATTTTTTATATATTATATATTTAGTTTTTTAAAATAAATATGCCTAACTTATAGTTTTTTTAAGAAAGAATCATTTAAAAACATTAAATAATTGTTTCTTTATGCCTAACCAATTATTAATCAATGTATACATTTTAATTCATTTTTTTATATATAAAGTTTTTTCATAATCTAAATATAAAAATTTAACTTTGAGATGAAAACATTTAATATATAATGAAAAATGTTTTTAATTAAAACATATTTCTTTGGCTATGAATAATTAAGTCAGTATTCCTTATAGTTTCTTAATTATTTATTGGATGAGATTTCTTTATTTTACTAATCAATCTATGAATTTTATCATTATATTTTATCGACATCATTCTTTAAAAATAATAAATTTAATAAAAATACATAATTTATAAAAAAAATCATTTAAATAAAACGTATTTTATCAAATGAATTTATACTTTTTGTTTCATTACAAAATTATTATTTTAATAAATTATTTATAAATAATATATTTTTTTAACATATAAATAATAATTATTTATATTTACTACATATTTATAATTTCAAATTGGTTGCATGTTTACTAGTACTATACCCAATGACTATATACCCTTTTGTAATGGTTAAATAATGACTATATTACCCCCATTACTCTATAAATTCATTCCATTTTAACTTTTAAAATTACACCTCTCGTCACATTAATTTTCTTTTAATAGTTTACAAAATTCATTCTCTGTTGATGATGTTTTTCTATCATTATAAGTTTAGTTACACTTATAGTGATTCTAAAGGGTGAAGTTGATACAGAGAATTTCCTAGTTATAAAAATATTATTCATTTATATTTATTGTACCATTTTATTTTATTCATTTTTAAGGGATATAATCATCCATGGTATATAATCATCCATGGCATGTAAAACTTCGTTTCAAGTACTTTTATTACCATATTCCATTATAAGTGAATTATGTGTTGTTAATTTTATTCATATCTTATATGGATTGTTTCTACTTAAGTTTCTATTAATAATAAATAATAAATCAATTATCTTAAGGAAATAAAATGAAAACATAAATATAAAATGTTAAATATCCCACCTTAAAATAAATTGCATCCATTTTTTTATTTTCTAATTAAAATAGTTGAGGGTATCTTTAAGATAGATATGAATCGAGATAAAATTTTTAATGATATATCAACCTTACTATATTGGGTAATACTAGTAAACTCATAATTTCGATCACAATAGGAATTTATTTTTATTTTTATTTATCTCAACCGTTTTTCTATTAATGATTATTTTGATGTTGATAATACTTATGATTGTGAATTAGTTTCTAGAGATATACCTTTCACCACTTCATTTCTAGAATCTTGTTTCTAACTAAATACTAAAACCAAAGTGGTTGCAGTAAATAATGATAATATAGGATAAAATTTTAGTGAAAAATTAATCCAAAGATGTATTATCCAATAACACCTTCATTTCAACCAGTTATACTTTCAGTTCAACTTATAATTATGTTAATTTAACATATTGAACTAACACTTTTAGTTCAAAATGGGTTAATTTATGTTTTTTTCTCTTATAATTTTTAACATAAACCCTAAAATTAACTAGAACCTTATCTGATATCAACTTATATGACTTGAGTATAAAATATAAAGATATTACATCATTACACTTTATTATGCATTATAACTCACAAATAAACACAATACCAAGTCCCAAAGGATTAGTGTATTTAGAGATTATCTATGTAACCAAATTAATTTAAAATAGTGACTCAATACCTCCCAAAAAATTTTCCACACAGGAATACTTCCTAGTCATATCATTGCAAAATAAATTCTTAGGGAAATGCTAAAACATATGAATCGAGTGAGATCAAATGATCAGAAAGGGTAATAATTATATTAATGAGACATAAAGGATTTATCATTAGATTATAATCAATTGAGATATTTGAACATATAAGAAATAAAATTATTAAAGTAATAGGATCATATACTCATAAGAAGTGATCATTAGGCATGATATCATAATCATGGATCATGGCATAGAATCCATAAAGATGATCCTAAAACCATAACATATACCATATAAATAATAATAATAAATCATAATTCAATAATCATGATTTATGGATGGATAACATGGGAATGTGAAACCCTAAAAAGTATCATCATGATATTATAACAAATAACATATAATAGGTGTGGGAAAGTAGAAGAAAATAATCTTGATCCATGGAAATTATAACTTAAGAATGTGTAATAAGAAAATTAAATCACAACATATGTCAAGGTTAAGAACCAGTACCATCAGAAAATAGTGGATCATGAATCACTACTCACATCCTATAACATATTATATTGGGAATCACCACATGTGTACCATAACATAGTGGATTGGGCATTGCACCCATGTTTTATAACATAGTGTGCTTAGGCTACCCACCCATGTCATATCATGATCTCATGAAATATTATTATTTTTTCAATGCATTAGATAGATATATAATTCCAGGACCACCCATCACATAATGTTAAATGAAAAATATGTGTGACACATTAAACCAATTATATAATAAATCTTGACTAACCCATGGAAAGGAAATGGGTTACATAATATCCTTATAGGGTATTGTATATTATGAAATCAAAAGATAGATCAAATGATACCTATAATTCAGTCATGAAAAATAAACATATAAAACGTGAACTTGGAGGGTGATACATGAAACATAAATCCATATATTACTAACCATTTATAAATAGACATAAAATTTAAGAAAAAACATAAAAATAGTTTTTATAATGTTTTGGTAACATTGTTACAAAATGATGTTATATGTCAATTTAAAAATCATTATCAAATAGTGAAAAACACTTTTAAAAAATTATTAAAAAATAAAAATTCCTAGTAATGGAAAATTTAAAAGTACATAAAGGTTAAAGTGGAAGAAATATGTAGTGGAATATAAAATATATAGATAAGTGGAGAGAAGTTCATTTTAATAATTTTTAAATAGTTTTAGAAAAACCTACATTGATAATAGAATAATATTTTTTTAAAATAGAGATAAAGAGAAATATAAAAGGTATATAAGGGAATATATATTTATATTTTAAAATATGAGAAGAGTGGTTTGTGGTAAAAAATAATATTAACATGCAAAAGAAATATCCAATATAGGGGATGTAAATTATTTTTAACATGACAACATTTTTATCCAGAAATAAATCAATCACTGAAGTATATTTTGATATCAAAATCTACTTTCACTATAAATAAAGAAAAAATACATATTAGATAGAGAAGGTAGCAATACAATAAACATGTAAGAACATAATGAAAGGAGAAATAGTATGACCCAATGAAATGGAGATTGAGTCAACAAATACCCTTACGACTTGGGTAGTGTATGAATGAAAATACATTGAAAGAGTGATAAAAAATAGAATTGTAAGACCAATAAATCAAATTTATATCCTGATGAAATATTTTTATGGGGTTTTATATATTTTATATAATGGAAAACTCTTTCATAAAATGAAACACACCTTAATGAATGGGAATTTAATTAAAAAAGACCTACAAAATCATATTTTATGAATTAAAAATCAATTGAAAAGGAAGTTATAAGAAATATATGTAAATACCTGAAAAATAAATTGGAAATAAAATTTAATACAATAATAGGGCATAATAAACCAAATGTATAAGGGTATGGCCAAAGAATATGGTGTATAATTCAATGAAAGGATACCGAGTTCACAAAAACTATTACCCATGATTCTTTCTTTACCAGAAGTGATCTCATAAAATATATAAATGATTTATAATTATTATACATATATTTTATATCCATTTTTATTTTTATTTTTATTAATACCATCCATTTAAAATTTATTATTACTAATTTTTTAATAATTCATTTTTAACATTAATCTTTGATTGTTAATTGTTTCATTCATCCAAAGTTTTCTTCAGTTTGATGGTTTTGGTTCATGATCCTTGATACCATGTTAATAAACTATAAAATATAAATGGGTGATGATATATAATATTTATAAGGATAATATAGATATATTTTACATATTTTCAAAGTTCCATGGTTATTTCATGGAAGTAATGGTGACACTTCGTAATGAAGGGTTATACATTCTCCATTTTTTATGAATAATGAATCAATAAGAAGAATTGATTTTATTAATGAAATTAATTATATATATTACCATTATAGAATCAAAAAAAATAAATTAAATCCATTATTATTACCACATATTACTAAATTTTTTTTTATTAGTCATTCATGGTGGATGTGTAATAACATCATTCAAATAGATGGTAAAACTGGCCCAAACAAGAGCATGTTATATTGAATAAATGAGTAAAAATATGAATTTATATAATTTTAATATTATTTTTGAAGAATCAATATGAATATAAAAAATAATAATTAATGTGTAGGATATTATTTAATAATATTTGAGATAATAAGATAAATGAAAAATATGAGAAGAACACGTTACTTACTTTGATGCATACTCTCTTTTACACAAAGACATACATAAAAATGGAGGAATTAGACCTCCTTATTTTCATTCAAATATAAAAAATAAGGGAGAGATTTTGGAATAAATATTTTTGTTAGGGATTCAAGAGAAAACTGAAGGATTTATGTGGGTATAAGAGTGGTCATTTTTATAGTTTAAAATGAGAGACATTTATTTTGAAACTTAAGTTAGATGAAGGGAAAATATGGAATCACATAGGGGTTAAGTGAGTTAGGTAATGAAATACAGGTTATAATTTTAGGATTAACTCCCAAACCTAAATAATGACTTTAGGAATGTATAAATATCAAATTAATTATAAAAAATTTCTGTTATGTAAATTTACCCCCACTTTACTACATTTTACCTTATTTAATTATTTACAAAGATAATTAATTTTTACTAAAAATAAAATATGGACCTAATTATGTAATTTAGTTATGATGATTCAAAATTTGGAATCCATATAACCAAATTTAAATTCTAAGTATGAGAAATGTAACTTTTAAATAATAACATTGACATATATGAAACAACTACTTTTTATGGGTTAATAACTTTTAAAATATTAAGTGCTCTTATTATTATTTTATATAAATTAAGAATATATGAATGGGTGTTAATCAATTTTTTATACACATAAAAGTTAAATTTTATTAAAATCATTCTTCAACTGTTATATATTCAGTTTTTTAAAATAAAAATGCACAACACATTAATTTTTTTTAGAAATGTATATTTTCAAAAAAATAAATAATTTTATCTTTATTCTGAAACAACTATTAATTAATTTTTTAATGTTTATTCATATTTATATATATATATATAAGAAATATATTTAATTAAATTTCATAATTTTAATATGATAAATTTAACTTTTTAATGAAAACTTTCAATATATAATAAAAACAATGTTTTTAAATAAAAAATATTTCTTTGTCTATGAATAATAATTTTAGTATTCCATATAGTTCCTCAATTATTTCATGGTTATTGTTTATTTATTTTAATAATTATTTATTAAATTTTATCAGTACATTTTTTTAATATGATTCTTTAAAATTAATAAATTTAATAAAAATATAAAATTCATAAAAAAAATTTCATTAAAATAAAATTTATTTTATAAAATGAATTAATATCTTTTTATTTAATTAAAAATTTATTTTTTTATAATAAATTATTTATAATGAAAAAATATATATTAACATATAAATAAAGTTTTTTTATATTTACTATATACCAATAATTCCGAACAAGTAGTATATTTACTAGCATTATACCCACACTAGTTTACAAAATAGCTTTTACATTAGAGGTTTATGCTCAGTTTTTAAATAACCGATGTTAAAAACATCCTAGTTGGGATTTTCAAATAATTTTTAAAATAAATAATGTGAAAAATGAGTTTTTTACATAGGTTACTATAAAATTGATGTGATTTTTTTAAAATCAGTTTGTTAAAAACTAATTTTAAAAACTAATTTTCAATGTCGGTTAAAATATATCAGATGTAAAAGTTAAAATTATGATCATGGAAATACAGAGTTCCATTTTCTTAATAGTGTGCCTTTGAAATTTTCATTTTCTACCTAAAATTTATAATGCCATGATTTTCTTTTCTAGTGTCATTTATATATTTTCATGATCCACACATATTCTTTTCAAGAAGAACTCTTTTAATAATCATCATCATTCCACTAAGTCAACTCTTTTGATCTTCATTATCATTCCACCAATTCATCTTTCAGTGATCTTATCATGGTATTTATAATTATTTTTCAATTATTAAATTTATTTATGATTAGTTTTCTTAATTTATACATTGTTTATTGATTACTTTTAATATATGATGAATAACCCTTTTTCATACCATCTTAAAATAATAAAGATTTTATCAAAGCCTAAAATTCCTTCCAAACTATACCCTTTGATACACCATGAGATCTTTCCTATGAATAAAATTTTTTTCAATGAATAATACGAAAATATTTAAAATTAAGTCAAATATTTATGTCTGTTTTTCTCTATTTCATATAGTTTTTGTGATTTTTCCCATTTACCATTATTTTATTTTCATCAGATGGATTATTCCACATTTGTTTTTTTCAAATTAATATATTTTTTTACATTGGTTATTATATAAACGATGTATAAATTTATATTCAACACCTATTTTTTAAAATCGATGTTGAATGACATGTTTTATATCAGTTATTATATAACCAATATAAAATGTATTTGAACTATTAATTTTAACATCAACTATTATAATAGATGTTAAAAATTTTTTTATGCCTCCTATAATAATGTAACCTATAAAACCAATGTTTAAAAATTTAAAAAACTGATGTAAGAAACCTATTTTTATAGTAGTTCCAATAACTATATACCCTTTTTAAATGGCCAAATAATGAATATATTACCACCATTAAAATCTATATATTTATTTCATTCAAATATCTCAAATTAAAATTCTCAATCCTTTAATTTTAGTTTATGATTTTACAAAATTCTTTCACTTTTAATTATGTTTTATTTATTATTGTTTTAGTTCTATTAATAGTGATTCTCAAGGGTGAAGATGATCCAGGGAATTTACTACTTGTAAAAATAATATTCTTTTATATTTATTGTACCATTTTATTTTATTCACATTTAAGTGATGTAATCATCTAAGGTACTTAGTAATCCATTGTTTATAATACTTGGTTTTTGGTACTTTTGTTGTAATGTTCCATTATGAGTGAATTATGTGTTTTAAATTTGATTCAAATATTGTATGATTTATTTTATACTTAATTTTATATTAATTATAAACAATAAAACAAGTAACTTGTGGAAATAAAATATATAATTATATTTATGATTTTACACCCTTATCTGATATATGAAGAATGGCTGCACTTACTAGCATCTGTTTTATTTTCTAAAATGTATATTTACACCATTCTATCAATATAATATTTTTATCCTTTCTAATAAATTTTGTCAATGGGGATCCAATAAAAGGTAAATTATACACAAATAACCTATAATATATTAAAATATCATGGAAACTATAAATATCTACAACACTCTTGGGAGCCATAGAAGAAACATCTTCTTTAACCTTTAAAGTATCTACTAGTACCGGATACAGAGACACAACATACCCAAGTAAATAAACCTTTTTCATCCATAAATTTCACATAGACAAATTCCCATAGATTTGATATCATACAAAACTTCTTGAATAGTCTAAAAATTAGTATCATGATCCTCCACTGACCTTAAATACATGAGAATATCACCAATGAATACAACCACAAACTAATCGAAGATGTAACGCCCCGACCCTAGTTACCCAAAGTAAGTGCATTATTACACAAAATTGTCATGATCAGAACAGATCATATCCCAGAAGTCTAATTAGTTTAGAAGCATTAAAAGTACTAGATAAATACACAAGTTTTACATTACATTTTGAAAAGGAAAAAAATAACATTGTATCTCCTTAGAACACACTCATATCCATTAGCATATCCCTACAGGTAATTCATAATATACTTCTTCACATCCTGGGAAAAATAAAACATTATAAATGGGTGATCTCAGATACTCAGTAAGGATAAAAATATACCAGAATCTATAATAAATAAGCATAAACATTTAAGGCAATGTATAAGACTAAAACACAAGCCTTTTAAACTTAAACATCATCATAAAATGGAAATGATAAATCAAATAATTCCATTTACTTATTCACATAGATATTCTACTAGTCTAATAATCACATGTAATATCAGTAACTAATTTCATAATTATGGAATACATAATGTTGGACATCATAACCATATAGTCAATGCCTCGTTCCAAGAATACAAATAAAAATTTTGTCAAGGCCTTGTGCCAAGACACTAATTGGTCTCATGAGACCTACTGATGCATCGAGGGGCTATAACAGTCCCCACCCATCACTAACTGATTTCAATGCATTCCACATATGAAGAGGTCAAAACATACCATAAATATTCATATTAAAACTATCATATGAAATCTCAATACTTTAACTAAAAACCATGAATGGTATAAAAATAGCACATCCACAGTCAAACATAACTCAATAAATACAATATGGAAGATTATACTATAATAAATCAACCTCAATAAAGAATAAAATACACTAAAGGATATTTATATAGATAAAAATAATCATTAAAACTATTTGAGATAAATATCCCCCTTTTCATGAAAACATTTAAAAGTCTCACTATTTATCAAGAATCCATTTAAAAGAGATTTTTGAATTAAAGTGTCACATACCACTTTGAAACTTTTGAAAGGAATTTTAATTTTAAAAAATTCATGTCCATATAAGTACACCCTTAAAAACATTTTAAAAACATAGACATTAAGGATAACGATTTAGAAGAATAAATCATTAAAACATTTAAAATGATATTTTAGTTAAAGATTTTCTAACCAAATGAAAGACAATTGAATAAAAATAATTGAGGAATAAAATAAATCAAAAAATTATAATATCATGAGAATATAGGGATTCATGAAATTATATGTCAAAGGACAGTATATACACTATATAAAAGTTAATTGGCACGTAACAACAAATAAGTCTCAATGAAATGTAAATTAAGACAAAATTATTTATAAAGACTATATCCTAAGATTAAGGATAAATCAATGAAATAATTTTGTGTGAAAAATATAAATACCCTCAATATGATTGGATGTTTAGTGTAAATCAGTCTGAGGACATTCACACATATTCTTATAAAAATAAAACCAATGACTTGTATGTTTAACTCAATGAATGGAAATTGAGTTAATATTACCCTTATCAAGTTCAAATCAATGACTTGAGAATTTATAAATGGAGTGATTATGTGTATCAAAAGTATATCTACACAAATGGTAGTGTAAATTACTACAAAAAATAAATAAATTGTGATTTCACACATAATCTTGGAGTAAAATAATCAATGGAGTGTGTGTAAAACCCAATGAGTAGAAATTGAAATTAAAAATTCCCTTACTGATTTGGTAACTTATGAAACATACACCCAATGAAATATGGATAATACATTGAAGATTTAAATACCCACAAATTTAATTATATTACACAAATAATACAATCATGGGAAGTACATACACCACACAAAATGAAATAGTGGAAAATATAGCATGAATCTCACGGGAATAAAAAGTGAGGTGAAACCCCCCTTACCTTGTACATTTCCATAGTCGAAGGTATGTTAAACTCTTTTATAATAGTTAAATAATTGTTGTTAAATTATACAATAACCAAATATATAAATATGATATCATATATGATCTTCTAATACTGCATTGTTAATAATATTTCAGTAGTATCATTGTTTCAGATGTTAATTGATTTGTTTTCATTTATATGTTTTGTTACATAAGTCATGTTTATTATGGATAGGATGTATATGATTTATATCCATAATGATATTAAGTTCTTAAAAATTATTTTTAATCATCAAATTAAAGTTATTCTTGAATGGTTACGATGGGAAATGAAATCTCATCGCATAATGGAGACGGTAAGTCGTACGTGTGCACGAGCGACAATATCATTATATTGATGGTGGAATAATATGTAATTTGATGGTATATAGATTAATTAACATGTTATATTTATTATTATATCAATTATACTCATTATTATAACCATTTAAATAATGAAGTGTTGAACAACAAAATACACCACGACATGGAGGCGGTAAGCCGTACGTACGCACGTATGGTGACTTTGTCATTCATAGGATGGATAGAAAAATGAATATGGTTGTACCATATTTATAATAACATCTCATTATATATAAGGTAATGGATCTATTATTTTTTTATGTAAACAAAAAAGAAAGAGGAAGTGGAATAACAAAAGAACTTTGAAAGAGGTGATGAAATAATTACTTATTCTTTGGGTGTTTCCATTTGGTTTGACCAATAGGGATCCTTAAGTTATCTTTCTGATAAAATTAAGGAAACTAGATTGAATTTAGGGTAGTTTGGAGGATATTTGAGTAGGGTGTTTCTGATCCAAAGTGATTTGGAGGTGTTAATTTGAGAGAAGGGGAAGTACCCTTTTATAAGAGAGGTGAGGGGCACTTTAAGAAAAGATTGAAATATTAATTTATTATAAAACCATTTTCGGTTTATAATGGCTCAAAATGGATTTATTTTTAGTATAATGTGGGTATGGGTTTAAAACTCTCAAAAAATAGGTTTTATATATGTTTAGGTCACCATATTGACCTTATAATTTAGATTTAACTCTTAGTTAAATAGTTTATATTTCACCATGTCTTGTTGTATTTTTATATTACATGGTTAATAAAATTACTATAAAATTCCAATAAAACATCAAGTGGTTCATTAATTACATATCTAAAATTATATAAGTCCTTTAGACAAATATTATATTTTTAGGAATATTATATCATTTAAAAATGTTTTTTTTAAACTCATTTATGTCAATTTTGACACTATTTAGTATTTGGTTTTTGGGAAAGTCATAAAAATATTATTTCTTCAAAGAAAATACATTGAATCAATTATAAAATGTCATATTAATCTATAAAATTCATGTATGGCAAAAAAAAGTTACAATTTACATTTATTTTAATATTTATAATATCAAATATTTTAATCTTTCATTAATAGGGTAATTATTTCATCATTATTGGACCATGAATAAATGTAATTATTTAATGACTAAAAATTATAAATAAAATACCATTATGTAGTAAATATTTTTATATTTCTAATGAATATTTATAATCGAAATTATCTTATGTATAACCCTAAATTAATAAAGGTTTATTTATTAAAATTTGAATTTAACAATTTTAACTCTTCTTTAAATAAAATAATAATAAATGTCATAATCTAATCTACGTGGATCAAAAAGGATCATATTTTACTCCTATGATTTATTTTGGTCAAAATACACTTATCGAATATAATTAGGACATGTGTTGGGGTAATTATATTATCATTTTTACCTTTAATTAACCTATTTACTTTTAACCATGGTAAATAAAATTCAAAAATTACTATTCAACATACATTATTTTCATCCTATGGAACCAAATTTTACTTACTAATGTCAAAAATTTCTCTCATATTTTTTAAATTCAATTCACAGAAGTGGTAAAATTACATTTTATGCAAATTTGCAAACATGCCTAAAAGGTGGGTAAAAGACGTTAAAAAGTTCAATAATATTTTATATATATATATATAATCTTATTATAAAATGACTTTAATGACATACATTGAACTAATATTAATATTATATATCAATTTTTACTTAAAAACAAATTTAGATTAAAAATAATTAGTTAAATGAAAATGTCAGTTTTTATCTACAACACAGTGTTTTTCACTATTCATCAAAAATTGAATGTTTTCAGAAAAATAAAAAAAATAACCCTAAGAAAATTTTGATATTTTGGATTTAAAAATTGTGTCTATTTTAAAAAATTCAAGACATATAAGTTGTATTATTTATTTTAATATTAATTCCTGTTGTGAAAACTAGAAAGTGGGTTTTTAAGAAGTAAAAACTATCAAAATATTGACAAGTGTTTATATCCAATAACCAAAATTATATTAAAAGATATAAATATAATCTATATATACTCTAAAAACAATTAAAATGATAATCTAACAATATAAATAAAATGGGTCAAAATGCAATTTTGAATTAAAACGTAGTATTTTTTACCATTCAATAAAAATTAAAACTTCCCATAAAATTACCAAAATTTCGCCCTAATCTAATATTGATATTATGAATTCAAAAATTAAGTAAATTTAGCCAAATTAAATTTATAATTTTTTCTAAAATTGATTTTATTATTTTTCACAAAAGGACATAATAAGCAGTTCCTTTATCAAAATTGTACTTATATTTTAATGAAACTTATATATTTCCTTATAAATATGGTTTATTTATGCGATAGAATTATAAATGAAATTTTAATTTTTTTATTAATATTTGTATTACTATATTTAATTGTTATGTTATAAATATATCATTTGAAAAATTATAATACTAAAGTGTTGTTTTGTAAAAACCCAATCTTACATAAAATGTACGCCAAGTCAGTGTTGCATGAAATATAAGATATCGAATTTCTTTAATTATATAACTTACTTTGAAATCTTGGGGTGTTACATTCTCACCTACTTCAAATGAAATATTCCTCAAAATTTAAACTCAGAAACAAAAACCAGGGGGTTTGAGAATTCATAACATCATTGTTAAAATCCCACATCGGAAGAAGAGTCAATAAAACTATCACTTTAAAAGAAATAAAGAGAATTAAAAAATGTTACCCTAGATATCCTGTACTAGGGTTCCATGTAGTAAAACATGGATATGGAAGAGAAAACAAACCATCAAGTTATGATTGAGAGTGATAGAAAACATGATCAGGAGAAATTTAACTACCAGAAAACCATAAACTTGTGATGGGTTAAACATTATTTGATTACCCAGTTGGAAGAGTAAACATAAAAAGTTTTTTATGTTCTTTTTCATAATGTAGAGGAATTTATTTATGAGATTGACTAAGAACATATGTAGATATACTTTCTTTTCAAGTGGATTTTCATAGTTTAATAAATTTCTACCAGAAACTCGTCTTTTCTCCAAATGATGAGTATTCAAGATGACTTGGTCACACATGAAGCTCTAGAATCAACTTATAGAGAATCACATAATCTACAAAATATGAACTATATATTTCCCTTTTCTTTAGAAATTGACCAAAACCAAAAATGGTTAGTACATGATCAGATGATCCCCAAAATGGATAATCCTTTACAGAAAGAAATAATACTCTTTATCTCCAAAATTAAACAAACAATACCAAAAATTATATAAAGACCATTCAATAAACAATTGTCCTTAAAATTCTTCAAAATAACACAAACAATGTTTGAAACCCAAAATTCTGAAGGATTTGATCACATAGTCTTCTACGATAAATCTTAACATTTATCTCTAAAAAACATTAAAGTCACATACTTAAATGTAATTAACCTAATAACATATTCTCTATGATAGGATAATCATTTCCATTAATAATATAAATCTCTATAGGTACACAAAAAAAACATAGATTCTTAAAAAATAAAAATCCCCCATTAGCCCTTAAATGAAATCCCATAGTATTCTATTTTCCTTAGGTATATAGTGTTCCCAAAAGAGCGAGCATCTTCCAAAAAATAATTTATCACTTATTCACCAAATAATTTTAAATTAATAAGGATATTCATTTGATAAATCATAAGTTTCCAAAATCAATATATTCTTGATCCATAAAATCATTTAACTAAAAAAGAATTAGTCATACTAACCCGGGACTTTATGTAGTCCAGTGGTAAGCGATAAATCCCAGTTGCACTTTGGTTGTGGGTTCGATTCCCATAGCTTTGTCTGTCGTCATAGGTTGTCACATGGTCTACGTGTTTTCCTTTTTCAAACAATATATAATTTTATAACATTCCAAAAGTGAGATAAATTCATCAAAAATAACCATAACATATTTTAATAAAAGATGTTTTCTTATTCCTCGCTTTTTCATCCAAAAAACTAATAACTTGTAATTGCCTAAAATTCAAGGATCATATAAACCCAAATGGTTATTTATAACTATATCCACAAAATAAAAGATAATTATTCCCCAAATAATATTTTCACATAACAAACTTGAAGGTTACACATACAAGAGAAAAGTCTTCCAAATTAATCCCATCAACAAAGAGCATTAATACTTTTAAACATTTAGACATCCATTTATTTCCACATAGGTTCTTCCATGACATAGAGGTTATTCTATAGAATAGGGAATTGACTTGAGTAATACCCATGTCCCCTATATTTACAGAAAATGACTATAAATGGATTCTTAGGATCATTTTTATTTTCTTCCATAATACTCTTCATTTTTCCTCGACAATTATATACTTTATGTCCTTCTTTCCCAAACATAAATCATTTAATTGTTCCATTAAGACACTTTCATGGGTGTCTCCTTACACATTTACTTCATGAGGGATATTTATCATTCTTTTCTCTATCGTATCCACTATTATAACTCTTATCATTTTCTGCCTTTCACTTCTTTTTCGAGTTTGGGAGTTGGTTAATGTATATGTTGTTGATAATATTTTTGGAAAAATTATTCGGCATGAACATGATATATTTTACACCAATAAACATTCTATTTCTTTTCTCATTTCCACTATTGTGCCCACCTTTTATATTATGTTCAATGTTACTATGAATTTCTTATAATCCATCCACTAACTAAAACTATAAAGCATTGTGTGAGTAACAATAGTTATAAAATAATTTAGAGAATATCATGACACCCTATTTTCAATCTCAAATACCTTAGGATTAACAAAAGATATTAATTATCATCATATATTAAAATCCTTCAAATTAGTATGTAAAGAAAATGTAAATTATTCTAAGAATATCCTCTGATATTGTCAAACCAAGTTCGCAGTAAGGCCCGTTGTCATGTACCAAGATACCTCGGGTCAAGCATGAAACTCCTTGTCGGAGTTTTCATTCATAAGTACATCTATTCCAAAACCACACCCACTTGTAGTATCCAGATAGGGTTTTTTTACTTGGAAAACCCACATAATATCTATATTACCAAAATTTTTGGATGTTCTTCTATACTAATCTTCAAAGTCTATCTTAGGGTAATGTTCTCTAATCAGAGTTTTTCTAAATCTAATTTCCATGGTTTGTACTAAACTTCATCTAATACCAAATGTAACACACCAACCCTAGTTACCCAGAGTCGGTATATTATTACATAACATTGGCATGATATTAGAAGATCATGTCCCAAATGACCTATCAGTTTCGTATCCATGAAAGTACTACATAGATACACAAGTTTTACATTATATCATGAAAAAAAAAACAAAACAACATTGTGTATCCTTAGAACACACTCATATTCATTAGAATATCCCTATTGGTCAATCATAATATACTTCTTTGCATCCTGGAAAAAATAAAAAATAAGAAAGGGGTGAGCTGAGATGCTTAGTATGGATAACAATATAGTAGAATCTATCATAAATAATCATAAACATTTAAGGCAATTTATAAGACTAAAAAGTACTTTTAAACTTAAACTTCATCATAATATGACAATGATAAATCAAATAATTCCATTCAATTATTCACATTTATATTCTACTAGTTTAATAATCAAATGTAATATTAATAACTAATTTTATAATGATGGAATTCATAATGTCGGAAATCATAACCACATAGTCAAGGCATCTTGCCAAGACTACAAATAATTTTTTTTCAAGGCCTTGTTCCAAGACACTAATTTATCTCATGAGACCTACCGATGAATCAAGGGGCTAGAGCGAGCCCCGCTTGTCACTTACTAAGTCCAATGAATTCCTTGTATAAAAAGGTTGAAACATAATATAAATATTCATATTAAAACTAGTATACAAAATTTCAATACATTAACCACAAACCATGAATGGTATAAAAATAGCACATCCACAGTCAAACATAACTCCTTAAAAAATATGGATGATTATATTATAATAAATCAATATCAATAAAGAATAAAATACACTGAAGTATATTGAAATAGATTAAAATAATTACTAAAACTATTTTAGATAAATATCCCCTTTTTCTTGAAAACATTTTAAAGCATCACTATTTATCAAGAAGTCGTTTAAAGGAGATTCTTGAATCAAAGTGTCCTAGAACACTTTGAAACTTTTGAAATTAATTTTAATTTTAAAACATTCATGTACATATAAATAAATCCTTAAAACCATTTTTAAAACATGGACATTAATGATAAAGATTTAGAAGAATAAATCATTAAAACATTTAAATTGATATTTTAGTTAAAGAGTTACTAACCAAATGAAAGATGATTGAATGCAAATAATTCAGAAATAACATTAAGGAAAAACTTTATAATGTCATGAGAATAAAGGGATTCATGATATAATATGTCAAAGGACAGTATATACACCATATAAAAGTGAATTGGTGCATAACAACATGGAAGTCTCAATGGAATGTCAATTGAGAAAAAATTCCTTATAAAGACCATATCATTAGATTAAGGATAAATAAATTAAATAATTATGTGTAACAAATATAAATACACTAAATATTATTAGATATTCAGTGTAAATCAATCTAAGGACATTCACACATATTTTTCTAAAAACAAAACCAATGACATGGATTTTTAATTCAATGAATGGAAATTTAGTTAAGATTACCCTTATCAAGTTCATATCAATGACTAGAGAATTTATCAATGAAGTGATTATGTATATCAAAAGTCTATCCACACAAATGGGATTTTAAATTACTATGTAAATAAATAATTTGTTATTTCACACATAATCTTAGAGTAAAATAATCAATGAAGTGTGCGTAAAACCCAATGAGTGGAAGTTTAAATTAGAAATTCCCTTACCGATTTGGTAACCTACAAAACATACATCCAATGAAAGAGGTATCAAACATTGAAGCTATAAATAACCATAAATTAAATTATATTACACAAATAATACAATCATGTGCAGTACATGCGTCACACAAAAGGAAATAGTGGAAAATATAGCATGAATATCATGGGAATAAAAAGTGAGATGAAAACCCCCTAACCTTATACTTTTCCTTAGTCGAGGGCATGTGAACCTCCTGTATAATTTTTAAATAATTATTATTAAAATATAAAATAACCAAATAAATAAATATGATACCATATATGATCTTCTAATATTACTTTGTTAATAATATTTCGGTGTTATCATTGTTTCGGTTGTTAACTGATTCATTTTCCTTTATATGTTTTGTTATGTATGTCATATTTTTTATGTATAGGATATATGTGATTCATATTAAGAATGATATTATGTTAATAAAAATTATTTTTAATCATAAAATGAAAATTATTCTTTAATGGTTACGATGGGAAATGAAATCTCATCGCATCGTGTAGACGGTAAGTCGTACGTACGCACAAGCGACAATATCATTTTATTGATGGTAGGATAGTATATAATTGGATGGTATAAAAAATAATTAACATTTTATATTTATTATTTACATAAATTATACTCATTATTATACTGATCCAAATAATGAATTGTTTAATAACAAACTACACCTCGAAGTGGAGACGGTAAGTCGTACGTACATATGTATGGTGACTTTGTCATTCATAGGATAGATAAAATAATGAATATGGTTGTACCATATTTATAATAATATATCAGTATTTAGAAGGTACTGGATATATTATGTTTTAATGGAAAAAAAGTGGAAGTGTAAGAATAAAAGAACTTTGAAAGTGGTGATAAAATAATTACCTCTTCTTCGGGTGTTTCCTTTTGGTATGAACAAACATGCTCTTTAGGTTGGATTTATGATCAAATTAATTTCTCTAGGTTGAAGTTAGAGTATTTGGGAGGAGATTTGAGCCTGGGATGTCTGAGACAAATGGATTTGGAGGTGTGAATTTGAGAGAAGGGGAAGTACCCTTTTACAAGAGAGGTGAGGGGCACTTTAGGAAAATCTTGAAATATTATTTTATTAGAAAATCATTTTCGGTTTATAATGTCTACAAATAGATTTATTTATAGGATAAGGTAGGTATGGTTCTAAAAACTCTGAAAAAATAGGTTTTAGAAAAGTTTAGGTCACCATATTAACCTTATCTTTTAGATTTAACTCTTAGTTAAATAGTTTACCTTTTACCACATTTTCTTGTATTTTTATATTACATGGTTAATAAACTTACTATAAAATGTCAAGAGAACCTCAAGTGGTTCATTAATGAAATATATATCATTATATAATTCCTTTTTCCAAATCTTAGATTTTTAGGAATATTATATCGTTTAATAAAGTAGTATTTGTTTTAAAAACTCATTTATGACAATTTTGACACTATTTAGTATTTAGTTTTTGTTAAAGTCATAACAATCTGATTTCATTGAAAAAAATAGACTGAATCAGTCCTAATATGTCATAATCACCTAAAAAATTTGTATATGGCATAAAAAGTTTCAATTTACATTTATTTTAATATTTATAATATCAATTATTTTAATATTTCATTAATAAGGTAATTACTACATCATCATTGGGTCAGAAACAAATTTAATTATTTATTGTCTAATAATTATAAATAAAATAAAATGATGTAGTAAATATTTTTATCATTCTAATGAATATTTATAGTCGAAATTATCTTATTTACAACCCTATATTAAAAATGTTTCAGTTATTAAAATTTGAATTTAATACTTTTAACTCTTCTTTAAATAAAATAATAATAAATGTCCAAATCTAATACAAGTGGATAAAATAGGATCAGATTTTATTCCTAAGGTTGATTTTGGTTTAAATACACTTATCCAATAGAGTTAGGACTTATTTTGGGGTAATTATAATATCATTTTGACCTTTAATTACCCTATTTACTTTTAACAGTGGTAAATAAAATTCAAAAGTTATTATTCACCAAAAAATATTTTCATCCTATTGATCAACATTTTACTTATTGATGTCAACTGCGTCTCTCAGATTTCTAAAATTCAATTCATAGAAGCGGTAAAATTACATTTTATGCAAATTTGCAAATGTTCCTAGAAGGTGGGTAAAAGACATTAAAAAGTTTAACAAAATTTTATATATCTAATCTTATTATAAAATGAATAAAATTAATTATATTGAAATAATATATGTATTATGTATCTATTTTGTACATTAAATTAAATTTATATTAAAATTTATTATTTAAATGAAAATGTCTGTTTTTATCTACAATGTAGTGTTTTCACTATTCATCAAAAATTGAATGTTTTTAGAAAAATACCAAAAATTAACCCTAATATAATTTCAATATTTAGGATTTAAAAATGATTTCTATTTTACCAAACTAAATACATATAAGTTTCATTAGTTAATTTAATATTAATTCCCGTTGTGAAAACCAGAAAGTGGGTTTTTAAGAAGTAAAAACTATTAAAAGAGTGACATGTGTTTATATCCAATTTAAATCTGAAATTTATTCCAATGACCAAAATTATATTAAATGAAAAAAATATAATCTATATATACTCAAAAACCAATTAAAAGGATAATAGGAAAATATAAATAGATTGAGTGAAAAGGCAGTTTTGAATTAAAACACAGTATTTTTCACTATTCATTGAAAAATGAAACTTCTTATAAAATTACCAAACTTTCACCCAAATCTAATATTGATATTATGAATTAAAAAATTAAGTCAATTTCAAAAAAAAATTATAATAGTGTCTAAAATTAATTTTATTATTGTTCACAAAAGGACAAAAGAAGTAGTTCTTTTATCAAAATAGTACTTATATTTTAATAAAACTTATACATTTT
The DNA here is from genome assembly GCA_963277665.1 of Viscum album. Lineage (NCBI taxonomy): Eukaryota > Viridiplantae > Streptophyta > Magnoliopsida > Santalales > Viscaceae > Viscum > Viscum album. Next base: position 686,044,414 of record OY728159.1, on the reverse strand, counting down.
CTTACACATATAGTTTATTTATGTGATATAATTATAAATGAAATTTAAAATTTTTTATTAATATTTTTATTTATATATTTAATTGTTATGTTATAAATATATCATTTGAACAATTATAATACTGAAGTATTGTTTCGCAGAAAATCAATCTTGCATATAATGTAAGCCAAGTCAGTGTTGCATTAAATATAATATATTGAATTAATTTAATGATATAAATTACTATAAAATATTGGGGTGTTACCATTTTGGTATTGGATACGACATGTGGATCACATATATGTATTTATATATAGGAACCAAATAGATTCAAGAAGATTACAAGAGGTGAAGTGGATCTATGAGCTTCAGATGGTGAAACTCTCATAGCCTTGGTAGTGGGATACTATCAATTAACTTTTCCTAGTGGTTTAGTTATAGTATTAAATAATTGTTATTATGAAACTTCTGTAATGAGAAATATAATCTCAGTGTCATGTTTGGACACTATTAGATTTTATTTCATGTTTCAAAATAAACTTTGTCTATTCTATAAGGATAACATGTGTTATGGTATGGGACATCTTAATAATTCTTTATATATACTTGAAATCGAAAATCCTATAACGAGAATAAATGACAAAACTAGTGAGAAAGACTCATATCTCACCTTCCTATGGAACTTCATGCTAGGTCATTTAAACGATAAGTGATTATAGAAGTTATATTAGGAATGATATTTAGACTCAGTACAGTTAAAACCCTTGGATGTATGCCATTCTTTTTTATAAAGGAAAATGACCAAAGAACCATTCTATGGAAAGGGAGAAAGATACAATGCATTATTGGAATTAATACATATTGATGTATATTATTTGTTTCTAGTAAAAGTAAGGAGTGTATTTTCATACTTTATTACTTTTATTGATGACTATAGTAGGTATGTATATATCTACTTGATTCAGTGTAAGTTTGATTATTTTATGATATTTAAGGAATATCAAAATGATGTAGAAAACCAGATTGGTAATAAGATTAAGGAACTCCACTCAGATAGTGGTGGAGAGTATCTTAACCAAGCATTCATTGATCACTTGAAAGAGTGTAGGATAGTATCCCAACTCACTCCTCCTTGATAGAAATGGTCTGACCAATGACGGGTTAGAAAACTCTTACATTATCCTTTTTGGGATATGCTTTGCAGACAACGGCATATACCCTTAACTGAGTACCAAATAAATCTACAGATAGGATTCCATATGTGTTATGGTGTGGAAAGAAACCCAATATATCACACATATGTGTATAGGGATACAAGGGTTTTGTAAAGACCTTACTAAGTGAAAAATTAGCATCCAAAAGTATGAAGTGCATCTTTATAGGTTATCATAAGGAAATGAAAGGATATTACCTATACAACTCTTTAGATGGAAAATTTTTTGTAGAAAGATATGTCATATTTCTAGGACTGGAACACATTTCCATTGAAAATAATGGAAACAATATTGACTTCAATGAAGTTAATGCCCCAAATTCACAATATTTTGTATAGGAACTGTATCCACAATAGAAATTTGACGAAGAAGTGGTTCCTAAGACACAAATACTACATAGGTCTACTTGAGAGGTTAGATAAGCAGAGTGTTATGGTTTTATTTTCCCTGACTTAGGTGGAACATTTCTCATTAAGGGTGATGAACCCCTAACCTACAAGGAAGTAGTAGATGGAAAAGGCTACTAAATGGAAAGATTGCATGCATTCTTATATAGAGTACATGTACCAAAATCAAGTTTTTGATTTTGGTAGACCCTCCAACTAATGTAAAACCCATTAGTTTCAAATGGGTATTCAAGAAAAAACTGTACATGGATGGTAAGGTTAATACCTATAAGGAAAGACTGATTACAAAGGGTTTCAAACAATGCCAAGGAATTGACTATAATGAAACCTTCTCGCAAGTAGAAATGTTGAAATCCAACATAATATTTCTTGCAATAGTAGCCTTTAATGATTATGAGATTTTGAAAATGGATGAAAACTGCTTTTCTAAATGGTAAGTTGGTTAAAGATATCTATATGACTCAACCTCAAGGGTTCGTAAAGTCAAAGAATGCCAATTAGGTGTTCAAGATACAAATATCCATTTGTGGATTAAAGTAGGAATCTTGATCATAGAATGTTCATTTTGTTGAATCCATAATAGAATTTTTTTTTCTAAAATGAAAGCAAGACTTGTGTCTATAAGAAGGTTTATGTTAATTCCATCATTTTTCTAATATTCTATGTTTATGAAATATTAATTATGGGAAATAAAGTGCAAGTCTTACAGCCAGTTAATACTTGGTTAAATGAATGCTTCTATATGAAAGACATTGGTGAAGAATCCAACATTATAGGGATTAATATCTACCGAGAAATATCTCATATGATGCTTGGGCTAAGTCAAAGTACATAAATTGACAAGGTACTAAAATGGTAAAATATGTAACATTCCAAGAGAGGGTTATTTTCTATGTCATATGGTATCAATATCTCTAAGAAAATGTGTCCAAAAACACAGGAGGATATTGACATAATGATAAGAATAACTTATGCCTCAGTAGTAGTTTCTATCATATATGCCATTATATGTACTAGTTTTGATGTTTCATTTACTTTAGGCATGGTGGGAAGATATCAAGCTAATCCAGTAGAGCTACACTGGGCAGCTGTTAAAACTATCCTAATATACATGAGGAGTATAAAGGATATGTTCCTAATGTATGGAGGATATGAGGATCTAGTAGTGAGAGGATACACTGATTCATGTTTCCAAAGAGATCATGATGATATTAAATCGTAGTCAAGCTACATCTTATGCCTAAATGGTGGTGCAGTGAGATGGAGAAGCTCAAAGAAATATGTGGTTGCCTATTCTATAGCATAATCTAAGTATATAGCGACTTCCACTCCAGTAAAGGAAGAAGTCTGGGTACATAGACTATTCTCAGACATTGGTGTTGTTCCTTGAAGTTTAGACCTTGTACTAGTTTATTGTGACAATACTACTGTAGTGGTACTAGTCAAGGAGCCTAGGTATCACCAAAGGACAAAGAATATACTTAAAAAGTTTCATCTGTTAAAGGATTTTAACCAGTGAGGTGAAGTCATAGTTAGTAGAGTAGTCAAAGAGGACAACATGGTAGACCCTCTGACAAAATCCATTTCTCAGCAGAATCATGATTCTCATGTGAGGTCTAGAAGATTGAGACTTGTTAGCAATTGGCTATAGTGAACGTGGGAGTGTCAAAAGTGGGTTCCCTAGACCCAACTTGTGTTGTAAATTTATTACCACTACATGTATTCATTTTTTTATATATATATGTGTTTATCATGCCATAATAGTGTAAATAATTCTACATCCACATTGTTTATGGTAATTTACTTAGATTACATATCCTATCGAAGGTTTATAGCAGATACCAATCTATAACGAGAACCTAGAGATAAAATGATAGTAATATTAATGTAATTTCATATAGTCTGGTTACATCATTCTGATAGGACACAGATGATGTGTGACTATCAGGTGTTGGGGGATCATATGAATCAAGACTTCTTCTCATTAAGTTCTCACTTGGTGATCTCTACTAGTTGAGATTATGAGTACATAACCTATAATAAGAAAATCACATGTTTCATGTGTCATTGGTTGTTTTTATCTACAGACACGTGCAATGGTCTCCTGAATTTAGATCATCATCAATGTATTTCATTTCATTATGTACGTTGATGCAAGATGAAATCTATGATGATGAAGTTGTGGTGAGGTAGTTTGTGTTGGATACGTCATTGGTGACATGACATTGATTTAAAGATCATTATAGGATTTGTCGCTTCTGAGATGAAGAAGAGATATCTCGGCCATATTTGATTAGGATGGTAGTACCTTTATTAAATTCATGTCCATGATAGTCAAAGGTATGTCTGTTTGGACAGATCAACAAATAATATTGCAAGGAAAATGATGATGACACATGTGTGAATCATTATTTATTGAGATATTTATGACCAATATATTATAATACATAGACTATGTTCGTAGGAAGGTAGTCATTTCTTTCACTTTTCTTTATCTATATTGGGGCCTCTATGGGTTTCTAGACCTCACACTTTGTTTGTGAATATTATTCACTACAATTAAGATGAGGTCCTTGAGGGTCACACATGATAGCGCTTTGAAAATCTACCCAATTCTATTGAATATGATTACAGAATGTGGTGGGACCCACTATGGCGTCTAGGTTTTATCCATGTTCTATGGATCACCATGGAATAAATAAATTCTTCAATTTTTCAATTTTGGAATAATTCATTTAATTTATTCATGACATGTATTTACACGTCATTTAGTAAATACCATGATTAATATTATTTGAATGGATATTAATTAAATATCCAGGGTTTGTTTAATATTATCAGGAGATGCGATTTCAGATAAATACATAAGTTTAACACATAATACATGTAATATATATTACAATTATGTGATAAATTATAAATTTTATATATTGTGTATTTAGTTTGTCAGAAATAATTATTTATAATACTTTTATAGTGGATGTTTATTAAACAAGGGCTAGGACCACATATAGGGTATTATAGATATTTACTATATAAGTGGATAGAGGCTCATCCCATGGGGACTATTCATTCATTTGAATTGAGAGCCTCTCTATCCTCTTAAATCCTAGAGAGAGACTCTCTCAAGAAAGAACGTTATTCAAGTTCTGTATTCTCAGATCAAAGACATTAACCTGTGGTGATCGTAGTTGGGTCGAAGTGGTTGTTATAGACTCACACTAGCACCCAGATTCTGAAGAACGACATGCAAGTAGGTTCAAGGATAGTGTGTGGATGATCTAGAGGACATCGACATTGGTGTCTTAGTGAAACAGTTGCCAGTACCTTACGATAGGCTTGCATGCATCAGATTTGAATGAGGTAAACATGTGTTGTTATTTTGTGCAATGATTAAACCACGCATGGTCATCATACTATACTAAGATAAGATCACTAGAGTTTATGATGTTATGTTTCTCCAATGACGCAAAAAATATAAATTCATGGCCCATCAGCTTTCTCTGCCCATCATGGTACCTGACATTTGTCATAGGGCTTCTACGCATAGTGAAGGACCAATATTCCATCAGAGTGGTAGTGGAGTGACTCACTAAGTTATTTCACTTCGTTATTATCAGGGAGTAGAGTTTGGTGGAGATTTTAAGGAAGTTGTATGTATGAGAGATTTTCTTCCATCATGGGGTACCCTCTAAGATTTTCTCAAATCATGACATGCGGTTTACATCATGATTGTGGAGAGGCCTACAGGATGCATTTGATACCCAATTATGGATGAGTACAACCTTTCAACCCCCGACCAATGGAAAAACTGAGCACACTATCCAGGTGCTAGAGGATTTTTTGAAGGATTGGATGTTGGATTTCAGCCAGAGGTGGGAGGATCAACTACCTTTGGTAGAGTTTGTGTCCAAAAACAGTTACCACTCTACCATCGACATAACTCATTTTGAGGCTTTATATGGGAGACCTTTTAGGTCACACTTGCACTAGATGTAGATTGGAGATTCATCTTTTATGGGCCCATATTTGGTGCAGATGATAATAGAGAAAGTGCAGGTTTCCTTTGAATGGATGAAGATGGACCATAGTAGACAAAATTCTATCCATATCACCATCGTTGTCCTTTGGAGTTTCAGTTGGGAAACCACATCTTCTTGAGAGTCTCTCCATGATTAGAAATGAAGAAGTTTGGCTGGGGAAGAAAGAAATACCCAAGGTTTATCGGGACATTCAAGATCACGTGAAGGGTTTTCCAGGTTTCCTACCACCTCTCCCTACCCCCCAAAACTAGAGCGGGTGCATGAGATCTTCCATTTGTCACAACTGAGGAGATATGTCAATAAACATACACACATCATCAACTAGGTACATATAGAAATATAAGACACATCCACCTTTATAGAGCACCTGGTGGCAATCGAGGATTGATAGGAGTGGACCTTAGAAGAACAAAACATCCCTTTGGTTTATGTACTGTGGTAGTAAAAAATGTGGGAGAGAGTTCCGAAGAGAGGGAGAGCCAGATGCGGTCTTAGTACCCCCATTGGTTTTTGTAGTTTTTCTTTTTGGGGATGAAAAGCTTGAAGTATGGAATGATGTTGAGATCAATTTTTTACCTTTTAAGACATTGATATATTTATAAATATATTTCCAGTGCTAGACACTGAGACAAAATGTGAATCTGAGGCCCGATGTGACGGAAATTATTTTTATAAAAATATTAAATATATTTTTATTGAGCACGCATGATTAATTAAAGAAAATGGTATAAATATTAAAATATTGATCGGATCGTAAATCCAAGACCATTTTCTATTCCATAATATAGTGTTTACCCATGGAACAATATAAAATGAGTCGGCACTGGATGTTTAAACCCCTTGATCATTAATGGTTCATTTAATTGAGTTAGTTAATTAATTAATTTACTTAATTTAACCAAGTCCTGATGTATATAAATTTTTTTTTAGGACATATTGGCTAGGGTTATCCTCATTATTCCCTAAATTCCATAGTGAGATGACCACTTTCCTTTGGATAATTCCCCCGATGAATGAAAAAACTTCAGATCGAGGTGATTTGAAGCATGATTAATGTAATGGATCTTGGAAAGTACATTCTTCATTAATGAAGATCGATCTAATCCAAGTAGGGCTCATCAATTTTTATTTTCTCCCTTTGATTAAATTTTTGAGTAGATTGAACATTATTATTCGATCTAAGACCCTTTTGAAAACCTTTTCATGAGCCTATGTATTGAATCTCATTTTGTATCAGTTATTTTTTAATATGAATTGCCCACCCTTGATCGGATGGCCACGAATGCTTTGAAAACAATATTCAAACATTTTTTGGTGTTTTTCATTCCTCGTTCTTCACTTTCTTCACCGTTGGAACCCCGTGGTTCCTGTATCGATAGTTTCCAAGTGACCCAAGCTTGATCAGGTGCCCAAATTCATGGTGGATCGATGAAATGATGATGGTTCCTCAAGAAAACCACTGATCTAAGATTATTGTAATAAATTCCTGATGAATATGAAGGAATAATGGAAGATCATTGAGGATTAAAGGCACAATGAGTTGCATAACATTCAACCAAACCCATGTAATGAACTATGGAAGATTTCCAGTGAATGACAGACAATGAGCATGAATCTCGGTTAGATCCATGAGATTCAGGAGGAATATAGGTGATATTTATTACAGTGGGACTACATTTGAGTCATAGAATCAAATATGGAAAATATGAGTTTTTTATCAAAATCCTAACTACATTCCATGTTAAATAAAGAACACATGGGTTTTAGACTCCATCATTTGTGGCGTTAGGGTTTGGGAAACGTTATGGATGAAAAAACATGTAGTCTTGACTTACACGCCTTATACATCCTCCATAATTGGACATCCCATGTGATGGGTCACACCTAAGGGGAGTTCATGTAGAAGTACATGGACACAGGTGGGACACACGAGAAATATCTCTGGTAGAACCACATGTCTTGTACCAAAGTACACAGACACAGGGTCTGAGTACATGGATAAGGCCAGCGAACATGATCCATTCAACGGATAGGTGGGACACATCGTGTAGTCAACCAATATGACATGTACCTCTACACGGATGGGACCTATGTTCTAACTAGAGACACAACTAGGCAGTTAGGAGGGACCACATTCCGTTTGGGTTCCCTCACACACCATGTTCTACTTGAGATCTTTAGAGAGGCCTTCAAACCCTTGTATCTCCTTCATTTGGACTTTTATTTTTGCCCACAATATGCCTATCTTAACTGTTTTTTCTCATAGAACATGATGGTTCCATTCAAATAATATTTAAAGATATGATGTGAATGTATCAGGTTTGGAATGTACTGAGGCAACACCCAATGATAGAAAAATCATATAGAACCACCATACTAGTACAAGGCTTACCCTCCAACTGGGATGAGAAGTGGTGTTCCCTGATGGATGTTCCAAGCTTACCCTATAGTGTGATTTGGTAGTGGTATTCCCCAATGATATTTTCGACTTACCCTCTAGTAGGACTAAGTAGTGGGTTCCTTGACATTATGATCTTACCTTCCAGCTTGGATGGGCAGCAGTGTTCCCCTACGGAAGTTCTGAGCTTTCCCTCTAGCTAGGTTGGGAAGTGGCATTCCTCGAGGATATCTTCCTGGCGTAACCCTCTAACTAGCCTGGGTAGTGGTATTATCCTGATGAATCACTGAGATTACTCTCCAGTAGTACTAGGTAGTGGCGTTCCCTGGTGACCCTTCCAAGTTGTACCCTCTTGGTGGGATGGGTAGTGGCGTTCCTCGGTGACTACTAGAGTAGAACCATCCTAATGTACTAGGGTATGAGATCATTTCCTAAAGATAGTGACCCCTAAAATGTGTGTCTTAGTGATGAGGTGTGGTTTGAATTACCTTTGCACTCATGAGAAATAGGATCACTTTACCCACCGAGACATGTTCATGTGACGTGACCTAAAACTAAACAGGTGAGTCTCTGCTGCCCAAAGTGTATAGAATCAAGGTGTGGTGATTTAGTCCCTTGTAAATGTGTTTCCTAGGCAGAAATGTGATGTGTTGGGCATCACAAAGGGACTTTACCTTGGAATTCTTGGGGACTCTTCTTCTTGGGATGAGCTGTGAGAGGGATATCCCCTTAGTCTCTCGTTTGGGATTATTTGACTGAGTATATATATATATATATATCATATTTTAGTACCCACTCCTTGGGTTTTGGTTACTCAACTTCTAAGAGAGACGATGACGCATGGGGTATTCTATGTGCTTTCCATTTTTAGCATCTCATCATTGGATGAGTCTACTCTCCTACTATATGTAGAAAAGACTCAACAAGAATTTCATCCTATAACCATTTCAAGATCCTTATGTTTGGATGAGTTTACTTTCAATCTATCTTTGGGTTGATCTATACTCTTTTACCATAACTTGTTCTATCTATTGTTTTCTTCTTCAATTGTATCTCTTACTGCTCCCCCTTCACCTTTTCGGGGGTGTTCTACTGGGTATGTATATACTCATAACTACATGGAATTTCCCCACCACATGTGGTGTCTTTTGAAGATGATTGATAGGTCAATTGTGACATCATAGGATCCTAGGGATACATACTTCTTGGACCACGTATGGTTTTCATATCTTGGGATACTAAAGTGAAGCTCTCAGATTGTTCCCTTTTCTAGTTTTTTCAGGTTGGGACATATTTCTGGGCGGGTGTGCATTTTTTCCTTTTCTTTTCAGTTTTTACTACCATACATTATTCTATTTAATGGTACATAAATATTTTAGTTTCTTTAAAGAAATTTTTGATATTTTATTTTTTCCCTCTAAACTTTTGTATTATGTTGGTTGCGTTCATGTGAACAGGTACTTAGGCAAAGGACTCCTCAAGTTAGTCATGCCTTCGACACTAGTCTTCACCCATAAGACAATGGAGGTGAGCTTAGGGTTATTTAATCTCGAGTAATGGTATGGTTTGAGTCATGAAAAAAGTAAATAAATATTTTTTTTAGAGATATATCATGTAATTTCATCATCATATAATTTAAGTGTAATAAATCTTAGTAAAAAGTGAGATTGTAACATAAAATGCAAACCTCAAGTTTGACTTGCTTCTTAATGAATATAACCTCATGTATAATAAATTTAAATTTATTAAACTTATATACCATAACCTATCCATAGTTATAATACCATACATGGTTTACTTATAACATATTATCACCCATTCATTAATAATTATTTATTAAAACCACTATTTCGAGTGATAATTGTTTCGTTTTTCATGTATGTTTCCATTTAGATATTTAGTCACTTCATATTTATCATGGTTACAACATATAATTTTTTCAATAATTATATTTATATCATATATATTCATTATATACATATTTATAACCACTCATAAAAGTTTTACTGAAAAAATAAATTACACTATTCAAGGAGATGGTAGTTCGTTTGTATGCACGAACAATGTTTTCATTCTCTAATGAAAAAATTGAAAGAAAAATAAAAATATTTTTTCATTATAGAGTCATAATTATATAACAAATAATTAATAAATCCATCATTATATCAATAAATATGAGGTTGTTATGGATAATGAATCATATCACCCTGTGGAGACGACAATCAACACCTACGCACGAGCAAAATTTTCATTTTCCATTTAATATGAAATAGGATAAAATTGGTTGTGTAATCATCATAATAAAAAATATTTATATTTATCATAAAATATTCATCATGTTATTATGAATAAAATAGGTTTATATAATGTGAAATCATAAATAAAATTGAAAGAGATCGATTATGATTTATACCTCTTCTTTGAGAGACCCCCTTTCAATTACACCCTAGGCCTTGAAATATTGGTATTAGAAAGATACCATGGGATTTGGGATAATTTTAAGGATTATATTATGTCTTTTTTATAGGTTTAAATGATTTATAAGGCTCAAAATTCTTGAACAATAGAGGATATAAGATTCCCTTTTATAAGTGAGAGAGAGGGAACACATGAAATTACCTAAATGATTTAAATAATATAAATCCATTCTATTGTGATAGTGGAACCAAATGGATAATAATTAAAATTTTAGATAATATATTATATAAATATATTCAACTTATATGAATCATACAATTTTATGTGACATTCTTACCCTTATCTCTTAGTTTAACTTCCACGGTAAACTCATTTTAACCTTAATCGTGGTAACAATTTTTTACTTTTTATACAATTCATTATGACAAAAAATGAGTGTGGAATCATAAAAAATTTATAAATTATAATTCAAAAAATGTAATAAATTTTATATAATTCAATTTCTATGAGTGGGAAAATTAATTTTTAGAAAATCATGCAAAATTCAAGAATAACTTGTTTTTAGGAAGCTATATTTTCAAGAATAAAACTGAATTTACATTCATTAATTGACCAGTAAAAATATCAAATGAATATTAAAATATTTTATTGGATATATAATATATTCATTTAATTAAAATAATTTTTCAATAATTCTTTATTTAATATATTTTGGAAAAAAAAACATTGGACACATAAAACCAATTTTATGAAAAATGAATTTTTTACTTTTAAATGATTTTATCTATATTTGTAAACATTTGATAACTAATATATGGTTTATTATTAATTTATTAATATAAATTATAAATATATTTTATTGAAATAATTCATAAATAGTTGTAAATATAATTTTTAGATAAAAATACATAACATGTAGAAACATACATTTCTTCAAAAAATATGTCTTTTAATCATTAATTAAGTGTGTATTAATAAATTTTGACCATACTAAACCATTATAAATATATTTCATAATTTTTTTAATCTTATTCATAACCTCAAATCCAACGAATGGGTTGTAAGGGTATACTATATCGTGATTCATTTAGACTTGGGTTTCGTGCAAAGCATGCCACCAATAACTTCAAGTTTATTTCAAAGGAAATAAATATAAAATCTTGGGGTGTTAATTTAATTTTAAATACTACTATTATTATTAATAATATCATATTTATTAATTATTTACATTCTTATAACTATCCATTTAAGGTGGAAATGAAAAACTAATCTCATCTCTTTGTGGGGGTGGTGGTCTGCACATATGCATAAGTGATGTTATCATTTTCCAACAGATAGAAGAGTAAGAAGGTAAGTAATATATTATATTTAAAAAATAATAATTATTTAATAAATATCATATATTTATTTTATACAACATTTTTAAATGATATATTTTTTGGTGATGAAAAACTAATTACATCATTGTGTAGAGACGGTAATCTGTATGTACAAACAAGTGAGGCATTTATTTCCCATTAGATGGAAAAAGAGATGAAAAATGGTTGTTTCATATACATAATAAAATTTAATTATATTAAATATAACTATGATATCATATAAACATGGTTATATAATATTTTAAGTATTTAGAAGAACAAATAAATATAAAAACACTCGGTTAAGTGATATACCTCTTATTTAGAAAACCTCATTTGGATTACACCTTAAGCTTTCTATGATTTGTAATTTTGTGATATTAGGACCTATATTATATCTGGAAAGATTTTTGGAAGGAATTTTGAATTTATTTTTAAATATAAATATCTTGTGAAGTGTGAGGAAGAGAGGATAGGTGGTTCCCTTTTATAAGTGAGGGGAGAGACAAACATGTAATTATTCTTAACTTTATAATATTATAAATGTCTTAATCATGGGAAAGTGGTAAAAATAGAATATAATTTTATAATGGTTGAAATATATCATCCTATAATATTTTATATGAAAATTTGTGGCCTTATCACAACATTTTTACCTTAATTAACTTGATTTACCCTTTACCATGGTGACAAATATTTACAATCTTTACTATTCATATTGACCAACAACGTAATTATCCTCGGTACTAAATTTGAACCTATTGATTCCAAAATATGATATCTATTTTACAAGTCACAATTTATATAAGTTTTAGAAATTAATTTTTATATAAGTACACAAAATTTAATGAAAAATGATTTTTTAAATAAAAAATCTGTTTTAAGCATAAAAATTACATTTTACCAAAAATAAAATATAATATTTTTCTTATGAAATTAATTATATTATTTTTAATAAAATTTATCTTTTTTTTATCTAAAAATAAATCCATAATATAATAGGAATTTTAAATTTCAAATTTTTTGAAAAATAAATGCTAGTTTCATAAAACAAATCGGCCTTTTCACTATTCACATAAAAATAAATTATTTCTGAAAAATCCAAAAAAATTTACCCAAATATAAATTATAACTTATAAACTCAAAAATGATATCCATTTTATCTAATTTAATTTCTAAAATTTAGAAATTATACTTTTGAATATATCCATGAACTATCTCTATGATAATGTTAAAGTAAAAGGATGTGCATTGGGCAATAGTTTAGGGATTTAGTGTTTACCTACTACAGGTTGATCATGGGTATTAAATTATCCCCCAATAAATAATTTCATCCTAATGATTTGGATATGTGATAGTTCTTAAAAAAAATTGGGTAATCCTTCATCAAATCTTATTCATGCTCCCATGTTTCCTCTTCTAGTTCATGATATCTCCAAAGAATCATCTCCAACCAAGCTGTCTATCTTCACAAAACATTCTTTGTAGTTTTAAGAATATAGAAATTCTTTTTATTTTAAGATAATTCAGGATAAAAATATATCCTATTAAATATAATTACTTGAATTTTATCCATCATGTATTTCCTTCATAATAAAATATACTTTAGAGAGGTTGGGTGGCATGACCAATTAGTAAGCCACAACTCCAATTCTCTCTAAATTTTCAAAAGGACCAATTTAACTTGGGATTAAATTAAAATTTTAACTGAATATTATAATTAACATCCATGGAGATAGTTTTAAAAAGGAAATATCGCCCACTTCAAATTCCAATTCCTTCATTCGATTATAAGCATTACTTGTTCGTATGCTTTGATTTGATTTTAAGTAACCCGCATTTTCACTATTATCTCCTCAAAAAGTTTTGGATCTATAATATTCCTTTATCAAACATCATACCATAAAATTGGAGTGTGAAATATCTTCCCATACAATATTTCACATGATTCCATGGAGATTATTTAATAGAAGCTATTATTGATTGAAATGAAACTATATAAATATATTGATCATGCATACATTGAAATTCAATTGAGGAAGATCTCTATATATCTTATAGGTTATGAATAATCCTTTTATAAATCCAATCATTTTGAGGATGATATGTGATACTCAAATTTATTTTATTTTTAAGTACCTTGGGAAGAAACTTCAATAATTTTAATGTGAATTGAGGGTCATGATCAGATACAACTGATAGAAGTACACTATAAAGTCTAACAACTTTATTAATACATATCCAATGAAGTATATAAAGTGGTAGATCTTCCCTTAAATCTAGGAAACATATAAATTTGGTATGGTGACCCACAATTTCCCATATAATATCATTCTTCTTAAGTGTAGTCAAACTTCTAGTGAAAAAGTATATTATAATATTGTCCCACATCAATATTAGAATAGGAAGTGGTTACATGGCCCTGTTAGGATGTTGTCTTTAAGACTTTAACTACTATCACACCAAGAATCCGTCCATATATTTTGAAATTTCCCACTTCATACCATCCCAAAAAACACTCTCTTAAATAACTATACATATTTGTGCTACCAGGGCATACAGAGAAATTTTAGTTGTGTGCTTCATCCAGCTATGGTATGGACAGAACACATAACCTCTTCCCAAAAATCAAAACTCCATCTTTATAGATGAATTATATCAATTTCCCCTTATTGAAATCATTAATCTTACTTTGTAAACCCTTATCATCCTCTTATGAATTCTCTATATTTTCCAGTAAATATGTTTTATCAATTTCTTGGAAAAAGAATGATGTTTCCCCTTTCCCAACAATCATTATACCCGTATTTACTAAATCCAAGAATATAGGATCCTTGTAAATCCTAATCATAGTCATAAATCTATGGTCCATCCCACTTAATGCATCATCCACCTATTTCCACTTCCTTAGGTGGTGGTATATCAAGAAATCATTGTCCTTAAGTAGATCAAACTATATTGTTTTCCTCATTATGATAACTTTCTAAGAGAATATGTACTTCCAAATTTTGTAATCCATATATATGTCACATCTTCCACCATAGATATAGTGCATTTATATCTTGAAGGAAATAAATACAACTACTAAATAAATATCTTTAGTTTGATATTTTTATTCAAGTATCTTTAACTTCCTTAATTCATAAGATACCACCGTATCATTCTTCATATGGATACTTCCCAATTCTTTCTTCAATGTATCAATATAAATTACGAATAATTCCTTTCTCGGTGGTAAAGTTATTACTAGTGAATTAACCAATCTCTTATTTAGTTCTTGAGATATTATTCACATTACCTTGACCATGTTAATTTATCCCATTTACAAGTTAACTTAGTTATTTTTTGTCTAATCAGTGAAATTTTTGAATAAATCACCGATAGTAACTTCATAAACTAAGGAAACTACATATATCGATTATATTTATCAATATAGTCCATTATTTGACTACAATGTTCTATAAAGAATCAAAAAATATTCTATCCTCGAAGAAAATTGGTCAAATAAAACAAAATTCTTTGATCCAAAATTCGCACTTACGAAATTTTCTATATAATTCTTTTTCTATGAGAGTATTAGGAATTATTTGAAAATGATTCTCATGATCTTCGTGTATTTTATATTATATCAAGATATAATTAAGGAATACTGATAAAAATTTATTGGAACATCCAAATTTTTTAAAATAAAAACATTGTATTTGATAGCTTATATGACATACAACACCAAGCTTAAGCAACCCATAGAATACATTTCTTTTAAATTTAATCTCTTTTATTGCTTGTAGAACACGCAACCCCAAGTCTAAATAAAGAAAAATATGATATAATATTATAAAATAACTTTTAAATTGTTTTATATGTATATTAATAACAAAATTATAAAAATAATGGTTATCTATTGATTAGAAATAAAATAACAATCATTTGAAATAAAAAAAAGTGTTATCAAAAACTATATTTTTTCTAAAAGAACATTTAGCTGTGTTATTCAAAAATAATTTAATATTAATTTTTACCATGTTTTGAAAATAAATTTTTAAAAATTAATTCAATTTTTGAAATTTTCATTTCAAAATTATCTTAGGGTGAATATTGGGGAATTTTATGAAATATTTCATTTTTTGATGAATCGTTAAAAATACTAAATTTTAATTGAAAACTTCATTTTCATTAAAATTATTTATAAAGTTATATTATATTTTGAATTGGTTTGAAAGTAAAATTATTTAAAATATATATATATATATTAATCAAATTTATTCCATTTAATAATTTCCATATTGAATTTTTATATAAAAACATTATAAACTTTTGAACATTTTCTCTTTAAAAACCCTCTTTATCGTCGAGTCTGTGAGATTAATTTTAAATAAAAATTTTCCACTTATGTGAATGGAAATTTAAAAATTCATTATATATTTGGAATCATAATAATTTATATTATATAATAACTCTAAATTAATTTTTGACCATAATTAATAGAAAAAAACGATTAAAAAATATTTACCACGGTTAAGGTAGAATTGGATTTATCGGGGTGTTAGTCTAAAAATATAAGGGTTAAAATGAAATAATTTTTTTTATAAAATATATTTTATGGAAATATCTAGATCCTATAATTTATAATTGTTGATGAAACTCCATTTTTGACCATTTTTTCTTGTGAATAATGTGGTTATGCCATTTTATTTTAAAAAAATTACAAGTGTGCCACTCACCTCACTTTGAAAAGACCACCACCTATCCTCTATTTTTCAAAACATAAAACCCATTTTATTTGGAATATAACTTCTCAAATAAATTCCAAAATTCCATCCCCTCATCCTAGAATACTTATTTTTGGCATAAATCTAACCAAGGAAGTCTTTTGATGCAAACCTAAGAAGGTTACCCAAAGAAGTGGTAACATTCTTTAATGAGCGTTTTTATTTTATTTATTTCTCCAACTCCTTCAATTTTTATTAAAACATGATGATATAATAAACTCAGTATATTCCAAAAAATTATATTTTTTATGTTAATGGTATGTCCTATAACCATCCCCACTTATATCAAATGGGTTATAAAATCTTCATTTGTGTGTACAGCGGACTACCACCCCGCGAACTGATGTCATTCATTTTTCCATTACCACCTCTCATGGTTGGGTATAATGAATAATATAAAGTATATATATAATATTTATAACATAATTATACATATGGATTAATTATATCATATATAAATTTTTTTACTTTCCATTTTTTGGAGAAACGATAATGTCCCTCTTGTGTACGGTGGACTACCGCCTCGCAAAGCATTTTGATTTCCTTTTCCCAAATGCTTTACATGGAAGGTAATAAGGATAAATTAAAATAAATATGTTATATACATGACATAATTATAATATTAATGGCATATTTATCATTCTTAAAAGATAATATATCATTTTATTTCTTACCTTTTCACTTACTAAAAGATGATAACATTGTTCGTGTATGTATGGAATACCGACTTCACAAAGCGATGTGACTCTTTTTTCATCACCAAACCACATAAGTGATATATGTAAGCATGTATAAAGAAATAATATGGTGTTTATTATATTATTATAATTATTTAAATATAATATATTACATACCTCATTTCTATAATAATCATTGAAAAATGGAAATGTTACTTATGAGTACGTACAACCTACTGTCTCTATGATCATAACATTCATAATTTAACAAAAACATTTAGAATTATTTTTTTTAAATTATAATTTATATATAAATATGATAATTAATTCTTTATTATTATTTTTTTGATGATGGAACTATTTAATATTCCAAATAACTATATCTTTCATGATAAAACATGCATGATAAAAAGGCAAGTAACGCCTAAAATGATGAAAGTAATGAAATATTATTAAAGAATGGGTGATAAAATTTTATAAAAAGACCATATATGATATTATAAATATTAATATGACTCTATTATAAGTTAATATAATTTTTAAAACCACTATACGTGATGTTAAATCATGATAAACTAAAAGGAATCATTTGGTATGGGAATTATTAACTCAATTCCATTCATTGGGTTAAAATTTTACATCATTGATTACGTGCAACTCAGATTATGAGTGTATGAAAATTTGATTATTTTTTATTGTATTTAAAATTGTTTTATATGTATTTAAATTTATATAAATAACCAATTCATTGATAAATCCCTACATCAATGACACGATCCTTTTAAGGGACTTCATATCAATTTCACTTCATTGAGGCATATTGTAATGTTATGCTTCAAATTTATTTTATATAGTGTATATACTACATCTTTTACATGTAATATCATGATTCATTAGTTGTTAATTTTATTTTAGGTTTCAATTTGAATTATTAAATCCAAGGGGATTTGAATTAAGAGTTATTATGTAGTAAAGAATTTCCTAACTCAATTTATTTTCATTTGGTTATATTACTCCCTCAATATATTTGATTTTATATGATTACATGTGAAAATAATTTTGATTATATTATGTTGTATTTTCACTTTATTACATTTAATTATAGTTAATACACATAATCAAATCATTTATTAATTCTCACTTCAACATTATGGTCATTGTATTAGTTTATTTAACAATATCATTCTAATCAAGATTATTTATTTTTGAATTTTAGTTAAAAAGAATTATTTTACCATTTCTGAATAAACCCATTTAATTTTATTCTGCACTATTTATTGATTATATTTTCATGTAATATTATAATTTTCCACACTTTGGTATATTATATTATTGATAAATGTTTATTAAACCCAAATTCTTTTCTCTCTTTGGTCGAAAACCCATTTTCTGCTAATACCATGATTTATAAAAAAAAATTCCAAAATTATTTTCAACATTTTCAAAATGATATAATTAGTATTTTTTAACCCATTTTTACTTTTTATTTTTTTAAATGATTATTCATTAAAATAAGGAATATTTTCTTTTATCAAAAAATTAAAAGGAATCATTGTTTTAACATTTACAATAGGAACTAAATTTCCAACCATTATGCCTAATAAAATGTTTTAAAAAATAATTTATAAGTTTCAAATGATATTTTCAATTTTTTTTAAATAAAATTTCTGAAATTTTAGTTTTAAAATGTAATTTTCAAATTAAAATGGTTATTTTCCTCAAGAATGTTTTAAATGAGGCTTTTAAGGAATTTCTATTAATAAATAAAACAACCATTATTCTACTTATGTTATATTACGGATATGTTGTTTTGATACCATCCTTATGAATTATATGGATGGTTTATTATTGTTTTGACCAAATAAAGTAAGTAAATTCACTTTATTGATTCATTTTTATTATCATTTACTTTCCATTGAAATACTCACTTGTTTATGATCATTGGAATTTAAATTTCCCATAAATATCCACATTATTTATCATGGATATATTTATAATTTAAAACATATATCAATTTTATATAAAATTTTCTGTATTTAATTTTATTTGTTTATATGGGGATGAATTGATAAATCTATATTCTATTCTCAGTATAGATTTTTGATGATAATACACCTTGTTTATTAATGAAACAGTTTCTTCAATATATGAAGAATTATTTGGACATGAACTAATGGTTTGGGATCGAAATTATATATCCCTTAGATACATATGTAGTATCCTGATGCAAATCCGTAAACTAGCATTAAATGAGTTTTTAATTATAGTTTTAAACTGTATTGTGAATGGTTTTGGAGAAAGAGGTTTCATGATGCCTGATATTATGAAATCCAATAATTAAGCATTTCCATCGTTGGAAATTTAGTTATTATTAGCCATGAGGTTTTCGTAATGATATTATCTCTAGATGCATTTGATTCTTAGTTATTGATTAAATGTAATGTGTGTTCAGTTACTTACCTTGTCATATTAATTATGGCTTATTTGTTCATGATAGTCATGTTATTGATTAAATGTAACGTTTAATTAGTTATTTACATTTCGATATTGATCATGCATTATCTTATTATCAATGATATTATCTATGGATGCATTTCATTCTCAATTTATTGATTAAATAGAATATGTTTTCATCTATTTACCTTTCCTTACTGATTATGTATCATCTTGTCATGATAGTAAAATAATTTAAATATAATGTCTGTTCAGTTGTTTACCTTTCTATGCCATTCTTCCCATGTACTTAACCCATAATGATAATTTAATATCGCACTTATTTTTTTCTTTCCCCAATATTCCATTAAGTGACCTTTGATTGATGTGGATTTATATTCTACAGGGAATAATGATATTCTTGAAAAAATAAGTTATATTATAATTTTTTTTTCAAATATAATACAAGAATCATGTATGTATCTAGTTTAACAAAACTAATAAACAATTTAGTCCTTTGAGATGTGATTCCTTGTATCTTATGCCATTGTAATAAAGAAGACACTAGATTTGGGAAACTAGATATTGGGTCACTATAGTTGGTATTAAAAGAAGTTCAATAGAAACCATATGAACTAGATTTGGGAAAAAATAGATTAGAGATCATAACCCTATGATATAATTTTAGGATAAATATATAATAACATTCTGAAGTTTTTGGGAAGTGAATATTGTGTGTTTTTTCTTTCAATACATATGTGTATGGATATTACAAGTAGAATTTATTTTGGCACAGATATAACTAGGGGTAATAACTCAAAAAGTGTGTATTGGAATTGACCTGATCATCACCTAGTGCATGAAAAATGCCCTTACTGTGCACCTGGTTTGACCCTCCCAAGATATATTCTTAGGATAATTCATATTTTATTTATACACAATTATGAAGGATTCAAATAGACGATGATAATGAATGTTCTAATTTATAACTAAGGTATATTAGATTAAAATAATATTTCATTATTTAAATATCCTATGAATGATTTTATAGTTTTTCCACTATGATTAGTTTTCCCTGAAATATAATTTTTGGTTTTATTCAATGGATTGAACTTGAATGGATCATATTAACATTGAATATGAAAGCAAATTTTGTAACCATTAACAACTAAATTGGATAATGATATAAGTGAAGGATATCATGATAATGTTAAACCAATTATCTCAAAATACTATTAACACACTATACATTAACCAACTCTCAGACTCACCAAAGAATAGGAGGGTAAAGGTTTATAAGAGATCAAGTATAGGAGACCATGAGGGAAAGAAGGATCAATTTACATCATGTGGTAAATGTAGAAGGAGAAACCTAGAAATGTGTCTCAATGGAATATGAAAATGATTTATATTTGGAAATAAATTAGGGAAATAACATAATTGTTGAGTAAAAATGAAGAGTAAAATAGAAGGAAATAAATAACATCCTAGGGTTCTATTTATAGTTTTTTGTCTTAATGTGGGGAACCTTGGAATTATCCGAGTCAATTACCTCTTTTAAATGTTAACCCCAGGTTTGAGGAATAATTTATTCTGAAATAAAATATATGAAGTATTTATGTATTAGGATTCAGGAATTAAATTGTAGAAGTATTTTACCAATGGTATTTTAGTTTTAAGAATCACGAAACATCTATGGATTATGTAAATTTTTTTAATAATATATATCTTTACTACTTTAATATTATGGATACCATATTGGGTTTATGAGTTTAATATTTATCATAAGTTCAAATTCCTAAACACCCTTTTTAGATTTTATGTGATTGGAGTCTACCAAGATTAAGGATATTTTGGGAGAATTTTATGGAAAATATATGTTCTAGTGGAATTATAATTTGAGGAATAATGAATTTACATTTTATAGACATAATTTTAATGGAAATTATAACCTTTCAGGTTAATATGATCATTAACGACATTGTAATAATTATCAAATAATATTATTATAGTTTTTGGAAAAAAAATAAAAAAAAAAGTTATATTGAAAACATTAGTAACAAGTTTATTTAATGATTACTTTTATTTTGAAGATTTCCATCATATTTTCTTGGTAATTTAATAGGAATTATAAAAATATAGTTTTAGAAAAAGCGAAACCTACATATTAAGTGACAACCCATCACATCTAGAAAGTCAATAGGGCTTGAATCCATGACCTAAGGATAAAAAGGGTTTAATTCCTACCACTTACCTTTGTGATATCATGTTTAATATATCATTAGTTAAATGATTTGAAAAAAATTATTAATGATGAACTAGTGGTGTTAATATTTATGTTTATATATTGATATATTAGGTTTGATATATTTTTCTAACCATATTGGTTTCAGAAAATAGTAATAGACAAACTAAAAGAATTTTCACTCTTTTTTGTATCTTATGATCCATTATATGTGAATTTTAGTGATTTGGGTATAAATAATTTGTATTTTTTATTTCTTGTATTAAGTGACGAATTTTAAATCGATCAAAGTCTAACTAAATGATGAAATTGTACTTATAAAATAAAAATGTATCAAGTAATCTTATTTCTTTAAATTTTTAGATAATAAAATATTTACTCAATTTAGGAAATTGATCCTGTAAAAATAATGTTATCCTATTATAATCATATCTGATGAATCATATATTCTTTTAAATCACTATAGATTTATGGTTTTTAAGTCCTTAACATTCCATTGATCATTCAATTTATTGTGATAAATGACCTATGTCATACTCTATAATTATTTATGTTTTTCCTCCATGTCCTTATCTTTAATTTAAACAAATTTTATCTAAATTAGAAACCTTGTTATGTGACGTTTTTAATTCCCTTTCTCTCCCATTAAGAGTATTTTTTATTAACTCTTTTTTATGATGAGATTTTTCAACAAATAAATTTCCAAATATCAAATCCTTGATTACCGAGATCAAGTTTAAATTTGATGGAAATAATTTATTGAAGTTTTGGAGAATGGGATGCCCAAAAATATTAAAATAATAACATTTTATTGGATAACATATCCTACATGAAACATCGAGCTTAAACAACCCACAAAATATATTTCTTTAAATTCAATCTCTTTGATAGCTTATAGAACATGCAACACCGAGTTTAAATGAAAATTAATATAATATACCATTATAACCTAACAATTAAATTACGGGGTATGAATAGTACTAACTAAATTATGAAAATCATGTTTATGAATTGATTAGAAATGAAATAATAATCATTTAAAAGAAAAATAAATGTTTTCTGAAAAATTATATATTTTTTAATAGACGGTTTAGTCGCATTTTGAAATATAATTTAAAATTAATTTTTAATAATATTTAAAAATTGATTTAATAAAATAAAATTAATTTTTGAAATATTAATATAAAAATTATATTATGGTGAATTTTTTGGATTTTTTTAAAATATTTCTTTTTTTATGAATAATGAAAAATAATGAATTTTAATTAAAAATTGATTTTTGTTTAAATTATTTATAAAGTTAAATTATATTTTAATTTGGTTTTAAATTAAAATTATTTAAATTATATATATATATTAATCTGACTTAGGTCATTGAAACCATTTTAATATTGAATTTTGACATGAAAAATATTGTAAAGTTTTATACATTTTCTCTTTGAAAACCCACTTTCTCCTCATTTCCGTGATATTAATTTTAAATTAAATTTTGAATCTTTTGTGAATTGGACATTGAAAAATGGATTACATGTTTGGATTAATAATAATTTATATAACCTAATAATGTTAACTAATTTTTTTACCATAATAAATACTAAAACATTAAAATTATTTACTACGGTTAAGGTAAAGATGGGTTTATTGGGGGTTAAACTAAAAAGATAAGGGATTAAATGACCTATATTTTAAAAATATATATATATATTATGGACATATTTAAACCTTATAATGTCCAATTCTCTATAATACTTCAATTTTTACCCTTGTGTCATGTGAAAAACGTGGGTACATCTTTTTATTTTAAAAAAACTTACAAATATACCACTCACCTCACGTACAAAAGGCCACAACCTCTACTCTCTTCTTCAAAACATGAAATACTTTTGGTTTAGAAAATACATTCCCAAATAACTTCTAAATTTAATAACCCTCATCCTATAAATATTATTTTTAGAATTAATCTAACCTAGTAAGGCTTTTTTAGATATAAAGAGGTTACCCAAAGAAGAGGTAATATTTTTCAACAAACATTTTTATTTTATTTCTTCCTCTACCTCATTCAATTATTATTAAACCATGATGATATAGTAACATTATTATTTTACATATACTACAAAATTTTTATATTAATCTCATGAACTACAAAAATCCCAACTTTCTTCAAATGGGTTATGAAATCATCCTTTATTTGTACGACATACAACCTCATCACGAACCAATGTCATTTGTTTTTCCATTACCACCTCGAAAGGTTAAGTATGAAGATGGATATAAATTATATATATATATATAATATAAATAACATAATTATACATATAGAGTAATTATATCATATATATCATTTTTACTTTCTATTCTATAGCAGATAAGATAACACCGCTCGTGTGTATGGCTGACTGCCACCTCTCGAAGTGATGTGATTATTTTTTCACTAACACTTTATATGGAAGGAAATAAGGATAATGATAATAAATATATGTTATATATATGAAATAATTATGAAATTAATGGAATATTTATCATTTAGAAAAGAAAATATATCATTTTATTTCTTACATTTACACTGACTGAAATATGATAACATCGTTCGTGTATGTGTGGACTACCTCCTTCACGAAGTAATATGACTATATTTTTATCACCGCACCAAATGGTTGATATATATAAGTAAATTTAATGAAATAAGATTTTATTTAAGATATTATGATAATTACTAAAATATAAAATACTACATTCTTACTTTTCATAATGATCATTGATAAATGGAAATGTTACTCATGCATACATACGAACTACCATCTCTATGATCGTAATATACTTAATTTATGAAAACCATCATTAATAATTGGTATTGAAAGTAAAATTGATAAATATATTTCATTATTACGTCAATACTATTATTCTATATATTATGTAACTATATTATATGTGTAAGAACCAAATATTTCATGAAAAAATATGCCTGACAAAACAATATAATTAACACCTAAAACACCAAAAATAATTAAATATTATCAATGAGAATGTGATAAGATGTTATAAAAGGAAAATATATGATATTATAAATATTAAAAACGTTTTAGTATTAGTTACTAACATATTTAAAACCACTATATAAGAGGTTAATGCATGTTCTACCAGAAGGAAACGTGGGGTAAGGGAATTCTAATCTCAATTTCCATTCATTGGGTTAAAATTCTACTTTATTTATTATTTTATGCTAGGATTATGTGTGTAATGAAATTTTATTATTTTATATTTTATTTTCACTTATTTTTTTGACTTAAATTTTATATAAATAATAAATTCATAAATTAATCCACCATACAATTATATGATCTTTATAAGGGACTTCATCTCAGTTTCCTTTCACTAAGTCATATTGTAATGTCATGCACCTGATTTATTTTATATGGTGTATATAATATCCATTTTTATGTTATATCATTATTACATAATAATTACTTGTATTTTTA
Organism: Viscum album; assembly: GCA_963277665.1. Classification (NCBI taxonomy): domain Eukaryota; kingdom Viridiplantae; phylum Streptophyta; class Magnoliopsida; order Santalales; family Viscaceae; genus Viscum; species Viscum album. The sequence goes on along the minus strand of OY728159.1, from coordinate 686,018,997 downwards.
GTTTCAATTTTAATTACTATATCTAGGTGTATTTAAATTAAGAGTGTACATATGGTAAATAATTTTATAACACAATTTATTTTAATTGGGTTATATTACTCCGTAGTATTATTTGATATTATAATATTATGTAGGAAATGAATTTTTATTATATTTATTTGTAGTTCCAATTATTTTACATGTATTGATAGTTTATATACATAATAGTGTCATTGAAAAATTCTAAATTCAATGTTATGGTCATTTTAAGGGTTTATTTCAGAATCTCATTCTAATTGAGAATTTTTATTCTTGAATTTCAGTTGTAGGATATTATTTTAAATTTTCCTAATTAAACCATTTAATTTTATTATCATCTATTTATTCATGATATTTTCAAGTAATATTTCTATTTTCTTACTCTTTTATACTTAAAAATATTGAGAAATTTTTTTTAATAAAATCTGACTTTATTTATCTCTTCCGTTAAAAACCCAGTTTCTTTAAAAAATATGTTTTATAATTTTTTGAAACATTTAATTAATGATTTACTAAATACATTTTTATCCATTTTTACTCTTTAAAAATTATTTTTAAATGAATCTCTATTTTTTTCAAAATAAGGTCCATTTGGATTTTAATGAAAAAGTGAAATGAATATGTATTTTAAGGTGTACTGCATGAATAGAATTTCAAGATTTCATGAATAGTAAAATGTTTTAAAGCTTTTTTTAATGTTTCATAGGTTTTTAAATTTTTATTAAATTTTAGTTTTAAAATAAAATTTTCAAACTGAAAATGTTATTTTCCTCAAGAATATTTTAGAGGATCTTTTCAGGGAATTTCAATTCATCAATGCTCTCAATCCTTATTCTACTTATGTCCCACTATGTATATGTTGTATTGATACCATAATTATTAATTATATGGATGTTTTATGATCATTTTTAACAAGTAAAGTATTTAAATTCACTTTCTTGATTCATTTTTTTAGTCATTAACATTCCCTTGAAATATTCACTTTTTTAGGATCATTGGACATTAAATTCTCCCTAAATTTCCATATTATTTATCATGTATATATTTATTGATTAAAACATAAATAATTTTTTAATATGGGTTTTTAAATTAACATTTATTTCCTATTTGTGGAAATATTTAGAAATCATTATTCTTTACTCAATACAGATATTTGGTGATAAGTCACATTATCGATTAATTAAACATATTATTCAATATATGAGGAATGCTTTAGACATGTAGTGATGAGCAGGGATAATAATTATATATCCCTTCAATTCATTAGAATTATCATAAGTATAATCACTAAGTTAGAATTAAATTGGTTTCTTATTGTAATTTTAAACATTTTTGTGATAGGTATTTATAGTGGAGGTATCATAGTGAATAAGATCATGACATCCAATTAATTAAGAATTTACTTCATCAAAAATTCATTTATTATTATACATGATATTTTCAAAATGATATTATCTTTAGATACATTTCATTATTAGTTATTTATTAAATAACATTTTTGTTTAGTTATTTGTCTTTACATATATTCATGTTATTGATTAAATGATAGGTGTGTTGAGTATTTTGTCATTCCATATTGATTTTTCTATATCTTATTATCCATGAGTTCTTTGCAATGATTTTATATCTAGATTCATTTAATTCCTAATTTATTGAATAAATGTTATGTTTTTTCATCTATTTACCTTTCCATGTTGGTTATGAATTAACTAATCATGGTATTAAAATTAGTTAAATGGAATGTCTGTTTATTTATTTACCTTTCTGTGTTGATTATACTCATTTATTCACTAGATATTTTGATGTACTTAACAATTATTGAGAATTTTATCACACCATTATTTAGTTTCCTTTCCCTAGGATTACATTAAGTATACTATGATTGATGTGAAAGGATATGTTAGAGGGAATAATTATATTCTCAAAAAAAATTATATTGTAATTTTTGTTTTCAAAAATAATATAGGACTCATGTATGTGCCTATTTTATCAATACTACTAAACTATTTAGTCATTAATGATGTGATTCTGTGTATCTTATACGAGTTTAATAAATTAGAAACTAACTTTGGGCTACTGGGCTTAGGTTCACTACTGTTATCAAGATTATCCTTGAATACTCTATTCGTCATATCTGTAAAAATTAAAGGTTCATTAGTCAATATTATAATGATAATTACCATAAAATCATAATGTTAATACCTTGTATGAAATTCCATATTTATTATATCATTCATCTTTACCCATAACAGATGATAACAAGAGAGAATATCAATCATTGAAAAATATCAGGCTCCCTAAATTTGATCAAATAAGTCATAAATGCTTGGAAAATGATACTTATTCATTAAATTAATGACATTTATATCCTAATAATTGATGCAAAACATTATAGACCCATTCATACTTTTCAGAAATAGGATTACTTCTCTATATAGTGAAACACTACGGCTTATAAATCCCTTATCATAATACTCTTGTCATTTTTTCTTAAACTCTAAAAATTTCACTAGATCCATTTTATAGGGATTATATGATATAGGTTTCATATTAGGGATGAGTTCAATATAAAATTCAACTTTACACTTAGGTGGATGTCTTCATAAGTTTTCTATAAATACATCAGTTTTTTACCTTATAATAGTCACATAATCTATACCTATGGTGTATTTCCAATCTATATATATAATTTTCTCCACTTATTCTCCCAAAATATCATTCAGGTGAGCTAGAGGAGGTGGATACATAAAATATTTATATAACAATGTATCTCCTATAAAAACATGGGAACAATTACCCCATCATAAATAGTAGTCTCCTTCTCTCTAAAATAAATTATTACATTATACTTTGAATTCCAATCCTTACATAGGATTATATCAAAATCATTAATAGTTATGACAATAAAGTTTGTAACTAGGGAATATATATTGATATAAATAGAGACTGAATGATATATCCTTGTTGGATTAATATTACTATTAGTTGTATTGATTGAAAAACCATTCCTTATAGTTTTAGGTGATGATTTAATGTTTTTAGAAAACATTAAAGTTATAATAGATTAAATAGATCTAGATTTAAATAAATCATTAGAAAAATTTTAGTTTATAATCAAAGTACCTTCTATCACGCCATTTCGGACTATAAACATAGCTGTAGTAATTTTATAATACTGGACTCTATTCCTTGGAATTTTCTAAGTTAAATTACTTTAACACATTTGGAATTAATTTTAATAGTTCCCTATCTCCTTAAAGTTGATGAATTGCATATTGGAGGCTTTATTCTTTCCATTGTAATCAAAATATGAATAGAATTTGTCTCTACACTTGATAAAAACTCTTGTTATCATCAAGCTTGTTCCATGACATTTCTTTCCACAAATATTACATATTGAGAATTCCACCCTTTCCTTTCCCCATTTTTTAGTATTTATTTTAATAGAGTGATGAAATTATCTCTTATTTTCTTGGTTTCCATAGAAAAAATTCTACTTATAAAATTCTTTCTCTGTGTTGATGGAACTTGATACTATATCCTCATATACTGAAAGTTTTGAAAGAATAATTATCGTAAAATATATATTTTATACCATAAAATAAATTACCAATATTAATTCTTGGATTATGTATATAATCTAAAACATTAGCTTTTATCCTTTTGATGTTAGCATTATATTCAAAAACATTTTAGTTTTCCTTTTAACTTTATTTTTGGAATTTTCTTTTCATATCAAATAATTACTCACAAGGAAATTATTTTTAAATGAATATCTTTATAAAATTATTCCATTGTATAAACTATATATCCCATTCCACTTTAGTGTTATGTATCAATGACCACCATTGATAAACATATCCTTTTTTATGATAGACCGTCATGATAGACCTCTCTCTTTTACTACTTACCAAAGAGAGAAATATCTTATCCAGGGACATGATCAATTCCTCACATACTAAAGGATTAATATTCCCATTAAATTAATGAGATTTATGAAACATTAAAAATTTTACATTGTTTCATCATGTTAGGTATTGGCATGTTACTCTACACATGAAATACTATTGATCATCACCTGATTCAACTGAACCAATATAGTTATAATTTGTTTAGCTCTAGCTCCGAATTCAATGTATTTCCAAGGAGGGAAATCCCTACACAAATTACATTCATTTATATGGATTCCATTCCTTTTTCTTGGAATTATTTCAAAATAATTTAATACATTGGTGTAGCTCATAACATTATGAATTTTAAATAATATTGTATTTTTTAAAATCTCATGTAACACTTAACATAAATCTTGTGAAACACTTAACATAAATTTATATTTATGAATATATAATCTTAGAATAATAAGTTGTGTATATTTTTGAATTTTTTCAAATCATAATAATATTTTTAATTCCTTCATAATAGTTTGTAAAGAGTGTATGAATCAACCAAATCATATCTCCTAGGAGTGTCAAAACGGGTTTATAGGTAGGCATCCTTTTAATGCACCAGGTGGAGATTGATTTAATACCTATATAACAACCTAATATTAACATACATAAACATTACATCATATTTTTCAAAAGATTTCATACATTACCAAAATGTATTCCCAAAAATCATATTAGTTTAGTGCCTTTGAAAATATAGAACTCAAACTTCTAATATTGGTGAAATATCTTTGATGTTTCCCACAAAGAACTTCCCCTTTAGTATTCCTAACAAAAACCATTATTTATAATATAGGGATAAGAAACATATGAAAATGGTGATATTAGATGCTCAGTAAGGGTAAAAAAGGAGATATCAATCATAACCTAAAAATAAAGTTTATGTACATAAAAAAACATTAGAAAATAATATCCTTTATATCAAAGATCATGATATCATGACATGGAATAAATCATAGAAATTCATAAATAATCAAATAACATATTCCATGTGATCATAACATGGAATTGTGGCATACACATAATTATATAAAAACATTTCAATATTAGTCAAGTCCCTTTCTGAAGACCATCATAGTGGAAAAATTCCTTTAATGAACTTGGTACACTCCACATTCTATCCTTATATTAATAAACTGAGTTTACTCTTGGTCTAGTCCAGTATTACAAAACTAAGTTTACTCTCGTTGTAGTCCTATATTACTAAATTGAGTTCGCTTTCCATTCTAGTCCTTTATATCTCATGAGATATAAATATTTACCCAATTCATTTTTAGTAGATATAGGTCCCACCCATCACATAATGAAAAACCATACACAAGTTTACAATAAGAATATAACTCATTTATCATATTGGAACTCATAAAAAAATTTTGTTCATAAACATAATTCAATCATTACATAACCTATAGAAAGAAACGGGTATCATAAATATCATCACATCATAAACATAAACTAACAATAGCAATAATAGAGATAATATCCTTGATAATATTACCATTAAATCTTAATAAACATCAAATAATTTTATTGTAAATGGAAAATAATATTGGGATATCACTTGAAAATAATTCTTTAGGAAAATATCCTTTCTCCTTTGAAGACATTTTCTTTAATTAAAATTGCATGAAATTTAACTAAAAAAATTCATTAAAAATAAAATATTAAGAATATAAGGAAAGATTCAAGGTAATAAGGAGTCACAATAGTAGAAAAATCTATTCATGTCATATAAGTTAAGAAAAATATTCATCTTATACTTTTTTTGGAAGAGTCAAAATGTACCTCATTAGGAAAATGAAAATAATTCATTTAAAACCATTTACTAAAAATTCATGCATAGTTGAAAATGAATTTAAAAATTTTTGAACAATATTAAAAAAAATTGAAAACATTTTTAAGAAACATGGACATGGAAGATAAATATTCCCCAGCAGATGGTTATATATATAAATCCAAATAAAATGAGATTGTGAAATTAACCCTTACTACTTTATAATCATTAGAATCATATGACCCATGAAAGAAACAAATATATATGGATATGAAAATACCATAATATTTATAATAATACTCATAAAAGATATTCATGTGTAGTATATAAAACACACTAAAGATATAAGTAGTGTATAAGGCATGTGTCCCATTGAAATAAAAGTGAGACAAAAATCCCTTACCTTAAGTCTTGACTTACTTTGTATACATTCAAACCTACTACATAATAAATATTAGTTTACTATTAATCTACCACAGAACTGAAACTATATATTATTTACTTATGACTGTATATTAATCACTTATTAACAATTCCATGTTAAAGTTATGTTTTAGGTAATAACCTCTTTGTTTTTCGTTCATGTTTTGAATTTTTATCCTTGGTATTCTTACATTGATCATGATTTTATCATGTCTAAAATTATATACATAATATATATCATATATATATTAATTATATATGAATAAATAGTTATTTATAAAATGTATATAGAAAATAAAATACACCGTACATGGAGACGGTTGGTTGTACGTACACCTGAACAATGTTTTCATTTCCTTATCATATCGAAAGAAAGAACATTATATGACATATTATCATTAGAGAATAATTTTTATGTTATATATATAATATATATTCATAAAATATATCCTTATTACCATCCATATGAAATATAAGTGAAAAATAAATCACATCACATCGTGGAGATAGTAAGTCATACGTAGGCATGAGCGATGTTATCATTTCCCAAAGGATTAGGTGGTAAAAAAGTAGATATTATATTATCATTACCAAAGTATAATTATTTCATAAATATCATATATAAACATTAAACTGATCATAATTACCACTCATAAAATTTTGTGATGGAAAATGAATTGTATCGTTATGTGGAGACGGTAAGTCGTATGTACGCACGAGAAATACTTTCATTCTTTATTCAAAGCGAAAGGGGATGTATAGAGGTATTTTCATAATCATAATAAAGTTTAATCATATTTAGTATTATGAAGTTATTATTTTATTATATATATAATATATTAATAGGATTTATAGAATAGGAGAAAAATAGAGTGATCAGTTAGAGGGATTACCTCTTCTTCAAAATGACACCTTTAAATCTCCTCTAATGACTCTAGATTTGATCTATTAGGAAGACCATAACCTATAGAATCTTTATATGGAATTGGAAGAGAGAATTTGGTAGATTTTATGCAATATAGAAGTCTCAAAGTGATGAAATGAGATGAGGGTGGAGGTGTCCTATTATAATAAAGGAGAGGTACATTTTTGAATTTTCTCAAAAGATTAATTTATAATAAATTAAATATCAATAAAGTACTTTAAAATTGAATTTTATTTGAAGATAATTTGGTATTGGGTGGTAAAACCATCAACCAATATATTTTATACAAGTTTTAGTTCATTTTAAACCTTGTCATTTTGATTTACCATTACGGTAACAAATATGTTAATATTAAAACATTTTAGTTTTTACTTATATAGTGTACATTTTCCATAAATATTCAATTTATAAAATTTTATAACTCATCGTAATAACTTTATATTTTTTAAATATTTTATTGTTTTTAAATAATTTAATAAAATATTATTTTCATAAAATATCACAAGTGTCAATTTTTTCATTATTCATTATATTGACTTTATAAAAACCTAAATAGTAAGATAAATACAAAAAAAAAATCATTTAATACCCCCCTAATATTTCATATTAACATATAAAATTCATGTAGAAACTAAATTAATTCAAATTATATTTATTTTAAAATATTTATATCATATATTTGATTTTTCCATTTATTGAATAATTACTGTATCATAATTTTTTAATAATTTAATGTAATTATTTATTCACTAAAAATTATAAATAAATTACTATTATGAACATAGATAAATTATATTTATGAATAATATTTATATTCAAATATATTTTTTGGAAAAATTTATATTAAAAATTTTATAGTTATTAAAACATGAATTTTAAAACCTTGGTTTTAGTTTAAATAAAATATTATAAATGTCATAATATTTTTCATGTGGCTCACAATTGTCCTTAATTTGACCCTTTTTTGGTTATGGTTGATATATAATAATCCAATAATATTAATTCAAGTATTTTTATCTTTTAATTATTCTTATCATTTTAATTAAAATCATTTCATTGATTTTTTATCTGCTAGCACAAACATTGAATTAGTGTTACATAAGCGTTAAATGTAATTATTTCAAACATAAAAATTAAAAATAAATTAATATTAATAAAATAATTTATATTCATTAAAAACCTAATCTTTTCCCTATGTGTATGCATAAGAGATACATAAGACAAAAAAGCAACATTTTTTGTCTATCTATGATTTAAATATTTTATAAGTAATTTACAGGGAAAAGTTTCCATTAAAAATATTATTTTATATATCTATATGTAAAGGGTCCAATTAAATTCATCAAATAAAATTTTTAGGGTCATTTTATTGTCTTTATCATTTAATTTTTAACCTAAATTACCCAATTTACCCATTATTCTGGTAAAACTTTTTACCATAATCACTATTAATATTGACCAAAATTAAAAGGTAGATATTAAATAAATTTATACCTTATTAATATAAATTTGGAATCAATTTTTTTGAAATTTAAAAAATAGCATTTTCAGAATTTAATTTAAAATAAAATCGGTAAAACCCTATAAAAAATAGTTTTTCAGAAAAATACCCCTTTAGAACATAAAATGTTTTTATAATAAATTCATGTAAAAAATGATTTTAAAAAACCATAATTATATTATTTTAAATTACTATTAACTAATTAAAATTTAAAACTTATCCAAAACAAAATTTTACATTGTAAAGACTTTAAAATAAAATACAGTTTTTAATAAAAATCAATATTTTCACTATTCGTCAAAAGATGAAACTTTTTAGAAAAATACCAATAATTTACCCTGAGAAAATTTTTAAATTAAACTTTAAAAAATGAAGTTTTATTCGTAAAATATAATTTATAAATGTATCAGAAAATATATTTTTATCATGTGCACCATCAAAAGGTGAAAAACTACCTTTTTAGAAAAATACTACTTTTATGCATAAAATTGGATTTATTCTTATATCATTTCAATAAAACATAAGATAAATGTTAAAAATTATATTTAATATATTATATATATTTAATAAATATAATCAAACAAGGGTTATTTATTTATTTTCGGTATAAAACACATTTGGGCATATTTAAATAGTTTTATAGAAAAACATTTCCTATTATTTTTAATAAAAAAAAGGTTTTTCATTCATTTATAATTAATTGTTCAACGAATTATATATACAGATGTAAATCATAATTTCCTAATTAATTTAATATTTTTCACACCCACCATTATAATGACTAGGTTATAATTATCTTATTTAAATAATTATAATAATAAAAATATATTTTATAGAAACTCAGTGTTGTGTGTAACATAAGCTAAGCCAATGTTGCATGTAACATAAGTTATAAAAGAAATAAAATTATTAAAAACCTATCTCATAAAAATTTTGGTGTATTACATTCAAATCACATTAAAATAAATTTCTCCCTTGAAACTTATCTTGGTTATCAAAGGATTACTACTTACACGTTTTTTTATAGAAACCCACATGATAAAAATAAATACTAAATCATCCTTTTAAAAAGGGAAAGTTAGAAACATAAATATTACCCAATGTAACTCATAACTAGGTTTCCACATAGGATAACATAAGTGTAAAGTGAAAACATATAAATTGAAGAGAAATCTACCTATCATGTTCCGATGGAGACTGATAGAGAACATGGTTAGGGGAAATTTAACGATAAAAAATCCATAACAAATAGTTTCTTAAAAAGGTCATTTATTTCATACAAATGATGATAACATGAAAATTATTTAATTCCAAAACCTTTTTTATAAATTTGTGTAATTTTCATCAGAATATATACTTACCTGATTTCAATACAACCTCACCCTTTTTCATGCCTTGATAAATTTCCACTTCATCTCTTATTCCAATAAATGAAGGTGAATTTTTCATTCTCAAAACGTTAATAGATCATAAAATCCATAAATAGAATGATATTTTATTCGATATGTCTTTATCTCAACAAAATGGTTATCCCATGTCATCTAATATTCATATCCTCATATGGATAGATAATACTTTAATATATAAAATCTCATTCAATGATTAGCGTAATCTATTTTATAAATGGTTAACCTTGTAACCCTTTGGAACGATGAATGTACAAAACTTTAGAAATAAGGTCACTAAATTTCTCATAACTCGATTATCATTGATCCCCTATATATCATAATGTATCCATTGTTTTTCATACACCAAACAAGTGAATACCTTCATCACTTATAGTAATAACCTCAATTACTATAAATCCTTATTGAAAACATGCATGATTCATTATTCCAAACATCATTGGATATATTACTTAAATCCAAAAATGTAGTAAACTTTATCAATGAAAGTGTAATCCACTTTTTTAACCAGTCATTAATCAATTCAAAGGTAATCAGTACCATTCAATTTACTTTATCCAAAAATCATTATCTTAACATTATAAACATATTAAGGGTTATATTTCCCTTAATCATGTATTTCCCATGAATTCCAAATTTCTATTAAATTACTTCTCTAGTCTATCAAAACCATTCAACATATTCTTGTAAATATTTATCAAAAAACATAAACTAAACAATTGTTATATATTTCAAAAATAATTATTGAATCCAAATTCATAAACACTTCCTTTATTTCACTTCATCCTTAAGCCATTAACAAGGCTACCTCATCTGATTACTTAATACCTCTTTCCATTCACATTTCACCTAAAGTCTCATTATCATCAGTAATTCAACAATCACGTGTACCGACTTTTTTATTATATTGATGAGCATTCCACTTAGGAAATAAATTTTCATAATTCCCATTTTTTTAAATTTATTGAACTCAAAAATTGATAATACCTTAGGGAGGAAAATATTCCAATCCATTTTTTTTAACTAAACTTTTAATTTTCCCTTTTTAGTTTATTTCTTTGTGTCATTTTCCATAGTAAAAACATCTTATTATTCCTCTATGACATAAATTTTTTGTTTCATTCCACATTCTTCATATAAATGAAACCAAATATTCTTTTCTCTGTGGTGTCCATTACCACAGTTCATAGAAAAGACTTTCCTTATCTTATTAGGTGAGATTGTGAGTTGGTTAAAGTACATGTTCTTAATCATATTCTATGAAGAATGATTAGGCATGATCAAAAACTCATTCACTCTAGTGATCATCCCATTTTAATTCTCATTATAAAATTATTCACCACATTCAACATTAACCCAATTCATTTTGGTTCTCGCCATTGACTAAAACCAGAAATCATAGCGTGAGAAACACTTATCATAGTGGAAAACTGTATAGCCATGAAAAAACACTTATAAGATGTCCAAATAATGAAAAATTATTTAATATATGACACCCTAGGCTTATCAATAGATATATTGCTAGAAATATCCTTAGAAATATAACTAGGGATCTCACATAGGTTTTCTCATCTTAGTTTCCAATGGTTGACTAAACCTTTACTCTAATACCAACTATAATGACCCAGGCTTAATGTACATAGACATTACATTATTTTATAGGGAATATTTAATACATTATGAAAACACACACCCAAATACCATATTATTTTAGTGCCTTTGGAAACTTGGAACTTAAACTTATCTCATTGGCGAAACATCATCAATGTTTCCCACAAAGATCTCCACTTTAATATTCCTTACTAAAACATTTGATTATAACATGGGGAAAAGAAACATATGAATAAGATTATATTAGATTCTCAGTAAGTGTAAACAAGGGATATATCAATCTTAAAATAATCATAAATTATAAGTACATAAAATACCATTTGATAATCATATCATGTATATCATTGATTATGATATCATGTTATGAAATAAATCATATAAGTTTATAAAGAATCAAAGAACATATTCCATGAGAGTATAATATGGAATTGTGTCATACACATAATCATAGAAAATCATTTCCATATTATTCAAGGCTCATTTCAAAGACCATAATGGAGGAAAAAATCATTTACTGAATTGGGTTCACTCCCCATTCAAGCTTTATATTATTGAACTGAGTTTACTCCCATTCTGGATATATATTGCTGAACAAAGTTTACTCCTATTTCAGTACTATATTACTGAACCAGGTTAACTTCCCATTCCAGTCCTATATATCTAATGAGATGTAAATATTTATCCAATTAATTGGAGGGTGATATAGGTCACACACATCACAGAATTAAAAACCATACATATGTGTACCACAATAACATAAATAATTTATCATATCATAACCAATAAAAATTATTGGGTTACAAAAAGAATATCATTCAATGCAAACATAACCCATGGAAAGAAATGGGTTTTATAAATATCATTACATAATAAACATAAACCAATTATAGGAATAATAGGGATAGTATTATTGAAAAATATTCCCATTAAATAATAAGTAACATCATATAATTTTATCGTAATTGAAAAAAAAAATCTTGAGATATTACTTTAAAATAATTCTTAATAAAAATATCCTTTCAGCTTTGAAGACGTTTTCTTTTCATTAAATGCAATGCAATTTTAAAAGAAATCATTTTAGTTGAAAATAAAATTTTAATATTTTAAGGTAATATTTAAGGTAATAAGGGGTCATGAAATTGGAAAATCCTTTAATACCATATAAGTTAAGAAAAAAATTTATCTCATACTTTTGTAGGAAAAGTAAAAAAGTACCTCATTAGGAAAACAAAAAAAATATTCATTTCAAACCATTTAGTAAATTTTCAACCATGGGTAAAAATTAATTTAAAAATTATAAAGGAATAGAAAAATGTTTTTGAATTTTTTTTAAGAAACATGGTTAGGGAAGATAAATATTCCCCAGTAGATACTAACATATAAACAATCCCATAAAAATTAGATTGTAAGATTAACACTTACCACATTATAAATAGAAAAATAATATGGCACATGGAAGAATAAAAATTATATATATATGAAAATACCTTAATATTCATAATAATACTCATAAAATACATCCATGGGTAGTATAAACACTACACAAAAGAAACAAGTAGTGTACAAGGCATGTGTCCCACATAAAAAAAAGCGAGACAAAAATCCCATGCCTTAAGTATTGAATTCCTTCGTATACATTAAAACCTAATATATAATAAATATAAGTTTATTATACATATAATACAGAAACAATACCATATATTATTTACTTATGACTTTATATTACTTACTTATTAACAATTTCATGTTAAATTTTTGTTTCAGGTAATAACTACTTTGTTTTTCATTCCTGTTTTGAATTGTTATGTTTGGTATTCTTACCTTGATCATGATTTAATCATATAAATCATGAAATAAATGATATAAATATAAAATATATATTCATTGTATATTTATTAATGGTGATTACTAAAATTTAGAGATATAAAATAAAATATATTGTTCATAAAGATGGCAGGTCGTACGTATGCATGAACATTGTTTTCATTTTGTTTTCATATTAAAATAAAAACAATTATATGATATATTATCATTAAATAGTCATTTTATGTTATATATATATCATATATATTCATCAAATTCACCCTTATTACCGTCCATGTGAAATATATATGAAAGCTTAATTACATCACATCGTGGTGATGGTAAGCCATACGTATGCACGAGCGACCTTATCATTTCCCAAAAGATTAGGTGGTAGAAAGGTAGATATGATATTATCATTACAAAAGTATAATTATGTCATAAATATAATATATAAACATTAATCCATCATAATTATCACCCATAAACTATGTTTATGGAAGTTGAATTATATCTCTATATGGAGACGGTAAGTCGTACGTACGCACAAGCGATACTTTCATTTCTTATTCAATGGGAAATGGGATGTATAGTGACCTGTTCACAATCATAATAACATTTAATCGTATTTAGTATGATTAATTTATTATTTTATGATATATATCATATATTTATATTAGGTATATAAGAGTATAAAAAGATAGTGATCCGTTAGAGAGATGGTCTCTTCTTCGAAATGGCTCCTTTAGATTTCTTCTAAGGACTCTAGAGTTTGTATCTTGGAAAGACCAGAACCTATAGAATGTGTATAGGGAAGTTAAAAAAAGAAACTTTTGTATTTTTGTATATATAGAAGGCTCAAATTGTTGAAATTATATGATGGAGGAGTTTTCCATTTATATTGAAGGTGCGGGGAATTTTTAGAATTTCTCAAAAGATTAATTTATAATAAATTAAATATCAATCCAAATACCTCAAAATTAAAATTTATTCTAAGATAATAAGGGATATAGTGATAACAATATCAACCAATATAATTTATAAAAGTTTTGTTTTAATTTTAAAACTTATCATTTTGATTTACCATTAGTTGACCCATTTTACATTTAACTATGACAAAAAATTATTTAATATTAAAACATTTTAATATATAATTATATGGTGTAAATTTTATATAAATAGTAAATTTATGAAATTTTATAACTTATCAAAATCACTTTGAATTTTTGAAATATTATTATTATTTTTAAATAATTTAATAAATCATTACTTTCATAAAATTTCACAAGAGTCAATTTTGACAATATTCATTACATTGACTTTAAAAAACTCTAAAAACAATATAAATTCAAACAAAATAATTTAATTCACCCCTAATAATTCATAGTAACCTATAAAATTCGTGTATAACCTAAATTAAATCAAATTATATTTATTTTAATATTTTTAATATCATTTATTTGACTTTTTCATTAGTTGAATAATTATTTTATCGTAATCGTGTAATTATTTAAGGTAATTATTTATTTACTAAAAATTAAAAATAAATTAATATTATGAATATAAATAATATATATTTCAAAATAATATTTATAGTTGAATATATATACTGGAAAATCCCATATTAAAAATGATATATTTATTAAAACATGAATTTGACAACATTGACTTCACTTTAGATAAAATATTATAAATGTCATAATCATTAACATGTGGATCCAAATGATCATTAACTAGACCCTTTGATGACTATGTTTGAGATATAAAAAAAATACTAAGTCAAGTATTTTTGTATTTTAACTATCCTTATCCTTTTAATTAAAACCATTTTATAGATTTTTAATTTGCTTTCACAAGCACTACATTAATGTTTTATAAGAATTAAAGGCAATTATTTCACATATAAAAATATAAAATAAATTAATATCATAAAAATTAATAAATTTAGCTTAATATAATTCTTTATATTTGTTCGTAACATAATTGTGTCCTTATGTGGACACATAAGAGATATTTAAGACAATGAAAGTGTTGTTTTTTATATTTCTTTGATTTAAATGTTATATAAGTAATTTTCAGGGAAAATTGTACATTAAAAAAATTAACTTATATATTTATGTTTTAAGGGTCATTTTATATTCATCCAATAATGTTTTATCATGTTTTAGAGCCATTTTAAATTATATAATTTTACTTTTTAACCTAAATTACCCAATTTACTCTTTACCGTGGTTAAAACATTTACTATGGTTAGTATTCTTATTGAAAAAAAATTAAAGGTAACTAGTTACTAACTTTGGACCTCATAAATATATATTTTTCATCTATTTTTAAAAATTCAAATAACATAATTTTCATAATTAAATTTAAAATAAAATATATAAAACACCATGAAAATAGTTTTTTTAAAATATGCTTTTAAAACATAAAATATTTTTATACTAAATTCATATATAAAGTCATTTTAAAAAACCTTAATTGTTTTATTTTTAATTAATATTAACTAATTAAATTTAAAATCTAATCCAAAACATAATTTTACCTTGTAAATACATTAAAATAAAATATTGTTTTCAATAAAAATCATTATTTTTATTATTTATCAAAAGATAATACTTTTTAGAGAAATAATAAAAAAAATCCCCCTAAGCTAATATTGAAATCAATATTTAAAAAATTGTGTTTATTTTGTTATATATAATTTATAAATGTGTCAAAAAACTATATTTTTAATAAGTGTTTCATCAAAAGGAAGAAAAACTTCTTTTTTAGAAAAATACACCTTTTATTCGTAAAATTAGATTCATTATTATATCATGTATGGAAAACACATAAGAAAAATTTTGAAAATTAGATTTAATATATTATATATATTTAATTAATATAATCCAATAATATTTGTTTGTTTATTTGTTGCTATAAAATACACTTATAGAAATTTAAATAGTTTTTCAGAAAAAAAAATTCCTTTTATTTTTTTAAAAAATATTTTTACATTCATTTATAATCAATTCATCAAATAATTTTATATAAATGTGTAAAAAATAATTTAATAATTTAGTTAATCCTATTCATACCCTCTATTATAATTTCAAGATTATAATTTTCATTTTTAAATAATTAAAATAATAAAAAGTTATTTCGTAGAAACTCAGTGTTGCATATAACACACAAAAAATCAATTTTTTATATAACTCAAGACATCAAAGAATTATAATTATTTTAAATATATATATCTCCTAAAAATCACACTGTGTAACAACCTAGCATGAATTTTTAGGTTTATTAGCACTAGGTTCATGTGGTCCTGATCTTGCATCCACTTTTTTGTATCTAGATAGGGATTCTATTTAAAATAATACCCACACTCTATACTTAAACAAAATCTTAGAATGTTTTAATATTCTTAGATTTATATCTTAAGCCCGTTATATGGTTATGATCTCTAGTATATATTTTCCAAAATCTAGTTCCCAAGTGTCCTACTAAAATTTCATCGATAGAAACTACAATATACTTACTCCAGTAGACAGAAGCTAGTGGTTATTATATTTAATTGGAACAAGATATAAGAGATGGAATTTTTTAGGATCCAATAGTTTAGTAGTCTTGGGAGACTAGATAAAAAGCTAAATCTCATATTACATTTAAAAAAATAAAATAAAACGTCAAATTATAGTTATAAATATATTATTTTTTATACTATATCCATTAAATCATTCATATATCCCTTCTTTGTTTCCCATGGAAATGAAAACATAATAATGCATGAGCTCAGATGCTCAGTGAGGGAAAACATGTAACAAATGATGTCACATAATAAATAATGAATGAATAATATAGAACATATAAACAATAATAAATTATGATCTATAAATAATATCATAAATTGGGAATATATCCATGGATAACATAAAAATATAAATAATCACATGGATAACATAAATAGTTTCAGAATGATATAATACATAACACTATACATCATAATATTACCACCAAGGCCTCATACAAAGACATTATACATAAATATGTATGACATACAACAAATAATCAGAATAGTTTTTCTTTTGAGACCTACTAATTAATCAAGGGGATATAACAATCCCCACCAATCACTTATTATTTCTAATGCATTCATTATATGAAATAAATGCATAACAATAAAATATATAATCAACATAAACATTCGTATTGAAAAACTTTCATATGGAATGTCAATATTTCCACTTGTTAACAACATGATAAGAACAAATATAGAAATATAAGGTTTATGGTATCATTATAGCATATTTCTAGTGAATTTTAAACATCTTTAATGTATGATTACATAAATTAAAAACAATTTTTTAAATACATTATAAAATCACAATGAATATAAGAACAAATATCATTTTCTTTTAAAAACATTTCAAAACTAAAAATCTCAGAACAAAGGGAATAATATTTTATTTAAAAAAAATTAAAACGTGTATAGGAATCTTGATAATGATTAACATTAATGATTATAGGAAAAGGTGGACATGCGTTAACTGTAAAAAAAAATCTTTTCCCATTTTTATAAAAATTTAAAATTGACTTGTTTGGAAAATGAAAAGAAGATTCCTTTAAAAATGTAAAGATATTAAAGGATAGTATTAAAATAACTTTATAAATCTTTTAAAATTTGATAATAACTCACATAAAACAATTTGAAGAACATGGATATCGACGAGAAATATTCCTTACCAAAATAATAGAATTAAGGTTAGATTTTCTTATAAACATTCTTTTTGTATATTTGAGTAACAAAGAAGGTAAAAATTGATATAATACATGAAAACACCTTAAATAATCATATAATATGAGAATATATGACATTTATGAAAAAAATATCATATAATTACCCCAATATAAACTTAAACATAACCAATCTCAAAAAAGAATGACATTGCGAAATAAACCATTAAAACATAATTCCACTTGGTTGGACATTTTATAATTTGATATATAGGAAATTTATACTTACTATTTATCAATATCAGAAAAATATTTATATTTATATTACTAGATACTATTCATTAATAATTTCATCTTACGAATTTATTCATAATATTTTTTGTTAAAATAAATATTTTAGTGTTAACTATTCTATTTTCTATACTTGCTTTGGTTCAACGGTTTAGATATTTGAACATTTACCATGGTTTAATCATCTATATAATCTTAAAATTTTTATAATTACCATTTTCTTAACTTAAATAAACTTTTAAAACCATTCATTAAAATTTTCATGAAAAATGAAATACTTTGTTTCATGGTGATAGTAGTCAATATGAATGCATGAATGAAATTTTCATTTTTTTCAATGGATGAAAATAAAATAAAGTAGATAAATGTTTAATTTTACATAGTAATAATAATATTATAAATAACATATTTAGCCATTAGTTCCTTCCTTCTGATTATCCATGTAAGGTGGAAATCAAAAATGAATCACATTTTATCGTGGTGGTAGTAGTCCACATGTATGCATGGGTGACATTATCATTTTATAACAAATATAAGGGTAAGAAGGTAAGTAAAATATTATATTTAGAGAATTGTAATTATTTCATAAATATAATATATATTCATTTTATCTGCCATTTTAACTACTTATATGAGGCAGTGATGAAAAACAAATTACATAATTATGTGGAGATGGTAGTTTGTATGCACACATAAGCGATGCTTTCATTTCCCATTAGATGGAAGATGAGATGAAAAAATGTTATTACGTCAACATAATAAAATTTTATTATATAAACTATACTGAATTTATCATATTATAATGGTAATAAAATATTTTAATGATATGGAAGAAGAAATAAATATTAAAACACTCGGTTAAGAGTTATACATCTTTTTTGGAAAACCTCCTTTAGAGTACATCATAAGACTTCTAAGATTGGTCCTTTTGTGAGTCAAAGACCTCTAGAAAATAGGGAGATCTTTTGGGAAGTTATTTTGTTATGGATTTATGGACCTAAATGTCTCATGAAATGTGAGTAAGAGGGGAGATGTGTTTCCCTTTTAAAAATGTGGGGAGTGGCACATTGTTAATATTTTTATACTCTTAAATATTACAAATGTATTACTAATGGTAAAGTGGTAAAAAGTCAATAAAAATTTAAAGGTAAGATGATAATGGTCAAAATAACTCATCCAATAATATTTAAGATGAAATTTTTTTCCATGGATTGTTTACTATAATTAACATGATTTATCCTTTACCATGGTAAAAAATATTTACCAAGGTCACTATTCACAATGTCAAAAAATGAAATTGACCTCATTGCCAAATTTGAACTACAAAATTTCAAATATGAAATATAATTTTCAATATTCACTTTTTATAAGTTTCATAAATTAGTTTTTATATAAGTTCACATAACACAACACAAAATAGTTTTTTATACAAATATATCTTAAGCATAAAAATGGACTTGTATAAAAATTAAAATATAATGATGGTTCATATGGAATTAAATCGATTATATTTAATTATATGGATATAATATTACATAAAAACCAAATCCATAATATAATGAGGCTTTTAAATTACATGATTTAAATATAAGAAATTATGGCTTCATTAAAAATAGATAATTTTTACTATTCACCTAAAAAAGAATTATTTATGAAAAATACCAAAAATTAAAAGAAGATAAATTTGTCTTTATAAACTCAATATAATCATCATTAAACATTTTTCTAGACTGTAAGGTCCCATTATAGTTACTCATGAATATAATTTTTCTATTTTGAAGATTATTAAGGAAGAAGGCATGGAACCATTCACTATAAATGGGAACTAGCTGAAAAGATTCTATTAAAATTTTACCCAATCAAAATGGAGGAGTATAACCTATTTTCAGTAAATACCATTATGGTGTACATATCCTTAACATTTAATTATTTCTTTGAATCCATTTAAAATTTTCTAACATGTTAAATATACTTGAATTCATTGGGTACACTACATCAATTAAGTGTATTGGAGATAACCTTTATAGTATAAGTTTTCTATTTTTTGTTTTAAAATTTTTTTGTCCTTTTATTATTTTTATTTTTCAAATTTTATTTTGTTTTTTAAACTTATTTAGATTTAATTGAATTACTCTATAACTTTGAATCTATTCCAATTATTAGAAACTAGTTTTACTCATTTACTCAACTTAAATAAATGATGAAAAAGGTTGTTTTTAAATTATAAGTAAGGGAAATTCATGTAAAGCCTATAGATTTTTGAATCACTTTCCATGAAATACAACCCTTTTTTAATCACTTACCTAAGAGACTTTAAAACTAACTTTTATATTTTTATTACAATGTCCCAATTATTTAGATAACCAAGAAATTATTGAATAACCAAAACAAGATGAGAAACCTAGTAAAAACATAGAGTATTAAAGGAAATTATGATATAAAATATTGATGAATTATTTTAAATGAAACCCTCATTTTAATTAAAATCTATTTAAATTTTATGATGACATTTAATTCTTGAACCCATTTTTAGCCATGAATGACTTTGTTAAAAAATCCCATTACAAAACAAACACCTATATATAAATTTATCTAGAAGATTTTATATGATATTATATGACTTCAAGTAAGGGATAAGGAAGAAATTTAGCTGTATGAGGCTATTTTTCATAATATTCTTAAGAAAAATAAAGTAAGTGCTACAAATTTTGGGATGTTATTTTGTGAGAAAAATTAATATTGGAGTGTTGGGAAATTGTATATAATACAAAGATATGAAAGGAATTATATCACTTTTTAAAGATAAATAGAACACTTATATCCCTCAAAAATAAAATCTTCATCTAAACTTTAGATCTAAAATATAAAAAACACTTCTATTGGAATAAAGGGAAAGATGGAAGAAAATGTTGATTATATTAATGCTGGCCACCCTAGAAGTTGGATAAGAGTTGGAAGGATAAAAATAGTGTTGTTGAAGATAAAATATTCTATTTAATTTGTTGTGTATGTGTTTATTGGTAGGAGATAGTGGAGAAAAAGAGCAAAATATATAAAATGAAGGCCCTAGAACACATCAAAAGTAAGGGAAACACTTTATAATCTATGGAAAGATAGATCGGAGATAGTTATTATTGTTTAAATGAAAAGGGTGCAATATATCCTCTCATGAACTCAAATTATTGAATATTTATTAGTTGAATAGGAATATTTGGCTGATTCTATTCTTTAAAGAAACTGAAGATCATATATTTTGTTTCAAAATAGAGAAAATAATCCTTATCTGCCTTATAATTTTCTCCATGGAAACCACCAATGATTTAACTATAGAACGGACCTAAAAATAACACATGAATATAAAAAAAATACTTTACTCATTAGGTGGAGATTAATAAATTCATCAAGAATATGGTGAAACTTTAATGAATTAGGAATAAGATCTTTTTTGGAAATTAATACTTGAGTGTTGAGTGAAATCATTCCAGCAAGGTATGTATAAGTTTTTATGAGAGGATAAAAGATGTAGAAATTAATTGAATATACTTAACTAAGGAAATTGAATTAAGATCATTAAGGGGGAATGATAACTTGAGGACAATATTGTTGTAAAGTAAACTCACGTTGTCTTGGTATTTGAATTATTCTTTGGAAGTTTTTAATGTTCACTTGTCCAGATTCCAAGGGTTAAGTGTAGTGTAATTGATAGTCCAATATCTTAATAAATTTTATCTTGTGTTTTTATGGTTTTAATCCCACCATTTTGAGTAATTATTATATAAATACCACATTTATCAGTTTTGTGAATAATTTTACGTTTAATTTTCAAATAGATTAAAACATGGTTTTTAATTACTTATCTTATCTTTTCAATTATTATTAAAAATACTACACATAATTGTATATGTTTGGATAATTATTTGTTTTGGTAAGAGTTTATTTTTAGGAAATAAAAAGTGGTTTTATATTAAATTGGGAAATATGGAATTTCATGATGAGTTTATTACATGTATTTTACTTTGAGGATCTGAAGCATAGAAAATAATGGTTAAGCCTTGAAAATTTTGTAATACTTTATATTTCATATGGATTATGTTCATATCATATTAATTGGTGTGAATTTCATAGAACCATTCATATTTTATAAGCCTTTATTAAATTTTATAAGTCTTAATAATCCATTTCATAAGCCCTCATGAATTTCATAAGTCTTCAAGAATATTTTCATATGAATTTACAAGTCATATGAAATTATAGTTTTCTAATGTTGGAGAATTTAGTAATATTATTTAATAATTATATATTTCAAATAATTTATAGACTTAGTGAATTTTTAGGATGTTTTTTGGATGAAATGTTTTGAGCGCTATAATGGTTACACTAAAAACTAGTAATTTCATATAGGTTATTCAAACCTTTAGGGAGTTGCATAAAGTTAGTTGGGATTATATAAATCTACCATATGACTTTGAAATCATTGATAACTTGGGGTTTCCATATTAGTATTCATGAAACCAATTAGGTGAGACTGTCACATCCTGTGTTTT
The DNA here is from genome assembly GCA_963277665.1 of Viscum album. NCBI lineage: Eukaryota > Viridiplantae > Streptophyta > Magnoliopsida > Santalales > Viscaceae > Viscum > Viscum album. Next base: position 685,996,038 of record OY728159.1, on the reverse strand, counting down.
TGAACCGGACTAAAATACGAAGGTTTTAGAACTTTTTCATTTTCTGAGTGGGTCAGATTTATATCTGAGTCCCGAAACATTATTCTAAGAGTTAAAACCCTTGCGAGGTGTGTTTTTTAGAAATTAAAATTAATTAAATTAAAGTTGAGATGAAAAGATTTAATAAATAATAATAAAAAATATTATTATTATTATGTTTATTATTATTATTATGTTTATTATTATTATTATTGTATTTAAAATAAAATGTTTTGTTTCTTCAAAAAAAACCCTCATCCTCACCCCTCCTTGTCTAGACCCGCACGGCGCAGCACCCCCATGGGGTTCCCCCTTCGACGTGCACCACCCCTCTCCTACGTCCTCCGCTCCCCTTGCCAATCTGGCCGGTTTTCATCGTGAATCTAGTTCAAACAACCATGGGTGGTGTGGATTTCCTCTTGGGCCATGTTTGAGCAAGTTCCGACAACCTCCACTAAAGGTGAGGCGGTTCGGTGCATTTTGGTTCGCTGACTTTACTTCGGAGGCATTGGTTGGTTTTGTGTGGTTTCGCTTCGTTTTGGTTTATCGCTGGCACCCGTGGTAAGGATTTATGGCCATTCTTGGTTTTCTCACCATCTGTTTTGGTCACTTTATATGTTATAAGGTTCCTTTTATTTTCTACATAGTGCGTTGGGCTATTTCTTGGAGTTTTGAGTCATCGGGGCTATGGAAACTCGCCTGCATATGCATAGGAAAGTATATATATGTATATATGTTCCCCCATTATGTGTAATTTCACCCATAGTAGTGAATTTCACATATGGTGAATGGTGTGCCTATCTATATATATGAAAAATGCATGCATAGGTGAGTGGAGCCAGTGTATGCATATAAGCATATGTGTAAGGATCCCCTTGCGCATGCCCATGGCCATGCGGGTGTGTGCATTAGGGCTAGGTGTCCTTGCATGTATGTGAAAGTGCGTATACTCAGTGGGGGAGCAGCTGCTCGTAGTTAGAAAGAATAAAGAGACGGAGTGGACGACTTAGTTCCACTTGAAGTATGGTCCCTATCCATGCCCTTTTAATTTATAAAAGCCTTAATTAGTTAATTACTTAATTATTCTTATTTCACACTTTATTAAGTCTTTCTCTTATATAGTAGCTTTGTCTTAAATGATTTCTTTTTGGTAAAATGAAGAAATGATTTGACAAGATAAATGATTTTTTTATTAAACAAAATCACATTTTAGTAATAGAACCCCTCTTTCGAGGTGTGTTGCCTTCAATCTAAAAATGTAGTGATAGAGTTTCATGATTTCCTTCCTTATTGCTTGGCATCTTGATTTTTTTAGGTGTTAAACGAGTTTTAAAATAAATTTTAAATATCACTAAAAGAATTGTTTGATAGAGGAATGAAATTTTTTCTAATAAAACTCTTCCAATGGAGGCGAGATATCTTCAAGATAAAAATGTAGTAGTATATTTTTATGCTTGCCTGCTTAAATGTCTTATGACTCTTTATCCTTAACATTATAATTGATAATGACATGCTTTTACATGTCCATTAAAGGTTACCTCAAAATGAAGTTTCTTCTTGGAAAGTAATAGAAGAGCCAAGACACCTCCTAAGTTCATGTCCTATCATGTAATTAGAACATTTAGTTTGGGGCATCTACCCTCTTCCCTTTACTTCGGTGCTTATGTTATGTCGCGTCTGGTGCTGCTTGTCACCACCTTTCAGCGATGCCTCATTATCTCTTATGAAAATGTTTGGGTGGTTCACTCATTCCCATTGTGGCCTTCGTTTATGGTGAGGCCCATCCTGAGTGCTCTCCTTGCCCCTTGGCCACCCCATTGGGTGTTCCCCGCCTAAGTGTCCCTTTTCCTTATTCATTAATTTATAAATGTAATGTGATAGTTTGAAGTGAATGCCTTGTTTGAACAAGTTTGTTATCTTGTACCATTAAATGTCCTTAATAACCTATCATTGAGGCATGTTGATGCCATAAGCTTTGTTTACCTTCTATTTCTCATACAAGTGCCATAATGTTGATCTAAGATAATTAATTATGAGAATTAATTATGAAAATTTGTGAACTGATTTGGATAATTAAATGTGGAGAATTAATTATGAAATGGGAACTATATTGATTGATTAATTAATTGATAAATGATAATAAATGAATGAGATTTTGGGTCCTAAACATGGAGTTCTAGACCGATTTAAAAGTTGGGGTTGGACATGGAGTTCCTCCACAATGGTTATCCAAGCTTGTGATATAGGGTGTTAGACATGGCAATCTACACCGAATAATTATATAGGTGTTATACATGGCGATCTACACCAAATGTGATTTGGGGTGTTAGACATGGCGATCTACACCAAATGAGAATTGGGGTTCTTGACATGGTGTTCAACACCAAACGAATGATAATAATGATTTATGACAAGAATGAGACGTGTGATTAAAACCCGAGTGAAATGTGATCAAATAAAGAAGGGTAAGATTGAATGGATTTCCAACGTGAGTTGAAACTTGTACTAGGTTATGTGATTACCTAAGGAACATGGAATCTTTAGAAATGATAGTTGAATAGAGTATAAATGAGAAAAATGAAAAAAAAGTGTTTTTATGCTTGAAAAAATGTACATGTGTCGTTTGAGCAGGTTCTTTATCTGGCTATGGGCCAATGTAGGTATTATCGTCAGGTGTCCTTTTTGGAACTTGGACGGTCGTTGACTATTTACATTGTACTATTATTGTTTGCAAATACCTGCATAATATTTAATTATATTTTATTGTCTAGAGTGGGATAGACACCAGTGGTTCCGGACTACTGAGATTTGTATCTCACACCCTACTCGGGCCACCATTGTACTGGGGTACCCGAGTAGATTCTATTTGGTTGCAGGACCTTGTCGTTGTTGTTTCTTATACTTGGATTCATGAGAAAAGGACCAAGCTAAGGCTCGAGTTTCTCATGGAGGTCTCTCTAGGGGCTTGAGTCTATTCTTTACTTCTGCATTGATGTGTAATCATGTTGTGTTGTTTGCTTCTTCCATTGTATCATTATCATATTATGCATGCATCTACTATCTAAACTAACATTCACCAATTTTGTTCATGCTTTATAAATGGAAATGTTTCCTGCTGCTTTCTTATTATTTACGTTTCTTCCGTTGTTGTTGTATTTTGTCCTTTTTTACTTTGAAAAGAGGGTATAATCTCCCCCTGACTTACCTTACACCCTCGCTGGTAGTCAGAAACCTCTGGCGTAAGGGGAGACGCACTTGAGGTCATGCCGCAGACTGGATCGGGTGACCGGTTCTGGGTCGACCTGGGCTGGTTTGTGACAAAATTTTATCAGAGGGAGGTTACTTTTTTTTATTTGTCCTAATATTTTTGGGATTGGTAGGTAGGATACTAGGAATGTGTCGGCACTTGGTTTAATAGCCGTTCCTGGGACTTATCACCCCACGTACGGGAAATGACCAAGTGACCAGGGCTGGGATTGTTGTTCATTATTTTCGATATTACCGTTGATATGATTTCACCTCGAGTGGTTGATGTCATTTCCACTTCTTATGGTTTATAGACTTTATAGAATTTAACCCTTCACCTGTTAAGGTAAGAATGAAGCATTGCATGCATCATAATAGGCACATATAGATTTACATGTCATGAATATATGTCATGCCATGTAGTTGCATTAGTAATATGCTTGCTGATATGTATTGTGTGCCGTGAATATGCCATGTATTGTACTTGTTTACCGTTCCCTTTTCAATAGTATGTTTCAATGGTAGATCTAAAATTCTTGAGTGATAATATTCCATGCTTATGAGTTATATCATGTTTTTAGTAGTTTCATCATGTTGCTCTGTGTTAGATGCTTGTAAAGACATGGTATCTTGTCGACAAATGATTAATTGTTTTGACTTAATTTATTAGTTGTGATTATGACAGAACCATTTTTCAAGTTGTAAGGTGTATGGGTTCTTTATAACTTGGAAAAGGTGTAAACCATAAATTGAATTGGTTTTGATTAAATGGGAGCCAACTTTCAACCCATGAAGTGTATGGGCGCTTCATGAGTTGGGAAATGGAAACCCAAATTATATGTGAAGGCACGATGCCGTGTGAAATGCTTATAAATGTGAAAGATGTTTAATTTTGATCTGGAATCAAAATGGTTAGCTTTTATAATTCAATTGGATCCAAGTAGGTTGGTTGGGGAATGTTTTTAGGTGATAAACCATTTGGGTGCTTTAATTTCAATAATTTTTGGCAATTTCTATTGGGTTGCATGATAATGAACCTAGGTTTTCTTAGTGGGACCCTTGTAGGTCACCTTAATGTTTTATAAAACTTTCCTGTTTTTCCCTTGGTGCGTTGGATAAAATCAAGTACCTAGTGTTTTGTTATGAAAAATTGAACTTTAAGTTTTTAAATAAATATTTTAATGATTAAGGATTAAATGTGATTAAATATAAAGGGCTTGGAAATAGAACCTATAGTAACGTCCTCATTTTAAGACCCTCGTATAAGGGTAGACTGTGTTCCTCCTTGATTTTCTTTGGAATAGAACCTTTTGCATGCCGTTGTCCCAAGTCAGACCCCTTTCATAAATTGACACCCTTTTTTAGATGAGTGGTCATGTTTTCTATAACTTTTGTTTCGGGCTTTAGCATCAGGTAGTGCTCCTTTCCAGCAAGTTAAACAATCTCAAGTAAGTGTCGTCATGGTGTTTCGATTGGGAAATTAGTGTTGGCTCAGATCTTAATGGCTTATGTGTTGCTATCCTAACCAGTGTTTGAATGTGTGTTTGGAGTTTGGAGACACAACGTGACCTTTTGTGCAAGACTTCTTGAATCGTGTGGGATGGGTTAGAGTTACGATGTTCCTGAAGGATTCTCGGGGAAAAGAAGTTCTAAGGTGGGAAGGTTGTCACATCACGTGTTTTTGAACTTGACTAAAATATAGAGGTTTTATAACTTTTTAGTTTTCTAAGTGGGTTATATTTATATTCGAGTCTCGGAACTTTATTCCTAGAGTTGGAACCCTTACGAGGTGTGTTTTTTTAGAAATTAAAATTAATTAAATTAAATTTGAAATGAAAATATTTAATAAATAATAATAATAAAAATATTATTATTATTATGTTTATTATTATTATTATTATGTTTATTATTATTATTATGTTTATTATTATAATTAGTTTATTTAAAATAAAATGTTTTTTTCTTCAAAAAAACCCTCTTTTTCACCCCTCCTTGGCTCAACCCACACGACGCAACACCCCTGTGGGGTTCCCCCTTCTACGTGCACCACCCCTCTCTTACGACCTCCTCTCACCTTGCCAATCCAGCCGGTTTTCATTACAAATCTAGTCCAAGCCTCCATGGGTGGTGCAGATTGCCTCTTGGGCCATGATCGAGCAAGTTCCAGCAACCGCTGCCGAAGGCGAGGCTGTTCGATGTGTTTTGGTCCACTGACTTTGCTTTGGGAGAATTGGTTGGTTTCGTGTCGTTTCGCTTCATTTTGGTTTATCGCAGGCACCCGTGGTAAGGGTTTTTGGTGTTTTTTGGTTTTTGCACCATCTTATTTGGTCTCTTTATATGTTATAAGCTTCGTTTTATTTTCTGCGTAGTGAGTTGGGCTGTTTCTTGTGGTTTCGAGTTGTTGGGGCTATGGCAACTCGCTCGCGTATGCATAGGTAAGTATATATATGTATATAGGTTCCCCCGTTACGTGTAATTTCACCCATGGCAGTGAATTTCACGTATGGGGCAAGGAGTGCCTATGTATATATATATAAAAAATGCATGCGTAAGTGAGTGGAGGCTAGTGTATGCATATAAGCATATGTGTAAGGATCCCCTTGCGCATGCCCATGGCCATGAGGGTGTGTGAATTGGGGCTAGGTGTCCTTGAATGTATGTGAAATTGTGTATACTCAGTGGGGGAGTAGCTTCTCATAGTTATAAATCATAAATATCCTAAGTGGATGAATTAGTTCCACTTGAAGTAGGGTCCATATCCATGACTTTTTAATTTATAAAAGCAGTAATTAGTTAATTACTTAATTATTCTTCATGTGAAATTTATTAATGCTATGTATTATATAGTAGATTTGTCTTAAATTATTTCTTTTTGGTAAAATGAATAAAATATTTGTCAATATAAATGATTTTTTATTAAACAAAATCACATTTTTGTAATAAAACCCCTCTTTTGAGGTGCGCTACCTTCAATCTAAAAATTTAGTGATAGCGTTTCATGGTTTCCTTCCTTATTTCTTGGCGTCTTGATTTTGTTAGGTGTTAAATGAGTATTAAAATAAATGTTAAATATCACTAAATGAATTGTTTGATACAGGAAGGACATGTTTTATAATAAAACTCCTCCAATGGAGGTGAGCTGTCTTCAAGATAAAAATGTAGTAGTGGATTTTTATGCTTGACTGCTTAAATGTCTTATGACTCTTTATCCTTAACATTATAATTGATAATGACATGCTTGTTCATGTCCCTTACTGGTTACCTCAAAATGACATTGCTTCTTGGAAAGTAATAAAAGAACCAAGACACCTCCTAAGTTCATGTACTATCATGTAATTAGAACATTTAGTATGGGGAATCTACCCTCTTCCCTTTACTTCAGCACTTATATCATGTCGCGCCTAATGCTGCTTGTCGCCACCTTTCGGTGATGCCTCATTATCTCTTATGAAAATTTTTGGGTGGTTCACTCAGGCCCATTGTTGCCTTCATTTATGGTGAGGCCCATCCTGATGGCTCTCCTTTCCCCTTGGCCACCCCATTGGGTGTGCCCCACCTAAGTGTCCCTTTTCCTTATTCATTAAGTTATAAATGTGATGTGATAGTTTGAAGTGAATGCCTTTTTTGAACAATTTTGTTAGCTTGTACCATTTAATGTTCATAATAACCTATCATTGAGGTATATTGATTCCATAAGCTTTGATTACCTTCTATTGATCATGAAAGTTCCATAATGTTGATCTAAGATAATTAATTATGATAATTAATAATGAAAATTTGAGAACTGATTTGTATAATTAAATGTGAAGAATTAATTATGGAATGGGAACTGTGTTGGTTGATTAATTAATTGATAAATGATAATAAATTAATGATATTTTGGGTCCTAGACATGGCGTTCTAGACCGATTTAAAAGTTGGGGTTGGACATGGCGTTCCTCCCCAATGGTTATCCAATCTTGTGATATAGGTTGTTAGACATGGAGATCTACACCAAATAATTATATAGGTGTTAGACATGGCAATCTACACCAAATGTGATTTGGGGTGTTATACATGGCGATCTACCCCAAATGATAATTGGGGTGCTTTACATGGCATTCAAAACCAAATGAATGATAATAATAATTTATAAATAGAATGAGATATGTGATTAAAACCCGAGTGAAATGTGATAAAATAAATAAGGGTAAGATTGAATGGATTTCCAACTTGAGTTGAAACTTGTACTAGGTTATGTGATTAACTAAGGAACATGGAAACCCTGGAAATGATAGATGAATAGAGTATAAATGAGAAAAATGAAAAAAAAAATTATTCTTGAACAAATGTACATGTGTTGTTTGAGCAGGTTCTTATTCCAGCTATGGGCCGAAGCTGGTATTACCGTCAAGTGTCCTTTTTGGAACATGGACGTGCGTTGACTATTTACATTGTACTGTTATTGTTTGGAAATACCTGCATGTTGTTTAATTATATTTCATTTTCTAGAGTGGGCTAGACACTAGTGGTTCCGGCCTAATGATATTTATATCTCACACCCTACTCGGACCGCCATTGCAGTGGGGTACCCGAGTAGATTCTATTTGGCTGTAGGACCTTGTCGTTGTTGTTTCTTATACTTGGAGTCATGAGAAAAGGACCAAGATAAGGCTCGAGATACTCATGGGGATTTCCCTAGGGGCTTGAGTCTATTGTTTACTTCTGAATTGATGTGTAAGCATGTTGTGTTGTTTGTTGCTTCCATTGTATCATTAGAATATCAATCAAGCATCTGTTATCAAAACTGAATTTCACCAATTTTGTTCAAGCTTTATAAATGGAAATGTTTCCCACTGCTTTCTTATTATTTATGCTACTTCCATTGTTGTTATATTTTTTCCTTTTTTTACATTTAAAAGAGGGTATAGTCTCCCCCCTGACTTACCTTACACCCTTTCCGCTAGTCGGAAACCTCTGGCATAAGGGGATATGCGCTTGCGGTCATGCTGCAGACTGCATCAGGTGACCGGTTCTAGGTCAACCTAGGCTGGTTTGTGACAGAGACCACATGGATTATAACATTTCGGACATTTCAATCAAAAGTAATGAATAAAGGATACTTATTTCAGGTAGATTTGAATACCGTGAAGGGGAAAATGGCCAAGGGAGTATGAAAGATTGAGGTTTTCAATAGGTAAAATCTCTCAGTGGTTTGACCAGGGTTTATAAAGAGGGAAATGCATGTCTATAAGAAAATAATAGTGTGTACTGAAGAAGGGAACTGGTGATTCACAATTGGATTTAGTGTTGTTTCTATTTTTATTCATTTATTTTGTTTTCTTATTTTTGTAAAACTATTTTATTTTAATTTATCTTTTTTAACTCTTCACATAGAGGGGTAAAATTCTAAGTAATTTTAGAAGATATGGATGAAATTTTTTTAATTATTTAGTCTTTTCACTACATTGGATAAAATTATCTATCTTATCTTATCTGGTGTCAATATTCAAGTATCATTGTTTATTATAAAGTGATATTTTATTTGAGTTTAATTAATTTTATTGTTTATTTATTTGTTTATTGATAAATAATCTCCATCAACATAGTTTTGGTTTATATACAATGTAATGGGATAGAGTTTATTGGTGAATTGATTATTGTTAATCATGATATGTTGAAGTGGTAGTGGGAATTCATGGTTATTTAGAAAGAACTAGAACCAATTACAGATTTCATAAGTCTAATAAGAGGGTTCACTAAAAACAATTCACATATATGATGGAGGGTAGAACCAACTATAACGACCCTTGTTTTTTAGATGAGTTGGAATTCCAAGGGAATTTAAATTTTAATATTTAGTGGATGGTTTGTTCTTTAAAATAGTATTTGGAATTAAATTAGAAGTGTTAGAATAATTCAAATCATTGTTTTTGGACTTGTGTAAAGGCCTGAGGGGTCCCTCAGGTGTCACATTGAGTTTTGGGAGCACTAGGGCCCAAAAATCATAAGTTTGGGTGGTTTAAACAGGGTGCACATTTTTTCTAAAATCATGTGGCCCCTGGCCATAAACTAGGTGACTTATGCAGGTGAGAAGATATGGTGCACCCAAGCTACACACAATTTTCCAAAAATGTTCACCTATCATGCTCGATTAGTTCTGCTTAGGCAGTATCCTCAAACTATTCATCGCACGACTAGTGCACGGTTAGGGTAATTGTGTGGGACCAACCATGCGAGGTGGTTCCTAAGAAGTAGGAGCCACATGGTTGGCACATGATTTGGCCAAACCATGTGACCATAGTTTTTAGGGTGTAATGAAATTTTTACTTTAATGAGGTTAAATCCTCTTTTCTTCGTTCTTTTCTCTCCTCCTGCCGCATGAGCCCTCCCTGCTTACATCATGGGTTCCTCCTAAATCCTATTCTAGGAATGATGATAAATCATCCATCTAAACTTCAAATTGAACACTATCAGTCTTTATGGATCCAAATTGGTAATATCTTGATTCATTTTGAATCTTTCTCCCTTTAGTATCCTTACGAAGGAGTTATCGTAGGGTAAGCCAATTCACCCTATTTCTAGGGTGTTCATCTGTTCCTTTATATTATCTCAAACCAGGATGAATGAGACCTTAATATTAGACAAGTAGAGTGTTCTAGACATAAGGTAGGTGGTCCATATTTTTTCTGGAGTTTTTATTCTTATCTTTTGGTGCGTCGTTGTGCCGCACACTAGACTCTTCTGATGTCACATCATTTTTTAAATAATTTATTTTAAACCCATTACCATTTTTGGTATGACCTTAGGTAAAAGTGAATCACCACATTGGGTGATGAACTTGTCCCATTCCACTTATATGGGTGTGATTCCCCATTTGGGACCCAAAAACCTTGGATCCATTGTGTTTAAATACCCTTAGGGTGTGTTTCACCCTTAATAATTTTCTTGAACCAATAAAATGAAATAATATTGAATGTTTTCCATGTGATAGACCCTTAATCTTAATTCATATTCCCCATTCCATGGTTGAACTTAAAAGAAATGAATATGATTAAATTGGTTGAAGGACACTAATGCTATACTATTTTCCCTCTTCTTATGTCACATGTTTTGTGGGTATTATTAAACTATTGTCTATTGTGATTATTTATTTTCTTATTTATTTTCTTTTCACCATGTATTTGTGTTGCATTAGATTTACCTTATGCCTTATGTAAAGGTATAATTGTTTAAATTGAATGAAATTAATTATTGATGAAATATGTTATGGTTTCTAATCAAACCCCCCAATGAGGTGTACTATCTTTAATTGGAAAAGGACATATGTTACATTTCCTTATTCCATAGTTGTTTAGATTGGATTCAATGTTTTGGATATCATTATTTTATAGTTATATATACTATCCCTTGACTAATTGAGGTCCGAGAGAGAAAACATGACACGATTTAATAACTTCATGGATGGACTCTCTGTTCTTGGCTTGTAGGATTTCATATGCCAGGAGTGATCCTTTGGCTTTCCTTGGACGGGCTATCTAGGTAGTTTATTTATAATCATGAGTGAGACTAGTTCCCTATGGGATCAACCACTTAATTACTCATTGGAAAGATGGTTACGTCATTCCTCAAGTGATGCTTGGTCTCCTATGTGAGATACTTAGAATGAACTTAGAGTTTACCTTTCCATGAGTGATATGAGGGAAGTCGTTACAGGTCTCCTTGGATAGAATCAGTGGTATTTTTTATATCGAGTGAACCTATAGTGACCCATTGGATTATATTATAGACTTCCTTGGATGGAATTAGGTATCCATTTCTTGATTTCATGGATTCCTTGTATGGTATTCTTGTGGTGCATTTTTATTATTGTTGTTGCGATTATAAAGTGTTATCTAAATTCTTGGATGTTGTCCTAGGGGTGTGACCACCAAGATAAAACATATTCTTGGGTTTTATCCACTTATATTTATATATATATATATATATATAATTCCATGTATATACCATATTTCTTCTACAGGCTCTCATAGCTCATACATCCAGATTAGGCCAATGTAGGTAGATTTGTCTGGGTGTCCACTTGGGAACTCAGACCAATGAGATATTTATTTATTTATTTATCACCTTACATTCACCCTTTTTGACACACCATTTATTTTATATCACATGAATTGGATTGATCACGGTATTGTTGATGGTGGATTACTGAGATTGTTTCTCACACCTAGCTCGGGTCTCCATTGACCTGGGGTACCTGGGCAGATATTCATGTTTGTAGGTGCTTGGATTGATTGCTTGTGGTATGATATATACTTGAGAGCTAGGGAGAACATGAATGATCTAGTACTCAAGATTCTCATGGAGTTAGATTTTGTGATCTTTTCATTTTATTACATTGTATTTTTTGTTGTATTCTCCTTCTTGAATATTGTATCACCATAAGCAATTCATGCATCATTATACGTATTTGTCATTGAACATTTAATTTTATTCACTTAGTTGATATAATTTTCTTCTGATGATTTTTCCTTGCTTATTACTACTTACACTATTGTCTACTATTTACATTATGATATACCATTATGTGATTGTGAGGGTATATTCTCCCCATCATACAACCATTAGACTTTTTATACTATTTTCAACCTTTGGAATACGGGAAGGTGCGCTTAAGGTCATGTGGTGATGGGTCCATCTACTAGTTTAGTGGTTAGTCGGTCTCAGACATTACAAAGTGGTATTAGAGACTTATTGTTTTCCTTTGTATTACTATTTTGGGTTAGTAGAAAGGAGACTTGGAATGTGTTGGAACATAGTAAATAGTCGTGTCTTGGAGTGATAAACCCATGTATTGGGAAGAGCCTAAGTGGCCAATTTTGTTATTGTTTTTCATTTTGTTTGATATTATAGTTGATTTTGATTTCACCCTGAGTGAATGGTGTACATTCTACTACTTATTGATTTATTAGATTTATGGTATTTTAACCTTAGCCTGGTATGGAAAGTAAGTATTATTACCTGCATCATTATAGGCATATATAAATTCACATTTCATGCATATCTCATTCCATATAGTTGCATTTGTAGTCAGCCTGCTGATTGTGATTTCATTACTTAAGTGAAATTCCATGGTTCTTAATTTATCAGCATGCCTATTATATTCCATGTTTTTTATTTTAGTAATATTCATATTTTTTTACCAGTTTAGGTATTTCTTTAACATTATTGTTACATAACATGTTTGGGTGTGTTATTTAGAATTTTAATCAGCTTCCATACTTGGGTGATTATATGTCATGATGCCTATTTATTTAGAATGTTACTTTATATTACTACTTGTGAAAACATTCCTAGTTATGTTTTTTATATATAATTAGTTACAAAGTAATAATTTATTAGTTTTAATTAAATGATAACCAATTTTTAGTTGTAAGTTGTATGGGCGCCTTATAATTGAGAAAAGGTAACCTGTAAATTCAAACCAACTTTTGAACTCATATAAAAATCTATAACATTGTTAAAATATAAAAGATGATAATGTCCAATTTTTTAAATGGAATTAAATCCATTAATGGGGGCCAAATTACAACCTATAAATTTTATGGTCACTTTATGTATTGTTATATGGAAACCCATATGATCGAACCATTATATATAAGACTATGTGTTATTTTTAAAGGGTTATAAATGTGAATGTTGATAAATTTAAGATCTAAAAAAGTCATGGTTTCCCCTATAATGGATTTTTATTAACCTCTTAAATGCATAACTAGGACCAAGTAGGTCAGTCGGGGCATGTTTCTTATGACAGAAACTACTACAAGTGTTTTGAAAGTTTGTAATGAAACAACTATTATTGGTACATGATGTTCTATTTTAAATTTTTAAGTGTTTAAACATTAAAATGAATCAATGTAATGAAATTAAAATGAAACCTAAAGTGATTTCATTTGTTTTAACCCTCATGTAAGGGTAGTTAAAACATCTATTGAGTTTACATGGAATGGAAACATAATCATTTTCTATAGGCCTTTATCCTTTTTATAAATGGCTTAAATGATATGATTTTAACCCTAGATAATTTATGATTGATGTAAATTAGTGTGAGGGTCAAAAATTAAGATTTTGTAAGGGGTTATACCGAGGTAGGTAGCACACTTAGAGCTTCAATTACTTACTAAATGTTGTGATATTTCTAATATATGGTACTATTTGGGTGTTGTTGTCCCTAGTAAGAATCCTAGATTATAAATGAATCCCTTCTTCTGATGGGTGGTTGTGATATCCTTGACCATTATTATAGGCATGAGTATTGAATAATACTCAGTTCAGCTGGTTAGACATGAATTGGTCTTATTAATCCTCTTAGTAGGTCATGTGAACCTCTCTTCTTCCTCGGTGATGGATGACTCAATATGTCGTCATCTAAGTTAATGGTCATATGAATAAATATGAATCTGGGGTAAATCTCTTGTATTAAATACTTGATAATTGAATTCATAGGTCAGTCAACCTATGGATAGTATCAATCACGTGGGTTTTTTACCTCTAAACCTCGGGGTAGTGGGTGTTGATATATGTGATACCCATCAAGTTACGAGATGTTGTAATGAATCAGTTGAGTTTAGTATAATTTTTGTGTCTTGTGTTGTTGAGTATAATATTAGGTCATCTCCAGAGTAGAGTGACTGAGGTTTTAAAAGAATCAGTCCATCCCAATATTTAGTAGGGTGTTCCAAGAGGATCAGGTGTTTCTATATGCCATTCAGTTTGGTTTTGTTTTTCATGCCAAGTGCTTTGACGTATGTGAGTGTGGCTCAGAGGAGTATCTCAAGAGTGTGTAAGGTGAATTTTGTCTAACGCTCTTGTGAGCGGCTAGTATATATCCCCTTTTGATAAATATGAGACACATAATGTAGGGATCATTATATATTTTCTAGTTAATACGTATCCTTATGGGTAGAAGGAACACTATCGAGGAGAAACTTTTGAAAATGGACAATGTAGTTTTAAAATACCTGTGAGGCTGTGAGTACAGTAATTATTGGTCTTTGAACGAAAACATGATGTTGAAGTGGTTGACTATGTATACAACCCTTGGGATACATTGTTGGTCTGGAATAAACTTCAGTGGTTAAGTTTGATCAATCATGGGATTCCTTTTTGGTAAAGAATTGTGATCGGTCAATGACAATGTGTCGACAGGTGAAGTTGAGCTTCTTTTAAGAGGTCAACTAGTAGTGGTTCAATTGTTCTTCTTTTCTGTAGTTGGGTATGGTTTTTTAGAATATATATTGAGCACTTCATCTTGGTCATAATGGATGTGTGTCGAATCTTTTTGCAATCCATTCAAATCCTATTAGTTTACTATTTATTAACATTTAGCATGTTGCCTATCTTGATGTCATACTTGATGCACTAAGAGAGCATTGGTTATATACCAAGCTAAAAGCTCTAAATACCCTTTTTTTATTAAACTAGTGTTATCTATGTTACATGATGGATTTTTGGTTTTTATAGAATCTTAGTTAGTCCTACATGATTCATAGGATGCCGAGTAAGAATTCCTTGGACAAACTATTGGTCACTAGTCATTCTCATTTGACATGACCTCTAGGAAGATGCCTCTATAGGCTCCTTAATTGATTTGATATAGATATTTTTTCCTTGTACCAAAATCTCATTTTTAAACATAGATAATGTACTACCTTGTTTTAGTTCCTTGGACTCCAGTTTAATGAATCTAAGGTTACCCTAAACTTGTTGTTGGGCTCATAGGTGTTTCTTAAAGGGTGAAGATTCTAGTATCTTGGATATGGGTTACACCCTTTTTCATTCTAAGTCATGAAAAATTAAATTTCTGGGTGATGTCTTGTTCAAGTTACATCTCTAGAAGTCAAATATGGACTTAATTAAATTTTCTCATTGAAAGTGTGAGATAACGTGAAATAAGGTATCGTAATTATTTTGATAATACATTGGCCACCTAATCCAAGAGTCTTGAGGATAGTCATCCATAGGTGTATAGACTTATTATCTTTCTAGTTCAATGTGTTTGGTCATAAGGAACCTGTTTTAAGCACATCGTTAGGTTAATCTGGGTGTGGTTTAAGGGTCTAAAGTATCTTCCTATGAAGCTTGCATGACCAGTTTATGTTAGGTTGATCGGGATTCAACCATTTCATTTTAGTGAGGTCTCTAGTATGACCTCCAAAGTAAGAATGATTTCCCAATGAAATAAAAAATTCTAGGAGCATCGTTAAAATTATTAGGGTGTTCTTGGTAGGAAATTTCAATCGTGGAGGTACCATGGTATGGAATTTTTTGTTAAATGATAAAAACTTATAGTGGGGAGAACCATCGGCTAGATGTTTAAAGTGATGAATATGTGATCATGTAACTAGATAAAAAAAACTCAGGTAAGATTCATATTAGTGTTTCATTTAGGGAAATGAGCATTGGCTCAAGTTATAACAAATTAACTTTCATATTCTTAAGTAATACTTTGAGGTGTGTTGGTTGTTTGGGAATGAAATGTGACCATTTGAGTAAGACATCATGACCCTTGTAGATCAGGAAAAGTTTTGTTTGTTTCTTAGGGCCTCTAGGGGATGAGAAGTTTTAAGGTGGGGGGATGGAAGGCCCCATGTTTTTGAGTCAAGGTGGATTTCCAAGGGAATTTGAATTTGGGAATTTAGTGGATGGTCTGTTATTTGAACAGAGCTTTAGAATGAAATTATAAGAGTTGAAAAACATTAAATTGTTGTTTTTAGACTTAGTTAAAGTCCTGAGGGGTCCCTAGGGTGTCACATTGAGTTTCCAGAGAGTCGTGATGTGAAAAAACCAATTTTGGGTGGTCCAAACTGGGTGCACAGTTTTTCTAAAACCATGTGGCCCCCAGTAGAAAATTGTGTGACTAATAAAGGTGAGAAGGTGTGGTGTGCATGGGATATGTATGGTTTTCTCAAAATATGTACCTAGACAACATGGTTAGTTCCACTTAGGTAGTATGCCCACAATATTCATCACACCATTGGCACCCAGTTAGGGTAAACATGTAGGATAAATCATGTGAGGTGGGTTCTTAAGCAGTTGGAGGTACATAGTTGGTCCATAGTTTGACCAAACCATGTATCCAAACAAGGATCCTCGAATTTTAAGAGTGAAATTTCATTTTTTCCATTAATAAGTTTAAACCCTATTTTATTATTTATTTTATCTCCTCCAACCATGTGATCCCTCCCTTCTTGTGTCATGGGTTTTAATCAAGCCTATTCTAGACATGGTGATAAATAATTTGTCAAGAATCGGAATCAAATGTTTTCGGCCTCTATGGATTATCATTGGTAAGCTCTTGATTCATTCTAAATCCTTATCTATTTAGTTTCTTCTCAACCAAGTTATCGTGGTGCATGCTAATTCTCCCTATTTATAGAATGTTTGTATATTCCTTCATTTTCTCTCAAACAAGAATAAATTAGACCTTAATATTGGATTAGTAGAGTATCCTAGGAATAATATAGGTGGTATAGCTTTTTAATCATAGTTTTTCTACTTTTTTTTTGGTGCTTCCTTCTGTCACATTCCAGACTATTCCAGTTATGCCCACTGTTTGTTAAATAATTTATTTTTAACCTGTTACCATGTTTGGTATCACCCTAGAGATAAAACAATGACCACTTTGGGTGATCTCCTTGTAACGTTTTACTTATATGGGTGTGGTTCTTCATTTAACACCCAATGCCTTTGAGCCCTTGCATTTTTTAAACAAACTTGGGGTGTGTTTCACCAATAATAATTGTCTTGCACCAATAAAATGAAATAATATTCAATTTTGTCCATGGGATATACCCTTAAGATTAATTCATATGCACCATTCCATGGTTGAACTCCTTCAACAAAGTGAATATGATTAAATTGGTGGAACAACACTAATTATATGTCATTTCCCACTTCTTATGCTACATGTTTCATGCACATTATTAAATGTTTTTGTGCTGTGCTTATTTACTTTCTTATGTATTGACTTTAACTATTTATCTATGCCACATACTTTTTACTTTATGCCTTATTGTGAGTTTGAATTGTTTAAATTAAATGAAATTAATTTTTTATTAACAATGTCATCTTTTCCAATAAAACCCCTCAATGAGGTGCGTTTTTTTCAATTGGAAAAGGCCATATGTGTCATTGCCTTATGCCTTAGTTTTTTGGTTTAGATTTACTATTTTGGGATAGATTTATTATTTGGTTATAAATATTATCCCTTTACTACTTGTGGGGTGAGAGAGAACTTGGGTCCTAGTATAAGGATGTAATGGATGGACTCACTGTGCTCGGCTTGGTAAGATTTGACGAGTTGAGAGTGATCTTTTAGCTTTCCTTGGATGGTATCTCTGGACAATTTATTTATACTCGTGAGTGACACTAGTTCCCTAGGGGTGAAACTATGGACAAACTCATTAGAAATATGGTTATTCCATTTCCTAGGTGATTCTTAGCCCCCTATGTGAGATACTTGGTACAAACTCAGAGTTTACCTTTCCATGAGTGATACAAGGGATACTATTACGGGTCGCCTCAGATAGAATAATTAGTATTGGTTATGTAAAGGGCCCCTATTAAAAACTAGGGGATTCAATTATGGATCACCTTGGATGTGCTCAGGCTTCCATTTCTGGATTTTAAGGATTCCTTGTATGTTTTTCTTATGATGATTTATTGTTATTATTGTTGTGATTAAAAAGTGTTATTTAAATTCTTGGATGATTTCCTAGGGGTGCGACCACCAAGCGACAATACAAGCTTGGATTTTACCCACTTCTATTGCATAATATATATGATTCCATGTAAATACTATATTGCTTATACATGTTCTATAAGCTCATATATATGGCATAGATCAAAGAAGGTATAATCAATCGGGTATCCACTTGGGAACCCAGATCGATGTGTTAATTATTTATTCATTTATCACCATGTATTCACCCTTACTAACACATATTTTATTTTATAGTGCATGAACGGGATTGATATATACACCATTGGTGGTGGCCAAGTGATAATATTTCTCAAACTCTATTTGGGACACCATTGCACTAGGGTACCTGAGCAGATCATCATGTTTGCAGGTCCTTGGATTCATTCCTTATGTTGTTCTATATACTTGGGAGTGAGGGAGCACAAGACTAATCTAGTACTCGGGATTCTCATGGAGTTAGCCTTTGGGATCTTTTCATTTTAATGCATTGTAATGTCTGTTGCATTATCAGACTTGTATCTTGTAGCACCATCTGACATGCATGCTTCATTATAGGTGTTTTTCATTGGCTATTTACTTTTATTATGTTAGTTGATATCATTTTATTTTGATGCTTTGTAATTTATTATTACTACTTTTGTTATTTTCTGATATATTATTGTGTAACACTGATTATGAAGAAATAATCTCCCCATTGTACCACTATTAGACCCTCGGTGGTAGTTTGCAACCTCTGGCATATGGGGAGGTGCACTTGAGGTCATGAAGTAACCAGTCGGGCTACCAGTTTAGTGGTCAGTGGGGTCAGGATATCACACCGGCTATGATTTAAATTAAGAATATTCTCACCATCACCATTCATCCTAGGTTGAGAGCATAAGAGATATATAATCCTCTCACTTAACAGTCATCCAAGATAACAGAGGAATAATTTTAATACTATGATATGATTGAAGTAGGATATCCAAACCTAAACTGATAACCTTTATCATATCATGTTTTATAATCTATTTCTTTATAGATTTCATTTGTTTTTAAAGATAAAAAATATCAAAATGCAACCTTTTCTCTAACCAAAGTGACAACATATTTTAGATTACTCCTCACTAGAGACTACACTAAGATTACCACTACTATTTAATTTTACCTAGGAATAATTTATTTTTCCATGCTATATGATATGAACATGTTAGTGGCCCTACTATACTCTTATTTTGATAAGATAAACCTCTCTTATATTTTTCTTCTTTACATTCTTATTCATTTTCCTTTTAAAATTATGTAAGTGTTTGTGTTGTAATTTTTTTAAAAAAAATGAAAGTTTAATTATCCACTCTTATTCTCATCACCTTTCTATAGTTATAAATTTTTAATTCTAAAATTTTCTTTCATTTCATTGGAATCCATTTCCTAAACCCATTTAATTTTTTACATGTGTGAGTTATTTTATTTTCATATGTGTGTGTTAGTTTCAGTATATAAAACTACATTATTTTCCCATTTTATTCTTTTATCTAATCATCATAAACAAACACCATCAAATTATTCACCATTTAATTAGATGAGTAATCCTCCCATTAGGGTTAGCAATAAATTCCAAATATGAAGTGGATTTAGATCAATGCTCATTTAATTATCTTTGAATTAACATTATATATGTTAAACTAGATATATCATATGTGAATGTAATTTCTAGTTTATTCTATGAATTATTTGGTTTATCAGAAAAAATACACAATGGTTCATGTATTATTGAACCTTCCTTAGATAAAATTTGATTATGATCTAAACCGTAGTCCAGGATTGGAATAAAGCCTAAACATATGTGAATGTGATCAAAATCATATTATGAAGTGAATGTTTACTTAATGAATTGTTTTGAAAATATTTATGATATCATAAGCCTATTTCCCCAATATTGAGATCACCCTCGTATATATTAAAGTGTTAAATTGAACTTCATTCATTAATAATTTTAGATAATATATATAAACAAACAACCCCCATTTGAAATACAAAATAAAAAAACTGATTCCAAAAATATATAACCATCCCCAAGGATTTGAACTAAGTGTTTCTATACACAGTATAGAATATTTCCATAAATTTGATGTTTGATAGGTGAAAATATTCCTTGATTCAATTAGCCCCTAAAATTTGATATATAAGAATCTATAAACAATTAAATTCCCTAGGAAAACCAATATAAATCAACCATAATTCAACCTAATAAAAACCTAGTAGAATACATCCTAAATCTGTTAAATTTCATAACAACCTAAATCCCCAAATGAGATAATCTACCCTAACTTTAACTAAATTTTAAATCATGGAAACTCTAAGAGAAGCGTAATTCCCATTGCTCCACATAAAGATAGAGATAAAGAAAAATAAAACCACTCTCCAGGGATTCCTTTAGACAATGTTAAAAGAAAACACTTGATTTTAATTGATTTCACCATGTAATAGTGTAATAAAAATCTAAACATTGTCTAAGATAAAATAGAATAAAGAATATGGGATAATATAAGAAGAGGAGGTGATATGGGAATGTTTAAATAGGATTTGGTGGAATAACCCACCTTTTATCAACTATAAAGCAAGAAAATGATGGATAAGAATAATATGTTCATGGAAATATTTTTGAGTGACCTACAAATGAATATAGAGGAATAAAATCAAAGGAGGGGAAATTTAGAATGAATGGGTTAAGGTGAAAAGATTAAAATTATCATTTTTAATGAAATTTTTTTTTGGGTTTATCGGCTACCCACTAGAGGTCCATATGATACCCAATGGAATGACTGGATAACCCTCACTGCTGTTAATTCCATCAGGTACCTTGTACTACACTATCAGCTACTTGGTTCCACCCACAGTCTTCAGACCTTAGGTTCCACTAGCCATGTCTCTCTCAAACTCTTAAATACTAGCTGAAACTCAAACTATACCAAAACACACCTCTAATTTCACCCCCAAATATCAAAATTCTAAAAACAATCCCAATATTGAAACCAACCACCCAATGAGAATGAAAAATTCAAAATTTCATTTTCTTTAATCGCCCAAAATTTCCAACTATGGGCTTATTAACTCCTTAATCAATATAACTGAGAAACAATTGTTACAAAACCTCCCCCACCATATGAATTCTTATTCTTGAGAAGTATGAGGATACCATACCCAATGAATCAGAAACCTACTAGAGAAACTTCCAAATTGAAGATATGTGGGTAATATTTATGTCAATCATTATGTTTAATGTTTTTTAATCCTTATATATAATCATTTGAGGTTTTAAGGAGTTATTTAAAATCATGAGGAATGTTTTTTACAGGTTGAGTTTTCCTTGGAGTTTATATATGATCTCCTAAAGCTTCTAAATAGAATGATGTTATTTCCAAGACTTATGAAAAGTTTTTTTCTAGGTGAGAATATATTTTTCTATGATAAGATTCACATGTGAATTTTTTTTATAGGTAAATATTTAGATGCATTAAGACTTATGTAAACAACAATCCTAAGTGGAAAAAATATGTGTAAGTGGTTTGGTCTACATAAGTGAATTCTATTTAATTTAATCTTCCATGTATATAAATGCCTCAATATATCTTATTTCTACTACATTTTATAATTCTTTCTATGTATATGAATTCATGTAAGCATTTTTTTTGTGTATCTATTTCGGACAAACATATTTAATTTTCTTATGGGTCCAAATATTCATAGCGAATGTTTTTTAGTCAACCATGTATGAGAATTTTTCTATGTACAAACTGGGTTTTCAAAAGACCCTATGTTCTTAAGTAATTAATGTAACACCGTGATATTGTTTTTGAAATATTTCTCTCTAAACAGATCCATTTCTTTGATTACATGTGTTGCATGAAACAACGGCTTTAAATGAACTGCATAACATTATTATAATATTATGTGTCTATTATCACCTAGTTGTTATATTGATGGATATGAATATAAATAACTAAATTATAAAAAATATACACACTATAAATTTATTAAATAAATTCATGATTATAATTAAAAATAACTTCTTTAAAATAAAAGTGATATTTTTCTGAAAACAAATTGTTTTATATATACAATGAGTTTTATAAAAATATATTAAATTAATACAAATAAGTTAATTAATTTAATGATATTTATATATTTTTTACTTTATCAAATGTTTTATACATTGAAAAAATATTTTTCTAAGCGTATGATAAGAATAAATCCAATTTTAAACATAAAAATGTACTTTTCCTTAAAAACGTTTTTATCAAATTTTGATAACTTAATTTAAAGTTATTTTAAATTATTTATAGGTATTGAATTAGATAAAATGAATTAAATATTCATAATTAGGAGTTTCAAATTTTTAAATTAATCCCTTTTATTTTTTGTCAATATTAACAGTAACCATGGTAAAATTTATCACCTGGGTAAAGGGTAAATCAGGTTAATCGCAGTTAAAGCTAAGTGATATTTCCATAATTATTCAACATAATTTTTATTATATGAATTAAATTATACCCTTGACACCTAATGTTTTAAATTGAGTTATTTAATGGACACATGTCCATGTAAATGACTTGTATATTATTCAAACCAAAGGCAGTGACAAAATATCACTCTCTTAGTTTTAAATGTAATTTATGTGTTCACATAAGGAAAAAAATTTGTTACGAATGAATATTAATAGTTATTTTGGGCTGAATGAAATTATATTCATGTTTTTAATTTATTTATAATTTTTAAAATTAAATTATTACCTTAAATACTTACACGACGATGTAGTTTTTATTCAATTAATATAAGAAATCAAATAAATGATGTTAAAAATATTAAATGTATTATAATTTGAGATAATTAAGGTGATTAATAAATTTTAAGATGAATATTCCATTTTTTTGATGTTTTAAAATAATTTTTTTAAATTATATGTGTTTTCTTGACGTTATTAAAGTCAACATAATGGATAGTTTCAAAATTGATAATAATGATATTTTATGAAAATAATATTTTATTAAATTATTTAAAAACATAAAAATATTAAATAAGGATAAAATGGATAGGATATGGTCTATACCATCATATCTTATCCATTTATGAGTTAATTTTTACCTTATATATAAAATTATTACCTTTTAAGTGTGAAAAATATGTTACCATAGTTAATGTTAAAACTGGTTAATAAAGAGGATAAAATAAATTTTAAGTTTGGAAAAAGCACATAACTGTATAAAACAATTTTGATGATATTTCAACCATATACTAACTTGGGTTATAACTCATTACCATTTTGTATTATTTGGATCTATAATAGTCATATTGTATTTTATGTTTTGGATATATTCCAAAATTACCCCTCACCTCAATTATAAAAGGACACCTCCTCCCTCACTTAATTAAACCACTTTGAGACTACTAAATCAACCATAAACTTACAATTTATTTTATTATATTCCCTATAAACATTCTATATGTACTTTTATTCCCAAAATATCAACCTTAGAACCCTTTAGAGGAGATCTAAAAGAGTCATTTTGATGAAGAATTAATCGCTCTAATTGATCACTTTCATTTTATAAAATTATTTACCTTCTATAAATCTATGATATATTTTATAAAAAATAAATTTATTATAATAAATATTCTTGAATTTTATTATAATTTTTAGAACACTATTATACAATGTCACAACCCGTCCCATGGGGCCTGGACGTGACTACGCAAATCCCACCTCCCATAGGTCAGGGGTTGGTGACTAGCAGCTGAAGGCTTTTCCCTAACTAGGAAGGCATGGACTTATAGATATGTACAGACTCAAAAAGATAAACTGAAGTAAACAACCAACAAAAGTAAGGTATAACCACAAGAGTAAATTGCAACCACAATTACAACTGTAAACTAAAAACAAGGGGACAAAATACAAGCCATGGAAACTAAAATGAAAATAAACATCTATCGCATCTTCCTTGGAGCTCTACCTGGAGGGTAGTATCAATAAGTCTGAAGTCGAAGAATAGGATCTCTAATCCTCCCATCGCACCAAGCTCCACTAGATACCAAACCTCTAAAGTCTCCCTCAGAGTGTCAGTAGTCTGTACTAGACACACACGTGCAGGTAGAGCCCATTCAGGGGAGAGTATAACAACTCAGTAAGGGACCCCGAGACCCTCGAAGGTCTCTCAGTAATCCACAAATAAAACATCACAAGAAATACCACAAAGGTAATATCACAAGCATGATCTAAATCATGGAGCATAAATAAAAATAGAAAGCTCACTCTTACGGTATAACTTCAAGGTTACTGGGATAGGGATGACTAGTCATAAAGCCAGATCATCTTATCCGTAGTAACTCCATTGTTGACACGTATAAGTCACTGTATGCTGACCCTTATTGGTCACTATATATTGACTCGTATTGGTCGCTAGTGCCGACCTGAATTGGTCACTGGTGATAAACCATATTAGTCGCTGGTGCTGACCCTTATTGGTCACCGGTGCTGACCAGTATTGGTTGCTTGTGCTGACCCACATTGGTCACTGGTATAGAGGTAGATATGATTAGTTGTACAACTAGATCCTCTCACTCTAGAGTTTCTGATGCTGACCTGTATTATTTGATCTTCTTCTTCATGTCATAGTCAGCCACTGGATTCCCGCATGAAGCATGCCTGATCTCCGGAACACTACTATCCTCAAGCCATCCGTCATATTTCAACTAGTACGAAGTCTAGAAAAAATCATACACAAGGGACTGCGCCGTTATAGGGGTCCCAATGTGACAAACGGCACATCGATCAGATGCTCGGTCTGTGAGATAAGGGAACTTTTGTAAAAAGTTCCCGGTTGGATTCAAGTCTGATCTAACCGAGGTTGCATGTCAAAATCTTCCAAAACTCACTTAGAGTATCTCCAAAGGATCGCCTTGTCCCAAGGGTCCCTATTCTATAGAGGGTGTGTCGATCAGACACATGGTCAATTATTTACACCCCTTTTCATGAAATGGGGGTGATCGCACCTCGGTTCGGCCCGACTCGGTCGAGCCAACCGGAATATCCCAATGGGACCGCTTCCTAAAATGGGTCCCAACTCCACTGATAGTGTGTCAAACAGACACTCAATTTGCTAGTTAAAGACATTTCTTTATTCGGGGGCCGATTGGGTCTGAGACTTGTCCAACTAGGTTAGACCGGCCCGACGCAACGGGTCCCAGGGTTTACGTAACCATGCATAGGTCTGGCCCGTTAAGGGTCATCCTGGTTCACTAGTTCCGGCCTATCAGGGTCGTCCTGACTAGTTCGTGGGCCTGGGCCACAGTTGGCCCGACCCTCTGGGAGGGGCTGGGCCCACCCGCACTGGCCCGATGGGCCGCTGGTCTGGCCCATTCGGCTAGCCCACGTCTGGCCTAGTCCACCAGAAGGTGGACCGCCTCAAGTTGGCCCTACGAACGTGGGGTCGTTTCATCTGGTCGGTGGGGCGTTGCCCCATGGCGTGCAATGGCTGACCAGGTGTCTGAACCGTCTCCAGCCGACATGGCAAAGCACGGGGCCGCGCTACCCCTTCTTCCATGGCCCGCTGGTTGTGGCTGCTGCCGCCTATAGGTTCCACCCTTCTCCCACACTGCCGGCTCGGTCCGACCGGCCCTGGCCGCCATGGTGTACGATGGCATGCCACCTTCCCACCACTTGCGATCGGTTTCTGTGGCACTCCTCCAGCCACCGTCAGCAACCACTGGCATGGTGCGCCGGTGGTTCTTTCTGCGGGCCACTGGACATTCTTCGTTGTTCCATTCTTGGTCTTGTTTGCACCGACAAGCCTCTCAGGTTACCGCCACCACTGTGTGACCCCTATCTCTTCCTTTTCGTCACACCGCCTGACTGAGCGTGGGAAACACAACAACAAAATGATTGGTAGAGGGTCTGGGCCTTGTTTGGATTGGATCGCACCCTCCGCGTTAGCATTTTAACAAGGGGTGTTTGCCACAAATAGAGAAATTAGAAATAACTATTAACATATAACCCCACATCAACCTCCCATGTCTAAATAACGATCCACGGATCTACCCATTGGTCGGTTGATTGGCGTTCTTCATATAAATCAAGAATGGGGAAGGAAAATGTTTATAATATCAAAAACAAAAACCCCTACCTGCAAAGAAATTGAAGGTGTCTCGGTTGCAGCGGGAGGAGCATCCACATTGGATGGATTTGTCAGAGTTCATTGATCCTGGATTGTTACCACCTGATATTTCATCTTCCGTAGGTGGATGTTGCCACATAACTCTTCTAGAGTTTCCTTTCTTGAGGAAGTTGTGCCAAAACCCCACCCCGACCTCCATTTAAATAGGAGGGGTAAAGGTGAGTAATGCATTGAAGAATCAATGAGGTTCATTAAATGAATTAATTAACCTCTTTTAATACACAACAATAGAGTTATTCAGTTGATGACTCAATCCATTAAATGGCTTTACAAGTCACTAGTCTCGCTACCGCCCTTTTCCATTGGAGAAAAGAAAAATAAAATATCAATTACATTTTATTTTATTATTTTTTAAAAAGTCCAAAAACTATCTTTTTCTCCCAACTGTCTACGGCCAATGTGAATATTTCTTTAAGCGAATCCCGACACTATGGATTCAACGGTGCTCTCAGATTTTAATTCCAAGTACCGGTTCAAAAGATAGAAAATGACTCCCATGCATTTACTGAACGTATCTAAAAAACGTTCATAAATTAATTATGGGAACATCGGGCCTCATAATCACGTGCCTACAATTTTTTTGCAGACTCGTAATAATCCCAAATAATTTTAAAAAAATTATATGTAATTTTCAGGTCTTTACATCCTCCCCACCTTAGGGATTTTTTCCCCAAAAATCTACAACAAAACTAGGGGAACAAATGGGGGTACTGAAAATGTGTCTGAGCCTCCCACTCCCATGTTCTCTCCTGGAGATTCCCATGCTTCCAATGAACTCACAGTAGAGGAATCGACCACCCACGAAGGATTCTATCATTTATATTCTCTATCTCTATTGGTTACTCAGAAAAAGTCGCCTTGTCATTAGTCTCTATCTCTCTACAGTCGATGATGTGAGATGGGTCATGCACATATCTCTTCATTTGGGATATGTGGAAGACAATGTACACCCTATCCAACATCGATGACAGTGCCAAGTGGTACACCACCTTGTCAATCCTCTGAAGTATCAAGAATGGTCTGATTAACCTTAGTGAGAGTTTTCCACCTCTGCCAAATCTCCATAGTCCCCACTGAGGGGAGAATAAAAAGAATACATGGTCCCCCTTTTGGAACTCTGGCGGTCTCCATATCCTATCAGCATAGGACTTATATCGGCTCTGTGCAGTCTTCATACACTCTCGGATTACTTGCACCTTCTCAGTGGTAGCCTATACTATCTCTATGCCCATGAGTGGTGGCTCTCCCGGATCCATCCAGCACAAGGGAAATCAACACTGTCGTCTGTACAATTCCTCAAAATGGGAAATACCAATGGTAGAGTGATATCTGTAGTTGTACATGAACTCTACCAATGGTAGGTGGTCCTCCCAACTGTGACCAAAATCTAGGACACATACACTAAGAATTTCTTCCATGGTTTAGATGGTCCGCTCAATCTGACCATCAGTCTATGGGTTAAAAGATGTGCTCAAGTGAAGCTGAGTCTCGAAAGGCTCCTACAATCTGTTCCACAACTGGGATGTGAAGAGTGTGTCGCGGTCTGAGACTATCATAGAAGGAACCCCAGGATGGTGAACGATCTCTTAAACATAGAGACATCCCAAGCTCTCTACTGAACCCTTCTCTCAAATAGTAAGGAAGTGGGATGAATTGGTGAGTCGGTCAAAGATCTCCCAAATGGTTTTGTTTCCTATAGACATACATGGTAACCCCATCCCAAATTCCATCGATATACCTTACCACTTTCACTCTGGTATCTTGAGGGTTTGGGTCAAGCCTGCTAGTACCCGGTGCTCGACCTTTACTTACTGAAAATTGAGCCATCTAGAAACAAACTCTTCCATAACTTTCTTCATCTTTGGCCACCAGTACTGACACCGGAGGTCTTAATACATCTTCATCATGCCTAGATGTACTCTAAGGGGTATTTATTAAACTCTATCCTCACCTCCTCATATTACAACACTGGTAAAAATTTTCGTCCTCTAAAAAGGATAGCATTCTCCCCACCTTCAGAATATCCATCAGGTGCAAGGCCTTAGGATATCTGATCACATATAGTCTTGTAGCTGCGGTATCTTAGTTGCACCTCCTAGAAATGATGAAGGAGTGGAGTGGAAACTACCATTAATTGGAGGTATACTGTCTCACCTCTATCCATGTAGGAAATCTAAAGCGAGGATAACTACTATGAATCATCGTTCAGTAGCTGTGAACTTGTCCTCCGGCTAAGTGCATCTGTGACTACATTCCCCTTCCCATGAGTATAGACTATCTCAAAGTCATATTCCTGGAGGAACTATATCCAACGTCACTATCTAAGATTACGATCTTTCTATGTGAATATATATATCTGAGACTCTTGTGGTCTGAGTAAACAATGATCCACTTTCCCATAAAGTAGTGTTGCCACATCTTCATTGCGAAGACTACTACTGCCAAATCCAAGTCGTGAGTCACATAATTCTTCTCATGAGGCCTCAACTATCATGAGCCATAAGAAATCACTACATCACCCTACATTAGGATGCAATCAATTCTAATCTCTGATGCATCATAGTAAACCACGTAGTCGGTGCCCTCCTACGGCAACCTCATGATGGGAGGGCTAGTCAAGCCTTAGCTGCTGAAAGCTCTGATGGCATGTCTCTAACCACAGGAAGGGTTTCCCCTTCTTTTTTAAGGTAGTTATAGGTAATTATACTCTGGATAAATCAGGTATGAACCTCTGATAGTATCCTGTTAATCCAAGGAAGCTTTGCACCTCACTAACAGTCCCGGTTGGCTTCTAATCAAGTACTACATCGATCTTTGCTGGATCCACTACAACTCGAGCCTCTGAGGTGACGTGTCCCAATAAGTGGACCTTCCGTTTCCAGAACTCACACTTTGAGAGCTTCCCATATAACTTGTGCTCTTGAAGTGGGTATAGAACTATCCTCAAGTGTACAACATGATCTTTCTCGTATACTAAGTACACCAAGATGTCTTCGATGAAGACCACTACAAACCGGTCTAAGAAGGTCTGAAAGATCTTGTTCATGAGACCCATGAACACTACATGGGCATTTGTCATGCTGAAAAACATCACTAGTTATTCGTAATTTCCATATCGACATCTAAAGGCCATCTTCAGGATGTCCTCATCCCGCACATGAAGTTGGTGATAGCTTGATCTGAGTTCTATCTTCAAGAACCACTTCTCTCCTTTCAACTAATCAAACATATCATCAATCCTCGACAGAGGATACTTGTTCTTCACGGTCAACTAGTTTAGGCACTGGAAGTCCACACATAGCCTCAAACATCAATCTACCTTCTTGGAAAACAACATCAGGGATGCCCATGGAGAAACACTGGGCCTTAAGAATCCCTTCCTCTATAAGTCCTCCAATTGTACCCTCTGCTCCCGAAGATCCACAGAGGCCATCCTATATGCTGGTGTAGATATATGTGTTATTCTTGGGTACAATTCAATGTGGAAGTCTACCTATCTATGAGGAGGTAGTCCTAGGACATCTTCTGGATAGACGTTCTCATACTCGTCCACCACCGTTGGAAACTATGGACTCGCCTCATCCACTGTGTCGTGGTCATGCAAGTGAGCTTATATGTAATCGGTTGCAGCCTCCTAAGCTCAAGTCCATCTCATGCTTCTCTATTTTCCTTCTCACCAACAATGGAAAACTATCCTCCATCTCTACACATACATCACACTATACATATCAAGAAGTCAATATATGTGTGAACTGCTGATAGCTAGTCCATGCCTAGAATGACATCGTAGGGCTTCAACGCCGCTACTATAATATCCCATCTAAAAATCTCTCCTCCGAGAGTAAGATAACACTGTTGGCACCAATGCGTGATTGTTGAATCTCCTCCCAAAGGAGTATCCAAATGCAATGGTTGAGCTAAAATCTCATTTGGAATCTTAGAGTCCTGAACTAAGTCTGCGACAAGGAAATAATGGCTAGCACCTATGTTGATAAGCACTACTAGAAAAGTAGAGAAGATACCGATCGTACCTCGTATCATCTCAGGTATGTTAATATCATGAGCCTCTACTCCATGTATTTGGTAATGTCCCCATCCACCTACTCCCTGATCTCATGGTTGAACGCCTGGGGGTGGTGGTGGTTGTGCCTGGTGACCCCAACCACCTCATGCTTCACGTCCTGCTCCCCTGCCCCATCCACTACCTAGATAACACTCATGCTCATGCCACTTCCACTTTCTCGGTGGTCCCACCACCATATATTGATCATATTCATGGGGATTCAGGCATTCATGAGCCCTGTGACCCTGTCCCCCATAGGAAAAAAAGATCATGCCTCACTGGTGGATCCCTCAGCATCTTGAGCCTCGCACCTCTGACCCTGTGTCCTGAGGTTGCCCTCCAGAAAGTCTATCCCCCATGGGATTCTATGTCATCTTCCTACTTCCATATGTAGATGAATCTAATACCTATCATCTGGTAGGGGATCTCACTGTTAGTGAATGCTGAGAAAGGAAGATCTCCATCAACAAATCTCTCTCTAGCAACCCAGCCAACATTGGGATGCTGGGAGAAACTTTCACAGCTCTGATCTCTTGTCAGATCCCATTCTCAAAGGTCTAGGCCATAATGTACGGGTCTCATACCATTTCAATGGATTATCAAGAGTGTTTGGTAAATCTCGTCAAGTACAGAGCCACAATATTTTTGCCCTACTACAGATGCAGTATCTCCTGAATACGAATAGAGCATAGTGTCATTGGCACAAACTCTGTCCTGAAAAAAATCACAATGTATGGCTAGGTTAGGGTCGTCCCCTCAAGAAACTGTAGCATTGAGTTCCACCATCGTTCTTCTGAGCCCTGAAGTAGGCTTTCTTCCAAGATCGACATCTTCTCATTAGGTGTATCTACTAAGCGAAAGACCCATGAAACATCCTCAAGCCAGTCCTCTACTGCCTCGGGGTTCATCTCTCCTCAAAAACTCAGAGGGATATATCTCTAGAACTCATTCAATGCACTCATTTGGCATGCATAATCCACTGATAGCATCTTCTTCTCAATGGGTGGTGGTGTTGTTGGTTCACCACCCAAAGGCGCCATCACTGTGAGTGGTCCATTTACTGACGCCTCGTCGCTCGGTGGTCCACTGTCATGATATCTAATCAGAATCCTATCTGGCTTTCTTCATGAAGGAATCATGTAAGAAACAGATGTTCCATGGTCAATAAGTTATACCTGGTAACCTAACTCAAGAAAGATCAAGAAAACTTTTCAAAACACTAGAAACTAGTGTTTTCATGTACCAAGTCAGAAAACGGAATTCAGGGTCCTAGTGTATGGATACATCGGCCACTGCACCAACACTAGACTCCCTATATTGAAAAACCTAACTCAAGACACTATACACCATTGACTCATTCAAAGTAGACTCTTAGTTATTCTGGTATAACTGACCATCCTCTGATACCACTTTGTCACGACCTGTCCCACGGGGCTCAAACGTGACTTCCCCAAGCCCGCCTTCCATAGGCCAAGGGTTGGTGACTAGCACCTGAAGGCTTTTCCAAGATAAGGAAAGCTTTTCCTTAGAGATCTGTACAAACTATAAAAGGTAAACTAAAGTAAAAAACCAAAAAAAGTAAGGTATAACCATGATAGTAAAGTATAACCACAAGTACAAATGTAAACTGAAAATAGGGGGCTGGAATACAAGCCCTATAAACTGAAAAGAAAGTAAACATCTGTCACATTTTCCCTGGATGTCTTCCTGTAGGGTAGTAGTTGTAAGTATGAAGTATAAGAAGAGGATATTGACTGATCCCATTGCACCAAGCTCCACCAAGTCTCAAACCTACAAAGTCTACCTCATAGCATCATCAGTCTGCTCCATACACACACGTGCAGACAGAGCCCATGCAGGGGTGAGTATAACAACTCAGTAGGGGACCCTGAGACCCCCGAAGGCCACTCAGTAATACAAAAAGGAAAAATCACAAGAAATACCACAAATGTAATATCAAAAGCATGATCTAAAGCATGTAGTAAAAATCAAAAGAGACAGCTCACTCTTACGGTATAACTTCAAGGTTACTAGGATAGGGATGACTAGTCATAAAGCCAGATCATCCTATCCATAGTAACTCCACTTCTGACCCATATAGGTCAAAGTATGATGACCTGTATTGGTTGCTATATTCTGACCTATTTTGGTCACTAGTGTTGACCCATATTGGTCGCTGGTGTTGACCCGTATTGGTAGCTGTTGCTGACATATATTGGTCGCTAGTGTTGACCCGTATTGGTCGCTGGTGCTGACCCATATTAGTTTTTGGTATATAGGTAGATATGATTATTCATACAAATAGATCATCCCACTTTGGAGTTTTTGATGCTGACCCGTATTGGTCGCTCTTCTTCAACATGTCATAGTCAGCCACATGATTCTCTCACGAAGCACACCTGATATCCGAAAGACTCTGATCCTCAAGCCATCATTCATATTTCAACTGGAATTAAGTCTCGCAAAACATCATACCAAAGGGACCTCCCCATCATAGGGGTCCCAACATGATAGATGGCGCGTCAATCAGACGCCCGGTCTGTGAGAAAAGGGAAATTTTGTAAAAGGGTTTGGAAGGATTCAAGCCTAATCCAACCTAGGTTGCATGTCAAACTCTGCAAAAACTCACTTAGAGTATCTCCAAATACTTCCTTGTCACAACGGTCCTTATGCCATAGACGGTGCGTCGATTGAATGCTCAATCTTTTAGTTACACCCCTTTCCGTGAAACAAGGGTGATCGCACCTCAGTCCATCCCAGATTGGTCGGGCCTAACAAAATATACAAAAGGGGACGCCTCTAAAAAGGGATCTAAATTCCAGTGCAGTGTGTCAAACAGACACCCAGTTTGTTAGTTACGGGTGTTTCCTTATTCAGGGCTCGGTTGGGTCTGAGCCCGGTCCAACTCGGTCAGACCAGCCCAACGCAATGGGTCCTGGGGTTTACCTGACCCCACCTGGGTCTGGACCATTAAGGTTCATCCCATTTGTCTGGTTCTGGCCTGTCCGGGTCAGCCTGGATGATTCGTGAGCCCGAGTCACGGTTGGCCTGGCCTGCCGGGTAGGGCTCGGCCCACCCGTGCTGACCCGCATCTGGCCCAGTCCGCTTGAAGGTGGACCACCTCCAGATGTCCCCAAGGACGATGGGACATTTCATCTGGCCGGTGGGGTGCTTCCCCACCATGTTCAATGGTCATCTAGTTGGCTAACCAGTCTCCAGCCGGCGCGGCGCGGGGTCGTGCTGCCCCCTCCTGTCGCGGCCCGCTAGTCGCGGCTGCTGCCGCCTACTGGCATCGCCCTTTTCCTGTGTGGTCAGCTTGGGCTAGCCACCCCTAAAAACCATTGCATTCCTCCTTCCCACCACCTACAATCGGTTTTCACGGGCCTCCTCCGGCTACCGTCGGCCGCCGTCAGCATGGCGCACCAGCAGTTCTTTCCACAGGCCATAGGATGTGCTCCGGTGGTCCATTCTTGGTGTTGTATATGACTATGAGCCTTTCAGGTCAACGCCTCCACTGCGTGACCCCTATCTCTACCTTTCTATCACATCACCTAACCACGTGTGGGAAAAACAAGAACAACAAGATTTTCGGAGGGTCTGGGCCTTGTTCTGATTGGGCTGCGCACTCCACGTTATCATTTTAACAAGGGGTGTTAGACACAAATATAGAAATCAGAAATAACTCTTGACTTGTAACCCCCCATCAACCTCCCGAGTTTATAGAACGATACGCAGACCAACCCGTTGGTAGGTTGATCTATGTTCTTTGTATAAATCAAGAACGGGAAAGGAGAAATTTTATAATATCAAAAACAAAAACCCCTACCTCGAGATCTGTTGGAGGTGTCGTGGTTGTGGTGGGAGGAGCTTCTATGTTTGATGGAGTCATCAGTTTTCATCAATCCTGGATCATTTCCACCCATGATTTATTCCTCTATCAATGGATGTTACCACCAATCTTTATCATAGTTTCCTCTATTGAATAATCCATGCCAAAACCCCACCCCGAGTTCCATTTAAATAGGAGGGGGAAAGGTGTGTAACACGTTGAAGAATTAATGAGGTTCATTAAATGAATTAATGAACCATGTTTAATTCACAATGGTGGAGTTACGCATTTGATGAGTGAAGCCATTAAATGGCTTGACAAGTCACCGGTCCTGCCAATACTTCTCATACGTTGGAGAAAAAGGAAATAAAATAAAAATTACATGTGATATTATTATTCTTTTAAAAGACCAATATCTATCTTTTTATCCTGACCATGTACGGTTGAAGTGAATCTTCCCTTATGTAATGCCACGACCCTAGTTACCTAAAGTTGGTGCATTATTACATAACATTGGCATGATCACAAAAGATCAAGTCTCGAAAGACTGATTAGTTTAGTAGCCATGGAAGAACTAGATACATTCATAAGGTTTACATTACATTATAAAATGAAAAACTGCAACAACATAGTCCCCATAGACAACACTGAGATCCCATAGACTATCCTTGTAGGTCAGTCATAATATACTTCTTCACATATTGGGAAAAATAAAACATAGAAAGGGGTGAGCTCAGATGCTCAGTAAGGATAACAATATAGCGGAAACATTCATAAATAAGCATAAACATTTAAGGAAATGTATAAAACTAAAACAAAAGCCTTTTCAATATAAACTTCATCATAATATGGAAAATATTAATCAAAATAATTCCATTTAGTTACTCACATGGTTATTCTACTAGTCTAATAATCACATACAATATCAATAGGCACTTTCATAATGATGGAATGAAAAATTCCATACTTCATAACCACATAGTCAAGGCCTTGTGCCAAGACTACAAATAATATTTTTTCAAGTCCTTGTGCCAAGACACTAGTTTGTATCATGAGACCTACTGATTCATCAAGGAGCTATAGCAGGCTCCACCTATCACTTACTAAGTCTGATGCATTCCTCATATGAAAAGGTTTAAACATAACATAAACATTTATATTAAAACTAGAATATGAAATGTCAATACCTTATCCATAAACCATGAATGGTATGAAAATAACACATCCATAGTCAAACATATCCCAAAACCTTCAATACAATATGGAAGTTTTATATTATAATAAATCAACTTCAAATAAGCTTAAAATCCATCAAAGGATGTTGACATAAATGAAATCAAAACATTTTTTATAGAAATTTCTCTTTATATTTTGAAATAATTTAAGGAAATGTTTATTTTTAAAATATTCTTATAATCTTGTAAGGGAATCTTAGATGATGTTATAACGGTAGAAAATAGTTTCACCCTTCGTATAAGTTAAAAAAACATTCTTACCTTAATTTTGTTGAAAAGGTCATAAGGTACCTTGTTTGGAAAATGACAAAAAGATTCCTTTCAAACCATTTTATAAAAATTCAAACAAGGGTATAAATGGATTTAACCTATAGTCTAGTAAATAGTAAAAAAAATTTGGAATAAATTTTAAAGAAACATGGATGTGGATGATAAAGAGGTCCTAGTAGATACTTACGTAAAAACAACCTCAGATAATAAAGAGATTGTGAAATTAACCCTTACCTTGTACTTTCCCTTGGTCAAGGGTAGGTTAACCTCCTGTTTAATGTTGAAATAATTGTTGTTAAATTATGAAAGAATCATATACAGTAATATGATATCATATATGATCTTTTATAATTTCTTTGTTAATAATATCTTAGTATTATCATTTTTTCGGGTGTTAACGGGTTCGTTTTCCTTTATATTCTTTGTTATATGAGTCATATTTGTTATGGATGGGATGTATCTTATTCATATCCATAATTATATCAAGTCTTTAAACATTATTTTTTAATCATCAAATGAAAATTAGTCTTGAATGGATACGATGGGGAATGAATCTCATCGCGTTCGTGGAGACGGTAATCCGTACGTACGCACGAGCGACAATATCATTTTTTTGATATTAAAATAATATTTAATTGGATGTTATATCATATATACAGAATCATTATCATGATATATTTATTATTTACATCAATTATACATCATTATTATAACTCTCCAAATATTAATGTACTGAATAACAACTACACCACGACATGGAGACGGTAAGCCGTACGTACGCACGTATAGTGAAATGTTATTCATAGGATTGATAAAATAATGATAATGTTTCCACCATTTTTATAATAACATCAAAATATATAGAAGATACTGGATTTATAATTTTATAATGGAAACAACAAAGAAATAGGAAGCGGAATAAGAAAGGAACTTGAAAGAGGTGATGAAATATTTACCACTTCTTCGGGTTCTTCCTTTTGATTTGATCAAAAGGGATCCTTAGGATGGCTTTATTACTAAAGTAAGGCCTCTATGATGAAGTGAGGACAGTTTAAAGGGTATTTGGGTAGGTTTTGGATGAGAAAAATCCCTTTGAAGATGTGAATTATAGAGAAGGGGAAGTTCCCTTTTATAAGAGGGGTGAGGGTCACCTTAGGAAAAGCTAGAAATATTATTTTATAATAAAATAATTATCGGTTTATAATGTCTCCAAAATGAATTATTTAAAGGTTAAGGTGGGTATGGGTCGAAAACCATTCAACCAATAGGTTTTAGATAGGTTTGGGTCACTATATTAACTTTATCTTTTAGATTTAACTCTTAGTTAAATAGTTTGACATTTACTATGTCTCTTTGTATTTTTATAGTATGTGGTTAATAAACAGACTATAAACATCCAAGTGAACCTCAAGTGGTTAATTAATGACATATATAATATTATTTAAGACCTTTTTCAGAGCCTTATATTTTTATGAATATAATATCAATTAATAATATAATATTTGTTTTAAAAACTCTTTTCTGTCAATTTTGATACTACTTTGTATTTTGTTTTTTCTAAATTTATAACAGCATTATTACTTCAAAAACAATTCATCAAACCAACCCTAACATGTCATATTAACCTTTAAAATTAGTTTAATTCATAAAAAGTCACAAATTACATTTATTTGGATATTTATAATATCAATTATTTTAATATTTCATTAATTAGGTAATTACTGCATCATCATTGTGTCATAAATAAATTAAATTATTTAATGTCTAAAAATTATAAATAAAATACCATTATGTAGGAAATATCATTATATTTATAATAAATAATTATAGTAAAATTTATCTTATTTGTAACCCTATATTAAAACATTTTTAGTTATTAAACGTTGAATTTAACACTTTTAACTCTTATTTGAATTAAATAATAATAAATTTTATAATGTAATCCAAGTTGACCAAAGAGTTTAATATTTTATTCCTAAGGTTGTTTTTTGTCGAATTATACTTATCAAATAGAAATAGGACATGTGTTAGGGTAATAATAATATCATTTATTTACCTTTAACCGTGGTAAATAAAAGTAAAAAGTTACTCACCAAAAAATATTTTCATCTTATTGAACCACATTTTACTTAATGACATCAATTGTGTCTCTCGGATTTTTGAAATTCAACTCATAAAAGTGGTAAAATTAAGTTTTATTTAAATTTGCAAATGCGCCTAGGAGGTGGGTAAAAGACGGTAAAATGTTCATTAAAATTTTTATATATCTAAAATTATTAAAAAATGACTCCAATGAATTACATTAAAATTATATAGGTATTATGTATCTACTTTTACCTAAAATAAATTTTAATAAAATAAATAATTATTTAAATAAAAAGTCAGTTTTAAACTATAACTCAGTGTTTTTCACTATTCATCAAAAATTTAAAGTTTTCAGAAAAATAAAAAAAATACACCCTAATATAATTCCGATATTATGAATCCAAAAACGAAGTCCATTTTTAAAAATAAAATTTATAAATTTTTAAAAAGTGGGTATTACTATTCATAACAGCTAGTTTGATTGGTCGCGGTGTGTTAGAATATCAAAGTTGCGTATAATTAAATCTATTGCATTATTCAAAGGGAAGCATACCATAGAATCTTGGGGTGTTACACCTTAATATAATCCCAATGTTGTGGATTCAATGGTGCTCTTGGATTTCAATTCTGAGCACCGGTTCAAAAGATAGAAAACATCGCCCATGCATTTACTGAACGTACCTAAAAAAAGATAAAAAATTAATTCTGGACACAATGGACCTTGGAATCATGTGCTGTCAGTTTTTCATAGACTCTTAATAATCCCAAATAATTTAAAAAAAATTATATGGAATTTCAGGGACTTTACATACACCCTCTTTCCCATCAATTAGGATGTGAAGGCATCAGTCATACAACTTACCATCTCTATGTAATGATACAATTCATTTTTCATCAGTAGAATTTATGGATTGAAATTATAATGGGTTTAAATTTTTTATATTATATTTTAAAAATAATTATACTTATTTAATAATAATATCATGTATACCTTCTAATCGTCCAATCTTGTGGGAAAAGATAAT
Source organism: Viscum album (assembly GCA_963277665.1). Lineage (NCBI taxonomy): Eukaryota > Viridiplantae > Streptophyta > Magnoliopsida > Santalales > Viscaceae > Viscum > Viscum album. Next base: position 685,957,314 of record OY728159.1, on the reverse strand, counting down.
GTTTCTCATGTGTGTGTATGGACTACCATCACTATGATACGATGTGATTCGTTTATCCTTTATATATTCAAATAGATGGTGATAATGATTAATTTGATAAATATATATGAAATATATGATATAATAATAATTATTTAATGGTAAAATATTATTTACCTTTCTTTCATTCCATCAGTCAAAAAATGGAAACAACGTTCGTGCATATATACGACCTACTGGCTCCCTGAACAGTGTAATTCATTTTTCAATATCTAATTTCTATGAATGATTATAAATATGTGTATAATTAATATATAAATCAGTTATAACATGAATTAAATTATATAAATTAAGGTACCATGATTAAATTGTAAGGATCGGGACTACCAAACTGAGACATGCTTGGAAAACAAAGCAATTATCACCCAAAACAGTGATTTTAATAACAAATTATTAATAAATTGGTGATAAGATGTTATAAATAAATCATACATGGTATGATATATATGTGGTTATAGAATAAATATATAATAAATTCATATTTATTATACATAAGGTTTTAATGTGAATGAGGAGAGGCTAGATTTGAGGTAAGGGTTTGTTTGACAATTTCATCATTTTTAGGGATTGTTTTTGTTTAATTATCTGTTGGGGAATATTTCTATTCCATATACATGTTTTTTTAAAATATTTTCAAATAGGATTTTAATATTTTCTTAAAATTATTTAATGTGATTTTTACTCATGACTTTATTTTTGAAAAACGTTTTGAAATGGATTTTTTGTCATTTTTCAAATGAGGTCCTTTGTGAATTTTCCAAAAATATATAGATGGAATATTTCATAACTTATATGGAATTAGTGGAATTTACCACCATCATAAATATGTAATAATTTTAAGATTAATTTAAAATTTTACATGTTTCCTTTGAAATAATGTTTTTTATTATAGTTTTGTGATATTTTAAAAAAATAAATGATTTCAAAAATAGAAAGGTTATTCTTGTCAAGAATTAATCCAAGTGATATTTCAAAATAATTATCCATATAAGATAACATTATTTGATGTTAATTATGTTTTACTAGATATATTATCTTAGTATACCGTCCTTATTCTTTCTCTGGATGATTTATGTTATTGATGGAATGATGTTTCTGAATCCTGTTTCATTCCATGAGTTTTGTTATGATGAATGTTTATGAAACCCATTTATTTTTATGGGTTATGATATGATGAATGATTTATGATATTTTGGAAAAAATATGTAAAATTTTCGTTACGTGAAATGTGGGACCTATATCTCCCTCTAATTCACTGAGTAAATACTAATATCTCATGATATAAATAGGACCGGAATGGGTAGTGAACCCAGTTTAGTAAGATAATTTTTTCACTATAATGGTATTGGAAGTGAACCTTGAAAAAAAGAATGGTATGTGGAGTGAAACCATTCTACTATTATAGCCTTTATAGTGAGTCTTTACTACTAGGGAAATGATTTTCTCTTATTATGTGTATTATGAAACTTCTTTTATTATGTAAATTTTATGACATCATGGATTATGTTCATTGATTATTTATAATTCATTTCTTATGATATGCCAATTTTTATTCTATGACTTGATATTATAATCTTTGATACATAGGTTCTGGTTGTCAAATTTTATGATCATGTTATCATACCCTTATGTTCATATTATGCGCATTTATTTTCCTTTGGTTAGCCTTATTGAGCATCTAATATCACCCCTTATTATGTTTCCTTTCACCAGGATAAGAAGAATGGTTTACGTAGGGTATGCCTATAAAAATTACTAAATGGGAAGATATTTTGGGGAGAAATTAATGATATTTCCCAAAATAAGATGATTTTGTACCTAGTCTCCAAATTCACTAATCCACTACGATCCACGGGAATGTGCTTACAAAATGTAATAAATATTCATCTAAAATATGAAATATCTATGTATGAAAATCCTAGTTCCTTATAGTTTGTACTAGAGGAAATATTTAGTTAACCATTGTCAAGATAAGTTTAAGGATGTCTATGGAAATGTCAAGATATATCCCTAAGGATAAGTTTAAGGATGTCTATTGATGATTCAAAGTATAGGAAAATGTCCGATAATTTTGGTAATTGATTGAGAAAATGGGTTCTAAGTAATTAAATCCTTGTCAGGATACTACATGTAGACGTTTCTCTCTTATATAGGTACCTAGGGATAATAAATATAAAAAGGTAACATTTAGTGGGATTCAATCTTCACTTGTTGCATGACAATGTGCCTTAAAGTACACCTGTTTTGACACTACCATGTGATATTATTTGGAAATTCAAAAAACCTTTATGAACTATAATTATGGATTTAAATAGATGATAACTATTAATGGCCTATGATAAACCTAAGGTGTCATAGATTAAAAAAGGATTCCTTATTTACACATTCTATAAGTGATTTTTATTGATTAAGTGGTTACCCACTATGATTATTATTACTCACACTATGATTTTTGGTTATAGTCAGTGGTAGGAACTCGAAGGAACTGGATTAATGTTGAATGTGATAGAAAATATGTTGATGAAGAGAAAATTGGGATGATGACTATATTGAAGGATATTTTTATTATTCCTAATTTGTTATCAAGGAACATTATTAACAACGTACACTTTAACTGACTGCCAGACTCACCAAAGAAGAGAAGGATGGATTTCGCTGAGTGTTCAGGTAGTGGAGACCATGAAGGAAAGAAGATTTAGTTTTCTATATGTTGATAATGTGGGAAAAATCACTCAAGGTAATGCCTCAGGTGTAAAATAAGATGTTTTTGGTGTGGAAGAGAATGAAACAATGAAATTAACTATAGAAGAAAAATGAAAAATCTGGCTAACACAATGAATGAGAATAATGGTCTCCCTAAAATATCACTAATTGTTAAAAGTTTTGAATTTTTAATGTATGTGAATTATTAAAATCAATGTTCTAATGGGAAATATTATGAAGATAATCAGCCAGGTTTTATGAGTAGTGGTTTTTCTCCAGATGAAGAAGAGACCATGAATGACATATTAAAGGAATACAGAATAGGATGAAAAAAACTATTTAATGGTTTATTAATGAAGTATATTATTGATGTTTTTATGTTTATGAATTCAATAATTATGAAATATATAATGATTTTTCAGTATAAGTTTTTCTTTAAGGATTTTAAAGAATATGTTAAATGGTATCGATGTCCAAGAAAAGTGATTTAATGGAAATGTTATATTTTGATTCAAGTTAAATAACCCTTAATATATTATTTATGTTGAGGAGGTGGTGTTTAGTTTGTATAAAGATAATATTTATATAGATAGAGTAAATCAGATAGTATTTATGACCTTAAATCTGATAAATGATTTTTGGACAATGTAATTTTTGTTATCATTCATGAAGTTTACATCATTATTGAATTTATGGAATATATTCAATATTATCAGGTTTTATTTAATGAATGAGGATGTATGTATGTTTTTAATATGATTTTATAGAAATTTAGGTTATTTCCATGTTTCAAGAAATTAGATGATGAAGGCATTTACATGTTTTGTATGTGAAAATTAAGGGATAATTCATGTAGTTAATGGGATTAATAATAATTTAATTTTGGAAATTTAAAGACCTTATTTCTAAAGTTGGATTTTAATATGTTGTAAGGGTTATATGGTTACCAATTTATGAAATGGTTTAAGTTGAAATTTGGGTAAGGTTTTAGATTTTAATGCATTGCTTCACCATATGAATATTTATCCATATTGGACAACCAATGATAACCATTTTTTATAACTATATATGTAAGTAATGACTTATCATTCTAGTATAGATCTTGTGTGATTTAATAATAAAAACATTTAACTTAATTTATTATAGAAAGAGATAAAGAGTAAGTTCATAAACGCACAACAAAAGGATGAAATTGTGCTTATGATTCAGTGGAAATCTAAAACATTGGTATATCAGTCCCCATGAAATTCTTGATCATATCAAAATAGTATCCTATCAATTTACACTTCCACTAAACCTCTCTTAGGTTCAAGATATGTTCCATGTATCTCTCCCAAGGAAGTACATACCTAATACTTCACATGTACTAAGCTCATAGGTTATAACATAGGAGAAATATATATATTATGAATAATAATTAGTAGTGATTTTAGATCATAAAGAGTTATATTAAATAATAGTAAATGAATGGTTAAAGTTTTGTGATGAAACCTCCAATTTGGGGAGGCTATGTTTAAACTTAAAGATGCGATGAGGAATAGGTATCCTCAAATGTTTTTGTGAGACTGAAAAATTTAAAAGGATAAATTCGTTTTATTGGGGGTAGAATGTAACACCAAAATATTTTTAAGAAATATTTCTCTTTAAATAGTTTGATTTCTTCGATATCTTGCGTTATACGCAACAACGAGTTTAACCAAACCTTATAAAATTATTAAAATAGTATATTTCTATTATCACCTAGACATTAGATTGGAGGATATGAATATTAATAACTAAATTATGAAAAAATATATTCTATACATTTATTTAATAAATACATTAATATAATTAAAAATGATTTTTTAAATAAAAGTGTTGTTTTTCAGAAAAAAAAATTATTTTACACATATACTAAATTTTATATCAATATAAAATATTAATTTTTGTTAGTGAATTATTTTAATTAAATGTATATATCATTTTTTAGATCAACTTCATTATACATTCCAAAAATAATTTTTTGAACATAGGATAAGAATAAATCCACTTTTGTACATAAAAATGTATTTTTCCTAAAAAGCAGCTTTTTCACATTTTCCACACAAACATTAAAATTTATTTATTTATTATGGGTATTTAATTATATCAAATTAATTAAATATTTATAATCACGAGTTTCAAATTTGGTAAATAATTCCCTTTTAATTTTGGTCAATTTCAATTGTAACCATAGTAAAATTTATCACCCTAATAAAGGGTAAATTCTGTAAATATTGGTTAACACTAAGTTGTATGGACATAATTATTCATCATAATTATTATTCTATGAATTAAATTATTCCCTTAATACCTAAGGTTATAAATTGAGTTATTTAATGGAAATTTGTCCATGAAAATGACTTATATATTATTTGAACCAAAGGATGTGACAAAATGTCACTCTCTTAGTTTTAAATATCATTTATGTGTTCACATAAGGAAAAAATATTAATTAATGAATATTAGTATTAATTTTTTTTCACATTAATTATATTCATTATGGTAATTTGATTATAATTTTTAGGAATTAAAAAATTTCCTTAAATACTTAGACAACGCTGATGAAGAAATTATTCAATTAATAGAAAAATAAAATAAATAATATTAAAAAATATTAAAGGAATTAAAATTTGAGATAATTAAGGTGATACATGAATTTTATAGATTACCATGACATTTTAGGGATGTTTTAAAATAATTCTTTCAAATTATATGTTTTTTCTTGATGTTATTAAAGTCAAAGTAATGAATAGTATAAAATTGACAATAATGATATTTTATGAAAATAATATTTTATTAAATTATATTAGGAAAATAAAAATATTAAATTAGAAAAAATATAATAATATATGTTCTAAAATTTTATCTCTTGTCTATTTATGAGTCAATAATTACCATATATTTTTAATTATAACCTTTTAAGTGTGAAAAATATCTTACAATGATTAATGTTAAAATAGGTTAAAGAATAGGTTAAACCAAAAGATAAGGTATAAAATAGAACATGAACATATTAAAATTTTATTATTTTATTAAATTTAAACCATATACAAACTTAATTTTGAATTCATGACCATTTTGATGTATTTTTCTCTGGAATAGTATTACTATATTTTATTTTTTAGGAAATTCCAAAAGTTTCCATCAGCTCAATTATAAAAGTACACCCCCTCCATTCATTACATCAATTTGAGCCTTATATATTTACCATAATCTAAAAAATTAACTTATACACTTATTTATACTCATTCTAGAGGTTCTGGTCTTCCCAAAAGACCAACCCTATAACCCTTTAGAGGAGATCGAATGGAGTGGTTTTGAAGAAGATGTAATCACTCTAACCGATCACTTTATTTTTCTACTCTTCTTTACTTAATTTAAGTATATGATATTTATCCTAAAATAATATATTCAATATAATAAATATTCTTAAATGATATCATGATTATTATAAAACCATTATATTCCCTCTTTCCCATAAAATAAGAAGTGAATGTATCGCTCGTATGTATATACAGCTTACTGTATCCATGTAGCGATACAATTCATTTTTCATAGCCATATTTTATGTATTGGAATTATGATGGATTTAATATTTATTTATGATATTTATTACATAATTATAATTTTTTAATGATAATATCTTGTCTAAATTCTTATCATCCAATTTTTGGGAAATGATAATGTCACTCATGTGTATGTATGGACTATCATATCCATCATGTGATGTGGTTAATTTTTCATTTATATTTTCCATGGATAGTAATGAGGATGCATTTTATGAAAATATATTATATATATGATATAAAAATAATTCTTCAAAGGATAATTATTATTTTCCTTTCTTTAAATCCATTATTAGATCAATGGAAACAATATTCATGCATACGTACAACCTACTATCTCCATAAACAGTTTAATTCATTTTTCAATATCTAATTTTTATAAATAATTATAAACATGTATATAATTAGTATAAATTATGGTTATATAATGATTAAAATTCTTTAAATTATGGTACCATGATCAAATTATAAGGATTGAGACTATCGAACCAAAACATGCTTGGAAAAGGAAGCAGTTATCACCCAGAATAATCATTTTAATAAACATAATTAATAATTTGGTGATAAGATGTTATAAATAAATAATATATGGTATTATGGATATATTTATATGTAATAAATATATAATAAATCCATATTTATTATGTTGGAGGTTTGAACATGAACAAAGAATGATGAGACTTTAGATAAGGGTTTATTTTGCAATATCATCATTATTCATGATTGTTCATTTTTAAGTCTCTACAGGTAAATATTTCTATTATATGTCTATTTTTTAAAAAAATTAAATTTTGTTACTATTTTTCTATAATTTTTTAAATTAATATTTACCCATTTTTTACTTTTTACAAAATGGGTTGAAAGTATTTTTTTTTAAATGAGGTACTTTGTGAATTTTCCATAAAAAATATGGAAGGAATATTTTTATCATATAAATAATGAGTTAATTTTCCAATAGTAATTATTCATTATTACTTTGAACCTTAATTTATAACTTTAAAATATTATTTTAAAAGAAAATTTTTTTCTTTCTAATTGCGTGGATTTTTAAAAAAGAAATGATTTGAAAATGGAAAGGTTATTTTCCTCAAGAATTATTCCAACAGATATTTCAAAATAATTTTCCATCAAAGATAAAATTATTTTATATTACTTATGATTTAATGTGGATATTATCTAATGATACCATCCTTGTTATTTATTTTTATGGTCTATGTTATTGATAGAAGGATTTTTATGAACCCTGTTTCTTTTCTATGAGTTATGTTATGATGAAATGTTTATGAAACCAATTTATTTTTATGGGTTTGGATATGATGAATTATTTATGATATTTTTGGAACCCATGTGTATTATTTTCATATGGGAAGGGTGTGAACTATATCTCTCTTAAATTAATTGGCTAAATACTGATTATCTCATTAGATAAACATGATTGGAATGGTTATTTAACCTAGTTCAGTAAGGTAATTTGTCGGCTACAATGGTCTTGAGAGTGAACCTTTACAACTATGATGGTTTGGGGAGTGAACCATTTCCACTATGGTATCTTTGGTAGCGAGTATTTCTAAAATTTGGATTATTTTCGATGGTTATGTGTATGCCACAACTCCATGTCTTATGTCAATGTTATGCTCGCTTGGATTAGGTTAGTTGACTCTTTATGATTCATGTCTTATGAACTACAAATTTTTATTCCATAACTCGCGATTATGATATTTGATAAGAAGGGTATGTATTTAAAATTTAATTCTCATGTTCTCGTACCCATATGTTCATGTTATTTTTATGTATTTTCCATTATTTACCCTTATTGAGCATCTGAGATCACCATTTCTTATGTTTCCTTTCACCAGGTTATAACGAAATGTTTTCATTCGGGTATATAACTAAATGGGATTAACTTTGTGGGATAAATTTAATATCTTTCACTAAATAATTATATAGTATATATAGTCTCTAAATTCACTAAACCATTACGATCCTCAACCATGTATTTGTGAAATTTAATGAATATTCATCTAAAATATGCAATATTTATTTATGAAAAGTATGGGATGTTATAGTTAAACCAAAATAATGAAGAACATGTCTTCAATATAAAAAACCACATCTAAAATTTGGTTCAATTTTATTGATGATAGATTAATAAAATGATTAATATTGTTCATATGTGTTTTAAGTTATTAGTTATTTTATTTGAAAATATATCATATTGCCCAAAGTTGATGATGTAAAAATAAGAAAATACAGATATCGATATGGTAATTTTATTTGGATGATTATTAACAATTATTTAGTTATTATATCAATAAATATTCCAGAAGTTATGTGATATGAATTTATTTAAGTTATGTGGTACTGTTTAGAAGTTGATCTTGTTAGAAAATATGAACTGTGAGGTCCTTATCATTTCATGGGAAGGTTGAAGAAAATAAAATATTGAGGCTGATTTGGATTTTTTTCTACTAGTGTTGTTGTATAGTAAATTAATATGAATATGTTTTTTATCTAAATGTCAATATATAAGGGAATGTTGGTCATAGAGTTAAAATTATCATGAAAAATGATTTATCTTGTGATACATTATTAAGACGTACATTCAAAATTATGAGAAGTTAAAAATTGGAAATAATATAATAATGTTTTTTCAAGAAACACTAAAGTATTCCTTGTCTCCCAATTGAGGTAACTAATTTTAATAAGAGATATTTAACACTCTTAATAAATAATTTTGTAAATATTGAATAAGATAAGGATGAGTGTCTGGATATAACAAAATTATGGGATGTTTTTAGAATAAAATAGAATGAATATTTGAAAGTGAGTAAAACAAGAAGAGAGTAGTATAAGTGAGTGATATTAAAAAAGTGGGTTCCTTGTATATCATATAAGAATATAAAAATAGAGTGTGGTAAGTAAAGTGAGTATAAAGAAAAATATTAGTGACCATTATTCACATTATTTAGAGCTTATTCATTCAGAAAGATCATATAATGGTTGACAATTAGCTGAACAATGGATACGAAAGAAGTGAGTAGTTTTTCATGAATATTTATCAAGGATCAATGGTGGAGATATTCATATTCTATTATTGAAGTCAATTTTATATCAATAATATCTTCTCATATTGAATATATATCTTTAATAAACATGTTGTGAAACTATTTTTTACATTGTGAATCTAGATAGGCAAGTGTTACTCTATACCAAAAATGTAATCATTTATTTTGTTGCTACTTATAACAAAGAATCTATGTTTGGGGAGACTAACTAACCATGAAAAGGAGTAGGTTAACCAAGAAGGGGTTGAACCTTAAAAAATAATCATGTTCATTATCTATTTATTTTCTGTATACATGAGTGAATTTGATACTATCTATTTGAGTGAATAAACCCTCAATAGGTTTCATGGGTTGATTTAATCAAGAGATGAAATTGTAACAAACTGGTCTCCATAGATTCATCTCCCCTTATAAGTGGATTTAATCAATACTAGGAACTTCAGGTGGTATAAAATCAAAATTCCTTCGGTTATATTCAATCAATTTCATTGTAAAAAAAATTTGAACTCTATGAACAGTAGGGGTGTACCCACATTTGATGGAAAACACTATCAAAGTCAGAGGAACTATATTATTCCATATATTATATCCCATGGATTGGAAGTTAGAGATATTGTTTTCTTTAGTTTTATTCCTATTAAATAAAATAATCCCTTGAATATACTAGACAAAATAAATATTTATAATGATGTAAATTAAAAAAATTCATTTTTGTGTCCTTATTAGAAAAGGTTTGTACAATAGGCATGAGACTATAAAAAATGAAATAAATTTGGGATAATATGGAAAGTAACTATGAAGGAAATTTAAAATTAAAGGAGGATAGATTATAAATTGGTAGAAGAAAGTTTAAATACATAAATATGGATGAAGAAGAATATAATGATTATTATTTCACCCAGGTAAATTAATTTATAAGTGTTATCCAAGGTTTTTGGAAAATTTAAGAATACTCTACTATTATTAATGAACTTATGAGAAATTTCCAACAAAAGTTAGATCTTAGGATCTCTAATCAATAATATAGAGATGTTCTTTCCTTTTATGAATTTTATAACATTCTCATAGTTTATAAAATGAGAAAAATTATAGACTTAAAGAAAATGGTAAAAGATTAAATGGATTTTGTGGCAATGAAAAAATTTAAAATTAAAGAACTGGTCGATAATGAAAATTTAGGTGATTCTAAAAATGACTTCAATGAATGATACTTTCAAAGAATCATTAATATTATCTCAAAGATATTAGATAAGGTAAAGAGGAAATGGAAGTATCCTCTTATATTCTACAAATGAAATGGAATTAGGTACTTTAAAATAAACTACACTAAGAAGAAGGAACCAGATTATGAATATGAAAAAATGAGAAGTCTTACAAAATTAAATGGAATAAGAGTTTAGAAGAGTCATCTGAAGCTATAAAATTCATGAATCAATTCTTGACAATCAAGAGAGAAACTTCATGAGAAAATAAAAATAAACATTCCATTCATCTATTAAGGAATCTAAAAGTTATTCTGGTGAAAAATTACCTAAATTCATAATGTATAAAAAGGGTTTGTAACTTTATGTGGTGATAAATATGGATCATAAACAACTAAGTTAGAGAACATAATGAAGGATGATCTTTAATCTTGTCTTTATTATAATAAAATTCTCAATAATGAAAAAGAAATGACATGCAAGTAAAACAAGAAGAAAATTTAATAAAATAAATAGTTTGAAATGAAATAAGTTACTTTTATAGATGATATCAAAAAAATTAGTTTGAAGGTAGCTGAACATAATAAGACGATTAAATATATTGAAGATAGATTTTTTTTAAAGAAGAATAATTATCTCATACACAATCCAAGAGTCTTGCAGATGAGAATGAACTAAAATAGTTAAAGTACAAATTTAAAAACACTATTAAGTTTAGAGCTGAATATTTTAAATGAACTAAGAAAACTTACATGAAAGACTAGGTTATATTTGTACCTAACGATTGTTTGCTTAATTATTCTTATACTAATAATATTGTTTATAAATACAAATATTGGAAAGATTAGAATAAGAAATGTAATGAGAAATGTTCTCCCACTTTAGTAGAAGAAATGAGGTTCTCTATAATATCTTCATTTTCCAAATTGAATAAAATAAAAACTAAAAATTTAAAGTAATAACCAAATTATGGATATTTTTATAGGTATATTTTTTATTAACCAATAAGATTCAGGATTCAAGGGTATAATTGGTGTTGTGGGGTGTTTGGGTATAAAGCCTACTCTTGCTAGTGCGACATGTCATTTCTTAGGATGAGACATGTAATAAAGGGAAATTATATATAGAAGAAAAATCAAATTTTCAAAGAATAAATGTGTGAACAATATTGCTACCACATAGAAAAATGTATGTAACACTTACTTGTAAAGACTAATTATGCTAAGAAAGGTAATTAAATTCAAAAAAAACTAAGGAAGAGATATAATTAATTGATAATGTTTCATTTAATGTAGGTAAAAAACAATATCAACGATTCTTGATAGTGGGAGATCCTCTCACATAACTGGTGATAAGAATATTTTAAATAACATTGAAAACCCTGAAGGTGTATTAGTAACCTTTAGTAATGATTTATTATAAAAAATAAAGTGTATTGGATCAATAGAGATTTGACCTCAAAAATTGAAATCAAATGTCATTTTATATGTGGAAGGGACGAAGCATACCCTCTTAAGTGTTAGTAAACTCTATGATGATGGGCATGAGGATAATTTAAATAAGTAAACTTGTGTCATTAAATTCATAGAATATATAAGAACTATTTATTTTGGAAAAATAAACAATGAAAATTTATTTTTAATAGGCGATCCTTCCAAATCATGTTACATGAGATCTAAAGATGAAATTTTGTTGTGTCATAGAAGGTTTTTACAATTAGTCTAAAGGATATTGAGTAAAATATTGAAGCATGCTTTTCTAAGAGATATTACCAAGTAATGGATGGAATAGGATGATATGTGTGAAATATTCTAAAAGAGAAACATAACTTAGAAAAGTTATGAAAAGATATAAATTATCTATGTAAGGCCACTAGATCTTATGCACACTAATTTATGTGTCCCCAAGAGACAAGAAACAAGAAAATGTGATTTATATTTCATAAAATTCATATATTATTTCTTTTGAATGACCAATGTGATGTTCCTTAGGTACAAATAATATGTAACTGTTTTGTTCAATTTTTTCTGAAGGAATTTTGAAATGGAATAAGGAATTTACATTAATTAAGTTATATCTGATCAAGAGAAGAGTTTACATGGGATTAATTTGAAATTTATCTTGTAAAATATGTAATCAAGCATCAATTTTTCTCACCCTATACTCCTAAATGTAATGGGGTTACATAAAGGGAGAATACAAGTGCTATAGATATGGGTACTGAAATTATCTATAAAAATAAAATTTTAAATTATTTTTGAATTGAGGGTGTGTGTGGTGACGTACACATAAAAAAATTCATTTAATACCCAAGAAAAAATTCACTTCTTGGGAAATGTGGTACGAAAGGAAACCAGTTGTCAATTACTTTAAAGTGGTTGGAAGTTTATTTTTTTTTAAAATCAAAGGTAACAAGCTCGGAAAGATTGAAGAGAAAGATTAAAAGGGGAAAATTAAGGTTTACTTATCTATTGTAAGTGGCTAAGTTATTGGAACAAATTATTGAATTATCATTTAGACAATTCAGATGTCAGGATTTTTGAAAACCAAAAAAGATCAATATGCTCAATAATAATTTGAGTTTTCAGATGAAAATAGCATACATATTTCAAACCAGCAGGTTTTGAAAGAAGATACTATCATAATAGTTGTTAATGAGGTTTATTTTAAACATAATTATGATGAATAATAGGTCATGGGAAGTAATAGGAATCCATTTTAGTGTCTAAAAAGAAATATTTTTATTGAAAACATCATTGGAAATAAACATTCTCTAGTTTAGGAAAGAAAAATTACGATTCTATGAAATCACACAATAATAATACTGCATGTTAAGACAAAACTAATATCTAAAGATAATAAGAATATTGAATGGGTACAACTTATGAATGATAAATTTAATAATATAAAGAAAATATTAAATTGGGATCTTTTCTGAAGATCAAAAGATAAAAATTCCATCAATGCCAAATGGGTTTTTAGAAGAAAAAAATAAATGAAAAAGGAGTAGTGAAAAGAAACTAGTCTCAATTGTAATGTAAATGATAAAATCAAATGTAATTTATTTTCTAAAAATAAATATTTTCACCAATGGAAATTATAGAAACAATTATAATTATATTAGTTTTAGCAGTATACAAGCACTATAAATTTTACCAAATAGATGTGAATAAGTATTCATTTCACACCCAGATGGTTTTATGTTGATAGTGATGGAAGAATTGTGTGTAGTCTCAGAAAATAATTTTATAACTTGAAATAGTATCATAGATCATGGTACTCATAACTAGATGGATTCCTAAAGTAAATGATTTTTAAAAAGGATAAGGTTGAAACAACTTTTTGTGTAAGAGATCTATCCATAGGTTCACTACTTTTCATAGTGTATGTTGATGATATAATTTTTTCTACTAATGAAGAGTACCTATTTGAGGAAAAATTTTACGTAAATAAAAGAAAACTTTCAAATTTCCATACTATTAGTGTTAATATACTTTTGTGTGTTGAATATTGAAAAAAAATCAGATAATATATTTCTATACAAAGAAAATTATTCTAGAGAGTTATTGAAAAAATTTAGTGTGGATGACTCTAAAGTAGTTTCAAAATCATTTTGTATTAGAACCAGATTGTATAAATATTAGATTTTCAATGGCGTTGATATAAAAGCATTCATAAAATTTCATTGAAAGTCTATTGTATTTGACTATATCTAGACCAGACATAGCTTTTACAAAAACACTTTATGATCCATTTTAAAGTGACCAAAGGGAGTCACACATGATTTTGGCAGAGGATATCTAGATATGTGAATGGAATAGTGAATTGTGGTCTAATTTAAATATATGGTAAAATTTTGAAGCTACTTGGGTATACTGATGAAAACTAGGAAAGATATTGAATAGAGAGAAAATCCACATCAGGTTAAAACTTATTTAGCAGTGAGGGATGTGTAAAATGGTTTATTATAAATAATAACTAAGTGACACTTAACATAACCAAATAAGAATATGTATTAACCAATCATTAATGTAAAAAAATATTAAGGATAGTTGTATAGTTAGTATATTTTTGAGTTGACACTAGGAAACCATTGAGTATTGTTTGTGAAAATCATAGTGAAATAAATAAATCAAATAATCATATAAAATACTCTTGATAAAAACATATATAAAAAATGTAACATTTCAAAAAAAGAAATATTTTCAATGGGCATATCAAAATAGATGAAATTTTTACTTAGAATCAGGTTGTAGATAAATCCACAAAAGTTATTCCAAGAGAGAGGTTCTATGAGTTGAGGATAAAACTATATATTTATCCCTTTCATCTCACTTGAAGAAATATTTAAGTACCCACATGTGGGAATTTTATTGTGTTGGAAAATGGAGAAAAATAGTGACAAAATTTTATTCCAAAATGAAATAGAATTACATTTTAAAGGAGGAGTGATCACTGTTTTAGTATACAAATTTATGGATAGTGTTGAATAGTGTGGTTTTTTGTCCCTAATATTTTATGAATGAATTAAAGTGGGGTTTATTTTTGTTACCTATCAAATTTTATTAGAAGCGAGGGATGAAATTATCTAAAAAACTAACCTAATCCTTTTGTTTTCTATAATAAATTTCTCATATAGGATACACTGTGATGTGATAATTATCATGTATCTTATATAAGTATTCAAATAATTTAGTTTTCTATATAGATTTTAATAGAGTTTAGAACAAATACAAAATAGGGAGGTTGAAGTGCCTTTGGAATTGTTGAAGGTTTTCATTTCTCATTAATCCTTTCAGATAATAATTTTTGGTTTTTGAGGAGTTATTCGAACTCATCAAGATTCTTTTGAGTAGTTATGTTTTCCTTGGAGTTTGAATAAGAGTTCATAAAGTAAATGGAGAGAAGTATGTTGTTTTCTATACTTGAATTTTAGTTTTTATTTGTGTAATAAATGATTTGGCTATGTGAAGATTCCCATATGAGATTATCAGTATAATAAAAATATTCATCCATTTGAATACTTAAGTAAATGAAAATCCTATATAGATAAAATCTTTGAAAGTGTTTTTTTATCTAAGAGAATTATACTTAAGAGAATTTCCCACCTATAAAAATGCATCAGTGTATCTTATTTATGTTTCGTATGATAATTATGACAGTGTATGTGAATTCATATAGACATTTTTCTCTTTATATACATTTATGACAAATGTATATTATTTTCTCAAAGATGAAAATCTATATAAGGGAAAAAAAATTAGTCAACCACATATTGATATTTAGTTAGGTAAAAATTGTTTTTTCAAGAAACTTCATGTTCTGAAGGAATTAATCCAGACGAAGAATGATATAATCCTCAATATAACAAACATCACATATAAAATTTGATTCAAATGGATTGATAAGATATTTTGAAAAACAATGACCATTGTTCATATATGT
The DNA here is from genome assembly GCA_963277665.1 of Viscum album. Classification (NCBI taxonomy): domain Eukaryota; kingdom Viridiplantae; phylum Streptophyta; class Magnoliopsida; order Santalales; family Viscaceae; genus Viscum; species Viscum album. Next base: position 685,941,273 of record OY728159.1, on the reverse strand, counting down.
TTTAGGTTTTTTCCATTTTATTTGATAATATGTTGTGATGCTCAAAGTTGATTCTATAAAAAAATAAACTATAGATTTAAAATATAAAATTTTATTAAGATAGTTATTTACTACTAATTTCTTCTTATATGTCCTTTTAATCAAGAAATGATGTCAGATGATTTTATTTAAGTATTGTTTTATTTTTTGAAGGTAATTTTGTCTCAAAAATTGAGCTATGAGATCTTTATTATGCCATGATAAGGTTAATGAAAATAAAATAATGAGGATGATTCTGAAGTATTTCTTCTTGTACTATTTTATCTTGAAGCAAGATGAAGATACTATTGCTATAAATATCTGTATGTAAGGTAATTTTGATCATTTAAGTGAAATTATCATGAAAATAAATTTCACATGTGATACTTTATTGAGTGGCACATTTAAAATTAGAGGATTCCAAAAAATGGATTTTTTATAATCCTGATTTTGGCAAGAAACCATAAAGTATTCATAGTGTAAAAGATGAGGTAAATGATTTCAATAGGATAAATTTAATGATTTTAATGAATCCTTTTGGAAATAGAAAAAAAAGAGAAGGTTGAGCCTATGCTATAAAAAATGAGTTTCTGTCCAAGAAATTGTAATCAAAATATGAATGTGAGTAGAACAAGGAGAGAATAGCAGAAGTGTGTGATATGAATGGAGTGATTTTATTATATATCATCTAAAAAGAGAAAAATAGTGTGTAATTAAAGTTAATTTTAATTTGAATCCTAATGATCATTATTCACATCTGGTGGAGATCATGCATTCAATAAGATCATATAAATATTGAGAAATATATTTATAATGGAACTTTATAACATGATCATTTATATTTGAATATTTCTGAAGGATCAACATGGGACATCTACACCTGTTTTTGCTAAAGAAACCATTCTCTCATAATATCTTTCTTATCTTAGTTCCTTATCCAAAATGAATTAAATGTGAAACTCTGTTATCTAGTTTGGCTTTGGATATTCATGGTTTGAATCTGTACCAATACTATAACTGTGTAATTTTTTGTTTCAGATAGTGTAAAATATATGGTTGGGAGACTAACCAACCATGAAAAAGAGTAGGTTACCTGAGAAGGGTCCAAACCTTGTAAGAAACATCTTGTTCATTGTCTCTTTATTTTCTATATACATGATTGTGGTTGAGCATATACACTTGACTAAATCAAACCTTTATAGGTTGTAGGTGTTGATTTAATCAAGATAAAAATTTTAAAAAATGGTTTGCATGGATTAACCCCCCCCCCCTCTTGGTTTAGTTACTTGATCCTAGTCACTGCAATTTCAAAAAAAAGGAAAATAAGATATATCAATACCTTACATGAACCTCAATCCACCAAAAACTCTCTCATGACTAGATCAATCCATCCACTAAAGCATCAATCAACCCAATAATATACATCTCTCAATTCCAACCTATGTTACAAAATGTTATAATATTGCACTATCTACAATGAATATCTAAAACTACTACATGAATATACCACATAAATAACTCATTAAACTATTTATAATTTGTAAAAAATATACAATATTTAACACCACCCAATAAAATTATCATTTCAAGATCTAATCCATATTCAAATTATAATATCCTAAATCAAGACAACATCACTCATCCCAAATCATCACCACCATTATATTACATGACTCCAAAAATAATTACAATGATTTAATACCAAAAGATCCTAGAACTCAAGATACATTCTTCTAGACCATAAATTATCGAACACTGCTACCAAAATGCGCCCAACCTTATGGAACTCCTCACTATAAGAGTGACTAAGGGAAACTTATGCATGAACTTCCAATAAATTTCCATTTATCAAAACACCATTATTTTCAAAATGGTTTTTACATAAAAAGGATTCCCATCATAAAATTAGAGTTTGAAACCATTTTAAAAAATGTTGTAGTTTACAAAATTACACCATTTAACAATTAATTTAAAAATATATCTCAACATTACATCACAACATAGTCCATTTCCCCCATAAATGCTAGCTTTAAAACCATATTACTTTTAAAACATAATGTTTTAAAATTATTTCCATTTTAAAACCTTAAATTTTGAAACATTTTATTACTTTTTAAAACATAAAAAACACTTACTCTTATACCTATATATAATAAAGTTATAACATGGAAATAATAAATAACATGTTGGAGTAAATGTTTTTTAAAAACACCATATCAATAAATTACCAACAAATAACCTATAATAGTATTGGGTGTATAAGTTATAATAGGTTTCAGAAAAAATAGGGAAAAATAATTCCTACCCAAAAACCTAACATATGTGACATGAAATGTTCATAAGTAAACACTATCAAAATATAGGGATCTAGATTAGGTATTTAATCTATATAGAAATTTTAAAAATATTCTTATAGAAAATACACATTGTGATAAAGTATACAAGGCATTTAAAAAATATGGAATGTAATAAAGAATATATAACATTCTTAGTAGATACCACTAGGATGAAATAAATAACATTAACAAGATTTAAATAACATAAAAATTCTATAATAAATTGTTTTTCAACAAGAAGAAAATCATTATTATTAACTCAAGTAGATATGCGAGTGACTTTATTTAATTAAGAAATTCTTAATAAGGTATATATGAAAGAAATGTGTACTTTATTACATATTATTTAATTAAGAGAGACTATTCACATTTATTAATTATAATATAAATGAGATACATATGTTCTAAATTTCTACTAGATTGTATGATTCATGATTCTATAAACATTCTAGCTCTGAATAAATCGCTAGACACATCTTGAGTTTCAACATTTCATAATAGAAACATCCTAATGAGAACCCCACTTGATATTATGGAACCTACTCACTACCCAAAAATCATATGAAAAATTGAGATTCCACTATAAATATTTTGATTAGACATAATTATTGATTAATTATAAAGTTCCTGATGGTATTATCTCTTGTCAAGGAAAAATGAAAATACCAATAACATGATTTTACCACTATAATACCACTTTGTAATATTTGTCACCTAAATACCCAATTCGTACCCTGGATATCAATTTCAAAACTCCTAAGGCATACTTACCTAACTTCTTAGTCTTGTTTAAATGGAAGGGGTATAAAAAACATGTATGGTATGTGATTTTCCCACATAGGAATGAAAATAAACTAGACACGTGGTCAATCAAAAATTCAGCATGACCCATGGGTTCTTATAACATATGGACAAAAATACAAAAACTCACCACTGGAATACCTATTAAATAGACCAAAATTACCATACATGATGAAAATACTAGATTATATAGAAATATATATCAAAATTGTCAATAATCACACATAAATTTTACAAAATAAGTGATACTGACCATAAACCATTGAAAAAAATTTGAAGATCCAAGCATGGCATTAGGGGATAAAAGGAAGAGGTTCCATGTATGAAAATATCATGAGTTGAATATGGAAATTCCCATGAATCTACTCTCTACATCCATCATAAAAATTGAAAAACATCACCTGAGCTTAAAACTCAATGAGGATCCATCCCCTAAAATTCCACTGGCTAGAGGAGACACAAACACTCCATCATTAACATGGTAATTGAAATGAAGCAAGCAAATCTGAATATCAACTAGTGTTTTCATATAGGATGTGAGCATATACATAATCAATAGGGAACCACCAACAATACTTAACTTAGCAGTGAATAATTAGGTGTATGCATGAATATTTCCATAAATTAATATAAGTATAATTAATAGCTTTTCAATTAATCAACACTCAAACATGATAACAATAACTAGAAAAAAATACATAGATCAATATTTGTCACGACCCGTCCTCAGGGCCCATGCCGTGACTACCCCAAGCCCGCCTTCCATAGGCCAGGGGCTGGTGACTAGCACCAAAGGCGTAAATCCTGATAACTGGGAAGGCATTGCCTTTATAAAAGTAAACAAAACACCACAGAGTACAAGCGAAAGTAAAACACTAAGTACAAAAGAAAGTGCTGAAAAGTAAAAAGGTTCAGAATACAAACCCAACTGAAAAGTACAGCTACAACTGAAAGGAAGTACAACATAAAGACAAACAGCTGGAAGAATGGAAGCAGCTCCTGGTTCGTCCTCCTCGGATCCTACCTGAAGGGTAGGTACAGATAGCACAGAGCCTGGATCGTCCACCACGGATCCTACCTGAAGTGTAGGTACAGATAGCCTCTAAAACTCTCTTGCCCGTCAACCTCCTCCCAGTGTCATCTCGACGTGAAGTCCACCTCTGGATACTGACTCGTCGTGAGGTCCACCTCTGGGTACCATTCAGTCCTCGAACACTCGGCATCTGTCAGCGCTACCCGTCGTCTGCAACCAACACAACAAGGTGCGGGCATATCCCGTGCAGGGGTGAGTATACGATACTCAATAGGGACCCCGAGACCCTCAAGGTCTCACTAAATCCAACAAGGATAACCAAAAAGAAGATATCAACATATAACATCTACTTAGTTATATGCCCATACATATACCTAAGTTATCAAGTAACCTGTCTCAATCATTAGGAAACACAAAGATTATGAAATCAACAGATAACCACTACCCAGGTATATGCCCATACATATACCTAAGTTATCAAGTGACCCTTCCCAATCATGAGGTAAACACAAAGGACATAGACTTAGCTCAAACCAGGATTTTATTCAAGAAAACGAAACCACGACTGCTGGAGAACTCATCCTCTGTCGAGTTCAGTGGGCCTGCCGCTACAACCAAGCATGTCCCACTAAAGTTGGATTGCTGAATTACTCCACCTGTCGAGTACTATGGGCTTGCCGCTGCAACCAAGCGCATCCCACCATGGGTCTGTCGCTACAACTAAGTGCACCCCCTCATAGCCTATAGAGGTACTCCTTCTGTCAAGTACCACGGGTCTGACGCTACAATCAAGGGAACCCCCACCATGGGTCTTCCGCTACAACCAAATGCACCCCACTTGGCTCTCTGAATCACTCCGAGTCGATCGATCAGCGGTCGTCAAGTCTCAGTCAGCTACTAGGTCTCTGCACCCTGCTAGCTCATCACCGGGAGGGTCTTCTTGTCACGAGCTACTTTCGATACTCCAAGTATCACAAGTCTCACAAATAAGTATCTCAAAGGACCGACTCGTCATAGGGGTCTCAACACAACAGACGGCGTGTCAATCGGATGCCCGGTCTGTGAGTTATTAGCCTTTTTGTCCCAGGGGTCCGGTTGGTTTCGTGTGCGAACCAACCCATCCATATCTCAACTGTACCCCAAACTCTCATAGGGTATACTCATAGGGATCATTTCACAATGAGATCACCAACGCCGCCGACGGTTCGTCAAACGGACGTCCGGTCTGAAAGTTATCAGCTTTTCCTTTCCAGGGGCCCGGTTGGATTTTGGGTACAATCCAACCTGACCACTATCCAACTGCATCCAAACCTCGGGCGAAGTATGTCAAAAGTTCTGTATCATCAATATGAATCCAACAAAGTCGACGTCACGTCAATTGGACGTCCAGAACTCAAGTTATAAGTGTTTCCGCTTCGAGGGCCCGGTTGGTTTCGTGAACAAACCAACCCGGCCGAACCCAAAGTTCTCTGAAACCTTTAGTGTAATATACCGAAAAGACCGTCTCGATCCAAGGATCGTATTGCAGTTATCGGTGCGTCGATCAGAGGTCTGTATCCCAAGTTAATGGAAAAATACCGGAAGAGGCCCAAAAATGGGGGTTTCGGACCCGGACCCACCCGGCCCGAGACCCCCTGGGTCGGCCCGAACCGGGTCAACCCAACCCGGGTCCGGGTCCGGCTCACTTGGACGCGTCCTGGCCCGGCTGGCGCGGCCCGGCCCAGCGCGCTGGCGGTCCGCTGGCCAGCTCAGTGTAACTGAGCTGGGCGGTCAAGGGGGGAGGGGGGCGGCTGCCCCCTGCTCAATGAAATGCGGCCCCCCACATGGGAGTCGCTGCTGTTTGGCCAGCCGGGGGTTACGAACCCCCGGCTTCTCCCCTGACCGGCCAGCCCGCTCCGGCCGGCTGGCTGCTGCCACCACGGGACCAGCTGGTCTGGTCCCCCTGCTCTGACGCCAGCTGCCTGAAAATCGGTCGCTGCTCCCTGCTTCGACGCGGCCTTGGTCCGTCTGGTGCGGCGCGACAGCACCGCACCCCTCCGTCGCGGCCCCTCTCCGGCCGCAGTGCCTTTGTGGTTCTCTAGTGCAGCGCGACGGCGCCGCGACCATGTTCGACTTCAACGGCGCCGCGCGACGACGCCACGCATCCTTGCCGCCTGATCCCGCGCGGTGCGACGGCACCGCACCATCTCCGTTCCAAACCACATCAAGGTCAACAACAGAATTAAGGGAGGGGAGTCGGACGTGTTTGTTCGGTTTGGCCCCCTCCCGTTATTCGATATCAAGTAGCTAAGATTACGAAGAACGCTCAATTATTCACGAACAAAAACAATAAATCCCCTACCTTGAGTGTTGTTGAATGAAGGCTCATCGCGGAAGAAGGCGTCGCGAAAGGAACGTCATTGGCATCGCGGTACACAGTGTCACGTCGTCGATCTCTGAGGAAGGTGTCTCTCACTGTCGCCCGTCGTCGGAGGTCGGCGTTCTTCATCGGCGGCGGTGCGTTCATCGTGTTCTTCGCATTCTTCACGTTCTTCGACGAAGAAGAAGAACTTCAAGCCTTAGAGCTTTTTCCCCCCAATCCTCTCACAACCCAACAACTCCAATAAAATAAGTGTTTATCTTATTTTATTTTTCATGCCAAACCTTTCGAAATTCAAAAACAAATCAACAATTAATTGAGGAGTTTAAACCGCCCAATTAATGTGGCGTTTATTAATCCACATAAACGCAAGGGTTGACTTTCATTAAAAAGGGGGGTGCGGGTGCATTACTTAATTAAAGGAGGGGGTTTAAAAGGTGGGGATTTTGTGGGCCCCACCCCACAAATATCCTACCTAGTGGAGTAGGATATAGTGGGTCCCACTCCAACCACTTAGCTTAGGTTAAAAAACTTAATCAAAAATAAAAATTGGTCGCACCATTTTTATTTTATTCCTTTACTTAACCCAACAATTTAATAACCACACCCGAGAAAACGCAACTCCGGAAAAGGTGTTTCTAAGCAATTACCGGTACTGTGATTCCATCGGTGTCCTCAGATTTCGATTCCGAGCATCAGTTCAAAAGTTAGGAAAACTCGCTCGTTCGTTCACTGAACGTACCCGAGCTAAACTTCGGAAAATGATTTCGGGCACACCGGGCCTCGGAATCAGGTGCCGTCAGAAACTGCGTACTCGTAAAATCCCAAAGAAAATTAAGAAAAAAATTTCCTTGAAATTTCCGGGTCTTTACATTACTCCCGCCTCAGGGTTTTACGTCCCTCTAAAGCTTTAACATAAACTAGGGATACAAAAGCGGTACTGAGCATGCATCTGAGCCTTCCGCTCCTAGGTGCTCCCCTGGAGGTTCCCATACTTCCAGTGGAAGCATACCCGAGGAATCGACCATCGATGTAGGATCCGCTCTTGTCGATCCTCGATCCCCACTGGAACCTCCGCGCATGTCTCCCTGTCATCGACGTCCAACTCCCTGAGGTCGATGATGTGTGAAGGATCATGCACGTATCTCCTCAGCCGAGGTACGTGGATGATTTCATTCACCCGGTGCAACTGAGATGCAATGGTCAAGCGGTAAACCACCTTGCCTACCATGTTGAGGACTTGTAAGGGTCCGATGAAGCACAGAGATAACTTTCCTCCACAGCCAAAACTCCGTAATTCCACGTCGAGGTGAGACCCGTAAGGAAACGTGGTCACCATCCTCGAACTCTAAAGGCTTTTATACTCTGTTTAGAACTGAAACTCAAAACTCCTGCTGCCATGAGGGTAAGGTTGACCGACTCAAGAGTGATTAGCTACACCCTCCCATGCACGAGTTTATCCTGTGATGCCTGGGGTTTCCTTTTTGCCGACCAAGGAAAACTCATCCCGACGTTTGCCTAATACCATCAATTTGAGTATGAACGGTGATTGCCCAATCCATACTCAAACTAACGTCGTAAGGTCTCGATGCAGCCACCAAGAGGTCCCAACCGAGACTCTCACCTCAAGGGTCAGATCACATCGTCGGCGTAAGTGTGACTATCGAGTCTCCTCCCAAAGGTATCTCCAGACGTGAGGGTCAAGTCAATGGCTTAACCAGAAACTCTAGGTCTGGTACAAGATTCATGGAAGGAAGGGATGATTCGTATCGATGTTTGTGGCTACGATAGCTAGTAGAAGACAATATCCGCACTTCGAATCATCCTTAGAGCCCTTTCGGTCGCACTCCTTGACCGCATGCAGCTACTCTTTTTCCCTTCCCTCCAACTCCTTGAGCCTATAAGGGACAACAAAGGCGGGCAGATGCCGAGTGTTCGAGGACTGAACGGTACCCAGAGGTGGACCTCACGACGAGTCAGTATCCGGAGGTGGACTTCATGACGAGACGACACTCGGAGGAGGTTGATGAGTGAGAGCGTTGTAGAGGCTATTTGTATCTACCCTTAAGGTAGGATCCATGGTGGATGATCCAGGAGTTGCGCTATCTGCACCTACCCTTCAGGTAGGATCTGAGGAGGATGACCCAGAAGCTGCTTCCATTCTTCCAGCTGTTTGTCTTTTCTGTTGTACTTCCTTTCAGTTGTAGCTATACTTTTCAGTTGGGTTTGTATTCTGGCCCTTTTTACTTTTCAGCACTATCTTTTTTACTTAGTGTTTTACTTTCACTTGTACTCTGTGGTGTTTTTTTTACTTTTATAAAGGCAATGCCTTCCCAATTATCGGGATTTACGCCTTTGGTGCTAGTCGCCAGCCCCTGGCCTATGGAAGGCGGGCTTGGGGTAGTCACGGCACGGGCCCCGAGGATGGGTTGTGACAAATTGGTATCAGAGGAAACACAAAGATTATGAAATCAACGGATAACCACTACCCAGGTATAGGCCCATACATATACCTAAGTTATCAAGTGACCCTTCTCAATCATGAGGTAAACACAAAGGTCATAGACTCAGCTCAAACCAGGATTTTATTCAAGAAAACGAAACCACGGCTGCTGGAAAACTCCTCCTCTGTCGAGTTCAGTGGGTCTGCCGCTACAACCAAGCGCATCCCACTAACCTTGGACTGTTGAAGTACTCCGCCTGTCGAGTACTATGGGCCTGCCACTGCAACCAAGCGCATCCCACTATGGGTCTGCCGCTACAACCAAGCGCACCCCCTCATAGCCTACAGAGGTACTCCTTCTGTCGAGTACCGCAGGTCTGCCGCTACAACCAAGGGCACCTCCGCCGTGGGTCTGCCGCTACAACCAAGTTCACCCCACTAGGCTATCTGAATCACTCCGAGTTGATCGATCAGCAGTAGTCAAGTCTCGGTCATCTACTAGGTCTCTGCACTCTGCTAGCTCGTCACCGGGAGGGTCCTCTTATCACGAGATACTCTCGATACTCCAAGTTTCAAAAGTCCCACAAAGAAGTATCTCAAAGTACCACCTCGTCATAGGGGTCTCAACGCAACAGACGGCGCGTCAATCGGACGTCCGGTCTGTGAGTTATTAGCCTTTTCGTCCCATGGGCCCGGTTGGTTTCATGTGCGAACCAACCCGGCCGTATCTCAACTGTACCCCAAACTCTCATAGGGTATACTCATATGGACCATTTCTCAACAATATCACCAATTCCACTGACGGTTCGTCAAACGGACATCCGGTCTGAAAGTTATCAGTTTTTCCGTTCTAGGGGCCTAGTTGGATTTCGGGTACAATCCAACCCGGCCACTATCCAACTGTGTCCAAACCTCTGGATAAGTATTTCAAAAGTTCCGTATCATCAAGACGAATCCAACACTGTTGACGGAACGTCAATCGGACGTCTGGAACTCAAGTTATAAGTGTTTCCACTCTGAGGGCCCGATTGGTTTCGTGAACGAACCAACCCGGCCGAACCCAAAGTTCTCCAAAACCTTGAGTGTAATATACCGAAACGACCGTCTCGATCCAAGGATCGCATCGCAGCTTACGGTGCGTCAATCAGAGGTCTTTATATCATGTCAAGGTCAAAAGACTGGAAGAGGTCCGAAAATGGGGGTTTCGGGCCCGGACCGACCCGGCACGAGACCCCCTATGTCGGCCCGAATCGGGTCGACCCGACCCGGGTCCGGGTCTGGCCAGCTTGGGCGCGGCCCGGCCCGGCGTACTGGTGGTCCACTGGCCAGCTCGGTGTAACGGAGCTGGGCGGTCCGGGGGGGGGGGGGGGGGGGGCGCGGCTGCCCCCTTGCTCAATTAAACGCGGCCCCCCACGTGGGGGCCGCTGCTGTTCGGCCAACCGGGGGTTACGAACCCCCGAATTCTCCCCTGACCGGTCGGCCCGCTACGGACGGCCGGCTGCTGCCGCCATGGGACCGGCTGGTCCGATCCCCCTGCTCCGATGTCGGCGGCCGGAAAATCAGCCGCCGCTCCCTGCTCCGCGGCGGCCAAAGGCCGCGGCCTTGGTCCGTCTGGAACGGCGCGACGGCGCCGCACCCCTCTGTCGCGGCCCCGCTCCGACCGCGGTGCCTTTGTGGTTCTCTGGTGCGGCACGACGGCGCCGCGACCATGTTCGAATTCAATGGTGCGGCACGACGGCGCCGCGTATCCTTGCCGCACGATCCCGCGCGGTGCGACTACACCGCGCCATCTCCGTTCAAAGCCACATCAAGGTCAACAACAGAATTAAGGGAGGGGAGTCGGACGTGTTTGTGCGGTTCGACCCCCTCCCGTTATTTGATAGCAAGCGACTAAGATTACGAAGAACACTCAATTATTCACGAACAAATACAATAAATCCCCTACCTCGAGCGTTGTTGAATGAAGGCTCCTCGCAGAAGAAGGCGTCGCAAAAGGAATGTCATTGGCGTCGCGGTACACGGCGTCACATCATCGATATCCAAGGAAGGTGTCTCTCACTGTCGCCCGTCGTCGGAGGTCGGCGTTCTTCGTCGGCGATGGTGCGTTCTTCACGTTCTTCGTGTTCTTCGCGTTCTTCGACGGAGAAGAAGAACTTCAAGCCTTAGAGCTTTTTCCCCCCAATCCTCTCACAACCCAACAACTCCAATAAAATAAGTGTTTGTCTTATTTTATTTCTCACGCCAAACCTTTCAAAATTCAAAAACGAATCAATAATTAATTTAGGAGTTTAAACCGCCTAATTAATGTGGCGTTTATTAATCCACATAAAAGCAAGGGTTGACTTTCATTAAAAAGGGGGGTGCGGGTGCGTTACTTAATTAAAGGAGGGGGTTAAAAAGGTGGGGCTTGTGTAGGCCCCACCTCACAAATATCCTACCTAGTGGAGTAGGATATAGTGGGTCCCACTCCAACCACTTATCTTAGGTTAAAAAACTTAAATAAAAATAAAAATTGGTCGCACCATTTTTATTTTATTCCTTTACATAACTTAAAAATTTAATAACCACACCCGAGCAAACATAACTCCGGAAAAGTTGTTTCTAAGAAATTACCAGCGCTGCGATTCCATTGGTGTCCTCGGATTTCAGTTCTGAGCACTGGTTCAAAAGTTAGGAAAACCCGCTCGTTCGTTCACTGAACGTTCCCGAGCTAAACTTCAGAAAATGATTTCGGGCACACCGGGCCTCGGAATCAGGTTCCGTTAGAAACTGTGTACTCGTAAAATCAAAAAGAAAATTAAGAAAAACTTTTCCTTGAAATTTCCAGGTCTTTACAATATTAGTAATAAATAATAACTTCTTATACTAGGAGGGTCCACACATATCAAACCTACTTTAAGCCACAATTCAAAATCTGAGATGGACTGGGTAGGGAATCTGTGTAACCCATTCCAATAAAACCAATCTTGAATGTAAGTAGGGAATATCCTTATCCTAGGGGAAAGGGAATTTGTATACCAAATTAGGGTATAATCCTATATTGGCATAACAGGGGAAGGTATATATATATTTTGAGAATTGTGAGGCCATCCCAACACCAAGATCCTAGATAAGTGGTATCTTGTTAAACATTTTATATGGTATGAGTATATATATATACACACAAATTCCCCTACTAGTATGATTATCATCTAAAAAATTAGTAACCAAGCTCAAATACAATCTATTCATAATAGCTATAATATCCACTGATATAAAAAGAGATATACATGATTCAATATCATCATTAACTTTTGTAATTACATAATCATTTTTACATTACACATAAATATGGAATAAATCATATGAGAGATCATGGTGAATAAACTATTACAACACTCATGTTATAAATTCAATACCAAACAAGTTACAAGTCAGTGTATGAATGGTATATTATGACACTCCAATGGAATTTCATATCATATCTAAGAGATAAAGTGAGTAACAACTCTGAGTTTACCTAGGGCCCAATTAACTATGTGTTGAAAACTATAAGGGAAAAATCTAGTGTTAAATTAGGCAATATATTAAGTATTTTATTGGTTATAATAGAAACTTACTTTTTATAACCTAAGGAATAATGAATTGAGACACACGAATTGACTTTAAAAATATAATTCACAATGTGATGTTTTATTTAAAAGAAACTATTATTATTTGAAACATGTTTCTGAAATCCTTTTATTTATAAATGTGATACTTTAAATTAAGGAAAGTTTTTACACTAATTTTTTGTTATTAAAAAAGATTTTATTTTTTAAATACACTTAAAACTTATAAATTTTAAATATATAATTTTAAAAGAATATAAAAAATAATAATTCTTAATGGTGAAGTGGTTTCACAACATCAAAGTATGAGTTTAAAACCCAACTAGTAAAAAAAATTTACCTCATATAGTGGAAATGTTATAGTTTTAAAAGAACATTCAATATTTAGATAAATGTTTTATAGAAAAGGAGAAAGACATATAAGATCCATTATTTCATTACACACAAATATCCCTTACATCACCTCACCATAGATAAAACTCTTAAATGAGGTTATGTTTTGATTATTGGCCTATAACTTATTCATTTACAATGGTATGGAATTATGTCTCTTAGTTTTACATAATAAATATTATAAGAAATGTGTTCTTAATAATTCATGGACATATTACTTGAACCTTAATCTTAATAGTTCCCACATATTTTAATAAAGAGATCAAAGAAACATATAAGTTTGGCTCTAAAAACAAACAATAAGGTTTATTATGACCATCCAGTTATGTATGAATAATAAAAACCTTCATGTTCTAAAGTTAATAAAATAAAAAAGATAAGATATATGAGAAGTAAATGAATAACCCTAATCAATACATAATTAATTTTATATGATCTAATGTTACACTAACATAACATGAAAAGAGTTTTCACAAGTTTTGATATCATGGTTTAAATAATAAATAGATACTGGTCCACCAAACACATAACTTAATAAAAATATCACTTTTATAATACATTATTTTTTATGAAAAAAATATTGTTTTTAAATCATGCATTTATAATTCTGAATGTAGTGGATCAATCTTGATTATAGTGTTAGAAAAAAAAAGTGGGCATATTTCAGGAATATCACAAGAATTTATTTAAATAGTGGATACCCTCAACTTTAACCTTTGGATAGATTAATCCATGCCAAATGATCCTTGAGAAACCCCTAAAATTTATTATACTTGAATACATAAGCAACTAATTTCTATAGACTAAGCATTATAAAACAACCATAATTTATCCTAATAGAAACCCAAGAAAACAAATCCTAAATTAATTAAATATCACAAAACCATAAGCCCCTACTAAGAAAATATAATATACATTAAAATAAATATGAAGATAAAAAACACTAAATGAAATAATATCCCTACTAATTTAAATCAAAATAGTGATAAATAGGAAGCAAACCACCCACTAGGTCTTTTGTTAGACAAATAAAGAAGAATCCCCATCATTCTTTGTTATTTCACCATTTCAATGTGAAATATAAAATCAAAAGGATAAAAAGAAAAAAATAATAGGGAATAAGATAGAAAGATATGGTAAGAGGGGAAGATTTACCTTGGATTTAGTGGAAGAACCCACCTTTAATCAACCATGATGCAAGAATAAGTAGGGGAAGAAGATTGTAAAGGGGAAATTTGGTGGAGGTATACACATGGATAGAGAACAATGAAATATAATGAGAGGAAATTAAGGATAAATGGGATAATCTATAAAGGCTAAGATTCCCCTTTTAATGAAGAATTGGGCATAGTATTATGATGCACCCATAGAAAAAACACTAGGTACTTGATGGGACCACCTAGACACCCTCACTACTTCTAGGCCCATGAGGTACCCAATACATCCCTATTGGCTACCTAGTTTTGACATAAACCTTAGTATTGTAGGTTCCACCATCCCAGCCTCTCCCAAACTATAAAATCACAATTTGAAACTCAAACCATAACCAAAACATCTCTTATTCCATCTCAAAATATCAATATTCTAAGACAAATCCAAATAATCGTACCGACCACCCAATTGGGAAAAAATCAAAATTACTTTCTATTTAATCACCTAAAATTTCCACCAAATTCCATATTTACACCTCATTAACTATAATTAGGGCAAGGGTTGTTACGTAGAATTTATCCAAATACAGTATAAAATAATCAACCAAAAACCAATTTGGTAAGGATACATCTATTCATATTCAAATTCATAATATAAAAGAACATGTTCTTTTTTGTAGATCTTGTTTTTATTTCAATAATTATGAATCAAACTTGGTAATAATCATTGATATGTATAAAATAGTCTCCTTACTCCATGGGTATCCATGACCTAAAAAATCTATTAATCCTTGGAAAGGGTTATCTCTCCCCTAAGGACTAAATTTTTTTTATATAAATATATATAGAGATAAATATTTCACATTGTAATAGTCATGAACTCATTTATATAGTCATCCAAGGATTATTTAGGAAACACCAATATCCACTTATCATTAGTTAAGTGTCAAAAAAAAGATTGAAAGTTTATCATTTTCTATAACTCGTGGTTTAAATCTCATAATGATTTCTTATTATTTAAATAATCAACATAATTGTTCAAACAACTCAAATCACTATCACATTATGATCAAACTAAATATGATCACTTAAGTGGAATAGAACCAGAAATATGAAGCATTATTTAGTAACACATTCAACACCATTCACTAAACCTTGATGTAGTTTTATGAAATAAAATAATAGTTTTATATTTAGTTTATATTTCCAAAAATATATCACTTTCACTAAATCCGTATATACATGAAAAACTTTCATGATATTTCACATCATATTCAATAGCATATGAAACTATCACTATGAAAAAATGTTTATTTAGAGAAAATCTCTAGAACCTCTACAAAATGTTTAGTATAATCATCATTTCATGATATTTGTTTAGTAATGACCTTTTAGTGCCTAGGTACTTGAGAAAAATGAGAGGTAAAGGGGGTAAATTAGTGAACCATTTTATTTTTATGAATATTTATTCCTAATTCAACATTTGTATATAGTTAAATCTTAGATCTGGTCCACTTATTACTCTCACCTTTACTCTAGTATACAAAATGTAAGAGGATAAATATTTAATTATTTAGAAGGTTCAAACCTGAAATCATACTATTTTCTAGGTTCAACTAATTTTCCTAAACTAGGATACTCAAAAATTAATCACTTGAGTTTATTATATAAGCTGTATCCAAGATATCATGATAAGATATCTCGAAAAACACCTAGTAAACAATCTCCTAAAATGTATGGTATTAAAGTGTTCATTAAAACAACCTCCTAATGGGTTCTTCATATTGAAATACAACTAGTTTAGGTTATCTCACAAAAATATTCTTTCCACCTTCTAGTTTGATCTTTATACTACCACCCTTTAGTTATTCACATTTCCTTTTGAACTCCTCCTTTAACAGGACTTTGATCACACTATCTTTTGGTGAAGTGTGCATTGTCCTTGTTCTGCTTTAAGTCCTCATATCCAGTTCTCTAGTAGGATTACTCATCCTCTCTCACATAAATTATGAAAATGAATAAAATTGGATCCTATTCTCTTCTCACTTATTCCTTAATCCTTTTAATCATAGTCTCTCTTAAATGTATTGGGTTTTATACTTTGATACACAACAAGTCTTTTTTATTTATTAATATTAGGGTCTCACACTTATTTTGACATTTTATTCTACAATAATTATATATTCATAGAATAATGAATGAATATTATTCTCATATAGAATAATGGAAATTAATTATTTTTTGATATTATGAGATATCATTTTTCAAACTAGAGATATTTTTCTATTGCAGAAATCAATTTAAGATTCAAAGTTCATAAATCCCTTCAAACGTGAAGAATTATATGGATGTTATAAATCCAAAAAATCTACAAAAAACTTATATTTTGAGTAGATTCTATTTCCTTAGTCTTCACACTCCTATAAAATATGCATAAAACATATCATATCTTATCACCTAAAATCATGACACTAGTCACCAAGGTTTAATCCATTTAAAACTCAATCAATATCCTCACATGTCCTTCTCAATATCTTATATAAAATAAATGGTTTTTAAAAATATTTAAATATATATCCACATGTATATAGTTTCAATCACTTCAATGTGGTACCTACTTCTTTGGTGTGGAACTCATATCAGTTTACCATTTTTCCTCCTTTTGTTAGGTTGAATCATGACCACATGCTTGATAATGATGTTTTGAATATATGAAGATCATCCCAAATCATAAAATGATATATTAATTCATTATAATGGAATATATTCAATAAATAAAATTCAATACCATTATATAGGTCCTTTTGACCTCTAAATTGTCTTCAAAATTTCTAAGTTACCTTTATATAGGTCTCTAGTTACCTTTACATACATGCTCATCTTTATTTCTCATATTTATTTGATCTTACCCTTATATGGTTGAATATCATATTATCCATAATTATTTCTTTATATCACACACCATTCCATATTTTTGTGATGTTTGGAACATGTTCAAACAAATCTTACATCATCCTAAACCATCTAATTTATTAGAAAATTAATTTTGTAAAATTAAGTTTTTCATCCAGAAAAATATCATAATTTTACATAGTGTTTAATGACACCTGTAAAGATCAATTAATTCATTCACTGGGATTTATTACACATAATACCAATTAGATGACACTTATTCTCAGCTGAAACACACGTACATTGAGAAAAAACACATGTACACTGACTTTGACACATAAAATGTTTCCAATGAGAAATACAGTGGTCCTCATTTATACATTTCTCTAAATAATCTTCTAAATTTTCATAATATCACTTTTAGGGTTTGAGTGGGATCCATCAAATCATCCAAATCACATATATTTCAACGGGAACAATTCACAAAAAAAACCCACAAACAAAATTAATAATTCAAAATGAACTGGGTGTCACAAAAACATTGTATCAACATTGATCCCTACAAATAACGTGATACACCAGAGGACCCATACATTGAGGTATGTCACATAAATTCAACTCCATATTTTCTATCATAATATCCATCAACGCATTATATTCATATTCATCTCATGATCATCAACCACTTCACTAATATCCACCACCACAAATGGAAACAAACTTCACTAAAACCATGGTCACAAACTGATATCTAAAAAATTTTAGATAAAAACCAAGAAACATACAAATTTGATCATCATTGATATCATAAAAAGGTAATATGAACCTTACTCTCATAAAAACCCAAGTAACATTATCTACACTAACATAACAATAGTTTCATAAAAAACTAATCCAGTTAATAGAACATCAAAAAACACTTATATCAACCATAAAAAAGCTAAAAAAATACCTCCATTGAAGTAGAGAAACCCCATAGGTAGAAAAAAACGCCAATATAAGACATGGATATTATACCAACCTCATATGATCAATTAAAACATATAATTCCACCATGATAGCCCTATAACTAGACCAGTAAGGGGTCTAAAAAGAAGGGATAAAAATAAATATAAGGGAGGAGGAGATATAAGGGCCCAAAAAATCCATGACCATAGGAATAGAACCAAACAAATAATAATTATAAATCTCAATAACTAAGAAAGAGGGGGAAACCATAGATCTATAAGGGACAATTATGGGAGAGGAAGGAACCTAGTGAGAAAGCTTCTAACATCTCACAAAAACTACAAAACATTAGAATAGGAAGAACCAATATTAAAAACACCTACATAATCTCAATCCACTAAGAGATCCATCAAGCTAGTTCAAACCTAAATTACACATATGATAGATAAAAAAGACCCATATGTTGGAAGTAATTTTTGAAACTTTTTAATCAAAACTGGATGTTCTAGACATTACACAGGAGACTTTGATTCAATGTAAATTCAACTCCAGTCTACTCAAAACACATTAAAATTTCTCTAAACATCATCCAAAGGTGCTCCCTTAACCTGATACATTAGTTAAAATGCATGTTTCTCAAAGGATATTTCCTTAATCTTCTCAGTCATCTTATCTTCTAATATTCAATATCCCCTTATTTTAGTATCTTCCAAAAACTCTTCCCTATTATAGAAAACTCTTTCATTCAGTTGATACTTTTATTGAACACGAGGATCATCTCAATAAATAATCAAAAATAAAGGGAGACTTGGATCTATATTTTAAAGACCATAAATTAGTATCTCTAACTCATTTTTGATTCATTTTTCATGTATAATGGAAATAACTCCTCTATCATCCTCTTAAACACCATACAGAAATTGGTATATTAATTATCATAGTAGTCTTACTTGTTGGTGAAAAATACAAGCCAAATCATGGCCACATAAATCTCCCCATTTTTATTTTTTGGAAATATCATTAATCCCCCATATCAATTTGTGAGTGAAGGATGGAACAACAGACAAATTAGCCAAGAGTCTTTAGTTGGTCTACTCTAATTCAATTTGGGAAAACATGATGTAAAAAATAATAGATAATTCACCAATAAAATATGACCATTCCCTTAAGAATTTTAGCATGTGATACCACTTATAAATTCCCCAATCAATTGGTTATTAATAAAATTTATCAAGAATATATATATCATACATTCATCTTAACAAACAAATTAAAACAATTCAAGTGTAATACAAGTTACTCCTCATTTATATTTCTAAACACATCAACCAACACTCACTGTTTGTAAACATATTTAATAAAATTATATAAAGGGTGAAAAGTTTTATTGGAATTCCCCAACATTAAAATATTTTTTTATCTATATATATTTCTAGATTCAATATAGGTTTATATTTTTATAGATAATCTTTATATATTCCCCCCATAAGGCATAAACTCCTCATTCCTTTATCATAGTAAAAAAATTCTATAATGAGAAATCATGTTTTTATATAATAGTGGCAGCCTCATCCAACTCCCCTTTATTTTATTTCCTCCAATTCCCTCTATATTAGTATATAAATAAAATAAATGAAATATGGAGTTAGATTCTCCTTTCTTTTTTAGGAGAATCAATAAGGTAGAGAGTTTCCTATTAACCAAGAACTTCCATTCTTTCTATGACTTTACTTTTGTGAGACTTACAATTTTTTGTAAGAAGTGAATGTACAGTTTTTATAAGATATTTTTCTTTTCCTTTTCATCATTTTTGGTTTTTTAAGTAGCACCAGTGAACCATTTTCTGAACCTTATCCAGCTTACTCATTCTTCCCACGCAAAAACTCCTCTTTTTATTTTTATTATATATCTTCAGCATTATAATTTAATTTTAATTTATTTACCTTCATATTTTTACAAGAACACCCTTTAAAAATTGGTTATGTCTCCTCCTATATATTTGATTTTTCTCTTCTTCAGTGGCTTGTGAGATCGTTCTTGTAGTTTTTTTAGCCTCAAATTTCTGCCTTTTAATAATATTTATACATTCAACAGAATAGATTCTCTTATTATTAGGTCTAACCCCCCTTGATTTATATTTGCTTCTTAATAATGAAATGTTGTACCAGTAGTTATAATATTTGTCTCTAAAACCACCACAATACTATAAATACCATTATAAGTCCGATATTTATATATATTGATATATATAATTATAAAAATTATTTTTTTTCATATAATAAAGTTTCAGGTTTTTCCCTTTTCATTGATTTTTTCTTTTCTTAACTCAAATTTACCTATCCCTACTGAAGGAGGGAATAATTTATATGTTTTCATCCTGAAAATATCATTATAGGATTTTAGAGTCTATATAACTAGAGGAAATATATTAATTATCACAAGAGTATTTAGAATTAATCTGTATCTCTTTCTTAAGGATGGTTGTTTTAAAATGATTGGATGATTCAAATTGAATATATACTATTTTATCATAGTATTATCTAATGGTAATTAGGTTTTTTTAATATTTAAGACACCTAGATTTTGACACATGATGTTCTTATTCTTTAGAAATAAAATTTTCATTAATATCCTTCAACATTCTATCCCGTTATGAAATTTTTTCCCTAGAAATTTTGATATCCTCTATGAGATCACTCTCTTTCACATACTTTCTTATTTTACATTTTTTTCTAATATCATCAATTTCTTTTTGTGATTGAAATTATACACAATAAAAACCATCAGTTTATCTCTTAATATGTACTTAGTATAACCATCTCATTATTTCTCTTCTCTACTACATGAAATTTCTTTTCATATTTTAACCTCATCAATGAAGATCCAATTTTTTTGAGAGATTTTATCATCATCTGACTCACTGCATGTTGAAGATTCCTCACATTATTCCTTCCACTTCAAGTTTTTTTTATAATTTATTAAGAACATGTTCTTTTAATGATTTTATTTTATCATTTCCTATTATATTTTTTTAGAATCATCCTCTTGTTCATCATCAATTTTATATTTCTTATAATCTATCCTTATTTCAATAGTAAAGTTTAAAATTTATAATGCCTTCAAAACCAAAGTATTTAATAGTAAGCTTACCTTTGAATTTTTATTTTTCTCTTCTAATGTTTTTGGACTTAAAATATATGACCATCTTATGTCGATCAACAATTTCTTCATCCTTATCATAATTTGATAATTGATCATCTCTATTATTATTCAGATTATGTTTTCTCATGGATTTGAATTCTATTTCTTCCATCACTTTATTTTAAAAAATTGAGTATTTCCTCAAATCATAACTGAGAAGTTTATTATGTGTTGGGATTTTTTGAATCCAAATTTATAAGATTATAAGAATTAAACAGAAAAGAGTGGTTACTAAATATCTTTAATTAATTGAGGTGGTGGAATCAGTAGTCCTTTTTTCCTTTACTATTCAAGAAGGTGTTTCACAAAGGATTTTGGTTTGGAAGGAAGTTATTCTGATGTGCTCAACTTTAGGAGGTTTAATTATGGAAGTTTTTATCTTGTACTTTTAAAATATGGTGATGCTCAGTTTTGATGTGTTTTCTTGTTTACTAGAGGTCATAGTCACATTGGATATTTCTACGTGTGATCAATGGTGGGAATAGGGTAATTGATGAAATTCTATAATTTTAATAGGTCGGTGTAACTAGATGATTGAATTTTACTATATATAAAAATGGGTGGGGAATCCTGTGTTTGTAATGACGTTTTTTGAATAAAGTGATTGCTTTTATTTGTAATCCAAATGACTCAAAAATCACTATGTTGAAATATTTTTTCTAGAGAAATAAAATGAAGTAATGTTTCTCTTATGGACATAGGACTTTCATTCTAAACCACATGAAACCAAATTATTTTTTATCTTGGTTATGTTTAATTTAAATTATATGAATATTTTATATTTTTGGAGGTAATTGAGATAAAGTGAGGTTTTAAACATAGTGTGGTGATTTGGGTGAAAATTATTTCTACCAGTTTCCATAACATTAAGTTGAGAGAGTTCCTTTCAGAATCAGATTCACCTAAGTGATTCTAGAAAAACTTCTTTCTATTGATATTGGAATGATAGTTTGATTGAATGGATTCTCTAAAAGTGTTATCAAAGGGAAGGTTATAGGGAGGATCAATAGTTTGTTTCAAAGTTCTAGTAATCTTCCTCTACTCAAGATATTTTTTGAATTTTTATGGGATTCCTTAATTTCAAAAGGATGGTATCAATAGAATTCAAGGTCTAGATAAAACAATTAGTGGAAAAAAATTTCGTTTATGTAAAATAAAGATAAAATATTATTTCATTCAAAAATATATAGATCTTCTATTAGAAGGTGTCAAAATAGAATCAATAGATATGGGTTAATAGGATAAGATGGATCATATGTATCTTAGTCTCATCTAATTTTCATTAGTGTGGAACTTATCTTTAGATATTGTCAGGAAGAAAATAAAAATCTAGTTAATGAAATCCTTGGAAGGTATATATAAGAAAACAATAACATTGAACAATGTTTTCTTGATGAAGAGGTTATTTAGCATGAGGTTATCAAAAGGAATGTCTACATAAGATCTAATACATGATTTCAACTTAATTTGGAGACAACTAGTGTATGTGAAGGTTACATTCATGGATGATATAGGAGAGATTTTTTCATAATCCTTACATGAATATGGGGAATCCATGGTAAGAACTATGAGTGGTTCATAAATAAATAATGATTTAGTATTGACTGATGTTTGGAAGTTTAATATCAATGAGGTTCTCTGAATAAGAGAGTGTGATACATATTACAATGGTGCATTAAATATAGAAGGAAGGGAACTCTCACATAATTAGATTAATTAGAAGAAGAAAGAGAGTAAATTAAGTGAAAAATCATAGGGATGTCTTATATAAGTGATATTTTATGTTATAATTATGGGAAGATAGGGCACATCAAAAAAAATTATTAGGATACAAATTTAAATTCTAGAAGGACTTCTTCTGAAGAGTTGACCATTGTAGAAGAGAGTGGTTTTAAGATACTTTTGAGTATTTATACTAAATTGAAATATTGAATTATTGATTTCATATATTCATTCTATTTTATGGGATAAAAAGTATGCATATAGAATTAATTATTAGGAAATTTTTGTAGAGAGAATCTTCTTGATGAAGAATATATATATATTATAGGGAAGGTAAAAGTAAATTTCCAACTTAAGAATGTAATTTTTCATGTACTAAAGGATGTTTTACATATTATAGGACTTCATAAGAACCTTATTTTAGTGGTTCAGCTAGATAAATAAAGTTTCAAAATGTGTTTTTTGGTATTAGTGTCAAATATTACTTAGTGTTCTATTGTTATATCCAAATGTGTAAATTATTGGTCATTTTATCTAATCAGATGTGAAGTGGGAGAAACATATGCTAGAAAAAATCTTCCAAAATTTTCTAACATTGGCATAACTGGTTTGGGAACCTCAGTGAGAAAGGTAAGAAGATTATAGTAGAAAATTTCATACTGAATCTAGATCATTTATACATTAGAAGGTATGGGAGTTGCATAGCCAAGAAGAAATTAAAGGAGACTTTCAATATTTCTAGAAGAACAATAAAATACTAGATTATAGAATTAGTTCTTACATATGTTTGGGCCCTTCCCTAGTTCATTCTCACATAAGAGCTAGGTACATTGTTACCTTTATTATTGATTCCCTTAGTAAGGTATGAGTTCACTTGCTAAAACATAAATGTGAAGTGTTTAGAATTTTTATTCAATTAAATGATATTATGAAAAAGAGAAATCAAAATCATGCTGAAGATTATATGATTAGAAAATGGTGGTGAGTTTACAAAAAGTAGTGTCTGGAACTACAATAAGAAAGGATAAGTCAAGCATGAGAATGATATTCTTAGACCACATAAACAAAATAGTGTAGCCAAGAGAATGAATCATACACTAATGGAAATACAAATAATTATATTTCTATATTTTATAATACTTAAGGATTTTTGGGTGTAATTAGTGTCTATAAAAACATACATGATTAATAAAAGTCCTTCAGAACCATTTGGATAACAACTGCAAAATAAATATGTCCTAGAAATATTTTAGAAGTTACCCATGTTAGTGTTTCTAAAATTTTATTCAATATGGAAATGGATGAAAAATATAAATAGAATATTGAATAAATATCACAATCATACTTCTTCATAGGCTGTGGAGATGAAGAATTTGGTTATCTATTTTTGGATGAGGAAAAGAAGAAAAGTTTGAAAAGTTTGAAATTGATCTTAAATGATAATATCTTGTGGAAATACCAAAAATTGAAGGGGAATGAAGTTGTGAATAATGATTAAACTTTAATTCAAGATGATCTAAACAACGCTTATATTGGATTAGATATTCTAGAATAATCATATGTCACTGAATTAATTAAATGGATGGTATTCTAATAAAAATTTAGAGGGATGTGCTAAAAGATTAGATGTTCAAACAATATAATATATGTCAAAAATATTGGGAACCACGGAAGCTCGCTCAAGAGTTCTGAAAGGAGATGCTCTAGAAGTAAGATTTCCCAAAGAAGCAATGTAACTCATTAATATGAGAAGATATTCAAGGATTATGTGGAAATTACAGAGGTTTGGAACTGATCTAAGATTCTTAAATTTAATAAATATAGGAGAACTAAATTGTATATAAGAAGCCACTAACTTAGGATATTACAAAATTTCAGAGTTAATAATGCAAAAGGATATGAATTCACTAAATGTGAGTAACACATAAGAGATAATAGAACTACCACCAGAGAAGAAAGAACTTTAAAATAAGGGGGTATTCAAACTTAAGTAAGAATAATATTGAAGGAAAATATATAAAACTAGGATTCTTGTGAATAGATTTTAAAAGAAGCAAGGTATTTACTTCTCCAAGACGTTATCATTAAAAATAAAACATACTACCATTTTGATATATTTTATGTTCAGTTGATTCCAAAAAATTATACCTTAAATAAATGAATGGGAAGAAAAATTTACTCTACAGGGTTTTGAAGGAAGACAATTATATGAAGAAACCTGTTAGTTTCATGGATAATCATAATTATGGCATAGTGTTAAAACCAAAATGAATTTTTTGTGGATTTAAAAAAAACTGGGATATTAGAAATATAAGTTTCTTTCCTTAATGAAAGAAAATTGATTCATATGAAGTAAATTTGATCACTGTTATTAATGGAATAATTTCAGTAGAAGGGAATTCATAGTATTACTTTTTTATATAGAATATATGCTATTTATATGTCTAAAAATTTATATTATTTATATGTTAAATGGTAATTCTTCTAGAAAGTTTTAAATAGATGATCTTGGAGAAAATAAGAAGACATTGGTCATGGGGATTGAATGTGATAAGAAAAATTGAATACTGGTTTTATCACAAAAGGATTACATTCAAAATATCATTGAGAGATTTAAAATGATTAGATTTAATACTATTTAAAATACACTAACTAGCTACTTTAAATTTTAGAAATAGAAGGCACCATAAATAAAAGAAGTAAAAAAGCACATGGCTAAATTTTCATACACCTCAGTAGTAAGAATCTTGATATATGACATGGTATACACTCATCGGGGTCTTTCTCATGAAGTGGGAATAGTTAAACTATTAATGAATAATATTATAATTATTCATTGGGAAAAAAGTGGATTATTCTATACCTAAAAGGGATAGGATAAATAGTTATTTGTTTTAGAGATGATTATTAATTACTTTGTTTTTTATGTAGTCTTTGGGGATGATTCTAATTCTCATAAGAATATAACTGGATATATTTACACTTTTTTTGGAACTATAGTGAGTTGGATTCCTAGGTTACAACCTTTTGTTACACATTATACAATAGAAGTAGATTATGTGTCCATAACATAAGTAATCAAAGAGATGGTGTGATTTTAATGTTTATATGAATAACTTAGTTGTATTTATGAATTATTGATCTATGGTGATAGTTAGAGTTCAGTTCATTTATCTAAGAATCTGGTGTTTTATTATATAAATAAACACATTTATTTGAAGTTCCCTTACATACATAAGATACTAGAAGATTGTGAGTTTGAGTTATGGAATTTTTCTAGGAAACAAAATCTAGAGAATATGTTTATAAAGATTTTGGGCCTGAAAGTAATAAGTTGATATAAAGCCTTGGTAGGGATAGGGTGAATGGAATGATATGGAGATACATTGTACATATTATAATTTGAAGGTAATTTATTGGTTTTCTCTAAATAATTATTCAACTGGAAAATTTCTTATAATTTTTAAAGCATACATTAGTTTATTAGAAACAGTAAACCAAAAGGAGTGGTTTTGAAGGATGTTCAGTTCATTAATATGGTTTCATTGAAAATGGTTTTTCCTTTAGTGCTCTAGAATGGGTTTCTAGATAGAGGTTGGTTTGGATGGAAGTTATTTTGATGTGCCCAGATTTAGGCGGTGTCATTCTGCAAGGTTTCAGCTTATACATCCAGAATATAGAGATTTTTAGTTTTGAAGTGCTTTCTTGTTTACTGAAGGTGGTAATATCATTGTATATTTCTAAATAAGATTCGTTGTAGTAATATTGGAATAGATGGACTCCTATAATTTTCCATGGTTTGTTAAACTGGTTAACTAGATGTTACTCTCATAAAAAGGTGGTGGGGCCACCTATGTTTGTAATTATATTTTTTGAATGAAGTGTTTACTTTTTTTAATAATATAAGTGACTGACAAGTCAATAAGATGTAAAATTTATTCTAGAGAAATGATATTTTGAATTATTATCCCATGGATTTAAGACATTAATCTTGAACCATATAAAACCAAAGTTTTCTGTATCTTTATTACATTTAGTGTTTTTCATGAATATTTTATTTATTAGAGTGAACATGTGTAACATCTAGAGATTTTAAGAAATATCTTCTTTGAAATCAATTTAAATTATTTGATAGATTCTGTTACAAGAAATTCATAGTTTATATTTTTTTTATATAGAACACCAAGTTTATCTTTCATTTCATGTAATATTGACTTTCTTCGATAAATTTTGTTATAGGCAATGTCGATTAATACTGGAAAACAATATACTATTAATATTATTATTCAGCGTGATAGTTATCACCTATCCATTTGAATGGAAGGAATGAATGAGATTATATAAATTATGAAAATATATTTTTCACAGGTTTATAAAATTAATTTATTTTTACCAATTAATTATAAATTAAAATGAAAACATATTGAAAATAAAGAATGTGTTTTTATGAAAAACTATTTTTATGGCCATAAAGGTTTTTTATCATAATAAATAAAACTATTCAATATTAGTGAGATATATTAATTAATGTTTTATATTATATCTTCAACCAATTTTTTTTACAATAATACAATAATTTTTATAGACATAAGATAATAATAAATTCAATTTTAAGTATAAACATGTGTATTTTTCTAAAAGGCTGTTTTGACACCTTTTAGTAGTGAGATTATTTTAAAACAAAAATTTGAAACTTTTATAATTTTTATTTGAAAAAATAAAAATCAATTTTTTGATATTAATATTAAAATTTACTCTGTGTGATTTTTTTGTATTTTTTCAATAAGTTTTATATTTTTATGAATAGTGAATAATACTGTATTTTAATTGAAAATTGATTTTTTGTGTAATTTATTTAAAGTATAATTAAATAAATTATGCATTAATAAATCAAATTTATTTTATTTTAATCAATTTCACATTAAAATTGGATATAAAAACATTTCAAAATTTTTAACTTTTTCTCTTTAAAACCCCATTGTCTCGTCTAATCTGTGGGATTAATTTTAAATTAATTTCTTCCAATTCATTGATTTTAATTTTGAAAAATATTTTCCATAATTCGAATTAGAATAATTTATAATTTCAATACATTTAAAATTATTTTTTGAACAAAAATATTAGTGAAATTGTTTAAAATTAATTACAGTGATTAAGGTAAAAACAACTTTACTTAATGATTAAACATAGAATATATGTTGTAAAAATGATTCTAAAATTGTATGAATTTTATTTTACGTACATATTTCTACCATTTAACGTCTATGGATATATAATAGTCCTTCTTGTACACTTGGAGTCAAGTTAAATGTGGGGAGCACTCAAATATTTTAAAAAATACCAAGTGTGTCCATTCCTTCACTTATAAAAGGTCATCACCTCTCTCTCACTCTTCACACCTCTAAAGCCTTTTGTATCATCGAAAAAAGACTAAATAAACTCTAAAAATCCCTAATATCATCCTATAATCCCCAATTTTGTTTTAAATTAAACCAAATATTCCTTTTGGAATAAACTAAAAGAGTTGCCCAAGAAGATTTAACATTCTTTAATGACCACTTTTGTATTATTTCTTTCTCCAGCCCTACAATTATTCTTATATCATAATTATATAATAAACTCATTATATTCAATATAATTATATTTTTATTCTAAGGGTATTATATACACTCAAAAACACTTCCATTAAATGAGATGTGCAATCATTGTTTGTGTGTACTGTGAACTACCGCCTCACTAACCGATATCGTTTTTTCTTCCATTACTACCTTTCAAGGTTGGGAATAATGATGGATTAATTTTTTATAATATATATATATATATATATATATATATATATAATTTATAATTTATTTATTCTTATATAATTATTATATGACACATGAATTTATTCTTTCCATTTTTTTGGAATATGTTAACATCATTTCTGGACGTGTGGACTATCGCCTCCTTAAAATGATGTTATTTGTTCATGAATTATAGGGAATTTATTAAGGATATTTTTAATAAAAAATTGACATAAATTAAATAAATATTATATTCATGAAATAATTATATTTCTAAAAATATAATATATCACTTTATTTCTTACCTTTTCACACAATGAAAAAGTGATAATGTTGTTTGTGGACTTCTGGACTACCGACTCCTCAAAGCGAAGTGATTCTCCATTTTTCACCATCACATAAAAATAATGATATATATATAATTTTTTACAATTAAATAAAATTTTATTTATGGTATAATTTTAATTTTTTAAATAAAAATGTTTCTTACCACTTTTTCATAATTATTATTGAAAAATGGGAACGTTACTTATACGTATGTACAGCTTACTATCTCTATGATTGTAATGTAGGTTCATTTTTCATAAACATATTTCATGATTGGTTTTAAATGTATAATTTATGTATAAATATTATTATTATTTAATTATTATTATTGTGGATAAGTTTAAATAATATCCTCATTGACCTTAGTCGACATACCAAAGTCTCTTTTGACACATAAGCCAAATATTGTCAAAACATCCGACTTAAACATAATAGATTATGTAATTAAATATAAAATGTTTATAAGTGAAATAAAAGTAATAATAAACTTTTAAAATGATATAAATAAATTAAATAATTAACATAAGTTTATTATTCATGAAGATAAAGAATAAGCATGTCGAATTAGACTCAAGGTAAGGGTTTCTATCTCAAAACATCATTCTTTAAGACACTTGTTCTTTTATGAAACTAATTTATTTTAATGGTTTATATACTACCATGTGAATATTTATCAAATTTTATTATTATTATTCATGTTACTTTAACTTAAAATTAAATCTCTATCACTCTTTTAAGTAGTTTTTCCTAATACGTTTATTAAATTGTAATGGGTTTCGTCTCTATTTGAATTCCTTTGAGAATTTTTTGTTATTATGTACCGAATTACTTTTATATGGTGTATATACTTCCATTTGATATTATATATCATTAATTTAATTAATTTAATGATATTAAATGTTTAAATATATTTTCTTCTTTTAGGAATCTTATTATTCAAAAGTTACTCAAATGGTAAGAGTTTTTTCTCATTTCACTTTTATTTTTGTGAGATATATAACATATTCACCACGTATTTTTTTGTGGTGTATATAATTTCCATGAATGTATTTTATTATTATTATAGTTAAATTTATGTACTTTTAAATATAAATTTTAGGATCCATGTATCATGGGTTTTATAGTTTCAAAGCTACTAAAGTGGTAATGGAATTGTTTCATAATTTTCCCTCTTTGAGATGTTTATTATGTTACATACCAATATTATTTTATGAGGTGTATATACATGTAATTTGAAATCATTTATCAAGAATATACTTATTATTTAGATATTATAAGTTTCATTTAATGTTATTATTTCATGGGGTTTATAATACAAATGATTCAAGGTGATATGGGACACTTTGGAATGTTTAACGATTATTTTCATCATGAATGCTTTTAATGATATTCTAAGGGAACTTCAATTAATCAATGTCAAAAAACCATATCTTTAATTATCATCCAAAGGGGATATTTTTTATTGATACCATCCTCATTATTTATTTTGATTGATTATAACTGTTTCAAATAGATTGTTATGAAAACCATTTCTTTTCCATGGGTTGATTATGTCCTAAAGAGATTGCTAAGAAACCCATTTCTTTTACATGGGTTAATCATGTTTCAAAGATATTATTATGGAACCCATTTATTTTCCATGTTTTAATAATGTTTCAAAAATATTTTTATAGAACTCATTTCATTTCCATGGGTTAATAGTGTTTTATAGATTTTTTTTAAACCCATTTATTTTCCATAGGTTAATCACATTTCAAAGAGATTATTATTGAACCTATTTATTTTCCATGGGGTAATCATGTTTCAAAAATAATTGTATGGAACCCATTTCTTTTCTATGGTTTAATCATGTTTCAAATATATTTTTGTAGAATCCATTTCTTTTCCTTGAGTTTATCAAGTTATGAAAGGGTTTATTGGTAGTTATAATGAGATTAGGAAAGCTTTATGTGTGATGATTTTTTTATCTTACTTAAAATTTTGATGGGTGGTGACATTATAAACCAATGATAGGTGGTTCTATGATAAACCTATGGTTGGTGGTTATATGATAAACTAATGATGGTTGGTTCTGTGATATCCCTCTAATTCATTGGGTATGAAAGTAGACTGTATGGTTATTCCATTTGTAAGAGTGAAATGTATGGAAGATGACCACATGGTTATTCCATTTATAGGAATGAGAAGTATAATGATACCCCAAGATACATTTAGGTGTTTTCAATGCTTTATATGAGTTTTATGGTTATTTTTTGATTTCAAAAATTATAATAAATGAGATAATTTTTAAAGGAAAGTATTTACAACTTCTTAAGGGTTAAAAGTATTACTCTATGATAAAGTTTTCATGGGTTTTTATGTTTTTACATGGATAATAGTATTAATTATTTTTGTATCCCATAATAATATTTTTTTTCCTCATCCCATATTTTAAAAAAAATCATAGTATTGAAGGATGGTTAATGGAATGGAAGGATTCAAGTTCAAAGTCATGATGAATTTTAATAAAATAGATCTTGATTTATTTTCAAAGGTTTATATTAATGTAAAAAATGGAAATTAATTAGAAGTGTCCACTTTCTACATTATGTTTTTTTATGTATGAGTTATGGCCAAATTCTCTATAACTCTAAATCTGAAAATATCCTCAATGTGAATTAAATTAATTTCATGACTAAAAATCAATATTACATAATGATTAAGGTGTTATAGTTGGTATAAAATGTAATTTTAGATAAATTTTGAGATTAATATGCTTTCATTTGAGGTTATATTAACCAGTATGGATACCTTCATAGCATTATAAGCATAAGGTTTATCATAGGTTCCAAATCTTAAACACCTCATTCATGGGTTTTAAGGAGTAAAAAAATTATGAGGTTATTAATAAATTTTCTTGGGAGACCTTTTTTGGGTTGAGGTATTTTTATCCCATAGTATCAACATGATGTGTTTTTAAGGAGGATATTTTTTTATTATTAATGAATAAAGTGGAAAACCCATGTGATGGGTGAGAATCCTCCACATCTGGATAGGTGGTGGGGATTGAACACATAACCAAAGGGCGGTAAGGGTTTCACACCTACCACTGGCCTACATGATGTCTTGGTTGGTATTACCATTTTTGAGGTAAATATTATTATTATTTAAAAAAATATGGTATTTTATTGTTGTAATAATGGTTTATTTATCTTGGATGAATTTATGATCAAACATTTATAATACATGGGTTTCAAAATTAGTTAAGAAATGTTTGCAGAATTTTAAGGATAGTTTTTTATAAAATGGTTTGGTTTCAATATTAGGATTTAATTTTGAAGATTAATGTATCATATGAAGGTTCACTCAATTTGGGAATCATATTAATATGTTCTAACTATTTTGTTTTTGGTTAATTTCTAAGATAGTTGGAATAGATTGACTAACCATTTTATGGTTATGAGGTCTTTAAAATGTTGATTTTAGTGATTCAGAAATTAATAATTCATCTTGAATACTCATAATTTGGGGAAAATTTTTTTGATTTTGGTTGAAATTTATTAAAATAATAAATTATACTCCTCAAGAATGTATATTTACATTTTTTTTTGTTTTCTCATGGTCTAGATGGAAATATAATTCTTTATCCTAGGGAAAATGATCTTGAAAAAAGTATTATACTAGTACCTTAAATTATGATGAGATGGTGGTCTTTTCCATCATTATAAAACTATTTTTTTCTTTAACTTTCCATTGATAATTTACTTGTTTTTTATTAATGACCTCATTCACTCTCTATAATTATTTACACTTTCCCTCCATTCTCATCTATGTTCTCCCTGTGTGGAATCCAAGTTATGTGTAACTTCTAGTTACCATTATGTTTCCAACATTATCTTTTTAAGATTATGTTTTATTAAACCTTCATATGATGTGTTTTTTATTATGGTAATTATAAAAATGTCTATCCTTTGATAACAAAGATGAATTTTGAGGGTGAAATTCATTTTAAGGGGGGTAGGATGTAACATCTAGAGATTTTTAGAAATATATTATTTTAAATTAATTTAAATTCTTTGATATATTGTGTTATGTTAAATGAAAAAAAAAAATTTGTGTTATAAACAACTCTAAGTTTTTATTTATTTTCATGTAACATTTAGTTTCTTCAAAAAATTGTGTTACACGCAATGTCGAGTCTTATGAGACAATAATATACTATTAATATTATTATTTTACAAGATGGATATCACCTAGTTGTTTGAATATAGAGAATAAATAATATTATCTAAATTATGAAAATATAGTTTTCACATGTTTATAAAATGAATTCAAAGGTTACTAATTAATTATAAATGAAAATTAAAACCAATGGAATATAAAATATGTGTTTGTATGAAAAATTATTTTTATACCCACAAAGGTGCTTTATCATAATAAATTAAATTAATAATTATTAGTGAGAGATATTAGTGAAATTTAAATATAATATATTTAAAAAAAATTATGACATTCATCCAATAATGTTTACAGGCCTAATATAAGAATAAATTCAATTTTAAGCATAAACATCTATATTTTTCCAAAAGGCAGTCTGGACTCATTTTAATAGCGCACTTGTTTTTAAAAAAAGTGAAACATGTATAATTTTTTTTCATAAAGAAAAATTAATTTTTTAAATCATAATATAAAATTTTAATTTGTGTGAATTTTTGGTGTTTTTTGAGAAGTTTCATATTTTGATGAATAGTGAATAATACTAAATTTTAATTGAAAAATGATTTTTTGTCTAATTTACTAATATATTAAAATTATATTTTAAATTGGTTTTATAGTATAATTAGATCAATTATAAATCAATAAATCCAATTTATTTCATTGTAATTAATTTCACATTGAAATGGGACATTAAAACATTTCAAACTTTTGAACTTTTCTCTATAAAAACTCGTTGACTGGTAACATCTATGAGAATAATTTTAAATTAATTTCTACCAATTCTATTATTTGAATTTTTTAAAATATATTCTATATTGGGAATAAGAATAATTTATAATTTATAGTAATTTAAACATAGTTTTTTAACCAAAACATTAGTGAAAGGAAATAAAATTAATTATAGTGGTTAAGGTAAAAATGAGTTTACTTAACGATTAAACATAGAATATATGTTGTTAAAATGACCCTAAAATTGTCTCAAAATTATTTTATAGAAATATTTAGACTATTAAATATATATTGATCTAAAATAGGCAATTTTAGACCCTTTATGGAAAATTAAAATGTAGGGAGCACTCAAATCTTTTCAAAAATACCAAGTGTGTCATATCCCTCACTTATAAAAGTACTCCACCTCTATCCCACTCTTCACACCTCTAAATAATTTCGTATCATAAAAAACCTGACCAAATAAACTCTAAAAATACCTCATATCATCCTAGAATCCTCACTTTTGGAATAAATAAAACCAATTAATTCTTTTGGTATAAATCAAAAAGAGTTACTTAAAGAAGAGGTAACATTCTTGAATAAACACATTCATTTTATTTTTCTCTCCACCCCAAAAATTATTAGTTTATCATTATTATATAATAAAAAAATTATTTTAAATATATTTATATTTTTTATAATAATTATAAGAAATACACTCACACACACTTCCATAAAATGGGATACACAATCATCGTTCATGTGTACGACAGACTGCCACCTTGCGAACTGATGTCGTTCGTTCTTCCATTACCACCTTTAAATCTTGGTAATAATTATATATTTATAGTTTATATTATATATATATATATATATATATTTATAATTAATTTATTCTTCTATAATTATTATATAATGCATACCTTCATGCTATTCATTTTGTGGAAATACAATAACATCGTTTGTGGACGTGTGGACAACCGCCTCCTCAAAGCGATGTGATTCATTCATGATTTACTTGAAATATATTAAATATGGGTTAAATAAAAATATGTGATATAAATTAAATATATATGATATTAATGACATAATTATATATCTATAAACATAATATATCACTTTCTTTCTTACCATTTCAAACACTGAAAAAGTGATAATGTCATTTGTGGATGTGTGGACTACCTCTTCCTCAAAACGATGAAATACCCTTTTTCACCACCACCTCACAATAATTATATATATAAGTATGTATAATTATTTAAAATTTTAGTTATGATATAATTTTCATTCTATAAAGATAAATTTTATTTATCTTCTTTCCATAATGATCATTGAAAAATTGGAATGTTACTCATGCGTATGTATGACCTACCGTCTCCATGATTGTAACGTTGGTTCATTTTTCATAACCAAATTTCATATTTGTTTTTAAAAGTAAAATTTATATATAAATATGATGATGATTTCAGAATTATTATTCTATATATGTTTAAATAATGTCCTCATTGGGCTAAGTTGACCTACTAAAGTCAGTTTTAACACATAATCCAAATATGGTCAAAATATATGAATTAAACTTAACCGATTAATTAATTAAATATATATTATTTATATGTTATATAAAACTAATAATAAAATTTTAAAAGTTTATCAAGAAATTAAATCATTAACATAAGTCTATTTTTTGGGGAGATAAAGAATAATCATGTCAAATCAGACTCGAGGTAAGGGTTTCCATCTCAAAACATCTTTCTTTGAAACACTTATTCTTTTATTCACCTAATTTATTTTAATGGTGTATATATTCCCAATTGAATATTTATCATCATGGATTATTCTTATTCATGTTATTGTAACTTCAAATTCAATAATTATCTCTCTTTCAAGTGGGTTTTCTTAATACGTTTCTTGAAGTGTAAGGGGTTTTGTCTCAATTCACATCACTCCGAGACTTATATGTTATTTTGCACCTAATTAATTTTATATAGTGTATATAATTACCTATTACATGTTATATCATTAATTTAATTCATTTAATTATAGTAAATTTTTTAATTTATTTTATTATTTCATAGATATCACAATTCAAATATTACACAAGTAGTAAAGGTTTTTATCGTCTCACTTTTATTTCTATGAGAAATATTCTATATTAACCACTTATTTTTATTATGTGGTGTATATAATTACCATGAAGTTACTTTATGATTATTATCCTAAAATTTATGGGGTTTTACATATCTGTTTAGGGATCACTTTTCTTTGGTTTTACGGTTTCAATGTTTCCAAATAAGTAATGGACTTTGGTCACAATTTTCCTACTTTGAGATGTTTATTATATTATACACCTATCTTATTTTATGAGGTGTAATAATTATTATTTGACATGGTGTATCATAAATATACTTATACTCATGATATTCTATGATTAATTTAATTTTATTCCTTTATGGGGATTATAATCCAAATGTTTCATGGTGGCATGGGACAATTTGGAATGTTTAAAGATTATTTTACTCATGAATATTTTTAATGATATTTTAAGGAAATTTAAATTCATAAAAGTCAAAAAAAAAACTTTTTTTACATATTCTATACTAGGGATATGTTTTATTTATACCATACTCATTCTCTCATTGGATGTATTATAATTTTTTTAAATATATTTTTATGAAACCTATTTATTTTCCATGAGTTTATTATGTTCCAAATAGATTGTTATGAAACCTATTTATTTTCCATGGTTTAATCATGTTTCAAAGAGATTATTATGGAACCCATTTATTTTTCATGGGATAATCATGTTTCAAATATATTTTTGTAAAACCCATTTCATTTCCATGGGTTTATTATTTTTCAAAGAGATTTTTATTGAACCTATTTCTTTTCAATTAGTTAATCATGTTTCAAAGAGATTGTTATTGAAACAATTTATTTTCCTTGTGTTAATCATGTTTCAAATAGATTTTTAATGATGTTTTTTCTTTTCCATGAGTTAATCATGTTTTAAAGGGGTTTTTATACCCATTTTGTTTTCATAGATTAATTAAGTTATCAAATGGGTTATTTGTCATTACAAAGGGTTTATGAAATCATTTATGTGTGACAATTTTTCAATCGTACTTGTACATTTTATTGGTGGTTATGTTATAATCCGATGGCAGGTAGTTATGTGATAAACAAACTATAGTTGGGTCCGTTATATCCCTCCAATACATTGGGTATAGAATTTAATTATATAGTTATTCCATTTGTAAGAATGAAATTTATGGAAGTCAAATGCATGGTTATTCCATTTATAAGAACGAAAATTATAATTACCTCCCAAGATACCTATTTGTGTATTATATGGTTGTTATGGGTTTTTAAAGTTTCTAACGATCGATATTGATATCACATGGATCATTATTATTGATTTTTATGACTCTTTAATTTTCCATGTTTTCATATTGGATGATCCGTGTATTGATGGGTATGATTTATTTTATGATTAATTCATTTTTACTATGTTATCATACCCTTATGAAATCTTATTCTCATTGATAAAACTAAATTTTTAACTCTTATGTTCACCATTACTTATCATTTAAGCTCACCCTTCTTATGTTTCCTTTTCCATAGGTTTTAAAGAATGTTATTGAATAAGTTATGAATAGAAGAGATTTTATATGGATGATGATAATGTATTAATGTGAAAAATAAAAGGTGGGTTAAGTGGTAGAAATATTCATTTAGAGTCAAGTGAATTATTTATGTAGGAGTTTTTTCTAATTCTATAAAAATCAAAACAAAAAATGTCCTCTGGAATGTATGTGATCCATGTTTTCCTTTTAATTTTTTATAATTTAGATGAAAATTTGAGGTCATAGTTATTTGAATAAAAAAAGGAATTGTAATGATGAAGATTTTAGTACAAGATCTAGGAGTTTGGGTTTTGGGCTGTTATAACATAGATGAAGTGTGGTTTTCAAATTAGTGTGGTGATCTGGTTGAGAATTGTTTCTACTATATTCTCAAATAATATGTTGGGAGAGTTCCTTCCAGAATCAAATTCATCTAGGAGATTCCATAATAACTGATTCTGATTTATTATCATAAATATAGTTATATTGAAGGGAATATCTATATTATTTAACTCATAAAGTGAAAATTTACCAATTTCTT
The DNA here is from genome assembly GCA_963277665.1 of Viscum album. Classification (NCBI taxonomy): domain Eukaryota; kingdom Viridiplantae; phylum Streptophyta; class Magnoliopsida; order Santalales; family Viscaceae; genus Viscum; species Viscum album. The sequence goes on along the minus strand of OY728159.1, from coordinate 685,903,201 downwards.
CCAAGGAAGATATCTTGAGTTCAAATATTTCATAGAAATTACTGATCATCCTTTTGAAAATAGTTGAATCTTCCAAAGCATCACAAAAAACTCTTAATGTGACTAAAACATTCATTTACCCCTATAAAATAGTCTTTTATACTCTTATAATCATTCATCCCTATGTATTTCAAATTTTTTCTCTAATGCTTTAGTTTGGATTCCTTAATTTCCATGTTTCCCTCATATATATTCTCTAGATTATCCCAAATCTCATTACTGTTTTAAGTCCCATTATCTTGATGTAGTATTTTTCAGATATAGATGAAAGTATCACATTTATATATTTCCTATCAACTTAAAGATTTCTATTATCATAAAAAGTCTTGGGATAATCTCTTCTGGGTAGATTGAATCTCACTTTTATTATATCACTATACAAAATTCCTTTTGATAAAAAATATATAATCATTCAGTTTTTCCATCCATGGAGTTTTTTTTCATCAAAACTAGGTATTCCCCATATTATTGATAGAATTGGGTTAATCCATGAATCTTTCTTGGTTATATCTTTTAGATTGCACCTTCACTATAATACCACTTGTAGGGACCATGCCTTTTATACCACTGATAAGGGGAGGGTTAAATCAGCGATCCCTTTTATTTTTATGAATATGCCTACTTAATTCAACCTCTATATCTTGTTAAAGCTTCAATGCACTCCTATTCTTATCTCCTAGACTTAATCGAGTATGTAGAATGTAAAATACTAAATAAAGAATGATTTATTTGGTTATCCCTTGAAATCCTATTCCTTTCCATTTTTAGGTGATGTTTTGAGACTACGTTACTCCAATATGAATCACTTAAGTACAATGTACAATCTATCTCTCAAAAAATTGATAAGAAATCTACCAAAGTACAAAATTTAAAATCTATTGAAATTTCAATTCTTTAATTGTTCATAGTTTACACCTCATGATAGGTTAATTATATTGTAATCCCTCCTATTGAATTCATCTCACTAAATTATAATTCCCACCTTCGGGTGGGGTATTTAAATCGACTCCAAATGGTTCTTCAAGGGTCCTTCTGAACTCCTCCTAGAACAGGTCATTTATCACAATATATCCTAGTGTCGTGTGTATCAATATTTTGTTTATTCAAGTAATCATGTATAGTTCTATAGTTGGACTACTCAAACTTGATCACTTTCACTATGATAATGAATAATGGCGGATCCTCTAATCTTCCAAATTCTTCATTCTTCCTTCGACATGTAGTCTCTCCTAGATGTGTTGGGTTCTCTCCTTCAATTCATAGTGGATATTCTTTTATATTTTAGTAGTATAGGGTCCTCTCACTTTTTTCTCATTTTCAACACTTAAAATTATATATTAACAAAATAATTCATTAATATTATTCCAATTAGAATAATAAAAATTCATTTCTATTTATAAGTAAACGATCATCTTTTTCAAATTTGAGATATTTTCTAGTTCCATAAATCTACTAATGATATCAAAATTGAAAATAAATTTAAAGGTATATAATTATAGAGATATTATAAATCCAATATATCTACCATTATATTCTATTTTGACTCGAGTTAACTTCCTTGGTCATCACACTTATTTAAAATAGTCACAAAACATATCCTATCTTCTCACATCAAATAACGATAGTAATCAGTATGATATACTTTATTAAAAACTCTTCCACCATCCTAATGTTTCTTTACCAATACCTTACACAAAATAAATGTAATTTAAATCACTTTAAATATTAACCCAAATGTTTATAGTTTCACAAACTATGATGTGGAACTTTCTTATGTGGTGTGGAACATGATTACATACTTAATATTGATGTTTTGAATATGTGAATACTATCTAAAACCATCGACTGATTTATTCATTCTTCAGAATATATAATATTCTACAAACACCCTAAATACTCTTTTATATGTCCTAATATCCTTCACGTAATCTTCATACTTTAGGATCCACCATTATGTAGGTCTCTAGTTACCTTTACGTAGTTGCTCATCTCTATTTCTCATCTTTCTTTAATATTCTCTTTCCAGGATTTAAGATCGTCTTCTCTCTAATTAAGTTCTTATATAACTCACCATTCTAGGAATTTTTGATGTTTGGGACTTTTTTGAGAAAGTCCTGTATCATCCCAAATCATATTATTTATCTGATAATTAAATAAGGAAACTTGAGTTTTTCCTCCAAGAAAATATAAAACATTTTCTAAGGGTTGTATGACACTTACACAGGTCACAGATGACACCAATGAAGTTTTATTAACATATAAACTGGGATCAATGATACCTACACCCAACTTGATTACACTTACACTTAGATAAAACAATTTTATGCTGAGTAGTAACACAGATGCATTGACTGCATTTGATACATATGAAGTGTTTAATGGAAAATACATTGTTCTTCATTTACACATATATTGGAGAAAAAATACACATATTATTGAAGTCATATGTGAAATTTTAAAACTCAAAACAGGATATTCAAGACTTCACCCAAGGTAATTCAAGGCTATCTTAATTCAACTCCATCCTTCTCAGAACAGAATAATCATTCTATAAAGATCAACCAAAAGTTTTCCCTTCACATGATACTTCAGTTAGTATACATGGTGCTCCATGGATGGATCTTCTATCTTCTCGAATATCTTATCATATAATATTTAATCTCCCATTGTGATAAAAACTTATAACAACAGTTCCCTTTTATATACAACACTTTCATGCAATAAGTATTTGTCTTGAGAGGATAAACTCAATCAATCATCACAAATGGACGGCTTCTTGGATATGACTTCTCAAGATATTTAGTCAGAATCACCAACTACTTTATGTTTCCTTTACCATATAAAATGGAAATAACTCCTCTGCTATTCTCCCAAATACCACACACATATTGAAAACTTTATTCTCACATCAACCTCACTTATTTACAATAGATAAAATTTTACCAATGAGGACTTCAGAATTAAAAACCACCACTAATAATTTATTTAGTGGTAGTTTGTTTCATCCACTGATGGTTTTTACACATTTATATTTGATTATTAATAATTAATAATTATAAGTTTGTGAATAATATATATATACATATAATAAATATTAATTAAATAATATTAATAACAATACACAAAACTAATATTTCTTATTAAAAAATAATTATAAATTATAAATTATAAAATATTGAATAAAAATTATACATTTTTTTAATATTTAATATTAATTAAAAAATTATCTATTATTAATTACTAGTGAAAAAAATATATAATTAATAAATAATTAATAACAAATAAAATAAAAAATTCACTCATGCACACACATGTGTGTGTATATTAACTCTTATTTAATTGTTAATTATTAATTATTAACTCGAAATATTATTCTTGGTATTTATATATTTATATATATTTATATATACTTATATATATTTATAATATTATTTATACTTTTATATATTAAAACATATACCTATGTAAACACACAGAGACACACACATTTAAAATAACATTTACAAATTCATATAAATTTTTTTATATTTATATATTTATAATAATATATATGTATAAATATTAAAAGACAATAGAAAATTAATATTAATATTACATAATACTAATAATATTTATCAAAACAATAATTTATAATTACTAATTATAAATTTCTAAATATTAGATAATTATTCATTATTAATTATTGATTAATAATATTTTTTTGTATTTATATACTTGTATATACTTATATATCTTTATATTATTATTCATACAATAATATTTTAAAATATATGAATATATGTATATATATAATATTAGTAATTACTAATTATATATGTATATATGTATGTATGTACACACACAAAAAATTATAATGAGCAATTAGTAATAAATATTATTAGAAATATATTAACAATATCAAACACACAAACATATATAATATATTTTATAAATTCATATCTCAATATATGAAAATATATACATATATGTATAATTATATATAATTATTAATTATGTGTGTGTGTATAAAAGTACGAATGCAGTACATATAGTTGGTTCTTGGGCTAGTGGTTTGGTCACTAGCTCCTAACTGGGAGTTCAATGATTTAAATACTTTATATGTCATAATATTGGTATTTTTTCAAGTAGGTATCATTGGTGGTGGGTGGGCCTAGGCGGATGAGCAGGTTGGGTCAAGCCTAGATGGGTAGGGCAGGTCAGTTCGATGGGTCTAGGTCGAATCAAGGCTAGTTAAGGTTTATTTAAAAATATATTTTATTTTATTTTATTTTTAAAATATTTAAATAAAAACATCCCTGAAAAACTAACACTAATTGATTTTTAGTGGTTCCTAAAACCATTACGAAATAATTCATGACATAGCTAAACATGACAATTTTAGGAAACTACTAATAAATTGCATGTTTTTCTATAGTGAATATCTAAAATTCCTTTTGAAAAAACTATCGTTCAATTTCACCTCTCATTACATGATATGTGATAACTTGTGAAAATCTATCCAAAAATTATTTTTGATATCCTCTAAAACACTTTTTAGGGGGATCTTAATGTTTTATACAAACATTTTTTAATAAAAATTAATCCTTATTCACATAAACACTAATTGTGACCTCATGAGACTTTTCTATGTTGATAAAAACTAGGAATTTATCATTGTATAATTTTAATAAAAGAGAAACCCCTAACATAGTGTTAATGCTACTCATGCTACAAGGATATCTAATGTGGTCTCTATTAAACACATGTATCTTCATGTATATATTCACTTGATATATCATATATAAGTTTGTATAATAATATAACACCTTTATCCATGGCATTAAGTAATCATGATTCACAAAGAATACCTATATTGTATATCTTGTCCACAAATTCTCGATTCTCTAAGTATAGACTGGAAATATGGATAAACACACCACATGTCATTCATTTAATCACTTAGCTTCTTAGGTGACCATCATATTTGTCATGTCATATATTAATAATTGATATTTGATTAGATAACCTCTTTTCTAAACCATAATTAGAATAAACTCAACTATTTTACTCTAGTATCAAAACTCTTAGGATTTCATAACTATGTTTGACCCAAATCTCATAGTAATATTTGGTTACCTAACTCACAGGGTTAGCTATTTCCACCATTCTTTAAAAAATGATACCTTAGGACACATAACATTAGCCTGAAATTACCTGGTTGAATGATTGATCTTTTTAAATGTATTTTATTTATAGGGAATATAATACTTATTATTTTTAAGGGGATTTAACATCTCATCATCTTATCTCATGTATCCCCTTCATGTATACATGCTTCTAATTATTTAGTTTATAGTATCATATTCCTTTAACTAAATTAATTTTATTAAAACATATTAATTCATAACACTTTATATTACTTGTGATTTGTGTTACTTACCCATTATTAAAATATAATTATATTTACACATATCTAAATACACCAAATGTATATGATACCTAAAACTCATTTATATAAAGGGTTATAATTATAAAAAAACAAAATCCCCACAAGGGAAAGTATAGAATTGAAAGTAGGAAAATCCCACTTTTCTAGATATATCCTATGCCTCTAGGCTAGTGACCCATACGAGTAAACATCCCACTATCCATGGATCAATACTCAAGAGAGAACTCAATTACAATACAATTATGACATATAATTTAAGGTTTTTAAATGATACTAATAAAAGTTTTTAGATCAGGTTGAAGAGATTAAACTCATCTATGAGGATCATCCATGCATATAAGTATAAAACTATATATAAAATTGAAATGAATAAATTTTTTATATGGATTACCTTACATTGAATATCATTTGGAAAATATTCAAACACCATCACATGGGTTTGATAAAGATCACAAAAGGGAATCCCAAAGACATCAACTCTTCATAGTTTATACATTGGTCGAGTAAATCATTTCACATTCAGATAGGATATATCTTTCCTACATTTTCTACTAGAGCCTTTAATGAAAGGGAAAATAATAAAGAGAGTATTCAAGTACTAGATAGTTTCGACAGATCACCAAAAAAGAACTGCCCCCCTACCATCACATGGAAGTAGTTTATATAGGTTGTATAAGACAATCCTCAACAACTTTCATTTATTCATGCCTTATAATACACGAAAAAATATTCTGTCTAGTTTATAAATCAATTTTATTAATTCTTATCATCCCTTACATCTCATCTCATAAAATGGTATAATAAATGATAGCTTACATGGGAGTAAAAATAAATGATAATAGTTTATCATTTTTCAATGAGTTCTATGAAGCAATATACCATGGATGAAAATTAGAATTTTCATGAAATACAAAATTGTATGTATATATATATAAGTATTTGGGGAATATTTCATTCAATATTCCAGTTACACTAAATCCTATAAGGCTTTCTTCCATTTCACCTTATATTATATCCTTTAAAATAACTTGTGAAACCATATTCAAAACTCTTTTTGAATATTTTCCAATAATCTTTTGGAAATCCATCATCAACTTCACAATGTATCACATCATATATAATACTTTTTGAATACCCATTAAAAACACATTTGGATTAAATCCAAAACATTTTTAGAGAACCAAACTGAGTCAAAATCACTCCCCATTCATTCAACCACAAAGTGTGACCCCACAGTACATTATAGAATTGATAATAAATAAATAAAAAATAGATCTATATATGTAAACAAAGAGTGGCCTCTATAAATCTATTAACAATACTCAAGCTATAAAGATACCTCACATGATCTCCATCGAACACATTTATTTCTATAACTATTTCCACCAATATGAATGATATGAAAACATGAATTATCACATTTTCTTTTTTTCGAGACATAGAGAAACCATGGGATAGAGATCATGTCAATCCAATATATCCAACTCATATTTTCTTGATTCTATGAGTGTAAACTGATCTGAATGATAAATACATCACATTTAATAAATCTTTATCTGTAATCACATCAAATGTCCCTTATCTAGATAGATAAAATATATCTTATTGTAGCCACACACTCCCATTTTCTATCTCAATTGAGGGAATAGATGTCATACTTATCATATTAGAGGAAAAATCCCATTTTTGTTAAGCTCCAACCAATGACATGATCAAAAACATACCCAACCACCCTACATATTAGAAAATTCAATATAAAGACCTGTATAAGTATGGTATTAGATTATGAATGTTTTGATGATATGTATCTCACCAAACTCAGGTATTGAGGACTCAAATATGATCCATGCACCCATATTATACCAAATACATCTATATGAAACTCTATTTGATATACATAGTAGGTCATCCAACATACAAAAAGAATCTCATTCTTTGTTTTTTACCGCATGAGCATATTTTTTATCTTCATCCAAGAATCCTACTCACACTAACCTTAACATTTCATCATAACCTATAATAATCCATGAAAAACATCAGTTAGGGATAAACTAAAAGTTATACTTTAGAATGTCAATTATCATTATTGTTCAAGAAATTTATATCTATTTATACATAAACATTTATAAAAACAATTTTAAAAATTAATAAAGTGAATATTTCCATTTAATATGGTATATTTCTTATTCTTAAACCATTTTAAGAATATAAAAAAATCCAACATAAGTATTAGTTTAAAAAACATATATGTAAACTACCATATCATCCTTAAGTTTGTTTCACTTTCTAGGTTTTGTTAACCCATTACATCATATGCAATTCCTTTCACAAATTTATGTGAAAATATGAAAACTACATCCCATCGAAATAATTTGTAAGAAACATCAATGAAGAAATCCAGTTTTAATAATGATGATACTTATAAATAAAATACTTAATTGTATAACTACTTGAACAAATTCAAAAAAATTAACTTCACAACATCAAATGTTATAATGTTTTTTTATTTTATTTGAACCCCTTCTATGTTCATCATTATCATCTTTATTACCCTATTCCATGAAACTTTATCCTTGAAAAAATGTAACTACTTATATTATTGTTTATGAATCCTCCTAAATTCTTTTAGGATAATGTGATAATTACATTAATATGTTAAATAAATGTAACTTTTTCATTTATCTTTTTTTACATACCCTAAAATCGTTTAAGATAAAGTGATAACAACTTTTTTATGGTAACTACTATAACTATTTGTGTTTATATTTATCATTATACCCTAAAAGTTTTTAGGATATCATGTGTAATTCACATTTTTATTTTGACTGGTACAATACTTCAAGAAATAGTGTCTTTAAAAATTCATGATAACTAAATGTATCTCTTTAAATTTTTCATTATCATCACATATCCTAAAATCTTTTTGGGTATTGAGGTAAAAACACTTAAATCTTAGACTGATACAATCCTTTAAGAAATGATGATATTCATTTTCTAAATGGAAACTAAATTTAACACTTTAAATTTTTATTTTCCATCACATATCCTAATAATTTTAGGATATTAAATGTAAATAAATTTAACATAAGATTGGTTTTATCTTTAATTTTTAATTTTGGACTTATCTAAGTTTAAATATACTACTACTAGCTTGTTGTATACTATATTCTTTTCAATGTACCTTTAAAATAAATAGCACAAACCTTTTGTGTTAGGATATAACATTTATTTCAATTTATTAAGGCTATTCAGAAAATAAATTATTGTTTCCATATCATATGTATGGTATTTAATGTGTTTGGAGCATTTTTGTTAGAAAAAAAAGACTTTATAGAAATATACAATAGATGGGTGGTAGGAACACACTCCCTCATATTTTAACAAATATTTGAATAAAATATTTATCCTTATCCATGTCTTAATATTATATATTCTATTGAATCATAAATCATGTGTATACAATTAATAATTTCAGTTTTTTCATAACAACACTTTGTTATTAAACAACTACTTTTATCGCATATGAAAAATGAGATGATGGTACATATCTTTTACTTAGATTCATTTGATCTTCATAAAATAATTTATATTTAAATCCTTGATGTATTAACTATTGACTTCATCTCATGAATATAAAATACAATCTTAATCAATTCATCATTATATTTTTAACTCCTGTATATTTAAAACACTTTTTAAAACATACATTCAGAATCACATTACATTTTAAATAAAATAATTAATATCTATAACATTCAAACCTAAAATTTAAATTCCTCTTAGTTTTGAAACTTACTTTAGGCATATCTTTTATAATCCAATCATATTGAATTATTACTCTTCCTTCTTCAAAATCAACGGTTTTAATGACCTTGAATGGATTCTTAAAGAAACATTATTAAACTTTTAATAAACTTTTATTCTTCCAGTTTGAACTTTTACCTACTTAAACTATCTATATAGTAATTTATAACTAACACATATTATACCTAATTCATATATATGCCCAACACTTTAATAATATTGGGTAAACATTAATTGAATTTAATCATATTTTCTATATATTTCCATAAATGACCATAGGATAAATTCACAAATGAGAACAATATGGTTTTAGTCTCCACTCAAATCATGTTATATAATTAAACAAATCAAACAATATATGTTTTAGAAACACACATATAATTTAATTAAAATAGCTATTATTTACATTATATTCTCAAGAGCTAAATTAGATAAAAATACACAAATTATGACATGTTTATCCAAGATTTAATAATCAAATTTATTAATTCAGAAATAATTTTTCTCTATTACAATATATAAAACTTGAATCTTTAATTATTTTCATCTTCTAACTATCTATATAATTAAAACACATTTTAAAACATTCACTTAATATCATATACCTATCAGAATAACATAATTGGTTTAGAAAACTAATAAATTTTTATGGAAACCTTTAGTCTCATAGATTCATTAACATATTAAATCATATTGAATATCAATTGAAATACCTAATCATATTGAATATATGAGACTAAATTTCCTTAAATCATTGATCTATACAATCATATTGAGTAAAAGAGTGGAGACTAATTTTCCATTGGCCATTTTTCATCTAATTCCTTTGAAGCAGTAAATGAATGATTCTATTATTCCATAAGCATCGATATTCAAATTTTGAACAATTTCAAAACATGGTTACTAAGTAAGGAAATATTATGAAAAAATAATTATACATAAGAACATTTATTTAATCACCAATCTTTATTAATAAGTTTTCTTAAGTGATTAGTATTAAGTGCTACATACATAAGCTTCTCCTTTTCAAGGATTAATTAAAAATCTTAGTTTGATAATGATGATGAAATTATTTAATATAGAAGATTTTATTAGATGAGTATCATGTATTATTAACCAATTAATATGGAATTTTATTAAATGGGATCTAACTAAAATGAATAACCACTTTTTCATTGTATCAATTAGTATGATAAGATCCATTTTCATTAAGAAATCAGTCTTCTATATATTTTCTCTCATAGATTAGTTATTTAGGTATAAAATCATCCCAATTACATCACATATGAAACTTGGATTATCAATTGGATAAATCTTTATCCAATCTATCATATAGATAAAATCAACTCTATTCCTCTGGAAACCTAATCCTATTAGGGTCCCTCAGCCTGTGTAACCCAAAACAAACACAAAAAATAATATAAAAAAGGAAAATACAATTGTACCAATATATGGAATGATCTACCCATGAATGTTCTAGTATAACCTATCATTTTTTCCTTACATAAGATAATCCACAAGCACCCTACTATGGCATGACTTACCCAGTTGGATGATCAATGTCTTGAAAAGTGACACATTAGAAAGAATACAACAATTAGTATTTAAAAGTGGATTTAAACTCACCATATGATATGATGTCATTCCATTTCATTTATGCATGCATCTAGTAAATTTGTTTGAAATCATATTCCCTCCACTAAACCAATATGTTCAAAACATAATGATGTGTAACTCATTACATCACCCACATGTTTATGTTATTCACCCAAAATTATAATTCAATTATATTTATACATATTTGAATACATAATATTAATAGGTTACATAAACACTTCATTTAAAGGATTATAATTATATGAGATTAAAATTGTATACACAAGTAATCCTCAAGAGACGGTTAGCTAACCCCATCCACTAGCCTATCTAAGTCATAAACCTCTTGGTATGTAGGTAGTCTGACCCCAAGTTCCTCAACCTAAGGATACATTATGAAATAGAGAATTAAATTCATTAAAACTTTAAAACTAATATGAATAATCTAAATTCAATAACTAAATTCAAGTTCATAACTCTATTTAAATATTGAAGTAAAGGTACATGAAAAAATAAATTCATTAACAAAAATTTCATGTAATTCAAGGCTCTATCTAGAAGCATTTTAATAATTAAACAAAATTATACACCATTAATCAATAAATATTTTATAACTATGAATAAAACATGTAATAAAATTTAAATAAATAAACAATTCAAATATTTAAAAATTGAGATAAAAATTTGAGAAAAATTCATAAATAAAAGTAAACCATAAACCATTTTATAATTTTAGTTTATAATTATATAAATTCTATAAATATTAACATAAAAATTTAATATTGATTCCAATATGAACAATTTCATATTCATAATTATATGGAATTTTATTTTAAATATATTATATTTTATGAATTTTAAACAATTTTAAATCCAAATTTCTATTAAGTAAACATTTTACATAATCTATATATCATATACATGATTATTATTTAATCCTTGATTATATTAATCATCAAAACACTTTTTATGTGGATTAAATAATATCCAAACAAAATCCATGAGATTTAAATAATTAATAATTATAATGTTGACATTTTATATTTTGGATTATTTTCATAATTTATAACCCTTTATAAATTATTTACTATAATTTCTAAATAAAAATGTTTTTCTAGATCTTAAGAAATTCCACATAATTTGTTTAAAATGTATTTTAAATATTAACATTTAATATTTTGGAATATAAATGCTTTGTAAAAATTTATTTACCAGATTATAAACCATTTATATTTAATTAATTTATTTATAAATTTCATATAAAATAAATATTCTTAAAATTCATTTTAATATGATATATAAACATTTTAAAAATCATAAAAACCATTTAGAATTTTAAAATTTATTTTTTAAAACTTTCATGTTTACCCTTATATAGATTCCATATTCCATTTAAAGGTACACTCCCTCTACCCTTATGTAGACTGTCAATGTGAGGGTTGATATCCATGACCCTTATGTAATAGACACTGTGTAAGAGGACATTAGGTCTTACCTTTATGTGAAATCTTCATGTAATGTAAGCATTGATCAACCTTTACATAAATCTTTAAAACAATGTATTACCATTAAATAAGTCCTTCTCTATGTCAAGTTAGTTCATGATAACCTTTAGGAAATATATTAAAATATTTCATTACCTTTATGTGAAAAAAATTCATATAAAGGTAAGTCGTTGGTTACGGTTACATACCTATGTTTGAAATAAGTGTAAACTACAGGTTATATTTATGTAACACTTTTAAAAACACAAATACCTTTACACAACTCTTAATTCATGTAAAAAAAATGTGTGATGACCATTATATAGACCAATCTATATAAGGGTATGGAGATATGAACCTTATTCATACCACTTTGTGTAAGGGTAATGCCTTGGTTAACTTTACATAACACAGTTATGTAATGGTAAACTATTTTACACCAAATTTCTTGAATGTTGAAGCATGATTCTTTGTTCTTTATTTCTACTTCATTTCAAGTGAGATTTCATAAATCTAATTTATGGGATCCCTTTGATACAAAAATTTATTTTTTTATTAAAATCATTGGGTGAGCAAAGAACCCACAAAAATACACAAAATAACTACAAGGGGGATCCCTTTGATACCACTACAGGATTCAAATGATATTAATAAAACTTATTATATAAAGAGAAAGTGATTAAATATATGTATGAGGATCACCCATGTATAGTCATATGAGACTACATATAAAACAGAATTGATGTAATTATATAAATTATGTAACTTACATTAAGGAGAATCTTCATGTTATTTAAACACAATCACATGGTTTTGATAAAGATCACATAATGGAATCCAAAAGGCATCCAATATCTATAGTGTATACATGGGTTAGGAGTATTATTTTACATTAATATGGGATATATACTTCATCCATAACCTCATAGAGCCTTCAGTTTAGTGGAGAAGGATAAAGAGATTATTTCGGTATAAGGAAGTTTCATTCAAGATTTGACATCCCAACCTGGGTGACACATATTGATGCCTCAAGATGGTTTTCCACATAACCTTAGGCACACCTCCCCATACACCACAAGTTGTTGACTAGCAGTGAGGGTCTAATATAAATAATGGGGTGACTATACCCTCTTTATCAAAGTAGAACAAAAATAGAATATAATTAAATAATATCCAAAATAGATAACGAAAAACTAGAATAATACCATTAAAAAATATACCAGTATCACAAGATGAACCAAAACATGAAATAATATCCAAAATTGAAATAGTATATATGGCATACCAAATAACTTTCAAGTGTCTAGTGAAACAAAAATACACACTGGAAACTCCCAAGAGGTTCCTGAAATCGTGTTTAGTTCATGTATCCATTAACTATCTCAACTCATTCATATAACATAGAGATATTTACCTTATCCTATCCTGCAAACATGAAGTCTATTCGGGTACCAATCAGGAAGCCTGAGTAGGGTGTGAGTATAACTTAGTAGGTCACCCCCAAAGGCATCTAAAACAAAATCTATTCTATAACATTGTATTAATTTTAATAAATAATATAGAAAACTAAATTAAATAGATATAACATTTCATTTTTCATTAATTAACCACATAAATTACTTAGGTTCATGATGGAACATGAACCATTAATACCTTCTTCAGATTGTGTTGTATTTTGAACCATTCCTAAGATATATCAAATATCACATCTCATGGTTTTCAATTATCATTTTAATTTAATTTCTCATTCATGAAATTTGGTCCTAAAGCAGTAGTCTGGCACCCCCTTGGGTATTTGGAGTGCCAGTCCCTGTCCCAAAAAACAGTGATCACATATAAATACATAAATATTTTGAGGGTTTATAGTGGCATTACAGCTCCCCATTGGTATTTGGTGATGTATCCCAAGTCCCACAACTCATTTCAATCATATCAGCACACCTAATTGGTTTCTATCACTTTCATAATTTCTATTTATCAAACAAGGAAAAAATTAAAATTCAATACTTTAAATATATCGGCACACCCCATGGGTGTCTATATATTTCATAATTTCCATTAAGCACCCATTTCACAATTCCCATTATTCTCAATTGCATAACAACATGATTCATCAATTCCCCAATCACAATTCCAACCAATAGTCATTACCACAACATTTATCAATTCCAATTTCAATTTCACTAAGTTCAACCCATTTCATTTTCACATGGAAATTATATTAATAGATTCAATTTTAAATGAAATTACCTAACATAGTGATTTTAATATCAACATTGAGTATATGAAATTTCAGTCAAGAATATGGGAATTGTTAAATAGTCCACCTACCTCATGGTCATTGATTGAAGTTCACAAAAACAAAAAAACAATTAGCATGGAAATATAGAAATCACAATGGTGTGAAAGATATAGGACCAATACCTAAGATCAAGATCCAAAAAAATATGATCCATAAAAAACTATATCTAAACCCAACATCAATAGAGGAAATCATCCTTATAAAAGTTGAGATAAATATGGGATATTGAAAGGAAATCAGAGAAAAAAAGTCGTATTAGGTATTAAACACCAATCCGTGATAATCAGAGATGAATAAATCACTCTAAAACTATTTAGAGTCACCTATGGTTTGAGTGGAGAAAGTCTTTATGAAGGAATGAAACAGAAATGAACCAAATAGGACCTTTTAATTTGATTTGTGGGGAATTACATGGTGTGTAATTCCAATAAATTTCATGTAATTGTTTTGAATGGTTTTTGTTGAAAAACACTATGATTTTAGTGATTTTATCCTAATTAAATATTACAAGGCATGTAATATAATTAAATAGCATGTAAAATTCCTAAAGAATATTTTTCTGGAAGAAAATTTATACTTAAAATATCTTAATAACTCCAAATCATTCCAAACCAAAAATCAAATCCACTTTTTCCCTACAACCAAAGAAGAAACTCAAAAGATAATGCACCTAAAAAATAACTAGATCTAACAATATCCCCAAATTATAACAAATCTTCCTTGAGTTGTACTCCCAATCACCTATAACATTATGAGGCATTAAGATCAGGCAACCAATCCCAGAAATATGATTATCTCTCCCATGTTTCCTCCTTAAAACGTTCATAGTGCCACATTACTCAAACTATTGACACAGTCTCCCCCTCAGCACTTTCCCGCTACAATCCATAACAAGTATCAAATTCTACTCAAAGGACACATCGATCTCAAGCTCAAAATCATAAATATTGATCACATGAGAAGGGTTGGGGTGATACTGTTGAAGTTATGACACATGAAAAATGTTGTGCATTACACCATACCTCTTTGGAAGATCCAATCAGTATTCCATAGGACTAATTCTCTCCACAATCAAAAAGGTCTAACAAACCTAGGTGCTAGCTTTCCCTATCATTGAATTATACAGTGACCAAATCTTGGTGATACCTAAAGGAACACACAATAACCCATTGGAAACTCAGGGGGTCATTGATTTAAATTTTCATATGACATATTCCTACTATGATCTATAATCATGCATTTTTGAATCACTTTAACATACTCTGATGTATCATGCATGACACATAGTCCCAACAACTCTGCCTCTCCTGCCTCCATCTAGAATAGAGGTGACCTTCATGTCCTACCATAAAGAGCCTCATATGATTCCATATGAATAGTTTCTTCATAATTATTTCTATAGGATAATTCAACAAGCACTAAGTGCTTTTCCAAATACCCACCAAAGTCTAAAACACACACCCATAGCATATCCTCTAAAATTTGTATGGTACGTTCTGACTCCCCATCTATTTGTAGGGGAAAATCCATAATCAGAAATACCTACATACCAAGCTTCTTTTATAAACCTTTCCAAAAGCATGAAGTAAAAACTGATCCATGGTCTAAAACTATACTCCCTAACACCCCAAGAAAATGGAATATCTAATGAATGTATAAGACTCCCAACCAATCCACTGAGGAAGTATCCCATTCAGGTATGAAATTTTCTTATTTATTTTGTCGATCCACAACCACCCAAATAGTGCAATTCTTTTGAGTCATCCTTAGGATACCCATTGTGAAGTCCATGGTAACATCATCCCACTTCCATTCTGGAATAGGAAACAGTTGTAGAAAATCACCATGTCACTGATGATCAGCCTTCACCTATAGATATGTATTAAATCATGTCACGAACAATGCAATATCCTTTTTCATGTCAAACTACCAGTACAGTCAACATAGGTCGTAGTATATTTTGGTCAAACCTATATGTACTACACAATTTGAGGTATGAAACTCATGCATCAACTCCTCACACATACACATAGTAACAATAACATTGAACCATACATAAATATATCATCCTCATATTTAGTCCAATATGAAGGTGGCTCCCTACCTTCAAGGTTCCCTAAAGTCTAAACACTCTATATCCTAATATTGAAACTCTCAGATCTAGCTCAAAATTTAGGACTCAAATGAAACAGATATGAGATTCATCTTCTCTTGGATCTCCCAAACCAAAAAAATCAATCTAATTCATTAATTTCATTATATTCCACTAGGAACATGACTCTTTAACTTCCAAATATTGAGTTTTACAATGTCAAGTATTATAAAAAACGGTTTACCCTCTCAGTCATATAATCAAGCTTAAAATCAAATGATTGTATATACTTAACCCATCACCACATATGAAGATTCAAATATCACTACAAAAGAATATACCTTAATCCCTTATGATAAATATACAGAATAAAATTTTCAACGAGCAGATAATGTCACCAACAGTATAAATCATAAACCACTACAGCTAACTTGAGGTTGTTTGTAGGGTAATTCCATTCATGCGGCCTCAACTTCCATGACCCATACACGAAAACTCAATCTCCTTGAATCAACACTACTCCATGAATGATCCTAGATGATCACAAAACACTATATATTGTTCATAGATCTTGGTTAGGATCAATATTAGGGTGGTAGTTAGCTACATATTCAATTCATATAAATCATTCTCACATGAAAAAGATCATGAAAACTTAATACCCTTCTTGGTCAATTCCAAAATATGTGCTTCCAAGAAGAAAAATTCCTGCATGAACCTTCGATAATAACTCACCAATCCTAGCCACCATAAAATGAATTTTTTATTTAGTAAAGGAAAAGTGTCTAAAAATACTATAAAGAAAAACATTTAAGGAGGTCTAAATTAATGCAATCCAAGAGCATTAGATTGAAAAAAATGTAAAACAACTGTAGGAAATTATCCCAAATTGGAAAAAAATAATGAGCTTGTCATTCTAGGATACACTCAAAGTTAGAAATTATGCCACCATATTTCTCTCATTCTAGGTATTAAGGATGGACAATAGATAATTCATAAGGCACTTGCATCTCCTGACTGAATATTCAATGGACAAGGGATAGAGCCTTTACCAGAAAAAGCATCATAGACTGATAAATAACCCATCTCAATCTTTGATAAAGGAGTTTCATATAATCAGGCCAGTTATCAAGGTACAAGCTTCCTCTTAAAGAGAATCGTTGCTCCCATAGAATTATGAGAATGCAGCCACAATTGAGCCTTTGGTTTCTTTGATAACACCACCATCGCACATGAATCATGAATGGTAAGATCCATCATTATTAAGTTTGTAACCAAATAGAGGAGGTCTCCATCTTATCCAAGATCCCCGAGATGAAAGAGTAATGATGAGGGAGGAATAATATGGGAATAGTGGCATGATGGAGGGAGAATTGGCAACATCCTTACATAACATACAGAGATCAAGAATAAGGTTCTGAGTTTTAATGAGGATACCCATAGAAGAGAAGCCTGACTGCGGATGGTGACTATCATTCCTGGAGGACCAAATTATTCGGCAACCAATAGTGAGGATAACATCCCTAGCCTTTATCTATACACTATAATGAGCCGAATTCTAAAACCATCATGTTTTAGAATAGACAATAACCCAAAAATATAATAAAACTATATATATTAAATAAATTCATAGGCTACTGTTAAGAAAAAACTGTGTGAACCTTCTCTAGGTCCACGAACACACCTTCATCTGAGATGATGTAACCCAAGAAATGTACCTTGTTAATCTAGAATTGACATTTAGATATCTTAGCCTATAGCCTAATATCTCTCAATGTACTTTGAATGATTTCAAGATGTTGGGAATGATCAACATAGTTATTGGAGTACACCAAGATGTCTTCCAAAAACACAACAAAAACCAATCAAGGTATGGGTGGAAGATTTGGTTCATCAAGTCCATAAATACAATAGGAGTGTTCTTCAGTCTGAACGGCGTCACAAAAAACTTTTAAAGGCCATAAATTCTTCTGAAAGTAGTATGCAGTATATCATAAGGTCAAACTCTCAACTAATTATATCTCAATCTTAAGTAAATCTTAGAGATGACACAATATCCTTAGAACTGTTCAAAGAGATCATCAATATAGAGAATAGGATACAAGTTCTTCAATATCATCCAATTCAACCTCTCATATTCAACATATAAGCATAATTTCTTGTCAACCTTCTTAGAAAACAAATATATAGAGTCCTAAGGAGATGTACTCGAATGAATCAATCCCTTATCCATTAACAATTCTAGCTAAGTATTGATCTATTTTAGAACTGTTGGGGACATTTTCTAAGGTGGAATAGAAATGGTCTCATTCCATAACATGATATCAATTGTAAATTCCACATATCTCTTAAGGGGAATCCATGATAATTCATCAAGAAAGATTTATAAAAATAGGTACACTATGGGTGGGAAGATATTTTTCTTCACAAACCATAATCCAATAATAGAATTGTGACCTAGCTAGTGAATTCCCCTAGTTTCTGATGAACTGGCCCTGTGTGGACTACCTGGATATCTCACTCCCCACAATGAATATAATTTTCACCCTCAAGAGATGTAAAGTTCACTCTCATGCGGTAAAAATATATTGGGGTCAGTATGATACTAACAAGTCCATACCCATAATCATGTCAAATCATGACATATTAAGAATGTAAAGATCTAAAATAAAATGATACCCCCCAACCTCTAGAGAACACCCCTTTCACAAATAGATGTCTCTCAATAATTCAACCAAACGTGTATTGATTATCATAACCCCACTTAAAAACTCCACCATTAGACTCAAAACATTCACAAGTTTTTACGATATAAAAAAATGAGAGGATATTGTATCATAAAAGGTACTAGTAATTATAAAATCTGTAAGAATAGTACCTCTGACTGTTGATCATCTGGCCTCTCTATCCACATGTACAGTCTGAATTTCATGTAAATGTCCTACCCCTCTTCCTTGTATTGTTGTCTGAATCCCCTGAGATGCATCACTCTACTTATATTGGTGTTATTACCAAAAAGTACCATGTCCACTACCTCGACGACCACAACCAATATAACTCTAGATACTAAACTGATATGGGGTAGAAGATCTCCTTACATCACATTGATTCAACATAGAACCTCCGTCACTACCCATAGATCAAGGGTTTTTATAATACCTCTGCAAGTGACCCATCCTATCATAATCTCGAAACTCCACTGGTTTTTGGGGAAATTGGATACAAATATGTCCCAAATTACCATATTGGTGGTAGTATATACAGCTACTACTTTAATTTACTAATCCATATCTATATCCACCCTCTTTTCTATCAACCTCGATGAAATTATCAAAGTGATTCTTCCTACTCTCAGAATACATACTTCCTAGTCATCTAGTAGAAACCACTTTCCCCCACTAGAATCATTCTTTAGGTTTTCCGCATATATGAAAGCTTTATTCACCACTTCTGAAAACTATTTCAACCGAAAGATGTTAACCAAGGACTTCATCTTTATTTTAAACCCATCCTAAAACCATTTCTCTACAGTATCCGCATCCCCTACCAATGTTGGAGAAAATTTCTATAAGTATATAAAGTGTCTTGTATAGTCCATCATGGAAATTATCTATGGGTTAGCCTCATGAAAAATATTGTCCCCTCATACCTAAGAATCTTAGGGGTAAAGTTCTCCAATAACATCTCTTAAAATTTATTCCACACCATATTCTCTAGCTATCTATCTCAATATTGGATTTCCCATCAACACTTCATCGAAACACATAAAATATAAGAAGTTGGTTTGAATATCTTCATAGAAGGAGTCTCTAAATGGTCAAAGATCATCTAGATAGTCTCAATACAAAACTCATCTTCCCCAGGTATACCCTCTTCGGTAAATTTTGAAGGGGGAATCAACTAGAAATCATGTGTCAGGTCTAACATACTCTTCACAACCCAACCTGGGCCCCTTTCCATATAATACATAAAGATAAAAAAGTTATCCCGAAACTTATCTCTAGCTTCCCCGCTCAACACTATCGGAGCCTCAAGTTCCACTAATGGAAACACATTTTCATCAATTTCCCCTATCGTCCTCTCAACAAGAATCATCATGGATGTATAACTCTACATTAAAAAAAACTTCTTAGGAAACATTACACATTATTATCACATTTTTGTAAGATGGATTCACATTAATTCATAATAAGTCCTGCCCCGAAACCTCGCCACAAGGTTAAAACCGAGGCACTATCACTATCCTCAACTATACTTCACATGGGTCATGTATCACATTGGGTAAAACATTGTCACATTTCAAATTTATATTTAAAAACCCATTTATCTATTTTATTTACCATATTCAACATCATTTTAAAATTTTCAATTTCACATTAGGCACCATTTTAATTTAAATTACACAAGAAAAGAAAAATATTTTCATTTCAACAACTCACCCAAATCCTTCTTTTCTATGCATGCCTAAAAAATGATGCATCTCACAATAATTGATGACTTCTTAGAATTATGAATGTATACTCAACCTTCATTACATGGTATGCCATGAATAAAATCTCAAAAAATAACAACATCACACAATAAGTGCATCAACCAATGTGAAATAACATCCAACTATAATAAAAAACACCAATAACAATAATCCCACCCCAGGTACTTGGGTTCTCTCCCATACATGAGTTAGATACTCCCATATACGAGATAATGACCAAGGCTCGACTCATCCTAATATTTAGTCTACCTTTCCCAAAATATTAAGGCAAAAGAAAAGAAAAAGAAAAAACCTCTGATACTATAGTGTGATGTACCGACCTGGGTGTTACATATCAGTTCCCCAAGCCAGTTGGCAACATGAACTTAGGAATAACTCCCTGTATGCCCAAGGCTGCTAACTTGCATCAAGGGTCTAATATATAACATGGGGAGACTATACCCTATTTTTAAAGTAGCGCAACATTGTAAGATGAATAAAATAATATATCCATAATAGATAAACAATAACCAAAATAATTCCATTACCAAAACATATGAATATCACAAGATGAATCAAATAAATGAAACAATATCTAAAAATGATATTGTAGATATGTAATAACATATATGTTTCATGTTTCAAGTGAAAAAATAAAATAAATACACACTAAAAACTCCCAAGAGGGTCCCAACATCATGTCAAGTTCCCCCATCCATGCTCCATCCCAACTCATCAATCTAACATAGGGGTATTTACCTTATCATTGGAAACAAAAATGAAGTCCATTTAGGTAACAGTTATTCATCCTAAGTAGGGTGTGAGTACAACTTAGTAGACCACCACCAATAGTGTCTAAAATAACATCCAGTCTATAATAGTGTATGATTTTTTATAAATAATAATGTACAATAAAGTATACAATTATCACATTTCATTATTCTTTAATAAACAACATAAATTAATAATTTTCATGATAACACCCAAACCATCAATACCTGCTTCTCCCTATTCCAGAGATCGAACCATCCCCAAGGGATATAATATATCAAATCACATGGTTTTTACTTATCATTTCAATTAAATTTCACATTCACGATATGGGGGCCTAGAGCGGTAGTCTGGAACCCCATAGGTATTTGGAACATTATTCCCTATCCCACAACTCAGTGATAACATATATAAAAATAAATATATTGGGGGCCTAAAGAATAAATTTGTAACCCCATGGGTATTTGGATCATAAGTCCCTTTCCAAAAACTCATTTCAATCATGTCGGAACACCCCATGGGTAGATAGAACATTCAAAATTTCCATTTATCAAACAATCACAAATCATAATTAAATACTTAAAGTATATCATCACATTCCATGGGAGGTTATCTGTTTCACACATTCCATTAAGAACCCATTTCACAATTCCTATTATTTTCTATTTCATAACCCCATGATTCATAAATTCCATAATCAAAATTCCAACCAATATTTGTTGCGAAAACATTTACCAATTCTAATTTCAATTTCCCTAAGTTATACCCATTTCATTTTCACATGGAAATTAAATTAATTGATTCAATTTATAACTAAATTTCCCAACATAGTAATTGAAATTTCATAATTACATACTCACAATTTCAATGAAGACTATATGAATTGATAAATTGACCACCTACCTAAAGGTTATTAACGGATGTTTTCCTAACCCAAAGAAATCCATTTGATGTAGAATGATCAAAATCAAAATGACATGAAAGATATTGGACCAATACTGAAGATCAATATCCAACAAAACATTACCCATCCAAACCTAGATCTAATGTTAATGACAAAAAATGATATCATCCTTCCAAAAGATGATATAAATATGAGACTGAAAAAAGAAACCAAATCAAAAAAAGGCATACTAGTTATTATACCCCAATCTGTGATAATTGAAGATGAATAAATTGATATAAAATTGCTGAGAGACACCCTAGAGTCAACTGGTGGGAGTCTTCATGAATAAATGAAACCAAAATGAACTTCATGAAATTTTTTAATTTTATTCTGGGTGATTTACATAGTTTATAGTTATATTACACATCATGTAGTTATTTTTAATAGTTTATGCTAAAAACCCATCACCTTGGGTGATTTAATCCTGATTAAATATTACACGACATGCAATAGTATTACATTGAATGTAAATTTTATAAAGACTATTTTTCATCCCAAAAAATAAACTTAAAAGATCTGACTACCTCCAAATACTTCCAATCCAAAATCTAACCCTCACCAACACTTGAACAAAATAGAAAACTCTAAATGGAATGTACCTAGAAAAATAATTGTATCTTATACGAGAACCATGTTACAACCACTCCACTTTCATCAGAGACAATAGTTTATATAGGCTATAGAAGATTCTCCTCAACATTTTTCATTTATTTATACATTACAATATATGAAAAATGCTCTAGAAAGTATATGTATTCATCAATTTAATTATTAGTCTCCCACATCTTTTATATAAAGAAATGGTATAACACAAGATAGATTACAAGGGAGGAAAAATAAATGATAAGATTTTATCATTTTACCGTAAGTTACATGAAGCAATATGTCATGCATGAAAATCATAATTTTCATGAATTATGAAATTATATATATATATATATCACATATATATAAAAGGATTTAAGGAATATCTACTTCAATAATATATAAAAATCATATCCAACATTCACTTTTAAGATGATAACTCATAAAACAAATCATAGTCATTGTTGAATGTAACTAAATCATATGTTGTACCTTGCATGAAACTCATTATATACATGGTATTCCATTTATAATAAGTATTCTAAATATTTAAACGAATGAATACATCTATTCATAATATAATAGTTATATTCATCAATAATAATATTGGAAAAAAACTATATAAATTATCAATTAATAAATTTTTTACATGAGATAAACATTTATGAACATTTCATAAATATGGAAAATTATAAACACTTTATAATTTAAAAATAATCTTATTGACATTCCATTACATGTAAATATAAATACTCAATATTTATTTATATTTATATCAAAAATATTATAACTTCATATTTCATTATTTATATGGTTTTTAATAATAATTCCTTTATATTCCAAAATATGTGATATTTCTTAAAACTTTAATAATCATATAAAACTTCCATATTATATATAAATATTTTACATCCCCAAAATATCAAATATTATTAAAATAAGGTCTTTTTAAATGAATAACTTCTATTCACCTTAATGAAAAGTTCATAAATTAACCTAAACACCTTTATATTTTATTTTATTTTTTTATTATTTATAAACATTACTCTCTAATAGTTTTTTTAAATTTTTGAATAAGAAATTTAGGATTAATTTGGAAACAATTGAACTAAAAACCAAAGCTTAAACACAAAACAAGAAACAATCCATATATATGATACTACAACCCACCAAAACATAACCAAAAACTTTTTTGGATTGTCCAAGTTGAACCAACCCATCCCAATGTTGATACTCATATTATATAGTACCATCCAAGGTCAACGCCCTGAGATCTGTAATGTCACAACATTTTAGACGAAAAAATTATCATGATAGGAACCTTATACTCATTTCCCCTTTCACGTCATCTTAGATCATCACTACCTCATGTGCTAACACTATTGAAAATTCCCACCCACTAAAAAATTTAGATTCAGCGAGCAACAAAACTCCATTGGAAAACAGTAATAAATAAAAAAACACAACCACCTTAAGAGAACTATTATAAAAGTATGAACCAAAAACAAAAACAAAAACAAAATACCTCATTGATACTTCACACTGAGGACATGAAAACTTATGTCACAATAGAGAAATCACCAAACACGACACTACACAAAGCTACTTGGAACCACAGGACCTACACAAAAGATGAATCCAATTTATAAACACTTTATAAATCAATTTACCATGTAAATAAAATTTTAAATTATATCATATCCCCCAAAATATTGTTTGTATGGTTAAAAACCCCTTTATATTTTTATATTTTAAATAGAAAACATTTTTTCTTCAAATTATAAAAAATTATGATCATTTTTCATTAAAATTATGATGTAGCCTATCATCAATGATGAAATTATCTAAGGAAAACCAATAAAATTTTCATTGGGAAAATTAAATTCATGTTGAGCTTTCATGATTCATAATTTTAAAACCATGGTATGTTTTTTCCTAGATACTTCATTATTTTATTATATAAAACACATTTCTAAACTCACCATGATAATTTTTTTAGTGAACCATGGTGTAGAATTATCATATTTACATTGATATAATTTTTTTAAAATAATTACATGTCCATTTTTATAAAAACACAACAAGGTTTTATATAATTTATAAACCATTAAAATCTTCCTTTAAAATATGTTGTGGTTATAAAAAAAATCATGAAACAAACTGTTAAAAATATCATGGATCTAGAAAAACAATTTTTTATAGATTCTTCATCATCAAAAACACAATCCTAAATAATATGGAGGTGTTTCCAATACCACTTAATAGTTTTTTAGGGGAAAACACTTTTCCAAAAATAGTAAAAAACAGTTAATCAAAACCCAATTTCCCTACTATCTATTCAATTTTATTGGATAAAATAAATTAAACATATAATAAGTTCCTTGTTTTATAGATACTCTCTAGCTAAGATCCTAAAAAAATATTAATAATGACAACTAAGAAGTAGATAATTAAATAATTCCTAAAAAGGTATCCAATATATAAAAAAACCTATAAATTATTAGGAATTATTCAATCTTCTTGAATGTATGGTATGACTTTTTTTAGTGAGAGAGAGAGAGAGAGATAAAGTTGTGTTTAGAATATTTTCACAGCACTATCATACTATATTTAGATTCCACACATTATAGTAGGCTTGAAACTATTTTTATAGTCATATAAGAATACTCCTTGTAACTCTGTAGTGGACTGGTTAGCTCGAGTAGGTAGAGTAGATGGGGATCATATTATCTATAATAGCATTGAATCTCTACCTACTAAATGCATGTAGTTTATCAAATGAGATGCTATGGGGAAGCACCATCTCATGCCTCCTTGACCGTCCTCCCTCTATTTGTTATTTATTTGTTATGTGTTTTTTATTTACTGCTTCTGTACCTATTATTAAACAATAAAAATTCAAATTTCAGCCTGTAGCCCGCCAAATGAGGTTGGGATTAATTAATAAAATCACGTGAGACTGACCACTATTAACTATATTTAACTAATAAAACTTAATTTTAGGTTATTTATTTGGGAGAATTAGTTTAATTTAATATTATATTTATACAGCCTATATCCTACAAAGATTCCACCGAGTTGGGGTGGGGTGGGGGAGAATTAGTGGTATAAATTCCTTTTCAAAATTATTTATTTTAAATTAAACCCTTGTTATTGATTAAAGACAATATTATATCTTTATAAACTCTCCCTAACCCATATGAATAATATTAAATGCAAGAAATACACATTAAATTTATACAAGGTTTGACCTCAGTGTGAGAGCCTATTTTTTCATAATCGACCATTGGTTGATTCATGAATTTTATTATCACAATATACTTATAGTTATTATAAATGCATATAAATTGGAACAAAAGATTTAAGTAGGTATCATCCACTTACCATTGCAGGTCGGTGTCATCCACATCCCACTATTAATTACATAGAAATGTTTAAAAAGGAATCATATGTTTTTAAAAGATTATCCCCTCACTCTATGAAGAATCATATCTTAAAAAAATCATTGGATACCAAAACATGAAGAAAAGACCTTCTACTAAATCAAATTTAATTTTCTGGATGAATATAGTATAAGTATGTCAGCCATTACTCACACTTATTTGGGGTGACCTATCCATGTATGAGACCATGCATGTATGAATATGACCTCTTTTATCCTTAATAGAAATCACCTGGATTAACAAAAACTAGAACAAATTCCCTCATCACCCTCAAGAACAATAATATAATATAGGTTGATATTCTCTAGGTTATCACTCTTCAATACAACAAGTTATTAATTGATCTCTCAAAATTCTTGAACACATTCATTTTATTCAATTATACTTTGTTTATTCTTTATATAATAATCATAATATATTTCAAAAATTATTATGAAAATTACCTAGTATGTTTGGGTTGAAATGAGTACCCTAGTCAACAACCTTGATTTTTCATCCCATAAAATCATAAATGAATGATTTCAAAGATTTAATCATCAATATCCAAGAGTTACAAAATATCCTTCTAATCACATATTTTGGTAAAAATATCATATTATAAACTCCATGAGTCTTACAATAAATACCCCCTTCATAACATGTGTTAAAATAATAAGAATTCAAATTTTATTCTACCTCACATGGCACTATGATGGGGAAATTTTTTTTATGGTATAGAGAACTTATCTCATCACGCAACACCACATTTGGTTATATGATAAAACCAAAGCTCAAATAAAAATACATTCAATTTACTGTGATGTTTTATCGATGAAGAATAACACATGATCATCGGCTGATTTAATATCCAAATTTTCTTATTTTTAAAAAATTAATCATCTTTACAGTCTCTCTATCATTAAGTGTACATAGTTATGTCTCAACATACTTAATATCTCATCCTTATATCACCATAAAATTCATACTTATGGTCTTGGAAAATTATTATTACAAAATTTTGTTTATAGAATGATGCTTTAGTAATGATACCTAGGAGATAATGCTTATAAACTGAATGAAATCATCATTATGGTCCCAAAATTCATATGGATCATAATTATAAAGTATCGTCCTAAGGATAAATTATCCTTATAGTTCTGTAAATGATCCTTACATGTAATTATAAAATGATACTTATGGGGATTAAATACCATTTCCATATTTTGATTCCATACTACCTAAATGCTTCAATAACCAATTCCGCTAATCTAAAACTCTTATCAACCACTCAAAATAACATCTCAAATTTCTCATAAAACATTTTAATGAAGTTTGATAGCAAATAAAAGATCTGCAACAATTATAAGGACACATCAATCTCCCCCTTTAGATTTTTTATCAGCCCATAAAACTCTTCTAAAAACCTCTTCTTAAATTTTAATTTCTTATTAAAAAGAAACCAAATAACATCCTTTTTCAAGAGATAAATATCTTAAAACCCCAAAAAACGTTAAACTAGTGTTTTTTGAGAAAAATACATCTCTTGATGATAAGAAAAAAAAATCAATAGAAAATATGTTATCCCCATCATCATGGGAACTCACTATTTAAAAAACCAAATTTTAAAATAAAAAAACCAATGAAAGACAAAATATATGGAAATAAATTCACACTTTGACATAACTCTAAAATATATCCTATGTAACTTCTAAGTAAAGAGTTGTGCATTTAATTCTCTCCCTTTGATAACATAATCCTAGGACCATTGGGGGTTCTACAAAATCTTATTAAGAAATATGAAGGGTTTTAATACCCATGTTTAACCTCAATTCTCAAATCTATTCTTATGGAAAAATTTGGTGTAGATTTTTTATAATTGATCTCGACGTGGAATAAATTCCTAATTTATATATCTATTTTCAAACTTTTACTTGATTAAATGAAATATGATATCAATATTATTGGAACTTGAGTGTTGTATAAGATTTTTAGAATGGTCTATAAAATTTTATAATCATAGTGAATTATGATAGGTTTCTCAACATTCACCCTTGATTCAAACAGCTTTACCCTCATCTAAATCATTTGAGAGCATGAACTTGTTATAAAAATATATTAAGCCTCTATAGTACTCAGTGTATGAGAGTTTTTTTTTTGAAATTCCTACTCACACATCTTCCTTCTAAAGGAAATATTCCACCTATGGTGGACCTTCTATCATCACAATTACCTTACCAATCAACATTAATAAAACTGGATAAATTGAAGTCTCTTAATCTCTTATAAAATATATAATAAAATTTTATTCCTTAAATTTATTTAATAACACTATTAGAATCCATATTATATGAATCTTTGGGGATAACATGATATCTAGAAAAAATTCTCACAATATATACAATATCAAGTCTAGAAGCTATGAGATAATGTAGGATACTAATGATTTTTTCAAAAACTATTTAATTTATACTCTTACCATTATCATCATTTGATAATTTAATCCCAGATTGAATAGGTGAAGTCACTAAATTTGAGTCCTATGTCTAATAATTAATTAAAAATTCATTAGAATATTTTTATTGGGATTGAAAGATAAAGTGTTTAGTGATCAAAACATACAAAACCAGGAAGTATTTTAGCTCACTAAACATAGAAAATTCAAATTGATGCTTCATGTCCATGGAAAAATCATGAAAATAATTCTCATGATCATATATAAAACTACTATCATAATCATATACTATTATAATAAGTATATCTAATTTCATTTCTTTGATTTACATGTTTTTGTCCAATTTTCCTTTGATTATTTATTATTTCTTCAAGGAAGTTTCGAAATTTGAATACCAGGACCTCAGGGTCTTTTTTAGACATAAAGAGCATGTTTCAATATATACACACTTGTTACATTATTTTCAAGCACCAAACCATCTGGTTTCTCTATTTATATTTCTTCCTCTAGCTCACCATTTAAGAAATTAAACATAAAATCTATATAATAAAGTTTGTATTGAATGAAATCCTCTATAACAAGGAATATTTTGATTTCCACCAACCTTGAAATAAGTTCCAAATTCTCTTTAAAATCAAATCCCTCAATCTGATAATAAACCTTGCTCAAATGTCTAAAATTATTACTTATTACTTATACTTTATAGTTAAACTTTTTTCTAAAAAATTTCTATAACCTAATGATAGTTTTGGAAATATGTCTTAGTATTAGGCCCCAAGTAGAAATCTTCTCATTTTGATTAAGATCCTAAATAATTGATTTATTCAATTCCTTATTTCCAACATCTTCTACCATTGATTTTTGTTAAAATTGAGAAATAAGTGAAGTCTGATTATTAAGCATCTTCCTTCAATTAGTTGGTTAGGCTTATAGTTCATCAAATGTTAGTTTTCTCTGAGTTTGGACAAGATTAGTTTGATTGCCAATAATGTTTTCTTCTTCCATGTGCCTCTTCAATATTTGATACTATTATTTTAATTTCAACATCCTTTTACTCATAACTTCTTTGGTTATATTAATCATCTTCTTATATTAGTTTATTCTCAATTTGTTTTTCATTGTTCTACCTTACAATCTACTAGCTTTATTTATCACTTTCTTCAGAAACTGATACATCTAGAGCATTACTTTTCGATTGGTTTCTAACTATTTTTATGTTATAACTGTTAAAAAACTTTTTTATTATTTTATTCCAGTACCATTATCATTTCTCATTAGAAAAAAAATCCAAGAATGTTACCCTTATCATCCCTTTCTTCAAATTTTACCTGGTTTGAGTCTTTGATTTTGATGATTCATGGTCTTCCAAATACTCTGAAATAACTCACTATGCTATTACTTTTATAACACATTTCTTATGAAGTAATATTTGAGTATTTTTCTCCTAAAGTCTTAATTTAAAATGTGTATAACAATACACACTACATCCCTCAAAAATAATTTATCTCTTTCAAATTCAGAAAATATTGTTCTACCCATTTCAAGTAAGATTATAATCATTCTTTCATCAACCTCATTCAATTGAGATATATAAGGGGTTATATATAGATGTATAGTGCCATAATTTAAAATATTATATTCAAATAATATCCCACAATATTCATTCACATTGTATTTTCTTAATTTCATAATATGAATGCCAAGCTCTCTTTTAACATATCTTCTATATATATTTAACATATATACTTCCCATGAATTGTGATTCATAAATAAAAATCATTTCATTATTCTATAATCATAAATAAATTTGATAAAATATAATTCAACTTTAATTGAATGGTTTCACATAGGTCCACAAAAATCCAAGTGGATTAAGTCAAGAGCCCTAGTTGATTGTGAATCCACTCTCTTATGCATCCCATAAACTATATTTAATTTTTGATATCTATTAAAAAATAATATATATATATATATATAGAATAAATCTAGGTAGTTCCATTTCAACATTTTATTTATATATTTTAACCAAATTATTTTAACTAATAAAGAAAATTATTCTATTATAATTTTTTTTCTTCCCTAAAACTGAGATGACATGAATTACTAGGTTATCTAATCTTAAATAAATCCCCACTAGTCTACTATCCTCTTTTAAATATCCTTCCATATTTAAATTTATTTATGATAAAAGTGTTATTATTGAAGATCAACTAGTTACCTTCATCAAATAATTTAATAACACTAAATATGTTATGTTTATGATCATCAATAAATAAAACATCTTTTGAGTTTATTTTTGATAGATAAATTTTAGTAGAACCAATTCCTTTTATTTTTAAAGTTATATCATTCCCAAAGGTTATAAAACCTTCATCATGTTACAAAATATTTTATAGGACTTTAAAAACTCCTATCATATGTGAAGAGTATCTACAATTAAGGATCTATGTCCTAATTTTCTTTCTATCCTTCAGAGTTATCTCCAAAATCAATGATTTTTATACTTTGTTTTTATTTGATGCCATTATTTCTCTTGAAATATGTTCTTGTTGACCTAGAAACATGGTCATAAATTCTTATAAATATTAACCTTATAGGAAACAGCTTCCAAACATCTTCTCAAGATAATCAAATCTACTTTTCCTAGGAACACAAGTTTCACTTCCATATCCAACCCTCTTCTATCTAGAATTTTTTATTTTATTTTATGAGTGAATCCCCTATAAAGAACCTTATTTGGTTCAATTAAAGTGAAATATTTTACCAGAAACAACAATCAATTTTCCTATATACATCGTAAAACCAACAATATCCCTTGAATAATGTTCTCCAATTAAAATATTGTCTTTGGCATGAAACTTATTCTTGCTATTTGTTTACAGAAACAACCTTCATATGCTTCGATGGTAAAGAATAATCCTTCTTCTAAATTTTATCAACTTTATTTTATATAAGTGTATTATTTTCATTATTATTATATACCTAGGATTTCTTAGCTTTTTCTTTTAATCCCAAATTATTAGATGAAATTTATTTGTTTTTATTAAGAATTAGTGGTGCATATTTTAATAGAACATTATTTATATAATCTATAGTTGTTTGTGATATTCTAAACATGAATTTAGTATATTTTTCAAATTAAATGTTTATTTTCACATGGTTCATTTCATATTTACAAAACCTTGAATCTACATGGATAATATTTTCTTATTTAAAAATGAACTTCTTCTTAGATTCTTTCATCATTATTTCCCACTTAGGTGGTTTTACTTTGAGAAGTTTTATTTCTTTAATATATTCATTATATTTATTGTGAAACACATTTTCACAACTATTAATCTTACTAATATAATTATTAAGATATTTTCCCTCAATTTTGAGTTGATAATTTCCATCAAGATAAAAATTAAGTTATGTACTCAACACGTGAATCATATAGCCATCACTTTCTTCCTCTTATTCATCATTGCTTGAGATATATTACTAACTTTCAGAATATGGCATAAATTTATTGTCTCTTATAGAAAAATAGTCCTTCAAATAAATTCTTGATTATTATTGTATTATTTATATTTACTTATCATGATCCTTTTCTTCTTATTTGAAATTTTCTTTCTACCTTCATCATATTTTATATGGTTTTTAGTAAATCTATTTTTAAACTTTCTTTGAAAATTTCCTTCAATTCCTTAGATTCCATGTTTTTCTTATTTAATGGAAACTCTATATAAAAGTTTCTAATTCATAAATATTTAAAAAATATAAGTGTATATTT
The DNA here is from genome assembly GCA_963277665.1 of Viscum album. Taxonomy (NCBI): domain Eukaryota; kingdom Viridiplantae; phylum Streptophyta; class Magnoliopsida; order Santalales; family Viscaceae; genus Viscum; species Viscum album. The sequence goes on along the minus strand of OY728159.1, from coordinate 685,870,034 downwards.
TACTTTGTATTTTCATTTTCCCTTCTTGATACTTTTATATATGAGATCCATGAGTTTTTGATGTTTTTAGTTATTCTCATCATCCCAATCTGAGTCACTTAAGTACTCATCCTCATACTACTTGATCCTAAATTTATTAATTTATTTAAAATCCATATCCTCCTTATAATTTTTCTTAAAAACTAGTACTTTTTTAATCTCATAATTTAAGAGTGTATTATGTAACTCATCAGTAGATATATCATGAATTTATTCCAAAATTGATGTATATAAGTAAAATATATTTGGAATGTTCTTCATTAATTTTTTTTACCATAGTTTGATCATCCATATTTCCCCCATAACCACTGATATTACTATATTTCTCATTCAACCTTGTGAAATAGTCATCAATATTCTCATTTACATCCATTATTATATCTTTAAAAATTTTCCCCTAGATTTGTAGTTTTTCTTTTTTTTTTGTTTCCTTATTACATATTGATAAGCTTATCCCAAATTTACACATATTCCTATAACCCCATCACCTAATTTTACACATTTTCAGATAAATATGATAGTGTAACATTAATTAATTTTCCATCTATCTCAATATTCATCTTGTATGCAAATTTCAAATCATTATCCCTTATAATTGATGAATCGCCCACTCTGACAACATCACTCACTTCTAGTATTTATGATTATTGATATGGTAGCATTTGATTATTCCACCAATAAAAGTTATTTCCAATAAGAAATGTAACACATATTATTTTTATAGAATTATGATTCTCTATGAAAAACCTTAGATGAGTAGAATCTTAGAAGAATCCAGTCTTATCTTATATGACTTGTAGAGCCTAGATCATATAAGGATACCACTAGGGTGAATAGGTGGTATAAATTTATTTTAAAAATTAGTTATTTTGAAATATACCCCTATTACCAATTACATTCAAGATTGATTCTCTAGAAACTCTCCCCCACTCAGATATAAAAATATAAATGGTGAGAAATACATAAGAGATTTTTATAAGGTTTAGCCTCAGTCATAGAACCTACTCCTTTATATAAAAAATTTTTGGATGAGTCACAAATTTATTATCACTATATAAGTTAAATTATTAAAAATTCAGATCAATTAGCACACAAGATTCAAGTAGGTATCATCCACTTATCTTTACAAGAATATGTCATCCACTTCCCATTGTTAATTTCATAACATTGTTTAGATAATAACCAACTATTTTTAATTGTTTATTCCCTTTATCTTTATGAATTGAATCTTAAAAAAATCACCAGATTCCTTAACAACAAGAAAAGATCCACTTTTGAAAGTTATTATAATTATTAGATGACTACAGTAGTAGCACATTAGCCTTTCCTCACACTTCTTAAAGATGATCTATCCATGCATGATAGAACGTATTAATGAATATGACCTCCATTTTCTTGAGTAGAAAGTGCTTGGGTAAAAAAAAATAGATTTTTTTCCATAAAATCCTCAAGAAGAAGAATGTATAATAAATAAATATTCATTATTTCTCTCTCTTTGATAAACCAAAGTATCATTAATTGTCTCAAAATTCTCAAATACAACCACCTTCTCCAATAATTCTCTTTTTATTCTTCAGATAATACTTATAACATATTTCCATAATTAATATGGAAATTTCCAATGATATTTAGGTGTAATGAGTTCCCAAATAAACTCCATAGATTTATCATCCAATAGAATCAGAAATGAATGAATTAAATATTTAATTTTAAATATCTATGAATACCACAAGACCCTTATTATCTTTTATTTTGGTCAAAAAGTTTATATTTAAATATATGAGTCCCATTAAAAGATTACATTAAACTCATTATAATTAAAATTACATTATTATTCACATGGTATTTTGGTGTGGCACATTATTTTGTTGCATGAAGAACTCATCTCATCACACAACATCACCTTTTTCTTCCTGTTTCATCCTCAACTTAAATCACAATCCACTCAAATCACTATGATGTTGATAGATGAATAAAAAACCATAATCATTTATTGATTTAATCTCCAAATATTCCAATTTTTCATAAATTTATGATATTTATGATCTATAAATTTGTAAGGGTCCATCATTGCATCTCATCATTCTTATGGGTCCATCCTTATAGATATATAAAATTTATCCTTATAGACATGGAAAATTATTCTTATCAAATGATACTTATGGGATGGTGCCTATGAGATGATGTTTATGAACTTGGTGGAGTCATAATTACAGTACCAACATTATTTGACTCATCCTTTCAAAGTCTAACCATAAGGATAAATAGTCCTTACTGTCCTACAAATGATCCTTATGCATAAGGAAAAAAATTATGTTTTGGATTCAAATGAATTTTCCATATTTTGATTCAAGAATACCTCAAATGATTCCACAACCTCTTACACTAATATTTGGGACATTTCAACCACTAAAAACACTTCTCAATGATCTCGTAAAATATTTCAATCAAGTTTTACAATAAAGACAATATCTTTGAAAATTCAAAGAGAAATTCAATATGTTTGGCTTTATGGTTATTTTGGTTTACATTGCCTTAATCTCTATTAGCGAAATGGACTTACATGATTAATATAAAACAATTGTTCCCTTGATATATCTATGAATTATTACACTATTTTCGTACATACATACCATTGATATTCACGTTCTCTATTCTATGCACCTATTCCAGTAATGTAGTCCTATTTGGACAACATATCGATTCATGGATGAAAAAAGAGATAAAATAGTTTTTTTTCAATTCCCATTGATTAACCAAAATGTGATGTTGTCTATTCTTATTCAATTATAGATCTTTATCTATATCTAGAACCACCACCATCATCTCCAACATTGTTGTCATTCCCCTATAATCATCTATTGGCCACACCACCATTCTTTAGATCCCAAATCATTGTCACCTTTGTATCTCAGTCCCCTATTTTCCATTACAAAACCTCCTTCTACTGACCATGTCACACAACCCCTACCACCTCCACCTCCATACCCCATTCCACTATTTGTGTAATTTACCCCATGCCTCCACTGTTGTTACCACCCTACTTCCACTTCCATATTCTGAGCCCCCACCATCGGTATCATTGCTACCATAGGGTACCACACTATTAAAATATATATACCCTAAATTTGATCATGACCCCCACACTCCATCCCCAAAACTATTATCACTACATCCACTTCCATATATTTGTAAATATTCTTATCATATTAATCAATCACAACATCACAGATCATTTCATATTGCTACTACCACATTGAATATTTTCTTCTGATATTTCTCCACGATTTTTTTATTTTTAGGAAATCGTATGTTTCCACTCATCTAAGTCCATTTCAGAACCGAAACTAACTCACCAAAACTAACCTTATGTAATCAGTTTTACATTGTTCTATTTTTTATATAAATTAGTTTAGTTTGGATTTACAACTAGATTCCATTTCTAAATTGGCTATTTTTACCATCCTAACTAGTCATGACTAAATCATGCTCACCCCTAGCCTTGATGCTCACCTCCAATAGATAATATTTTAGATAATAACATCAATATTATATAACACACATATGGGAGGAATTACCCACATAAATCCTATGAAAATAATAGAAAAACCCATTAGTCAAATTTATATAATAATTAAATAAAACAAAACCCAAAATTCATGTCATGTCATCCATAAATTAATTCTAGAAAATAAATACCCAAAATGAAACTCTTATGGAAGAATCTTCATGAACACCTACTAAATCGATTGATTACTACAATCTAGAAATGTATGTCCCTATCACCAAATATCTTATGAAAATATTTAAATTTAGAATGTATATATATAGGGGTGAGAATACTTGTATACTAAATAGAATCCTCCCCAAAATCTCTCATGCTAATATGGAAGTATCATACTAATACCTAACTGAATATACAAAAAAACTGACTCATTCTATAATAAGGTTAACTAACACCCCTCCCCACCAAGGCTCACTCACCCAAATCCACATACAAGATTAGTAACCCAATATCAAAAAAATATAGGAGAAGGTACTCAACACCCACTTCCCCAATAAACTAATCACTCTCATGCCTCAATGATATTTATACTTGTTCTAGCATCCCTTCCATATACAGATAACCACATAACCACAAAACCACACATTATCATCATAGCCACAACTGCATAACCATAGATCCACCACTAGTAAAAAATATTTTAATATGAAAATTGATGTGAAATACTATTGAAAAGGTTGTTAATTTATAATATTACTATAATCAACATTAAAAACATGTTTTAAATATCGATTATAGTAAAAACTGGTGTCATAAACTCTTAAAAATTATAAAAAGTCACTACTAACTAATAAACAATTTTTTTTATAGCCCTAACAAACACATTACTCGTCATTCTATAAACCTAACCCCCTCCTCTCTTAGTTGAGAGACCTATTTCTTTGATTGGTACTCATTGCCAATCGGCAACCCTATCTATTGTTTATTATTGACCATCATCAAGTTATACTCTCTCGTTTTAGTTCATCCACCTTCAAATCTCCTCTATCATAGTTGTTCAACCAATTTTGATATCTCTCCATCACTCCAAATTCAAATATACTCTACTACATATTGGAAGTCATATTGTATTAAGTCTAAGGTTTATTTGATGGGTTTTTATATTTTATTATAAATTTTGATATTTTAGGATATGGAATTATAATACTAAAAATATAAGTTATTTTTTTATGATGAATGTTATGTCTTTTTATTTTATTATTGAGTTTTTTTCTGAATTTTTTAAATTTTATATCAATATTTATTATTTATTATAATTTTTATTTGATTTGATGTAAGAAATTTATTTCTCTTTAAATTTAATTAGGTGTAGTTTTAGAAGATGAATTTCTATCATAAATAATTTATAATTTTTTACTTATTTTTTCAAATATTTTATTTATTTTGATTTTGAATAAATTTATTAAAATAATTGAAATTTTAATAATTATTTTATTTTAGATTTTATAAATATATTTTAATAATAAATATTTCATATTAGTATTAATGTGGTTGTTATGTTTTTGAGTTATTTATTTATTTTGATTTTAAATAATGGTGTTTAATAATTATAAATGAAATAATTATTTTATTTAAGTTTTGATATTATGATTATTATTAATATTAATATATTTTTTATATTCTCAACTCATTCATAATTAATTTATATTTATCTAAATACTTTTTCATGCAATAAGTATTTTGAGAGAGAGAAAAACCATTGATGTCATATTTGGAGATACAAAAAGATCTGTAAATGATTGAAATATATGGAAGAAATTATAAATATTTTTTGAGATTTTCTATTGGATATATCTTAATGTCAAACATAACATTGATGTGATACATGATAATAGGTAGATTTATAATTGTTTTATTGTAACACTTTTAGATATTAAAGGTAATAGTAAGGATGGTTTCAATGTAAAACTAGACTTACTATTACTAGGAATAATTTTGATGTTAACTCTAACTCTTAAAGGAATGAAAACATATTTTCCTTTGGATTATAGTATATTATCTAAGAGAGAGAAAATCAGTTTTTATCAGTCTCTATATGGTATTAATGTTCTCAAATTGAAATATTCAAATGTGAAAAATGCTATCATGAAAATATTTGTAGTTAATGGGTATAAAATCTCATGATTTTCATGTTTTTATACCAAACCTATTTATAGTTTCACAATGTAGAATACTATTGATATGTGTTTTAATTTACATCATCAATGTGTGTTACTTTTTCTATTGTATTTATAGAAAATGTGATGGATCCAAATTCATTAAACAATTTTGATAAAAACATAGTCTATATACTTTGTTAACTAGAAATGTTTCCATTTTATTTGATATTATGGTATATTAAATAGTTTATTTGGTATAAGTGAAAAAACATTATAGACCCACATAATTATGTTGCATATATCATTTTTAATTATATATAAAGATATTAAAGGAGTATTTTAAGAATTCACATTAACCAAAGGACATTATTATTGAGAGTTATATTTATGAGGAGTAGTTGAGTTTTATATGAAAAACTTGTGTAATGAAAAGCACATGAGTATTCCAATTTCATGCAATGAGGGTGTTAGTAGTAGATTAAAGGTAATTAATGGCATAAAATTAATGTTTCTAACATGTTAACAAATAATAGAGGAGCATTAATACATATTAAATAAAAAATATGGGTTTTAATCAGATATAAAAGTTCAAATTAATGAATTTAAATAATTCTATTTGAAGATGAAATATATATTAGAAATTCATGAGGATAAATAAAAATTTATTGTGTTCTTTTAGAAGAACATAACTATTAATTTAGTGACATTAGAAGTATTGATATAGTTAGTTGAGTGATCCATTTTTTAAATGTGATAACTTGGTATAGGTATAAAATTAATGGTTAAAATTTGTATACCAAAGACCAAAACAAGAAAACTGGAGTTCAAAATAATATAGAATTGGTTTTCATTGAAGTAATGCATTTTATGCATGAAAAATAAAAAATATTTATGTCTATATCAAGTGAATATTATGGAGATACTGAATAAATATAGTTGATTAATTACATTAATTTTGAGTACCTATGTTCAAGTATAAATTTCTTGAAAATAATAATAACACTAAAAATTATGAATTTTGATTTACACTAGTAGATCTTAAGGTATTTGGATACACAATTGACACTTTAATCGTGGAAACAAATGAAAGAAATCTATATTTTTATCAATAAATTACTAGGGTTTATAATTTTTCAAGGAAATAAATAGTCTTTTGTTGATGATAATGTTAATAGCGGTGAAAATTTTTTTGAGATCCCTACATCCATGATAAGATTATCATAGGATACTAATTTCCATGACATAGAAATGGTTTTTTCTACTCAAAATGATCATAAATAATTAATATGGGAAAACCATACTTAAATAATATCCTAAGAGTGTAGGTGCTATATAACTATTTCCAGTTTAACTTTTCAAATATGATGCATTAATTTATTTATAGTTCAAGTCTCATTGGTGGGTAGGGGCTTTGGCTTGTAATTGAGGGATGATTGTCTTAGGGACAGGTGTGACACTACTTGGACGATGATCAATGGTAATGATAAAGTCCCATTGGTTTTTGAGACAACGATTTTGTGTCGGGATGCAGTTGGTGAAAAGGATAGATATAGGGGAAATTTGTTGCAACTAGTGGAGGACGTGAGAATAGGTAGTGAGGCAGAGGGAAGCATAGCAGCGGGTGTGGAGACCCTTGGCACTGGTGTGGAAACACAATAGGTTCGCCCAATGGTGGTGGATGTGTTCAGCAAGCTGAAAAGAGATCTGTCCAGTTCATCTAGTCGTGGTGCTTAGGATGGAGGGGGAGATTACTAGCCATAGGTGATTCATGCGGAATCCCAGAGGAATGGGGGTAAAACAATCCCGGACTAGACGTCTTTTGAAGGGAAGGTGGAAATCTCTGGTTTGGTGGCTGAGAGGACATGGGTAGGCAGTGTGAAGATGAGAAAGGGGAGGCAGGGGTCTGATATGGATGACGTTGTTCCAAACAGAGGTGAGGGAGATGGAGCCGGTGGGATGGATCACAAATAGAGTGTACACCGGTATTCTGCTGATGAGGCTCTAAGCCTGAAGAACACTATGGGTCCCAGGAGAAGGAAGGGTAGGAAGGACTATTCTTCACTACCTCCTCCTCTAAAGACTCGCTCGGCGAAGAGGATGAGTGGCAAGAGAACTGCTATGGAGACTTTGAGTCATTTGAGATCAGGGGAGAAGGATTTTCAGCCCTTGGTTTTGATTTTAAGCTCTGAAGAATAAGTGATTGAACATGTCCTATTTCTCAATTCTACCGAGGAGGAGGTTGCTAGAATGATGGGGAGATCTCTAGAGATGTCCCTTACTGAGGAGCAATATTCTTAGATTGAAAAACAGGACTCAATTTTGGTAGGGGGATTCAATCATGGAAATATCAGTGTTGAGAAATATATTCAGACTTGGGATTAACTAGTGTCTATTTTTGAGAAGCATATATTGGAAGAAGCAAAATTAATATTATTATCCTTAACATTGAAACTCTTTAGAGAAACAGACACGGGTAATATTAAATTTCTCGTTAGCGATGTTGTTTAAGATAATGGTTTTGGTTGTCCGGTGTGAGTGAATGGGTTGTGTGAGCTATGGTTGCTTCGGGTCATCTATTACTTATCCTTGCAGTTCAGTTTATGCTTGTTTTCAGCATGCTTTTGGATCTGCTCCAGATGGGGATTAGTTCATTAAGTCTTCACTTATGTAGGTATCTTAGAATTGGATGATTGAGAGGGTATGTCTTTGCCATCGGTTCCATGCCCGTGCTTCTGCATGGGACTGCTTGCCGAGGGGTCTTGTGTCAGTGAAGTCTTGTTGTTGGCACACTTGCTGGTTTGGGGTGGTCTGATAGTTTTCTTTAGTTGTATTTGGTTTCTCACTTTTCCCATAAAAAGTGTTTTATAATAAAAAAGTAATTTTCAGTCAGTAAATCATTTTGATAACTATGCTAACATAATTTTATAATACTTTTAATTTCATTATATATATAGTACAATTTTATTTCCATATTTTACATCAATTTTAATAACACTTATATTTTTTTCATATACAATTTTATTTCGTGTAAATATTGTTAGTTGATCAGATATTATTAATATATTTAAAATTTATTTATATGTAAACTTTAATATTATTAATTATATGATTTATAGTTATTAAATTTTATATATCAAAATATTTATTTAAATTCATTTAATGTCATTTTTTACTAATTTCTTGTTAATTTTATTTATAGGATCATGTCCGATCTAATAACTGAGTAATATTGATCTTCTTGATATGAGCCTCTATATTATTCTTCTAAGGAGCCCCATCATTCTTGTATGTATTAAATACTTTCTTAAAAAATGTATGAGAAGAGATATAGGTTTAGTAAATGTGGAATTACATGTTTACTTAAATTATCCCTTGGATTTGGAAAGGACTAGAGGACACCAATTTATTTTGATAATAATAGTAATACCATTGGTCTAATTAAAAAATAATATAAATGTTTTGTAGATTTACAAGTTTTCAAAAAAAATAATATTTTATATTCTGATTAGGGGTGTCAATTGCATGATACAAGATCAAATATGAGGTAGTATAACAGTAAAAAAATTATTATTATTTTATTTTTCATAAAAATATTAACTAATATAGATATTAAATTTTATTTTCCCTCATTTTTAGATGAAATTTTATTTAATTGTTCCAACAGAAATTAGGTGATGATACTTCTATTTTTCTATAAATATATGTAGGTATTTTAAATAAATATTAACTCTTTATTTCATTTTTAGGTAAGGAAAAAAATGAAAATCCATGTCAACTTTATGGATTTTCAGATGAAGATACATGGAATGACATTATTGAAATCAAACAATATGAATAAATATGAATCATTTCTGGTAAGTGTAATGTTAACTGTGTAAATTCAATATATATACATTTATTAAAAAACTTATTAATTATTTGTTTGTTCTTAAATAATATTCACCAAGGAGATCTAATTAGGATATACAGTTGAAGATTGTATACCCTAATAATTTATATAATGGAGAGTATGTACTACTTAATATAAACTTATAGTGGAAATTTTTTATAAATTAAGAGATGAGTCATTAAGAACCATAGAGATTTTCCCCTTCATCCGTAACCTACCTCAATAATGGAAAAATTGAGGATGATTAAAATTGGGAAATAAATTATCAAATATTTAATTTTATAGATGATAATATTATAATAATAAATTTATGTTTTTTATTAACCTTTTATAAACATTATAACTATGAAATACTTACAAAAAACTATTTATAGGATGATATTGTGGAGACAAAAACACAAGGTACCTTTAAATTTGAAGGTAGGAAGGATTTGTTGGAGGTCATTTCAGAAAATTAACTGCACTTAAGTCATGCACATGGATATTAGGTGAGTACATGTTTTAGAAATGTATTTGTTCATCCTATTACTTTATCAAGGGATAAAGAAATTAAGGGTTAAAGAGATAATTGAAAAGAAAAATTTTGGTAGATGAGTGGGTTGATAGAGTAATAGATTAAATCATCAGCACCATTGATTTTTTCCAACATGTAGAGATAGTTTCAGACTACATACCCCACTCCTCTATCTCTAATATAATCTTCCATCTACTTTGAGTTATACATTAAGGATCCCTAGGATAATGTTATAGCATATGATATCATAAATTATATAAAGGATACCTTAAATTATCATTTTTCAGTGTTGAATAAGCTAATAGTTATTATATATGATATTATTGATGCACTAGCTAGAGTGTTATTCCCCATTGATGAGGTGGCTATATTTAAACAAAGTGTCAACAATTCTTTCTTTGGACATCTAAAATTATATATCATGTAACACCCCAAGTTTTTATGACTTTTTCTTTTTTGAATAAATTAAATTTATTTGATAGAATGTTTTATGTAAAACATAGAGTTAATCTTGTGTTACACACAACATTGAGTTTATCTTGCATTACACACAACACTGAGTTTTAACAAAACTGCAATATATTATTAATATTATTAAAATACAACTATTACAAACTATTCTTTAAACATAGAGATATGAATAGTAATAACTAATTTTTAAATATTAATTATATTTTGTTTTTATAAAGAAAATATATCGATAAATAGGTACTTAAGTTTTAGAAAAGTCTTTATACATTTCAAAAATACTATTTTCCAAGAAAAATGTTTTTTATTTATTTTTGTACATAATAATAAAATTTATTTTGGAAAATTTGAGAAAATTTATATGATAAAAAAAATAATTTTTGAAATCACCATATGCAAATTATTTTAGGGGGTATATTTAATAATTTTTCAAAAGATTAAATTTTTGATGAACTGTGAAAAATTCTGAATTTTAATTGAAAGCAATCATTTTGATTAGATTATTTGCAAAGTAAAATTATATTTTAAATTGTTTTTATAATAAAATTAGTTAAATTATATATATATTAATAAAATTAATTTCATTTTAATCAATTTTATATTTAATTTTGATATAAAAAACTTTTCAAAATTTTAAACATTTTCTCTTTAAAAACCCCTATTTCTCATCGCGAATGCAGGGTTAATTTTAACTTAAAAATTTCCATTTATATGAATAGACTTTGGAAAAATGGACTCAAAATTTTTAATTATAATAATTTATATTATATAATAAGTTTAACAAAAAAATTTACAAAATATTACAGTCAAAATAATAAAAAAAAATACCACAGTTAAGGTAAAAATGGGTATATCATGGTGTTAAACTAAACATATAAGGGTTAAAAAATCCCAAAACATTTCTGAAACAGATTTTTTGGACATATTTCGACCCTATAATATCTAATTATCAATAATAGTGTATATTTTATCCTTTTTTAATGATAAAAACATGGGTAGACATTTTTCTTTTCCAAAAATTACAAGTGTGCCACTCACCTCACTTATAAAAGGCAGTGCTTATTCTCTCCTCTTAACACCATAAAAACCTTTTGGTTTAGGAAATAACTAAACAATAACTTCAAAAAATCACTAATATTATCCTATAATAATTATTTTGTACATAAATCCAACCTAGGAAGGCTTTTCGACCAAAATTAAGGAGAATACTTGAAGAAGAGGTGATGTTCTTTAACGAGAATTTTTATTTTATTTCTTCCTATAGATCATTAAATTATTATTAAACCATGATTTTATAATAAAATAATTATATTAAATAAAATTATATTTTTTTAGGTTAATTTCATTACCTAAAACCATCTCCACTACCATCAAATGGGTTACGAAATCATCATTTGTGTGTATGATAGACAACCGCATCACGAATCGATGTAATTCATTTTTTCCATTTCCACCACTCAAGGATGGAAATAATGATGTATTTATTGTTTTTATATGATATTTATGATATTATTATTCTTCTATAATAATTATATCACATGTTACTTATTATTTTCCATTCTATGGGAATATGTTAACGTTGTTCATGTGTATGGTGGACTACTGCCTCGCGAAGCGATGTGATTCATTCATGCTTTACATGGAATGAAATAAGGATGGGTTTAATGAAAATATGTGGCATATAATAAAAAAATGATTCTATAATGGTAATATATTATTTACCTTTATATCTTTTAGTCATTCAATAAAATTAAAACAATATTCATGTATAGTACGACCTACCATCTCCACGATTGAGGCATTTAGTTTTTTATCACTAAATTTTATTAATTAATATAAATAAATATAAAATGAATATATATAATATTTATATCATGTTAAAAAATCCTAATATGATTAAACTATTATTTAAGTATTAGGTAAAAAATAACAAGTCAAAACATACATGAAAAACAAAGCAGTTATTGCCTAAAAGGTGACTTTAACTAGGAATTGTTAATAAACCAATAATAAAGGTCCTAATAAAGTAATATATGGAATGATATGTAAATATGGTTTTATAATAGATATATAATAAAATTATATTTATTATATATGAGGTTTGAAAAATTACGAAGGAATTAAATACTTAAGATAAGGGATTTATATTCTCTCTTTTATTTATGGGAGACATATGCAAAGTCACCACTCGTTTATTTTGGGTGGTGTATATACTGAACATTTTACATGTTATATCATAAATATACTCGTTTTAATGATATTAAAAGTTGAATTTTATGTTATTTTTTATTGTATCTTATTATACAAAATATTACTAAAGTGGTAAGGTATGTTTGTCTCAATTTTAATTCCTTGAGACATATGTTATGTTATGTAAATATATTATTTTATGAGGTGTTTATGCAGACCATTTGATGTATAATATCATTAATTTATTTACTATAATGATATTTTAAGTTTCATTTAATCTTATTCCTTCATTGGGATTAAAATTAAAAGGTACGAAGGTGGTAATGATTTTATGTCACAATCTCATCATTTATCGAGAATTTTTATGAGTATATTCTTGATGATGAAATATTATGATCCATTTCTCAATAAACTCCTGAAAATTATTATACTATATTAATGTCATGATAATATATATCTTCCCTTAATTTTCATCTCTTTATGTACTCAATAGTTCAAAAGAATATTTTTATTAAAAATCATAATTATTTCTCTCTTCGGTCAAAAACTCGTTTTTCTTCCAAATGCATGTTATTTCTAAAAGTTTTTTCAATTTTTTTTAATTCTAAAAATTATTCAATGATGGGTTTTTTACCCATGTTTATTTTTTTTAAAAAATTTTTGGAAATGAATCTTCATGTCATTCTCTAAAAAAATTCTTATTTATATTTTATCAAAAATATGAAAGGAATATTTATTTTAACGTGTATAACATAAATTAAATTTCCCACCTTTATTACCAATACTTTCTTTGAATCATCCTTTATAATTTTTCAAGGTTATTTTCAATGAAAAGTATTTTCAAAATTTTTTCTATTTTAAAAAGTGTTTTTCAAAGTGGAAAGGATATTTTCTTTAATAAATTTTTTAAATGATTTTTAGATATTCCTTTATATGTTTTCAATTTTATTTTAAATGAAAATTAATTCAAAAATATTTTATTATTTTTTATTTTTTAAAATTTACTTTAAAAGAAAATTTATATTCGACATGAAACATTCCAAGTTATTTATCTTTCATAATTATTCTTCTTTTAAGATGACATCGTGTGATGAAACTTATATTTTGTTAGATATATGAACGAAGGATACCATTATTACTCTTTAACTAAACGTTTTATAATGAAAATATGTATATGAAACCAATTTCTATTTCAAGGATTATACCATGATAAAATTATTATGAAACCCACTTCTTTTTCCAAATTTTATGCTATTATTAAATGATGAAATTATTATGAAATATGTCTCTTTTCCATAGGTGTTGATATGATGAAATTTTTATGAATCCCATTTCATTTCATGGGTCATGTTATGAGGAATGTTTTAGGAACGTGTGGCATGTGTATGTATGATTTTCATTATGTGATGGTTTGGACCTATATCTCCCTCCAATGAATTGGGTAATAATTTATATCTTATGAGATAGATATAACTATAATGGGTATTGGACCTGATTCAATAAAGGAATTTGTCTACTATGATGATCTTGGGAGTGAACCTTCACTACTACGATTTTTGTTGAGAGAACTCATTCAACTATGATAGCCTTGGAAGTGAGCATTGAATACTATGGAAATGATTTTCTATGCTTATGTGTATATAAAAAAATATATGCATTACGCCAATGTATTCTATCATGGATAATGTTCTTTGATTCCTTTATGATTCATGTCTTATGAAGTACCTATATTTATGACATGACTCAACACTATGATCTTTGATATGCAAGGTATGGTTTTCAAATTTTAGGATTATATCATCATAAACTTATGTTCATTGTATTCTTACATATCTCACTTTTTTACCCTTACTGAGCATATGATCTCACCCTTTATTATGTTTCCTTTCACCAGTTTATGAAGAGATGTATAATATATGGTATGTCTAAGAAGGGTTGTAGTTATGAATAACATAGTGTGAGATAATGAAGTTTACTTATGAACCTTTTTCCTATGTTTCCATGTTGTCAAAGGCATTATACCTTTATGACCCTTAGGTGTGTGTTTGTGTAATGTAGTTAATATTCAGAAAAAATAAAATAATATTTATGTATGAAAATCAAGTGTCATTATACATCAAGTGAAAATTGAGATATGCATAGTGTATATTTTTTATTTACTAATATTTTAAAATTTAGTTGAAAATTTTTAAATACATATACATATATATATATATATATATGTGTATTAGATAAACCTAAAAGTGAAGAACTCAATGTTGTATAGAAAACAATGAAACATTCACTTCCTATGATGGGGAGAAACATTCAGAAACACATGATCACTGATGTAAGAATCTATAGGTCTCCTCCTCTGATCAACACAAGAACTTTGATAGTACTAATTAGCCTTCTTCCACTCATGAATCACCATTACCTTTTGTATCATACTCTATAACAAATCTAGTATAAGAATCGAGGAGACTCTAACATTGGTTCAATACAACTGAGATTAATAATGATTCTCATACAATTCCTTGGATAAATCCATACCAATGGATTATTGGTGACTATTGGGGTAGGTAAATTCACTCAAAGGCAGGTGCTTCACCCACAAACCAAAAAAATCAATAACACATTCATGACACATGTCTTAAGTGTCTGGATCATTTGTTCCATCTCACCATCCATTAAAGGATGAAATGCAGTTATAAGAAAAAACTAAGAGTGAAAAGTATAATAAATACCTTTCTAAACCCATCATTTAATACATGGTCCATGATCAAAGATGATCATACTAGAAACCCCTTAAATCCAGACAATCTCCTATTTATATAGGATTCCAATGCATCCACCATACTCAACTCCCTGACCACCAATAAAAAAGATGACTCCATCAATTGATCCATAATCACCCATATGACATCACATCCCCCTTGAGATCAAGTAAAACTAGTAAAAATAGTCTTTCAATATTTCCCACCACTTCCACTATGGTTCATATAGCGGCTACAAAAAACCAAAAGAAACATGATGAAAAAATTTCACCGACTAACATACCATACACCAAGACACAAACTCATACTATTACCTTATTATTCCTAGAATATTTAATTGACTCATAAAAGCATGATACATCTTGGTTACAATATGATTCACTTTCAATGGTAATATATATAACTCATAAATAACTACCTCATGTAATACTGATGGAATAATTAACTTCCCCTAAAAAACACCTGATACTGATCATCCTCTAACCATCATTTATATGAATCTTTAGAGATAACATGATCACACTAAACTTCCATCTAAGGCTCTCCTAGCTATGATTTATCCACCTAACACATCATATATGGTTGCACTATTATCTGGCATAGGTGACCTAAATCACTGACTTCCTCCATATCATGATGTAATACTATAATATCCTTTATCATTCTCTATGATTCTCTATACTCCCAAAAAAATATTCACATGTCTTCAATCCTAGTTAATTAACTACTAGATTCCCTTTATCCTATGAATATAAGATATCAAACCCAAAATACCAAAAGAACATCATCCATTGTTATAGATATAAATTCAAATAATACTGAGAGAAAATGTTTTATAGGCTCTAGTAAACTGTGAAGACCACAAGATGCTCCTTGATAAGATAGCATCACGATATCTTTAGAGTAAAAACTACTTCTACCAACTCAATATCATGAGTATTATATTTGAAATTATGTGTACATAATTTATGAGACCCATAGAAGATTAAAACCCTTTTTTACATCAAACCCAGTCTATATTGAGATAAGAAGCATCATATAAAATAATGAATATGACTCACTTCGAGACAGACCGGGAATAAAATACTTATATATTACATCATTACAATTGAATATCCATTATAACTCAAAAATACACAAACTCTCATGAAATAAATGTTTAGTGAATTTATATTTTATCCACATAAACATCTTATTACACAATAGTGAATCAATATCTCCCGTAAAATTCCACACATATGAATGATTCATTAACATATTTCTGCATACAAATTCATATGTAAATAGGTAAATATAATAAATTAATGAGGTAAAATGATAAATAAGTGAAATAAAAATTTTATTTAGATATAAATTATTTATCATTAGATTATGAGAAAGTGAGATGCATGAATATATAATGAAAGAAACAATTAAAAGAATAAGATCATGGACTCATAAGAAGTGACCAGATAATAACTTAATCAAGGATCCTTGTGTAGAATCCATAAGGGTAACCTCAAAAAAATAACATATACTATAGAAATAAGAATAATAAATCATAATTAAATAATAATTATCCATGGATATATCACATGGGAATGTAAAACCATCAAATTATCATTATTATAGCATAATATATACCATCAAATAGGTTTGGGAAATCATAAGATAATAATAGTGAGCCTTGGGAAGAATAACCTAGGAATATGGAATAAGTATATAAAATCACAACATATTTCAAGGTTAAGCACCTATACTATCATAACATAGTTAATACAACCTCACTACCTACACCCCATACCACATTAGATCAAGCATCACCTCCAGAAGTTTATAACATAGTTGGTTGAGCATCACCACCCACATCCCATGACTTAGTGGACTTAGGAAAACCACATATGTCCTATCCTAATATTATGAGATATAAATATTTTTCCAAATCATTATAGAATATATAATTCAAGGCTCACCACATGAATAATAAAAAACGTACATATGTGTATCATATGAAATCAATCATACATCAAAAATTGATTAACCCATAAAAATGAAATGGGTTATATAACATTCTTATAGGGTACCATATAATAATAAATCAAAAGATAGGTATAATTATCCCCAAAATTTAATCCCTTAAAAGAAACAAAATAGAAGATAACATTGAGGTATATTTATAAAACATAACTCCATATATGATAGATCATTTATATAGAGAGAGGAAAATGTAATTTAAACCGTGGAAATAGATTTTGTAAAGGTTTTATAATGTTGTAATAAAATGATGTTATTAGTCACTTTAAAAATAATTATAAAATAGTAAAAATTTAATTTTAAAACATTATTTTAAAATTAAAAGTCTAAATAATTGAACATTGAAAAAGATATAAAGGTTAAATTAAAATAAATATGTAGTATAAGATAAAAAAATATATAAAAGTGAAAAGAAGTTCATTTTAATGATTTTAAATAGTTCAAAGGAAACCTATATTGATAAACGTAATATAAAATTTTCTTTCTAATAAATATAAACGGAAATATTAATTTTAGATAAGAGAAAATAAACTTAGTTTTCACAATAATAGAATATTATTTTTTGGTAAAAATAAATATAGACATGGAAGATAAAAAACCAATATAAAGGATATAAATTATTCTTAACCATGATACTATTTTATTAATCAAGAAATAAACCAAAGAAAAATGTTTTTATATTATAATATAATTTCTTCATAAATAAATAGAAAATAAAATATTAAATAGATAAGGATATGATATAATAAACATAGATGAACATAATCAATGGATAAAGAGTGTGATCCAAGAAAATAAAGATTGAGTAAAAAATTCATTATGAATTAGGGAATGTATGAATCAAAATATAAGCAGATAGTGAGATAAAAAAATGGAATTTTAAATCCCATTAAAAAAATTTTTATAATGATAAAATATATGTATGGGGTAGTATATGCACCATTGAAATGAAAATAGGTGCATAAAATTAAACAAGCCTAAATGAAGGAAAATTGAGATGAAAACCTCTTAGAACATCAAATATTATGAAGTAATAATCAATTAAAAAAATTAGATGAAATATATTTAAATTCTCAAAAAATAAAAAAGAGATAAAATGTAATACAATCATAGGGTAGACTAAACTAAATATAGAATGACATATTCAAAGAAGAAGGTGTAAAACACAATGGAAGGAGAATGAGTCAATAAAAACCCTTACCTTGTAATTGAAAAAATATCTTAAATTCATAATTATAACAAAATATTACTATAATTTAGGTTTTCATAATCATTTATAGTGGATGTGTAATAGCATCATTCATTTAGGTTATAAAACCGACCCAAACTAGAATGTGTTTTAACAAATGAATGATTAAGAATATGAATTTATATGGTTGTAATATCATTTTTATATAAGAATATTGATCCTAAAAACACATAATTATATTGGTGTATATGATGAAATAATATTTAAGATAAGAATATAAACACATGTTTTGAAGATCTTGTAACTTAGTTTGATGGAATCACCCCTTCGCGCAATGAATTCCTTTAGAATGAAGGACTTGATACTCTTTCTTGTAACTAAAAGCTACCAAAAATGGGATAGGAATATAGGAGAGGTTATTTTTTCAAGTATTCAAGATAAAACTAGAGTATAGAAGTGGGTGTAGGATATGTCCTTTTATATGTGAAAATGAGGGATGTTTCATTGGAAATATGAGTTAGGTGAAGGGAAAACAAGGAATAACATGATGGTTAGGTAATGAAATATTGGTACAAAATGAATGTTGGGATAAAATACCCAGAATAACTTATATAATCTCTAAATATCAAATAAATAATATAAAATTAATTCCATGTCAATTTACCCCATTTTCCTCTTTTTACTTTATTTAATTATTCACTACATTAATTTTTTTTTAAAAAAAATTTAGACCATATTATCTAATTTTGAAATTATAAATAAAATTTTTGAATCCACTTAACCAAATTAAAATTTTAATAATTAGAAATTTAACTTTTATATGAAAACATTAATATATAAGAAACAATCATTTTTTATAAAAAATTAACTTTCTAAACATTAAGTGTTCTTATTCATATTTCATTTCAATTACTAATCTGTACATAAGTGTTAAGATATTTTTTATAAATATAAACATTAAATTTTATTAAAATAATCCTTTAACCATTACAGATTTATTTTGTTAAAATAAAAATGCATAACACACATATTTTTTATAGAAAAACATCTTTTTACAACCTTAAATAATTTTAACTTTATTAGTAATAAATTATTAATCAATGTATTAATTTTAATTAATTTTATTATATATATGAAGAATAAATTTCATTAACTAAAGATGATAAATTTAACTTTTAAATTATAACATTTAATATATAATAAAAAATGTTTTTAAATAATATATATTTCATTTTCTATAAATGATTAAAGTAATATACCTTATTATTCATTAATTATTTACTAGATGTGATTTATTTTTTTAATAACAAATAGTATAATTTTATCAATACATTTTATTGATATCATTCTTAACATATGTTAAATTAAATAAAAATTAAAAATTTGTAAAAAAATATTTAAAATAAAAGATATTTTATCAAATGAATTGATATTCTTATTTAATTTAATTTTTCTATCTAATAAATTATTTATAATGAAAATATATATTTTTATCTTATAAATAATTATTATATATATTTACTAGACACTGATAATTTTTAATTATTGGTATGTTTACTATATTACACCCAACATTAATATACCCTTTTATAACAATTGAATAATGGCTATATTACTCCCATTACACTCTATAATTCCTCTCATTCTAACATTTCAAATTAAACCTCTCATTCCTTTAATTTAATTTTACAGATTTATAAAATGCATCATACTTTCATGATGTTTTCCTCATTATAGTTTTAGTTATATTAATAGTGATTCCTAAGGTGAATTTGATCCAAAAAATTTCCTAGTTGTAAAAATAATATTTTTTTTATTTACTGTACCTTTTTATTTTATACACTTTTAAAGGATATAATCATACATGGTATATAATAATCCATTATATGTAAAACTTGGTTTCATGTACTTTTACTATAATGTTCCTTTATAAGTGAATAATGTGTTTTTAATTAGATTCATATGTTGTATAAATTATTCCTTACTTAATTTTATATTAATTATAAACAATAAATAAAGTAACTTAAAAAAAACCCAAATATGGGATGTTCCAATCTCCCCCTAAATAAATTAAATCCCAAAAATATTAACTTCCTCTAATGAAAATAGTTATGGGTATCCTTTAGATATGCATGAATCTAGATATGAATTTTAATGATATCCCAACCTCATTAGGTTATGTAAGAATAGAAAAATCATTATTTCCATCATAATAGGAATATTTTTATATTTTTATTTATCTAATCCCTTTTTCTAAGAATGATTATTTATTAGGCGGTAAGACTTATGCTTGTGAATCAGTTTTGAGAGATATACCATTTCCCGCTTCATTTAGAGTTCTTGTTTCCAACTAAATACTAAAAATAAAATGATTATAGTAAATAATGATAATATCATATAAAGTCAAAGTTTAAAATGAATCCTTAATTTCCTTATCCAATAACACCTTCATTTCAACCTATAACACTTTTAACACAACTTATAACTCTGTTAGTTTAACCTATGGAACAATTGGGTTAACCTATAACACTTTCAGTTTGATTTAGTTTAATTTATGTTTGGTTCTATTATAGTCCTCAATATAATCCTTAAAAATATCTAAACCCTACTCTGATACCAACTATGATGACCTGTGCATAAAATACATAGATATTACACCATTACACTTTATTACCCATTACAACTCTGAATTATACACACTCCCAAAACCAAAATTATTTGTTTCTTTAGAGACAAGATATATAAATATATTATTGTACAATAGTGCCTCAACATCTCCTAAAAAAATCTCTACACAATAATTCTTTCTAGACATAACCCTGTATGTAAATTCATATAGAAATGGGAAAACATAGGAATATAGTGAGATCAAATTCTCATAAGGGTGATAATATTACTATCAATGAGGCCTAATGTATTCATCATTATATTATAAATAAGTGAGAGATGTGAACATGGAATAAATAACATGGTTAGAGGAATAAGATCATAGATTCATAATAAGTTATTTTGAGGATAGTATAATCATGGATCTTGACATGGAATCCATAAGGATAATCCTGAAAAAAACACATATACCATTGAAATAAGAATAAAAAATCCTAATTCAATAATCATGATCCATTTTGAAATAATAGGGGAATGTGAAACCATAAAAAGGATCATCATCTGAGTTTAACCTATAACATGTAATGGGTGTAGGAAATCAAAATACAATAATCATGATCCGTGGATAGTATAACATAAGAATTTCGCATAATAATATAAAATCACAACAAATTTCAAGGTTAAGAACGTATACCATCATAAAATAGTAGATCAATAACAATCACCCACATCCCACAACATATTGGATTGGGAATCACCACTCATGTACCATAACATAGTTGATTGGGCATAACTATGCATGTCTTATAACATGATTCACTTGGGCTGGCCACCCATGTCATATCATGATCTGATGAAATATACAAATTTATTCACCATATTGGATGGATATATAATTTGAGGCCCACCTATAACATGATAATAAATAATATATATTTTTGCCACATTAAATCAATCATACATCAAATATTGACTAAACCATGTAAAAGAAATGGGTAACATAACATCCTTATAAGGTATTGTATAAAAACAAATAAAAATATCGACCAAATGATACCTACAATTAAATAAACTAAACTAAAAATAGAAAAACAGAACATGGAGGGTGATACATGAAACATAAATTGATAAATGATATACCATTTATAAATAGAGATAAAAAAGGAAGAGAAAACATCAAAATAGTTTTTTATTGTTTTGGAAATATTTTTATAAAATAATGTTATAATTTACTTTCAAAATATTTATCAAATGATGAAAAAATAATTTTAAATAATTTTTTAAAAAGTAAAAGTCCTTGTAAAGGAAACATGAAAATTAAATAAAGGTAAAAGTAAAATAAATATGAAGTGAAAGATCAAAAAAATATACTGAAGTGGAAACAAGATTATTTTATGCAGTTTTAAACTGTTTTAAAGAAACCCACAATGATAAATGAACTATAATATTTATTGGTGGATATTGATAAAGGTAAATATGAATGGTAGAGAATGTAATATTTACTTATATTTCAAAATAAGAGAAAGTGGTTTGTGGTAAGAAAAAATATGAACATGGAAGAGAAATAACCAATATAGAGGACACAAATTATTCTTAACCGCATTGTATATTTATCACGAATGAAATCAATTGAAGAAGATGATTTTTATATAAAAATGTAAAAAAAATTAAAACAAAGTCACAATAAATATGTTATATATAAGGCTATAAAATAATAAAATTATAAGACAATAATGAAAGAAGAAATAGTATGACCCAATTAAATGGATATTGAGAAAAAAATTAATTATATTTTGGGTATTATCGGGATAGTATTATCTCAAAAATACTCTATGAATATTATTGATTTTGATTCTCATAAATACCCTTGTTTATTTTACTAATGAAATTACTTCAAGTATTTTTTTGGATTGTATTTATTGATAAATTTTTCATATTTAGGGGTTAATGTTTTTTGTCTAAAGTGTTTTAGAAATGATTTTACATAATCTAGAAACATTGTTCATACCTTAGGTTTGTAAGTAGAATTTATGGTTTCCAAACCCTACATTTAAAGTAAACATATGAATCAAATTCCCTAGGTTGTTATAAAAGTATGGATCAAAAAATGTACTTTTTAGAATTAGCCATATGTTTTTTAAATGAATGTATGGTTCAACAACCCAAAGATTATAATTTAATCATATGTTGTCAACCATACTTTCAATGTTAATACTAAATTTTACTTATTCAACTATGGAGTTGAAATTAAAGATATTATCCAAGATTTCTATAATGGTATTAAAGGGGTTATTTAATATATTTTAATGATTCTTAAATACTAATTATAAGCCTTATATTGAATAGATTCAATCGTTCTTATTTCTGATGGAAGTTAAAAAAATTCATTGAATGTTTTAAATTAAAATACTCATGAATTGTAGGCAATATTTTTTGGATCTATTTAATCAAAAGAAAATCGAGTTTCTCTTGATAAATACCAAGTGTTATATCATTAAAAAATATGAGTACCTTTTGATATAAATGAATGTATTTTTTATTTAGAAAAGCTACACTTTAGAGACAAACATTTTATGATCTTGTGTTGTTTAGCTATTATTATATTATTGTTGTTACCATAGTTCTATTGCTATTTTTCTTCAATGTAATTTGCAACTAGGATGTCTTTGAATTTGTTCTTTCTTAAATACTCTTATATATGAGGAGTAATATCCATTATTTTTCAATTTATGCTAAAATATTCACTAAATCTATTTCCCAAAGAAAATAAAATAATATTTATTTCGTAGGGTATCGTCTGCTCGTACCAAGTTGTTGGAAGAGGGGAAAATTCTTATTCCAAGTTGGGGGTATTTTTATTCACTATGAAAGAATGAGAATGATATATAAAATTATTTTTGTAAAGTTTTAAAATACATGCACTCAATTGTGGAGGTCATATGATAAGAGGAAATATTAATTGAAAATCACCAAGCTCACTAAGAGAGAATTGGTGGAGTTTACTAGGGTATCTTTGTACCATGAAACACAATTAAAATTGTTGTGTTCATCTTATCTATTTTTTGCAGCATAGCTTTCTTAGAGAACAGAACATTATATATATTAAAAAAATATAAATAAGGATAAAATTTGACTCAATTAAAGATTTTTAAAAAGTCATAATTCACCCCCTCTTCTATATATTTTTACTATTCCAACCTAAAATTGGTTTCAAAGGAGTGACTTTTGAAGAAGTTTGATAACATCTAGAAAGCTCGAGTAAAAGGTCCACACAAAGATAGTTTTTGATAACTAAAATTAATGAATTAATGTCTATGATTTGTGGTACTTAATGGTGATAATTATGGATTCTAAAAATAATGCATGATTATGAATTTAAATAATCTTGGATTATAAGTTTACATGAAGATTTTCAAACCTTATGAGATTCCTGAAGAACCAAAAAAATTGGATGCTGCTAAAGAAGTCGAGTATGATGTCAATTCAAGATCCATTAATGCTACTATATATGGACTTGTTCTAGATGAAGTTAATAATTTATCTCAATGTACCATTGCCTATGAGACATGGAAATCTATCATTGTTGCTTATAAAAGAACTGATAATTTCAGGAAATTACGATGCAACACTACAAAGCTAAAAATCGTCACTTTTAGAATATTTGATGGTGAAATAATAACTAACATAAATAGAATATTAAATGAAATATTTGATGGTGCTTCTGCCTTGGGAGACCCAATTAAATAAGAAGATCAAGATTTAATAGTTCTAAGAGTCTTATTCATTAAATGGAATGGGATATCTACATCAATCAAAAAATCAACTCATATCTCATAAATGACAATGAAGGAATTTATTGGCACTCTAATTATATATGAAGTTGAAATGAAATATGATTATGAAGATCATAGGATAATAAAAAGTGATAATACTACTCATTAATTTACTTCCCAAAAATATAAAAATAAATGAAAAGAATATGTTGTATTATTAAATAATTCAGAATACTCAGAATCTAGAATAGAATTGGCTCATCTTGCCAAAAGATTTAATAAATTTTAAAAGATGAATAGAGGATTAAAAAATTCCTTCAATAGTATCAAGAAATATGATTGATGAATAAAAGAAGTTAAATTATATTAATGTAATAATATAGAACATATCATATCAAATTGAACATAAATTAAAGAAGAGAAAAGATAAATGGAAAAGAAATAAAGGAAGTATCATATGAGAACTTAATATGAGCATAAATAAAAAATAGATATGAAGAAAACTTGGAGTGTATCTGACGACCCCAATAGTACTTCTAAAATTGATTTATAAAAATATTTAAACAATTTGAATGCAAATATGTGCTTAATGGATAAAGAATAAGAAGAGGTATAATCTTACTCATCTTTTTCTTCTAATTCTGAATGTTTTTCTAATAGTAAATTATCTACTTACTATTTTATTCTTGAATAATAGTATGAATATTTTGTAAAAATATATAATCCAATATTTTTTTATAATTCAATTTTAAATGAAAAAAATATTCCATTCAAAAATAACAAATAGACATAAAAAAATTAGATAATCTATCTCAAACTACACTATTCATTAAAACAGAATTAAAGAGATTCAGGATAAAGTAAAGTCACTCAAAATAGATGTCAGTATATTGACTAGGGGATACGAATATCTAAATAAAATTATTAATAAAAAAATTCATAAAAATGAAAAATATGTAATATTAATCAATGGATAAAAATAAAAATTACAAAGAAATTATTTTGTACCTAGTTTTTAGAATAACAACATATCAAGAGGTGTAGGTTTTTTTTGAGGAATTAAAGGACATTAATATTAATAAATATTGTTTGAGAAACACCCAAATCAATGGAATAAAAAGATATTATTTTTCTAGAAATATTTCAGAATATATTCGTGTACATTTTGGAAAAATTAGTAAAATCTGTTTACCCAGATCTTTTCTTACTAACATAGTTGGACCCGAGAAAATCAAGGTACCAAAACAATATTTTATTTAAATGTTTTTTAGGCAAATGCTCATATGAACAAATATTTTGTATGGTATATAGATATTTTCTACGCATGACACATGAGTGGAGACTCTTCCAATTTTCATATATTATCAAAATTTGATAGAGGCATGGCTACCTTCACTGATAATGAAAAAGGAAAAATAGTTGGAGTTGGATCAATTATAGATCCAAAATCAATTTCGATCGACAAAGTAAAATATGATCAAGGGTTTAAGAAAAATAAGATAAGTATATCTCAACTCAATAATGATGGTTTCTATATTAATTTCTCTAGTAATTCCAACTCTATTTTTTAAGATAAACTATATAAATTTAGATCGCCCAAAAATGAAAACGTTCATACTTTGGATCTTAATTCCTTATGTGAAGTAAAAGTGAATTTTTTAACTACTAATAAAAATGAATCTGTAATTTAGCATAGGATACTTTTATACTTTAATGTATTTTTTCCTTAAATTATATAACAAACACTTAGTTTTTTTTTCCTTGTCTTAAATTAATAAAGATGGATTTTTTATGCATTCCAAATATGCAAGAAATACAGGTCATCCCTCAAATATATTAATAATGTTTCAACATCCAAAACATTAGAACTTATCCACGTATACTTTTTTGACCATAAATAGAAGAAAAATGGTCTATAAGATCCTATATATTGGTTTTTTTTTATTTTTCAAGATTATCTTTGGTTTAATTCCTAAAACATAAAAGTGAAGTCTTCTCTATTTTTATAAATTTTTTTAAAATTGTTCAAAATGAAAAATATTTTAAAATAATTTCATTACAAAGTTATCACGGTGTAGAATTTGAGAATCAAGAATTTAATTCTTTTTACTCATACCTAGGTATTAAGCATACATTCTCTTCTCCAAAAACACCTCAATAAAATGGATTTATAGAAATAATATGTAAGAATATTTAATAAATGGAAATAACTATGTTAAATGGATATAGTCTTCCTACCAATTTTTTGGAAGAATCTATTAACACATATTTTCTTATCACGAATAGAGTTTTAATAAGACTGTTTTTTATAAATACATCCTGTAAATTATGTAACAATTGAAAACTTAAGTTCAGATACTTTAAAGTGTTTGGATTCAAGGTGTATACCTTTAATACTATGGAAAATCATGGTAAATTTGATCCAAATGCTGATTAAGGAATATTTCTAGGATATTCTACTACTTTAAAATATTATAGAGTGTATAATAATAAGTTAAAAATAATTTCATAATCTATTCATGTGAAGTTTGAATAAGGTGATCATTTTTATCATAGGAAAAATTAAACAGATAAAGTTAATTTTTTTAGAAAATGTGAGACTTGAATATCTAATAGATGATTGTCAAAATAAACAAGATGGTGATGAAACTCATTCCTATATAGAATAATATGAAATTTTTTAAACTAAATGTTTCCAACCTAGACACTCAATAACCTTCAAGGATCACCCTTTGGTAATAATTATAGGAAATATAGATATAGGATTTAGGATAAGAAGTATAGGAAATACAGTTGAATTATCTTCATTCATTTATCAATTGAAACCTAAAACTATAGAGGTATAATTAGAATATCAAAGATGGATATTATATATGCATGAATATCTTAACCAATTTAGAAGAAACAAAGTTTATGAATTGGTTGACAAGCCATCCAATGATCTAGTAATAGGAACCAAATGGCTTTCTATAAATAAGAAAGTTGACTAATGGATAATTACTAAAATAAATCAATATTTGTAGATAATGGATATAATAAGGAAGAAGGAATATATTATGATGAAAATTTGGCACCAATAGATAGATTAGAAGCCATTATAATCCTTCTATATCATTCCTCATATATAAATTTTAAATTATGTCAAATGGATGTAAAATAAATTTATCTAATTGGATATTTAATATAAGAACTTTATATTGAGAAACCACAATGTTTTAAAAATCCTCACATACCAAATTTAGTTTTCAAATATATTAATTGTCTTTATAGACGTAAACAATCACCAAGAGCTTGGTATTGAAGAAAATTTAATTTTCTACTAGAAAAATATATTCTTTAGGATTGGAAGATCCTATTCTCTTTAATAAAATTGTTTTTCCTTACATTTTATTAGTACAAATTAATGTACATGATGTTATTTTTTGTTCAACTAATACAAGGATTCATAATGATTTTTAAAAACAACATGAAATTAATATGATTGGAGAATTAATGTTTTTGGTTTTAAAATATATAAAAAAGATTATTCAAATGTTTTAAATCAAATTATATATATTATTTTTTTAATAGAATTGTTTTTGACTATAAAAAATTAAAAAATATACTAATCACATGTGTTCTAATACAAACCATTTTTTGGATAAAGATAGAAAACCATTTTTAGCAATTTCTATAGTGGTTTGATTGGAATTTTATATACCTTAATTTTAGTAGACCAGATATTATATTTTATTTCTCTATTTCTGATAAATTTCAATAAAATATAAAATAATACCTTCTTAATTCTATTAAAATAATTTTTAAGTATTTTAAGGGAACAATATTTCATTCTTTACTTTACCCAAAAAAAATAAAATTTTAAATTAATCTCATATTTAGATGCTGATTTTAGTGGATGTAGTTATGATAGAAAGATTACCTTTGGAACCTATCACTTTTTAGGGAATTCCTTAGTTTTATGGTCAATTAATAAACAATATTCAGTTGCTTTGTCAATAGATGAGGAAAATATATCTATTCTAGTAGTTTATATGAACATGTGTTGTGGATGAAACACACACTACTGGAGTTTGGAATTAATTTCAATAGTATTCCTATTTTTTGTCACAATACATGTGAAATTAATATTTTAAGTAACTCACTCAATAACTAATGATATTGATATAAGACATCATTTTATAAGATATCATGGTATAAAAAAGGATATATCTTTGTAATTTGATAATATTTAATATCAAATTACTGATATTTTCATTAAACCAGTTCCCCCTTTTAGTTTTAAATTTATTAGGGGGAGTTATGTATATTTAATTTCAAATAAAATTATGATTACTATTTTTCAATTAATTTGGTGTTATTTTTTTAATATACTTTAGGTTCATATACTATTTATTTTTTATTTTTTATTTAATAAATTATATATTTATTACACTTTTAAAAAATAATTCTTTTCAAGATTAAAATCTATAATGATTACTCTAAAAAAATTCTCCTAAAATTGAACTAATATCAACAAAACCCATCAAAACTCCCCCTCTCTCTCACACACCGACAATTTGATACCCTTTTAACAATGAGAGCTCTCAATTTTTATTATAAACCCTAAAAGGAAAACCTAAAACCGTAATATTTTCTATAATGTGAAAGGAAAAGAGTATAGAGGAAGGTGGAACGAGCAAACCTAATAGCCCATGCACTTCAAAACCTAATGGGTGAGTCCTTCAAGGGATGGTTTTCGATGTTGTGTGGTTATTTTAAACAAACCTACTATTAATAAAGCTCTAGCTTTTCAAGTTTTAAAATGTATTTTCAATAGTCAAAATGAATTTTATGTTTTTTAAAATGAATTAATATATTTTAATGAATACACCTAGTCTAGTTTTTGTAATATTGAGGAAGTTGCTCCAAAGAGGTAAAAAAATATGTAGTTTTCAGTCACTTGCGTAGAAGTAACCAAGATTTTTTAGTGTCTTCATGATGGGTTTTTTTAACTTTAATATATTGTATATTAGAGATAAGAATCAAAAATATGAGGATATTATGTCTTTTCTTTCTAGATCCATCCTTATAAGAAATATTTTCTTCAATGATATTGAAGTTGACAAGAAGTTACTGATCAAATTTATTCAAACTGTAATAGTGCCAAGGTTTTTTGAGTTATAGAAAATTATATTTCTAGATATGTATACATGTTTTTTTATGTTAATTGAAACAATTTTTAATTTTAGTTGATATATGTTGAGGAATATGTATAATTGTTGTCAAAAAGAGTCTAAAATGTCCTTATATCCATATGGAAGGCTTATTTATGTGATTTTGTATAAAAATAATAAGATACATGGTATTTATATGACTATTAAATGGAATCACAATAATATTATTTATGTTAGACCCTTAAAAAATTGGCTTCTTTTGGAGCACCTAAAAAGGATAACTGATGCCTATTGGTTCTAATGATTAATAAGTATTTGGTAATCATGGTTATAGGTACCATGGTACTCAGAATTTAGTTGGATAAAAAAAGATTAATGGTGAAGAAGTTATATAATAAATAATAGAGGTTGTTTTTAAGAGAACTGGTTGGATAATTAGGGTTGATGTTAGTGAGTCACCTAATATAAAATATGTACATAATATCTATAAAGAACCCTCAGAAGAAGAAAATAATAAGTCTCTTATAACAAGGTTGAGACTAGGAGAAGAACCTAATGTTCAGGAATAAGAATATAGAGTTGGATTAGGAAAACCATATTGAATTCAAGAAGAAGAATCTTCTGAATTTATTAATGATAAAATTTAATATTTAGTTTTCAAATAAAATCATATCAAAGAACATAATTCAAACTTTCAAAGTGAGATAGAACGTGCTAGAAAATATTTGGATTATTTGAAAAGCATATCTATTCCCAAAGAAGAGTTAGAATAAATTCATGATCATCAGCACAACCTTCATGAAAATTACTTCAAGAACTAATTTTGATGAATTTTAGAGAGAAATGTTTGATCATCTTGGGAAGTAGAATGAAGAATCAATTTCAAAGGAAAATATTGGTTAGTTAAATAAACACTCAGGGAGTTGATTTGAATCAATCAGAAGTAGGTCAATTCAAGAAAGGGATTTAATTTCTAGTCATCAAGAATCTCTTGATTTAATATGAAGGTTTGAACCCATTATTGTGGTTATATATACAATAAATGATCAGATTCAATGTCTTTAATGTGATAGTATTGAAATTTAATTTTTTTTGACAATTAGAAAGATCATGTTGAGAGGTTAACATATGATGAGTCTAGTATTAAAAGCCTTTTCAATCAGTTAAGTGAGATGTTGAGGTAGTTTTTACAGTTTTTATATATTGTCCATGTGTTTTTAAATTCCAATTTAGTTGAAAATATAAAAAAGGGATAGGACTCAAATATTTTGATGAAACAATGGGATGAGATGTTTAATTAAAATTTTAATGAAATAATGGTAGAGTTTAGGGTTGTTCATTTGTATATTCAATATTCATTCACATCTAAAACCTCATCTGAACCAAAACCCTTTCTATCATTTAATAATACTACTTAAAAAAATTTAACCACATATTTCTTATATTCATAAACAACTTTTTAATGAAATTATTTTATTTATTATAATTACATTTATTTATTTCCTGTTATTTTTCCACCGATATTGACTAAACCTGAATACTTCTTTTATCTTAGCTTAACAAAACATTTACTACTAGTTTCATTCCATATTAACTATGTTATATGATTTTTTTTATAATTTCCTTTTGATATCACAAAAATAGAGAAATTTTAGGTAAACAGAACATTCTTATTAATATAATATATTAAACAAGGAGAGTGAAAGAAATTTTGTAATTTAAATATTTAAAATAAATCACATTTTTGGTCAGTATAAAATTTTATAATATTCATTATTTATCCAAAGATTATAAAAAATTTATTGAGAACTATAATTTCTATTGTAACATCCTGGATCTAGATTCCACAAAAAGGTTCCCCATACCTAGTTAGCCATATGGACTCATGCGGATTTCCTCAAACTCCAGAGTCTTCTGACTAGAAGCGAGTGCTTAGGGTGTGATAGTGGGGAAACTATGCCATCATTGGAAAATTGTAACACAACGAAATAAATAATAAAAAAATAGTGGAATAATTAACAGCATGAAATTGAAGTAAACTATATACTGAAAGATAAATTTAACCATAAAGTATATAATATCAAAATGATGCTTCATGTCACATGTTATAAGAAAATAGTGAAAACATGGTACACTGCAATAAATTACAATACAATAACAAGGTACGGTAAAACAAAATTAAGCTCAGCAGCATCGCAAGCCTTAGCTTGGTTTCATGCTCCTCTGCTCCTAAGCAGCAATCATGTACATGTATAGGGAGCCTTGACCCTATTGACACCTATAACATTATAGTCTTTTTGGGCCCAAAAACATGACCCAAACAGGGTGTGAGAAAAGAATCCCATTAGGAAACCAATAAAGGTATGTTCCAATATATCAGTGAGTATATGCAGCAGCTGTGTATAGTAATGAAATGCAATGAAATAGTAGGAACTCATAAGTAAACAATCCTACAAGTATAGGTATTCATTTAGAGAGTTTACTATGTTCATTAGTATTTTATTTACATAAAGTATTTAAGTCTCAGAATTCAGCCTACACCAGACATTCCCCATAGAAAATTAAGAACAACAGAAGTCTCAGAAGACATTCTAACAAGTAAGTAAAGTCTGAATCCAAACTTATTCTTTGTCTTGGAGAATATGTCACAATTAATTACATTTCATCATTTAGGTATAACCTAATTTCATTATTGATATTCCTAAGTTGGGATTCAATTATCACTATAGGTGTAATTCTACCGACATCCTACGAGTCTGTTCTTGGAAATCCTACTAGGGAGCCCCGAGTATCACTCTTGATGTTGGTATAAGTTCAAGTGTGTATGTCCTTAGTGGTCCTACTAGGGATCCCCAAGGTATCAATCTATGTGAAATATAATATTATGTCAATTTAGTCTACCCCTAGAAGTCCAACTAGGGATCCCAAGTGTCACTAATTACATATATATATATCAAAAGCCTCTCGAGTCCTTCCATGGAGTTCTAAACTGAACCCATGTATCACCCAAGGTGGAAGGTACAATAGTCATGCAATCCTGTTCACAGTGTTCTAAGGTAAACCCATGTATCACCCAATTATATTTACCATTTACTCATTTAAATTCAAGCAAACATCCTAACCTACTTAAAAAAGAAAAAACATAGCATGGAAAGGGGGAAGCACAATCCCAAAGCCATAATCAAAGAACTTACAATTTATAAGAAATTGAAATTACAAATAATAACCAAGTTCATTTTGAACAACCCTAAAAGGGAAAATAATTAATACCCATAGACATCCTAGGCTAAAACGGCCAAAAAAATTATCCAAGGGAAACACACCAGTGGGGTGGCCCTTAACCAAACAACGAAGCTAAACATTCTTTAATTTAATGAATTCATTACCAAAGAAACATTTAATAATAATAAAAATAAATGTACTTTCAATTAAAATCCCAAAAATGGGTTTTCAGAACAAAGGTACATATAAATACCTCAACAATTAATGAGAGGCACGATACCACCTACCTCAATGTCTTAAAATCGATATACTTTGACTCCAACCCATGAATAAGCCTAAAACAGCGTAGATATACGAAAAGGGGAAAAAATTAAACCCTAAATAACTTCCTCATGAATATAAATTAGGAATAATGGATCTAGAATAAGAAATACCTTGCCTATTAGGTTTGAATGAGACCGATGGTGAAAGGATTGGAGTACAAATAAAGCTTCAGAAGCAAAAATGAGCTTCTTCCTCCTTGTTATTCAACTCGGTGAGTACCCTATCCAAATGATGAGAAAACGAGGCTACTTCCCATTTTAAGCCAGAAGTTAGAAGTACACAGCATGTATTTCCATATACATAGAATTTATGTCATTTTATTGTTCATAATTTTTTGACTTACTTTACACGTCCTGCACCGACCTGCCGACATGACTACACAGTGTGTATAAAGAATTAGAAGACATGTAGTGGCTTTTTCTTCTCTTACATGACAACATTCTCAGACTCCATGTATCCCTATCCTACATGGACAAACTATATGGCGTGTATATAGGATTACACAACGTGTAACCCTAAAATAATCATTTTCCCAGTTTCCCCTAGTTTTCTCAAAAATAACTCAAGGAAAAAGAATAGAAGAAACGTGTACCTCAAAATAAGTACTGGGTTCTTACAAACTTCCCCCATTAAAGAAATTCACCCTCGAATTTCCCTTCCAAGGGTGTTGAAGGAATATCTAAGAGTAACTCCATCCACTAATCATGTACGTCAGCCTCCCTCTCCTAAGTCTTATCCCGAAAACAGCTGTGTATCCATAGCATCTGTACCAAAAGAACAGACCAAACAAAGAGAACCTTTGTGATATGATCCACAATATGAATAGCATGCTCCTCAAAAGACACATCTTCCTGTATCTCAACCTCCTCGGGATAAAATATGTGAGACGGGTCTGAGTGATAATAGCATAACTAAGATACATGGAAGACATCATGCATAGACCTATACCTCTGTGGTAACTGCAACCAATAGGAAACAGGCTTGACTCTCTCCAGGATCTCAAATGGACCGACATATCATAGTGCAAGCTTACCATATCTCTTGATCCTATTCTATACCAACCTTAGGGTAACAAGTAAGAAAACCTAATCTATATCCTCGAACTCAAGGGGTCATCTCTGTTGATCAAAATAAGATTTATGTCGAGGTTGTGCAGTATCCATCCTCTTTCGAATCAACTCCACCTACTCAATGGTCTCCTATATAAGACGAGGTCCCAGCATACCTGCCTCTCCTACCTCCAGCCAACACAGGGGTGATTAGCATGGCCTCTCATACACAACCTCATATGGAACCATCTAAATAGTATCTTAAAAGCTATTATTATAGGTGAACTCAACCAGGGGTATATGTCTCTCCCAGAACCCCCAAAAATTCAGGACACATACACGCAACATGTCCTCTAGAACCTATATCATATGCTATGACTGACCATTGGTATGAGGGTGGTATGTTGTGCTCAGATTCACCTATGTACCCAGTGCCCTCTAAAAATTATTCCATAAAAGAGACATAAAGTGGGAATACCTATCTGAAAAGATAGAATTAGGGACCCCATGAAGTCGTACCACCTCCCAAATATACAAATTTCTGATCTCATCAACACCAAAGGTCTCCTTGATCAGCAAGAAGTAAGTGACCTTCATAAGCCGGTCAACTATGACCTGCAAAACATCATTACATCTAGGTGACCTTGGTAACACCTTCATGAAATCCATCATGAAAACATCCCATTTCAACTCAAGAATGGGTAGCTACTATAAAATTCAGGTCGTTCATTGATGTTCCACCTTCACCAATTGACAGGTGGAAAACCTTGTAATAAAACCAGCTACTTCTCACTTCATACCCAACCACCAGTACTGACGGCGCAATCCATGGTACATCTTGGTGACTCTATGATGCACATCCCATGATAAAGCATGAAACTCCCACATCATCTCTTCATGTATATCCCCTAGAACCCAAACATGTCCATAGACACACAGATCTCCATCCTCACCTATCATCCATCTAGGAGGAGGTTCCTCACCTTCCACAATTTCCCATAGAACTAGGCCTTCGGAATTAGATAGTTTCCTCATCCTCAATATATCCAGTAGGGTAGAGGTAACAACCAATGATTAAACCTAAGTCCTTCCTTAACTATTGTACACCTCAAAATGCATCTCACAAAAACAAATCCATAAGCTGCCACTCACCACTGGCCTCCTGCACTACTTGTATCTGAGTCCTCCTATTTAGTGCGTCAGCCATTTCATTCCCTTTTCCACGCATATAGGCAAGCTCAAAATTGAACGACTGAAGGTATTACAACCACCTTCATTGTCTTAGATTAAAATCATGCTAAGTAAAGAAGTATTTGAGACTTTTTTGGTCTGTATACACCAAAAAATTCTTTCCCAATAAATATTGTCTCAAAAGACACAAATCATGAAAAACTATAGCTAAATCTAGATCATGCATTGGGTAATTCCTCTCATGTCGCCTCAACTGCTGAGACCCATATGCAACAACTTAATCCCCCTACATAATCACTACTCCCAACCCAATTCCTAATGCATGACATTATATAGTGTAACTTATGCCTGACTCTGAAAATAATAGTATTGGTGCAGAAGTAAAATATCCCTTCAACTCCTGAAAGGTTGTGTCATAAGAATTTGACCACTCAAACTTCACACCTTTCTTAGTCAAGACTGTCATTGGCGCTGCTATGCGGGATAATTCTAATACAAAATGCATGCATTAACCATCTAACCCTAAGAAAATCCACACCTAAAAAATGTTCTTGGGCTACTCCCAGGTAGCTACTGCTCTTACCTTCTCTGGGTCCACTGATACACTAGTCTCTGAGATGACGTGATCCAAGAAGTGAATCTGATCCATTCAGAAGTGGTATTTTGCGAGCTTAGGATATAACTGGTGCTCTTTTAGTGTATTCAAAACGATCTCAAGGTGTTTGGAATGGTTGTGTCAATTGTGAGAATACACCATGATATCTTCCAAAAAGACTACCACAATAGAATCTAGGTATGGATGGAATACTCGACTCATTAACACCATGAAAACTGCTGGTATGTTCGTGAGACAAACTGCATAACCAAGTACTCATATAGACTATACCTTATCTAAAAGACTATAAGATGTATATTTGATGGTCTAACATGCAACAGATGGTAACCGGATCTCAATTCAATCTTTGAGAACACTCTGGAACCTCATAGCTAATCAAAGAGATCATTAATCCTCGTTAAGGGATATCGGTTCTTAACCATCAACTGGTTCATCTTTCGATAATTCACACAAAGTCTAAGGGTATCTTCCTCCTTTATGAAAAGGATAAGAAAACCCTAAGGAGAAGTACTTAGTCAGATGAAACCCTTTGACTCAAATTACTCCAACTACATCTTGATCTCTTGTAACTCTGGTGTAGCCATCCTATAAAAAGGAATAGACACTATTGCCACTCCTGGCACAAGATCAAAAAAGAAATATGCCTATAGATCCATAGATAAACCTGAAAATTAATCAGTTAAGACGTCCCTGAAATGATAATCCACTAGAGGGGAATCCATCTAATGTGTTCCCTAGTCATCCAGGTATAAACTAGAAATCTGTTTTGTCATCCCGCCCAGTCCATGATGTTGGGGTCCATCTTAGCTCGCTTAAACATCTCATTCACCCTTATGTAGAAACTCTCCACCACCTAGTGTTATAAAACTCACCCTATAGAGAAATCAATCAATAAAGGTTCAAAAATGAAGCAACCAGTCCATTATGAGAATGACATCAAATCCCATCATCTCTAAGACTTAGAGGTTCCATAAAAGTGAAAACCCTCCAATATCAAGGGACACTACTTTCACTGACGCACACCGACCGTTATAATCCCTAACAGGTTGTCTTGAATCATAACATTAGAAGAAGTAAATATACAGATCCAAAGGCTCTCCACAACAGTGATAGATATGAAGTGTCTGTATCGAAAAGTACAGAAGATAAAACAGAGGTGACTAGAATAGAACATATGATAGTAGAAAGTCTGGGATCCTTCTTCTGCTGGGTCTGTTTCACTTCATAAGTCTGACATGTTCTGCGGCCCTGAGACGCTGCTTGGCTGCCCGGAGCTGACCCGCCCTACTATCGATGAGATCCTAGTGTCTAGCTACCATGGACATGCCCACCGCCTTGGCCTAAACACCCCGACGTATTAAAGTTTCCAGAATGGTGAGAAGCTACCAACCATGCTCCTACATGTGGGGTCTATACCAAACCTCTCTCGCTAGCCACATGAGGAAATGTCCTGTAGAAGTGTTGTAGATGGCCCATGTTTCCATAATCTTGGCGCTCAACAGGGTCCTTTGGGCACTGGGGCCTCGTATTCCATGACCTACCACACTATTATCACCTTAAATGGTTACCATAAGAAAGTTTCTGACTACTCTTATCCCTAAAAGAAAGATCTATACAAAAATTCTTGGTTCTGGTTGAGACAACACCAGATCTCGGTGTCAAATCACCATGGATTGCACCTCCAGTTTCCTGAAAATTATGCTCTGTAATAAAAACCAGATTCACAATAGTATAGACCTATGGATTCCTAAATACATTCACCTGGGATTAGATGTAAAACCTACAACCGTCCTTGAATCTTCTAGTTTTCGATACATCATCACCCATCAGAATAGGTGTGAATCGCTGAAGCTCAGTAAACTGGGTAGAATAGTCCATAAATAATAGTGTGCCTTTCTCTAGGTACATGAACTTCTGGGATCAATCATCCCTCTATATCTCAATAAAATAATAATCATAGAAGGACACCTGGAATTATTCCCATGTTATATCCTGATAATGCCTTGCCTGAGTGATAACATCCCACCATCTCTTAGTAGAATCACGCAACATATAGGTTGCAAGCTTGACCTTCCTTTTGAGAGGCATATCCAGTTGATCAAAGATAGTCAGCACTGATTCCAGGAATTATTTTATAGCCTATGGTCTACAATCTCTTGAAAAGGTAGGCAGATACTACTACTAGAATATACACATCAGCTCTTCCATAGATGTGGCAGCCTACAGTGTTCCCTGAAAGGCCTATATGAATCTCACAAATCCTTCAATGAACTGTGAAACTGCACTTACGTCTACTGTAATGGATGGTGTTGCAGCTGACACAACTTTAGGATCCATCGGTATCCCATGGCCCACCATTTTTGGAGTATGATCATTTCCAGTCTCCTGGCATACAAATCGTGGTTGTCGCAGCGGCATGACTCTAAAAAGTCAAGCATGCTCTTTAATTCATGCTTATTGTCAATGTTTTTTCCATTTAAGAGTTCCAAAATGAACAAGAAAAGACCCTTAAAATTTTGCAAAAAGAACTACATGACATGTATAAATAATACAGGGTGTGTATCCTTAATCCCTTACATGGTCATGTTCTACTGCCGGCCTAGTTGTGTATCAAACCCAGGTATACATCATGTTACACCCACACATGGCATGTACATAGGCCCATCCTCTCATCCATGTACTCCCACAGGGCTAGGTCCACATTGTTTCTTCATGGACAGACTACACAGAATGTACTGAGAGTACATGACATGTTCTAATCAAAACTCAAAAGCCTATGTTTCCTCTAACATGGCCCGTTACATGGTTAGATACTACACAGCATGTGCACATGTTACACTATGTGTTATTATTAAAAAATGGAACACCTTCTTCCTAGAACATGAAGAACACATGGTTTGTTAGGCTAGACTACATGTTGTGTATATTGGGTTTTCTAAGACAGAAACTCTAGATTTCCTAGAAAACCCTTGTACTATAGAAAAACCAACAACCGGGATGCCCAATTCTAATCTGTGAGGGCCCATACTCCCCACAAATCAAATTTTGGCACCCAAGAAGAACATATCATAGTAAAATTATAGATTAAAAGTTTAATCAAGATTCAGAATATTATGGTCCAAGAGGGACCACACACCTCAGGAACCAAAGTTTGGTGTCTATTCAATCCAAAACATAGCACGTACCAATACACCTATCACAATAGTAGGCATAGCTATCACATCATCTATCACAACATCATGCGATAGCTAATGCATCCATGATGGCATGGCAGAATGCATGGAATGTGATTCTAATAAGTGTCTATATAATTCATGAGATGCCACACCTTCATCTCATCGGGTTGCAACAAAAATAGAACCCACAATTGCATCAATAGTAATAGTATAAATCATGTGAGTCAACCAACGGTGAAATTGAATCAACTATAACAGCTCAAAATATAAAGATCACAAGTCAATTTGAGGCAATTTGGCTTTTCCTTGTATGTGGGGTAGCTACTCCCAGGCACAACTAATTACTAAATATCAATTCTTTCTATCTAAATCTATAGGCTCTAAATAGTAAGATAAGAAGAAAAGAAATCCCCTTATACCACTTCGTAACATCTTGGATACGGATGCCACTAAATGGTTCCCCATACATGGTTGGTCACATGGCCTCAAGTGCATTTCCCCAAACACCAGAGCCTACCTACTAGCAACGAGGGCCTAGGTTGTGAGAGTGGGGAGACTATACCCTCATTGGTAGAGTTTAACACAGTATAATAAATAATAACAAATAGCAGAAGAAGTAACATCGTGCAACTGAAGTAAAAAAATGTAGACTAAAAGATAAAGTTAACTCGAATGCATATAATATCAAAATGATGAATCGTGTCACATGTTCTAAGATGATATCAAAAACAGGATTCATTGTAATCAAGTACAACACAATACCAATGTACGGTAAAAAAATGAAACTCAGCAGCATTTCTAGCCTCAGCTTGGTCACATTCTCTCCTACTCCTAAGCAGCAATCAAGTACCTGTATTAGGATTCGTTTCCCTATTGACACCTACAGAAATATAGTTTTTTTGGGCCCAAAAACATGAATGAAATAGGGTGTGAGAAATGAATTCAAGTAGGAAACCACTAAAGGTCTGTACCAATCTATCAATGAGTATATGCAGCATCTGGGTATAGTAATGAAATGAAGTAAACTAGTATGCACTCAGAAGTAAACAATCCTACAGTACTGGTATTCATTTAGAGTGTTTGCTATGTGCATTAGTAGTTCATTTACTTGAAGTATTTATGTCTTAGAATTTTTCCTAAGACAGACATTCCCCATAGCAATTTAAGAACTAGAGAAGTCTTAGAAGACCTTCTAACAAGCAAGTAAAGTTAATGAAAGATTCTGATTTTTCTCGGAAGACATGTCAAAATTCATTCCATTCCATCATTAATGTATAACCTGAGTCTATTCTTGAGATTCATAAGTTTGAATTCATATATCACTACAGGTGTGAATCTACCAACATCCTATGAGCATGTTCTCAGCAGTCCTATTAGGGAGCCCTGAGTATCACTCTCGATGTTGGTATAAGTTCAAGCGAGTTCATCCTCAGTGGTCCTATTAGGGATCCTCAGGGTATCACTCTATGTGTAATATATGATTGTGTCAATTTATTCCATCCCTTGTGTTCCTACTAGGGAGCCCAAGTGTCACTAATGGCATATATATATATATATATATATGAAAATCCTCTCATGATCGTCCATGGCATTCTAAACTAAACCCATGTATCACCCAAGGTGTAAGGCACAATAGTCATGAAAGTACGTTCATGATGTTCTAAGTTAAACCCATGTATCACTCAAGGCTATTTACCATTAACTCATTAAAATTCAATAAAACATCCTAACCTGCTTAAACAAGAAAAACACTTCATGGAAAGGGGGAACACAATCCCAAAGCCATAATCAAAGAACTTACAATTTATACAAAATTACAATTCCAGATAATAATCAAGTTCATTTTAAACAACCCTAAAAGAGAAAAGAAGGCATGCCCATAGACATCCTAGACCAAAATGGCCAAACAAATTATTCAAGGGAAACACACCCACAGGGTGCACCTTAACCAAAAAACAAAGCTAAACAAACTTTAATTCAATGAATTCATTACCAAAACAACATTTTATAACAATAAGGATCAATTTACTTTCAAGTGAACAACCTAAACATGGGTTCATAGAACAACGACACATATAAATATCTCAACAGTTAACGAGAGTCATGATACCACCTACCTCGATGTCGTACAACTAATATACTCTAATGTCGGCCCTTGAATTGGCCTAGAGCAGCGTAGATCTATAAAAAGGGGGAAACAATTCAACCCTAAATAACATAATAATGAAAATAAACTAGGATGAACAAATCTAGAAGAATAAATCCCTTATTGATTGGGTTCAAATGAGACTGACGATGAAAGGATCGGAGTTTGGAAGAAGCTTCAAGAGCAAAAACAAGCTCTAGCCTCCTTGTTCTTCAACCTAGTGAGTCTCCTTTCCAAATGAGGAGAAAAAGAGGCTACAACCCGTTTTAAGGAAAAAAATAGAATTACATGGTGTGTAAGTCCATATAGACACCATTTATTTGATTTTACTATTCATAATTTTACTAATTTACTTTACACATTCCGTATTGTCCTGCCGATATGACTACACGACGTATACTAAGAAGTATATGGCGTGTAGTGGCCTTTTCTTCTCTTCCATGACAACATGCTCGCATTCCATGTATCTCTATCATACATAGCCATTATACATGGCATTTATATAGGACTTCATGTCATGTAACCCTAAAATAACCATTTTCCTAGTTTCCCCTAGTTTTCTCAAAAAATAACTCAAGCAAAAAGGAATAGAAGAAAATTATTCCTCAAAATAAGAATCGGGTTCTTACATCTGTTATATCTCTTTATGTCTCTATTTTATTTTTGTTTAAATTTACTATATTTTCTATAAGTTTTTAATATATGGGTTATATGATAATCAAAATTGGGGAGATTATTTTTCATGTATTGTATCAACAATACTCTATAAATCTTGTTTGTTTTGATTCTCAAAATAACCTTGTTTGTCTTTATAATGAAATTAATTTAAGTATAATTTAAGATTTTATTTCATGAGAAAATTATCTTATTTATGGTTTACTGTTTTTTTCTAAATTATTTTAGATATGTTTTTAAGTAGTCTGCAAACACTTGTCATAACCTATGTGTTTACGTGGAATAAATGGTTTTCAAACCCTATGTTTGGAGTAAATGTATGGATCATATTCCATACATTGTTGTAATAGTATAGATCAGGAACCATAATTTTGAGAAAAAAACCTATATTTTTTAAACTAACTTATGTTTCAATAACCCAACATTTGGAAGTCAACCATATGTTTTCAACCTTACTTTCAAAGTTAACCCTACATTTGACTTGGTCAACTATAGATTTTAAATTCATGATATTTTCCTTGATTTTTGCAATGGTCTTGATGTGATTATTTAACATATTTAAAATATTATTAATGAACTATTCAATGGTTAATGTTCACTAGATTAAATCATTCCTATTTTTTGATGAAATTTATGGATTTCTTTTAGAATTTTAAATTAAAATACTCTTGATTTTTCAAGTGATATTTTTGGATCTATTTAGATGAAATAAAACAATGTTTATTTTGTTAAATACTAAGGGTTATATCATTTATAAAGGGGAATAAATTTTGATAAGAAATAATATATATACTATTATGATGAGCAATACTTTAAAGATATATATATTATGATCTTGTGCAGTTAAACTGTTTTTATATTGTTTCTAATGCTATTATTCTATTATTGTATTTCTTAAAGATCATTTTCAACCAGTATATCTTAGAATCTATTATTTATTAATAAATATTATATAAAAATAAGAATAGCCATTATCTATCAGTTGTTGTTATAACTTTGAGCTAAATTTGTTTTTAAAATCAAATAAAATAATCTTGATTTCATAAATTATTAGCTTCTTGTACTCAGTTGT
Organism: Viscum album; assembly: GCA_963277665.1. Classification (NCBI taxonomy): domain Eukaryota; kingdom Viridiplantae; phylum Streptophyta; class Magnoliopsida; order Santalales; family Viscaceae; genus Viscum; species Viscum album. Next base: position 685,826,308 of record OY728159.1, on the reverse strand, counting down.
TGGTGGAGTGTCAACGTCTCGTTCTATGTTTTGGATATTTTGGTTCCCTGTAAAATAAATAGAAATCATTATAAAATCCTTGTTTTAATTGTGTCAAATTCCTATACTCAATTGTTGAGGTATTATGATAAGAGTACCTATTTAGTGAAAATAATCAAACTCACGGAGAGAGTGTTGGTGGAGTGTACTAGGGTATCTTTGTTCCCTAAACAACAATAACCATAGTTGTTTTATTCTTATCTATTTTTATGCAGTATAACATTATTAAATAATAAAACACTTTATATCTTCATAATATACAAATACATATAAAATTTTAATCTATTAAATATTCTTAAAAATAAAAAATCCACCCCCTCATGTGTATCTGTGTATCATTTTTACCTAATATGTAATGTATAAATCAAAAGCAGTAAATAGAGGGATCAAAAAATTGAATTTTAAATTCCATGAATCAAATATATATAAAGATAAAATATATGTATGGGGAAGTATATATACAGTATAAATAAAAATAGTTTCATAAAATTATACATGCCTCAATGAATGGGAATTGAATTGAAAACCCCTAACAGCATCATATTTAATGAATTAAGAATAAATTAAAAATTAATTTATAAGAAATATATGTAAATACCCAGAAAATATATAATAAACAAAATTTAATACAATCATATGGTATAAAAAACCAAACTTATAAAGAAATTTTCAAATAAGATGGTTTATGGCTTAATTAAAGGAGATTAAGTCAACAGAAAACCCTTATATTTGATTCCCTCTTAGTCAGACATGATCTAATAACACATATAAAAGATGTAGAATTATTATACATATATTTTAGAACATTATTTATATTTATTTTCCTTAATACAATTCATTTATTATTTATTATTATGTATTTATTAATAATTAATTACTAAAATTAATCTTTAGTTTTTAATTGTTCCATTCATTCCATGTTAGCTTTGGTTTAGTAGTTTTGGTTCAATAATCTTTGATACTATGTTAATAAACTATAAAATGTTAATTGGGATGATATATAATGTTCATTGGGATGATATAGATATATTTAATAGGGTTACAAAGTTTCATGGTTATATTATCGAAGTTACGATGACACTTTGTAATAAATGGTAAGAAATTATCTTTTTTTATGAATAATGAATCTATAAGAAGAATTGATCTTATAATGAAATTAATTATATATAATACCATTATAACATCTAAAAAAATATTAAATTCATTATTATTACCAAATATTTCTAAAATTTGGGTCTTCTTAATCATTCTTGATGGACGTGTAATTACATGATTCAGGTAGGTGTTAAAGTCGACCTAAATAAGTGTGTGTTATAATGCATAAATGAGTAAGAAAATGAATTTCTATGAATTTGATATCATTTTTACAGAAGAATAATTAGGATAAAACGCATCAATGAGTGTAGGATAGTACTAAAAAATATTTGAGATAATAAGATAAATTAAAGAGATGAAAAAACTCATTACATACTTTTATGGATATTCTCTTTTACACATTGAATTTATCTGAAATAGAGGACCTAGAAAAACATATTTTAATTAAAAAATTAAAATTATGGTATAGGGATTTGTTATAGAATATTATTTTCTTGTATTCAAGATAAAAATGAAGGATTTAAGTGGTTTGATGTGGGTGGATGATATGTCCTTTTTATAGGTGAAAATGTGAGACATTTCATTGGAAACTATAGTTAGGTGAAGGGAAAACATGGAATTATATGGTGGTTATGTGATTTATGAAATGAAATATTGTTTGTAATTTTATTATTAACACCCACACTTAATAAATTACGTCTAGAATGTATAAATATCTAATTAATTATACAAGTCATTCCATGTAAATTTAGCCCATTTTTACCTCCTTCTACCTTATTTTAATATTTACCATAAAATTTACTTTTCTCTAAAAATTAAACATATACCCTAATAATTAATTTATATTTGATGATTCAAAATTTGGACACCATTTAATGAAATTCAAAGTCAAATTATTATAAATTTAACTTTTAAATGAAAACATTAACATATAGGAAAAAGATTTTTTTAGATTAATAAATTTTTAAATATTAAATGTTATTAATCTTATTTTATTTAAATAAATAATATTTTAATTATATTTTTTATATTTTTTATACATATAGACATTAAATTTTATATTAATATTCCATTAAACATTATATATTTATTTATTTATTTAAAATAAAAATGCATAATGCAGATTTTTTTGAAAATTATTATTTTAAAACATTAAATGATTTTATCTTTATTCCTAAAAAATAATTAATTAATGTATGAATTTTTATTTATATATATATATATATATATTTATAATAAATTTGTTAAAATTTAATAATTCAAATATTAGAAATTTAACTTTCAAATTAAAAATATTAATATATAAAAATTTGTTTTAAAATAAAAACTTTTTTTTAACCATGAATAATTAAATTAGTATTCCTTATAGTTATTTGATTATTTCTTAGATTTTATTTATTTATTTTACTAATAAATATTATAATTTTATCAATACATTTTATTGATTTTATTCTTTAAAATTGAAAAAATTAATAAAAGTAAAAAATTCATAAAAACATTTTCATTAAAATGAAATGTATTTTCTCAAATGAATTAATATATTTTTATTTAATTTAAAAATTATTTATTTTATGTATAATAAATTATTTATAATGAAATATATATATATATATATATATAACTTGTAGATAAAATCTATTTGTATTTACTATGCACCAAAAATTCTGAACTAGTAGTATGTTTATTGTTATTATACCCAATATCTACATACCATTTTATAAAGGTAAAATAATGACTATATTAACATCATTACTCTCTATAAATTTCTTTCTTTCTAACATTTTAAATAAAAATTCACATTCCTTTAATTTTCTTTTAGTATTTCACCAAATTGATTAGTTTTTTATGTTGTTTTTCCCATTTGAGGTTTAGTTCTACAAATAGTGATTCTCAAGGGTAAAGATGACCTGGGGAATTTCTTAGTTGTAAAAATATTATTCTTTTATACTTATTTTCCCATTTTATTTTATAAACTTTTTAGGGATGTAATCATCTATGTTGTGTAATAATCTAGGGTATATAATACTTAGTTTGAGATATTGTGTTGTAACATTCCATTATGAGTGAATATTGTGTTATTAATTTGATTCATATCTTGTATGATTTTTTTCCTATATATGCTTATTTTAATTATAAATAATAAAATAATTAACTTAGGGAAATAAAATGTATACTTATATCTCAGCTGTTTTACCCTCCTCTGACAGATGAATAATGGTTGAAATTGCCTGCTTCTACTTCAGGTTCTTAGATATAGTTTTAAAACATTCAATCTATACAAATTATGCATCCTTCCTGGTAAAATATGCCAATGGGGATCCAATCCCAATGAAAGTAAACCCAAAAATCTTATAATATCCTAGAATATGAAGGGAACTATAAAAATTTGAAACATTCTTAGGAGCCACTTAATAAGCAACAACTTTAATCTTTAAACTATATACAGATAAACTTTACTAAGACACAACATGGCCATGGAAATAAACCTCTTGCATCCAAAAATTACACTTAGATAAATTATCAATGATCAATTTTCATCAAAAAAATTATATAATAGTCATAAAGTTATTAGTATGATTCTCTAAAGACCTTAAATACATGAGAATTTCGTCGTTAAATACAACCACCAAATAATCCAAGAACTCATGAAATAAAAAGTTCACTAGTCCCATGAAAAAATGGGGGTTTTAATTATGAAAAAGTGAATTACCATGAAATAAAAGTGTCATTAGTGAATTCTAAAGGGAAGTATTTTTTATATCTTTTTCATCAACCCTAATTTTATGATATCCATACAAGAAATCGATTTTTGAGAACTAATTAGATCTATTCCGGTGATTTTATAAATCATTTGTTATCAAGAATGGATAATGGTTCTTCATTATCACTTGATCCAACCATCAACATTTTTTTCAAATAACATTAGAGTACCCCAAGGATAAACACTAGGTTGAGTGAAACCCATATACAATAGATCATTTATCTGAATCTGTAACTCTCACAACCTACATGGTTCCATTTGATAAATAGACATAAAAATAAAAGAGACTCTTGGATGTGAATATATTATAAACTCCATGTCACATTGATGGAGTAGTGCTAAAAACACTTTAGGTAAATCATCAGGTAACTCCTCTATAATCATGAAATCATGATTGGCTAAACTTCTACTGATTCCTTCATCAACTCTATTGGATGATAATAAAGGGGTTTCAATCACTAATGATCTATCTAATGACCCCACTTACCAAAAAACATTCCATAATCACATTCCACATTAAGAAAATAAATTTCCTCTGGAATAAATCAACAATATCCTGCATGGAATTAAACTAATCTATTTTGAGTATGAAATTTTATGATTATATAAACAATAAAAATAAATTTCCCAACAACCAATGTTTTTATATCATCATATCACAACCCTAACACACTTTATGCAATATGTTCTGACCCTAAATAGTACAGTCAACATCAAGGTTACTTGAATTCTCTCCACATTATATCCCAAATATCAGAATAGGTTAGGTGAAATAGAGCAGTGATAATCCCCCAAATCAAATAAATATTAATCCATGGTATAATATAAATATATGGTACCTTATATTATCTAAAACCCTGATAGAAAGGGAAACTCTATGGAATGTGACTAACCACATGATTCTTTTCCACCTCAAGGCCCGGATGGTGACTAACATAGTTAATTCACTTAGACCTATGTCCATATGGATAAGGAATGTCATGGAGATTCCATACTTCTACCACATATCTATTTTTCTACCCTATGGTTTGGTGACCCAGAAACTGGAACTGAAAAGGCCTGAAAGGAAATTACTTCTTGGTATAAATTGGGAATTATTCACCTATCCCATGATGGACACCAAGAATATTCTAGAACTAAAACAAGTGATGGACAAAAACTATAAGAAAAATTAATCACACTAAAAATCTTAGTAGAGGATCAAGAATTGATAACTCTAGTGAAATAAGAAGAAAAATAGGTTCGACTCCTCATCGGTAGAAACCAAAAATACTTATAAAAATGATAACCCCCCTTTGAAACTTTTGATATTTTTTATGGATACCCTCTCAATATAAACAATCCAATTTTATCATTTTCCTTAGTATCTCTACCTACACTAACTCTTTAAGATACAATAGCAATGTAAATGGGATGATGGGGTGCTGGATTGATGGATGCATTAGCTCCTCAAAATTTTATTCTCTATTCTCCTTATTAGGGAGAAGAATCCTAAGAAAAACTAAAATCTCCAGCATGATCAAGTTCCCTTTCCAAATAGAAATAATTTTATACCACTTAGTAGTATCTATATATCTTCTAAAGTTGGATTTTTTCTGCTGCCGTGTAAACTCACCACGCCTCCATGTCACCAAAAATTCTTCACCCAACCCTCCAAACTCGAAAATACATCTCGTGACCTCGAACCCGATTGGGATTTCTCGTCGCTCCATTCTCTAGGTTTCCCACACCATTTCCCGATTCCCCCCTCCCCCGTATCATCTCCCCTCCTCGAATCGCCTCTCCAGCTGCGGCTCCACCTACGCCTGATCCACCATCAGCTCCTTGGACATTGGCTCCTCCATCTTCCGGTCCTCCGACTATGGCTTCTCCAACTTCGACTCCTCTGACTTTGGCTCCTCCTACTTCAGCTCGTCCTACTTCATCTCCTCCGACTTTCGCTCCTCCGACTACCGCTCCTCCAACTTTCGCTCTTCTGCTCCTCCAGCTTCGGCTCCTCCTACTTCGAATCCTATGGCTATGCCTTATCTAAAACCAATGACTCCCACTTTGGCACTCCCAAATTCGGTTCCTTCACTCCACCTAGGGTTCCCGTTCCCTTGAGCACGCACCGAGTAAGCACAGGTATAAACCAGTGTCAAATGTTTAAACCAGTGTCAAAGATCTTCATATCTCAATGTAGTTGATTTTTTATGGTGTTTTTATTAGATGATTAATCTGTATTCTTTGTCGTGGCTGATGGGTCTCTAAATCTAAATTCTAATTTAGGGTGACATATCTCCAAATAGAGCATCTGGTGAAGAGTTTCAACCATATACTTGAATTAAACTTCATCAGCTGTAAGGTATATGTTCAAATGTAAAATAAGGGTTCATTACATATCTATTTGTGCTTGTAACCAGGATTCTGTGTGTGCTGTAGAGAAAGATTACAAACCCAAGCACATTATATGAGTTCAAATGTCTTTAAGAAATGATCTTGGTTGTCTAGAAGATGGTATTTATTTTGAAAATTGAAATTGATTTGTTGTTTCCCAATAACCATGGTGTCTGAAGGACTTCTTTGCATAGAATATTCTTTATGATCACATTCATACCTAGGAATATTTTTTATGAATGCACATATATATTATATGCATCAATTATATTGAACTGCATTCTGAAATGTATCAGCTCCATCGACATGTGGTTTACTGTATGCACTTGAACTCATCTTGTGTAATAAGAATCTGAATGCTTCTATTTTATTGCTCATAACACATAAATTTGAATTAATGACACCCTAACAAGGGAATGTCCTCAAAATGTTCTTATTATTGTTGTCCATGGTTTGACTATTTCATTTTTTATTTGATATATATTAACCTGTTTTACTACTATAATAGAATCTGCGTTATTCAAAGAGGCCATCCGAATGGGTGAAGTGTACCTCCACATGAAGGTTACTTTTGATTCATTTTCGTTTTCTATATAATAAAGGCAATTTCATGTTTTTTATTCTTTCCATTTTTTACAGTTTTCATTTTATAACATATAGTTTATTGTATTTTCAGGTATTTTTGGACCATTGGTGCACGCCTCATAATCGGTTAGTTTTTCATTATTAATATGTTGTGTTTCTACTGCATTTGTGTTTCCCGTGTTATATGTATTTTAACGGTATACATGTTTCCATTCACTATTGGTGATTTGTTTTCAATATTGAATCCACTATATATGAAGAACGCATTTTTTTAATCTTAACAATCATTCCCCTTCTTGACATTATGTTATATGATTAAGTAATGTCAAGAGAACCACTTGCGTTTATTTCAAGCAGTTGACATAATGTGGAGTGGAAGTCACGTCTTAGGTTAAGATGTTAATGTAATGTGCATCATTGCTGTGGGAAAATAGATTAATGTTTTCATATAAAGATCAATAAAATTTTGAATAGATTTAATTTAATGTTACATTAAATATTTACGAATATTTAATGAATTTCTTGGATTACTACATCGCCTGCATATTATACTTTTTCGGTTCAATTACATTCAAATCCAGTTTCAAAAAAAACCTTACATATTTTAGTCAACAATATTTGATTGTTTAATATCCATTTTCCTACCTTATTTTCTTAAAATTTTGATTAGTATCAAACAGTAATACAGTAAAACTATTCTCTTCTTATACTCTCTATATAACAAGTATTTATACCTTCTTCTGATCGGATTCAGTTTTTATTATATTGTTGTCTGTTGGTACATGTGTATACCACGGCATTGATTGCATAATTCAATTTTGACCAAACAAGTTCAGATCAGATTCTGTTTTGATACTTTTTATATTCTGCATTAAATTTTTTTATCCTCTATAACATATTTTTCTATATTCTACTGATCAGATTCTGTTTTGATTGTTTTTATACTCTCTGTAACAGATTTTTATATACTCTACTGATCGGATTAGTTTTTTATTGTTGTTTTTATATTTTTTCTCTATAATTAATGCGATTTTAGTTTGAATTTTGACAAAAATATGTTTCTTCATGTTCATTAAATAATTTTTTTAGCATTATGTACTGATTCTACATGTATGAAGATGTTTCGGTTACACCATATCTATACTGTGGAAATTTTTCAAGAGATTCATTGAGCCTAATTTATAAGACTTGTGTTTAATGATCAGTTTATATAATCACATTGATGGTTATTTATATAGGTTTTGGTGGAAAAAAATTCAAATTTGGTTTCATCTCTAAAATACAGTGGTGAGAATACAATTGGGTATGAATAGATGCAATGCAAGATTAAGTATTCTTAAAATATAATGAATTTATGTATGTTTTTGGCTCTAGGTGTTGTCTATCTGGGCATCAAAACACCTGTGGCACATCTCATGGTGGAGGTGTTTATGTTTTGTTGTAATGGTGAGTTTGGTTTTTTATAGATTGAGTAGGTTCTTATTTTTTTCTCATTTGTTCATACTTTTCTAAATCTGGTTTGTCTTTTTATACATGTTTGTATTATATTATTCTTACATTTAATATTCCCTTGTATCACTATAACTAATACATTCAAATGGTGAGTTTGGTTTATTTCTTTTTATTTTCTCAAAATTAAGTGATGTTACAAATTATGTGTAATTATTTTTTTATTGTACTTAACATTTTTACATTCCCTTCCATCACTGGAACTAATACATTCAAATATTTTGTATACAAATGAGAATGACAGTTCAATAATGATACTTGTACCTTCATCTATTGAAGTTCAACTACAGGTTCCAATGTTTCTATACCTATATTTTCTCTCTTCAAAATTTTTATAGTTGTTTTCATATAACCATTGAAGAATCTATGGTTTTGGTTCAAAGTGAACTTTAAACTTTTCACCAGTAAGGATACTAGGATATCAGTCAAATCAATGAGAGTACGAAGCACCTAATATATCACCTTTAAATGAATTTCATGAGATTTTCATAGAGAATCATGAATACCCATGCATTAATTATTAGCTAATAAGCAGTATCACATAATGTTTTTATAATATATTAACTGTCTATCTTATTTCACTAATCTCAATTCCCCTTAACTATTTGTATATTGTCTTCATTGTTAGTCTGTTGTATTGACTATATGTGTTTCCTATTTATATATTTATTATGTCATATATGTTACTATTATGTTAGTATATTCTCTTAGTATGCAATCATATATGCTATGATATTGTACCTTCAATTCCATTAAATTTTAGTATGTTGTATTTATGGTATCAATTATATATGAGGATGGTATGTTATATATGTGTTTCCATTCAATTTTGGAATATTCTATTCATTGGAAGAATATTTTGTATGTATATTCTATTATTATGTGGTCGTGATGTCAGTATGCTATATTGTATTCTTGAATGTGTTCTACACCATTCCACAGTTTTAATAAATTAACTGTAGGAGGATAGTGGAAAATAGCAATTCCTTTGGAAACAAATCCTCATGGGTCACCCCGCAAAAGGTCTGATGACCCATTAATCCAAGATGCCCAGTTTGGGGAGGCCAAACCCATCACATTTTCCCCATTTCCACTCTCATTCCCTCAGGTTTTATTTCTCCAACACGGGAAGGAGGGTGAGGTGCGAGAAATAAGTTTTTGTCTCCAATGTCATTCCCAGGTAACAAAATTTTTGAACTAGGTACACATCTAATGATACCTTTCCAGTTTTCTCTTCATTTCATATAGTTTAATTTTTCTTAAATTAATAATGTTTCATGTCTGTTTTTTACCGGTGAATAGATTATATTTTAAAAACATTGTTACTATTAATGGCACTATTAATGGTACTTTCATTCTCTTATGTGATGCATGCAATTCAACTGCATATTATTAACTATGTTATGTTTTCATAGTTGACATGAAGGAAGCAGTTAGTTATTTTTTTTATGTGTTATAAGTAACTAAGAACTTCAATGTCACCAACTTCATATTTGGTATGTGATCTGAATATTATATGAATATCAGGAGTTGAATTACTGATTTAGATGTTGCAGATGCTATTTGTGGTTTGTTTCTTTCATTTCTCTAAATCTTTAATGATCTAATTCTTTACTGATCTATCTTTAGTACTCTCTTCTTACTATTCATGAGCAGGTTCCTTATAAGGAAGATACTCAACAAAATTGTATGACGGTCTGCTATGGAACCATGAAAAGAATAGTTGGATGTAATATTCTGAACACAAATTCCTTCCTTTCTAGGTTTGGAATTTTATCAAAAAACCCATCTTTATATGCTTTAAGGTTTTCTTTATTGTGGGTTTCAATTTTCAGAAAATCAAAGGATATTGTTACAACATACACATGGGTTGTGTTTGGAATTTTGATAGGTGTCTCCTCAAAGTTTTTAAATCTTGAAATGGTACATCTATCCCTATTTTATATTCTTTATTTTACTTGCTTTCCATTTTGAAGAATACTCTTGAGTAGATGAACTCTATGCCACCTAGATATCTTTAAACTTTCTTCCATATGGAGATCGTTTATTTTTTGTATTATATAGATACTCTTTATTTACATCTCGGAAAAACTGAAAAAATCCTAATGAATTTACCAATTCAGGTCTATTAAATTGTATGAGTTTTTTTCCTCTGGTATTTAGAAAAATACTTTCTTTGGGTTTATTTGGGAACGGATGAAATAAACTAAAATGATAGTGATTATTTATTCTTATCATTGAAATGTTACTTGAAATTCATTTCATTCAAGCTGATGACTTATTGAAAAACATTTTTTAATTGACTGACTATATAACATCAAATTTTTATTTTATATTATTACTATATATTAAACATTTAAATTGTTCGTGTATCTTCAGCATGTTGCTGGTGGGATATCTTTGATGCTCAAGAATTATTGTTATAATCTCTCTGTAACAGGTTTTTATAAATTCTGTGGATCGGATTATGTTATTATGATATTATTGTTTATTGGTACAAGCGTATACCCCTATATTGATTACATAATTCTGTTTTGACCTAATCAGTTTCGATCGAATTCTGTTTTGATTGTTTTTATATTTCTCATTGAGTGTTTTTATGCTTTCTGTAACAGGTCATTATAATTTTTTCTGATCGGATTTTATTTTGATTGCTATTTTTATACTGTTTATCCATAATTTATGGGAATGTAGTTTGAATTTTGAAAAAACTGTGTTTATACAGTAATCATATTGCATGATTATTACTCTATGCAGTTGTTTTATCTTGTGTGAATCTTCCTCTGGTTGTGAGGAACTTCTGGTATAAAAATCATATTTTATTTCATGTTCATAAGCTATTAGTTGCTGATTTTATTTTCTATTTTCTTTTAAAAAAAATTTTGCAGTCTGTTTGTGCTGCATGAGAAAAAAAATTATCCGCATTTCACAATTGTTTTCTTAATTTGGATTCGAATTTATTCCAAGTTTATTTCTGGAAAAACAACATACGTACATTTCTCCATCCTAGATTCAGTTTTTATATCAGTGAATGCACTTATGGATTCAATTTATAATAACTTTTTTATGTATCTCTCCCATTTCTGGAATATCCACATAAATGTTTATAGTTTTAAACACCATAAGTTTATTTGTTTCCTTTGAATAGGTGGAGATGAAGTTTGGACACTCCATTATAGGTTCTGTTATAATGAATAAAACATTCTCATTTTCCTTGTAGTAGGTATAAATTGTGAATTTTAATTATCAACTTTAGTAATCTGTGCAGCTACCAGATTACTATCAACCAGCAACCACCAGTACGTGTCCATTGCAGCGCCACATGAACCCACTTCTTGATGTTTTTTACTAGCACAATTTTCTGAATTTAGTTTGACTCTAAGAGGGTCACTATCAGCTATTAAAGTATTCAGAATCTGTAATATTTTTTCCCAGATTTTTGATAAATAAACCATCAGTACAAAAACATTGCTTTTATTTCCATTTGTTCAAATCAAAATGAACTCTGACACAACTACTGTTTCAATTTTAATGTATCACTTTCTCTATTAATTTTTCTTATTTGATCTAAATGACACTTCATATATTTTATTTCTCTATGTTGACAATATATTACCATTACTTTTAATATATACTTTCTAATTTTTAGTACAATATTGAATTTTTAGGATGGGAAAGTGATGGTTCAACTTCTTGAGATCTTCTCATCTCATGTTTATAAAGGTGCCATCCTTTATTCTAAATGTATTTCGAGACTCACAAATTCTTTCATTAGAGGAAAAAAATTGTCATATATGGAAGACCCGACGCAAAAATGCCACCCAATCTTGGTACGTTGGGACCCTTTATTTTTTTTAAATACAAGAAATGCAGTCATGTAACCTACATCCCATCTTCTCTTAGTATTGGTAGCATAAGGCATCCAAAATTTCATATTCCCCAGCCTTTCCTGGTTTTTGGTTTCTTGAGATGGGAAGATGAAATAAAGCTCACTTAAAATATTGGAGGCATGCCCTTTGCTTCCAATCCCATGAAGGTTTGATGGAATATGTAAATAAGTGAATTCCCGCAACTCCCCCACACCCTGAAATCGAACAGAATCAGCTGAATTTTTTCATAGTCAAACTGACAGTGTCTAAACAGCCACTTCTTGGCCATCAAAACAAATTTCTAGACTCATGTTGTGAGGTCAAGCGGCTTATGTGGATATATATTCTACGATATGCATCGTGAAATATATCCAGATTTCTTCACCATGAGCTTTACATGGGTTTTTTTTTCAAAATATCCCTTAATATCTTTCTATTAGGCATGACGCCAATCTAATGGTTTTGTTTTGTTTTCTAGTCTAAGGATCAGTGGTGGTGCACCTCTGTGTGTGGGATTCAGTGCAGCAGGAGAAATATGAAATCCATGTAGCAGCTAACAAGGGAAGTATATGGATGGTAGCTGGGCCATGAGGACATCCATGTAGCAGCACGTTGGTTTTCATTAGAGGCTTCAAATGGTAAATTTCGACTTCTTTTATTTTTCTTTCTAATAAATACTTTTATGTTATCATTTTTTTTATTATACAAATTCAGGCGTTCTTATTGTAAACATTTTTATCTATGCATAAATGTTTTTCAGCCATTTGAAGTAGTATATTTGTACACATTGACATAATTTATTGGTGACATAAAGACCTATACTGTACCTTTTGAAAAGTAAATGTCCATTTGAATGTTCTTTTCATTCATGTTCTTTTTTCATTCATGTTATTTGTAGTGATTATACCATCTTAATGACGTGCAATTTCATATCAGCACATCAGTTAACAAGGAAGAAGGGACTGAAGCCGTGGAGGATGGATGAGGAGATGACATGGGAGGGTAAAGGGAATTTTTGGTAACACCCATGAAAACAGGCAGAATCAGTGCATCATGAGAAATAGGGCATCCATGTAGCATTTATGTATATGGAGTGTAGCTGGGCCGTGAGGACATCCATATAGCAGCATGCTGGTTTTCATTGCAGGCTTCAAAAGGTAAATTTCTACTACTTTTATTTTGCTTTCTAATTAGTACTTTTATATTATCATTTTTTTCATTCTACAAATTCAGGTGTTCTTATTGTAAACATTTTTTTTCTTTGCAGAAATGTTTTTCAGGCATTTGAGGTTGGATATTTGTACACTTTGACATAATTTATCAGTGACATAAAGACTTATTATGTATGTTTTGAAATGTAAATGTCCAATTGAATGTTCTTTTCATTCATGTTCTTTTTATACATGTCAATTTCAATTTTTTTTCAAAAATGTTGTTTTTCTTTTCAATTTAATGTTATCCACTATATTCTCCTATATGTGTTATATGTTTTCAAATAATTTTACTTTCATCTATATTCTCCTATATGTTTTCCTTATATTTTCCATCATGCATTTGTATGGTTTATTTTGTACAGTGATGGTATTCTTATGTTTTCCTTATATATTATCATATATTCTCCAATATGTTTTCAATATTATCCTTTATATTATTCTATGTTATTTCCTTTTTCTTATTTCTTTATGTTTTCAATTCTATATATTTTATCCTATTATAGTTCAATATTATGTATCACTATTTTTTTTCAATATATACAATATAGATTTTATTTATTAATATTAACGTATAGTTTTGTCTTCTTGAAAGTAAGAAGTGAACGTATTGTCATGCGAATGAATGGGTAAGTACTATTTTAACATAAAATAAAGGAAATTAGGAAAAAAATACTTCTATAACTATTCTCATAATACCACAGACCCCTCACACTCAATAACTAACAAGATCCACCATTGATGAGGAAAACCCATCAATAAATCAATAACTAAAAAATACAATACTCCTTCTATACACTATCAATTTGAAACATATATCATGCTCTTCACCATCTACATTTTCTACAAATTGAAGATAAATCATTTATATTTCAGTAATATTTGATGTTTAGACCCATGAAATGCCTTATTCTAGGAATCCTTCTCCTCAGGTTTGACCCTTTAACAATCAACCGAGGCATTTTATTACACCTCTCCCATCTGAATCAGATAATGACACCTTCCACTATCCATTAATATAAATACATAATAGGGGAGATCTTAATACTGGGGATATAGATTTTATTTATAATCATTTGATTAAATTCATTTTAATTTCCCCACATGTTCCTAATTCAAACATAAGAATAATCAAACATTATGCATGAACCACACTGAGTTCTCTCATATTTAATCAACATCATAGGACTTATCATGTTTAGAAAGAATCAGGTCCTTATGATGGATCATAAAGGGCCTTAAATTCCTATTTTCAAGCTGACCTATATTAATAAGTCACATGGAATGTTTATGGATGTTTTCTCATACAAAACCCATCCAATCTATAAGTATTGATTGTGAAAAAAGTTATCTAGTTAAGTTTTATTATATTGTAATGGATGGAATTTGAATCCTATGATTCAAATCTATATAGAATTAGGTATAGTAAAACTAGAGAGTCTAGAAGAAATAGAAATTGTATCTTTTCAAAAGTATGAAAGGGAATATGATGAGTTTCAAAAGATTCCAATATTTATCAAAATTTTCAAGTTGAGTTACTACATTAAGTGGGAAACTAATGATGGCCTTGATCGAGTGATGTTTATCTATAAATATTGTATTTTGGTGAAACTAATGAAACCATCATGATGTTATAGTACTCATATAGATGGTAATGGTCACTTATTCAACTGATGAATTAAAATTGTTCTTTTTACCATTAATAGTTTTAGTAATGGTATCACAGATGGAAGGCCTTTATCATGGTAGTTTTTGTACTTTTTTCTTTATATCCTTAATAGAAAGGTTTTCATGTTCCTCCCATGGAGTAGTTAATGTGATAGACCATTTAAATTCCTTGTATTTTCCTTTATTTTTTAGTTTGTTTCTTCAAGGCCATTATATTTCAGAAGGTCTTATTTTACTAATGGTTTCAATATGGTTCATGGTTATGGTTTAGAGACTTCTTTTTTCTAGATACATCAATATCATGTTTTATTTCATTTTTGGAGTTTTATATTTTGTTACATGTTTTAATTTTAGAGTTCCTTCTTTTAAATAAGTTGGATACAGTAAAAAAACTTGTATGAGACCTTGGTAATGTATATTTGTATAACTAAACCCCGTTCAGGTGTACATATCTCAATTTTGAGTAGTTTTATAATATTTTCCTTATATAATAATTCTAATAACTTATTATCACCTTTATTATTTTCTATTACAGTGGGAATTTTGTTCTATAAGGAGAGGATTAAAAGAAGAAAAGGTCTATATTAACAAGTTTGATGGGTCAAGTTTTAGATTTTAGAGGATATAAATTGAATTTATTAGTTCTCGAGAGATTTGGATATTTCATTAAAGTGATCAAACTAGAATTGAAATTAAATAAAGAATAAAAAATGCTCAAACAAAAGTAATTGAGTGTAGTTTAGATGATTCTAGACTGGAACATTTCCTTCAACATCTTAGAAGTAAATACCCCTACTTAGTTGATAACTACACTTTCCAACATATATGAGAATCCCATCACTATGAAAAAAGTGTTCTTGATGTGGTGACTCTTCCTCATGAATATTTATTTAGAAAGGTTTGTTTATAATCAATTTAATAGCTTCAATGTAATTAAATGTCAATAGCAGGATGTGAATTTAAATTTCATAAGGATTGTACAGGTACTAAATCTTCTTTCATCACTTCTACAATCATGGTATGTGATGTTTATCACACTCATAAATTATAGTAGAAAAAATAAATTGGTGTTTGAAGACACTCAAGATTTTATTAAGAATTAATATATTCAAAGGAATGAGGTTTGTGGAACTACTAGAAATTCCCTTAGTACTGAAGGTAGTATATGCTCTACCTATTAAAAAAATGAAAAGAAGGGGAAAGAAATAAGAAAAAGTATTCAAGGTGATTCATCATGGCCTTGATCCATATACTGGTATTATGGGAAGAGATGGTTTATTAAGCACTATTAGTATTGAAGGGTCAATTATAAAAGGTATTATTCAAGAAGTTCATCTGAAAATATATTTTTATAATATAAGAGTAGTTTGCTGCTAAGTTTTTCCATTTTACTTGAGTCATGGATTATTGAATTTGAGGATTATTTTCACTCTAAGTAGGAGATAGGATTCATTATAATTATGTATAAAGAATATCTATAAGGTTTTACCTCATGGATGATGAATCTCTTGAGATTTTTAGAATGTGTTATGTTTTTTCCAAACTTTGAATGTATTTTTGATGGATTTTTAATGTATATGACACATACCATGGTTATGGAAAAACCGAATCTCAGTAGAATAGATAGAAAATGTAGGTTTCTATAAAAAATTTACAGATGATGTATATAATATCACATGGGGTTCCATAATGGAGGACAATAGTTTGAATGATTGGATATTATATATTATTAGATACTCGGAAGGAGAAATGCATTCCATACAATCAACTTTCAGAACTGTGATGTTGGGGTAGAAGGATCTCAGTCACATGGGTGATAAAGGGATAAAATTTATGGATGTGAAATGCATACTAAGACTCAGACGCATGGATTATAGAACATTAATAGAGTGTATCCTTGGGAAACATTGAAATGTTTCCTTCTATATGGAAGGAAAGACACTGAAGAATAGAAATTTAGAATTAGTTCATAAGGATGTATGGGGGATTACATTAGTTTTTTCTCATGGGGTCACTATATTATTCTACCTTCATCTATAATGAAGTATAAAAAATTTTGGTATTCTTTCTCAAGAATAAGTTTAATGTTTTCAAAACATTCATCACATAGAGATTCATAGTGGGAAAATAGACCAGAACTAAGAAAAAATGATCATGGTCTGGTAAAGTTGTATAGTATATAAATAATGGGTTTTTAAAGATTATATTGGAGTAAATACATATGGGTTAAGAACATTGTACCTCAAACACCAGATAAGAATGGTGTTGTGTAACATATATGTCAGATTCTAAATGAGAGGTATAAGATAATAAGGTTTCATTCTAGTTTTCCTAAATATTTTTTGGAGGAGTAAGTGAACTTTTAAACATATCTAGAAAATCAAAGTGATTATTCTCTATTGGGGAATGATTTTCCAAAAGAAAATTAGACCAAAATAATGGTCAATAACTCATACTAGAATGTTTTTAACTTTTTCACCTATATCTTAATAGATTTTAGGGAATGGGAATATATGGATTCAAAGTCCTGGGCATATTTAATTATAAGTTTTAATGAAACAATATTTGGATTTTGAATTTAGGGAAAACCTTATGTAATTTATGTTGAGTCAAAATATGTTTCGACTTTCTCATAGATTTTTTTATTTTTGAAATCAAAAATTACTTCTTGTTTTCATATATGATATATTCTCATAGTAATCACATATATCATAATCATATATGTTGTTTTCTTATTTTAATCATATGGTTTTTGTTTTCAATGATAATCAGATATGTTGTTTTATAATGGTAATCACATATTTTGTTTTCCATCGTAACCACAAATGTTTTTGTTCTACATTTTAATCATATGTTGTTGTTTTTTCAATCGTAATCACATAAAAAAATTTATAATTGTAACCACATTTGATATTTTCGTGACCATATGCATCGTAACCATGTTATTTATTATATTCATATTATGCATCATAATCATATATCATAACCAGGTTATGTATCATAGTCATATTATGCATCATAACCAAGCATCGTAACCGTGTTATGCATCATAACCATGATATGAATTATAACCACGATATACATCTTATCCATGATAAGCATCGTAACCACGATATGCATCCTATCCATGATAATCATCATAACTGTGATATGAATCGTAACCACTACATGCATCATAACTATGTTAAGCATTGTAACCATATCATAATCATGATATGCATTGTAATCATGATATTCATTGTAATCATCATATGAATCATAACCATATTATTAACTGTACTCATGTAATGCATTGTACTCTTATTTTACTTAAATACTATATACATGTTTCTTATAATCTTTGTTTCATACTTTTTTACATATTTTTATCTAACAAAAATGATTTCATTGAGTTAGTTATATACCAATCAAAACGATGTCATGTATTCTATTTATTTTGACTATTATAATATCAGGTGTCGATGTCCATCCGAATATTCCATAGAAATATAACCGTTGGAGAAAATATGACCATTGGAACCTGAGGTATATAAATAGAAGGTCATTCGAACCATAGAATAAAAATTTTGAATCTTCAAGTTCTAGAGAGAGATTGTGTGACTTCTCTTTTGATTCGTGTGAAAATCCTTGAAGATACCAGACATGAACGCCTTGTTCCTAGTTCTTGTATTTCAATAAGTGCTTTGTTTCTTTTTGTGTCTGATCATTGTGATAACGATTGATGGCTTCTAGTGATAGGAAGATGGTGCTACCGATCATTGTATTGAGTGATTTCAAGCATTTTAAAGACATAGGTGATGATTTCCTTCTTAATTGATGGCTTTCGTGGATAAGAAGACAGACGTTCCAATCATCATATTGAGGGATTACAAGGGTGGTGGTAGGAGATACCTTTTATACTAGGTGTAAGGATACCCTACTCTGGGATAAAATAATTGTAATACCTTTATTTTTCCACCGTCTTTTGTTATAGAAAGGAAATCAATTTGTTTTCTCTTTCTATTCATATTCTTTTCTATTGTAATTTTTTTAATTATGATACTTTCATTACATATTTTATTAAGAGATTCTATACATTGTATGGTAGAATCAATTACATTTTTCTTACTCTGATCATTATATTAAATTCAAATACAATTGTTTTAATAATCTATTGTATCTTATCAAATCTTATCCATCGAATCCAAGGTCCTCATGGTTATTTGTTTTGGTTGTGAATTGTATTAGTTTAAGTCCTATTAAACTAAGTTCATTATTAAGAGTTTAAATACAAAGTTTTTAAACCTACAATTTGTTGGAACCAAGGTTTTTCATTGATAATAATGGAGTTTGGTTTGTGTTTGTCGTCAATCTGCACATGGATGACTTGGGAGTTTTCAAGGAATGAGGTTATACGTTTAAGGCAGAAATCAGTATTGAAGGTGGTGTAGTTTCCTAGTGTTTTACCATTTTTTGGGCCTCAGAAATTGGGAGTTTGGTAACGGTTCGTAGCAACGGTATGTAGTGAAGAAGCACGGTATATTGTGAAGGCGCGTGGTATGCGGTGAAGGAGCACGGTACACGGTGAAGGTGTTCGGTATGCAGTGAAGGCATGTGATACACGGTGAAGGTTCACAGTACATGGAACAGTGCATAGACCTGGAAACAGTTTGCAATGACGGTACATGGTGAAGGTGTTCGGTACGCGAAATGCTGCTGAAAATGGTTCACAGCGATGGTACGTAGTGAACAGATTCATTACACGGACCGACAGACATGCGATATGCGGTTGGTTTATAGTACATGATAATGGTTAGAAGTTCAGAGGTTTTCAGTACGCGGTGGATTCTAACAATATGCCTATGGATTTCAGTTTGTCCCACATTAAAAAATTGGGTAAATCAGAATACCAAAATTTGGGGAATTATGTGCCTATTTAAGAAATAGTAATCCCCTTTGTTAAGTGATGAGATTGGAGATTATGATTTTGGGAAGAAATCCGGAGAAGTCCGAAGTGGTTCTCAGAGGAGAAGACGATACCCAGAGAGATTCATCCCTGTAAGGAAAATAGTCTGCGAAAGAGTGTGTGGTTTGCGTAGGGAGAACTCGAAGTACACAGCAGATCAAGTCAATATACGGAGCAGGACGGTATGTGGAGGTGTGGAGCAGTACACGTAGTAGGGTGGAACACAAAGCAATGAAGTTCACAGAGGAGCTGGACAGTATACAAAAATAGTTGTGGTACGTAGAAACAATAGTAGTATGCAGAACACCCATGGAAGCCATAAAATTGGCCAAATCAGTTTGTGAAATTAATCCTCATAACATATCAGTGTATAGGAAAATAAATTACATTTGTGCGTGATTATGGGACTTCAACAGAGAATCCATTTATAGTTTAAGATACATGAATTAATGATAAACAATTTAAGTGGCCTTTAAGTTGATAAATAGAGTGAAGATTCTTTTAAAGCAATGAAAAAAGGAGAGTCAGCAAAATTGATCCAAGGGACGTGGTGTGCAATACCTAAAACCTTGTAAAGGCAGTGCACCTAACATAGAGTAACTTTTTTAAACTCTTGTAACCCACAACTTGTAAAGATTAGTGGTTTTTTTATAACTGACACATTGTCGGCATATGCTCCTTGGACGTTTCCCTTAGTGGTGAACTAAGTAAAATTGTTGTGTCGTTTCTTTGCATGTGATTGTTTTTATTCTGAACTTCCTCTTCAGACAGGTTTAATAGGTTCCTAAAAATGTGGGAACAATATCCATCAGTTTAAAAGAGAAAGTTGACACCCTGATTCACCCCTCCCCTCTCAAGGTGTTCTAGGGTCCTTCAAGTGGTATTTGAGGGTAAAGGTTGTTGGTGGTGAATCTGTCTTTTATGGAGAATCCATTCAATATTTGGGTAGTTACCCTCTTCGATGGAAGTAATTCTCAAATATGGAAAAACAGGACGAGATATCACCTAAAATCTCTTGGAATGGATGTTTTATTTTCTACTACGCAGGGAATATAAGTCACTGATCCTACAGGACTGTTGATGATAGATACAGACAAGAAATTATTCGATGCTGATGTAAAAGAACAGAATTCTATCACTACAGCCCTTTCTGATCAGATTTATCTAAATGTAATGAGTTGCACATCTACCAAGTAAATGTGTGGTAAACTAGAGAATATTTATGAAGGTTATAGAAAAGTACAGGAGGTGAATCTCCATGTTTTATGCAACAGGTTTTATGATCTGAAGATTCACCCTAATGAAAATGTGTATTCCTTCATCCAAATTACTGAAGTTGTAGGAGAAATTTGAGGACTTTTAGAATAGATCAAAGACATTGATATTGTAAAGAAAATTTTGAAAAGAATTCCGCCATTTTATAATGAAAAGGTTTAAGCTCTTGAAGAAAGGGATCTTTTCAAACTTTCTATTGATAATATACTGAGAATAATGGTGTCATATGAGATGAGACTCAACACAGAAGATGAAATGACTCGGGTAATCAAGGAAATATCATTCAAATCCATAGACAAACTTGAAATTTCTGAAGATTTTGTTGATAAAGATGACGAGGAAAAAAACATTGATATATTAAGTCAAAACTATTGACAGATAAAGCTAGAGATAATCAATTGACTACTGATGTCGATCCCATGTTGCAACTTAAGGAATCATTTAGTAAGCTTGATAATAAATGTAATAGATAAAATAAGTTGAAAGCAATGGTGCAAGAATCTTCAAAATATATTGATCGGCTGGAAGCGAAAATTGATCAAATGGAAGAACTGGTGAATGTTCAATCATCAATCCTTGAAAGCACTGATGATGTTGTGGAACAAAAACTCAGAATTTAAGAACAATAAAAGGTCATAAATGACCTTACCTAGATACTACAGGAGAATTCCAAGACCATTGAGGGTCTCTAAGAAGAAGTTTTTACTCTAAGAAGTAAACTCGAAAGTGAATCAATTTAAAAAGATGAAAAGAAGAAAATACAATTTGGATGGTTCTTAGATGATGATCTTCTAGAGAGAGATAAATGTGGTTCTCATGGATTTGAAAAGATCTTGAGTGATCAAATACCCAAATTCATGGGAAATGGTGGAATTGGTTGTGATGCAAAAACATCAAATGGTATAAATAAAGTGAACCAGAATAAAAAGAAAGTTGAAAGTTGATCACGTTGAAAAGCCTTCATAAGTTCTAAAAATAAAATCCTTAAATCAAAATTAAAGGAGAATTGAAGATTATCCTTATGTTTCTAGAAATGATAGGGATTCAAACTATTTTACCAAGGAAGAAGTCATGAGGACAAATAGAAGTGATAATACATTTCCTTTCATGAAGTGTCAATTTTGTGGCTATCTAGGTCATACCATGTCATGCGTGAAGAGGCAAGGTGATATACAAATGGGGAAGAGTTAGGAGTTCAATAAAGAAGAACATATTTATATCCTAATTCTTATAGAATAAATAATTTCTATGAATATTGTTCTTATTGTTCTAATTTTGGCCATAAATCTATGTATTGTAGGAAGAGGTATGATAGTAGAAATTCCATTAATGCTCAAATACATGTCAATACTCATCAACCAGACGATGTTTCTATTTCAAATAGGTTTTCTCCTCTGGAAGATTAATTTGAATATAAAGAACCCATGTACATGGAAGAGAGAATTGAAAGGCCATCAGTCTCCTGCACTGAATCTAATATCTCATGGAAAGAAAAGAAGAAAATTGGGAAATCCAACTTTGCATAAGTAGCCCTCAAAGCTACCAAGAAAAATATAACTTGGTTAATTGATAGTATATTTTCATCTCATATGATGGGAAATGCAGACCTATTAACGAATATCAAGAAAATGGTAGATGGAATAGTGAGGTTTGGTAATGATGGTGATCTTAAGATCAAAGACAGTGGCAATATAGAACTGGATAATGATGAGCCGAGGAAGACAGAAGTTCTTTATATGGGTGGACTGCGTCACAATCTTCTGATTGTGATTTAACTCTTTGAATCATTCTTTATAATGACATTCAATCAGAAGGGATGTACTATAAGAGGAAAATCTGGGAATTCTCTCATGAAAGGTTGTAGAACATATGGAAACTTATATCATGTTGACAGCAAAGAGAACATTTTCTACATAGCAGTTGAAGAGGAAAACAACTTATGGAATTAGAGATTTGGGCACATCAATCAGTAAGATATGAAAAAGATAACTAAGATAAAGATAGTCATGGATATCCCTAATCTGAAGCATGAACGAGAAAAGACTTTTGATTCTTGCATGTGAGGAAAGTTGGTCTGCAGTTTGTATTGTCTAAAGAAGAAAAGGGTGTCTCATCTTATTTATCTCATTCATACATATGTATGTGGCCTGATAAATGTTTCTAGAACTCATAGATAAAGGTACTTCATTCATTTCATAGATGATTATAATAGAATGGCATGTGTAATAGTTATACACAGGAAATGAAAAGTGCTTGACTGTATGAAAACATATCGTTGAATCGCTGAGAATGATACTGGATAAACAATCAAGGTGCTGTGATTCAACAATAGAGGGGAATAAAAATCCATTGAGTTTGAAAATTACCTGGAGAATCATGGGATACAACATGAGGTTGCTACTATGTGAACTCCACAGCAAAATGGAGTTATTGAGCGCAGGAATTGACAAGTAAAAAACATGGCCAGAACTATGATGATCGAGAGTCGCATTGCTCTACATTACTGCCAAAAGGTAGTTCAAGATTTATTGTATATTCAAAATCGTACATGGCTATATATGGGCGAGACAAAGACTTTATATGAATTTTTTCATTGAAGGAATCCCTCCTTGAAATATTTTCATGTTTTCAGAAGCAAATGTTTCATCTAAAACAAATAAGGAAATCAAGGTAATTATGGTGAAAATACTTATGAAGGAATTTTTATTGGATACTCAATGAACAGAAAAGCCTACAAGTGTTTCAAAAATCACTTGGGAAGAATTTTGGAAAACATAGATATTAAGACCATTGAAGAGAAAAATTTGAATGCTTCATGTAATTCTTATACTGATGTGATAGAAGATGAAGAACAATGTGAACATGGAATAAATGCTAATATAGAGGTAAAGGAAGATGTTAAAAACATTCAGAAGTCATATCATAATGTTGACTCAGTATAAGAATCATAAGAGGAATCTATAGCTAGAGAGAATTTGGTCAACCCATAAAGGAGAAATCCAAGAGCATAGAATGATCAGTCCAACATTATCGGGGATCAGAATGCACCTACACAATTGAGGAAAATGAGGAATAATTTTCAATCTGCATTTCTATCAACTGGGGAACCATCCTTATTTGAAGAGGCTACAAAGGATGAATCGTGGGTGAAAGTAATGAATGAAGAGTTAGATCAAATTGAAAAAAAATCAGACTTGGGATCTTGTCAGCTGACCTGAAGGTCACAATGTGATTGGTACGAAGTGTATTTTAAAGAAAAAAATTTACGAGCATAAAAATGTGATCATAAATAAGGCGCGCTTGGTTTGTAAGGGATATTCAAAAATATAAGGTGTTGATGTTGACGAGACATTTACTCTAGTATAGAGACTAGAGTCAATCAGACTATTTCTTTCCATGGAAATCCAAAGAGTTTATTAAGTGTATCAAATGGATGTCAAAAAAAATTCTTAAATGTAGTATTGGAATAATATGTATACATTGAACGACTTGTGGGATCCTTACTTTCCAGTGATGAACTAAAGGTTTTCAAATTAAATAAATCTCTGGATGGCATGAAATAGGTACCACGGGCGTGATACTCTTGGTTGGACTCTTATCTGAGAAATATTGAGTATAAAAGAGGAGGATTGTATCACAATATCTATGTAAAGAACTCTAAAAAGGATTAGTTCAGGGTATTTGTATATGTGGATGATATTATTTTGGGTGGAAGTAGACAGGGATTAGTGGATTAATTTTCTAATCACATGAAATATGAATTTGAAATGTCCATGATTGGTGAACTCACATTCTTTTTATAGTTGCAGGTACTTCAGAAGAAGGTTTACACTTTCATTTCTTAGAAAAAGTATCCAAGAGAGATGCTGATGAAATTCAATATGCATGATTCCAATCCAATTTCGACTCCGATTGCAGTTGGATCAATGTTCAGAAAGCATGAGGAAGGGACTTATGTGGATCCCACCATATACAGAAGAATAATTGGAAGTCTATTTTACCTGACAGTGACAT
Organism: Viscum album; assembly: GCA_963277665.1. Lineage (NCBI taxonomy): Eukaryota > Viridiplantae > Streptophyta > Magnoliopsida > Santalales > Viscaceae > Viscum > Viscum album. Next base: position 685,800,961 of record OY728159.1, on the reverse strand, counting down.
TTCCAGATATTGTCTTTGCAACTTTACTTTCATCCCACTTTCAGGGTAATCCAAATGAAGAACATATGGTGGCAGTGAATAGAATCATGAGATACATTCAAGGTATACCTAATTATGGATATACTTTGATGGAGGAATAGATAGTGAACTATCATCATTCTCTGATGATAACGGGGATGAATATGTAGTGTAAATAAAGTCTATAAGTAGTGGAGCATTCTATATTTTGAAGAAATGTTTGGGCTACTTAAGAAAGAAATAGTAAAGTACTTCACTTAGTACCACTGAAGATGAATATATATCTACTACCAAGGCATGCACTCAGTTACTTTAAATGAAGCAGTAACTTATTAACATAGGTGATGAGGTGAAACAACCAATGGTGATTTAATGTGATAAAAAAAGTGAAATTGATCTTATGAAGAATCGTGTTCATCATTCTCGTAAGAAATATATTGAGATTAGATATCACTTCATCAAGGAAAAAGTTGAACAAGGCATGATCAAAATGAACCATATGGGAAATAATGAGAAATTGGCTGACATTATGACCAAGACACTATCAGCAGCTATGTTTGAGGGTTGAACCTCAGTGTTTAGCCACCTCCCAGTGTATAGGGAGGTTACAATACTCCCCTCTCCCCAATTGTTTTAATTGTGTTAATCTGTTTTTGGAATTTTTGTAGGTTTATGGGAGATATATGATCTCGGGGAGTATGTTCTGAGCTCTAAAATGTTTCAATACCAGTTATTGGGTTTATTGAAAATGGGGGAGAATGGATAAATTCAACTTTTTCATTCTGGTTACGAGAAAGATAGAAAATAGAAAAAGCCAAAAATGCAACTATGGGGGAGAAAATAAAAGAATGTGAGCTCAATTTATGTCCTCTCTCTTGTTTTCTACACTGAGCACTGCTCACGTAGACTTAGAGTGATGGATGAGTTGTCTTTTGAAGTATCAAGCTTTGATCATGGATGGTGCATCAATGAATTTATCCAGATATTTCCAACAAACCCATAGGGGTAGATTATTGGAACCAAGGTTTTTCTTTGATAATAATGGAGTTTGGTCTGTGTTTGTTGTCAATCTGCACATGGATGACTATGGAGTTTGCAAAGAATGAGGTCATACGTTTGAGGATGAAAGTTGTATTGAAGGTGGTGCAATTTCTCAGTGTTTTCTAATTATTTAGGACTCATAAATCAGGATTTTGGTAATGGTTCATAGAAATAGTATGTAGTGAAGGTGCACAGTGCACGATGAAGGCACACAGTACACGGTGAAGGCACGTAGTATGTGGTGAAGGCACATGGTATGCTGTGAAGGTGTTCAGTACGCAGTAAAGGAGAATGGTATGTGGTGAAGGTGCATAATATGAATAACGGTGCATAGACCTAGAAATAGTTCTCAGTGATGGTATGCGGTGAAGGTGTGTGGTATGTGAAATGATGCCAAAAATGGTTCGCAGCGATGGTACGCAGTGAAGATATACAGTATGCGGACCGATAGACATGTGGTACATGGTTGGTTTATGGTATGCGATAATGGTTCGCAGTTTAGATGTTTTCAGTATGCATTGGAGGCTAACAGTATGCCGATGGAGTTCAGTTTGTCCCACATTGAAAATTTGGGTAAATCATATTACTGAAATTTGCGGAGTTATGTGCCTATTTAAGGAATAGTAATCCCCTTTGTTAAGTGATGAGATTGGAATTAAAATTTTGGGAAGAAATCCAAATAAGTCTGAAGTGGTTCATAGATAAGAAGATGGAATATAGAGAGACTCATCCATGTGAGGAAAATAGTTCGTATAAGAGTGTGTGGTTCACACAGGGAGCTCTCGTAGTATGCGGCAGAGCAAGGCAATACACAGATCAGGATAGTACGTGGAGGTGTGGAGCAGTATGCAGAGTAGGGTGGAAAACAGGGAAGCATTGTTCATGGAGGAGATGAATGGTATGTGGAAGAGATGGACAGTACGTGAAAATGACTGTGGTATGTGGAAACAATAGCAGTACGCATAACACCCAAGGAAGCCTAAAAATGGACAAATCAGTTTGCGAAATTAATCTTCATAACATATCGGTGTACAAGAAAATAAATTACATCTATGTTGGATTATGGGACTTCAATAGAGCATCAATTTATAGTTGAGGATGCATGAATTAATGTTAAACCATTGAATCTACCTTTAATTCGATAAACTGTGTGAAGATTCTTCTGAAGCAGTGAGCAAAGGAGAGTTAGTGGAAGTGATCCGAGGGATGTAGTGTGATATCCCTAAAACCTTATAAATCCACTCCACCTAGCATGAAGTGATTGTGCTATACTCTTTTAACCCATAACATGTGAGGATTATTGTTTTTTGGTATGACTGACACACTATCAATGTATTCTACTTATATGTAGCCCTTGGTGGTGAACCAAGTAAAATTGTTGTGTCATTTCTTTGTGTGTGATTTTTTTTATTCTTCACTTCCTCTTCATAAAGGTTTAACAGGTTCCTACTAATGTGGGAACAAGATCCATCAATTAAAAAAAATTAACACCCTGATACACCCCTCCCCTCTCAGGGTGTTCCGGGGTCCTTCACAATTCACCCCCTCTTGTATTATTCCATATCATATACATTTATATCTATATTATGATTGAACAATTGGTATCAATGTAGGTTTACACTAATTTGTTTTAATTGATTTATTTCTTTCTGCAAGACAATTTTATTTTCAATATAAAAACTTTTTTTACAATTACTTAGTACACTAACGTAAGGAGTGGAAATGTATTGTTTTATAAGATGGTAGGAATGAATATTGGATCAATCGATAACCTAAACCCAACTAGACCACCTTTTTTTCTGGGAATTATTATAAGTACTGAAGATATCTAATGAATACATTTGTTATTAATACTGGAGTAGATAATTTTTTGATACTCACTAGAGATTACAAAATCATAGATAAGGAAGTAAGAACCTTCTCCCACCAAGAGAAACTGGAATATCAACTTAATTACAAGGTACACAATACATTGTTATGTTCTATGACCATGAATATATATAGTCAAATATCATCATGCTAATAATATAACTATATCTGGAAGAAATTGTAATTCACACATTTTTGTACTTCTAAAGTTAGAGAAAAAAGAAGATCCATGCTTCGAGCAGAATATCATGGTTTTGTTTTTCCCTATAGGGAACTGGTATGCAAGATTTAATAATTATTTATAAAAATTGTCAAAAGTATTAAATCCATGGGAAAAAGGGTCTTGATGATGAAGTTCTTATTGAAAAGATAATTGATATAATTCCAAACAAGTGGGAATAAAAAAGGACAGTTATTGATGAAAACTGGAAAGTTACTCAAATCACTCATGATAAAGTATTTGGCACTCTCTTACAGCATGAGACACGAATAAAAAGATATCTAGATTTTAATAAGAATAATAATGATAATAGATGTGTAGCCTTTAGTACTACATCTAAATCCAAGACACCAGAATGGGTAATAAGATCCAAATCTAAGAAAGCTGTTGTTATATCAGAATCTAGTGAAAGTGATCACTCATAGAATTAATTATGAAATCTTACATGAAGAGTGAACAAGATTGTGAGAAATACATATTTTCAGTATAAATTCAAGAAGAAAGATATAAAGTACAAGAAATAATCAAAATAATCTTGTTGTGAATTTAAAAGAGCATGTCATATTAGACTAGATTGTCCTTTGCTTAAAAGAAAATACGGGAAGGAGAAATATTTTGAAAGAAATAAGAAAAAGTATTACAAGTCAAATAAAAATAAAGTATTGAATGAAAATGATACTTGGAGTGAAAATAGTGGTGATTCATCAAATGAATCTTCAGAATATGAATCTTCTGTTCAAAAGAATTTATGACTTATAAACAAACTGCCTATTAAAAATCATTATCTCATGGCTAAGGTACACAATAAATTATCTCTTACAAATGTATCTTTAAATTCTAATTACCCTGATGAGAAATATTCTTACACATCGGATGAAGAATCTTCCTCAATAGAGGAAAATTTACATTATTTTGAATAAGTATCCAGATTTTCCAAATTACATGAGAAATAGAATTCCAAACTCAATAAAATGCTTAAAAATGGAAATTCTAAAATAACTATCCTTAGAAATAAGTATCATATCTTTCAATATATCTTGATCATAAAACTCTTGATTTTTAAAACATTTCAAGAAAACTTATGGAAGTAAATTTTGAGAAGGATAAACATTCTATGGACTTTGAACAACTTGTTTTAAAGAAAAATGTTTTAGAAACAAAAAACAATTTCAAAACAATTTCTTATGAGAATAAAAATTTAGTCATTATACTAAAATCTAAAATCATTTCTCTTAATAAAATTTTATAAAACTTTACTTATGGTGAAGAAAAAATTGACAATATGTATTCTCAAATTCTTCCTCTTAGAAATAATTGTAGAATATCTTATTCCTATTGAAAACCTATTTTTAGACATAACTATTTCATTCATAAAAGTTCCCCATTTTTTCCTAAGTGTCAGAGTGGTGGACATTGGGAAAGAAATTATTCCCTTAATAAAACCCAATATTTAGGATTTTATAAATCTCACTTTGAAAAACAAATATGGATTCCTAAAGTTCTTTTATCTATCATTTCCAGATCCAAACAAGTTTGGGTTCTGAAAAAATCATTGTTTCTTTTTCAGGAAAAAAAGTGTTCCAATAACAATAATATTTGGTACATGGATAGTGGTTGTTTTTAACATATGACTAGAATTAAAGATTTATTTGAAAAATAATTGAAATGAAATGTGGAATAGTGACCTTCAGAGATAATACTCAAGGAAATATCATTGGTATAGGTAATATTGTACTTTTAAGAAAGGTTTTAATTTTAAATGTTTTGTTTGTTAAATGTATTAAGAAAAACCTTATAATCATAATTCAATTATGTGATGAAGGTTACCTTGTGAATTTTAGGAATGATAAAATTTTAGTTCACAATTCAAAGGTTTAATTCACTTTTTCTACCAATAGGCGTGAGAATGTTTACACACTTATCTTAGAAGACCATAGGAGCCAAGACTTACCTTACTTAAGTGCAATGGAAGACCAATCTTGGTTAGGGAATATATGGTTTAGACACTATAACTTTAGGAACCTTTGTAAACTCTCAATGAAAAGACTTATTAAAGATCTACTAGATCTCATGTATGATTCTTCAAAAGTTTGTGACCCTTGTCAATATGGAAAGCAATGTAAAACAAGATTTAAATCAATTAATTAAGTTTCAACTTATAATGCATTACAGTTAGTGCACATGGATCTTTTTGGTCCTATACAAACTGGAATCATTGGAGGCAAGTAATATTTATTTTTTTTATCGATGACTACAACAGATTTGTGTGGGTCTATTTTATAGCAAAGAAATCTAAATCCTTTTTCTATTTAGAAACTTTTAGAGCCCAAGTTAAAAAATGAGAAAAACCTACCACTGATAACTATTTGAATTGATCATTGTAGAGAATTTAAAATTTTGGATTTGGAAAAATTTTGTAATAAGAAAGGTATTACTCACAAATTTTCATCTCCAAGAACCCCTCAGCAAAATGTTTTTGTTTAAATAAGATATCATTTTCTTTAGGAAATGAAAAGAACTATGTTGAGTGAATACTCAATTGCTAAGCATTTCTGGGCTGAAGCTATAAGTACTTCTTGTTATACTATAAATCAAGTTTTAACTAGACCATTTATTAATAAAACACCTTATTAATTGTGGAATGGTCTAAAACCAAAATTTTCTTACTCTAGAGTATTTGGATGCAAAGTATTCATTTTGAATACTAAAGATAATTTAAATAAATTCTCACCCAAATCCAATAAAGGAATATTTTTAGGTTATTCCACTACTTCTAAGGCCTATGGATTCTTTCACAAAAACTCTTGTACTATTGAGGAAAAAGTGAATGTCAAATTTAATGAAAATGAGACTTTTGTTTTTAAACAACCCCTACCTACATCAACAGAAGTGTTTTCACAAAATTATTATCAACCATTGATTGAAAACTCTTATGAAAATGGAAATACTCAAGAAAATATTTCTGAAGTATTTACCCCTAAAGACTTTCTATCCAATATTCATGATCATGTTTTACAGAACCCAAATCAATTATTTCATAGGAATCAACCTAGTGATAATATCATTTGTGATGTAAATAAACCCTCAAGGATTAGAAATTCCTTGAGAAATGAAAGATAACATCTTTATTTTCTATCTAAAATTTAACCCAAACCATTGAATGAGGCATTATGTGATGAATATTGGATTAAATCAATACATGATTAACTAAATGAATTTTAAAGGAATAAATTATAGACCTTGTTTGGAAGACCTAAATAAACAACTATAATTGATGTAAAATGGGTTTTTAGAAACAAATGTGATGAAAATGGAGTCATTATAAGAAAGAAAGCAAGACTTGTTGCTAAAGGCTATAATAAACAAGAGGTAATAGACTATGAAGAAACCTATGCTCCTGTAGCTAGACTTGAATCTATTTTTATTCTATTGGCCTTTGCGGTATTCTTTAACTTCTATCATTTTCAAATGGATGTAAAATGTTCTTTTCTTAATGGTTTTGTACAAGAAGAAGTTTTTGTAGAATGACCTCCTAGTTTGGTAAATCCAAAACATCCTAATAATTTTTTTAAACTTACCAGAGCATTGTATAGCCTTAAACAATCCCCTAGAGGATGGTATGATAGACTTACATGATTAATTTCACAAAACAATTTTTCAAATGGTACTGCAGACCCAACACCTTTTATAAAAAATGTAACACAAAAACATTTTTATTATTTAAATCTATATTGATGACATTATATTTGGATCAACTAGGAAATCCCTAATGAATTATTTTGAAAATATTATGAAATTTGAGTTTTAAATGAGTATGATGGGGGAGTTAACATTCTTTTTAGGTTTTCAAATCTCTCAAAAAACTAGAAAGAACATATATATACCAACATAATTATATCAAATATTTACTTAAAAAGTATGGATATGATAACACTAAGAGTATAAGAACTCTAATCGGTACCTTAAATACACTTTATCTTGATGAAGTTGGGAAACCAGTATATCAAACATCTTTTAGAGGTATGATAAAAAGTTTTTTATAATTAAAATATAGTCATCCAAATATAATTTTTTAAGTATTCTTGTGTACAAGATATCAATATAATCTAAAGCAATCTCATCTAAAAGTAGTGAAAACAATTTTCACTACATAAAGGGAACTATGGATTTAGGACTATTTTATTCTTCTGGAAATAATTTTGTTTAAAAAAATCAGATGCTGAATTTGGCGGTTGTAGATTGGATAGAAAAAGTACATCCAGAACATGTCATTTATTAGGAGATTAATTAGTTTCTTGTTCATGAAAAAAACAACACTCATTATAAATCTCCACTATTGAAGTTGAATATGCAGCAGTTGGAATTTTTTGTGCTCAAGTTTTGTGGATGCAACACACACTCACGGACTATGGCAAGATGTTTTCCAAAACTCAAATACTAAGTGATAATACTAGTGCAATTCCTCTTAGTAAAACCCATGCACATCACTCATGTGAAAAAAACATAGATATTAGGCATCACTTTCTTAGAGATCACGCACAAAAATGAGATATTATTTTACAATTCATTGGAATGAAAGAAAAATTTGCTGATATTCTCACAAAACCATTATCTTCTGATAGATTTGAATACATTATACAGAAACTAAGAATGATAATTGTGAAGTAATCATTCACATCTATTTATTTTTTAAACCATCTCTTTACATTAAGTTACTCCTTCTCAAAGGGGGAGTATACATATCATTTTTATCAGTTTTACTTTTATCAGTTTTACATTTTTATCAGTTTCACTTTTATTGGTTTTATATTTTTATCAGTTTCATTTTTATCAGTTTTACATTTTTATTAGTTTCACTTTTATCATTTTTACATTTTTATATGTTTCACTTTTATCATTTTTACATTTTAATCGGTTTCACTTTTATTGATTTCATGTTATCGGTATTAGATTATTTTATTGAAATTAGAATATTTTATCAGTACCAGTTTGTTTTATCATTTTTAGAATTTTAAACAGTCTCATATACTTTTTTATATTACTTGTATTAATATCATAAGAAAAATATACTAAAACCAATACATCTATCTTGATACTCTAACATGTACAATATCTAAAACCTAACTTTGTTCATTATTTTTTAAATAGTTGTTTTTCAATTCATTCTCTTCACTCCTAATCAGATTCATTCTGAATACAATTTTATTTTAAGGAAAACCTCAAGAGTTAAAAATCATTCTCAACAATTGGATCTTTTAGATCTAATCTTGACCATCAATTTATTTTTAAATAACCCCTCCCTAACCATCCCACTTCGAACTCCTATGAATTTCTCTCAAGTAATGATTCTCTATAAATACCTAGAACGATTCGTAATCAGATTCTACCTTAGTTATCGTAATTAGAGATCTCCTCAACTTTTGTAACCAGGAAATATTTAGGGTTCAAGATAGTTTTACATGTCTGAGTCAACTACATCATCTTTAAAGATAATTTATCCAAAATATTTCTCTTATATGACCTTTCTAGGTTAAATTTTAGTATCTTTAGACTTTTATGAGACTTTTGATTCATCCTTGAAAAGGATAATAAGTCTCCAAGTGTGGGAATCCATTTTTGTTAAAAACTGGATTCAGATTAGGATTTTATGTTCTATGAGGAGGTGTTACAATTTTATAAAAATATGGTGATATAAAAGTTTCTCAAGATTTATTTTATGATTTATGATAATAAGTACACAACCTCTATAAAACAAGCATATGTCTTCCTAGGAGTTCCATATAAGGGTGATTACCTATGTATTTCCCAGAAATTACCAGAACCTTATGGGACTTTTGATAAGATAAAAGCTAAAGAATCTATTTTTTGATATTCATGAGGACAATAGAAAGGGAAGTCATTTAGTAGGAGATAATCAAATCATAGCCCTATGGATATAAGGATTTCTAGTTTAGATAAAGGGTGATAAAGAAAATTTAAAAGTTTCAGATGTATATGTTCTGGATTATTTGGTGAATATGAGGAAGTTCAATCTAGTGGGATTCATTTTCGTAATAATCAAGAAGATTAAATTCAGTGCCATAAATTCTCAGTTGATCTTGTTTCCCACCATTATTAGTATGTTTTTAAAAGAATGAATGAGTTTATGCAATGTTTCAATCAAGTCAGATCCTATATCTTTCAAAGATCCTCTCATTAGTAAGGATGCGATAAGGAGACTGATGTTGCGATTCAATCTTGAATCCAAAAATTTTGAGAAAGATCCAGAAAGTGAGAAAGGAAAATAAATATCTTAACTGGTGAAAAGCCTTAAAATACCTCCAAATAATATTCAAACAAAATAAAGGTAGTTAAGACTACATCTCCCAAGAGATTAAAGAAAAAAAAGAAGTATCGGATGAGGTTGTGGCTGAGTGGAGAAAAAAGAAGGAAGAACGGAAAGAAGGGGATCCTAAATTTTTTTTGGATCCAGCTCAAGCTATAGCTCTAAAAATAATATCAAAAGAAACTTTAAAAGAAAAATAAAGGAAGAAGATAATAGAGAAGAGAAAGGACCAAGCTATTAACATTGGCAGTCTTCTCAAAATAGCAATGAAATCAAAAACTAGAGTTGTAATAAAGGAGATACTTGTTCAGACTTAATCAGATCCAACGGAGAAAGGAAAATAAAAATAGGCATATGAAAAATCATCCAAACAAAGTCACATTCAAGAATCTTAAGATAAATAAAAAGAAAAAGGGTAAGAAAAAAATGTTCAAGAAGAAGAGGAAGTACAAGAGAAATAGGATGATTGAAGAGAAATATTTCCAAATAATACTCAAAAGTTCCATCGTTTAATTTTCTATCTCCTAATCCTCATCCTTCCAAGAAAGTATCTCAAAGGTTTGTTCCAAGAAATTAATTCAAATTTCAGATAAAGAAGAAGAAGAAGAATCTGATAAGAATCTGAATCATCTAGCTGCTTTTGTTGGCACTGAAACTCATTTTAGTGATCTCCCAGAATACATTGAAGATATGGATTCTGAAATGACAATCATGGTGAAGGGAATTCAGTACATCAAACAAGATTTGAACATAATATAAAAGACGATGTCGTTCATTCTAAAAATTGAAGCCAGGATAAAAATCCTTTCAAATAGCCATAATGAAATAACATAATCCCTTAATATTCTGATGGAAAGATTTATAAATCTTGAAGTCGATTTAAAAATATTCAAGGAACGTGATGCTGAGCACATCAAGGCTTGTAATAAGTTTTTCAAGTGGTTGTACAATCTTGATGACAATCTCAAGTATCTTGTGAATAATATTGATGAATTAGTGAATTAGGTAAATGATCTCAATTATGTTTACCAAAAGTTGGTTACTGATTTGAATGAAAAACATTAATTATTTCAAAGACCAAGTACCTCAAAAAGAATAGCCTTTAAAGAGCATGAAAATCTTAAAAAAAGATGGAAGATGGTTGTAATGACATTTTTTTCTCTTGAATAGAGTTGTAATTTTAGGGAAGACATATAGAGTTATAATGGAGGATTTCAATTCTCAGGAAGTATGGATTAAATCACATGAATCAATCAATTGACTTCTTGAAGATAGGCTTCGAAAGAATGAAATGATTATTGTTGAATAGGATGTGATGCTGAAGGCTTGGTAAGAATCTATTTAAAAATTTATGGAGGATAGAAAATAGTTTAAGAAGATGAATCTCTATATGTTCAATCTCTTGAAAAAACAAAAGGGGAAAGAACAAGTTTTAGAACTCTTGTCGTAATAAAATCTTGTTTTATTCCAAGTAATGTCTATTGTTTCGTAATTTTTTTCTCTAACTCATTGTAGGAAATGAATTTTTTTCCTTATTCTTTTGGAAAATCACAAAGTGGGAGAATAGTTTTGAAAAGAATAAATTGATTTCATAAAAAGGGAATATGGTGAATACCTTATATAGGGGGAGAACTCAAAAGTAAATAGAACATGATCCTTAGTAATATTTTTATCCTAGGGTGGAATTAGTCGTATTCACTATTACTTTAAGAAGAGTTTCTAAACTCAAAGGGAGATAATTATTTTTTTATTTTCATTATTTTTTGAATTCTAAAAAGGGGGAGATTGTTGAGTCAAAATTTGTTTCAAATTTCTCATTGATTTTTTTATTTTGGAAATCATAAATTACTTCTTGTTCTATAATATGATGTATTCTCATCATAATAACATATATCGTAATCATATATATTGTTTTCTTATTATAATCATATGCTATTTTTTTCAATCGTAATCACATATGTTGTTTTATAATCGTAATCACATATTTTTCTTTCCATCGTAATCACAAATGCTATTTTTCTACATCGTAATCATGTATTGTTTGTTTTCAATCGTAATCACAAAAATTATTCTACAATAATAACCACATTTGATATTTTCATAACCATATGCATCGTGACTAGGTTATGTATTGTATTCATATTATGTATCGTAATCATGTATGGTAACTAGGTTATGTATCTTAGTCATATTAATCATCATAACCAAGCATCATAACTATGTTATGAATCATAACCATGATATTAATCGTAACCATGATATGCATCTTATCCCTGATATGAATTGTAACCACAATATGAATCTTATCTGTGATAAGCATTGTAACCACGATATGAATTGTAACCACTATATGCATCGTAACTATGTTAAGCATTATAACTATATCATAATCACAATATGAATTGTAATCACAATATGCATCATAATCATGATAAGCATCGTAACTATATTATTAACCATACTCGTGTAATTCATTGTACTTTTTTTTACTACAATACCGTATACATGTTTCTCATACTCTTTGTTTCATACTTTTTTACTTATTTTTTTTCTAAAAAACGATTTCATTGAGTTAGCTATATACCAAAAAAAATGATGTCGTGTATTTTATTTGTTTTTACCGTTACAATATTAGGTGTCCAAGTCCCTCTGAATTTTCAAGAGAAATATGACCGTTGGATAAAATATGACCATTGGAAAGTGAATCCTATAAATAGGAGGTCATTCAAACCAGGGAATACAAATTTTTATATTAAAGTTATAGAGAGAGACTATGTGACTTCTCTCTTAATTCATGTGAAAATCCTCAAAGATACAATATGTGAACAGCTTGTTCCTAGTTCATGTATTTCAATAAGTTCTTTTTTTTCTTTGTGCATCTGATCATTGTAATAATGATCAAAGTATTTTGGGGATAAGAAGATGGTGTTACCGATCATTTTATTGATGGATTTTGATCATTTGAAATACATAGGTACCAATTACCTTCTTAATCAAGGAATTGTGTGGATAGGAAGATATACATGCCAATCATCATATCGAGGGCTTACCAGGGTGGTGGTAAGGCAGACCTTTTATCCTAGGTTAAAGGATACCATACTCTTTGGGATAAAAGAATTTTAATACCTTTGTTTTTTCGCTACCTTTTGTAATATAAAGTAAATCAATTTTTTTTCTCTTTAAATTCATATTATTTTCAATTGTAATTGTTTTAATTATGATACTTTCATTACATATTGTATTAAGAGATTCTATATGTTGTATGGTAGAATCAATTACATTTGTATTACTCTGATCATTGTATTCAATTCAAATAAAATTGTTTTAATAATCTGTTATATCTTATCATATCATATCTATCGGATCCAAGACCCATATGGTCATTTGTTTTAATTGTGAATTTTATTAGTTTAAGACCTATTAAACTAAGTTCATTCTTAAGTGTTTAAATACAAATATTTTAAACCTACAATTCACCCCCTCTTGTATTGTTCCAACTCATATAATTTTACATCTATATTATGATCCAAAAATATAGTTAGAATTAGAAATTATCTCTTAAATGTAGAGATCATGTAGACAGATCAAAACTTAAAAGGAGATAATATTGAAAACAATTAATTGAAGCATTCAAATTTCTAACTTGATTGAATTATTGATGTTCCTTTTAGTTTAGTTAGTATGTCAATTACAACGATACCAGACTATCTATAAGGTTGAGGTTTTGATGGAATTTAGTTTCTATTAGTGTCACTAATGTTAAAGGTATTATAATTCTCTATGGATGAGGAAGCTCAAGGTAGATCACTAAAATATTATATTCTAGAAGTATTAATTCTGGGAAGATAAAAAAATCACAATTAATTGAGAAAATGTACCATGGAAAGGTTTCCAATGGAAAGTTTTATATGTGATGTGTACTTCTTTATTCTTATTGATGGAGAAGAACTGGAGATCTCATAATAGGTGTCAATTAAAAGTGAGTTAAAATAATGGGAGTTATAGATTGAGAAATAAATGGACTCCTTACATTTTTCAATAACATGGGATCTAAAGGAACTTCCTACTGGTAAAATATCACTATAGAAAAAATGGGTCCACCAGTTGAAAGAGGAGGAAAATTATAGGAAATAGTACAAGGAAGGACTTTTTTTGAAATGATATCAACCAAAAAAACTATTAATTTCATTGAAATATATTCTAAAAAAAATTAGTGTTCCATAATTCGAACAATGCCCAAAATGGTTGCAAATAATATTCTATATCTTGTTTTGTTAGTTGTGAAGAATACATTTCTTCTTGGTGATTTATTGAAGGGAATATACATAGAGAAACCAAATGATTTCAAGTAAATTGGAATAAAGGGCAAGTGTGTCATCTCAACTGGAGTTTGTATCACATAAAACATACACCAAGTTATTGGAACTATAAATTTTATGATTTTATGGCGAATAATGAATTTTTCTAGAGTAATTAATATCAATTTTTTCATCAAAAGGTGTTTAATGAAGATTTTTTTTATTATTATTATTATTTATAAGGTTTATATTATTCTTGTAGGCTTGAGGTGAGATCATATTTAGAAGATGAAAGTTATTTTTTATGAAAAGTTGGAGTCAAAGGATCTTAAAGCTATGAAGTTGATATTGGGATACAAATTGGAAGGGAATTAAGAAATATAACATTATTTCTACCATAGTTAGAGTATGTTCAAAAGGTCTTAGAAATATTTATAATAATAAATTCTAAACTTGTGATGACCCCCTTGGATGGACATTTCAAATTATACAAGGAGAAGGTACTAAGGATATAAGATGAGGTTGAGTACATGGAAATGGATCTATATAAACATATAGTCTGAATCCTAATGTATTCAATGGTTTTTATGAGGCTAGATAATACATATGTATTGGGAGTCATTATCATAGTGAATTTGGGAAGGGATTACAAGGAAATGGTGATGTGGATACTCAAATATCACAAAGTTTTGGAAGATATTTCACTCTATTTATTAATTAATAATCTACTAAACGGGTTTGTATATTTAGAGTTTAGAGGAGATTTGGACACATAGAGATGAAACATTGGATATTTGTTCAGATTTAGAGGAAAGTATATGAGATGGATATACATACTTTAACTAGTAATTGTGTTGTCAACAATAGAATCAGATTATGTGGAAATCATAAAATCTAGGAATGAGATGATATGGATAATGGGGTTACTGGTGGATCTCATAAGAAGCCAACAGAATATAATATTATTAAATTATGTCTATATTTTGATCCATATTATGAAGAATCTAATGTTTCAATAAAAATAATCATATTCATATGAAGTGTCACTTCATTTTGAAGTTATTTTAGGATGGAGTGGTATATATTTATAAGTTTAATGGATTTTTGGATCTTGTGTATATGTAGACGATGATAATAATATAGAAAATTATAGGGTGGTGTTATGCCTCCAAGGGTCTTGGATGACCAGAATCATGGTTGGATAACCATGGTTCCACTATGGAAGGGAGGAATAAGGAAAATATTCGAGAGTGACTCGGTGGATGTAGTAAATCTTTTAAAATATTTTTCTAATGGGTGATTGTTATGATTGGATATAAAATTTGTTTTCTTACAAAATTTTATAATTTTTGGAAGGAGGGAATTTAGAACTTATTTTTAATAACTTGATGGAGGTAAAAATTGTGAAATGATGGAGTCTGGAATTTATAACAATAGCATTTTGAAATTGTGGAAGGTAGAAGTCATGGTTTTTGGAAGAATTCACTATTTACTAGATGTTTCAAGTTGCTTCAGTGAATTTAGTGGGAATCTAATGGAAGCCTTGATAAAGTGGTGGTCTTTTGTAAAGATAAAATGGTGGTTGAACCAATATAGATGGATGAACATGGAAGGGGTCATCTATAAATAGATGGGTGGGGTAACATTTTCAATAGTTGAAACAAACTATTTTTAATTTCCATTTTTAGTTATAGCAATGGTAGAAAGGTAAATGAGTCTTTGTCATGGTATTGTTTTTAACTTTTCCATTTCTTCTTATCCATAATAGAAAGGTTGTCCTATTCTTCCTGTGTAGTATAGAAAGTCTCAAACCACATAAATTCCTTTCACTATTCTTTTCATTTTGTTTTGAGTTTGTTTCTTCCAAGTTATAATGTTTCATAAAATCTTGTTTGGCTTGTGGTTTGAAAATGGTGCATGGATGGGGTGCAGTGTCTTCTCAGTTTTAGAAATATCGAAATCACATGTTATTCCACTTTAAAAATTTCAAACTTTATTCTATTTTTTATAATCTATAATTTTTCTTCTGAATTGTGGGGATACAGCACAACATAATCTTAACCAGTGTATAATTCCAAACTCTATTTTAACTCTTATCCATAGATTTGATACCACTTTATCATAACATATCCTCATTAGAATCCTTTTTAGGATAGTAGTGAATACAAGAATAACCCCAATTCCCACCTTCTAGTTGGGCATAGATTGGAATCTAGCACTAAGAATATATAACATATATACAAGAGTAATTGCCCTAATAAATCATTAGAAAATAAGAATAAAATACACCCATAAACTCTATATAATAATAAAAAACTAGTCCCATGATGTATATCATGTTATACATAAACAATGTCTCTAAAACAAATACCCCAAATGAAACTTCTACCACAACACCTCCAAAAACACTTTCTAAATCAAGTGATGACCTCAAGTTAGTAATCTCCAAATAGATCACCAACTCCCTCATGATGGTCTATTATATATATATAGGGTTGTGCTTATAAGTATACTCAGTAAGATCCACCCCAAAACACCCATGAAAATAGAGAATAAGTATACTAATGCCTAAATGAATAAAAACCAACTTTCTACCTAACTATTTCAACTAATACACATCCTCACCAAGGCTCACTCAACTAGATCTACATAAAATAATAGTAACATTAAATTAAGGGAATATTGGAGAAGTTACACCACACCCATTATACCATTGAACTAGTCTCCTTCACACACCAATAATATACACCCTTGTGTTATAATTTATTTCACATCTACATAACCATATAACCATATATCCACATTCTACATACCATAACCTCATCAAAACAACAATCGCATAACCATATATCCACAACTTACCACATGGTACAACATCATCATGGTAGAGCATTTAAGTGTGAACGACATCAACCATGTGCCATCCTACTCTCTTGCTCACCTCCACCAGGAATAAAAATCATAAACACTATAACATTAAGACATCACAACCCATGATATGTTTGGAAGAGAGAGTAGGGAATGTGGAATGGTTATCTATCCATGTCACCTCTATCGTAGGTTTTAGGGAAAACACCCGAAACCCCATAACCTCATATGAGAATCTGTAAGGTTACTTGAATCATGTGGTGGGGCATAAGAAATAAAATAGAATAGAATAAATATATCATAGAATACAAAAACACACAAATGGTCTACTCATGGATTCAAAAACTTCACTAATATGAACTACTACATTCACTTTATCATCACCACCTTCCATAAACCACCACTTTTATCTCTAACTACAACACATACAATCCCCACAATAATAAAAAAATAACTATATAACAACCACACAACTTATCTTTTCATAATTTTTTTACCATTCTATAATTTATCAATTATCATCCAAATTATATTTAGTCCTTAATACATCATTTTTTACTACATTATCTATTACCATTTTTTTAATTTATTAATTTAACCTCTTCATTTACATCGACACGTCATATTCTATACTTTATTTTCATTTATAGAGAAATATAAATATTCTTGATAACTACAATATTACCAAAACCATCTCAGTAAAACACTACATCAATAGATACTATATCTCATGTCAGCAACCACCACATCGATTATAAAACCTTCACACCATCATTCACTATCCCACATCAACCATACCAATCCAATTCTATAACAATTACATATCATCACCCCTTTTCAACCAAATAAAACCAAACCCACTATTCCTACACTAATCACATTAGGAATGATAAAAATAACTACAACTCTAAAAAGCATCAAACAATAAAAAATTATAACAAAAAAATGTTAAATAACATTCAAAATCCTCATTTATTCATGCTTTATTACTTGTTATACAATTCATGCATAATAAATATTAAATATGAATTCATATATCAAACATTTTTCTTTCCCTTACTATCTTTAAGTTATTATCTAATTATGAACATAATAGATTAATCAATAATAAAAACAATATCATAACACAAGCTTATCAATCAATCTATGTAATAGCATCTGATCAATATCATGAAAACATGTAAATCCCATGTAAATCACAATTATCATTCCAATAAATTAATGAATTTCATTATCTTATTTTGGTTAATTTTATTATTTATCCATTTAAAACATAATCATGATAATTCCAAAATTAAAAAATAAATATAAAGATAGATTTTGAATCCCCTACCACAATGGAAGCTATAATAACCTCTATACAACAACAAGAAGAGAATGAAGATAACAACACCAAGGATTCTTAAGAGAAACTCTCAAAACCCTATGTACATCAACCTCCATCAAAACCACAACCAAGAACTTAAAAAAATAGAAACCATATCCATTTATAAATCATTAAAAAAACAAAAGAGTTATATGTTAAGAAAAAATTAGAGAGAGAATAGGAATTGATGTGGGGTTTATTTGAAACTTATTCTCCACATCTAATATTTGAAACACTTATGTTTTTTGGTGTAAAAATGTTTCTTAAATTTATTTTATTTAATAATATAAAAAATTTAATTCAATATATATTCATGGAATATTTAGACAAAAATTAGTGTTTTGAATGATTAATTGATAAATTTTCTTGGTATAATTTTCCTATTATTTAAGAAATTTTTTTTAAATCCTGGATTTTTTTTAAAATTAAAAACCATTTTGAGGGGTTTGGATTCTTCAAATAAATTATTCATGTTCCATGCTTTAGTGTTGAAAATTAATTATTGGAATTTTATTTTATTTTTTAATCTATAAATTTACTATTTAAATCTATTTTAAATTTTAATTTTATCATTCATTTATTGAAGGAGATGCAACAAACCAACCCAGGTGGACATGACATGTCACCAAAGATAACCCTCTACATGGGGGATATCACAAAAAAAACCAAAATAGGTATCTTCTTTAACTAAAAGAAGAAAAAAATGAGAGGAAATCATGGAATAAAGTACCTAACCATGGTAAATATAAAGAAAATTCAAAAAGGATAAAACTAGAATAAAAAAATAATTAAAAACCCAGTCTCCTATAAATAACTATCATCAATAAACTAACTCTCTAAGAAGGGAAAAATATCCAAGTGAAGCTAGAGTACTATAAGTTTCCATTCCATTTACATGTTTCCTACAAAACTATATTTTCATAGTCTCAAAGGTATATGTAGGGTGTGAGAAAACATCCTAATAGGATACCACCATGAATTAATATAGTTTTTATCACCATGTAACCATTAGTTAGTGCATTAAAACAAAACCAGTTTATAATGAACTTTCCATTAAAAACAATTTTCATAAATCATCCTTTATATTTATTTAGAAAAGTTCATATTCAATTATGGAAGAGTATGAATATAAACACGTGTAAAAAATAGTAATTAAAGAAACTATATCTCAAAATATAGACATGGGATAAACCAAACATGAAACAATACCATGTTGTCTTAAACTAGGAACAAGTTGGGATCTAGCCTATGAGAATTCATAATATGAACTTTGAAGGAACACTAAGCTAGACATGCCATGAATCCTACCAATATTTATTCCTACCTTAGTATATCAATATCACAAGAATAACCCCTAGTGGTTCTACATGCACTAAGGTTTTCATATGTCCACAAGTCGATGCACCCAAGGTTCACAATGTGATATATACTCCAAAACGTTTAAATAAACTAAGATAACAATTTTATAAATTATTTTCATAAGTGAAGAATCACCACTACTATTCTTGAAAATATATTTTTTGAGTAAAAATCATCTTTGATGTATTTCATTGAACATATCATGTGCATAAAATATTTTTAAAGAAATATCCCTTTATAATCCCTTTTTCATGACACTCAAGATACATATCATAAAAAAAATCTTATTTGATATCAAATAAATTTTTTTCATGAACCAAGACAAATGAATTTATAAGAAGACAAGGTAAATAAAGGGATAAAACCATTGTATAGAGACACTTACCTCACCAACAGAGGAAAACTAGTCACCTACAAAAACAAAAATGTAATTATGGAAATACGGTCATAAAAATTAAAGATGCATAATAAAAATAATCAATTCCCCATGAAAACCTTTAGATATAGAAATCATATCCTAATTTGGTTCTAATAGAACAAAGGTAAAAGGAATCAAGTAGAGATTTATAAATGGGAGAGGATATCAACTCAAAAATGGAACATACCTTGATGATATCCACCAAGAATAAAGAGTAAATTCTAAATATCCAAGGATAGAACCATGTAGATAATCAAGAAGAGGTTAGGTTAGGCTGAAGAGAGATTATCAATGGATTAGGTATAAAAATGAACAAGGGAACTAGGGTAAATTCCAAATTTTATGATGTTCAGATCTGGGTTCATAATTAAGACACACAGTCTGATAAAACAAGTGTCAATTATTCCCTAGACATTATCCTCAGACAACCAAGTCACACAGTTTATTGTATAAGGTAACATGTTTTGAGAAATCATGATCAATCCAAGTGATAACCTTTGGTAAAAATCATAAACAACTACACATTTTTTGTAGAGACTCACACAGTTTGAAGAATCGTGATCAAAACATGAAAAATATCACTAAAAACTAAAATTTCATTTCACATGATTACTGTATGGTTTGACTAACCATGTACCTAAACTGTTTGCCTGTATAGTTTTCCCCAAAACTCACACTTATTAACCTAGGACTCTTGAAAACCTCTAAAACCTCAAAATAAAAAGTCCAATATGAAAATAAAATACTCTATAACCTAGAGGGTGTCAAAATTATCCCACTATAAAAACTTTTATCCCCAGGAAGTACTAATGATTCAAGAATCACAAAATGATAAGGCCGCTATAGAATCATAAATGAATAACTCTCCCACATCTCATGGTCATCCCATCCACACTACCACATAACACAAACCAAGGAACTCTTTTTCCCATACAACACCATATTTTGGCAATCCATAATTTGAACTAGCTGCTCAACCATGGAGGTGTCGAGATCAAGATTAATTCTTACTATTCAATCACAAGGGAAGATTTTTTTTGATAACTCTTTCATTTTAAAATGAGACACAAATCATGAATTTAAGTTAAGATATATGGAAATTACAATCAATGTGACACCCTTACAAGAGGTTAAATGAACTTGAAAGTGCCAATAAACCTCTATGACAATATGGAATGCTACCAAAACAATGATATCCATAGTGAGTTGAACTCTAAAAAACCCAATAAGCACCCTCAAACTCCAATTGGAAATGATTATGGTCTACATAGGATTACTAATGACTCTGATCCATTTCTAATCTCTTTTTGATCAACTACACCTTTTTCATCTCTTGAATAGCACTTAGTCAGACCAATTACCGCTTTCCCAACACCTCCCTATACTAGAGAGATGTACATAGACTCGAATACAATGCATTTAAAAAATATATTTTAATTGAATATTTATAACCACAATTATAATAAAATTAATCCAATGGTGTATTTTTTTCCTGTGAACAACCAAAATCAAACATGCATGTTTGAAGCATATCTTCAAGAATCTGAATGGCTAGCTCAGTATTCCCATCTATTTTAGGGTGATAATCCATTTTTAATTTCAACTGATCACCCATCACCTATTGAAAACCCTTCTAAAACATATATGTAAATCATGGGTCTCTCTAAAAACAACTATATAAGGAACTCCATAAAGATTTATGATATGTTGGATGGACATGTTCCCAATATATTTCACCACCATCATCTCCTTAATATGAAGGAAATAATAAAATTTCATAATTAAATAAGTGGTAACAAATTTCATCCTTCCTTCTTATATTATATGGTAAAATTATGATGATGTCCATATATATCTCATCCAACTTTTAGATTGGAATAGGTAAGTAATGAAACAAACTAGCCAGTCTCTAGTATTCCGCCTTAATCTTATGGAAAGTAAAACACCATGATAGGAAATCTATAATTGACCGCCCCATCCCTGAACTCCAATACCGATATCTCATATCATTATACATCTTGGTAGTTCCTAAGTGTATAGACCAACTAGACCAGTTTCCACTATCCATCAATTCATACCTCATAGATATTAGAATTAATAACTTGACTTTGAAAAATAATTCACCAATGGGGGTTTCAGAATAAACACCTAATAAATCCCTACTGTTAAGAAATATACTAAAATGTTGGGAATCAATGTCTGTTACTTATTTGAGATTAATTTCATCATAAAATGATGAATCATCCTCTATAATATCCAATAACACTATCCCAAAAGCCTCTTCCACTACCAAGATCATCTTAGTATATAAAATCCTCAAAGAATACTCCTCTACTAATTCCTTAAATGCTTAAGTTGTATCATCCCACTCAATTCATTGACATCCACGTTCACTTTTCTAGGAGTATAAGTAATATAAAAATCTAGAGTCGAAATATATTCATATCACTTTTAGTAATAATATACTTCAATCTCTTATGATTTTAATATATCAAAAATTGATACCCAAAGTGATTGTGGCACTATGTTTTGAGAGAATACGTTATGAAAACTAGCTCAAGATCATTGGTAGTATAGTTATTTTCATGTGGTCATAATTGGTGTGTGAATAATTGGTGTGGTCCATAGGCCAGAACCTATTTTACCTACATCAAGAAACACCCTAATCTTGTCCCTAAGGAATTGTGAAAAATATCATCTCCCAAACCCAATTCTGGAAGAATTATAATTGGATCCAAAGTTAACCTTGCATTTAGTTTTGATAAATATCTATAATATTTATTATTCCACAAAAACTTAACACCCTTAAAATTTAATTATTTCATCAAAGATGACATCTTTGTAGAAATATTAAACAAACCACCTATAATAACTCACAAATCCCAAGAATATATGAATCTAAAACACATTTCTAGGTTTCCCCCATGAAATCACTACACAAACATTTTTAGGATCCTTTTAGATACCCATATCATCTATGAAATGGCCTAAAACCTTTACTTATTTGATCCAAAATTCACAATTATAAATATTTATTTATAGATAATGTTCTTTCAATATTTTAAGGATGGTATCCAAATTATCCCTATATTCTTCCTTTGACTTGTAATACACCAAAATATTATACATAAAAATGATAAAAAAGAGTCTAAGAAGTGATTAAATATTTGGTTCATCAGTTCCATAAATAATATGGGAGAATTATTAAGACCAAATAATATAACTATGAACATTAAATGAATATTCTAGCCCCTAAATTATGTATTTGGTACATCTTATTTGTTGAAACCTAACTGATAGTACACCAACCATAGTTAAGTCATAAAAAATCATTGGGCACCTCTAAGATGATAAAAAATATCATCAATATAAGGAAAGGTTTATTTATTCTTAATAATCACCTGATTAGGATTTCATTAATCAAAACAAAGGTTGAGGCTTCTATACACCTTCATTATAAATAGAAATTGCAAATCCCATGTTGACACAATAGGATGAATAAATCACTTATCCTCAAGATATTCAAGTTGAAAATTAATATCCTTTAACTCAATAGGTTACAAAATATATGATAATATAGAACTGGGCCTCATCCAGGAGACTAATTCAATTGTGAACTCAACCTCCCTTTAGGGTGGTAACCCCAAAAAAATACTTAGTAAAGACCTCAGGGTACATAATCACCATTACAATAAGTGAAATACCCAAATTCTGATCAATTATTCCAAGAAACATATTTTACAACTAGAATTAGTTTATTATAACATAAGGAACAACATCCCCACTCTTACAGATCTAGGGTCCCACTCACCCTGAAAGACATGAGGGACCCTAAATAAAGAAAGGAACTGAACTTGATGATGATAAAAATTTATTTTTACCTTAACATTGGTCATACAATCCTTACTAATAATAAGGTCAAATATATTGAGATCAAGAACCAAGAAGTACTAAACAACTTTGAAGTGAGAAATCATCACCTAGTACTCTGGTCATTTATAAATTTATTCTTTCCTCTTTCACAAAGGAGTAAAAAGATCCATCATTAATGAAATAAGATATGAGCATAATACCAGCACATCAATCAACTTAGATTATATAATATAATGATATTTATCTATATAAAATAAATCTAGGACCATAGTGGATAAAATGAACACCATACATCTCAAAGTATCTAGCCTAGCCTCAGATTCCTCTGGTGCATACTCCGTTGTATAATGGAATTTTTTCTTAGCTCTTCCATGTACTTTCTTTATTATGTGAGCATCCCCCTTGGTACGAGAATGATATCCATCGCTATTTGATGCATCATAATGATCCTTGGAGATTTTGGTAATATTGGATCTAGCTTTACTTCCTTGGTACATTCTTCTACAAAAACGCATAAGGTGACCAAATTTTCCACCATGATAACATGTCCTGAGTGATTCAAAATAGTTAGGATTAGTATTACTAGGCCTCCCAAACTGATATAAAACTACTTAATTTTTTCCCATATAATCCCTTAACATTGGTACCACTATATATTGAGATCCTTAATGCTTCCTTTTCTATATAGATGACACACCTTGGCTACTCACACTACACCAGAATGTCCACCCATTCCCATATTCATAGATAAGTCTACCTCAGTTTTATATTATTTGTCCACAACCCTTTAAATGGTTGGTATGAATAATGTAATCAATATAAAATGAATATCAGCCCTCAAACCCATATTGAAACTCTGAGCTTTAAGGTAGTCATTTGAAATAATATTGGGTGATAAGTGGACTAACTCAGCTAATTGAGTGGCATAATCTATAACTGAATGCCCCCATTTCACTATGGTCATAAAATACCAATTCTTTATCTCCTATAATGTTTCAAGACAAAAAATTTGATTGAATACCTTTTTGAAAGTATTTCAGGTAAGATTCTTATGTAACTTAGTTTTCATGATGGTGTCCCACCATTTTCTTCCTAGTTCTTCAAGAATATAATTGAAAAAACACACCTTAGAGTCCTCTAGAGTCTTAAAAAAGTAAAATATCTTCCAAATATTCTAGATCCACTCTTTTTATTCCTATGTTCCCTTATCAAAACATAATATTGGTGTGTTTTTTGTTAAATTCTAAACTATGATCCATCATTTATCCCTTGTTTCCAACACCCTCTTTACCTAGAGTATAAATTGTATTGATAACAACTTTCACTAATGAAGGGTATACTGGAGGATTCACCTATATTACTTTTCTAACAACTTCATCTCTTGGATTAAGAAGAGATCTCCTATGTGGAATTATCAAATAAAAACAAAATATAATATCCAATTATCTTAAGTGAAAACTCCCAATCAAAATTAAAATTTCAATAATACACATTAAAGTATTTAAATAATAAGAATTTAAAGAAAGCATGGATTAAATAAATGAGAGAAAAAATTTATAAAAGAACATGTTTTTATAAATAAACACTAAATAAAATTCATTTAAATAACCTCAAAAAATACATGAATGCTTGATAAAATCGCTAACCATCCATGGAAACTTGAGTTCAGACACAGATGTGAGGTGGACAATAAACCTTCCAATATCACTACCTAAATTTTTATGGTCCTAACTCATGTAAACAAAAATCCTTGTATTAAACCTAGGTAGTTTCATCAAACCTCATGCTAGGAATTGGCTCTGATACCATTTTCTAATCAACCAACCCGAGTCGACATGACATGTCACCTAAGATGACCTTATATAAGGGAGATATCCACAAAAAACAAAAAAAAACAAGTATTTAGTGTAACTAAAATGGGAAAAAATTAGAGTACAACATGGATGAAAAGTTCACAAACATCATATATAAAAATAGAATCCAAATTTCTAAACCTGGAAGAAAAACTAATCATGAACAAAAATATTTCTCCATGTGACCAACCATCACCACCAACCCAACACTCTATGAAGTAGATGATATCCAAGAGAACCAAAATAACTACAAGATATAATTACCTTTACATATGTCCTAAAAAACCAAGTTTTTATATTCCAAAATACATGTGTTGTGTGTACGTTAAAATCCTAGTAGGATACCACCGTGAATATATACAATGTTTATCACCATGAAACCATTAGTTATAGCTTTAAAACCAAACCATTTTATTGAGAACATTCCATTGAAAATGATTTTCTTAAATATTCCTTTATATTTTTTTAAAATAATTTATATTTAATTCCTGAAGAGTTTGAATATAAACACATGTTAAAAAGGGGAAGTAATTAAAGTAACAATATATCAAAAGATAAACTTGTGGGCAACCAAACATGAAACAATACCATCATGTAATAAACTAATAACAAGTTAGGATATAGCCTATTGAAATATGTAATAAGAACAAGAAGGATCATTAATCCTAACATACCATGAATCCTACATATATTAAGTATTTTTACAGTCTATCAATATCATAATAATTACCCCTAGTGGTTCCACACACACTATAGTTAGCATATGTCCCTAACCTGAAAAACTCAAGGTTATCACTGTTCTATATTTTAAAAAACATTTAAATAAACCAATTTCAAATTATTGTAAATCATTTTCATAAGTTAATAATCACCACTCCCATGATTGAAAATCCATTTTCAATTTAAATCATCTTTGAGTAATTTTATAGAACACATAATGTGCATAAATTATTTTTAATGAAAAATTCCATAAACAACCCCTATTTCATGCCAACTAATATGAATATCATAAACGAAATATTCTTTGATATCCAATAAATCATTTTCATGAACCAATACAAATAAATTTATAATAATACAAGGTAGGTTAAGGGATATTACCATTGTATAGAGACGCATATGACGCCAATGGTGGAAAACTAGTCGGGTTTGAAAAAAAATATTAGAATCAAGTAGAATCAATCCTTACAAGAATAGATATATAAGAAACACCATCAGTTACCCATCAATCCCACTATATCCAGAAATCATTTCCTAATTGGGTTCCAATAGAATAAGGGGAAATGAGATCAAAGAGATATCTAGAAAGAGGATATGATATTAGATCAAAAAACAAAACATACCTTGAAGAGATCCACCAATAACAAAGGGTATATGCCAAATATCCAACGAGAGAAATGTATAGATAATTTATGAGAGGTTTGGTTGATATAATTATAGATTATATGATTATTAGGCATTAAAAAACATAAGGTAATTATAGTAAATTTCTAATTTTAAGAATTTCGAATATGTGTTCATGGTTAGGACACACAGTTTGATAAATTATGCCCACTATGAATTTTTCATTATCCTTGGATGACCAGTTTACATAGTTTTCTAAAAAGGTTGCACATTTTGAAACACCATGTTCAAGATATGTGATATCATCTAAACAAAATTCCAAACATGTTCACGGTTTTCCTAGATATGTTCATAGTTTGAAAAAAAATTCTCAAACAATGAAAAATGCCACTGAAACCCACTAATAAATTTAATATGGTTGTTGTATAGTTTAAATAATTTTTCACATAAATTTCATGCCTTTCTTATTTTCCCTAAAACTCCAAATTTTTGACCTCCAACTCTCAAAAACCTCTTAAAAAAAATACAAATACCAATGTCAAAAAAACATAACTATGACCCAGAGGGAGTCACAAGATAAGTGATCGTGTGGTTGATCAAGAAACCACATGGTGAAAATTCCTTAAAGTAGTGCATGATTGATCCATCCACCAACCATGCATGTATATATGTAAAATTATTAAATATTCCACATGAATAAATTTTGAAGTGTCCACATGAACAAATTTTTAAGTGAGAAAATGAAAAAAAATTCAAGTGACCTATGAGGGGAAATATTTGAAAAAATATCAAAGAAGTTTCATGAACAAAAAAAATGAAACTGACTATACCTATTGAAACAATCAAATATGAACTGGAAAATCAAGCTACCATATGACTATGAGGGGATATTTTTCCAAAGGACTGTATTAAGATTCCAACAATGGGAAACCTAACTGGCCATAAAAGAAAACATGATCATACGCGCATGAAATTTTAATTGATCATACCTTTTTTCATTCAATAAACCACAATAAAAATACAATATATTGTGTTTGAAGACAGTATTATACTATAATTAGGGAATTCCCAATGAGATTCCAAATTTTGAAGTTTTTGTGAGTATGGAAACTAACTGAAGTGTCCTCTTGAGCTTGAATTAAGGAATAATATAGGATTATTTACCATAGGGAAAAACTAAATGAAACTTATGATCTCGACTTTGTGAAAAAGAAAAACCAAACCAAATAAATATTTGGGATCACTCGAACCAATGCTCATGTGATCTTGTTGATATAGAAACCACTAAAGCATGGGGTATGCTCAATCAAGCCAATAGAGATATGAAACTGGGTTGTACTTAGATTCACATGAACTTGAGAATATGATGTTAGTGAAAATTATTTCATCTTGTTTAATTCAAATAAATTAAGTGATTAATATTAGAAAAACATCAATGGGCTTAGGTTGAGTAACACTGTCCATGGCTGACTATATACATGAATATTTCAATTTTGTCACAGGTAATGAATTGGGATTACCATAATCATTGAAATTAAATATGTGTAAGCTTGTACTATGTTAAGGAGATGAATATGATTTTGTGAATTTGCATTCACTATCATATAAACTTTTTTATAGGATGGAGGGGACCTCGACACCTATGTATTCAATTTGTTCTAAGGAAAGTATGAATTAAGTCCAAAATTTATGACACATATAAGATTTAAAGATTGGGTTTGATAGTAATGGGTGACTTAGTTTCAACACTAGTATAGAGCTGAGTATAGTTTGTAGGATCTATGAGCTTGATTCAAGTTTAAAGCTATTATAGTTTGATCCAGGAAGTGTTGTAGTAGTTGAATTGGTGAAGATCATTAGAAACAAAAGTAATACAGAATCATTTCATAGTTGAAAAAAGGTCAAGAGTGATAAATATTAGTGGAAATAAATCATTGAATAAGTTCTAATTCCCAACTATGATGAACAAAATAAGAATCACATTTTCACTCAGTTTTTTTATTAAAGAACAAAAACGGAAGTGAATAAAGTATATATCAATATGACCAGAGGTGTTTATTTTTTGTTTGAAGTGGGGAATATGGTCTTCCATGATCTAGGTTTATCTATATACCATTCAAGGGTTTTGTTAAAGGCTAGATTCTAAAACCAATTTGAGTGGGTTTGTAGAGCCCCAAATTCATTGGGAAATCATGGGAGGAGTTTAGTTGTCAGGTTATGGTGTTGAAGATTGAAATTTTTGGTAGAATTGAAAGAAGTACATGCTCTACATAATTAAAATTATGTTTACATGGAATTGACATTATTTTTAAAATTTATAAAACTAAAAATATGTTAAAAATAATCATTAATATATTAACAAAAAAATGAAGGTGGTAAATACCGAGAATATTTTTGAAAATATTGGGAATGTTCAATGGTAGTGCTCTGAATTGGGATATATTTATAGAGCCTTTCACATGGGGTCAAATAAAGACAAGTATGTGTGGATATCACCTATAATTAATGGATTTTTTTTTCAATCATAGGTTATTTCACAAGAAGTGGGATATGATCACCTTGGATATTTTCATATGGATAAAGATTACTTTCAAAAGTGATTTTATGGGGTTTTTTGTAATATTTTAATTTTAGAATAATTAAAGGGAATTATCTTTGAAATTAAATATCCCCATACATGGGAATTGATTCTTGATTCCTAGATATGGGAACCAACCTTCTTCATATTCCCCCTATTTTCTCACTATTTTGTTTTGTCTCTATTTTGTAAATAAACATTGGTTGTTTGTTATTACTCATTTTTCATTACATGATCTTGAACTTACAATTATGTAAGAATATTTTTTTATGATAGTTCTAAGAAGTGAAACTTAAAGATTCATTTAGATAAAACTTCATGTTGAATATCACTATTCTTCAACACTTCACCATATTATGATCATGATTTTAGATGTTTTGGTCATCCATTCTTCTAAGGAACAATTTTTCTATTCTTTCTCACTTTATCCTTATCCATTATATTCTTATTTTTATTTATTTATTGAGTTGGTTACATTTCTTGATTGATGATACCATGAAAATAACTTCCTCCATGAATGAATTCTTGACTAGAGGGGTTTAATTGGGAGATTACTTATTTGGGGGAAGTATCATGTACTAGACAAACCCTTGAGTTAGACATTATGATATATCTATTCTTTCTCACATTATCCTTTATGATTTTATTTACTATAACAACACTGCTCTTTATTTCACACTTAAACATGATTTATTACATAAACTTCATTTGATACAACATAGAATATTGAGAGGTCTAGTGTCTTTGGGGCTTAGGATCATTACACAACAACTTAAAACATGAAATACATCATCCCTATTGAAAACTTTCTTTACATGACCACTATATTCTCTCATACTTAGCATTGTATGGGATAACCTGAGGACATGCATAAGAAAAGGGTGATCTATAAAGCCCGGTAAGGTAATAAACATGGAATAACATGAGGAATACGGTACATGTTAGATAATAGCCATATCAATGTATCATAAGAGAAACATTAACATAAAGGTATGATAAATCATGATAATCATAACATGGAAATGTGGAAACAACATTTAACAGAATTTTAGCAAGAGACAAGGCTCATTGAACATGGACCTTGAGTAAACCCTCATTGCACTAGAATTAGAATGAGTAAACCTTCATGTCACTTGAGGTATCATGATACTAATCTTTTCTCAATGCATTGGAGCGCTGTCAGGGCGCACCCTTCTTAAACATTTCATTTCATGCATAAATGTGCCGCATGGATCATATAACAAGGATTCATTAAAACACATCATTTATTCCACAATAAAGGAAATGTGGAATTCATACATAAAATTCTATAATCAATACATAAATTTGAATAAAGTTTAATACCCTTGATATAGAAATGGGAATGGTATTCACTACATGATGACATTGTCTTGGAAAAGCGCGGTACAATTTCAGAAGCGTAACAGTGTGTCATAAGAATTCATAAAAATGGTTAATGAGAGATAAATGGGTGTCTCCTTATATTTAAATGAAATGGACAGTAATGGGGTAATATAGATTCATGACCAAACAAATTTAATGGAAATTATACTCATAATAAAAAACAATTTCTTGAATGTGAATGAAAAGAGAGAATTTCCTTACGAAATTTTGGCATGGTAACAGGTGTACACGGAAGGTATTAATAAGAGAGAAAGAGGTCTCTCATCATTTCAAACATAAATAGGGAAGTATATGGGAGGTGTGAAATCATACCCCAAAATTTTTAATAGAAATTAAAATGGTATAACATCATAATTAAATTGAGACAAAAATGAAAAAAAAAAGAAATCCCTTACTTGGAAGTGTGATTCCAAAGGCCTAGGAGAGGCTTGAGAGAGGCTTATGGGGAGCTTGGGGCGCCTTGGGAGGATTATAGAGAGGGGATATAAGAGGTTGGGAAAACTCAAAAGTATTTTAGAGAAGAGGAAGTGTGATATTGGGTGGGTTTATATAGGAAAGGAGAAGGAATTCTTTATTATTTAGGTTTGGGACACCTCACATTAAACTAATCAAAACCACAAACCAGCCCATGGTTTTTGCCCATGGTTTTTTCCAAAAGGAATTGTAAAACAATATTTTATAAGGAAAATGGATGAACTTCTTAAAATAATAAGGTGTCTTATGTGGAGGTGAGTCACACTCTCAAGGAAATTCACTTCAAAAGGGAAAATGATTTAAAAGTCTTGAAGGGTCCACTAAATCTTTGTAAAATAAATCAAACAAATCTAAAATCACATTATTTTAATTGTAAAACATATATTGGTCAAACATATCATTTATAATATTTTATTACATCACTATTGGTTCATTATGATGCCATAAAACACATTATATATTTAAACGGTATTTAATTTTTTACCCAAAAATTCGAGGGTCTCAGAAAATTATGAAAACTTCACCGTTGGATAATTTCAACATCCTGATTCCAAAAATAATATTCATTTTATCTAAATAATTTTATAAATATATGAATTTTTAATTTTAAAACAAAAATCGGCATTTATCGAAAATTCATTATTTTTTACAAAAAACTGCTTTCAAACCATAATAAAAATGACAATCGCATTCATAAAATTATACGATAATTTATATTTAATAAAAATTAATTTAAAATAATAATATTTTATTAAAATATTATTTAATTCAAAAATCCATTAATTTATCAAAATAGATTTCTTAGATTAATATTAACTAAAAATATTATTTGTACTTTAAAAACTATTTACAAAGTAACAATAATAAAATGAATGTATATTCATTATTATATACAAAAATAATTCACATATTAATAGTGTTAATTTATTTTTACATAACACCTTATAACACCCACATAAGACCAAAGGGTAAGGTGTGTGATGGTGACTGACTCTTGGGGTGGCTCAAATAACATTGCTCGGGTGGTAATCTCTATCAACTTCCACTTCTCTCGTAGGCAGTTCCGCTCGAGCTTAAAATATTCTAGCTCAACTTGGGATTGGTTAAGAGAGAAGCCCAATGATGCCAACTCCTTTCTAATATCTGAAAAATGGGCTTTGTATGGGTCAATTCTACTAGATGAGGCCATCGCTTCCTTTGTCTAAGTAAATTGGATTTTTTAAAACCCTATATTTATACAAATCATGTGATAACAGTTCAATGGCTATATTAGAAACAGTAAAAATTCTTAACGGTATTTTAAATTCTAAAAACAAAAAACCCAATAAGTTCACATTTTACATAATGAGACATTTAATTAGATCAAGAGGATTTTTTATTAATGAAATTTTGGGTCATTTAAATCTTCCCCCCTTAAGAAATTTAGCCCTTGAAATTTCCTTTTCCCACACTAAAACATATGTGTGTAACTTTGATTCATCATTTCCTCTAATTCCAACGTCATTTCTTCAAACTTATGGTTTCTCCACAACACCTTGGTGGGGGGAATTTTCTTATTTCTTATAACTTTTTCTCTACGATCTAAGATCTCCACTGGTTGCTCCTCATAAAAAATATCATCCTCTAACTATACCACCTCTGAAGAGAGTACATGTGAAGGGTCTGTTATGTACTTCTTTAAGAGGGATACATTAAATACATCATGTACTTTGGCCATGGTAGGTGGAAGTGCTAGTCGATAGGCCACAACCCCGACACGATCAAGAATCTCAAAGAGGCCGATGTACCTAGGACTTAACTTCCCTTTATTTCCAAACCACATGACCTTCTTCCAAGTGGATATGCATAGAAACACCATGTCTCTAACTTTAAACTCAAGGTCTCATCGACGGTTATCTACATAACTCTTATGTCGACTCTGGGCTGCCTTGATATACTACTAAATTTTGTTCACATTCTCCACCATTTCTTAGACCATTTTTGGTCCTAGTATCTTACGCTCACTGACTTCATCCCAACATGTCGGTATTCTACACCTTTTCCCATAAATGGATTCATATGGTGCCATTTGGATTCCTGAGTTAAAACTGTTATTATAGGAGAATTCAACCAGAGGATGATGTTGATCACATCCTCCTTTAAAGTCCATTGAGAATGCTCTCAACATTTCCTCATGTGTTTGGATAGTCCGCTCAAATTAGCCATTAGTTTGAGGATGATAGGACGTACTGAAGTTCATATCAGTATCCAAAGCATGTTTAAGACTCTTCCAAAAAATAGAGGTAAATCTTGGATCTCGATCCGATAAAATAGATAGTGGTACTCCATGTAGCCTTACCACATCCATGATATATATCTATACTATTTTATCCAATGATAAATCCTTATGAATTGCAATAAAGTGTGCAGACTTTGTAAGACGATCCACAACAACCCAGATTTCATTATTGCCTTTGGATGTCTTCGGAAGTTCGGTGACAAAGTCCATGGTGATGTTCTCCCATTTCCATGATGGTATGGGTAATAGTTGCATCATCCCCTTAGACTTCTATCTCTCAGCCTTCACTTACTGACACCCTAGGAACTTTTATGTAAATTCAGTGATCTCCTTCTTCATATTATACCACCAATAATGCTCTTGTAGATCTTGATACATCTTCGTCTTTCCTGGTTGAACAGAGAAATTCGAACTATGTGCATTATCCAAAAGTTCCTTCTTCTACTTTGAACTTGAAAGAACACATAGTATTTTTCCAAATCTTAGAATTCCTTCTTCATTAACATTGAACTCTGAGGATTTCCCTCTTCCTATTGCTTCCACTTTCTTCTGAATTCCCATATCATCCTTTTGAGCATCCTTTAATCTTTCCAAAAGAGACAGTTGAGTAATCATTTTTGAAAGGATTGATGATATTCCTTTCTTTATGATTCCCATGTCCATCTTCATCAAATATAAGAAGATTGGATCCTTCTCAATTATCATCAGTGATAGAATCGATGGGTCCTTTCTAATTATAACATATTCTACCTTGTTCACTTTCCTAGGGTGGTAATGGATTGAGAATTTATAGTCTTTGATCATCTCTAACCATCTTCATTGGTGCATGTTCAACCCTTTCTGTGTAAATATATACTTGATGCTTTTTTGGTCAATATATATTTCACACTTCTCCCCAAAGAGATAATACCACCAAATTTTCAAAGAGAAGATCATTGTAGCCAACTCTAGATCAGGTGTTGGATAAATTTTCTCATGAACGTTGAATTTCCTTGAAACATAGGTAATGAATTTTTCATTTTGCATCAACACGCATCCCAGGCCCTTCTTTAAAGCATCACTGAATACCACAAAAAGTTCTCCACTTGGGGGTAAAGTGAGAACGGGTGCAGTGATAAGCCTCCTTTTCAAATCCTTGAAGCTTTATTCACATTCATCACTCCATGAAAACTTTACTCCCTTCCAAGTTAGCTTGGTAAGAGGGTATGACAATCATGAAAAATTTCTCACAGATCGTCGATAATATCTAGCTAACCCAAAAAAGCTACGGATATCTCTTACTGATTTTGGCCTCGGCCACCCCTCTATTACAACTTATCTTGGAGGGATCCACAGATATCCCATTTTTTGTGATGATATGGCCGAAGAATGAGACCTCCTTCAACCAGAACACACACTTGATGTACTTTGCATAGAGATTCTCCTTCTACAAGGTCTATAGTACAGTTCTTAGATGCTCCTCATGATCCTCCATGGTTTTGAAGTATATTAGAATATCATCTGTAAAGACTACCACAAATTTGTTGAGGTAATCTCTAAATACTCTATTTATCAAGTCCATGAAGATTTTTGGAGAATTGGTGAGTCCAAAAGGCATTACTATGAATTCAAAGTGCTCGTATCTTGTACGAAAAGCAGTCTTGGGGATATCTTCCTTCTTTACCCTTACTTGATAATATCCTGACTGCAAATACACCTTGGAGAAGTATTGATCTCCACACATCTGATAGAACAAGTCATTGATTCGTGGGAGAGGATACTTGTTCTTTATCATGATTTTGTTAAGATCATGATAATCGATGCAAAGGCGCATTGACCCATCTTTCTTCTTGACGAAGAGGACCGGTGCACCCCATTGTGAAGTGCTTGAGAGTATAAAACCTTTATCCAGATTCTCCTGTAGTTGTTTATTTAGATCCTCAAGTTCCACAATATCCATTCTATATGGAGTCTTGGATATTGTAAATGCCCCAGGTATAAGGTCAATTGAGAATTCAACATCTCTTCTAGGAGGAAGACCAGGGAATTCCTCGGGAAACACTTCAGCAAATTCCCTCAAAATAGAAATGTCTTCAAGGATGGTTACTTCCTTGGACTCAATCATCT
This sequence comes from Viscum album, assembly GCA_963277665.1. Lineage (NCBI taxonomy): Eukaryota > Viridiplantae > Streptophyta > Magnoliopsida > Santalales > Viscaceae > Viscum > Viscum album. Next base: position 685,765,269 of record OY728159.1, on the reverse strand, counting down.
GAGCTAGATACTCATGCTCATAGGGTAGTAATATCCATGCTTGAGATGATGGATCCAAAGAAGATTCATCTTCCTCCTTGCAATTGTATAGAATCGAGGGTCAATTCTCAACATGGATAGTGATTTCCCTCTCACAGCAATATATGTTGGCTCTATATATGGAAATCCAATCCATGCTGATAATTTCATCAAATTCCACTAGAGGGAGTATGACAAGGTTTTCTAGGAAGTTCAGTCTACAAATTATGATAGAGGAGGAGTTATATTCATGGGATGCAATTATTTCCCCATTTGTCGTACTCACCGACATCTTTACTTCCATGATTTGTGGTGGTGTTGGGATTATTCTACTAAACTTTTGGGATATAAAAAAATGCATAGAACCATAATCAAAAAGTACTTTCACTATTCTTGAATGAATAACTAGCGTACCTATCACCACATCATTTTAGATGTTCACTTCAGCGGTAGTGATGGAAAAAGATCTCCCTTGCTACCTTGGAGGTTGTTGGTTGCCTTCAAAAACCCTTGTCTTAGAGCCCTGATTTGCAAAGTGCCCTGGTTCTTTATAGTTAAAGCAATGAACAATTCACTGAGAGTCGAATAGAGAATTACTCTCTTCTATCACAGCCACGGGTTTTTCTTGTCGATAGTTAATAGCTAGATTCTCTTCTCTTCCACACCTAAATCATTCCCTCGTCCCCTTCAAGAAATTTCCATGGTGCCTCTTTCCGCACCATTGGAAAGTGGGGTGCTGGATCTACTTAGCACCATTGGATTTATCCATCAGACCATCAGTATTGAAGTCCACCTTACCCTTTTTATCCCCATGATACCCCTGGGATTCCCCAATCACCATTTTGACCTTGAGGGCACATCGGACAATTTCCTCATAGCTGTCGAAGTCACGGATCGACGACACTTTATGAATGATAGGTTTCATCCCACTAAAGAAGCTGTCAAACTTGTATTCGGGGGTAACGACAAAACCAGAAGCATGTCATGAAAGCCTTGTGAATTTTTTCTTGTACACTCTGAAAGATTCGTCTTATTTTTTTCTTGAGGGAAAGGAAGTCCCTTTCAATATTAAGTTGGAGGGTGTGCGGAAAATATTTATCGAAAACATATTCTGAAAATACTTCCATTCCAACACCTCTATCTCCTCCTCAGGCTTCGTATTTTTGATCAACATCCACCATTGATCATCTTCACCCTCCATACTATAAGTATCTAGTAGAACCTTCTCTTTTTAGGAACATTGAAGGATGGATAAGATCTTTTCAATGGAGTTGATTCATTGTTCATCGATTGAGGGATCAGATGATCCATTAAAAGTAGGAGGCATTTGTCTCATGAAGATCTTGATAGAAACTTGTTCTTTCTTAGGGGGGGTTGAACGTTCCTCATGACCCATTTTTCTATTCAAATGTTTAGTTAAATAAGATAGAAGTGTGACAAAGTTCTCAATTCCCACTCCCATTGGATTGGGAATCTCATTAGTACAATCATCACATTGATCTTCACATCAGTTTTTAGCTCAAGTCCTCCTATTACCGACCATTGGCTGGAATAAAAGTATAGTTAGGGGTAACACATAAAGGGTAATCTAAAGACAAAAGCTGATGACTTTTAAATAACTTTTATTTCCTTAACTTATGAATCTATAGGCTTCAATCTATGTTATCCATGATCTACTTTCAAACATATATTCTTAGGGGCATTTTTTAATTCTCTTAATAAGTTTTCATACAAATCTTGTGAATTTACCAAAGAATATCCCTCAGGGGTGTCGTAACCAAGAGTGTATCAAGACCCATTGTAGTTTACCAGGATACCCTGGGTTAAGCTCGAAACTCCTTGTCGGGGTTTTCACCCCTAGGTACATCTATGCCAGAGCCGCCTCTACCTCCTCGTTTCTAGACACATATGTATTTTATTGATAAACCACTTACTCAATACTCACCAAAACTTAGGGATGTTTTTATTATACTTAGTCTTGTATCTAAGGCTTTACTGGGGTTTTCTAATCCTAATCCCAAAAATAACTAAACCTATCCTCTAATACCAACTATAACAACCCTGCTCTTTATTTCACACTAAAACATGATTTATTACATAAACTTCATTTGATAAAACATAGAATATAGAGAGTTACAGTTTATTTGGGGCTTAGTATCATTACACAACAACTTAAAACATAAAATACATCATTCTTATTAAAAAATTCTTTTATAGGACCGCTACATTCCCCCATACATATCATTGTATGGGATAACCCGAGGACATGCATAAGAAAAGGGTGAGATATAAATCCCAGTAAGGGAATAAACATGGAATAACATGAGGAATACAGTACATGTTAGACAATAGGCATATCAATGGAGCACCTAAGAAACATTAACATAAATGTATGATAAAGCATGATAATCATAACATGTAAATGTGGCAACAACATTTAACATGATTTTAGTATGAGCCAAGGATCATTGCACATGGAGCATGAGTAAACCCTCATTGAACTTGAATTAGCATGATTAAACCCTTATTTCACTGAACGTATCATGATATTAATCTTTACCCAATTCATTGGAGCGCTATCCGGGCGCACCCTTCTTAAACATTTCATTTCATGCATAAATGTGCCATATGGATCATATAATAAGGATTCATTAAAACTCATCATTTATTCCACAATAAAGGAAATTTTGAATTCATATATAAAAAACTATAATAAATATGTAAATGTGAATAATTTTGAATACCCTTGATATAGAAATGGTCATGGTACTCACTACATGATGATATTGGCTTGGAAAATAGCGGTGCAATTTCGGTCGTGTAACGACGTGTCATAAGAATTCATAAAAATGGTTGATGAGAGATAAATGGGTGTCTTGTCATATTTACATGAAATGGAATATAAGGGGGTAATATAGATACATGTACCAACAAATTTAATGGAAATTAGACTCATAATACAAAACAATTGCTTGAACGTGAATGAGAAGAGAGAATTTCCTTATAAAATTTCAGGATGGTAATGGGTGTACACGGAAAGAATTAATGAGAGAGAAAGAGGTCTCCCTTCATTTAAAACATAATGATGTTAGTATAGTGGAGGTTCAAAATCATACCCCAACATTTCTAATTAAAAGTAAAATGGTATAACATCATAATGAAATTGAGACCAAAATGAAAAGGAAGAAATCCATTACTTGGAAGTGTGATCCCAAAGGCTTGGGAGAGGCTTGATAGATGATTCTTAGGAGCTGGGGGAACCTTGGAAGGATTTTAGAGAGATGAGGGCAGAGTTTTGATGAACTCCAAAGGATTTGAGTGAAGTGGAAGTGGGATCTTAGGTGGGTCTATATGGGAAAGGAGAGGAAATTCATTATTATTTAGGTTTGGGACACCTCACATTAAACTAATCAAAACCACAAACAAGACCATGGTTTTTGCCCATGTGTTTTGCAAAAGGGGAGTGTAAAATAATATTTTATAATTCCAATGGCCTAACCTCTTAAAATATTAGGGTGGCTTATGTGGAGGTGAGTCACTCTCTCAAGGAAACTCATTTAAAAAGGGAAAATGATTTATAAGTCTTGAAGGGTCCACTAAAGCTTTGTAAAATAAATAAAACAAATCTAAAATCAAATTATTTTAATGGTAAAACATATATTATATGAAAATATCATTTATAGTATTTTATTACATCACTATTGGGTCATTATGATGTCATAAAACACATTATATATTTAAACGGTATTTAATTTTTTACCGAAAATTTTGACGGTCTCAGAAAATTATGAAAACTTCTCCATTGGATAATTTTGACATACTTATTCCAAAAGTAATATTAATTTTATCTAAATATTTTTATAAATATGTTAATTTTTACTTTTAAAACAATAACCAACATTTATCGAGAATTCATTGGTTTTGACAAAAAACAGCTTCCAAACCATAATAAAAATTACAATCACATTCATAAAATTATATGATCATTTATATTTAATAAAAATTAATTTATTAATAATAATATTTTATTAAAATATTATTTAATTCAAAAATCCATTAATTCATCAAAATAAATTTCTTAGTTGAATATTAACTAAAAATACTATTTGTACTTTAAAAACTATTTGAAAAGTAACAATAATAGAATGAATGTATATTCATTATTATATACAAATATAATGAAAATATTAATAGTGATAATGTCTTGTTACATAACCCCTTATAAAACCTGTATAATATCGAAGGGTAAGGTGTGCGATGGTGACCAACACTTGGGGCGGCTCAGATAGCATTGCTGGGATGGTAATCTCTATCAACTTCCACTTCTCTCATAGGCAGTTCTGCTTGAGCTTAACATATTCAAGATCGGATTGGGCTTGGTCAAGAGAGAAGCCCAATGATACCACCTTCTTTATGATCTCCGACAAATGGGCTTCATGTGAGGAAAATCTACTGGATGAGGTCATCGCTTACTTTGTCTAAGTAAATTGGATTTGTTAAAGCACTATATTTATACTAATCATGTGATCATTGTTCAATGACTATATTAGTAAAGGTCACAATTCCTAATGGTATTTTAAAATCCAAAAACACAAGACCAAATAAGTTCACATTTTATATAATGAGACATTTAATTATATAAAGAGGAGTTTTCATTAATGAAATTTTGGGTCATTGCATTTACTACTTTCAAAATTGATAAAAATAAAAAAATATTTTAGGATCGTCACTAGGATATTCGACATTACTTCTTTTAAACAAACCCATGAGTTAGAAATTATGATATATCTATATATATTACAAATTTAATTTTTAAATTCATCATGAAAAGTATGTTTATCAGTTGTTTTTATTGCTGAGGAACCAATGATTTTTTAGTGATTCCCCCTTTTCCATTTAATATTTATCACTACTATCAATAGTTATGGACACTAATGTTTCTTATTAAATTTCACTATTAGAGTACTCCTATGTGAAACAACTTCATGAAGATATAATAACATATCAATTTTGGATATAGAAATGGAGTGATTGAGAGCTCATCCATGCTGAAAGGTGAGTTACACATCGAATGATGGAATTTTTTTCACATACACTCAATATAATATAAAAGGATAAAGAGGGTAAGAAACCTATTAAGAAGGATCTATGAGCTACTAATAGTATTATTAACGTATTTGTAATTACCTATCTAGCTCAAGAGGACCAAAATAACAAGGTAGAACACCATCAACCTACTAAAGAACTTTCTGGAAAGTAATTGAGAAGAAAAGTTAAAATAAGAGGGATAATAAAAAAGAAGCTTGAGATGGAAATATTTGTGATATAAATGACCTTACATTAAAGCATGGATATGTAAGATTCATATTCTAAGAACTCTTTAAAGAGTTTTTAGGAAATGGGTGAAATTAGAACCAGAGGATACTGGACATAAGTTGGAAGATTTTTTTTCTCATAATTCATTTAATGATTTCATCTATGATGATTATTATAATGATCATTAAATGTCTTAATATATTTCACCATCATAAGAAACCCTATTTTTGTCTAGGATGACACAAAAAATGAGGTAATTTGTTTTTAAGAGATATCGGAGTTGATTAAAAATCTCACTTCCACCCTAGACTTACACCTTGGAGTAATTTTCTATTATAAAAATAAAATATTGTATATATTTAGTGAATTGGTGATTTTATAGAATAAGTTTTATTTTTTTATTTTGATTACATTAATCCTAAGGTTAATTTACCTATTCTCTATGTTGTCATGGAAGAGTCATATAACCTTTATGATCTCCTGGAGAGCATGGAAGGAACTAAACCTGCACCAGACATGGAACCTTTAAAACTCCCAATTTTTAGTGTAAATTTTTGTTTGAGGGTTATTGATGAGGTATTAGAGTTTTTTACCCATGCTAAATTGGTTATTAACACATTTTTTGTAGTTAATGACGAAATAATGTTTTAGACCGAACTAGAAGACAAGTCTCATCCTAGAGTTCAATTTATACAACCAATTCACACCATACCTTGAGTTGAGGAAGAGTGGTATTACCGATAAATTATGTTTACTTCTCTATTAATGCACAAAATATATGTTTACAAGTAGGGGATCTCACAAAAAACTATTTTAGGGGCACTCCACAAGCTATATAACTTCAATAATTTTTTAATTAATCATATCTAGTGGATCTTAAGGAATGAACTACAACCCCTTTAGATTTTTGGTTGAACCAACAGACTGTCTAGCTATGGATAGTATAAATACAACACACCTTGGGGGTTATACCATGATTATCCTGTTTAGTTTTCTATTTCATTTTAATTTTCATAGTTCTTGTTTTTTTATTTTCTCTCTCTCTTGTACGAACAATAATGAAGAATTTGATTCAATGTGGAAGCCATTCATGGACAAGAAGAGATACAAACTATATTATCTTGATCAATCCATACTAACTCAATCTATGGTTTCTAAAATCTCTAAGAATAACATTTTCTTATTCTAATGTTAATATGTTTTCCAATTTATAGGACCTTTGATTGTGTAACCAAGGTAATTTATCATAGGATCAATGGTAGGATTCAACTACATGAAATTAAATGTCATGTTCACATGCATTCATGGGATTATTGCTTTACTATAGACACTTTTTAACATAACCACATTAATTATTTAATTGTGTTTCTAGATGTGTGGTTTCAAATGTTAAATTAATTTTTAGAAGTGTTGTTTTTCATTCTAAAACCTTTGTTAATTCCCACTAGTTACTACATCTACCTTGATTTCCTAGTGTGTTAAAAAATAATGATTTTCCATGATTATTTATGTACCCTATTGAAATTCAATTTTGAACAAAAAAAATTTAACCACACATCTTTTCAAAAATTAAATTATATACTAAACTATTATATAGTGTCTAGTAGAAATTGTGTGTATGTTTTGAAAAATGGATGTGTGAAAAGTGTGTTATTTTAACTTTCATTATAAACTCCTTGAATTTTATTTTTCAATGATGGATTTATAAATTTGTATTGTATAAAAAAATTTAATTTTTCCTCCACTTTAGAGATTCAAAATTTGAAATAGTGTTAGGTTCAAAGTGTGGGGGAAGGGGGCTTATTAAAAAATATTTAATTGAAATTCAATGCTATACAAATCAGATATCAATTTTTTTTGAATATGTTCACTAATGATGTCTTTCCTGGATCACGTACCAATATATTTTTGGGAACTTCAACTAATTTTGAAATTTTTGAAGTTGAATGATTTTTGAGTAAATTAGTTACTGTTTTCAAAGAAATATTGTTTTATAACTAGTAAAGGGGGAGTGAGTGAAAATATATTTGTATAATAGTAAATATATCATGAGGATATTGGAATTTTGAACTTAATTCAATATGAATTGATGTTTGTGAAATTTAATACCACAGGGATACAACTCAATAGATATTAATTTATGTCCATTAAAACTATAGTAGAATGGGAAATTAGGATCCCACAATGAATCTATGAGAAATAGGGTATTGGGTGTGTGTGTGTGTGTCTAAATAATGAAATTTATAAGATCAATAAGTTCTTTGTACATGCATGGATAAAAAATATAAACAAATAAATAAGTACCAAATTGTCAAAAATGAATTCATTTTGGTGAGTGGAATATTAAAACTAGGGAAAATGACTTATAAAAATATCATTTGAGTTATATCAAGGAAGTATAAACTGAATCTATGGTTTAAAGAGATTATCAGAAAGGGATAAATAGAAGTTCCACTAGTTATAATTTTGATTCCACTTTTAAATATTTATTCCAATATTGGTCTTGGAAATTTTACTGGATGGAAGTGAGTTGGTGAGGTTAATTCATGAAGGAGGTGTGATAATTTAAACAATGTATAAGTTTATGATTTTCTTTCTCACTAGTTTGAGTACTTGAATAAAGGTGGGATATCTCTTTTAGAAAAAAAATTAATTTCCCATGAGTTAAATTTATTAAGTGTGGGGGAATTTGATGTGGCCTTAATTTGACAAAAATTTCCCACATCTAATATTTAAAACAATTTTTTTTTTGATGTCAAAGTATTTATTAAATAGAGTTTATTGAATAGTATAAAAACTATTGTTAAATGTTTATTAATTAAATATTTTGAAAAAAAAATTAGTGTTTTGGGTTATTAACTTATAAAATTTCTTGGTATAAATTTAACGTTATTTAAAAAATTAGTTTTTTGAATTTTATATTATTTTAATAGAAATTATTTTTGAGTGGTTTAGATTTTGGAAAGAAATTATTTAAGTTCTATGTTTTCATGTTGAAAATTAATTGTTGGAATTTTATTTAAATTTTTAATCTAGAAAGTCACTATTTAAATCTAGTTTAAATTTTAAATATTTATTCATTTAAAGCAGGAGAAGTAATCATGTGGTTGATCGATAGGCCGCATGAACAAATTTCCAAATAGAAGTGCATGGTCAATCCATCAACCAACAATGCATGTATATTTGAAAAAGTATCAATGTTATCGCATGAAAAAAAATTGAAGCGGCTATATAAGAAAAATTTGAAGTGGTCTTATGATTTTTTTTTAAATAAATCACATGATAAAGAATATTTGGAAATGTGTCAAATATTACACCTACACAAAATAAAAAATGCAACCAACGATGATTGTTGAAATAATCATCTGTGAACCGGGAAATCAATCTACCGCATAACTATGATGAGAGATTTTCAAAATGATCGTAAGAGGTCTCAAACAATATCTAACCCAAATAACCAGAAATTAATAAAATATTGACCATTAGTTAAATTTTAATAGACCATTCCATGCATAATTTGATCGAACACAACTGAATTTAGAGTTTTCATGGATGAATATTAGATTGTACTAGAACTAGGGAATTCCAAATGAGATTTCAACCTAGGAAGTTTTTGTGAGTCTAGAAACTGATTAAAGAGTCCTATGAAGCACGAATTGATGAAGAAGAATATATTGTTGGCCTTGGTGGAAAAATAAATGATGATTCTAATCTTGAATTTTTTTATAAAGTTAAACCAAACAAAATTGTGATTCAGGAATACTCAAGCTGATGCTCATGTGATCTGGTCAATATAGACACTACTGAAGCATAGTTCACACTTAAACTTACCAAGTGAAATACAAAACCAGGTTTTACTTGGAGTGGAATTATCCTAAGAATATGAAGTCAGTTAAAATTATTACATCTGGTTTAAGTTAAATACAATCCTAGATTAAGATTATCCAAACATCAATGAGCCTGGGTTGAGTTTCATCAATCAAGGATGACTATTTTCAAGAAGATTTAAATCTTATAGAATGTGAGTAATCATGATTACCATAACCATAAAACATGAAACTTAAAATTCTTGTATTATTTTAAGATGATAAATATGAGATTCTAAATTTTCATTCGCTTACATATGTTCTTATTTGTAGGATGGAGGGGACCTCGACACCCCTCTATACTACAGTTGAGATATTGAAGTGGAATGCATGAAAATTATCAAATGAATGAATGAATTGATGAAGTCCATGAGTTTTGAAACATTTTAGATTTATTGTTTGGTTTATATGGTTATGGATGATACAATTTCAACTCTGGTATTAAGATATGAATATGTTGTATGTTCTAGGAGTATAATTCCTATCTAGATCTATTTTTTTTATCCTGGAAGTACTACAATGGTTGAATTTGTGAAGATTATTGGAAACCAAAGTAATGAAGAATAAATTAAAAGTTAAAAAATGTTTAATAGTACTACCATTTTAAAGAAAAAAATCAATCAATTAGTGAAAATGCTCAATCATGCCAAAAATAATAATAATTGGAGTTACAATTGATTTGTTGATTGAACAATGGGAGCTAAAACAAAAAAAAAGTCAAACATTATATGATCAGAGGAGGGTATTTAGTGGCTGATTATTTTAATAAGGTCTTCCTTTTTATGAGTTAATATAGATTCCATTCAAGTGTGTTGTCAAAGATTGACATCTGGAAGCAATTTTAGTGGGTTTGCAGAGTATCAGATTCATTTAGAAAGAAAGAGAGGAGTTTAGAAGAGATATTATAGTGTTGAAATTGGAAAAAAATAGTACATGATGACAATGTCTTTTAGAATTTGAATTATCAAAATATATATTTAATTAAAATGAATTCCATGCATCTTTCATGTGTTTTTTTATGTTCTTGAAATAATATGATGCTAAAAAATCATTGGTGTATCACCCATAAATTGAAGGTTGGAAATACCAAGAAGATTTTTATTAATGTTGGAAATGTTCAAGGGTAGATATATGATCTAGTATATTTTTCTATTCCATTTCAATTTGGGTTTAAGCTAGCAAAGAACATGGGGTTATCATATATAGTTATAGGATATTTTCTTCACTCATAGGGGATTTCACCTAAAGCTAGAGAAAATCACCTGGGATCTTTCAATGTGTATAATGATTCTTGTAAAAATCAATTATCTAGGATTTTTTTATATTTTTATTTTTTATTATGTAGAGTGTTTGAGCTCTAATATTATTTATCCCTATATATGGTAAAACAATATCTATTCTTTGGTATGGGAACCATTCCCCTTATTTTACTTCCTCATTTTCTCACTCCATTGTTCTCTCTATATTTTTTAAATAATGTTAATTTCTCATTATTATTTTTTATTTGTGTAGTGATTTAAAAATTATAGTAATATAAGGATAATTTATTATTCTAGTTATAGGAACTAAAACTCAAAGCTTCCTAGAGATCTAACATCATGTTGTTCATTATTATTCTCCATTATTCTAGAAATTTTTTCTGGTTATTTTGGATGTTACAATAATAGATTCATCTTAGGAATAGTTTTTCTATTATTTATCCCTTGATCCTTATCCATTTATTTTATTATTTCACTCGGACGAGTGACTATGTAACATTGTGTGATTGATAATACCATGAAAATAACTTTTTCTAGGAATTAAATCTTAACTAGATTGGATCAACTTAGTTATTCCTTTATATTCTAGATAACTCTCAAGCACTAAAATTCATTCTATTATTGTTTATTTTCTGGTTTGGGTGAGAGATGTAGGTGAATTGAGTAAGAAAACATTCACTGAGTGAGGTTGGTAATAGATGATTTAATATATCATAAGATACATGATAGATAGTGGAAGAGTGAATCGACCTAGGACCAACCTTATTCTTTCTAACTTTTATTTCTATCATTCTTGTTTTTTTATAAGTTCCTATTTTCATGTTCTTATTTTTAAATTTTATTTCAATTTTTTCCATTCTTGATTCTTCCTAATTTCATTCACTAATTTCAAAATAGAAAAAAACTAGAAAACTATTTTTAGAGAATCACTAAGAAATTTGGCATTTCTTTCTTGGGGTTAACACTTGGCTTAGCCACTGTGTTATATCTAGGGAGATTATAAATTTATTTTTGACCATCATAACAATAAAGAAATGTCATCACGAATAAAGTAAGAAGAAGTATACTTGGATTGAAGGGGATTTATAACATAATGTAAGATCTTTATATTAATTAATAAATGTACATATATCCCTTAATGAAAAAAACTCATATAGGGTTTGATGTGAGAGAAATAAATTAATGAAAGGTGTTAGGGATGGGTGAATTTTTTATAGATATTTGGGTAAATCCTCTATATCATGGTGAAGAGCACACTATGGTATAAATGAGATTGGTCAAGTGAGATATGATATTTTAGGCACTAAATATGGTATATCCTCTAAACATCATAATCGTTTCATGATTCTAAAAATGGATTTTGATCACATACATAATATAGTGGCTTCAAAAATGGCTATTTTGATCGCAAACCATGACTCAAACCTTAAAACTCTACAGAATAACATGTTTTCCCTCTCTATTTCTATTTTTCCTCCTCAATGTGACAATGATGTATAACATCCTTGGAAATGTCCATAGTGTACAATGATATTAAAAACATAAATTTCAATCCTCCATATTTTTATGGAAATCATCCCAAAGGGCCACCCTAAATCACACACACCAAAATACCCACCTCTATAGTGAAGAATACCAACAAAACCTAACCCGTCATCAAAAAACTCATTTCAAAACTCAAAATAATAGACCAATTAAAATGGGAAAACCCCATACCCATAGCCATTATAAGGAATAAATAATGGTATAGGACTTCTGAAAATTTTCATTTTGTCCCTTAGAAGGAAAAAACACAAATTTTCACCTACATTCCACCTTCAAGACCCAATTTAACACCTATAACACTCATAAACCACAAATATTAGTACTAGAGAATGTTCAAGCCTTTATAATTGATGAAACAACTCATAAACACTTTAAATGTCACAACTAATTATAAGTCATGGTTTAATCTACATAATGATTTATTAATATTTAAATAATAAATATAGATGTTAAAAATACTTAAATAATAATTTCATAATGATCAAATAAAATATTATATTTTTGGTGTAGTATAACTAGTAATCATGAGAATTATCACATAACTTGTTTATTACCATGCACTAAACCATGAAATGGTGACCTTCACTAAATCAGAGTTTACAGTAGCTCAAACAAAAATATAGTTTTATAACACCAAGTTACATTTTAGTATTCAATGCATATTTCTAATAAAACCATGGTGTATTATAGATTCCTTACTCCTTTTTATTCCCTTTTCTCTCTTTCCCTTCCTCTTCTCTATTTATTCTTCCTTAAATAATATTTTCTACTATATCCAGAATTTCACATTACTATTTTTCCTCGATATGGTGAAATCATAAATTATGATGGATTGTAATCTCAAAAATGATATAGGAGGATCCTAAGATGTGTTACCCTGCCATTGGTAGTGGTTTTTATGTTATAACTCTCTCTAGTGAGGTCTTAATTTTATTTATTTGATTTGATAAATTTATAGGAATTGGTTCTTAAATTTGATTTATGGATTTATTGTGTGGTGGTTAGAGGATAAACCTAAGGAAAATATATATACTATTTTCATCATATTTAGTGATATTTTATAGTGAGTTGACTATTTTAAAAATCTTGGATTGGAAAATTTATTTTATTTATTTAAATAAATTTTAAAATTTTCTATATATACTTTATTTAATGTTAATGATTTATCATGTTGTGTTATAGTATGGCTTATGTTTGTGTGTTGACCCATCAAGGTGGAAAGTTCTATTTACATTTCTTTATAAGAAATATAACCTCTTATGATTTATGATTTTTATTGAATGTGAGGTGTGGTTTATCAATGATAAGGGTTTTTTCTACGAATGGAGTTTGGGTTAGTGATATGTGTGATTTTAAATAAGGTATTTCTTGTATTCTATGTTTTTGAAAATTAATGTAAAAATGTATTCCTTTAGAGGGAAATTTATATATAAAGGCTTCACAAGTTAATCCTAGATTATGAACACTAGGAGGGTTCCCTTGACCATGACTATGTCATGAAATTTGGGTGATATGGTGAGATGGTGAGATTACATCATTGTTAGAAGGGTGGTTTCATTTAGTGGAATAATAGATTTTCTCCCAAAAGTTCATTATTCCATGATGAGGATGTTTGGGTTTCACTTTATTTTTAAATGGTATGACTGCATCTGTTTCTCTAATTTCAATTGGACACCATTTTTTTTGAATACTCATGTTTAAAATTTGATGTAATTATGACTATTACCTTTTCACCTCAAATTTTGGGTGTTATAAATGTAATGTGGATTATTTTATTCTCATTTAAAAACTATAATAATTGTTTTTAATTACATGTGTTTTAAAAAAACAATTCAAAAATTTCATAATGTGTATGTTTGATTCACTCACCCCTAAATATTCTCCTTGGAGAATATATAAATGTATTTTTATGTTTGTTTCTCAAGTGTAGCGAAGATTTTTTTATTGAATTAGTAAAGGGATCCATTCCCATATGGATCACAATGGTTGTGTTGATGATAGATGATAGGGTAAATTGATCATATAGGAATCATTAATTATTTCATTTTATTACTTTTTTGATACTTTATTGTATGTAACATACCATTTCTATTTAAATATTGGATGTCAAGATTGTGTTTCATTCATTTATTCAATGTCAATAAATTTATCCAGCATTTATGGAAGTGATATTTGTTTTATTTTTATATATTTAATATGAAATAAATTTTATATATAATAGTTTTTGAGTGAAATCATTCCCTTAATGGAGTTTGTTTATCCATTACCCCTTGTTAATATCCCATGGAGATCATGGTGAATATGCATAAGGGTAATGGTGAGTTAGATTGGGATCAAGGTAATCTTGGATGATTAATTAAAAATGGTATTAGAATATGTTTGATAAGTCAATTTAGTTGTAGGAATATAGATAAGAGTGTAAGAGATTTAGAGTAATTTCACTAAATATATCAGACCATCATCATTATTAATGAGACCCGAAGTTACCATGGGATGCCTGAGTGAGAGAGTTTTCAGAAAACATTTGAAAGGTATCTCATTTTCTTATCTCATTGTGAAGTTTTTAACCATTGATTTGGAAAAGGATGTCCATTTGGTGTCTTATGCAACATATAATCATGAAATGAACATTTTTCATGTTTTTAAATTTCTATAATTTAATGTTTTTATGACTTGTTTTTTTTCTTGAAATGTTTTTATGACTACTATGAATTGTCTGGGATTACTATTTGGATCCCATAAAATTGGATAGGCTGCCTTTTAATTAATATTTAGTATAAAAATACACATCTTTTGTCAAATGGTTGTTATGATGGTTACCAATTTTTTTTGGGATTATTTTCCCAAATTACGGGTGGTGTGACTACTATTTTGTTTTTACCTTGAAAATACTTTATTATTTTTTGTGTAAATTTTTTTAGACTCTTAAACAGTTTTTGGTTTATTTTAAATTGATAAATAAGTTTAAGTTGATATAATTTTTTTTATTTGACCTTGAATTATCTTTGTATGGATAATTTTTTTATGTTTGGTTGTGGTAGTTTAATAATGGGTAATGATATCTGTTTTCAATTAAAAATTTAATAGAGTTTAACTGTTTTCTAGTCCTAAAGAGTGTGATAACATGTTTAAAAAATTTCTATAAAAATAATTGTGTCATTTTATATATGGATATCCAATTTTAAATATAAATAATATATTATTTTAATATTTTTTATAAGATTAATCATGAATGTGCTACACTTTAAGAAAAGTGTTTTTCATGTTGGTATGAATTTAATTCAAAATTTTTTATTTAAATTACTAATTTCATGTATCTCAATGATTTTTTTTAAATTGTAACACTTTTTGGAAAGTTTTATAAGGTTTATTTTATGTTTCTACTATGTAATGGTCATGTTTTGGTTCAAAAATAAATTTGTTTATTTAATAATCTATTGGGAATTATTTATCAGTAGTGTTTTAATATGGTTTTCAATGTGATTTGTGATTTCTTTTCTATAAGTAATTAAATGGGATTTTTAAAAGGTTTTATTTTATAAAACATGAGTTTAATTTATCTTATGTGTATTAAAACATACAAAATAAATGATTTTTTATAGGTATTTAAAAATATGTTTTGTGACTTATTTTTAAGTGAGTACTATATATTGGGATTGTGAATTCATTTAATGAAATTATTCATTTAGAAATGACTTTTATGAGGTTCAATGAGTGTGGTTAAGGTTTTAGTGTCATTATCATCAATGGAATGATTGAGCTTAAAATTGGATGAGATTTATTCATTTTAAAATTTAATGAATATAATTTATTGTTATTTGAATGTTTAATTTTTTGTTTTGTGTTATCTTGGTACGATTGATGTGGGTTTTGATAATTTAAATTAAAAAAATTCTTTTATGTGTTTAGTGGAAATTTTATTGGTTTATATTGGTGTTTTTTATTCTATTAAAGTTATATTTTGAATCGGGACTAGTTCAAAGTCTTATTTGGTGTGATAATATCATTTATGTGTTGTAAATCTTGATTAATTATAATTTATTAAGACCCATTTGGTTTAAATCACTTCATTTTCATTTGATGTTTGGTAAATTTTATTTTGACGAAAAAGTATTAATTTATCTAACTTTTGGGGACTTTAAATTTCTTCTTGATTTAAAAATGATAGTTATGATTTAATAAAAAGTCACATTAATTAATTACTAAATTAAAACTTATTTCATTATATTAATTGGATCTTATTTGGCTGTATTGGTATTTCATTGATGACATGTGACCTACTTGTTTGATTTAGTTCATTTTTGGTAGGGATTTATTTATGATCTTTTTTAAATGAATTGAATATTGGTCTTTTAGAGACCTACTTTGGTTGAAATTATATTTTCTTTATGAGATTTATTGGATTGAATTGTGGATTTTTTAGATGAGTTTAATATGCGATTTTTGTAGTGTACCTTTTTGGTTTCTTGTAATTTAGTTAAAAATTTCATGTTTACCTTGAAAGCATAAGGAATAGATATATTTTGAAAGAATTATGGGGTTTTAATACTGGTCTAAATAGATATTCTAGAATTCATCCTTCCAGTTGATGTTTGGGTGTATGTAGAAAGTGAGTTAGTTTATTTGGTTGATAATTTGGATTTGAGATATTTCTGACTAAATTAGTGGGGAAATGATTGAATCACTCATGGTTAGACTAGAGATGATGTTTAGATTGTGGTTTGGGAGTAATTGGATGAGAATTATATATTTTAGTGTTTGTGTTATTTGGAATGATGAAATATAGAGTAAATTAAGTTCTCATGTAGTAAATGTTTAGAATCACATTCATTTTGAGTTTCAATGATTTAAATTCATAATATTTGGTTGTATATTGATTTTATAAGATTGGGTTCTCAATTTTGGGGGCCAAAATATGTAAATTAGTTGTATACTAGGCAATTTTAGCAGAATGTGTGGTCTACAAGCTTGATCTTGGGGACTATCAAACCATAAAATTTTAAGTGTAAAATACATGGCCACTTGCATGACCATGTGATGGGGATTTATTTGACACGGTTTCCCACATCTCTTGTGTAGTTAAATTATGTTTATAATCTTAGAATACGCCTTAAATTAATTAATTTATGGGTTTTGGTAATTTTAAAAATAAATTGTTAAATTAATGAAATATCTATTAAATTTATGGTTTTTTTGTTTAAATATTTTTTTTCATATTTTTCATATTTTATTTAATTTTAAATTTTCTTTTAAAATAATAGTCTTAATTATCATTGTTAAATTTTTTGTTTTTTTCAACTAAATAAATAGTTAATTGTAGTTCAATTTAATTTATAACATAATAATTTTAATGATTTAATAATTTTTTATTTTAATTTTTAGATTCAATTCTTTATAAATTTTAATCTTCATTTAATTTTAATTAATTAATTAATTATTAAAAGTAATTTATATAATTTAAGTTTATTTTTAAATTTTTAAATTTTAAATTTAGTTTTTTAGGAATTTGAATGTATATATATACATATACATATGATTTGATTTATTTTAATTAATTATCTTTATTTTTTTGGTTGCATCAACATGTTTTCCCCACTTAGCCATTTTCTATACTGCATCTACATACCCAATCACATAGCCAAATGACCAGCAGTGACGTAGAAAAATTTCAACAGTAATCCTTATATTGTAATTTATTCATGTAGGAGTTTATTCGGGTACATGAATACCACATACCGATTATACCCTTATACTGAAGAGATGAACCTGAGCCTGAAACTCGGGAATGCTGAGTTCAAAGAAATGAATTTTTTGGGTCCCCATTGAAGGAGACTAACAACACCTCTATATAGAGCAGGCAAGGTTGAGCCACTGTCAGCGAGGGATCAGAAGATCCACCTAATATTTGATCAAATAAAATGAACAAGTTCATTCAGGAACTTCCATTTGAAGGGTTGTCGATGGCTCTTATGACACTACTAAGATTTTTGATAAGATGGATTTTTTTTAAAGTTGATCCTCTATCTAAAAAAGACAAATCTGATCCATCGGCCGATGATTGATACCACACCACCGAAGCTCTTCTAGTGGAATCCTATCGATCTATTTTGAACATTATGAGCACGAATCCACTGAGATATAAACTAAGAAGATGGACCTAAGACAGAGTTATTACTATTATTAATCCAAGCCCTAATCTTATGATGAAGTCATGTATATGGAGGATAATGCAAGCTTGATCTCTGCTGAAGAAGGAAGTTGGTTACGACCCATTTTCCTAAAGATTCATTATCTATGAAGATGATATGCATGATTTGAATCAAATTATTTGTGAGCTTAACCCTACTCATCATTGAAGACCATAGACATGTTATTTCCCTACTAAATCTTATCGAAATAAAACATTTCAAAGATTGAACATGATATTTTGGGAAGGGTATTCTGATGATTTTATAAAAAGAATTCAAAAATGGGAGTTCTCACCCATAGAAGAAGATTGAAATTTTATTTTATGGTTTTATAAGGCCTATCCTTGTGCTGGTGTGGCCTTATTGTACCCAAAGCCTCTTAATGATTAGGTGAAGTTGAATGTGTACTAGGTGTTCAATGAATTGCTTAAGAATTACTAAAATCATGAGTTTTTTATTTTGAATACAGCTTATGAGATCACATCTGGTTGGTTCCTGTTATATGAGTGACCTTACATGTTTGATGAATTGATGCCATCTAGACATGTGATAAATTAGGTGGTGAGAAATTACAACATGATGTCTGTTGGAGGTATTAAATGTACTCAGGAATATGTCAGAGTTGATGCGAGGATTTTCTTGAGTTACAGTAGGGTGATAGTAGATTAATGAATTTACCTCCACATTTTATCATGATGCTACTGAGATGGTGAGATCGATGTGATGTGCTAGAGAAGGTTATGGAAGTCTCCAAACAATTTTTCCATATAATTAAATTAAATTAGAATTATGTTTAGGTTATCAAAACTTGGAAATGAAAAAAATGCATCTAGAATCAGTGATATTTCTATTGGTAGTTTTCCTTGTGTCACATGAATAAAGAGATGTAGGTAGTGAAATTTACACATGGTTCCATTCTTTCTATCTATTAGTTTGGTTAATTTTCTCTTATTTTTAGATTTAAATAGGTCCTTTGAACTTTACACTTAGCACACCCCTGTCATTTTTTATATTATTTTTTCTCTCTCCCTTCTCTCTCTCTCTCTTCTTCTTCTTCTTCTTCTCTCACTTATGTAATTCTTTGTTTGTAAATAATTTTTTTTTCTATTCATTCATCATATTCATTTGTGATATCCTACCTTCAGATATGGAGAGATAATTTTCTAAGATAGTTCTGAAAGGAGATGCTCAAAGATTCCTAGAGACATAAAATATTTTATATTTCCATATTCTTTTACATTTTATTTTTTCTCTTGAAATTTCATTTTAAATGTCAAAATCTTTCAGCAAGATCGATCCTGGAAAAACTTTTTCAAAAATTTCACAAGTGAACAAATATTGAAAGAGACTAGTTGTAAGAATCATCCTTTATTGGAATAAACTATTAGTTAGATAGATTAATCTAATCATTTCAGATAGGTTTATTGTTTTTAGTTTAAACATTTAGGTTAGTGATATAAAGAAGAGATATCAAGTTTTATTGAACTGGTTTTGTTCTCACTATCTTTTCTTCTTTTCTGTTGTTTCTACTCTCTTTTTTTTATTTCTTTTGATTATCATTTTCACTTCTTCTTCATCATCACTTTTTCTCTTCTTTATAGTTTTATTGTTTCTTTTCTATTTTCAAATAGAGAAAAACACAATATGATTATTGAGAAATAACTAGGATAAGCACACTACTTCCTTGAGACCAACCCTAAGGTTAGCCACTATGCTATTTTTTGGGAGATTATAAATGAATCATTGATAGTTCCAATTATAGGCTATCAAAAATAGATTCCATTTTCAGGGAATCATGTTCACCTTATTGATTTTTCTATTTTATTTTACCTATTACTAATTTCAATAGTGATAGACTTGAAAATTTTGGAATACTTTTCACTGTTAGAATCCTCACAGGTGAAAGAACTCGCAAAATCCATAGAATACATCCAAAGTTAGACTCAACATACAGTTACTATAGAACCTACAATGAATAATTTAGTGAATCTTCAGCAGTTCTAATGTTTTTATCAAACTATAAACTTGGCTATGGATGATCAAATGAATAAGTCAACAATTAATAAATCTATTGAAAATATGGAGTGACCTATCTTGGTGTTTGATTTTCCCATGGATGAAAATCTAGAACTTTAGAATCCACATCTTGGGATATGTTGTGAGTGCTGGAAAGAGGAGAACTAGGAAGAATTTGATGAATTTGAGCATATTTTGGAAGATGATTTTCTATCTTTTGATCAATGTGATGATTTAAATTCACTTTATTTTCTAATGATTTTTTCACTTTTTTACAGAAGGTACCAACACAATACACCCTCTCTTATACTAGGAAATATTCCACAGATTGGTTTATTTTGAGATGAGGCTAGAGGAGGTTGACTACCTAACTCTGGATTTGGTAACATCATAGGTGAACCAACTATCTACGAAGAAGAGAAAGTTGTCCAAATTTAGCGAGTTGTTCATTTTATGGAAGAAGATTTTTTTATTTTAAGTATAAAGAAACAAATTTTGATGATGCTCATCCCTATTTAGGTTCTTTTTAGTCATTTGAACTTCATGATTTACTAGAGGGAATTGATAAGGCTGATAATGCACCTGTTAATGAACATGAAAAACTCCAATTTTTGATTGTCAAACCATGTTTTTTAGTGGTCGATGTGTAAGAGTAGGTTTTTGAGATGTTCACTAGTTTATAAGTGGATGTTGATACATCAATGATTTTCAATAAAAAAATATAGCATATTGAACCAGAAGAAAAATCACATAAAAGTATTAAATTGCTTCATACTCTGCACATCACTCTGGGAGATAAAGAATAGTGGAAGTACTCCAATATTCTATCCCTTTCCACCACTCCACAAAAGTTATAATTCCAATGAAAAACAAGTTAAGGAAGCTAAAAATGTGGTATTTAGTAAGTTATATCAGTTGTGCATTGAAGATAGAAAGAAGAGTATATGGTGGTTCTTAAGTAAGAAGCCACATCTACCATTTCACTAGGGTTGAACCAAAGGTTGTATAGTTGTAGACAATTGATATAATGCACCCCTTGGGGGTGGGGGGTTAAACCCAAGATTTTATTGGTTTCATCCTGTTTGAAGTTTTTTTTCAATTATTTTACCTTTCCTTTAATAATGTTTTTGTCTCTTTTTTATGAAAATAAGATGACGAAACATTCCATCATGTGACAACCTATATTTGGTACCTTCATTCACTACAAACTATATTTGGTAACATATTTCACTCCAACCAAGCTTCCAGGTTTTTTCCTTCCACACTAAAATTTTAAATAGATCAATTTATTATTACTTTTTGTAAATCAAGTGTGGGGGAGGGGTAAATTACAATTTCATTAATGCACCGGTATTTAGGTTTGAGGGTGTTAAAGCTTTTTAAATTTAATGTCAAACAAGCTATAAAACCAATTTTTTTGAAAAAAATTTATACTATCGAAAAATAATTAATGCATGTATACATTAATGTCTGTTTTGAAGTGTTTAATGGGTAGAATTTTTCATCATGTTAAAGCAGAAATTCCATGATTTTTAATTTTCTAGAGAATCTGCATTTCTGGAGAAACTTGAATCAAACATCCTAAACGTTTACTGTTATTTTATTCTATATTGTAATTTAAATTTTGGATTTTAATTCTTGTTATTTTCAACTTATATGAGCTAGAAATAGGCAACTAGAGAGAGTTACTCAAGTGAAAAAGGTGAGGTGTCTCATGATAAATCTTAAATATTATATATTCCAATCATGGGAGTAAAAGTTCAAATTATTCATTTTGATTCTACTCTTTTTATTATAGAATCAAAATTTGATGATTACTATTAGAAGTGTATTGAATCATTTAAAACTTTTTATTTAAGTTATTTTGAAGGTTTAACTTCTAAATATATGGGTTGTTGTTACCCTTTTTTATTTCTTATGTTCATTGAAAATTTGGTGTCCGTACAAATTTCAATACATTGATGAAAATAATTTTTAAACTTTAAATGTTACCAGGAATATTCTTTGAAAACATTGAGTTTGTTTTTAAGTTGTTAATGTAGTAACCTATTGGTATTTTTTTCATGATATTCTAGTTTGTTGTCTGGAAAAGTGATTTTTTATCATTATTGTGACCCTTATATATTCTTTTCACTCCTTTTTTTAAATATTTTTGAACTTACACTATCAAATTTGTTTCTCCATCCTTGTAAATCAACAATGGAGAGAATTTTGGGTTTTAAGTTTGGGGGAGGGTTCTTAAAATGTGTTCCAATTTAATCCCATCAAGAACCATTATTTTAAACTTTTATGAGTTTTTAAGCGTAATTTTGAAATTTTCACTTGGTGATTTTTTTTCAAATTTGAGGGCTATGATGCCACCTTGAGGATGTTAATCTTTAATACCTCTTGGATTTAATTATGTAAATCATTTTTCTTTCCCTCTTGAAAAAATTAATTCGGTAAAATCTTGGGACAATGTCATTTTATTTATATTTAATTTAAACTTTTAAATTATAATTTAACTCATAAGATATGAATCTAAATGGATTATGAAATGAAAATCGTAATCCAAGTTGAGCTCATTATTTCATTTTTTTCATTCTTTATTCATCAAACTATTGGATATTTTATTTATTCTACTAATAAATTCTTATATCACCCCATCTAATGTTTAATCTATTTATTATGAGTTGTTAAATTGTGGGAGTCTGTTATCCTAGAGGTAAAGAGATGTTTGGAAATTTTGTTATATGAAAATTGATGTTTGTTAAATAATATTTAATTATATTAATTTAAATATTTTTTGAAAAATAGTAACTGATTTTTAACTAAAGAAATTTAGTTCAAGAGGGCATTCATATTAACTACTTCAAAAAATCCAAGAGGGAAAATCAATTTGAAAATCAATTCTTAGTGGAATTTTAGCTTCTCCATTTTGAAATCTATTCTTTACCACTAAATGTTACTAATTGGTTGCTTGAGGATAAAAAAACATCATAAGTGTTGGGGGATTTGATATGGCCTTTATTTCATGTGTTTTTTCACATTGCATTTGTAGTTAAAATACGCTTATAATGTTAAAATACACCTTAAATTAACTAATTTATGTGTTTTCAGTAATTTTAAAGGAAATTTTTAAATTAATGAAATATATGTCTAATTTAACCATTTTTGTTAAAAGTATATTTTTTTGTCGAGTGTTGTGTTTTATATTTGATTTTGAAATTTCTTTTAAAATAATAATCATAATTAGCATTGTTTTATTTATTTGTATTTTTCAATTAATTATATATTTAATTAAGGTTTAATTTAATTTATAATCTAATAATTTTAATGATTTAATAATCTGTACTTTTAAGTAAATATTTAATTATTTTTAGATTTTAATCTTTATTTGTTTTTAATTAATTAATTAATTATTAAAATTAATTTAAGAAATTTATGTTTATTTTTATAATTTTAAAATTTAGATTCTTTTAGAATTTGAATTTATAAATATTTTCATATATATATATATATGATTTATTTATTTTAATTAATTTACTTTATTTTGTTTTTGGTTGCAGTCGTTGCACATTTTCCTTGCATAGCCATTTTCCATGTTGCAGTTATGTACCCAATTCCAAAAAAAATGGCCATGACAGAGACAAATTAGTTATGACTTTGTATGTATTGAATTTTTCAGCCAATCCACTTATTGAATTTACCAAAGGGAACTACATATCCATTTTATTCCCTATCTGACATTGCCAAATGACCAGCAGTGACGTAGGCAATTTTCAATCTAGATCACATACCCAAATTTGAGAAGTAATCAATGTCGTGAAATTAATTCACATGGGGGTTTATTTAGGTATGTGAATACCAAGTACCCAATTAAACCCTCATACCAAATTGAGGAACTCAATCCAAGAACTTAGGTATCTCGAGTTCAAAGAATTGAATTTTTTGGGTCTCCATGGAAGAAGACTAGCAACGCCTCTATATGAAGAAAATAATGTTGATCCACCATCAGTGAGGGGTCATAAGATCCAAACAATATTTGATTGAGGAATATGTACCATTCTATTTCGTAAATTCCATTTGATGGGTTGTTGATGGATCGAGTGACACTGTTGAGATTCTGAAAAAGATGAACAATTTATAAAGTTGATCCTCTGTCTGAAGAAGATGAAGCTAATCCACTTAACAATGTCAAATTTCATTCCACCAGAGTAATTTTGGTTCAAGACTATGATTCTATATTTTATATTTGGAGAATGAATACACAGAGATCCACTACTATAAAACAGGCCTTTAATAGTGTTAAAATTAGCCCTTTTCAGCACAAAAAAGAGCATGGACCATCAAACCGCGGTTAAAATCCCTAGTATTTTATTAGCACTAGAAAAGAAATGATAAAGGATCAGATTTACCAACATTTATAATGGATGTCCTTTATTAGAACTTGTCGAAGTTCAGATAAAGTGTATGTTTATCAGCTCTTCGAAAAGCGCTGATAAAGGGGGATATTGCAGTCTGTTGCAAGATTTATAGCACACTAGAGGCCCATAAATAGTAAATCAGAAACAAAAAATCACAGGTACAATTATAAATTATAAATGAAATAAAATTTACATCACAAATAAAATAAAAAAACAATATTATATATATCTTAAACATTGGTTTATATAATTACATGAGTAAGTACAAATAATAACAGTCATTGAAAAACATAAATGTTCCTTTCTCTTTATCACCTAACCCCCACTCATTCTATTGACAAACAAACCACCACATCTTAAGAAAAATAATGAAATTTTATTAGAAAAAAATTATTATGTTAATAATACTACAAATAAATAAATTAAACAGAAATTGTTAATTTTATATTAAACTTTGAGTCATACCAGGAACATTGTGTATCAGATTGAGTTGTAGTTGATTATTTCACATCACGCTATTTCTTGTTTGTCTTAAAGAATTATCACTATGAAAATTAACTAAATAAGTAAAAGATAAAAATTACAAGGAAATTAATTAATTAATAGCATATATAACGGTGAAAAATAATCTAGGATCATTTTCTCAGTTTTGGTGATGTAATGCGTTTTTTAAACTAAAATGACACTTATATATTGAAAACACACACATGGAGTCATAATGATCACACCATGAATCAGATTGAGGTGTAGATTATTCCTATATGTCCAAAATTACATATGTATTTTCTCCTAAAGTATCAAAACAATTTGAATGTGTTTTCTCTATTTTGAGTAAGTCACTTGTGTTTTTTTTACTAAAATGTCATTTTAAGCTAGAAACACACACTTTGAGTTATATTGGTCACGTCATGTATTACTGTGACATGAGACTAAATCCCAAACATAAAAAATTACATATAAAATTTTTCCCTAAATTATCAAGAAAATCTGAGAGTGTTTTCTCGGTTTTCAGTGACTGACACTTTTTGAACTAAAATGTCAATTTTAAACTAATGACGGACACTTTGAGTCATACCAAGAATATTGTGTATTGTATTGAGGTTTGGATTATTCATACATGAAAAAAATGACTTATGGATTACTTTACAAAAGTATCAAAATAATCCAAATGTTTTTTCTTAATTTTGAGTATGTGGGTAAATTTTTTTACTAAAATTAATGTCAAATTTAAATAAAAACACACGTGTTGAGTCATAAAAGTCACATCATGGGTTATATTGAGGTGAATATTATTCCTACATGTAAAAAATGACTTATGGATCATTTTAATAAATTATTAAAACAATAAAAATGAGTTTTCTTGGTTTTGAGTATGTCAATTGTGTTTTTTTACTAAAATGCCTTTTTAAATTGAAAACATGGACTTTGAGTCATACCGATCACATCGTGTATTAGTTTGTGGAAAGACTGATTCCTACACATCAAAAATAGCATATGAATTTTTATAATAAATTATCAAGAAAATATGAGTGTGTTTTCTCAGTTTTCAGTGGGTGACACTTTTTGAACTAAAATGTCAATTTTAAACCGATAATGTATAATTTTAGTCATACCGGCCACATCACATATCATATTGAGGTGAGACTATGTTTTACATGCCAAAAATGACTTATATATAATTTTACTAAAGTATTAAAATAATATAAATGTGTTTTCTTGGTTTTGAGTATGTCAAATGTCTTTTTTTACTAAAAATAATATCAATTTTAAATAAAAACACGCACTTGGAGTTATACCAGTCACAATGTACAAAATATTATGGAGAGGATGATTACTACACATAAAAATTAATTATGGATCATTTTAATAAAGTATCAAAATAATATGATTGTGTTTATTTAGTTTTGAGTACGTCGCTTGTATTTTATACTAAAATTAATGTCAATTTTATATAAAAACTTTCATTTGGAGTCATACTGGTCACACTGTGCGTCAAATTGAGGTGAATATGATTTCTAAACATAAAAAATTAATTACGGATAATTTTTACTAAAGTATCAAAACAATATGAATGTGTTTTCTGGTTTTTTGAGTATGTCACTTGTGTTTTTTACTAAAATGTCATTTTAAAATGGAAACACGCACTTTGAGTCATGCCAGTCACATCGTGTGTCAGTTCTATGTGAGACTATTTCCTACAAGTTAAAAATGAATTATGAATCATTTTCCTAAATTATCAAGATATATCGTGCATTTTTTCTCAGTTTTTAGTGAGTGACATATTTTGAACTAAAATGTCAATTTAAAACTGATAACGGAAACTTTGAGTCATACCATGCGCATCATGTATATGATTGAGGTGGGGATAAATCCTACACATAAAAAATTACTTATGGATCCTTTTATTAAATTATTAAAACAATATGAATTCATTTTCTTAGTTTTGAGTATGTCACTTTTCTTTTTCACTAAAATTAACGTCAATTTTAAACAAAAACACACACTTGGAGTCATATCAGCCACAATGTGCATAGGATTGAGGTGTGGATAATTCCCACACATCAAAAATGACTTATGGATCATTTTCATAATGTATAAAAGAATTATGAATATGTTTTATTGATTTTGGGTATGTCACTTATGTTTTTTATTAAAATTTCCTTTTAAACTAGAAACACACACTTTGAGTTATACCATCACATCATGTGTCGATATGATGTGATACTAATTCTTAAACATCAAAAATGACTTATGAATCATTTTAATAAATTATAAAGACAATCTGAGCATGTTTTTTTGTATACATTTAGTGACACTTTTTGAACTAAAATGTCAATTTTAAAATGAAAACTGACACTTAGAGTCATACTGGGAACATCGTGTATCGTATTGAGGTGAGATGATTACTATATATCAAACATGATACAAATATAAATTTCTTAAAGTATGAAAATAATCCAAATGTGTTTGATCATTTTTTAGTATGTCATTTGTTTTTTTTTTACTAAAATGAATGCCAATTTTAAATAAAAACAAGCACTTGGAGACATACAACCCACACCATGCATCAAGTTGTGGTTTTGATGAATCCTTACTTATTTATAATTTTAATAAAGTATAAAATAATACAAATTCATTTTCCTAGTTTTTAATATGTCACATGTGTTTTTTACTAAAATGTCATTTTAAACCAAAAGCACACACTTTAAGTCACACCAGTCACATATTATGTCGTTCTAACATGATAATGATTAGTACACATCAAAAATTAATTATGAATCATTGTAATAAATTATCAAGATAATCTAAGTGTGTGTGATTTGTTTTCAGTGAGTGGAACATTTTTATCTAAAATATGAATTTTAAACTGATAATGGACACTTTGAGTTATACATGGAATATAGTGTATCATATTGAGGTGAGGATGATTCATACATATCAAAAATGACTTATGGATTTCTATACTAAATTATCAAAAAAATACAAAAGCATTTTCTTGGTTATGAGTATGCTAGTTTTCTTTTTTACTAAAATTAATGTCAATTTTAAATAAAAACACGCACTTGGAGTCATACCGGCCACACCATGTGTCGGATTAAGATGAGTTTGATTTTTAAAAGTCCTAAATGAATTGTGGATCATTTTAATAATGTATAAAAATAATATTTATGGGTTATCTCAGTTTTGATTATGTCACTTTGGTTTTTTACTAAAATATCATTTTAAATTAGAAACACGCACTTTGAGTCATACCAGTCACATCATGTGTCTGTTTGACATGAGACCAATTCCTAAACATCCCAAATGACTTATAAATTATTTTATTAAATTATCAAGACAATATGATTGTGTTTATTGGTTTTCATTGAGTGACACGTTTTGAACTAAAATGTAAATTTTAAACTAATAACGAACACCATGAGTTATACTAGGAACATTGTGTATCATATTGAGGTGTGTATGATTCCTACATATCAAAAATGACTTATAGGTTATTTTACCAAAGTATCTAAACAATATTAATGTGTGTTCTCAGTTTTGAGTATGTCACTTTTCTTTTTTACTAAAATTAATGTCAATTTTAAATAAAAAGACACACTCAGAGTCTTAAAGGTCATACCATGCATTGGATTGAGGTGAGGCTAATTCCTTCACAACAAAAAATGACTTATGGACCATTTTTATAAAGTATCAAAATAATCCAAATGTATCTTATCAATTTTGAGTATGACACTTGTCTTTTTTACTAAAATTAATGTTTATTTTAATTAAAAACATGCAAATAGAGTCATAACAGCCACATCATGCATTGTATTTAGGTGAAGGTGATTCCTTTATGTGAAAAATGACTTATGATTCATTTTTATAAAGTATAAAAACAAATTGAATTAATTTTCTCAGTTTAGAGTTTGTCTCTTTTTTTTTATAAAATGTAATTTTAAAATAGAAACACACACTTTGAGTCATACTGGTCACATCGCATGTCGGTTTGACATGAGACTGATTTCTAAACCTAAAAATGGATTATGAATAATTTTCTTAAATTAAAAGGCCAATATGAGTGTGTTTTCTTGATTTTCAGTGAGTGAAACTTTTTTGAACTAAAATGTCAATTTTAAATTGATAATGGACACTTGGATTCATATCGAACACATACTATATCATATTGAGGTGAGGATGATTCCAACACATAAAAATGACTTATGAATAATTTTACGTAAGAATAAAAACAATCCAAATGTGTTTTCTTAGTTTTGAGTATGTCACTTATCTTTTTTACTAAAATTAATGTCACTTTTAAATAAAAACATGCACTTAGAGACATACCAGCCACACAGTGTGTCAGATTGAGGTGTGGATTATTAATACACGTCGAAAAATAAATTATGTATCATTTTAATAAATTATCAATATAGTCTATTTTTTTCTTAGTTTTGATCTATAACTTTTATTTTTTTTACTGAAATGTCATTTTAAAATAGAAACACACACTTTGAATCATACTAGTCAAAACATGTGTTGGTTTGATGTGAGACTGATTCCTACATGTCATAAATGACTTATGAATCATTTTCCTAAATTATCAAGACAATCTATGTGTGTTTTCTTAGTTTTTAGTGAGTGAAACTTTTTTTGAACTAAAATATCAATTTTAAACTGATAAGATATAATTAAAATAATAATTGGGACATAATGTATCATATTTATGTTTAAATAATTACTACATATCAAAAATGACTTATGTATCATTTTCCTAAATTATCAAAATAATCTGAATGTGTTTTCTTGGTTTTGAGTATGTTAATTTTATTTTTTACAAAAATAAATGCCAATTTTAAATAAAACACACACTTGGAGTCATACCATCCACAGTATGTGTCATATTGTGGTCGAGATGATCCATATAATCAAAAATGACTTATGGATAATTTTAATAATGTATCAAAAAATCCAAATGCGTTTTCTTGGTTTTGAGTATGTCCCTTGTGTTTTTTACTAAGATGTCATTTGAAATTGGAAACACGCAATTTGATTCATATTGGTTACATCATGTGTCAGTTTGATGTGAGAATGATTCCTACACATCAGAAATAAATTAGGAGTTATTTTCATAAATTATCAAGAAAATCCAAGTATGTTTTATTTATTTTCAGTGAGTGACACTTTTTGAACTAATATGTTAATTTTAAACTGATAATAAACACTTTGAGTTATATCAGGCACATCAGGTGTCAGATTGAGGTGAAGTTGATTCCTACACATCCAAAATGACTTATGGATATTTTTTACTAAAGTATAAAAACAATACAAATGTATTTTATTGATTTTCAGTATGTTAGTTTTCTTTTTTACTAAAACTAATGACAATTTTAAAGAAAAACATGCACTTGGAGTCATACCGGTCACACCATGCATCAAATTGAGGTGAGGATGATTCTTACACATCCCAAATGACATATGGATCATTTTATGAAAGTAAAAAAATAATAAAAATATTTTTTATGGGTTTTTATTATGTCACTTATGTTTTTTACAAAAATGTCATTTTAAACTAGAAACATGCACTTAAGTCATATTGGTCACATAGTGTGTCATTTTGACATGATAATAATTCTTAAACTCCAAAAATAACTTATTAATTATTATTATAAATTATTAAGACAATATGAGTGTGTTTTCTTGGTTTTTATTGAGTGAAACTTTTTGAACTAAAATGTCGATTTTAAAATGATAATGGACTCTTTGAGTCATACCGGACACATTGTGTATCATATTGAGGTGATGTTGATTCCTATATGAAAAAAATACTTATGGATCATTTTCCTAATGTATGAAAATAATATGAATGTGTTCACTAATTTTTTATCATGTCACTTGTCCTTTTTACTTAAATTGATGTTAATTTTAAATTAAAAGACATACTTGGAGTCATGTTGGTCACACAGTGTATCTGATTGAGGTACAGATGATTCATACACATCAAAAATGACTTATGTATCATTATACTAAAGTATCATTTCAATAAAAATGGTTTTTATTAGTTTTGAGTATGCCACTTGTATTTTTTACTAAAATTTCATTTTAAACTGGAAACACACACTTTGAGTCGTACCGGTAATATCGTGTGTTGGTTTGACATGAGACTGATTCCAACACATAAAAAATGACTTATAAATAATTTTCTTAAATTATTAAGATAATCCAATCATTTTTCCCTGATTTTCAGTGAGTTAAATACATTTTGAACTAAAATATCAGTTTTAAACTAATAATGTACACTTTGAGTCTTATCAAGAACATTATGTATTAGATTGAGGTGTATCTGATTCCTACAGGTCTCAAATGACTAATGAATTATTATATTAAATTATCAAAACAATAAAAAAAACTTAGTTTTGAGTATGCCAGTTTTCTTTTTTACTAAAATTAATGTCAATTTTAAATAAAAAGACACACTTTGAGTCATACAAGACACACTGTTCATCTGATTGAGGTACGACTGATTGCTACACTTCACAAATGACTTATATATTATTTTCCTAAAGTGTCAAAAAATTATTAGTGTTTTTTCTTAGTATTGATTATGTGATGTTTTTTTTGAACTAAAATATAAATTATAAATAAAAAACATACAGTCTATGTCATACTAAGCATACTATACATCAGATTGAGGTGTGGATGATGGTGTATGTAATATGTGTTTTCCTTTTAACTATATGCAAAACTCCTAAAAATACAGAACATGTTTCATTATTATGGAATAGGAAACCTCATTTTTATGGGACTTGGCCTTCCCAAAGCTCTCATGAAACATATGACTATCTTCCTCACTCAAATCCTATCCAAATTTAACATTTCCACACACACAACAGAAGTAAGGATCATAAGGGAAGTGGTTGAAAATCTCACAAGATACAATTGAAATGGAATCTCTCAATTGATCTCAACTTATGTGTGTCTTTATAAATGAGTTTACCCTTCCTTTATATAGGGTTGGTTGGAAAATTATACAAAATTCTAGAATATTACATATCCATAATATTATAGATAATTATATCCTACTAGAATATACATGGGGTATTCTAGAACCTGTAGAGTTCCACAACCTTACGTAGATGTCTAGAATTTTCTTGACCCTTCAAGGACCAAGGGGTGTGAAATCAGGCTGCCTCAAACACTTCACGTTTCAGGTAGAATGGGGTTTCCTCTTCCATCAAAAAGGAACATGTTCTTGTTAATCTCTCACAATCACAAATAGCTTCGAACAAACCACCCCAACTCAAGAAAAAGAATCCACCTACATATGAAAATAATTCTTATGTTAGTAGTATTATAAAGAAATAAATTAAACATAAATATGAAAGAATACATCCCAAGTACCATTGTTTTAAACTATGATTACAAACTATAACATTTTCTATTCACCCACTGTGGATACATATGAGATATTTTAAAAGCTAAATCCCAACAACATGATATATTTAACAACTTTACAATAACACAACATTCAAATATTACACAAAATTCCCATAAAAACTTTTATCCATTTGGGTTGTTATAAAACTCATATATAAATATTTTCCTTCTTATTTACTACAAAGAACTAGTGTAAAACATTATATATTTCTGGATTATACAAAACATTAGTGTATCCCTTTATTAATACCTAGAAAACATTAATCATTACTATAAACCTATTAGTGTTCATTGATTGAACTAAAAATATATATTTACATTTGATTTTTTATGGAATATTATAAAATCTATATTTTACTTTCACCATCATAGAGAGTAAAAAGTCCATGATAACCCATTTACCCTTTTTAATGGAAAAAACTTCAGTGTGACCCATTATGTATTTTCAAAAGATGTTGAACTCCATTATAAAGTGTTTACCCTCTTTTGAAAGTATTAAATATCATTATATCCCTCTATATAATTCAAATGAAACTAAAATATAGTGCATCCATTAAGTCTTCCTGGATTTTTCTATAGATTAGTATATCCTTTTCAATATTCTAGGTGATGATAAAATCCAACATAAAATCATCATTATTTGTTTATCAAAATGGGAGCATCCCTATAATAATGAATTTTTTATTAATAATGATGAATATTTTTTTATTAATGATCTTGGGAACATTGATAATTTTACATAATTAATGTTCACATGCATGTTAGTGATGAACCGATGGAAACATTTTTTTTATGGAAAGATGTTGAACAAGTATCTATATGCATAATAAGGATTTAGTAAAAA
This sequence comes from Viscum album, assembly GCA_963277665.1. Lineage (NCBI taxonomy): Eukaryota > Viridiplantae > Streptophyta > Magnoliopsida > Santalales > Viscaceae > Viscum > Viscum album. The sequence goes on along the minus strand of OY728159.1, from coordinate 685,731,894 downwards.
CCTATACTCATGTAATTATTGTGATATTCTATGTGATATAATGGTGGGATAATTTAATTTCACATCATGTGCATTCAAAATATTCAATTTTAGTCAATGCATTTCACTAATGTAAACTTGAAGTGTTACTTTTAAGGATTTCACAAGAATTTTTTTATATTATATCAAGCATCTAATTGATTATCAAATAGCTTAAATAATTCCACCAACCAAAAAATTGAAATCGCTAAATTTTTTGTTTTCTTATATCATTTACCACCAACCATGATGGAACTGTTGAGTCAAAATTTTCTGTATTACTTTTCTAATTCCTCAATATTTTGGAAATCATAAACATATTTTCTTAATAATACTTTTTATCCATAAGAAAATTTATATTCATTTACTTAATAATTATGTCAATCTATAAGGAAATTTATATGCATATTCTTAACCTTTTATAGATAATTCTAACATTATTTATTTATTAAGACATAATAGTTAATGGAAAAAATTAGATCCTTAATAAAACTCAGAATTCTTCACTTTCTCAATTCTGAATCATCCAGAAAATTAGATTTGATTAATGTTTCTCAATCACAATTCTTTCAAAATTATGAATATAATTCTCTCAAAATCTCTATTCTAATTCCCATTTCTTAAATCCAAATTACATACAAAATCAAATATGATTCACTTACTCAATTCTGAATCATCCAGAATTGTGATTCTGATTCTCTCAATTTTGTGAATCTGATTTATGTTTCTCAATTCTGATTCACTCAAAAAACCGAATTTGGTTCATAGTTTCTTAAATTCTGATTCACTCAAAAATGTGAATCTAATTCATGGTTTCTAAATTCTGAATCATCTAATTTTTTTAATCTAATTATAACTTCCTTATTTCTGATTCTCAATAATTTCTAGATATTATTTTATATCTTTCTTAAAGTTACTAAATTTCCCTAATGTAATATTTTTTTATCTTTATTAAAGTTAATATATTTAATTAATTTAATGTTTTCATATATTCAAATTCATACGTACTTAATTCTTCTCATGATATTTTGTTATCCTAAATGATTTTTTCTAATGTGTTACTATATGATCATTGAAAAATCCATTTGTACAAGTCCCTTCGAAATTTCAGGAAAAATATGACCGTTGGAGGAAAATTCAACCATTGTAGATCACACCTATAATTACTAAGTCATTTGGAAGAGCTCATAAATTTTGGATTTTGAGACACATGAGAGCTCTACCAAAATTGATTTGTGTGAATTCCTTGAAGAGATTAAGTTTTGAACATCTTCTTCAACATACTTAAGATCTTTAACAATATTTGTTCTACTTTGTGTGACACCAATCATTGGGGATTATGATTAAGGTATTATAAGAAGAAGGAATACATAGGTTTCAATTACCTGCCTAATCGAGGGCTTCCAGCTAAGGAAAGAAAGAGGTGATGATCACCTTACAGATCGAGAGCTTGCAAAGATAACAAGACTGACACTGATATATTTATTGAGGGCTTACCCTAGTGTGGGTAAGATATACTTTCTTGAAAGTATAAATCATGGGAACTTTTTCCAATGTGTTTGGGATACCCTACTCTTTGGTTAAAATATTTTTCTTTAAATTTCCACTGCAATTTGTAATAATAAGAAAGTGTTTCTTATAAATTTTCTTTTGTTGTAACTTGGATATAAGATTATATACGCTTTAAGGTGGAATCTTGTTTAAGTATACCTGTTTGATTATTTCATTATGAATTCTTATCAAGGCTAAGGTTTTTTTATTAACCTTAAAAAATAGGGTTTAGTGAATACAATTCGTTTAACATTGTTAAAAAAGACTTCCTTAAGGATAAAAATGGAAGTTTTTAAACTTACAGTTCACCCACTCTTATATTTGAGCATCTATATACATATTTTGATCCTATAATTTGTATCAGATGAGGAATAATAGATATTGATACTTACACTTAGTATCAAAGTTATTTTTTCAATAATAAATTTACTTACTCTTTGTTTATCTTCGACATATTTCTTAAAATTACTTTTATAAACTTTTTGTTTATAAATATTTTCTACACTAACTTGTGGTGTGGAAAAGGAATTATTGTATTAATTTTAATATGGAAGGAATGAAAATTGGATCCTTAGATAATATGAACCCTACAAGACCACATATCAATGATGGAAATGCTTATAAATACTAGAGAGATAAAATAAAGAATTTTGTTATCAATACTAGTGTCGATAAATTTTTTATTCTTACTGAAGATTACAACATACCTAACATGGAAGTCAGAACTTTTACTAATCAAGAAAATCAATAATATCATCTAAACTATAAGGTATTCAATACTTTTCTTTTTTCTATGACCAAGAATATATATAGTCAAATATCTTCTTGTGAAGCAGCTAAAAATATATGGAAGAAACAGGAATTTACACATTTTGGTACTTCTTATGTTATTGAAACTAGAAGATCCATGATTAGAGAAGATTATCATGGTTTTGTTTTTCCCTATGGAGAACTGATAGTTAAATTTAAATAAAGATTCATGACTATCATAAATAGTCTATAGTCAAGGGGGGAAAATGTGTAGATGTTGAGATGCTTATATATAAGATTATAGACATCATGCCTAATGAATGAGAATCAGAGAGAACTTATATTGATGAGTCAAGGAAAGTTACAACTATTACACTTGATGGGTTATTTGGAACACTCTTACAACATGAGAATAGATTAAAGAGAGATGATGAGAGTATAAAGAAGAAAAATGGGATTATTTCTTTTAAAACTACTTCAATTCAAATGAAATCCAAGAATCATGAGAATGTTTCTAAGACAAAAAAGTCTAAGAAAGTTTTCATTAAGTTAGACTCAAGTGAATATGAATAGTAGTAGAATGAGTTAGCCAATATTTATATAAATATGAACAAGATTTTTTGCAAGAAGGATTTCCAAAACAAATATAAGAAAAAGGATAGGGAAGATAAGAAATATTCTGAAGTCACATGTTATAAGTTCAAGAAATACGAACATATCGTACCAGATTTTCCAAGGCTTAAAAGAAAGGATGGAAAAGATAAACGTTCTAAGAGGAATCATAAAAGACATTACAATCCTAAATGAAATAAATTAATTAATTAAAATGATACTTGGAGTGCAAGTGTTGGCGACTCATCTGATGAATATTTAGATAATGGATCTTCTAAACAGAAGAATATTGGTCTTATTTCCAGAATACCCTTTGAAAATCAATGTTTTATGGAAAATATACAAACTGATGAATCCTTAACCAATATGTCTTTAAATTATAACTATCTTTATATTAATGGATACATTTATTTGGATGAAGAATCTTCCTTAGCTTAAGATACCTTACCTTCTTTTAAAGAAGTATCTAGTTTTTTCAAGTTTCATGAAAATTAAAATAGTAATAACAATAAGAAACTTGACAAGGAACAATCTATAATCGCTATTCTAACAAAATGAGTATCATATCTTTCTAAAGATCTCGATGAAAAATCTTTTGAAATTGTTTCTATTTCAAAAAATATTGAGGATGTTATTTTTGAAAAGGATAAACTTTCTAAGGATCTTGAAAATGTTATTTCTATGAAAAAAAATTTAGAGACAAACCCCAATCCTAAAACCAAAGACCATGAGGATAATAATATAGTCATTATAATAAAATCAGAAATATTTTCCTTGCATAAAATTTTAAAAATATTACTTCTCGTAAGGAAGTTTTTGATAAAATGTATTCACAACTTCATCCTCCTAGGAATAGTTCTTGAAATGGTTATTCTCACTAAAAACTAGTTTTTAGTCACTACTATTTTTCTCCTAAAAGTTCCTCATTGTGCACTAAGTGTCAAATTAATGGTCACTGGGATAAAAGTTATTATTTAAATAAAATCCATACCTTAGGTTCTCATAAATATCACTTTTATAAGAAAATATGGATTCCTATGATTTTACATTCTAACATTTCTAGATTCAAGAAAGTTTGGATTCTGAAAACCTAATAATTTTAATTTTAGAAAAATAAAAAATGTACCCACAACAATACATGGTACATAAATAGTGTATATTCCCAGAACATGACTGGTAACAAAAAAATCTTTGGAAATTTTATTAATATGAAAGGTGGAAGAGTCACTTTTGGTGAAAATTCTCAATAATAGATTGTTGGTATGTGTAACATCATTATTCTTAGAAAATTCTTGATTTTAAAAAATTTATTTGTTAATGGTCTTACAAAAAACATTATAAGTATAATCCAAAATTGTGATGAAGTTTACATTGTGAATTTTAGGAATGATAAATTCTTAGTTCACAATTCCAAGGATGATTTCATTCTTTCTTCCCATCGGCATGATAGTGTTTATACAATTAACTTATAAGACCTTAGGAGGCAATAATTACCTTACCTTAGTGCATTGGAAGACCAATATTGGTTATGTAATAAAAGGATAGGACACTATAACATAAGGAACTTATGTAAACTATCTAATAAAAGACTTTTTAAGGATCTACCAAATCATAGTTTTGATTCTTTAAAATTATGTGATCCTTATAAATATGGAGAGAAACATAAGTCAATATTTAAGTCTATTAGTAAAGCATCAACTTCTGATGCATTACAGTTAGTGAACATGGATGTGTTCGGTCCTACACAAACTGGAAGTATTGAAGGCAAATACTACGTATTTTTTTAGTTTATGATTACATTAGATTTACATGGGTCTATTTTCTAGAAATGAAATCTGATGTTTTTTCTTATTTCTAATATTTTTTAGCCAAAGTTAAAAATGAGAAAAACCATACATTGAAAGTTATTCATACTAATCATGGTAGATAATTTGAAAATTAATATTTTGAAACTTTTTTGTAGTAAGAAAGGCATTACTCGTAAATTCTCATATCTAAGAACTCCTCATTACAATGGTGTTGTTGAAAGAAAAAATTAAATTCTTCAAGAGATAATAAGAAACATGTTGTGTGAATACTCAATTTCTAAACATTTTTGGCTAAATCTATGAACACAACTTGTTATACTATAAATTGATTTTTAATAAGTACATTTATTAATAATAACACCTTTTGAGTTATAGACACACCGAAAACCAAAAGTTTCATACATCAGAGTATTTGGATGAAAAGTATTCATTTTGAATAAAAAAGATAACTTACAAAAATTCACACCCAAATTCAATGAAGGAATTTTCTTAGGCTATTCCACTTATTATAAGGCTTATAGATTTTTCAACAAAAATTCTTGAACTGTTGAGGAAACAATACAAGTTAAATTTGAAGAAACTGATCCCTTTGTATTTAAAGAACCTCAACCAACATCTTCAGATATGTTTTCAAAAACTGATCATCAATCTTTGATAGAAGATTCTTATACTCAGGAAAATACTCAAGAAATTTTTTTTGAAGTATTAACTAAAAAAGATTTTCTAACCTATATTGATGAAGAAGTTTTACAAAACCCAATTCAGATTCTTCTAAGGAATCATCCCATTGATAGTATCATTGGTGATGTAAATCAAATTGTAAGGACTATAAGTTCTTTAATAAATGAAGTAGAGAATATAACATTTCTTTCCCAATTAGAACCTAAAAGTACTAATAAATCTTTAGGTAATGAAGATAAAATAAAGGCAATAAAAGATGAACTAAATGAATTTGAAAGTAATAAATTTTGGACCTTGGTTGAAAGACCTAAAGAAACTTCTATAATTGGATTAAATCAGGTATTTAGAAATAAATGTGATGAAAGTAGAATCATTGTAAGAAATAAAGAAATATTAGTTGCTAAAGGATATAATCAACAAGAAGGAATAGACTATGAATAAACCTATGCTCAGGTAGAAAGACTTGAATCTATTCAAATTCTTTTAGCCTTTGTAACATTATTTAACTTCAAACTTTTTAAAATGGATGTGAAGTGTTCTTTCCTTAATAGATATGTTCAATAGGAACGTTATGTTGAACAACCTCCTGTTTTTGAATACACAAAACATCCTAAACATGTTTTTAAACTTACCAAAGATTTATATAGACTTAAACAAGCCCCAAGAGCTTGGTATGATAGACATACATAATTTTTGTTACAAAAAAAATATGTTAAGGGGACTATTGATCCAGCCCTTTTTATAAAGAATGAAAAGAAAAATGTTTTAATTGTTCAAATTTATGTTGATGAAATTATATTCAGATCAATTTAGAAATCCTTAATTGATTCATTTCTGAATCTTATGAATTATAAGTTTGAAATGAGTATGATGGGTGAGTTAACATTTTTTATTAGTTTTCAAATTTCTCAAAAACTAGAAGGAACCTACATATCTAAACAAAATCATGTTAAAGATATTCTTAAAATGTATGGACATAAAAACTCTAAAATTATAATTACTCCAATCAGTACCTCAAATACTCTTGATCTTGATGAAGTTGGGAAACTAGTGGATCAAACATATTTTGGAGGTATGATAGGAATTTTACTATACTTAATAGGTGGACATCTAGACTTAATTTTTTTTGTATGATTATGCTCAAGATATAAATGTAATCAAAAATAATCCCATTTAAAATCATTGAAAATAATGTTTCACTATTTAAAGGGAATTATGGATTTATGAATTTTTTATTCTTCTAGAAATGATTTTGTTTTAAAAAGATTTTTAGATGCTGAATTTGGTGGTAGTAGAATGGATTGGAAAAGCACATTCAGAACTTTTCATTTCATAGGAGATTCATTAGTATATTTATCATGTAATAAACAACACTTTGTAGCACTTTCCGTTGCTGAAGATGAATATATGGTAGCTGGAAGTTATTGTGCTCAAGTTTTGTGGATGAAAAACACACTCCCTGATTATGGAATGAGTTTAACTAAAACTCAGATACTATGTGATAACACTAGTTCCATTACTTTAAGTAAAAACCCTTTAGGTCACTCATGTTCAAATCACATAGATATTAGACATCACTTTATTATGGATTACACACTTAAATAATATATTATTTTATAATTCATTAGAAAATAAGAACAACTTCCTGATATTTTCACAAAATCATTACCTTCTGATAGATTTGAATATATTAAACAAATCATAAGAATGATAACTATAAGGTAGTCATTCATATCTACTTTTTGTTAAAACTACCTCCTAAAAATAAGATACTCCTTTTCATAGGGGGAGTACACTAGATTTTATTCATTTTTTTGGAACCTAATAAATTTTTTTGGAACCTAAAAAAAGTTTTTCAAAACTTCACAAAATGTTTTTTTCAGAACCTAAAAAAAGTTTTGGAACCTATAAAATTTTTCCAAACTCTAATAACACTTTTCAAAATCTAAGATATCTAAAAAAAATCTTATCAAATACTATAAAATCTTCTGATAACTTTGAAAAGTACATCTTATTACCTATTATATCTTAGGTTCAATTTTGTTTGTTAGTATTTTCAATCTTGTTTAAATAAAAACTCAAATGGATTCATCTTTCCTTAAATCCTTTTATTTCCATAAAACCTCAAAAGATCAGAATATATAAAAATTTATTCAATTTAATATTTTCCATCAGGTTATATTTATTTGTTTACAACCATTGGATTAATACTTGAAGATGAAAAGTCACCACAATGCTTATATAAAGGAGGGTCCCCCCATGTCCCACATCAAATTCTAGAAATTTTTTTCCCGAGTTGATGCCTCCTTTTAAAGTCTATGTTCTAATTTATAGATCTCTTTCTTATGTTCTGAATGTATATGTTAATCTCTTCTAAAACTTCAAAGCCTATGAATAAGGAACTCAAACACTGGTCTATCTTCAGAGAAGATTTAGTTAATTAGGATTTCTTTCTCACGTATAATTTTTTAATAAGAAAGATCATAAAATTCCAATTATGGGAAAATATTTGCATTGAAAAAAATAAGGGAGAACAAGATCCTGTGTATGTGGATTTGCTAATTGAATTTTATCAATTAGTTGATTTTTTCAATAAAGGTGGAAAGGAAGAGTTTTAGTTTAAGAGTTATAGAAAAACTCATTCTTTGTCTTATAAGAAAGCCGTAAATATCCTTGAGATATCATATGATAGTGAATCTTACTATTTCTCTCATAAGTTTCTAGATTAAAAGGGATATTTTGATAGAGTTAAATCTATTGATCACTTAGGTATTAAGGGAGTAAATAATCTTATGCTTTCCAAGATTTTAGCTAACTACAAGATTGAGGCAATATGGATTCAAGGTCTTTTAATACTAAGAAAAGGAGACAATGACACCTTGAAGATAAAAAACATCTTCATGATGGATTTTCCTATTAATCTAAGAAATATTATCCTAGTGAACTATATATTTCTTACTATCAGCAAGATTAAAGATGATTTAATCAAATATCAAATCCTGGTGTATCTAGAAACCTTGTCCAATATTATCATAAGTTATTTTAACTTCTCCAAAGTTCATTGCATATCAAAGATAAAGAAGTTCAAGATTCTTCTTTTAAGTGAAGACACACTTAAAATAATGAAATATTCTTTTTGTGATAAGATAAATGAGTTTTTGGATTTTTTAGGAAAATCAGGGGAAGTTGGATAAATCTCCAAGAAATAGTTAGTTGATCCTATGAAAATAAAATCTCAAGACTCAAAAGCAAAGAAAACAACTCATGCTTCCAAACCTACAAAGTCAAAGAAATAGAAATCCCACCCAGATGAAGAGGTATAAAAGTGGATACAAGACAAAGATATAAAAAAAGAAGGATATACAGTGTCTAGATTAGATCCAGTAAAATCTAAATCATTGAAAATTAGAGAAGTTGAAGAACTTGAGAAGTAATAAAAGGATAAAAAGATTTATAAACATCTAACTGAAGATGAGATAGTTCCATCCTTGTTGAAAGATACAAAAAGATCCTTAGAACAAATCAATGTTCTAGAATCTTTTCTATAAGAAATTGAACTTCCTCAAAAATCACAAAAAGTGGCAGTAGAGGCTACCATAACATAAAAAGGAAAGTAATTTGTTACAATCTTAGTTCTAATTATTCATGTTCAGACTCAAGAAGAAGAAGAAGAAGAAGAATAAGAGGTTAATGGTCAACAAAAATAAAGTGATGATGAGAATCAAAAAGTTGAAGAAACTTAGAGGCATAGTCGATCTTATAATTTATTAATAATAATTTATGAAGCCTCGTCTTCTAAATTTTCTTCATTAGAGAAGACATCTCATAAATACAATTTTATTGATACTGAAGTACCTCAAATTCCATCTGATGGTAATGTTGATGTTGGAGATGATGGTGGTAATGATATTAATGAAGAATATGATAATGGTGATGAATATGATGGTGGTGATGATGTTGATAAAATCATTCAAGTTTCTGATGAAAGGAAAGAAATTCATAAGTAAGAAAAATCATAATCTAAGAAAAATAAAGGGAAGAAATCAGATATTGGCACATTTAAGAAACATTAATTAGAATTTGAAATATCTTCCTCCTCTATAAGATACTATTTTTTTTAGTCCTTACAGAAGTTGGTAAACTCCATTACTTATTTTCCAAACCTTGAGTCAAGATTTCAGCTTATTCATGTTTCCATAAATCAGAAATCAGAATCAACGATCCTTTTCATGGAAAAGCTCATAAAACATGAATCTAGTTTCAAAACCTTTGTACAGAATCATGATTCTCATAGTAAGTCTTGCAGATATATGACAAAGTGGTCAAATTATATCAATATATATCTTAAATATTTTGATGATATGTTTGAGATAGTTAAGGGTGCCTTCAAATAATCAAAATCCAAAATCAGAACTCTTTCAAACAACTTCTCAGAAAGGATAAAGTAAGAAAAATCTATTCTATTGCAAGAAGATAGATATTTTTATTGAAAATTGAATTCTCAAGGTCAAGAAGTTAAAAGAGTTAGGATTTAAAAAGATGAGGTAAATGAAAACCTTATGACCCAGGATGAAAAGATTAAGTTTCAGAAGGAGATGATTCTAAGTCAATAAGAAAAGATTCATAATCTTGAGAGGAAGAGTCAGGATTAGTAAGTTCTTATAGAAATGTTTTAAGATGATCAAAAGGAGTTTAAGAAGTTTAAATTCATAGTAAAAAACCTTAATACTAAAGAAATATTAATCCCTCTTATATTTCTGATCATTTTTTTAAACCATTTTCAATGATAAGAAATGTTTATCCCCTTTTTTCGTATAGTTTATTTCCTAACTTTTCAGGTATATTATATTTTTTTCTCATTCCTTTTTGAAAATCACAAAGGTGTAAAAAATTTTCTAAAAGAACATTAGTCTAAGGAAGAAAAAGTAAAAGTGATAATGCTTAAATAATTCATCCTTAAGTAAGGGGGAGATATTTCTATAAGAAAGGATGAAAAATATATAACGTTAGAAAATGATCCTTAGGGGGATTTCATAACCTAAGGTGTAGTTAGTATTATTCATATTGAGTCATAAAATAAGGGGGATATAATTTATTTTAAGTTCAAATATGAAGAATTTCCATTTTAATATTATTTTTTAAAATCATTTGTTTGCACTTTACAAAAATGGGGAGATTGTTGAGTCAAAATTTTCATTATGAATTTTCTCATTACATTATATTTTAGAAATCAAAAACATATTTTCTTAATAATAATTCTTTTCCATAGGAAAATTTATATGAATTTCCTTAATAATTATTTCTATTTATAAATAAATTTATATGAATATTTATTAACCTTATATATTTAAGTCTAATATTTTCTTTATTAAGATAGAATAGTTAATTGAATGAATCAGATCCTTAATTAAACTCATAATCCTTCACTTTCTCAATTATTAATCATCTAGAAAATTGAATCAGATTTATGTTTCTCAATTTTTATTCCTTCAGAATTATGAATCTGATTCTCTCAAAATAGAAATTTTGATTCATGTTTCTTAAATCATAATCATTCAGAAAATCAAATCTCATTTACTTTCTCAATTCCAAATCATCCAGAATTGTGGTTCCAATTATCTCAATTTTTTAAATATGATTTACGTTTCTTAGTTATTATTAATTCGAATAATCGAATCTAACTCATAGTTTCATATATTCTAATTCACTCAAAAATGAAAATATGATTCATGGTTTCTCAATTTTGAATCGTATAATTTTTTGAATCTGATTATCACTTCCACAATTATGATTCTCAATAATTTAAAATTCCTATTTTATATCTTTCTTAAAGTTTCGATATTTCCATAATGTAATGTTTTTTATCTTTCTTAAAGTTACTATATTTCCTTAATATAATGTTTTTATATATTCTTATTCATATATACTTAGTTTTTTTCATGATATTTTGTTATTCTAAACGATGTCATCTAATCTATTATTATATGACCATTGTTAGTTCAAACTATATAGGTCCCTCTGAAATTTCAAGAAAAATATAACCATTGGAGGAAAATTTGACCATTAGAGATCACACCTATAAATACCAGCTCATTTTGACGATCTCATAAATTTTGTATTTTGAGACCCACGAGAGCTCTGCAAAAATTTCTTCAGGCTAAATCCTTAAAGAGATTAACTTATGAATATCTTGTTCGATATACTTAAGATCTTTAACAATATTTTTTCTATTTTGTGTGACAAAAATCATTGGTGATTATGATTGAGGGATTCCAAGATGAAGTAAGATAAAGGTGTCAATTACCTTCTTAATCGAGAGATTCTAGCTGAATGAATATAGAGGTGTCGATCACCTTACATGTCAAGGGCTTGTGGGGATAGTAAGATAAACACCAATCTTATTATTGAGGGCTTACCCTGGTTTGGGTAAATCATACTTGCTTGAAAGTATAAACCAGGGGACATTTATCTAAGGTGTTTTGGATACCCTACTCTTTGGGTTAAAATATTTTTACTCTTTATATGTACTTTAAATTTCCACTATAATTTGTAACAATTAGAAAGTGTTTCTTATACTTTATTTTTTGTTGTAACTCTGATATAAGATTCTATATGCTTTAAGATAGAATCTTGTTTAAGTACACCTATGTTCTAATTTCATTATGAATTCTTATCAAGCCCAAGGTTTTTTTATTAACCTTACAAAAGATGTTTTAGTGAATCTAATTTGTTTAAGTTTTTTAAATAAATATTTAATTAAGGTTAAAAACAAAAGTTTTTAAACATAAAATTCACCCCACTCTTATATTTGAGCATCTACATATATATTTTGATCCTATAAGAACCCTAAAGAGGGAATTAGTATAATTTAATTCTCAAAATATTAAGAAAGTTAACTAAAAATGTAGATAAAATGATGATAAAATTAACTAAATAAGTAATAGGAAGTTACCCCTTCATGATTCTTGTATACATTCTGACACCATTTTTTCTTCTCATTACTAAACAAATTTATTTCCTCTATTATACCACTCCTTGAGAAACAGATGAAAAATAATATATAATTATTCTGATACTAATGATTCATACCCCAAATATATTTCTAAGGTCATAGACTGTACTATATCACAAATATAGTAGTTAATCACCTAAATTTGTTGTCAGAAAACATTCTAACACCATGTACACTAGCCACTCATCTATAAAAAAATTACTTCTTATGTTGAGTAAAAAGTCTGTTAGAAATATTGGTAATACTAAGAAAATATAGAAAAACAAATTATTAATATTTTTTTTTGATGAAATTGTAATTACCTTTGGAAATTACTTATTTAGGGATGCTGGTATTTTCATGGTTTATGACCTCTCTCATAAATTTTCAAAAAAATATCCTCAATCATTTCCACTATCTTACTTCATACATTATAGAAAAATTGACCAAAATAAGTATTTTTTTTTGAAATGTGTTTTGATATATAAATATTTCTATATATACCATAATATATTTCTATCTGAATTAATCCATAGGATTTTTATTTTCAGTCACTGAATTAATTCAATGAATTAGCCTATTTTTATAGATCTCCCTATCATAACTAAATTTTTTTTAACACATACTGAAACATATAATTCAAATTTAATCAATAAAATGTTGATTATAGTGTATTAAAAATTCAAAATAAACATCATGTGTGGTTAGTTTATTGGATATATCTACGTTGGATCCAAAAAATAAATATTTTGGGTATCCAGAGGTGAGTACGATTAGTATCTAGTGATTCATAAAAAATCGTTAAGTAATGAAAAAAATAAAAATATATTTTATGTGATTAGATTGTATATTTTTTCCCCTGCATTGTAGGAATAAAAAAGAGTCTATCATATGTTATTTTTTTGTCAAATCCATTGTATAGTTCATCTTTCTAATTATCAACTTATTCCTTCTTTAAATAAGTTTCTTACATATAAATGATATAGGGATTAATGAATCCAAATCATGCTTCACACAATTTTCCCTTTACATAGTTGTAATATAAATTCCTGTAGAAAATATGAATAGTTATTAACATTAATGAATATATTAGATAAATATTTGGACTGATGTATTATGAAAATTTACCTTATGTAGGTATTCACAATTGAGACTCCCAACCATTAATGCTTTATAATATCATTTATACTCTTGAGACCAACTACGTCTGCAACGAAAGTTCAAAATACTTATTCTTCAAATAGAATATAAGTAATATTTTCATATTTAAATGTGGTATCTACATGATCTTTTAATGATAATAAATGATGATGTGTAACTGGAAAGAAGAAGGAACTCCCAAAGTTCCTTTGGATTTCTTGGTCGATTCACTAGATTGTCTTGATTCAACTATCCATTTCCCCATCACTTTATCAGTCTTTAATACCATACCTCACATCATACATTTTTTCATCAACTATTACAGGGTTTTCATATGAAATAATTTATTAAATACATACCTCATGTATCTTTATAATATTATAATACCATGCTACAAAAGTTCCAATAACATCATTGGCCATTCTAATATCTAGATCATCTAGTTGAACATGCAATTCAGCAGTCAGCACCGGAGCTAATTGAATCCCCACTCTCATATGATATTTTGGGAGTTCTTTATTATGTATCTTATCTCTTGGGATATTATACATCTACCCCTCATAACAAGGTGCTGCATGTGTTTTCACAGATAGAAATCACATAAAACTTTACCCTATAGAATTTTAGTAATATAAAGTTATCATAAGTTGTTTGATGCACATTCATGAGAAAGAGTAATGAAAAAATTGATTACCTCAGGTAAGGTATGTGGTTGATGGAAATTATTATCCATAAATCTAGTAGGTATATTTGGTTCTCCATGCATGGATCTTTGTTCCACCACCGATTCACTTTGATCTTTTCTCATATATTGGTCTTCCAAATCAGACTGAAGAACAATATCTTGGAAATAATCTACTTGTGCCTTCAATACCATCACCATATTATATATATATATTATTGCTGTTTTTTATTCTCAAAATATGTTATAGGAGACACTCCAAAACCTACTCTTTTAACGTCTCTATATTGTTCCAACCACTTCAGAGCTACTGAAATTATTTTTTCTTTCAGTACGGTCACTGGTGATTCTTGTTTCAATAAAATATAAAAAAATATGAACATAAATATATATTTTTATATAATAATATTATAAATAATAAAAAATTAATATTATTTCATACTTACACATGTTTCTCGTATTGATTTTGCTTTTTCATCAACTAGTTTACCCTCTTAATTTAAGTGAGCCTCCTTCCGCAGCACATGACGTGGGATAGAAGTGGCTTCAAAATTTGATTCATTAAACTTCATATAAACAAAGGAACATATATTGTTTCATATCACATAAAAATTTTATTTTTGATTTAAAATACATACAAAATTCTTCTCTAATGAAGTGTACCCATCCTTGTATGTGACAGGGGTACATTGGTTTTTATGCACGTTCTTTATTTTAAGTACTCTTTTTATGTTTCATAAGTTAAATTGAAACAAATTGGGTATAATAAATAATTTCAAATAATATATTATAAAATAAAATGCACCTAAAATTATTTCTCATCATGAAAACTGATGAAAAAAATCCATGTTTTCTTCTTCATAATACATGCATAACTAATTGGTGGGTGGGGCTTTACTTTCCCCTTATAATCCATAAGATTTAACTTGGTAAGGAGAGTCCAAAAGACTGTATGAGATTTTCTAGTGACAATTAAGACATGTTTCATATGGAAATATTCTAAAATAAATGAATTCTATAAGAAATAATGAAAATGAAATCAATGTTATATTATATAATTTTTGGGTAAAATAGATAAATTATATCATAATATTACCTTTATATCTTCCCAGAGGGTTTCATTTGTTACAGGCTATATGTGGTACCATGAATCTATATCAATTAGCACATTTATCCTCTTTGTGACCCCAACATAACTAATAAACATTGAATTTTTAGGTTCAACTGATTGTCCTCATTGATTCCAGATAACCTCAAATTTTATACCCTTACTTCTTTCCTTGATAATTGTATTCAACGTTGTGATGTTGTATCATTCTTATTTTGTTAATCAACATGTTATTGATCTCTTAATAATTCAATAGTTTTAGTATCAAAATATTGTTCTTCCCTAGCACTGGTAACATCATCATGTGCATGAGACATTGCCTATATGAGTAGTGAAACATTTAATTTATATTATTTTAATCTAGTAGAGGAAAAAATAATATTCTGAGGAAAATAATATTATATTAAAATAACTTTAACCTTCTCATTAAACTTTATTTTTTAAAGGTTGAAGGGATTTGGATCCTCTATCGAGATTCCAAATCCTATATTTTTGGTCCCCTATAATGTATAAGACATTGTCTGCATTGTTACCAACATTAAATCATTATGATCTCCCAATAAAAGGTTCATCCTCGATTGAATTTTCATCTGACCTTATAGTTATTTTAGTTTCTAGAAGGAAAATTGACCAATTCTTGTTTCTTGGATCTGAGACATAAAATAATTGCACTAATTGTGATTCCAATATGAATGGATCATCCTTTTCCCCTTCCAAACTAAAATTAAACTTCATGAATCCCATTGAATCAACTTTAACTGGACTACTATTATCAACCCATTTGAAATGAAAAATAGGCACTTGAAATGTTATATAATCTAAAACGTATATCTATTTAATAATACTGAAATATGACATATTCACATAAATTGGATTTCTATCATTAGAACAAAATATGTACATCGCTTCCTCTATAAGTGTAACTCCACTATTTTTCATCATGTTGTAGTCATTATGTTCTTTTATATATAATGTTTGATCATTAATTACAAAACCAGTGTCAGATTTAACATTTTCATTTATCCCCCTAGCTATCCATAAAAGTCATTTGATAATTGAATTTAGATTTTTAGATAACTCATTATTAATTTTATCTCATAACCATCCTATAAAAAACTGATTATGTGTATTTTATATCCATGATTCATCCCTTTATGGATTCAATTCTCAAAGAATTTCTTTTTGGGTTTCAATGTATCGGTCAATATATATACTATTCTTTAAAATGTAAAGGTGTGATTGATCCCACTCTGTGATGGTAATTGTAACAAAACATCTTCTAGGAATCCCTTCACCCATAAGGTGTCTACTATGAAGAGACTTTGTGAGAAATATGTTTTCAAAATCTGATAGGTAATTGGTACAAGATTCAAAAGCTTATTCAACAATATATTGTTCTACAATACAACCTTCTGGACGACATTGATTCTTCACATACCCTTTCAAAATCTTCATATACCATTCAATGGGGTACATCCATCTATAATGTAAAATATATTATACATGAATCTCTCCAACTATGTGAACCATAAGGTGAGACATTATATAAAATAATTATGATGAGAAGATCTACTTAAATTCACATAATATTACTGAAACCTCCTTATTTATGATTGGAAACTTTGTCAGGTATATAACATTATGGTATATGCCTTTGAAAAATAAGTAGAGGCTAGTTAATATATGTCATACATTTTTAAGAAAAATGAAACATAAAGAAATGGGTATCAAATCTTGCATCAAAACATAACAGTCATGTGATTTAAGTCCCTATAACTTCAAATTAGTCATTAACATGACATTCTTGATATTTGATGAATAACCCTATAGAAAATTTACACCATTAAGGAAAATTAAAATTTTCAATTTTTCCTATCTAGATAGAGTGTAACCTACTGGAGGAAGAAATTTTCCCCCTTTACCCTTCACCAGTGATAACTCTTCTCTTATCCCCATGTCAATCATGTCCAATATATCCTTGATGTTGTCTTTTGTTTTTCTAGGAACATTTAGTAACATTCGAATAACACTATCAAATACATTTTTTATATATAAATGACATAAATAAAGTATATGATGTACAAATAATTCCAATATGTTAATTCAAATAAAATTGATTACTTTTTCCATCCTGACATCATAAGGGTTTTTGAAAATTTTTTACCGAAAAAAGTGTCAGTATCTTTTACTTTATCAAATTTTGGATCACCCATTATTGGAGACGATGTTATTCCTTATTCAGTATTCCCATAGAATGTTGTTTTATAATATCAGTATTTATGTCATCGAGGTAAAAATTTCTGATTTCCTAAAAATAATAAATACAAGGAATGTTTCAAACAAACTGAGTGTATATATTCTTTACAAATGGGACACCTCAACACTCATTTAATTCTATAGCCTACAAATTTTCCATAAGTAGGAAATTCATTTATCATCCTATACAATATGGTACTCAATGTTAATTATTTATTTCTATGAGAATAATACATTTAAACATATATATCCCACATCAATTTTAGATATTCGATCAATGGATCCAAATAGACATCAATATCATTATCGGGTTTCTTTGGTCTAAATATAAGAAGAGACAACATAATGTATTTGCACTTCATGCATAACCATGGGGGAAATTTATAATTTACCAACATGATGGGCCTTGTAATTTGAGTACTACTCAATACACCAAAAGAATTTAATCCATCTGTTATATAAAGAAAGATGAAAGTTTCTCAGCTTATTTCCAAATTCAGGATACTCATAATCAATTTTCTTCCACTATGGAGAATACTTTTGATGACGTAGGTTCACATATTTAATTATTTTATATGTATTCCATTCCAATTTTCTCATAGTTTCTTAACATCTATATATACTTCTAAACCATGGGATGATAGGAAATTACCATACATATTTCAAAAGACTTGATTCATTTTTCTTATATCAATCTACACCATTCTTAGGGAATTCTATGAGTGATTCATGGACCCTGTGAAAAAATATGCAATCATTTGTAAAAGAATGTTTTTTTATAGATTATTCCCACTAAGCATAGAATTATTTTATCATCATATATTCAATATAGAAGTTCATTTTCATCTAGTATCATATCATTTAGAAGACCACGTAGTTCTATAAAGATGGTGTCATTCCATCCACTGTTATCCTTCAATTTATAAAACTTCAATGTAGTTTAAAATGTTGTGTATTTAGTATAACCGATATACAATGGTCTCTTGGCATAACTATTTAACTTCTCAAACAAATTTTTATAATCATGAAGGTCATATTAAATTTCCATTTTTATTTCATCTATACAATCTCCATCATCATTTACATTGATATTCATATCAAATGATCCATAAACCACATTATCATCTCTATCGATATTCATGTTTATTTTTTTCCCATGTTTAATCCAACATTTATAGCTCTGATCTATCCCATGACAAATCAAATGTTCTTCCAACTCTTTAGAACTAATTTTTATTTAATAACAACAATATAGTCTTGGAAAAATGATTTGATAAGGGTTGTATGCATGGTATATTAAAAACTTGATGAACTCTTTAACTCCTTATTTATACTCTTTTGACATACAATTAGCGTTCATCCATTTCTGATTCATATCCATCCTATTAGGTTTGTAGAATATTCATTTTGTACAAAAAACAATTAAATACTCATAAGATATTCATCATCAAAGGTGAATGTTAAATATAATTCTAATAAGGGGAACTGAACATTTGATTGTTTCAAATAATTTTAGTATTCTTTGACAAAAATGGGTAATTGATTTTACAAAAATAATTACACCACTATGGTGGGTTTTATACTCCAAATCATCCAAAATGATCACTGATACCCAGTATGGGATGGATATTGTGTATAGTTGTTTAATGTTGGAACCATGGTCTTATATGCATGAATTGGAGTATGGTTTGTGTTTGTTGTCAATCCTTAGTGGAAGTTCAGAATGTGTACCAGCAAAGTGATCATACAATTCAAGAAGGTAATAGTATTGAAGGTGGTGCTGTTTCCCAGTGTTTTCCAAATTTTTGGGCCTGAAAATCGACAAATAGAGAAAAGTTTTTTTGGGAAAGAGACTTGCACGCCGTGTACTTGAAGGAGATTAAACTTACACGCCATATGTTTTTCAAGATCAGAACATGGAAAAATGGAAAAGGGATAAGGGTCGCGCAAGTTTTGGTCTGGTTGCGCAAGTGACCTGCGCACTGAGAAATGACTTGTGCGTCGATGCCTAGGAGGTTTGGAAACTTGCACTCTGGTTGTTCTTCATGATCAGAACTTCAAAATATGTCAAAGGAAAGTAGGTCACGCAAGTATTGGTTGGGTCGCGCAAGTGAGTTGCACGAAAGAGGCTAGGGCAGTTGGAGTTGTGCGCTGGGACTTGCACGTCGTGAGGACACTTGCACGCCACCGCGTAGGGGGTCCAGTTTTCCTATAAATA
This sequence comes from Viscum album, assembly GCA_963277665.1. Lineage (NCBI taxonomy): Eukaryota > Viridiplantae > Streptophyta > Magnoliopsida > Santalales > Viscaceae > Viscum > Viscum album. The sequence continues at coordinate 685,712,079 of OY728159.1, read as the reverse complement.
GAGGACCACCCCACCTCATTTGCAACGAAGTTCAAGACTTAGAGATTTTTTGAGCTCTCGTCACGCAAGTGGTTGAGTCACGCAAGTGGTAGTTGGGTCATTCAAGTGGAGGATGTGTGTCGATTGTTGGCTGTGTGACCAAGGCAGTTTGGGAGTTAAAGGTTCAGAGTCGTGCAAGTTTGGAGTTGAAGGAGGCAGTGTCGCGCAAGTGTGTTCATGTCACCTATGCGCCGATTTTGTACCGCGCAAGTGGCTAGTGCGTCGTTCTTGAAACTTGCGTGCCGGTCTTGGAGAAGAGCACCAGGTGAGGTTGAAGTACGCCCGTCTTTTTTGGAGCTGCACGAAAGCTGAAAGATTTCCTAATACCTTCAGTGCAAAGTGAGATTAGTCTACAAGTGAAAGTTATACTTCAACAGGGCATCTACATACAACATAGGATGCATTCTTTTGAAATGATGAAGAGACCTTCATGTCTATAAACTGAGTGTGACTACACCAAGGGCAGTGAGCTAGGGGGAGTCAATGGGAGTGACTCAAGGGACGTTGTGAGCTATCCCTGAACCTTTTGTAAAGGAAGTGAGCCTGGGACAGAGTGACTGTGCCCGAACCTTTGTAATCCACAGCTAGTGAAGTTTAGTGTAATTTGGTACGACCGAAAACCTGTCAGTGTATGCACCTTGGACGTATCCCTTAGTGGTGAACCAAGTAAAAAAGTGTTGTGTCATCTCTCTGCATGTGAATGTTTGCTTTTTGTTCATATACATCATACATGTTTAACAAGTTCTTACCAACGTGGGAACAAGATCCATCACATTAAAAGAAAAAGTTGACACCCTGATTCACCCCTCCCCTCTCAAGGTGTCCCAGGGTCCTACATTTAAGAATAATAGGTGCATGTCTAGAAGAGATGGGGGATGAGTCTCGTGCAATAAAATGAAATAATAATTTTTCAGGAGATGAAGTTAATGAGGATGATATTTTTCTCCTTAAAACATTTTGAATTACCACATCTTAATTTAAAATTTCAAATATCATATCAAACCCACTTTTAAAATTAAAAAGGATTCTTTTGAATTTTTAATACCCCACTTTAAATCTATTTTTTAAAATTCCACATGAAAATCGACCAATTTTTTCAAAACACTTAATGGGTTAAGAAAATCCCTTTTTTATAAAAATGGTTAGCATCAAGTTAAATTTTTTAAAATCATATTCAGAAACCGTTAAAAATAAATAAAAAGTTTAAAACCGTTTCCATTGAAATTTTTAAATTTTTAAATTTTTAAATCTTTATATGTTTACTTTGAAATCACTTCATGAGTTTCACAACACCAAATCCATTTTAGTTCATTTTAAGGGTAACCTCATTTTTTCATTTAAAAACCCACTTTAACATTTAAAACCTATTTCCATTTATAAAAATGGAAATTTAATATAGATATGACCCTAAAAATGATAATTAGGCCACCAACCATTCTAAATAAATGCAAGATTATTATATATTTCAAAAACATTTTATAATGATGATATGAATAAAAAAATCAGAAGACAATAGTAAATTAACAATTTAAATCCTAACATGATTGTCCTGGAATACCCCCTACATAACGAGGTTCTCATGAGATTCATTCAAAATTCAATCTAGGGACTATTCATTTATCAAAAACTAGTTTCATCAAATATCACACAAGAAGCCACAAATCCAAGCTTTCACATGCCATACAATTTATTCAATAATCAACATAAAGATGATTTTTCAAATATTCATGACATTGAAAACAATTTTCTAAAATATCTTGATGTGTTAGATAGAGTCCATGTGTTATATTGGGATTAGATTTTATTTGAATTAATCTGAGTATGAGTCAAATTGGAAGTTCTCTAGTACCTAGGGTGAGAGAATGATAGTAAATTTTCTTTTTATTTGGCAAGGAACCAACCACAAAGTTACACCAAGAATCAATTTTATATATTTTTGTGGGTGTTTAGAAGATCATGGGATGATTTCAATTGTTTAGGAATTGTGATTGAGTGATGACATAACACATCGATGGGTGAAAATGAGCATTTTTAGTGAAAATTTAGAAAGAGGAAGACCTAATAATGTTTTTTTCATGAGATTGGGAGTATTGAGATGGAAAACACATCACATGTGTTGTTCACATTATATACTTATGCTTGGTTTATTGTGTAATGTCAATTAAACATGTTTAATTTTTTTTTAAATTATTTATTCTATGAAATTTAATATTGGAATTTTGTTCCTTAATTATTTAATTATTTCATTTATATAAGTTCATGATTAGAAACTCTATAAGCTCCAAATAAATTTAATATCGATAAAGTAATGTAGCTACCATATATTTTTATTATGTAACCTCGCTTTATTTTGACAAAGTAACTTAAATATTCACATGTCTTAGACCTTTTTTCAAGAATGGAAATTACTATTTGGTACATAGTTATGTTCTAATATATTGAGTACTTTTATTAAACCTGAATTTAGTTTTAAATAATGAGTTTAAATGGTATGAATATACTTATTTAAGTATTACCTTTTATACCTTGTCTTTTATTACAAAGAAATTCATTTCCTTTCACTATAACCTATATGAATTATAAGCTAATGAACAATAATTAAACTTAATTTAGTGATTGCATCAACGATGAGATAATGGTTGGGTTGATTATGTTGGAAGGATTTATTTTTTTGATAAATTATTAAGTATCTTAAACTTGTTTGATTTTTGAAACTAAACTAAAAACATTTTAAGTACTAAATGTTTGTTTTATTAAATAATCATGGATGGATTTGGTTTTATATAAATACCTTAAATAAATATCTTGTTTTAATGAAACCACAACCTTAGATATTTTCATTCTTTAAAAAGTTTTAATAATTCATAATTTTACAATACTAATAGGAATTGTGATTCTAGCATTGAAAGAACCATAATATTAATCTATATACCATTGGGATTAATTTCACCCTTTAATGGCATTAAACAAGCCTTGTAAATATTTCTAAGTATACGGTATAGTGTGTATGTACATTAGACATCCATGGATATAAACTAAATAGTTAAAAATAAATAATCATAATAAATGATTCGTAAGAAAAATAACTAAAAATGCACATATCATATAAAATACCAAAGTAATAAATAATCAAGTCTCTTTTTAAAGGAAAATAAAATTCAAATAGAGAAGATTTCTAAATTTTCCAATAAAATACCATCCCAAAACAAACAAACAACTAACCCACAACAAAAACATATCTATGAAACCTATGGTCATTTAAAATCATTCTTTAAAAATCCAATTTCAAACAGAAAATAGATAAAATCATATATTTAAAAGTGAAAACAGTTTAAAATATTAAAAAATTTGACTTCAGAGCTTATGAAAATAAAAAAAATAAATTGTATTCATTGAAAATATTTCTCAAAACACATTTTATAATAAAAAAATTAAACTCAACCATAAATTAAATATAGAATATAGATCAAATGAGATCCATTATAACATTTATGTATAATAATAGTAAACAAAAATAAATTACTACAACATGTCCATGAATTGTAAAAAAGGGATAAAAACAATGTGTGTAGTAGGGATCTATAAGTTGTATCATCAAATGAAAATCATCATGGGAATCTCCCTCGATCCTAGGGTGTTAAAATATTAAACATATACTAGTAGAATCAACTAATCAAGGGTTCCCATCTTCAAAAACACCATCGATAAAGAAATAAGGTTATCACATCCCTAACACTATAAGTGAAGCAATGTGGATATTACATCACTAATGGTATGGGAGAAACAACAAGGGCATCATATCCAGACAATATAACACACAAAAGATCACTAAAATAGTTACATTGGGTTCCCATGACATAGTAAAAGTGGAGGTGAGAATAAAATATGAATATCATCAATTTATAAATCGGTAATAAAACATACGCAATAAACCTTGTCTCACCTCCAACACCCTATCAAGAAATATCCACCTATCACATATACAAGCATCACCTAGTAATAATTAATACACTTCCCATAAAATGGAAATATCCTATAGGAAACACTAACCCAAGGGTTTCTTAAAAAGGGTGGTAAAATCATAATGAACTTTTTTTAATAGAGTGATAATAGGATTTTAATAACTAGATGGGTGAAAATATTATTACAAAACCATCCTTATTATAAACTATAGATACCTTTTATCAATTACCAAAAGGACAAAAAATCATCATGTAAAACCAAGTTATAGATATCATTTAAAAACATAATAGGCATCAACACATTCAAAACAAAACATTCCTCGCATTGGATTCAACTAATAATCATACAAATTCTTTTAAAAAAATCGTTAAACCATTGGTTACATCCATTGGAACTCAAAATAGGTTCAAAAACATTTTTCATTCATCTTATTCATTTAAAATACCCTCTTATATTATATTTTTTTAAAGCTTAGGGCCGAAACCTCATTTTATTATTTAAAGCAAAGACCTCTTTAGACTCGGTAGAGGGGGACCCATTACATAGCCCAAAGGCCTAAGGCCAAGTGGCCTAAAAACTAGGCTTGAAAGCCCATTTTTTTGGCCCAAAGGGCCCCTCGGTGAATAGTAATGCTATAGTACTCGGGATTCTATAGTACCTGCTATAGTACCACCACTGCTACAATTATTGCTACAGTACCTCCGCCACTACAGTGTCATCGCCGCTACAGTTTCATCGCTGCTATAGTGTCCTGCTACAGTTCTACTACAGTAACCTAGAAATTAGTCCCTTCTCGGATTTGATGGGTATCAAATAATTATTTAACTTTGAGAATCCATTTAAATCTATAGAAGGAATACATAGAAAAAGGAAGAAAATGGAGGAAGAAATAAGAGATATATTCTATATTGTTCACATAATATAGGGTGTAGAGGAGATCCAAATTGAGTTAAATCGAGTGGAAAAAATCAGCAAGTGTCTATTGAACAAAAGAACGCAAAAATAAATGAAAACAGAAAAACTTCTAAATCTCCTGACTGTTGGAAAATACATAGGCGAAAGAACCATACGTGGAACCCAAACAAGCAGTCAGCGAGTGAGAAGGAGGAGAAAATAACATACCTTGGATTCAATAATTGTTTCATCTAAGAGAAATATAGATTTAGTGAATGCTTAGATTCATTTGAGCCTTGATTTGAGTCTTGGATTCATTCAAGCCATGATTCGAGCCTTAGATTCATTCGAGAATGGATTCAAGCCTTGATTCGAGGCTTGGATTTGAGGAGTGACAACAGCTGATGACTTTCACAAAAGCATGAGATATCATAACTAGAATCAGTGTGTTAGGGTTCTATAAATAGATTTGAGAGACTTTTATCATCGCTTCTAAAAAAGTGTAGATAAATATACCTTTTACCGGTGCTAATTTAATAAGAGGTGAGAAAAGTTATCTTTATCAGTGCTAAAGAATCATAGATAAAAGGCATATTTATCAGTGCTAAAACTTTAGCACTGATAAAGGATTTATAATTATAATTAAAAAAATTGTAATTATATTTATATAACTATAATTTTATTTACTATAATTTTATAACTATTAAAATATATCATTATTTAGTTATAATTATATAAATACTTTTTTAAAACAATAATATTTTTTATTTATAATTATAAATATACAATTTTATAAATATAGTAAATATAAATTTATATGTATATTTAAAAATAAATATAAGTGTAAATATATTTATAATTATTTATTTATAATTATGAATATATTTATATTATTTTATATATTTATATAATTATGGATATATTTAAAAAATAAATATAAATATAAATATATTAAATATATTCATTATTTAAATATATTTATTGTAATTTTATAATTATAAATATATTTATATCATTATATATATATATAATAAATAAATATAAATATAAATATAAATATAAAAAATATATAAATTTATTAAATTTATTTATTATAATTTTGTAATTATTTAAATATATAATTATTTATTTATATTTATATAAATACATTTTCAAACAAATAATATTTGTATATTTATATAATTATACAGATTTATATAATTGTATATATATATATTTAATAAATAAATATAAATATAAATATAAACATAAATATAAATATAAATATAAATATAGTAAATATATTCATTGTTTAAATGATTTTATTACAATTTAATAAATAATTTTTAAAAAATAATATTCATTTATTTATAATTATAAATATATAAATTTAAAAATATAGTAAATATACATTTATAAGTATATTTATTTATAAATATTTATTTAAAAATATATGTTTAACTTTATTAATGATTATATAATCTTAAATGCATTCATGTTAAAAATGAGTGAAATTGAATAATTAAAAATGAGTTCATTTTAAAAATATTAATAAAATAGATAAGTTATTTTAATTAGATATAAATTATTAATAAAATATAGATATATATTGAAATAAAGATGAATACATCTTAAAATATAAAATCATAGTAAATAATTAAATATAATTAAATTATATAAAATAATTAAATTCTAAAAGAATAAAAAATAAAACCTAAAAAATAAAAAATGTTAAAAATGGATAAATAATACCTAACTATAATAACATTAAAAAATATTACTGATTAAAAACATAATATATTAAATCTATCATGTTATTATTAAATTCAAAAATGAATAGTAAAATTTGAATAAATTACATAAATTTTAGGCGTGTGTATTTCAATATAAGATTTCATTAATTATGGAAATATTTTTCTGTGTGCATTATATATAAAAATGCATTAATTGTGTATATGTATGTGAAATCAATTAATGTAACTCTAGTTTGATATAAGCTAAATTCAAAAATCAAATGATATTCAATTATGTCAATTACTCGATATAATTAGTCAGTATTTTTAATAAATATTAATTTTTAATTATAACCATTGCTTCACTAAATATATGACTTATTTAATATAAGAATAAATATATTGTATTATATAAATCATATTTTAGAAAATATTATATACATTGATATATATATATATATATCCATATTAAATGTATTAATGAATAATTATGTATATAAACCATTAAAAATGAATAAGGCGTTAATATGTTTTTAATTATTACATTTTATTCCATTTATATATTTATATTTAATATATATTATTTATTACTATTTATAATTAATATATATATATATTATACTGAACCATTTTTATTAATAATCATTTCATTAATAATTTTTTTAATAATTTTTTAATTTATTCATTTTAATTTTTTAATTATTTAAATTTATTTATTTTTAATTTTTTTGTTTAATTGTTACAATGTATTCATTTTATATATCTATATTTAATGTATAAAATTTATTAATATTTATAATATATATATGCATATTAAAGTTATTCATTTTTATCAACAATTATTTAATTAATAAAGTGGTTAATATTTTTCTTAATTTATACATTTTTTATTTTTAAATTTTTAATAATTTCATTTTATTAATTTTATATATCTTTATATTTAATATATACTATTTATTAATATTTATAATTTATATATTGGTATATTAAATTTATTCATTTTTATCAATAATTATTTAATTAATAATTTTTTTTATATATATATTTATTCATTTATTTATATTATTTATTTGTTTAATGATTTCATATTATTTGGGGCCTTTATTAGCACTAAAAAATCATTGATAAAGGATACACATTATCAGTGCTTAAAATAAAGCCCTGATAAATTGTATCCTTTATCAACACTACAAATAAAGCGCTGATAAAGGGTGCCTTTTATCGATGCTAAAGAAAGGCATTGATAAATGTTATACTTTATCAGTGTTAAGAAAAGCGCTGATAAAAGGTACTCTTTATCATCATTTTTTAGCGCTGATAAAGGACTCCTTTATCAATGTTTTTTTTCTAGCACTGATAATGGTCAGTATTGTTAAAGGTTTGTTTTGTAGTAGTGATCAATGTTAGGCATGTATTGTCTCAACAATAATCTATAAATCTTATTGATTTTGATGCTCACAAATGCCCTTGTTTTTTTTACTAATGATATTACTTTAAGTGTATTTCAGAAAATTGATATTATTTATAATTATTATTTTGGAATTATATTCAAACTCTTTATTCGTGAGGAGTATTCATCAAAGTGTTTGAAATGCTCTTAAGTGTATTCTAGAAACATTGTTCATTGTATCCTGGAAATATTGTTCATACCATACATTAAAGAACGTAATGTAAGGAATAAACCCTACATTTGTATTAAAACATATATTGAAAGATCCTCACATACGGTTAATCAACCCTACATTGACAGAAATGTATGGATAAATAACCTTACATTTGAATAGAACCTTACATTTGATAAAAATAAAAAGTATAGTTAAAGAACCCTGTGTTTGAGAAAAAAACGTATGGATAATAAACCATACTTTTTTTTGAAACTTATGTTGTAAACCCTACATTCGGAGAATGAATGCTACACAGTTGAACTCTAAATTTGGTATTTTTTTATAAAGTAACCATGTGTTTGACTTTTCAACTTCGAAGATTTGAAATTATGATTTTATCAGAGTTTCATGCAACGATCTCTGTGGAATATCAGGTGATTTTCTTAGATCTAGAATTGAGAAGTAGGAACTCTGATTTATTTATTCTATCGGTGTATTTGTTTAATATGTGTGTGTGTGTGATTCAAAGAATAATCGACACATATTGTGACACATATTACTATTGAAAATGCTTTCTTGTTTAGATCTTTTACAGATCTACTGAAACAATCCATCCGAATCTTTTATCTACAGATGAGGATACACATTAGAGATATACTTATTTTGAATCTTGTATTTGTTTTAAGTCTACCGCTTCTAATCATTTATGATTTTATTTAAAGATCTATTGCAACTGGATCGCCTCAAAACTACACTTTCTTGAAGAAACTATTTTCTAAAGAAGAAGATACATCTTCTATCAGTAGATATTAAAACTATGAAGTTCAATAAAAACCTTTTTAAATCAATGTTTTTTATTGAGAGGTTCAACTATTTGTACTCAGTTGTGGTAGATTATTAGTTTCTTGATCTAAGTTTTGGTTATTCAATTCTCTATTAAAGTACCAGAAGGCTCTGTTTTAGCCTTATTTGTAAATGTGTCAACTACATGCACTTACTTGTAGATTGGTCTTATGATATGAGGATGTGACTAGTGAAATTCACCAAGCTCATAGAAAGAGTAATTGGTGGAGTGGATTAGGGGATCTTTGTGCCTCAAACCACTATAAAATGTCATGTTTTGTATTTCTGTTTTATCCACTGTTCATACTTTCTTACAAAAGATATACATTTATTATTTTCGTAATATATAGTTGAAGTCAAAAGATAGAATTGTGTAAGATTTTAAAAAGACACAATTCACCCCCTTCTTGTGTATATTTGAATATTCAGACCTGATAATTGGTATCATGGGAGAGATTTTGAACAAAGTTATAACAAGATAAAGTATAAGGTCTATACAAATATGACAATGCCTAATCAAAAAAAAGTAATGTAAATGGTTTATGATCCTTATTTAAATGATGAAAATTATAGATACTTGAAATCATTGATGATTATCAATTTTAAGAATCTGGGATTTAAATTCTAAAAAAATCATTACTCTGTACATAATTCCTAAAATCCTGAAACTTGGATAGCTATTACTGAGGCTGAGTATGACATGAATTATAAATATATGAATGATATCATATGTGGTCTTAGACCAGATGAATTCAATCGTGTCTCTTAATTTCCTACTGCTTATGAAATGTGTCAAACCATTGTAGTTGCCTATAAAGAAACAGATAATGTAAGACAAATGAGGTATGCAACAACAAAGATAAAATTCGACACATTCATAATGTTTGATGGAGAAAGTATCAGTCAGATGAATGGAAGGATTATAGAGATTATAAATAATATTACAACCTTATGTGATCCTATCAAACAAGAAGATCATGATTTGAAATTAATAAGATTACTACCTACTAAATGGAACGGTATATCAACTGCAATTTTCCAATCATTACCTGTTAGAAATCTGACAATGATAGAATTAATTGGGACACTGATGATGTATGAATCTGAAATGGAATATGAAGCTGAAGATCATAAATTCTTAGTGAAAAAGGATAATACTGCTCTTAATTTAACATCTCAGAAGCAAATTATAAGAATAAAGAAAGAAGTCAGAGAATAAAATAATTTAGATGCATATGATTCTGAAATAGAACTAGCTCAATTATCCAAAAAATGTAGCATGTTTTATAAGAAAAAAAGAGGTTTCATAAATCCCTTAAAAAGGAATAGAAAGACTCAAGAGAAGTCAGATGTTATGAATGTATGAAATTGGGTCATGTAAGACCTGATTATCCTCAAATAAAAGGTGAAATGAGAAATACCTGATAGAAATACCAGAAAAAATATGATTATGAACATAAAATAAAAAGATCAATGAAGGCTACTTGGAGAGTTTCTGAAGACTCCAATAGCTCATCAAAATCTGATTCAAAAAAGGAAGAATCAAATCTAAAATCAAATATGTGCTTAATGATGGAAGAAGATAAGGTAAAAACATATTATTCATCTAATTCTGATTCTAATTTGAATTATTCAAATAATAAATTGGATGCCTACAGCATAATGCTAGAAGAAAAATATGACTCTTTATTAAAGAAACGCAAATCTGTAAAGAATATTCAAAATGATTTTTTTGGAGAAATAGATACCTTACTTAATCGACATCAGGAGTTAATTGAAAATTTTAACTCGTCTCCCACAAACTGTGGTGATCATGAAAATAAGATTAATGTATTACAAGATGAAGTAGAAACTTATAAAAGTGCGGCTCTCTTCTTTACAAAGGGATAAAATATTCTGAATGATATTCTTAGTAAGAATGTCATTAAAAATGAAATATTCAGTATAGGAAGTAAGGGTAAAAATATAAACTATATAATAATTATTTTGTACCCAAATCAAAAACGGTTACTTTTCATTTTTGTGGAAAATAAGGACATAAAACAAGAAACTTTTATTTGATAAATCCTCAAATAATAGGAATTAAAAGATATTTTATTTCAAAAAAATTATCTAAATAAAATGATATGAGTTATAGAAAAACAAAGAAGATCTGGATTCCCAGATCTATTCCAGCTAACACTGCTGGACCTAAGAGGATATGGGTACCAAAATAAACTTTTTCTAAATTATCTTTATAGGAAACAGGTCACAGATAAAGAAAATCTATATGGTATATGGATAGTGTCTACACTAAGAACATGAGTGGAAACCCATCAAAATTCAATACACTGACTCAAATAGATTGAGGTTTAGTCACCTGTGGTGATAATTCCAAAGGAAAGCTAATTTGACTTGAAACTATTAGAGGTCCTAAAATTGTCTTAATCAACAAATTATTATATGTTCAAGGGTTGGAGCACAACCTGATAAGTATCTCTCAACTCTATGATGATGGATATTATGTTGATATTTCCAACAATTCATGCTCTGTGTTTAAAGATAAATTGCTTATGTTTAGAGCACCTAGAACTAATAATATTTATACTTGGGAATTAAATTCATTGTGTAAAGAGAAAGTGAATTGTTTAACTGCTAAGATAAACGAGTCACGAATCTGGCATAAGAGACTTGGTCATTGCAATATTTATGCTTTAATTAAATTGTCTAAGAAATAGTTGGTTTTTGAAATACCTGGTCTTAAATTTGATGGTGACAGATTCTGTGATGCATGTTAGATTGGCAAGCAACACAAATCTTCCTTTAAATATATTAACAAAATTACTACATCAAAACCTCTTAAACTTATCTACATGGATCTGTTTGGACCATAAATAGTAGAGAGTTTGGTTCATAAATTATATGTATATGTTTTAGTTGATTATTAGTCTAGATTTACTTGGGTCTATTTTCTAAAACCCAAAATCAAATCTTTTACTATTTTTGAAATTTTTTGTAAAATTGTTCAAAATGAAAAGGGTTTTAAGATAATTTCATTAAGAAGTGATCATGGTGGATAATTTGAGAATCAGGAATTGAATTAATTTTTTTTAAATATGGGTATTAAACACACCTTCTCTTCACCAAGAACACCTCAACAAAATGGAATTGTTGAAAGAAGAAATAGAACTATTCATGAAATGGCTAGGACTATGCTGAATGAATACAATATTCTTACCTACTTATAGATATAAGATACAAGAACAACCTACTATATTACAAATATATTTTTAATTCAGACTATTTTCAAAAATACACCTTATGAACTTTGGAATAATAGAAAACCTAAAGTAAAGGGCATTAAAGTTTTTGGACGCAAGGTGTATATCCTGAACACCAAGGATAATCTTGGTATGTTTGATCCAAAATCTGATGAAGGGGTATTTTTAGGATATTCTGCTACCTCTAAATACTATAGAGTGCTTAATAAAAATTCAAGGATTGTTGAAGAATCAGTTCATATGAAGTTTGATAAAACTAACCATTTTAGTAAATGGAAATATCAAACTGATGAAATTACTGAATCTTCTGACAACATGAGAATTTAAAACCTAAATAATGATTTCAAAAATAATATAAATAAAATTCAATACAATTCAGAATAACATGATACTGATGAACCTAAAAGTGTTTTTCCTAGACAGTCTATAACCCTAAAGAATCATCCTTTAGAAACCATTACAAGATGCCTAGACATAGGAGTAAGAACTAGAAGAAATGCAGAAAACCTAGTTCAATTATTTTCCTTTCTATCTCAACTAGAACCAAAATCTTTTGATGAAGCCTTAAAATATGAGAGTTGGATGTTAGAAATACAAGAAGAGCTAAAATAATTCAAAAGGAATGAAGTTTGTGAATTAGTTGAAAGGCCATAAAATTATCCAGTCATAAGAACTAAATGGATCTTTAGAAATAAACAAGATAATCAAGGGATTATAACTATAAACAAAGCTAGATTAGTAGATAAAAGATATAATCAAGAATAGGTATAGATTATGATGAAACCTTTGCTCCTGTAGCTAGATTAGAATCAATTATGATCCTTTTATCATATGTATCTCATATGAACATTAAATTATATTAAATGGATGTTAAATATAGCTTTTTAAATTTTTATTTAATGGAGGATGTTTATATTGAAAAACCTCCTGGTTTTGAAAATTCTCAAAAACCAAATTCTATTTTTAAACATACTAAAGATCTCTATGTACATAGATAAGAACCTAGAGCTTGGTATGAAAGATTAAGTTATTTTATTTTTAAAAATATATTTACTTTTGTATTGGCCTATCCAACTCTTTTTAATAAAACCATTTGTTTAACACTTTATTAGTTCAAATTTATGTTAATGATGTTATTTTTTATTCAACTAATGAAAAATTTTGTAATGATATTTTAGAACTCATGGAAAAAGAATCCGAAATGAGTATGATGGGATAATTAAATTTCTTTTTAGAACTTCAAATTTATCAAAAAGATTATGGAAATGCTTTAAACCAAAGTAAATATATTATCTATTTATTAAAAAATTGTTCTTGAGAACAACAAGACATATACAAATCTCATGTGTACTAATATAAAACTTGACTTGGATAAAGCTGAAAAACTAGTGGACAATAATTTATATAGAGTTATGATTCATTGTTTATTATATATTACTATTAGAAAACCTGATATTATGTTTTTTGTATGTTTATGTGCTAGATTTCAAACAAATCCAAAAAAATCTCATCTTATTATTGTTAAAGGTTTTTCTAGATATTTAAAAGGAACTGTTTTTCAATCTCTTATTTATCCAAAAAATTATAATTTTAATTTTATATCATATTTGGATGCTTATTTCGAAGGTTGTAGATTAGATATAAAAAGTACCTCAGGAACCTATCACTTTTTAGGAAAATATTTAGTATCATGGTCAAGTAAGAAACAACACTCAGTTTCCCTGTCAACAGTTGAGGCATAATATGTATATACAGGCAGTTGTTGTGCACAAGTATTGTTGATGAAAAACACACTAATGTAATTTGGAAAAATTTTAATAGTACACCTATTTTATGTGATAAAATAAGTGCTATAAATATTTTAAAAAATCATAGAAGTCATTCAAGAACTAAACATATTGATATTATGCATCATTTTCTAATAGATCATGTTCTCAAAAAAGATACATCTTTAGAATTTTTCAACACTGAATATCAATTAGCTAATATTTTCACTAAACCACTTCCCACTATATGTTTTTATTTTATTAAGGGTGAGTTATTTTTATTTAATTTTTAAATAAATGTTAAACTTTTTATATTTTTTTATTTTGTTTTATTTTGTTTTATTTTATTTTATTCATATTTATTTTTTTATAATTTATTTTCTGATTACTGTAAATCTAATTTGTTTTAATATTTTAATTTTTCTATATATTTTATTTAATTTATTTTATCTTAAATTTATTCGCGTTGTGTGTTTTCAAAAAAAATTCATAATTACCCCATATGACCAGTATTAGAAACAAAGATATGGAATCACTTGTCAGAAACCATTCAAATACCTTACCCTACATTTTTTAAACCGTTTTGAATATCCCAAACATTTATCTACCTTCCAAACCCTAGATTCTGAAAAACCTCAGATTTATAGATTTTTCAAAATGAAAAAATCCAACAAAATTGAAGAGGGTGAAGCCAGTGATTCGAAGCAACAACAAGTTTTCTGAAGAATTATTCTTCAAGGAAAGTTGGTAGATTTCGAATGGCTCTACCAGATGAATCTACTCCTAAAACATGCATTATAATTTCAAGGTCTAGAGTTTGTGTTCAATGAAGCAAAATCAAAGTTTCTCTATGTGGTAGAACTGAAATATTTCTACAAAAGCGTACAATTTAGTTTCGATGATTCTGAAGATACTATTTTGTGAGGATAAATGATAAGGATTTTTCCATTTCTTCCATTGAAATTTCCCAAAGTTTGAATTATCCTCATGAAGGAGTCATTAACTTTCATCTACGGTATATTGGAGATAAATATCATAAGTCTGAAGATATTATGTCTTTACTTTTTGGTTTAACAAACATAAGGAAGATATTTGTCAAAGATCTCAAGACAAATCAGAAAATTTTAGTTAAATTTATTCAAATAGGAATTGCTCCATGGATAGTTGAAATAGATAAAATTTTATATCTAGACATGTACATCATGTTTTTGTTTTTAAGTGAGATAGAGATGAATTTTCCAAGGTATGTTTTCAGATTTATTCAATACTACTATAAAAAAGATGTAGGGATGACTTTTTTATCCTTATGGAAGGATAATTTCTAGAATTTTATTTAAGAAAATATATGATTTGATTAATTGATTCTTGAATAAAATTTCATCATAGTAATGTACTCAATGTAGGAACTCTAAGGAAGTTAAGTTTCTTATAAAGTATTGTGAAAGGAAACTTGTTACCTATTGGTGTTGATGACCAACAACGTTCTAGAGATTTTGCTCAAGGGGAGCAAGGGTCTGTTAGAAAAGAAGGAGTTACTGAATCAAGAACATATGGTATTTTCAATACAACTAAGAGGAGGCTTAGAGATAATGAATCAGAAGAAGAATAATAATTAGAAGAAGAAGAAAATCATGAGGGACTTTTCCTCAAGCCAATAAAAATAGGAGCTTAGAAAATTGAAGAACCAATTTTGGGTTTTCGAGAAGCTAATTGCTCGGTAAATTTAGGAAAACTAGTTCATGAAGAAGATAATCAAGTAGACATTCAAGATAGAGAGCATTAAGATGTACCTTTGATAGTTGATCAAGTAGAAGTGAATATTCAAGAAAAGAATATTCAAGAAGAAAATATTCAAGAAGAAGCTGCTCGAGAAGAAAATTAAGTGAAGAAATCAGTAACTGAATTTATAGATATTATTGAGCATCATTCAGTGGAGAGATCTGGACCTATCGCTATAGAGAAAATAGAAGTGCTTGATAATCAATCATGCTCTAGTGGAAAATATGTGGAGAAGTAAATTGGTAATCCTTTATAAATTATAGTTGTTGATCAGACATAGAATCTAGATAAAGGAACATCTGATTCTTTGCCACAATATGTTTAAGAGCCTGTTATTAAGTACAATAAATATCAGGACAAAAATGTAAATCTTTGGCAAGAACTAGAAGTTGCAAGGACAAAGCTTCATGATCTTAAAGAGAATTCTATTTCTAAAAAAAATTATGATTTCAAGAGATAAATGTTATATAAGGTTAGAAAGAACAAATATAAAGTTGTTTCTAAATCAAACTTTGCAGATTTAAAGTGGTATTTGGAGAGAAAATTTTATTCAATCAAAAGTAGTGTTAGGAAGACCAGTACATCTACCTCTACCCCTTCTACCTCTCTATATTTTTTCATAGGTTTTAGGAAATAACAACTATTATGGATGACATAAATGATCATCTACAAAATCTAGAGAGCAATAGTGCTCTTTTGTCAGTTCTGTTGGACAATCATAAATTTCTAGTTGACCAATTGACTCAGAGTGAACGTAGTATCAAATTTTTACTAGACAAATTCATAGATAAATAGGACCATTTTATGCAGTAAGATAAGAGTTTTCAAGACTTTTTGAAAATCAATCTTGTTGAAAATTTTAATATTAGTCAAAATACAACATAACCATATACCGATCCAAATACTACCCAACCTCTCTACCCAAACCACATCAGTTGGATACCCTGTTTTCTAGTCACACTGACTATTATACTTTTACAATTTTTGATCAATAAAATTTCTTTATTCTTATTTTCATTGCTTTATTACATATTTTTTTATATTTATGTCTACAACCGAAAATCCAGTCTTATTTACCTAAATATATTATTATAAAATTCACTTAATAATCTGTGAAAAATTAAAGGTGTTTTAATATTAATTTGTACTTCAAATTTGATCATACAAAAGGGGGAGAAATTTGGATAAACACTATATTTATTTTCATCGAAATAATTCTATCAAATGGATTTTTGAATTATTTTCTTTTAATTTTTTGTAAAATTATAATTTTTTTTACTACTTTTATGTGTTTTTTGATCATCAAAAATGGGGAGACTATTGGTCATGTATTGTATCAACAATTCTCTATAAATCTTATTGATTTTGATGCTCACAAATACCCTTGTTTGTTTTACTAATGATATTGATTTAAGTGTATTTCAGGAAATTGAAATTATTTATAATTATTATTTTGGAATTATTCTCAAACTGTTTATTCACAAGGAATGATCGTCAAAGTGTTCGAAACCCTCTTAATCATATTATGGAAACACTATTCGTTGTATTTTGGAAACACTTTTCATACCCTACATTGAATAATGTAACATAGGGAACAAACCCTACATTTTTATTAAAACCTATGTTGAGATATTAGAACGTATAGTTAATCAACCCTATGTTAAAAGAAATTTATAGATAAATAACCTTACATTTGGATGGAACCTTATGTTTGACAAAGATAAAAAGTATGGTTAAAGAACCCTACGTAAGTATGAAACCTTATGTTTGAGAAGAAAATGTATAGATAAACAACCTTATGTTGTCAATATTATCTTCGGATAATGAACACTACATAGTTGAACCCTACATTTGATATTTTTTTCATTTAATGAAAGAACCCTAAGTTTGAATTTTCAACTTCATAGATTTAAATTTATGATTTTATCAGAGTTTCGTGCAATAGTCTTTGCAGAATATCAGGATGATTTAAAGCTCATTTTTGAATGATTAAAATATACTTATGATTGATTCAAAGAATCATATTCAGTAAAGAAATTATCTCCTATTCTTAATGGAAGTTAGGACTAATCTCAGTTGTTTTATGAAATTGAATTATCATAATCTATCATGAGATTTTCTTGGATCTGGAATTGCAAAGTAGGCTCTCTGATTTATTCATTCTATCAGTGCATTTGTTTAATATATATATATATATATATATATATATATATATATATTTGTGTTTGATTCAAAGAATAAGTGATACATATTGCGATACATATTTTTATTGAAACTACATTCTTGAAAATATCATTTACAGATCTACTACAATAATCAATCAAACTCTGTTATCTATAGAAGAGTCTACACTTTGGAGATATACATGCTTTGAATATCATATTTTCTATAAGTTTGCTACTAATAATCATTGCTGCTTCTATTTAAATATTTATTGCAACCAGATCGCTTTAGAACTACTCTTTCTTGAATAAATTATTTTCTGAATAAGAAGATCCATCTTTTGTTAGTTATTGTTACAACTATGAAGTTCAATAAAAAACTTTTTAAATCAATATCTTTTTATTAAGAGTTTCAAAATCTTGTACTCAATTGTAGTAGAGTATCAGCTTCTCGATCTAATCTGTGGATATTCAGTTCTCTGTTAAAGAACTAGAAGGCTCTGTTTTCAGCCTTATTTGTAAAGGTGCCAACTGCCTTCACTCGGTTGTGGATTGGTCTTATTATATGCGGACCTGACTAGTGAAATTTTCCTAACTTGTAGAGAGAGTAATTAGTGGAGGGACTAGGGGATCATTGTGCCCCAGACCACTATAAAAAGTCATGTTATGTATTTTTGTTTTATCATCTAGTCATACATTCTTACATAAGATAAACAATCCTTATCCCCATAATCTACAATTGATTTCAAAAGACATAATTGTGGAAGATTTTAAAAATACACAATTCAACCCCCCCCCCCCCCTTGTGTATATTCCGACCTAACAATAAAAACAATGAAGGAAAACCTGAGACTGTAACATGCTGAGATTTTAGGAAATGTTTTTTTTTCAAATAAATTTAATTTCTTTGATAGAACACATTAAAGGAAACAATGAGTTTTATTGAAACATGACATACAATTAAAATATTATTATTTAATAGGATAGTTATTATATAGTCGTTGTAATGATGAGTATGAATAGGATTAAACTAATTATGAAAATATATGTTTTTAATTATATATACAATTAATTTTTTTGTTAACCCATTTAATTAGAAATGAAAAAAACAATCAATTTTAAAATAACAGAAATCTTTTTTCTGAAAAACAATTTTTTTTACCAAAAATGTGTTTTATATCAATAAACTAAAAAAAATAGTGAAATATTTTAATGAAATTTATATATTATATATTTAATAAAATATTTGACATTTATATTATGTGTTTTATATGCATTAGATAAGAATAAATCTAATTTTATGCTTAAAACTGTATTTTTTTTTAAAAGGTGTTTTGTCAAATTTTTCACACTTATTTTAAAAATATTATTATAATTTTATAAATTTATATGAAAAAATGAAATTAATTTTTTAAATAATAATTTTAAAATTATCTTATAGTGAAATTTTTATAATTTCCTAACTAGATAAATTTTCTAGTAAATATTGAAAAAGTAGTAGTTTTTATTAAGAATTTCCTTTTCACTTAAAGCATTTAGAAACATAGAAATTGTATTAATATGGTTTTAAAAGTAAAATAAGTTATATTATATAGTTATTGATCCAATTTATTTCATTTTAATCAATTTAATATTGAATTTTTATTTCAAAACATTATAAAATTTTGAAGATTTTCTATTTGGAAAACAACTTTTTTGCCTCGTCTCCGAATTTATTTTTAATTTAAAATTTTTCACTTTATGAATAGAATTTTGAAAAATGGATGAAATATTTTTAATCATCAAAATTAATATTATCTAATTATTTTAACTAAAATTTTTACCTTAATGAATAGTAAAAATAATAAAAAATAATTACCATGATTAAGGTTAAAACGGGTTTATTGGGGGTTAAACTAAAAATATTAGTAGTAAAATGGCATAGAAATTTGTAAAAAAACTAATTTTATGAAAATATGTTGACCTTATAACCTATAATGATTTACAATGACCCATTTAGAATCCTTTTTTCATGTGAAAATGTGGGTACACATTATTTTTTTTAAAAACTACCAAGTGTGTCCTCTCCCCCACTTGCAAAAGGGAACACCCTCTCTTCTCCTATTCACACTTCAAAAACACTTTGATTAAGAAAAGGAATACCAAAATAATTTCCTTAATTCCATCATCATATATTATAGGCCCTTTTTAGATCATAAATCCAATATAAGAAGGCTTTCTGTAAAACTTAAGGAGGTTTTCTGAAGAAGAGATAAAGTTTTTAACTATGCGTCTTTGTTATACTTATTCTTTTAAAACCTTCTAATATTTTCCAACTATGATAAAATAATAAACCAAATATATAAAATATATTAATATGTTATTATGTTAATTTAATATCCTAAATTCATATCTTATTCCATCAAAGGGGATATGAAACCATCATTCGTGTGTTTGACGGACTTCCTCATTGCGAACCAATGTTATTCATTTTTCATCCCCAACTCTCAAGATTGGATTCAATGATGTATTTAATGTTTATATATTATTCTTTTGATATTATTATACCTATGAAATTATAATACCACATCTAAATTCTTACCTCTTAACCTGTTGGAAAACAATAACATCGCTTATGTATATAACGAACTACCACCTCATGAACCGATTTGATATGTTTTTCAATTTTGTTTTACTTAGATGGTAATAAGGATATATTAAAAAATATTATATTTTTTAAAAAATTATTCTTATTTAATTATGATATCAAATATACATTATTACCTTCCATTTCATGGGAATACAATAACGTCGCTCGTGTGTACGGCGAACTACAGCCTCGCAAAGCGATGTGATCTGTTATTCACACTTGATTTACACGGAAAGTAATATGGATAGGTTTAAATAATAATATGTGATATATATGACATAAGAAAAATTCTATAAATTTAATATATTATTTATCTTTATTTCTTTTAATCCGTTTAGAAATTGGAAACAACATTCATTTGTACTTACGACCTACCGTCTCTCTAAACGATGTATTTCATTTTCTTTCTCTAACTTTGATTTATTACTATAAATACATATTTAATGAATATTCATGTTATTTATATCATTATTAACACTTTTTATGTGATTCAACCATGATCAGAGTAATATGACTAAAAATTAAAAATCAAAACATACATGACAAAAGCGATTATTACCCGAAACATGATTTTAATAAGGAATGTTTAATAAATGGGTAATAAATGGTCTTAATTAGATAATATATGGTTTAATATGTATAATAATTTTTATTTAATATATTTATGATAAAATTATATTTAATATACAAGAGTTTTGAACATGTACGAAGGAAGTCGAGACTTAAGATAAAGGATTTCCATCTCAATTTTTACTTTGGTGAGACACATTCCATATTCACTAACTCTTTAATTTAGGTGGTGTATATACTACCTATGAATTTATTTTATGAAGACTATACTTAAAATTATTAGTATTTAAATATTCATTTTATGATATCTCTTTCTGGGGGTTTACGGTTCAAAAGTTACCCAAGCGGTAAGGGATTTTTGTCTCAATTTTCATTCTTTGAGACATATGTAATGTTATAAACCTATATTATTTTATGAGGTGTATATATATAATATTTGATATGTAATATCATAAATTTATTTATTCTTATGATATTTTAAGTATCATTTAAAGTTAATATTCATAGGGATTACGATTCAATGTCACCAAAGAGGTAAGGTTTTTATGTTACAATCTCATCATTTACCAGGGTTGTATCTATTTATGATTCTAATGATGAAATATTATGATCCATCTATAAATAAAATCATGAATTTTATTATCCTATATAAATTTTATGAAAATATATTTGTTACTGTCATTTTAATATCTTTATGTAATCAATATTAAAAAAGAATATTTTTAAAGAAACCTGACTTCATCTCTATCTTCCGTCAAAAGCCCTTTTTCTTCCATGTCCACGTTTTTTGTAAATGTTTTAAAAAATATATTAAATATATCCAAGGATTTATTTAATACATTTTTACCCATTTTTTAATTTTTACAAAAAAAAATATTCTTGTCATTTTTCAAACAAGTAATGTTTGGATTTTACCGAAAATGTGAATGGAATCTTTGTTTTAACATGCATAACGTGAATAGTATTTCCCACTATAATGACCTCTTGATTATTTCAAGATTCACTTATAAGTTTTCGAGGTTTTTTCAAATAAAAAAATTACTTTAATATTTGGGAAATTTTTGGATTTCAAATATATTTTTTTCAAATTGTAAAGGATATTTTCCTCAAGAAATGTTTTAAATGTTTTTTAAAGATTCCTTCATAGGTTTTGTAGGTCATTTTCAAAGAAAAGGATTTTAAAAATGTTTTATGCTTCAATTTTTTTTCAAATTGAAAAGATTATTTTCCTCAAGATTTATTTTAAATGATCTTTAAAGCTTCATTTATATGATTCCATGGTTATTTTCATATAAAAGTATTTTGAAAAAGTTTTATGTTTTAAAAACTATTTTTTAAATTGAAAAGGATATTTTCCTCAAGAAATGTTCTAAGTGATCTTTTAAAATCATTTTCTATAAAAAATGACATACTTTTATGTAACTTATGATTTAATGGGGATATGATCAAAGGATTCCATTATTAATCTTTCTCGTAATGGTTTATGTTTATGTTGAAAAAATGTTTATGAAACCAATTAATTTTTCCATGGGTTATGTTATGATGAAAATAAGAAATGATTATAAAACCCATTTCTTTTATATGGGTTATGTTATGATGAAATGTTTTATGAAAACCATTTCTTTAAATGGTCTCTGATATGATGAATGTTTTATGATTTTGTGTCACACGTATGTATGATTTTAATTATGTGATGGTTGGGACCAATATCCCTTGCCAATGAATTGAGTAAATATTGATATCTCAGGAGATAAACAGGACTGAAATGGGGAGTGAAACCTATTCAGTGAATGAAATCATAAATTATTATTGTCTTGGGTGTGAACCTTGACTAATATTATGGTTTTTGGATTTAACCCATTCCACTATAATATTTTTGGCAATGAGCATTGACTACTAAGGAAAGGACTTTCTATGCTTATGTGTATGAAAAAATATACATCTTAGGTCAATTTTATTATCTCATAGCTCATGTTCTTTGCTTACTTTATGATTAATGTCTTGAGAACTACCAAGATTTATTCCATGACTCATTTTTATGATATAATATATATAGGGTATGGTTTTTAAATTTTAATTTCATGTTCGCATACCCTTATGCTCATGTTATTCTTATGTGATCACTGATATCTCTCTTGTTTAAACATGCTGAGTATCTGAGCTCACACTTTTTTATGTTTCATTTCCTTATGATATGAAGAAATGTATAATTTAAGATATGTTTAAGAAGGGTGTTAGTTATGGAGGACTTAGTGGGCGATGATGTAGCTCACTTATAAACCAGTTGTTTATGTTTCCAAGTTTCTAAAGGAACTAGAAATAAAAAATTCAGGCATGGATCATCATGTTATGTAATGAATATTTATCTATTAGGATATAATATTTATATATGATAAGTTTGGGTATTTATAGATGGTATGAAATAAAATGTTTAATAAACCTTTGGAAAATAGGATAAGAAACTTTAGTGAGATCCTTATGTATATTTATAAGGATATTTATAATGATATGTCTAAGGATAATTCTGAGGATGATTAAAAGTATATGAAAATATATTATAATCCTACATTTCCATCATCATACTCATAAAAATATTATTCTCACCCATAATAAAAAACATTTTTGGATATCCAAATATCAATTCTATTAAAAACCCATTTTAAAATATCCAAAAAATAGTATGAGAGTTTTATTTGAAAAAATGATAAAATACTTTGATGGAATCCAAACATAAAATAACAGTTATTGTGGTGGGAAAAACTATTGACACTTTATATGTTAAAATTTAACATTTATTTTTTCCTTTTTTGTCAAAACATTCTATATAAAAAATATAAAAATATTTCCTTTTAAAAACTTTGGAAAAAGTAAATTATGACATAAAAACTCCTTTATAATTAATTCATTGTATCTAAATAAATAAATCATTAAAATAATTTTATGAATATTTTCATGTAATAAAATGATTTAGAAAATAAATCTTCAAAACATTTAAAATGTGGTTATTAATGTGAAGTGTCCCTTTCCTCGAGTATGACCCTCCACATGCACTCTACACTAGGTGCATGACAATGGGCATTTCTACACATCCACCTTGATAATCCTATGGAATATGATTTAGAAATTCACAAACTCTTTATGAACCATTATGAAGGATTTGTATAATGACCATGAATGAACTAGGTTAAGCCTAAGTCGTCATATATTAGAAATAAGGTATCATGATTTAGACATCTTAAAAGTTATTTTTCATGATTATGTGGTTTTATAGTAGGATTATTGTTTCACACACTTTGTTTTTTGGTTTTAGTCAATGGTGAGAACCAAATGGAATTGAGATAATGTTGAATGTGATAGAAAATGTGTTGATGAGAAACCAAATGGGGTGATTAATGGGGTAAAGGATATTTTGGTCATGCTTAATAAGTTATCATGATATATGATTAACAGCTTATACCTCAACTAACTCTTAGAATCACTAAAGAAGAGAATGATATATTTCACCAAGATATCAGGTGGTGGAGACCATAAAGAAAAGAAGACAAAATTTATTATATGTCTAGAATGTGGTAATAAGCACTCAAGGAAATGCATAAAAGGGATTAAGATGTTTTTATCATGGAAAAGAAGGATATAAAGCAAGTAATTTCCATGAGAAAATGAAATGTTTGGTTAATGTAATGGATAAGTATAACATTTTCCCTATGGTATCATTAACGGTTAAATTTTATAAATGTGTAAAGTATGGGAATTATAAAAATAGATTTCCTAGGGGGAAATACCATAAATATAATTAGAAAGGTATTATGTGTAATGGTTATACTACTGATTATTAATGGTTCAAAAATGAAGTATGAAAGGTATGGGATGTTTTAATAGTATTTTTTTAAAAGTAAGAAGCATGATTAAATTGAGGTTGATAAATCTTAATACAGGATTCATATTTCTTATTATAGTAAATTGTTATTAGGGAATGAGATGAAAAAAAAGAGTTAATGGTTTAATATTGAAGTGGAATGATTAAAGTATTTATGTTTTACAATTCCAGAATTAAGTTATATAAATCATGAAATATATAAGTATTGTTATATAGAAGTTTTTAGTTATAGATTTGAAATAATATGTTGAATGGTTTTTAAAAACTAGAAAATTGATTTAATTGTAAGGTTATATTTTATGTAAAACACATGATTAAGGAAATATAACCTTCAATATGTTCCTGATACTTTAAAAATTGTATTTATATTGGATAAAGATATGATTGATATGGATAAACTAAATTGGATGGTATTGATTACTTCATAACAGATTAATGATTTATTGAAATGGTGGTTTATGTTATCATTTATGGAGTTTACAAAATTTTTGTATTTATGGAATATGTTGCATAATCTATGGTTTTATTTAAGGAATGAGGAAGCATGTGCATTTTTATTGAGATTTTATGGTAATTCTGGTTATTACCATTCTTCAGGAGGATATATGACCAAAGTGTTCATATATTTGGTATGTGGACATTAAGAGCTAATTGATGATATTAGGGGGATTAAGGTTAAGTTGATTTTAGGAATTTTAGTGACCTTAATTATAAATTTTGAATTTTTGAAGGGTCATAAGGACAACCATATTTAGAATTTCTTAATATGAACTTTGGATGAGGTTTTATAGATTAATATACTACTTCACTATATGATGGTTTATGAATATTGGAAAACTTATGCTAACCATTTTTTTATAATGATAATTAGAGATATAAGGAGTAACTAATCATTATATTGTGGATCTTTTTATTTATTAGTGATTTAGGAATAAAAAATTAATTTTCATTTCTTGGAGTAAGAGATGATAAGGAAATTGATCGAATCGCAACCAAATAATAAAAAAAATTACAATATAAAGGAAATTTAATCCATAGGCATGTCAATTCCTTTAAAATTCTTAATTGTATTGGGATGGTAGCCTATAAATTGATGCTTCCACCAAACCTCTCTCAAGTTCATGATGTATTCCATGTATCTCTCCTGAGGAAGTACATACCTAATAATTCACATGTACCAAACATAGAGGTCGTACCACTGGAGCATGATCTTTCTTATAAGGAATAATCAATGTAGAATCTAGATTGAATAGGGAAATTGCTTTAAAACAATAAAACTCACATGGTCAAAATTTTTTGGTGAAACCATTGGTTTTAGGAAGCTATGTGGGAACTTGAGGATGTAATGAGAAAAATTATCCTCACTTTTTTTTAATAGGGTGAATAATTTTTAGGGAGAAATTTATTTTAAAGGGTGTAGAATATAACACCCTGATATTTTATGAAATATATTTTTTTCAAATAAATTTAAATTATTCGATAGATTTTATTACACACAACAATAATTTTTAACAAAATGAGACATACTATTAAAATAATATTATTTAATATGATGGTTATCATCTAGTTATTATAATGAAAAGTATTAATAATATTGACTAAATTATAAAAATATATGGTTTACACTTGTTTATAAAATGAATTCTTTGGTAACCCATTTAATTAAAAATGAAAATAAAAGAAATAATTTAAAAATATAGGAAATATTTTTCTTGAAAAACTAATTTTTATTTTAATAACATGTTTTATATAAATAAATTAAACAAATGAATTTTGGTGAATTATATTAATTAAATTACATATTATATAATAATAAATCCAATTTTACTTCTAAAAACTTTCTTTTTGTAAAAAGAAGTTTTGTCACATTTTTTCACTTATTTTAAAATTATTTTTTTTTTTGGAAATTTTTGAAAAAAAAATATTTGAAAAAAATAACTTCATTTTTGAAATAATCATTTCAACGTTATCTTACTATGAGATTTTTAAAATTTTCTGAATTTTTTTTTCAATGAATAGTGAAAATACTAATTTTTATTAAGAATTTCCTTTTTTTCATTAAAATCATTTAAAAACATAAAAATTGTCTTAATATGGGTTTAAAAGTAAAATTAGTTCAATTATATATTTATTAATCTAATTTAGGTAATTTTAATCAATTTTATATTGAATTTTGATATGAATTTGTTTTAAACTTTTGAAGATTTTCCCGTTGGGGAACCGCTTTTTCATCATGTTTATAGGTTTAATTTTAAATTTAAATTTTAGAATTCATTTAAATGAATTTTTAAAAATGGATTAAATATTTGGAATCAGAATAATTAACAATATATTATGTGTTCAACTTAATTTATGACCATAATGAATAGTAAAAACATTAAAAATTAATTATCATGGTTAAGGTTAAAACTGGTCTTTCGGTGGTTAAAATATAAATAAAAGGGATAAAATGACCTATAAACTTGTAAAAACCCATTGTATAGATATATATTTTGACCTTATCACAAATAATATTCTATAATGACCCATTTAGAACCTTATGGAATGTTATAAATGTGTGTACACTTTATTTGTTTCAAAAATACTAAGTGTATCCTCTCGCACACTTATAAAGGGACACTCCCTATCCTCTCATATATACACATTAAAAAACCATTAGTTAGGAAAATACCTACCAAAATACTATAATTAATTAACTCCCCAAATTATATAGTTATTTTTGAGATCACAAATCCAATCTAGAAAATATTTAGGTTAAACCTAATGAGGTTGGCAGATGAAGAGGTAATGTTTTTAACTATGGGTATTTGTTTTACTTATTCTTATATCACCTTAAAATATGTCCAAAAATGATAAAATAATAACAATATTAGATACCATATACTTAGATGTTATTATGTTAATTTATTAACCTAAATTCATTTCCTCTTCCATCAAATTGGATATAAAATCACCAGTTGTGTGTATGTCATACTACCACCCCGCAAACCCATGTTATTCATTTTTCATAACCAACTCTCATAAAAGGATATAAAGATATATTTAATGTTTATATATGATATTTATAATATTATTATACCTTTATAATTAAAATACCACACTATTTCATACCTCCAAACCCATTGAAAAACAACAACTTTTCTCGTGTGTACGGCAGACTACTGCCTCAAGAATCGATGTGATGTGTTTTTCATTTCCATTTTACTTGGATGGTAATGGGGATAGATTAAATGAATAAATATGATATTTTTAACATATTCATACTTATATAATTATGATATCATATATACCTTCTAACTCTCCATTATGTGGGAAAAAGATAGTCTCACTCATGTGTATGACAGACTACAGCCTCACGAAGCAATGTGATTTGTTCTTCACATACGATTTACATGGAAAGTAATAAGGATAGGATTAAATAACCATATGTGATATATATATATATATATGACATAAAAATTATTTTTAATGTTAATATATTATTTAACTTTTTTTATTTAAATCCACTGAGAAAATGGAAACAATGTTCATGTGTATATACGGTTTATCGTCTCTATGAACGTTGTATTTCATTTTCTATCTCTAACTTCTATGGATTAATATAAATACATATATACTGAATATATGTGATAATTTTATCATGTTTAACATTATTTATATGATTTATCCATGATCATATTAACATGACCAAAAATAACAAATCAAAATATGCATGATAAACAAAGTGGTTATTACCCAAAACATGATTTTAACACAGAATTATTAAAAAATAGGTAATAAAAGGTATTATGTAAATCATATATGTTTATATATACATATATGTATGGTTATTTAATATATTTATAATAAAATTATATTTATTATGCCTGATGTTCAAATGTGTATGAAGGAAGTTGAGACTTTATGTCATGGATTTTTGTCTCACTTTTTACCTTTGTGAGACACAATCCATATTCAACACCTCTTTATTTTATGTGGTATATATACCACCCAAGAATGAATTATATTATTATTTTACTGAAAATTATATGTATTTAAATATCCATGTTATTGTATCTATTTCATCGGATTTACAGTTCAAAATTTAGGAAATCTGTAACGGATTGTTGTCTCAATTTATCTTCTTAGAGACATATATTATGTTATGGTACTTATATTATTTTATTAGGTGTATATAAAAACCCATTTTTATGTAATATACTGAATTTATTTATTCTCATGATATTTTAAGTCTCATTTAATGTTATTATTTCAATGGTATTATGATTCAATGTTACCAAAGTGGTAAAGGTTTTATGATACAATCTCATTGTTTATGGATGTTGTTTTTGTTTATGCCCCAAATAATATTAAGATCAATATATCAAGAAACTCATGAATTTTATTCTACTATGTTTATTTCTTGAAAATATATGTATTTATTTAATTTTCCTCTCTTTATATACTCTGGATTCCAAAAGAATGTTTTTAAGAGGATAAATGTTTTCTCTCTCTTTGGTAAAAAACCCTTTTTCTTCTATATCCATGCTTTATAAAAATGTTTCCAAAAGTGTTCTAAAATTATATAAAATATTTATTAAAGTAATTTGAACTAATTTTTTACTTTTTATAAGTTTTTTGAAAGTAATCTTCATGTATTTTTCCAAACAATGCTCATTTGAATTTTACTAAAAATGTGAAAGGAATATTTGTTTTAAGGTACAAGGCATGAACTGTATTTACCACTATCATGATAACTAAATTATTTAAAGCATAGATTACAAGTTTTCAAGGTTTTTTTCAAAGAAAATTTTATCTTTAATATTTTTGAAATTTTTAGATTTGAAATAAATGTGTTTCAAAGTGGAAATGATATTTTCCACAACAAATGTTTGAAATGATTTTTAAAGATTCCTTTATAAAATTTATAATTAATAGAAAAAAATAGAAATACCTAGAGGTTGCCTTGTGAATCCTATTAGCGGAGCCCCAGCACCATGACCAGTGTGAAGCTTCTCCCATTTGTGAAACTGCCATGGAGGAAGGAGGTAGGATTCTTCGTGAACTGCTTTGACATTTGCGAAGCCGTCGCGAAGGAAGGAGGCGGGACGCTCCGCAAACCGCTTTGACGTTTGTGAAGCCACCATGAAGTAAGGATGCAGGACACTCCACAAACCACTTTTATGTTTGTGAATCCACCTTGAAGGAAGGAGGTGGGATGCTCTGTGAACCGCTTTGATGTTTGTGAATCCACCGCGGAGAAAGTAGGCAGGAGGCTCCACGGTTATGAAAAAATGCCACATGTCTTCGTGCCGAGTGAGCTCTACTTCATGGCGCCTCTTACCTATAAATACCAAGATCCCCTTGAGCCCAAATGATGGATCCTCTAACCTTTCGCCTTCTTATCTCCCAAATCGTGAAACAATTTCTGCTCTGCGAACCATGATCTCTTCAAGGTACTTTATCATCGTGAAGTGCCTTTCCCTTTGCTGAAATTCAACCCTTCTTCAGAAAGGGATGCCTTTCACAGAGCCCACAGGCCTTCGTGAAGGAAGGGGATCCCCAAGGGGACTCGGGTCTTCATAGAGCACTTATGATTCACGAAGTACCCTCCATGCACATGTGCACCCTATGATAAGGCAAGGTCATTGGGCTTTGCGAAGCACATTACTTCACAGGACACCCTTTCTTCGCAAAACACTACTCTGTGAAAGCCTTCCAACTTCGCAAAGCACCTTCCATATGCACCTATGCCCCTTTCCTAGGAATGGTCACCCAACTTTGCAAATCATACCTCTTCGTGAAGCTCCTCCACTATATGGAGCACCAGAGCTTCACATGATCCCTTTCTTTGAATTCCTTTACTTTACAATCCTCCTTTCCACAAAACCCTCTAGGATCATACGAAGTAACTTAAAAGTCCCTTGGTTGGTGCTTCCCTTTGTGTTTCATCACCTCATGCTTCTTCGCATAGGCACGCTAATGGCTATTTCTTATTCGCATAGCCACACAAGCGTGGAACCCTCATTGGACCACTCCTCGACACCCCCTAGTCATGACGTTGTTTGTGCCTTCCCCTCACCAAAGGGTGCCAGTTATTTAAGTCCTAGGGGTGCGGAGAAAACCCACCCCGTCAGAGATGCAAGATGTTAAATTGTCTAGCACCATCGTCCTCAACACATGACATTAAACTATGGCCTCACCCCATGCACTCTATGCGGGGTTCCCTGGCTGAAACATTATTTATGCATGCTCCTCTCCATAGGAGTGAAATATTACTCACATGGAATGAGATCATCTTCACTGGAGTGGTGCTTGTACATGGGGAAGGGTAGCCACCTTGGTGTAATCCCCTAGGATTTATTGCGGGAGGCAGCATCCCTGATCCTCCTCTCTTCTTCCATACCAAATCCCTATCCCATTAGGATTTGTCATAATTGGGCCTCCATCCTATAATAAGTCCCAATCTCCATCTCCATGGGCTGCTAACCATGTATAAGGCATTGTTTATTCTTTAGGTCACTGACCACGCATAAGCCCCACTCCACTTCCCACAGACGCACCTTTTGCGACGTGATCTTCTGGTCTCTGCTGCCTCTTATTTCTCACATAGAGTGTGACTCACGTGAGCTTAGAGTAAACAGTGACCATGACATCCTTTTTGGGAATCCTTAGAGAATAAGCCCCAAACACCCATCCCAAACTATGTGGACTTTGATCCTTACTAAGGCAAGGTATGTAGGAAGCATCCCTGAGGTTCAAGCCCAACACATACTTGGTACTGATCACTTCACGACAGTTCACCAAGCCACCACATCTCAAACTACGTAGACTTTGATCCTTGCTAAGGCATGGTACGTAGGAAGCCTCCCAGGGGTTCAAGCCCAACATCCATTGGTTCCTACCATCTTCATGTCAGTTCACAATGCCCCTCCCCGAACTAAGTGGACTTTGAACCTTGCTAAGGCAAGGTACGTAGAAATCCTCTCTGATGTTTAAGCCCAACACCTACTTGGTATCGATCACTTCATGATGGTTCACCAAGCCACCACATCCCAAACTATGTGGACTTTTATCCTTGCTAAGGAAAGGTACATAGGAAGCCTCCCTAAGGTTCAAGCCCAACATCTACTTGGTACCGATCACTTCACGATGGTTCACTAAGACACCACATCCCGAACTATGTGTACTTTGATCCTAGCTAAGGAAAGGTACGTAGGAAGCCTCCCAGGGGTTCAAGCCCAACATCCATCAGTTCCGACCATATTTGCATCAGTTCACAATTCCCCTTCCCAAACCACGTGAACTTTGATCCTTGCCAAGGAAAGGTACGTAGGAAGCCTCCCTGAGGTTCAAGACCAACATCCATTGGTCCCAACTATCTTCACATCAGTGCACCAATCCTCATTCCATAACTATGTTGACTTTGATCCTTGCAAAGGAAAGGTACGTAGGAATCCTCCATGAGGTTCAAGCCCAACACCTACTTGGTCCCGACCACTTCACGTCGGTTCACCTAGCCCCCAACACCTCCATTGATTCCTACCCTTTCACGTCAGTTCACCCTCATCCTGTATAATGTTAAAATGTAGTCCCCAATCTACAGTAAGTCGTTGTACCCCAGTTAGAGGTAAGTCGTTGCACCCTAATTAGCGGAAAGCCATTGTTCTCCATCTGACGATAATACATTGTGTCTCCAAATCAGCGGTAAGACGTTTTACCCAATTGAACGGTAATCCATTGTAATCCACTTTGTTGGGAACCACATCTTTGGTCCGTCCTAGTGGCATCAGACCAACACGGGCTACTAACCACGCGTAAGCCCCTACATATTATCGGGTTGTTGTTCTATGTGTACACCCCAATTCAAGACCATTACCTGGTCTTTCTCTCTAGCCTATGTGTTTCAAGAAGGTCATGTCCCAACCTAGATGTTCCACTTCTTTTGGGTCCCATCCACGCGTCCATTCTCACAGGCCGCCTTCTCAGGTGTCCCATCACCCCATCGAACTATACGGACTTTGATTCCCTGCTATGGGGATACGTAGGAAGCCTCTTAGAGACTCAAGCCCAACATCATTTCCATTCTCATTATGATTCCATCTCACTCCCCATCCCCATAAAATTCACTCAATCATCGATCACCCATCTTGATTCTTACCCGGACCACCACATCCTGGTGAGATCATGTCACCCACCCTCTCACTTCTTCTAGCAGTAATCGAGTAACTAACCATTAGTTAGCCTCAACATCAGTGTGTCCTCCGGGGATCGCACCCACCTGATCCACTCCTATTAGTGTTCTGATTAGTTTGATCCATCTTCTATAGATGTTAAACTAGCGACATACCCTGTGTTAAACATGGAAGATGAGGAAAACCACAAATACATGCATGTGGCATATAATTCCCCACATTTGACATGGGATGTCTCGGGCTTACGCTCCCTTGAGAAGCCCTATCATAAGGGGAAGAAACCCATATGCACCAGTGTCCCAACGTCCAGACATGCCAGTGATGTCGAACGTGAATACTCCTTCGACCATAGCTTGCTTCCCTAACTTGACCCCTTTGAATGTCCTGATAGAAGCAGGGTAATTAACCAGAGTCTATGAAGATATGGCACTGGGAAGATTTTCATGAACAATGTCTTAATATTTAAGGTATACCTAGACTAGGTGACAAGTTTTGAGGAGGAATCCACAGAAGGAGGAACTGACATACCATCATCCCATTTCGATCAAGGATAAAACTTCCCTAAATAAGAGATGGATGTCGCCCACCTTTGGAAAGCGGGAATGCAGGGCAAAATGTCAGTGCGTCCTCAATGGAGGGATGTGTGCCCCGGAAAAAGCATCGTAAATAGAAATGGTGAACCTGATGTGAAGGTCTTATCCTCAATGTGGAGATTAGTAGCGTTCGAGGCATCAGCAGACTAGCATGTTATCGGATCCAGTTATCTAGTGTCAGGTCCCACTAAGAAAATAGTGGGTCAGGCGTGAAACTCACTAGAAGTTGGGGTAGTTAAAATGTTGGACATCCCGATCTACAATGTTGTCAGCGTGGATCCCTCTTACCGATCATAGAAGACAGAATGGCATTGGGGCACTGGTCGTCAATTCACTTTTTCTTTCAGCATTAATGGGTTAATCTACCTGCTTTTTAGGAACCAAGCTACTGCATCAGGAATTCGATCACCAACCATCCACCAACGCAGGGGTAGGGGCAATGCCAATGCGGTAGTCCCACACGGATCCACCACTTATGAGATAGTCTCCACACCCACAACCATTGGGTGCCCACACCCCATCTCCTCGTCTAAATTCATTCAGCAAAGGGTGATCAACGACCTCATCTGCTGGTACGAGGAGGAGGGGATTATCCCGACGCGGGATATGGCCCACCAGGATCTAGAGGAATCTGCGCCACATCACCACCGCTGCCCCTAAGGGTTGTGAATTAAGCCACTTCTCCCCACACCAATATATAATTGTTTCGGGAGCCTCTACTTGAAATGCCTTGAGGACTCCCTCCCCTGCGCCGATGAGGTAGGGGATGTCTGGGTCATCCCAACCAAGGTCCCATTTCAGGGGATCCCGACGAGGGCTCCCACGAGGCCACACAAGCACCTCCACCCAACCTTATAGGCTGAGGAGTAGGTAATCCATGTGCATGCACCACCGGACCCGGTCTGTCTGACCCGACGCTGCCGTAGGGCACGGGCTGAGGAGGATGCCTGCCAAGGGGCGTCAACGTCAACGACAACCGTGGCTCATTCCACAACTGATGTGTATCATCGGTTCACTGTCTATTACAAGTAGAGGAATGCAGATATCTGGCTCGGATCAAGGCCCCAACCTCCCCACGGGCAGACTGGGTCAACTCTCTTGGCTGCCAGTGCAGGTAGTGCCCACCGCGGGCCGACCAGCAGTGATGACGCCCAGTATGGAGGTCCTCCCCATACCGCCACCATTGAGAACGTGGGTCCTCCCCGCTCCCAATCTAGGAATGGAAGTCTATCCCATGCCACCTTCAATCTGAATAAGGGTCCTCCCCAAGACAACAACACTCAGTACGGGAGTCTCTCCCATGCTCATCACATCGGGTATGGAGTTTTTCCTCATGTCGCAGGCCTCAAGTGTGGAGATGTTGCACGTTCGGTCAACCTCTAGCCTGGGGGGCCTTCCCATGTTCTCAAAACTACTGGAAAAGGTCCTCCTCGCCCCAGTGGTCGGAGAAGTGAAGGTCAGCCTCGCTTTATCGGCACCCAGCACGGAGGTCCTACTCGTGTTCGGCTTGACCAGTACAAGGATCCTCCTCATGCTAACACCACCTGGGGAAACAAGCATGGAGGCCCTACCTATGCCTCCACTAGCTCTAGTAGGGGTCCTACCCGCACCGGAACTTCCCTCGGAAATTCCATCCACACATCAGCTAGCAGACACGAAGTTCCTCCCCGTGTTCCTTTTGATATATGTCCAGGTGCTCCTCACACCCCGGCTTAGTCAGGAAAAGGCCCTCTCCACCCCAGTACCAGTTCGTCCAAGAGTCCTCCTCCTTCTAGAAATCAACCTTGTCCTGAAGATCCATTCTGGGGAAGGAGGGAAGGTCTTCGCCGCCATAAGAAGAATTCTGGGAGGATTCAGACAGATATTAAATTTGTCCACTTCTCATATTCCGAAGTGAAATACAATTCTGCGATGGAACCCTCCCCTTGGTCCTCCGTGTCAAGGATCGGGGTAGGAACAAGGTGCATCAGCCTCATCCTCCTAGAATGTGAGGTCCACTGGATCCCTGCCTCCCTCCATAGATATATCCAGGAGGAAGAAGATTTGGCGTCTCCCTAGGGTCTGGCCATGCAATCGCCACCATCATCACTAGTAGCTCCCTCCACCTAGACCAAAGATTACAGATAATTGTTTTGGGGATCAATGGTAGATGAGAAGTAGTAGGGTCCCCTACCAACACCTTCAGTCGTTGTGCCAGAAACCCCGGTCGTCATCCCATCTTATCTCAACGTTGTGGCCAGGTCATTGCACTCTTCATAGGATAGCCTGAGATACGGCAGCTTATCAGCCCGCTCACTGTATTCTCCACCAGCCAGCCCACCATCCTAGCAGTCTACTTTGGTACCGTTGTCAGTTCCTCAGCCACATCTAGTTGATTAATGGGGAAATCAAGGGCCAGACCCTGAATTCGAGATGAAGAGATTATGGGATATTCTCATAGTATACCACTTTCATGAGATGTTTTGTCCTGTTGTAGCACCAAATCTCAATGCATTGGAACCCCTCACCCAAGAGGAAGTTGAGTGTTTTCGTAAAACCATCTGGGCGATGCACTTTCTCCTTCATCACCAGTGAGTGGATTATCCCCAAATACAAGTGCATTTCAAATACATTGACAAACAATTTCATCTGGTTAATTTGGTCGTACTCCCTGTGGCTCAGCGCCCTGAGTCATTAGGGCACTGTAGGTCCCTCCAGCAACGATGCATTCAGAGTTTCAAAGTACTATGCAGGATTATCAAGGAGGCTTCACCCCCCCCCCCCACGTACAAATCCATGGCTAGGGGTAGTATGTTTCCCTCCTCTTCAGTCCTATCTGGTGGCAGCCCGACTCTCTAGGCTATATTGAGGACATTCCCCCGGGTAGAGTTGTGGTTAACATGACCAACCTATTGTAAGGGGAGAACGAGATGGAGCTCCTTGACGGGGACCTCCCCCCTAAGGGCATGCCACAACTATTGGATATTTTGGGAAGGGTTACTCACCAGTAGAGGAATCTGATGGGTCTCCCTATACCCACTAAGGCATTAGTTCTCATCTGGAATCCCATAAAGTGTAAAGAGAATCTCAGAGCCACCCAAAACTCTGACCCATCTGAATCAGTGCCGAAGATGAAGGAAGACCCTGGAAAAACCACATTGCATCAATAGCTCGCGGAGCACAAAAAGATAGTTGATGACCTCCTTGATGAATGAGATGTGGAGCAATGACCAAATTATGGAAATACTCGACCAGTACAATAGGGTAAGATGCAGCTTCCCCCC
This sequence comes from Viscum album, assembly GCA_963277665.1. Classification (NCBI taxonomy): domain Eukaryota; kingdom Viridiplantae; phylum Streptophyta; class Magnoliopsida; order Santalales; family Viscaceae; genus Viscum; species Viscum album. Next base: position 685,674,951 of record OY728159.1, on the reverse strand, counting down.
AATGAATTTCCTCTGAGTGACCTTGAACATCATGCCCACGCAGACAGGGTAGAGGCCGGAACATATGGAAAGAGGGCTCGATATGTGTTTCCAAATCCACCCGAGCGATGCAATAATCCTCGAGACCCAGCTCAGGTTCCCCCAGCTACTCCACAAGTCACCCCACTAGCCTCTCCACGATCCGCAGAGCTTGATTATCACGTTGAAGAACCCGCCAATGCACTGGTATTTAGGGATCCTCATCAAGATAAGAACCCCCCTCCCAGATGATCTAATGGCAGCACTCATCGCTCACCTCGAGGTGTTGGAAACGCGACAAGTGGCACTCCTACCTAATGGTAAGCCATATCCAGCGTGGGTGGATGATATACCATAACCCCCAGGGTTTCATAAATCCCATATTCTCCCCCCTTTAATGGGACGGGTGACCTTCTGCAGTATTTGACCCACTTTATTTAAAGGTGTGGACCCATACATAGGACTCCAGTGAAACAAGAGGCCTCCAAACTCTAGTGTTTCATATAGACACTGAAAGGGCCTATGTTCGTCTGGTACAGCCAGCTACCCATCGGGTCAGTAGCAGGCTGGGAGGATCTTCGTAAGCAATTTTTGTACCGGTTCAGCTCTACCACTTGGAAGACAAGTATCGCAGACCTCTTCAAGTGAAAGTTGAGGCCTGATGATCGCGTCGCGGACTTTATCGCCCGGTGGAAAGGGATCACATACTCCCTTGACATGCCACTGACTTAGGAGAAACTACTAACGATGTGTGTGGGGAATTTCAAGATAGAACTGGTCCCCTCTCTGATCACTCAGAACTACCCCGGAGGATTCTGAGACTTCACTGATAAGGCCCAGTTCCTAGAAGAAGCCTTGAAACATGCTAGCCAAGCACACTCGTTGCCTACCGCAATCCCCTTAAGGAGGGCCACCAGAGCCGATCCCACCACGGTGGCCCAAATAGAGGCCCCCAGAAAACTAGAATTACTACCAATGGAGCTGCCTCCGCAGCCTCGCAGAGGCCCTCCACCACAGGCGCAACCTCCAGCCCAGCAGCGTCTGCCTCAAAATTGGTAGATTCCCCCACGTAACGTGACGCCACCTCCCAGGTGGGATATCCAAGCTTCACCTCTTCGATAGGATCCTCCATCCCCTCGTCAAAATCAGCCTCCCAGGGTCCGCTTCTTGGACAGAAGAAACCAGACCTACTCGTTCCATGAGGCTCAGGTTCCCAGCTATTTCTAAAGCACCTTGGAACAGGGGATTGTATGTTTACATGAATGTAGGAGGCCAGAAGAGTCAAACCTCACAGACCACCCCAACTACTACCCTTATCACCAGATCCTGGGGCACACCCTCAAATAGTTCTATGTGTTTAAGGACTGGGTCCAAGACCAGGTTGACAACAACAAAGTCAGGTTGGGCCCAGCCCTGGCACAAGTGGCATATGTACTTGTCAAGCCCGATAGCGGCAGTGACAATAATGTTGAGTGGCAACGGGTCCCCAAATGCAAGTCCCAGAAGTACGATGACTAGATGGACTGTAAGGTGGTCTCTAGTTCCCATGGAATTATCCATTCATGCCTGAATCGACCCGAGCCTTCAGAATCCGCTGCGTCAGCCGTAGCCACCACTTCTGCATCGTCGTCTCAGCCATCCTCTTCCCAGAAGAAAAAGCATCGATGGTGCAAGGGAAAACAAAGCCCCTCACCAATTCCATTGTCATCCCATACCCTTGGTGACTTCATGCCCCCAGATATGGTGATTCCTCCCAGAATTCATCCAGTAGTGGAAGATTCTTCAAGTGATAGTCAAGGGTACACTTCAGTTAACACCGACAAGCTCGTAAACCCCTACACGATTCCTGATGATGGGGAGCGCCAGATGGATCTCCCCAACGTCCCCAGCCAACACCAGCGTCGGTGGAGTCGTGGCTATATGGGTCGTTGGGGCACCTCAGTTAGCACTTCTATAAAAGTTGTACATGCCACTGAAACCAGAAAGCAGGCCCAGTGTAGAGCTCAACACAGGAATCCTTCTCATCTGTTGCCATCAAGCCCGCCTTCGCCGCCGTTTATGGTACTAGCTCAGGCAGAGACACCCGAAGCCTCGGCGTGATCAGCCACACTCCACTACGGACCGATCTCAGTTAGCTATCTCCCATATGATAATCGCTCCACATGATTCGACTAGTGAGAAATGGGACATTCCCAACACCAGTCAGCCGTTAGTTCAACCGGTAGGGCCCACCATACCTCTTGTCACAGAGTAACCTTCTGTAAGAAGATTCTTTCACCTGGCATAGAAGTATGATGTCCTCAAGAATATTTTTAGCATTCCAGAAAGGATCTATATTCTCGAGGTCCTTCGCCTATCTCTAGATTAGGGTGTAATTTTGGCCCGGCGGCCCGATAGGCCCGGCCCGATAGGCCCGGCCCGAGCAGCCCGGCCCGGCAAAGCCCGCATCGGGCCAGGCCGGGCTTGGCCCGCAAGTTCAGCGGGTCAGGCATGGGCCTTTCCAGGCAGGCCCGCTGGCCCGCCTGCTATAAAAAATATAACGGGGAACTGCAGGTAGGGGGATGGTAGGGGGATTTGATCCCCCTACCTCAAGCTCCCAAGGCTGCGCCTGGACCAACTGGTCCAGGCGCTGCGCCTGTAAATTAATTACAGGTCTATGTATATATAGATATATTTATATATATATATATATATATATCTGGATATATCTATCTCTATATACATATATCTATATATACATATATCTATATATATATATATATATCTATATTTATATATAAATATATGTATATATATAGATCTATTTATATATATATATATATATCTCAATATCTATATGTATATATCTATCTATATATACATATGTATATATATATATATATATTAATATATATATCTCTATCTCTATATACATATATCTCTTTATATATCTGTATATATACATACATATATACATACATCTATATATATATCTACCTATATATCTATCTATATATACATGTATCTTTATACATTTACATTTATATTTATCTATATATGTATCTATATATGTGTGTGTGTGTGTGTGTGTGTGTATTTCTATCTATATGTGCATATATCATTATATATTAACAAAAAATGATATTATATATATACATATAATTATTATTATGTATAATTATAATGTTTGTATAAATATATATATACAATGATATATAATTATATATATAATAGTTTATATATATAAACAAAGCCATTAATAATATATATCAATTAAGTGTGGTTTTTAAAAATCCATTAATAATATGTGTGTGTGTGTGTGTGTGTGCGTGTGTGTATATGATTTAATATAATATATATATATATAAACAAAGCTATTAATATATATATATATATCAATGATTTAATATTATATATATATATATAATAACTCTTTGTATATTAATAAAAAAATAAGTGTGGTTTTTAAAAATCCTTTAATAATATATATATGTATGTATGTATGTATATGTATATGTATATGATATATATATATATATATATCAATGATTTAATATAATAGTGTATATGTATAAACAAAGCCATTAATAATATATATCAATTAAGTGTGGTTTTTAAAAATCCATTAATAATATATATATATATATATATATATGTATATGTATATGTATATGTATATGTATATGTATATGTATATGTATATGTATATGTATATGATTTAATATAATATATATATATATATCGATGATTTAATATAATAGTGTATGTATATAAACAAAGCCATTAATAATATACATCAATTAAATGTGGTTTTTAAAAATCCATTAATAATATATGTATGTATGTATGTATGTATACGTATATGTATATGATTTAATATAATATATATATATATAAACAAAACAATATATATATATATATATCAATGATTTAATATTATATATATATAATAACTTGTTGTATATTAATAAAAAAATAACACACTCGCCTAATGATGTTCGTGCAAGTCCCTCAACTTCATTAATTTTTTTAAGTACGTTGCAACATGCATAAATTATATATACTATACATATATAAATCTATTTAGAAAAAAAAATAACTCACCCAATGATGTTCGCGCACACCCCCCAATATATATATATAAACAAAGCCATTAACTCACCCAATGATGTTCGCGCACACCCCCTAATTATTTTTTTACAATTTTCTCATATTATATATATATATATATATAATAACTTATTACATATTAACAAAAAATAACTACTCACTAAATGATATTCGCACACCCCCAACCTCATTATTATTTTTTTAATATGATAAAACTTTCATATATTATATATACTATATATATATATATAAATTTATTTAGAAAAAAATTAACTCACCCACTGCTGCGCACCCGCTAAGGGTGTAATTTCAGTCCAGACGGGGCTGGGTCGGGCCTGCCCTGCAAAAAAATTAAAAAACGTTTAAAAAAATGTTTTAAATTAAACAAATGCTAAAAAATACTTTTAATAAATAAGTTAAAAAAATAAATGTAGAAAAACGTTTTAAATAAATGATAAAAAACATTTAAATAACAATACTTTAAATTCACCACTCACTGCTGCGCACCCCCCAATAACTCATTATTATTTTTTTAATTTGTACATAATATATATAAATTCACAGACATGTATAAATCTATTTAAAAAAAATAACATATTCACCCACTGTAAAATGTTTTTACAAAAAACGTGTAAAATGTTTAAAAAAATACATGTAAAAAATATGCGTTCAAAAAAACTTTTTAAAATAAAAGTCTAAATATAAATGTAAAAAAACGTTTTAAACAAGTGTTAAAAAATGGTTTAAATAAAAATGTTTAAAAAAAAATTAAAACAAACATTTAAATTAATTTTTTTAAAACAAACACTTAAAAAATACTTTTTACATTAAAATGGGAAAAAAAGTTAAATGTTTTAAAAAAATACTTGTAAAAAGCACGCGTTTAAAAAAATTCAAAAATGTTTTAAATTAATCATTTAAAAATAAATGCAAAAAAACGTTTTAAAAAGATATAAAAAAACAGTTTAAATAAAAATGTTTAAATAAAAAATACTAACAAACGCTTAAAAATTATAAATAAGTTAAAAAAAATAAATGTAAAAAATGTTTTAAATAAATGTTAGAAAACCGTTTAAATAATAAGGCTTTAAACTCACCCACGGCAGCTGCGCACCTCTCAATATTTTTTTTACAATTTGCAAATAATATATATATGTATATATATAGACAAAAAACATATTCACCCACTGTAAAATGTTAATAAAAAATAAAATAAATGTTTTTACAAAAAACATGCATTTAAAAATAAATGTAAAGAAACATTTTAAATAAATGTTATAAAAATGTTTAAATAAAAAAAAATTAAGAGGCAATTATTTTGAAAATAATAAAAGCCCACCACAGCCCGATTTGAAAAAGCTCGGCCCGGCCCGATGGTTTGGGCCGGCCCGAGGCCGGGCTCGGGCCGCCTCATGGGGTTGTTCGGGTCAGCCCGGCCCGACCCGAATAGTGGTCAGCGGCCCGACACTTTGCATGGCAGGCCCGGCCCGGGCTGAAATTACACCCCTATCTCTAGATATGTGTGAAGCCCTCGTCGAGGCTTTAAGAAGACCCCTCCAGTTTGATATGGACGTAGTAGCTGCAGATGCCTTTCATACTGAGGTAGTCATGAATGCTGAATGTTAGGCCATTAACTCATTCTTTGAAGAAGATGAAGGTTCTCCCATACAGGGGCACATTCGCCCACTGTACATCACTGGCCACTTCAATGGCGTGGAGATTCGTCGTCGCCTTGTTGTTACGGGTTCTGGGATCAACATAATACTGACCTAGATGCTTTGAAAAATTGGGCTATCTGATGATGATCTGACTCCCTCTGACCTAAAAATCCAAGGTTATGATAGGAAGAAAAAGACACTGGTTGGCAAGATCCACCTAAAAACCCAGTTCAGCAGTCTGGTAGCCAACACCGAGTTCAAGGTCGTTTCGCAGGACACTGCTTACAATGCATTGATGGGAAGGCCATGGATCCACCTCCACATGGCGGTTCATTCATCATATCACTAGTGCCTCAAGTACTCCCTTAATGGTAGAGTGGGCATACTCCAAGGTGATATGTCTCCCTTTTCCTCTTGTGAAGCCCAATATCTAGATGTTGACTATTACAAGAGAAAAGACAAACAGATTTAGGCCAACGAAGTCAAGCCCGTTGTAATTGCGACCAACCTGTGGGAAAGCCTAGATGACGCCTACGTCTTCCCGATCCATCGATTGGAGGCCATGACCCCTGATTTGGGGAAATGATTTTTTTCTCTGGTGAAAGGGGGAACCACATTCCCAAGTCCAAGTGACGTTGGGAGATCACCTCATATTCTTATACGAATTAGGACTCGGTGATCCTTGAGCCCCCTACTCCCATAAGGTATCGAGATGTCCGCCCCATTGCAATGAAAATACGTCATACTTGTTTATTTCTCCAAGTTGTAATTAACTGGATCAAGATAATGTGCCACTATTACTTTGATATCATCAAGTGTGGACACTTGGGTAGAAGACCTGGTGGGATTGGATCAATGAACTTCATCACTATGGTTTTGGTATCACAGGGATCTCTTGATGTAGTGTTCACTACCGCTTAGGCTGGTACCAGCATCTCATCGGGATATTTCAACTCAGAGGAAAATCCTCTCGCCAAGGATCCCTCATCCATAAGTAAAGAATAGAATTTATAGGATTCTCCCCCGCCTTTGAAGAGGGCGTCTCCGCCATGGTCGATGAATTGGTACATGCGAACCTCGGTAGCAAGGCAGACTCGAAACCCACATTGATCAGTGCCGCCATGCCCCTCGAGGAGAAAAAATGGTACATATACTTCATTAAAAAACACCATGATGTATTCTTCTGGAGTTATGGTGAGATTACATGACTATATACTCAGGTATTCGTCCACCGCCTTGGTCACCCAGCAAATCATTGTGGGTTTAAGCAGCCTCCCAGAAAGATGTACCCTTCTCATGGTTCCATGGTCAAGGCCAAAGTTGACAATCTCATCAGATCCAATTTTGTTAAGGAGGTCCAGTACCCCAAATGGCTAGCCAACATTATGCCAGTTAGGAAGAATAAAGGACATATCAGAGTCTGCATCGACTTCTGGGATCTCAACCATCAGTGTCTAAAGGATGATTTTCCCCTTCCTATGAAAGAATTTTTGATCGACGCTACAACTGGGTTCCAATCCCTCTCCTTCATGGATGGGTACTCCGGGTATAACCAGATCTAAATGGCCCCCGAGGATGAGGAGTCTACAACCTTCAAGGCACCACAATGTACTTTCTGTTACCAGGTCATGCCCTTTTTCCTAAAGAATGAAGGTTCCACCTATCAGCAGTCTATGCATCGCATATTTAAGCCGATCCTCGGAACATTGGTGTAATGTTATGTGGATGACCTAGTAGTCAAATCTTTCCAGTGCCAATACCATCTCAAGGACCTTGAGAAAGTGTTCGGCTTCCTCTGTTCTCATCACCTAAATATGAAACCATTGAAGTGTGAATTTGGGGTCACCTCTGGAAAGTTCCTTGGATTTATAGTCAGATACAGGGGCATCGAGATTGACCCGGAGAAGATCAAGGCCATCAGCCAGATGTCTCCCCCAAGAAACATTTGGGAACTTTGAGGCTTCCAAGGCCACTTTTCCTACATACGTCGATTCATTGCGAATTTGGATGGAAAGTGTAAGCCCTTTTCTTGGATCATGATGAAAGGTATTGTTTACCAGTGGTATGAAGAATGTCAAACTACAGTCAAGGAAATCAAGCAGTATTTTCTCCAGCCTTCAGTCTTGATGCCACCCATCACCGGGAAACCACTATTCATTTATGTGACCGCCCTGGAATGATCCCTTGGCACCCTTATCGCCCAAAAGAATAATGGGGGAACTGAGAACAGTCTTTACTACCTCAGCTACATGATCCTCGATACAGATAACAGGTACTCCCCTATCGATAAAAGTTGTCTCGTACTCATATTCACAGTATAGAAACTGCAACATTACCTTTTACACCATGAGGTATAGCTAGTATCCCGAGTAGATCCGCTGAAGTACATCATGAACCTACCCATGCTGACATGCCATTTATCTTGGTGGGAATTAATTCTCCAGCAATTCGACAACAATTTTGTTCCTCAGAAGTCCATTAAGGGGCAATCATTGGAAGATTTACTTGCTTCCCAACCAGATCCCACGGATCAGTCTCGGGACCTTGATTTTCCCGATGAGGCAATCCTCTCGATAGACCAGGTCATCCCGTGTTGCCAAATGCACTTCGATGGTGCTTCCCGGATCCCCACCGATAGAAGGTTCAATGACCCCATATTCAACAGAGTAGGCCTGGGTATCATCTTCTTTACCCCAGCACAAGCCGTTCTACCGCATTCATTCCTATTATTAGAATGTTTCACCAACAATGAATTAGAATATCAGTCTCTCATTAATGGCCTTGAGCTGGCCCTTAATATTGGCGTGCCCCATTTTCATGTGAAAGGGGACTCCGAACTAGTAATCAAGTAGATAAATGGTGACTATGTCATTATAAATCCATAGCTCGTACCATTTTTGGAATGCACTCTCCATTTAATGGCCTAGTTTCCATCTCATCCAGAAGTTACTCATGTCCCTCGATCTCAGAACGGTCGGGCTGATGCCCTAGATAGCCTAGCTGCATCACATGCAGAGTCTGAAAAGGATAATCTTATTATCCACATGGCACACTAGAGATTCATTTCTCTCATCACTCCAGATGACGATGACATCCCGCAAGTAAGCCACCATACCATCGGTGCCTCCACGTTAGGTCCCCCAGGTCCCCCAGATGTAGTGATTGAAGTGACTCCCAGTTTGAGGATACCCTTGGTTGAATACCTTCAACATGGTAATATCCTAGCAGATCGGGCTGAGCACGAGCGAATATGATGCCGCGTGTTAAAGTTTACCCTCCAGGACAGTCCGGTTCGTGATCAGATCCTCTGCAAGCGCGGGTTTAATGGTGTTCTCCTCTGTTACATCTAAGGAGTCGAGATTTATTAGGTCATGCAGGAGGTTCATGTAGGTTCCTGTGGTGGCCATCAGACCGGGCCAAAGCTATCTCACCATATTTGAAGAATGGGGTATTTTTGGCCCTCTATGATCCATAAATGCATCGAGTTTTCCAAGAGGTACCATGCATGCCAAATGCATGCCAACTTTGTGCATCGACCATCGATGCCTCTCCACACTACCAAGTACTCTTGTCCCTTTGCGGTCTGGGTACTTGATGTCATGGGACATATCCTTCGGTGACATCGCGCCAGTGTCATTTCATCCCGACCGCTACATATTTATTTTCCAAGTGGGCAGAAGCGGTTCCACTCAAGGAGATAAATCCCATTCTATTGTTAACTTGTGAGCTCCAAAATCATCTATTGATTCAGATTCCCTCACCCCATCCTCACCAAAAACGGCATGAACTTCCGGGTGGCCGAGTTGAAGAAATTGTACGCCAAGTACAAAATCCGTTCTAACAATACCTCTCGCTACCACGCACAAGAAAATGGGAAAATCGAGGCATTAAAAAAACTCTCTCTAACATTTTGCAGAAGATGGTTGGTCATAACAAGAAGAGTTGTCCAGATAAGATCCCCAACGCCCTTTGGGCCTATCAGATGACGACTCTCAATTCCACATAGGTGAACCCATACTCCCTAGTGTACAGAATAGAGGTCGTCCTGTCCATAGAAATTCATTTTCCTTCATTGTGCACAACTATCTATGATTAGAAAGCACCAGATAAAGTAGATGAAATATGTCTGGCTAATTTGGAGGTGCTCGACAAGAATAGGCTTCACTCCCTGCACAATCTGGAAAGGCATCAGAACAAGATATCTAGAGCTTTCAACAATAAATTTCACCTCCGCTCCTTCTTGCATGGTGACTTGGTATTGGCCTTGAAGACATCGATGATACCTGGTAGGAAATCACCCAAGTTAGATCCAAAATTTTAAGGGACTTACATCATTCACAAGGTCTATAATAATGCCACATACTCCCTGGTTACCATGAATGGTGAGTGTATAACTCCTCCCACCAATGCCAAGTTCCTCAAGCAATACTTTTCCTGAGAAAATATGGTCCTGCATGACCTTAAATTTCTATGTTCCACATGACATTAAACTGTATGTCATCCCACATGACATTAAACTGTATGTCGTCCCTCATGACGTTAAACTATGTGTCATCCTGCAAGATGTTAAACCGCAAGAACTATATATGGCTTGATTCCCATCCTTATGGGATACGTAGGAATTCTAGGACGCTTCATCATGAGTCCATCCACAAGAATCCTCTTTGACTATCCCCCTGGGTATAGTTCTCTGGGAGGATCTCACATGGTGTCATGTAGGCTTCCTTATCCCCACTCATGTCAGGATTACAATGATTTAACTAAGTTCCCTCCCTCATTCTTCTCTCCTCCCACGTCCTCACCGCATGACGCTAAACTACATGGCCTTCAGAACTATGTAGGGATTGATTCCCATCCTTATGGGATACCTAGGAATGCCTGGAAATTTCATCTGTAGGACCAACCCCAAACTTCAAGACCTCCCATTGGGTCAAAACACATGGGGTGGTGCAGGCTTTGTCCTCATTCACGTCGAACTCATAATGACCATACCATGTTTCCCTCCCCCTGAAAATATCCACCTCTTCTGCTGTCCAGCTTGACTTGAAATTTCACGGGCACATTTATGATTCACATACTCCCTGTACTTGGGCATTTCATTACCTTTCATTCTCGAAAGGACCCCCAAATGGCATGGATGCTTGGACCAAGGGCTCTCCTACCATTACGGGCCAATGTCCTCGAGGGTTTCGAAGAACAAATTGATACAAGTCCTGCATTGTGAATATGGTCATCGGTTGATGCTCATTTTTCTTCCCCATTACAGGTCACACAATATGGATGTTGTGTTTTGAATCTGGTTAACAACTATCCATTTTATTTGTCACCACCCCCATATGTCCCAAACATTGAGTGTAGTGGTTCATTCTACCCCGTTATATCTTCAAGCTGCGATATACCTCAGGTGATTCCAGCTATCAGACCATTATATGATGGGTAAAGCCTAGTCTTACTCTTTTTTTCTCACACTGATCATTACTTATGTGGGCTTAGGAGCTATGATGAGGCAATGCCCGCATGAGAGGTCATGTGGCTATAGTTGGCTGGGATGCCCGGCCTCAGGTCCCTCAACCCTTTCAGACCCTTGGCCCAGTTCTCATTTAGGATTGTGCAGTGTGGTATGGGCTCACATCCTTATTCATGTCGGGCTATTTTTCCATGTAACACATATCCCCATGAGATATCCCTTCTTCACTTATCACCCTTTCCACAAGCATGGGCCCTGTCATGCTTTGCGGGCCTCATCATTTGGGTTTCCATCATCTTATATATCCAAAAGGACCCCCGAACATCATAGGTGCTTGGACCAAGGGCCCTCCTACCATTTTGGGCCAACGTCCTTGATGATTTCGAGCAACAAATTGATACAATTCCTGTGTTGCGAATGCGGTCAATGTTCGACGCTTAATTTTTTTCCCCTGAACTCCAGTCATGCAAGGCCGAACACTGTGTTGTGAACCTGGTTAACAACTGTCATCTATTATTGTTGTCTCTTTTTGGTTTTCAATAGGCATGATGATTCACCCACTCCATTCACCTATCCCATGCATATGACATTAAACTAGGCATCTACGGTCCAAGCCCTACGACGCTAAACTAAGAGCACCACCGTCCTTATTGCATGACGATAAACTGCACATCATCCTTCTCTAGAACTATATGTGGCTTGATTACAATCTTTATGGGATACGTAGGACTGCCTGAATGTCTAGTCTTCAGGTCCAGCCCCATCTCTTAGAAACCTCCCTATCATCTTGGCCCTTTGGCCTGTGTTCTTCCAGGATAGGGGTATATGGTGTGGTATGGTATTATGTCCCCATTCACGTCGGGTTTGTAAAAACCATGCCACATACCTCTCTCCCCTAAGCGCCCTTCGCTCACTTTCCCTACAATCATCTTTTCGAGTCGGCTTCTCTTAAGTAGGGTCCCTCAACCCTCTTCAGTGATTCTCTAATGTGCCCAAGAGTACTTTTGTTCAGAACCTGGAGTGTCAGATTCTACCTGGACATTCTTTCACCCATTTTTTAGGCCTCGTGTTTCCCTTCATTTGGGATTTAATTATCTTTCACATCCGAAAGGACCCCCAAATGGCATGGATTCTCATCCCAAGGGCCCTCCTACCATTTCAGGCCAACGTTCTCGAGTATTTCGAGCAACAAATTGATATGAGTCCCACGTTGCGAATACGGTCAGTGGTCGATGCTCATTTGTTGTTCTCATTTTAGTTCACACTATAGGAATGTTTTTTTCAAACACGATCAACAGTTATCCTCCATCATTACGCCAACCCCATCAATATTTAAATGTTGGTTACATGATTCACATCATTTCCACCCCATCATGTCTAAGTGGAATTTTGACACTCTTGGTATTATCCCTCAGTGCACATTTTCATGTTAGGAGGTCAAAGTTGTGGTAATGCGTCATTCAGGGATCTGCACCAACTTCTCTTATACGTGTATCCCATGTGTTACAAATACCTCTTCTGCCCTTGTTTCCTACACTGAGTTTGACTCACATGGGCTTAGGGATTGGATCGAGGTTTGTGATTACATTAAATAGTTCTAATTCTCTATGGTCCAAGCTGTAAAGACCTTAAACTAAGATCTCTTAATACGTACTCTATTTAAAACTTTGTATGGCTTGATTCCCATCCTCATGGGATACATAGTAATGCCCCGACATCCCGTCTTTGGGTCTAGCTCGAGTTCCACTAATTTATCTCGTTTTTTATACCTTTTAGGCCCCAACTCTTATAAAACCATGTGGTGTGTCATGTGTGGGATTATGTCCTCATTTCACGTTAGGTTTGCAATAGCCACACCACGTACTCCCCTTCTAGGAGCTAGTCCGTCGTATCTCCTGTCCCGCATGACATTAAATTGTATGTCATCCTACATGACGTCAAACTGCACCCTAAGAAATACATATGGATTGATTCCCATTCTAATGGGATACATAGGAACACCTATACGCCTCATCCATAGGTCCAACATCATATTCTCTAACCTTTTCTGGCCCATTGGACTAAGGTTCCTTCCTCAGAATTATGCATGGTGTGATATGGACCTCGTCCTCATTCACGTCAGGTATGCTTTATCACGTCATGTGCATTCCTCCTAAACATACAAGCTATATGATGTTAAACTATGTCACCTGGTCCCATCACATGACCCTAAATTGTGACATTATCGTCCTGGCCGCATGACGAAAAATAGAACTGCATCGTGGTGTTCTCACTTGAGGGGACATCATGTTTGGTATCAGTCACACACCATACCATTTTTCAACGCCTGTATATGGATTGATTCTTGTGGTGATGCCTAGAATTCCCATTCTAGGTATATCACTTCACAAAAAAACACACATTCATCCTGAAGAACAAAAAATATATATCAAATGTCGCTTCTGTTAGTGCGTGGTCCAGACCTGCACGACCTTATCATCCCTGGAACTGATACCTTACCATGCCACATCAAGAACTATGTATGGCTTGATTCTCATTCTCATGGGATATGTAGGAACTCCCGTGCACTTTGCCTTGGGCCCAGCCTAACATTCGTTTTCGGTCCCTCGACCAAAAACCTCCCCAAAGAACACATGGTGATCTAGACTCCAGGTCCTCATTCAAGTCGAGTTTTATGATTACCTCACCATGTGTCTCCCTCATTCCTCACCCTCTCTGGTCTGATCTCTAATACCTTAAACTAAGATCTTTCTACGTCTTATCCACAAGGCGTAAAAAAATACATCCTGAACTACATGTGGATTGATTCCCATCCTCATGGGATACATAGGAATTCCCAAACATTTTGTCTTTGGGTCCAGCCTCAGGAAACTAAAATCTAGTCCCTTTTCTGGCCCCTTGGCCTGAACCCGTTCGGGGACACATAATGATATGGACTCCCACTATCCTCATTCACATCGGGATATGTGTCATGCCACGTGTTCTCATTCGATGTTATCACGTCCTCAATGCATGACTTTAAACTGCGACCCAGAACAAGTTCAGGATGTCCCTTGCTAATTATGGGATGCATCATATTCCTCGCTAGAGAGGTCTATTTGGAAGCATGTTTGATCCCTGATCAGATCGATGCGCCCAACTGATGTGCTTTCAACACGATGGCATAATTTCAAGAGTGTTGGACTTCATTATAACAACCCATCACTCCACCCTCCATGCTTTGTGCAGCCTTTATCTGAACCTTATTCCATTTTCACATCTAAAGGAACCCCCTAACAGTATGGATGCTCACCTATGGCTCACCTATTATCCTTGGCTAACATTCTGAAAGACATATGGATAACATTTTGAGTTAGTCCCCATGTTTCGAACATGGTCAGCGGTCGGTCCTCATTTTTTATCCCCAGTTCAGGATAACACAATAAGGATACTGTGTTTCAAACTTGGTCAGTAGTTATTCTTCATTATTATGCCACCCCCACAATGGTCTGAATGCTGGGTATTGTGATTTACACCTTCCATTCTTCTATGTTTAGATTTATTCTAACGCCCCTAGCATTACCCCGCTCATGCGCTAGATCACGTAGATGAAACTGGAACTTCGATTGTTATGAGACCTTCGTTCTCCAATTTGGCCTCTCCCTTTCTTCTCAGAAATCTGAATTGGTTGTTCAAACCCCAGATGCCTGAGGCTTGGTCGACACTCTTATATTTATATGGAATAACTTGGTGGTTATCCCTTGTTTCTCACATCAGGCCCGACCCACGTGAGCTTAGGGATTTATCACTAGGCATTTCACGAATATATCAGACATGCATAAAACCAAAATAGATGAAAGAACTCATCCATGCATCCAGAATAAATAATCAAAGCATGAAAGTACATTCAAAATTTTCATGCATTACATCACCAGAGGATCGAACCCTCCCATGGATGGGTTTACCCCATCAAAAGATCATTTTAGCTCCGCCACCCTTTGGCTTGTGAAGTCCAGGATTTTTTTTCACGTGTTTAGTTCCCACTCCTCCTTAGTAGAAATGGGGCACAGTTTGTCAGTCGCGACCTGGGTCTACTCCTCGTTGGTTCAGATGATGTTCATCACCTCATAGGATTGATTCATGCACTCTTCGTCCTCTGCTAGCTAGTCCTTCAACCGCGATATGAGCTCTGCTTGCACATTGAGGGAAGCAGAGTGCTCTTCCACCCAGACCTGCAGCCGTCAAATCTCATTTTCATCCTCCTTAAGCCTATTGATGTTCATCACTTTTCTCCACTACCATCCCACATCGAGGCCATAGTCATATTCCCAAATCTTCTCCACCATGATATCTCGGACGAGCATGTGAAGATGTTGGGCATACACTCCCCCGATGCATAGTTCACGCAGTCGAGACTGAAGCCTCCTCATCTGGTCTATCCATTTCACTTTAGGGGTGTCATCAATGAAGCATTTAATCAGATTACATGACCGACGACAGATGATTTTGCTATTATCTTCATCGGAGGTCATCTCGTCCCGATACGCAAGGTCGGCAGGCTCATACGTGGGGAGCGCCCACAAGAACTTGCCAGTAGGGTCCACATCTAGTGTTTGATCAGGTACAGTAGAACCCATGCTATCTTATCGATATTTATCATCAAATACTACCTCAATAATCTCAGGCTCTTCCCTGCCAACGGTCCCACCAGTGATTGGAAGTGCCGCAGCTTGGTCAGTCTGGAAATCCTCTTCCATGACCACCATCATTCCCCTAGGAAAGGCACTTCCAGGAGTCCCAACCAACCTTGCCAAGGAATCCCATTCCATTTGAAGAATTGTGTGCACCAAAAAGTGCACAGAAGCCAGTAAACCTGGTCAATGGGTGGCAATCATGAAATCTATAAAGGAGACTTACAAAGGTCAAATTGTCGGTCTCACTCTTGGGTTGTTACTGTGGGGACCCCAAGGCGTGTCCCTACATATAATGTTGGGAAGTTCGAAAATTATAGAAGAACCACCTCTAGTGTCCTAGCCCCGCTAGATGCAGTAATCGCCATAGCCGCGGGTGTAGATCCCGAAGGCCCCGCATCTGCATCTACTATAGGGTGGGAATGGGTTCTGTGTATGAGGCCCTCCTGCATAGTTTGAATATTGGTGAGGAGTCCAAAATGACTTGGAAGTAGATCCAAGGGAAAGGGATTATGATTTTACCTCAAGGGCCTCTATGAACTCCTCCAACTCTTAGTCAGAATCATTGACCTCACCTTCCTCCAAAGGGCTCCCTCTATCGGCTTCCTCCCCCCAGGAGGACTTGTTTGATTCTTTCGACATAGGGAAGCATTCCCTCAATTCAGCAGCCAACAACTATGGAGGGTCACACGATCTATAAACACCTTTACCTGATCTGTCATCGGACGTAGATCACCCCAGGAGTGCACAAAGTCCTCAATCTTGGCTAGGTATTGCTCCCCCTTCGCCGAGGACACTGCAAAACCAGCCCTAACAGGGCTGATCCCCGATAAATCCATCATGAGATGGTTTTGGTGTTTCCACATCATGGAAGGGCCGAGGAATTTTCTGTTGACATCCCAGATGTCCCAGGCCTCTAGGAAGACATCATTCTATGTCATGTCTATATGGCGCAGCTGCTTCCCCGGAGCCTGGGTGGATATCCTACAGAACCCCTTAGGCAGCCTCCCCTTCAGATAACTCTACTCTTCTGGGACCATCGGGTCCGCTGACACCGCTGGATCCGTTTCTATTGTCTCTCTATCAACCGGTGTAGGCCTCACCGCCACGGCAGCCCCACCACCATGGGATGTCCTCGCCGCTTTCCAGCCCTGACCTCAAGGTTGGGGAGGGACCCCGTCACTGGCCCGGATGGTTGGCCACTTCAGCATTTCCCCCAGGTAGGCCACCTCCCAAATCTTGGCATACTCATTTACCAACTCAAATACGGATGTGGTTGGAGGAAACTCATTCATCATCTTCCCATCTTCCCATGTGAACATGATCCACATCTACCTCATCACACATGGGTGCTTCATGTAGCGCACCCCCAAATAGACCTGTGGGGTCATTCATTGCATGCATAAAGAACTGTCTTTCAAATTGGTGCAGAGTGTATGGCTCACAGAGGGACTCGCGGTCCACCTTCACCACCAGGAATCCACCTCAAAAGGCTAGGAGGTAGGACCAATTCTCTTTCATTCTCTGGCCATCGTCAGTGAACACACCCGTCGGAAACAGGAATGGATGGAAATTGAACTCATCTACTTTCCAGACTTGGTTCCTCACCAACTATGAGGTCATCTTGATTGGGAATCTCCCCACCACATTTAGAATGGCTGAGCAGAAATTCAATTCATGAGGGGATATGGGGTTTGGATACTCATAGATACTCCTAACATGCACCGCTATCCACCCATATAGGAGGTGGAATGGCTTGCATATCCTTTGTGGCTTCTTCCCCTCACTAATATGCTACAACATCATGTACAGCTTGGAAAGAATCGGGATCCCAAGGTTGACCCTCCCTCTTGTCGCTAGCATGGATGCCATGATAAACGTTCTCGGTCGCACGCCCATGTTCGTGTCCCTCACCAGCAGGATCCAACCGCAGATGAGTGCCACGATGAATGCAGCCAACCAGACTATCGGTTGCTGCTTAGTGCTAACACTGAATCCCCAAGTTTTCCACTGACCGTCCTCCATGAGCTACCAGTACGAGTTCTCCTTGCCTCATTGATCCCCCTTTGGGAAAGTTCGAGACCTCACTAGAAACTGCCTATCTTCCAGAAAGTTCAGAAATTTCTTGAACCACCATTTGAAATGGACATATCTCATTGCATCCTTGTCCTCTCCCAACACCAAATCCATCAAAGACATCACCAGTGGTGGCATCTGCTATGGGTCTTCCCACACACTCATAATGGGGAGGAACTCATCATACATTTCCCCCAATATTGTGACCTATGAGATCTGATGAAGGTCCCATAAACCGGTGTCGACCTCTACATGGTGAAAATGGAAGGTATTGGTCCTCGATGACCATCGTCTCAGAAACTCTGGAATCAGATAATTTGGATGATAAATATGGAATTGAGAGGCCCAAGATGCCTTATACATTCCCTCTCTCCTCAGCTCTACCCCAAATTCTTCACACGAAGCACCTATCCAGTAGGCCCAAGCCCAGTCATCTGTGAAGTTTCTGCCCTGGCACAGATCTCACTCATTAGACCATCGCTTCTCTGGGTTCCTCAAGGTTTCCTTCAAGATGGTGTGATATAGCGAGGGAGATTCCTTTTTCTATAGTTTCTTCCCTTCAATGTTTTTTACATGATTGTATAGAAAATCAGCATTAACAAGTGTGAAGTCCTCCTGGGCATGGTCGCCAGCCGCCCCAAACCACTGGAGCTAACACGGTGTGCTCCTAAACCAGTAAGCTGGCTCATCCCTACTCGCTTCAGGGATTAAGACGTCATATCTCATGCCAAATCCATACAAAGGTAACCTCTTTCATAGCGGATAGTTCTTTTAGCCTTCCGATAATAGTGCCACTAGTGAATTGTGATCATAATGGATTCGAATGAACTCACCTAGACCCAAGTTTTCTGTCATTTCCTTCCTCTAGGAAGCATATGTATGGACCCCCTGGTAGCCTCCTGGTTGGCCATTTAGTATTTGGAACTTGGACATTTTTTGTTTGGGTTCGCGAAGCTCTTTGTCGGAGCTCATTTGAGGAGAATGTTCGTGGAGATCAGCAACGGAATGGAGGAGCCCTGCCCTGATCTTCAGATGCAAGCTGCAGAGCACACTATCGTGGAGTCAAAGACTCACTGTACGCCGCGAAGCAGAAGGCCCGATTCGCGGAGAGAAATCGCAGAGTATGCAGAGATTCACAAATAGATAGCGCTAAATTCCAAAATGCGGAGATGAGAAAGGAAAAAAGATAGGTCTGCCTCCCCTATTTATAGGTGAGGACCTCAAGTGCTTCATGGCGCATCCAATCACGGTGAGCTTCACAGCGCGCCCAGCTTGCGCATCGCCTCTCTACCTCGCGAGCCTTCTTCGCGATTATTCTTCACGATTAACCAGGGAATTTTTGCGATTGACCCTCAGACTTCGACCCTCAATTCTCCTCATATCCAAGTCTTGGGGGGGGGGAATTTGTTGGCACCAAAATTTAGAAAGAATAGAAATAAAATAAAGCCCTAGAGGCTGCCTCGTGAAGCCTGTTCACAGAGCCCCAGCACCGCGACCAGCGCGAAGCTTCTCCCATTGGTGAAGCTGCCACAGAGCAAGGATGCGAGAGGCTCTATGAACCAGTTTGACATTTGGGAAGCCTCCACGAATGAGGTAGGATGATCTGTGAACTTCTTTGAAGTTTGCAAAGCCACCACGAAGGAAGGAGGTGGGGTACTCCACGAATCGCTTTGACGTTTATGAAGCTGTCATGGAGAAAGGAGGCCAGAGGCTCCATTGTTACAACAAAATGCCAAGTGTCTTTGTACCGAGTGAGCTCTTCTTCATGGCTCCTCTTGCCTATAAATACCAAGCTCCCTTGGACCCCAAAGCACGAATCCTCTGACCTTTCCCCTTCTTAGCTCCCAAATCGCAAAGTGATTTCTACTCTATGAACCATGAGCTCTTCAAGGTACTTCAACATCGTGAGTGCCTTTCCCTTTGATTAAATTCAACCCCTCTTTTGCGTATCCCAGAGGCCTTTACGAAGGAAGGGGATCCCCAAGGGAACTCGGGTCTTCGCGGATCACTTATTCTTTGCGAAGTACCCTCCATGAACATGTGCACCCTATGCTAAGGCGGGGTCACTGTGCTTCGCGAAGAACATTGCTTCGTAGTGATACGCTTCACATGACACCCTTGCTTCTCGAAGCACTGCTCCACGAAAGCCTTTCCACTTCGTGAAGAACCTTTTATATTCACCTATTCCCCCTATCTAGACATGGACACCGCACTTCACGAAGCATACCTCTTCACGAAGCTCCTCCACTATATGGATCACCAGAGCTTCACACGATCCCTTTCTGTGAACTGCTTTACTTTACAATCCTCCTTTCCGCACGACCCTCCAGGATCGTGCGATGTAACTTCTAAGTCCCTTGGGTAGTGATTCTCGTTGTGTTGCTTTGCCTCATTCTTCTTCGCATAGGCACATTAACGACTATTGGTTCTTCGCATAGTCACGCTAACGTGGACCCCTCATTGGACCACTCCACTACAACCCCTAGTCACGGCGTTGTCGGTGCCTACCCTTCAAAAAGGTTTAAAGGTTGTTAGTTATGTAAGTCCTAGGGGTACAGAGAGAACCCACCTTGTTAGAGATGCAGGATGTTAAAATGCCAAGTGCCATCATCCTCAGCACATGACGTTAAACTATGGCCTCACCCCATGCACTCTGTGCAGGGTGCCCCGGCTTAGACATTCTTTATGCTCGCTCATCTTCACAGGAGTGAAATATTCCTCACATGGAATGAGATCCTCTTCCCTGGAGTGGCGCCTGTCCAGGGGGAAGGGCATCCACCTTGGTGCAAGCCCCTAACCTTTCTTACGGGGGGCAGTATCCCTGCTCCTCCTCTCTTCTTCCGTGCCAAATCCCTCTCACATTGGGCTTTGTCACCATTGGGCCTCCATCCTAAAGTAAGTCTCAATCTCCATCTCCCTAGGCTTCTAACCATGTATAAGGCCCTATTTCTTCTTTGGGTCGCTGACCACGCATAAGCCCCACTCCACTTCCCACGGACGCACCATTCATGATGTGATCATCAGGTCTCTCCTGCCTCTTGTTTCTCACACCGAGCGTGACTTGTGTGAGATTAGAGTAAACAGTGACCTTGGCATCCTTGCTAGGCTGCCGTAGAGTGTAATCCCCAAACACTCATCCCAAACTATGTGGAATTTGATCCTTGCTAAGGCAAGGTATGTAGGAAGCCTACCTGAGGTTCAATCCCAACACCTACTTGGTACCGATCACTTCACGATGGTTCACCAAGCCACCACATCCCGAACTATGTGTACTTTGATCCTTGCTATGTCAAGGTACATAGGAATCCTCCCAAGGGTTCAAGCCCAACATCCATTAGTTCTGACCATCTTCACGTCAGTTCACAATGCCCCTTCCCTGAACTATGTGGAATTTGATATTTGCTAAGTCAAGGTACGTAGGAAGGCTCCCTGAGGTTCAAGCCCAACACCTACTTGGTACCGATCACTTCATGACGGTTCACCAAGACACCACATCTCGAACTACGTGGACTTTGATCCTTTCTAAGGAAAGGTACATAGGAAGCCTCCATGAGGTTCAAGCCCAACACCAACTTGGTACCGATCACTTCATGATGGTTCATTGAGCCACCACATCCCGAACTACATGGACTTTGATCCTTGATAAGGCAAGGTACGTAGGAAGCCTCCTAAGGGTTCAATCCCAACATCCATCGGTTCTGACCATCTTCATGTTGGTTCACAATGCCACTTCTCGAACTGTGCATACTTTGATCCTTTTCAAGGCAAGGTAGGTAGGAAGCCTCCCTAAGGTTCAATCCCAAAATCCATTAGTCCCGACCATCATCACGTCGGTGCACCAATCCCCCTTCCCGAACTACGTGGACTTTGATCCTTGCAAAGGCAAGGTATGTAAGAAGCCTCAACAAGGTTCAAGCCCAACACCTACTCGGTCCCGACCACTTCACATTGGTTTACCAAGCTCCCAACACTTCCATTGATTTCGACCCTTTCACATTGGTTCACCCCCATCTTGCATGACATTAAACTATAGGCCCTAATAAGTGGTAAGTCATTGCACCCCAGTCAGCAGTAAATCATTGAACCCTAATTATCGGCAAGTCGTTGTTCTCCATCTGACGGTAATCTGTTGTGTCTCCCAATCAGCGGTAAGCCGTTGTACCCAATTCAATGGTAAGCCATTGTAATCCCCTTTGTTGGGACCCACATCTTTGGTCTGTCCTAGTGGTGTTAGGCCAACTTGGGCTGCTAACCACGCATAAGCCCCTACATGTTAACGAGTTTTGGTCCTATGTGTACACCCCAATTCATGCCCATTACATGGTCTTTCCCTCGAGCCTATGTGTTTCGGGAAGGTCATGCCCCAACCCAGAGGTTACACTTCTTCCGGGTCCCATCCACGTGTCCATTCTCACAGGCCGCCTCCTCAGGTGTCCCATCGCCCCACCAAACAACACGGACTTTGATTCCCTGCTAAGGGGATACATAGTAAGCCTCTTCGAGACTCAAGCACAACATCATTGTCGTTCTCATGACGGTTCTATCTCACTCCCCATACCCATCCACTTCACTCAACCATCCATCACCCATCTTGATTCTTACCTGGGCCACCACATCCCGGTGAGATCATGTCACCCACCATCTCGTTGCTTCTAGTAGTAATCGTGTAACTAACCACGAGTTAGCCCCAACATCAGTGTGCCCTCCGGGGATCGCACCCACCTGATCCACTCCCGTCAGTGTTATGATCAGTTCGATTCATCTCCACTAGACGTTAAACTTGCGGCATACCCTGTGTTAAATATGGGAAGCTGAGGAAAACCTCAGATACATGCCTATGGTGTATAATTCCCCGCATTTGAAGTGGGATGAATCGGGATTCATCACGCTTGAGAAGCCCTATCATAAGGGGAAGAAACCCTGACACACCAGTGTCCCGATGTCCAGACACTCTAGTGATGTCCAACGTGACTACTCCCCCGACCAAAGGTTATATCCCTGACTTGACCCCTTGGAATATCCTGACAGAAGCAGCATAATTAACAGGTTTCCATGAAGATATGGCACTGGGAAGAGTTTAACGAACAACGTCTTAATCTTTAAGGGAGACCCGAACTAGGCGATGAGTTCTGAGGAGGAATCCACATAAAGAGGAACTGACCTCCCATCACCCTGTTTTGATCAAGGAGCAAACATCCCTAAATTAGTGACGGATGTCGCCCGCCTTTGGAAAGAGGGAATACAAGGCAACATGTCAGTGGGTCCTCAACGGAGGGATGCACGCCCCAGTGAAAGCTTCAGAAACAAAGTTACAAAATTTATTTTTAAATAAAAGGATTTTAAAAATGGTTTATGTTTTAAAATGTGTTTTTCAATGTGAAAAGTTTATTTTCCTCAAGAAATGTTTTAATTGATCTTTAAATATTTCATTAAAATTTTAAGGTTATTTTCAATAAAAAGGATTTTGAAAATTTTTTATGTTTTAAAAAGTTTGTTTTAATTGGAAAGACTATTTTCCCCAAGAAATGTTCCAAGTGATGTTTCAAAATCATTTTTCATATAAGGTGAAATACATTGATGTATATTATGATTTTCTAAGGATATTATCTAAGGATACCATTCATATTCTTTCCTGAATGGTTTATGTTTATGATGAAAAGATGTTTGTAAAACCCATTCCTTTTTCCATGGGTTATGTTATGATGGAATGATGAAATTATTATGAAACCAGTTTCTTTTCCATGGGTTATGATATGATGAATTGTTTTATGAAACTCATTTCTTTTCATGGGTTTTGATGTGACGAATGTTTTATGATCTTGTAGAACACGTATGTATGATTTTTATTATATGAAAAGTTGGACCTATATCTCCCTATAATTTATTGGGTAAAGATTAACATCTCATTAGATAAATAGTACTTCAATTGTAAAATCCTGATATTTTAATAAACATTTCTCTTTAAATAATCGCAATTCATCAACATTGCACGCAATTATGAGTTTACAAAATCCATGAGAAACTATGAATATTATAAACTATATGTTAAATTGGCGTGAATAAGTCTGAATAACTTACTTATGAAATAAATATAAAGATCAAATTCAATTTATATTAAAATTATTTATTTTAAGAAATAGTGAAAATACTAGTTTTTATCGAAAATTGTATTTTTCTTTACAAGGTCAAATTATGTTTCAAATTAGTTTTAAATTTTAATTATTTCATTTTTATTTAAAATATTCCAATTAATGTTTTTTTAAAATATTTTATACATGGATTAGTTATAAAAACATTTTTTGTTTTAAAAGGGTATTTTTTGAAAAAGCTGTTTTTCATAACATTTTACCGGTTTTATTTTAAATTTAATTCTGAAACTTCTATGTTTTTAATTTTTAAAGGTGGATGTAAAATTTGGATTTAGAAGGTACAAATTTAGTAAGTAGGTCCCTTTTGGTTTTGGTCAATATGAATCGTAACTATGGTAAAATTTTGTTACCACGGTAAAGGGTAAATTAGGCAATTCTGTTTAAAAATAAAATTATAAAGAATATAAAATGACCCTAACAAATGGAAAACATTATTGGATGATTATAATTCTACCATTAACACATAAGGTTCGAAATTGAGTCATTCAATGTCCACTTGTCCATAAAAAATGACAAATATTAATAAAAAAGTGACAAAATGTAACACTCACATTTCTTATAAGTAAAATAATTTTTATATGGGGATAAACATGAGACCTTTTATAAATTAAATAGTATCTGGAAATATAAAATAATTATCTATATCATGGTAATTTATTTATAATTTTTAGGGAAAAATAATTACCTTTAATGTTATCACAATCGTGACACAATAATTTTTTTATTAAAAGAAATATCAAATAAATGATATTAAAAATATTAAAATAAATATAATATAAATTAATTAAGTTGATCAAAAAAATTATAGGTGACTATGAAAAGTTAAGAGTTTATTAAATAATTTGGTTCCAAGTTATCTTGTTGTTTGAATTTTATTAAAAGTCAAAGTAACGAATAGTGTCAAAATTGACACTAATGTTATTTTATGAAAATAATATATTATTAAATTATTTAAAAATCATTAAAATTATTAGAAATTAGAAATTTATTTTTCAATGGTAGAAAATATAATAAAATGTCCATTTAAGGAAAATTTACACCATATGAGTAAATAATTACAACCATTTAATATGTAAATAGTTATTATCACAATTAAAATTAAAATAGATTTACAATGGGTTAATCAAAATGATAAGGTTTAAAGTAAAACCTAAACATGATTAAATTTAATTTTTTGTTGATACTACAACCTCATCTCATCTTATATTATAATACATGAACTTTTGGTGGTATTTTTATATAATAGGAATTTATTATAAATTAATCTTTTGAGAATTTCCAAAAGTGCCACTTAAATCAATTATAAAAAGGAACCTCCTACCTCACTTCTTCACATAGATTTGAGCCTTAAAGCTTGACCAACCTATAAAAATTTCCCTTCTAAACATCTCTATCCACATTATTGAGGTTTTGGTATTCTCAAAAGACCAACTCTAGGGTCCCTAAGAGGAGATCTAGAGGATGATCGTCAAAGAAGTGGTAACTTCCTTACCGACTCTTTAAAAATAATTTCTTCTTCTACTTCCTCTTAGTATGTTTTTTCCATTATAATATAATAACCCAGTATTACATATATTCTAAGATGTTATTATGATTATGTAAACAACCATATTCCACCTTCTATCCATCCTGCGGAAAACTAAATCACCACGCATGTGTACGTATGATTTATCGTCTCTACGACGTGGTGTAATCTGTTTTTCACCACAAACTTACTTAGATGAGTATAATGATGGAAATAATAACTATATGTTATTATTTTAAATTGATATAGATTTTGGAACAAAATATATACCATCCACATCCATACCATTTCATAATTATGGGAATGATATCGTTGCTTGTGCGTACGTACGACCTACCGTCTCCACGATGCGATACGATTCATTCTATATGATATCAATTAAATCATGATTATATAAATTTATAAAATGAATAAAAATGGTATATATTATGTTAATATCATTTTTTAATGATATAATTATAACCTAAGAAGAAGAACCAGAACTTATTCGATAAAATATGCATAAGAAAATGAAGCAATTAATACCCGAATAACGAATAATAATGAAATGTTACTGACAAACGGATGATAATATGGTCATATATGATATCATACAAATGAATATGATTTTAGAATAATTCAATGACATTATTTAAATCATTATACAGAAGTTTCAGATACATACAAAGAATATCAGACCTATGGTAAGAGATAATTTCATAATCTCATTTTTATTCGAGAATGTTTATAAGTAGGTATTTACTGGGGTATATTTACCATACACATCAATGTTTTCTAAAAATTAATTCCAAACTATTATTTCTATTCTTCTAAAATTGTTTAAAGTCAATTTTACCCATTTTTACTAAATGGTATGAAAGGAAGCTTTTGTCATTTTCTTTATGAGGTACTTTTTAACTTATCCAACAAAAGTACGAGGAGAATGTTTTATTTTAACTTATAAAACATGAATGGGTTTTTACACTTTAATAATGATTGAATCTTCCATTACAAGCATGCAAGGTTTTTTTTTAATTTTTTCTTTAAATATTGCATGAAATTTTAATAAAAGGAAATGTTTTTAAATAAGAAAGGATATTTTCCTCAGGAATTATTTTCAAGTGATCTCTCAAAGTTATTTTCCATCTTTGATAGCATTCTATAATGTTACTTATGATTCAATATGGATATTTTTCAAGGATAATATCCATATTATTTCTATGTATGGAATTTATGAAACTCATTCCTTTTCTATGAGTTATTTTACGATATTTATGATGCCCATTTTATTCCATGGTTAAGATATGATGAATGATTTATGTTCTTATGGCACATGCATGTATGATTTAATTATGTGATGGGTGGAACATATATCTCTATCTAATGCATTGGGTAAAGATTTATATCTCATGATATAGAATAATATGGTTTTGGGAGTGAACTTTGACTACTAAGATGACCATGCGAGTGAACCATGACTACCAAGATGGTATGAGGAGTGAACTCATACTACCAAGATTGTCATGAAAGAAATGCCTTGAATACTATGGAAATCATATTATATGCTTATGTGTCTACCAAAAATTTCATTTCTTATTTATATGTTATGATTTCACAACTTATTTTTTATGATTCATGTCTTATGAATTGTCAATATTTATACTGTGATTTATGTCTGTGATCCTTGATATGCAGGGTATGATCACTCATGTCTATGTTAACATGTTTCCCTTGTTTATTTTTACAGAGTGTCTGAGTGTAGTGCATTTTCCGATAGACGATCAGCTTTTGAAGGGGCGGACGATTTTAAAATTGAGGCGGGTACTGCATTTCTGGAAAATGAGCTCCACACACCTATTCAATATGTCCCTCTGCCTGCTTTGTCGCCGACGCCTCCTACTATCCCTGGATCGGGCGGCGCGTCTTCAAGGGATATCCTGGATTCTGGTCCCGTCATTCTGGTCGTGAATTTTTCTCAGGTTCCTCCTCGTATGGCGCCGTCAAGGCTGCTCGGTCCCCTAGAGACTGAGCCTTTTTGCTTGGGGATCGTGAAGGATATCATTCCCTTCTTCTCATTGCCTTAGGGAGTTCTAGTGGCGATTAGCGCCTCCCGGAGAACTCCAGAGAGGATGCTATTGGTTTCTAAATCCCGTCATCATCATACATCGGTGGTTACGATCCTGGAACCGAAGCAAGGTATTCAGCGTATTTCTTCAATTAACCAGAGATTGGGTTTCCAATTTTTTCATGTAGTGCCATGTGAGTCTCACATATGGGTTTTCTGGAAATCCAGCATCTCGATTGAAGAGGTCGAAGCCTCGGAACATCAGTTGACCCTAACGATTACTTCTGGAAGTAGCGAGACCGTTTTCACTGTCGTTTAGGCGAAGTTTCAGGTGGCGGATAGGGCAGAGTTGTGGAATAACCTCACCTCGTTCCAACCAGGATCCTTGCCCTGGTTTATAGGAAGTGACATCAATACGATTGCTGAACCTACAGAGAAACATGGAGGGGCGCCTTTTTCTATTAAATCTATGCAGGTTTCTAATGACTTCACAGCTAGAAAAGGTCTCATGGACTTGGGCCACTCTAGAAATAAATTCATGTGGTGCAACAATCGTTAGGGGGCTAGGGGAATCTGGTGCAGACTTGATCGGTGCGTAACTAACTCTCAAGGGCTAGATTCCTTTTCCAAGACTGCGATCACCCACCTAAGCAGAGCCATATCGGATCATGCACCATTATTGGTTATTCTTCAGAAGGATGATACTAGGTACAATCATTTCTTTTATTCCTCCAATTGGAATAGAGTTGACGACTTTTTTGCAGATGGTTAGTAGCTCCTAGGGCCAACCTTGAGGTGCTGCTTGGGGGGGGGGGGGGGGGTTGTGCAGCGATTAAACCATCTCAAGAATGACATCTAGGAGTGGGAATCAAATAGAAGGGAGGACGGTTGGAACCTGAGAGACTTAAGAAGGATATTGAAATTTTAGAGGAAAGTTTTCATGCTGGTTGGAACGAGGAACTGTTTGTTACACTTTCGAAGAAATAGAATTTTTTGGCTGAAAAACTCCTTGAGGTTGACTGGTTATGCAGGGAATGATCGCAAGCCACGTGGCTCAAGGGGGGAGATTTGAATACGGCATATTTCCAAGCGTGCATCAAGGAAAAATATGTGAAAAAATAATTAATCTTCAATTGGGGGACTGGTCTTATACAATTGATGTGAATGTGGCTGGGAAAATGGCACATGATTATTTTGAAAAGCTATTGGTAGGTCAAATTAATTGTGATGGTGACAACCAAAGAGATGCCTCAGAGGAAGATATATTAATGAATTGTATCCTGACCAGAATTGAGGAACGTGAGAATGTGGTGCTTACAACTATTCCTGAAAATGATGAAATCAAAGAGGCAGTGTTTGGGTAGAATCAGGAAAGTGTGCCTGGTCCCGATGGCTTCCCTGGAGATTTCTTCGCGGTTGCTTGGGATATTATTAAAACCCAAGTGGAGGAGGAAATGAAGGATTTCTTCCGAGGTGGTGAGCTGCCTAGAGCAGTGTGTGCTTCCAAGGTGATCCTAATCCCTAAGATTAATAGCACCACGTCCCTAGATCAATTCAGACCGATTTGTTTGTGCATCTTTGCTTACAATAATCTCATTAATAGAAGGTTGGGCCTAGTGATTCCTCAAATTATTTCGGATGAACATCATGGATTCGTGAAGGGGGGATCTATACAGTGGGCTATTGGCATAACACATGAAATGGTTGAGGACCCAAACAGAAAGTCTCTTGGATCCAATTTCATTATAATGGTTGATATGAGCAAGGCCTATGATAGCCTAGAGTTGAGATTTATCATCAAGGTTGTGAGAAATTTTTGTTTTAATGAGTGGTTTTGCGACATGTGCTTTAGATGCTATGCTTCCCCGCGACTCACAATCAACCTTGTGGGAAAGGGTTTCAGTTTTTTCAAAATGATTTGAGGGGTTAGGAAAGGTGACCCCTTGTCCCAAAATCTTTTCATCATGGCATAAGAGGCTTTCTCTAGAAATTTTAAGCGGTGGATAGAAGAAGGAAAAATCATGCCTTTTAGAAAAAGATCTGCTGATGGTTTAGTGTCCCACTTAATGTTTGCTATCAATATTCTTCTCTTTGTTAATGGCAACCAAAGATCAATTAGAGAACTCATGAAAACCATGTCCACTTACAGGAATATGAGCGGGAAGAGGGTTAATCACAGGAAGAGCAACGTCTTCATTTCCAACAAATGTGCCTGAAACCAAACCATTGCAATCTAGAGCCAGCTCGACATCCAAAAGTGGACTCTTCCCATGAACTACCTAGGAGTTCCAATTTCCAATGGTAGAATAAAAAATGCCTTCTTTGATGGGATTATCCAAAGGATGACATGGATAATTAGTAACTGGAAAAATAAATTCCTCTTGTTTGGTGGACAAATTATATTGATCAACAGTGTTCTTACGTCAATACCAATGCATGTGTTATCTACGGTCGAGCTACCTAAGGGAACCATTTCTAAAATGGAGAGTCTTATCTCTTATTTCATATGGGATGAAAATTAGAGTGGTCGATGCCATTGGGTATCATGTAAATGCTTGGTGAAACCCATCGAGGAAGGAGGTATTGGCCTTCACAACGTCTCTGAAATAATACAGGCTAGGCTTTGCAAGCCAAAATGGAATGGGATATTATTGAAGGGAAGTATTTATGGGAAAGGTTCATGAGGAGAAAATATGGCCATGATTGGGAAGAATGGTCTATGAGAAAAGGTATAACGACTATTTTGGCTCATTGCATGATGTCTCACTTGTAGGAGTTGAAGGACAAAACCCAGTGGATCGTGGGACACGAGGACCTGAGTTTCTGGAAGGCAAATTGCGCTAGGTAAAAACTGTACTTCCCATGCAGTCCAGTTCCTCAGATCACCTTCAATGAGGCCTATAATTTTCTAGATTTTATCCATGCTATCTTAAACCATGACCAGAGGGTTGTTTATGACAAAATTTTCCCGGCTGAAGAGGTAGATAGAAGCGTTTTTGCTGGAGCAGCAATTGGAAGCTTCAATGTTATGGATTTTAGGAAGCTAGTGAATAGTAGTAGATCAGATGATTAGGCTTCTATACTTTGGTGCAAAGAGATCCCATGTAAGATAAATTTTCGCGTTTGGAGGATGCAATACTCGGCGCTGCCCACTGATGAGAATATCCATAGGAATGGGGTGTCCCTGGCTTCTAGATGTCTATGTTTCTCCTCTCCTAAATAGGAAATTGATATGCATCTTATCTTTAAAGGTGAATGGGCTAAGAGACTGTGGAATGCCATGAGGCTGGGTCTAGGAATAACGGAACATAGAGAATCCATGTAGGCCATGTTCGATGCTTGTATTCCGAGGGGACAAACACACTCAGTTGAGCTAAAATCTAGGGCGGTGGAAATTTTAGTGATCTGCTGGTCTCTTTGGGAGGCAAGGAACAAAGCAAGACCCTATGACCACATCTCATTCACGTATTTGCAGGTAAAAACAAAGCTTCTGCGAGATGAAATAGGAACACTCATTAAAGGAGGCCCCTCTTCTTCTACTTATAGGGGTTTGTTTCCCATATATAGTATTCAATCAGTTGATCGTGATGCAGGGCCAATGACTTGGGTCAAGTAGAAGACTCTATGAATGGGCCTAAAACTAAAGTTTGATGGTTCATGAAATCAGGACGTGATGAAATGGGGTGGTTTTGTTCAGGACAATAGGGGTTCAGTTCTATTTAGATTCAGTGCTTTCTATGGACCTGGGAGTTCAATCTGTGCAGAAGAAAGAGTTCTTGTTTCCGGTCTTCTGCTTTTCCAGCTCTATAGATTCCAAATTGATGAAATCAAGCCAGACTCTGCAGTTCTGGTGGGGTTCATCCAGGGGAATTGCAGTCCTCATTGGGACATAGTTTATTTCATTAGGATGTGAAAGATTCTTCTTGGCCAGGGCACTCATGTTGTTCATACATGGAGGGAAAGAAACTTGGCAGCTCACCAGGAAAGGTAGCTCCAATAATTTATTGATTATTCATAGTGGTGTGGGGTCCTTACCTGATGAATGTAAGTTATTTTTGAAGGGCGATGCCTTGGGCCTCCATCATCTGTGCCCTCTGTGAGTGCGTGAACCTCAGGCGATGTGCTTTTATTATTGGATAATAAAATAGTCAATTTTCAGTTAGTATTCCATAAATCTACATTTTATGACAATGTTATGATATCATGGATACTTTAATTTCATTTTTTAAGATTCATGTCTTATGAACTTCCAATATTTATGCAATGACTCAAGATTACAATCTATGATATATAGTGTATGGTTTTTAAATGTTAAGATGATGTTTTACTACCCTTATGCTCATGATATTCTTATGTGATCATTGATATCTCCATTTCTTACCCTTACTAGGCATCTGATATCACCCTTTTTGATGCTTCCTTTCCCATGGATAAGAATAAATCTATTATGTGTGATATGTATAATAAGGGTTCTAGTTGTAGAGGAATTAGGGGAGATGCCGTAGCTCAAAAATAAACTTGTTGTTTTTGTTTTTATGATTCCAAAGGAACTATACCTAAACAATTCTGGTATAAATCATCATCTTAGGTAATGAATATTCATCTATTAAGATGTAATATTTATGTATGAGGAGTATGGTTCTTTATAGAGATAGAGTTGCACCAAACATTAACCTGATCCCTACTCTTATGACGAAGTTGTTTTGATTGAGGCCAATGTGAGATTAAGAGCCACTAAAGAAGGAAGTGAGATGCAACCCATTTGCCTAAGGATTCATGATCTATAAAGATGATATGTGTAAGTTGAATCCAAGTCTTCGTGATCTCAACCATACTAATGGTTAAAGACCATCGACCCACTCTTTACCTATTTAAGCTTTTCGAAATTGAAATTTTCAAAGATTGAACATGAGACTTTGGGAAGGATATTCCAATGATGTTCTAAGAAGAATTTAAAATTGGGAGTTCGTGAACCATCGAAGAAGATCAAAATTTTGTTTTCTAGTTTTTTAGGGATAATCGTAATCTTGGTGTGGCCTCACTATTCTCATTTTCACTAATTATTCATCTTCACATTTTATCTTCTCGACTATGTTTAATTGTTTCTTTTCTACTTTCATATAAAAAAACAAAAATATTTTTGAGAAATAATTAGTATAAACACATTTCTTCTTTGAGACTGGCCCCAAGGTTATCCATTATGCTGTATCATGGGAGATTATAAATGTATATTTGATAGTTCAAATGATAGTATATCCCCA
This sequence comes from Viscum album, assembly GCA_963277665.1. Taxonomy (NCBI): domain Eukaryota; kingdom Viridiplantae; phylum Streptophyta; class Magnoliopsida; order Santalales; family Viscaceae; genus Viscum; species Viscum album. The sequence goes on along the minus strand of OY728159.1, from coordinate 685,641,994 downwards.
TGCATAGTGAAAATTTTGTTCTAAAAGGGAACTATTATTTTTTATATTATCTCATGCATTATTTGATGACAATCATGGTGTAGTGACCCTTGTTTTTCCTAGACAAGACTTAGCTCATTTTTTAGTTTTAGATACTTGGGATCTACCTAAGGGTAAAATGATAAATTTACCCTAGTATACGACCTCATAATTTTTTAATATTTTTTTGATCTAGGGATGTTGGGGTTACCCCTAGGATTATTATTTTTTTGAATTTCCTAGCCCCTCCCCTAGTGCGGAAAATAGTGTGCCAAGGGGCCGACACATGGTATGCATCTCCTTCGTGGTGTGTTTTCATGTTTTCATCACCAGATGTTTATTGTGGATAACTATATGAACTTTTTTAGTATTATTTTTTTTGTCATAAATCATAATAGAATAGACTATTTGTCCATCTGAGTCTAATTTCAGGTCTTGGTATGCAGTTTAAAGATTTATCTTTATAAGGTCGATGACATGGATCGTGCATAATGATCAGAACATACTTAGGGTTAGTATCCCCTGGAGGCATATTGTGATAGGGTGTGAGTCCTTTATATTCTATTCGTCCTAGAGTGTAGTACTCCCCCACATACTTGGGTTGTTGGTCCTCCAGATCGATATGGGGTCAGTACTCCCTCACTGCTGGTGTGGTGTAGGTCCCCCACATAATACATATAGGGTTTTTTACTCCCTTGACTGTGGTTACTTCAAGTGAGGCATGGGTATTCCATCTATGGGTTTGATGATCCCTCAACTGAGTCATACTTCAGAGAATCACTACTACCCCACTACTATTCTAGAGAAGTTTCATGATTTTCATATTTAGGTAGTTAGATTGTTGGATCAACATGTTGTTTTGTCCTGCATCTGGTCTATGTAGATCAAGACTCTCCTATTTCTTGGGTTTTCTCCTATAGGAAATTACTTAGTGGTTATGATTATAAAGGTTAAAACTCCCTTGACTGATATATATTATTGATCAAGGTAGGTGATTCCCCATGCATTTTTTTGAATAGTGACACAATATTTGTGGTTGCAGATGAAAGGATGCAATACCCCTCTTAGGCGGTTGTACATGCTTTAGTAAAGAGTGGGTACTGATTAATGTTTTCGGATAGTGATGTGGATGTTGGAGATATGGTTGATCATATCAATTCTTCGAGACTTGTGATTCCTTAATAACCCTTTTGTTTCCTTTGATGTGCAACATATAGATAGGTAATGTTATTAATATTTTAATGACTTATTATATACCTCCTTTACTTATTTTATATGAAATGTGCATAATTTGTGTGAAATATTAATGTTTAAATACTAAGTATGAATTTTGTGCATTTTTAGAAGTAGGCCAATTGAGCCAGTTTACTATTTTATTTATAACCCCCACCCTACTGATCCAAATCGTGTGGTTCATATTTTTTAGGATTCCTTATTCAATATAAAACATTTCATTATAAGGGATCATGGGCCAATTCTGCTATTTGAAGGCCCATATGCACCACACAAGAAGGCCTACAGAATTTGTGAAGAAACTGGACCAGCCATGAATATTTAATTGTTGGGCTCAATCAGGAAGTTCAAATTCTTTTATTCTCCTAAAACGTTCAGGATAAAATTTAAGGAGTTTTAGATAAAAATTTCAAGGCCCAACTCTAAATAAAAGGGGCCCAAATAATTCATTTAAACTCAGCCCACCATTCTGTCCTGGAAATAAAATCAGTATAGTATTAATGACATATCTGATGATGTAAGAATCCAATCACGCTGAGATTTTTCAGTGTGAAAGAGGAGATATTGGTGACCAACTTTGTTGAAGAAATCATTCGTATTCTAAGGCCTATTCCTATTCAAAAACCCATTCACATTTTTGACTTCAAAAAGTTTGTATTGAAATGGACAGATTAAAATTGTTTAATCCAACCGCCATAACTTTGGCTCCTTAAGTCCAATGGCTGCCAAAGTTTCAGAGTAGATAGAGGAGATATTTATTTACAACTTGTTAGAATGTCATATCTTGAGATTCTTCTGTCTAATTTATCAAAGTGGCTATGAAAGTGGATGGGAAGTTTTGGAATGCAAACAACCCACAACATTGAGTTATAAATACATCCCCTTCTCTCCTTTCAAAAGAGTTAGCATTTCAGAGCAAAAGAGGATAGGTTGGCATGACCAAGGCTCTGCCAAAGGCTTGGGAGGATCTGCCATACTCAAGTTTTTACTTGAGAAACCATTCCTTTTTCTTCATTTCATTTACTTTTGTGTTGTTCTTCGTTTGTAATATTGTAAGTCTTTTTTTTGGTAATTCTGTTTTAATGAAAGTTTCTTCTTCATTATCTCTTATTCTCATCGACCATCTATAGTTTCATATTAATGTTCTTAAAATAGTTTAAATACAATTGAATCTCCTTCCCTTCTTTCGCTTTCTAATTCAATCTAAAGTTCGTTTTTAATTCTGATCACCCTTCGTGTGTGTGTGTGTTCGACGCACAAATCTTTTCTTGTCCCTTTCTTTTTGTTCTATTTATAATTCACCACCATTAACATATATTACTAGATTAATAACTATCTTAATGGCTGAGTAGGTCTATTATTGGGGTGAGTCAAAATTTAGGGATGTTAAGTGATTGAGAGTATTTGCTCGATTAATATTCTTCAAATTAACATTGTGTATGTTGGACTTGACATGTCATAGATTAATGACTTGTTTTGTTTAACGTGTGGTTTCCATGGAATATTGGAACAAAAAATACACTATGATCAACAAGATCTAATTGAAATTAGAACCCTAAGTTAAGTTAAGGCTTGGATTAAAGCCTTAACACTAAGTAATTCCAATCAACGTTGTCTTATGAAGTGAGTGTTAATTTAAATGTAATATAAAGCAAAGTTCAAGGATATCATAAGCTTAACTCCCTAAAAATGAACTCACTCCAATCTTTATAAATTTGTTAAATCAATCTTAATCAATCAATCATTTCATAAGATCTGCAAACAAACCCCCCAATCAAAATTCAATGAACTAAAAACAAACAACTATTAAAAAGTATCATCGCTGAGGATTCAACCTGAGTGCTGTTATACACATTAGCAGAGTATCAGAACTTTGACCGGTCGATAGACGACAATCGGCCACACTGAGTGGTGGGTCGGTTGTTTTTAGTTAATTGTATTATGATTGGGGGGTTTGTTTGCAGATCTTATGAAATAATTTATGGATGACATTTGATTTAAAAAGTTGATAAAGATTGGGAAGAGTTAATTATTGTGGATTTAAGCTTATGATATCATTGAGTTTTGCTTTATATTGTATTTAAATTAACACCCACTACACAAGATAACGTTGATTGAAATTCCTAAGTGTTAAGGCTTTAATCCAAGCCTTAACTTAATTTAGGGTTCTAATCTTAATTAGATCTTGTTGATGGTAGTGTATTTATAGTTCCAATAATCCATGGAAACCACACGTTAAACAAAACAAGTCATTAATCCATGACATGTTAAATCCAACATACACAATGTTAATTTGAAGAATATTCATCGTGCAAATACTCTCAATCACTTAACATCCCTAAATTTTGAATCACCCCAATAATAGAATTACTCAGCCATTAAGATAGTTATTAATATGGTAATATATGTTAATGGTGATGAATTATATATAGAACAAAAAGAAAGGGATAAGAAAAGATTTGTGCGTCGAACACACACACACACACACAAAGGGTGATCAGAATTAAAAACGAACTTTAGATTGAATTAGAAAGAAAAAGAAGGGAAGAGGATTCAACTGTATTTAAACTATTTTAAGATCATTAATATTAAACTACAAAAGATGGATGAGAATAAGTGATATTGAAGAAGAAACTTTCATTAAAACAGAATTACAAAAAAAGACTTACAATATTACAAATGAAGAACAACACAAAAGTAAATGGAAGGAAGCAAGGAGGAATGGTTTATAAAGTAAAAACATGAGTATGGAAGATCCTCCCAAGCTTTTGGAAGAGCCTTAGTCGTGCAAACTTATCCTCCTTTGCTTTGAAATGCCAACTCTTTTGAAAGGAGAGAAGGAGATGTATTTATAGCTCAATGTTGTGGGCTGTTTGCATTCCAAAAGTGCCCCTCCACTTGTATCGCCACATTGATAAATTAGACTACATAATCTAGAGATATGATCTTCTTAAAAGTTTTAGATAAATATCTCCTCTGCCTACTCTGAAATTTGGCGGCCATTGGACTTAAGGAGCCAATGTTATGGCGGTTGGATTAAACAATTGTAATTTGTCCATTTCAATACAAACCTTTCGAAGACCAAAATGTGAATGGGTTTTTGAATAGGAAGACGCCTTCAAATCAGAATTATTTATTCGACAAAGTCGACCGCCTATATCTCCTCTTTCACACTGAAAAATCTCAGATTGATTGGATTCTTAAATCATTAGATATGTCATGAATACTGTACTGATTTTATTTCCCGGACACAATAGTGGGCTGAGTTTAAATGAATCATTTGGGCCCCTTTTCTTTGGAGTTGGGGCATAAAATTTTTATCCAAGACTCCTGACATTGTACCTAGAACGTTGGAGGAGAATAAAGGGATTTGGACTTCATGATTGAGCCCAAAAATTAAATCTTCATGGCTGGTCTAGTTTCTTCATAGATTATGTAGGCCTTCTTGTGTGGTCCATATGAGCCTTCAAATAGCAGAATTAGCCCATGATCCCTTCTAATGAAATGTTTTATATTGAATAAAGAATCCTAAAAAATAGAAACCACACAATTTGGAGCATTAAGGTGAGATTTATAAATAAAATTGTAAACTGACTCAAATGGACTACTTCTAAAAATGCTCAAAAATTATACTTAGTATTAAAACATTAATATTTCACACAAATTATGAACATTTCATATAAAATAAGTAAAAGGAGTATATAATAAGTCATGAAAATATTAATAACATCAACCCCCACAATCATTCTTGTGAACACCCTCATGTGTAAAAAATATAAAAACATGACAAAATCATTTTCACTCACCAACAAATATTAAAATTTTATTTTCTCCAATCAGGAGAGGTTTAGACTATTTCACTCATCCATATTGAATCACACCTCAAATTTTTACAGAAACAAAGTTCAAAAAACAACCCTTTTTTTCATTCTCAAATTTAGAAATGGAAAATGTGGACACTCAAAACTCACACCTCTCAAGATGATAAAATTCATTTGTGGAGGTTCACACTTTCAACAACTAAAAGTGAAAATCTTAGTGTTTGAAAGAGCTCTCAGCTTCCAATCCCTATCCAAAGTGAACAATAATCAAGAGGTCTTTTGAAGGGGTTTTATGTGGCTATGGGACAGTTGGAATATAATGCCCAAGAGAGAGAAGAAGAGGGGTAAAACACCAACATGGAAAAAGGAATGCACATTTTTTTTGAAATGAGACATGAAAGGAAATGGAAACACATATTTATGAGGGAATGAAAATGTGAAATAAGACACAAAAGTGGAAGGAAATATGAAGGTAATAAGAAGTTGGAATATTTACAAAACATAAAACTTCTTCCAAAGACATAAGAATATAATGTAAGTGTTCTTTTTTTTCTTTTTTTATTATTTTTGAAAGTTGAACATGAAACAGATCTCACACTCATATCCCAACCCATGATTGATCTCCTCACGACACTAATTTTAATAGTTATAACAATATCAAAGGCTGAAAAATAGTAATTTTTGACCTACCCAAGACACAACCCAATTTTGTTTTTGATTTTTTTTTCATTTTTTAATTTTTTTTCTTGAACACTTGTTAATAAAATTTGAACAATATGTCATAAGCATATATACATTCCTAAACCCCACTTAAGGACAACCTCTTCCCCGCACTAAAATGGTTTCTTTTCCTCAAGCATATGATAATATGGTGAAATCAACAATGGACACCCAAAATGAAATCCGTCCCGCCCCCACACTTAAATTTCAAAAAAAAAATGCAATGAAAAAACCATGTTGATATGGCTGGGATAAGGTATTGGGCTTGTAATGTGGCTAGAAAAGAAAAGGTTTTCATAGGCTAGAAGGGGCTTTCTAAAAGAGGATTATAGTAAGGGAAATGGGAGGCTATTTGGCCATTGTGATTCTCATGTGGTTCAGAAAATGCCTCTATCATATTAATGCACACTAAAGTAGGAAATTCAGCTCGAAGGTCCATAAACTTAAGACTCACAAATGGGGGTGAAAAACACACATTTTGAAAAGATGCCCATAGGTAGCCTTGACATGAAAGAAAATGGTTTTCCTCACGGGTGGGAAAAATCATTTTTCAAGTCAAAAAGTGAGCATTAAAAATTTATTGGTTTTGACACAATTTTCATTATACAAATATATGATGAAAACACAAAATTTTTGGGATGAAACCATGTCTTTTAAATCCCCAAAATGGTTGAACAAAATTTGAAAATTCGAAGGTGGGTAATCATGACTCTTGTTTTTCCATATTTTTTAAGTGATTTTTTATTGTTTTTTAGTTTTTTAGGTTTTTGTTTTAGTTTTTTATAAAGAAACACCCACACAAAAGAGAAAGAGTAAATAAAAGGGTTTGATAAAGAAAGTGGTAAAAAAATGAAAGAGATGGGAAGAAGAATAAAGAGTGAGAGAGAGGAAGAGATAGAGAGAGAGTTAAAGGGAAATCGGTGCCCCTGGTTTGGATTTGGTGGGTTGCCATCTCCATCCAGTGGTGGGTCAACTGCAGAAGTTGGGGATTCGATGGAAGTTGATGTGGTTCCAGGATTGTGTGTCCTATCATGGTGATGCTTTATCCAATGTACATTAATTGTGAATGTATTTTTGGAAGAGGGGTCTTGGACTTGCATTGCACCAAACGGGTAAACATTAGTAACAACAAAAGGACCTTCCCAATGAGAATTAAGTTTACCTGGGTGAATCCAAAATCGAGAACTGAAGAGAATTACCTTTTCACCTTCATGAAATACCTTTCTCAGTATGTGTTTATCTTGGAGTGCCTTGGATTTTTCTTGGTAGAGATTATAATTCTTATAAGAATCAAGTCGAAGCTCCTCTAGTTCAGCCAATTGCAACAATATTTCTTCACCAGATTTTTCTAGATCAAAATTACAAGTTTTCATTGCCCAAAATGACTTAGGATGGATATCAACTGGAAAATGACATGATTTACCAAAAACTAGCCTAAAAGGAGACATCCTAATAGGTGTTTTATAGGCAGTTCGATAAGACCAAAGTGCTTCACCAAGTCTTTCAGGCCAGTATTTTCTGGTGGGTTTTACAATTCTCTCAAGCACTCTTTTCACTTCTTTATTAGAAAGTTAATCCATGCCATTTTTTTAAGGGTGATATACAGTTGAAGTTTTATGTACAACACCATTATTTTTCAAGAGATTCCATGGTTCCATTATAGAAATGGGTTCCTAAGTTACTTATCAAGGAACGTGGTGTCCAAACTGGTGGAAGATGTGTGTCTTTAGGAACTCACTAACAGTATGTGAATCATCCTTTCTAGTGGGTTTGGCCTAGACCCACCTAGAAACATAATCAACCACAAGAAGAATGTATGATAATCCATTGGAAGGGGGAAATGGTCCCATGAAATCGATGCCCCAAACATCTAGATCTCACAGAAGATTAAAGGCTTTTAGGGCATTTAATTTCTCTTTGAAATTGTGCCCAAATTTTGGCAAGTGGGACATGATTGAAAGAACTCATGTGAGTCCTTGAAAAGTGAAGGCCAGAAGAATCTAGAGTCTAGGACCTTTCGGGAGGTCCTTTGTGGTCCAATGTGGCCACCACCAGGCATTGAGTGACATAATTCTAAGATGGAAGAATGTTAATTTTCATCAACACATCTCCAAATTACCATGTATGACTGATTATCAAATAAAAACATATATTTTAATTACATTTTAATGGTATTAAATGTTCATTTTTGATCTTATGGGCCTGAGTTAGTGCATTTTCATTATGAACATCCATTCTCATCATTTGTGCACTTCATGCCTAATGTACCCCAATTTAGGCCCAATGAGTCATCTGATTCTAAAGAATGTAATTATCAAAATTTTAATTTGATATTTTTGAAACAATATCTACACTTAAATTTGAACATTTTTCATTCAGCGATCAATGGATGATTCATAAACGATGATGGAGATATTTGGAGATGAATGGAAGTAATTCTAGAGAAGGCAGATTGGACACCAAACCACTTATGAGACTGTGGGGCCCAACATACAGGCCCAATGAATCCCAAATTTTGTGGGATTATAGAAGAAATGTTGAGGCACAAATCACTATTCATGAGATAATGCTAATTCGGCCTCTATGATGGTCATTAAGGTGGCCCAAGTTAGAGATAAAATTCTGGGCCAGATTCTGCGGCCCAGAAAAACAGACCACTAATTTGATCATATCTCGGAATACACAACTCCAAATGGGCCCAAATTTTACAGTAGGTTAGAACACATCCCATTATCCATTTTCTTCTTCTATGGACCACTCTGATTCATCAATCTAGAAGGTCTTACAAGCGCTTCTGTTCGGTAAAGGAAAGCTGGCTGCCACCTCGGGTCAAGGGTGGAAAAATCAACTCTCCCTTACTTTCCACCCACCTATGACCTACCACAATTAATTGAGAAGACTTGGACTATTGGAGGATCAACACAAGGGCTAAAAAATGTCTATTTAAGGCAGTGGTGTTGGAGGATTTGGGGATCTTTGGTGCTTTGTTCAATTGTAATGTTATGCTGCAATTTTGTTGTCTCAAATTTGTCTTTCACATGTAAGTTGTTCAATTCACTTTAGTCTCTTAATAAAAGTTCTTCTTCTACTCTTATTATATTGTTATTCATATCACTTTGATACCGTTGGATCAAGGTATGAATTTATTCACACCAAACCTTGTGAAATTATTCACACAACGGTGGAGTGATCATTTTATTTTTGTTGTTTTCTTTACTTCTCCATTTCCTCCCTCATGAGTCTACTTTCCGCTTCCATTGAAACCATGAGATCAATGGAGGGCTAACCCACTTATGGGTTGATCCAAGGGAGTAGAAAGGGGCTGGATTGGATGTTATTTATAACCCCATTAATGTATAATCACTTCTTTAATTGAGATTTTTATTTGATGATTTTTAAACTCCATCATCCTTGTTGAATTTAAGGCCACATACTTCAAGTGCTAATACAAACCTTTACCTTGAAGTGCTCAAAAAATTGACCCTTCAAGTGTATAGGTGATTAGTATTAAAGGGTGTAGGCATCAAACCAGTAAGTGATGATGTTGTTTTATCTCCTTAAATGAACCCATCTCAAATATAAGAATTGAAATCATTGAAAAGGAAATACGTCCAATCCACCCCGAGCAATAACCTAGGATCAACTAATTCTTTTAAATTTAATTCACTTAATTCTCTTAGAGTTCATTTAAACCCATATAAAACCAATCCAAGTTGGCCACTTCATAGCCAAAAACAGTCCATAGAATGTACGTGTCTATAGGTTTCTTCTTAGGTCTCTGAGGATTCGACAACCCAATCTAAACTACAAGGACCGTCCTACCTTCTTCTCTTGGGTAAATTTGAGCGTGAATCACTGCCCCAGTTTCCAAAGTTTATTTTCTTCCCAAAAATAGTATTTTGAATCACTTTTTAACTTTATTTTTTTTTATTTTGAAAAAATTTCAGGAAAAAACACCAAAAACAAAGTAATTTACAATTGGGGCATACCATGGTATTTTTGGAGTGAGAGATGAAAGGTGCTCAGTTGGAAAATTTGGATCAATTATTTCAGAATGAGAAGAATTACAAATTCTAGTCAAGTGATCACCCACAAGGTTTTATTTTCTTGGTATATCTTTTATTTCAAGGTCAAACTCTTGGATCATTAGGATCCATCTTATTAGCCTCGATTTAGAATCACTTTTCTTGAGTAAGAACTTTATAGCAGAATGGTCTGTGAAGATGATGATTTTGGCACCTAATAGATAGGGCTAGAATTTATCTAAGGAAAAAACCACCATTAAAAGTTCTTTTTCAGTGACAATGTAGTGAGATTGAGTTTCATCCAATGTTTTTGAGGCATAATAGATGACATGAGGAACATTTTCTCCTCTTTGACAAAGAACACCCCCAACGACTCTATCAAAAGCATCGCACATCAACTCAAAGGTTAAGGACCAATCTTGGGGTTGGATTATTGGGGCAGATATAAGAGCAGTTTTGAGTTCAATGAAGACTCTCTTGCAAACCTCATCGAAATGGAAAGTGACATCATTTTGGAGAAACCGAATGAGTGGGAGGGAAGTTTTACTGAAGTTATGGATGAATCTCCGATAGAAACTAGCATGACTGAGGAATGAATGAATGTCTCGAACAGATTTGGGTTCAGGAAGTGATTGGATCTCTTCAGTTTTGGCAGGATCAACTTCAATACCCTTTTTTGAAACTATGTTCCCTAGAACAATCCCATTTTCAACCATGAAGTGACATTTTTCAAAATTTAACACAAGGTTACACTTGACACACTTTTGAAGGACTAGAGAGAGTGAATTAAAGAAATATTCAAATGACTCACCATAAATGGTAAAGTCATCCATGAATACTTCCATTCAGTGTTCAATGAATTCAGAAATGATACTCATCATACACCTCTGGAATGTTGCAGGAGCATTGAAAAGGCCAAAAGGCATTATCTTATATGCATATGTTCCAAAGGGGCAAGTGAAAGTAGTCTTTTCTTAGTCCTGAGGTGCTATTGGGATTTGGAAGTAGCCGGTGTATCCATCAAGAAAGCAGTAGTGTGACTTTCCAGCTAATCATTCTAGAATTTTATCAAGGAATGTAAGAGGGTAGTTATCTTTTCTTGTTTCAACATTCAATTTCCTATAGTCGATGCACACACGCCATTTGTTCTTCACTCGAGTTGGTACTACCTCCCCATGTTCATTTGTGACAATAGTTATCCCACCCTTCTTAGGTACAACTTGAATTGGACTAATCCATTCACTATCAGAAATTGGGTATATAATACCAGCTTGAAGAAGCTTGGTAATCTCTTCCCTAACTACCTCAAGTATGAGTCTTTTTAGTTGTCTAATTGGTTTGGATGATTCCTCAAGATGGATGTGATGCATGCAAAGAGCATGGTTGATTCCTGATATGTCATCTAGGGTCTAACCTAAGGCCTTTTTTTCCTCTAACACTTGAACAAGTTTGGACTCCTCAGTTTCAATAAGTGAAGCAGAGATAATGACAAGATAATAATGATCATGGAAAAAGAATGCATATTTCAGGTGTTCAGGAAGAGGTTTTAGATCAACATCATCTCTCATTTGTGGGTTAGACATCTCTGAAATGGATAAAGGGACTTCAGTTGCTTCAGATTCATTTTACTTAATACTGGCCAAGGTGGAGCAGTAGAGATCATAGATGATGTGGGATTCAAGAGAGTTTTCAAGTTCCTCTAGATTGATGGAGTCTATGAATGAGAGGTCCACATCAACTTCACCATTTATGACTTGGTTAATCATAGTGTAGATTTCACAAGATCCTTTATCATCAAAACAGGATGAACATGATGGAATGGGGTTCAATTGACTCTTAGAAGTGTCCTCGGAAGCATGGATTGAGAATGCAGAGTGATCCTCAGATGGGTATCACATGGCTTGGAAAATGTTTAATTTGACCAGTTGGTCACTAAATTCCATGGATAAGATGCCTGAGTGAACATCAATCTTGGTTCTCACTGTCATTAGAAATGATCTTCCTATAATTAAGGGAGATCGAGAAGAGTTCATCTCACCTTATATTTCAAGGACATAGAAATCGGATTGGAAGATAAGATCATTGACACGAACAAGGACATCCTTAATTATTCCCTCAGGATTGGCTGTGCTTCGATTGGATAACTGAATGACAACACCCATTGGATGTAAGGGAACTAGACCAAGGTTGGAGAAGATGGATTTGGGCATGACATTAATTGAGTCTCCTAGGTCTATGAGTGCATCATCGAAGTTAGAACTTCCAATTTGGCATGGAAATGTAAAGGTCCCTGGATATTTGTACTTTATGGGAATAGACTACTGGGTGGAAACATTTTTGAAGGTCTTAAGTTTCCTCTTATGGGTGCACAATTCCTTAATAAACTTGGAATACTTAGGAATTTGTTTTATGGCATCTAAGAGGGGAATGTTGACTTCAACATGTCTAAACATGTCGAGCATTTTAGGATCAGGTTCAAAGGACTTATTTGGCATAGAAATGGCTTGAGGAAAAGGAATTGGGTTCCTAAGTGGAATATAAGGAGGTTAGGGAATGACTTAAGATTCCTTTTTAAGTTTCTTTTTCTTTTTATTTTCTATATCAACATTTAAAGGGGGCTGGAGGACTAATATTGAGGCATATAAATTTTCTTTCCTGATCTAAGTGAAATTGCACTTACATTACCCTTGGGATTGTGTAATGGTTGAGTTGGAAGTTGGGAAGAATTGAATGGTTGCTGCTGACTAAGGTGGGATGAAAGTTGACCAATTTGGGTTTCAATGTTCTTGAGGATGGAACGGGTGAAGGAGGCAAGATATTCCATTGCACTTTCCCATGGTTTCTTGGAAGAAGAGGCTTGTCCCGAATTGGGATTACCTAGATTTTGGTTCTGGGGAAAGCGATTGTATTGGTTTTGGAATTGGGAAGGATCACTAGGATATTGGAATCCAGGAGGAGGATTGTTCCTTTGAGGTTGAGGAATAAAAGGATAAGGTTTTTGGAATTTACCAACACCTTGACCATATTGGAACTGGTTTTCATTTTGATGAGGGAATTGAGGGGGATGAGATACAGAATTACCATACCTCAGGCCTTGGTTATAGGAAGAAGAGAAGGGCTCATAGTGAGGTTGGTTGAAGTTTCTAATGAACTGACCTGATTGTTTAGGGTTGGTGTTCCTATGAGAATATGCTACATTAATATCCATTGGTCTAGATGAATCAGATTGATCCTCTTAAAGTTGTGGAAATGTTTCAGTTAAATGAGATGGAGAGTTATAGATTCCACAGTTTTTGATATGTCTAGGAAACATTGATTGCGGAGAAGACGAGGTTGGGGATTTGGTAGCCACAATTAGTTGTCTCACAGGACCTGTAAGTTCACTCATCCACTCTTTCATCTTGTTCGGCTCTATTGATTGATTATCTTGGGATTTTTAGACTTGAGAATGTGCTCGAGTATGGAATTGTTGTGTGTTTCCAGCCATATTGCTTATGATATATCTTGCAGCAGAGGGAGTTTTATCAACAAGAGCACCGCCACTTGCAGCATCAATGGGGGTTCTCTCCATAGCCAATAACCCCTCATAGAAGTATTGGATCAAGAGTTAGTCAGGGATTTGGTGGTGTGGGTAGGTTGCAACAAGATTTTTGAACCTCTCTTAGTACTCATGGAGTGATTCACTTGGGAATTGATGAATACCACTTATTTCCTTTTGGATAGAAGCAGTACGAGAAGTAGGAAATAATTTCTCTAAGAAGAGTCTCTTCATGTCATTCCATGTAATTATGGAACCAAGAGGAAGGTAGTAGATCCATGACTTAGCAGTGTCAGCTAGTGAGAAAGGGAATGCTTAGAGTTTGATTTGTTCCTCAGAAACCCCTTGATCCTTCATGGTAGAGAATACTACTTAGAACTATTTTAGATGAAGATGTGGATCCTCACTGGCTATCCCGTGGAAAGGAGGGAGAAGATAAATCAAACTTGATTTAAGTTCGAATTTATCTTCCATGTTTGAATATTTTATACCAATAGGTTGGTAATTCATGTCAAGGGAAGCGAGTTCTTTAAGTGTTTGTTCCCTAGGATTGGCCATATCTAATTTAATTGGTTGGACAAGCACTGGTTCTTGAATTATTTGATTATCTCTTATGTTACACCTAAGTTGACGAAGTGTTCGCTCAATTTCAGGGTCAAACAAATCCGAGGGATTGTTTGGGAGGCTACGGGGAATTCAGAGAGATTTGGAAGAAAGATGAAGAAAATTTTTTTCTTTGTGTTTTCTGTTTATGATTTTTATGAGGAAGACGGGTTTTTCTTTGTGTTTTTTTTTCAATTTTGTTTTTTTGTTTTATTTACAACAACTAGAAACTAAAAACTACTTAATTGCACCATCCCCAGCAAAAACGCCATTTGAAAGTGTGGGAAATTGTCGCATATCGACCGGTCAATGTTCTGATGCTCTGCTAATGTGTATAGAAGCACTCGGGTCGAATCCTCAACGATGATACTTTTTAATAGTCGTTTGTTTTTAGTTAATTGTATTCTGATTGGGGGGTTTGTTTGCAGAGCTTATGAAAAAATTTATGGATGGTGTTTGATTTAAAATATTGATAAAGATTGGGGTGAGTTCATTATTGGGGATTTAAGCTTATGATACCCTTGAGCTTTTCTTTATATTTCATTTATAATTTGGGGATATTAAGTGATTGAGAGCCTTTGCTCGATGAGTATTCTTTGAGTTAATATTGTGTATATTTAACGTTATATGTCATGGATTAATGACATGTTTTGTTTAATATGTGGATTCCATGGATTATTGGATCCACAAATACACTACCATAAACAAGTAATGGTAATGATTAGAACCCTAAGTTAAGTTACGACTTGGATTAATGCTTTAACACTTGGGAATTCCAACAAAAATCATCTTGTGAAGTGAGTATTAATTTAATGAAATATAAATAAAAGATCAAGGATTTCATAATATTAAATCCACAATAATGAACTCACCCCAATATTTATTAATTTGTTAAATCAAACATCATCCATAAATTATTTCATAAGCTCTGCAAACAAACCCCCCATCAGAATACAATTAACTAAAAACAATCGACTATAAAAAAGTATCATCGCCAAGGATTCGACCCGAGTGATGCTATACACATTAGCAGAGCACCAGAACCTTGATTGGTCGATAACAGACAATAGGCCGTGCTTCCAATAGGCTACAAACATCATGATTTTTCAACACTTCAATGTTCTGAGATTCCCTACTTGTTTGTATGGTAAAACTCAAGGAATTTGATCTGATATGATTGCGACTTTCCTTACATCCTTAGGACATCTTTTTATGAAGTATAACTGGATTAATCTTCATTTCCTTCTCCTTGATTACTCTTTAGTATTGATATTTGAGATGACCTAATGATAAAAACATTCTTTGTAGTTTGGGGGTATCTTAATAAATATTTTTATACTCACCCATGAACAATATTTTTACACACACATGATGTCTTTATTCAGTCAATGTACAAGTCATAGATGCTCTTAGTAGATGTGGAGATGGTACAGTTAGTTCAAAGAAGATTCCCAATGGATGTGGTGTTGGAAGAGATTTTTGGTTCTTGGAATTAATAGTAGTGGTCAATGTACATTCTTGGAATCAAAATTATTTTGGAACCTCTTAATATTAGATACTTATTTTGGTATTCCTTTTCAAATAATGAGTATGTATCTTTCCTTTTTTGCATCATGGATTATATACTATCTTATCCTTTATGGATTTAATCACTTTTTATATACATTATATACTTTGTACTCAGTTTTATTTATCCTGCCTACATTATTGTATCCTAAGTGGAGTTGCGTGTTTTATATAGGTGCAATAGGATAAGGTCTACCATCTTTTATGAAATGCCTACTCATTGCTCATCAATATTCTCTAGCCATTTGGAGAGAGGATTGGGGTGTCTCAATCAACTTACCACTGCCCAAGATGGGTCCTAGTGTGCTTGTTCTTGTTAGATTGGAATTAAAGAGGGGTTGTACTTAGGATGCAATTTAGAGATATTAGTCATGTGAGGATTTTTTTAGGAATATAGGGAAACTATATTATAGGGGTTTTCATGAATAGAACCTATAGGGACCAGACCGCAACTCCCTAATCCCACCTTCAATAGGCCAAGGGCTAGAGACTAGCACCGAGTAGGTATATCACTAACATGGGAGGTATTTCCTATATACCTGTATGCACACACACATCTCTAAGATCACAAAATTCTGAAATGTAAAAACCAAAATCCACCAATGCATACATAAATCTATATACCGCAACCAGAGTTTAACATATGTACTAAAAGAGAAAGATGGAAAAAACAACACCCACCAAAGAAAACTGTAAAAGAGTCCAACCTACTTAGAAGGAGGGGATCACTATCAACTACAAATTCTAGAAATCTCCTCAGCCAAGCTTCAGTAAACACATCAGTATGTCTAGCTTACTAAGCTTTTCCTACCTCAGGTCCTCCAGGGAATCCGTTGAAAGGCTAGTGGTCTGCACAAGACACAAAACATGTGTGGGCAAATCCCATTCATGGGTGAGTATAAAAATACCAAGTAGTCACCCCAAAAACCCCAAAAGAAAAAAAATAGAAACTGAAAGTAAATAGTCCGCTTGACCTAGCTAGAGAGAACTCTAATCGAGAGAGAAACTCCATCACAAACCATCCTCGGCTATACATGACAAGTTAGCTCGGTCTACCTGGGGTGTCAAACCTGATATGTGACAACACCACAAGGACACCCAAAATTCACTTAGATATACTCATATCGGACACTAAGTCTCGTGAGGTTCAAACCTCATATCCAGTAATAGTACTCTCTTCATAGGATCTAAACATAACATAAATCTAGGATAACACACTCCATGAGCTCATCTATCCCATATAACACTCGTCTGAGAGATTCATTCTATCAAGAAAAACTCTACCATTCCTAATGTTACATTTGAGAGAACGCACTCCATGGGGAAAATCTTACTAGGTTCATCTCTAGTGCCTAGAACCATAGGTTCTATAATCATTAACTTGCACCTTGTGCAAGAAAAGTAAACCCAAGTGAAGGTACCCACCCCTCACCACTGCACATAGTTGAGGGGGCACTGCTCCATACTATGCACCACATGCATCCGCTCTAACAAGAGAGAACAGAGGGACTCACACCCCACCACTCCCCCACAGTCAAGGGAGTACTTCTCCTAACTAACCCATGAATTCTTTGTCACTCCTGTAAGGAGTGGCCCACACCTCAGTCTGTTGAGGGAGCATTAACTCCAATCTAGGAATTGTTCATATTAAGTGGATGGGTCCACTCCTCATAACTATATCCCACAGTCGAGGGAGCTCCAACTCTAATGGAGGACCCGCTTCTCACTGCCACTTGGAGATTAGGGAGCACTACTTCGTAAGTAAGGACCCACACCCTGATCCAATAGTGGATTACTACTCATGAAGGACCTGTGCACTAGTACGATAGGGGAGTACCACTTTGTAGATCGAGGACCCACACCCTAACCCGATAAGGGAGTACCACTGAGTGTCTAGAGGACTCAAACCTTAAAAGGACATGGGAGTACCAACTCTGCCAGCTCATTCACAATGGGGGACCTATGCCCTAACAAGGTAGGGGAGTACCAACCCCAAGCTAGAGGAACCACTCCCTGACACGACAGGGGAGTACCGACTCTGTCGGAATAACATGTATGGAGCACCCATGCCCTGATCCAATGGGGGAGTACTGGCTCCAAGGATAGAGGACCAACTCCTTAACACGGAAGGGGAGTACTGACCGTACCTATACATCTTATATAGAGGACCCATACCCTGAAAAAATAGGGGAGTACTATCCATCTTCATGAACATCATGGGGAAACTCGCACCCCAGTCCATTAGGGGAGTAACACCCCCAGAGGAAACTACCCAAAGGCAATGAACCCATGCCCACGATGTGGGGAGTCCCGACTCTACCTAAGAAGATAGGTAAGAAAAACCTACACCCTAGTCCACCAGGGGCGTAATTTTCCTTACGTTTCTCTATATGAACAACACTGGTCTCCAACATCGTCTCAGTACCACCCCATAAGCATCTTGATTTATTCACACCACCTCATATCTCATAAGCCATAATGAAGGCCACCATTGCATTCTACATGGAAAACTACTCAGGATGGACTACTCATAATCCTAAATCTGAGTCCTAGAGATATGGAAGGCGGAAGATCCCTGGAGGATCTCCTAGTAGTATACAGTGTGCACCGGGGCACACATGATGTGTGAGCCCCACCTACCCATGTATCTGGTCAATAAGGGTCCCAACCCATGTAGGGGTAAACAACATGTAGAGTAGGTATCCACCTTGTCCCTCATCTCTCGGCCCCTGTTCATGTTCCCCTTCTACAAGGACCAGTCAACCGTGTCCCTTAAATGATGTGAATCTCATACTACATGGCGTGTTTAGGCTATATGAACACCTACCAGTGTAGTTTTTCCGTGTTTGTGTACCAGACCCCATGTCCATGTATCTTGGCTGTGTGTTAGTACATGACCATGTGTTTTCACACTTCTATCCAAATTCATGTCCCACAGTCACACGGTTTACGAAACTACATTGTGTGCAACCCCTATACACAATGTGTAGTCCCAAATATTCATCTTCCCCAAACAAGAAGATCTACACAATGTGTGTCACTGAACTACATGCCATGTAGATGGTGATTACAGTCAAGAATCACCTGATTCACCCCAATTCAAACCAAAACCCATATAACTACCTATAAGGGATCAACAACAATTGCAATAGGGATCTAGGAACTTAAAACAATGAAAAAAAGGGATAGAGAGAAAAACTAAAATGTGCATACATCGTTGGAGAAATGTCGAAGCATTGGATCAAGAATGATGCTTGGATCATTCTGGTTCTCGATCTGATGAAGATCTACTTCAGAAATAGAGATCAAAAACACCACCTTGCTTCAATTCGGAGATGGTTTCATTCATTACCAAAGGGAAGAGGAGTATAGGAGTAGGAGTTGCTTCTACTTTGTGTCGTGTGTCCAAAACATGGGGAGGGGATGAAAGAATTTAGGTTTAGATTATTTTAATTAAATAAATTTCCATTTAACTAATTACTTCACCACACAATAACCTGCCAACTAACCTCTGGCCAAACCACCTAGTGTGGATAACATCAAGTCATGCCTAGGGTAAAGATGATGTTCTACACTCAACCACGGTTTCAGAAATCATTTCCGAGACTCTGAACAAGAGTTATTTATGTTCTAATCAAAACTATGTATGTGCAATAAAATATATTTAATATTCCAATACTGCTGAACCGAGGATCCCTAGGCTCTAGCTTCCCGTTCCCACTTAGCACCCAACTCTGGAAATATTTTCCAAAATATTCTGAAGTCCTTTGGGTCAAAACCCAAGTCCTTATTGAAGTCTTGAGATTTATTATCAGACCAGGGAGACCAATGTAGGAATGAAGATTGTTGTATCCTTTTTACAGGACCCTGATATATTTTTATTCAATGAAAAGATTTAATACATCCTTTTGGGGAATAAGAAAGTTGGTACACACAACATATAATGTCCAGTTATGATATTTCATGTCCTTCCCATGCCATTTATTCTTGATATTCTATGATACTTGTGGGTAACACTCTATATTTGATCATTCAATGGGGTATGGGGGGGGGGGGTCCGTTATTTCCCCCCATCCACTATCTATTTCCCTCTCCTATTATTCTCTGCCCTTGTATTCTATATGGTACTCAGGGTGAAGGACCATCAATTATGAAGTTAGATTCTCTTTCTCACTTGTTGTGTTCCCTCATATACTATACGTTATACCTAATTATTATGTGCCACTATCATCTTATATGAACTTTCTGAAGAGGCATGGGTTATCCTTTATGATTCTATAGGGAGATGAGGTGTTGTTTTTGGGACTTAGTTGAGATATGTTGTTTCCCTGTGATTAGAGTAAATTTCACTCCCCCTCATGCTTAATGAAATTTTTCTCATAGAGGTGTTTGTGGTTCCCATTGAGTTAGAAGAGAATACTCATAGTATGGGTATGATGTGTATGTTTTAATGAAAGATACCTCAAGGGTATACAATATGAGCTTGATCCTCTAGTGATAGAGGTTTGGTTGTAGTTTAACAACCACTTTTCCATATGGATCATGATTTTAATGAGTAGATATTGATTCTTTTATAAATCATCCTTAATTGCATAGTTATATGTTAGTGGGTGATGTTTTTCTCGAAACATGATAGTACTTATCTTTTGTGGTTGAAGATTAAGTCCATGTCCAAGGGGACATTTTATCTAAGGATATTGGACCCTCTATAGGTAAGTGAGACCATGTATGAGTATGTGTCAAGCCCCAAAGAACTTTAAAGGTATTCCCAAGACATGTTTTGTAGTTTAATAGTTAAATATTTATGGTTGGTCTAAGACTCAAGGTGATTAATGGTGGATTTGTGGTTATGTTTTCATATGATGATACCTATGATAGAGTCCCCCGAGTGAGTATTGGAATATTGATGATTCTTAGAAATGGTTCACCCTGGGTGCAGGAGTAGGTCAAATTACGCCAAAAAATAACCAAATTGATGTCATGGATAGACCTATACATAATATATAACATTGAGATCCAAGACCTTACTATAGTACTCAAAACTTCTTACATGGGGATTATTAAATGGTTGAGCCATTGGTGTGAGAGCTAATGGAGATAGAATACTCTATAGTCCTCTCCCATAAACACTCCATGTGTTTATTCCCCATAACACAAAGGGTTTTTATAGTTATAGTTGTTGGTAGATGTGTATAGTGGATTCCTACGATTAGGTGCTAGAAGGTGCAGTTTAGAGTGTGTTTCATGTACCCTATTCATGGACCCATATACTAGATGATACATTCACAAGTCATTATTTATTTATTATATGTTTGGGAGTTTGAAATACTAGTGGGACCCTTAACCTCCCTTCTTAACTAGAGAGTCTCCAATGATGATTATCATATTTCACCCACCCTTTTGATGAAGCGAGTTTATCGTTAGTGGGGAAAGTGGAATTCCATGACACTCTTCCATAAAAGAAATGATATCCAATTGTACCTACCTTAGTATGGATTGGGAACCTATTATAGAACCGCGTGATGATGCACAATTGAGTAAGTGATATGAGGTCCCCCTTGGTGGAGGGTGAGATCCCAATTAGTGTGGTGAGAAGATACAACCTATTATTTGCTACAATATAATTCCTATTTGATGGTAATTAGGAATATGTACACTACGTGCATGGGTGAGAGTTTCTATCTCTTTTGAATGTGGAACAATGCACAAATTCTTCCAAAGTGTAACCCATGGTTTTCCCTCAATGGGATACCAATGTATGAATACCATTGAATTAAGGTGATGAATTTAAAATATTGCTAAATTGGGTGATGAAAAACATTTTTTTTGTTTTCAAAGAATGATTCGAATCATTTCATTATGTTAGTTCAAGGAGGATCCTACTAGGTATTTAGGGTATTATTATAGTCTTAAAATGAGAGTTTTAGTTGTTTGGTGACATCTCACAACATGTTATCTGAATTCATAAAGGATTGGTTGGCCATTATTGTGTTAAAACCATAAATATTAATGGGAAATTAATGGTGTAACAATAATGTGGTAGTTATCACTTCTTATATAGGACCATACGATAGAGGATATGGATGATTTTCTGAATTTAGAATAGTGAATCTAGTATGGAGAAGGTGACATTGATCAACTTCAGTCGATGGTGGTATCCACACACTCTTCCATGACAAGAGAGATTCCCTTAGTGGTCATGTAAACTTAGTGGTCTTCTATGGCTAGGAATTATCACGTGTTAGGAAGAATTGGGATGAATATCCTAGGTAGATACCACCCTAGTGGATCTTGAACCTCAGCATGGTGAGGACAATGGATCTTTATGGGTGTAACATTATATGGAAAACCATACCATGTGGTGGATGAGGATGTTTTCTTAGGAGGTTGTGGTATTTGGTTTCTCATGAAAGTGTTATCATGGGGGTCAAGAGCCAACAAATCATGGTTATCTAAATAGTTAAGAGTATTCTCTTTGAATTGTAGTGGATTGGGCCACCTAATAGGAAGTGGTGTAATACTGGGAAGTTTGACATGGTTGGTGTTATTCCTAATTTGGTCATCAATAGACTTCATAGTTGAGAAAAAAAATGAAAACAGACCATCATTGATATTGGATGCTATCCTATTGGCGATCGACTTGTAGATTGTGAATTCCTACAGATGTGTAAGATTAAGAAATAAATACCATAATGACTATATAACATGATTCATGAACATTGGTGTGTACAAATTATTGGTAGGATATGATGGAGAACTGATGTGTGACTAGTGTAGAATTCCACCTTGCAAATATTTTGTAGGTTGTGAAAAATCATTATGAGTTTCTCAATATCGGAGTAATGAAGGTATGGGTTGTACTCATGAAAAACATATCTTGAATGTTATTTAAATATGGTGTGTGAGGTGCTCCCACTAGGGGTAATGGACACACCTATCATAGGGTCGTACAAAAGATACCATTTGTTTTCCTAATACAATGTAGAGGCTAACTAGGATCATCTCACTGCAATTATTTTTTATTCAATCACTAAGTACTTGTACATCACTTATTATATTTTTGGATATTTAAATATTTTTAAAACAACCATAAAGAGATAGGGATAAATATTTTGAATGAAAATATAAAAAAGAATCATGAAAATTTAATGCATAGAGAATGAATACAGTTAGAAATAATGGTAATACTCCCAAGAAATTATCTAGAGTGAACCTTCATTATCTAATTATTAGTTTCATATCTACTTTATGAACACACTCTATTGTATATGTGAACATCATCTTCTACCCTAGTTATGTATATACAGTGTACTCAATGATCTCCAAGTACAATACATATCTAACTTATCCATTGAAGGGAGAATAGAGAAAAAGAAGAAGTTAAATCTTAGATAAATGTGATGAGGATAACTTGTCTCAGTACTCGTAATCCCTGAATCATACCAAAGTAGACAAGAAAAATTAAACATGAATGCATTAATACTTGGGTTTTAACAATGGATTCATACCCTAAGAGATTATTTGGGTTTGTTACTCATGATCATGAATATAAGAGATAATAATGAATAATAATGAGAGAGCGAGAGAAACAATGACAAAAATGAGATAAATAATAGAGAAACAATTTAATAAAAATATGAAGCATTAAATTATAAAATTAAAATGAAAGAATATATGAAAAATAAAAAATCTAAAAGAATTATATCTCTAAGACCTGAACTCCCAACAATGAATCCAACCTCCAATGATGAATGAAACATTTTTATAGAGTGTAAGGAAGGAAACAATAACAAATGTTATAAAAAAGGAATATAAAAATATATTTAAACTGAATCCCAAATTTTTGTACCATATATTTTATAATTAAAATGACTGTACAAAATTTTATCTGGTTTAATGAAATCTTTGGTTTTTATTCCTCTATATCATGTAAAAAATCATCCCCATATAAGAATGTATGAAAAATATATAACCCAAATGATGAGGTGAGGTCCAATATGTTGAATATGGTTTATCAATGACTTTTGGGCCCATGTTTGATATAAAATATTATGATCCAACTTGAATTATTCAAATAAAATATCTATCCCAATATGTATAAATGTTAGTGAAAAAAATTAAAATTTAAAGTTTACAAGTCAAAAATTATAGGATAAAAATAATAAAGTTTAATTAAAAGGGATATATTGGAGTTTCTATACAGTTTCCAAATTCAATATCTATTTAAAAGTTCTTATAAAATATTAATGTAAAAAGTATTAATTTACCAATTAAAATGAAATATTTATAATAACACTTAAAAATAAATAATTAATAAATTTTCCCAATTCAACAAAAATTATTCTTATAATCTAAAAATAAAATAATCACTCTAAAATTAAAAAACTGGTGGAATTTAAAATATTTAAATCCAATGTACGATTAAGGAAAATGTTAGCTCTATAAATTTTCCCTCACTTAAAAATTCCACTTATGGGAAATTTAATGAATTCTATAATTAAAAAGAATTATCTTTTCTATTTTTCAACACAACAATGAGAAAATAAGAGAAAAAAGACTCATTCATTATTGAAAATATCATGCCTCCTCAATAAGTCGTATCAATATTCCCACTTCAAATCAATCAAAAGTTCAAGTTCTAGAATTTCGAATAGAATAGAAATTAGTGGAATTAATATTTTAACTAGTGACACTATCATAAATTACCCCTTCCAAATTTTCTTATAAAAAACCTCCATTTCTCAATTCCATGATAAAACCCAAATGAAATTCATATAATTCAATTCCCCCCTTATTTATATGGTTTCATATATCCCCCTCACCTTAAAGAATTCCCTTTTAATAATCTTGCACTTCATTTTTTTCATCCCCCCCATTTTTTTTCTTTATTTTATTTTTTAGTGCCTAATATCTTTGAAATTATCATGGGATCCCAATTTCCCATATTACTCACGTTTCAAACTATTTATATGAATATTTTTGAGTTGGGACCCTAATATGTTTTTTTGAAAATCGAATAGTTAACTAAGATTAAGTTCAAAATTATAGTTTCCTCATGTTATAGTTTTGATTCCATGTTATTCTTTTCCATTGATAGTCCTATTCCTAATTTTTAAACAAAAAATTCCATGAAATAATTGGTATAACTTTCTCATAAATAATATAAATTCAATAACTTTAAAAGTAGTGACCATATCTGCACCAAATCTTTTCAACCCAAAACAAATTTGATGTTTACAACAATTATGCAGTAGATGTGGACTAGAAGGTCACAAAGTTGAGAAGTTCAAGGACAGACTTCCAGGAAAGAATTCTTATATTTTGAAAAGAAAGAATATTTAGAAAACTATAAAGGATTATTCATGCAATACTAATGATGTTAAGAAGACATGTGAGAAGACCAAAGAATCTAGACAACCAAAGAAAGGGTGCATGGTTTGGACTGACCAATTGGCCAAGACTAAACAAATTGAATATTCACAAGTCAATGTTAAGAATCAAGGAAAATAGGTGACTAAAATTTCACTCACAAGAGGTTCCTTGAACACTGAGATAGAGAAAATAGATCTACATGAGGTGCCAATCCATGGGAGGAAAATATGTGCATAATCTATAAAATATGTCAAAAAAGAAGAGTGTATATACCATGTTGTGCTTGTAAAGAAGAAGAAAGTAAGGATGGGAGTAAAATCCCACCTCAAGTGTTTCTTTTAAATAAAAAATATATACCCCCTTATTCCCTATTTTTGTTTTTTTTGAACTAATATGTAGAGAATTAAAGGAGTAAGATGAGTTTTTTACACACTGCACAGTAAAATAGAAAGTTTAGGTCAAAAAAAAAGATGAGTTTTTCATGGATTTCTAATGTTGTAAATCTAGAATGATGAGGAGGAAGAAGAAGAATCCCTTGCGGGGGTGCTTCTATAAGATAGCGCAGTCCAACACCGAAGAGGTGAAGACCATTTTGATGTTTGAAAGCTATTTAAAGAAGATTAAAGTTGGAGGGTAAAGTTTTGAAGAAGTTTTAGTGCTGAAGTGATAATCGTGTTTCAAGGGAATTCATCATGTAATCATAGTCCTTCATAAGATAACAGTTTGGTAAAGTCTGAAAATATCATGCCAGAATGCATATAGTCATGCCATGATTTGGTTATGAAATGTGAATATGCTTGAGTCAGTTCTTTACACATTTCAATGGTTTGGCCATGAAATTTTGAGTTCCTTTTGTTTGGTGTGGGACAATAGGTTGCATCGTGAGAGAATAAAATATTGTAGGGAAGACATTGATCACACATCAATTTTCCCACACTACATGAAAAATCAATTATTATGGGAAAAAGGTTGTTTTATCGTGGAAATATGATTTCACTTACTCATGGTCACGTCGAGGAGTAGTTGGACGTGAAAATTCAATGCCCCTTAGGAGTTGAGGTTTGAGAGGTTATGTCACAATAGAGATTGATTACACTATAATGCCCTTGAGATTCAAGTAGTTGGGAGGTAACCAGTTTTTTGAAACTGTCTTATCATGCCACGATGTTTCTTGTTGGATGCACACTCAATGCTATGGTGTTGAGAATAAGGGTATTTCATTGGTCACAATTTACCAATTATTGCATTGTTTTATTTTAATTGAACTTTGGAGGTCTGTGTGCTAAGATTTATGTGAAAAAAACTACAAAAGGAACTATTAAAAAGGAGAAAACCAAATAGTTTCTATGTGTATCCAAAATTTTATTTCCCAATATGATGTTTTACACAAATCAAATAATCAATGAGTTGCCTCAAAAAGGCTAAGTGAAATTAAACTAAACATGTGAATATTAAAGTCATGGTTGGTTTAATAGTAGTATTTCAGCATGAGTCATCTATACGTTGGACATCCACTCTGAAGAAAAAGAAAAAAGAATCAACACCGTATAAAGACAAACAAAAATGAGACACACAAATTAATCTATCCACTACCCTAATCTCCCTCCCCTTCAAAGAAAACCACATAGCCGCCTCTAGTTCCCTTCAAGTTCCCTTCTCAGAATATAAATACCCTCCATCCCTAAAAAACAGTAAAAAGACTAAGTGGCCGATGTGATAAAGAAAATAAAATAAAAACTGAACTACAACATACCTGTTTCCTATGAAGAATTATATCTCTAACCTATTGAATTTTTCTGTAGAAACTTAATGCTCATATAGAAACCCACTTTGATTGCTGCTAGTTAGGAAAAAAATTTCAATAATTTATACATTTCATACTAAAAAAGAAGAAAGAGAGGAGAAGTAGTCATTTTTCAATTATTGTTATATTCAGTATGATGTTATGAGATGTCTAGCCTCTTGCATTTTGAAAACAAAAAGACCATCTATTGGAATTGTAATCAATGTGGTCAAAGGAGTGATAAATGATTTTCTAATTCAGTTACGTATGTTTAAAATGCAAATCAAGAATGAAGCCCATAATAGTGGAATAAGGAAACAAGTTTGATTTGAGAAGATATCAAAAGTATAAATATGAATGCACTAGATATAAGCATAAACATATGCTAAAATGGGATAAAAGCATAACAAAATGCATATGTGAGAAAATGTACACACAAAACACCATTGGAAGGGGATATTGAACAAATATAAATCACAAATATCTGATATATAACAATTCATGTGGATATTGAATAAATAATAATTATAAATAATGGCTATATAATAATGGAATATAAGTTTAGAAATCATTGGTATATCATAAATAAAGATAAATTGAAGTGGAATCCTATATAAGCCCTAGAAACCCAATACCCCATGGTTAAACCACCTCAAACATGAAATACAACCCTTTCCACACTACACACAGCCCCCCTGAACTATCCCCATACCCTACACCAGCACCCCCGACCCCTGCTTCTGTACACCCCACTTGCACCCCTCCCCCCTCACTTGCCCTCCTGCACACCCTCACCCCTCCCCTACCCATGCACCCTTCCACCTTTTTACCCCACCTGCACCCTCCCACCTCCCCCTTCCCCTAGAGACCACCTTCCTTTCCCCCCCTCCCCTACCCCTACAGACCCCTTGCACCCTCCCCCTCCCCCAGACCCTATATCCCCCCTGAACCCTCCCCCTTTCACCCCAAATGCACCCTCCCCCTCCCCTACCCATACAAACCCCATTTCCCCATTTCCCCCTCCCCACTACCCCCCTATAGACCCCCTACACCCTCCCCCATTTCACCCTACCTACACCCTCCCCTCCCCCTCCCCCCTCCTCACTGCCCCTACAGACCCCCTACACCCTCCCCCTCCCCCTGCCCCTCTAGACCCCCTGCACCCTACCCCCTTGCACCCCACCTGAATGTACTCTGGTGATCTTTTAAACCAAAAGTCTAGGGAATTAAAGATAACCATTGAGATCAACCAATAATCCAATATCCCACACCCTAAAAAAACATTAATACAATAGATAACCCCTATGATATTTCTTGAGTAGGTTCAACAATATCAGATGTAAAGGATATGATTTCTCTCACTTGGCCCTACTCCAGGGTTCTCTATTATTCCTTTCCTCCAGGAAATGACATAATGATCAATCTTAGTATCCATGTATAAAATTTTATGAAGTAGTTGATATCTAACTAAGGATGATTCATGCAATATAAGTTCATGAAAGGTAGAGGAAATTTCATTCGAAAATGAAAAAAGATAAAAAATTACCACCCGTCTATCATTGAAAATAGTGAAAACATACATTTGAAAATGTAAAAAGTATTACATGCTTAATAGGTGAAAAAACTCCTTTCATTGAGGCACTCATGCATGCCATCCTAGTAATCATAAAGTATTTTGAAACCTAATATGTTAAAGCCAATTAAAACACCACATCATTACCTTTTAAGGACACATCATCCATCTTTCATTTTCATGATCAACAAAAGCATGTCCACATGATGAACCTACCACTTAAAATCGGTATAAGAAATTACAATAAAAAACCCCAAAAGAAAAAAAATTACTACCTAATTGATCTATATGTAACTGAAAATAGAAAAAACATAAGTTTGAAAATGAATAATGCATAACATGATAAAAATGAATAAGAAGAATGGAAAAAATCCAAATAGTAAAAAAAATACCTGTGGATAATCACATGTTGTCAATTGTGACATGTTTTCTCAGCCTTCCTGTAAAAAAAAACACAGTTTTAACAATCTTTTCTTTCTTAGTCATTCTCTCAACTGCAACCTCATGCTAATGGAAGAAATGTTATTATATAGGTAAAATTAAAATAAAACGTGAAGAAAAAAATAATTTCTAATTCACCCAATGAATTTCCTCAAGATTTTTGGTCAGTATCCATTGGAGAGACTCCTACAACATCTCCATGGATTTCTCTACATTCAAGTTCTAAGATACTAAATAACTCTTTAGGAAATCATCTAAGCAATACTATTGGATACACCCAAAAAATGGCCCAAACTCACTTTTGAGCTCTTTCACTTGTATATATTCACATCAAACTCACAATATAGTAATAGAAACTAATAAAGGGGCCACCTTAATCAAAAAATGGAAAATCAGACTGCATACCATCGGAGGTGAACCAGAGGAGATAGAGGAGACACTTCAAAGTAACGTCAACAAGGTGGTACAATGGTCCCATTAGTGGAGGATACAATTCAATATAATAATAATAAAACTGAACTACTACATAGAAAATATACATCATAATAAATAATTCAATATATGTAGAAATAGACAGAAACACCATAATACAATTCAATATTACAATAATAAAACTTTACTGCATAATAAAATTACACATATTAAAAATACAAAAATACAATTCATATCATCAGTGTGTCTCAATATCAGTATCATCAGATTCAGGATAACCCTCATCCCCACCTCCTATAGAAACACCATCACCACCTCTCACACCACCAAAATCATCATCAACATCAGTATAGGTACCAACACCAACACTGACACCAGCACTGTGTCTGGCTCCGGCTCTAGCTCTGGATAAAAATATAAATTAGCAGAACACATGACATCAAATAGGATTCAACCACTGTAACTGCTTCTGGTGGAAGTGGAGAAGAAATGACATACATAACTTTCATCATATTTTTATTTATCACCTTTTCTTTATTTTTAGTTTCTTATTTGATTTCGGAATTTATCAGTTCAACTATGACCAAACCATAACTGGTACTTGAAGAAACATTATAAGTAGACCTGTATCGAGATGGTACAATCTTCTTCCTAGGTCGAAAATGCACTCTACCCTGATGATCATCTCTTAATACCTGATGTAGATGATCATTCATTCCCAAATTTCCAGGTTCTTTTTTTCAAATTCCATCATAGCACTTTGTTGATTTATATATAAGATAAAATAAAATGATATAATAATATAAGAAACTAAATTTAGTCAAAATAAAAGAAATTGAAATATATTTATAGTCACCTTTGCGGTGTCAGTATTTAGCACAATACCATCTTTATTTTTTCTGCTTGTACAAAACAAAGTAGAGCAAGGAACAAGACCCACGATATTAAATTCCTTTTTATGAAAAAAAATAAATAAATAAAAAATGGAAGTTAAAAAAAAATTACACTAAATGAAGCTAAATATTTCAAATGTTAAATTACAAATGTTTTCTCATGATTTGGGAGTAAAGTGTGCCCATGAGTATAAACGTGTTTCATTACACTCTTTTTTATTTTATTTCTACCTGATTTCTTCTATAAAAAAATAATTATATAATTTCATTAACATAAATAAAACTCATTCTAAAATAAATAAATGAATATATATATATATATATAAATTTAAAAAATACCTTACACTCTGGAATCATCCAATAGCTGATCATCTCTTTGTATTGTGATATTGGGAAATCATTAATCACCAGTACTTCTTCAAGGTCCGTACCAACTCTATTTTTCCAACCAAGATATGTAATTCATACTTGTATACTCACTGCATTTCACCTAAATCCATTATCCCTAAAGCCTTGAAAATTTTTCCATTAGTAAAATTATATCTAAGCTTCAATGGGAAAAATATTTTTTAAGAAAATATTATAAATTAATATATATATAAGGTGACTAATTTTACTTACCTAGATATCTTCCCAGACATTGTCCTTTATTTTTTCTCCAACCACCATCCAACTTATTGGTTGAACCAGAATGATATTTCTATGTCTAGCAAGAATTAACATAAAGATTTTACATTACATACCATTTTTTAACTATAGAACCATCCTCATTGTATTCAACCATGATTTATGTGAGTCTATTCCAAACCTCCCACATTTTTGTGCAACCTTTTTGTCTATCTGATGCACTTGCATAACAATATAATCATTATGCCCGATCCCCATAATTATCCCTATAGAGATAAATCATTAAACTACCTATATCGACTTTTAAATAGACTCAGATATCCAAATGGACAACTCTGTTGAAATATATATGTAAATATACTTAATATTGGATATTTATTTATCAAAAATGGGAACCTAGTCAAGAAAAAAAATGAAAACATGCCATGAAAGCAGTGCAAGAAAAATGGTGTCCCCTTAGTGTGCCTCATGGTGTGCTATGTGAGAGTTGAGTGCATTATTCTTAGTACAAGATGACCAAGAATTCTATGAACCCCTCCTTTTTAACTCCCCCACCCTCTATGTAGTGAGTTGGGTGTTATTTAATACCATGGGATGAGATGGTCAGGGGAAACCCAACCCCCTGTTTCCACCTTCCTCTGGCACCACAGTGGTTGCACTACCGCTACCTCATTAACATGTTTCCCCTAACACACACAACCCCTAATACCACTCAACAACACTATAAATATCCCATACCATCCCCATTTTATTACTATACTTAAAACTCTCCTGAAGATTCTATGATCTCATGACCTATTTCAGTCCTCGAGAACTCTGTTATTCAGCTTGTCGAGTCACTGATTAATCTCATCCTTTTTAATATTTGTTGATGCTCACTGATTTTGGCCTCCCCTTAAATTTTCCAATATCCTTAAATAATCCCAAAAGTTGGTGTGTAGCTTGTACATGTGGGATGGATAAAAATATGGAAGTTGAACCTCTGGTCGGCTCCCAAGTGATGAACCGAAACTATAAATAAAATGAAAATTTTGGGATAAAATTTCTAGAGTAATACCATACTTATAGGATAAAAACATAATAATTATTAACAATAAAATAATAATAATATAATATTGATATTGATTATGTCCAAATAATAAATAATTAAACCCACCTTGAAGGTGAATCATCAACACTTCATTCATTCCTTTAATCTAGTGTTGAAATCATTCCCAATTCCACCATCACCCGAAGCTACCTTTCCCTATCCACTTCTCTATATAATCAATGTTTATGGATAACACTAATTAGAGTCTATAAAGAGGTTTATAAATGGGGATAATTATGATTATTTAATAAATTAATATAATAAATTAATTAATTCCATTAATTTATTTCCTCTATTGACAAACCAAACCCATGAACCTTGACGATCCCGAGTAATTGTGTACATAGGGTAAACCGATCATTACAGACTCAATGGAGGCCTTGTATTCCCATTTGAGGCTTTATTTCAAATAAATATCATCATTACCATAAAAATACATGCACAAGATAAAAATAACATTTTTATGCTAAAAAATATTTATCAAGGCCCTGCGCACCCCCAATTCAGTATCGACTTGACATTTCATCTAAAACACTTCTTACAAATATTTTTAATTATAGACATCAAAAATATATGTTTTCATTTCACCATATGATCTCTAGGGGTAATATTTATTTATGTAACTTAAATTAAAAATCCCATAATACTCAACATGATCGGAAATTCACCAAAACTCATCCCAGTGATAACCACCACATCCCAAGATCAAAAAATCAATTAGAAATTTTTTCTAAGGTCATATATTAGGTATATTTACCATTTTACACATGTGGAGGTCTTGATGCTCTGAAAATCAATACTAATCTATGCCTCATCCAATAAAAATTGAATTTACTATATCCTCCTCACCTTAAAACAATTTCCTTCTTAAAAAGGAAACAAATAAAGCTGATAAACTTGAAAGTTCATGAAACAACCTCATGCAAAAAATACACCATCACATGATCTTTTACCATCTTTGAATCTCTAAGATATAATAAAACTGTATATAACCCCATAAAATAAGGGGATATCTTCTTTCATCATTGAATATATTGAATCTAGATTATATCAAAGCATTAACTAAGAAGAAACATGCCTTCACTCAAGGCGAGTCTTTCCAAGCCTCTACACCCAAACCAAATCCTAATCTGAAGGTTATCCTATCACATAAGAAAAAATCAATCCACAAAACACTAACATACCAATAAAAATGGTTTTTTTCTAGATTTACAGAAACAGTTAAACTTTTCTTTAATTTTACTTTGAATTCCAGCATTCAAAATCCAACAAATTTGTTATGTTAAGGGTGATTGTTACATTTTCATATTATATGAATAATTTGGGATGAAAAATGAAAATGTATTAATTAATGATTTTTATGTGTTTTTGTTCATATTTGATATTAATTGATAAATATGTACTTTTAATGTTATGATTTAACAAAAATTTGAAATTAGATAATGAATTTGGAAACTATATTGAAATTAAAGTTCTTCACTTTAAACTAAACTTTAGTATTTTTTTACATAAAATTATATATATATATATATATATATATATTAAATTTTAACTTGAGTTTTTTTTCACAAAAAATTACACATTTTGGGATAAATATTTTATTTTAATTCCTTGATATGGATAATAATTTTTAATGGAGGACATGGTTCTAAAAGTTAATGTTGGATTGGATTCAATAGTTTAGACCTCACCTCACTATTTGGCACATATATTTTTCATACATGTGCAGATTGGGATGAAATTTTTTCAAGACTCATAAGACTAAAAAACTTTTTAATTTAATTAGAGAAATATTAATTTTAGTTTATTTTATTTCCATATGCATGGAAATATATTTAGGATTTAGTTTTACTTTAAATTTACTTTCCTTTCTATAGTATTTGTAACTATATATTCCCCTCTAATCTAGAAATATGTATATGTCATCTTTGGCGGGGGGATTATATAATAGGAGTTGGGATGTTAGATTTATACTAATTTTTGATTACTTATTTTTTATATTTTATTTTCTTATAATTTCATAATTTCATGATTTATTATTTTAATTAAATTGCTCATATCTTATTGCTCTCATTTTCTTCCTTTTTTATTTCTCTCTCTTATTATTCTTCATTATGATCTCATTTATTCATTATCCTGAGTAAATAACCCAAGGAATATATTAGGGATTAATCTCATGTTAAACACCATGTATTTATGAATTCATTTTTAATTTTTCTTTTCTATATTAGTTTGATTATAATATTACCAGTAGTGATAGAAGTTATCCTCACGATGGTTATCTAACATTTAACTTGGTATTCATCACTATTCTCACTTCAATGGAGAAGGTGGATGTTTAGTGTACTTAGAGTCCATTTAGTACATTTTATACAAAAAACCGGGGTAGTAGATGATGTTCACACATATAATGGAGTGTTTTCATAAAGTATATATGAAACTACTAATTAGAAAAAAAAGTTCACTCAATATAATTATCTTGGGAGTATCAAATTTTTTATAACTAAATTTATTCTATCTACATTTCAACTACATGTTTCTTTTCTTATTTTTCATTGAAAATATCATCCACCATATCTTTTTAGTTCTTTTATAAAATATAGAAAATACCAAAAATACAATATGTTAATTAAGATTTTTTAGTGATTAACATTGAAATCTCCTCAAGTGAGACAGCATTGGTCAGCCTCTATGCTGCATTAGGAAAAAATTATTTTCTTTTATATAACCTTATGATAGGTGTTTTAAATATTATAAAAGTTATTGAGGATTCAAACATTCTTTCAAATTCTAATTTTCACATTTTTAGATAATTTTTATTTTCTTCCTTAAAAATAAAAAAAATAAAAAATAATTTCCCATGATTTATTCAAATTTTTATTATTCAACATGGACTTACCAATCTTAGGTGTAAAAAAGAACAAGAATAAGTTTATATTGAAGTAGAATCTCAGTTTCAAGATATTAGAGAAAAATTTCAAAACATGAGGATATAAATATTTTTTTTACCTAAAAATCTCCCTATATCTCAAGAGAAGTGAATGGAGAAAGAACTATAACCAGTGGAAAAAGATATTTCCACACACATATTTTTTGTTGAGGAACCTAGGGACACCATGAAGGAGTTACTCAAACAATTATTATCATCAAACCTCACCCATCTAGGACCAAAGTAGATTCTTAAAGAACACATGCATGTTAATACACTTTTGGGGGATAGAAAAAAATTATAAGAATCCCAAAATGAATTTTTACAGGGTAATATACAACATGGTTTCCTCAAACACGATGAATAAAATTAATGACCTCTCTACCTTTATATAGATTTGGAATAACAAACCACACTAGTGGTGGAATTTTAAGAGAGATTAGAGGAGCCTAACTATCTACCTCCATCCCTGAAAAACTAACTCTAATAATCACTTTTCATTATTGATGAACATGAAGCTTAGATAATATTGGAAGTTAATATTTTCTTGATCTTGTTTTCAAATGATTTTATTGAAAATAAATTGAGAATTAACTCCCATTATTTAAATTTTTTAAATTCATATAACACTTGGATTACTTTGGAAGAAAAAGAAGAGAAAGTAAATTTACCAGATGAGGGGTATATAAAGATCCCCAAATCCATAAAAAATCTACTCGAGGGAGTAAAAGAGGGGTTTCTTGTGTATTTTCATAAAGATACTGATTGAAAATATTGTAATTTTAGGGGGGATATTTTGATATAAACTTAACATTTTTTCAAATTTATTCCTATAAAATCATTACTGACTCCCCCTTTGATAATTCAACTATTGCGTCATATTATGAGTAAGCATTGGTTGATGAAGAAAAATCCATAAAAGTAGTGGTTAAAGAAAAGTCAGATCCATGTTTTTCCATATCATCACCATGAAAATTTCACTTAATAGCTATGGGGATAAACCTAATGCACTCTATTCATTGATTACTTAACATGCCAGGAAAGTGGAATTATATTGGATGTAAATACATTTAGTGGTTCAAATAAAAAAATATCCACCCACCATCTGACTATGGAAAATATCTAGAACTAATTAATTAGTGGATGTAAAACCCTAGTACCCACTTGATTCATAAATCAAGAATTCTCACTTTTTCTTTCTCTTTTAATTTCTTTTCATTTATTTATCTTTCAATATGTTTTATTTATTCTTTTTTTTACTTATAGGATTTCAATGGGTGGAAATTAAGTGACTAACACATAGCTACCATACTAATAAGTTCGATTACATTTCTCTTTTATACTTATTTTTTGGTTTACCAAGTTAATTCTATATGAATAGTTGATAAAATCATTTTTGAATAAAAAAGGGGTTATTAATAGTTTATGTGTGGGAGAGTGGTACCAATATGATTAGTTTTTCATGTTTTTTAAATTATTTTTAGTGCATTTCTCTAATATAAACCCCCTTACTAGACACCCCTCCCTCATGGACACCCCTTGGACACCCCTCCCTCATGGACACCCCTCCCCTCCCTCCTCAACACCCCTCCCTCCTGGACACCCCCTCCTGGATACCCTCCTGGAAACCCCCCTCTTGGACACCCTCTTAGACACCCCTCCCTTCAGGACACCCTCCTTAACCCCCCCTCTTAGACACCAACTTGTACACCCCCTCCCTACTGGATACCCCTTGGACACCCCCTCCCTCCTGGATACCCCTACCCCTCTCTCCTAGAAACCCCTCCCTTCTAGACACCCTCCTAGACACCCCTCCCTCATGAATTCCCCTCCCCATCCCTAGACACCCCCTAGACACCCCCTCCCCTGGACACCCCCACCCCCTTGCAGACCCACACCCCACTTAACTACATTTATAAAATCTCAATTGAAGAAAAAATCATATTTTATTCCATGGTTACCGAAGAAATGAACCCCTTTCTAAGTGAAATAATATTGTTTCTATTTTTGAAACTATAAAAATTCTAAATGTGTTCAAATGAATTTCCTTCTTTCACTAGTTTCTAAGTAAGCGCAATATAATTATTTCTTTTATGAATGTTTTATCAAACACACATAGAATTAGATATCTTCCACTGATTATCATTCAAACATAGAAACAATGATTTTTAAGTGTGTTTAAGTAGACTTAGAAAATAGTATTTAAAATATAAAATATCAGAAATAGTTATCAAACACATATAGAAACAAATCCTTAAATAAATTTTTACCTAGATTTTTGGATTACCTTAACCTCTACATGCTAGTTACAATTGAGAAACAATGATATTTAACCTTTTTTAATAGTACCATGATATTATATATTTTATATCAAATGTAATTGAAATCATAATAATTATATGGGAATATTAATTGATTTGTAATTAGTTTATAATTATATGTATTTATACAAATTACACTGTAAAATTACACTAGAAATAATGTAAAACTATAAAATAAATACTAAATGACACAGAATATAGTGAAAAAGTGTAATGGATATACTGAAAAAAGAAAACTAGAAATATATAATGATATGGATTTCATTTGTGAAGTATAACATATGTCTGTTTACTTTTTTTTAGAAAGGATTGATAACCGTGTTAACTTTATTTGAACAAATTCATAATAGAAATGAATAGTGAAAGAAAATTCATTAAACATGTATATAATATTATAATTTCTATTATATTCAAGTGACAAATATGTATGATAATGTTAAAAAACACTGAAGATATTTTTCTGATGTTAGTTGTTTGTGAACTTTTATTAGAAGAAACACCATATAAGGAAATAAAGAAAAATTAAGTCAGGAAAAAATGCCTCATATATTTATGTTGTCATTGTATCAATGAGAATAATTTGAAATTGATAATCTATACTATTTAATAATGTAAATTTTTATAGATGTTGTACATTCATTTGGTTCATGGAATTTTTTAAATCTCTATTTTCTTTCATATTTTCCAAGAGTAAGTGAATGTTAAAAGTATTTTGTTCACATGTTTCATTTTTATTTGTAATGTTTAATTTAGTAATTTCCACAATGACTAGTATTGTTTTATATTTGAATACATTAAAATTATTTTGAAACCTAAACTCATTATTTTTCTATTGTATAGAGGTATATTTTTTCTAGACATTTTAATTTTGTTAATATTTTAGAGGAATACTATTGACCTACCTAAATTAAATTATAATTTAGTATAATTCTATTTTTGATATAAATTGCTTGACCTGTTAGAAAAATTACAATAGAGATAGATCATCTATCATCATTGATTAACAGTTGCACTTAGAATCTAGAAAAATATATATTACAATTAAATAATCATGATATATTTAATGATAATAAATCAATAGATTTAATGGGCCTAACTAACTCAAAATAGAATATACAAGTCAAAAAGAACATAAATTTAAACTTTTAAACCAACCAAATATTCTATAAATGACATTTGGGAATTGCACCTAATATTTTACCTTCTAAACCATTAGGATTTATATGAAAATATATATAATAACACTTATTGAGAAATCATCAACAAATATTCTAATCATTTAATATTAGATCACTAGAAA
This sequence comes from Viscum album, assembly GCA_963277665.1. Classification (NCBI taxonomy): domain Eukaryota; kingdom Viridiplantae; phylum Streptophyta; class Magnoliopsida; order Santalales; family Viscaceae; genus Viscum; species Viscum album. The sequence goes on along the minus strand of OY728159.1, from coordinate 685,603,709 downwards.
ATTGGGTCCCACACGCCACATGGCTAGGTGTGCATACATTTTCCAAACTCTAAGTGTCTAGGTCTACATGCTATAAAATTTGTGTCCACATGACTCAGGGTCATGTAGTACACATCAACTAACCCTTTATAGACTCACATTCCATGTGTGCATGGTTAACACACTATGTATCAGTAATTTAAACAAGTCATTTATAATTTAATACACACTGAAAAACCCATGAGTCATACATTATATATCCATAGGAGAGACATGCCATGTATCCAAGAGGCATAGGACTTGGGCAATAAGGTTTACTGTTGAGCGACTAATTAGTGGAACATATTGTGTTATCATAATAAAACATCATGTATGTGGTGACTGTATGAATAAGAAATTTCACAGGTAGAACCAAATCCACAAATTGAAAACTCCCACCATTTATTATATCGACACATAGGAAGAAATCCTCACATTAATTCACCAAACTGAATCAAAAGGGATCAAAACAGATGGATATATTCACTCAATTGCAGTAAGAATTTAACATAAAATGAATAAATGTAAGGAAATCACAAGGTAAAGGATGATCACAGGGAGGGGGGAGGCCACGTAGGAGGTACGCAGGAGAAGGAGATGAGGACGACACATAGGTGTAATGTCTATGGGGGGAGGTGAGGTGTCCTGCATTTGGTGACAGTGTCGGGGAGGAGGGTTAGAGATAACAGATTACGATGGGGTTTCCCCATTTGATAGCAGCGAGGGGAAACGTCGTGAGGGTGATAAGGAAGGGTCAACATCACAAAGGCCATTAGGGAACCATCAAGGGATGAGGATCGAGGAGAGGAGAGGTTGTGAAGTCCATCAAGGAACTATCATGGGATAGAGATTAGGGAGAGGAGGTTGCGAAGGTCATTGGGGAAAAAGGGTTGCGCCGTGGAGATGAGAGGTCGCGAAGGCTATCGGGGAAGAAGGGTCACACTACAGAGTTGAGAAAACACGAGTAAAACCTACTATTATGCGTTTAATTTTAAGTACGACTATAAATTAACCTATATCCACGTACCTCTATAACTATGTCTATAGGTCCTTGGCTATAGGTATTTTTTATAGAAGTGAAAAATACACTAAAAAATAATTGAAAAATTATGAAAACCTAATCATATTAGTACCAATCTCCCACACATAAACTATTAATGACCCCTTTTTGATTCAAAAATGATTTCATCAACTATTTATATAGAATTAAATTGGGAAAAAGTATAAAATAAAAATTTAATTGAACTTATTATTAGGGTAGCTATGAGTGAGTCTCTTAATTTACACCCATTAAAAGCCTATAAGTAAAAAAAAAGAATACATAAAAACATATTGAAATATAATTTAATTAAAATAAATAAAAAGAGAAAGAAAAATTTATAATTCTTCATTTAAGACTCAAGTGGGTACTAAGGTTTTGCATCCCCTAATTAATTAGTTCTAGATGTTATCCATAGTCAGATGGTGGGTGGATATTTTTTTATTAGAACCACCACATGTATTTCCATCCAATATAATTAAAATTTCCTAGCATATTGAGGAATCAATCAATAGAGTGAATTAGGTCTATCACCATTGCTATTAAGTTCAATTTTCTTGGTGAGGATATGAAAAAACTTGGGTCATCCTTTTCTTTAACCACTACTTGTATGGATTCTTCTTCATCGACCAATGCTTACTCATAATATGACGCATTAGTTGAATTATCAAAGGGGAAGTCAATAATGATTTTATAGGAATAAAATTGATAAAATGTTAAGTTTATATCAAAATATTCCCCGTATGAGTACAATCTTTTCAATCGGTATCTTTAAGAAAATCCACTGGGAACTCCTCTTTTACTCCCTCCAGTAGATTTTTAATGGATTTGGGGAGCTTTATATACCCCTCATCTGGTAAATTTACATTTTATCCTATTTCATCCTAAGTAATACAAGTGTTATATGAATTTAAAAAATTTAAATACTGAGAGTTAATTATCTATTTAGTTTCAATAAAATTAGTTAAAAACAAACTCAAGAAAATATTTACTTCCAATATTAGTTAAGCTTCATGTTCTTCAAAAATGAAAAAATATTCTTAGAGTTTGGTTGTCATGGATGGAGGTATATAGTTAGGATCCTCTAATGTCTCTTAAAATTCCACCACTTTTCTTTTTTATTATTCCAAATCTATATAAAGGTAGAGAGGTTGTGAATGTGCTTCTTCTAATTTGGGGAAATCATGTTGTAGATTACCTTTTAAAAAGTGATTCTAGGATTCTTATAAATTTTATCAATTCCCCACAAGTGTATATACATGCATGTGTTCTTTAGGAATCTACTTTGGTCCTGGATGGGTGACGTCTGATGATAATAATTGTTTGAGTAACTCCTTCTAGGTGTCCCCATGTTCCTCAACAAAAAAATATGTGTGTGGAAATATCTTTTTCCACTGGTAATAGTTCTTTCTCCATTCAATGCTTTTAAGATGCAAAATATTTTTAGTTAAAAAATATATTTAGATCCTTAGGTTTTGAAAGTTTTCTATAATATCTTTCAACTGGGATTATCCTTCAATATAAACTTATTCTTGTTCCTTTTTCACCTAAGAGTGGTAAGTCCATGTAGAATAATTAAAATTTTAATAAATCATAGATATTTTATTTTATTTTTATGGAAGAAAATAAAAATTATGTAAAAATGTGAAAATAAAATTTGAAAGACTGATTGATTCCTCAATAAATTTTATAAGATTTTAAACTCCTATAATAGGGTGGTATAAAAGATAATATTTGTTTTTGTAATGCAGTATAGAGGCTGACCAAAGATGTCTCACTTAAGGAGATTTTAGTGTTAATAACTAACTAATTTTAATTAACTTATTGTATTTTTGGTGTTTTCTATATTTTAGAAAAGAACTGGAAAGATATGGGGGTTGATATTGTTAATGAAAAATAATAAAAGAAACATGTAGGTGAAATGAAGATAGAATCACTACTACAAAAACGGGCAATAACAGCGCTAAAATCGGGCTTTAACAGTGCTAGAAAAGCGCTGTAAAGCTCAGCGCTGATAAGGGGGGGGGGGGGTCCTTTAACAGCGCTAAAAAAGCGCTGTTAAATGGCGCCTTTAATGGCGCTAAAAAAGCGCTGTTAAAGGATACCTTTAACAGTGCTAAAAAGCGCTGTTAAAGGACACCTTTAATAGTGCTAAAAAGCACTGTTATATGTTGCCTTTAACAGCGCTTTTTTAGCGCTGTTAAATATCTCCTTTAACAGTGCTTTTTTATCGCTGTTAAATGTCGCCTTTAACAGCGCTAAAAAAGCGCTGTTAAATCCCTGCCTGCTGCTAATAAAAAACCTGCACCAGTACAGCCATCCGAGCAGAGCTGCACAAAAACTAGTATATCAACCACAGACCTGCACAAAAACCAGTATATCAACCACAAGCATGTCATCAACCGATCACAACCCAACCAAACAGTGTTCTTATCATGAGTTAGATACCGTCTACCCAGAAACAAAAACTACCTCATTACATAGTATCACAAAATATTCCTACACAACTCAGAAGATAAATACTAGAACATTCCACTATGCATTGTTTCTCCTTGGATTGCCACTTGGTTTTGACAAATCGTGCAGAGCCCGTGCTCCTTGAATCATTCTGCAATGCATAAAAAGGATATCCCAACTCTCCCAACCATCACCCTTAGTAATTATGTATATTAATACAAAAAAGGTAACATATCATAAACTGGGGGACTGTAATGAGACATCAAGATTAACATTCTATATATAGGATCGATGTCTGGTAGGATTGGTTGCGTTGATACATGACTCTACCTGGACCTCAAAAATAGATATATGATCTCACTCCAGGACTTTCAGAGAGACTCCAACTATGTCTAGGACGTCCTGCTGAAGCGATCGTACTACTGTAAGTCGGAAAAGATACCAAAACCATCCTAGGAAGGATCATGGGAGCCAACCCTAATGAAATATGTCCTTGATATAGTGTTAAAAGAGATCAATCATGGTACATAAAATTATGTGTCATTTAAAGGGTCACATGCCTTGTCCCTTTACCCTGGGTAACTCCAATGTTCAGCTGCCTGTGTGAATATACATGTCATATCAATAGAAAATTACATGTCATGTTAAAAAACATATACGTGTTACCCTTTGATCTTGTGTCCTCTTATGCACCCTTGCCCTATGTTAGTACATGACGTCGATCCCGTGTGATTCTTCCTGTGTATCTGTACAAGGGATAAACTGCGTAGCTAGCTCATTAAAGATGTGTAGTGGGATATATTCCATGTATGAAATCCATGTAATCCACCCCATGTTTGTGTATCTCAAAAATTCATGCCAAGTATTGGGGGAGGGTCTACACTACATGTGAGGTGGATATCTCAGTTGTTGATTTCACTTAAAAATAAGTCCATTTTGAACAAAACAGAGGCACTTTGAGTGGTGTTGACCACACCGGGCCTCAGATTGAGTTGGGGTTGACTCATACACATCAAATTTGACCCATGGATCATTGTACTTAAGTTTCAATAGAATCCGAATGCGTTTGGTCAGTTTCCCGTATGTCAGTTGTTGATTTCTCACTTAAAATTAAGTCCATTTTTGACAAAAACAGAGGCACTTTCAGTGGTGTCGGACACACTGGGCCTCAGATTGAGGCGGGGTTGACTTTTACATGTCACATTTTACCCATGTATCGTTTTTCTAAAGTTTCAACAGAATCCGAATGCGTTTGGTTGGTTTGTCGTATGTTAGTTGTTGATTTCACTTAAAATTAAGTCCATTTTTAACAAAAACAGAGGCACTTTGAGTGGTGTCAGCCACACCGGGCCTCGTATTGAGGCGGGGTTGACTCATACACGTCAAATTTGACCCATGGATCGTTTTCCTTAAGTTTCAATAGAAACCGAATGTGTTTGGTCGGTTTGGTGTATGTATGTAAAATATTGTCCATTTTAAACAAAATACATACACTTGGAGTGATACCGGCCACACCGCGTCTCGGATTGAAGCAGGGTTGACTCGTACACGTCACATATGACCCATGGATCATTGTACTAAAGTTTTAACACAATCCTAAGGTGTTTGGTCGGTTTCCCGTATGTCAGTTGTTGATTTCATTTAAAAATAAATCCATTTTGAACAAAATAGAGGCACTTTTAGTGGTGTCGGCCACACCGGGCCTCAGATTGAGTCGGGGTTGACTCTTACACGTCAAATTTGACCCATGGATCATTCTCCTTAAGTTTCAACAGAATCCAAATGCGTTTGGTCGGTTTTCCGCATGTCAGTTGTTGATTTCACTTAAAAATAAGTCCATTTTGAACAAAAGAGAGGCACTGTGAGTGGTGTCGGCCACACCGGGCCTCAGATTGATGCGGTGTTTAATCGTACACGTCACACATGAGTCATTGATCGTTGTGAAAAAGTATCAACGCAATCAGAAGCCGTTAGATCGGTTTGGCGTATGTACGTAAAATATTGTCCATTTTAAACTAAATACATACACTTGGAGTAATACCGGTCACACCGCGCCTCTGATTGAGGCGGGGTTGACTCGTACACGTCAAATTTGACCCATGGATCGTTTTCCTTAAGTTTCAATAGAATCCCAATGCGTTTGGTCGGTTTACCGTATGTCAGTTGTTGATTTCACTTAAAATTAAGTCCATTTTTAACAAAACAGTGACACTGTGAGTGGTGTCGGCCACACCGGGCCTCGGATTGATGCAGTGTTGAATCGTACACGTCACACATGAGTCATTGATCGTTGTGAAAAAGTATCAACGCAATCAGAAGCCGTTAGATCAGTTTGGCGTATGTACGTAAAATATTGTCCATTTTAAACTAAATACATACACTTGGAGTGATACCGGTCACACCGCGCCTCTGATTGAGGCGGGGTTGACTTGTACACGTCACATTTGACCCATGGATCGTTGTCCTTAATTTTAAATAGAATCCCAATGCGTTTGGTCAGTTTTCCGTATGTCAGTTGTTGATTTCACTTAAAATTAAGTCCATTTTTAACAAAACAGTGACACTGTGAGTGGTGTCGGCCACACCGGGCCTCGGATTGATGCAGGGTTGACTCATACACATCACACATGAGTCATGGATCATTTTGCAAAAGTATCAACACAACCAGAAGCCGTTAGATTGGTTTGGCGTATGTACGTAAAATATTGTCCATTTTAAACAAAATACATACACTTGGAGTGATACCGGTCACACCGCGTCTCGGATTGAGGCGGGGTTGAGTCGTACACGTCACATATAACCCATGAATCGTTTTCCTAAAGTGTCAACACAATCCGAATGCGTTTGGTCGGTTTCCCGTATGTCATTTGTTGATTTCTCACTTAAAAATAAGTCCATTTTGAACAAAACAGAGGCACTTGGAGTTGTGTCAGCCACAAAAGGCCTCAGATTGAGGCGGGGTTGACTCGTACATGTCACATTTTAAGGTGAGTATGCATACAAGATAGTTGAACTTCTTAGAGAAGAGTTTCTGGAAGAGTATAAAAGACATGAAGCAATGAATATCATTAGAGTGTTGGAGCAAATGTGGTTGCTACAAACAATGTGGAAATCGGCTTGTGCAAAGCGACCTAAGTTACAACTTGCAGGTATTTTACTCTATTTTTTTCTGGAAGGTTTCAGTTTAAATGCATTTTGGAATGATCATTGCTAGCCATTGTCTTTTAGGTTTTTTTGACAGCCGAGGGGAAAGGGTGGGGTCTGCAGGCATTGGAGGATATGTCGAAGGGTGATTTTGTGTGTGAATATGTTGGAGAAATGTTAACTCCCGCAGTTTTGAAAAGAGTCACTATTTAAAAGAAATTCACAAGTTTAGATATATCTCAAGATGGTCAGTTTAAAGACATTTTTAGGGACACTACTAAAGACATGCTCAGATATGCACACATCCCCCACTTTTAGATCGTTGTCTACTACAATGATCTTCCAAACAAGATATGCATTAGAACGCTCACGATACATAGAGAAATTCACTGGCCACCTTCGAGAATGATCTGAAGCACAAACCATGACAACATTATGTTTTCCTTGAAAATTCTCTTGGCGAACTGGAATGGAAACTCACTCTTGTGATTTTGCGTCTCTACTTGTCTCTTCATGTGTGCAGCTACTGCCATTCCAGTTCGCCAAGAGAATTTTCAAGGAAAAACATAATGCTGTCATTGTTTGGGCTTCAGATCATTCTCAAATTTGGGCAGTGAATTGCTCTATGTATCATGAGCGTTCTAATGCATATCTTGGTTGAAAGATCATTGTAGTAGACAACGATCTAAAAGTGGGGGATGTGTGCATATCTGAGCATGTCTTTAGTAGTGTCCCTCAAAATGTCTTTAAACTGACCATCTTGAGATGTATCTAAACTTGTGACTTTATTTTAAATAGTGACTCTTTTCAGAACTGCGGGAGTTAACATTTCTCCAACATATTCACACACAAAATCACCCTTCGACATATCCTCCAATGTCTGCAGACCCCACCCTTTCCCCTCGGCTGTCAAAAAAACCTAAAAGACAATGGCTAGCAATGATCATTCCAAAATGAATTTAAACTGAAACCTTCCAGAAAAAAATAGAGTACAATACCTACAAGTTGTAACTTAGGTCGCTTTGCACAAGCCGATTTCCACATTGTTTGTAGCAACCACATTTGCTCCAACACTCTAATGATCTTCATTGCTTCATGTCTTTTATACTCTTCCAGAAACTCTTCTCTAAGAAGGTCAACTATCATGTATGCATACTCACCTTCAAATGTGACGTGTACGAGTCAACCCCGCCTCAATCTGAGGCCTGTTGTGGCTGACACAACTCCAAGTGCCTCTGTTTTGTTCAAAATGGACTTATTTTTAAGTGAGAAATCAACAACTGACATACGGGAAACCGACCAAACGCCTTCGGATTGTGTTGAAACTTTAGGACAACGATTCATGGGTTATATGTGACGTGTACGACTCAACCCCGCCTCAATCCGAGACGCGGTGTGGCTGCACCACTCCAAGTGCCTCTGTTTTGTTCAAAATGGACTTATTTTTAAGTGAGAAATCAACAACTGACATACGGGAAACCGACCAAACGCCTTCGGATTGTGTTGACATTTTAGGACAACAATTCATGGGTCATATGTGATGTGTACGAGTCAACCCCGCCTCAATCTGAGACGCGGTGTGACCGGTATCACTCCAAGTGTATGTAATTTTTTTAAAAGGGACAATATTTTACGTACACACGCCAAACCGATCTAACGACTTCTGATTGTGTTGATACTTTTACAAAACGATCCATGAATCATGTGTGACGTGTACGAGTCAACCCCACATCAATCCGAGGCCCGATGTGGCCGACACCACTCACAGTGTCTATGTTTTGTTAAAAATGGACTTAATTTTAAGTGAAATCAAGAACTGACATACGACAAACCGACCAAACGCATTCGGATTCTGCTGAAACTTAAGGACAACCAAGATATGCATTAGAACGCTCATGATACATAGAGTAATTCACTTCCCACCTTCAAGAATGATCTAAATCCCAAACCATGACAACATTATGTTTTTCCTTGAAAATTCTCTTAGCGAAGTGGAATGGCAGTAGCTGCACACATGAAGAGACAAGTAGAGACGCAAAATCACAAGAGTGAGTTGCCATTCCAGTTCACCAAGAGAATTTTCAAGGAAAAACATAATGCTGTCATGGTTTGTGCTTCAGATCATTCTCGAAGGTGGCCAGTGAATTGCTCTATGTATCATGAGCGTTCTAATGCATATCTTGTTTGGAAGATCATTGTAGTAGATAATGATCTAAAAGTGGGGAATGTGTGCATATCTGAGAATGTCTTTAGTAGTGTCCCTCAAAATGTCTTTAAACTGACCATCTCGATATGTATCTAAACTTGTGACTTTCTTTTAAATAGGGACTCTTTTCAGAACTGCGTGATATGAAGGTATTTTGGAGATTTTACTGGTTCATGCATGATATGAAGGTATTTTGGAGATTTTACTGGTTTTTTTGTCCAAAGGACAAAGAAATGTGGTCCATCATTCTTGCATGTTACTGGTGCATTTCATCTGTTAAAATGGACAAATGACCCATTGGAGAAAGAATGTTTTATTTAATAATATTTACAATTTTTCTACAAACATTTACATACAAGAATGTTTCATCTTTTTATCCCCATGAACCCCTCTCAAAAATTTCCGCCAATTATACGCGTCTGCAACTCTTGCAATAAAAGTCAGATCTTCATGCTATATCTGGACAATCTTGCATCAGGTATGCGGCCCACTCGTTTCTGAACATATCTACATCGTCTTGTGAATATGATGCTTTTCGGAATTCATAATAGTACTGAAAAATATATAAATAAAGAATTAATAAATAATTTAAATGAAATAGTACTTGTTTTCGAAAATACCTCTTTAGGGATGCTAATTTGTCCATTGAAAACGATCTCTTTCATGAATCTACAAACATAATAACCGCAATCTTTGTCGTTTGTTTGTTTTGGACACTTCAGAAACATTGATCATGAGGCGAGTAAGTAACTTGTGTTTCATATATGCTTGGATAGTGTAATTTTATTATATATACCCTGATATTTGTCCAGACATAGTACTTGCTCAGCTCCTTATGCTTAGCCCCTGTCCTCATACCATGATTTAGACGATATTGGTACACCGCCCTATCATAACAGAATCCTCAGTAAAAGATAATATATATTATATAAATTGATGTTTAGACCTAAAACGTAGGATGTAGTGTCTTACAGATTGACAAACTGCATCACATGCGGTCGGTTTGTTGGATATCCGTGCTTTGAGTCCAGAAAATAAATCTTGGGAGTATCCAAATGCACCGCAATTAGCAGCCAATGTTTCCTAAATACACAAAAAGGAATAAGTAATGAAAGAAATGAAAATATAATTGATATGCTTTAATCGTAGAGTTTTACCCCTGCATGGTTGGTATGAGGAAGAGTCGGTCATCCGTTATCTTGCTGTCAAATGCTTTCAGCAAAGTAGTCGCTCTTTCCTTAATTTTTGATTCTGATAATTCTATTTCTTGTGTTGATGTGATATGAGGACTGACGAGTCCGAACATTGGCTCATGAGGAAAACCCTTCAACTGCTTTTCATATATACGTCTGCCAATAATATAAAATGTATTTAATCATAATTAGCACAATATATCATATTTTGGAAAAGCGACGGGGTTGAAAACATACCTCATATACACATTTACACTTGTGACGCCGAGCCACTGATACTCAAGGATCTCATTTACATTTTCAGTAGCAACAAAATCTTGTATTTCCTCTCCATACATATTCTCTTCAAAAACAACTACATGGCTACTACCATTTTTCAACTTCGTATCCACATGAGTCTTCAATTCAATTAAATGTGGATAGAGAATAGGCAGTGTAATTCCACTTTCAGTAGATCTTTTGGATCGGTTGGTTGATCCTTTCGATGCTCCTTTCACTGCATCCCCTTTCTTCGTCTACAATAAAATTCATTGGTTCATACCTTTTTTTTATAAAGGTTTGGCTTAAAAAACTGTAAATAAATACCTCTTTTTTGGCATGTAGTCTCACAAGTTGTGATGGCCATTCAATAAATGTCCCAATAGCCTGTTCGACTGTACAAATATCATCATCATCAAGTGGAACAGGTAGTTGTGCTGTTGGCTCATGAGCTACCGTAATTGTCACTTTCAGATGATCTTTTGGAAGTGCTCTATTGTGCAGCGTGTCCTTTGAGATGTTGAATACTGTAGCCCTCGCTACAAGGCGATAGGTGGGTGTTGAAAGATATAAATCACAATCATTATCACCCTACAGAAGATCAGTATAGGAAGAAATCAGTGTTTTTCTGATTCACATTTTATCATAACAATTAATAGAATATTGATTACCACAGATAACACATCTCTTTCAGGGGAATGGCTTGCCTCAAAGCTGGTGGGGTGTGGGGCAGGATCTTCAGGCGCTGGTTGTTCCTGAGTTGTCTCTTCTCTTGGCTTCTGACCCATTAAAGTTGCTAGAAACTCTCCCTGCCATTGAAACTGTTCTTCAAGAGTTGCTAGTCTATTTTTCATTGCTGTCATTTCTTCATTTTTTTGATCCTCTTGTTTTTTTTTCTCATAATATACTCGGGGTGTCACCCCAAACCCCCCAGATCTGACGCGACCGTATTTTTCTGGTCGCTTCAAAGTTGTCGCTAATATATCTGCACCAGCTGCAAGAGTACCTGACTCCTGTGACTGTCAGATATAAGAAAATAAGTAATTATTATTATGTAATAGAAATTTAAAAACAAAACATTTTATCGTGTCATACTTACACATATTTCCCACACTTTTTGTGTGTTTTCATCAACCAAATTCCCTTCCTTATCTACACGTGCCTCCTTCCATAGCACATGACGAGGGATGGATGTGTGTTTGGTTTCAGAGGCATCAATATACATATAAATAAAGAAATATTTTTATAAAGTTGTTTCTTGACACATAACAATATCACTGTAAATTTAAAATACGCACCATTTTCTTTTCTAGTGAGGCGTACCCCATCCTTGCTTTACGATAGGGGTACGTCGGTTTTGATGCACGTTCCTTGTTTTCAGTACTGAGTTGCTGTTTCATAAATGAAATATTGACAATCAAAGTGATAAATACATGTATATCCTCAAACAACATATTATCAGTCACAATATACCTGAAACTTTTGATCCCCACGATGACCAACAAATGAATCCCATGATTCTTGGGATATCAAGTGATTGTAGACAATGGGTGGTTGCAGGTTTATTTTACCCTTGGAATCTTTCAGATGATATTTTGTAAGAAGACTGCGAAAACCTCGATGACACCTTCCCGCAAGCCTTAGTACATAAGTCTTGTGTGAATCATCTATTATAAATGCACTCTGCAATGGATTGTGAAGAATAAGACATTGTTTCATTATTTTATTTGCTAGTAAATTAAAGAAATGAAATCAAAATGTTACCATAATTTCTTCCCACATCACAGCCTTCAGGCCGGACGAAACATGGTGCCATGAAGCTATGTCAATCGGCACGCATTGCCGAGTGACAATTCCAACGTAACTGCTAAACATTGCCTTGTTGGGGTTAACGTGTTGGCCCCGTGCATTCCACCCAACATCGAATTTGATTCCTTTGCTCTTTCCCTTCAAAACATTATCCAACACTGTTAAACTACGACGCACCTATTTTTTCTGCGATGTCGCTCCTTTATCCCCAACCATTTCGTCTATATCAGCATCATCAATGTTTTCATCTAAAATACTAGCATCATCATGTTCAGATGGTTGTTGGACCTCAGCAATAGGAGCACCAATAGCAGCAGCAGTACCAACAACAATATGTTGAGATTGAGAGGCTTAAGAGGCTTGTTCAGCAGTAGCAACAACAGAAGCAGCAGCAGCAGAAGCAGAAGCAGCAGCAGCAGCAGCTTGAGAGGCTTGTTCAGCCTCGAGGTTAGGAGCACCAGAACGTGCAGAAGTCATTATCTGCAAAAAAAGGTTTAACACTTAAGTTGGATTACATAAATGCAATAATGATAAGATAATAACATGAGATAACAATATTTATATTACAAACAAAATATAACCTGTTTATTGAACTCTTTTTTTTTTCAAAGGCCGAATGGATTTGACACCTCTATCGATAATCCAAATCCCTTCATTATGGTCTCCTCTAACATACAAAACGTCGTCTTCATTGGGACCGCTGTGAAATGATTGCGACGTCCCACTAAAAGGATCATCCTCAATTGAATTTTCATCGGACCCTTCAGTAGTTTTGGACGATAACAGAATAATCGACCACTTTCGGTTTGCGGGGTCTGGAACATAAAATACTTGTACCGCTTGTGATGCCATTATAAATTGTTCGTCTTTGTACCCTTCTTTACTGAAATCAACTTTCACAAATCCCAATTCATCTATTTTAACACCACTGTTTTTATCAACCCAGTTGCATTGAAAAATCGGCAATTGGAATGTCATATAATCCAACTCCCATGTTCTTTTGATAATGCCAAAGTATGACATATTCGCGAAAATTGGATTTCTATCCTTACTACCAGAAACATGCATCACTTCAGCCACAAGTGTTACTCCACTATTTTGCATGGTACTATCTTCATCATGTTTATCTGTATAGAATGTATAACCATTAATTACATAACCATTGTAAGATAATACATACACGCTTGGTCCGGCAGCTAGCCATCAAAGTCGTTCTGAAATTGAATTCAGATTTTCATCTAACTCCTTAAAAATATGGTCTCGAAACCATCCTATAAACTGGTGATTATGTGCATTTGCTATCCATTTTTCAGCCCTTAATGGATTCAACTGCCTCAAAATTTCTTTGTGGGTTTCAATATATGGAGCAACCTCCCAACTGTTATGCAAAACATAAAGGTGGGCCTGCTCCCGATCAGTAATATTGATTGTCACAACATCTCTTCCAGAAATTCCCTCACCCTCAATGCATCCAGTGTGACGAGATTTCGGCAGACCAATGCTTTCCACATCAAATAGGTATTCGGTACAGAATTCAATGGCTTCCTCAACAATATATCGCTCCACAATACAACCCTCTGGCCGACTTCGATTTTTGACATACCCTTTCAAAATATTCATATACCGTTCAACGGGGTACATCCATCTATAGTGCACAGGACCACAAAGTCGAACCTCTCTCACCAAATGAACCATCAAATGAACCATCATATCAAAGAATGTTGGCGAGAAGAACATTTCTAATTCACATAATATGATGACAATTTCTTTTTCCATAGCTTACAATTTCACCGGGTCTAAAACTTTGCTGCATATAGCTTTTAAGAAGAAACAAAGTTTGCTTAACGTATGACGAACATTCTTGGGCAAAATGCAACGTAAAGCTATAGGAATTAAATCTTGCATCAAAACATGGAAGTCATGTGATTTCAAACCTTTTAACTTCAAATCATTCATTGACACAATGTTTTTGATATTTGATGAACATCCCTCTGGAACCTTTACATCATTGAAGAAGTTGAAAAACTGATATCTCTCATCCCTAGAAAGAGTGTACGCAGCTGGAGGAAGAAACGTTCGATTTTCACCCTTCATGGGAGCCAACTCTTCTCTTATTCCCATGTAAACCATGTCCAACCTTGCCTTAATTCCATCCTTTGTTTTGCTAGGATCATTTAGCAACGTTCCTATAACACTGTCACATACATTTTTTTCCACATGCATCACATCAAGAAAATGTCTGACGTACATACATTTCCAGTATGGTAATTCAAAAAAAAAATTGATCTCTTTTTCCAACCGATTTTCGTAAGGTTTTTCGAAAATGGTTTACCAAAAACAGTGTTCACGTCTTTTACTTTCTCAAACAGCTGATCACCTGTTAGTGGAGACGGTGTTTTGCATTGTTCTGAACTTCCATTGAATGATGTCGTCCAAGATCGGTACTTATGTCGACGGGGTAGAAATCTACGATGTCCTAGAAACACAAATTTGGATGAATGTTTCAACCTAATTGATTCTGTATCTTCTTCGCACATAGGACACCCTTGACTTCCTTTAATGCTATAGCCTGACAAATTTCCATAAGCAGGGAAATCATTTATTGTCCCATACAACAACGCTCTCAACGTGAAGTATTCTTTTTCATAAGCATCATACAACATAACACCTGAATCCCACAGTAACTTAAAATCATCGATCAAGGGAGCCAAATATACATCAATATCGTTACCTGGTTGTTTTGGTCCTGATATAAGCAAATATAACATAATGAATTTCCGTTTCATGCATAACCAGGGTGGCAAGTTATAATTTACCAACATAACAGGCCAAGTACTATGAGTGCTGGTTTGAAAACCAAAAGGATTCACTCCATCGGTAGATAACGCAAGACGCAGGTTTCTCGACTCATTTCCAAATTCAGGATACTCATGATCAATTCTATTCCATTGAGGAGAGTCGGCCGGGTGACGTAATTTTCCATCTTTATTTCTTTTATTTGCATGCCACGACAATTGTCTCGCAGTTTCTTCACTTCCATATAGACGCCTAAACCTTGGAATGATTGGAAAGTACCATACAACTTTCGTAGGACTGCGTTCATCTTTCTTGTATCGAGAAGCACCACACTTTGGGAATTCTGTAAGTGACTTGTTCTCCTTGCGAAACAATATACAGTCTTTCCGGTAGGCATGTATTCTTTCAGAAATCATACCCATCGAGTGTAGCATTTGTTTAGTTCATATGTCTGTCTTGGGAGCTCATTATCTTCTGGAAGCATGTCATTCAAAAGAAAAGTAGTTCCGTGAAACTGACATCACTCCATCCGTTGCCTGCTTTCAATTTATACAACTTCAGTACAGCTGACAATGCAGTATATTTAGTGCAACCAGCATACAATGGCGTCTTTGCACAACTCTTTAACTTCTCAAACAATTTTGGGAAATCACGGAGTTCATGTTCAACTTTCCTTGTCATTTCCTCAATACGATCTTCATCATCATTGATATCTGTAATCACATCCTCTATACGTTCTTCTTCATTATCCATATTTGTAATCATATCTGATGATCCATAAAATGCAGTTTTATTCCAGCCAATAGCTACATTCGCTTTTTCCCCGTGTTTATTCCGACATTTATAACTCCTATCTATTCCGTGACATATCAAATGTTCTTCCAACTCCTCTGGAGTAATTAGTCTAGAATAACAACAATGTAAACACGGACAAAGGAGTTGAGAAGGATCCTTTGCATGATACTGTGCAAACTTGATGAACTCTTTCACTCCGTTCTCATACTCTATTGTCAAACGATTAGCATCCATCCAATCTTTATTCATCGCCATTAATTCTGAATAAACAACATGGAACATCATGTCCATTAATTACAAATGAACAATAACGAATGTCGTGTCCATTAATTCCATGTAAACCATAAAGAGCATATTGTTCATTAATTTTGAATAAGAAATATGAAACGTCATGTCCATTAATTCCAAATAAATAATAAGGAATTTCATGTCCATTAATTCTGAATAAGCAATACAGAACGCCCCCTTAAGAAACATGGCCTTACCATTCAACTTTTATTTAATTCATTTATAAGTGATCAAGTAGTCCATGGGTATGTCCATTACACATAAATATCATTAATTCCCTTTAATAAACCCATGGGCATGGGATATATCAACACATGTCAAAGGTGGTTCAATTTCAAGCCAAAGATCAATAGGGGTCATGGGCCTATAAGAAACACACCCTAAGGGGGTGATTCGAGTAAGGTATACAACCTCCAAAGAATAAGTTTGGTGCACAATGACTAACCAATTTAAGACATGATAATCTACTAAATTAATTTTACATTTTATAGTCAACATGCAGAAGGTTCACCACATGGCACAATAGCGCATCATATAAACTAGGGGTGTCCATGGGTCGGGTCGGGTCGGGTTGGAGGTGTTTCAAGGCCCGACCCGGACAAAAAAGTTCGGGTTGGGTCGGGTCGGGTCACAAGCTTTCGGAGCAACCAACCTGACCCAACCCGACCCAGTGGGGTCGGGTTACCCGTCGCATGCCCGAAGGACCCAACCCAACCCAACCCATCGAGGGTCGGGTCAATTTGGGCCGGTTTATATGTGTAAACCCGACCCAACCCGACCCAAACCAATCCAACCCATCCCAACCCAACGGACCCGAACCATCCACTCAAACCCAACCCCCCTAGACCCAACCCGATGGACCCCCTGCACTGCACCAGCCTGCTGCACAAACAAACCAGCCCCCCTGCACAAAAATTTCAGCCCCCTCCCCCTGCACCCTCTGCCCCCTCCCCCAGGTACACCAGCCCCCCTCCTGTACCCTGTACAACACAACACCCCTCTCCCCTGCCCCCTCCCCCCTGCACAGTCTCCCCCCTCCTACACCCCTGCACAAAAAACCCAGACCCCCCCCCCCCCCCCGCACAAAAATTTCAGCCCCCCTGCACAAAAATTTCAGCCCCCTGCACCCTCTGTCCCCCTCCCCCAGGCACACCAGCCTCCCCCCTCCTGTACCCCGTACAACAAAACAACCCTCTCCCCCTGCACTCCCTACCCCTCCCCCTGCACTCCCTGCCCCCTCCCCTCCCCCTCCTGCACCCCCGCACAACACCCCTCCACCCCTGTATGGCACCCTTGCACCCCTACACCAGCCTGCAGCAGCCTTGCACCCCCGCACCCTCCCCCCCGCACACACACACCAGCCTCCCCCTCCCCCTGCAAACCAACCAGCCTGCCCCCCTCTCCCCCGTGCCTGCACAACAGACCCCCCCCCTGCACCCCTGCACCACCAGCCTCCTTGCACCCCTGCGCCTGCCAGCCAACCTCCCCCCTACACACACACTCCCCCTTGCAAACCAGCCTGCCCCCTACAAACCAGCCAGCCCCCCCCACCAGCACGCCAGACCCATCCCCCTCCAGCAGCACCACCAACCAGCCTCCCTCCCCCCTCATGCCCCCTACCCACTCCCTCTTGCAAACCATCTTGTCCCCTCTCCCCCTGCCTGCACACACTAAACCAACCCAGCCTATCTCTCCCCCCCTGCCTGCACACACCAAACCCAGCCTCCCCCCTACACACGCCAAACCCCTCCCCCCCTGCCTGCACACACCAAACCTACCCATCCCGTACCCCTGCACACACCAGCCCCCCCTCACACCCCCTGCAAACCAGCCCCCCCTAATGTGACTCACTATCAACACCAGTAACATAACCAATTGAAGTTAAAGTGGAGTAAATTCATGATGCAGTAGAAATAAACATTACCAACATAAAGAAAATCAAATCAAAAAAACACACAGCAGTAGCAGATTTGAAGAACGAATAAGCGAAAACACATGCAAAAAAATCATCACCAAGAGTAGAGTGAATAACATTGATTCAGTCTGAAAAGAGGGAGGAGGGGAAGCAGAGGCGACAAATAAATGACAACCACATAAAAACCTACACTACAAAACAATATTTAGGGCATCCACATACCTTGGGTGAAGAAATCGGAAGTCCAAAGAGGTGAGGGAGCCTTCTGCGCTGCCTGGAAGATGCGACCGCTGGAGTAGGGGTGCACGGGAGGAGCCGCCAACCGTTGAAGAGGAGGAGTAGGGTTCGGAAGGGAGGAAGATCCACGGAAGAGGGTCGAGAAGAAGGAGAAGGAGTACGGCGAAGGTCCGACAAAGGGAAGATCGGGGGGAGGAAGCAGTCGCAAGGGTACAGTCCCGCGAGAGCTTAGGGCACGATAAAAAAGAGGAGACTGTCGGCCTCCTTTTAATAAAATCGGAGGCAGGTTTTAACAGCGCTAGAAAAGCGCTGATAAAGCCACCCTTTATGAGCGCTAAAATTTTAGCGCTGATAAAGGGTGGATTTATCAGCGCTTTTCTAGCGCTGTTAAAACCTTTCCTTTATCAGTGCTAGAAAAGCGCTGATAAATCATCCCTTTATCAGCGCTTTTAAATAGCGCTGATAAAGATTATCCTTTATCAGCGCTTTTTGATTAGCGCTGATAAAGGTAGCGCTTTGCTTGCCCGTTTTTGTAGTAGTGAATAAATATAGTTAGAAAGAAATTTAATACTCCAAAGATAATTATCTTGAGTGAAACTTTATTGTATAATTAGTAGTTTCATATATCATTTATGGAAACAATCCATATGTGTGAATATCATCGACTACCCCAGTTTTTTATATAAAATTTACTAAATGAACTCTAAGTACACTACACATCCACATCCTCCATTGATGTTAAAATAGTAAAGAATACGAAGTTAAATGTTAGATAACCATAGTGAGGATAATTTCTATCACTATTGGTAATCTTATAATCAAAATAATATAGTCAAGAAAAATTAAAATTAAATTCATAAAGACCTAGTGTTTAACATGATATTAATCGCGAATATATTCCTTGGGTTAGTTACTCAAGACCATGAATAAGGGAGATCACAATGAAGAAGAATAAGAGAGAAAAATTAAACAGAGGAAGAAAATGAGAGAAATAAGAGATAAACAATTTAATTAAAAAAATAAAGCATGAAATTATTAAATTATAAGAATAGAAAATATAAAAAATAAGAAATCACAATGTAGCAACATCCCAAATCCTAATATATAATCTCCCCTCTAAAGATGAAATATACATATTTATAGATTGGAGGGGATGATGGGGTTAAAAATACTATAGAAAGGAAAGTAAATTTACAGTCAAACTAAATCCCAAATATTTTTCCATGCATTTGGAAAACAAATAAACTAAAATAAATATTTTTCTATTTTAATTAAATAAATTTTTAGTCATATGAGTCTTGAAAAAAGTTCATCCCAATCTGCACATGCATGAAAAATCTATGGGCCAAATAGTGAGGTGAGGTCAAAACTATTGAATCCATTCCAAAATTAACTTTTAAGACCATGTCCTCCATTAAAAATTGTTATCCATATCGAGGAATTAAAATATAATATTTATTCTAAAATGTGTAATATGTTTCGAAAAAAATTCAAGTTAAAATTAGATATATAGAAAATTTTGTGAAAAAAATACTAAAGTGTAATTGAATGTGAAGAACTGTAATTCCATTGTAGTTTGTAAATTCATTCAATAATTTCAAATTTTTATTAAATAATAAATTTAAAAGTATGGATTTATAAATTAATATCAAAGATTAATAAAAACCCATAAAAATTAGTAATTTATACATTTTCATATTTCATCACAAATTATTCATAAAATCTGAAAATGTAACAATCACCCATAACTTAACGAATTGGTTGGATTTTGAATGATGTAATTCAAAGTAAAATTAATGAAAATTTTATCTATTTCCATAAATCTAAAAACAAACCATTCTGAGTGCTATATTAGTGGTTTTTGGATTCATTTTTTTCTATGTGATAAGTTGACCTTTAGATGAGGTTTTGGTTTGGGTGTATAGGCTTGGAAAGAATCACCTTGTGTAGAGGCATGTTTCTTCTTAGTTCATGATTTGATATGATCTAGATTAAATATCTTCAATGATGAAGGAATATGTCCCCTTATATTCTTGGGTTATATCAAGTTTTATTAGATCTTATAGATTTAAATATGGTGAAAGGTCACGTGATGGGGTACTTTCCACATGGGGTTGTTTCATGAACTTCCACGTTTATCAGCTTCACTTGTTTCCTTTTTAGGAAGGAAATTATTTTAAGGTGGGGAGTATGTAGTGAATTCCATTTTTATTGGATGATACATAGATTAGTATTTAGTTTCAGAGTATCAGGACCTACCCTTGTGTAAAATGGTAAATTTACCTAATATATGACATTGGAAAAATTTTCTAATTGTTTTGTTGATCTTGTGATGTTGTGGTTATCATCGGGATGAGTTTCTATGAATTTCCAAGCATGATGAGTATTATGTGATTTTTAATTAATGTTACATAAATAAATATTACCCCTATAGCTCATATGGTAAAATTAAAATATCTATTTTTTATGTTTATAATTCAAAATATTTGTAAGAAGTGTTTCAGATGAAATGTCGAGTCGACACAAAATTGGGGGTGTATAGGGCCTTGATAAATGGGTTTTATTATAAAAATATCATTTTTATCCTGTGCATGTATTTTTATGGTAATAATTTTTTTATTTAAAATGAAACCTTAAATGGGAATACAAGACCTCCATTGAGTCCGAAATGATGGGTTTACCCTATGTTCACCATTACATGGGCTTGTATCGAGGTTCCTAAGTTTGGTTTATCAATAGAGGAAACTGATTAATGAAATTAATTAATTATATTAATTTATTAACTAATCCTAATTATACCCATTTATAAACCTCTTTATTGTATCTAATTAGTGTTATCCATAAACCATGATTATATAGAGGAGTGGATATGGGAATGCAGCTTCGGGTGATGGTGGAACTGGGAATGATTTCTACATCATATTGAAGGAATGAATGAAGTGTTGATGGTTCACCTTCAAGGTAGGTTCCATTATTTCTTATTTGGACCTAATCTATATCAAAATTATATTATTATTTATGTATTGTTAATAATTATTATGTTTTTGATCCTATAATTATAGTATTACTCTAGAAAGTTTATCCCATAATTTTTATTTTATTTTTAGTTTCAGTTCATCAGTTGGGGGACAAACGGAGGTTCGAATACCCGATTTTTATCCCTCCAACATGTACAATCTACACCCAATCTTTTTTAATCATTTAATGATAGTGGAGAATGTAAGGGGAGGCCAAAATGAGTGAACATAAAAAAATATGAAAAAGGATGAGATTAATAGGTGACTTGATAGGCTGAATAATAGAGTTTTTGAGGACTGAAATTGGTCGTGAGGTCATAGAATCTCCAGGGGAGTTTGAAGTAGAGTAACAAAATGGGGATGAGGTGGAATATTTATAGTGATGGTGAGTGGTATTAGGGGCCGTCTGTGTTGGGGACAACATGTGTATGAGGTGGTGGTAGTGCGACCACTACAGTGCCAGCGGAAGGCAGAAACAAGGGGGTTGGGTTTCCCCCAAACCATCCCATCCCATGTGATGGAAGAACATACCACTTTCTATATGGATGATTAGGGAGTTAAAAAATTATGGGTTCATAGAATTCATGGTCACCATGTACTAGGAAGAGTGAACCCAACCCCTCCCATAACACACCATGAGGCACACAAAGGGGCTACCATTTGGCTTGCACTGCCTTCATGGCATGTTTTCATGTTTTCTTGACTAGGTGACCATGTTTGATAAATAAATATCCCATATTGAGTATATTTCCATATATTTTTCAATAGAGTTGTCCATTTGGATATCTGAGTCCATTTAAAAGGTGAGGTAGGTAGTTTAATGATTTATCTCTATAAGGCTAATGATGGGGACCAGGAATAATGATACGGGTGTACTTTGGGTCAGTAATTATCTTTTTGCATATTTTTATATCATGTGGTCACATATATTATATTAATACTAGAGTTTGGTACTTACCCACATACTTGGGTAAAAACTATAACAACCCTGCTCTTTATTACACATCAATACTTGATTTATTACATAACCTTACACTTAATACAACCCAAATACTAATAATTCTAGTGTATATGGGAATTAGGTACATAACCTAACTTCTTGAATATGGGATACAACAACATTATTAAAAACTTCCTTAACGTGATTTATTGAAAAATCTTTTAACATGCTCAAAATAATCCTTCGAACTTAAAACAACAATGGATAACCTGGGGACATACATAAGAAAGGGGAGAGGTATAAAGTTCAGTAAGGGAATAAACATGGAATAAGTGATACATGTTACACAATAGGAATATTAATAAGGAATAAAAGGAACATGAAAATAAGTCATGATATAGCATGATAATCATAACATGGGAAGTGCAGAAATAACATAAAACATTGAATCGGGAACATTGGTCAAAGCTAAACCACCAAGAACTCATGGTGGAAAAATTCAAATAAAGGAATCAGGTACACACCTATACCAATATGACTTGTCATGATACTAAACATTACCTAATTCATTGGAGTGCTATCTTGGTGCACCCATTATAATCATTTCATTCTCATGATTAAGTGTGTCACATAGATCATATGTTATGGATTCATTCATCATAAAAATTTATTACATGAAAAATTAATGTGGATTACATACATGTAATTAAAAAATAAAAAATTATATTTTCATAAATGTGGATAATATTTAAAGAATTATGGGTATGTTATTCACTACACTATTGTTTTGGCACGGAAAATCATAGTGAAATTTCGCCAGCCTAACAATATTACTTAAAAATTCAAAAAAATGGTTTATGAGAGTGAAAGTGGTATCTCGTTATTTGTACATAAAATGGTAAGTAATAGGGACATGTAAAGACATATATAAACATTATAAATTTTTAAATAGAATTCATAAGGTAATTAAGAAACATGAATAGAGAAAATAATCCATACTAAATTTTGGCATAGTAACTGGTGTATATAAAGGATCATGGGAGGATTAATGAGAGTGAAAGTAAGATCACACAATTTATAAATCAAATGTACAGTTTGGTATATATGGATTATCATATCCAATCATAAGAAAATTTAAATTAAAATACATAACATAAAATGAGTGCATGATAAAAGAGGAGAGTGGAAGATCCCTTACAGAATTTTGGCATAATAACGACTTAGGTAAGGGTCCAAATGGAGGAGGATAAAAGATACCACATTCAAAAAAATAAAAATAAAAAAAATAATTGAATTATTTTAAATTAATTACAATGAAACCATTTGAAATTATAATAACTAATTTCAAAGAAGGTGCTTGAATTTAAAAAGAGGAGAGGAAGGTGAGGATACCATACTTGAATGTGTGACTCCAAAGGCTTGGGAGGGGATTCTTGAAAGCTTGAGGGAACCTTGGAAGGACTCTAGGTAGTATAGGGTAAAGTATTTATGTGTTATAAGTAGTTTGAGTTAAGGTAAATGGGATCTTGGGTGGGTTTATATAAGAAAGTGGGAGGATTTATTTATTATTTTGGTTTTGGAAACTACATAATAAAATATCCAAAACCAAAAAATATAGCATGGGTTTCCCCATTTTTTCTATAAAATGGGAGTTGTTTAAATTATTTCATAAGTTTAAGTGAATAAATTATTAAAATATTACCCTTGGTAAAGTGGAGGTGAGTCACACTCTTAAAGAAATAAGTTTAAAATCTTAAAATATGTTACAAGCCTTGGAGGATTCATAATGGATTTAAAAAATAAAAAAATTAAAATTAAAATCACATTATTTTAAAGGTAAAATATATGTTTGGTTATAGATTCTAGTTATATTAGTTTTTACACCACTTTTGGGTCATTATGATGTTATAAAAAACAAAGTATATTTATATGGTATTTAATTTTTATCTGAAAATTCAATTGTATTAGAAAATTATAAAAAATTCACAATTAGATAATTTTGAAATTATTATTACAAAAATAATATTAATTTTATCTAAATAATTTTTTAAATAATTGAATTTTCACTTTTAATATAATGTCTGAAATTTATTGAAAATGGCGGGGTTTTTGACAATAGTAGTTTTCAAACTGTAATAAAAATTAAATTTGACATCATAAAAACTATATGATCATTTATATTTGATAAATATTGTTTAATAATAATATTACATTAAAATTTTATTTATTTCAAAAAACAATTAACTCATAAATTCACTAATTGAATTTGAATATTAACCAAAAATACCATTTATGCTTTAAAAATCATTTACAATGTAACAATAATATGGTGAAAATATATTCATTATTCTATAAAAAATAATTTAGATATCCCTATTGGTAGGATCTTGAAACATATCCCTTTAATACACTAGTATATTACCTAAGAGTAAGGTGTGCGGTTGTGAGGATTTCATGGGGCCGTTCAGTGAACATGGTTTGGGCCATGATCTCGATGAACATGAACTTATCTTGTGAATGGTTTTTCTCATGTTTAAGTTATTGGATCTTAGCTTGGGCTTGGTCAAGGGAAAAACCAGAAAGAATAACTCTCCTAGAACCACTGATAAATGGGATTCATAGGGTATGATCCTATTGGTTGAGGCCATCACTTTATTTGTCTGTGTTAATTGGTTTTTTTAAAATTCTATATTTATACAAATCATGTTATCACTATTCAATGGATATATTATCAATGTTAAAGATACTTAAAGATCATTAAAATTCAATTGGATATAATAAAATAAAAAAAGTTCATGTGTGTTCTATAACCATATTATATAATAAGAAATTTAATTTAATCAAAAGGGGATTTTTTATAACAGTTTGGGTCATTACAATCTTCCCCCCTTTAGAAATTTAACCCTCAAAATTTTCTTTTACAACACTAAAAAAGATGAGGGAAA
This sequence comes from Viscum album, assembly GCA_963277665.1. Lineage (NCBI taxonomy): Eukaryota > Viridiplantae > Streptophyta > Magnoliopsida > Santalales > Viscaceae > Viscum > Viscum album. The sequence continues at coordinate 685,578,652 of OY728159.1, read as the reverse complement.
CTCTTATTCATCACTTCCTCCTTTTCCCACATCAATTATTCTAACTTTTTGTTTCTCCAAAACACTTTTATGAGGGGCATTGTCTTATTTTGTAGAACTTTTTCTCTATGATATAAGATCTTCACCAGCTGCTCTCATAGGAAATGAAATTCTCCAAAAGCACTGCCTCTAGATTGAGTACATGTGAGGGGTCTAGTATTTAATTTCTCAATAGAGACACATGGAATAAATCATGTACTTGAGATAGGTTTGGTGGGAGTAATATTTGATATTCAATCGCTCTAATACAATCAAGAATATCAAAAGGGTCGATGTACCTTGGACTAAGATTTGCATTCTTCCCAAGTATCATCACTTTATTCTATGAAGATATGTGGATTAATACTATATATCCAACATGAAACTCTAGGTCTAAACGATGATTGTCATCATAACTCTTTTTTCAACTTTGAGAAGCTTTGATGTGTTGCCAAATGGTCTTAACCTTCTCTACTATTTCTTCGACCATTTAAATACCTAGAAGTTTTGGTTCCCCAACATCATCCCAACACGGAAGTTTTCTTCACATCTCCCATAAATGGCTTTATAGGGATCCATTTGGACACTTGAGTGGAAACTGTTGTAGTATGAGAAAACGATCAGAAGAAGATGTTGGTCTCATCAACCTTTGAAGTTAATTGAGAATTTTATCAATATTTCCTCATGTGTTTAGATATTACACCCATATTTTCCATAATTTTGAGTGTGATAAGACATATTGATGTTTAAATAAGTGTTTAGAGCATGCTGGAGAATTTTACAAAACCTAGAGCTGAATCTTGGATCTCGATTAGACACAATAGATTGTGGAACTCCATGCAGGCTTACCACTTCTATAATTTATATCAATTAATTTTTATCTAGTGAGAAATTATATCAAATTTAAATGATGCATGTAGTTATTGTAAGATGATCCAAAACAACCCAGATAGCAATGTTTTATTTAAATTCCTTTGTAAGTCTAGTGACAAACTCTGTGGTGATGTTTTCCCATTTACATGTTGGTATGGAAAATGGTTTCATCATACCCATAGACTTATTACTTTCACCCTTCACTTGCTGATATACCAGGAACCTTGATGTATATTTAGTGATCTTCTTCTTCATGTGGTTCCCCCAATAGTTCTCTTGGAGATCTCAATACATATTTGTGATTCCTAGGTGAAAAGAGAAATTTGAACTATGTGAATCATACAATAGTTCCTTCATTAACTCAAGATTTTGTGGAAAACAACGTCTGGACCTAGATATCACAATTAATTCTTCATTATCATTGAACTCAAAGTATTTATATTTTTTATAGTTTCCACTTTCTTCTGAATTCCCACATCAAATATTTGAGCATCCTTTAACCTTTCTAATATAGATGGTTGGGAAATTATTTGTGAATGGATTGATGATTTTCCTTTCTTTATGATTCCCATATCCATTTTCATCTAATCTAAGAAGATTATATCCTTATTAATTCTCATTAATGATAGAATTTTTGGGTCATTTCTAATTAGAGCATCTACCACCATATTTTCTTTACTGTAATAGCAGTGGATTGAGTAGTCATAATCCTTGACAATATCTAACCATATTCATGGGTTAATATTAATATATTTATGTGTGAATATATATTTGAGGCTCTTATGATCATTATATATCACACTTATCCCTATAGATATAATGACGACATATTTCAACAAAAATATCATAACTGCGAACTCCAGATCAGGCATGGGATAGTTTTACTCGTGAATTTTCAACTAACGTGAAGCATAGTATATGAATTTTTCATTCTGCATTAACACATAGCCTATTATATTCTTTGAGGCATCACTTAATATTATGAAAATCTCTCCACTTATTGGTAGTGTGAGCACAGGGGCAGTGATGGAACTCTTTTTAAACTCCATGAATCTTTCTTCACATTCATAATTCTATGTAAACTTGACTCCCTTCTAATTTATCTTGGTAAGAGGGTTCTATAATCATGAGATTTTTTTTCACAAATCAGTGATAATATCTATATAATCCAAGGAAACTATGGATATCTATCATGGAGGTTGGACTAAAAAATCCTTTAATTGCTTTTATCTCTGAAGGATCCATATATATCCCATTTATTATGATGATATTCCCCAAGAATGAGAATTCCTTAAACAAAAATTACACTTTTTTTATTTTTCATAAGTATTATCCTTTCACAAGGTCTTTAGAACAATGCTCAGATGCTCCTCATGATCCTACTTGGGTTTAGAGTATATTAGAATATAATTTATAAAGACTACCACAAATTTGTCAAGGTAATCTCTAAGACTCTATTAATTAAGTCCATGAATATTTATGGAGCATTAGTGAGTCCAAATGGAATTACTATGAACTCATAGTACCAATAACTTGTATAAAATTAAGTATTGGAGATATCCTCCTTCTCTCGCCTAACTTGGTAATATCTTGACCACAAATCCACCTTATAGAATTATTGTCCTCAACATTGATGATTGAACAAGTCATCATTTTGAGGAAAAATATAATTTTTCTTTATCATGATCTTGTTGAGCTCATGATAATCAATGATTTGACACATTAACCCATCCTTCTTCTTGATGAAGAGGACTGGTGCAACCCATGGTGAAGAACATGAGTGTATAAACCCCTTTTCAATATTCTCCTATAGTTGTTTCTTTATCTCCTCATGTTCCATGACATCTATCCTATAAAAAGTCTTGGATATTGGCAATTCCCTAGGTATAAGATCGATTGAAAATTTTACCTCTCAACTAGGAGGAAGACCAGACAATTACTTGGGAACACCATTAGCGTATTCCCTCGCAAGAGTCATATATTTGAGGATGATCCTTTCTGTAGACTCAATCATTTGAGATAGATATGAATGATCACAGGAAAATAATATCCTTTCATGAGATAATGGTGTTAAAGAGGATTCATTCTCCTCTTTGCACTTGTATAGAATCATGGGTCGATTTTCAATACTGAGAGTGATTTCCTTATCATGGAAATTTATGTTGGCTCTATATAGGGAAATCCAATACATGCCCATAATTGCATCAAATTAAATCAAAGGGAGTACAATAAGGTTTTTTGGGAAGTTCAACCCAAAAATTGTGACAGGTAAGGAGTTATATAACTTGGGTGCAATAATTTCCCCATTTTGTATTTTCACCAAGATCTATACCTCCATGATTTGTGGTGATGTTTTAATAGTTCTACTAAAAATTTGTGATATTAATGAATGAATAGAACCAAAATAAAAAAGTAAATTCACTATTCTTGAATGAATAACTAGAATACCTGTCACCACTTTGTTGTCAGGATTGACTTCAGTTGTAGTGATGGAAAATCTCACCCTTTATTCCTTGGAGGTTGTTGGTTTCCTCTAAAAACAGTTTTATTAGAGAATTGGTTTACAAATTTCCCTGGTTCCTTATAGTTGTAATAGTGAAAAATTCATTGATGATCGACTGGATCATTCCTTTCCTCTATCGAATTAGTGGGTTTCTATTTTTGGCAATTATTATCTAAGTGCACTTCCTTTATGCACCTAAATTATTTCTTTGTTCCCTTTAGTAAATTTCTAGGGTTCTTCTTCCCACAACTTTGAAAATTGGAATGTTGAAATTTCTTGGCACTATTACATCTCTCTATCAGACTGATAGAATTAAACTCCACTTTATGATTCTTATCTCCATGATACCATTGAGATTCTATGATCCCCATTTCAACTTTGAGTTCACATCAAAAACTTTACTCACAACTATCAAAGTCATAGATCACTAATGATTTTCATATGATAAGTTTTATCATACCAAATAAGTTTTCAACCTTGCCTTTGTGGGTAACGAAAAAATTGGATACATATCGTACAAGTATTGTGAAGTTTTCCTCATATTCCCCAATATATTCATCATATTTTTTCTTGAGTATAAGTAAATCCCTTTCCATTTTAATATGGAGAGTGTGAGGAAAATATTTATCCAAATTTTTTGTGTGGAATTAATTCCACTCCATCACCTCGATATCTTCCCCTAAATTCATATTTTTTATCAATGTCCACCACCGATTAGATTCTCCTTCCATATGATAAACAACCCAAATAACCTTCTCTTGTTTGTAACATTGAAGGATGGATAAGATCTTCTCAATGGTTGCTCTGTGATTAATGGATCAGATAATCCATTGAAAGTAGGAGGCCTTTGTTGCATGAACCAATCGATTGTAGCTTATTTTCTCTTAGGGGGTTTGGACACTCCTCTTGATCTAGTTTTATATTCAGATTTTGAGTTATTAGAGAGAGTATCATGACAAAGTTTGAGATTCTTACTCTTATTAGGTTAGGCATCTCGTTGGGGAATCCATAACATTTCCCTTCACATTGGATGTTTACACGATTCCTGCTATTTCCAACCATTAACTATAATAAAGGGAAAACTTGGGATGAGTATTTTTAATATAGTGAACACATAAAGCAGAATCTAATGACCTAAAGGGATAAGTTAGAAATTACTTTTATTTCCATACTTATGAATTTCAAGGCTCAATCTATGTTATCCGTGATCTTTTTCCTAACATGTATTCTTATGGGAATTTTTTGTTCCCATAATAATGGTTCACAATGAAATTATGAACTTACCAAATAATATCCCCTGAGAGTTTCAAAATAGGTGTGTAGTAAGGCTTGTTTTTGTGTATTAGATTACCCCGAGTTAGGCTTGGAACAAATTTTCTGAGTTGTTACTCCAAGGTAAATCTATTATAGAACCACATCCAATAGTAGTATATAGATAGAGATGTTTTTCTTGATAAACTGCTTACTCCATACTAACCAAAATATAGGGATTTTTTTATAATTAGTCATATCCCTATGTCTTTTTCTATAGTTTTATTATCCTAATCCAAAAAATAACTAAACTCTTGCTCTAATACCAACTATAACAACATTCCTATTTATTACATATTAATACTTAATTTATTACATAAATTTCCTCTTAATAGAACCCAAAATATCAATAATTATAGTGTATTTGGGAATTAGGTACATAACATAACTTATAGAATATGGGATACAATAACATTATTAAAAACTTCCTTAACACGATTTATTAAAAACTTCTTTAACATGCTCAAATTAATCCTTCAAACTTAAAACTACATGGGATGACTTGGGGAAATACATAATAAAGGGGTGGGATATAAATCCTAGTAAGGGAATAAAAATGGAATAAGTGATACATGTTATAAAATAGGTATATCCAAGAGGAATAAAAGGATCATGAAAATATGGCATGATATAACATGATACTCATAACATGGGAGGTGTGGAAATGACTTAAAACACTAAATCAAAAGAATAGGTCAAGGATAAACCACCAAGACCTCATATTGGAAAAAGTACCATAAAAAAATCTGGTAGACCCCTATCACAACATGACATATCATGATACTGAACATTACCCAATGCATTGAAGCATTATCTGGGTGCACCAATCATAATCATTTTATTCTCATGCTTAAGTGTTCCACATAGATCATACGACATGGATTTATTCATCATCATAATTAATTCCACAATCAAGAAATTTGGATTACATCTATGAAAGTACCAAATCAATTAGTATATGTTCATAAGGTTGAATACCATTGAATGAATAATGGGTATTATATTTAGTACAGAGTTATTTTGGAATGGAAAATCACGGTGAGATTTTGGCAGCATAACATCATTATTTGAAAATTCATAAAAATAGTTGATGAGAGTAAAATGGGTATATCATTATTTGGACATAAAATGGGTAGTAATAGGGACATGGGAAATCATATCCCAATATTATAAGTTTTTAAATAAAAGTTATAAGGTAATGAAGAAACATGAATATGGAAAAGAATCCTTACGAAATTTCTGCATGGTAACAGGTGTACATAAAGGATCATGGGAGGATTAATGAGAGTGAAAGAAATACCTCATAATGTATTAATTAAATTGAAAATAAGGGGAATAAATAATATTATATTCCATCACAAGAAAATGAAATGTAAAATACATAACATAACATGAGTTTTTGATAAAAGAAGAAAGTGGAAGATTCCTTACAGAATTTCAGCATAATAATGACTTAGCTAAGGGTCGAAATGGGGGTGATTAAATGATCCCTAATTTAAATAAAATAAAATTTATAGTAAGTTAATAATCATAAATGGATGAAAATTATTACATGAACTAATTTCAAAGATGGTTCTTGAATTTTAAAATAGGAGAGGAAGGTGAGGATCCCTTACTTGAATGTGTGGCTCCAATGGATTGGGAGGGGATTCTTGAAATCTTGGGGGTGAATTTGGAGGACTATAGTGAGTGTAGGAAAAATTGTGGACATGATAAAACTATTTTCAGTGAATAAAAATGGGATCTTGGGTGGATTTATATAAGAAAGAGGGGGATTTATTTATTATATTGGTTTTGGAGACTATACAATTAAATATCCAAAACCACAAAACATCCCATGGTTTTGCGTAGGGATTCTACCAAATATAAGTGGTTTACATTATTTTATATTTCCAATTTCCTAAATTATTAAAATATTACCCTTGGTGATGTGGAGGTGAGTCAGACTCTTACAGAAATGATTTTAAAATCCTAAAATATATTATAAGTCTTGGAGGATTCATAATGGATTTACAAGATAAATCAAATAAACTTAAAATCAAATTATTTTAAAGTGAAAACATATATATTGGTTTTTGATCTTATTTATGTTACTTATTACATCACTTTTGTGTCATTATGAATTCATAAAAAAAAATCATATTTATACGGTATTTAATTTTTACTCGATCTGAAAAAAATATGAAAAATTCACCATTTGATAATTTTAAAGTTAGGATTCCAAAAATAGTATTAATATTATATAAATAATTTTCTAAATATTTTAATTTTCATTTTTAAAATAATGACCGAAAATTATTGAAAATGACAGGTTTTTGATAATAACAGTTTTCAAACTGTAATAAAAATTACATTTGACATCATATAAATTATATAATGGTTTATATTTGATAAATATTATTTAATAATAATATTACATTATAATATTATTTATTTAAAAAATATATTAATTCATAAATTCATTAATTGAATTTGACTATTAACCAAAAATACAATTTTTTCTTTAAAAATCATTTACAAAGTAAGAATAATAGGATGAAAATATATTCAACATTCTATTAAAATAATGTACATATTCCTATTACTAGGGTTTTGATACATATCCCTTTAATACACCATAATATTCCCTAAGATTAAGGTTTTCAATGGTGGGGATTTCATGAGGTTTTTCGGAAAACATGTTTTGGGTCGTGATCTCAATGAGCTTGAACTTATACCGTAAATAGTTTTGCTCATGCTTAAGTTGTTGGATCTCATCTTAGGCATGGTCAAGGCCAAATCATAGAAATTATATCTCCCTCATAAGCTTCAATAAATGGGCTTCAGAGGGTATGATCGTACTGGTAGAGGTCATCACTTTGTATATGTCAATTAGATTTGTTAAAACCCTATATTTATATTAATCGTGTGATCACTGTTTAAAGACTATATTGTCAATGGTAAAGATACTTAATGGTCATTAAAATCTAATTGGATAAAATAAAATAAAGGAAGTGAATATGTTTTCCATCACTATATTATATAATAATACATTCAATTGAATCAAAAGAATAATTTTATTAATAATAGTTTAGGTCATTATAATAAGACCTCTAGATTTACATGGGTTCAGTACTCCCATGGTGCTGATGAGTTACAGTTCTCACACACTATACACATAGGGTTTGGTACTCCCTTTACTAAGGTATCTTCTAGAATGGAATTGTTCCTCTATCCATTGTGTAAGTACTCTCTTAGATGAGGTGCCTTCCAAGGAGGTATTGCCCCCCCCACTACTATTCTATATAGTTTATATGAGTTGTGATTTTGTGTAGTTTAATTATTGGAGATTCATGTTGGTTTATCCTATGGGTGAGATATAAATAGTAGGAATCTCATATTTCATAGATTCTCCCCTATACATCATTATTGAGTCATTAGGATGGTAGGGGTTACTACTTCCTTGACATATATCTATTCATAGTGAAGGTGCGTGATTATCTAAGGGTTTCTGGAATGGAGACCCGATATCTGTGGTTGTGGATGATAGGTTGTGGTATCCATCCTTGGTTATCATGTGTTATTCAGTAATAAGTGACAAATCCTTAATTTTTCTTGATATAAATGTGGAATTTTTATAGGTTTAGTTGATTAATTCTTCAATTCTTTTGACTCATCAGGCACCCCTAGGTTATCTTTGAGGTGTGTCATATAGATAGGGTATCAAATTTAGGTCTTTTGAAAAAATTGAATTTCCAATATTCCCTAATTTTTCATATGTTATTACTTGATGAATTTGAGTTTATATGATTGAGATCTTCCTTACATCCATGGTACATATTTTTTTTGGAGCATAAGTAGATTATTCTTCCTTTTCTTCTACCCAATTACTTTTTAGTACCAACATCTTTGAGATGACCTAAAGATCAATATTTTCATTATGGTTTTGGGTAATACTGTTATGTATTTTTATACTAACCCATTATAACAACCCAAGTTTTTATGAATTTTTTTATCAAAAAATTTAATCACTTTGATAGCTTACATTATATGCAACACCGAATTTCAACGAACTACGATATACTATTAATATTATTTTTTAATCATGACTGTTATAACATAGAAATTAAACACGATGGTATATATAGAATTTTTTTTAAAAATTATGTATAATGTTTTTATATATGGAAAACATATTTATAATAAGTACTTAACTTTTAGTAAAGTCTTTATATGCTTCGAAAATACATTTTTCTCAAAAAGTGATTTTTACTACTTTATGTGAAAAATTAATAAAATTATTTCTAAATAAATTTATAAAATTATTTATAAAAAATAAAATATATTTTTTTCATCAACATGTCAAAATTATCTTTGGGTGATTTTTTTGGGATTTTTATAAAAATTTTAATTTTTTAATGAATAGTGAATAATACTATTTTTTATCTAAAACCATATTTTTATTTAAATAATTTATAAAGTTATATTTATTTTTAAATGGTTTAAAAGTTAAATTAGTTAAATTATGTTATTATTAATCCAATTTAGGACATTGGAAAAAATTTCATGTTGATTTTGATATTTTTTTATACTTATGAATATTTTCTCTTTGGAATACTGCTTCTTTGTCGCATCTGCAAGTTTTATTTTAAATTAAAATTTTCCACTTATGTGAGATCCTAGAGTTAGTAGAGGTATTTTAAAGTTTAATTTTTTTTTTGAATCCCATAAAGCTGGATAATTAAATGTTTATTGACTGTATGAGGAGGCTCGGGGGTATTCCAGGGGTTCGAGGTTAGAAAGAAAGAGAAATCAAGAAATCTTGTGCATGTTGCATGGTTTTCACATGGTTAGAGGAAACTATGCAAGGTGGGAAGCCAAACCACATGACCTTGGATAGACGCATTCCACAAGGTTGGTGCACAGTTGTTCAAATGGTTTGGGCCTCTCTAGGTAACTCTGTGACTTAACCCCTCTTGGACAGAGGCAGGTGCATTGTTTGTGCATAGTTTGAAAAGCCCTATAGCCAAACCATGCAGCCCATTAAAAAGTTTATTTTTACCCTTTCCCCCTTGGGATTTTGAATATCCCACCTGATTTTATTCCCCCATTCTTATTAATAAACCCTAATGATGAACCATTTCAACCCAAGCTTCCCAAGGATCATTCACCTTGGATTCTAGGCCATTTGGAGTGTCGTTGGGTGTAGATCGAAGATCCTAGTGAGTCTAACTATTTTCATTCTTATATTTTTAAATTTAGGTCTTGTTTAGTTTCTATTATTCTTCTAAATCCCTAAAATCCTATTTTTCTAGTGGATTATATGTTGGGGCTTCAAAGGGTGCTTGAATTAAAATATAAGTATAAGGTAAAGCATGCATTCATCTTCAAAATCTATGTAGGTGGTCTACAAGTTATATCCTATAGGATTGAAGTTTATTTGTGCAAGGGTTGTTGAGTTAATGGTTTTCTATTGTTTTATAATTGATTCATTTAAATTGATTTAGTAAATTGGTTGAAAAAAATGATTTGAACCCCTCATGATCCCCATGGAACGCATTGAGGATGATTTGACCGATTTAGGGCCACCCATGGGGTGCGCCAACATTCCCAAACATGGAAAATGGTAAGGTTAAGTATAGAATTGAATTGAGATAAAGTAAGTCACATGTTTAATGCATTGAGATGTTAGTTGAGTTTAAAATTGAATATTGGTGGTTGTGTCTATACTTTGATAATGTTATAAGGGATTATTTAGTTGAATAAGACTGGTTTGGGTGAAATAAAGTGATTGTGCTAAATGAGTTATGAATTTTACTTGAAAATAATAAGTGAGTTAATTCATGTAGAATGATGAACATATTATATGAGTAAATTCTTGTGAATTGATTAATATGTTAAATTGGTTAATGTATGGGAAATTATTAAATATGTAAAATGGGACAAAGTATGTAGATTGTTGACTATGTGCTAATGTGTTAATACATGATAAAAGGAAATGGGTAGAATGGGTTATGCAATGTAATTGGTAAATGTGATTATGGGTTAAGGATTGATATTAACTCTCATGTTGAATAATTACGAGATACAAATGGCATGTGCATTGTTTGTGTATGGTTTGTGATATGGTATATGTGGCAAATGGATAAAGAAGCATGTGAACATGGCTTGGTAGTTACGGGGTATTGGACATGAGGATCTACACCCATGGGCTTGGTTAGAATGAGCCTCTATACCCCACCTCATAATGCATGGTTTAGGGAAGGGGATCGAGGCTCTATGCCCCTAATAGTTTCATTTGATGAGACTACCTAGACAGAAGCTCCAAGGGATGTGTGGTGTATTTTTTTATGAAATGTTTATCCCTAGTGATATAGGGAACTTGACTTATTCCCTTATGCATGATAATTTACCAGAAAATAACATTGTGTAAATGATGTAAATTCCTAACCCCTGGAACATGTGATGAAAATTAATTTAGTAATTAATACGATTTAAGTGATGTTAATGGAAATAATGGTGGAAATGGTGGAAGTGAATATAAACTAATGGAACCTTAGTTGTCTTATTGTTTACCTTATCATTTGTGTAGTATTTCTTTGAAATATCTATTTATATTGGATATTTTGTAGACACCGTTGGTGGTGGCTTATTTAGTTGTACTCACACCCTACTCAATCCACCATTGTGTACCTAGAAAAATTTTGTGGCTGCAGGCCAGGACAAGCACAAGGGTCGTATGCTAGAGAGTTGAGTTAGGATTGGGATTTTCATGGATGAGGATATGGACATGGAGTCAGGAACTATTTTGGGGATTTAGTTGTTTGTATTTATTTTTATTTTTCCTCACTTTTGGCATAGTTATCTTTGAAAAGTAATTTTTATCGTTTAGTTTTGGTTGTACCCTATTTGGGAAATGGTTAGTAATGTATGTTTTTGGTTTATTGTTTATAATTTAAAATATGTCATATTTTTTCTACTATGTATTACAGTAATAAAGAGGGTATATTCTCCCCGTGTGATATATTATACCCTTACTACTATTTGAAAACCTTTAGATTATGGGGAGGCACACTTCATGTCATGTGAAAACCCCACTTGGGGAACCAGTTGAGTGAATCATGGGCCAAATATGTTACAAAGTAGTTTTAGGGTAGTTATTTTATGTGGTATTATTATTTTGTAATGTTACAAGGGAAATTAGAATGTGTTGGGTCTTGGAAATGAGATAGTTATTGGGAGTATGTAACCCATGTATGGGAAAAAAACCAATTAACCAGGGTAGGAATTGTTGTTCCAGAGGTGTGTTGTTGTGGTTAAATTATATTTAACCATTGAGAGATGCACTTGTTGTGTGATGTGACTTTTTTATGATATTTTTTTCATTGAAAGAATGGAACGAGGTTGTGCATTAATGCACAATTTAGGAACCTAAGGATATAGGTGGCTTGCATCATGGTATACACACATGGGATGAGTGTGTGGGCATGAAGGGGAGAATGCATTTCAACTTCTTTAAAATTTAAAGTAAATGGTGTCTAATACAGATGATTAAAATGGTAAATGGAAATAATGTAAATGAATGGTTAAATAATAGTATGCTTAAAAAAACATTATAAACAGGTTAATTTTTACGATTGTGATAAATTGTAAAGATGTAATAGTGACTAAAAGAGAAAGATTTAAATTGTGATGGTAAAATAGTTAAATAATTATTCTTAATGATTTTTTTTGAATGAGTTAAAATATTGGTTGTAACAAGATGAAAAAAAGGAAAGGTTCCTAAAGGGGAAATATTTGCATCGTGAAAGTGGAAATGGTTTAAAAAGAGGGTGTCTAATGAAATAATTGTATCCATGTTGGTTGGTTTACCCAATGTTGACCATAACCCATGGTAGTAATGGTTGATGGTAGTATTAGAGATGTGATCATGTCCACTGGGATAGTGTATGTGGAGTGGGTTGATTATGGTAGGTAGTGTATTTTCTATTGTGGTCTACACTGATTGAAATTTCCCTAAAATGTATGTTGATGAAAATGTTTTGAAATATGATTCTGAATAAGTTTTTTTTTGAAATTTTGTGTAAATATAATGATCTAAAGTGTGAACCTTTGGGTTTTCAAAATATTGAAGTAAATTGTAAAAGAATGAGTAATGATGGAACTTTTGGTGAAGAATGATTTTGATTATTCATTGTGTTGTTTATATGTCCCTTTATATTTGTGGTTTGGGTAGTGATAGTTCACTAGGAAGAAAACTAGATTATATTTTTGGAGACCTTGATTATTTTAAATGTTTGGATAAAGGGGCGTTACTTTTTATGCTTTCAGCAGGTCTGTGACCTTGAGGTATTTAGATGTTGTTGTATAATGTTAAAGTGGTGACCCTTGTGGGATATAATTTCATCGGTTGTAAATTAGACTTAAGAATGCGTGTCTTGGTGGTGGAGTCATTAGTGATGGGTTTTTTATTGTGGGTGTGGTGACCCATGTGGTTTTAGACCTTTAGAGTTGTGTTTTGGACCCTATAGTGGGGGTTTTGTCTCATAGTGCTAACATATGTGTGCAAGTATTCTTGGTGTGAAACCTAGAGTGAGTGTTTATTGGAGTAATTAGACATAGTGTTCTAGAATGGGGGTAATAGAGCCACCCATGTGTGGATACTTGGTGGAGGTTTGATGTATGTGTCCTTGAGAGAGGGGCCAGTAGCTTTTTACCCTTAACCCTATTTGGGAAGTTGTTGATATTCGATCCTCGAGGGCGACCTATGTGTAACACCTTGAGCTTCCACGATACGCTTCTTTTTCAATAATGCAATAGCTTGCATTGTACGCAAGTTCGAGATTCTAACACACCGCAACCAATCAAAATGACCATTATGAATAGTAATACCCACTTTCTGAAATTATATATATTTTATATTTCAAAATGGACTTCATTTTTGGATTCTAAATATCAAAATTAGCCTATGTTGAATTTTTGGTATTTTTCTGAAAACTTCCAATTTTTTATGAATAGTGAAAAATACTTAAAAACAACTTTTTTAATAAAAATAATTTATAGTGATAAATTATACTATTGAGTGGTTATAAAGTGTAATTAGAATATATTTTTACCATTTTATCCTATGGTGGTCATTAGAATTAATTTCACTTTGAAATTGGACATAAACAATTGTCAATCTTTTGATATATATTGTTTCTTAAAAACACACTATTTGTTGTGACAATAGGAATTAATTATAAAATTAATTAATGCAACATATATGTTTGGAATTTTGTAAAATATAAATCATTTTTGAATTTGGAATATCAATTATAGCTTAGGGTGAAATTTTGGCATTGTTCTGAAAAACATCAATTTTTGATGAATAGTGAAACCACTAAGTGGTAGTTAAAAAACTGATTTTTCGTTTAAATGAAACATTACCACTTTTGTGATTTTATTTTCAAAAATCCTACATACATGGTTTTCATTAGGAAGTAAAATGTGGTTCAATGGGATTAAAATAATTTTTTTGGTGAATAGTAACTTTTAAGTTTAATTAATCGCAATTAAAGGTAATTAGTGTAATTTAAGGTAAAGATAATGTTATAATAATATGAAATGACCATTACACTTGTACTACCCCTATTTTATGAGTCATGGCCGACCAATACAATCCATGGGTCAACTTGGGGACCCCATGGAGCCACTTTGGTGAAACAATGACATTAAAAACTTTTTCTTTAATGTTAAAATAAAAATGTCAGAAACATGAGTTGTTTTACTAAAACAATTTTTAAATGAAGTTTTACAAGTCATATTTTTGACTATAAATATTCATTAGAAATATAAAAATATTTCCTACATCATGATATTTTTTTTGTAATTTTTAGACATTAAATAAATTATATTTTTTATGACACCATAATGATGCAGCGATTACCTCATTAATTAACGATTTAAATAAAATAGAAAGATAATGTAAAATCTAAGGTTTAAACTTGTCCAAAGCCTACTTGGTGAGTATATTTCGAACCCTTATCACCTTATCCTCGAATTATATAAGTTTTGGACCTTTAAAATCCGAAACCCATTATATAATAAAGTAACCTTTTATAACTTTCCAAGAGTGCCCCTCCTCTCCTCTTATAAAAGGCCCCCACCACTACCACCTTATTCACACTTTAAAGCCATTTGGCTCGGAAAAACTCTACCCAAATACTCTCCCAACTTCCCTATCTTACTCCTATAAGCCTCACTTTGGGCATAATTCTTCCCAAGGAATCCTTTGGCTCAAATCAAAAAGAGTTACCCGTTTTAAAGGTAGTGTTTTCTATTGTGTTCTTATGTTTTATTTTGCTTCTCCAACCCATTAAACTCTTTTTATTCATTTATTTTGTAACAAAACAAGTATCTAGAATATACTAGTATGTTTTTATGATAATTATTTGGTTTACACTTACACACACCTTCGTCTAATGGTTAAAGAACATACTATTTCTGTGGGTGGCAAAATACTGCCTCACGAAACGATGATTGTTCAATATTCTTTTAACACCTATAATGGTAACCATTTTGATGACAATATTTTCATATATGATATATATATTATGTTTATTTTTTCTTTATGCTTATGTATTTCTCATTTATGGCATACTTTATGATTTCCATTATGGGTAAACGTGATAATTTCATTTTAGGAAGTGCGGACTACTGCCCCCTCAAAGTGATTTGAATCGTTAATGTCATATGTGGGATGTATAAAGGATGGAGTAAATGGTATTATAAATTATATTATACTGGAATTATATTATAACTTTATAAAATTATAACTTTATTCCATTAAATATGAAATAGAAATGAAAGTAGCGTTCATGCGTACGTACGGCTTACCATCTCCATGAACGGTGCATTTCATTTCTTACCTCTAAATGTTATGTAATATTATAAATGAATGTATATAATGGATATATATGATGTATATGATATCTAAATCATGAATATAATTATGGATATAATGGATATTTCACCACATGAACAACTTGTAATTATAAGAAGGTTATTTTTGACTCAAGTACCAAAGATCGACAAAATGACCGTTATTAACTTAAATAACTACATAATATTCATAACATGGTAATAAGTGATATAAAAGAAATAATGAACATGTAAAAGGTTTTTAAGAAAAAATAAATTAACTCTAGTTTATTATTTAGGAGGTTAAAGAACGATCGAGTCAAGTCAAACATGAGGTAAGGGAACTTCTTATCCCAATTTCTATTCTTTGGGTTAATCTCCTTCTTTCAAATTATGTCCTGATATTATTATGTCCTATATTGTATTTGTACTTTCTTTATGTGTACTTATAGTTAATACAAATAATAGATCTATTTAATTTAAAAAATGCTCTTTATAAGGGACTTTTTCTCAATCTCCTTTCATTGAGGCATATTTAGTTTTATACACAACTTTATTTTATACGGTGTATAAACCCCTTTGACATTTACGTTTATTCAAAAGGTTTTATTTTATAATTATGTGATTTTTAAATGATTTAAAAAAGATATATTTCTCTGAAATATTTGAAAATCCAGTGCAAATGTATACGTATTTAACGCAAGCTTAAAAATGTTTTCAGAAAACCCGACTCTCGAGTGTGGTAGATAGGAAGGGATTGGGCTTGGACCCATCATGGCCTATAATTAGTCGAGAAGTCTCAGAATTAGTTATTTTGTTTTCAGAATCTTGCATAATGTTTTTAGAAAAACACTGGAGTATATTTGAGCAATTTTAAATGTAATTATCTTCTAAAAATCGAACTGGTATTTTGATGCAACAATTAATTTCAAACGGTATTTTAGAAAATGGTATTCCTAAATGTTTATATACCATTTTTCATATAAGGAATTCATTGGACTTAGTAAGTGACGGGTGGAGCCCGCTATAGCTCCTCGATGCATCGGTAGGTCTCATGAGACAAACTAGTGTCTTGGAATGAGGCCTTGACAAAATCTTATTTGCAGTCTTAGAACGAGGCCTTGGCTACGTGGTTATGATAGTCTGGTATTATGCATTCCATCATTATGAAAGTGGTTATTGATATTGCATGTGATTATTCGACCAGTAGAATATCCATGTGAATAAGTAAATGGCATTATCTCATTTTACTTTTGCCATATTATGTTGAAGTTCAAGTTTAAAAGGCTTTTGTTTTAGTTATACATTGCCTTAAACATTAATGTTTATTTATGAAAGCTTCCGCTATATTGTTATCCTTACTGAGCATCTGAGCTCACCCCTTTCAATGTTTTAATTTTTCCAGGATGTGAAGAAGTATTTTAGGAATGACCTGGAGGGATAGTCTGAAGGGGATATGAGTGTGGAAAATGGAGACTATGTTATTGTAGTTTTTCACTTTATGATGTAATGTAAGACTTATGAATGTATCTAGTTTTTCCAAGGCTACTAAACTAATCGGTCTTTCGAGACTTGATCTTTGTGATCATGCCAATGCTATGAAGTAATGCACCGACTCTAGGTAGCTAGGGTCGGGGCGTTATAGTTGGTATCATAGGCAGTTTAGTACTAACCTTGGATTCTAGATTTAGATAAACTCTGATTAGAGCACATAGCCCGAAGATAGAATTTGAGGATTAGTATAGAAGAACTTCCTAGAATTTTGGTATTATAGATATTTTGTGAGTTTTCCGAGAAATACATCCCTTTATAGATACGAAAAGGTATAGGCGGCTCTGGCACAGATGTACCTAAGGTTAAAACCTGAAAACATCGCTTTGAGCTAGACTCGAACGGGAACTGGTGCACGACAACGGGCCTTGCTGCACTCTTGGTTACGACACTCCCGGGGGATATGCTTAGGATAATTATCATTTTCTTTACAAACCATTATGAAGGGCTTATGAGTACATACTTCCTCAAAGAAAACATTTTTATGATTATGGATTATATCCATAAATAGTTCAATTTATGTTAAGTGGTTTACAAGTATGGAATTATGTATTTTAATTCATGAACTAATCTAGTTTATGCCATTGTTTAGAAATGGCGCCTAGTGGAAAGAATGGAAACCGTATCAATGCACGCACTCCGTGTAGGGATTGCCCTCCTGCTCAAGATAATTATTGTGGATCTGGAGATACAACTGGTGCTGATCAACTTATTACCATACTGGGACAACTTACTCATGTTATGAATAATAACCTTACTCATATGAGAACCCTGATCCGCAAAGTGGAGGATCAATGTTAGACCGATTCATGAGGCAACAACCACCAAAATTTAATGAGGGTACAAATCCATTAGTAGCTGAGCAATGGATAAACTCCTTAGAAAAAATATTCCACGCCTTGGGGAGTAGTGAAAGGGAGAAGGTTGTAATGGTAGTTTACCGCCTCACTGGAGATGCTGATCAATGGTGGTCATTGATTCAAAACACAAAGGAAGATGATGAAGTATCGAATATGGAATGGAGGGAGTTCAAAGAGCTTTTATTAGAAAAATACTTTCCTCGTGACCATAGAGCAGATATGGAAAGGCAATTTCTGAGTCTGAGGCAGAAGGAGGATGAGAATGTCGCAAAGTATGAGGCTAACTTTACAAGGTTAGCGAGGCATGCTCCAGATTATATAAGTAACCCAAGAAGTAAAATTGATCATTTGTTTGATGGGTTAAAACCATTTCTCTGTCAAGATTTAGTATCACAATCTTTCTCATCGTATGAAGATATTGTCTCGTGTGCTATCAAGACAGAAAAGGAATTCTCTAAGTCTTAGGACAACAAAGTAAAGCAAGAGAAGAAGAGAACGGTGGAACAAGAGACAGATAAAGGGAAAAAGGGAAAGAAGGATTTTCCATTATGTGATAATTGTGGGAAGAATCACCCCAGTGATTGCCTAAAAGGAATGGGAGTTTGTTACAAATGTGGAGAAAAAGGTCACCAGGCTCGTGATTGTAAGGGAATGAAAGAGGCTATCAATGTTGAATGATACAATTGTAGGGAAATGGGGCATTATGCAAATGAATGTCCTAATCGTCAGGGAAACTTACCTCAGAAAAGGCCCAGGGATCAAGAACAATCTTATGCTGTTACTACAGTTGAAGTGGAATAATTAATGTATTGGTGCTTTTGGACTGAAGGATTATATTCTGGTTATAAGAATAATATGATTTTACTACAGTACTTGTTGTTTTCATTAAGGTATTAATATGATGAAGGTAATCATATTTTTGTATGTGACAATAAGAGAAAATTTAATTTTTTTTGAGGAATCTGATGATACAATTGATTTTGGAATTTAAAGACCTTTTAGAAAAAGACTGGATAGAGGTATTTTGGATAACTATAAAGGTTGGAATGAATTAAGTTGAACTTTGGATAGTATTGTTTAAGGTTAAAACATTTATGAAGATTATTTTTGGAATATTATAATACTATACTTTTAGGAAAAGGACAACCTGTAGGTTGGGGGATAACCCGTCGCGTCGGACAAAGCTGCAGGAATCGAACCCACAACCATAGTGCGACATGCCTTTATTACCTACCACTAGCCTAAAGGAAGTCCCTGGTTTTTACAAAATAGTTTTCATAATCTAAATGGTATGTGGTAATATTTGGAACCTTATACAATTAGGATAAATAGAATATTTTTGAGTTATGTTACCATTTGGAGTGAAAGATGGGTTTGTGGTAAAAAATATATTAAAGAATGAAAGTCTACATGACAATTAAGTATATTTCCTTACGTTCTTAGTAAATCTCTTAAATAAATTGCTCAACTTTATGAAAGGTAACTTAAAACAAAAACATTGTCGGTTAACTTTTCCAACTGGGGATTCAATGACCGTTTAACCAATCACAAGTTTGTGATTTTCTTGTGGTTAACTTTCTCCTAATCCAGTTTTCTACAACTCTCCATCAGACCTTGATGGTTTGTTTTTCTTCCATATCCATATTTTCATAGAATCTTAGTATGGGCTATCTCGGGTGACCTTTGTGCTTATCTTTCTATCTTTTAAAGTTATATTTTAATTAACCTTATTTCCGATGTGGGTTTTACACAAAGGTATTTCCTATCTTCAACCTTTTATTTTCAAAGAAAAATTTCAAATTGCGAGGATGAAATTTATTGACGGAGGGGAGAATGTAACACCCCGAGCTTCCATGATACGCTTCTTTTTCAATAATGCAATAGCTTGCATTGTACGGAAGTTCGAGATTCCAACACACCGCGACCAATCAAAATGGCCATTATGAATAGTAATACCCAATTTTTGAAATTATATATATTTTATATTTCAAAATGGACTTCATTTTTGGATTCGGAATATCGAAATTAGCCTATGTTGAATTTTTGGTATTTTTCTGAAAACTTCCAATTTTTTATGAATAGTGAAAAATACTTAAAACAACTTTTTTAATCAAAAAAATTTATAGTGATAAATTATACTACTGAGTGGTTATAAAGTGTAATTAGAATATATTTTTACCATTTTATCCAATGGTGTTCATTAGAATTAATTTCACTTTGAAATTGGACATAAACAATTGTCAATCTTTTGATATATATTGTTTCTTAAAAACATGTTATTTGTTGTGACAGCGGGAATTAATTATAAAATTAATTAATGCAACTTATATGTTTGGAATTTTGTAAAATAGACATCATTTTTTAATTCAGAATATCAATTATATCTTAGGGTGAAATTTTGGCATTGTTCTGAAAAACTTCAATTTTTGATGAATAGTGAAACCACTAAGTGGTAGTTAAAAAACTGATTTTTCGTTTAAATGAAACATTACCACTTCTGTGATTTGATTTTCAAAAATCTTACATACATGGTTGTAATTATGAAGTAAAATGTGGTTCAATGGAATTAAAATAATTTTTTGGTGAATAGTAACTTTTAAGTTTAATTAATCGCGATTAAAGGTAATTAGTGTAATTTAAGGTAAAGATAATGTTATAATAATATGAAATGACCTTTAAACTTGTACTACTCCTATTGGATGAGTCATGGACGACCAAGAAAATATATGGGTCAACTTGGGTACCCCATGGAGACACATTGGTGAAAAAATGACATTAAAAACTTTTTATTTAATGTTAAAATAAAAATGTCACAAACATGAGTTGTTTTACTAAAACAATTTTTAAATGGGGTTTTACAAGTCATATTTTTGACTATAAATATTCATTAGAAAGAAAAAACTATTTCCTACATCATGATATTTTTTTTAATTTTTAGACATTAAATAAATTACAATTTTTATGACACCATAATGATGCAGGGATTACCTCATTAATTAACGATTTAAATAAAATGGAAAGATAATGTAAAATATAAGGTTTACACTTGTAAAAAGCCTATTTGGTGAGTATATTTTGAACCCTTATCACCTTATCCTCTAATTATATAAGTGTGGGACCTTTAAAATCCGAAACCCATTATATAATAAAGTAACCTTTTATAACTTTCCAAGAGTGCCCCTCCTCTCTTCTTATAAAAGGTCCCCACCACTACCACCTTATTCACACTTTCAAGCCATTTGGCTCGGCTAAACTCTTCCCAAATACTATCCCAAATTCCCTCTATTACTCCTAGAAGCCTCAATTTGGGAAGAATTCTTCCCAAGGAAGCCTTTGGCTCAAATCAAAAAGAGTTACCCGTTTTAAAGGTAGTGTTTTCTCTTGTGTTCTTATGTTTTATTTTGCTTCTCCAACCCATTAAACTCTTTTTATTCCTTTATTTTGTAACAAAAAAACAGTATCTAGAATATACTAGGATGTTTTTATGATAAGTATTTGGTTTACACTTACACACACCTTCGTCTAATGGTTAAAGAACATACTGTTTCTATGGGTGGCGAAATACTACCTCACGAAATGATGATTGTTCAATATTCTTTTAACACCTCTAATGGTGGCCATTTTGATGACACTATTTTCATATATGATATATATATTATGTTTATGTTTTCCTTATTCTTCTTTATTTCTCATTTATGGCATACTTTATGATTTCCATTATGGGTAAACGTGATAATTTCATTTTAGGAAGTTCGGACTACCGCCCCCTCAAAGTGATTTGAATCATTAATGTCATATGTGGGATGTATAAAGGATGGAGTAAATGGTATTATACATTATATTATACTGTAATTATATTATAACTTTATAAAATTATAACTTCATTCCATTAAATATGAAATAGAAATGAAATTAGCGTTCATGCGTACGTACGGCTTACCGTCTCCATGAATGGTGCATTTCATTTCTTACCTCTAAATGTTATGTAATATTATAAATGAATGTATATAATGGATATATATTATTTATATGATATCTACATCATGAATATAATTATGGATATAATGGATATTTTACCACATGAACAACTTATAATTATAAGAAGGTTATTTTTGACTCAAGTACCAAAGATCGACAAAATGACCGTTATTAACTTAAATAAATAGATAATGTTCATAACATGGTAATAAGTGATATAAAAGGAATAATGAATATGTAAAAGGTTCTTAAGAAAAAATAAATTAACTCTATTTTATTATTCAGACGGTTAAAGAATGATCGAGTCAAGTCGGACACGAGGTAAAGGAACTTCTTAACCTAATTTCTGTTCTTTGGGTTAATCTCCTACTTTCAAATTATGTCATGATATTATTATGTCCTATCTTGTATTTTTACTTTATTTATGTTTACTTATAGTGAATACACATAATAGATCTATTTAATTTAAAAAATTCTCTTTGTAAGGGACTTCGTCTCAATCTCCTTTCATTGAAACATATTTAGTTTTATACACAACTTTTTTTTATACGGTGTATAAACCCCTTTGACATTTACGTTTATTCAAAAGGTTTTATTTTATAATTATGTGATTTTTAAATGATTTCAAAAAGATATATTTCTCTCAAATATTTGAAAATCCAGTGCAAATGTATACGTATTTAACGCAATCTTAAAAATGTTTTCAGAAAACACGACTCTCGAGTGTGGTAGATAGGAAGGGATTGGGCGTGGACCCATCATGGCCTGTAATTAGTTGAGAAGTCTCAGAATTAGTTATTTTGTTTTCAGAATCTTGCATAATGTTTTCAGAAAAACACTGGAGTATATTTGATCAATTTTAAATGTAAGTATCTTCTAAAAATCAAACTGGTATTTTGATGCAATAATTAATTTCAAATGGTATTTTAGAAAATGGTATTCCTAAATGTTTATATACCATTTTTCATATAAGGAATGCATTGGACTTAGTAAGTGACGGGTGGAGCCCGCTATAGCTCCTCGATGCATCGGTAGGTCTCATGAGACAAACTAGTGTCTTGGCACGAGGCCTTGACAAAATCTTATTTGTAGTCTTGGCACGAGGCCTTGGATACGTGGTTATGATAGTCTGGCATTATGAATTCCATAATTATGAAAGTGGTTATTGATATTTCATGTGATTATTCGACCAGTAGAATATCCATGTGAATAAGTAAATGGAATTATCTCATTTTACTTTTGCCATATTATGTTGAAGTTCAAGTTTAAAAGGCTTTTGTTTTAGTTATACATTGACTTAAACATTAATGTTTATTTATAAAATCTTCTGCTATATTGTTATCCTTACTGAGCATCTGAGCTCACCCCTTTCAATGTTTTAATTTTTCCAGGATGTGAAGAAGTATTTTAGGAATGACCTGCAGGGATAGTATGAAGGGGATATGAGTGTGGAAAATGGAGACTATGTTATTGTATTTTTTCACTTTATGATGTAATGTAAGACTTATGAATTTATCTAGTTTTTACAAGGCTACTAAACTAATCGGTATTTCGAGACTTGATCTTTGTGATCATGCCAATGCTACGAAGTAATGCACCGACTCTGGGTAGCTGGGGTCGGGGCGTTACACTATGAGAGTGGTAGACCATTTTTCCAGTGCTCTTGGGTGCATGAGGAATAGATAGATGTTTTGTATTTGGATAGGTGTATATTTTCCTGGAGGTCTAAGTGGGAAGGTCAATGGTTTTTGGAGACACGACTTGTGTTGTGATAATGAGTTGTAAGTCTTGGTAAAAAATCCATGGTTACATTGTGGAAGGTTAGATTTGTGTTGTAGGTGCCTTGTAATATGAAATATAAGAGATTATTCAGAGGTGTAATAGTTTCATAATTAGTAACATCATGTTTCATTAAATGGTATGGTTGTTCCATGGATCTTCAGAAGAGAACCTGAGTTCTTGTGGTTTTTTGCAAGGTTGGTTCTGAAGGGTTTCATAGTTCAGATGTCTGACCAGTTTATTCCAAAAAATATTAATGGATGACTCAATGTTTTATATTTGGTATACAATAAAAGAGTATAAAAATCATTGTTATAATATTTTTTTATGAAGGTTACTCCCTAGGTAAGGGTGGTCACATAGTTGGGCTTGTTCATGCAAATGGTTTGGTAATTGGGTGAGATGTTGAGAATTCCTTGAGGCTGATGGGGTTGATGGACCAAGAGGCATGGTTAGGCGAGTGAGCAAGAATTTGGGAAAGGCTCTGGTGATGTGTGGATCATATTATCTAATGTTGGTTTTAATGTGTGTTCATAGGGAGTTGTGAGACCTCAAGGGCTCTAATGAGGCCCTGATGTGAGAATAGGCTAGTAAGGCACAATTCCATTCATGATGGATGAATATGTGGCTTAGGATAAATGCATGTCATTATCTATGGAACCAAATTTGAAACATGGATATGCAAGAGGCCTTTGGTTGTAATTGGTGTGTGGACCATTGTGTTATGGTTGTTAACCACCAGAGTTGTACCAGAATAACTCAAGTGGTGTAGTGGCAGTAGTGCCAAAGGAAATGTTGGTTCGTGGTTACTTAGAATATGGTCATGGAGTGATGGTGAGTGTTGGTTAGAAATCATGCATGAGCGGTGGTGGTTTAGTAATTATGAAATGTGTACGGCTAGGGAATCCCAAAATTCTTGGAAGGTCATGGTGTCCCATAACAGGAGGTAACATTAGTGATGGATAATTTTTGGTGGTGTTCTTATACAACTTATTATCATACTTTTGGATAGTGACAATCATACCCAACATCTTTACATCATCTTGGGTGCACTGAGAAATATATGACTTTATGGCAAGAGAAATTGATGTGTTTGGTTGGATGTGGGACATCATGTAGATTACAATCATGGGGAATTATATGTGGGGAAGGATGGAGGGATGCACACCATCAATAGTTTATGAGTGAGGTCCTCAGGATGGAACATGTATTGACGAATGTCATAAGTTTCATCATCAGAAGCTGGGAATGGGTATTGAGTGATGATTTTTTTTTTGTTCTGGGAAAATATATACGACTATGTCTATGTTTTGGGGTTTAGTTTTTGATCTATGCATAAATCATGGCGGTTATAATTCCTTTAAGAAATCAATGTTAATGAAAATCATAAGTTGGGGAGTGATATGTATGTCCTGGATGTATTGAATATAGTTTGAAGTTGATGTAGTGGCATCAAGAAGCCAATTATAAACTTATGAGGTGCACATTGGGTCTCTTAGAGAGGCCAGGTGGGCCTTTGTTGTGGTGTTTTATTGATCCAAGAGTAGGATTTATAGTAAGGGTTGGTTCCACATGAAATTCAATATGCTTGTGTAAAAGTCATTGAAAGGAGTGGTGAGACATAACAACAGTTTTTGGAAAGGGAGATTGAGTTCTATAACTCCATAAACAATCAAGCATGGAATCAGGTAGGTGTATTTGGGTGACATTATAATGTCTCAAATTGTTAATGTTTCTTGGATGGGTAATGAAATGTCATGTCAATATTGAATCTAATAATTTCTAGGATGATTCAGCTAGGGACAGCTTGACTCAGTTATGAGTAAGGGATGAATGTGGTGATTTGTAGACCTCCTTCAATGGACATATTAGAGAAAAAAATGTTACAAATTTTGGAATGTTTTTGAGTAAGAAAATAGTTCCCTTTAGTCAGTGTATGGATA
Source organism: Viscum album (assembly GCA_963277665.1). Lineage (NCBI taxonomy): Eukaryota > Viridiplantae > Streptophyta > Magnoliopsida > Santalales > Viscaceae > Viscum > Viscum album. The sequence goes on along the minus strand of OY728159.1, from coordinate 685,552,955 downwards.
TTAGGAGTGCTTTTGTTAGGAATGCTGGTGGGGGTGGTGGAGCATGATGATGGTTTGGAGGATAGTAGATTCCATGATGGTGTAGTTCTATCAGAAGTTAGAGAATGGACCTTGTGGGTTCATTGGATGATAGTTATAGGCCTCAAGTAATTAAGCACCTTGGGAAGGTGAAAAGGGGATGTTGTTCCAACATTGGAAGATGGATGTTCTAGGACAATCTAGTTAGGGGTGGTCTGACATGATATGGTAAAAGGAATGAATGTCATATGTTGTGATACACCTTTGGTTTAGTTTTTATAGTAGAAAGGGATTTTTTGGAAATAAAGGTGAACTTGAGTGAGGTCAAGTTTTTCTTAGTCCACAAATGGGTGGTGTAGGTATGTCCTTCTGGTGGTTTTGATGATAAGGATGGATTCCAATAGTGGGTGAAGTCTTTATGGATGTTCGGGTGTGGGGAGTTGGGAAACACATTAGGTATGTTGTATAAGTTGAGTGGATGTTCTGATGGTATTTATTGAATTGGATGGTGGTTGGGGGATTTTAAAGCATGTGGTGGGGATCACCATAGTGGGGAGGTGATCAGTTGATGATGTGACCAGTGTTTTGGGTTGAAGGGACTCGAGTAAGAACCATTTTAGTGATTTGATCTTGATAACAAGCCTTGTATCAAGATTGATTAGTAGAGTTTCATGAGTGATTTGGTTCTGTATTGGATGTTTGATTGTGGACTGGGATTGTTGGGCCTCAAGTTATAGATCAATATAAGTTGGGGAAATGTTGTTGGAGATACCAAGAGTTTTCTTTGGGTGGTGTCAAGTTTGTGTCACTGTTAGAGTTTTGAAACACGATAAAATGGTTCCAAGTGACTTGGGACATGAGTTGCGAGGATGATCAAGTTGATGAGAAGTTTATTGGATCTTCCATAATTATATGATGCACAGAGAAAAGTTTCCTTATGTTGTGAATTATTCAGTGTTTCTTAGGCTTCCCTATGGATTTATGGTGGTTAATGCATGGTTAGTAATTGATGCATCCTTTTAGGATAATCCAGTTCATTTTTTGGGTCCTAGTGAGAATGTCTTTTGAGAAAAGACTGTGTTGTTGGTTTGAGTGCTATAGTAGCAATGAAGTATTCAAGATGAAAATTGGAGAGAGAGAGTTATATATGTGGGACTATTTTCCCAATATTTTTACTTCATAATTTCAGTGATGCTTTGAAGTGTGTCTCATGGATGATCCATTATAAGGTGGGGAGGTTGTAAGATCTCATACATCATGGAGGAATTTTATTGTTTAAATTTTGGAATGAATCCCTAAAAGTTGGATAATTAAATGTTTATCGAGCATATGAGGAGGCTTGGGGGTGTTTCTATGGTTTGGGGAATTAAAGAAGGGGGAATAGGGCTGTCCTATGAATGTTGCACATTTTTTACATAGTTAGAGGAAACTGTGCGAGTGGGGAAGCCAGGCCATGTGACCTTGTACAGAGGCATTCTACACTATTGATGCACAGTTTTTCAAACCATGTGGGCCTCCCTAGGTAAACAGGTGACTTAACCCCTCTTGGATAGAGGAAGGTGCACAATTTTCTCATGGTTTAGAAAACTGTGCAGCCAAACTGTGTACCCCATTGAAAAGTGTGTTTTTACCCTCCCCCCTTAGGATTTCAAGTATCTCATTCAATTTTATTCCCCCATTAGGTTGGGGATTGAAAGGGTGATTGAATCCAAATATAAGGGTAAGGTTAATCATGCGTTCATCTCCAGTTTCAAGGAAGGTGGTCTATAACTTATATCCCATAGTCTTGAAGTAGATTTGTGCCTGTGTGGTTGAGTTAATAGTTTTCTACTGTTGTGCAACTGATTCCTTTTAGTTTATTTGTTAATGTGGTTGGATAAAAGATGATTTGATCTCCTCATGATCCCTATGTGATGCAATGAGGATGATTTGACTGATTTAGGGACACCCATGGGGTGCGCCAACATTACCAAACATGGAAAATGGTAAGGTTAAGTATAGAATTGAACTGAGATAAAATAGATCCCATGTTTAACATGTTGAGATGTTAGTTGAGTTAAAAATGGAATATTGGTGGTTGTTTCTAGACTTTTACAATGGTATAAGGAATTGTTTGGCTTAATAATAATGGGTTGGGAGAAATAAAGTGATTGTTCTAAATGAATTATGAATTGTACTTGAAATGAATAAGCGAGTTAATGCATGTAGAATTATTAACATCTTTTATGATTAAATTCTTATGAATTGATGAGTGTGTTAAATAGGTTAATGTATGGGAAATTGATGAATATGTTAAATGGGAAAAAGTATGCAAATTATTGATTATGTGCTAATGGGTTAATACATGAGAAAGGGATATGGGTTAAATGGGTTATGCAATGTAATTTTTAAATGTGCTAATGATTTAAGGATTAATTTTAACTCTCATGTTGAATAATTATGATATAAAGATGGTATGTTTATTTTTTGTGTATAGGTTATGAAATGGTATATGTGGTAAATGGATAAAGAAGTAGGTTCACCTGGATTGGTAGTTGCAGGGTATTGGACTTGAGGATCTATGCTTATGGGTCGAGTTAGATTGAGGATATAAAGCCCATTCCATAATGCATGGTTTAGGGATGAGAACTAAGGATCAATGCCCCTAATGGTTGCATTTGATGAGAATACATGGACCGAGGATCCAAGGTAAGTGTGATGTATTTTTTTATGAATTGTTTATCCCGAGTGAGATATGGAACTTGAATTATTCCCTTATGCATTATAATTTAATGGATTAGGCCATTGTGTAAATGATATAAGTGCTTAACCCATTAAACATGTAGTGAAAATGAATTTAGTAATGGAGATAGTTTAAGTGATGATAATAAAAATAATAATGGAAATGGTGAAAGTAAATATTGCTAACTAATTGATCCCAAGTTATCTTCTGGTTTACCTTGTCATTTATGTATTATTTTCATGAAATATATATTTATAATGGATATTTTTTAGACACCAGTAATGGTGGTGTACTGAGTTGTATTCACACCCTACTTGGGCCTCCATTGGGTACCTAAATAGATTTCATGGTTGTTGGTCAGGACAGGGGCATGGGCCTTATTCTAGGGAGTTGAGTTGGGACTCGGATGCAAATAGATGAGGATCCAAACATAGATCTAGGATAAATTTTTAGGATTCACATGTTTGTCTTTATTTTTGGGTTTTCCTCACTTTTGGCGCAGTTATCTTTGACATGGAATATATATCATTCAGTTGTGGTTGTACCCTATTTGGAAAATGGTTAATAATAAATGTTTATAGTTTATTGTTTATCATTTCCTCTATTTAATATGTTTTCTATTATGGATTAAGCTGATAAATAGGGTATAGTCACCCCACATGATCTATTAGACCCTTGATTCTAGTTAGCATCCTCTGGAATATAGGGAGGTGCGCTTGAGGTCCTGTGGCAACCCGTAAGACACCATTTTAGTGGCTCCTGGGCTGGGGACATTATAACTTATGTGAATTGAATTTGTAAAAATAAATTAAATATTTTTAATGGGAATATTTAATATTATAATATAAGTTTTTGTTAATTTTTTTTCATAAAAAATAGTAAAAACAATAAAAACTTATTATCACTGTTAAGGTTAAAACAATTTTTTTAGGGTAAAACCAAAAGATAAGGGAAATTTTTTAAATCAAAATTGTCTAAGTCCTATTGTTTGTTCATATTAAAACCTTATCATATCCTAATTTTTAATATATTTTCATTTGGAAGCATTAGTCATGGGAATAGATTTATCATTTTGTAATCTTTTGGGAAATTTCTAAGTAATTTTCAAGGGAATTCCTTTCCCCACTCATAAAAGGACATCCTATATCCCCTCTAATTAATAATCCCAAAACACTTTGGTTTATCCAATCATTACCCAAATAATTTCCTTAATTAACTACCACATCTTACAGTAATTAGTTTTACTAGGAAACCTTCCTAATAATTCTTTAGGTATAAACCTAATGAAAAAGATGTATAACTCCTAACCATGCGTTATCATTTTATTTCCTATTAAAAATCATTAAAATAATATTCCAAAGAGATGATATAATATCATAATTATCTCCCATATAATTATATTTTATTATGTTAGCGTCATAACCTACATCCATCTCCTCTTCTATCAAAAGGGAAATGAAATTTTTTATCGTGTGTATGGTGGATTACCACCTCATGAATCGATGTAATTCATTTTACATCACCACATTTCACAAAAATATATAATGATATATTTTACACATGTATATGGTATTTATAAAAATTTATACTTCTGAAATTTTAATATAACATCTCTCTTATTACCTTCTAATATGTTATAAAATGATAACAGCTCTCACGCATACATGTGGACTACCACCTCCACGAAGCGATGTGATATATTTTTCATTTTATTCCTACATGGATAGTAATAAGGATTTATTCAGAGAATATATATTATATATATAAAATAAAAATAATTATGGAAAGGGGATATATTATTTACCTTTATTTTATTCCATCCACTGTGAAAATGGAAATAACATTCATTCGTACATACGACCTACCATCTCCATGAACAGTCTAATTAATTTTTTTCTCAAACATTTATGGATTACTCTAAATAAATATATTATGAATATATATTAAATTTATATCAGAACCAACATTATTTATATTATTGTACCATGATGAAAAAAGGATTTAAAATACCAAACCAAAACATATATGAACAACTAAGTCATTATACCAGAAACATGATTTTAATAAGGAATTATTAATAAAAGGGTGATAAAAGGTTATAATTAAATCATATACATTATAATATATATGATTATTACTATGGAATATATTAATAATGAACCTATACTTATTATACAGGAGGTTGTAATGTGTATAAATAAAGGCGACACTTGAGGTAAGGGATTTATTTTATCTCTTTTATTTATGGGAGACATATTCTATATTCACCTATCGTTTATTTTATGTAGCATATATAACTCCAATTGTAAATAAAATATCATGAATATTGTTACTTTTATGATATTTAATGTTTCATTTAATGTTATTCTTTCATGGGGATTGCGTTCCAAAAGTTACCAATGTTGTCACTATTTTATGTTACAATCTCATGGTTCATTAGGATTTTTTTTGATTAAGTTTAAGATGATGAAAAATTAAGATCTACCTCATAATAAATTCTTGAATTTTATTCACCTATTCTTATTTCTAATGAATATATTCTTTAATTTCATTTTCCCCTATTAAATGATTAAAGATACCAAAAGATAACTTTTTTGAAAAATTGACTTTATTTCTTTCTTTGGTTGAAAATTATTTTTCTTTTATGTCAATGTTTTATAAAAATATTTTAATTTTTTTTTTACTATTATCCAATGATTTTTTGAAGAAATTTTTAACCATGTTTTTATTTATAAAAAATGGTTTAAAAGTAATCTTCTTTTGTTTTTTAGAATATTTCTCTCTTTACTTTTCACAGAAAACATGACATGATTCATTGTTTTAACATGCATTGAATGAATGGTATTTTTCACCATCATGAATGATCAATAATTTAATGAATCTCTTATATGTTCAAAGGATATTTTCAAATAATTTTTTTTCTTTAATGGTTGATAATTTTTATATTTTAAATAAGTGTTTTCAAAATGAAAAGGATATTTTCTTCTATAAATGTTCCAAGAGATATTTAAAAATCACTTTCTATCTAATATGGCATCCTTTGATATCACATAATATTTAATGGGGATATGATTCCAAGGTAACATCCTTATTTTATATATGTATGGAATATGTTTATGAAAACTATTTATTTTCATGGGATATTCTATGATGAATTGATTAAATGTTTGTGAAACTCATTTCCATTACAGAGGTTAAGATGTGATGATACGATGAATGTTTTATAAACTTGGGGAACACATATGTACGAACTTCAATATGTAATGGGTGGTTCTATAATAAAACAAGGATGTTGGTTACATTATAACCAAGGATGATGGTCATGTTATAACAAAGGATAGTGGTTACTTTATAACCATATATGGTGTTTACATTATAACCAAGGACGATGGTTATATTATAACCAAGGATGATGGTTATATTATAACCAAGGATAGATTGTTACACTATAAAATGAATATGGGTTATTATTTTAGAGATCTACAATGCATTATAAAAATATGGATAAGTCATGAGTTAATTATGTTATGTGTGAAACTAATTTCATATTCACAATTTCATGTGTGTAACTAGTTTTCATATCAACAAGATTAAGTGTGGACCTAGTTTTAATGTCCATAAGTTTATAGAAAGACCTAATTTCATGTCATTAAGATAATGAGTGAACCCATATATATTTATATATGTTTATAATGTTTTGATATTATGTATTTCCTCATTCATATGTTTATGTTATGCTATCATGAATTATAGTCATTAATTTCCTTTATGGTTCATGTCTTAAGAACTACCAATATTTATTCCACGAATCAAGTTTATGATGTATGATATGTAAGGTATGGTTTTCAAATGTCATTATCATGTTTTCAGAACCTTATCCTCATGTTATGTTGATATCTCCATTTCATACCCTTATTGAGCATTTGAGCTCTCCCATTATTATGTTTCCATTCCCCAGGTTATGAATAATGGTATTGTGTATGATATGTCTATAGAGGGTTCTCGTAATAAATAACTTAGTGAGAGATAATGTGGTTTAATTATGACCCTTTTGTTTATGTATACAAGTTTCTAAAAAACTAAACTATTATGGTCCCTATGTGTGATAATATTAAATGAAATGTATATTCATCTATTTAGATTTAATATCTATGTATTTAAAACATGAGTCGCTATAGTTGGCTTAATAGAAAAGGTTTGGTTAACATTTGGAAACTAAGATGTGAAAAAATTAGTGATATATCTAGGGTTTTGAATAAGGATAATTCTATGTATAGGAAAATATCCTGAAATTTTGGTGAAGTGTAGATCAATTTATTTACAAGCAATTACATCCCAGTCTGGATACTACAAAAGGGAAATGAAACTGTCGATTGTGTGTAAGGTGGACCCTGGTTTCACAAACTGATGTAATTTGTTTTTCATAAATTCCTCTCATGTTTAGATATAATTATTAATTTAACATATCTATATTATATTTTTTACATATTTATACTTTTGGAATTATAATATCACACATACCTTCTTCCTTCCAATATGTTAGAAGACAATAATGTTGCTTATACGTACGTGTGGACTACTACCTCCATAAAGCGATGTGAAATAAGGTATGGATGGTAATAAGGATAGATTAAAGGAATATATATTACATCTATTTCATAAAAATTATTCTATAAAGGTGATATATTATTTACAATTATTTCACTCCATTCTTCAAGAAAATTGAAACAATGATCATGCATACGTATGATATGCTATCTCCACGAATGGTGTAATTATATATATATATATATATATTATGGATTAATATATATAAATATGTAGTGAATATATATTATATTTATATCATGGTTAAAATTCTAGATTTTTTGGATCCAAGATCAAAATAAAAGGACAAAAAATACCAAACCAAAACATACATGAAACATGAAGCTTTTATTACTAGAAAGGTTATTTTATCAAGGAAGTTTTAATAAATAGGTGATAAAAGGTTATAATTAAATCATAAATAATATTTTATATATGAGTATTATTATAGAATATATGTACTATAAACCAATATATATTATACATGGGGTTCAAACATGGGTGATGAATGTTGATACTTTAAGTAATTGATTTATGCTCTCTCTATTTTTTTTCTCAGAGACATATGCCATATTCACCACTTGTTTATTTTAAGTGGTGTATATAATACAAATGACACATTTTATATAAATAATAATTCTATTTTAATAATATTTAACATTTTATTTTATGTTACTCTTTCGTGGGGCTCAAGATTGAAAAGTTACCAAAGTGGTAAAGATTTTCTGTTACAATCTCAAGGTTTATAGTGATTGATTAGGATAAAGTTCTTGATGATAAAATATTATGATCTACCTCTCAATAAAATCATGAATTTTCTTCTCAGATGGTTTTTTGAGAATACATTATTTCCTTTCATTTTAATCTCTTAATAGAATAGATGGATAAAAATAATTTTTTTTTAGAAAACACTGACTATATTTCTCTCTTTGGTCATAAATCATTTTTCGTCCATGTATAGGTTTTCTAAAAATGTTTTAAATAGAGTTTAATATATAAAAAAAATTAATGAAATTTTTACCAATTTTTTATTTTTTAAAAAATTATTTAAAATTATTCTTATTTTTGTTTTTCAAATAAGTATTTTTTGGATTTTTACCAATAACGTGAAAATAATATTTATTTTAACATGTATTGAATGATGGGTATTTTACAACATCACTACCACTCAATGAGTTAAATATTACCTTTCAATTTAAAAGGTTATTTTCAAATATTTTTTTCTTAAATGGTTGGGGTAATTATATATTTTAAAGAATTGTTTTCAAAATGGAAAAGATATTATCCTCAGGAAATGTTCTAAGAGACCTTTCAAAATCACTTTCCATCTAAGATGAGGTCCTTTGATATTAATTAAGCATTAATAGGGAAATGATTAATGGTAATCATACTTATTTTTTATTTATAAGGTTTATGTTAATGAGACCCATCTATTATCATGGGTTATGCTATGGAGAATTGATTAAATGTTTTTGAAACCCATTTTCCTTGCACATTGTTTAATTTGATGATATAATGGATTTTTATGATCATTTGCAACACATATGTATAGTTTTAATTATATGATGGGTGGTTTCATAAGAAATTAAGGATTATGGTTACATTATAACTAAGGACGATGGTTACTTTATAACCAAGGATGGTGGTTACATTATAACTAAAGATGATAGTTATCTTATAATCAAGGATGGTCTTTATATTATAACCAAGAAGGTGGTAATGTAATATCCAAGGATAATAGTTACTTTATAATCAAGGATGTGTGGTTGTGTTATAAACCAAGTTTTGGATATCATTTTATATCTCTTCAATTCATTGGGTAAAGGTGGATAACTCATTATTTAATTATGTTATGTGTAAAACTAATTTTATTTTCATAATTTCATGCATAGACCTTGTTTTCATGTCTATAAGATTAAGAATGAACCTGATTTTAATCTCCATAAGTTTATGTGAGGACCTAATTTGGGGACCTTAACCAAATGGGTGAACCTACATCTATTTGTACATGTTCACATGTTTTGATATTATGTATTTCTACATTATTAGGTTTATGTTATGCTCTCATGGATTATGGTCATTAATTTCCTTTATGATTCATGTATTATGAGCTACCGAGATTTATTCCATGACTCAATTTTATGATCTATGATATGTTAGTTATGGTTTTCAAATGTAATTGTCATGATATCAGATCCTTATGTTCATTTTATGTTTATATGTCCCTTTTTTACCCTAACTGAGGATTTTATATCACTCTTTATCATGTTTCCTTTCCCCAGGTTATGTAGAAAGGTATTATGTATGGTATTTCTGTGGAGGGTTCTAGTTATGAAGAACATAGCAGGAGATGATGTGGTTAGTATATGAAATGGTTATTTATGTATCCATGTTTCTATATACACTAAAACTTTAAAGTCCTTAGGCTTGTTTATGTGAAATGAAATGAATATTCATCTTTTTAAATGAAATATATTTGTATGTAAATCCTAGGTTGTTATACCCATGTACAATATTTTTTTTAATATGTGTTGTGTCTGTGCAGTCAAAAAACATCTTGAATATGTTCTTGGTGGATGTGGAGTAGGTATTTCTTGTTTGGAGATAAAACCTAGTGGTGAATTTTTTGATGCGGTATTAGAAAATCCTCCTAGTGCTAAAAGTTGATAGTAGCATGTTGTGTTCTTGGTTGGAGTTGAATTATTATGAGTACCTTTTCATCTCAGTTTCTTATGATGGTACTACTTTTTTTTGTTTATGTATATTTCTCCTTTTACATTAAGTATTATGTACTATATCTTCCTTTGTGGATCATAGAAGTTTTTAAATGCATTATATACATTGTTTTTAGTTTTATTTATCCTTAATACTTTATTATGTAATAGTTAGAGTTGTGTGTTTTGTATAAGTGAAATAGGATAGGGTCTCCCATCATGTGTGATATGCCTACTTGGTGTTATTCACTAGTCCCTGGAATTTTGGAAGTGTGATTGATGTGGCACGCTCATCTTAACACTACATAGGAGGGGTATCACTTGGTTGAGTTGTTTCACATGGTAACCATTCATTAGATAAATATTTTTGAAACCATGTTTTCACCCTCCTTTGACCCAATAAACTCATATAGGGATTAGTTATGGTCCTTATACATGATTAATGTGTAACCGATTAAACCTTTCTAGACTATTACTTTGTGTATTTGGGGTGTTATAGGTGTAAGAAGGAGATTGAATAAAAATTTTATTTTTAGAGATGAGATTTCAAATGGTGGGGTTGTATGATGATGCATCCTTTGGAATTGAGATGTGAAGGGTTGGATAGAGGGTTGGGTGGCTTTATAATTTAGTGTGTTATGTAGTATATTGTTGGATTGAAACATAGAGTTTAGTGTTATAGTGTGAGAAAATTATCATTTATTAGAGGTTATAAGCCATGAAAATTATGTTTAGAATTTTTTTTGGGTTAGGAGTTTGATCATAATGTAACTGGAGGTAACCACGATGAGGAGGGATTAGAGAAGGATTGTGGAGAAGGGAAGAGCCTTAATATTAGGTGAAAAAATTACACAAAGATTAAAAAATCCCATGTTTGACCTTTTTTTCTACTTAAGTATTGATGCTGTAGGTCATGGTATGACAACCTAGGGGGAAGAATTCATGGTTCTCGATTTTGGGATGTCTCCATGGAATGGTTTTCCTACTTTAATGTGGTTAGTTTTAGGGAATCATGTAGGCAGCACGACCACTTTATTTACGGAATGACATCCTTGTATTATTTCTAATTAAATGGGATTAAACTATGTTTTAAATGGTAGAAATAAGATAATATCATGGAGTTTATTTCAATATTTCATTCAATCTAGCCTCATCACGATGTGACCATTACTTGTTATGTCAGGCATGTTTGAATTCAAGTTTTAATATAAATTTTGAAGCCAATATGAATTCCTCTTATTTTGTTAATTTCCCTTAGATATTAGGCAATTTGAGGTTCCCATTGGAGATTCATTAGTTCCTTTGAATTTTATTTAATCATCATCTTATATGGATTTATCATTTGGTGATCTAAGGTGAGTTTCCCTTTATCCTTTTCAGTTCTCACCCCATTCTATCATCTTAGAGAGGTTTTTAAATGTGTTTAATTTGGTTTTGGTTGGCCTTGGGTCATTAGTTTTATGGGTATTACTATGGTATAGGTTGATTGGGGTTTTACTTATAGGGGTGTGCATTTATTATCACCCCTTGATCTTTTATCTTGTACAACGAACCATTTAAGCTCTAATTGAAGTAGGGGATTCAAAACTTCTCCATTTTATTTTGTGTAAATAATGTTAGTTTCATGATTCTATATTATTTGGGTGGATGGTTGGGATAATACTAAAGAAGATAATGAAATGGATTAAATGAAATTTATGGGAAAGGGGTGATTCACATGTGTTTATATGTTTCCTTAACATTGTTGATATTTTATGTCATGTTTGATATTATTGCGGAATGTTAGGGTTGTTTCTTTTATTTAATGGATTGTTTCTATAATTATATTTTTAGGATCAAATTTCATAAAAGTATAACCATTTAAATATGGTAATGAAATGTATTTTCAATAATCTAGATTTCCATTGATGATATTTATACTCTACACAAATAAATTACATGAAAAGAATGATAAAATAAAGTTTCTTGTAGTAATTTTTTGGTTAATTTGGAATATATTTGGAACTGGTATGTTTGTTGGGTTTCAGTGATAGTGTGGAATTAGTGGTGAATTTTTGTAATTGGTTTAAGGGGTATTGTTGTGAATTGTTTAGCAAGTTAAGTCACTTTTTTTCCATAGTTAACATGTGGAGCTGTAGTTTTTATTATGGTAGTGGTGTTGTGGCTAGTTATATATAAAGTGGATGATATTATGATTATTATAGTGGGATATAGGAATGAGATGTGGGGGATATTATGTTGTGATTTCTTGGTTCATTATAGGTAATTTTTGTAGTTTCCTAATGGCGTGGAATATGTGGTTGGTAATATGAATGCGGTAATGGGTATAGACTTGAGTTTAGTAAGAAATGATGTCAATAAGATGTTGTGGATGGAATGAAAAGGTAAATTACTATAATTAATGTGGTTTTTGTCCAATGAATGGGTTGACATTAAATATGGGAATGAAAAAAATAATGAATGTAATATGAATGGTAAATGTTAAATTAAATAATGGTTAAATGGATTCATTAATTGGGCCATTGTGAATATATTTGTGGCCGTTTTGTATCGAAAAGTGGGCTGGATTGTTATGTATATGTGGTGGTGGTTTCTAGTGAGTACTTGATATGATTTTGTGTGATTGTTATATTTTGTATTTTCATTTTTATTTTTATACACCCTAATCAAGTCAGATAACCATACTAATTCCCAAATGTTTTGGGTTACAAGTGTTTTCCTAAAACATCTGGGTTGGAGAGATAATGGATGGTCAGATATTCCCTCTTCCCTACTCTTCCTTCTAGGTATAGTATGATCTATTATATATCAAGGTGGGTATAATCATCTCGTATGGAATGGGTTAAGGTTAAATTATGTGATATATTGATTTATTTGGTTATGTAATTTGAAGGATGATAAATCATTGGGATCATGCATGGTAGGAGGAGGGAACATGGTTGATGTCCTTAATTTTCATGATACCCTATTATAATGAAATATGATATGTGTTTGGGGTATCAGATGTGTTGGTGGATATGTTGTGATGATAATAACTTTATAGTGGTATGTGGTATATATTTTTTATATGAGATGTTGTGTGTAGTAGAAAGACTATATAAGGGATTGGGAGTAACATAACCTTTGATGTTGGGGCTTGGGAGTGACTGACCGATGGGGAATTGGATGTGTATTACCTCATAGATATATTCTTACGTTATTATGTTATTATAATTGGATGAGATATTGAGAGAGTGATACTTGGTGAGGTTGGGTGATAGTTGGCCTTGTAGGTTCTTGTTAGTTCTTCCATTCATGAACTGAGGAATTATTATGCTTTTCCTACTTTTGACTTTGAGATACTGAGGAGTATCCTATTAAGTATACATGTATTCTCACCCCTATGTGTATACCTTCTTTTCTAGTTTTCTAAGTTGTATTTGGGGATTGATATGGAAATCACTAGCCTATGATTGTATTTTTTTGGAGTTGCTATTTTTGGATTTTTTCTTTTGGTCTTTTCTTTTTACAACATTGTATTTGTACGAAATAAAATGTATAATGGGTTCTTGGTTTTATTTTATAACATGTTTTTGAATTGTGGTTTCAGTTTATATATTAAGGGTTATGAGGGAAATGCCTCCCATTAGAGTTATTTATACCCTTGGTGATAGTTTCCAACCCACAGTCTATTAGAGGTAGGATTTTGGGGCTACTCTCATCTTTACAATAGGCCTAGGAGGGGTCCCTAGTGGGGGTGGGTCATGAAAGAATGTCCCAAGTGAAGTTGAAAATATGAACTCAACTTAAAACTACCATAAATACTAATAAAATTACCTGTTTAGTCTCTACACTCTATTAAATATAATCTAATAAAGATAAGTACGACTCTATAAATATGGAAGTTTGGTATATTGTTGTTTTCTAGATCAAAAGTGGTTTATAATTACAAATAATATGTATTTCAAATTAGTAATGCAAAATTTTAAAACATTTAAAGGGTTTTTAGCTTAATTAAGGAGGATATTTTTATCCATTTATGGTTGAGTTATGAATTTTCCCTTAGGTTTAAACTATTGTAATTATGTTTACATTGATTTTTTAGTAAAATTTCTTAGGTAGTATAGAAATTTTGATGGTTTATTAATATTTCTGAATGATGTTGGTTGAATAAAAATATTTTTTAGGAATAAATTTTTACAGTATTCAATAAATGAAGGTTAACTATATTTTTTAAGTTTATTATGAAATATTTATTTGGGTAGAATTGATTTTATCCTCTCCATTATTAATTTTTTCTTGTGATACGCCTTATGTGACAATTATTTCTAAGGATTATGGCAGGTTTTATTAAGGGTTGTCTTTCCCCATTTAGGATTTATTTTAAGGAGTTTATTATGAGATTTATTATCACATTGATTGTTTTGTGTGCTATAATTATTGTATATATTTCATATTATTTAATTTATTATACCTCCACTCTATTATCCTTGGACACTTCATTCATAGGAATGTGATTTGTTAAATTTGGATGAAACATATGGTTGAACCTTAGCGGTCATGGATATTTTGTATGGTTGGAGTTCATAAATAGAGTGTTAATTTTCTAATATTGAGGTTACTTATTTTTATGATATTAGGGTTAAAAATGGGTTTATATTACATGATTAAAGGATTTTAGAAATTTTATAAAATTACTTTTTATATTGGTAGTAGGTTTGAGCCTGTGAGTTTACATTTAAATGGGATTTTTACATGTTTTATTTGAATATGGGGGGGGGTAGTTTTTTGGTATATATAATTTTAATGAAAATAGGAAACATTATTAAATTTTTCTATGGTATATGGTTATCTCATACAATTTGGTAAACCATGCATGCTAATTTTATAATCTAATAGAAAATACTTTCTTAAGTGCACATTTTATGGTCTATACATGGCGACTGTTTATTCTTTAAAATCCATTATAAACATTAATTTTTTTTCCAAACTCATTAGGTTTTAGGATTTTATTATTGTGAGAATTTTAATAAACTATAAAATGTATATTAAATTATTTTATAGAGTGAATTATTATTTCAAGTATTTAAAATAGTTTTTTATTTACTTAAATAAATTGAATATTTGAAATGAATTTCATTAATAAATATATATTTAATGTACATATTATTAATATAATTAAAATTGGTTATGAATTATTATTATTTGTATTAATATTACTATTATTATGATCATCTATGTGATTTTTAATATTATATGTGTTTATATTATTATTATTATTTTGAGTTTCATTTTAAAGGGTGATATTTTTTCCTCACCATCTTCTTCATTGGAAAACATGCATGGGGATACTCTCTATTCACTTTCCCATTTTATTCTTTCTTCCTCCAAGGGATAACCGTGATGGATTAAATGTTCAACCCCTCTTATCATTCCCTTTCATCTCATTCACCTCCTCATCCTACACTTTTATTATTCCTTAAATAAAATTTTATACAGTTAGAGGTATTTCTCATTTGGGGTTTCTCAATGGGACAAAGAAAACCACAAATACAATAGATATTTCCCATGAGTCTGTCTAATCCCCATTTGAAGGCTTCTTTAGTGAATTTGAAAGCTGCTTTATATGGCAGTGTAAAGGACCCGAGTGGCCAAGCAGGTTGTCTTGCATCTGTGCCTTCGTTTGCTTCATTTATTAACTCCCACTCAAGCAGGATTCTTCGAAAGGGTTCAGCAGCTCATGTTGATGTTAGTCCTGAAATATTTGATGAGAGGATTTCAATTTGTAAGAACTCTCTAATTTCACGTCTTTTTTTAGCAAAGGGTGCGACGTCCTGGAAATTTGGTGATCTTATTAGATGGGTTTAGTTCTTGTGGGGTTCCTCTGATTGGCGGTGCATTTCTCTTGGTCGTGGATTCTTTCATTGAATTTTCCCATAAAATTCTCTCAAGGTTCATGCATGGAGTATTGGGTCCCTTTCTTTGAAACCTGGATGGATTCATCTTCATGAATGGTCCCTTGATTTCAATGACTCTCGTGCAAGGAATGCCTTTTCACAGGTCTGGGTTTGTTTGCATGGGATTAACTGGGTCCTTTGGCATCTAAATATTCTTCATGACATTGGCATGGCGATTGGATCCCCTATTCTCTATGACAAGGAAACTGAAGTTGTTCGGTTTGGACATTTTGCTAGAATTTTGGTGGAGGTTGATTTGAGCTCCACCTTGATTAATAAGGTAACTCTTTCCACTCCCACTGATAACATTAATATTGATGTTGAGTATGAAAGGAAACCACTTTTTTTCTACCGAATTCATGGATTTTGGGCACTCATTGGAGTTATGCTGGAGAAGATCTATTATAAGAGATTTGGGATGAAGGGTCATCTGACTACTCTTTGTAGAAAGAGACTTGAGGGGAAGTATGTGGACTTTTAAAATCATGAAAGAGATTCTCTCAAAAAATCATTTGCCAATCTAGCTGAGATGTTGACCTCCAGAAAACCTGTTTCTCACGTGAAAGGGAAAGGGATGATAGTGGATAAGTCTCCAATGAGTGGACCCTTTAATGTTCGGGTTGATCTTCACAAGGAGATTACATCAAAGGATGGTCATGCTGTTACTCCGACTAGGTTAGTTGAGGCTGGACATACTCCTAGCCTCTCTGTTTCTGGATCCCCTACTTGCATTGATCCTCCAAATGCAAGTATGAATGATAGTCCTGATGCAGACTTGATACGAGATGGGACTATTGAGTTGGATCCTTCTTGGAATTCTCAAAATATTGATTTCCATAAAGAAATTTATAATCTCTTGATCTCCTCTAAGATTTCTGGGAAGTGGGGTGACATCTCTGAGGCGGAAGAGACAATGACGGGTTGTGGCAGACCTAACACTTTCAATGATGAACTTCTTTCTGGGAAAGGGAAGGCTGATGGTTGCTTAGTCTTTGATCCTGCTCCTTCGAAGAGATGACCAATGGAGGATTATTATAACATACCTCGTATGGTGTTTACACGATCTTTTAAGCTCTCATGCACGTTCAATTATGATATTATTAAGATCCTCAATCAAGATATGTCCCACTATGAATGGGAAACTGCTGATGTATCTGATTATGGGAATTCCATGTCTTATTATGATCTGTAATATTGTGTTTGAAGGATGAGGGAAAGTTCCTCTGCTTGACCCCACCTGCCTCCTATGTACCTTTTTATTTATTTAATAAATATTCATAAGCTTAGCTACTAGCTGGTCTTGCTGGTAAGGTTCGATGAAGATTTTACAACGTGTCTCACATTATTGGTAATGGTTTTTGTGTCAAGTCACTCTCTCCAGGGTGGTTTTATTTTTTATTTATTTGATTTGATAATTTTATTTACTTTGATTATTTAATTTGATTTATGGATTTATTATACAGTGGTTAGAGTATAACCCTAAGGTTAATTAACACTCCATTTTTATTAGATTTGGTAATATCATGACACCCTATGAATATTTCGACACTCATGGATTAAAAAAATTCTTTTATTTTTTAAATTAATTATATAATTAACTTTTTATGATCTATTTAATGTTAGTGATCAATCCTTTGCTGCTCATTTGAGGTGTTTTTATTTTTAACAAGCCCTCCAGGTAGGAGGTGTTATTTAAAATTATATATTAGTTATATAACCTACTATGGTTGAGGTTTTATAACATCTTCTTGAATAAATTATGTCTATGTAAGTCTCTAATTCTATTTTAAATAAATTATAAGTATAGACTTGAAGAAATATTTTTTATATATAAATGTAATGTATATTCCATGATTAAAAACTGATCATCTATGCTTAGAAAATTTAAATTCATAAATAAAATCCATTACCTATTGTTTATAAAATATTTTTATTTCTATAAAGTATAATTTGATTTCAAAGTGATTTGAATAAATTTTGATGCATGTTTCAAACTACCTACTTACCCTTTATGGTATGTTTTTATTTTTTTTTTAATTATTTTTATTTAATTTTGATATATAATGTTTCCACCTTAATTTTATTAAAATTTAATACATGGTTATATGTTATTATTGGTTTGTGATTTTTTTCCAATGAAAGGGGGTTGTTTTTTATGAAGGGAGTTAGGGTTTCTGAGATGTGTGACTTTTAAATAATTTTTTCCTATATTATTTGTTTTTAAAACTTCATAGGAAGGGTAGTTTTAAATGGAACCTTAGATATAAATTCATCCCTAATTATTCCTTGAACTCGCAAGATAGGTAGGTTCCCCTAATCATGCCTAGATCATGCAAGTCAAAAGACTAGGAACTGTACAATACTATATAGTACTGTAGCAGGAACTGTATAGTAATGTAGCAGGCACTGTAGCAGGAACTATAGAAGGCACTATTTGACATTGTAGTAGCTAGGAATTTTCCCCTGTTTGGGCCTTCGGGCCACCGATTTGGTCCCCGAGTCCTTTAAGGCCTTCGGGCCACCCAAGCCTTTGGGCCAGTAAGGCCTTCAGGTCACCTCAAGGCATTGGGACCACCTTAAGTGAAGATACAAACTAGATAACCTCTAAGGAACAAGCTATATAAGAGGATGAGAAAAGATCTTTCACCACATAAGAAGCTACACAGATTAAAAGAATGAGAGGGTATGACACTGACTATCGGGACAAGCCTGTGTATACACGGGATAGCCTCGCTGAATATCCATACGAAGGTGGAGAGCTGATTTCACGATGAAGATGTTGGGGAGGATCAGTTCCAAGTAGTTAGTCTGGGTTTTATGTAATGTATGAAGCTTATGGGCAATGAATTCTTCTAAGGCCTACGGGCCATGTAATACTTATGCCCATGGGACTTGAAAGGGTTCCACCTCACCCCTTGAAAGGTGAATTATCAAAATCAATAAAAAACGAAGGCCTTTGGGACATTGGATGGATGGAGTATATTTGTGTTACACTTTATTTTTAAATGGAATCAAAGTTTTCATTCAACTTACTACACTTTAATAATAAAACATTTTTAATACTCATATTTAAAAAATATTTTTATTTTAATTATTCTTTTTCTGTAAAAGTTTTGGTATTATAAATATGATGTGATTTATTTGATTGTCATTTAAAATATAACATGGAAGCTTATTCTTACATGATTTTGAAATAGAATCCATTTAGGTATTTTCTTCTGGATATGATTTATATACTCAGCCCCTACATGTACACCTTGGTGCATATAAATATATATTTTATTATTTTTTTCTCAGGTGTGACAATGATGTCATTCGTTGTGTTAGTAAGGGTATACACTCCCACATGGGGATCGAAGGTTATATCACTAACATTACATGGAGGTCATTGACCATATAGAATTTTTTTAATTTTATTGTCATTGTAATGATACTTGATTATATGTAATATACCCTTTTTGATTTTGGATTCCATTAATTATTTTTACATTTATTAATTATTATATTGGAACTAGATTCAATGTAATGTACCTTTTTTAGTTTTTCATTAATTCAATGTCAGTGAATTACCTAAGCATTTATGGAAGAGGGGTTTGTATTATTTTTATATGTGTCTAATGAAATAAAACTTATGTATTGTGGTATTTGGGGTGAACCATTAACCCAAAGGTGTATTTTTATCCATTTTCACTTATTGGTAGAATATAATAGTTAGGGGGAATGTGCTTGAGGTCAGTGTTGGGTCTGCTCATTTTCAGTGTAATCCAAGATAGTTCATTACATGAAGAATAATTTCATAAAAAATCATATATATGGAATTTTATTATTTTTGAGTTAAATCAATTCTCCCATATCATTGAGACATGGTACTTCAGGGCTATGAATTTCTTCTTCATCATATCATAGTTTAAAATGATCATTATCACAATTAAGATATTGTATAACCATTGACGTACTTAATGAATGTGATTTATCCATATATTTTTTTTAGAAATTTAGATGCATATATTGATTATTGAATAGAAGTTAAATATTTCTGATATTCAAATTTTAATACAAATTATACATTTTCATTATAATTTTTTTCATTTAAAATTATTTATTTTAATATTCAACTACATTAAAGAGTTCTATGTGTGTCCTAATAATACTCAAATCATCAAAATATTCTACAATAATGAAAAATTAAAATACAATAATCGTTAAGAAAACACATGGACAAATTGAATCATTTTTAAAACAATAATTTATCAAATATTTATTCAAGAAATTATAGAAAATGTGAACTTACTTATTTAAGCAATATAATGATTTACTCAATTTAAAATAACAAATATATCAAAATCCAATAAATTCTACATAAATTTTTAATCCTTCATATATAGTTTTATATGAAAATCATTATCAATATTACCATATAAGTATTCAAACATTACATCCATCACACATAATTGAAGATGTTTATATATAAAAAATTCCATGAGGATATGATAAGTGATAACTTTTATAATAAGATAGAATGTTTCATTATAATAATCAATGGGTATTTATAAAACCTGAATAAACTAACCATGTTTTTTATCTCTCAAATTAAATATTTTCTGTTTTATTTTGTAAAAATACCCAATTTTAAACAACAATTTTATTACCTTATTTGGGTTTCACAATTGACTAAAAGGATACCATTTTTAGTAAGTATGTTTAATTATGATTATTTTAAAACTTTCCATTTATACTAATATGGTATATCATGAAATTCATCCATTTATTTGAGTTATTGATCCTAATTAAGCATAACAAGTGCTTCATTATTTGATTTTTTTCATTAATAATGGTATTTTACCAATTTCAACATCCTATATAGTTGATAAAATTTATAAAAATTTTATTCCTATTGTGATCATACACTTCGGGTAAACGATTTTCTTGAGGAATATAATGATTATTTTTTCCCTTATGTTAATTTATTTCCTCAAATAGCCTTGGTTGATTCCCATTCATATCATAATTATTTTTGCCTTTTGAACTAAGTAGTTTATCATGTTTCAATAATGGATTGGAAACATTATAGATTGGGCCATTTTTTTTATAACTCATTTTGTATTATCAAACACATCTGGAAATTGATTTGTTAAAAATTATAAATTGATGATCTTTTTAACTTTGTATTCACTCATATTTTCATAAGGAATAAGATGTAATAATTATACCATTTTCATGATATTTATTTTGATGTTGATTCATTTTCCCCCTTTAATGTAAGAAACACATTTTCATCAAAATGAACATAATCAAATTTTTGTGTCAATCATCTACTCTCATTATTTGAAGATACTTTATAATTGAGGGATATTAAAATATAACATCAATAATTTGGGGTGTCATTATTATTCATTAAAGGGGTGTTATTGGAATATATACATCACATTAAAATGTTATTAAATGTGAAATGTTTGGTTTATATCTACCATATAACAATCATTATGAATATTCATGATATTAGTTTGTCTTATTTAAATAAATGATGTTTCATGGAATATTTTATGTCCTCGGTGTGAACTGGTAAATTGTGTATTCATGAGAGGTGGTCTAGTAATAAGTTGTAATCGATTTATAAATAATTTAAGTAAACCATTTTGAGTGTGAAAATAAGAAAAAAGATGTTTAAAAAATATTATAATAAACATAAAATAATTATTGAAATCAAGTGATGAATATTCATCATCATATCATTTTGACTAGTATTAGTTATATAATCTATTAATTTTTCCTTTAATTAGAATATTTAGGCAAGTAATATCTCAAATTTAAAGTTACACATTGATAATAAGATAACATGTGATTTTCTAATAGATACATCAATCAAAATTATAAAATACCTAATTTTTCAACATGGTGGATGTATTGGACAATGTATATTACCGTGAATTATTTCTACAATATAAGGGATTCAATCCCATTTTCCAATGGTAATAGTATTATAACTAATTTTACTTGATAATAAGAACCACATGAGATATAATTAGGTGTAAGAACACTTTTATCATGTAACAAATGTCCAAGAACACATTTCATATATTTTAAAATTATAATTGTTCTTTGATATCCCAAAAACCATAAAATATGATGAATATATGATGGTTAATAAGCTTACACTTTATCTTATTTGTCTTGGTCATATATATAATCACATAGTGCATATTAAAAGGAAACATTGAAATTTTATATTGAATCATTTTTTGATTGCAAATTATTATTTTATAATGGAATTTAAGACATAATTTAACCATTGAATATAAATGAAATATGTTTTCAGGAATATATTTAAATCTCAATGGCTTTCACTGAGACTTTGGGGAAATTAAAACATTATATATTAACATTTTTATATAATCTTCTAGAAAAATATTTTCTATTTTGGATCCTTTGATTAATTATATACTACTTATTAAGGCACTCACATATACACTTCTTATTTTAAGGTTGATAAAATATTTATCATGTTTAAATATTGTAAGTGTATGACACTATAAATGAGACAAATATCTTCATCATGTTAATCAATTCTAATAGAACAATTAATAACATCCATTTATAATAAGAGGAGTGATATATATAAGAAATAAAAAAAATAGAAATGTTCAAAAACTCCAAATATAAAATATGCATTAATTTTTTTTAAAAATATATAATCTTCTTCATTAGAATTTACATATTACCATCATGGTCAACACCTTTTGGGTTTGAAAAATAATCCAATTTATCAAAATTAATTATCATTACACTTCATTAAATGGTCAATTGTTTTTACCACTTTTATCCTTACCTTTAATTTATTGTTAATAAATATCAAAAAGTTATTTGGAATACAATAAGTATGAAAATAGTTCTCATTTACACCACAAAAAACAACTTTCAACATGTTTTTACTTATTCAACTGTTGTTGTTCATCACTAAGCAACTTCTAGTGGTGAGTTTAACATTTTCATTAGATGTATTATTATGAATAACTATGATATAGATGCTGATAATGGAATGTATGGGGTTTGAAATGGTCTTATAAAAATCATTATTATTCATGTTATCCATTATAAATAGTTTCTAAAATGATGTCAAGAGGGTGAAAAATAAACGTAGAATTAATCTCAATTTAAAACATAACTTCTCTATTATTGAAAACATCTTCAAATTAATTGAAATTATAACGATAAAATGTTGAAAACCTAGGATCCTATCACTAATTAAAAGGAAGAATTATTTCAATATCAAATGTGGCATAGTGATAATAGAAAAACATTGATGTTGATTATAATCAAGATGATGTTGAATGATCACAAACAAACAATCATAATATTAAATCCTCAAAATATTTGTTTTTTCTTAAGAACACACTTTCAATGGAGGATAATAATGGGTTGAGGTTGAGAATTGATGTCCATGGGAATCAATAATTGTTTGTAAATTCTGAAATCCATCATAATAATAATCATTTATAACAGTAGAAATATATATATTTTTATTTTTGATTAAAAAATTATCCATAAATATCTGGATATATATATATATATTGATTATTTAATTTTGTTCAAATTGTATTATATTTGTAACTTGAATTCTGATTTAATCTTTTTTGATCAACATTATAAATTTTTTAAAAATATATTAATGTTAATTTATCATGATGCACCCCCACTGGAACCCCTCTTTGGATGGTTGTAAGGATGAGTGTGACCATCATAACTCACCTCCAACAAGCCATAGGTTAGTGTCTAGAATCTATTATATGAAGCACATGTATGGGATGAATTAATCATATAATACCAAGAATATAAGAGAAAAACATCAATCGAATTCATATAATAAAAAATAGATCCAATCCATAATGCATGTCATGAAATACATAAACAATGCTCTCCAAAAATAAATACTTATAATGAAACTATTACGAAAGTGACTCTAGGAACACCTTATTACATTATTACCATAAACTAGTAATTTATAGACTGATATTCAACTCAATCTTATGGATTTGTGAAAATATAACATATATATTGGGTTGATTATACAAGTATACTCTTTAATATCCTCCACTAACTCTCTATTGAAAATGTGGGGAAGCATACTAAGGTAATTGTGAATAAATAGTGAAAATGAATTCATACCTAAAAAAAATCTCACCAAGGCTTTCTCATCAAATATTCATGAAAGATTTTAACCTAATAGTATCAAAAGAAATATATCAATAAGGTACCCCATAACCACTCACCCACTAAACTAATCACCCACATGCCCCAATGATAATCATCTCAATGCTTCAATCCCTTCTACATCCACATAACCACAACCACAACTCAGTCACTACCACATATATAGAACCTCATAATACATACCATAGAAAAATAATACATACCATTTCTTCATACTAAATAATAACAAACCCATAACCTCATTATAGTAAGGCACATCATCATGAAATACATCAACCTTGTAATCTCTTTATTCCATGTATTACCTTACCATGAACCCACATCACCACATAATAATCACAACCTCAATACACATCATAACCTCAAGCCATCATAGAAAATGATACACATGGAAGAAAGAGTGGGTAAAGGGGAGTTTTCGGCAATATATATCTCTACCATTTTAGATGTTGGGGAGGTCACCCAAAACACAAAATTTCATATGGGAATCAATCATGTTAATCAAATTGGGTGATAAAATAATAAGAAAATGAAAAAGTATATAGAATAACACATAATCCCATCTTGAGGGTAAGCTCACGAACAAAAATCCTTCATTACTATGACATGAAATAGTCACTTTATCACTTCCACCATGGTTGAAAAGCTACTACCACCTCTAGCCATAATACACACAAACCCCACTATTACAACACAACAACCATGTAACAACCATACAACTTACCATTAATTATTCATTATCATATTCACATTAGAATACATATTAAAAATATTATTTTCACTTAAAATTTACCCATGAATTCCACACTAACCTCAATTTTACACATTTCAAACCTACCCATTACCCACCAGTTTATCAAACATGTTAATTTTATTTACATCTTTATTTTAACATATAACTTTTATATTTTATCAAAATTCTATATCCAAGTAACTAAACATACACAATGGAATCTATTTACCATCACTCTATTTATAAAAAACCACAACAACAACCCATAAGAACACCCTATCATTATTATAGTGACAACCATGCTATGATAAACCCCAAAAACAGATCCACAACTCAGAACCACATCAAAATGAAGAAAAAAACACGTCCCCAATTATAAAAAATCATCATAAATTGATACTGTATCTATAAAAAAACAATATCATAAAGTTAATACAACCAATTTATAACAACCTCATATGGTTAAGCCTCAATAATTCTAAACATAACTGTACAGATTTCCAAATTTCTTCTCTATTTACCATCATAAGTTATTTTATCCATTAAACATGGTTTATCAAACCAAGAATAACATATATTCCATAAAAACATAATTGAACACCAAATAAATCAACAAAACAATGAAATAATATGGAAATGACAAGGAAAAATATGCATAATGATATCAGTACCACTTTTATTTCATTTTGGTCATGCATAGTTATTAACTTATTAGTGAAATTCCATTTATTTACCCAAAGATAAATAAAGAATCATAATACATTAATTAAATGAAAAAAAATAATTTTTTTGAATCCCCTTTTTTGAATGAATCTTTAATTAATATAGTTAAAAAATGGTAATAAATGAAGATCACGCACTATGAAAATTACAATGGTCCTCTATATGACCTAACCATTCCAAATCCCCATCAATACATTGACTATACCCAACCAAAAATAGAGAACCACCACTCATGAGTCCTTAAAATAGAAAATAAAAATACAAATATAATAAAATTTAAGAAAGATCACTTAGTATTAAGAAGATATCGATATCTTGATGCAAAGGAGCTTTCTCCACATAGATACAACTAAGGAGTGAAAAGAGAGATATAATGGTTGAAAAGAGTTCATGTATGGTAAAAAGGCTTAAACCATGGAATGAGTGAGGCTAAATATCTCAAGTGACTTTTTTTGAACATATTAAAGACCACACAATGAAACAGTGGGGTTGGTTATAAGAAGTACAAGTCTCTAGGAATTCAAAACAACCACATATATAAGAATATCAAGGTCATTTCCCTAGTTTAAGAATTGATTTAACCTCTACTACAACATAGTAGCCTTAAAAATAGTTGTTTTTTGCCTCCGACCTTGACTCAATCCATAAACCATCATAGTATAAAAAGACAACCCTCATCATTTCTATCATACAATCATGGGAGACTATGACATATAAACATCCAAAATATGGAATAATAACCTAACATCCTCTAAAACAGTCACTTAAACCTACCTCATTTCTTATAAGGATTTCTCCAAGAACACCTTGGTAACACATTCTATAAAAAACCTACCTCCATGATGTAGACTACCAATATTTCATTAATATTTATCAAAATGGTCATTTAAGATTTCAACTCTCCAAACCCATAAAAATGGATAGACCATTATACCCATAACTTATCCATGATGCCTAAAAAATATAGGCATTCTATAAAATGGCTTTTTAAACCCCTAGAAAGACAAATATAATCTTTTATCCTTCTAACTCCTCCCAAAATCAACTCCAACACCCCCAAAACTCCCAAAAAACAAAGTGGAGGACTTGAAAAGGTTCAAGAATATATATTTGATACATATCAAATGCATCTTGTCATTGATAATCAAAATCAAACCCTACAATAAAAAAAGAAACTAGAAAACCAAGAAACCCCCTGAGATACCTCTCAAATAAGAATCTAACTATTCCTAAAATCCTGAGAAAAATACAAGGAAGAAACAATATTAATCATGGTAGAATAAATTCAATCATCTCAACATCATAGAAAAATGAAATTCAAAACAACATTGGGTACTAAGCAAGAATATATGGTTCATGCTCTCATGTACACTCCTCAAAACCAATGTGCCTCTATAGGACATGTACCAAAGGATTGACATGACAACAAATCAACTTATCCCACCGATCCAAAATCTAAATGGTTCACTTCATGATACTCACATCACACCCCATATCATACACTTCCTAATCAATTACATGAGAGTCATCATGAAGATACCACTGAATCTAAACCATATAAAAAATTTTACCGACCTAATCCATCCATAGAGGAAGTTCCATAAAATATACCACTTGATCAATGCATTCTGTCCCCATGAAAAGTACAACAAACCAAAAAGAAAGATTAATCTCTCAATCACACCTCTAATACCCACGATGTAGAGAAAACCTCAATAAAACATGATCAGTGGCCTCAAATTACATAGGTTCTCTGTTACAATGAACATATTAATTTTAATTATTCTGAGTACCCTTAATCTGATCATTAATCACCTATAGCTTATTTTTAATTATTTGTATAAATTATAGTCTATGAATCTTTGAATATCCAACCTCAATCCATTGAAATAAATATTTACAATGATACTAATACAATACCTCAAACAAAACCATTCCAATGTAAGTGTTATAGAAAAAATAAACCAAAGGTAGGTGCTTCACCCATGAAACACTAAAATGAAGAACACATGAACCCAACATGTCCTCTAGATTCTGGATTATCCACTTAGTTTGACCATTTATCTGACATTAAAATGTAGTAGTAATAATAACTAAGATCTAAAATCACAGTATTCTGATTTCCAAACATACAAGGTAGAACAAGGACCATGATCAGAGATAATTTTTCTTGAAACCCAAATAAGATTCATATCCTCCTCCACATATGTCATAGAAAAAGTTTATATCACAACCAACTCATTGATCAACAATAAATAAGAATATTTCATTAATAAGTATATAGACACCTAGATGATATCACCCCCATGCCTGGGTAAAATTGATAATGAAATCCATTAGTATGTTTTACCACTTCCAATTAAGATCATACAATGGATAGAACAAACTAGTAGGAAAATGATTATTGGATTTAACACTCCATAAAACCATAAAACAAGACACAAACTTATCCACTGACCTCTTAGTCCTTAGATATAAGAAATGAATCTTTAAGGAATGACACATATTTGATATATTTTGATACAAAACTAAGAATGATCTATGACACTCATGAAGCACCACCTCACAAAACACTAATGAAATGATAAAATTTCCATGAAAAAACACTTTATGATGATCATATTTTGACCATACCTCAAAATAATTTCAATATATGATATGATTATACTGAACCTCCACCTTAGGATCTACTATTTGAGGCTATTTTGCCAACTGTATTATGGTTGACCAAACTATCATCTGATATAGGAAATCTCTATAAAAAACATCCTTTATATCAAATTAAAAAGCTACAAGATCCTCCATCAGACTCTACATATCCCTAGACTCATGAACAAAATCACCATAAGACTTTATTCTCATCACAAAAACTAATACATTACCTTTTATTAGAATATTGGATATCTAAAAGTTATAATACTTCAAGAAATCCATCCACTATAATTGACTCATATTATCATCTCATTGATAGAAGATATACCATGTAATTTTTGTGACTGGTAAATACTATAAAGTGTTTACCAAAGATGTAATACCTCCATAACTTCATAGAAAACACCAATACCTCCCACTCAAGATCATTGGTGGAATAATCACATTGATGGGGATGTAACTATTTAGACACATAGGAGATCATATCCCTTTGATGAATCAGTACAAAACCCAAGATGATATGAGAAATGTTACATAATACCTTGAACATGACTCAAGCCTCTAGTAATCAAAAAACATGGTCACTGATTAGATTCTATTTTTGGAACTCAAACACCAGTTGATACTAGTTTTTCTATATGAAGTGTTGGTACTTATTGGTCAATTTTATTGAAGGATACATAATCCAATGAAATTACTATTCAAACCTATAATAATAGGTTTCAAGGCAAAAAAACTATAAAACACTAAAATATTCTTAAGATCCACCCAAAATATAACTACACAAATCTTTAATGGATCCATTGTTACTTCATGATGAGACACAACATGACCAGTATAATATATCTCACAATTCTAAAACATTCACTTAAACAGTTTCCCTTAGGGACAATGTCAACTAAGAAATACTAGAAAAAACCTAAATTACTCAATATGATCCTCCTATAACCATGAGTGTAAGAGAATATGATCAATAAACACAACCACAATCTGATCTGAGAAATCACAAACCATTATTATTATCAATACCTTAAAATTAGATGAGGAATTTGTGACACTGATAGTCATAACTAAGAGCTAAAAATATCCACAATGATATTTAAAGGTAGTCTTTAGGATATATTCATTATTTAAACTCAATTGAAGTTATCCAAACCACAAATCACTCTTTGATAACCTATAGGCCCCAAACTAATTGAATAAATCATTAATACTTTGGAGGAGATAATGGTTCTTTATTATAACTCACTTCATACTATAATAATCAATACAAAAAATACAAGGTACCATCCAACTCTTTTATGAATAAAAAAATGAACCCCATGGTGAAAAACTAGGCTAAATGAAACCCTTATCTAAAAGATAATTGATAAGAATCTGTAGCTCTCACAACTCAGAAGGTGCTATCTTATAATGAGGTATAAAAGTTAGAGAGACACTGGGTTGAAAATAAATCTTGAAATCAATGTCACATTAAGAGGTTACAAAATAATATCTTCATGAAGAAAATCTGGGAACACTTCCACAACTATTGGAAACACGGATTCTTAGAATTTATCTAAACCCAATATCAACTCTTCTAGGTAAGAAGATAAATGATCCATGGGATTATAATACATCTAATGAAACTACTCAGTAATGAATATTTTATACTTGCTTTCCAAATCCATGAAAACAACCTTTCTTAAGAATCAATCAACAACAACGAACATATAATACAAATGATTCTTATAAAGGTATATAAAACATGGGGTTATTCAATATAAGAAGAAATATTTGAAAGATAGATACTAACCCATCATTAATCAACAACCCTAAAACACCTTAGAATGGATATAATAACATCCAAATAACATATATAACACAAAGGAATATATAATCCTCTCTACCTTAAGTAAAAATTTTTGGGCCAAGGTTGGTGAAACAATGGAGTATGAAGCTCCCAATTAAAAAAAATAAAATTCATAGTAGAAGATTAGAAGATAATACCTCAGATGATCCTTATCCCTCCAAGTGTTGGGAACTCCATGGAATGTAATTAACCATGAAATGACCCTATGCCTTATTATAACTGACGATGAACACTTCCATTACCACACTCATCCTGATATACCATAGAATGAGAAACATTAGGAATTTTTACGACACAAGTTAAATCACTTATATTCTACTCAAAATCCCACCGACCCTATAGCTATTGATAAGGCCTCAGAGGAAGTTTCTTTTGGGGAATCACATGGTAAAAAATATCTTACCCATGATAACAAAAAATAATGGATGTATAATAGAACTAATTATGTTAAGGAATTATAAAATAAAAGTATACTGGACTATAATTCTAAATAGAGGCCCCAGAACTCACAACCACAGAGAAGTGAGAACAAAAAATTCATAATTGAATCCCTACTATCTAGAACAATGAATAACCAAAAAAATAAGAAATACCATATAAAAATTTACTTATTAAGAATTTATAATGAATCACCTCTCAAAAAAACATTCCCATGATACAATATTTTCTGTCACCATCACCATCACCAACAACTAAAGATAATTTGTCATTGTAAATGGGGTGACTTGGTGATGTATTGCTGGATACAATGCCTTATCAAAATTCCTCATACTAGCCTCTTAATTAGGATGAATATTAAGTAAATAAAAAATAATATTCTTATACTAGAATAAAATCCCCACACACTCAATCTACCCAATCAAAGAAAAAAACTATTTCTAAATAACCACATTAAATTTCCATGAAATTTACTAAATATATAATTTCTTATAGATCTCTTCCTATGATACCTCAAATCCTTTCACTCACCAAGGGTAAAAATTCACCATCGATAATTAAAAATCTTTAAAAAACTAATATCCAGTAAAATATAATTCCCTTCCCATGAACAAAATAATCTGAAATAAATTTTTATCTCCTATAATAACCTTTATGACTCCTAATCAGAGAAAATTCCCTCATACATTGATAAGATTAGATATAGAAACTCATGCATCACCTTCCACTAGGAATCCTCCACCATTATGTAGACCCACCTATGATCAGTTGTGGAATATTGTAGTGCCTCTACCATATGAATCACATGATTATTCCTTCTAACCACCATCTTTACAAAAAAAGGCCTCCAAATAAAAAATTAATGAATTTATTTAAGATCATTTAATTAGATTGATTTTATATCCTCATAATAACCCCAAACCTAAAAAAGTGAAATCATGTATGGTGAATACACCACACCTAGGTATATACCCCACAATCAATATCATCTTTCTTAGTATAATTAGTAAGATTGAACTATTTTCATTAGATCACATGGTACCCTAAATTCCTACATCTTAGTCGGTCTCTTTTATTACATCACTTTCCAATTTTGAATGATACAATTACCTTAACAAAACCATGTTGTCGTCCCCAGTTCTTAACACCAAAATCTATTCCAACTCTTTTCTAAATATATGATATCACTCATTCAAAAAATTTCCACACTATAAGCCCTCCAAGGCCAGCAATGAAAATGAGTGTGACCCCTAAACCCAACCATTAATAGGCCACATGTTAGATAATATCCCTAAGTGTATAAAGCAAATGTATGGGAGGCATTACACACATAATCAAAGGAATAATGGTTGAAAAAATCAACAAAATATATAAAATATAAAATATAATAGACCCATAATTTGTATCATGTCATACATAAATAATGATCTCCAAAATAAATATCCAAAATGTAACTCCTATAAAAACCACTCCACGAACACTTACTGACTTAAAAAATCACCATGAGCTTGTAATATCTACACTGATCACTAACTCTATCCTATAAATTTGTAAAAATAGAATATATAGTGTTTTGGATATAAGTATACTTATTAAGATCCTCCAAAAACTCTCTGATGGAAATTTGGGAGAAGAATACTAAATCCTCAGTGAGTAAAACATCAAACCATTTAATTTACTAAACTAGGGTAACAACCACCCAACATCACTAAAGTTCTCTCACCAAATATTAATACAGTATATTAACATAATAATAATCAAAGTAATATAAAAATATGTTACCCCACAACCACTTCACCACTTTATAAGTTTCCCTCACGCCCTACTAAAATATGTCTTTTCATTTCAATCCCTTCCATACACACAAATCCACAACCCCATAACACCATATAATCCAAAACCACATATATATTGAAACATAACATATAAAAAAAATCATATACCACATATCATAGACATATACCACATCACTGTATATCCATAATCTCATAATGGAAAGGTACATAATCAAGAAGGACATCAACCTACCGCCATCCTTATTTCATGTATTCCCCCATTGGGCTCTCACATGTCTGCCTCATTATCATAACCTCACCAAAAATCATGACCTCAAAACACCATAGACTATTATATATATTTAAGATAGAGTAGGGAAGTGGGAGTTTTTATCCATTTGTGTCATCATCATCCTATATTTTTGGGAAAACACCCAAACCCCAAAAACTTATAAGGGCATTTTTCACATTATATAAGTTAGGGTGGTTATGTATAAGAAATTAAAAAAATATATATATAAGAGTATATAATAGTCCACTATCCCATACATGGTGTATACTCACATATATAAATCCTTTATTATCATGACCTATAATTGTCACTTGTTTTCCACAACCACACTTCAACAACCACCTCCACCTCTATCTACATCATGTACTAACCCCACTATAACCCAAAAATAACCAATAAAAAGACACAAAAAATTTCATTCAATATTAATTATCTAATTCATGCTATAATCCATATTTAAAATATTATTTTAGTATAAATTTTCAGTGATTTATTCTTTATTAACCCCTTATTTTCCATATTTTAATCTGACTTCCATTAGTTATTACCCACACTTTTATCAATCATAGTTATTTTATTTAAAAAATTCTTTTAACCAATAAATTTTATATTTTTATCAAAATACTATATCCAATAAATGAAATACACATAAATTTATCAATCTACTATAACTATTTTTCAAATAAACCTCAACAAAATCCCATAAAATCTCCAATATCATTCTAAAAATGGAAACCACTCTAGGT
Source organism: Viscum album (assembly GCA_963277665.1). NCBI lineage: Eukaryota > Viridiplantae > Streptophyta > Magnoliopsida > Santalales > Viscaceae > Viscum > Viscum album. The sequence continues at coordinate 685,519,559 of OY728159.1, read as the reverse complement.
CAAACCAATCAAACACATATAGAACACTAATTCACATCATATCAAATGAAAACACAGAAAACATACCCCAAATTAAGTAATTCATCCCAAACCATTTACACAATTATACCTAAACAACACTATAAAGTTAACACAACTAAGGGTAAACACCCTCACATGCTCAAGTATTAATAATTCCAAACATTAATTTACATATTTTAAAATTATTTTCACTTTTCCATATTTAAGTAGTTTTACACATTAAATATGGTTCATAATACCTTGAATAATAGGGAAAACATCATTTCATTCTTGAAAACCAAATATATCAACAAAAAGGTAAAAACATGGAAATAATAAAGAAACATATATATAGAGATATCACCACCCCTTTTGTTTCATTTTTTAATGTTTAGTTATTATATTCTTTTAAAAATTTGATCTATTTAAAGATAGAAAATTAAAGCATTGTAATCCCATCATTAGATAGTATATGAAGATAAATTTAGAATCAACTCCCTTTAATAGAGATTTAATGAATACAACATAAAAAAAGAATAATTTATGATTATACAAATAAAAATATATAATGATTCTACATAGGAACTAAAAACACATAACTCTCATGAAGACTTCAATCATACCCAACCAAAACCAAAGAAACACCACTAACATAGCCAAATGATAGAAAAAAAAAATGAAAAATGAATAAAAAGAAAATAAACATTACCTTGCATTAAGAAGAGATAGAACTTATGAAGAAAGGGATTTAGATCCTAAAGGTGATGAATAAGAAACACAAAGATATAACCAAAGGTTAGATAGGGTTTTTAGAAATATAATAGTTTCAAACCAAGGAATATAAGGGGTTATATTTATAATTTGATCTCAAGTGACCCACTATTGAGCGGTGAAGAGTTCACCATGACATAGTGGTGTTGATCAAAGGTGGATTGAGTCTGTAGATGTTAAAAATGGACACATATACCTAAATATCATATTTGGTTTTCCTATTTTAAAAGATTATTAACCTCTACAATAGAATAATGGTCTCTAAAATAGTTGTTTCATCCTAAAACCCAACCTCAAGGCCTAAACCACCATGACACAAATAGATAACCCTTAACATTTTTATCCTACCTCCTCAAGTTAACAAAAAATAAAATCATATTGAAAATTTAATAACACCCCCATGACCTATAAAATAGAAATTTTAACCCTAAAAATTTCTTATAAGTATTTTACTAAGAATCCCAAGGAACCACATTCACTAAAACACCAACCTCTATGACATAGATTACCACCACAACATAAACATCTAAAAAATGGTCATTTTAGACCATGAATCACCAAAACCATAAAAAAAACTTGACTGCCATGAAAATAACTATAAAACATTAATATAAATGTCATAATCCTTTTAAAAAATGTACATTTAATCCCTATGAATTCCAAATAAAAACTTAACTCCCTCCAACTCATCCATAAATTCTATAGAACACCCCTAATAATCCTGAAACATGAATTAGAGGACCAAGAAAGGTCCAAGATCCTACATGATTTTTTAACATTATTATATAATATTATACATCTTTTCATTTTTTTATTTTTAATCACATGTTCTTATTTTATACCACATAATGGTTTACATTTGAATACAATTATTAAAAAATATTCCTGACACTTATCACTTTACCATAACTATATATATTTATATAGATATTTTTAAATTAATTATTATAAAAATATTTTTATATAATTTATATAAGTTAGTTATTTAAACTTTTAGATGTTTTTCTTTTTAAAAATTAAACAAATGACAATTTTTTCAAGTATTTGATATAAGTTATAAATACTTGTTAATGAAATATTTAGCGTACATAAAAAATAAAATCCACAGAGTATTTATTATTGATTATTATACATGTCATGATATTAAAGGAAATGATATATATAGGGAAAAGAATTATATATATTTATGTTTAAAAAATGATAAAATATTTTAATTAATCCAACTGAAGTGACTATGTCAAGCATGTGAGTAAACTTTTAATTAAAGATGAAATGGGCTGATATAGGGATGAAAATTAATACATAATATTCAAATACTTTAATATAATCAATCCAATTGTAATAAATTATTTATTTTTTAAATAGGTAGTAAATTTGATTACATTAAAATTTTCTTACCACCATCATGTTTTTGGATAATCATTTAGGTACCCTAAACCAATGTTTCATTAGAATATATGTATTTGAAGTCTTAAGGTAAAAACCTATTAACCATTTAAAAGTGTAAAATCATTGAAAAATTAGTTTTTATTAGGTTTGTAGGGATTTAAATATAACTCTATGAAATTTTATGAAGTATTTTTTTCAAATAAATTTACTTTATTTGTTTTCTTGCGTTACACACAACATTGAGTTCAAAGGAACCACTATATACAACTATAAATATTATTATTTAATATGAAATTTATATCCTAAATATTGGATTAGAGGTTATGAATATGAATAAATAATTTTTTTAAAAATATATAGTTTATAAATGTATAAAACAAAATAATTTGTTTTTAATTGATGGGAAATGAAAATAAAAACCATTTGAAACTAAATGAAATATTTTTCTAAAAATCTGTCTTTATGTGGAAAATATGTTTTTTTATTAATGAAATAAATTATAAAATATTAGTGAATGATTTTAATTTAATTTATATATTTTATATTAAATAATTTTTTTTATTATTCATCTAATATTTTTTCCAAGCATGGTATAATAATAAATCAGTTTTAAGCTTTGAAGTTGTATTTTTCTAAAAATCAGTTTCATCGTATCTTGCACACTTTGTTCATTTTTTTCACTATTAGAAAATTTATTGGAAGGAATTAACTTAATTTTTTAAAATAAAATTTCAAAATTATATTATATTGAATTTTTGAATTTTTATTGAAAATAATATACTTTTGATGAATAGTTGGAAATGCATATTGTTATTAAAAATTTTATTTTCTTTTAAATCATTTAAAAATTAAAATTTTGTTTTAAAATTATTTTAAAAGTAAAATTAGTTTAATTTCATTATTATTATCTTAATTTAGGTCATTATAATAAATTTTATGATAAATTGTGATATAAAAACGTTTTGTACTTTAGAAAAATTTATCTTTGGAAAACCATTTTTGTATCACTTATGGGTTTAATTTTCAATTATAGTCTTCCACTTATACGAATTGAATTGGGTAAAGTAGATTACATATTTAGATAAAGAATAATTAACAATTTTTTAAAATTTTAACTTAATATATTTTTATAATTAATATCAATGATAATTAAAATTCATTATGATAGTTAAGGTTAAAACAAGGGCTTTGCGCGTTACATGTGCTTGTGTTTAAATTAATTTTACACTCACATGGTATTTTTATTTGAAAATTTATATTTCATATTTATAAATAGAGGATAAAAATTATCTAATAAGCCACATTTTATTTTTAATCTTAAATTATAAATTACCATAGTAAATAAAAAACTAGTTACCATCGTGAAAACTAAAATGGTAAAAGTGATTAAACATAGAGGTTAAGGGAATAAAATATTTAAAACATGTTTGTTTTTTGTTTTTGGTGGTTTTTATATTGATTATATACTATAAAATACAATATTTATAAAATTTGGAAGAACTTGGGTAGAGAGTGACTTCCCATTATTGAATAGTTTTGGGTATTTACGAAAATACCACTCTGCCACAGTTATAAAATTTCACCTCCTCCCATAAATTTTTCACACATATTAAACCATTTATCTCAACTAAGACCTAAAAAAATATAAAAATAAATTCATTATACGTATTCTATAGATGATTTTGTTCCCAAAATACCTAACCTAGGGTCCCTAATAAGATATCTAAAGGAGGATTTTCTAAGAGTATGTATTTGTATTCACTAAACTATTTATTTTTAATTATTCCCATACCACCTTCATTTTTATATTCATAATTAAAATATAATAATAAATGTATAAAAATAAAAATATATTTTATTATTTTAATGTAATGAGATATATCCATCACATCTTTGATCAAATGGGAATTAAAATTGTTTATCACGTGTACACAAGACTACCACCTCGCGAACTGAAGAAATTAATTTTCCATCACCAATTATCCCAAATGGATATAATTTTGGACATAATATAAATATATGGTATTTATAAAATTATTAAATTTATATAATTATAATATCACTTTTATATTCTTACCTTACAATATTTGGGAAAATGATAATGTCATTCGTGTGTACGTGTGGACTACCGCCTCCACAAAGTGATGTGATATATTTTTCATTTTATTTTGAAATAGAGTGTAATGTGGATCGATTAAATGAATATATATGATATATATGATATAATAATGATTCTTTAAAGGTGAATTATTATTTACCTTTTTTTGTTCCTTCTATATAAAAAATGAAAACAACATTCATGCTTACGTACAACTTACTGTCTCCATAAACTATGTAATACATTATTTATATATACTTTTATGGATGACTATAAAAATTTATTTCAAGAATATATATGATATTTGTATAATTATTAATATTATTTAAATTATGGTACTATGAATAAAGTAAAATGACCAAAACTACCAAACCAAAACATACATGAAAAATGATGCAGTTATTACAGAAAACAATGTTTTTAAAAATTAATTGTTGACAAAAGGATGATAAAATATTATAAGTAAATAATATATGGTATGATATATATGATTATGTTTTATAATAAATTTATGGTAAATATATAATCAATATATTGGAGTTTCAAACACATCTGAAGGAATTCGTACTCGGGGTAATGGATTTTTGTCTCACTTTTATTTCCATGAGACACATGGCATATTCATAGTTTGTTTCTTTTGTGCAGTGTATATAATACCCATAATTTACTTTTATGACTTTTATTATGATTATTGTGGGATATAAATATCAATTTAAGGTTATTTTTATCAAGGGGATTACAATTCATTATTTACTAAAGTGGTAAGGATTTTACGTTAAAATCTTTTTGTTTATCAGGATTGTTTATGATTAATTTTTTGGTGATAAAACATTTCAATATATATCTAAAAATACTCATGAATTGTTTTATCATATATTTATTTTCAGAAATTAAATATTTCATTTAATATTCCTCTATTTATTTACTCATGATACCAAAAAATGTTTTTAAATAAAGCATTGTTTATTTATTTTTTCAGTAAAAAATCATTCCCCTTCCATGTATATGTTTTATAATGTTTTCAAAGAATGTTTTTTGTATTTTAAAATGACTGTTTAAAGTCATTTTTATCCTTTTTTGAAATTTTAAAAAAGTATTTAATGGAAATCTTCCTGTTATTTTCCGAATGAGGTACTTTTGACTTTTTACTGAAAAATGTGAAAGGAATCATTGTTTTAACGTGTAGGAAATGAATAGTATTTAATAATGTCATCACTAATAAATGAATTAAAGATAAAATTAAAATTATAAAAGGTTACTTTAAAATAATATATTTTCTTTAACATTTTTTAAATTTTTGGATTTTAAATAAGTGATTTCAAAGTGGAAATGATATTATCCTCAATAAATATTCCATGTGACCTTATAATGGAATTTTACATATAATATGAAATCATTTAGAATTTACTAATCATTACTAGATATTTTATCCAATGATACCATAATTATTATTTCCTTATATTGTTTATTATTATAATGAAATGATTTCTATGAAACCAGTTCCTTTTCAATGGGTTATGCGTTGATGAATTGACACAACCAGAAATTCACCATATAGCAACGATGTTAAACCATTGGTATAGTACCTAGAACCATTGGTATATTCTATATCGATGGTTCCATATATCATTGGTTTATATGGTGTTGGTATAACTCTATACCAATGGTTTCCATAAAATATTTGTTATAGGTCTTCAGAACTAACAATATAACAATGGTATTTCAATAACCGTTGGTTTTCCCTTTACCAAAAGTTTAATAAAACCATTAGTATAGGATGAAGACTTGATGTAGATTATACCAATGCATTTATTAAACCATAGATATATGACCTTAATTTCTTGTAGGAATATGCCAATAGTTTTTCAGACTGTTGGTATAGCCTTAATAAATAATGAAAGCAAGAAACACCTCCCAATCCATACAGAAGCACCTTAAATGATTTTAAGAAACCATCACACTCACAACCCCAAAAATAAGTATAACCCAATATAGAAAATTTGAAAAATTATTTAATACATTAAACCATTTATAATACATAACACATATATTTAATCACATTCAATCATCAAGATTCATTGTGAGAGCCTGTATTGACACACATATAAAGTAGATATCTGAACACCACCTCTCTAAGGTCAATTTCACTACACTACCTTACATTGAACTGTGGTTTGGTTTGAGGCGAATCAGGTTTCAGGAGATGAGGTCGAGGATTTCATCTTGATCCTAATAAGTTTTAGTGTTTTACCATGGAATATTTTGTTATTCCATGAATATTGTTATTAATTTTATATTTAATTTGACTTGACTTAGATATTTGGGGTTGTAATGTACCATTTTTTTGGATCAGATACTTATTATTGAGTGATAATATCTATCACTATAAAATACTTGGATTTCCCAAAATAGTTATAAATTCATGCCATTTCCAAAAATCATATTTATTTCCCATACTTTATTAAAAACCTAAGAGGTAAATATTTCATATTTAGAGATAATTATCTATTTTTTTTGGTTTTCAAAATTTATTTCAAGAGATTGACTCATTATTCTCTAAGGTTATTCATCTTCCTCTTCTTCCTCATTCTATTATTATTATTTCTTTGTAAAATCAATAACAAGAGTTTTAATTTTGTAATGTTAGCCTTTAGTCATGTTTTTGTTGGTGGATAGTATGTTATTGTATATTAAGGATCTTCTTTGAATGTTTATGGTGGGGAGTTTATATTTTTATTATTTTCTCATGAAATTACTGGAGCATCAGTAGAGGTAGGTGACCAAAAACTTATCCTTTGTTATTATGTATAAATTTTTGGAATTATCATGATTTTTTTTAATTTGGTGGATTGTTTGAATTAACCTAATAAATATAGTTGAATTGATTAAATAAATTGGATGGGGAAAGAGAGAATTCAAATTTTATTTACTTAATTACATGTTATTTCTTCTTTGTTAATAGTTATCATTGGATTTTAATGACGCGGAACCCTAGTTTTTATATTGATACCATGTTTGAATTTCCTTCTATAATTGGTTATTCAAAAAATATGGTAATGAAATGGATATGTTAAAAATTTGGAATTACTATTGTTCTTGTATATTCATAAATTTTTAGATGGATATGATTATAATACTAAATGAGGTTGATGGACATGGTTTAGTTTTGTATTGTTTGTTAATTTATGTTGTAAATATGGTTGATTTACATGTGCTACTCAGATGACTCAGTTGATATAGATGATATGATTTTTATCTTTTTAATTTATTGAATTGGTTAAAGGTAATAATAATTTTGTTGTGTAGAATTATAAAAATGTAGTACTAATATTTAAAATGAAATTACAATTTAGTAAGAAAGAATGATCAAGTACAAGTTCATCAATATGACATTTTTATATGTTTACAATTTTTTATACTCTATATAGGGTAATTATTGTTGTGTAAAGGGTGTTGGTTCATTATGATTGTTGATTGGGATGAAGTTGTGTTGGTTTTTATGGTATATATCGATAGGTTGTTTTATGGTTATGGAAGCAAGGGTATTTCGAGATGCGAGGAATAAAAATGGGTTTGTGGTTTTTATAGTGGTTGTTATTATGGGTTATGTGGTTGTTTATGTGGTGATAGGATTTGTTGTTATATTGTTTTGTTACATTTCCCTAGTGGTAGGGAATTTGATTGAAATATATGAAATTATTAATAGATAAAGGATTAGAATTGATAAATGATGGGTGATGAATGGAATTATGATTATAGTAAAAATATTTGTGTCAAATAAATGTCGAAGGATAAAATAAATATTAATAGTGTTAATAATGAATGATGTGAAATTAACAAGGGCTTGAAGAATTCCTTGACATTAAATACGGGAACAAAATTTTAATGTGATAGATACATGATAAATCTAGAATTAGTTAATGACATAGTAAAATAAGAAGTGAAAAAAATATGACTATTTTGGGGTGGCATAATGGGGTTCAGTTGTGTTGAAGTTATAGTTGTAGTTACCAATATGATATTGTGATGGTGAGACAGTTCTTGTAGAAATTCATGGTGTTGGTTTTAAATGTGAACCCTTAGGCTAGGAATTTGTATTAATACAATATTAACTATAATTATTTTTAATTTATTATGTACCAACACAAAATTTGGGTAAACTTACTGATGTCCTTATGATTTTGGGTTTCAGGTGTTTTCTCCAACATCCAAGTTATAGAGGGAGAAAATGGTTGATTTATCCCTTTTCCTCACTCTTCCTTCAGATATAATATATAATTTTATGGATCAAGGTAGTTTTATACATACATATAAAAAATTCAAGGGAATATAGTGTGTATATGTTGGCTGATATAAACTAGCTATCATAGGTCATGGTTTGTATATATTTAAGGTTTGTAATGGTATTATGTTGACGTGTATATAAATATTAGATGATCATGTTTTGTGATTACATTGTGGATACATGGTTGGGGTCATGAATTGTAGCATAGGTGAAAAAGGTTGGTATCCTCATGTTCATGATACCCTACTATGATGGGGATTTTGTATATTGTTGTGATATGGTTTTAGTATGAGGTATGTAGTAGTGTATTTGTGGTTATGTATATGATATGGTATGAGATTATGAAAAAGAATTGATATGGAAGGTATTTAAGAATAATTCATATCTCATTGGGTCATGAGAGTGACTAGATCAGTGGGGAAGTTATTCTGGGGTACCATTTTGATTTATTATTCATATTATTTTTCTATTGGATTTGATATTGGGGCAATGATTCCTCAGTGAAGTTGGGTGTTAGTTTAACTAGTATAGGTGTGTGTTGGATTAACTATTTATTAAATGAGTAATTAATATGATTATTCTATATTTTCAAGAGAGGTTTTGAGGATAATACTTATAAGTATATATTTATTCTCCCCCATTATATATATATATATATATATATATCTGATGTTCATATTTATAGAAGAGAGATAGAGTTATAATAGTATATTATTAGCTTATGTATTTTAATGTTGGAATTCATGAATATCTATAATAGGATATTTTTTAGTAGTTTTTTTTAAATTTATTTTATGTGTGAACTTAAATTAATTTTTGGGTACGGGTTTTGTTCTATATTAAATGGATTTAATTACATATTTATTTTATTTTCTAAGTATTATGAGGGTATTCCTACCATTTATGTATTTTATACCATAAGTTATAGTCATCAACCTATGTCTTATTGGTGGTGGGATTATGGGGTTACTCACATGTTCCTTTCAAGCCTATTAGGGGTTTTAATGGGATTGGGTTGTGACACTAGTGTCTAAACATGAAGATGATTTTCAAAGACAAAGGAATACCCTATAATACTAAGAAGAAAACTCATTTCTCAAAACATGAACCCGCATATTGAGATGAATAAAGTGAAAAATATCATGAAAAATCAAAGGATGAAGGGTAAATAGACCACATGGAAAAATAAAATTAGTGAAAAGATTCAATAAGTGTAGTAGTAGAAGAAGAAAAAGGTGAAGAATAAATTAGTGGTGAGGTGTCTCCAAAAAAATTAAAAATTATATTGAGTTTCATGGGGTTCTTGAAAGAAAATAGAAGGTGTAAAAGAGAAAATAATGTTATGAAGATAGAGAATTATTTTTTAAAGAAATATGATGAGGATTTACAAGATATAAACATTATATCTATAGAGATTGATTTCAAATGAAATATATGATTACAAAAATTAATTCTTAATGAAATATATAAAACTATTGAAATTGAAACTATAAATTTAATTTCAAAGAACAATATGGTAATGTCTCTTGAGGAAAATATAGTAGAATTTAAAAATTTATCGAGTGAATTCAAAGTTTTTAAGTTAAAAAATGATGTGAAAAAAGTTAATTAAAGATTATAAATAGTAAATAAATATGATAATGATACTAATAAACTTGTTTATTATTTTATCGTACCAAGAAAAATTACTTTGGTTACTCATAATTTCAATTTTAGTGGTGGTAGAAATATTAATGTGACGAAGAAGGTGATTACATCACCAAAAACGGAGAACACACCTTATGATATAAATGATGATTATGTTGAAAATTTCAATAGAAAAGAGGGTTGAAAGGAAATGAACATCAATTCCAAGGGCATGTCCAAGGTAAAATAAAAGGCTCTTTGGAATGATGTGGTTTAAAATAAATTGTGGATACTTAATCAAGAAGAAACTCGATGAGTATATTTTGGGGAACCTAATTTATATTTGAGGATATTTTTATTCGACAGAAGATGTTAGTTATATAGTTTATATGGGAAAAAAATTATATTTTTTATACTATAATATCTAACTCCCTCATTTTAAGTGAGTTTTTGTATCGAGGATGATGAAATTTAAAATTATTAAAGGTCAGAAAATAACACATCTATAAGATAAGGTATAATTGAAAAATTCAATTGATTATTTTCATGAGACTTGTCGGAGGTGTGATAAATCTAATGATTCTTCCAAATAATATCTTACGATTCTATCAGAGATACTGAATAAAAAATAGTATACCAAATATTTTCTTATAAGAAAAATAAAAAGCATTCAATGGTGGATAAGATAACATAAAAAGATGTAAAATGAGAGAAGCATAAATACTTGATCATGGTTTCTTATCACACATTATTGGAAACAAAAATATCTTAAAAGATATATTGTGGAATTAATTATGCTCTATTAATTTAAGATATAACCAATCACTCAATGTGTAAGGAGTTAGATACACCAATATTAGGTAACATGAAATCAATTTATTTTCTATATTATGATTTTTGAGGTACATTTTTCTTGGTGTTTATGAAATGCATAAAAATGGAAATAAGGTAACCTTTATAAAGAAAGAATGTTTCATAATGATTCTGAACAATTGATAAATTACATTTATGGTTTAAGGAAAAAATGTAAACATATTACATATTTTTAATGATCAAAATTCATTTTGGATGAGTCTAAATAAGGAGAACAATCTTTGGTATATAATACTTGTCAATTTGGGAAAGAATAATATAGGTAGTATTACAAGAATAATGATATGAGAAAACTATATAAAGTACAATGAATCTAATAGAATTATAATTGAATCAAGATGAAGATCACTGGGAGTTACTACCATGTGGATTGAGATTCCTATTAATTTCTATTTCAAATGATCTTTCATTTCTTTTAAATAAGTGTTTTATTATATTTTATAGAAATTCCCACTTGTGTAATGATGATATATTTTTTTTGTTCTCTATCTCAAAAATTTATCTCATTCTGTAATGGTTTTGGATCCACATGTTAGAATAATGTCTCAATTATATTTAGGTATAAAGTGTTGGTTAATTATTTTTAGATCAGATATGTTTTTTTGGGATTTTTATTAAACATTATTATGATTACATATAACGTGATTGATTCAAATTTACAAAATAATGATTAATATCACTAAAATCACATAAATGTAGTAGTTTCCTCATGAAAAAAATTATATTATTCAACATTATTCATTATGTTCCATTTCACCCAATATTCATTAATCTTAAAACATATATCATATAATTTCAATTTCATCCCCAATGCTCCCATGTACTTAGCATTATTTTATATAAATAAATAATAGGGATAGTACAAACTTATAATTTGTTAGTGGCCTTCTTTTCATATTGACCCTAGGTTATCATTTATTATCATAGTTAATCCTTGAGGAATAAATAATATTTTGAATACAGATTTTGGAAAAAATATCTATCATAAATTAGAACCATAACTGGAGAGGCATAAAAACTTTTATACAATGTTTTCTAAAAAAATTAAAAAACTAAACCTAAAAAATAAATCATCATTCAGACATCATTCATTGAAAATATTTAATTATCAACAACTTTTTCATAGATTTAGAGTAGATTTTTTTCACCACTGGTGACTTTATCTTGGTGTTAAATTTAATAAATCATTGGTATAACTTCCTATAACAAATATTTGAGAGTATTTCATCATTGTTTTTGTGATTTTTTTGGAATCATATTCTATTTTTATTATTTCTTGTGATTATGATCTAGAATTAGAGTTCACTTTGTAAGAATCTTTTGAAATTGTTCCTATGATCATTATACCAATTTTTTATTTATATTACAAGGAGAATATTTTAACTAATTTTTTTGTGAGACATATGACGTGGCTACTGAAATAAAATATTTCAACCAATTTAAATTAAAAACATTTCCTTTAGAATATAATTTAAATAATGAATAGGGAAATGACATTGAAAATAGTAATTCTTTCTAAAAATTTGAGTTACATGAAAAATGGTATGAAATTGAATGAATGAGTAATGATATTTATTTTGAAATTATTTTTTTATATAGTATATAATATATCATGTCTGTACTTTTATTTTATTAATAAATTTTGTGGTCCAAGCTTGCTTGGATCGGACCTTCTGGCTATATCGTGTTTATTAAATAAAAATATTTTAAAATTAGGAATGGGTGATTTTTTAGTTCTGGAAACATTGACTATAAATTTTATTTTTCTTCTAGAATAGTGTTTACTCCTCTATAGGTCAAAGAATAATTAATTGTCATTGATAATAAAGGTGTTTTATTTAGTTTGGAATAATATATACACCTCAATCTTGAGATTAAAACATCATATTTTGAGAAACTAATAGTCATACTTGAGAAAAAAATTGTTTGTTATGAAAAACTTGAAAATCATATTGTTTCCAACTTCTTTATTACAAGAACTCCATCTATTTAACTACTATAGTTGAAAGGTGTTATATACACTATCAATGAGTAAAAGTGTAATAAGTGAAGTGTTAACCCAATTCTCACTATGAATAATCTTTAAAAAAAATTATTTATATAGACAATATCATTAATGCTCAATATTGTCCTAAACCACCCATTTGAATGATTAAGGTCATGATGTGAGAAAAAAATAAAAGTTATCTTATAATTAATAACATAATGTATATTATTTATTAAATTATTCTCACCATTTTAATTTATTTATCTCATACACACACTCAATGTCATATATTTACAAATATTAATTCATGAATCAAATTTGTATCCCGAAAAAAATTAATATATACTATATGTACATAAAACACACACACACATTTGATGTGTATCTCATTAAAATGAAGATATTATAAAGATTAATTTATAAAAATTATCCAAAAATACCCTAAGAAAATATAGTATATGAGCATAAGATTTTCAAGATTGTATAATAGAGTTATATCTTCTAGTAGGGTCGAAGAGGTTTAATAAAACCCTCCTTATCCAATGTCTCACCTTGAGTATGATTTATCATAATGTCTATAAAAATAATAAACACATATCATAAACATTAATTTTTCACATTTATATTATAGTTTTAATAATTGATTTCATAAAATATAAACTACTCTATTTTATCAAAGAACTCGTAGATACTCAATTTTAGAAATCCTTGATAATAAGTATCATGGATAGAACCGCAATCCATGAGCACCGATACTAATTAATTTCTAGTAACTTATTTTTTCAAGATACCACGAATCAAATCTCATGCAACTGAATTAGGGAAATTATAGTTTATATAGTAATAGGGAGTACCTAAAGTAAGCATAAAGTAAACTATTAAAAAACAAATTGATTATGAAATACATTAAAAAATATAATATATACTGACCCTTGTTCAATTAATCAAGAAGAATAATGTCATAAAAAATATAGTTTAGTGTTTTATACCTAGTAAAAACTGAAAATGAATCTTGGTATAAGATATAATCGATTTGTAACTCACTAATTTTATGTTAAATATTAAAAGAATGAAAGAAAACCGAAGATATATGTCCATGGATGGGGAAGAAAATGGAATATTGATCATAGGGTTCTGAACGAGAGTAATATGGGTAGAGGAGGAAGTCACATGCCATCTTTTAGATAGAGGGATATACCATTGGTTTTTTAAAAACCATTTGTATAGTATAATTTATACCAATTGATTCAATACACCATTGGTATATATATCTTGTGTGGAATTATATACCAATGGTTCAAGGAATCCATTGGTATAACATTCACTAATACCAATAGCTTTATAAAACATATTGGTATAGGGTATGTTTAAGGTTTCTATACTAACAATTTTACAGAGCCGTTGGTATAAATTATGTATAAACTACCTATACCAACTATTTTGAAAGAATTGATGGTATAAGTGACCTATGCCAATTGGTTTAAAAGTTGCTAGTATAGGCCGATGAGTATAAGTCCATTTTCCAGTTCCATGATGAAATGACTATAAAACTCATTTATTTCTACTAGATTATGCTATGATTTAAGGATTATTAAATCCATTTAATTTTACTAGGTTATGATATGATGAATGTTTTATGATCTTGTGACACATATCTATATGAGTTTCACTATGTGATGGGTGGGCCAGAATTATATAGCCCTCCAATGCATTGGGTAAATATGTATAACTTAGGATGTAAATATTTTATTCCTGAATCAGATTTCATGATCACAATATTATTCATATACATAGTTTTCCTGTCCATAAGTTTATGTATGGACCATGATTTATTGTCTATAAGATTATGTGTGGACCTAGTTTTATTTTCCATAATTTTATGTGAGGTCCTGATTTGATGTCCTTAACTTAATCAGTGAACACGTCTCTATTTGTACTTGTACATAATGTTATAAGAATATGTTTATCCATATTATTTTTCCTATATTATTCTCTCATATTTCATGTTCATTGATTTACTTTATGATTCATTACTCATGAACTCTAAAGAGTTATGCCATGGCTCATTTATAGGATATTAGATAAATTAGGGATGAACGTTGTAAGTTATTGTCATGATATCATACCTTTATGATTATATTACACATTAATATGATCATAAATTAATATCTACCTTTTTATCCTTACAAAGTATATGTGCTCACCCATTCTTATGTTTCCTTTCCCTAGTTTATGAACAAAGTTTTTATATTGGGAAGGTATAAGAATATTATTTTTTTGGAAAAAATTTGTGGAAAATTTTGATGATATTTCATGAAATAAGAATATTGTGTATATAGCCTCCAAATATAGTAAACCTTTATGGTATTCAAGTGTGTATTTGTGATATGTATTGAATATTCATATAGAAATATGTAATATTTTTTATTAAAATCTTAGGTTATTATATTAACCCTGAAAAAATGTCAAATAATTTTATACAATATACTAAGTACATTTTACTATTCAAAAAACTACCAAAACTATTTTAAAAGATATAAATAAATAAATTCTAAATAAAATAAAATATTTAAACTACTTATCAATTTTATATCTTCAATTTAAACTCTTAAAAAAATATTAAAACTACTATTCCATTTTCATAATGTAAATATTTGAAGATGTTTCTTAGTAGAGAATAAAAAAATCACAGAGGCTATTATAAATTATTTCAATATAATACATGAATAAATTATATTATTTAATTAATATTTCAACTCAAGTAAAGAGCCCATTATGAAATATTATTTCTTTACATTTCAAAGGTTTTTTATGTCTTATGGATGTTTAAAATAAGTTTGAAGGAGATTTTAACTATTCTGAATGTTTATTGTAATGGAAAAGGCTTGAATGAAATAACCATGATGTAATTTAAAAAAAAATATATAAGTGAATTTTATATATGACCTTTTATAAGAAATAATTTTCCATCAAATTGACTTCAGTGACAATAATTTTTTAAAATTTTGATTAGGTGTGGATGTTCTTGTGAGACCAAACCATACAGAATAAATAAATGACTACCCAATTAATTTTAGTGATCATGAATGAATTTTATTTGATTTTATGAAAATTTTTCAAAGGGGAAGTGATTTTACTTTGATATTAAGATGTTTTCAATTCTATTTAGAAATGTGGAAGTGACTATGACTTTTAAGAGAGCATAATATGACTAATTTTAAGAAAATTCAGTATATTTTTCCTTTGAGAAAAACTAAAATTGAATTTTAATTAACTATTTAAAGTGATATTTTTCTATTTATAGTGAAGAAATATCATAATGACTTAATGATAATCTATTTTAATGATGTTTCCAATTCTATGGAGATTAATTTATGATTAATCTATGGAATTTGAATTCAATGGAATGAAAATTTTCATGAATAATTTTTCATAAATCACTCTTAGATTTATGTGAATAGTAAATTGAGATGTGTTATTTGTAGATATAATTAATTTAAGAATATATTATTTTATATATATCTTTAAACATTCATGTTTAAGATACCAAGTGAGGATTGCATTTTTTTTAATAAGTATGGCTTCCATGGTGGTGATGCAATACCAATATTTGTTTGGGAAGTTGTGAGGTGCTTCCATCATAAATGAAAAAAGGAATATTATTGAATATTTCCCTAACTATATTCATTGGATAGATTCAAGGAGAAATACTTATATGTTACAATTTTTTTCATGTTCTTAATGACCAAGACAAGTGTTAAAGATGAGAGTATTATTTATAATTGTTTAGAAGAAGTCTAAAGAAGGATATTTATTGAAGCATTGATCATGAAAACTACTATTTAAATGTAGTGAGAACATTTTGATGATGATTTGAGATAATTTAATGTGGTTGAGAATTCCTTAGGATCTATGGAATAGGTTCTGAGATGGTTTGAGTAAAGTTTGGTATTCTATATGAAGGACTATGAGTTTTTAAGAATGGGAGATGTTCATATGGGAGGATTTATTAGAATATGAAAAACTATATTTTCATAAGATGTTAGGGAATTTCATAATAAGTATAATTTTTTTCATGATACTATAGTATAAGATGAGTTCCTAAGATACGAGTGGTTATATGATAGCCTACCTTTGTATGAAACCCGACCACGTAATATGTCTAATGTGTAGGATGAGAAAATTTCATGTGATAAGACAATGTATAAGATTTGAGTTTCACAATATACACCATAATTATAAAAAGTTATATTTCATAAGATATGAATACCTAATAGTTCAATCAACCTTACAAAATACCATAATATATTGAATATCTTATGAAAACTGGCCATAATGTCAGAGAAACTTTGTAGGGTTTCTATTAAAGGAAATATTGAAATCTATAAGAATAAAATTTGTAGAATGGGGATAATTCATACGATGATTTATATTATGATATTCAAATAATCAAATATCATGATCATTCAAATGTTTTAGGATTAATGATGATGTGATAGGATGAGTTCCACATCATAAACTTTAGTTCCATGTCACAATTTCATGTACAAATGGAGATTTTAAAAGGAAAAAAGTGATGTGGATTACATAGATATTAAATGGATATAATATTCAAATATTTCATGAATAAGGAAAACCAGAGTCTTAATAATATTTGAATAGAACCCTTGACTTGATTTAAATGATTGATTTGAATAAGAACTAAAGAAAGAAGATCCTTTTTCAATTAAAGATAATTTCCATGTCGAATATGGAAATATTATTTGAATAATATTCATATGATATTATATGAATATAAATAATGTAGGTGAAAGATTTTAAATAGTGATAAATTAAGAGAACCTGATACTGATTCCAGGATAATATCTACTGGTTTCCAAGGAGAAGGATCGATTTCATTTTGTAAATCCTTATACATCAAAGGAGGAGGAGGACAACACATCTAGGATACTGTGAGGGTTGAATATGGTTAAGAAAATAACCATCAATATAATTTATTTTCTAGAGTGATCATGGTTATCAATAGTAGTCCTATAGAAGAACTAGGTGCAGAGACCTGAAGAGAAGAGGGCCAAAAATATACTACAAGAAGAGATAGATGTCAAATACCTATTCCAATATGGAATTACATAGATCCATTTGAAGTGATATTAGGAGTAAGTATAATGAACATATTGGGAGATGTCCACGATATTTTTGAAAGATATTTTCCACTAGGGGGATCTAGTATAAAAAACCCATCAGAAGGTGGATACTATATTCATAATACACCATTTATATCAAGAGATTTAACACTATGATTTTATACTCACATCCTATAATTATACTAAATAATTTATAGTGGATAAATTATTAAAATACATAGGTTTTTCCCAATAAGACATTGAAATATTTCCAAATCTAGGCACAAAGTTGGCATAGGAATCCGGGGCTCGGAGAGCCTTGACAGGTTGATTTTAAAAATATTAAATACATTTTCATCATGTGGGCAAAGTTTTTCTTTAAAAGAGGAATAAATCCCACGTGGAGTCTCATATAGGATTTATGATACATTGGTTGAGTACGAAACATCTTGTTTTCCCTAGGCGCACTATAAAGTTGTCCGCACTAAGAGTTTTTGTATGAGGTGAGTTGGTGGGTTTTTTATGGTGGAATAATTAATTAAATGAGAATTTTATTAATTAATTAACCAAAAACTAACCTAAAATCCTCCCATCCCTCATGTTGGGTGTGAACAACCAAAAAGGAGAGCTGCATCTCCTTGTCTCCCTTTGGCTATGATGAACTGACACCAACTTGACCCAATGAGATGCCTCCAATCTCTGTTTGTAAAGAAGATTATCATCAGATCATCCAAAGATTCCGTGTTTCACCATTGAGGTAGGTGGATTTGATTTTTAGTTCTGATCCCATTTTTTTTATTTGTTTTAAGGTTATATAGTTCAATTTCAATTTTTGTTGATCCCTACGAGGTAGATCTATGGGTTTTTAGGTTTAATTGAGGAAAATCGGGTGTTTTTTCAGGTAATTCCTGACTGGAAGTACTATCTAGATGATGTGTTGTCCAAATACACACACTGTGATACCATTTTTATTTGGGGAAGATTATATTTTGGGAGAACATGCCATAAGCATGGGTTACACACCATGTAATATCCAAATTTGTGTGGATATGGGACATGGCTTGGGAAGTCGTGTGAAAACACATGGCCATGTACTAACACACAAAGTACACAAGCATAGAGTCAAGTACACTGATATGGGTAAACTACAGAGTCAGGGGTTGGGTGGATCATAACACACCATATACCTCCTTTACACACTGTGTACCCCTACATGGGTTGGAATCCATGTTGAATGGATATGTAGCCATGTGCTCGGGTGGGCTCACATGCTGTGTGTGCCCCATTGCATGTCGTGTACTTCTATGGGATCTCCTTGAGACCTTATGACTTTCATATCTCCTTTTATGGGACTCGGATTTAGGTTTGTGAGAAACTTTTTCTGAGTTTTTTCCATGTAGAACATTATGGTGGCCTTGGTTTTGACCTACAAGGTACGAGGTGAAACATTTAGATCAAGATGATTGTGCAATAGTATAAATACTAGGCAGCGACCAGGGTAAATCTTTGGGTTGACATTGGGGTCGGTACCTTTCCCTTCGACTTTAGGATGTGTGTCCCCAAGACTCTTTAGAATGGTGAGGTGGTGCTCCCATACTGGAATAGGGCATGGATTCCATACCTGTAGTAGCGTTACTACACAAATTATAATAAGTGTGATTCTCCTCTTAGTGACACTTAACTGATGCTAGAGATCAGTATGGTTCTTGAAGAGAGATACTAGGACTGTTACTCCACAATGGCATCAGGGGATAGGTTTCCCTTACCTATTTTCTTTAGTAGATATGGGACTCCCCACGTCATGGGCATGGGTTTGTTTAACTTTGAGTAGATCTCTAAGACAAGGCATGGTTTTTCATAGCTATGAACACAAAACGAAGAGGAACACTTTCCCCACCAAGACACATCCTTGTGACATGACCTAAAACTGTGCGGGTGAGTCAGTGATGGATATAGAGTATAGTATCAATGTGAGGTGATTTAGTTTCTCAGGCTTATGTGCCATGTAATACACATGATATGATGGACATCATTGATGGGATTTCAAAACTGCTAGTACTCCCCTAATGGGTTAGGGCGTAGGTTCCCCGCATCATTTGTAATGTTGGATAGATCCCCCCTACCGTGTCAGGGCACGATACCTCCACAGTTGTTGGCTAGATAGAGTAGGAACTCCCCAGTTGGACTAGGATGTTGGTACTCTATCCATTGGATAGGGAGTTCCCTGACGTACTAGGGAACAAGTCCTCCACATGATATGTCTAAGTAGAGTGGGTACTCCCCTACCATGCTAGGGTGTGGTTCCTCTATCAATGTAGTTGGAACTCCCCTATCATTACAATGTGTGGGTCCTCCATATGTGACGTTTTGGAAAATTTGGTACTCCCCTACTATGCTAGGGAGCGGGTCCTCTAGCCTGGGTGTGGTACTCCCCTATCATACTAGGGTGTGGTTCCCCCATAGTAAATGAGTCGGAAGAGTCGAAACTCCCCTACAATGCTAGGGAGTGGGTCCTCTCACCTGAGGTCGATACTCACTTGTCATACTAGGGTGTGGGTCCCCCATCATAAACTGGCTGGAAGACTCGGTACTCCCCACTTATACCAGGGTGTTGGTCCTCTATCCACATAGCGGTACTCCCCAACCAGGTTAGGTTGCATGTCCTCGATCTACAGATTTTCACTCCCTTTTTGTACTAGGGTTTGGATCCTTCATTCTCTGAGTAATACTCCCCTATCATTCTAGGGTGTGGGTCCTCACATATGGAGTATTAATCCCCCATATTTGATTTTTTCTAGTGAGTGGGTCCCCCATTGGAGTTGGATCTCCCACATATTTTGAGTATAGTCCTAAGGGGTGGTCCCCTCCACTCGATAAGCATGATACATAGTTCAGATATAATACTCCCTCAATGGATTGAGGTGTAATCCACTCCATATAAGAGTGATATAGGGATCATGGGTTTGTTAGGATTTATTAATCCCTCAACTGTGGGGTAGTGTCTAGGTTTGGGTCACATCATTCCCTATAATATATAATATTCACACAGTACATGGTTTAGAGAAGTCCTCCCTCAACTATAGGGAAGTGGTGAGAAGCGGGCCTCTTCACTTTGTTTCTTTAGCCTTGCGCAGGGCGCATGTCAGCGATGGAAGAACCTCTAGTGCTAGGAATTAGAGTTGGACCATATAGGTTATTTTTATTTTATCTTTTTGTCTCAGATGTACCATTCATAATGGTAGATATGTTCCTGATGGAGGGTATCTCTCAGATGGGTTCCATCTGGGATGTTAGAGCTCGTGGAGTGTGTTCTCCTAGTACTATGTTTATCTTTAGATCCATGATTATAATCCTATTTCTTGATATGAGGTCCGAACCTCATGATACATAGAGTCTGATACGAGTACATATGGGTGATTTCTGGGAGCCCATGCGGTGTTGTCACATTCTCGGTTTACACCACTTGAGGATAGATCATACTTAATTTTTTTTCCTATACCTTACATCATGTTACTCTCCATCCATGAGTGTAAAATATGCATGGGTTATACCACAAGAATTATGTGTTTATCTTCTCATACTTTTATGAGTCCACTCTCATACTATATACAGTGAAGTCTCGATGATTAGTTTATCTTCTCACCGTGTCGAGCTCCTTGTGTTTGGATGAGTTTGATTTCACTCTCTTGTTGGAATGAGTTGTGGGATAAAATATTTATCCTGAATCACTTATTGGGACTTATTTGGAATTAGTTGAATAGTAATGTATAGTTTAATATGATTTTAGATGGATTTTCTATCTCGATGGGGTCCCCTCTGGCTAGGTCGAGTGGACTGTCGCATTTCAGTCGCTCCCTTTTCTTTTTGATTTTTGGTATGCCTATTGAGTGTTATTATACTCACCCTTGAACAATATTTTACCGCATATGTTTTGCGTATTTTTAAGACTACAATTCTGTCATCAGATTCCATGGTGGATCTGAGATAAGTGGACCTTAAAGAACTAGACCGATCACAATGTTTATAGGATCTAGGCCGAGGAGATTTACAGTAGTTACTTTTGGCAATTATCCTATCCTTCTGAGCATGTTAGAAAATTTTAAAATTTTCTTATAGTGGGAACCTATTTTTCCATTTTTTACATTATTAATTCTATTATAATTTTTATTGGAATAGATTTATGCAAGCATTTCAGTTACAACTTTCTTTATATCTCTGCACTCTTGTATTGATGTGTTTGTGGGTCTGTGCGTATTCAAACTAAAAAAAAGGCCTCATTGAGTTGAGTTATTCCATTGGCTCTTTTCTCAAACCCCTTGCTATAAAGGTGGGTTTGGTGTAGTCATAGATCAACCCCTGACATGGGTTGGTTTATGAAAAACTAGGTCTGGAAAATTGACCCAAACCTATAAATAAGTAAACTTTCATGTCCAAAACATGTAAATTATTGTGTTCTTTCTTTTAATACAACAACTTGAAAATGAGAAGGGGAGAGACAAAAAGAATTTGTGGATTAATATATTAAATGGTAATAAATATTGATTAATAGGTAATAATTCATAAAAATAAAAGGGATAACTAATTCCCAACTCCCCGTCTCAGTTATCTCATTAGATCTAAGCACTATATGTGGTATGAAAGTTAACTAGGCTACCCTTCAAAAGATAAAAAATTTTGAAGGTAAATAATGGAGAATATAAATAATATTAACGTTATTTGATTACTTATCTTTGATTGTAAAAATTTTCATTTATGGAAGAACTAAATGTTTCCATATTTTCTATCATATGGGATTGAAGTGAGTGATGCAGTAATAATGGGATTTACCCCATATGTAAGAGATTTTCCCATGACTTATGCTAATAAAAGGAATCTTAAAGTGGATGGAAAATAATGAAATTACATAATATCATATCTATCTAATAAAGTACACAAAAATATAATGGGACTTAATATTACTAAGTAGATGTGGGGGAAGCAAGAATATATATATATAACTAAAATAAGAAGATTAAGGAGATCAAACATCATATTTAGAGATATAAGTATAAAGATATATTAATGGATGATGAGGATAATTTTTAGGGATAAATTATAAGGATCAATGATATTTTCATCCAAATTATTTTAGTTGGATATAATATGTAAGATTCAACAATTTTATAGAAGATAATTAGAAATTTAACCGATAGATTTGACCAAAAAATATCAAATCTAGAGGAGATAAGATACCTTTTACTTGATGAGATTCATTAAACCATCCTCATATATGAATTTAGAAAAGAAACCATATTCAAAAATAATTAAAAACATAAGATTATATTCAAAGTAAATAAATAACACATTCACAAGGAAAAAGATATTGAATCTAATTCATATTTTGATGATGAATGAAGTGAGGAGAATAAGAAATCCATGACCCTTATCTCTAAGAATATTAGAACAGGGAAAGGAAAATAAAATACTATTATTACTATTAATTTATTTCATTTTGGTTTCATTTTATAATTTTCAATTTAAATTAAAAATATAAAATATAATGTAATTGAATGTGATGATGAGAAAGAATGATTTTCTAATAAATGTTCTAGAAAATCCAGAAAATGTGAATCTAGAAGAAACAAGAAGTCTTCAATGAAATTAAAAAAAAATTATGAGATGTGATGAAAGTGAAGACGCATCATCCTAGATTGATTCTAATAAAGATATCTATTTAAATCACATAACCTTTATTACTTAGGTTAATAGACACAAATACACATAAAGTAGTGATAAGGAGGAATGAGAAGGATATATTTAATATATAATGAGTTAAAAAATTGTTTCCTTAAAAAAAAATACATGGTCAAGAAGAGAGTAAATCTTATAGAAATAGAAAAGGGGAATAAATATGTGAAGTAGAGTGATCTCATAGAGAAGATCAAAATTTAAAATTTAAAAATTGTAGATGAATACATTATTCTAAAGATCTTAATGAAAATAGGATAGAAATAATGAAATGGTACATGAGGAACAATACATGTGTCTTAAGGATGAAAAAACCTTAAAAAATACAATTTAATATTACAAAAAATCTATGTAATTTTAGGCTGATTCATTCAAACCTACTTATATGACCATCCCCAAGAAAAAGGTACAACATGATCCTATTTTCTCTAGTAACATTAAATATTTTCTATTAAGCTAGGTGATTCTAAATTCAAAATGGAAGATTTTAGGTTGGTGAAATTCATATAAAATTCCCTTCTATAATAAGGAGATATTGAGATAAGTTTATAAAGGAATATCCCCCAAGAATATTTCAAAATAAAGAACGTAGTTTATCTTGATAGAAAATAGATTTTCAAAAATAGTTTTATAAAAATCATGAAGGATAGATCTATAAACAATATTGTGAGATTTTATAAAATATATAAAAAATACTAAAACTATATTTATAGTATTTCATTTCCAATTAACTTTCTCGAATAAAGTGGGAGAAGTCTTGAAAATAAGGGAAACAACTCCATTATAGTTATATACCATTAGAAGTCAAAATTTGAATTTATAAAAACTACATGTTATAGTTTATAGGTTGTTCAAATGAAGAAAGATCAAAGGGGATGCATGATACCTAACCACTCATGTAATGGTTATTATTTTATAAGGATAAATATATAAAGGGAAAAAGAAAATAATTTTTATAAAATAAAATAAGAATACACATAATGTGAAGTGTTATGTGGAATTAATGCGAAATATGGATAGACATCACAAAATGATTCATTAGTGACACCAGATTAGGATAAATTGATGCAAGGAAATTCTCAAATATTTGAGTAAGAATGTGCATTTAATTATTATAATAAAAAAATATATCCACATAAGTAAATATTTGATGGAAATAAGGAAGCTGTGTAGTCTATGGAATCTTATGAAAAATAATTCAATAAAAAATTCATTAAGAGATAAAGCTAAAAAGTTAGGATGATCTTAGATGATAGAAAAATATTAACCATAATGATTACACTGAAGAAAAAGGAGAACTCATCCTTATTTACATATTTATTTTGTTTTAACTAACATGTAGGGTGTAGAGGCCTAAGTCTTCAGGACTGATAAAATTGGGATCAAATTTTATATTATGCTTCTTTTGAGGAGTAAAACGGTCATTTTACCCTAGTATATGATATCATATAATTTTTTGACCACTCCGTTATTCCTATAATAGGGTTTCTACACCAGTATATGGTTTTGGTGTAATTAGTATCTGTTTTAATTTTGGAGAAATATTTAATATTTAATTAATTAAATTTTAATTTTTTTGTGAGGTTTTGGGTGGTGATTTATTTTGAATAGAGAATAAGATTGAGATTTAGGATTATTGATTTAGCCTAGAATATGGGGATTTATCTAGGAGAGGTATAAACCTCCTCTAGGCTTTGGGACTTGGGACAAGTGTTAAATGTGAATTTAATTAATTAATTAATTAAATTAAGTAAAACACCCACCTATTTGGGGATTCCTAGGCATGTAAGTAGGGGGGATCTCCACTGTGCATAACAGCTAGTCTAGGAGGGGGTAGGAGTAAGGGATGACACTAGAGTTCATATATGGTAGAGATCAGAACTAGATCAAGGTGTAGTGTGTTCCGAGAGTGGATTTAGACCTGAAGCTTTGTCATTTATGGCATGAGTTAGGCCAATCATTGAGTTTTATGCTCTAATCCCCATAGAGTAATTGTTTTCAAGTTTTAGAGCCCTATTATGTTTTATAAGGACCCCATGTGGGTCAATATGAACTAAATTAGGGGAAAATAGGTGTTTCAAGAGGTTTGCAGGGGTTTCCCATTTAGAAACCTTAACTACATGACATGTAGTCTTATGAATACATGTACTGTGTTCTACCCGTGTGAGGAAGATGAATGTTTTGGATGTAAACACTACTTACTTTAAGTACACACTATGTAGAAGAACATGGATAAGTACCTAGACATGTGGTAGAGTAAATGAGAAGATGAAGTTTGAGAAAGCACATGATGTGTACTATGGGTACACACAGGGTAGTAGGACCTTGCCATGTGGCCTTGTACATGGAAAGAAACCCCATGTCAGGGGTACATGGTCATGTAGTAGTACACAGGAAAACCATATGTATTCCTTGTACGTGTATTAGTTCATGGAAAGAGCCCATGTATGCTCTGGACATGTAGAATCACATTTACTTCATTAGATTTTATAGTACACACCATGTACTCAGAAGTAAACATGTTGTAATTTTTCTAGCAATGGGGTTTTGGGTGTTTTGAGCCTTAGAGTTAGAATTTGACTTGTGAGTATCCCATTCCAAGTCTTTTTACATGTATATCATGATGGTGGAATCCTTTTATCATTTACAGGCTTCATGGATTTTTTCCACCAAAATATTATAGTTGGAGGATTTACTTGAGGTTTTAATTTTGAATCCTTTAGTAGGTTGGGTTATAATTTATGAGTCCCGAGTGAGGGTGGTGAACACAATGATTGGAATTGACTAATAATTCCATGGTGATATATTTCATGTTTCTTAGATGTATCTAAGAAGGTGGAATCATGTAATATATTTGGATATATCTTAGTTTTTCTCTATTTATTGACACCAGTTACTCGAGGATAGAGCAGTTGAGGTTTAAATAATTTTTTTGAGGAATAGAGTGTTTGGATCCTTCTAGTTTGGTTGAAACCATAGGATAGTAGTTACATATGGATGTTGTTCTGATTTTAAGTTGAGTTTTATGGGAACTTGAGGATTCCCCTTATGGTATGGTTCTTGATTAAGGGAACTTTTGATGTTTTAATCAGCTGTTAAAAATGCCAGTGAGGCATGATGTTTCTTTTGGATACTTGTTTTGGCACGTTTTTTATTATGGGTTAGTTGGTGGACATTGAAGGATGCATGAGGATGTTTCTCATGAGGATCATGGACTGATTCCTTGAATTAGGTGGATAAACCCTTTGTAGTGTGTCCTACTATTGTTGTGGACTTTGGGAAATTTTACATTCGTTTAACAAGATTGAGTGTTCAGTGAGACCATGCAACATTTTCTATTAGTTGTAGATTTTAATAACTAATTTAACTAGTGAGGTTGTTGAGATATGGTTGCGATACCACTTTTAGAGCCCGATTTACTAGTAAGTGATGTGAGGGCTAAGAGGGATAGATAGAAGATCCATAATTATGGTTTCAGATACCCATAATTGAAAATTTTATACAATACACTACATATAATTAGTCATAGTTTGTTTATGGTTTTATTACCTAACCAAGGTTCCAAGATTGTTTTTTAAAATTGTTGATTATAGTGGATCTGATATTCGATGTATATAGTTAGATTATGGATCGATTATTTGGTCATTGATAGTATACTATATCGATTAGGTGTCATACTGAGGGTCTAGACATAGATAAGTTACTTTTTTGTTTATGTTCTAGAACAGTTCTCTAGGAAATAATGGTATACTCATTGGGATGGAGGTGGAACGATGTTTCACATCTGTGGTTTAGGTGATGGACTAATACTCCGGGTACTAGTGGATAATTTATTGTTTAGGTGTTGGAATGATTCTCTAGTCATGATTGATTTGATATATGATTTAGGTATTGGAAAAATTATCCATACACTATTGTTTATGATACATAGGTTGGATGATGGACCAATGCTCTGGGGTTTTGTGGTACTTTTGTGAAGTAACTGAAAAAATGTGTCTAGCTACGATTCATGGGATAATGATTGGGGTGGTGAGGACATGGTAAGGGTTGCATTAGATTAGTTTCCAAAATAACAGGTCTGTTATTGTATGGGTAACCAATATCATCAGGTTTAGTCGTGAATACAAAGGATATAGTGATCACATGTCAATTATGATGAACGATCATTGAGACATGATCAGGGATACTATGATGTTGGCCGAAGAAGGTATGGTCGATAGATGTCTTGGATCAAAGGATCACCTACAGTTTTATTTTTATTTATGTTTTGTCTAGGCTAAGCATATTTCATGATCATGATCTTATAGAAGTGGGTTATAGGTTCACCATTGGGGGTGGGAAACTAAGATTTATTTCTCACCCCCTATACATGGACCTCAGTGATCATTTAGACCTTATGTATGCTTTCCAGTTGATCATGAATTCATGATGGGTAGGGAAATGGACCGGGGTTGCATGATTGAGAAGGTTTCTCATACAATGTATGATGATCTGGTTGGAGTAACTCGACAGGGTACTGAGACTAGTTAAGTGATGTGTCTTGGAGTTGGAATTAGTGCCTGATTTAGTAAATTTTTAGTTGTTTATATTGAATATGTGGTTAGTCTAGTGAGAAATTAATGTTTTATGTATGTCATGGTTATTCAAGGCCTTAATGTATTTTATTTAATTAAAAAATTCTTCTATTTTAGTTTAAATATTCATTCCATGTACTCTTATTTGTATGATGTTTGGTTATTTACTTCTGGTTTTGTACACTGATATGGGGGTATATTCTCCTCACAATTCCACCTTATACCCCTTATTCTAGTTGGTATCATATGGAATATAAGGAGGAAAACTTTAGGACTTATGGAGAACCATTTTAGGGCATCAGTTTAGTGGAATCTTTTTTGGGGTGTTACAAAGTGGCATTAGAGGAGTTACTTTCTTATTATTTTACTATTTAGTGTTTGGTATACAGGAGATATAAGAATGTTTAAAGCATGAGATGGGTGTCGGGAGTGTGAATTGTGAACACATATCCCAGTAGGATTTATAGGTTACAAGGCCTAGGATTGATGTTCTTGGTTTTTGAAGGTATGGCTGTGTATGATTTTTACCTTGGGTGATGCACAAGGTCTTTGGATGTGATGATTTTTTATTTATTTCCATATCAAAGATATTTACAATAGGTTAGTGATCAATTTTGACTATTTTACTGTAGAGGCAATGGGTTTCTCATGAATCATGTTAGGCACATAGAATCTATATGTTATAATACTTCTAATTAGTGATTTTAAAGATTTAATGATGATGAAAGGTACTGTGGACCTTCTGTGAGACACTCGATGATGAGGATGTTGATGCCGACCTCATTCACCTTCGGTGTAGTGACCCTATTGGTCCATATGGTATAGGTATATAAACATTGGAACCTTATATGAGGTTTTTGTTCAAGGTTAGTTATGCAATCTAATCCTCTAGGGAGAAGTCTGATTCATGGACGCTCTAAGGGGAAAAGTACAGTGGTTGTAGGCGGTTGGTTTGGCTCATGATGAATTTTATATATGTGACCCTAGAGATGGGTGTTTTGACATGTCGACATTGTGTGATATTTGGACATGAGCACTTTTGATGATCCGAGAGTTGAGGCCTTCAATGAGTTGGTATAGACCTAGGTGGTTGGACATAGTGGCTAGATGTGATACTTGATCAGTAGGTCTTGGTGAGAGTTCCTAGTAACCTTTTGGACATGACTCTAGATTAGGGAGTTAGCTCCATTTGACTTTCAAGGGTTACCTATGAGAGGGTTCAACCAATTTTTGTGTGATTTTTGGTGCATGAGGTACATATGGATTCTTTGTAATTTTGATAATGATTCACAAAGGGTGATGCCTAGTATGGGGTTTAGGCATTTTGGAAACCTTTTGTTTGAGAGGTAGAAATTTTGTGTTAATGCTTCATACTTGTGGATATTTCAAGAGGTAAAGTTTTGTTCACGTGACTAACTGAGTAATAGTTGTGAAGATAGGTTGTTCCTAGTGGTATCATAGGGAAGAACTGGTAGGGTTCCTAACCTGGTCTGCTTTGTATGCATCCTTTGGAATATGGAGATAGTATGAATAAAATCAGTTGGAATTTTGAACAACGCTATGGTTTTGTGTGAAAGTGAAATTAGTTTTGTCTTGATGAGTTTCCTTTAGTATAAGAAGGAATAAAGGGTGCCCTTCGTTAGGTGAGACTAGCATACAGGGTAGGCATGGCTAGTGGACGAGGCTTATGATCTAAGTTTTCATGAAATACGACTCTTTGGAGTTGGAATTAGGTTCTGTGGTTTGGTTACAAAAGAACGTATATCAGTTAAGAATTAATGGGATGTTGGGGACATAAGATATGGTGACACACTATGTTGTTTCACTAGTGGATCAACCATTAAAGGTGTATATTCTAGTGATGCTTGAGCTGAGAAGGAAACCATCAGTTGGTTGAGAACCAATGTCTATGTGATGAGATACTTGTGGGCATGGTGACATGAGGTCCTCATGATAGAAATGTGATAATCCATGAATGGATGATCTTGTTGTGGTATTAATCAATGAAATATTAGTTTAATCCCAATATAGAGAAGACTAAGATTAATATCTTTAAATCATCCTCAATATTCTGAGAGAGTATTGGATATATACCTAGCTATCTAAATGTTTATTTTGGTTTGATAAGTTTTCTCCTGATAGGTTGTGCTCATGGAGAGGTGTATGTGAATCCGTATAGTGAGAAGTTAACCATAAAAAATTAGTGAGTGAGGTCCTCATGATGGACCATATGTCTATGAATTTCATGAGTATTGTCCTTGGATATTGGGGATGAGAGATTGTTAATGTTACATTTTGTCACTCTGGTGGGAGAGAGATTGCAATGTCTAATTACAACATTTGGCTGTGATTTGGGAATGTGCCATAAAGATGGTGTTTAGTTGTGAGATGATAGTAAGGATAAACCATTTATGGGGATTATCAGATCATATGTGGTAACATTATCCTCGTTCAGTTAATGTTGAGGATGTAGTGGGAACCACATCAAGCAGGCCAGTGGAATTCTATGGTTGTGTTTTTATAGATTAATTTGATGGTGGGGAGAAATATGATATTGGGGATGAGTTTTGAATTATTTTGTTATGTCTCTAGATATATAGGTTCATTGATGAACTTTCTGATTGTTTTTTGAAGGAGGAAAATGGTGGATTCGACTTGGATGGGTTGTATGCCTTATCTTTGGATTTTTGAAGAGAAAATCGATTGGCGTCTTTGAGTAGAACACAATGAGTTTATAACGTTTTGATGAATAAGGTGGTTTGAGATGTGTGATTGTAATAACACTAAGTATTATTCATGATGAGAAGTTTTATAGTGGAGAGGTTGTAGAGACCCAAGTTTTCAAGATAGAGAAATTTTGCAAAAATTTAAATTTTTACTATCAGGTGCTCATGAGGGGTAAAATTTTCATTTTACCCTATTATAAGATCTTAGATAATTTTTTTGACCACTTCACTGGTCTCATAAAAGGGTTCTTACCCTAGGAAATATGTTTGGTGGAAGTTCACGACATTTGAGTTTTGGTGAAATATTTTATGTTTAATTAATTAAAAATAAATTATTTGTGTGAATTCAGATGGTGATATATATTGAACTTAGTGTCATATTAATATTATAGCTTTTTGGTTGAGTACAGAATATGGGGTTTTTTATATGCAAGGTATAATCCTGTTTTGGGATAAGCAAGGTATAAACCCGCTTCGGGTTCCTGGACTCGGGATAGGTTTTAAATGGGAACTTAATTAATTAATTAATTAATTAACTAACTAATTATATTAGCTAAAACATCCCCCCATTTTGGGATTCCTATGAATGGTATAAGGGGGTATCCTACCTTGTATTTGATGTCTAGTCCAAGATAGGGAGGATAAAGAGATTCCATCATACTTCATCCATGGTGGAGATTGGGACCAAATCGAGGTGTAGTGGCTTTTGAGAGTGGATTTTGACCTGAAGTTTCGGCGTTTATGCCACAAGTGTAAGAACATGTTTTATTCTTGAAACATAAAATATTTTTTATTCCATAAATATTGTGTTTAAATGCTTAATTATGACCTAATGTGATTACCCCTTGATGTCACATAGGTATCAGGGGGGTCTGGGGCTTTTTTGGATCCCAAAACCCACTTTTTTGAAAAAATAAGGTAGGCCGCACAGTTTGTAGAAACCATATAGGGAAGGCCGTACGGTAACTAATCACCATGTGAGGATTTAAAGTTGAATTATATAAGTCACATGGTTTGCGGAAATCCTTTGAATATAGTTGAAAACCCATACAGGAGCCTATGTTGTTTTTGATAGTGGGCTAAGACACAATTTGTGCTTGATTAGGAAAACCATGTGCACTAACCATGTGAGGTTCCCCTCTTTACAGTAATGGGTACATGGTTGGGACACATTTTGTCAAACTGTGTAGAAAAATAGTGAGGCATAGTATATTGGGTGAAATGTCAAAATCTCTCTTAATTAATGTTATAACACAAACCTAATCTTTCTATTCTGGTCCGTTGGTTGAACCTTCAACATGAGAGCTCCTCCTTGAAGCCAAATCATAGCTTTTGATCCCTATTCTCTTTGTGATCTAAGAATCGAGCATCATTCATCTGGTTAGATCTTCACTGGTGATTAATTTATTTATTTTATACTATTCTTCATTCTTCTTGGTATTGACGGTTCTATTTAGGTTCTATCTAACATGCCCTATTTTCAAGGTTTTTATGCATTCTTTTTTTATTCTAATACAAGACAAATCAGGAGTTGATATTTGATGAGCACCTACTATAGACCTAATGTAGGTGGTTTCATTTATTTCCCTCAATTTTGTGGTGTTAATATATATGAAGTTGTGTCAAAATCCCATTTTTATGAGTGACACCCTTGAAATGGAGTTTAATCCTTATTTAAAATGGATAGGTATGACCTATGTAATTAATGAGACCAATTGATATTGATTAATGGTTATGAACCATGAATTGGAACCACCCCATGGGTTAGTGGTTAATTAATTGGACCATGATGGGTGGCGTATAAACTAGGTTACATTTTAGGTATGTTGTTTACCCCATACCATGAGATGTTAAATGATGAAATATTAATTTTAAATTGAATTTATTATGAAAGGTAATGAATGACCATTTCCCTAGGCTATGTCCATGTATTTTCTTGATTAAGCATGATTTTCATTTTTATAATGAAATTCCCATGTGGTATAATTATGAGGCTAATACTTCTAATCTTATCCCATGTTAGATTCCACCTTCTAAGGCGTGGTTTAAATGAAATGAACACAGTGAAAAACCATTGAAATAAATAAATTATATTGAATGAATGCTTGTTATATGTATAGGGTGATATATGGATTCTCATGAAAATTCCATGGATGGAATCATTTGGTTATTACTCTACCTATTCTTGAGTGATACTTGGACTCCATAGTGTAGTGCCACACACATACTTAGAGGATTGACGGTTATATACTCGAGTGATACTTGAACTCCTTATGGATTTCCAAGGATGGAATTATAGGGCCTATTATCTATATTTCTGAGTGATACTTAGTATCCTTATATATTTATGAGGATGGAATCATAGGAATTATTCTCTATATACCCAAGTGATACTTGGAATACTTATGGGGTTTTAAGGATGAAATCAGAGGGTAGTTGAATATATATTCCATGAGTGACACTTGGGCTCCCTTAGTGGACCACCAAGGATAGAATCATTGAGCGATGATGTTATATGATTCCTAGATAGATGATAAGTTTCCAATTATGAATGGCTAGGATGAGATTATAGGGTGTTTGGTTCATGATATTCTAGAACAATACATGAATTCCAAATAAATAATTCCGTGGATGATCTTAGGTTCTTAATTGAATAATTAATGAAGTGTTTTAAATTATGCATATACTATGGAAATAAACATTATCAGATTCAGTCAGAGACTTATACCATATTTATGGACTTGTTAGGAACCTCTCATTCACATCCTTATGGGGTATTCTGAGCTATGTTGCAAGTCATAATAATTTTAGTAAATGATATTGATTAATTAAATGAAACTTGATTATAATTCAATACAGGTCTGACTGTTTATTTAAAGACTTATGGATAAGGCTAAAGCAGGTAGTAGAGGATGGGTGTACATGGGAACCCAAACCTTTAAGGGATGTTTACTTTCCTTACTTACTTTGTATATTCTATTACTTCTTATGAACTGTTATTATTATATAATTACTGGCTGGATGGAATTAGACACCGTTGGTGTTAGCCTACTGGTATTTTATCACACACCCTACTTAGGATTCATTTGGTAACTGAGAAGATTATATTACTATAGGTATGGATAAGGTAAATAACCATGCTATAGGGTTCTGCCTACTTATTAGGATCAGATGATCACAAGACCAAGCTGAGGCTTGAGAAGCTAGCTGGGATAATTTTTTGACTTTTTGGTATTTTGTTAGCTATATTGTACAACTACCATGTATACCTATTTTGGATGCTTTGTAGATTCATGAAATGATCATAATTGTATATTATATTACCTATGGATTTATTTATATATACAGTCTTCTGGATGATTATCTGGTTTATGTTGTTGTATCTTCTTCCACTATTGATTTGTATGATTTCTAATACTGTGTTACACCATGTTAAGAGGGTATAGTCTCCCCACAGACACACCCTGGGTAGTCACCTCTAGTTGGAAGACTCTAGAGTTCAAGGAGACGTGCTTGAGGCCATGTGGCCAACCAGGATTGAGGCACTGATGAGTTGCATCCAGGCCCGAGATGTTACAAAGTGGTATTAGAGATATTATTTTCCGATTTTTCTTATTATTTGTGAAATAATAGATAGGGATAGGAAGATATTGGAATTTTTTAATGGTTTGTGCCTATTAGTAGTTTACCCATGTAAATGAAAATTCCAAAATGCCTCAGATAAAAATTAATGTTTTCTAGATTTTGACTATTACAGTTGATTTGATTCCACCATTGGATGATGCAATAGAATTGTGATATTATCATTGATATGATTATGGGTTCTATATTTTTGTAACCTGATGAGATGAGGGTATTCCATCTCATGCATCATTTTGGGTACTTTATAGGAAGCACATTCCATGAATCATGCCATGCCATATATGATACATTACTTGTTAGCTTGATGTTGTGATATATTCCATGATAGATATACCTACTATTGTGATATAAATTTTGTGTAGGGAATTAAAAATCATGGTTGGTACTTAGTGTGCCTACCATAACCTAGGTCGTGTTTTCCTGATTAGCCTATAATAGACAACCTATGCAGCTAGTTGTGAAACATTTTGTCATGGACCGTGAGTGGAATGGACTAGAATGTGTTTTATTTTAGATTATGTAGACATAATATTTTGGTTCGTAAAGAGTACATTCCCTTATGGATCAAAATTTGTATAACCATTTAGTTCAACAATTTAAAATGGAATTTTATATGAATTTGAAAATGAAATGGGAATTGAAATTTTATAGAAGATAACCTAGCTTAGAACTGGCCTTAGTAGTGGGAAGTAGGAGTATCCCTTTTTTATATGATCTATACGTCCCCTAGAATTGACTCAATGAGTAGGAATAAGGGTGTGATTCTTATATGGAAAGGATTTTACCTATAATATTTTAATATTTTCACTTTTATTTATTTTTGAATATTGATACGAGGCATGCACATAACAATTGTAGAGATATTTCAATGAGACGTCCTCCAGTCGCACGGTAGGAGGGTGGTGGAGACCATGCTCCGAAGGTGGTGGACATTGGGATACCAATAGATCATCCAGTAGTTCTAGATGAGGTACCAATGATTGTAACATTCTTAGGTGTTGATGAATAGTACCATGAAGGATTTATACATTTCATGCAGAACATTCAAGGAGCACCACGACCTACCTCAACTATGGAAAATTTGACATGTGAGTTATAGAAGTTGCATCCAACCATGTTTTTACGTGACAAAGGAACACCAGATGAAGAGTCATAGATAAATTCCATGCTTTCAATCTTCAATATTCTTGAGAAACCTCTCGAGAATTGGGTAAATATCAGTAATTTTATGCTACACGATTCTGACAAGAGATGGTGGGATGTCATTACTCAGATGGATCTTCATCGGGAGATGGATTGGAGGGATTTTTATGGACATATATGATTACATCTATCCTATGATGCTGAGGGAAGATAGAGCCTAAGATTTCATGAACTTAGAGCAAGGCGCATTTTTAGGTATGGATTATTTGGCCCTTTTTACATATCTTCAATGCTTCACACCTACCCTGATGGGTGATGAGTTATCTAAAGACAAGTGATTTGAGGATGGTCTCGGGTATGACATCTAATTGTAAGTGAATGTCTTTTGGCTGAATACCATTTATAGAATAGTGAATCAGGAACTTATCATAGATAGTAACTTGATAGAGGCTAGGGGTGTGATCCAAGGAATTTCAATACCCATATCTGGTGCTACATCGACCATTAAAAGGAATCATTATCTTGAGCTTCCAAGCTATGATATTAGTAGCTATATTACATACTCAGGTATCTACTTGAGGTGACATCAGTGCATTAGAATAAGAAATTCAAGACCTCTTTGCATGAGAGACCCAGTCCAGTACCGATCCTGTGGAAAGATTATCCATCTACAATTATTTTGCAGAACTATTCCTCTAACAATCAGTGAGAGATGGTCTACACCAAACTACACATGAAAGGGAAGGGTTAATATCTTCTCATCAGGTAGGGATGTGGAGTGTATCCAACCAACCAGGTTGAGGTGGTGGTTGTGGCCATGGTAGTCAGAACCCAGATTTATAGTGATAGTAGATATAATCTTCTTAGGGTTTCTAGACTATATCATAGGGACCTAGATCAGGCCAGATATTAATAGTTCAATTGACACACGAGGAGAAGAATCCTTGACATTCTATCATGAGAGGAACTATTCTAGTTACCTCTACTTTAGAATCTTCTCTTTTCGATACATGAGCTTCTCATAGATTTATATCTATGCACATTGTGAATATCCTTGGGATCAACATTTAGTGTTTTTAAGGAATTATGATGCTTGATAATTTTTGGGGGATTTTAAGGGGGGATGTACGTCAGTGTAGGGAGTCCCCCCTTGAGATTAGTGGGTGTTACTTTGTATGGAATGTATTTTTACTTGAGATGATAGGTATTGACATCATTATTAGGATGGAATGATTATTTCCCTTTCACGATTTAATTGATTTCTACATCATAGGGCGACTTTCACATCACTAGAGGGAGGCGAGTTTATTCAAAATGGTGAATGAGATTTACAAGTAAGACAGACTGGAACCAAGAATCATGGGATGAGTGGGATAAAGACCTAGATTGTGAGTTTATATCTGGATGATTAGGGAACACCTCAGGTATATTTATCACAAGGGGTTGATATATTTCAAAAATGTTTTCCTGGAACACTTTTCAAGATTACCTATAGTGAGAGAGGTAAAGTTATCAATCGAGCCATTTCTAAGAGTTGAATAGGTATCCATTCATAATTATAGGATGGCTACTACTAAGATGAAGGATCTTAAGAAGCGACTAGATGATTTAGAGTCAAAGGGGTTTATCTGACCCAATAATTATTCATGGGGTTCACCATTCCTTTTTTTGAGAAAGGTGTATAATACCCTTATACTGTGTGTGGATTATCCGAAATTGAAACAACTGATAGTTAAGAACCAATATCCTCAACCATGGATAGATGATCTCTTTGACCAGCTCTGAGTAGATCAGGTATTCTAATTTTTTTTTGAGATCGGGTTATCATCAGGTCCATGTTAGACCATTATACATAACTTGAAAAACCATTCATAGTAGGTATGATCTGCATGAGTATCTGGTTATTCCATTTGGTTTCATGAATGCACCAAAAGTTTTTTTGGAACTGATGAACTAAGTTTTAAATCCTTATCTGGATTTTTTTGGCATGGTATTAGTGGATGATGAAGGTCCTAGGGTCACAGTAGAAGCCAATGGTCTCGGTATTTTAAAAGTTTTCATTACCGAAGGGAAAGAACTTGTCATCTACAATGATATGAGCCTTGATATGATCCAAATATCTCATGTAAATTAAAAAGATCACAAAATCATAAATTAAAAAATAACTTTTCATATCTAAAGCCACGCTCTACATCTACTTGTCACTTTCGATCACTGCTTGGAGGATCTATAGCAGGATCCCTATAGATCATCCAAATTTAATTCACAAATCTTCTAGAGCTTCGATCATTGAATTCTGGGTGCCGACATGGATACCCAATGATGCCTTTGACACCCCGATGATCACCACATCGATGTGCCTTCAATGAAAGAGGGGGAACTCAATTTGATCATTTAGATAAAGATATTATCTCTCTAAAAATTAGGAGACAAAAGAGGGGATTTTGAAACTCACCTTGAATAGTACATAGTGTGAGCGCCTCTCTTTCCCTTTATAGTGGATGTATGAAATACCCAGTAGGGTTCCCCATCCCCCATTTATTAAATGACAACAAAATAAATAATTAGGTTGAACTAAACTATGTAAATATTATTTATTATTTTTATCACATAGTTATTATATATATATAATATATTACCTAATAAACCTGAGTCATTATATCAACTTTTAAATTCCCCCTTAATGTTAAATGAACCTTGAGTATTAAAATATTATTCATTCAATTAATATTATTCCTAGTATTTACTTAACTTGAAAATACTTTTAATAAATAAAGTCAACACCATTGTTCTTTACATGAATAATATTGAATTTATTTATTTATCGGTGATTGATAACTTAAAAAACACTCTGACTCCATGGTGGGACCCACCATATCTGATATACCTATTCAACTAGATATGGTAGATTATTGAATACTCTATTGTGTGTTACCCTCTATGACATTATCTCGATAGAAGTGAATAAAATCCATAGATGAAGAGTGGTGTCTAGAAATACATCAAGGCACATAGATAATAGGATAGTCAAAGCAATGATAACTATCCTTTGAACATGTACTGTGTACTATAACCCTTTGTCTTTAGATATCTTATAATACAGGATGCACAATTATGTCATCACCCTTTTATTTATTTATTATTTATTGATCTAATTGGATGGATTTATCTTTTAACTACCTTGGTCAAGGATTTATGAAGGTACAACCATGTTGATCAAAAAGGCCTGAGATATATTACTTCCTTAACCTGAAAGTGAAAAATCATTTCCTGACCATTCATCTAATGTCATACCACTAATGATGCACCCAACACAAGATACCTCACCACAATTTCATTATCATTGTTTTTTCCTTGCATCAAAGTATGAAATAAAATGTCACACATTAATAAGGATCTCAAGTCTAGAGACCAATACATATGTCTCTATATAGGAACAACCAGTGACACCTGAAACATGTGGTGTTCCTATAGGTGGATCTATCATTATGATCTCACTACTAGAGATAAGTAAGTGTGACCTTCATGAGAATAATGTTCAATGTTTTTGGTCCCCCAACTCCTAATAATCAAACATCCATTGTGTCTCGTCAGTAAGATTTATATATACCTAGATTAATGTCATGGTATCTTGAGGTTCTCATTATAGTTCGGGATTTTCTATAACCTTTGGATATGATAATTAATCATTGGACATTACCATTAAGTAGTGGATATAGAAATATCTACAGTATAATAGTAAGAAAACATCATGTATATCTAACTATATACATGATATGGAAATCAAAATTACTGCATAGTTGGGTTTAGGGAACCCGCTATTACAACAGATGATATCTTGGTGTATCCTCACACTCGACAAGATCATGTCGAACATATTGAGGTCATATTGGATACAGTGAGAGAAAATCAGTTTTATGCTCATATCTCTAAGCTCCACTTCTAGATGGATCAGAATCACTTCTTGGGTCACATTATCTTAAAGATAGGAGTATCAGTTGACCTAGAGAAGGTGAGAGCTATAGTTTCATGGTTGCATCCAAATAATGACATTGATATACAGAGCATCTTGGGGATGGATGGATATTACTAGAATTTCATATAGGACTTTTCATGCAAAAAAATCATTATTCATGGTGTTTACTAAGAAGGGTGTGAATTTTTTATGGTTAGATACCTATGAGGTAGCCCGATGGGAGTTGAAAGGGAGATTGAATTCTATGTCGATACATATTTTTCCAAAGAGAGGTAGGAGTAACATTGTTTACTGTGATACATTAGGTTTCAGGATAGGATTAGTTCTTATACAGGGTATAGATTCATGGAATATGTGTATCAGTAGCTAAGGTCACACGAGAGGAATTACCAGACGCACAACCTTGAGTTAGATGTAGTTGTTCATCTATTGCACTATTGGAGACATTACTTACATGGAGATAGTTTTGTGGTGTTCACAGACCACGAAATCATCAAGTACATATTAACATAGCATGATCTAAATATGAGGTAGAGAATATGGGTTGAATACCTACAGTCTTTTGACTTAGAGATTACCTACAAACCCGGGAAGGGAAATGCAGTGGTTGATGCACTGAGCAAGACCACTAGATATAGGAAGTCTGAGAGGTCAGTGGTGAGTGGAGGATTATATATTTGTTCTTGGAGATGCACTTGGAGGTGTAGGAAAATGAGGGGAAGAATTTTATTTCATCCATATCTCTAACCTGTACCCTTATGGATAGAGTGAGGATGGGGGTGCTATCAGATATTGAGGGCCTAGTCTTACGGGAGAGTGTTCCAGGTGAGGATTCTCCTACTATTTTTTCTATATGAGATGATGAAAATCTGTATATAGATGGATGTGTATGGGTTTTAGGAGACATGCATGAAGAGATTATGTGAGACTTACATGATTTGTCTTGGGAAGTGCATCCTGGAGACACCAATATGTCTCATTATTTCCATCACCAATACCAGTGGAGGGGAATGAAAAAAATTGTAGTTGGTTTTGTCATGAGATATTCCACCTGTCAGTATGTGAAGGTGGAACACTAGTGACTAGTCAGACTTTTACAACATCTTCCCATTATTGAGTGGAAATGGGATGACATTATGTTGGATTTCATGACAGGTTTACTGCGTTTTCCTCAAGGTATCGATGCCTTTTGGGTTGTTGTTGACATAAAAAATATGGTGTATCATTTCTTACATATCAAGGAAACCTTTTTAGTAGAATATCTTAGGAGGTTGTATATCCATGAGATAGTAAAAATTCATGAGGTCCCTTAAACAATCATTTCAGATAGGGATTCTTTGTTCACTTTATAGTTCTATCATAGGTTTTAGAGGGAATTGGGTACATAGGTTCTTCTGAGTATAGTATTCCACCCTGAGATAGATGGTCAGTCAGAGAAGACAATATAGATGATCGAGGACATGATGTGGGAATTAATCATGGATTATGGGGGATCTTGGGAGAGGAACATACCCTTGGTTAAATTATCTTAAAAAATAGCTTTTAAAATATTTTAAAGATGGGGTCTTATGAGTATTTATATGATAGGCCATGATGATCACCCATTTGTTGGTTATAGGTAGGAGATGAAGCTATTCTTAGACCTTATCTCGTATAAGAGACTATAGAGTAGGTTCGATTGAATCGGTAGTGGATGGCTACTACACAGTCTTGATAGAAATCTTATTTCAATAACCACATACGACCTCTAGATTTCAAGGTTAGGGATCATGAATTTTTATGTGTCTCACTAATTCTGGTACGTAGAAGGATCTGGGAATAGGGTAATCTTTCACCATGATATATTGAGCCTTTCAAGATTCGGGAGAGAGTTAGGCTGGTAGCCTATCAATTGAAGTTACCTCAGAGGTATCAAGACATTAAAAATGTCTTCCATGAATCTTAGTTATTCATTTATCTTTCAGTACCTTCCCATACTTTAAAACATGAGGAGGTTGAGTTACAGGTAGATGAATCCTTTAAGGAGCATCATATTTTTATTGGGGATTATAGCATAAAGGATATCTAAGGCTAGTTAGTTTATCTAGTATGGGTGATATGGAAGCACAACCATGTATTGGATGAGACCTAGGAGAGGGAAGCTAACATATGTTCTTAGTGGATGAAGATACTCTAAGGTGATTCTTGACCACCATTGAGAGGGAAATTCAAGGACAAATTGCTTTAATGGGGGATGTTTGTAAGAACTCAATTGTTTATTGTTGTAAAAAATATTTTTATTTAAATAAAATTTCGGGTTTAAATGATTTATTATGGCCTTATGTGACTACCCTTTGAGTTAATGGAAGTATCATAGGTGTCCATGGAATGTTCGAATCCAAGATCCCATCTTTTTGGAAAAATAAGGTAGGCCGCACGATTAGTAGAAACCATACAGGGAAGGTTTCATGGTTACTAATAATCATGTGAGGCTAGAGAGTGGAGTGTTACAGGTTTCAAAATTTGAGGAAACTATAAAAATGGAGGTTCACAACCATGCAGGAGCCTATTCAGTTATTGATATTGGTATGAGACACAATTTTATCATAGTTAGAAAAATTGTGTACACTAATTGGGTGAGGTTCCCCTCAGTATAGAAGTGGGTGCACAGTTGGTGCATAGTTTGGATAACCGTGTGACCAAACCATGTGGCCTAATATTTTGGGTGAAATTAAAAAATCTCCCTTAATTAATTCTATAACCCAATAATATTTTTTATATTCTCTCCCATTGGAAGAACCTTAAGCTTTATAGCTCCTCCTTAAATCTAAATCATAGCTTTTGATCTCTCTCCTCTATCTGATCTCAGAATTAAGCATCTTGTTGGATCAATGTAGGTAAGTGATCAATTGATTTTTTCCATTCTTAATTATTCTTTGTATCATCTCCACTATTTATGTGCAAGCTTATATGCCTTATTTTTATGGTTTTCATTCTTTCATTGTTTTGATTCCGTTCTAAGGTGAATAGGGAGTTGATACGGGATGAGAACTCCACTATGGACCAATGATAGTTGGCCTCATGATTTTACCTCAATGTTTAGGTGTTTATATATATATATATATAT
This sequence comes from Viscum album, assembly GCA_963277665.1. Lineage (NCBI taxonomy): Eukaryota > Viridiplantae > Streptophyta > Magnoliopsida > Santalales > Viscaceae > Viscum > Viscum album. Next base: position 685,476,513 of record OY728159.1, on the reverse strand, counting down.
TTCCATGAACCCGTTTTTCTGTGAGACGCTCTTGAAATGTAATTTAATCCTTATATAAAATGGACAGGTATGACCTATGTAATTAATGAGACCTTTGGATAATGATTAAATGTTGTGAAACTTGAATTGGAACCACCCCTTGGGTTAGGTTTTAATTAATTGGACCACCATGGGTGGCATAAGAACTTTGTTACCTTTTAGGTTTTTTATTTACCCCTTACCATGGGATGTTAAATGATGAAATGTAAATTATAAATTTAATTTATTAAGAAATGGAATGGGTGACCATGTCACTAGTATATGGATAATTATTTTCTTGATTAAGCATGGGATTAATTTTTATAATAAAATTACCACATGAGATAATTATGAGGCTAAGATTTCTAAGACTAGCCCATGTCTGATTCCACTTTATGAGGTGAGGTTTAAATGAAATGAACATGGTGATTACCTTTGAAATAATTAAATGATATTGAATGATTTTTTATATTCCTTGGGCGATATATGATTTCTCATATGAACACCATGGATAGACTCATTTGGTTGTTGTTATACTTATGCCCAAGTGATACTTGAAATACTTAGTGGACTACCATGTATGGACTTAAAGGTTGGAATGTTATATTCCAGAGTGATACTTGGACTCCATATGGATTTCCAATGATGGAATCAGAGGTTTGATTCTCTATACTCTTGACTGATACTTGGACTCCTTGTAGATTTCCAAGGAAGGACTCAGAGGGATGATTCTATATATTCCCGAGTGATACTTGGAATCCTTATGGTTTTTAAAGGATGGAATTAGAGGGAACTGGAATATATATGCCATGGGTGACACTTGGGCTCCCTTAGCGAACTACCAAGGATAGAATTAGTGAGTGATGATGTTATTCCACACATAGAGTGATACTAGAATTCCAATTAGGAATACCTAGGATGAGCTTTTAGGGTGTTTGGTTCATGATATTTCTGATGTGATACATGGATTCGAAATAAGTAATTCCATGTATGGGATCAAGTTCCTAATTGAATAATTAATTTAATGATTTACATGATGCATATTCCAGCATAAAGCATAAGCTTTGATTCGGTCATAGAATTACACCATATTGATGGCCTTATTAAGAAACTCTTGTTCACATACTTATGTTGATTATCAATTATGTGCCAGGTCTTGATAATTTTATTAAATGATACAGATTAATTTAAAGAAACTTTATTATAAATTGATAAATGTATGAATATTTATTTAGAGAATTTTGGCTAATGTCAAACTAGGTAGTAGAGGAAGATTGTCCATGGGAACCTAGACCTTTAAGGGTTGTTTACTTTTAGTACTTAATTTTAATATTATAATACTGTATATATATTGTTATTATTATATATTTATTTATTGGATGGAATTGGACATCGTTGGTGGGTGCCTACTTGGATTTTATTTCACACCCTACTCAGGCTGCCTTTCGTACACAAGAAGATTATATGACTTAAGGTATGAATAAGGGAAATAACCCTACTATAGGTTTTTTATTTTTACTTAGGTGAATAGGAGACATGATAAATCTGAGTTCTGAGATGCTAACTGGGATAGTTTTTTGGTCTTTTTGGTTTCAAGAACACACACCCTATATTCCTTACATTCGAGGAATATTTACTTTTTATAAGTACACACCATGTACTTAATGTAAAAATTAGGTAGTATTACATGGATACGTGGTATAGTAAATGGGAAGTGAATGTTTTAGAATGTACACACAGTGTAATATCGGTACACACCATGTATTAGGACATGGACATGTGTCCATGTACTTAGGTAGATACCCAAGCAAGGGGTGCATATTCATGTAGTAATACACAGGAAAATCCCATGTAACCCATGGACATGTAGTAGTAAACATTCATACCCCATGTCTACTATAGACATGTAAAAGTAAACTACCAGTGGTATATTTGAGAGTATATGCAATTTACACTTCCAAAAAGTTTTTTTGGGTTTTTTGTGCCTTTGAGTCAAAATTAGACTTATGAGTAGTCCATTTTGAGTGTTTTTACATATAGATCATGATGGTGGAATATATTCACCATTTATAGGATGTATGGATTTTTTTTTACTAAGATATTTTATAAGGTGGATTCCCCAAGTTTTGGATTCATAATTCTTTAGTGGGTTGGGTTATGAGCTATGAGGCCCGAATGCGTGTGGTGATCTCAGTGATTTTATTGGACTAAGAATTCTATGATGATCTAATTTAGGTTTCTTAGATGGATCGTAGAAAGTGATATTGAGTAGTTTATATAGGGAGATCATGTTTTGTCCCTACATATAATGTTCAGTTACTCAGGGTTAGAGTAGTTGTGGTATAGATCCTATGTTTGTGGATCAGAGTGGTTGGAGCCTCTAGGATTGGTTAACACCATAGAATGGAAGTTATGGATAGGTGATATTACAGTGTTGATTTGAGTTTAAGGGACTCTTGAGGATTCCCCTTGTGGGATGATTCTTTATCATGTTAACTTTTTATGTTTTAGTCGGCTTGTTGAGAATTCTTACATGGCATGGTGTTGATTTTGGATGCCTTTATTGGTGCATTGTTAGTCAAGCACCAGTTGGAGGTCACTGAGGGAAACATAAGGATGTTTCTCATGATGGGATTATACTTAGTCCATATATGAGGTAGATGAACCACTCATAGGATAACCCTCTCTTATTATGTCTTTTGATCAATTTTACATTTGCGCGATATGCATTGGTGTTCAGCCACCCCTTGTTATGTTTTCTCTTGGTTGTGGATTTTGAGACTTGGTTTACACCTTTGGAGATATTTGTATATAGTTGGGTTTCCAGGTTTTGGATCCCATTTTACTATTAAGGGCTGAGAGATATGGATATATGATCCATAGTTATGATTTAAGATAACAATAATTAAGATTATGAGACAAGATTCTTCATATCGGTACTGATAGTTTGTTTATTACTTGAGTATTAGACAAAGCTTCTGGGAATGTCGTATGATATTACTGAGTATAATGTATGTGATTTTACATGTATGTGGATATATTTTAGACTAATATTTAAGGAATGGACAATATAATATATGGATTAGGTGTCAGACTAAGGCTCTAGAATCAGATAGTATACTTTTTTGTTTATATGTCGGATTGATGCTCTAGGAAATTATGGTATACCAGTGGGGATGGATCGTGGAATTAATCTCCAAATCCATGTTTTATGTTAGATATTGATGTTCCAAGTACTAATGTTTTATTTATGGATTACATGCTCAATTGATTCTCTAGGAATGATTGATTTGATATATGATTTAGGTACTTTATTAATGATCTAAGAACTATTGTTTATGATTAATGGGTTAGATATCAGACAAATTCTCTATTTTATATTGGTATTTTTGTGTGGTAACTATGAAATATGTTTCTAGGTACCGTTTATGAGAAAATTATTTGGTCTGTGAGGAAATGGTAAGGGTGGAATTAGAATAGTTTCCAAGATAATATGTCTATTATTGGATGGGTCACTGGTATCATTAGGTTTTCTTATGGCTACCATAGATATGGTTCCCATATGTTAATTGGGATTCAAAATCACTAAATAATTCTTAAATACACTCCATAATTGGTTGAATTAGGTTTGGTTGATCATGGTCTTGGAATTGAGGATTGAATGTGGTTTTATTTTAATTTATTTTCAGTTATGTTTCGGCTAGGCTGAGGATATTTCATGAGCATGAACTTATTGATGTAGGTTATTGCTTCACCATTGTGGGTGGCCTAGTATGATTTATTTATCACCCATTTATATTCACCTCAGTGTGAATTAAAACCTTATGTCTGCTTATAAGTTGAGAATAGTTGCATGATTGATAGGGTGAAGGCCCAGGGTTACATGATTGAGTGGGTTACTCATGTGAAGTTTGATGATCAGGCTGGAGAAACACTATAGGGCACTAGATATTGGGTAGGTGAAATGGATTAGAGTTGGAAGTAAAATTTTTATATTGTTTATTTTGTATATTTGGTTATCCTAGAGAGATATTTTTTTTGAATGATTATAATGCATGTTTGGAACTTTATTGTATTTCATTTCCTTACAGCATGATTCTATTTTAGTTTATTTATTCATTCCACATTATTTAATTTGTTTGATGTTTGGTTATTTACATGTAGTTTTGAACTATGATATGAGGGTATATTCTCTTTAGAGTTCCACCTTAGACCCATACTTTTAGTTAGCAACCTCTAGAGTATGAGGAGGAATGCTTTAGGTCTTGTGGTGAACCGGATCAAGGATCCAATTTAGTGTCATTTAAGATGGGATATTAAGAAGGTAATTAAAGAAAATAAATTATAGGGGATATTGATGAGATTTATAATCCATAAATTAAACAACAAGAACATTCAATCCTAGAGTTACTTTGATGAAAATACACCATGATGCAAAGATAAAGTGAGTGAATCACTTTAGAGGGAGAAACCATGAATAAGATCTGTAAAAAATTTCATCATACACTAAATATTTAATTTTTTATAACATTATAAAAACTTAAGATTAATGTATTCCAATCACACTTTCTAGTCATATTTTATTCTAATAATTTTATTTATAAATAGTGAATGTTGGTTGATGTGTTTGGTAAGATAAAGGGGAAGTTTTATCTATTTTTCACTTGAATTTTTTTGATTAATGTGTTGAGGTATGTATTGGATAGGTAATTTTTTAAAAATATATTTCAAAAGACCAAAAATAATAATAATGTTTTCACATTCAAGGTAATTTTTGGATAACATTAGTCACATTTTTTTTACTCTTATTTCCTACATTAGGATATCCCACATATCCTTAGAGTTGTCTAATTAAAGGATCATTAATTTGAAAACCATGTGGTATCAACCATCTATCACCAAGGGGATTATATAGTGACCCGAGCTTCTTATATATGTATATTACATCATTTTGGATGAATATTAATCAAATAAAAAAACACATGCTTGAGGAGTGTAATAGTTTAGTTCCTTTGGAAACATGGAACATAATATTCAAGTATAGTGAAAAATCTTCAATGTTTTCGAAAAATATCATACTCTTTAGAAATAATACTTAAAAAATTTCTTCATAACCTAGTAAAAGTAATCATAACAATGGGTGATCTTAGATTCTCGGTATGGGTAAATAAAGAAGATATATGAGAATAACATGAACATGAGGTTATTAAAATAATTGTATAACATTTGAAATCCATACCCTACATATCAAAGATCATAATCATGGGTCATAGAATAAATATTTTTAGTAAATAAGACATGAATCATAAGGTTATCAACATCATAATCCCTAAGAGCATAACATAGGTATAAGACTTGGAATTGTGGCATATGCATAAACATATGAAATGATTTCCATAGTAGTCAAGGATAACTACTAGGGATATCTTAGTAGAGTTGGTTCAATCCCGAAACCAACTTATTAGTCAAGGCTCACTACCAAAACCATATTAGTAGTCATGGTTCACTCCCAAGACCATATTAGTAGTAAAGGTTCACTCCCAGGACTATCTTAGTGGACATAGTCCCTTACTGAACCGAGTTTACTTCCCATTACATCCATGTCTATATCATGGGATACAAATATTTACCCAATGAATTAGAGAAATATATAGGTCTCATCCATATCATAATGAAATCATACATAAGTGTTCCGCAAGATAAATAAAAATTCATCATATCATGACCTATAAAAAGAGATGGGTTTCATAAACATCATATAATAACCCATGAAATTTTATGGGTATCATAACAATTTCATAACATCATGACCTATAGAAAAGATATAATTTTTATTATCATTTCATCATATATTAACCTATAAAAGGAATCAAGTTTCATAAGAATTTTATCATGGTATAACCAATGTAAGAGAAACAAGTTTCATAATGAAATTTTCATTTTAAAAATAAACCATTCAAATAAATAATAGTAATAATTTCCTTGGATCATATCTTAAGTAAATCATAATATATATAAAATCATGTCTTCTTATATGGAGGAGGATTTTGAAAGATCACTTGGAACATTTGTTAAGGAAAAAACCTCTTTAAAAATAATGTATTTTAAGACATAAAACATTTTCAAAAATAATTTTCTCTGAAAACAATTTTAAAACATATATAATAATATTTAAAAATAATATAAAACATTTCTTGAGAAAAATATCCCTTATTCTTTAAAAAACACTTTTTAAATCATAAAACATATTGAAAAAATTTTTTATTTAAAAATAACCATGAAAACTTATAATAAATGATCTGAAAACAATTTGAAACACATTTTTAAAAACCATTTTTTCTAAATAATTTTACTTGAAAAAAATCTTAACATATAATTTAAAAATATTTTTGAAAACATTTTTAGAAAATATGGTTTTTGAATAAAACATATTTCTGAGCGAAGAGAGAAATAAGTTTGGATTTTTATTAAAACACTTTCTTAATTATTTGAAGTACCAAAGAGTGGAAAAATGATACAATTACTTGAAGATATCATGAATAATAAGTGGAGAGTAAAATTCATGATAATTCTTGATATATGAATCATAATATTTAATTAATGGAAGCATAATCATAAACAATCTCGATAAATGATGAGATTATAGCAATAAAATATCACCAATTTAGTAACTTTGAATCAAAATCCTCATCAAATAATAACATTACATGAATCCTTAAATATAATTAAAATAAATATATTCATGATATAAGATTTAATATTGGCATTATATATACCTCATAGAAGAATATAGGGCTATAACAAAACATGTGTCTCAACGAAGGAAAATTGAGACAAAATTCTCTTACTACTTTGGTAACTTTGAAACCTTAATGACATGAAATATAGATCCTAAAATGGATGGATAAATACCAAAAAATTGAATTATATTAATAATTAATTATATTAATGGGAATTATATACACTACAAATAAGAAAAAGGTGGTGAATATAGCATACATCTAACAAAAGTAAAAAGTAAAATGAAAATCTATTACCATAAGCCCCGACTTCCGTTGTACTGTTTAAATAATCCTGTATAATAAATATAATTTTATTATAAATATATTATAAAACTATATTCATTTATATCACAAAATATATGATTTTATTATGAGTGTTTATTACCTTTTTATTAACAATTCCATGTTAAAGTTATGTTTCGGGTAATAACCACTTCATTTTTCATACATGTTTTGATTTGTTATATTTTTTGGTCCTGTTAATTTAATAATGATTTAATAATATCCATAATTATAAACAGTAAATAAATATATTATATATTCAGTATATATGTATTTATAAAAATCTATTAAATATAGAAATAGGGAATGAAATATACTGTTCATAGAGACGGTATGCCGTAGCTACACCTAAACATTATTTCCATTTTTATTGCTGGATTTAAAGAAGGAAAAGTATATGATATATTATAATTATAGAATATTATTATTTCATATATAACAAATATTTTTATTAAACACATCCTTAATACATTCCATGTAAAGAGGGGATAAATCACATCGCTTCGCGAGGTGGTAGTTCGTTGTGCCCACGAACGATGTTACTGTATTCCCACAAAAAGGAAATCATGAAGGTATGTGTGATATAATTACTATATAAGAATAATAATATCATAAATATCATAGATATAATATATAAATAAGATCAACATCATTATTACTAAATGTGACATATGGTAATGAAAAAATTAACGAAATCCGTTCGTGAGGTGGCAGTCTAATGTACACACAAATGATGATTTTGTAATCCATTTTATGGAAGTGTGTGTGGGTTTAGGTATTAAAATTGACATAAAAAAATATAATTATATTTAATATAATTATGTTATTATATAATAATTATATTAAAATAACTTAAGGGTTTTGAGGATGAAATAAAACAAAAACTTTCATTGATATTTTCACCTCTTCTTTGGGTATCTCTTCTTGGTTTTCACCAAAGTGATTAATGGGATGGATTTATAACCAAATTAAGGATTATAGAGTGATTTTAGGGAGTTTGGTAATATATTAATATAGGTATTGTCTGAGGAAGATGTCTTGAGAGGTGTGAGGAACTAGGGAGAGTGAGTACCCTTTTATAGTTGAGGAGTGGTATTCTTGTAAATACTCTAAAGTATTCACTATTGGGAGGTACATCATATCTAAAGTTTCTCAAAACTTATAATTAAATGTTTTTAGGTATGATATGGTCTATCCACACCTCTAAAACACATTTATACAGATGTTTTAAACATTTGGTTCCTTAACTCTTAAGTTTCCTTATTTTACCATTTTGGGTTTTCATCATGTTAACTATTTTATAACCTAAGTAATTTATTATTTAAGACCAATTAAGAGTGATAATTAATAGATAATATATAATAAATGATTATAAATATTATATATAATTTTTAAAGTATAAATCATTTGTTTCACAAGAACATGTAACGCGCAAAAACACCACCTTAATCGTAACCACACTAACCTAGTTTTTATTATTTAGGGGTCAATATATTCAATAAAAAATAAATTTATACATAAATAGAACATGGATTAAATTTATTAATATTTTAAGATCACATGATAGATGATATGATATTTTTAGTATTTAAAAAAAAATACCATTTATTATAAAATAACACTAATAACAATTTTGTCATTATTCATTTAATTGAATTTAAAATAGATAAATAAAATGATGTAATTAGTATATTTTTTTAACCCTTTTTAACATGGTATTTTTTATAAAAAAATAATTTAACACCATAACTTATTCAATCTACTTCACTTTTTAGTTTTTTAATACAGTTTTATTTATTTAATTGTTACCTAAATAATTCACACATTGGCACATCTTAAGAATTTAATGAAATTATATTATCTCAAAAAAATTAAAAGAAATTATAATGATAAAAAACACATTTAACTTCCAAAATAATATTTTTGACTGACCTTATGTAGTTCTTCCATATTCTAAAGACCTATAGAAATTAAAAGGAAGAACGATGCATTTTTTATATTTATTTACTTAAACTAATATATGGATAAATTTCATGAAAGTTTTTTCCAGAAACTCAAATAATTATTTAATAAGGTAATAAGGGTATAAATATGTCTATAAAATTTGTTTTGGACAACTTTTGGGTAATTATAACACATTATATTCTAATTTTAACCACTAAGTAAACTCATTTTTACCTTAATCACCCTTGTTCTCACAAATCATTTGGGTCAAAAATGAAGTTTGACTTATCAAAAATTATAATTTATGCTGGATCAAAATATAAAATCCATTTTTACAAATTAAAATTATATAATTTTCATAAATTCATTTAAAATTATCCCCACAGATGCAACAAGAAAGAAGGTTTTCAAAGAGAAATGTTCAAAAGTTTGAAATGTTTTTCTATTCAATTCAATGTTAAATTGACACACATGAACAAAATTAGATCAATTGATGTATAATTTATCTAATTATACTTTAAAATAAATTTAAAATATAATATAAATTTATAAATAAATTAATTGAATAGGTATTTTTTAATTAAAATTCAGTTTTTTTCATTATTTATCAAAAAATAAAACTTCTTAGAAAAATACCAAAAATTCACCATTAGATAATTTTGGTAATATTATTTAAATAATGAGTATTATTTTTTCAATTAGGAGTTATCAAGGTGTCAAAAATTATTTTTAAAATAAGTGCACCATTTAAAGGCATTTAAACTATAATTTAGAAAAATAAATCTTTTTATATGAAAAATTGGATTTATTCTTATCTCTTGTATAAAAAAACGCATAACATGAATGTTAAATAGTTTATTGAATATAATAAATATTTAATTAAAATAATTAATAAATGGTGGTTTTTTTAATTTATTAAGATAAAACACGTTTATGCATGGAAAATAGTTTTTTTAGAAAAATATTTTCTTTATTTTCAAATAGTTATTACTTTCATTTAAAATCAACTGGTTATAAAAGAACTCATTTTTTAATCATGTATAAAACATATTTTAAAATTTTAGTTAACCTTTTCCATAATATTCATTCTAATGGCTAGTTTTTAACTGTACTAATATTTTAAAAAAATGACATGTTTCATTTAAACTCAGTGTTGCATGTAAGTTAAGATCAGTGTTGTGTGTAGAACAATATAAGCTTGATGTTGCATATAATGTAATATAAACATATAATTTAATGTAACAAAATCCAAACATAGTGTTGTATGTATCGAGTTCTTAACTTGGTGTAATGTATATCACAAGCCATCAAAGAATACTAATTTATTCAAAAAAAATAATTCATAAAAACTTCAGGTGTTACATTCTACCCCAATTATAATTACTTTTTACCTCATTATATGTCTAGTTCATGAAAATTTTAATACATAAAAATTAATTTCATAGAAACCCACATCATAAAATTGAATAATAAAACATACTTTAAATTGGGAAAGTTGAAAACATAATGGTTACCCAAAGTAACTCATAATGAGGTTTCTACATAGGAGAACATAGGTGTAAAGTGAAGACATGGACATGGAAGAAAATTGGAATTAATTATAGAGAGTGATAAAGAACACTGATCGCAAGAAAGTGGGTGATCCAGAGAAGGGTAACAACCATAAAACAATAACTCAATTAGGCATGAAGAGTTCATTGATATCATCAAAATGATGATAACAAGGCAACATTTTATTTCAAGATATTTTTCCTAAAGTTGATAGATTCTCACAAGGAGAAATCATTACTTGATTTCATCCAATTTTATATGCACAATCACATCCTTGGGTTTGGCCTTGATAAATTTCCACTTCAACACTTAATTTATGAAATGAAGGTGAATTTGTTATCCCTGAAGCTCTAATAGATCATAAGATCCCTAGATAGAATGATAATTCATTCATTCTATCTTAAATTATCATTAAAAATTGAAATCAAATTTTATAAAATATTGATAAATATTCATATTGTCAATGATTAGTATCTAAAACCACATCCAAAGTTTAACATAAACCATTACAATAATGGTTAACCTTGTAACCCTTTTTAAAGATGAAAATCCAAAAATTTAGAAAGAAGGTAACTAAATTTCTCAAAATCAGTTTAACATTGATCCCTAATATATCATAAAGTATATATTGGTTATCATATATGAAACAAGTGAATAACTTCATTATATATTCTCTTGAAACATGATAATAACCTGAATTACCATAAAACCATGTTGAAAAAATGAATGAATCCTCATTCCTTACATAGTACACAAATTATTGGATCTATTCCATAAATCCAAAAATGATGTAAACTTCATCAATGATATCATAAACCACATTTTCAAAAAATCCTTTATCAGTTATGACACCATTAATACCATCCAATTCTCATTATCTAAATCAATCATCTCTTTATCCCAACATCATTATCTTAATATCTGGAACAAATTTAGAGTTAACTTTCCTTAATCATGTATCTTCCATGAATTTCAAATTTTCATTAAATGACTTCTCTATTCCATCAACATATTTCAACATATTCTTCAAATTATTAATGAAAAACTTATACCAAAAAATCCTTATATATTTCCTAATTCTTGAATCACAATACAACAATAATTCAATAAAATTACTTAATTATAAAACTATTAACTAGGATTCATCATCTTATTCCTTAATACCTCTTTCCTTTCGTACGTAATTCATAGTCTCTTCATCATCAACTAAAAAAAATTATTCAGACAACCTTACTGATTCACTTCATTGGATTTAAAATATGTTAATTGATTTCTATAATTCCCATAATTTCCACATTTAAAGCATTAAATAGTATATGATACCACAGGGAGGCTATTATTCTCATACATTTCATTAAATTAACTTTTCACTTTACCTTTCCATTTATTTTATTTTTATCCTTCTTTTCTATTGTCAAAAAATCTTCATATTCCTCTAAGACATAAACTTAGGTGTTTCATCACAAATTATCAACATAATGGAAACTGAATCATTTGTCCTCTTTGGTCTCCATTAGCTAAATCATCATTAGACTCTTTTATTCTCTTATATTATTTGTCTAAGAGTTGATTAAGATACACGTTTTTAATCATGTTCTTTGAAAAATGATTAGGAATGATCACAAAATCTTTCACTCTAGTGATCATACCATTTGAAATCTTATCATAACATCATCTATCACTTTCAATGTTAACCCAATTTATTCTCATTCCCTCTATTGAATAAAACCAGAAATCATAGTGTCAGAAATGCTAATCATAGTGGAAATCCATATAATCTTGAAAATCACTCATAAGATGTCTAAATCATGAAACCTCATTATAAATCTATGAAACCTTTGATTTATCCTAGTTTATTCACGGATATAACATATTTAAATCATTAATTATGGTTCATAAAGAGTGTGTGAATTTTCAAAGAATATCCTATAGGAGTGTTAAACCAGGTGTGCAGTAAGGCCCATTGTCATGAACCAGTTCTCGATTGAGTTTATCTCAATAAGGTATTTTTTTTGGGTTTTTACCCCTAGGTACATCTATTATAGATCCACATCCACATGTAGTATCTATATAGGGATATAATTTAATGGAAACCACTCTATCAGTCCTTTACCAAAATTACAAGACATTTTCCTAAATTTTTACACTTCCTTAGACTAATACTTAGAGACATCCATATAAATATCCTTAGAAATATCCGGAGGTATCTAAATAATTTTTTCTCATCCAAGTTTCCAATGTTTAGCTAAACTATTCCTTTATACCAACTATAGAAATCTATTATTCTCAAAATGGATAATACATGTTTTTAGATGAATATTCATTGAATTACAAAAACACATGCCTAAGGACAATAATAGTTTATTAATTTTGATATGATGAACACAATATTATTGTTTAGTGAAATATCTTAAAATTTTACCATAAATATATTCCCCTATAGTACTCCTACTTCAAACTTTTCCTCATAACATAGGGAAATGGAACATAAGAAAGAGTGAGATCAAAATCTCAGTAAGGGTAAATAAATGAGATATATAAGAATAACATAAACACAAGGGTATGATAACATGATCATAATATTATAAAACTACACCCTAAATATCAATGATCATAATCCCAAGTCATAGAATAAATATTGGAATTTCTTAAGACATGAATCATAAGGAAATAAATAGCATAATTCATGAGGTTATAATATAGGAATAAGAAAAGGAATTATGGCATACAAAAAACATATGAAATGATTTCTATATTAATCAAGGGTCACTAACATGGATATTTTAGTGGAATTGGATCACTCCCCAAACAAACTTATTAGTCAAGGTACACTCCCAAGACAATATTAGTAGTCATGCTTTACTCTTAAGACTATCTTTGTAATAATAATTCACTCCAAAGACCATATTAGTGAAAAAAGTCTCTTACCGAACTAGGTTCACTCCCCATTATAGCCATTCCTACCTCATGAGATATAAATAATTTCCCAAAAAATTAGAGGGAGATATATATACCACTAATCGAATAACAAAATCATATATATGTGTTCCACAAGATAAAAGAACATTCATCATATCATGAATCATAAACATAGATGAGTTTCATAAAAATAAAATCATAACCCATGAAATGAAATGGGTATCATAAAAATTTAATGACCTAATAACCTATGAAAAAGTGACAGGATTTGTAATCATTTAGTCATATAAGAACCCGTGAAAGGAATCGGGTTTCATAATTACTTTTTATGGTATAACCTGCAGAAGTGTAATAGGCTTCATAAATAACATGTCAACTTAAATATAAACCATTAAAATAAAGAATAATAATGGTTTAATTGGATCATATTCATAGTAAAGCATAAACTATATCAAAGGATTTCATCTTAGATAGAGGATGATTTTGAAATACCACTTTGATAATTTCTTCAGAAAAATAACTTCTCTTTTAAAAAAATTATTTTAAGACATAAAACATTTTAAAAATAATTTCATTTGAATACCATTTTGAATACTTTTTAAGTTTTATTTAAAGACAATTTAAAAATTTTATTTAAGAAAATATCGTTTTCTCTTTGAAAAAGTGATTTTTAAATCAAAAAATGTTTTTAATACCTTTTTCATTGAAAATAACATTGAAAACATACAGAAGAAGATTTAAAAACCATTTTAAACACTTTTTAAGACATAAAAAAATAAAATCCTTTTCTTTGAAAATGAACTTAAAATATAATTTAAAATCATTTTGGAAAACATTTTTAGAAAATATGGTTTTTGAGTAAAACATATTTTCTACCGAAGAGAGAAATAAGGATGAATTTTATTTAAAACACATTATTGACTATATTAAGTACTGAAGAGTGAAAAATGAAACCCATACATAAAGATATCATGGATTACCATTGGAGAAGAAACTTCCAGATAATTCTTGAGATATGGGTCATAAGAATTCATCAATGGAATCATAATCATAAAAAATATTTATAAATGATATTATTTTAGAAATAAACTATTACAACTTTGGTAACATTGAATCAAAATCTACATGAAAAAATAACATTAAATTAAGATTAAAATATCATGAAAACAAGAAGATTCATGATATAAAATTTCAATGGGATGGTATATACACATTGTAAAAGAATTTAGGTGCATAACATAACATGTGTCTCAAAGAAGGAAAAGTGATACAAAATTTTATACCACTTTGGTAACTTTGAAATCGTAATCCCATGAAATATTAATACTCAAATATATGTGTAAATTCCAAAAAAAATATGTAAAATAATCATAAAGTACATTCATAGAATGTATATAAACCTTCTAGAAGAAGGTGGTGGTGAATATAGCATACATCTCAAAAAAGTAAAAAGTGGTACAAAAATCCCCTACCTTAAGTCTTGACTTCTATTGTACTAAATCAATCCACTTGAATAATAAATACATGTTTATTATACCTATATTAAAGAACCATATTCATTTACAGCATACCATTTATGATTTTATTATGTCCTTTTATTACCCATTTATTAACAATTCCATGTTAATGTTATGTTTCAGGTAATTACAACTTTATTTTTTATATATGTTTTTATTTTTTATATTTTTGGTCCTCTTACATTAATTTTAATTCCCTAACCCTATAATACCAGAGCCAGTGAAGTAATTTATTACATTGGAATGATTACAAGGAATCAAATCCCAAAGGACTGAATAGTTTACCAATTTTGTAATTCTAGATTAAATACATGATACACATAATACATTGAAAAAAATAATAACATAAGTAAAAAATGAAGCATCCTTGATACTCATTCAAACGATTCCACTTTATAACTTGGGGGAGGGAAACATAATAAGGGTGAGATCAAATACTTAGTAAGGGTAAGTAATGTGGAAGAAATAAATAATTTATGAGAGTAAATAAACTTTACAAAGAAAATAACTAATAACACAGGCCATTCAACTAACTATATAAGGCCTAATGAATATGGAAAGGTGAGAAACCAAAACACATTCCATTTAATAAATAAACTGAGAATGAAATGAATCCATAGATATGTTGACAAAATAATATCATGGAAAATAAAAAAAATTACTTATAAATAAAGTAAATAATTAAATATTATACTTCATGTTTCCTTGGCACATGATACCTTCACTATCAAGATTATATAGTTTAAACTATTCTAATTTTTCCAACTGATTCATCTCATGAGACTACTGATGCATCAAGGGGCTTGTATTAACCTGATCCAAAACTGCAGGGATTGAATTAAACTATCCCCAACCCATGTATTTCATGTAAAAATTATTCCTAATATATATAATAATCTATTTAATTCAAAAACAATGTTCCTTATCAAATATCAATATTAAATAAATGATATAGATTTATTAATAATTCCCCAATTAATCAAATAACTGTCATAGTGAACACCATATTTAAAAATAACACATGATTTAGAAAATATTAATATCCATTTCATGATAATATGTATATGTAATATAAATTTAATTTAAAATAAAAATTATCATAAATAAGTGATTGTTTTAGGATAAAGTTAACAATCACAAAAGAAAGTGATATTGTAAAGATAACTTTTTACCACTTTTTAATTTTCAAGTAAAAACCTCCTGGATGAGATAATTCAAATTAAAACCATAAATACCATGAAGATAAAAGGATTAATGACATAATATATAAAAAATGGTAGTATATATACCACACAAAATAAGTAATTGGTGAATATGACTTTTATTTAATAGATGTAAAAGGCGAGATGAAAATCCCTTACCTTATCCTCCTTTTTTCTTGTGCCTTATGTATCCTCATTTATAGTGGTTTAAAATATTTTAATTACATATAACATAACCATATTAATATTCATAATATCATAAATTACATTATTATAATATCTTATTACCCTTTTTTTAACAATGTTTCATTATTTTCACAATTTCAGGTGTTAATTGCCTATATTTCAAGTTTGTATTGACTTGTTACTCATTTTTATTATTACGTAGATCATGATTAAATCAACTAAAAATTGTAAAAAATTCTTTAATTATCATATATATATATATATATATTATATGTATTTATAATGATCAATAATATTTTTAGATAAGAAATAAAATACACCTTTCATGGAGACGGTAGGTCGTACGTACACATGAACACTACTTCTATTTATTTTGTTGTATTTAAGAGAATGAATGTTAGATGATATAAATGTATATTATTATTATTATTATTATTATTATAGTATCATATATATTTCATATATGTCACACATTTTTTTGAAACCATCCTATTTATATTCTATGTTTATTTTGAACTGATCACATCGCTTTGAGGACGTGGTAGTCCACACTTCCACAAACGATGTTATCATATTAACATAAAATAGAAAGCATAAAGGTATGAGTAATATAATAATTATATAATTATAAATATAATATAAATAATATGTATATATAATATATAAACATTATTTATACCATAATTCCCAACAACGAGAGGTGGTAAAGGAAAAATGAATGACATCGTTTTGCAAGGTGGTAGTTCACTATAAATATAAATTGTAAGTTAGTTACCCATTAGATGGAAGTGTGTATAAGTGTAGGTTAAACCCATATAATAAAAAAATAACAATATATTTAGGATACTAAGGTTATTATATAATCATGAAATAATATTACTTTAGGGGTTGGATAATGAAAATAAAACAAAAGATCTTGAGGAAGGGCGTTACCTCCTATTCGTGTAATTCCTTACGGTTTGCATCAAAGGGGATTCCTTGGATATATTTTTAGACAATTTGAGGCTTATCATTTGTGTGGAGGTATTATTATAGATTATTTGAGTATATTTTTATTGAGAAAAATTTATTTAGTGGTGTGATTAAGTGGGAGGGGTGAGTTCCTTTTTATAGTGGGGGAGGAGTGACATTCTCGTAAATATAAAAAAGGTAAACACTACTAAGAGGTATCCCTTACATCATGTTCCTTCAATAATGGTCCATATTTGATACAATGGAGTATATGGACTAATTATATCCTAAAAATGGATTTTGATAGGTTTATAGGTCATTTTGGGCCTTAAGTTTATGTTTTAGTTCATTGTTAAGCAAATTTTCCTCAAAATCACTGTAATTAATTTTAATCACTTTCATTAATATTTCTGGTCAAAAACTAAGTTGAAATTATTAGAAATAGTAAATTATGTAGATTCCAATTATTGATTTTTTTAAACTTCCAATCACATAAGTGGTAGAAATTAATTTAAATTTAATCTCACAGACGAGACGACAAAGCGTTTTTTAATGTAAAAATGTTATGAAGATTGAGATGTGTCTATATCTAATTTCAATTAAAAATTGATTCCAATAACCAAAATTGGATTAATTGTCATAAAAATGATATAATTTAAATTTCAAAACAATTAAAAATGTAATTTAACCTTATAAATAAATTATATGAAAAATTAGTTTTGTATTTAAATTTAGTATCTTTCACTATTCATCAAAAAATGAAACTTCTCCAATAAATACCCAAAATGTACACTAACATAATTTTTATATTTCTATATAAAAATTGAAGTTTATTTTTCATATTAAATCTATAAAAATATCAAAATTACTATTTTAAATAGGTGTTCCATTAAAAGGTGGAAAAACTCAATCTTGTGTGTAACACAAGCTAACTCAGTGTCGTGTGTAGTGTAAGATTAACATGGGGTTGAATATAAAGGAATATAGAAACAAAAATAATTTTATTCTATATTGTAAATATTGTAATGTATTGGGGTGTTACATTTCCCCTATCTTAATTAAATTGCATCCTCTCAATTTAAACATGATCCTGGTAATTTGGGGTTTGATATTTGAAAATACTATTGTTGAAAAATACTCATAATAAATTGGGTTAATAACATATATTCCCAATAAGAGGGAAAGTAAAATGATAATTTCATCCAAAAACTAGGATTTTTAATAGAGGATCATTAGTGAAAACATAGACATGAAAAAAATAATACTATCAATTTATGAAGTAGAGTGATAGAGAACATGTTTAGATAATAGTTTATGACCACAAAGCCATAAAATAGAGTTATGAGAAAGGTAATTGATCTCATTAAAAAGTATGATAATATGAAAAAATATCAAGACCTTTATTCCTGTAGTTTAGGAATTATTTCATTCTCTAATAAGTTAAGGAAATTTAATTGCTTCAAATATTTCTATTTCATACACACAATTTTATCCTTTAGTTGTGCCTTGTACTACATATACTTTATTTCTTAGAATAGGTTGCATCATATGGTGAAGTAATACTTCAATCTCCAATACCACATCAAAATTTCAACTTAAAGAATTTAATAAATGGTTAATTTTTTCAAAAATATTAATATCCAACAATTTATAATTAATTTACCTAAATTTATAAAATGAAATTATCATTAGTTTTTAATTAAGATGGAGTAGCTCTAAATTTTCACATACTGAACAATCAAATACCTTCATCAGGTATTATCTTGAAATATTTTAATAAATCGAATTTACATAAAACCTTATTGAAATCATGCACACTTCCATATAACTTAAGTAAATCTCATGTTATTGGATGTATTACTTAAATCCAAAAGTGTTGTAAAATCCATTAATGATATAATAAACCACATGTCAAAAAATCATTAATCAGTTCCTAGTTAGTATATAATATTAAATATACTTTATCCATATCAATCATATCTTTATCCAAATGACATTAATTCATCATTAGGATCATATTAAGGGTTATATTTTCCTGAAGCATGTTTTTTATAAAATGGTTAACTTTCTACCGAATCAATTTTCTTGGTACCATTCAACACATGATCTCAAATCCTCATTGAAAAATCACTACAGTACAATCCTCATAATTATTTTAACTAGTAAATCATTGATATAATACTAAAATAAAATACTTAATGAATCCAAATACAATCCAATTAATCATACCACTTCGATTTTACCAATAACATAAACATGAATTTGACCCCTTATCTTCTTTGGAGGTATATTCTCTTGACTATTGGGGAATTTATTTATGTAGTCCCCCATCTCCTTTTATTTATATCATAGAATATTAAACTTTTTATTATACCCTTTGAATTGTTTTTACTGGTGACCCTTTTCTTTTCTCTTATAACAAGATCCTATTCCCTTTAGAAATTTTAAGGTTGATTGTTTCCACAGTTCTCACATAATGGAAATTTCTTTATCATATTATTTGATTAATTCTCTTTCTATTAGTGTTAATATGAACTCTTCTTCTCTTTATTCCCCTTGAATATATTTATCCTAGAAAATCCGTTTTCTATTTTTATGGAACATCAAACTATCTCTTTATATGATGAAAATGTGTGAGAAACTAGTTCCCATAAAAGATTTGTCTTAAGACCTTTATAGAAGTGTTAAATCTTGCACTTTCTGTTTCAAATGTAATCTATAACATACCTATATAACCTCGTAAAGGTAGCTTCATAATCTTAAAAACTCTCTTCTTCCTTTTTCTTTCAGCTATGTAACTTTATCTTTATATCAATTTATTGATCATGAGGTAAGTATTTATCGAATAATATCTCTTTAAAAATTCTCCATTCCACTAATTCTATTTCCCCTGCCTCTCTAGTATTATGGATCAACGACCACCATGGATCAACGTCACCATTGAGAAAATACACTACAGGTGTAACCTTTTCCTTTTCACCACATCCCAATTCAATGAATATATTCTCCAATGACTTGATCCATTTTGCAAATACTATTATATTAGTATTCCCACTAAAAAATTGATCTTTTGTAGCATAAAGTGATCCAACCTAGGATATTATCACTATGGAAAAGGTTTCTACATGCAGGTAAGGCTATTAATCCTAACTTGATCATGTTTCCATAATATTACCATAATATTATTTTTTCCAATACCAGTTATATTGGTTTCCTCAATAGGGGAATCTCTACATTTTTCATAAGTATTAATACCACTCATCCTTCCAGGTTCCATTTATAAGAAATGAAATATACTAGATTACCTCAAAAAATCATGAACTTTGTATAATTCCAAATATGGCCTAACACATAACATAAATTGAAAATTTTAGGCATAACTTATCTTATAATCATAAAAATAGTTTCTTTGGGGATACATTTACTTTAAAATCCTTAATAATGATTTTTATAAAATATAAATTATCCAAAGAATATCACATGGGAGTATCAAACCAGGTGCACAAAAAGGCATGTTGGCATGTACCAGGTTATCATTACGTTAGGTCTAGTACACCTTTTTGGAGTTGTCACCCCTAGGTACATCTATTCCAAAACCATGTCCACTTGTAGTATCCAGACAGGGATGTATTTCTAAGAAGACCCACATAATCTCGACCTTACCAAAATTCTAGGATTTTATTCTATAATTATCCCCAAATTATATCATAGGGTTTTACTCCCTAATCTATGTTTTCTAAATCTAGTTTCCATGTTTTTTACTAAACTTCCTTTGATACCAACTGTAAATCCCCAACTCTAGAAGCCCTTATCCATTAGAGTAATTAGTTATATTTAATTGATTACAAGGAATAAAATACAAAAGGACTGAATAGTTTAGAAGATTTGGAGATCTAGATTTCATAAATGATACACACAATATATTGGGAAAAGAAAATAAATCATAACACAATTAAAAACTCAAAATCCTTGAAACTCATTCAAAGGATTCCTCTTCCTAACTTGGGAAAGGAAACATAATAAGGGTGAAAAAAATGATCAGTAAGGGTAAGTAAAGAAGAATAAATAATGAATTGGTGAGAGTAAATCAACATGAAAAGACAAATAACTAACAACTCATTCCATTAAAATAACTATATAAGGCATAATGAATTTGGAAAGGTGGGAAACTGAAACACATTCCATTTAATCAATATACTAATAATGAAATTCATCCATAGATATGTCGATGAAATAATCTCATGGATAATAATAATAAATGAATTATTAGTAATGTAAATTCTTTAATATTTTACTTCATTTTTCTTAGGAACATGGTACCTTTACCATAAAGATAATAAAATTTAAACTGTTCTGATTTGGTCAACTAATTCGTCTTATAAGACAACCTAGGAATCCTAGGGCTTGCATTAACCGGCCCCCAACCCATATAGCTTTTATTAAATGATCCCAAAACCATATAGTTCATTTAATTTTTCTTCCAATTATATTTAATAATCTATTTAATTCAAAAACAATGTTCCTTATCAAATATCTATATTGAATAAAAGATACAGATTTATCAATAATTCCCAAATCAATCAAATAACTGTCAAAGTGAACACCATATGTAAAAATGGTATCAATTTTAGGAAATAATAATATCCAATTCATGAGAATATGGATATTTAAGATAAATTTATTGAAAAATAAAAATTATCATAAATAAGTGATTGTTTCTGGATAAAGTTAATGATCACAAAAGAAAGTTATATTGTTAAGACAACTTCTACCACTTGGTAATTTTCAAGTAAAAAATCTTTGGATGAGATAATATAAATAAATACCATAAATACTAGTAATATAAAAGGATTCATGATATAATATTTCAAAAGGTTAAGTATATACACCACACAATATAAGTAATTGGTGTATATAACATTTATCTCATAGATGTGAAAAAGTGAGGTGATAATACCTAACCTTATCCTTCATTTTTATGTGGTATTTAAAATTATTTATAGTCCTTTAAAACATGTTAATAACTTATTAAAGAACCATAATAATATTCATAATATAATATATTACCTTCTAGTAATATCTTATTGCCCTTTTGTTAACAATGCTTCATTATTTTCGATATTTTCACTATTTTGGGTGTTAGTTGTCTAGTATTTGAAGTATGTTTTGACTTATTGTTATTATTATATAGATAATGATTTCATCATATAAATAATGTAAACCATGATGTAATTATAATTTATATTAATCATATATGTATTTATAATAATCTATAATTTTCAGATATAAGAAATTAAATGCATCGTTCATTGAGACAGTAGGTTGTATGTACGCATCAATGCTACTTCCAATTATTTTTTCATATTTTAAATAATTAAATTTAAATGATATATACAAATATTATAATTAAAGTATAAAATATATTTCATATATGTCAAATATTTTAATAAACTCATTCTTTATATGTTCCATGTATACTGTGAACGAATCACATCACTTTGAGGAGTCTATAGTCCACACTTCCCCAAACGATGTTACCGTATTTACACAAAATGGAAAGAATGATAGTATGAGTTATATAAGAAATAAATAATCATGAAGAAATTATAAATATTATATATATCATCTATAAATAGCTTTTCCATTAAAATTTACAACCATGAGAGGTGGTAAATGAAAAATGAACGACATCGTTTTGCGAGGTGGTAGTTCATTGTACACATAAATAGGAAGTTCATTGCGCATTAGATAGAAGTGTATGTAAGTTGAGGTAAAATAATTATAATAAAAACATCTAATTAATTTTAGTATACATAGTTTATTATATAATCATGGTATAAGATGATTTTATATGGTGGATAATGAAAATAAAGCAAAAGAGCTTGAAGAAGGATGCTGCCTATTATTCATGTAAATTTTTTTGGTTTTCACCAAATGGGATTCATTGGATGGATTTATGCCCAAATTGAGGATTCTAGTTTGATTGGATTGTTTTTGGGAGCTTATTTGAACAGAATTTGGGTCATCCAAGTTTCTTGAGAGGTGTGATTAAGTGGGAGGGTTGATTTCCTTTTTATTGATGAGGGGGCGGTCATTATTATAAATATAAAAAGGTGAACACAATTGAGAGGCCTCCATTAGATAATGTTCTTTCCATAATGGTCCCTATTCGATCCAAGGAAGTATATGGTCGAATTTTATCCATAAAATGGATTTTGGACAATTTTATAGGTCATTTTGGGCCTTAGTCTTAAGGTTTAGTTCTTTGTTAAGCAAATTTTCTTCTTAATATCTGTAGATACTTTTAATCACCTTCATTAATATTTTGGGTAAAAAACTAAGTTTAAATTTTTAAAAATTTAAAAATCATTATTATTCCAAATATTTAATCCATTTTTCGAAATTCCAATCACATATGTTGTAAAAATTAATTTAAATTTAATCCTGCAGACATGAGGACAAAGTGGGTTTTTAAAGTAAAAATGTTAAAAAGGATGAGATATTTTTATATCGAATTTCAATGAGAAATTTATTCCAATTACCTACATTAGATTACTTGATATAAAATTTATCTAATTGTAATTTTTAACCAATGAAAAATATAATTTAACCATATAAAAAAATTAGATGAAAAAGAAGTTTTGGAATAAAAATTATCATCTTTCACTATTCATCAAAAAATGAAACTTCTCAAAAAAAAACAAAAAATTTACCCTAACTTAATTTTAAAATTTATATATCAAAAATGAATTTTATTTTTCTATATTAAATCTATAAAAGTTTCAAAATTCATATTTAAAATATGTGTGCCATTACAATGTGGTAAAACTCAGTCTTACGTGTAACGTAAGCTAACTCAGTGTCATGTGTTGTGTAAACTTAACACAGTGTTTCATATAAAGAAAGATAGAAGAAAATTAGTTTTATTCTAAAATGAAAATATGATAAATTATTTTGTTTTGAAATTATCTCCACCTTAATTAAATTGCATCCTCACAATTTAAACATGATCTTGGTAATTTAGGGTTTGATATTTAAAAATACTATTATTGAAAAAATCACATCATAAATAGGGTAAATAATAGATCTTCTTAATAAGAGGGAAAATAAAATGTGAAGTTATTCACAAAAATATGATTTTAAATAGCGGAACATTAGTGAAAACAAGGGCAAGGAGGAAAAATAAAACTATCAACTTCTGATGGAGAGTGATAGAGAATATTTTTAGCATAATGTTGATAATCAAAAATCCATAGAATAAAGTTATGAAAAAAGTTATTGATATCATAAAAAAGGATGATAATAGGAAAAAAATTCAATACCCTTATTTTTAGGGATGCGTAATTCTTTCAGTCTATAATAATGTATGGAAATACAATTACTTCATACATTTCTATTTCATAAACACAATTTTATCATTTGGTTGTGCCTTGAACTAATTCTACTTCATTTCATTGCACAAGTTTCATCATATGGTGATGTAATACATCAATATATAAAACCAAAATTAATGTTAAAATTAATCCATTTTATAAATGGTTAACTTTTACAAAATATTATGATCCAAAACTTTATAAATAAGGTTAATAAATTTCCTAAATGAACTTATCATTTGCCTTTAATCATCATGAAGCCGGTCAAAATTTTCACATTCCAAACATGTGACTAACTACATCATGTATTCTCTTGAAATATGTTAATAACATTAATTAACTTAATAAATTATTGAAAACATTAATTATTTCTTATTACATAAGAAAAACCAATGTTATTGGATGTATTCCTTAAATCCAAAAGTGTTGAAAACTCCATCAATGATATAATAAACCATTTTGTCGGAAAATCATTAACCAGTTCTAAGGAAGTCTATAATATCCCCAATAATTTATTCATATTAATTATATGTTTATCCAAACATAATTATTTCAACATTAGGATCATATGAAGGGTTATATTTCCCTTAACCATCTGTCTTCTAGAATGTATAACTTTCTACCGAATCACTTTTCTTATTAGCATTCAACACATGATCTCAAATCCTTAAAAATCCTCATAATTCTTATAACCAGTACCTCATTGATAAAATAATTAAACAAAGTAATTATTAAATCCAAATACAATCTAATCAATCATTACACTGCAGTTTTATCAATATCATAAGTTTGAATTTGATCCCATTGCATCTTTTGAGGTATATTCACTTGACTCATGGGAATTTGATTGCACAGTGCCCCATATCATTGATGTTTTGACACATAATATTAGATATTTTATTATTATAGAGACCATCACTTTTTTTAAATTAAAAATACATAACATTTGAGGAATAATTAAAAACTTATACAAACTGACACCCAAAGACCGCACAAGTTTAGTACCTTTGGAAACATAGGAACGTAAACACTGATACATAAGTGAGCTAAATTATCTCCCACAAGGTTCTTATTGATTAACACCTTTATTATAAACATAAAACATAATAAATATCCTCACAACATGGGGAAGGAAACATAAAAAGGGGTGAGATAAAATGCTCAGTAAGGGTAAACATGTGATATATGTAAGCACAATCATGAGCATAAGGGTGTAAGAACATGATCACTAAAATATAAGATAATAAAATTCGTATCAAAGATCATATACATGAATCATGGAATAAATCTTAGAAGTTCCTTAGACATGAATCATATGAAAATAAATAACATAATCTATGAAAGCATATATTGGAATAAAACATGAAATTAGTGTAGAAACATAAGCATATAATATGGTTTCCATAGTAACCAATGCATTGCTGAAAAGTCCATCTTGGTAGTTTCAGTTCACTCCCATACCATCTTTGTAGTCATGGTTCACTCACATGGCCATCTGGGTAGCATGAGTTCACTCCTCATACCATCTTGGTTGTCATGGTTCACTCCCATGGCCATCTTAGCAGTTAAGGTTCATTCCCAAGATCATATTAGTCTATCTCATGAGATATAAATCTTTACCCAATGCATTGGAGGGAGAAATAGGTCCCACCCATTTAATAATTAAATCATACATACATGTTACACAAAATCATAAAAAATCATATCATATTCCATGAAATAAAATGAGTGTCATAAATATGTAATCAGATCATAAACTGTGAAAAAAGATACATGTTTCACAATCATTTCATCAAAAGCATAACCCATGAAAAGAAGTGGGATTCAAAATAATATAGCCCATGAAAGAGAAATGGGCTTCATAAACTGTAACATCCCAACCCAGCTCACCCCTGAAATGGTGGCCTGACCGGTCGCCACATGACCTCAAGCACGTCTCCCCGTATGCTAGAGGCAGCTGACTAGTAGCGAGGGTCTTAAGAGGTGATAGTGGGGAGATTATACCCTCTTATATAAGTTTCACAGTAGTCTCTTAGAGTAAATAACAATCAATAATGGAAGTAGTAATACGTAATTAACAAAGTAGTGGAAGATAGATTTCATATAACATATGAATGCATGACATGTTATTGATACATATTTGAAAGAAGTAAACAAAACAAAATGTTTTACATCTCAGTACAGAAATAAAGAAAAGACTCAAATCCCCAAGGGAGATCTCCTCGAGCATCCTGAGATTCTGCTCGGTCCTCTACTCCTATATCCTAAGTATATCCAAACAACATAATCAGACATTCAAATAGAATCTTCTTCGGTACCCCAGTGCAATGACGGGCCGAGTAGGGTGTGAGATATAAATCTCAGTAGGTTGGGACCACAAGTGTCTAAACCAAATCTAGACATTCAATAAATTATTTAAACATTGTGAAAACTTTCCTAAATAAAGTAAGTAGTACAATGAAACTATATACCCAAGTACCAGCTTCACCCCTCAGCTGGTGTCTGAATCTGCACTATATATTTGTCAAACATACACAACAGTCATCACACATTCAATTTCATTTATCAATAATTCAATCCTCATTAAATTATATAAGCCTCGTTAATTTATATTCTTTATTTAACTACATAAATCCTTGGGTTCCCCTAAACACTCGTATCTCAAAACATGCCTCTGTCATGCTGGGGTCTGAACCATTCTCCATATTCAACCATAAACCATTACATCACACCACCTTTGTTTAACCGTTTAATTCAGTTCATGTACAACCAATTGGACCCACAATCCAATGTTAATTAATGGGTATAAAACGTCATGTCTAGCACCCTCGTGATTATTTGAAGCATCAGTTATTGTCTCACAACCCATGGGTATTTAGAACATCCGTCCGTGTCCCATAAAATAATATTTGCATACAAGCTGGGTGTAGAACACTATATCTAGCACCCCGTGAGTATTTGGTGCATCAGTCCCTATCTCACAACCCATTTATCAATCATACATATATATTTATCATTGGTGTATAATGCCAGGTCTAACACCCCAAAACCATCTATTAATTAATTCATAAATTAATTAACCAAATCTATAAATTAATTCAACAAATAATTAATAACATAAATTTACCTTCAGAAAATTTCCACAATTAATTAACCATTCATCATCGCAATAGTTAATAATTGATTAAAAATTAATTATTCATAACCATAAGAAATTCAATTATATAATTAACCCAACATTTAATTATCCCAATTCCATAACAGAAAACATGATAATTAATTCACCAATCAATTACCCTTATTCCCTTACTAATCCAATCGATTAGTTAAATATACCAAAACTATTAGTTAAGACAATAGTTAACTAAGTACAAATAATCATGAATTAATCCATCAATTTAATTAATCTTCAAAGAAAATCACATCCCATAATTAATTTTCCAGAATTAATTATCTCATTCTAATCTCACTACCCATAATTAATTCCCAAAATTAATTCTCTAAAATATCACTACAAAATCACATCATTTCATACATCATTAAACATCTCTATTTAGCCAAAAAAAATTATAATAATTAATATTCGGATCAATTATCTCATTTCGATTCCAATATTTCTTAATCAAAACCACCATTAATAATCTTAAATCAACACCATGATACATAACTTTTAGAATTAAAAATTCGTCATTTAAATTAATGCATGCCAAATAATTAATTCAATAATTAATTAATTTAATCATACCCTTCAGTCAATTTAATAATTGAATAACCTTTCTCACCTTTAATAGGTAGTAATTAATCCATAATTAATTATCTCGATTTTTCCAAAACAACATATCACCATTAATCCTCGAATAAATGATATCATTCAGCTAAATCAATATATTATAATTAATCATTTGATTAATTATTCATATACAATATCAAAGAACATAATTAATATAAAATATTAATTATCTTATCTTACCCAAAACAAAACATCATTTAATTATTTAATCTTGTCACTTTAACCAATACAACAATACATGCTTAAAAAACAAATAGTCATGTCCTTATTTATCTCATGTGGCCAACATCATTTAATAACATCCAAAGTCGTGCATCAACACATCACATATCACATTTTCCAATTTAATAAAACTTACTAAATTGAAATTTGAAAGGAATTCAATATAAATACTTCACTTCATTATTTAAATACCAACAAAAACACAATAGGAATTTTTTAATGCATTTATTAAAGTTGAGGACTTGAAAAAGGGACCCTACCTTGGGATAGAACCAATTAAAAAAAGCAGTACTTCGACATCTTTGGTGGAAACCAATTACCAACGGTCCACTATCGTACATACACCCATTTAAATATATATTCATATATATATATGTATGTATGTATATATGCACGCAATGTATTATTGATCAAAAAACACTATAACAAAATAGACACCCAGAAATGGTGATGCAAGGGTCAACGTATCTACTGTTATATACCAGGGACTCAAATAATTTGTCAGAATCAAAAATAGATGGTTCAAAACAAATAGAGGGAATGTATATCCTTACCCAAAGCAATGAAAATAATGAAAATCAAGTCCATCCACCTCACCCTAGGTGAAAAATTACTGATTATGGACCAATGGGTCTTGAGTCAACATTCGCAAACCCTAAAAATAGTGGAATGCAACAATTGGATTAAAACTGAACCTTAGGATTTCAGTTGAGAAAACAAAGAGAGAGAGGGGAGTCAAATGGATGATAAGAATCATGAGTTATATGCAAATGGACTCACCTTGACGGGGTGGAAAAGATTCGTGAAGAGTTTAAGAGGAATTGTCTAATGCAAAGTGGAGTCTGGGAGAGGGGGTGGCGTGCCAAAGTCGGGAGTCATGTTGTTATAGGGGTGATGACCGGGTGTCATGTGCTGCAGTAGGGGGTATGTCCGGAAGTAGGTCGTGCTGTAGGTGGTGCACCCCAGGGAGGATCGGCCTTAGAGGGGAACTACAGGTGGTTCAGAGGAGGGACGCACTATGGAGGAAGACTGCACTGGCTGTGCATCACGCCTCAGGGGGGGGGGGGCTTCAGCATGGGGGAGTGGGAGAAGGGTCCTCCCTTTAATTTATTTTCCAACCTATAACGTAAAAATTTAATAAAACCCATAAATTAATTTCAATAATTAATAATGATTATTATTATTATAAAAACAATAATAATTGTCATACCTTTATTATTATTGTCACCATTAAATGTTTTTCTCAATAAATCTTAAACTCCCCCATTTAATTAAAAACACTTCTATATTCAAACTGAAACTCCTCATTTAATTAAAAACTATTAACTTCAAATAAATAGAAAATGTAATTCCCACAATTAATTAAAATTTAATTTTCCTTTAATTTAATTAAATAACTCAATAATAATAATATCCTCGTTATTATTATTATTAAATAAAATTATTTTTTTCAATTCCAACCAAAACTCCCAAATCCATTAATATTATTATTTATAAAATAACAACAACCATGATTAATAATAATTATTACACTCATAAAACTATAATAATAATAATTTTGTTATTATTACTCAAACCCTTGATATAACCCAAAACCTCCATTTAATAATAATGCATATTTAATAATTCCAAAACTCTTTATCTAATTAAATGTTTCTTTGAGATAACCAAAAGCCACATAAATTTCACATAAATGTTACCCCCCATTTATTATGAAATTAAAATCTTTTAACATAAATTTTACACCCCACTAATCATTTAATTAAATCTTTGAACATACAAATAATTTAATACAGCAAAATAATAATATTAAAATTATTATTATTAACACATTATTCTATTTAAACAAAAATTCCCCATTTAATACTATTTAGTCAATGTAAATAAAATATTAAAATGGGTAAGCTACATGGGTTGGACCACAACCATGAGTAGCCAGTGAAGATCCATTAAAGTGTACTTTTCCGGATCTGGTGCTCCTGAGATTCATCAGGACACCAGCAAAAATTATCGAGTATACATCCAAGTCCAAAAATGACACCATAAACTATTCCAACACTTGGAATTAAATTCCAGAGCACGATTTAAAAAATGAACCTTAGATAAATTTTAAAAAATCGAAATCCTTCGTAATTAAACCCTGTTAAAAAACATGGGACTTTACAATCTACCCGCCTTAAAAAATTATTGTAGTCGAGAAGTCAACAGAAACTATTACAACATCTACTGAGCTACCAAGCTTGAGAATATTTTTTGTTTGAACAACCACATTATGTTTCCAAATACCAAACATACTTTTAACCAAATTATAGGTCCAACCACTTAAAAAACCGAGCCAAATCTTAGAGAAATGGAGCTTACATACGAGGACATTACGTGGACCTCATTGAAGAAAAAGGTTGAATCTCGATCGGCCAACAGAAACTGGTTGCGCATGATTTCTTAGAAATACAATACTATACCAAAACCCATAATCACCCTTAAACTGGAGACATGAATTTTAAAATTATTACATCATCAACCGCATGCATACCAAAGTTCTTACTTTACCTATGATGATGTTTCTGATTCAATCCATTGCTAATCTATTTTAAAACTATTTCCCCAAGCAATAATAAAGTTATAGCCCAAAGTAACCATGCATCCCACATACAACACATATAACAAACACTCATCAAGCCCAACTTCATTTAAAACTTTATCACAAGGTAAGATAGATGCAATCTTAGTGTCTCTATGATGAGGTCAAGATAGAGGACATGCTTATCACATTAAAAAGAGAACACTAAGAGAAAACCAAGGTCATTAAAAAGAATAGTTTAACTACTACCGAACAACTTTATTAAAAAAGATCAGTGTCACCTGCCGTCATATTTACCGAAATTGATGCGACACTACCCACATTAGGATTTTCCATGACATCACAAGAAAAGATTAGGTGCTCACCATCATGCTATTTCAGAACACCTTAACGCATGCATGTAAAGTTCCCTGAACCACAATCACCACGTCAAACATTGATCATAAAGGCCGTAACATAAACCTATCGGCATGTCAAAACATTTGAGTCCCAAAAAGTCAATTCTGAGTAGTGGGATGAACTTACCTTAACGCCCAAAACATTCTAAGGGAACTACCTACTATGGGTTAGCCCCTTACAAAACAGAAACATCAACCCTCTCTCTTGGTCACAAAAAACTGAAATCACAAGGTTCCAAAGCCCCTTTTCCATTTTAGTCATTTTAATTAATTTATTTCAACCTTTAAACATTTGAATGAATTTTAAAAAAACACACAAGTACTTTTTCACAACATGTCAATTGGTTTTCAATCAATGTCCTGCAGGAAAAACATACATTTTATAAAACAAATACTCTTTAAACATTTCACATATAGTGTTATCTATATAAAAACAAGCAATTTAGCATCTAAATTCCTTTTACGAAAAAAGAGACCTCTGAGGGTCCCATTTATTCAATCTGGGTTCGTAAAAAATCAATCCAAAAATAGTTCATTTCAATAAAAACTCAGTAGTTTCACATTGATAATAATTTTCAAACATACTATGGTTATATAAGGTTCAAACACATGGGTTTCCATCTACCAATCAGTAAGGCGCCCATACACCTTATCACTAGAATTTGGGTCCCATTTATCACAATCATCATTCATTTAACATTTCTTACTTTAGAAACCCTTTCACACATAAAAACATCTCTAGCATGTTATCATAAGCATCAACAAAACTACATGCTATAACATAGAAGCATGGGACAACAACAGAACATGATAATAATAGAGGAAGTATGGAATATAATCACTCAAGCATGTTAAATATATAACTAAAACATGCCATATACAGAGGCATGCTAAAGCAGATCAAAAATGGCATTGCACCCAAGGAACACAATCCAAATTAGTAGGAATCCTACTAATGCAACTACATGTAATGTTATATGTATGGAATGTGAATATATAAGTTCCTAATATGATGCATGTAATGAAACCTCCTTTCCATATTAAGCCAAGGTAATTTTTGCAAAATTTTCATAATTAATAAGGAGCAGAAAATATACTAGTCACTCATGGTGAAATCATATCAACTATAATAGAGAACAACATGAACAAAAATACAAACCCTAGACACTTGGTCATTCCTCAGACACGGGATGATCAATCCCATGCACGACTATTAAACCAAGCATTGAAAAATTCTTTGTCTCCTGTCCACTAACACCAAAATAGTAAGACAAAGGAAAAAAACCCTTTGATACCACTTTGTAACATCCCAACCTAGCAAACCCCTTAACCGAAGGTCGGACTAGTCGCCACATGACCTCAAGTGCATCTCCCCATACGCAAGAGGCTATCAACTAGTAGCGAGGGTCTTAGGAGGAGATAGTGGGGAGATTATACCTTCTTATCGGAGCTGCACAACAATATATCAGAGTAAATTACAATCAATAGTAGAAGTAGTAATACATAATTGAAAAAGCAATAGAAGACAGATCTCATATAATCGATGAATTCATTTCGTGTTATTTATACATATTTGAAATAAGTAAACAAAACAAAATGTTTTATATCTTAGTGCATAAATAAAGAAAAGACTCAAATCCCTGAGGGCAATCTCTTCAAGAATCCTGAGCTTCTGCTTGGTCCTCTTCTTATGTATCAAAATTATATGAAAACAACACAATCCTACAACCAAATAGAATCTATTTGGGTACCCTAGTGAAATGGTGGCCCAAGTAGGTTGTGAGATACAAATCTCACTAGGTCGGGACCACCGGTTTCTACCCCAAATCCAGACATTAAATAAATAATTTAAACAGTGTGAAAACTTGCATAAATAAAGTAAGTGTAACAATGTAACTATATACCCAAGTACCAAGTTCAGCCCTCAACTAGTATCTGAATCAGCATTATACACTTTTCATGCATACACAATAGTCATCACATATTCATTTTCATTTGTCCAAACTTCAAGTCTCATTAAATTATATAATCCTATTTAATTGATATTATTTATTTAACCTCACAAATACTTGGGTCCTCTTAGACACCCATATCTCAAAACTTGCCTCAGTTGTTCCAGGGTATGAACCATTCTCTATATTCAACCACAAATCATTTCATCACACCAGCTTTCTTTAACCATTTAATTTAGTTCATATATGAACAATTGGACCCACAATCCAATATTAATTAATGGGTTTAAAATACCATATCTAGCACCCTCGTGAGTATTTGGAGCATCAGTCCTTCTCTCACAACCCATGGGTATTTAGATCATCAGTACCTTTCCAATAAAATAATATTTTCATGTAATCTTGGTGTAGAATTCCATGTCTAGTACCATGGGAGTATTTACAGCAAGAGTCCCTATCTCCCAACCCATTTATCAATCACACATATATATTTACCATTGGTGTAGAATATAATTACTAACACTCCAAAACCATCCATTAATTAATTAATAAATATATTAATTAAATATATTAATTAATTCAACAACTAATTAACAACATAAATCTCCCATAAAAAAATTCCACATTTAATTAACCATTCATTATCTCAATATTTAATAATTAATTATTCTTAACCACAAGAAAGTCAGTTAGATAATTAACTCAAATTTAATTATCCCAATTCATTAACAGAAAACATGATAATTAATTTAACAATCAAATACCCTTATTCCCTAACTAATACAATTGGTTAGTTAAATATACCAAAACTATTAGTTAACACAAAAATTAACTAAGTACACATTACCATTAATTAATCCATCAATTTAATTAATTTACAAAGAAAATCACATCCCTTAATTAATTTTACAGAATTAATTATCTCATTCTAATATCACGTCCCAAAATTAATTCCCAAAATTAATTCTCCAAAATATAACTGCAAAAGAACATCATTTAATCCATCATTAAACATCTCAATTTATCTAAAACAACGTATAACAATTAATTTTTGGATCAATTATCTCATTCTGATTCCAACATTTCATAATCAAACCCACCATTAAAAAACTTGAATCAACATCATGGTACATAAATTTGAGCATTAATAATTCATCATCTAAATTATTTCATTCCAAAGAATTAATTCAACAATTAATTAATTTAATCATACCCTTTTATCAATTCAATAATTGAATAACCTTTCACATCATTAATAGGTAGTGATTAATCCATCATTAATTATCTTGATTTATCCAAAACAACATATCATCATTAATACCTGAATAAATTATCTCATTCAAATAAATTAATATATTATAATTAATCCTTTGATTAATTATTTACATATAGTCTCATAGAAGATAATTAATATACAAATTTAATTGTCTTATCTTAGACAAAACAAAACATCCTTTAATTATTTAATCATTTCACTTTGACCAATATTACAATACATTCTTAAAACCTAAAAATAGTCATGTCTTCATTTATCTCACGTGGGAAGCATCATTTAATAACATCCAAAGCCATGCATCAACACATCACATATCACATTTAGCAATTTAATCAAACTTAATAAATTCACATTCAAAAGGAATTCAATATAAATACTTCACTATATAACATAAACACCAAAAAAGAATAGCAAGCATTTTAGTATTGCATTTATTAAATTTGAGGACTTGAAAAAGGGAACCTACCCCCGGATGGAACCAAATAAAAAATTCAGTACTTCAATATCTTATGTGGCAACAAATTATCATCGGTCCATAGTCACAAACACACCCCTTTAAATATATATGTTCATATATATATGCATGCATTTTATTATTGATCAATAAACACTATAACAAAACAGACATCCATAAATTGTGAAGCAATGGTCAATCCACCTACAATTATATACCAGGGACTCAAATAATTTGTCAGACCCTAAAATAGATGGAGGAAAAAAAATAGCCGGAATGTATATCTTTACCGGAAGTAATGGAGATAAGGAAAATCGAGTCCATCCACCTCGCCCTTGGCGGAGGATCCTGGATTATGGACCAATGGGTTCCGATTCAACATTCACATACCCTAAAAATAGAGGAACAAAACACTTAAATTAAACCCGAACCATAGGGTTTCAATCGAAAAAACAAGGAGAGAGAGAGGGGTCAAATGGCTGATGAAAACTATGAGTTATCCGCAGACGAACTCACCTTGACGAGGCAGAAAAGATTCACAAAGAGTCTGAGAGGAATCATCACATGCAAAGTGGAGTCCGGGAGAGGGGGTGGTGTGCCAAAGAGGGTAGTCGCGCTGCTATAGAGGTGCTGCTCGGGTGTCATGTGATACAGCTGGTGGTCCAACCAAAAGTATATCGCACCACAGGTGGCACACCGTAGGGTGGATTAGCCTTGGAGGGGTAATGCCAGTGGTCTGGAGGAGGAGGGTCGCACCATGGAAAAAGCATGCACCTGCTATGCATCACACCTCTAGGGGGGGTGCATGCTTTAGTGTGGGGGAAAGGGAGTAGGGTCCTCCCTTTAATTTGTTTTATAACCTATAACATAAAACTTTAATAAAACCAATAAATTAATTTTAATAATTAATAATGATTATTATTATTATAACAATAATAATAATGGTCATACCATTATTTTTATTGTTACTGTTAAATATTTTTCTCATTAAATCTAAAACTCCCCATTTAATTAAAAATGCTTCTTCATTCAATCTGAAACTCCTAATTTAATTAAAAATTATTGACATCAAATAAATAAAAAATATAATTCCCGTAATTAATGAAATTTTATTTTTCCATGAATTTAATTAATTAACTCAATAATAATAATTATTATATCCTCATTATTATTATTATTAAAAAATATTTTTTTTTCAATTCCAACTAAAACTCCCAAATCCATTACTATTATTATTTATAAAATAATAACAACGATAATTAATAATAATAACACTCATAAAACCATAATAATAATAATCTCATTATTATTAATCAAAACATTGATATAACACAAAACCTCCATTTAGTAATAATGCCTTTTCAATAATTCCAAAAATCTTTAGTTAATTAAATGTTTCATTGAGATACCCGAAAGACACAATAATTTCACATAAATGTTACACCCCATTAGTCATGCAATTAAAATCTTTTAACATAAATGTTACACCACACTAATCATGCAATTAATTCTTTTAACATCCATATAATTTAAGATAGAAAAATAATAATAACAATAACATTATTATTATTAACACATTATTCTATTTAAACAAAAATCTCTCATTTATTATTATTTAATTAATGTAAATTAAATATTAAACTGGGTAAGCTGCATGGGTTGGACCGTAACCATGCACAACCCGTGTATATCCATTAAAGTGTACTTTTCCAAATATGGTGCTCCAGATATTCATCAGGACATCGGAAAAAATTATCAGGTATGCGCCCAAGTCAAAAAATGACACCTTTAAGTGTTTCAATACCTAGAATTAAGTTCCAAAGAATGGTTTAAAAACCAACCCGTTGATAAACCATAAAAAAATTCAGAAACCTTCATAATTAAACCTGGTTAAAAACATAGGACTTTACAAAAAAATCTTTACATCAAAACATAATCCATTCAGATAGAGAATACAAATAAAAAAACTGAATAATTTCTCCACAAAGGCATGAGTAATACCAATGGTTGTTATCATAGATGATAAATAATTTTGAAATGTCTTTTAAGAAAATTTTTCAAAAAAATATCTTTTCTGCATTGAAAAAAACTTTCTAAAACATAAAAAATTTTGAAAAACTTTTTATGTGAAAATAGATTTAAAAAATTATAAAGGATCATTAAAAGCATAAAACGTTTTTAAAATCATTTATAATTGAAAATGGGCTTCAAAGATCTTTTGAATACATTTTTTTTTTTTGAAAACATGGTTTTTGAATACAATAGATTTCTGACCCAAGAGGGAGACAATTATATATTACTTAAAAACACCACCCTAAGTACCAATGAGTGAAAAAATTGTACTAATAAATGAGGATAACTTGAACAAATATATGAGAAGTAAAATCATGAAAATTATTTGGATATGGATTATAATGTTTCATCAAAGAAATCATAAACATAAACAATCTAAAAAAGAAACGATATTATCACAATACACTCTTATAACTTGGTAACACGGGATCATACTCTCCATGTTAAAAACTTAAATTACATGAGGCTTGAAATATCATGAAAATAAGAAATTTCATGATATAAAATGTAAAAAAGAAGTATATACACCTCAAAAAATAATTTAGGTGCATAACAAAACATGAGTCTCAAAAAATGAAAATTGAGTAAAAACAATTTTAACCATTTGGTAAAATTTTCAACTTAAATCCCATGAAAGAATGATGATAAAATAGATATGTGAATACCAATTAAATAATTTATAATATTCATAGAATTAAATCATAGGTATTATATACACCACAAAAAATGAAAGAGTGGTGAACATAGCATGTATCTCATAGAAGTAAAAAGTGATATGAAATCCCCTTACCTTGTGTCTTGAATCTTGTCGTACTCATTGAAACCACCAGTATAATAAATAGAAATTTATTATACATATTTTAAAGAACCATATGATTATATATAGTACCATATATGTCTTTATTATGATTTTATATTACCCACTTGTTAATAATCCTATGTTAATGTTTCACTTCTGGTAATATTCACTTTATTCTTCGCATGTGTATTAATTTGTAATATATTTTGTCCTTATACTTCATATAATGATTTGAAAAATGTATAAAATGATATAAATATCATTTATATATATTATATGTGTATTATAATAATATTTATAATATAGAAGTATGAAATGGAATACACTGTTCATGGAGATGGTAAGTTGTATGTACACATGAATGTTGTTTCCATTTTTTATTGTCATTTTGAAATAATGAAGGTAAATGACATATATATTTATATATCATTATTAAAGTATAATTATTATTCCATATATATCATATAAATTCACTAAACCCATCCTTAATACATTCTATGTAGCATGTGAATGAATCACATCGCTTTGAGGGGGCGGTAGTCGATACTTCCTCAAACAAAATTATCCTATTAACAGCAAATCAAAAGTAAAAATATATGTGTTGTAAAAGGAATAAATAAATTTAAAGACATAATAAAAATAATATATTATATATATAAACATATTTTCCACAATAATTTCCACCATGAGAGGAGGTAAGGAAACTTGAACAATTATCATTTAGTGAGGGGGTTGTTTGACACACATGTAAATAATATATTCATTACCCATTAGATGGAGGTGTGTGTAATTGTAAGTTGAACCATTATCATAAAAAATCATATTATATTTAATATACTGGTGTTTTTATACAATTGTGATAAAATTAAAGTGGAGGGGGTTGAGAAAGAAAACAAAAGAAAGAAGTTTGATAGAAGATGTTACCTCTTAATCGGGTAACTCCCTTGGGTATGTGCCAAACGGCTTCCTTGGATTTACATCTTCCATAGGGAAGGATTCAAGGATTAAACGAGGGATTTTTAGAAGTTTATTGGTTTGATATTGTCTGAACATAAGAGGTTTTATATTTATTATGAAAAGGTAGAGGTGATGGCCTTTTGTAGGGAATGGAAAGGACTCACTTGGTATTTTCGAAAACAAGTTAGGTGTACCCCCTTTTTTACCTAAAAAAAGTCATAAAAAACCAACCAAACTCAATAATGTAAGGTTAATGGCTGAAGAATTTCCATTCAATAGGTTTTGTACATATTTATAAGTCTTTTTTGGTATTAAATGTAAGGTTTAGTCCTTAGTTAAGATTAATTGTACCTTAATCGATGTAATTAATTTTAATTACTTTCACCAATACTTTTGGTCAAAAAACTAAGTTGACCTTAATAGAAATTATAAATTATTATAATTAAAAATATGGAATCCATTTTTACATATTAAAATCACATAAGTTGAATAAATTAATTTAAAATCAATCCCATAGTCGGGTTGACAACGTGAGTTTTTAAAGTAAAAATGATCAAAATCATGCCATGTTTTTATATCCAATTTCAATGTGAAATTGTTTCCAATTACCCATATTGGATTAATTTATAAGAATTAAAATCTAGTTAAACTTTATAAAAAAAATTAAAATATAATTTAACCTTATAAATAAATTATATGAAAATGCATTTTTGAATTAAAATCTAATATTTTTCACTATTCATCCAAAAATGATGTTTCTTAGAAAAATATGAAAAATTTACCCTAAGATAATTTCCAAATTATAAATTAAAAAATGAAGTTTATATTATGAAATTAAAATTTTAATGTGTCTAAAATTAATTTTTTTTATTTTTATAGAAAGACATTAAAAACAATTTATTGGAGAAAACATTATTTTTAAATATAAAAGGTCTTTACCAAAACTCATATATTTAATTATCAATATGTTTTATTTATATAAAAAAATTAAAATAAATATTTAAAAATTAGTTATTACTATTCATATAACAATGTTTAAATGATAGATTACAATTTTATCTTTTAAATAATTATAACAATAAAATGATGTTTCTTAGAAACATCAGTGTTGTGTGTAACATATGCCAGTTTGGTGTTGCGTGTAACATACACTAAGTTAGTGTAGCATGTAATTTACACAGATTAGATGTTCTATGTATTGTATGATGAGATGGTGTTGTTCAACATACACCACGTCGGTGTCGTGTTAGTGGAATGTTTGACTTAGTGCATTACAAGACATAAATGAAAATTTAATTTTTTTTTAAAAAAGGTCCACAAAAATAGAGGGTGTCAAATTATACCCCCTTAAAATTAATTTTTTTCATATAAATTCATAACTCAAATAAAAAAATGATGATAATTCTAATTCATCGTATCCTAAAGTTCCCATGTAACTTCCCATAATTGGTGATTTATCTACAAAACGTTGACCATGTGAGTGGTATTGTTTCACAGAAATTTCTATATATGATACATAATTTCAACAGGTTGCTTCTTGTAAGAAAGATCCTGCTCCAACAGTATGACCTATGAGTTGAGTATATGTGAAGGGTTTGGTATGTACTTCTTCAAGAGAGATACATGGAACACATCATGGACTTGAGAGATATTTGGAAGAAGTTCTAAAGGATATGTTACCGTCCTGATACGATCGAGAATCTCAAAGGGAATGATATTCCTAGGGCTTAGTTTCCATTTCTTCCCAAATCTCATAACTTTCTTATTGGGTGAGATTCAAATAAAAAACTTTTCACCAACTTCAAATTCCATATCACACCAATGATTGTCAATGTAAATTTTCTTCTGACTTTGAGCTACCTTGATATGCTACTGTATGGTTCTAACATTCTCAACCATTTATTTATATATATCAGGTCCCAATAAATTTATTTCTGTAACCTCATCCCAACATATTGGATCTCTATATTTCATCTCATAGAGGGCCTCATACAATACCTTCTGAATACTTTAGTGAATGATTTTTTTTATAAAAACTCAATTATAGGAAGGTATTGATCCCAACCAACATTGAAAACTAGAGAACAAAATCTCAATATATCCTCTATGGTTTGAATTGTTCTTTTAGAATGACTTCTCCATGAGTATGATAAGTAGTGAAAAAACTCAATTATGTATCATGTAATTTCTAAATACTTTTCTAGATCTTTAAGATAAACCTCAGATCTTGATATGATACAATAGAGTTTTGTACTCCATGAGACCTTACAAATTTCTTAATGTATATCCTAAAAACTAATCTAGAGAGAAGTCATCTTGAATAGCGATGAAGTGTGCTGACTTATTAAGGCAATTTACTACCACCCATATAGCATTAAACTCTTTGGAGGTTTCAGGTAGTCCCATGGAAAAATCTACAGTGTTGTTCTTCCATTTACATTCTAGTATGGGTAATGGATGCAATATCCCCTTTGTCTTTTGTATTTCATCCTTAACTTGTTGTTATACCATACACCAAGATACAAACTCTGTGATATCTCTCTTCATGCCATCCCACCAGAAGTACTCATTCAAGTACATATACATCTTCTTAATTCCAAGATGAATAGAGGATAAAGAACTACGATCTTCCTCTAACATCTCTTTATTTAAATATGTTATGGAATGAATACATATAATTTTCTCAAACCTTATCATTACATCATGTTCAAGGTTAAACTCATGAACATTTCTTACTTTTGTTTACCGCTCTTCCTCTTCCTTATATGCCTCCTTAATATTCACCTAGATAAATGGATGAACATTCATTTAAGAAAGATAAGATTTCCCCCCTTCTTTATAAGTTTCTATATCCATCCTTTTCAAATCTATAAATATTGGATATTTTGTGATCATCATTATGGATAAGCTAGCTTGATCCTTCTGACTCAAAAAATCAACCACCTTGTTCGATTTCCTAGGGTAGTAATGTATTGAGCAGTCATAATCCTTTATCAACTCTAAACATATTCTCTAGATAATGTTCAAATACTTCTATGTTAATATATATTTCTGAATT
This sequence comes from Viscum album, assembly GCA_963277665.1. Taxonomy (NCBI): domain Eukaryota; kingdom Viridiplantae; phylum Streptophyta; class Magnoliopsida; order Santalales; family Viscaceae; genus Viscum; species Viscum album. The sequence goes on along the minus strand of OY728159.1, from coordinate 685,434,228 downwards.
TTAGGATCATTATACATATCACACTTTTCTCTATAAAGATAATGCCTCCATATATTTAATGGAAAAATTACCACGGATAACTCCAAATCATGAGTTGAGTAATATTTCTCATGAATCTTCAACTACCATGATGCATAAGCGATAACCATGTTATTATGAATAATAAAACATTCCAATCCCTTCTTGGATACATCACTATTGATTACAAACCCTTCTTCACTACATGGTAATGAAATAACATGTTCACTAATTAACATTCTCTTCAGTTACTTGATGTTTTCCTCACAGTCATCTGTCTAGAGGAACTTGAAACCCTTTTGAGTTAACTTGGTTATAGGATTATATTTTCAAGAGAAATATTCAAAAACTGTAGATAATATCTAGCTAAACCAAGAATTCTATGGATCTCATTCACCGTGGTTGGTCTAAGAAAACATTCAAGAGCCTCCGTCTTTGATGGATCTACTACTATACTATTGTAGGACCCCGGGACACCCTGAGAGGGGAGGGGTGAATCCGGGTGTCAACTTTTCTTTTAAACTGTTGGATCTTGTTCCCACATTGGTAGTAACTAGTAAAACCTATATGATGGATATGATCATAAATCAAACATTCACATAAAAAGATATGACACAACACTTTTTACTTGGTTCATCACTAAGGGCTACGTCCAAAGAGTATACTCCGACAGGTTTTTGGTCATACCTAATTACACTATTCTTAACTAGTTGTGGATTACAATGGTTCAGGAATAGTCACCCTATCCCAGGCTCACTGCCTTTACAAATGTTCAAGGATAACTCACTGCGTCCCTTGGGTCACTCCCATTGACTCCCCCTGGCTCACTACCTTCGGTGAAGTCTCAGTCAGTTTATAGACCTGACTGTATCTTCAATAGATTTGCATTGAAGTATATGCCTCTACTTAGCATGAGACTATGCTTGCATTGAAGACCAGAATTAATGCACTTGAACACACTGAACCACTGAACTAGATAATCTGAAACGTGCAAACAGGTTATACTGAAGATTTTGCGCAACTCCTACCCTTTGCACAAAATATCTCAATTTTGCGTGAAATACTTGATTTTCGTGTGGAAAATATTTCATGCAACAACCTCCTTTATGCGCAACTTTATTCAAAACACCTTTTTCGTGCAGCTGGTCCTTTTCCGAATAGCTCGGGGTTTTTCGCGCAACTCAAACTTTTTCATGCAACTTGGCCTTTTTCGCACAACCCAGCCTTTTTCTCGCAACACCCTTTACACAGACATTTTACGCGCATCAGCACTCAGATCTTCTGTAAGTCTTCAACCATACAGAATGATGGGGTCACCTCTTATTTATAGGTGTCTCAGACCCCTATGCGAAAAACCCACTATGGCACAAAAAACCTCTCATTTGGTGTGAAATATTTCACACAGGTACCGTTTTTTGCGCACATCTCCAGGTTTTTCGCGCAGCCCATGCCTTTTCCATTTTTTGACATTCTAATTCCGAAACACCTCTTGCGTGAAAAATCTTGCTACTCTTTCGCGCACCATGCTGTTTTTCGTGCACGTCACTTTTTTTCACGCACGACGCTGTTTTTCGCGCACGCCGCTCTTTTTCGCACATGCCGCTGTTTTTCGGACACGCCTCCCTTATTTCGTGCACCACTTCCATTTTGCATGCACCTCCCCTTGCCAACAACCGATGTCTACATTTTCTGATTTTCAGGTCCAAAAATTTGGCTAACATTGGAGAACAATGCCACCTTTAATATTTTTGTCTGCTTGAACTGTATGATAACTTTACTGGACACATTCTAAACTTCCACTGAGGATTGACAATAAACACAAACCATACTCCAATTCATGCATAGAATGACCATGGTTCCAACAACCATCTCTTGAGAATATGTGACCCAAAAATGAAACCTTTTGTAACCAAAATTCACAATTTGTAATTTTTTCATATATCTTCTCTTTCCTTAGGGTGTTTAGTACAATTTTAATGTGATATTAATGATCTTCTTTTCTCCTTTAATAGATAACAATATCATATATACAGACTACAAAAAACTAATCAAGGTAATCTCCAAATACTCTATTCAATAAATCCATGAATGTTGTCGGGGAATTACTAAGATCAGAATAATAACTGTATATTCATAGTGTCCATACCTTTTACGGAATGTAGTATTGGGTATATCCTATTTATTAACCCTTAATTGATGATATAAAAAATGAAGGTCAATCCTGGAGAAGTATTGAGCTTTGTCCAGTTGATCAAACAAGTCATAAATAGATGGAATAAGATACTTGTTCATGATTGTGATCTTTTTAAACTCTGAATAATCAATATAGAGTCGTATTTATCCATTTTTATTTTTTGTAGAAAGAACAGGTGCACCCCAAGGTGACAAAATTGGCTGAATGAATCCATTATCAATGTTTTATTAGAGTTTCATCTTCAATTACTATAAATAAATTAGATCAATTTCATAAGGAGACTTTTATATTACCGTGGAACTATATATAAGTTCTATTAATAACTCTACTTCATGTTTTGGTGGAGGACTAGGCGACTCTTCCAGAAAGACAACCAAAATTTTTTGAACAATAGGTATATCATCAATTCCAATTATCTCCCTAACCATTTGAGATAAACACTCTTTTTTATTGGTAATTAAGGCCCATACACAGGATGTAATATCCAAAGGAAGTTTATAATTATCATCACATGGATGTATGATCATAGTAGGGTTTGAAATATCAAAATTAACTTAATTGATGTGGGATTTATGCATATAAATCCAATCCATGCCTAAGATGACATAAAATTCAATGATAGGAAGAATGAAAAGATTTGTAGGAATCATATTACCACAATATTCAACTAGAGAGGAATCATATTCTAGAGATGAAATCATCATACCATTAGGGATTTAGACTACTAATTCCACATCTAATTGTTTTGGTTGAATCTTAACACCCTTAGAAAATTATTTAGATATTAAAGAATGAGTAGATATAGAATAAAATATGACATTAGACATTCTAGAGTGGTTGATAAGTGTACCTTTCATCATGTTATTATCACACCACTCATTAGAAATAGAGATTTTATGATATTTACCCTTTTACCTTGGACTAAGTGGTTTCAGACACCGATCATCATCACTAGACCTTGTGTTTGGGCAGTGGTTAACATAATGTATGTTATCCTTACACTTGTAGCACTGAATCATGGGAGTTTCATTCAATTCTAGTTTTTTTCCCATTCATAATTTCAACTGAATTCTTCCCACCACATTAGAAATCAAATTCATGATGGCCTTCCCTTCCAAACTTAAAACATTTATTAGACCGATTAAGGCAATTTCCTCCTTGCTTCTTCCCACACTTAGAGAATAAAGGAAATCACATCTTCTTATCTTCATGGTTTATAGATTTTCTTTTAAAATCTATCTTCTTATTATTGTCAAAACCACTAGATTGATACATGAATCCAACCTCTATTTCATAAATGATTGAACAATGCACAATATCTTCATAGCTACTAAATTATCTTATAGAAAAATCCCTCATGAGAGTTTTATTTAATCCACTAACAAACCTATCAACATTACTTTTGGGTTGGATGATAACTCATGAAGTGTACCTTACAAGTCTCATAAAATTTGCCTCATAGGTACCAATACATTAACTATACATTTGCTTCAACTCAAGGAAGTTTTTTTATAACTTGGTACCGAGAATCCGAGGAAAGTACTTAATGAAAAACATGTTCTTGAACTTATCCCAATCCATGGATTAAATATCAGCATGCTTCCTTTTATTCTTGATTAGAGTCCACAAATGGTCTGATTCTCCTTCAAACCAATGGACATCCAAAATGACATTCTCATGCTCTGAAAATTAGAGAATAGATAATATATTTTTAGTACTACTGATCCATTTTATAGTAAAATGTGGATTAGAAGAACCTCTGAAATAAGGTGGATGTTGCCTCATGAAAGTCTCAACATAATTTTGTCCCTGAATATTCTCATTTGGAAGTCCACCACGATTCCTAGCTTGAGAAAGTTGTGTGGGAAAAATAATAGGGTATTTCATTTTGGATTATATATAATTTAGTTTCTCATGAGTAAAATCATTTCATTGTTCATCAAAAAAACCATTAATATAGTTCCTTTAGGTTCTATCCATTTACTAAAACTAGAAGTATAGAGTAATAAATAATTATCATAGTGAGGAACAACATAATCCAGAATATTCACTTATAGGATGTCTAAATTATGGAACTGTCCTTAATCTATGACACCTTAGGTTTATCCTAGGTTAATAACTGGTAACTTCTATTTAAATCCTTCATGATGGTCCATGAAGAGTTTGTAAATTTACAAAGCATATCCCCAGGGAGTTTCAAACGTGGTGTACAACAAGGCTTGTTGGCGTGTACCAGATTACCCCGAGTCATGCCCAGAACATCTAGTCAGAGTTTTCAACAAGAGGTATATCTACACTACATCCACAACCACTTGTAGTATCCACACACAGATATATTTCTAGAAAACCAATCACTCCATCCTTTACCAAAATTCCTGGACATTTTCCTGTACTTTTACTTATCCTTATACTTGTCCTTAGGGTTCTTAGTAAGGCTTTCTCATCCTAGATTACAATGGTTAACTAAAAAATTTATATGATACAACCTATAGAGACCCTCTCATTTCATACATTAACATTACATAACTTTTTTTTGTAATACTTAAAACATTATACAAACTGACACCCAAAGACCATACTAGTTTAGTGCCTTTAGAAACATGAAAACATAAACACTGATATATAAGTGAGATACATTATCTCCCACTAATATCTTTTAGACTAGAACCCTACATAGACACATAAAACATAATACATGTCTTTATAACCAAGTGAATGAAACAAAAAAATGGGTGAGATCAAATGCTCATTAAGGTTAAAAAATGGAGATATGTAAGAATAATCATGAGAATAAGGGTACGATAACATGATCATGAAAATAAAATATCATACCCTATATATTAATAATCATATACATAAATCATGAAATAAACCTTAGAAGTTCATAATACATGAATCATAAGAAAATAAAGAACATAAACCATGAAACCATAACATAATAATAAAAAATGGAATTATGGCAGACACATAAGAATATAATATTATTTCTATAGTATCCAAGGCATCTCTACCAAGACCATATTGGTAGTATGGGTTAAATCCTTATACCATCTTGGTAGTCATGGATCACTACCCTGGCCATATTGGTAGCATGATTTCACTCCTCATATTGTCTTTGTTGTCACAATTCACTCCCATGGTCATCTTAGTATTCAAGGTTCATTCCCAAGATCATCTTAGTCTATCTCATTAGAGATAAATATTTAACCAATGAAATGGAGGGAGATATAAGTCCCACCTTATCATAATAAAATCATACATACATGTGCCACAAAATCATAAAAAATAATATACTAACCCATGAAATTAAATGGGTATAATAAACATGTAATCATATCATAACCTATGAAAAAATATATATGTTTAATAATCATTTCATCAACATCATAAAACTTAAAAAGAAGTGGGTTTCAAAAGAATATAACTCGTGAAAGAGAAACGAGTTTCATAAACATCATGCTATAAAAACATAATCCATTAAGGGAAAAATATGAATGTAAACACTAAATTATTTCCACATAAAGGCATGATTAATACCAATGGTAGTTATCTTATATGGAAAATAATTTTGAATGATCTTTAAAAAACATTTATTAAGAAAAACATCCTTTCAGATTTGAAAAATGATTTTTAAAACATAAAACCTTTTGAAAAAAATTTCATTGAAAATATATTTAAAATATTATAAAGGATGAATTGGAAACCACAAAACGTTTTTAAAATCCTCTTCCCATGAAAATGGGTATCAAATATCTTTTGAAAACATGGTTTTTGAATACAATATATTTCCAACAGAAGAGAGAGAAAGTCATGTTTTACTTAAAAACATTACCCTAAGTACCAAAGAGTGGAAAAATTGTACCAATACATGAGTATATCTTTTAAAAATATAGGATAAGGAAACATATGAATATTATTGTGATATGTATCATAATATTTCATAAAAGTAATCATAAACATAAACAATTCTGAAAAGTGATGAGATTGTCTCAATACACTCTTATAACTTGGTAACATGGGATCATAATCTCCATGTAAGAAAAATAAATTACATTATGCTTAAAATATCATTAGTTGAATTAATTCCATGATATAACATGTAAAATGGAAGTATATAAACCTCAAAAAATAATTTAGATAGATAACAAAACACGAGTCTCAAAGAAGGAATACTAAGACAAAACTATTTTACTGATTTAGTAACTTTTGAAAATTAAAACCCATGAAAGAGATATCATAAAATGTATATGTGAATACCCATAATTTTATTTATAATATACATAGAATATAATCACGGGTAGTATATACATCACAAAAAATGAAAGAGTGGTGAACATAACATATATCTCACGCAAATAAAAAGTGAGATGAAATCCCCTTTCCTTTTGTCTTGACTGTCATCATAATCATTAAAAACACATGTATAATAAATATAATTTTATTTATAGAACCATATTATTATATATAGTACCATATATGGTTTTATTATGATCTTATATTACCCTCTTGTTAACAATCCTGTGTTAAGGTTTCACTTCGGGTAATATTCTCTTTATTCTTTACATGTGTCTTAATTTAGTATATATTTGGTCCTTGTACATTATAAAATGATTTAAATAATGTAAAAAATGACATAAATATCATTTATATATAGTATATGTGTATTATAATAATCTATATAATATAGAGTTATGAAATGGAATACACCGTTCATGGAGATAGTAAGCCATACATACGCATGAATGTTGATTCCGTCTTTATTGTTGTATTGAATGAAATAAGGTAAATGAATGATGTATATATATATATTAGTATCATTATTATATCATATATATCATATTTGTTCTATAGAACCATCCTTAATAAATTTCATGTAGTTTTTGAATGAATCACATCACCTTGAGGGGGCAGTAGTCCACACTTCCTCAAACGAAATTAATGTATTAACAACAAATAGAAAGTAAAAAAAGATATATGTTGTAAAAGTAATAAAGAAGAATAAAGGAATAATAAATATAATATTTTACTTATATAAATATAGTTTCCATCATAATTTCCACCATGATATGAGGTAAAGAAAATTGAACAATCATCATTTAGTGAGGCGGTAGTTCTCCGTACACATAAACAATATGTTCGTTATCCATTAGATAGAGGTGTGTGTAAGCGTAAGTTGAAAAATTATCATAAAAACATCCTAGTATAATGAAGATACTATTTTTGTTATAAAATCAGGGAAAAAAGAAATTGGAGGGGTGGAGAAAGAAAACAAAATAAAGGAGATTGATAGAAGACGTTACCTCTTAATCGGATAACTCCTTTTGGTTTGTGCAAAAAGGATTCCTTGGATTTCCTTTTGCCCAAGGAATGGATTATATAAGGATGGGAGGGATGATGAGAAGTGTATTGTACAAATATTGGATAAAATTAAGAGGATTTATAGCTGGGAAGAATAGGAATAGGTGGTGGACTTTTATAGGGAAGGGAAATCACTCACTTCGTGTTTCTTAAAATAGGTCAGATGTACCCATGTTTTAACATAAAAAGACATATAAACCCAAAAAAACTCAAAAATGGAAGGTTAATGGCCATATAATGTCCATAAAATAGGATCTTGACATGTTTATAAGTCTTTCTGGGTCTTAAATTTAAGGTTTAGTCCTTAATTAAGCATAATTTTACCTTAATCGATGTAATTAAATTTAATCACATTCACTAATATTTTTGGTAAAAAATAAGTTGTCCTTATTAGAAATTATATATTATGATAATTTGATACATGGAATATATTTTTACAAATTCTAATTATATAACTGGAATAAATTAATTTAAAATTAATCCCATAGTCAGGTCGATAGTGTGTGGTCTTAAAGTAAAAATGATCAAAATCTTGACAAGTTTTTATGTCCAATTTCGTGTGAAATTGGTTCTAATTACCCATATTGGATTAATTGATAAAAATATGATCTATTTAAAATTTCAAGCCAAATTAAAATATAATTTAACCTTATAAATAAATTAGATAAAAAGTAGTTTTGAATTAAGATCTGATGTTTTTCACTATTCATCTAAAAAAGAAGTTCCTCAAAAAAATCCAAAAAATTCAGAATAAGATAATTTATAAATTATAACTTATAAAATGAATTATATATTATAAAATTAAAATTCTAAAATTGTATAAAATTAATTTTATTATTTTTCATAGAAGGGCATTAAAAATAGTTTCTCCCCCAGGAGTGTCAAACCATGTGTGTAGTAAGGGCCATTGTTGTGTACCGGGTTATGATTAAGTTAGGCCCGACACACCTTGTTAGTGTTATTACCCCTAGGTACATTTTTTCTAGAACCATGCCCAATTTTTATATCCTAGTAGAGATGTATTGCTAAAAATACCCACATAGTCTCTAACATACAAAAAATCTAGGATGTTCTTCAATAATAATCCTCAAATTCTATCATAGGGTTATGTTCCCTAATAAATATGTTCTCAATATAGTTTCTGTGGTTTCTACAAAACATAATTTGATACCAACTATTATGCCCTGTCCCTAGAAGACCGAAGCTAGTGAAACACTTTATTACATTGAAATTATTACAAGGAATCAAATCCTAAAGGACAGAACAGTTCAGTAGCTTGGGAAATAAATATTATATACATGATACACATAATATACTGGGAAAATAAAATAAATGATAAAACAAGTAAAAACCTAGCATCCTTAAAACTAATTCTAAGGATTACTCTTCATCCATAGACATGTTGAAACAATAATATCATGGATAATAAAAATAAATGAATTCAGAATACAGAAAGTACTTAAATATTTGAATTCATGTTTCCTAGGAACTTGATACCTTTACTATCAAGATAAGGCAGTTTAAACTATTCTGATTTTCCCAACTGATTCATCCCATTAGAGTGTTGATGAATCAAGGGACTTATATTAACCGGTACCCAACTCATAGATATTTAATTTAATAGTCCCCAACCCATTTATTTCATTTAAAAATCATTACTCATATATATAATAATCAATTTATTTCAAAAACAACATGCCTCATGAAATATCCCTATTGAATAAAATATACAAATTTATCAATAATTCCACAGTTAATCAAATAACTATAAGAGTGAACACCTCACATAAAAATGGTGTACATTTTAGGAAATAATAATATCCATTTCATGATAACATTTATATTTAATATAAATTTAATTTATAATAAAAATTATCATAAATAAGTTATTATTTTAGGATAAAGTTAACTATCACAAATGAAAGTGATAATGCAAAGATAACATTTACCAGTTGGTAATTTTCAAGTCAAGACCAATTGGATGATATAATTAAATAAAATCCATAAATATCATGATGATAAAATTATTAATGATATAATATTTCCAAAGGGGAAGTATATATACTTCACAAAAGAAGTAATATGTGAATATGACATTTTCTCACTAATGTAAAAAGTGAGATGAAAATCCCTTACCTTATTCTTACTATTTGTTGTGGTATTTAAAATCCTATATAGTGGATTAAAATATGGTACTAAATTATAATAGAATCAAAGTAATATTCAAAATATCATATATTATCTTCTTATAATATCTTATTACCCCTTAGTTAATAATATTTCATTATTTTTGTTATTTCAGGTTTTAATTACCTAGCTTTTTAAGTATGTTTAGACTTGTTACTTGTTGTTATTCTTACATCAATCATTATTAAATAATTTAAAAAGTTTAAATTATGATCTAATTATTATATATATTCAGTATATATATTTATAATAACCTATAATACTTGGATATAAGAATTGAAATTCACCATTCATGGAGACGGTAGGTTGTACGTATGCATGATTGGTTCTTACATTTCTTTTGCCGTATTTTAAAAAAATTAAAGGTAAGTGATTTATATTTATATTATAATTAAATTATCATATATATTTCATTAATTTCACACATATATTTTAAAATCATCCTTTCTATGTTTCGTGTATATTGTGAACAAATCAGATTACTTTGAGAAAGTGGTAGTCCACACATCCACAAACAATGTTATCATATTTACACAAAATGGAAAGCATGAAATAAAGAATAATATAAGAATTAAATAAGAATAAATAAATTATAATATAATATATATAATATATAAATAGTGTTTTCATTATAATTACTAACTATGGGAGGTGGTTAAGGAAAAACAAACAAAATCATTTGGTGAGGTGGTAGTTCTTTGTACACATTAACAACAAGTACATTACCAATTAGATGGGATTTTGTGTAACTGTATGTATAAAAATTATAATAAAAACATCTCATTATATTTATTAAATTCATATTATTATGTAATAATGGAATAATTTGATTTTAGGATGTTTATAGTGAAAATAAAACAAAAGAGTTTGAGGAAGGATCTTACCTCTTATTCAGGTAACTCCTTTTATTTTTCACCAAAGGGACTTCCTTGGATGGATATATGCCCAAATAGATAATTCTAGGTTGAGAGGAGGTATGTTAGAATCTTATTTTAGTAGTTTTTTATGGTGAAAAATGTCTTGATAGGTGTGAGTAAGTGGGAAGTGAGAGTGCCTTTATATAATGGAGGAGGAGTGGTATTCTTGTAAATATAAAAATGTAAACAATATTAAAAGGTATCAAATACATTATGTGCCTAAAATAATGGTAAATATTTGATAAAAGGGATAATATGGTATAATTACTTCCATAAAATGTATTTTTTACAAGTTCATATGTCATTTTTGGCCTTATGATTAAGGTTTAGTTCTTTACAAAGCTATTTTTCTTCTTAATCACTATAATTAATTTTCATCACTTTCAATAATATTTTTTGTCAAAAACTAAGATAAAATTATTTAAAATTATAAATTATGATTATTCCAAATATGAAATACATTTTTACAAATTTAAATGACACAAGTGGATGATATTAATTTAAATTTAATCCTGTAGAGGGGACAACAAAGTAGGTTTTTGAAGTAAAAATTTTCAAATGATTGAGACGTGTTGATACCCAATTTCAATGAGAAATTGATTCAAATAACTTAAATTGGATTAATTTATATAAAATTTATCTAAATTAACTTTAAAAAAATTAAAATATAATTTAACAATATAAATAATTTAGATGAAAAAATAATTTTGAATTAAAACCCAGTAACATTCACTATTCGACAAAAAATAAAACTTCACTCAAAAATAAAAAAACTCCCCCTAACCTAAATTTAATGTTTATATTTAAAAAATGAATTTTATTTGGCCATGTTAAATATATAAAAGTGTACAAATTAATATTTAAATTATTTTTTTCCATTAAAAGGTGGTAAAAATCGGTTTTTCCTGTAATGCAACTAACTCAGTGTCATGTGTAGCATAAGCTTAACATGGTGTTGTGTATAAGGAAATATAGAAACAAATTTAATTTTACTCTAAAATGAAAATATTTTAATGTATTGGGTTGTTAAATTAATAGTAATTGATTCATATCTCGAATTATAACCATGATATAAATATCATATATCTTCCAGTATATATGTATTTATAATAATCTATAAATGATATAAATAGGAAATTAAATAAAATGTGCGTAGAGATGATAGGTTGTCCGTACGATTAAATCCTATTTCTCTTTTTCTTATAGTATTTAAAGAAGAAAAATTATATGAGATATTATCATTATAGAACTATTTTTATTTCATATATATCAAATAGGTTTATTAAACCCATCCTTAATAAATTCCATGTAAATCATAAATAAATCACATCACTATGAGAGGTGTTAGTCCACCGTACACATGAGTGATGTTATCATATTCCCACAAAATGGAAACCATGAAGGTATGTATGATAAAATTATTAAATAAGAATAATTATATCATAAATATAATATATATAATATATAAATATTATTTCCATCATTATTCCCAATGTTGGAAGGTTATAATGGAAAAACGAACGACATCTGTTTGAGAGGCGGTATTCCTCCATACACAAGAATGATAATTTCGTAACCTATTTGAGGGAAGTGTGTGTAGTTTTAGGTCACAAACTTAACATAAAAAAACTCGTTATATGAAAGATACTTATTTTATTATATAGTCATGGTATTAAAATAACTAAAGAGGTTTTATGAATAAATAAAACAGAAAACATTTTTTGATGAAAGTTACCTCTTCTTCGAGTATCTCCTTTTGGTTTTCACTAAAGGCTTTCCTTGATTGACTTTATAACAATATTAAGGCCTCTAGGGTGATTATATTCAATTTTATAAGATATTTGTTATGTTATTGGATAATACAAAGGGATTGAAAGTTGTGAATAATTTAGTAGAGTATTTTCATGTTTTAAGTTGAGGAGGAGTGACATTCCTGAAAATACTCAAAAGTAATCACTATTGGGTGGTCAAGAATATATAAAGATTCTAAAAACTGATAATTATAGATATTTATGGGATTATATGGTAGATAAAAAATTCCAAAACACATTTATACACAGGTTTTAAACATTTTGTTCCATAAATCTTAAGATTCTTTATTTTACCATTTCATTTTTTCATTATGTTAACTAGTTTTCTAACCTAAATAATTTATTCTTTAATAATAAGTTAGAGTGATAATTATTAGTTAATTTTTAATCACATATTATAAATATGATATCTAATTTTTAACATATAAATCCTATGTGTTTTGGAAATTAACTTTAACACAAACACATGTAATGTACAAAAACATCACTTTAACTACAACCACACTTACAATGTTTTTATTATGCAGGGGTTATTATGTTCATTATAAAAGATAAATTGATCCAAAAATGGACCATATATTATATTTATTAATATATAAAAATCACTTTATAAAATATATTATTTTGAATAAATTTTATATAAATTAATATAATATCATTTATTATAAAATAACATTAATGTCAATTTTGACATTATTCATTTAACTTAATTTTATAAAAATCAAGACAATGAAGAAATTCAAATATATTATGTTAACAAATTTTTAAAATTTATATTTATCTACAAAAATAATTAATCACAATAAATCATTCTATTTAATTCACTTTTAATGTTTTAGGTATAATTTGATTGATTTATTTATTAACTAAATAATTCATGTGTTGTCATTTCTTAAGAATGTAACACAATTATATTATCTAAAAAAAATTAAAATAAATTATCATGATAATAAACTCATTTATTTTCAAAAATAATATTTATTACTATAATTAGGTAGTTTTCTCCTATTATATATCTATATATAAATTAAAAGGAAGAAAGGTATATTTTTATCTTTTTCTTTAATTAACTTATTATATGGGTTAATTTCATGGAAAAGTGTTCCAAAAACTCATAGAATTATATAAAATTTCATAAGTGTATAATTATTTCCTTAAAATGGATTTTTTGACATGTATTGGTTCATTATTACACATAATATTCTAATTTTAGGCACTAAGTAAACTCATTTTCAACTTAATCACCATGATTAATTTTAAGCATTTTCAATAATCATTTTTCGTCAAAAATTATGTTTGACTTATTGAAAACTAAAAAATATTCTTATTAAAATTATTTAATCGATTTTTCTATATTTAAATTTCAAAATTGGCATAAATTAATTTAAAATTAATCACGCAGACGCGATGAGAAGGGAGGTTTTTAAAGAGAAAAGTTAAAAAATATTAAATATTTTTATGACTAATTTCGATGTAAAATTGATTTAAATTATTCAAATTGAATTAATTGAGGTATAATTGATCTAATTATAATTTAAAAGAAATCTAAAATAAAATTTTAATATATAAATAAATTATGTTAAAAGACAGATTTAAATTAAAATTCAGTATATTTCACTATTTATCAAAAAATAAAACTTATCAGAAAATTACAAAAAAATCACCCGAGTCTAATTTTATTATCTATATTTTAAAAATAAATTTTATTTCATAAAATATAATTTATAAAATTTTAAAACATTATTTTTAAAATGATTGCGCTATTAAATGGAAGTAAAACTACCTTTTGCAAAAACACATCTTTGTGTTCAAAAAATCGGATTTATTATTATCTCTTGCCTAGAAAACACATAAAATGAATATTAAATAGTTTATTGAATAATATATATATATATATATATATATTATGAAAATCATCCATCAAAATTGGTTTGTTCAATTTATTAAGATAAAATATGTTTGTGCATGGAAAAATTGATTTTTAGAAAAAGACTTTCTTTATTTTTAAATTGAAACTGATTTAATTTATAATTAATTGGTTACCAAAAAATTAGTTTTTAAAAAATTAATATACCATATTTTAATAATTCATTAAATCATTGACATACCCTCAATTCCAATGTCTAGGTGATAATAATATTAATATTTTAAAAATATCATACATTTTCATTTAAACTCAATGTTATGTATAAGCTAAGATAGATGTTGTGTGTAATGAAATATACAATCAAGGTTTCATGATATACAATATAAAAATTGTATTGTGTGTAACAAAAGATAAAATCAATGTTTCATGTACTGAAAGCGTAACTTAGGGTAGCAGGCAATACAAGTAGTTAAATAATTTTAATTTTTTTTTGAAAAATAATAATTCTTAAAAACTCATGGTGTTACAAATTAGGATATAATTAAAATATAAAAATTAAGTGAATAATTTTCCTTAATAGGTGATGAAAAAAAATTCCTTAGGAGGAAAAGGAGTTAAAGAGTCAAGTTCATCCCCTCTATGTCCTTTTCATTTTTGATCAATAATGGGGAGAAGAAAATATTTGAATGAAAAAATATTGATGTGGAGATTTAATGGCATTGAAAACAAGTATAAAGTGGGATATTGAAGATCCCAAGTGAGAATTTTATTTTTTTCAATAATAAAGACTGTCATAATGATGTGGTGATGCCAACATGTGTTTGGGAAGCTATGTTTCTACCATCATATATGAAAAAAAGAATTTTCTTAGCTATTATCTTGAATATATGGATTGGATAGGGTCAAGGATTTGAAATTATATATGATAATTGTATGTAATGTTATTTATGTATAATATAAGTGAAAATTATGAGAGTATTATCTACAATTTTTTATAATAAAGTTTGAATAATTCATACTAGTGGAGAACTTGAAGAATTACTTATACTTAGAAGAAGGAATCATGTGAATTGAATGAGATAAAAAAATGAAACACTGAACATGGATAATACTTTATTATTTTATGTATAACCTTCATATGGTTATTTGAGATAAGTTAAATTGATTTAAAATGCCTCAGTATTACTGGAATATTTTTTGAGATGGTTTGAGTAAAGAATAGAAGTTAAAATTAAAGTGTCTATGCTCTTCTAAAAGGGTTAAGTTCCAATAAGATAATATGTTAGAATATGAAAGGAAATGTTTTCATAATATTTCATGGAATTTCATAAGTATCATATCATATAGGATACAACTGCGTAAGAAAAGTCTATAAGATATGAGTTATCTTATAATAGTCTGCCTTCGTATGATACCCAACCACATAAGATATCCATAATGTAATATGAGGAATTCATATAAGATAGTAAATAATATAAGATATGATCTTATTAAGATAGTATTCCTTCCTAATAAGTGTTTTTTAAAAATATAAAAATATTCACGGTTCAATCAACCTTATGGAAGTCATACGATACATCATATATTAAAAAACTACAAAAAATGTCCAAGGAACTTTTTAATGTTTCTATTGAAGGAAATATTTAATTACAAAAGAATAAAATCTAAATAATGTAGATTAAATTAGATGATTATTAATATATTGATCATCAAATAATCAAACTTTATGATTATTTAAATGGGTTTTGATTCAATATTCCATGATGATATGAGTTCCACATAGAAAGCTATTGTACCATGTCACAGTATCATGAACACGTGGATATTTTCAAACGAGGATAATTATATGGATTTAAATGAGATTAATGGGACGCTATATGAAGTGTTTTCATAAATAAGGAAATCTAACTATTAATGATATTTTAATTTAAGCCGTGACTTGATTTAAATGAGTGGTTTGAATAATAATTCAAAATAAATGGCCCCGAAACAATTATAAGGAATTTATATATTGCACATGGAAATATTATTTGAATAATACTCACATGATATTCTATGAATATAAATCATGAAGATGTTATATTTCAAATAGTAAGAATATAATAGAACCTGATACAACATCCAGGATAAATTTTGGTGGTACTAAAGGAGAAGAGTTCATTATATTCAAGACTTTCCTATGCATTCATGAATGAGGTGGATGACACATCCAGGAGACCCTGTGTAATGAAAAAGGATGAGAAGATAACGAACACTAAAAATGATGTACTGGAGTGAGAGTTGTCGATGATACTGGCACTATAAAATAATTGGGTGTATGGACATTAAGAGAGATAATTCAAGAGTCTTCTATATGAAGAGACAAAAGTTAATGAACTATTCAAGAAATGATTTCATGATAAACCTTTGAATAATTTTAAGAGGCAATATAAAAACGACTCTAATAGGTATCAAAAAGCTATTTGGGAGATAAATTCAACCAGTGTGATCCAGTATTAAGAATCATTCAAAAGGAAACTACTCAATTCATAAGATACTAGTCATTTCAAGAGATTTTTTTCTAATATTTTTAGAAGATATATTGTACTTGTACTAAGTGATTTATAGTAGAGAAACTAGGTCATGGAACTTGACATGAACCTAAAAAGGAATAGACTTTTAAGGATGAACTTTTTAAATCCCCATATACTTTCTTTTCCAACGTCTCATTGAAAATGAGAATGGGTGAGATAATAGTAATAAGGTGTTCATAATATTAATTTTCATAGAGGTTGATAAAAAGATAATAATTCATAAAAAATAGATAATTGATTCACCCCCTCAACCTCTTATCATCACAACATACAGAACACAACACACATAAAATTATTCTGATTAAAATATTGTTAGGTTTATTGTATATAAAAATTTATATTTAAATAAAAATATTGACTAGGATTTATGAATATTTGAATGATATATTCAATTTCTATTTAATTGGTTGAAGTTGAATTTTTTTTTGGGGAATCTATGACATGATAAAAAATCCAAACCTTAGGTTTCTGTATAGGGTTGATAACAGGTGGTTAACTAAAAACTGAATTATAAATAACTTAATTGTTAACATAAATTGCTTTTTACTGATAAAGATATAATTTTGGTTAAAAAATGTTTTCTTTTGTTTTTAGATATTAATTTTAATAATCAAAAATAAAAAATTGGAAAATTTATAAATTTATAAATTTATAATTTTATAATTTATATAAGAAATAGGCTATGCATTTTTCTACAATCATCCAATAAATCACTTATTTTTTAATAAACTTATTGATGTGTTAAAAAATGTTATTTTATACATAAAATGTAATGATACTATAATGTTTTTATCATTCCCTAATTGCAGTCGATATATATCAATTCCTTAAGTATTTGATCTCTCTCAATAGCGTGTCTTCCACATAACATTTCTTTCTCCTAGTTTAGGGTAGATATTCAGATGGTTAATTGAAAATTTAATTAAAAAAAATAATTTTTTATACTAAATTAGTAACCAAAATTGAAAATATAGTAAAATAGTTATCATATTTCTTTAATAAAATGATAAAATAATTTTTTTATTTAAATATAGGTATTAGTTAAAATAAAAATCTATATTTACCCACTATTATTTGTGAATATATTATAAAAATAATCAACAAATATATTGATGATCAATATTTGAATGTAATTAAAGGAATTAAAATTAAGTAATGATGTGATGTTTATATATATCAATTATTACATGAATAATGTTATAGGAATTGAATTATTATTTCATGAGTTTGTAATGAGCTTTTGAGGGAGGGAATATTTTATGCCCATGACTATGAAAATTCTATCAATGGAAGATAAAAATAATTGGAAGTTTTTTTAACTCTAAACACAATATCAAGAAGATCAACTTTGATTTTGTTATATCTAAAACTTAAATAATAATAAATTTCATTCCTTTTACTAATTTTTATTTTAAACGAGAGGTATTATTATATTATAATTTCATATTGTTCGTATATGAATCAATTAAAAAAATTCGTAACTTTATATAACCCCTTTATATTATATGTGAATTTAATATGTGATATGGGTGATATAAACCACAACAAGGTCAAACCAACCCATATTGGGGGGGGGGAGGTTGACTTTATAAATCATTCATGTTCAATATGATTAGTTTATATTTACACATGACTATGGTTTATATTAGTAAATGAGTATATTTGTGGTTTAACAAGTGCTAAATATTTATTTTGAAGAAATAACCATAAAAATTGGAAAACATTAATTTTGACCCATTTCTCAGTTTCACATCTAAACTTTCCTAGGGAACCATACTAAGAACTTATAAGTATAGGAAAGTGAATTATATATCTTGGTTCCCATAAATAAATGATAACATATTTATTCCTTTCCAATTAAAGAGATTATCTCTATCATGTAAAGTAACATTCAAATGGAGATGATGTGGGTTGATGTAGGAAAAAAATAGTACCAAATTTTTATGTACTTGAATTGAATCAATCTTATTATACATGTTTGTGTATTTTAAAAAAAATAAGTTATCATGATTGAGTATTAATTTTATAACGACAATTGGAATTTTTTATTACTATTATGGTACATTAAAATTTTCCCACCCAAATATTATTATAAATGAATGTGTGGGGAATTATTTTAAAATGTGGTTTGATTAGGTTAGAGGGGATAAATTGTGACAAAAATTGATAAACTATGTTTTCCAACATACTAATATAATTTCCATATTGGCCCAAAATTTTTGTTTAAGAACTTTTAAACAATTTTAAATTTTTTTATGATGGTGGTCTCTTGTTTAGTTCATTTCTATTTTCCATTATAGACACCTAAAATAAATAAATTTTATTTAATAAAAATTATTTTTAGCCATCATATGCATGAAAGTGATAAAAAATAAATATATCATAAATAGATCCACATATGAAAATTCTAATATCGTTGATGTATCTTAAATGAGATATTTTTCCAAGGAATTGCATAATTTTTTTATTCAAGAATCTGGCCCCAGACTAACCCCTTTTCAGTTTTTAATTTAATTAATGGTTATCATAATTGATATCTTATAAGATATCATTGAAAATTAGAAGAAGAGACCCCAGTGAGATTATGACTTGAGGAGATTCTTTATCCATAGATTGATGAACTTATAGATTGAGGAGGGGTGATTAAGGTGTTGGTAAATTAACAACATGTTTATACCTAGAATCATTCTCTTTGAATTTTTATTTTTTGATTTGATTTAAAATGTTAATTTTTGAATTATTCAATAATTCATTGGAAAACATTATTTTAATATGAGGTTATCCTAGTATATTTTCAATATTCTTTATTCCATTAAAATCATGATGGGTTTTTTGTAATGTTATTCATGATTTATTTTTTTATTATGAGTTTTTTTTATCATCTCTTCTATTATTATCATTTTTAATTAATTGATTATATATCTTTATTGATGAAACTATTATGAATGTTTTTTTGTATGGATAAAATTACACCAACCACCCATTCTTTCTATACACTGATCAACTTTATCTATCCTAAATAATTATAACCAATTAAATATGTAATGGATGAAGGTTTCATAGTGGTGGCCGGGATACTCATCGGAACAATGAAAGAGGCATGAATCCTTTACTAAAGTGGTGAGGAGGGATGTGATGTTGGAATGGAAATTATTGGCCCATAAAATGGTTGAATGATTATTAGATGATAAAAAAATGAAATAGGAATGTTGGAAATAGTGATGATAGAAGAATTTGGGTTTATGGTACTTATAAGATGTGAATCATTGACCCCTGATGATTTCACCAAAGTTAATTATGTAAGTATGGTCATTGGTACGATTTTTAATGGTTACAATGATCAGAAATGGGGTGAACTGGGGTTTTTGTAATATTTAAATGTAATTACATAGTGTGTAACTATCGAGGTACATGAAATGTCATGCATTGGTAGAAACTAAGGTTTTCATGGTTATGTTCAATATCACATGTTGTGTACTTTAGAATCAAATTTCACGTTTGACCAGGCCATACAACCCACCTTCTATTGGTGTACACATCCAATATTCCCATTGGACACATATGTCATGTGATGAAGGTAGCATTCTATGCATGAGAAAATAATATTATGATGTCTATTATGGTACACCCTTAACAGTATTCTAGTTTTTAGATGCCTTATCACCTAATGGTAATATCATATAGTTTGGACCTATAATGTAAGACAATGAAAATACTTTCCTAGGTACTTACCAAGGCTCAAAATCCATGTCCGACAATGTATATTCCATTTACTATGTGATCTTGAGTATCCTTCATATATCTTGCCAGAGTTATTAGAATTAGATACATGTATAATATATTTTGACCATTTTTCCATGTAAAACATAAAAATTAATACCTATCCCTCATTAGATCGAATCATCAAAATATTTTTGGAAGTTTGAGTTTTTCATGGTCATAGAGATAATGACTGGGTGTGGGTGAGGCATTTGGAGCACACACAAGATCAATAACCCATAAGAGACACATTGATTCTTGGGAATAGTTCCTCTGTGCAATTATGGAGTTGGTAACCCCACATTATTATAGTTTAAAGGTCTAACAATCATTGAGTAGGTAACCCCATTGACTAATGCCCATTCAACCCAATAGGTTGTGGTCCATCTATAGGCATTGGTTTCCCATCAACTGAAACGAAAAATGATGCGAGGAATAAGTTTACCACTATGATTCTAAAGATATGATATAGAAGTTAAGGAATATTGGTAGTTCATATAAAGATGCTGAATTCTATAGTTAGTTTCTCTATTTTATTTTGGAAATTATTATTTCATTTTTGGTATATTTTGAATTAGGAAAGAGGTTGGCAGTGTTTTGGGGAATAAAGGAGTAGGAATGAAGGAATTAAGATCCAATAGAATCACCATATGCCCAATGAATTATAGGTGGGTGTGTAGGTTCTATTGTGAACCACTGGGTACACAATGGATTTTATATGGTACCAAATATATTCTTAGGAAAATTGGAACTAATAAAGGTCCTTTGGTCCCTAACTTAAACCTAAATTATATGAGGGTATCAAGATTCACTCTAATTTTTAGAATTTTTCCACTTTATTAAGATCCCAAAATCATTATCCTCTCTCTCTTCAAGATCCTTTATCAATATTGATCAAGGGGGATTGATTATGTTTTAGAAACACTTCTTTAATAAGGTATGGTCTTGACTTTCCCCAATCTTCTTCCTATTATCTTTCTTCATAGGTAGTAGGTATAATCCACCTTGCCCAAATTATAGGGCTCTTGGAATTCATAAAATTAATTATATTTCTTCTTACTAAGACACTATGAGAGATTAGTCTAGGTATACTTAAGTATAATTTATCATTTTTGTTTTAGGATTTTATCCCCCATTGGAGGAGTGGATGAAACCCATTTTCATATTTGGATTAGGTATATCTAATTGATTTGTGGTGGCATACTCACTCCTATAAGATATCATATGATATTATGCATTTATTTCGTTAAGTTTACCCATTTCCATCTCATACTTGTAAAGGGATATATTTTTATTAGTAAGGGGCCAAGTGAATTTAATTAAAAATTAATTTTTTGGATGATAAATAAATTCTTAATTTACCTTTCATAAAGTGTATGGGTCTTTTTAGTTTAATTGGTATTTATAATTGATTACAATAAATCATTAAATGTAATTGATCTTTTTTTTGATTTTGTTTATTCCACTATATTTTTATGAAAAATAATAAGTATAGTTACAACAATTAATTTATAGAATGTGGAGTTCCAATCTGTTATATGTGTCACCTATAAATTACATTTAATTATGTTTTAGTTTATTTTTTTTACTTGGTCTATTATATAGTGTTCACTTGTGAAAAAGGAATATCTTTTTATAGAGTGTGGTGAAGGGATAGGCTCATAATTCCTTGAATTTTTATATCCCTGAGGATATTCCCTTGAATGAAGACAACTGAATAGTTTCATGGCTATAGGTTCCATGTGACCTTTAGATTACCTCCCCATATTCTAGAGTATGTCGATTAGGAGCAAGGGTATAATGTGTTACCATGGGAAGACAATAACCAAATAATAGATTAAGACACAATAGAAAAATAACAAATAGTAATAACTAAAAAATAATCAATATGCGTGGAATAAATTAAATATAAAATGTTATATCATATATAAATGAAAAAGAATAAATTCATATAGAAACACAATCATACTAGAAAAAATTAACTGATATTCCACAAGGAAGATCACTTTTAAAAAGTAAATAAATAATAACAATATAAAACATATTCTATTACGATCCTCAAGTATCACCTAATCCTAGTTTCTAATCCATTATATCTATCCAAATAAAAAATAAAAAATTATTCCTTTTCCCTACCGAACAATTTGAAATGTGATATATGCTACAACACTCTAATATTTTAAAATAAAACTATGTTTCATAGTGAATACAACATGAAACACCAATCATAAAGGAACTACGAAATATTATAATATTATTGTTATAACCTAGCCATTCAACTAGAAAGTATCAATAGAATTAAACATATTATGATATATATAACCAAATTTATTCAAATTTATTTATTAATTATTGAGAAATAAAAACATAGTTTTTATTAAAGACCTTTAATTCTTTAAAATAAATTCCCTCCACATTTATTATTTATTATTTTTGTAGAAAATAATATAAATATATTTTTTCCACATTTATAAAATTTATTTGAAAAAATAAACTTCATTTTTAAAATCATCACATCAATATTAAATTAGGGTTGAAATTTTGGTATTTTTCTGAAATGATTGATTTTTCAGTGAATAGTGAAAAATACATATTTCTCAAATAATATCATTACTTTAAGTAATTTAAAAGTTAAATTATATTTTTGACATAATATTAAAGTGAAATATGATCCTTTATATTTCAAATAATATAATTAATTCCAATTTAATCATTAAAATTAATTATTTTGATATATGTTAATTTTCATGCTAAAAAACACATTTTTCTAAAAATGACATTTCATTTCATTTTACACAATTATATTAAAAACGATTTCAACCACATAAAGAAATTTGATCTTGAGAAATTTATTCAATATTTATAATCTGGTGGTTTAAATTTAGTGAATATGAATCTTTTATTTTTAGGCTTTATGAATAGTAACTGTGGTAAAATTTATCACCTAAATTAAGGGTAAATTGGGTAATTAAGGTTTGAAATAATGTGATAAGGCATTAAAAATATAATAAACACTTGAATTTATTTCATTGTATGATTATATTTTATCATTAATCATTTAAAATTTTAAAATATGACCCTTCTTTTCAATTTAACCTTGATTTTGACCATTATAATATTTTTTTGTAAAGGATAAAGTAAAAATTATCACTATCTTAATTTTAATATATATAATATTTTTTTAGGGATATAAATAATATATTTTGTTATAAATTTTTATTTGAAATATAAATTTATTTTTATCTTGCTAATTTATTTTTAGTTTTTAGTAATTGAATAATTACTTTAAATTCTTTCGTAACAACAACACAATATTTATTCAATTAATAGAAAAATAAAATAAATGAATTTAAAAATATTTAAATTGAAATAATTTGGATGAATTATTATATCCCATGAATTTTATAGATATATATAACATATTAGTTATGTGTGAAAGGATTATATTTGAATTCTATAATTTTTTTGGTGTTTTAAATGTCAAATTATATGAATATTATAAAAAAGACAATGATATTTAATAAAGGCAATAAATTATTAAATTATTTAAAAATAATATAAATATTTAACTAGGAAAGTGGGATACTGTGTGGTCTAAAATTTCATCTTTAGTTTATTTATACTAATATTGTTTCTTTTGTGGAATCATTATTGGCTCTTATAGGTTATTTCTTATCACGGTAATTGTCAAAAGGGTTAACAAGGGGTTAAAAAATAGATAAGGGTGAAAGAATCACTTAAAATCTTCCATTTTTTATTTTATATTAGGTTTTAAAATCATTATAATATTAAATTGTTTTTATATCAATTTGTATCTATTTTTATATGTAAAATAATTTATATTAATTTAATACTTTAAGAAATTCCTAGAATGTCCAACCTCTCACGTTGAGAAGGACATCCATTCTCTCATTTATTTACACCACTTTGTGAACATAAATTGAAAAAACACTATCCAATTATCTTAAAAATATCATTATTCACATTATAGAGGTTATGGTATTCCCAAAAGTCCAATCCTAGTTCCCTTAAAAGGATACCCAAAGAGGGTTTCTCTATAAGAAGGTAATCATCTTAACAAAGATCTTTATTTTTTTTCCAGTATTTTACCAACATAAATTGAATCCTAAAAATTAAAATACAATAAAATTTTTATCTTTCATATATTACAATGTTATTATGTAGATATCAGAATATTTATCCATCTATTTCTCGGTCAAATGGGAAATAAAACCATTTCTCGTGTGTACGACAAACTACCACATCTCGAACCTATATAATTTTTTTCCATAATTACCTCACATGGTTTGTCATAATGATGGATATAAATAATATATATGATATTTATGGCATAATTATTCTTCTATACTTTAATATTAATTATAACTTCTTATCTTCCAATCTATTGGAAGAGAATTACATCAATCATGTGTACGTGTAGACACAACAACCCTGAAGTGATGTAAACCATTTTTTATTTTAAATTTACATGGTTGGTAATAAGGATGTATTGGATTAATACATAAGATATATATGAAATATAAATGATCCTATAAAGGTTAATTATTATTTATCTTTCTTTCGTTCCATCAGTTGAAAAATAAAAACAATTTTTGTGCATATCTGTGACCTACCATCTCCATGAATGGTGTATTTAATTTTTCTATATATATATATTTTATGGATGAATAAATAAATAAATATATTTATTATATGTTATATTTTAATCCTTAAAAATATTTTGGAGATGATGGAACAATATGAAAAACGTATGGATTGAGAATATTGAATCAAAACATACATGAAAAATAAAGTAGTTAGCATGTGAAAAAATGATTATAATAAAATATTGTTAGAAAATAGATGATAAAATGATATAAATTGAGAATGTACAATAATATATACATTTAAATTATTGTGGTATATAATTATAATAAATATAAATTTATTATACAAGAAGTTAAAAAACTTACAAGGAGAGTTGAACTTTAGGTAAGAGGTTTCTTAACTGAAATTACAATCATTGGAATATTCTTATTTAATTATTATGTGTGAAAAGACCCTTGATTGTATTATTTTTTATTTCTAATTTTCTTGTGAATTTTAATTTGTTACATGGAATAACTTAATTCATTAAGTCTTACTTCAATGTTAGGATCGTTGTAAGGGATCTCATCTCAATTTTCACTCTATTGATATATATTTGGTATTAAAAACCTATCTATTTTAATGAGGTGTATATACTTACTCTTTAGTGTAGTAAATGTGTAAAATTATTGATTCATAATTATTAATGTTTCAATTCATGTTTATTATCTCAATTGGTTACAATTTAAAAGTTTCTAATGTGGTAATAATTTATTTTAAAATCTCATTTTATTTTGGGATTAATTATATTTTCATGAAAGGAGTTTTATTATATATCATTCATAAATTACATTTATTTTCTTATTATATGGATATTTAAGGATTTTTAATATCTTATTCTATATTTTCCTCACATTTTCACTTGAATAATGAAAATAAATGTTTAAAATAAAATCTTATCTCAATTCACTTTTGATCAGATATATTTTTCTTCCACATCTATATTTTTCAAAATTATTTTAAAAATGTTATTTTTATTTCCACATATGATTTATTAAGTATATATTAATTTTAATTTTAATTTTAAAATAATGTTTTTAATGTTTTTCGAAATGTTAATTTTCAGTATTATTTTAGGAAAAATCAAATGGAATATTTTTTAACATATTCGAAGTAACCTAATTTTCACATTTTCCCTGACTATTATACAATATTTAGATTATTATATAATTTTTAAATGATTTTCCAAAAAAAACTTTATGAAAAATTATTTTAAATGTTTTTCTTATAATTTCACATGTTATTTAAAATATTTGATTGAACTACAAAATTGAATTTTCAGATGAATTGATGGTCATGTTTTATCTCTTAATAATCTTGTGGTCATTAACATTCTCTTAAAAATTCTAATTTATTGTTATCATTGGAAATTACATTTCTACTAAATATCCATATTATTTGTATCAGGAATATGATTACTTCCTAAATCGTATACCTTTTCTACATATGATGTTTTACTATGAACGTTATTTGATTAACTGGGTAAATATCAATATTACATATTATTTATTTGATATGGATATTTTTTATAAGTGATATTATTCATGAATTAAATTAATCATTCAATATATGATGAATTAATTGGACATGGAGTGATTGGTGGGGTCCAGAATTAGATTTCACCTCGATGAATTAATTTTCCTCATAAGAAAAATAAGTTGGCCAAATTTAATGGGTTTTTAGTATATACCTACCAATTGGTTAAAATATTTAGGAATAAGGATTTTATGGTAATAATATCATGATGTCTAAGATCATAAAACCGAATATTAACCATTTTGTTCATTGAAAATTAAATTATTATTATCCATGAGATTAATGAATTGATATTATCCATGGATGAATTTCATGGTATAGTTATTGATTAAATGGTGTGGCTTTTCTATTATTTAGATTTACTTATTAATTATACCTTATTCATTCATGGTATCCTCTACTTTATATAAACCTTACATAGAATATAATCTCACCCATTATTATTTTTTCATTTCCCCATGATATTAGTAATGGGTTTTTGGACAATATCAAGGATGTAAGAATGGTTTCTTAAGCTATGTATTATATATTTCCATTTAAAAATTGGTATCATGTATGTATTTGGTTCTTCAAGAATAATAAACTAATTGATCATGTGTTGTTAGATCCCATATATCAAATACTAATGAAATAATGTTTTCTCCAACTCTTGGTTACCAGAGTTGGCATCCTAATAGTTAGTATTATAGGTTGTTTAGTAGAAACCTTGAGAACTAGATTTAGGATAGCATAGAATAGGGAACATAAACCAATGAAGGACTGTGAGGATGTATATAATTGTATGACAATATCATAATGTTTTTGATAATGTAGAGATTATGTGGTTTTCCTAGAAACACATACCTATATGGATTATATAAGTGGGTGTTTTTTGAAACATATGCATCAAGGGGTACCCTAAAAAGATTTTTTCAAATATATATAGACCATATTTCAAGTGTAGGGTAAGTTTTCACTTAATGCGCACCTGGATTTACATTATTGGGGAATAAGATTGGGTTAATTAAAATTTTCATTATAAAACATTATGAAGGATTTGATTAGATGGTGAACACAAATGACCTAGGTTAAACCTAAGGTATGTTATACTGAAAATAAACTATCATGATTTATACATCCTATAAGTGATTTTAATGATTTATTGGTTTCATAAAATGATTATTATTAACCACGGTTTGATTTTTTATTTTAGTCAATGGTTGGATATAGGAGGAATTATATTAATACTGAATGTGATGAACATTATGGTGATTATAAAAAACTAAAATGGATGATTATAGGAGTGAAAGATATTGTGATTATTCTAATAAGTTATCATTATATATGATTAACATCCAACACCTTAACGGAATCTTGAACTCACCCAGAAATATAAGGAATAAGTTTACTGGGAGCTTTGGTGGAGGATACCAAAGAGAAATGAAACCTCAATTTCATTAATGTCACAAATGTGGGAAGATAAACAAATAAAAAGTCTCAAAGTAATGAGAAAATATTTTATGTTTTGAAAATAAGGGAATAATTCAATGAATCTTTGAGGAAAAATTGAGAGTTTTATGGAGATATATGAATTTATTCCAAAGTTATGATTAATGTTTTAATGTATTCTGTGTGGGGAATATGGGAATTGTCCAAGATAATGTGGTAATCCAAGGGTTAACTCCTAGAAAAAGTAAGTATATATACTAAACTAATTACTAAAGTATATGTATTGAAGTATTTATGTATTGGGATTTGAAAATTATATTATTGAAGTGTTATATCAATGATATTATAGAATAATGAGACATATAAGTATTGTTCAAAAGTATATTTTCTTTAAGGATTTGAAAACATGTGCTGAAAGGTAACGATTACCAAAAAATTGATTTAGTGGTTCTTGATAATGTTTTTTCTCAATAAAGAGATTAATAACATTGATGAAGTAAATGGGATAGTATCAGTGACCTTGAAATTGGTTATTAATTTTATGAAAAAGTTATTTTGGTCATCTTTGATGAAGTTTATTTCATTTTCATATTTATTGAAACTATCTGTGATTTTATTTCATGGAATAAGTATTGGTATAGTTTTTGGAACCATATATTTTTTCATGGATACCATCATGGGTATATAATTCTATTTTTTATTATAATTTCATAAGAATATATACCCTTTTGTGGTTTTAAGTGTTGGTATTTTGTAGTGATTTGGTACAATTATTGGTTTTTCGGAGGAACATTCAATTAAAGATTAAATTTTACTTTGGTTTAGTATATTAGTTGATGTCATGTTAATTTTGACCTATTGGATAGTGGGATATATATGATCATGATGGTTAAAAAGTGATTCACTAATAATGTAATATTTTTGGTAATATTTGTGGTCAACCTAAGGATTATCCTTTAGTTTAGTTTCTAAAATTAATTTATGATATTTTGAATTGAATTTAACTATATTATAAAATTATACAGTGATATATCATAGTGATTAATGATATTTTTTTGTTTCTTCATTAGGTTGAATAATATGTAAACATTAGGTTTAACATGTGGTTTAACATGAAATATTATTTTGGAAAAAACCAATTATTTTTTGGGATGTAATTTAAAATTTACAGGATAAAATTTTAGGCTAAAACAATATTTAATGTTGAGGTTATAGAGGTTAATTCAGATGTAGGATTATTTATTTGTAGAAAAATATGCGACAAAAAATTGTCATTATTGTAGAAATTTTTAAGTAAAATGTTTTATTTCTCCATATTAAAGTTTATAAATTTTGGATATTATCTTACATTGTGGTTAAAATTTAATTTTTGTTAATATATAAAGATAGGGGGAATATCTTGTTATCGTTATGTGGTTTATGTGATTTGTTAAATGACTATCTGAGTGCTTCAGGCATGAAAAATTCATCTTTAATACTCATAATTTAGAGAGAATTTGAGATTGTGGTGAAAATTGATTAAATGATGAAATTATAATTTTCATTTAATTAAATTTTCTTATGTTTTCAGTCAAGATAGTAAGAGAATTTCTTAACTTTAGGTAAAGGATTTTGAAATAAAAATGTTTTTTTACTTTTATTTTTGATAAATTGGTGGTATTTCCAACCCTCACCCTTTTATGGAATTTTGTTCATTAATATTCCCGTGAACATATTCTATATAACTCTCAATTAGTACTTGGATGTTATTCTTCTCTTACATGTATATATTTTATCTTCCCACTAATTTTCTTCTTATCTGGGAGTATAAATATGTGATATTTTAGGTAACCATAATGATTCCCACATCCCCTTTTCAAAATAAGTTTAATTATCCCTCTTTCGGATATGGGATTTCAATAAAGGTTGATCCTTTGATGACCAAGATAAAATTATGAGGAAAAATTTATTTAATTTGGGTAGAGTAGTGTCTCTCTCATGTTCACTCAACTAGGGTTCTTCCCCTCAAGCTCCCTATCGATGACACTGGTTTCTTTTCCTTCATTTTGATTTTTTTGTTTTTTCTTTAACCCTAGAACATCGATTCGTTTCTAGTTTCATATCAGATTGAGTCTTTTTCATTTATGGATTACTTCCATATTTATATTTTTTCTTTTTCCCCATGTGTTATTGTCCCTATTTTTTCTCCCAACTATGCGATCTGGCCTTCCTGCATTTACCAGCTTCGTTCTCTCTATCCCATTCCAAATCTGATTGAAATCACTTGGTGGCAGCCTCGTTTCTAGGGATTTATGGTGATGTTTCCAATGGTCCTCTCATAATTGGTTATTGGTCCTTCCAACCCATAGAGATTTTGGTCTGGTACCCTATCATGTGCATTTATTAGAGGCTTTGTCTTGATCATGGATTTGAGATAGAAGATTTGGTGTGATTTCTTATGGGTTTTTTTCAATCAGAAGCTGGTGGTTATCTTCTGATTTTTCATTATGTTTTCAGTGGCTATTTGGTGGTTGATTGTGGTGGTTATACTCTCATGGTTGTGTATTTTAGAGTCTCTAATGATTGTGGTTATCTCAAGATGTTTGGATCTCTACTTCATGACAGTTTCCTGCTCCTTCGCTTTGATGTTGGGACAACGTAAATTATAGCGGTGCTTGTGGTGGTTCCGACAGAAGAGTTTTCTGGTCATAATGATGATTTCTTCTTGGTGTTGATACTTTTACTCTATTTAGGAATCAAGATCCCAACACTCTTCTCCCAGTTGTACTTTAGTGGTGGTTTTGATAGTGTTTTGGGATGTGTAGTTCAAGTGAACGACTATGTTTCAGTAATCATGTCTTGTGGTGGCTTCAAATATGACTATGGATACATACTGTAGTTGATACTTGTGGTATTGGTGGAAGTATTTTAGACCTTCTTCGAAGCCGATGAATATTTTTGGCTGGCGATGTGTGGATGGTGGTGAAGTGAGTGGTCCTCAATGGTTGGTCTCTTGGATAGGAATGATTAGAGTCTTGGAAAGAACGTTTCTCATGGATCAATTTAGTTTGAGGACTTTTTGGGATTTGAAATTTGAAAAATATTAGGAGTGGTTTTTGGAATCTCTAATGGGTAGGATATGAGGCAATATTTTTGAATTTGGTTTTATTTTGAATTTTATGTGTGAAAGAAACCAGTACACTACAAGGATCAGTTCCGGATGAGGATCAAAGAAGTAAGCATTCTCCAAATCATTTTCATTTTGGATTTGGATGTTCAAGAGGGTATATATCTACCATCGGTACCAGGCCTATTCAATCCTGCACAAGATAGCTAGCCGAGTGGTCATGTGAAGGTGGAGGCTTGACATCAAGATTTAGTCACTGGGGAGGGGTAGTTCCTGTAGTCTTTATCTAGGTTAATTTTTTTTAGGATTTTATTTTGATGTATTATATAGAACTTGTGGTTTCTCACTTTTTACTCAAAAGTGTTTTGAAAATAAAAAAGTTAAGTTTCAGTTAGTTAATGGGGATAGAATATAAAACTACATTATTTTAAAATAATACTTTGTTTGATATTGTATACAACCCATAACACTGAGCTTAAATGAACCATTAAATATTTATATATGACCATTATAACCTATAAGTTGTATGAGATGATATTAATAGGATTAAATGAATTATGATATATATATATATATATAGTACCTTCTCAATATAAATTGACTGATTAATTCTTAGGAAACAAGAACATTGTTTTTTTGTAAAGTCCTCTAATTCTTCAAAATATGTTTCCTTCAAATATTTATTTTATTAATTTTTTTGAGACAATTATATAGTTTTCACCACTTTAATAAATTTTATCTTAAAAATTAAATTAAATTTTTAAATCATCATATCAAAATTTACTTAGGGTTATTTTTTTATTAATTTGATGAAATTATTGATTTTTCAGTGAATAGTTAAAAATAAAGATTTTTCAAATATTGTCATTAAGTAATTTAAAAGTTACATTATATTTATGATTTGATATTGAATTTAAATTAGATCAATTGAATTTATAAAAGTATTTTTAATTCTATTTGAATCAGAAACATTTAGTATTTTTATGTAAGTTAATTTTTATGCCTAAAAATGTATTTTTCTAAAACAACTTTTCATTGCAATTTACGCATTTATATTAAAATTTATTTCATCACCTTATAGAGTTTGAATACTGATAAATTGATACAATATTTTTAATCAAGAGGTTCAAAATTTGTAAATAGGTACCTTTTATTTTTAGGCCTTATAAATAGTAACTGTGGTAAAATTTATCACTACGATTAAGGGTAAATTGGGTTATTATGATTAAAAGTAACATCATAGGGCACTAAAAATATATCCAAAACTTGAATTTATTTCATCATAGGACTATATTTATTCCAATTAAGTATGAATTATCTTTTTTTCATTTAGATTTGATTTTGACCTTTACTTTATTTAATTAAAGGATAAAGTCCAAAATGACACTCTCTTACTTCTAAAATGTATAATATGTTTTTGATAAGGAAAAAACAAATTATGATTTTTTATAAATGTTCATTTTAAATATTAATGAATTTTTTCAATCATGTTAATTTATTTTCAATTTTTAGAAATTTAATAATATCTTTAAATTCTTACACAACGTACTGTATTTATTTAATTAATAGAAAAATAAAATAAACAATTTTAAAAATATTAAAAGTAATGAAATTGTGATGAATTACTTTATCCTATGAATTCTACATACATCTATAATGAATTGGTGATGTTTCAAACGATAATATTTTAATTCCATCTTTGTGTCAATGTTTTTAATGTCAATTTAAATGAATAGTGTCCAAAATGACCTTAATTATATTTTTTGAAAATAATATTTTTTTAAATTTTTTAAAAATCCCAAAAATCATGAAATAGGACAATGTGAATTCTATATGTTCAAAATTTTCATCCCTTGGATATTTATGGGAATATTTACCTTCTTTTTATCTTTCTTGCCTCCTATAGTGTAAAAACATTATTATCATGGTAATTTTCAAAAGGGTTAACAGGGGGTTAAAATACAGATATAAGGGTGAAAACATCACCTAAAATAGTAAAATTTTTATTATATAATATTATTTCCAATTTTATTCATATTATATTTAAATTATATCAATTTTGATTTTTTTATATGTCAAAAATAATTTATATTAATTTAATACTTTATGAAATTCCATGAATTCCACCTAACTTATAAAAGGAAATCCCTTCTATCTTTTATTTACAACACTTTGAGAACCTTATAATGAAAAAAATACCCAATTATCTTTCCAAAATAATTATTAACATTTTATTGGTTCTTTTATTACCAATATACCAACCCTAGTGGCCTTAATAAGAGACCCAAAGGGGGTTTCTCTAAGAGAAGGTTACCATCTAAACAATGTTCTGTCATTTTTACTTCTTCTTTTATCACCTTCAATTGTGTCTTAAAAATTACAATATAATAATAATGGTACCTTAAATATATTTATATGTTATTATTTTTATGTAATAATATTTATCCATCACTTTATCTATCAAATGGGAAACAAAACAATTACCCATTTGTACTGCGGACTAATAACTAAAAAACCGATGTAATTTATTTTCTATAACTTCCACAAATGGATAGTAATAATTATTAAAATAATTATTATATATGATTTTTATGACACATAAAAATATATATAATTATAATATCAAATCCACATTCTTATCTTAGAATGCATTAGATAATGATGAAGTCACTCGTGCATACATGTGGACTAACACCTCCACAAAGCGATGTGATCCATTTTTCCTTGCACATTACATGGATGGTAATAAAAATATATTTATTAATATATTTAATGAATTTATAAGGTATATATTATATTTAAATTATATTTTAAATGTGAATTATTATTTTCATTTATTTGGTTCCATCCTTTGAAAATTATAAACATCGTGCGTGAAAACATATAACCTAACATCTCTAGGAACGATATAATTCATTTATATTTCTATATATTTTAAGGATGAATTTAAATATATACATGTTGAATATATATTAAATTTATGTAATTAATTATATTCTTTATATGATGTAACTGTAATCAAGATGCAAGGATAGAGACTACAAAATCAAAAAATATATGAAAAATAATGTAGTTACCACCTGAAATATTGACAATATTAAAATATTGTTAATAAATAAGTGAAATAATGTAATAAATGGATCATATATGATATTAAAGATATCTATATGGTTATTTAATTTAATTATAATAAATATAAATTTATTATATAGAATGTTAAAGGCTCTTAGAAGGTAAGTTGAACTTGAGGTAAGGGGTTTCTTAACTCAATTTCCATTCATTGGGTTATAATTCTAATTTATTGAATATATTATGAAATGATTATGTGTGAAATTAAATCTGATTGTATTATATTATATTATTTTTTGTTTTTTGGATTTACATTTGATACACATATCCACTTCACTGATTAACTCTCATTTCAATGTTACGATCACTATATGGGATTTGGTCTTAATTTCCACTCAATTGAGGAATATTGGGTATTAAGAAGCTATTTACATTTATGTGGTGTTTATAATGCAACTTTTATGTATTTAACATGAATAAATATTTATTAATTATTATTAATGGTTTAATTAAAGTTTAGTTTTTCAAGGTTTTAGAATTTAAAACTTACCAGAGGGGTGACAATTTATTTTACAATTTAATTATTATTATTGGTTTGATTATATTTTCATTGAGGGAATTATATAATATATCCTTCATAAATCCATATATTTTATTATCCTATATATATTTAAGTAGTTTCTATATTGTCTTCTACTTTTTCATATCTTTGGAACTATAACCAAGAAAATAAGTGTTTAAAATAAAATTCGATCTTATTTCTCTTTTGATTGGATATATTTTTATAGCATATCCATATTTTTAAATTTTTTTACAAAAGAAAATTTATTTTACAAATTTTTTTACTAAGGATATTCTAATTTACCTTTTACTTGTTATAAGTTTATAAATGAATATTTTTAATATTTTATGAAATGATCATTTTCAATAATCTTATACAAAAAGTCAAAAGGAATATTTTAATTACATAATGAATTAACAAATTTTCCCACCACCCTAATCATTTTACACTCTTTAAGATCATAAACAATATTTAAATGAATATAAAAGGAATATTTTTTACAAAAAATATTTTAAATGTTTAACTCCTAAGTTTTTCTATTCATTATAAGTCTTTTTATTAAAAAATATACTTTTCTAATGATTTAACGGGCAAATTTTATCCCTTTATAATTTTATAGTCAATGAATTCCTCTTGAAACATTCACTTTATTATGATCGTTGGACATTACAGTTATATTATATATCAATATTATTTATATAATTGAAATTATTGTTGTATAAACCATATACTATTTCTATATATGGGTTTTTACATTGAATTTTATTCAATTGACTGGGAAAATACTACTATTCAATATTCCTTTTTTAACATAGATATTTTTTGATAAGGAATAAAGTTCATTAATTAAATTGATCATTCAATATATGAGAAATGCATTAGACATAAAGTGATGGGTGGGGCCTAAAATTATATATCCCGTCAATGCATCAATAAGTCTAATGAGACAAATAAGTTGGCCAAATTAAATGTTTTTAGTATATACCTACACATAGATAAAACTATAAAGAATTAAGGATTTGATGGTAAAGATATAATGATGTCTGAGATCTTTATATCTGATATTAACCATTTCCTTTATTGATAATTTAATTATTATTATCCATGAGATTAATGCATTGGTATTATCTATGGATTAATTTTTTTCTCAACTTACTTATTTAATGGAATATGTTTTTAGTTATTTACATTTCTTTATTAATTATGCCTTATTAATTCATGATAGCTTCAACTATACTTAATCCATATTGAGTATCTATTCTTAGAATTTATTGTTTATATTCCCTAATATATATAGAAGTATATTATGAATAATATCAAGAATGTGAAAATGTTTTTCATGCTATATATTTTATATTTTCAATGAAAAATGAGAATCATGTTTATATCTGGTTATTCAAGACTACTAAACTAATCGATCCTATATAGTGAGATCGTTGGTATCATGTACCAATGTAATAAAATGATCCCTAACTCTAGATTACTGGAGTTGTGGTCCTTACGTTTTTTCAGGTTACCAAGTGCCATGGTGACCTACGAAGGGTGTGGGTACAACATAGTAGGGAACAACCAATGGGTTTCTTAGGATAACTAGTAAAAAAATGCATGCACATGTGATATGTTTATCTGAATATATAAATATAGTGAAGAAGTATAAATAATTACTATCATAAATCTATAGTTTCTAACATGATACCCATGACCAACTTTACCTACACCATCAAATGCTAGAGTGTCTCTCAGTACTAAATATAATCATTCCAAATATTTTTATTCTTGAAAGCTAAATTCTTGTAAAAGTACCCAGGGATTCCATCTTTTGTTTAGGGGAAATAGTGATCCACTTGGTAATATCATATAATATGAGCATGGGTAATAATTACCCACCTAGTAAACTCATCGAGGGTATTTTACCCCACCTTAAAAACAAGAATAGAAGCTGATTCTTAGGTAACAATACAGGTAATGCATAAAGACCTATGTTACAAATCCTAGGTAACAAATTAGTCATTCAAACTGGAATAACAACTCAATTAAACTAGATTTACATAGATATTTGGTATATGAAACTAATGAATCCTAGGTTACCACCTAGGTATTCCACATAAACCTGAATTCTGAATCCTAGGATATCTCCCATGAATTCATTAATCAAGGCTCAAGGATAGATAATCTCTCTTATAATATCTCATAAATTTCATCTTATAAGGGTTTCTTATTAGCCTAAATTTGCCTCAATAATTGAGATTAACCTCTCAAGTTAGTGATCTATATCCATATCAACATCCATATTGAGATTTAACTATCAATTTAGTTTCTAAGGAAACACCCAAAAGTATCACTACCATATTACCCCCTTTATAGGGTAAACATATCCCTAGGTAACCATTTGGAGTCCCCTATGATAGATCATTTCGTAGTATTCCTACACGGTTTCCACAATATCAACAAAAACACTTGGTCTAATCCCATAACTCAGAGGGAATCATGTCCCTCAACACCATCCTAATCATCTTAATACCTCACTATCCCTATTAGATAATCCATATTGGCATCACTTTACAGATATGGAAGAGGGAACATATGAATTTCCAACTTAGGATATGCTATTACACTAAACCAACTTGTCAACATTTTATATAGGTACTACCCACCTAGATACCCACATACTATTAGAGGAGGAATTCTTACTCTAGTATCTAATTATCTGTCCCCATGTATCTAAGGAACCTCATAGTGATATAATGGAATACTCAAGGAAATTACCTTAATTCATCTCTCATCATTCTCAAAGTGACTAAGAAAACCTATACTAAGGTAAACTATGTTGTTTCAATATATTTTCATTTAATTTACACCCCTTAAGGTCCACACATCTTAAGGAAATCATTTCATAGTCAGGTCCTTTACCATCAATGTTTGGGGTATCAAGCCAATTCACAAGATACCATCATGGTACTTTATAGTTTTTCTGTTTCTAGAAATTTCATTAGAATAAAAAAAATCAATTTATTCAAAAATTTTAATGAACCATAGTAGAAAAACCACATATCACATGATACACATCAAAATCATAAATCAAAGGGGTATTCTCAAGGAACCTCTACCCTTATAAATGGTGTTCTTCCCTTTGATCACAACTTGACAAATCTCACCTAAGCTTGTCCAAGCATTGCCTGAGCTCATAACACCTTTTGAGAATCTATCTCGAGGAAAAATATAAAAATACTTACATTTTAACAATTTAATAATAATAGAAAATTTTAAATTTAAGTAGGAATACTACCTAAAACTCTTATAATAACATATGATAACTGAAATCATTTGAAACAGGGTGTAGTCTACTCTCGACATTCACCTAATACTAAGACACATAAAATCCCTACTAGTATACAATAATTCAATGAAAAATTTCATTTAACTTAGTATAAAACCCTAATAAAATCCACTGAGTGATGTACCTATATCTAAATGATGTACAAAGACATGCAATCATAATATAAAGATTCTCTCTATCTATGCTGGGAAGAAGAACCATCATTTAAGATTATTCCACCATGATAAAGTGTAATATTCACTCAAAACCCCTTATGGAGTAACCATTAATTAGTAAGAAAAAAGGAATATAATAAATTAGGTAGTAAGAGAATATTTCACCTTGAATCACAAAAGAAAAACCCCAAATGTCCACTATTAATTGAAGTGAATTGAAGGAAGAAGAGGGGGATAGATACCCCTAGTCTCAGTCACATACAAGGGATAAGATATGAGTTCAGGGGATCAAAATTTATCAGGGAAAAATGGTAATGTTCCCCTGAAATGAAGTCTTGGAAGATGTTAAGAATTCCAACCCTGCGTAGCCATCAATATTAAAGGTCAATCACCCCTCATGGTTTTCCAAACCAAGCTCCAACCATAAAAATCCCCTATGAAACTCATTTATACGTTTTCCATGGAAACTATGTAATTTTGCAACCAACATTTACTGATCCCCATTCCAAAATAATATTATATAGTTGTGTCACATGGTTTCCCCTAATAATGCATCAATATTACACTTGGTAAAAACCATTCAAAATATCCAAAATTCAACCCAAATATCCTGACCATTTCCTAAGCACCCCAAACACCTCTAAAGCCTCAATCTCTATCCAAAAAATCTCTTTGGGAATATTTAACTCTAAAAATCCTAACCCAAAACTCAATTATCAAAATGAATCATTCTCCAAAATATAAAATTTTAATTTCCCTTGAAATTAACTTCCTATAAAAGAGTGGTTCTTTACAGCCTTCCCACCATAACACTTCTTTTACCTAAGATTACTTGATGGTATTTTAACAATTAATATAAACTTATCCTGGTAATAAATTTATAACCATCTCATTATATTCTACTTAGTAATGATAATTAATCTTATACTTTATAAGTCCATACATGAGGTTCACTACTTGTCTAAACATGAACCAATGATCATTACCAACAATAAAAAATAAAGCCAACACTCACTGAAACTAATTTATTCTCAGAGACCATGGTTTTATTAATTAATTAATCTCTATGCTTATGGTAATAAACAACATAATTCTCTTTTCATACTGATCTGATTCCTACTCATGGTACTCCCACCATTAGAATCGCCTACTTTAACACATTTATAGTAATGCAACAACCCATTTAGTGTAGTTTCTATGAAATAATACCTAATTGTACAATAAAACACTAGTAAGACATCCATTGGACCACTATTTTAAAAAATTTTCTATCACACCCAGCAAAGTATTATCTCACTATCCGATCACTATGGCTTAACTCACAAAGGCATCCTGAGATCATATAAATATATACTCTAAAGTCTATATGCAACACTTGGTAAAAATTCATGGACAGATCATCAATCAACCAAACCATCCACTATACTCCACTCATGATCTTGACTCACCTCAGATCTGAATCACACCCAGATCATGACAATACCATCTCATCGACATCCAAGCTCTATATCAATCATTCAATGACCCCTATCATCACACCCATGAACCTACCTACATAGGGTCATACACAGATGGAAAATAAGAAACTTCCAACTATAGTGTTATCCATATTTTAATTCCATTGAATCCAAGTATCAATATCTATGGATCACTCTCAATCCATATCCCCAAATAGTAACTAGACATGGTCATTCCACTCATACCTGAGTGACAACATAAAAAATCAAATGCTATCTATTCCCAACTCAATGGAAATGTTATCCTTCACACCCTGATAAATTCATCCATAATGAGGGTCATTCCCCCAAATATCTTGTAGTTCACTCCCCACCATATGTATTTCCTTGTACAACTCCTTGAGAATAACCACATTATGTTCCATCAACACACCTTCCTAAAAATCCACTGTAATGAACACACTCAGGTCGACTATTCCAAGGCACCCCAATCCACATTCGATGAAACCTCTCATCAACAAGTTATATTTCCTATTTCATCAATATTATTGAGAAACCAAGAAA
Source organism: Viscum album (assembly GCA_963277665.1). Lineage (NCBI taxonomy): Eukaryota > Viridiplantae > Streptophyta > Magnoliopsida > Santalales > Viscaceae > Viscum > Viscum album. The sequence goes on along the minus strand of OY728159.1, from coordinate 685,393,683 downwards.
ATAAGAATTTTCTCTAAACCACATTTCATTGGGGGAATTCATGGATGCTCACTAATTCACAACTCAGTGGAACCACACATAAACAGTATGTACGACCTCAGTTTCATCAAACCTAACCGGTGTATTCTCCTATACCACAAGGTCACATAACAAAAATCACTCTCTAATGAGTCACATACCATCAACTTAGACTCAAAACACCAACTACATGATCTATTTAGAGTTAAACCAACTTAGAAATAATTAATGCACACCTGATTCCACTACACTAGTCTCCCTTCATAATGATGCCCAAAAACCCCATTTACCAATGAAATAAAACACCAAGAAAACATATAAATCAGTGTTACTCTTCCGCATCATCTAGATTAGATAATCTATAGTTATATCTCATAAAACATAGTCTCATGCGCCTAAGTAACTGAATGCGATCCATGGAATGACAATATCATCTAATCAGAAACCTATAAATTCTAACTTTTCAAGTAATCTAACATATCACCCATGTCAAGGATTTTCAAAATTCCATCCAACATCAATGAAAAATAAGAAGAATGTACCCATACTATATCAAGAATAGATTCTAATATCTAGGATCATAATATTCTATATCATTATTATCAATGCCTAAAAACAATAGGGTAAATCATCCAACAAATCATACCAAATAATAAAACCTCGATACTTGAATAACCTTAAGTTCTGTTTATCAATAATGACAGGAGAATCAATACTCCCATATCACATAATTAGAATCACCTATCGTTCACTAATATCCAAACCCAAATCATCTTCCCATGCTTTCATCTATTAGAGAAATCACAAGACTAGGAAAAAATCTCTCCCAGGGTTTCCTTGTATATATAACATCTTAACAAAAGTGACATAATGTCATGATACTTGATCATAACACCCAGATTGAAAATATCCCAAGCTGTATCTCAAGGCCACTAAGATCTCCCACCTATCACATAAATCAAATCTCACATAGGTCATAACTCATGGGAAACATTTCTATATTTCCACCTCAAATATCTCAAGGAAACTCACATTCTAAAAAAACCACTATAGGGTTCTCACATATATGTATCATGAATCATATACCAAGTTATCAACCTAATACAACATTAATCCTCACTAAACATCCACATAATAGACTAAAACTATCAGAACATGATATAATGTGTCAACATATATATAATTACATCATTCCATGACATTGTATTTTGAGTATACCATTGTTATATGGTATGGTTTAGTAGAAATACACCAAGAACTTATACAAAAAAACACCATATAAGTTCGTTTTGACACTAGAAATAACAAAAACAATTTTTATTTCTAGAACCAGTATAATAATTACGCACAAGTGTTCATCATGAAAGAATCCAATCAAGATATTGACTAACTATGAGCCAATATACATCCCTTAAACAAGGGACTACATAGTCCCCATCGAAGATAATCTCACCATAAGATCCACATAACCTATCATCAGTGAAAAATATATCATAGTTTAGTTGAGTAGAATTCCACAAAATATTTATAGGTGAAAATTCTATATGTGTTTTTGTTAACTGTTTAAAAAGCTAAAACCTCATTATTAGTGATACCATTCACACATAGTTAGGTGTATGTCATGTGATTCCTATGTTTTAAGAATGGTGTATGTAGAACAACATCTTTATAAAGGGTAAATTGATAAAAACCCTTAAATCATGAATTTAAAACTCATGTGAATCATGCTAGGTGAAATCAAACAAACATAAAATCATAAACCAAGAACAATAATACAACATCCCTATTAACTTGGACTTTCTACTAGAAAAGGTTCTTACAATGCACCAGTCTAAATTTTATCATAATCTCTAACTCATCACTAATATTTATCTTCCATATCCCAAAATTATAAGAAAAATAAAAACTTGCAATGATACCATTTTGTGATGTTCCCCTATATGAAGAACACTTAACAGTTTCACAACCAAATGTGATCAGTGAACTCAGGCACACATGCCTATATGCCAGAGGAGGCCAACTAATAGTGAGGGGCTAAGGTGTTACCGTTGGGAAACTTCACACTCATATTAGAGTAAAACACAGGGAAAATACCCAATAATCCTTCATAAAATGTAATCAAAGTACAAAAAAGAAATAAAAAAACATGAAATATATAGCATAAATATAGAGGTATACAATCATACAAATATAAAAACATACCATAATACATCAATCGATTTCCCACCAGTTTATCATATATAAAAAGAGAAAAAAAGAATAAAATTATAGAAGTAGTTTTACTTATTCCCCTGGGCCTTACCTCATCCCCGTATCAAATCCATCCAAGACATACCAATCAATTTGGAAATAGTAATCCTCTTACCTGCCAAATGTTTTGAATAGAGATATCTTCTTGGGTAACCGTGTGTCATGGAAACCTAATTAGGGTGTGAGTATAACTTAGTAGTTCCCTAATAAAGTGGTTCCTAACATAACTAGTAAAGAATTATATGAACATGTAATAAACTACATTTAATATATAAATATAGTTAAAATGTTTAAATAATTACTAATGTAGATCCTTGTGTTCTAACATGATACCAGATATCAACTTTACACGATTCAGCGAGAGCAAGATTGTCTTTGAGCACATTGAATAGTAATTTCAAATAATATAAATCTCAATGGATGAATCCTATGAAAATAACTTAGTAATTAAATCATATATTCAGATGAAATAATTCACCACTTGGTAATCTCAAATAATATATCCATGTTGAATAGTTCCCTACCTGGTAAATGCATTGAGGGGATTAACACGCACCTCAAAAATAATCATAGAAGCTAATTCTTGGGTAAACACCCTATAAATCAATAAATACCCAAGGTTTGGATCATAAGTAACCACATTGGCATTATAATAGTCATACAAACAAAATCAAAGGGGAGTTACCATGACATTCGACATTAGAAACCATCAAAACCCAAGTGACCACCTTAGAGTTCCACATATATCAAAAGGATGAATCCTAGGATGTATCCTAAAAATTAATTCATTTATAAATCTTTATTAGATCATATCTCCCATGATATCTATTATATAACATCACATAAGGGTTGGTTATTATGTCAAAACCATATCACACAATCTTAGTTATCCTTTCAAGTTCTCAATCTATCTCTATAAATAACGATACATCAAGATTACACCATCTATTTAGGTTGTAAAGAGACACCCATAATAATATTTACCCCATTACCTTGAAAACCCTCTACAGGGACAACATATCACTAGGACACCCTTTAGGGTCCCATGGGTCACATAATATCACAAACAACCTACATGGGATCCCCAATATCAACCCCAAATTTCAGGATAAGACCATCACCTAGAGGGTATATTGTTTCTCATTGTCACCCTAATCATCTTATAACCTCATAAGTCTCATTTGATAAGACATAATAAAGTCAATAAAGAGAGAGAAAATAATTCCCATATTAATTTCAAAGTCATCTTGGGTCTATCCACTCACCCAACATATCATCATTTCATATAGCGTATAGCCACATAAATACCCATGCAATAGTGGGGGAGGATCACTTTACCCACACTCTAATTATGTATCCTAATGAGTCCAAGGTGCTTCACAGTCATATCCTGGCCCACTCTGGCCATTCATTTTAATCTATCACTCATCTTCCTCAAAGGGACTAAGGGGACTTATAATAAGAGACACTATGTTCATTCATTTTCTATTTTCATTTAATTTACACCCAACATGGTCCATACATATCAACTCACACATTTTATTATCAATCCATCAACTATTGGTTGTTGAGGTATCAAGCCACTACATAAGGGACCAATGTGGTCCTTGGCGCATTGTTCATTTCTAGGAATTTCATTTAAATAAAATAGATATTTCAATAAAAAAGGTCAATCAATGACATGTGTTGATACCACATATAACATTATACATATAATAATTATGGAGTTTTTCTTTTTGATCACAAACTAATAACTCTCACCCGAGATCATCCAAGCCTCATTCAGGCTTGTATCATCTACCAGGAACCTATCTCAAGGAAAAAATATAAATAATTCTATTTTAAAAATTTATAAATAAGATAAAAACATTATTTGAATAGTATTAATATTTGAAAACGCAACGACTAACATCTTCTGACCAAAACCATGAGCAATGAGGATAAGTCTACTCCAAAATGAACTCAACACCCATGGAACATAAAAAAGCCATATCAGTCAATAATAAATCAATTTCCTATTTCATTTAACATAAAAAACCTCTGGAAAATATATCAGGTGACATGCCTCCATTGAATCAATATTCAATGACAAACAATCATCATCTCAGGATGCTATCTATTCATGCTGATAAAAATACCCATCATCCAAGAAGATTCCACTATGCTCTGGAGAAATCATTACACAAGAAACCTAACCAAAGGAAATGAAAATTATTGTGAATAAATGAGTAAAGATGAGGAGGGTAGAAGAGGGGATATGGAATTCAATCATAGGTGGATATACAGAGAACCACACTTATTCTAAGGTGGTCAAAGGAAGAATAGGGGAGAGGAAAATTTAGTCTTGATTATGTCTGAGGTAGAAGAGAGTATGGTAGGGGTTTATAATTCAATTAGGGGAAATGAAAATTTTATCCTTTTAACGAAATCTAGGTAGCTTCATAGTTTGGCCGCATAATTTTCCAAACTGTACCCCAATCGTTCAACCTTCTCTATTCAAGGCAACACACCCTACATGGTTTGGCCACACACTTTACCAAATTATGAACCAACCATGAAAATCCACATTGAAACTCAATTTTAGGTATTTCAATATTTCTTTAAAATCATGTTCTAACTGTGCATTAATCCCCAAGACAAAACATTTCCACAACTCTTCCTCAAACATTTTCTACTAATTTCTTCCTAATGTGAATGGGAAAAAGCCTTTTAAAACATTTGATATTTTACTAAAATCTTTCATACTTCACCCACTATCTTGAGACAACTATTGATCCTTGATATATATCAAAAGAAATTATCGGGACACTCCAAATATAATAATTATAATCAAGAACTTAATTATCAAAATGAATCATTATCCAAAATTAAAAATACCAATTTAACTTCAAATTCACATCCCATATGGGGTCATGTCATTACACCTCTTCCCCTTCTTCCATGGGACATGCTTATTCCTTAACTTTTTATACCCATTCCATTAACCATGATACAAGATTATTAATATAATTTTATATGTGTAATTTTCTAGATGGGATGTGCTTTAACATTTTCCTACCCCTAGAATAAAATCTATAATAGCATAATATCCAAGTTGGAAGTGATAGTGAGGACCCTACCAATATAGGAAGTTACCTATTTTATTTATGAATGATATGATTTAGTGTATGTTAAACATGTTTCTTTACTTATTTTTCTTTTACTTTATCCATATATTGTTTCGTTAATTCACAAGAGTCTATCACATGTATGTAAGGGGGTTGCAACTACCTAAAATTATTAACATACCCATGCCTTATACCCACCCTTAAAAACATATGTAGACCATATTGTATGTGAAGGAGGTAAGGGGAAAGCAATGAAGCACATAGGACAACACTGCATGGATTATGATGTGTGGGTTATAAAATTTTCACAATGTGGAGGGAATGTAGAGTGGAAACCTAGGGGATGTTTGGGACATTCCTAATGGGAGTTTCCACTGAGAAGTATTCCATTTTGATATCTTGGTGGTTAAGTGTATAACCTATTTTCCCAAACTTTCACTTTTTATAGACTTTTTAGATGTTTTGGATATGGATAGAGTGTGTATTCAAGTACATATAGTAGTTACATCAACTATTTTCAATGTTATTTGATAAATAGGTACCTATTATGAACATTAATGTATTATTGTGTGAATATATGAGGACCCAAGGGTTATTATTGAATATAAATATAAAATTACCTTTAATTACATTTACTTCTAAGGAGGGAATACATCTCCCACCAGTACTTTATTTAATCCCTAGTATTTAATCCACCATCTTAGAACTGAGAGGTGGGGTTGAGGTGATATAGAAACACAACCCAATGGAGTTAGGTAATAGGGTCATAATCATTACAAATGGTATCAAATACCACTATAAGGGTACTTTCCTATGGGACTATGGGATTCCTATAGATAGGATGACCAAAACATAGGAAGTAACCCAAAAATATGGATAAATAGCATATGGTGAAAGCTTAAGTTACAAAGGGTAGTTCAAGATTACTTTTTAATTCATTCATATTCTTTTCCTTGAGTCAGTCCTAGATACATAAGTCTCATTCATTATAGTATTCATTGATAGACTGGAAGTAATGAGACTACATGTTATTTCACATTATTTCATATTCTTTATTTTTTATTTTTTTTGCATCAAATAATGATTTTTATTAATTGAAATATTAATTGTAAATAAATATAATTTTACTATATATTTATTAATAAGGATAAGGCTAATATGGACTAAAAGTTAATTCCTTGATTAGGAAAGTTGTTTACTGAAAATAGCAATTAGTTTTATTAATTTTATATGTTATTTCTAAATGAATCCTAAAAAATATTAAAAATTTAATGAATTTTTTAAAAGTAAATGTTCTTGATATAGAAAGAACGTAAGTGGAAGAGAAAATTCGGGGTTTGATCTAATTTTGTTAAAGGAGTTCTAATGTTTTGGGTTGTAAATCAAGGGAGTAAAATTGATGTTTAATTCTAATTTGTTTTGGGTATAACTATTTGGTGATCCTTGTATTCCATGAAGAAAGTGGAAAATAATAACAACCCACCATATTGAAATAAAATTTATCTTCAGGTCTAGGAGGGTCTTTCTCAATTTGTCTAAGATACCAATCAAGGGGTTCCTCAAAAGTAACCAATGACTTTTGATGCAATAAAATTTATCCATTTTTATCAACCCCGTGTTTTTGGGTGGTGATTATTTATAATAAGATTAGTAATGGATTATTGGTATCCTTCTTATATTTGAGATCCCAGAGTCACTACGAAAATATTGTTTCATACAATCTACCTTCATACTAAAAAGGTAAGCACACCAGTGGTGGTATTTCATACTTTTGGTGAAGAAAGATCCTGGTATTACATAGAATGATTTCTAGGAGTTGTTATTCTAAAAAATGTATCATGAAACTATAGGTTGGGTGAAGGAAAATGAGTTCATGTATCTCTTTCAAGGATCAATTTTAGTCATGTAGAACAAAACTATGTTTATTGGTCTATTTATCATAGATATTTATATCTTATAAGAGATGAGGAGTTAACATGGAGGAATTTTGAGATGGGACAAAAATATCCATTAAAAACCCAAGCTATGATTCTGAAATTGACTACTTTTTCTAGAGTAGTGATGAAATTGATCCTTACTAAGACCTAATAAAAAAAGGCTCCAGAGTTTGTTGTAGTACTCTAAGGACAGGATTCTGGTGATTATTCTTTTTTATGTCTAGAAGTGCATATTGGAAGAGATAATCAAGGTTAGTTTTCATTAGGGGATCTAATGAAAAATAATAACCTTATTTCCTGGTTTAGGAAGACCATTGATGTAATCTCATTAGCGTGGGTATATGGGAAATATAAATCCAAATAGTGGTATTCATAAAGACTAAGTCTTGGAGGGTCCTTCGAGACAACAACATAGACAATCTTGATAATTTTCCCACTATTTATAATTTTTTAAATGGAATCTATGTTATATTTTTGTTGCATTTTTTACTTGTATATCATTTAAAAAACTAAAATTTATAATGAATTAATATATTTAAGAATTGAAAATATTATAATTATTATTTACTAATTAATAATAAAATTACCAATTAATAATATATTTTAAAAATGACCATATAACGAACTAATATATAATTAATAAATAATAACATATTTAATTTATTAATAATTTAAAAATAATTTTTTATAATTTTATTTAATTGACATAATGATGACATATCAAGAATAATTAATACATAATAATTATAATTACCATCATATATCAAAATGAAGACTAATTTTGGGGGTCGATTATAAAATAAAAGATTGGGGACATATTGAAGGAGCTATTCTTGGCACGATGAAGAAACTGTGATTTGTATATGAATGAATAACATGGAGTTTTCATCCTTTATCTAATACTCAATGGCCTACCCACCATTAGGTATTGAAATAACAATAAGGAAACATGGGCATGGTCTTTGAGAATTATTTTCTGTGCTCACTAAGTAAGTAATTGGAGTAAATTGAAAGAAAACTGAATTCTGATTCTGTTCCAAACAATCCAAATGCATGTCTGTAATTTCTCCCATAAGGCAGCACTAAACACAATCCTCTCTAACCACTTTTTTATACAACTTCTCAATAAATCATTAGACACTTAATTTACTTTATATGGTGTATAAAACATGTTAAATTTGAACATCTGTAAATATTACAACCATCATCATTTCCTTAGGTTTAATACCACTGTGAAACAATGTTACTTTTCAATTAGATAGACATTTCACCCATGTCAAGGCCTATCGTGAGATCACTCACTGATTAGCCACTAAATGAGGCTAATATTCATTGGTAATATATATAATATTCATGTTCTTTATTATTCATAAACACCATTTTAGTGCATTTTACACTTTGAACATCATTTCACATTATGATTGTAATACCTTCTTAAAATGCACTATTATGTGGTACATTTTTGAACATCATTTAAAGTACCAAATGATTCATCTGATTATATATATTTTAATTTGATAATTTATCTACACTCCAATATGAACATGTTTCATTCAGGGATCAATGGAGAATTCATGGAGGATGATGGAGATATTTGGCAATGAAAGGAAGCAATTCTGGAGAAGGCAGATTGGACACCAGCCCACTGATGAGACTGTGGGGCCCAACATACAAGCCCAATTAATCCCACATATCGTGGGATTCTATAAGACATGTATAGGAACAAATCACTCTTCATGAGTTAATGCTAATTAGGCCTCTATGGTGGTCATTCAGGCAGCCCAAGTTAGAGATACAATTCTGGGCCAGATTCTGCGGCCCAGAAAAACATCCCACTAATTTGCTCATATCTCGGAATACAAAACTCCAAATGAGCCCAAATTTTACAGGAGGTTATAAGACATCAGTATATACATTTTCTTATTCTATTTCCCACTCTTATTCGTCCTTCTAGAAGGTCTTCCAGACACGTCTTTTCGGTGGATGAAAACTGGCTGCCACCTCGGGTCAAACGTGGAAAAGTCCAAATTCCACAAGCTTTCCACCACCTATAGCCTATAAAAATTAATTAAGATGCTTTGTACTGTTGGTGGATCGACCCAAGGCTCCCAAAATGCCTATTTAAGGCAGTGTTGGTGAAGTAATTTAGGATCTTGGATGCTTTGTTCAATTGTAATGTTATTCTGCATTTTTGTTGCCTCAATTTTGTCTTTCACATGTAAGTTGTTCAATTCACTTTAGTTTCTTAATAAAAGTTCTTCTTCTACTCTTATTCTATTGTTATTAATATCACTTTGATACTGTTGGATCAAGGTGTGAATTTATTCACACCAACCCTTGTGAAATTATTCACACAATGGTGGAGTGATCATTTTATTTTTGTTGTTTTCTTTACTTCTCCATTTCCTCCCTCATGAGTCTACTTTCCGCTTCCATTGAAACCATGGGATCAATGGAGGGATAAAAAACTTATGGGTTGATCTAAGGGAGTATCAAGGGGCTGTATTGGATGTTATTTATCACCTAATTAATGTATAATCACTTCTTTAATTGGGATTTTTATTTGATGATTTTTAAACTTCTTCGTCCTTGTTGAATTTAAGGCCACACACATCAAGTACTAATACGATCCTTTTCCTTGAAGTGCTCAAAACTTTTATCCTTCAAGTGTATATGTGATTAGTATTAGAGGGTGTAGGCATTAAACCAGCAAGTTATGATGTTGTTTTATCTCCTTAAATGAACCCATCTCAAATTTAAGAAATTGAAATCATTAAAAAGAAAATACGTCCAATCCACCCCGAGCGATAACCTAGGATCCACTCATTATTTTAAATTGAATCCACTTAAATCTATTAGATATATTTAAAACCCATCCAAAATCAATCCAAGTTGGCCAATTCATAGCCAAAAATCCATCCCTTAGGTTGTGTATCTTAGGTATCTTCTTAGGTCTCTGTGGAATTGACAACCCAAGCTACACTACAAGGACCGTTCTACCCTTCTTCTCTTGGGTAAATTTGGGCGTGAACCAAATTTTGGCGCTATTTCCGGGGACCAAGTAAGTACCTTAGATCAAAAAAAAAACCTTCTTTCCTCACCTCCATTCTTCTACTCTCACCCAAGATCTCTTATCTTGTCCCTTTCTCGTTTTTTTTGGCGCATGTCCGCCTACACCCGCGATTTCTCAAACAGACTAGTTAGGGTTGAAAGTCCTAGGATAGGGGAGTCAAGTGCACCTAAGGGATTGTTTAAATCAGATTCAAATATTCTTGAAACCCCAAAGTCATAACTTGAAACAAGTCCAATGGAGGGTCATCCACAAAATCAAATTGTAAACCCTGGGGGGAATCAAATGGGAAACCAAAACCAAAAAGCTCCAAACTTAGGGAATGTAGTTGATCAAACCATGAACGACTAACTCACTCCAGCTTGGACCAATTCCCCCTCATGCATTAGACACAATTACATAGGAGACACCAACTACATATTCAAACCCCATGTCCTAAACCACCTTCCAACCTTTCATGGGATGGAGTCAGAAATGCCATACCTTCATGTCAAAGAGTTCAACGACCTTGTTGAAACCATGTGTCCCCCACATCAACTAGAATCCACTAAGATGAGGATATTTCCTTTTTCATTAAAGGATTGAGCTAAAAATTGGCTAAACAACTTGAGACCTGCATCAATCCACTCTTGGGACCAACTGCAAAGAGAATTCTACAAAAAATACTTCCCTAATCACAAAACAATTGCACTTAAAATAAGCATCCAAAACTTTTTTGAAAAAGAGGGAGAGTCATTTTATGAAACATGGGAGAGGTTCAAAGACACCCTAAACATGGTTCCACACCATGGGTTTTCCATACCTGAACAAGTGAGAATTTTCTATGAAGGGTTGGGTCCGGGTAATAAACAATTCATTAACATGATGTGTAATAGAACTTTTAAAAACAAGGCCCCAAATGATGCTTACGAGTATCTGGAAAGTCTGGCTGAACAAAACCAAACTTGGGGAACTTCACCTTATTTTGAAAAGCCACAAAGAACCACTGGAATTCATACACTTAGAGAAGAGGAAAGCCTTAGGGCTAAACTCGCAGCACTCTCTAGGAAGGTTGAAGAGATAGACCTTAGGAAAGTCCATGAAATCCAAAATGTAGACCTTGTTTGCACAATTTGTGACAAACATGACCATAAAACAGACAACTGCCCAACCATTCCATCCATCAAGGATGTTCTTCTAGGAGGACCCCCAGCGGAAGTCAATGCCCTAAACTTTCAAAAGCCCCAATACCAAAACACCTTCAATCCAAGGTACAATGACCACCCAGGCTTCCGATGGAAGGATAACCAACAACATATCCAACCACAAGGGAAAAATCCTTACCCTCAACAGAACTACCAAACCCATAACTAGTTACAAACCCAACCTATCCAATACCAACAACCACCGGTCCATTTTCAACAAACCATCCCACCTCCAAAATATCCCCCTGGGATAAACCAACCTACTCAAGCACCAACCCAAACTGTTCCACAAAGCCTACTAGAACAACTATGCAAATAAATGGAGAGGATGAACTCAGAAGTCTCTTCCCTAAAACAAGAACTTCAAACCATCAAAACAGGAAAGGCACCCATGCCTACTCAGGCGGTGCCATCCTCAACTTCAAGGGGAGAGTCAAGTTGTGCTCAAACAACTCATGAACAACTAAAGGCTGTGACTGTTTTAAGAAGTGGGAAATCAATTGAGAAACCTGAACAACTAATTCAGAACCCACCTGAAGATTCAAACTTGGATGAAAATTCAAATGAACCACAAGATCAAACTGAGGAAACTGATAACAATGTGAAAGAAACAACTCTTCAACAAACAACCCCACAACATGCACCATTTCCCCAATGCATGAGGGGGAAATCCAAGCCTGAACTGAGTGAAACGTTGAGGGAAATATTTTCACAAGTCAAGTTGAACATACCCCTTCTCGATGCCATCCAAACTATACCTGCCTACTCAAAGTACCTTAAGGACTTGTGCACTTTTAAAAGAAAATTTTCACATAAAAACCAAGTCCTTTTGGCTGCTAATGTGAGTACCACCATTCAAGGGACCATTCCTCCTAAGTTGAAAGACCCAGGTTGCCCTTAAATCAATGTTGAACTAGGAGAAAGTAAAGTTGTCAAGGCCTTGTGTGACCTAGGTGCTAGTGTCAATCTCATCCCATATGCTGTGTACTGCCAGTTAGGCCTAGAAGAGCTCCAAACCACATCTGTCACACTTCAACTTGCTGATCGTAGCATTAGGGTTCCAAAGGGGATTTTAAAGGGTGTTCTGGTAAAGGTTGAAAACTTCATCTACCCTGAAGATTTCATTGTCCTTGACAACCATCCAAATTTAGGAAATAAGGAACAAACCCCAATCATCCTTGGTCGTCCTTTCCTTACAACAATCAACTCTATTATCCGAGTCCGAAATGGGAACATGACCATCACCTTTGGGAACATGATTCTAGACTTGAACATCTTTAATGAAATCTCACAAATAGGGGATGATGAGGATATTCATGAAGTAAACATGATAGGAAGCATTGATAATGAATCCATGGAACATCAAGGAATATTTGATGAATGTTTAAGTCAGAATGAGATTGATTTCCTTTGTTCATATGAAGGAAGTTTATCTCCTTGGCTTGAATCATTTTCAAATTGCTCTTATGATGAAGTCTTAGTTCCAACAATCAGTGAAACCTTTCAAGAAACCAATTTCATAGAGACCCCTCTAAATTCCTTCCCTAAATCTGATCAAGCCAATCTAGTAGCTGAAACTTCTACATGTGAGGAATCAATCCTATCTGAACCTCTAAAAAAAGAAATTGATCTTGATCCAGTGTCCCAATCTTCTGCTGAAATTCTGAACCAACCTGATCTTGAATTGAAGGAACTTTCTACTGCACTAAAGTATGCCTTCCTAGGGGAAAATCAAACACATCCTATTGTCATTTCTTCTTCTCTTGAATCCAATCATGAGAGGATGATTCTAGATGTACTTAGGAAGCATAAGAAAGCCATTGGTTGGACCCTTTCTGATATTCCTGGGATTAGCCCACTTATTGGGACTCATAAGATTGTTCTGGAATCTGATTCAAAGCCATGTCGTCAACCTCAACGGTGACTCAATCCTAATCTCATGGAGGTAGTAAGGAAGGAACTTCTGAAATTGTTGAAAGCTGGTATCATATATCCCATAGATGAGAGTGAATGGGTGATCCCAATCCAAGTGGTTCCAAAAAAGGCTGGAATCACAGTGATAACCAATGAGGATGGAGAGATTCTTCCAACAAGGGTGAGTAGTGGATGGAGGGTCTGCATTGACTATAGGAAACTAAACTCATTCACCAAGAATGACCATTTCCCCTTACCATTCATTGACCAAGTCCTTGAGAGAGTGGAAGGTCATGCCTTCTACTGTTTCTTAGATGGGTACTCGGGGTACAATAAAATTGAGGTATCCCTAGAGGATCAAGGGAAGACTACATTCACATGTCCTTTTGGTACCTTTGCCTTCAAACGCATGCCCTTAGGGTTATGCAATGCCCCTGGAACCTTCCAGCGGTGCATGATGGGAATCTTCTCAGACATGGTAGGGGATTTTCTTGAGGTCTTCATGGATGACTTCTCTGTGTTTGGGGATACTTTTGAGGGATGTCTGCAGAATGTGGAGAGAGTCTTGTCAAGATGTGAAGAAAAAAATCTGGTCCTAAACTGGAAAAAATGCCATTTCATGGTTAAAGAGGGACTTGTTCTAGGCCATCTGGTCTCGAGTAGGGGGATTGAAGTTGATAAAGCAAAGGTTGACATCATTCGTCACCTTCCATCACCCAAAACTGTCAAGGAAGTGAGGTCTTTCTTAGGACATGCTGGTTTCCATAGAAGATTCATCAAGGACTTTAGTTCAATATCCCGTCCCCTTTGTGCTCTCTTAGTAAAGGATGCTCCATTTTTTTGGACAGAAAGCTGTGAGGGTTCATTCTCAACCCTCAAATCCTCTCTCACCTCTCCTCCCATTATGAAATCTCCAAATTGGAACCTTCCTTTTGAACTTATGTGTGATGCCAGTGACTTTGCTGTTGGAGCTGTATTAGGACAACGTTGTGATAAAACTCCTTATGTTATTGCTTATGCAAGCAAATCCTTAAATTATGCCCAAATCAACTACACCACCACTGAAAAGGAGTTACTTGCTATTGTGTTTTCCTTAGATAAGTTTAGGTCCTACCTCTTAGGATCACCCATCACTGTGTTCACTGACCATTCTGCACTAAAATACCTCTTCCAAAAACAAGATGCTAAGGCTAGACTGATTAGGTGGGTCCTTCTCTTACAAGAATTTTACCTCACAATCAAGGATAAAAAGGGAGTTAAAAATGTTGTAGCAGATCACCTCTCTAGGATAGAATTCAAAGACAACTCAAATCACTTTTCTGTGTCTGATTCGTTTCCTGATGAACACTTATACTCTGTGAGTGACTACCCTTGGTATGCTGACATAGAAAATTTCTTAGTGATAGGAGTCATTCCAAAATTCTTAGGGACTCAAGTTCGAAGGAAATTCCTTTCTGATGTTAGACACTATGTGTTTGATGATCCATACCTCTATAAGTTTTGCCCTGACCAAGTCATTAGGAGGTGTGTTCCCGAATCTGAACAAGAGTCCATCCTTAAATTTTTTCATAGTGAGGCATGTGGAGGTCACTTTTCCTCTAAGAAAACATCTGCTAAGATTCTTCAATGTGGTCTTTTCTGGCCCACCCTCTCAAGGGACTCCTACACATTTTGTTAAAGATGTCCTAGGTGTCAACAAGTAGGGTCCATCACAAAAAGGAATCAAATGCCACTCACTCCCATCTTAGTGGTTTAAATCTTTGACTGTTGGGGAATTGATTTCATGGGTCCCTTCCCAAACTCTGGGGGATACCTCTACATACTCTTAGCTGTTGATTATGTCTCAAAATGGGTTGAGGCCATTCCCACAAAATCCAATGATCATCAAACTGTGATTAGATTCCTAAAAGAAAACATATTCTCTAGATTTGGAATTCCTAGGGCTATCATAAGTGATCGTGGAACTCATTTTTGCAATTGTCCATTCTCATCACTCATGGAAAAATATGGAATTTCTCACAAAGTGTCCACTGCTTACCACCCACAGACCAATGGTCAAGCTGAGTTAGCCAATCGTGAAATTAAGCAAATTCTTGAAAAAACTGTCAACCCCTCTAGGAAAGATTGGTATGAGAAACTCTTAGACGCTCTTTGGGCCTATAGAACTGCATATAAAACCATTTTAGGAATGTCCCCATATAGGTTGGTTTATGGTAAAGCATGCCATTTGCCAGTGGAGATTGAACATAAAGCCTTTTGGGCAATTAAGAAAATGGATTATGACCTCTCATTGGCTGGAACAAAAAGGAAATTAGATCTCAATGAACTGGAGGAACTAAGGATGGAGGCTTATGAAAATTCAAGGATCAATAAAGCTAGAGTTCAAGCCTACCAATCTAGGAATATCAAGGTCAAAAATTTTTAACCAGGAAAACTTGTGCTCTTGTATAGTTCAAAACTTCATTTACATCCGGGAAAGTTAAGGTCTAGATGGTCAGGACCTTTCATAGTGCATCATGTATTCACCCATGGGGCAGTAGAGATTCAAGATCCCACAAGTGGTTACATTTTCAAGGTCAATGGTCAAAGGTTAAAACCATTCGTTGAATCATTCAATAAACAGGAAATAGATGTTGAGTTAATTGATCCAATCTATGAACCAGGAAAAAATTGATAAATTTGGGATCTATGTCAGGCTAACGACGTTAAACAAAGCGCTGCACGGGAGGCAACCCGTGGTTTTTATGTTTCTAATCTTTCTGAATCATCTTTTCAAATAAGATTACTTAATCATTTTTATATTTACAAAATAAAAAATAGACTTTGACCTGTTCTTCTATTATGAGTATGGATGGGTACGAAAGAGGAGCACC
The DNA here is from genome assembly GCA_963277665.1 of Viscum album. Classification (NCBI taxonomy): domain Eukaryota; kingdom Viridiplantae; phylum Streptophyta; class Magnoliopsida; order Santalales; family Viscaceae; genus Viscum; species Viscum album. The sequence goes on along the minus strand of OY728159.1, from coordinate 685,377,330 downwards.
ATATTCATCTGTGTCACGTGGTGTGATCCTTGAGTAATACCTTACCCAGAAATTTAAAAAGAAGACAATGTATCATCAGTTTATTTTGTTTTTATTATTCAATAGGTTAAGAAAAAAATAAAATAAAAATATAATAATACAAAAAAAAAGTCCACACCATAGGCCGTGGGGCAAACCCCGTCACAACCGACGAAGCCGCGGGGACTCGAACCAAGGACCGAAGGGAGACAGGGGCGCACGCTTACCACTGACCTGCGGCTTATTGTTCTACCTTATTCTATAATTTTTATATATATTCTTATATTTTACTTCCTTTATTATATAAAAATATATATATATATATATTGTTTGTTTTTGTTTGTTTTGTTTGTTTTGTTTGTTTTGTTTTTTCCCTTTTCCACTAGGGAACTTTGCAAGCGACATGGATATCAAAGGAATAAATTCGAGCGGCAAGAACTTCAAACTTCAACCACCAGGTGACTTCATTCCATAATCCTCATTTTCAATTTCCTTTTTAAATTTTTATTCCCTGCCTCTACTCCTTCTAATTTTTCATTTCTTCAAACACTGGGGACAGTGTTGTTTTAAGTTGGGGGGGAGATAAAATAAAAAAAATGCTTTTATGTCAAAAACAAAAATTGATGATTTGAAAAAAAAGTAAATGGAAGGAAAAATTCCTTTAACTTTGAACATGGTAATACACATTGCACACTTTGAAACTAAATATCAAATAATTTAGCATGCCCTGATTCTGATTTTAATCCTTGTATAATTTCATGAGCATAGATTTTGGAAAGTGTGGCTGTCCAATGTGATATTTAATCGTTTATATTTTCATCCAAATAAAAAAAATGCCACAATGCACGTCCTCTAGACTGTGGGGTACTAATTTGAATTTTTGGGGTCCCATAATAAATAGAATAGGATGGTTTTATTTTTATTAATAATATGAGTATTCAAAAAAAAAATTAAAAAAAAAATTAAAAAAAAATTATTAAAAAATAAAAAATAAAAAAATAAAAATAAAAATTTGCATGTAGAGTAATGGATTGATAAAATGCGAGGCTTTCGGCACTTGGGGATCGTGACTCCAGAGTTATCTAGCCTTGAGTTTTTCAATCTATCTCTATTTATGGTAATATGACTTTGTTTTTGATTAAGTTAACTCGAGATGATGCCCGAGTATGTGGGTTTCACTTGGTTCCCTAAGGCCTTTGAGTTTGGGAGTCATCGGCAAAGTCTTGCTACATGGGTTAATTTGATTAATTGCAATCTCAATTACTATAGAAATATTGAAAAAAAAATCAAAAAAAAGAGGGATTAAGAATACTCATATTAGGATTAAATGTGATTCCACCTAGCGCTTCCATGATTTTCCCCTTGAATGAAAATGAACCCCCATATCTATTGTGATTCACAACACATCATTACACCTAATTGTGTTGGATGAAGAATGATGATGGATTTGATCAAAGGAATGGGCTTGGGATTGAGATCTGCTTATGAAACTATCTCGTATTAAAATATTTTGATGGGTTTCATGATTGTTTGGTATAAGGTTTTTTTGGTGATCATTGTGTATTAAAATGTTTTTGGAAAAGGGAATTCGAATTTCATTTTTGATGAGATATATTTTGCTCGGGACTAGCAAAACTCAAGTTGGGGGGTGTGATTAGCCACTAAATGAGGCTAATATTCATTGGTAATATATATAATATTCATTTTCTTTATTATTCATAAACACCATTTTAGTGCATTTTACACTTTGAACATCATTTCACATTATGATTGTAATACCTTCTTAAAATGCACTATTATGTGGTACATTTTTGAACATCATTTAAAGTACCAAATGATTCATATTATTATATATATTTTAATTTTATAATTTATCTACACTCCAATATGAACATGTTTCATTCAGGGATCAATGGAGAATTCATGGAGGATGATGGAGATATTTGGAAATGAAAGGAAGCAATTCTGGAGAAGGCAGATTGGATACCATCCCACTGATGAGACTGTGGGGCCCAACATACAGGCCCAATTAATCCCATATTTCGTGGGCTGATAGAAGACATGTATAGGAACAAATCACTCTTCAGGAGTTAATGCTAATTAGGCCTCCATAGTGGTCATTCAGGCGGCCCAAGTTAGAGATACAATTCTGGGCCAGATTCTGCGGCCCAGAACAACAGCCCACTAATTTGCTCATATCTCGGAATACAAAACTCCAAATGGGCCCAAATTTTACAGGAGGTTATAAGAAATCCTGATATCCATTTTATTCTTCTATTTTACACTCTGATTCGGCCTTATAGAAGGTATTACAGATGCTTCTGTTCGGTGGATGAAAACTGGCTGCCACCTCGGGTCAAACGTGGAAAAGTCCAAATTCCACAAGCTTTCCACCACCTATAGCCTAGAAAAATTAATTAAGATGCTTTTTACTGTTGGTGGCTCGACCCAAGGCTCCCAAAATGACTATTTAAGGCAGTTTTGGTGAAGGAGTTTATGATCTTGGATGCTTTGTTCAATTGTAATGTTATGCTGCATTCTTGTTGCCTCAATTTTGTCTTTCACATGTAAGTCGTTCAATTCAATTTAGTTTCTTAATAAAAGTTCTTCTTCTACTCTTATTATGTTGTTATTAATATCACTTTTATACCGTTGGATCAAGGTGTGAATTTATTCACACCTACCCTTGTGAAATTATTCACACAACGGTGGAGTGAGCATTTTATTTTTGTTGTTTTCTTTACTTCTCCATTTCCTCCCTCATGAGTCTACTTTCCGCTTCCATTGAAACCATGGGATCAATGGAGGGCTAACCCACTTATGGGTTGATCCAAGGGAGTAGAAAGGGGCTGTAGTGGATGTTATGTATCACCTAATTAATGTATAATCACTTCTTTAATTGGGATTTTTATTTGATGATTTTTAAACTTCTTCGTCCTTGTTGAATTTAAGGCCACACACATCAAGTACTAATACGATCCTTTACCTTGAAGTGCTCAAAACATTGATCCTTAAAGTGTATAGGTGATTAGTATTAGAGGGTGTAGGCATTAAACCAGCAAGTGATGATGTTGTTTTATCTCCTTAAATGAACCCATCTCAAATTTAAGAAATTGAAATCATTAAAAAGAAAATACGTCCAATCCACCCCGAGCGATAACCTAGGATCAACTCATTCTTTTAAATTGAATCCACTTAAATCTATTATATATCTTTAAAACCCATCCAAAATCAATCCAAGTTGGCCACTTCATAGCCAAAAATCCATCCCTTAGGTTGTGTATCTTAGGTATCTTCTTAGGTCTCTGTGGAATCGACAACCCAAGCTACACTACAAGGACCGTTCTACCCTTATTCTCTTGGGTAAATTTGGGCGTGAACCACTCACCAACTAACATCATTCAAAAATTATAATCTTCTATCGATTCTATATCCACCCTAGATCCGACCATCTAGGATAATAACCCACAATCTAATCATGAACCATACCTAAAAAATAGTTTCCAGAATCTCAATGATCTAACCATGAAAATGAAACCCAGACAAAAATAACTTCATGTTATTTTTATCACAAAATAAAAAGGCATGTATGTGACTATATCCAATATTTAATAGAACCTCCCACGCCCCAATATAATAAACCGAAGAATCTACCCATGATTTCCTCTCTAATTGAACTCAAAATCTTAGAAAAAACCCCTCTATCGGGTTTCCCTCATATATAACATGTCTGAATAGAAAAAAAATTCCTAGCTACTTGTCTATATCTCCTAGATAAAAAATATCTAGAGCTATATATCAACACTGCTTGGACCTACCACCTAGAAAATAAATCACATATTACAAAGGTTTTAAAACATGGGAAATATCTCTTTGTTCCCACCACAACTGTCTAATTGAAACTCATATACCAAAACACCCACTATAAGGATATCACATATATGTCTTAGGTATCATATACCAAGTCATTAGAAGAATAGGCCATTGATACACACTGAACATCCACATTCAATATTAACCTTATATAAACTTAATATCATCAATAAAACTACATATAATGATATCATATATTGATGATCTATGTTTCGTATACCATATTCATATGTTTCAGTTAAGTATAATTCCACTAAGAAGGCATATGGGGAAACCTAATATAGGTTCTTGTTGATAGTTTAAATAATATAACCTATTTCCTTTTTTAGATTTATTATCAAAGTCACCTACTAGGGCTTCAACATCAATGAATCCAATTACTATGGCAACAAACTAAGGGTCACTATACATCCCTTACACAAGGGAATGCATAGTATTTTTCAAGGATCATCTCACCATAATATCTAAATGACCTATCATCAGGTAATAATATATCATGGTTCACCTTAGAAGAATTCCCCAAAAATTTTATATGGGAAAATTCTCTTTAATGTGACATTACACATTTAGAAAATAGAACCCTCATCACCAGTGATATTAATCAAACACAAAAAGGTGTATGCCATGTGTTTCCTACATAAAAATAATGATAAATGTACAATGACCTCTTCCCAATACTCCAATACCTAAAACCCATAAATTATTTATCCAAAATGAAAGTTCATCATACTAGGTGAACTCATATTACTATGAAGGAGAAAACCAAGAACAACAATCTCATATCCCTAGTAACCTATAAATTCCACTACAAAATGCCTTCATGATACTCCATTTTGAAGTCTATCACAATCCCCCGAAAGGTCCCAAATCATTTTATATCGTATCCCCAAATATTAAGTCAAATAAAAAGGCACTTTGATATGAATTTTTGATGTTCCTCAACCAAATAATACTTAACGACATCCTAGCTGGGGGTGACACATGGCCTTAGGTGCACATACCTATATGCCAAAGGATACTAAAAAGTAGTGAGGATCTAATATTTTTTATAGGGATACTACACACTCATATTAGAGTCAAAAAATGTAATAAAAACAAGGTTAATTCATATAAAATAATCATTGAAATCAAAACAAATAAAACAATATGCTATATAAAATGTAAATGTGGAGTAATACGATCATAGGAACATGAATTCATACTATCATACATCAACTGACCACCCTTCTCTATGATTGCATATAAAAACTATAAAAAATAATAAAAATAAAGAAGATTTTATTCTTCTATCCCTAAGACTCACCCATTATTAGTCACTTGTTCATCTGAGATATCCCACTTAATTAGGAAATTTTTTTCCTCTACCTTACATGAAGCTAGAAATAATGAGATTATCTTAGGTAACTGTGTTCCATAACAGTTTGAATATGGTGTGAGTTCAATTCAATAGGTAACCACCAATAGAGTCCTAAACATAACAAGTAAAGTAGTATATGAAAATGTGATATACTAAACTAAATACCAATAAATAGTACATAAACAGAAATAATAAATACCATTGACCTTCATGTTCTATAATGATACCTAGGATTGACTATACATGTTTCTTCCAGTGCTAGATTGTTTCTAAGAACACAGAATAATCATGCCAAATAATATTAAGTTAAATGGACAAATCCTAGGAAAAAATAGGCATTACATCATTTATATATGGGGAATAATTACATACCTAATAATTTCATATAATATTTCTAGGGATAATAATGAAACACCTAGTAAACACATCGAGGTGAACAACACACACCTCACAAATATGTATAGGAGTTGATTCTTAAGAAAAAACCTGGAAAATCCATGACTAATTGAGGGATGAAACTAAGGTAACCACATAATAAATTGAATAATAATAAAAAAACCAATCTATGGGGACTTCTAAAGTCATTCGATATAGTTAATCTCCCAATCCCATGTAACCACCTAGGAATCCCATATAAACCAGTAGACTGAATCCCAAGACACCTCCCATGAATTAATTCATTAATAATATAATGTAGAGAATATATGCCATTAAATCTCATATAATTCATCTCACAAGGGTTATCCATAAACTGGATCCCATCTCACGCAATCTTGGATGGACTGTTAAGTGTATGACCTATCTCCATCACTACATCTGTATCAATATTAGACCCTAAATTTTGGTTTAAGGTTATACCCATAATCATCATTACCCCATTACCATGACCACATATAGGATCAACATATAATTGGGGAACACATTGAGGTCCCCAAAGTAACATCCTAGCATAGACATCTAATATGGGTTTCCTAATCTAAACTCCCACTCTTAGGACACACCCATTACTCAGTGGGAATTGTGTCCCTCATCATTATTCTAATCATCTTATGACCTCACTATGCTCATTGGATATGATATAATTACATCACTCATGAGATATGACATAAGGATCATATTAATTTATAATTCGTTTTATGCCATTGGACTCACCCAAATTGGAATCATTTTATATTGGGTATAACCACCCAAATTCCCATGTACTAGTAGATGAGGAACACTTTCCCCACTCTCTAATAATATTTCAAATTTACTAAAAGGATCATCAGAGTCATATTATGGCCTACGAAATACATTTATTCTAATTCAAAACTAATCCTTCTAAAAGGTATTATGAAGACCTATTATAAGTTACATTATGTTCATTGATCGGGGTTTATACATCTCAAGGAATATATTTCATAGTGAAGCCCTTAACTAATGGTGGTCTAGGAATCTAGACACTACATAAGGCACCAATATTGTTTTTGGTAGTTTGTCCATTTCTAGGAATTTAATTTAAATAAAATAATTCATTTAATCTAATTTCTCAACCATACACTACTTTGAGAATATATTTCACATGTTATATATCAAAATCATAAACCAAAGGGGTATTCCCAGGGGACTACCTACCCCATTCACGTAGATATTTTCATTGATCATAACTAAAAAACTATCCCCCAAGCTCACCTATTCATCATCCAAGATTGTATCACATATTGAGAACCAATATCAAGGAATAACATCAAAATAATTCCACTATAATAGTTTATAATGAATTATTATTTTCTATTTAAATAGTAAAAACACCAAAAAAATCACCAAGTGATATCTGCTCACCGAATCTATGTGCAATAGGGAACAATCTACTCCTCACATGCACTCAGATCAAAGCTATATTAAATCTGATCACTCTCTAACAATTCAATAGAAAATTTCATTTATCTTATGGAAAGGCCATTAAAAATACACCCGGGGACATGCCTATAATGAAACAATGTGCGATGTCAGGTGATGAAAATCTTGGGATTCCATATATTCATGTAGATAAAATACCAACTATTTGAGAATATTCTTCTATGCTCTAGTGAAATCAACACATAATAACCCTATTTTAAAGAAACATGAATCAGATTAAACAAAGGAAAAGATTCTATGAGCGTGAAATAAGAGTTCATATGATGAACCACTAAATAAAACTACCAAAAACCACTCTTAGTTGAGTAGGATCATAGGACGAAGAGGGAAGAGAGGACCCCATGGTCTCAACATTCAAGTAAACTATGGTGGCTTGGTTTATCTAAGGTATGTATGGGGGTGAAACAATATATCTGTTATTTTTATACTCACACCATGCATGTTCCATTTGGAAAATTTGAAGACCATATTGTATTTTTCTGATATAAGGGGAAAGTATTGGATCATATGCGAGTGTACTACATGGAGTCTGATTTGTGGGTTATACTTTTTGTAGAAATTTTAGGGAGTGTGGAGTTGAAACCTATGGGTTGTCTGGTATTTTTTTAATGGGAGTTCCTACTTAGGATTCCCCCTATTTTTGACCTTCAGGACTATTTTGTCTTGGTGGTTATGTGTATAACACATTTTGTCTATTTTTAACTTTTTATAGTCTTTTTTTGGATGTTTTAGACCTAGATTGAGTGTGTATCCTTGTACATATAGTAATTTAATCTTCCTTTTTCAATTTAATTTGATAAATAAGTACTTTTAGGGGACCCCATTGTATTTTTGGGTGAATATTTGATGACCCTAAGGGAAATTCCAAAATTATATAATTCCATTAACTTTAATTAAATTTACTTCTAAGGAGGAAAGGCATATCCCACCAACACTTTATTAAACCCATAGTTTTTAATACATCCTCTATTGCTTAAAAGATGAAACTATGATTTTGTGGATACCCATCCTAATATAATATAGAAAATGAGGTCACAATCATTAAAAAATCATATCAAAACCCACTCTAAGTGTTCTTGGTTAAGGGATTGAGGAGTTCTTGAAGATATGACCATCAAAACATATGATGTAACCCATAAGCATGTGTGAAAAACATATGGTAGAATCTTGAGTTACTGAGGGTAGTTTAGGATTCATTTTTCATTCTTTAAAATTCTTTTACATGATTTAGTTCTAGGTAATTGAGTCTCATATATCATATTAGGTGTTGATAGATAGGTGCTGGTAGAACTACATGTCCTTTTACAAGCCTTATTGTGCTTGATTTTGTTATAGTTGAGATAAACTAGAGGTTTTCATTAACTGAAACATTAACAAAAAATATATAAAACATTCCAATATATTTATTATTAATTTTTAGTCTAATATTGATTAATTGTTTATCCCCTTATTGGGAAAATTTTTTACCCACCCTAAAAACTAGGTTTATTAATTTTCTATGTTATATTTAAAGAATGATTCATATTTCATTAAATTATATTTAAATCATACATGAAGAAATTATATTTTTGATGAAATGTGTTTGAAAATAAATTTTTTTGATGAATAAATAATGGGAGGGAAGTAGGAAATTGGGGGTTATACATGATTTTGTAAATACAGTTCTAAAATTTTGGGTTGTCAATAGAGGGAAGAAGTTTTTTGTTTTTCTCTTATTTTTTATAGATTACACAATATAAATGATCACTATATTCTAAAAAATAAGTGCAAATGAGAATGAATCACCAAATCAAACTATAGTTGATCTTTAGGTATTTAAGCGGCCTTCTCAATTACTTCAAGAGACCAAATAAAGGGGATTTTTTTTAAAAAGAACCAATTACTTTTAATGTCAAAATAGATATCCATTTTCATCAACCCCATGTGATTTGTAGTGGATATTTGATAAAAAAGATGTGAAATTTATTATAAACATCCATTATGTATTCAGGATCATAGAGTCACTAGAGATACATTTGGTCTAGGTGGATTACAACTTAATAGAAGGGGAAGATCACATGTGGTGGGATTTAATGATCAAGAAAAAGAAAAATAAAGATGTTACTTAGATGGATTTCCAAGAGTTTTTATTCTAAAATTGTTACCCCCACACCACACATTTATTAAAGTAAATGTTGTTCATGAATCCCTATCATGGATCAATGCCTTTTATAGAGTATTAATCTATGTTCATAGATCTACATCACTTGGATCTAAATCTGAGTGAAGATGAGGAGTCAATAGTGATGAATTTTGAGATGGTTCTGAAAGATCCATTACAAACCCAAGAGATGCTTATCAACATTCCTATTTTTTGAAATATTGAATAAATATTTCATTAATAAGACAAGATAAAAAGTAGGTTCATGAGTCAGCTATTAACTCCTAGGATAGAAACTAGGTGATTCATCTTTAAGTGGTTTTAAATGAAGATGATAAGAGATAAAAAAGGTTGGTTCTCATCAAGGTAGATGGGGAAGTTGAGTACACTCATTTTCTTGTTCACGATAACTATAACACCCCAATCTTCCATGGTATGTTTCCCTTTGAATAATGCAATAACGTGCATTGTATACAACTTCGAGATTCTAACACACCACAACCAATCAAACTAGCCGATATGAATAGTAATACCTACTTTTTAAAATTTTAGAAATTTTATCTCTCAAAATGGACTTAATTTTTGGATTCATAATATCAAATTTATCCTAGGGTGAAATTTTGGAACCTTTCGAATAACATTTATATTTTGATGAATAGTGAAAATTACTAAATTTTAATTAAAAATAACTTTTTTAATCAAAATAATTTATATTGATAAATTATGAATTTAAGTGGTTTTAAAGTATATTTAGAATATATTTTTACCATTTAATACAATTTTGGTCATTGTACATAATTTTACAATTAAATTGGATATAAACAAGTGTCAATCTTTTGATAGTTATTATCTCTTAAAAACACGCTTTTTGTTTTAACAACGGGAATTAATTTTAAATTAATTTCTACCACTTATGTATTTTGAATTTGGAAAAATGGATTCCATATTTGGAATCAGGATGTTCAAATTGTGTAAATAGGTAAGTTTTATTTTTAGACATTTTGAATAATTACTTCGGTAAATATTTTATTTACCATGGTTAAAGGGTAAATCTGGTAAATGAGGGTTAAAAAAGTAATATTATAATAATATGAAATTACCCTAAAACGTGTCCTAACCTTATTGGTTGATACATGTCTGACCATGGGCATCTTTGAGTCGATTTTGGGACCCCATGGAGCTACTTGTAAGTGATAAGGACACTTTATTTTAATTAAGTTAAAATGAATACAAAAATGACACAAGCATATATCTTTTAGAAAAACAATTTTTACATAGGGTTATATATGTTGTATTTTCGACTATAAAAATTCATTAGAAATATATAAATATTTACTACATAATGGTATTTTATTTAAAATTTTTAGACATGAAATAATTTAATTTTATATGACACAATGGTGATACAGTAATTACCATAATATTGAAAAATTAAAATAATTGATATTGTAGATACCCAAATAAATATAATTTGAGACTTTTTATGAATTAAACTAATTTTATAGGTTAATATGACATGTTAGAAATGATTTAATTAATTTTTTTTGAAGTAATAATTCTGTTATGATTTCTTAAAAAAATCAACTATTGAATAGTGTCAAAATTGACTTAAAAGAGTTTTTAAAACAAATATTATATTATTAATTGATATTAAATTCCTAAAAATCTAAGTTTCTGCCAAGAAATTTATATAATCATAGGTGTATCATTAATGGACCACTTGGGGGTATCTTGGATGTATATAGTATGTTTATTAACCATATAATATAAAAATACAAAGAGACATTGTAAAAGTGAAACTAATTAACTAAGAGTTAATACTTAATGATAAGGTTAATATAGTAACCCAAACCTGTATAAATTCTATTGGTTGAGTGGTTTTAGACCTATAACCACCTTAAAATTTAAATAATCCACTTTGGAGCCATTAGAAACCTAATATTAATTTATTATAAAATAATATTTCTAGCTTTTCCAAAGGTGCCCCTCACCCCTGTTATAAAAGGGAACTCTCCATTTTCATTAAATCACACCTTCAAAGCCTTTTGGTTCGGCCAAACTCTGCCCCAATACTCTCTCAACTTCCATCTCTACAACCTAGAGGCCTTAGTTTTATCATAAATCCAACCTAAGATCCCTTTTGATCAAATCAAAAGGAAGAACCCGAAGAAGAGGTAATGATTTCACCACCCTTTTTCAAGTTCCTTTCTTCATCCACTTCTTATTTATTTGTTATTACCATTATAAAATAATAAATCCAGTATATTATATATAATTTGATGTTATTATAAATATTTTACAACCATATTCAATATTCTATCCATCCTTTGAATAACATCTCACCATACGTGCGTACGTACGGCTTACCGTCTCCATGTCGTGGTGTAATTGTTATTCAATCAATTATTATTTGGATGGGTATAATAATGATGTGTAATTCATGTAAATAATAAATATAACATGATAATTATTCTTTCTGTATGATATACCATCCAATTAGATATTATTTTAACATCAAAAGAATGATATTGTCGCTCGTGCGTACGTACGGACTACCGTCTCCACGAAAGCGATGAGATTCATTCTCCATCATATCCATTCAAGTATAATTATCATTTGATGATTTAAAAATAATGTTTAAGGACTTGATATAATTCTGTATATGAATAAGATACAACCTATCCATAACAAACACGACTTACATAACAAAGAATATAAAGGAAAACGAGTAAGTTAACACCCGAAATGATGATAATACTAAGATATTATTAACAAATCAGTGTTAAAAGATCATATATGATATCATATTAATGTAAATGATTCTTGTATAATTCAATAACAATTATTTCACCATTATACAGGAGGTTAACCTACCTTCGACCAAGGAAAAAGTACAAAGTAAGGGGTTTCTTATCTCACTCTTAATTTCGTGAGAATTCCATTGTTCACCACTTATTTATTGCATGTGGTGTATGTGTACTGCCCATGATTGTATTAATTGTGTAATATACTTTAATTTATGGGTATTTAAATCATCATTGTATTATCCTTCTTTCATGGGTGTATGTTTCATAAGTTAGCTAATCGATAAGGGAATTTGAAATTTCAATTTCCATTTATTCGGCTTTACGCAAACATCATTGAATATTTTACTCCGAGATTATGTGTGGAATCACTATTCATTTGCTTATGTCATAATTTCCACTCCCCTTTTCTCTGGATATACTTTTGATACACATAATCACTCCATTGATAATTTCTCAAGTCATTGATATGAATTTGATAAGAGTAATTTTAACTCATTCTCCATTTGTTGAGTTAAACATCCAATTCATTGGTGTTGTTTTTACAAGATTATGTGTGAATGTACTTTGACTGTATTACACTAAATATCCAATCATATTTAGTGTATTTATATTTTTCACACATAACTATGTCTTTGATTTATCCTTAACCTAAGGATATGGCCTTTATGAGAGATTTCATCTCAATTTACATTCCATTGAGACTTCTTTGTTGTTATACACCAAATCACTTTTATATGGTGTATATAATGTACTTTGACATAGTATATAATGAATCCCTTTATTCTCAGGATATTAAAAAGTTTTGATTACCTCAATTATTTGTATCCAAGTTTCTCTCTTTTGGTTAGAAACTTTTACTAAAATACCATTTTTAAATGTTTTAAAGACTTATTCTTCTAAATCTTTATCATTAATGTCCTTGTTTTAAAAATGGTTTTAAGGATTTATTTATATGGACATTAAAGTTTTCAAATTAAAACTCCTTTTAAAAAGTTTTAAAGTGGTATGGGACACTTTGATTCTAAAATCTATTTTAAATGGATTCTTGACAAATAGTGTGACTTTTAAATGATTTCAAGAAAAAGGGGGATATTTCACTATAATTGTTATGATGATTATTTTCAGCTATGTCAATATTCTTCATCATTATCGATTGAGGTTAATATGATACAATACAATCTTCCATATTTTGTCAAATTATTTATGTTTGATTGTGGATGTGCTATTTTTATACCATTCATGGTTTGTGGATAAAGTATTGACATTTCGTATGCTAGTTTTAATAAGAATGTTTATGTTATGTTTAAAAATTTCAATATGATGAATGCATTGGACTTAGTAAGTGACGGGTGGAGCCTGCTATAGCTCCTTGATGCATCGGTAGGTCTCATGAGACAAACTAGTGTCTTGGCACAAGGCCTTGGCAAAATCTTATTTGTAGTCTTGGCACGAGGCCTTGGCTATGTGGTTATGATAGTATGGAATTATGCATTCCATCATTATGAAAGTGGTTATTGATATTGAATGTGATTGTTCAACTAGTAGAATATTCATGTGAATAAGTAAATGGCATTATTTCATTTTATCTTTGCCATATTATGCTGAAGTTCAAGTTTAAAAGGCTTTTGTTTTAGTTATAAATTGCTTTAAGTGTTTATGATTATATATGAAAGCTTCTGCTATATTGTTATCCTTACTGAGCATCTGAGCTCACCCCTTTCAATGTTTTATTTTTCCCAGGATGTGAAGAAGTAATTTATGAATGACCTGCAGGGATAGTATGAGGGGATATGAAGACAAGATGTTGTTGTAGTTTTTTTACCTTATGATGTAATGTAAAAGTTATGAATATATCTAGTGTTTCCAAGATGACTAAACTAATCGGTCTTTCGAGACTTGATCCTTTGTGATCATGACAATGTTATGTAATAATGCACAGACTCAGGGTATCTAGGGTCGGGGCTTTACAGTTGGTATCAGAGGAAGTTTAGTACAAACCTTGGAAGCTAGATTTAGATAAACTATGATTAGAGCACGTAGACCTAAGATGAACTTTGAGGATTAGTATAGAAGAACTTCATAGAATTTTGGTATTGTAGAGATTTTGTGAGTTTTCCGAGCAATAAATCCCTGTCTGGATACGAGCAGGTAGAGCCGGCTCTGGCATAGATTTACCTTGGGGTAAAACCCGAAAACACTGCTTTGAGCTAGACTCGAACGGGAACTGGTGCACGACAACGGGCCCTGCTGAACTCTTGGTTACGACACTCTTGGGGGATATGCTTAGGATAATTTACATTTTCTTTACTAACCAATTTGAAGTATTAAATATATAAGATGAGAGTAAATGACCTTGGTTAGTCCTAATGTGTTTCAAATTGAGAATATGGTGACATGTTAATCTCTAAATGATTTTATTACTACTGTTACTCACACAACGGTTTATGGTTTTAGTCAATGGATTGATTCCAAGGAAGTCATAGTGACTTTGATAATGATGTACAAGGTGGGAACAATGGTGGAAATGAGAAAAAAATGGAATGTTGATAGGCGTAAAGGATATCATCTTTATGCCAAATCAATTTTCCAAAAATATGATCAACAATATATATATTAACCAATTCCCGGACTCAAAAAAGAAGAGAAAGGTGATGAATGATAAGAGCTCCAGCAGTGGAGACCATGGAGAACGGAATCCTCAATTTCCATCATATAGGAAATGTGGAAGGAGACACCCAGGAAAGTGTCTCAATGGGACAAAGAAATGCTTTACGTGTGGGAAGGAAGGACATAAAGTGAAGAATTGCCGAAGAAAAATGAAGAGTACTATAGAAGAAGATAAAAATGGTCCCAAGAGTCCATTTACAGTCATTTTCTGTAAATGTAGGGGACCTGGCCAGTACCCAAGTGAATTCCCTATTCTATAGGATATTTTCTTGGTTAAAGAAGAAGCTATGTGGAAATAAATGGTTGGAGAAATGTTTAAAAAGTATTAGTGCTCCTTGTTGATGGGTTTACTTTGGAATAATTTTCTCTTGTATTTTTAACCCTGTAGTTTTCCATGTGAGAATGATATTTGAGGAAGAATTATCTTTTCTCTTGTGAATATAGTTATAAATAACCATTTGGTTTTATATGATTGTTGGGTTTGAGGAAATTATAAGTTATTATAATTTGGGATGAAAATGAAAGGTATGAGATAAGATTTGTAGTTAAATTATGTTATGGTTATTTTGAGGAATTTATCTAATTTTGGTAATGTTATAAAATATAGTTTTTGAAAAAGGACAACACGTAGACCGTGTGACAACCCGTCACGTCGGACAAAGCTGTGGGAATCAAACCCACAACCAAAGTGCGATTGGTATTTATCGCCTACCACTGGACTACGTGAAGTCCATGGTTAGTGTGACTATTATTTTTAGTTAAATGATTTTATTGATCATTCATAATTTGATTTGGGATCTTATGTCTTATCAAATGAATACCCTTAGTATAGGAAAATGATTTGGTAATTAAGTGATAAATGTTATTTTGGAAGTTGTTCACTTTGTTGTATGGAAAATAGAATATTATGGGATTTCATTTGAGGAGTAATGGTTGATTTTATCTATGATTTTATTGTGGATTTATAGTGATTTGGGTTGTTTATGGAAATGATTAGGTTAATTACTTTTAAGTATGTGACATTAAGAGTAATTAATGTCATTTGGAGATAAAATTTAACATGGAAGACTACATTCTTATAAGTTTTGAGTTTCAATATTAGTTTGGATTATATTGAAGGATTTTAGGGACAATTGACTATTGAATGGTATTTATTTAACTTTGGGGTATTGATGGTTTAATTAAGATTAGTGTTTTTTTTCTCTAATGGAATATCCATTTGGGGGGTCATCAGATATTATACTAACCATTTTTGTTTTGATTAATCTCTAAAGACAAGGTAAATATATATTTTATCCTACGTGGATCACTTATTTCTATAGAAGTTTATTCTAGCTCTTCCATTGTGACCAAGTCTTCTTGAATACTCATTGTTCAAAAAAATGAGTTAGTGGTAAAAATTTATTAAAGAATGAAACTCTACTTAAAAAGTAAGTATATCTCTTTGTGTTATTAGTAAATATCATAAATGGATTCCTCGTCCTTATGTAATGTAACTTAAAACAAAAAAAATGTTGTCTATTTACTTTTTCTACTAGGAGACTAAGGACCGTTTGTCCCAACACAATTTTGTGATTTTATTATTGTTAACTTTCTCCTGATCATGTTTTCTATCCCTCTCCATCCTAACTGAACACTTATTTTATCATCCATATCCATGTTTTCCTACATGGAATCCTAGTATGGGTTATCTTGGGTGACCTTTATACCTCTCTTCCTTTCTTTTAAAGTGATAGTTTTATTTACTCTTTTTCTGATGTGGGACATTCCATTATATTATCAAGCCTAATTTTAAAAAAAATTGCGAGGACACAATTTATTGAATTAGGGGAGAATGTAACACCCTAAGCTTCCATGATACGTTTCCCTTTGAATAATGCAATGACATGCATTGTACACAACTTCGAGATTTTAACACACCACAACTAATCAAACTAGCCGTTATGAATAGTAATACCTACTTCTTAAAATTTTAGAAATTTTATCTCTCAAAATGGACTTCATTTTTGGATTCGGAATATCAAATTTAGCCAAGGGTGAAATTTTGGAACCTTTCGAATAACATTTATATTTTGATGAATAGTGAAAATTACTAAATTTTAATTAAAAACAAATTTTTTAATCAAAATAATTTATATTGATAAATTATGAATTTGAGTGGTTTTAAAGTATATTTAGAATATATTTTTACCATTTAATACAATGTTGGTCATTGTACATAATTTTACAATTAAACCGGATATAAACAAATGTCTATCTTTTGATAGTTATTATCTTTTAAAAACAGGCTTTTTGTTTTAACAAAGGGAATTAATTTTAAATTAATTTCTGCCACTTATGTGTTTTGAATTTGGAAAAATGGATCCCATATTTCGAATCAGGATTTTCAAATTGTGTAAATAGGTAACTTTTATTTTTAGACATTTTGAATAATTACTTCGGTAAATATTTTATTTACCATGGTTAAAGGGTAAATTCTGTAAATGAGGGTTAAATAAATAATATTATAATAATAAAAAATTACCCTAAAACGTGTCCTAACCTTATTGGTTGATACCGTTCCGACCATGGGCATATTTGGGTCAATTTTGGGACCCCATGGAGCTACTTGTAAGTGATAGGGACACTTTATTTTAATTAAGTTAAAATGAATACAAAAATGACACAAGCATATATCTTTTAGAAAAACAATTTTTACATAGGGTTATATATGTTGTATTTTCGACTATAAATATTCATTAGAAAGATAAAACTCTTTAATACATAATGGTATTTTATTTATAATTTTTATACATTAAATAAATTAATTTATATATGACACAATGGTGATACGGTAATTACCATAATAGTGAAAATTGAAATAATTGATATTGTAGATGCCCAAATAAATATAATTTGAGACTTTTTATGAATTAATATAATTTTCTAGGTTAATATGACATGTTAGGAATGCTTTAATTAACCTTTTTAGAAGTAATAATTCTGTTATGATTTCTTAAAAAAATCAACTATTGAATAGTGTCAAAATTGACACAAAAGGGTTTTTAAAACAAATATTATATTATTAATTGATATTAAATTCCTAGAAATATAAGGATCAGCCAAGAGACTTATATAATGATAGTTGTATCATTAATGGACCAATTGGGGGTCTTTTGGATGTATATAGTTTGTTTATTAACCATATAATATAAAAATACAGAGACATTGTAAAAGTGAAGCTAATTAACTAAGAGTTAATACTTAATGATAAGGTTAATATAGTAACCCAAACCTGTATAAATTCTATTGGTTGAGTGTTTTTAGACCTATACCCACCTAAAAATTTAAATAATCCACTTTGGAGCCATTAGAAACCGAATATGAATTTATTATAAAATAATATTTCTAGCTTTTCCAAAGGTGCCCCTCACCCCTCTTATAAAAGGGAACTCTCCATTATCATTAACTCACACCTTCAAAGAATTTTGGTTCGACCAACCGCTGCTCAAATACTCTCTAAACTTCCCTCAATACAACCTAGAGGACATAGTTTGATCAGAAAGCCAACCTAAGATCCCTTTTGATCAAATCAAAAGGAAGAACCCGAAGAAGAGGTAATGATTTCACCACCGTTTTTCAAGTTCCTTTCTTCTTCCACTTCTTTTTTCTTTTCTATTAACATTATAAAATAATAACTCTAGTATCTTATATATACTTTGATATTATAAATATGGTACAACCATATTCAGTATTCTATCCATCCTTTGAATGACATCTCACCGTACATGCGTACGTACGGCTTACCGTCTCCACGTCGTGGTGTAATTGTTATTCAATAAATTATTATTTGTATGGGTATAATAATGATGTTTAATTCATGTAAATAATAAATATAACATGATAATTATTCTTTATATAAGATATACCATCCAATTATATATTATTTTAACATCAAAATAATGATATTGTCGCTCGTGCGTACGTACGGACTACCATCTCCACGAAAGCGATGAGATTCATTCTCCATCATATCCATTCAATTATAATTATCATTTTATGATTTAAAAATAATGTTTAAGGACTTGATATAATTCTGGATATGAATAATATACAACCTATCCATAACAAACACGACTTACGTAACAAAGAATATAAAGGAAAACGAGTAAGTTGACACCCGAAATGACGATAATACTAAGATATTATTAACAAATCAATGTTAAAAGATCATATATGATATAATATTAATTTAAATAATTCTTGTATAATTAAATAACAATTATTTAACCATTATACAGGAGGTTAACCTACCGTCGACCAAGGAAAAAGTACAAATTAAGGGGTTTCTTATCTCACTCTTAATTTCGTGAGAATTCCATTGTTCACCACTTATTTATTGAATGTGGTATTTGTGTACTTCCCATGATTGTATTCATTGTGTAATGTACTTTAATTTATGGGTATTTAAATCATCATTTTATTATCCTTCTTTCATGGGTGTATGTTTCATAAGTTAGCTAATCGATAAGGGAATTTGAAATTTCAATTTCCATTTATTCGGATTTACGCAAAATTCATTGATTATTTTACTCCGAGATTATGTGTGGAATCACCATTCATTTGCTTATGTCATAATTTACACTCCCATTTTCTGTGGATATAATTTTGATACACATAATCACTCCATTGATAATTTCTCAAGTCATCGATATGAATTTGATAAGAGTAATTTTAACTCATTCTCCATTTGTTGAGTTAAACATCCAATTCATTGGTGTTGTTTTTACAGGATTATGTGTGAATGTCCTTTGATTGTTTTACACTGAATATCCAATCATATTTAGTGTATTTATATTTTTCACACATAACTATGTCTTTGATTTCTCCTTAACCTAAGGATATGGTCTTTATGAGAGATTTCATCTCAATTTACATTCCATTGAGACTTCTTTGTTGTTATACACCAAATCACTTTTATATGGTGTATATAATGTACTTTGACATAGTATATCATGAATCCCTTTATTCTCATGATATTAAAAAGTTTTTATTACCTCAATTATTTGTATCCAAGTGTCTCTCTTTTGGTTAGAAACTATAACTAAAATACCATTTTTAAATGTTTTAAAGACTTAGTCTTCTAAATCTTTATCATTAATGTCCATGTTTTAAAAATGGTTTTAAGGATTTATTTATATGGACATTAAAGTTTTAAAATTAAAACTCCTTTTAAAAAGTTTCAAAGTGGTATGGGACACTTTGATTCTAAAATCTATTTTAAATGGATTCTTGACAAATAGTGTGACTTTTAAATGATTTCAAGAAAAAGGGGGATATTTCACTCTAATTGTTTTGATGATTATTTTCATCTAGGTCAATATCCTTCATCATTATCAATTGAGGTTAATATGATACAATACAATCTTCCATATTGTATCAAATGAGTTATGTTTGACTGTGGATGTGCTATTTTTATACCATTCATGGTTTGTGGATAAAGTATTGTAATTTCGTATTCTAATTTTAATACGAATGTTTATGTTATGTTTAAAACTCTTCATATTAGGAATGTATTAGACTTAGTAAGTGACGGGTGGAGCCCCTTATAGCTCCTCGATGCATCAGTAGGTCTCATGAGACAAACTGGTGTCTTGGCACAAGGCCTTGGAAAAATCTTATTTGTAGTCTTGGCACGAGGCCTTGGCTACATGGTTATGATAGTCTGGAATTATGCATTCCATCATTATGAAAGTGGTTATTGATATTGCATGTGATTGTTCAACTAGTAGAATATTCATGTGAATAAGTAAATGGCATTATTTCATTTTATCTTTGCCATATTATGCTGAAGTTCAAGTTTAAAAGGCTTTTGTTTTAGTTATAAATTGCTTTAAGTGTTTATGCTTATCTATGAAAGATTCTGCTATATTGTTATCCTTACTGAGCATCTGATCTCACCCATTTAAATGTTTTATTTTTCCTAGGATGTGAAGAAGTAATTTATGAATGACCTGCAGGGATAGAATGAGGGGATATGAAGACCAGATTTTGTTGTAGTTTTTTTACCTTATGATGTAATGTAAAAGTTATGAATATATCTAGTGTTTCCAAGACTACTAAACTAATCGGTCTTTCGAGACTTGATCCTTTGTGATCATGCCAATGTTATTTATTAATGAACCAACTCAGGGTATCTAGGGTCGGGGCGTTACAATAACCTCTAATATAGTCTCATCATTATGGGTGAATGGGAGAATATAGAGCCAAAAATCACCGTTGAAGAAAATTTGTGAGGTTCATGTGGGAAAGATTTCCATTTGTAAAGATTTTTCTTATGTGGTGTATTTTAATGAATCATGAAATGATTATAACCTACCAATTCATCATGGGCTCAATTTATTGTATAGTTAACTAGTGGTAGTTATCCACTATCTAGGAGATTAGGTCTAGGATGGAACTTGGGTAGTCCATTCCAATTAGATATTGTGAATTCATCAGTATAGGGATTATCACCCAAGGGTAGTGTAAGAACCCGGTTCTTATTCTTGAGGTATGGGTTTCTTATTTTCCTTTTTTACTTAAGTGTTTTTGAGAAAATAAGGAAAATGGGGGAAAATCCCAAATTTTGTGGGTACACGCCGTGTACTTCTCCACATGTTGTGTACTTTGGTCATGTGGGATGAGTACACAGGGCGTGTAGGCCTGTCAGCAATGAAAGGTGTAAAAACTGACAACACGCCATGTACTAGGTAATTAAACACCATGTAATCAGTTGGTAGGTGAATAGTAAGGCTGTGGAGGCAGCCGCTAGCAGAGAGACCGTATACGTCGTGTAATCGTAAGTACACACCGTGTACTCATGTCGACAGATGAACAGTGCCGCGGTGGAAGGAAGCCGCCAGGGGAACAGTTTAAAAAAATGAAATGTACACACCATGTACTTGAGAGTACATACCGTGTAGTCATGAAATTTTTCTTAAAATAGGCAGTAGCCTCCTCATTCGAGAGAGGAGGCAGAACCGCTATTTGGAGCTCTAAAGGACGGATGTAGCTTTGGAGATCTCCCGACCGCACACCGGGAATCCGAATCCTTATCTGACAGTCTCGATTGAACCGTGCGGGTGAGTTCTTCACTCTCCTAGTGTCTTTCATACCAATTCTTTCCCAAGGGAAAGTTATTTGAGTTTGAATTAGTGAAATTTTATCCCAGATATACATTGTTCTCATACGATTCGGGAGGCGTCGTTCACATATTCTGATCAGAGATGATTGAGGTAGGTGGTCTGGTGTTTATTTCCAAATGTTGAGTTGAATTTGTGTACCATTGTGCTATGAACACATGTTTGGGGGGTCTTATGGCTATGGAATTTGCTAAAAGTTGTCTATAATTTCATATATAAACTTTTGATAAGTTAAAAATGATGTTTGGGATCACTTCTTGGATCTAGGACCACCCCGGGGTGTGTTCCTCTGTTTAGCTGTTTGGCCAGAATAAATATTGGTATACTATAAATTTTGGCATGATTTGAATTTCCTTGAGAGGAATTTTATATAATTGCTTGATTATATGTTTGGTTTTGCCCGATTACTTGTATAACCTAAGGGCAGTGTTCGTTTAGCCTGTGTGAAAATCTTTCTCTACCCATGGGCAGTAGATTCGGTGCCTGTGGGAGACACCTCGTACACATGTGGGCAATATTCATTTTTCTTGTGGGAGAAACCTCGTACACATGTGGGCAATATTCATTTTTCCTATGGGAAATCACCTGTGGGTTTCAATTCTGATTACCTAAGAGTAAGTATTGTATGTATGAGGACAGTGTTATCACGAATATTCACTATGGTGATTTTTATATGTTATACATTCCATGTTAAAGCACAAGCTTGGTATGGTTAAATGAATATTAAAATGGCAATATAACTGGTAGAGTTAGTTACTTTTGAGTACTTCTTAGTTTATTGCATTTACTACTACACACTGTTGTTGCACATTTTCACTGACAGTTGGTAACAGGCCTTTGGTGGTTGCCTACTGGGATATATTTCTCACACCCTATTTGGGTCATGTCTTCAGCCCAAATAGATTACATTTCTATAGGTTTCGATAGGGGAAAGGGTCCCTGTATAGGTACATGATTGTAGTAGAGGAGTATGAGAGCATGAGACCGATCTTAGGCTTGTGATGCTGCTATGTTCTGTTTACTCTGCTTTGTTTTTGTTTTGTTGTACCTTGTACTTTGAGTTGTATTGTATTGTATTGCAGTGTATCATGTTCTGTCTTCTTTCATAGAATTAGTGACATGCTGCATCTTTATATATACGACTACTGGTTCTCTTTTACTTCGGTAGTCCATTTTAGTTGTATATTTTTTACTGCTTCTGCTGTTGTATATTCTTTATCTATTCCGCTGCGCTACACTTTGAAAAATGAGGGAATAGTTTCCCCGCTATCAGACCTAGGCCCTCACTACTAGTCGGCAGCCTCTGGCATTTTGGGAAATGCGTTTGAGGTGATGTGACCAACCAGATTCGGGACACCCGTTGAGTGGCTTCTGGATCCGAGACGTTACAAAGTGGTATCAAAGAGGTTATTTTCTTGACTTACTATTTGGAGCCTTAGTTAGAGATAGGATGGGAATGGTAGTTGGTAATAATCTTTTCCTGAGAGTAGCTAACCCATGTACAAGGAAAATCCAGTCTACCTCATTTATTGCAATTTTTCTGATTTTGGAAATTTGATAGTTGACTTGATTTTCACCATTGGGTGACGCACTTGTAGTGTGCTGTTTATATTTTTATACATGGGTTCTATTTAGTTCCAACCCGATGAGATGAGGGTATGAAATCTCATGCATAATTAGAGAATATGCTGGAAATCACATGCCATGTAGGTACATTTGGAATTGCATGTTGTTGTGATAGATATTGTGCTAGTAAAAGCATGCAGTTGTGATGGATGCCTTGATAAAATACCTGCTATTTGATAGGGTATTGTTGTTTGAGGTTTTGATAGAATAAACACAAAAATTTGTTTCTTAAGGAGTATGGGCCCTCAATGACCAGAATTTTGTGGATCATCAACGTGTTTATTTTGTTATAACATGTGTAAGATGCCAATATTTGATTTGCAGGGATTATGGGACCTCACAGATCAGAATTTGGCACTTAGGTATTTGTTTCTGTGTTTTTATGGGTTTCAGAGTAGTTTCTGAGGCTTACTATTTGGAAAACCCAGAAGACACTCCGTGTAGTTTTATAGACACACGCCATTTTTTCTTCTGTTTGGGAAGAAATGAAAACTTTTTAGGTACACGTCATGTACCCTAAGTACACGTCATGCTGTCTCTTACCGTGTCATAGGCCTTGTAGGCAGAGACACAGGATAGGGAAGTTTTGGGGGGAACACACCATGTACCAGTTGTACGTGCCATGTAGTGTCAACCCGGTATCCGCCCGTGTAACTAACAACATGGACGGAGGAACCTTAAGACATACACGTCATGTCGACCTTGAACACATCGTGTAGTCTGACCCAGGTACCTGGCCGTGTCATGAACAACATGGGTCAGTGTTATCTTTACTAGTACATGCCGTGTCTTCCTGGAATGTGTTGTGTAGTGTCAGCCATGTAGCCAGCCATGTAGTGAGCAACACAGGTTAGTCTGGGGCTTCTTTGAACATGTCGTGTCTTTTTGGAATATGCTGTGTAGTGTGACTTGAGTATACAGGCCGTGTCCCGAACAATATGGGCCGGTGAAATCCAGTCAAGTACACGCCGTGTGCTTGTTGGACATGCCATGTAGTTTTGTTTTAGGAGAGTCGTGTGCCTTATCTATGTAGAAGGACTCGGGTAGGGATGGAGGATTCAAGTACACGCCGTGTCTTCAGACAACACGCCGTGTGTTTGGGGTGTTACACGACCAGTTTTAGCTAGAGTACACGCCCATGTTGGATGGCTAGTGAGAACACACCGTGTAGTATTTATACATGTTGTGTAGTCAAGTTTTGTAAATCTTGAATGATTTCTTTCTCATGTTCCCTTCTTGGTCTCCTATTTTTCAGTCTTTGATAAATATTGATCTAAGGTGTGCTTTGACCTTGTAGAGTCATGCTGCCAAGAAGACCACGAGTTGTTCACCAAGACAGCGACAATGATTATACTCCAGAGACGGTTGGCCACGGGATACCGATGGAACCTCTAGTAGAGCCATATGCAGCGCCAACCATTATACCGGATACAGGTGTGGAGGCGTAGTTCCGTGAAGGCCTCATACGGTTCATGCAGACCTTCCAGGGAGCACTGTAGGCTGCCACATCTATAGTAGAGCTGACGCGTATCTTCCAGCAGCAGCAACCGCCTACGTTTTCAGGGAATGGCGGACCACAGGTTGCGAAGTCATGGCTGGGTTCTATGCAGACTATTTTCAAGCATCTGGAGACGCCTCCTGGGTGGAGGGTCAAGCTCAATACATACATGCTGCGTGATTACACCAAGAGGTGGTGGGATGTTACCACTTAGTGTGAGCATCACCATGACATGGCATGGGAAGATTTTTAGGAATCCTTCTATGACTTATTCTTCCCAGAGATTCTAAGGTGAGATCGAGCTTGAGAGTTCATGAATCTGCATGAGGGAGCCATGTAGGTGATGGATTATTCTACCCGCTTCACTGAACATCAGCATTTTTCACCTGTTCTGGTGGGTGATGAGACGTTGAGGGCTAGACGCTTTGAGGATGGTCTTCAATATGACATCCACGCATCATTGATTGTTTTCAGGTTGTATTCAGTGTATGATATTGTAAAAAAGACACTGATAACTAAGCGGAACCTGTGGGAAGCTGGTGGTGTGGGTTAGGAAGGTTTGACACCAATTTCTGGTACTATTTCTACCCGTAAGAGGAAGAGGAAGATGGAATTCTCTCATGGTGGCCGTACTAGCTAGAAGAATACTTTGGGTGGCCAGGTCATGTGCTACTAGTGTGGTAAAAAGGGGCACAAGAGACCACCGTGTCCACGTGACCCAGTGGAGTGCCGAGGTTGCGGCAAGATGGGTCATCTCCAGCATTTTTGTAGGGCGTTTCCACCAGTGACTAGTGAGAGGGGTTCTATGCAGACTCAGTGTGCGGGAGTAGGACCAGCAACTTCTTACCAGTCGGGAAACTAGAATTCGTCAGGGAGTGAAAGCTGAGATGGTAGTCATGGACGTGGTATCCAGACACCAGGATGTTAGAGGCAGCAGGGCATGTCATCTCAGGGTAGCCATGATGTGTTGCAGGGCCGCGACACTAGGCAGGCATATGCAGTGCAACAAACCCAATAGGTGCAGGAACCCGGACCTTCCACTTTCAGAGGTACTATTCTAGTTTCTTCTGTTTTATCTTCTGCACCTTTTGATACTAGTGCTACACATAGTTTTATATCTTTGCCCATTGTGGAGAGCCTTAGGCTCTATGTTTCTTCTTCTTCTGATATCATGATGCTAGACACACCATTGGGAGCGAGGACGACATGTGTGCGTCAGTGCAAGGAGTTCCCCCTTAAGGTTGGTGGGTGTCACTTCATATGGGACCTCTATGTCTTAGAGACGACATCTTTTGATGTCATTCTCAGGATGTACTGGTTGGTACCCTTCCAAGCCATTGTGGATTGCTATCGTCGCAGGGTGAGTTTCACGTTACCAGAGGGCGGAGAGTTTCTATACAAGGGCGAGTGGGATGTCTAGGCTAGCCGAGCTGGACCCGAGCATCATGGACGAGGTAGAGTGACAAACCAGATTGCGAGTTTATATCTGGATGATCTGGGGACTTTTCAGAAGGATTTCTCTCTAGTAGATTATCTTTTCAGGGATGTCTTCCTGGATGACTTTTCAGGTCTTCCTCTTGAGCGATAGGTGGATTTCTCTATTGATCTTGTTCCAAGAGTAGTATCGGTGTCCATTCATCCTTATAGAATGGAAACACCTGAGTTTTATGATCTCAAGGGGCAGTTAGAGGAGTTATAGGAAAAGGGTTTCATCAGAACCAATACTTCTCCATGGGGTTCGCCAGTCCACTTTGTGATGAAGGCAGACGGTACCCTCAAACGCTGTGTGGATTATCAGAAGCTGAACCAGATGACGGTCAAGAACCGATATCCCTTACTGATGATTGATGATCTTTTTTATCAACTTCAAGGAGCACGAGTGTTATAGATGATTGAATTTAATCCAGATATCCTCAGTTACACGTTTGACCATGAAACATATCGCCGACATCTTTTTGGAGCAGATATGGTCAATACGAGTACTTGGTTATGCCTTTCGGACTCATGAATATGCCATTAGTTTTCATGTATCTGAGGAATCGTGTGTTCCACCCTTATCTATATTCTTTTATGGTATTCTTCATGGAAGATATCTTTGTGTACTCTCATACTCGACACGACCATGCCACCCATCATGAGATCCTTCTACTAAGAGATCATCAACTATATGCTAAGATCTAAAAGTGCCACTTTTGGATGGACCAGATTCACTTCCTGGGTTATATCATCTTAGAGGCAGGATTTGCAGTAGACCTAGAGAATGTGAGAGCGGTAGTTTCCTAGGAGAAGCCTAAGAACATGTTTTAAATACAGAGTTTCTTGGGGATGGCTGGTTACTACAGGCATTTTATATAGGACTTCTCCCGCTTAGCAGTGCTATTGACAGGTTTGACTAAGAAGGGTGTGAAGTTCCTTTGTTCAAAAGCTAGCGAGATAGCCTTTCAGAAGCAGAAGGGAAGGTTGACATTAGCACCAGTCCTGATACTTCTAGAGCAAAGGAAGAGCTATACAGTTTATTTTGATGCATTAGGTATTGGTCTGGGAGTAGTGTTGATGTAGGGCGATCAAGTAGTTGCGTATGGGTCTCAGAAGTTGAGGCCACATGAGAGGAATTACCCGAAACATGATCTCGAGTTGGCTACAGTTTTTCATGCGTTACGCTGTTGGAGACATTATCTCTTGGGAGAACATTTTGTGGTGTTCACGGACCACAAAAGTCTCAAGTATATCTTTACTCAGTGTGACTTGATTTTGAGACAGCGAAGGTGGCTCAAATACCTTCAGTCCTTCGACATTGAGCTTGCCTATACACCTGGTAAGGATAACGTAGTTTCTGATGCACTGAGCAGGAAGAATCAAATACAGGCAGTTCATGAGGCCAGTGGTGAGTGGCAGCTGATGGCTTTGTTCTCTGAGATGAATTTGGAGGTGCACGATAGTCATGGGAAAACCTATCTATCTTCCTTAGAAGTGACTTCTACCCTCATGGATAGAGTGAGGATGAGACAACTATAGGATTCAAAAGGCCTAGTTCTATGGGAGTCGATGGCAAGTGAGGACCCTCCACCAGGATGGACGATAGGCGATGATGAGATACTGTGTATCCATGGATGAGTGTGGGTTCTAGTGCATATACGCAAGGAGTTGATGTGGGAGTTTCATGCTTCAGCTTGGGTAGTACATCCTAGAGTCACCAAGATGTGCCGTGACTTGAGACGTCATTATTGGTGGCTAGGTATGAAAATAGAGGTAGCTAGTTTTGTTAGGAGATGTTCCGCCTATCAGCAGGTGAAGGTAGAGCATTGGAGGCCAGCTAGACTATTACAGTAGTTATCCATTCTGGAATGGAAATGGGATGATGTTGCGATGGATTTCATGACCGGGTTTCCAAGGTCACCTCGAGGCAGTGATACCATGTGGGTTTTTATAGACAAACTTACAAAGGTAGCTCACTTTTTGTCGATCAAGGATACCTTTGGTGTTGATGAGCTTGGGAAGCTGTATATCCGAGAGGTCCTACGTCTTCATGGGGTCCCTTTTTCTATCATTTCAGATAGGGATGCCCATTTTATGCCTCATTTCTGGCATATTTTTCAAAGGGCACTGGGTACACAGGTGATTCTGAGCACATCTTACCACCCTCGGACCGATGGCCAGTCAGAGCGTATGATACAGGTGCTTGAGGACATGCTGCGTGCATGCATCCTAGACTTTGGGGGCTCTTGGGAGAAGCACATACCCCTAGTCGAGTTTACCTACTATAATAGTTTTTTGGAAACTATTGAGATGGCACCTTACGAGGCTTTATATGGTAGGCCATGCCAATCACCCTTGTGCTGGTTATAAGCAGGTGAGGAAGCTTTACTGGGACCATGTCTCATGTAGGAGACTTCAGAGAAGGTCTAGTTGATACAAAAGCAAATGGATACTGCACAATCTTGTCAGAAGTCTTATGATGATCACCACAGATGACCCTTGGAGTTTGTGGTCAGGGATCCAGTGTTCATACATGTTTCACTGAGGTTGGGACACAGGCGGATCAGGAGACAGGGTAAACTTTCACCGAGGTATGTAGGGCCGTTTGAGATTCTGGAGAGAGTCTTGATGGTTGGATATCAGTTGCAGTTACCATAGAGGTACCAGGCCATGCATGACGTCTTCCATGTATCTCAGTTGTGCCATTATCACTCATACCTGTCTCATGTCTTTCAGCCCGAGGAGGTTGGGATTCAGGTCGATGCATCCTTTGAGTAGCGTCCAGTTCGTATTGTTGATAGGAGCACGGAGGTTCTCTGGGGCCAGTCAGTTCCTCTCATATGGGTGCTATAGAAGCATGGCCGAGTGCAAGACGAAACCTGGGAGCAGGAGACCAATGTATGTTCTCAGTGGACAGATTTGTTCACAACCTTATCTTTGCCACCCTTGGAAGGGAAATTTGAGGACGAATTTCTTTAAGGGGGGAAGTTTGTAAGAACCTAGTTCTTATTCTTGAGGTAAAATTTTCTTCTATTCCTTTTTCCTTAATTGTTTTTTGAGAAAATAAGGAAAATGGTGAAAAATACCAAATTTTATGGGTACATGCTATGTACTTTGGCCGTGTGGGATGAGTACATAGGGCGTGTTGGCCTATCGGTGATGAAAGGTGTAAAAATTGACTACACGCCATGTACTAGGTAATTACACGCCGTGTAATCCGTCAACATGTGAATATTAAGGTGGTGGAGGTAGTCGCTAGTGGAGAGACCATACACGTCATGTAATTAGAAGTACACGCCGCATACTAATGTTGACAGATGAACAATGTCGCGGTGGAAAGAGGCCACCAGGGGAACAATTTACAAAAAGGAAAAGTACATGCCATGTACTTGAGAGTACACACCATGTAGTCTTGAATTTTTTTATAAAAAAGGCAGTAGCATCCTCATTCGAGAGAGGAGGCAGAACCACCATTTGGAGCTCAGGGGGACGGCCGAAGCTTTGGAGATCTCCCGACCGCACACCGGGAATCTGAATCCTTCTCTGACAGTCTCGATTAAACTGCGCGGGTGAGTTCTTCCCTCTCCTTATGTGTTTATTACCAATTCTTTCCCGAGGTAATGTTATTTGAGTTTGAACGAATGAATGTTTATCCCATATCTACATCGTTCTTGGATGATTTGGGAGCCTTCATTCACATATACCGAATAGAGACGATCTAGGCAGGTGGTCTAGTGTTTATTTCCAACTATTGAGTTGAATTTCTATACTGTTGTGCTATGAACCCATGTTTGGGGTGTCTTATATCTATGGACTTTACTGATAGTTATCTAGAATTTCATACATAAACTTTTGATAAGTTAAAACTACTGTTTGGGATCACTGCTTGGATCCAGGACCACCCTAGGAATGCATTCCTCTGTTTAGCCATTTGGCTAGAATACCTATGGGTATACAGTGAATTTTATCATGCATTGAATTGACTTGAGAGGAATTGTATATAATTTTTTGCTTATATGTTGGTCTCGGACTGGTTACTTGTATAACCTTAGTGCATTATTCTTTTAGCCTGTGGGAAACTCTTTCTATTCCCGTGGGCAGTAGATTCTGTGCCTGTAGGTGACACCTCACATACCTATGGGTAATATTTGTTTTTCCTGTGGGAAATCACCTACAGGTTTCGATTCTGATTACTTGAGTGTAAGGATTGTATGTATGAGGAAAATTTTATCATAAATATTCATCGTGGTTATTTTCATATGTTATACCTACCAAGTTAAAGAACAGTCTTGGTATGGTTAAATGAATATTAAAATGGAAATATAACTGGTAGAGTTAGTTACTTTTGAGTGCTGCTTAGTTTATTGCATTTACTACTGCACACTACTGTTGCACATTTTCACTGACAGTTGGGCACTGGCCTTTGGTGGTTGCCTACTAGGATAAATTTCTCACACCCTGTTTGGGTCATGTCTTCGGCCTAAACAGATTACATTTCTGCAGGTTTCGATAGGGGCCAGGGTCCCTATATAGGTACATGATCATAGTAGAGGAGTAAGAGAGTATGGGACCGAGCTTAGGCTTGCAATGTTGCTATGTTCTGTTTACTCTGCTTTGTTTTTGTTTGGATGTACCTTGTACTTTGAGATATATTATATTGTATTGCAGTGTATCCTATTCTAGATGCTTTCCTAGAATTAGTGACATGCTACATCTTTATATATATGATTGATGGTTCTCTTTTACTTCAGTAGTCCATTTCAGTTGTATATTGTTTACTACTTCCATTGTTGTATGTTCTTTATCTTTTCCATTATGCTACACTTTAACAAATGAGGGCATAGTTTCCCCACTATCAGACCTAGTCCCTCACTGCTAGTCGAAAGCCTCTAGCATTGGGGGAAATTCTCTTGAGGTCATGTGACCAACCGGGTTCAGGGCACCCGTTGAGTGGCTTCTAGATCCGGGACATTACAGGTAGCACACGAGTTTAAGTGGGGTATATTTTAGAGAGTAGTCTAATATTAAGAATTAAATGTCTCCTTATACTATTTTAGGTACTATTCTACTATATTTTACTTTTTATTATTATTTTTTCAATATATATGCTTTAAATTCCATTATTTCGGAGAAACTAGTCTCTCTTCTTAGTTTAAAAGTAGAAAAATCACCTATATAAATGAGTCTTGACACACCACTGGGGAAGTGAATTAATCCATTAAGGAAGTTTTTATCTTATTATTCAATAGTGGCTTCATCTAGGAACCTCTTAGATCAAATGGTTTTCAATATAAATCTCTTAGATATATTTATAATGATAGACTTATCAAACTTATTTTGAAAATGTATTGATTTCTATGGTTCGAGGGTATCGTTTTAATATCCACTAAGTTTAAAAAATAATCTCTAAGGGGAATAATGGTATCATTATAGTTGAGAAAGGATTTCTTAGTGATAAGTTTAGATTATCACCACTAAAAAATATAGTATTTTTCTTAGTTCAATTCAAACTAAAGGGGAACAAGTTTTATCTCTAGTTATGGATTATTACCCCGATGTGTTCCCAGAATATTTTTCAATCTTGAATGTAGAGTAATAGGTAGAGTTCACAATTTAACTTCTACACATGATCATACCAATCTCAATACATCTATATCATATAGCTCTAACTAAATTAAGGAAACTAAAGATCCAATTAGAATAACTAGAGGATAAAGGATTAATTATTCTGAGCATTTATACTTTGGGATTATATACTTCCTTTTTACAAAAATGGTGATAGATGTATATTACTCTCTACAAACTACATAAAATTAAACCAATATATAATTACAAACTATTATCCCTTTCCTATAATTTAGGACCACTTTGATCAGTTGAAGGGAGAAAGATGGTTCTTCAAAATTTAACAACATTCAATCCATCATTATATTTGGGTTAGATCATAGGATATACCCAAGAAAATTTTTTAGATCTATTATAATCACTTTTAGTATATTTTTATGAATTTTGGGCTGAGCGATACTCCTTACATGTCTACAGGTCTTGTGAATGCAATCTTTCATCTTTTTTAGACTTATTAATTATTATTTACATAGATGATATGCTAGTTTCTTCTGAATCCTAAGATAATCATTCTCAATATATTTTAATTTTCCTAAAGACATTAAGGGACCACCAATTATATACTAAAATTTTAAAATGACCCTTTTTTATCTAAGAAGCTATGTTCCCAAAGGGTGTGATATCAGAAACCAGTATTTTAATAGATCTTAATAAGTTGGAATTTTTCATGTCCTTTAATGTTCCATTAAATGTATTAAATATATAGAGTTTTCTCCAAATCATATATTATTACCACCACTTCATATAAGTATTTTTAAGGATAGATATCTTATGACAGCTCTTATAAATAAATGGGTCAAATTTTCTTGGTCAGAACAATGTGAATCAGAATTTTATAAATTTAAGAGTAAGTCAAACATAGTTTTTTTTATATTACCTTAGTTGGGTGAGTTGTTTAAGTTTTATCATGACATATCCTCTATTTAACTTAGTTACAAATTCATATATAATAACTAGTCGATTTCATATAGTTGCAAACAGATCTTCCATCACAAATAAAACTCTCATATCCATGATTTACAACCATCCACCATTGCTAAATCACTAAAAATATAGGGGAAAAATCTATTTTATTAATTATTTTTTATGTTTATGGATTAAAAGATCATAAAACACCTCTTTTTATAGTGAAAATGTATTCCTAGGAAATTTCTATTAGTTGAATTCCTCCAATATTTCAATTTAGACATCTAGTATGCTCATAGTAAATGAAATGTCATTACGGATTCTCTTAGCTAGAAATGATTCCCTCAAAAGGTGAAACATGATAAATATGATTGGTGAATAATGTCACTTATAGATGAGATCCTTTTTTCTATGGTTGAGGATTGAAGGGGGAATCACCTATATTACATTTTTATTTCATTTTCTATCCCAAATAATGTCAGGAACTCCTATATTTGTTTACCATGATTATATAATTATTTTTCATAAATAAATGGTTGGGATATCCTCAATGTATACTTATAATATTATCATTAATGTCTTTAAATACATGGATATGTCATAACCCCAATATGTTTTATGGAATAAGTTATAAAATACTACCATTAATTTAGGAGGGCTAAACACCCTAGGATCCTAAAAAATTACCATTATACTAGTTGTGAGTTTTGGTGTACTAGAATAATGTAATATATTTCGTGGTTCATCTCTAAATCTACCTCAACTAGTAGAAAGTAAATTCACATCATTAAAATCATAAAGGTTGTCTTTAAAAATTCCCTCTACCTATATTTATGTTAGATGAAATTAATATGTAATTCATGCCTAGTTTTTCAAGGTCAACTAAAGTGTAAGATATTGTTGAGGTAATAGTGGAATATCTAATTAAGCAAGCTCATGTTTTTACTATTAAGGAATATTCCTAGATTGATAAAAATAAAAATAGTAATATTAAAGATATTGTGAACCATAATTGTATACCATCTATTATCATCTCTGATATGAATCAAAGGTTATATCTTGATTAAAAAAATATCTTTAGAGATAATTGGGGACTTAGTTGGAATTGAATAACTCCTATTTTCCAAAAACTAATTGATTTTGTAAGAAAGTTATTTATATATTATAAAACATTATTTGATATTACATTCTTGATTTTAGAGGCTTGATAGAGGATCCCATTTCTCTAGTGGAACTCTCCTATAATAATAGCTATTAATCATCTATATAAGTGACCCCTTATGATGTGTAATATGAAAAAATATATAATTCCACTATTCTTTTGTATAAATATAAGAGAATATTCTATGATTGGACTTAACCATGTTGATGACATGAAAAATAAGTTAAAAGTGATTCAGGAATTTCATGAAGGTGATCAGATCTAGAAAAATTCTTATAGTGGAATTTAGAGGGTACCTTTGGAATTCAAAGTGGGTGATCACATTTTCCTTTGAATTTGAAAAAAAAGGGTCACTGATGGATGGTAAATTAAGGAAAATTATCCTCAAGACATGTTTGGACTATTTAAATACAGAAAAAAGTATGGGAGGTTTCATGTCAATTATATGTTCCCTTGAGGATTGAATCCATGAAAAACACCATTAATATTTCTAAATTGTAGAAATATATACCCAAACAATCCCAAATTATCCATTATAATGAAGTTAATATAGAATCTAATTTATACTATCTAGATCATCCTATCTTAATTGTTAATTGGGATCAAAAGGTTTTTTAGGGAAAGAAAATTCATCTTATTTAAGATAGGTGAGAATAGAAAATGATATAAGATAAAACTTGGTAGTGAGAAATTGAAATAAAGAAAAAATGCATATAATATTTTCTTTAAGAAACTGAATTAATATTATTATGAATAATAATTAGAATAGTGTCATGGGTATAAATACACTGACCTTTTACGTTAGTTTATCTCTTTTATTTCATCCTTTAAATTTATTTTTTTGATTATATTTAATTGGGAAAGAGGTTGGATGATTTTAGAGGAGTAAATATAGGGAAGGAAGGACCCATGTTCTAATAGGACCATTGGGTACCTCTGTGGTTTTGCACCAGGTACCCAGTGGAGTGAAAGTGGGAGTGTGAGTTCTAATTTTAACAAATGGTTTCCTAGTGGATTCTAGTGGGTACCATGTATATTCCAAGGAAAAACTCCCTTAATTAATTGTATTTTATTCATTTGGATTCCTAAACAAAAAATAACTTGTGGGGATTGGGATTCACTCTCATTTCTAGAAATTCTTCAATCCATTGAGCTCCTAGACTCTTTATAATATATCTTATATAGATCCTTAATCAAGCTTGATATAGGGGGTTTGACAAAACCTATTCTTCAACAAAGTAAGATCCCAAAATTCCCTTTTCTTTTTCCTTTATTACCTCTATCTAAGATGCTATAATAAATCTTTCCTAAATTCAAGGGATTTTAGAATTTATCAAATCGATCTAATTCATTCTCATTAGTTTATTCTAATAGATTATTTGAGGAAACCCTGTGGTGAGTCTGTCATTATGATTTATGGGTTTTATCTCTATTGATGGAAGCAACTAAAAACAATTTTCATGATTTACCAAGATAGATCTGATTGTTTTTTCATAGCATATTTTTTATTGAAAATTAAGGGAGGTAAAACATTTATTTTCTTAGATGTACCACTGCCCCTCTAATAATTCTAAAGGTATATATTAGCATTAGTTTGGGGTTGAGTAAATTTAATTAAATTTTAATGTTAATAATAAATATGTTTCAAATTTACCAATCACAATGTATAATGGTTGTTTTAATTTACATAGAATTTATACTTTTGGACAAGAATGAATCAGGTGGATTTATAAATGTTTTGATTATGTTCATTGCATTGTATTTGTGTTAAAATTGAAAAGTTTAGTTATTCCCTTTAATATTTAGATTGGTGACTTCTATCTTGTTATGTGTCAATTATGAAGTTCATTAAACCATGTTTCCACTTATCATTTACATGGGATGACATATAGTTTTTGACATCTTACTTGGTATTCGATAACTATTATAAATGGTGTTTGTGGATACTATACAAATTTTCAAGAATGTACACCCTGATTTAGATTGTGGTTATGGTATAATATCACAACACCTTACCTTGGATTACCCCTTCTCAATATTTGATTGGATGATCTTACTCATTGAATTTTTATAACCGTTCCCATATAATATAGGATGATCTTACACCTTGACTATTGTATGAGAAACATCCAAGACCAGATAAGCCATATGATTTACCTACCACCAGTTTGACATAGATAATGGGATACTTTCAAAGATGGTAAGTGAATATGGGGACCATCCAAGTATATATAATAGCCAATTTTAGTTATACATACTTTGATTACATGTATGTTAAGCATGTTTCTTTCCCTATTTTTCTTTTACTATGGCTATATATTATTTCCTGTATAAACTTGAGTTTATGACAGGTAAGTAGGGGGTGTAAACCACCTACAAGGTATTTCTATACTCACACCCTAAACTCTCCATCATGGAAGTGTGTATACTATTTTGTATGTTTTCTAGGTAAGAAGAAATCAATGAAGCACATGGGATACTACCACATATATTCTGGATCATGGGGGATGTCATTTTTAGATTTAATAGGGAATGTGAAGTTTTGACCTAGGTTCTATACATAATATTTATAATTATAGTTTCCACTTGGGTTTATACTTCTATTTACCTTTAAGTATCATTTGTATTGAAGAGTAGGTGTATAAATTTTGTTTCCTACCTTTCCACTTTTTATGGACATTATAGAAGTTTTAGACCCGAATTGAGTGTGTTTTCATGTTCATGTAGTCATTAAATCTTTTATTCTTAGTCTAATTTGATACACATTTACTCCTAGTACACCCCTTTTTATTTTTTTGGAACATCCAAAATCCCTAAGGAATATGATAAAATTTTATCTTTCCATTACTTTCAATTTTATTTACTTCCTTAGAAGAAACCATCACCCAATAATGATTTATTCAATCATCAAAATTTACTCTAGCTACCAAAACATTTCATATATAAACATTACATATTATTAGATGGATATTTTTTTACATATCATTATTACCCAAGAAATAACCATAAAGGCTTAATGTTTTTAGAATATTGTATATATAAAAAATAATATATAAAAGATTGACATAATAAAACACTTATTTCCAAACAACTAGAAAATATTATTAGACATATCATAATTAAAATATTTCTTTATATCTTGGAGAAAATGAAACATAATAAATGGTAAGCTCAAATACTTAGTAAGGGTAAATAAGGGAGATTTCAACCAATAATAATATATAATCATATCATGAGAGAAAGGAAATGAAAACATGAGCTTAAAATTTAAAAATAATACCCAATAATTCATAGATCATAATCATGAGTCATGGAATAAAGTATGGATATTTATAAGTCATGAATTAGAATGTAATAAAAGCGAGTAATCCATGATAACATTTTCATATGATATTATAATAAAAGAGTGTCATAATCTTAATCATATAAATATTATGTCAAGGATACCCACTAAGAAATTAATCACATGTTAGGCTTGGTTTAACCACCATTTTACTTGATTTAGGCTTTATATAACCTCATGTATAACTTTTTTGGGCTTAGGATATCTACCCATGTACCCACTTTTGGGATTGGGATAACCTCCCATATCCCCTTTGATCTTTTAAAACACTAATCTTTACCCAATGGATTGGAGGTCTATAATGGACCCACAAATCACATAATCAAAACACATTCACATGTATGGAACATTATTATTAAAACAATTTATCATTAAATCAAATCATAAACCATATAAAAATATATTTTATTAATATTTCTTCATCATAATCATAAACCATCTAGAGAATGAATAAATTTGGTCACATATTATTACTTTCCTATTAAATAAAAAGAATCAACAAAAGATGTTTTTATAATGTAAAATACCATTAAAGTATCAAAAGAAAATTTCTCAAGGAAAATAACATTTTCATTTTCAAATCACTTATTTAAAATATCAAATTTTCAAGAATATTATGGATAACATTTTCATTGAAAAAACCATGATTAATTTTAAAGTATGTTTCAAGGAAAAATGTATTCATGATGGGGGGAAAAGCCATTTATGTGGTGTATGTTAAAACAAATATCCCTTTCACATTTTTAGTAAAAATTCAAAAGTGCCTCATTTAGAAAATGATAAGACGATTTTTTTAATTTTTTATATAATGTTAAAACATGGGATTAAATAAATAATAACTAGGAAATGAGAAAAATATACTCTAATTTTTTTTAAATGAAATATTTATGTGGGAAAATATATTTCTAACCATAGAGAAAAATAAATCAAGTTTTCCTTAAACCAATTATTTCTGAATATTCATCTCATAAATATAGTAAAATCAATGAAAAAAGTTAATATCCTTAAATAAACAATGTAGAATAAAATATATACATTTTTTATGGATATATTATACAATTTCATCATCACATATTTATTTATAATAAATCTTGGTAAAAATTTACATTGTAATATAAAATCCTTACCACTGTGAAAACTTTTGAATTATTTACCCCAAGAAATAAATAACATGAAATTAAAATTCAAATACCTTGAATATAAATAGATTCATTATATTACATATAAAATTATTAGTATATATACCTAATAAAATAAGATAAGAATATAACATTACATTTGTGTAAAAGAAGAAAATTTGAGAGGGTAATCCCTTACATGTTTTGTAAATATCAAATATAAACCCCTTGGATGAAATAATTTGAATTAAATATTAGTAATTAATATAGTTAAATTTTATTAAAATTAAATCTATTAGTATATAAACCTCATATATATAAATAGTTTCATAACATCAAACATTTATCAACAAAAAAATATTTATATGAAGAACCCTGACCACTTTGGTAACTTTCAAATCAAAACCCCTTTAATCAAGTAATTTTAATAATAACATTAAATAAAATGAATTAAAAATTATCCTTGATACAACATGTAAAATTCGTAGTATATAAATCTTATAAACATAAATTGGTTCATAATATCAAATATGTGTCAACGAAAAAATATTGAGACAAAGAACCCTTACCTTATATCCAACATGATTTGTAGGCAAAATAAACCCCCGCATAATAAATATATATTTATTATGATTATATAGAAACACCATTTACATACTTATAATATAATATATTATCCACATATAACATTTTAACTCTAATTTATTAATAATTTTTTATTAAGATCCTTGTTTACTGGTGATAACTGTTTCTTTATTCATGTATGTTTTAGTTCAATAGTTTTTGCCTTTTTACTCTAATCATAGTTTCATCATTTAAAGAATCATAATAATTTCATTAGTATCACATTTAATAATTATATACAATTTTATAACCACTACTATAAAGTGGTTATTAAAAATCAATTACAACATTTCTTGGAGATTGTAGTTCGTATGTATACACGAGTGATGTTTCCAATTATCGATGGACGAAAAGAAAGAAATTTATATAATAATTAAAATTTATTGAATAATTTTTATAAAATAAATCTTATATATATTCATTAAAAATATCATTATTAACATTAATGTAAATTTTAAATAAATAATTAATCACATCGCTTTGTGGAGGTGGTAGTCGAAGTATATGCACAAAAAAACATTGTCATTTTCCAACTATCAGGATGGTAAGAGGTTTGATATTATATTATAATAAAAGAATAATAATTATTTATTAAATAGAATTTATAACCTTTAAATAAATAATATTAATTCACCATGAAATATGGAGATGAAAAATAAACCATATTTCTACGTGGAGGGAGTAGTCTATATGTACGTACGAGTGATACTTTTGTTTCCCATTTGATAGAGATGAGGAGGAAAATGACTGTAAAGTCATCATTATAAAAGATAAATATATTAATGATACTATATTTATTGATTTATGAATGAAAAAATAGGTATAAATGTTATGGAAGAATAATTAAATTTGATAGAACTAAGTTAAAATTTATACCTCTTCTTTTGAGAGACCACCATTGGTTTACATCATAATATTTGAAATATTAATATTAGGAGAAGAAAAATAGTTATAATAAAAAGTAACTTATTATATTAAGTCTTTTGGGAACTTTCTATAATATCTATTGGGATAAATGTTTTTGAATAAGGGAGGATAATAGGTTCTCATTTATAAGTGAGGGGAGGGACACAAATGAAATTACATAAAAGATTTCAAAAATATAATGTCACTTTCATGTCCAAATTGATAAAAATGTCCATTAATTCTATCTTATTAATATATATTGTTTAAAAATATTAATAAAATAATAAATTTAAAATTTAATGTCACATTATTACCCATGTCTCTTTGTTCAACCCCTAATAAATTCATTTTAACATTTACCTTGGTATTTGTTTTACAGTTGTAACTATTCATTATAAAAAAAAATTAAGTTGAACTAGATAAATTATATAAATTATGATAATTTAAAATGTAAAATAAATTTTATAATATTATATATCTATAAGTGATATATATTCCCATTAAGATATGTTCACAAAACAGAATAAAAACTATTTATTGAAAAATGCATTTTAAAGCATACAATTGAAATTACATTCTTTCGATGACTTGTAAAAAATATCGAATAAAGGTTAAAATATTTAATTTAATATATATTATATATATTTAAATTAATTAATTAATAAAATAGTGATTTAAATAAATAATTTATTAACATAAATACACATTCCACACATAAAAAATATTTTTAGAAAAATAATTTTTAAACCCAATAATAAATTTATACAACAATAAAGTATAATTATTATTACTACGTAATTAATTATATTAATTTTTATTAAAGTAGAATTATTTTAATTTAAAATTAAATTCCATACATAGTACCACTTTTAAATTATTTTATTTAATGAGATGAGATGACTTTTTACAAATATCTATATTTTCTACTATTAAGTGAAATGTTAATCTTTTTAGAGAAATACCAAAAATTAACCCTAAGATATTATTGAAATTATTATTAAAAAATTATATTCATTTACTCAAATTATATTTCGAATATGGAATAAATTATTTATAACTTCCTTGGAAAAATGGAAAAAACCCTCATTATTAAGAAAAGATATATTTAAAGCATAAAATGTCTTCATGTAAAATTGAGTAATTACTTATTACGCATCAATAAATACATTTGAATATTTATAAAACCTTTATAAATTTTTTCATAATTCGGTTATTCTTATTTATACCACCAATTTAACATCTAGTTTAGCATGTTCACATTAAAATAATAATTTTATTGTATATCATAGTTCAATTAATGCTCAATGTCACATATTAAACAAGATATAAAGCATGTTAATCTTTTAAAATAAATTCTTAGAGTTTTACATTCCCCCCCTTAAATAAAATTTTTCCTAATATTTTTTTATGGCAATAAAGGGTTCAATATTTGAAAATAATTTTTTAGAAAATATTCATTGGTTAATGGGATAATAAAACATCCTTTGAAAAGTAGAAGTGTGAAAGTTAAATGTATCTTGAAATAACACATAATCATGTTCCTAGAAAAGGAGGACATTAGAAGGAAGTGAAACTATAGACATAGAGGATAAATATAACATCCAAATATTAATAGATAGAGATAGAGAAGAATTACCTGATTATGTTAATGGACACAAAACCATATGTTAGTGAGGGGTTAAAACAACCCTCAATTCTGTGGAAAAAATTATAATAAAGAAAAAAATCATTTCCAATAATTGTTTTCCAAGAATTGAGGAATTATATTTCCATGGAATATGAGAAAATATAATTAATTTATTTCTTAAAATACATAAATGTAATATAATTCTTCATTTTCTGGCTTCAATTATCTTCCACCTCTTTTCATCCCATATTCTAGTAATGAATAAAAAATATAAAATTTTAAATACTAAAGCACTAAAATAAACCTTAAATAGATCATAATATATAAAAAATGATGACAGGATATTCCTCTAGTGTTTATTAGTTTTATAAAAACTAGAAATGGTTATTACATACTAATATAACTAATATAAATATACTATTATTTAAAATATTATTCTTAAATATTTAAATAATATTAAAATAAAATCAACATAATTATTTCCAAAAATATCTAAATTCTGGAACTCCTCAATTCATGCTTAACAGGTATTCAAAAACCCAAAATTTAGAAAAAAAGGTCACATGATTTCTAAAACCATATTAGATTTAGTCCACAAAAAATATAATATATTTCTTTATGTCACATAACAAACATGTGAATACCTTGATCATATATTCTCTTAAAACATGCTAATAATTCTAATAATCATAAAATGTTAATGAAAACTTATATTTTTCCAATGAATAAATATATCCTTATACCTAAAATAAAATCAAAGACTATACAATATATTCTATAAATTAAGAATTTCAATGAAATCCATAAAATATAACAAAAAATAACTATATTCTAAAATCATTAATTAATATCAAGGTCATTAATACTATCGAATTTACTTTATCAATACCAATAAACTTTTTATCCAAGTAAAATATTATTTTCTCC
Organism: Viscum album; assembly: GCA_963277665.1. NCBI lineage: Eukaryota > Viridiplantae > Streptophyta > Magnoliopsida > Santalales > Viscaceae > Viscum > Viscum album. The sequence continues at coordinate 685,334,568 of OY728159.1, read as the reverse complement.
ACATCAGGCACATATTAAGGGTTATTATTCCTTTGATCAGTTTTTCTCCGAAAATATCACCTTACCACTAAATCACATTTCTAGGTTATTAAAACCGTTCAATATATTCTAGAATATACATAAATAAAAACCACTAAAGGATAATCCTTAGATGTTCCATGATTATAATAACCAGAATATCATTATTAAATCACTTCTATAACATAATTATCAAATACCAATACAAAAAAACTTTAATCATTCCACTTATTTCTTAAACCATTATCCATACATCATAATATTACTCTTAAATACTTCCTTTAAAAAATATAAAATATGAATCATGTCATAAGATTCATCAAACTAAATTTAATATCATTTAATCCTTTTAAAATAAGAAATACTGTTAAAATAACTCATACATTTTATATATGAATCATAGTCTCTTCATCATCAATATTAAAAACTATTACTCATACACCCTTACTAATCCTCTTCTCAAGATTTCTCCCCTAAAAATTAATTTGTATAATTTTAATAATTTTCACATAAAAAACATTCAATTGTAAATGATACCTTCTGGGAACCATTACATCCATCCAAATAAATAACTAGGATTTTTATTTTTACTTGGAAATTTAGAGCTTTATGCCCTTTTTTCCACACATAAAAGTTTTTCATGTTCAAATTTAAAATTGCCTTGAGTAATTTTTTCCATATTTAAAACATGGAGGAAATGAAATATTATTTCCTTTATGATTTTCATCTCAAGATATTTTGTAAAATAGTATTTTTATCTTATTAGGTATATATGGATACTCACCAAGGTGTAGGATGTTATTAATAAATCAACATAGTTGGTTATAAATTTCCATGGGTTTTTTCACACCACCTTCTACCTCAATTATTTTCTCATTTACACAAAAATTATAGTATCCTTTATAATAGTTGTTAACTTGGTTCCTCTCTATTCTATATATTGAATAAAACTAAAATTAATTATACGAGAAACAATGGACATAGTGAGAAATCATAAAACAATGAAAATCATTTATAGGATGTCAAAATCATTACATAATATCTTCAATGTATGACACGTTAACTTTAACTTAAGTCATCCATGATCATAATATATTCAAATCATTCATAATGGTTCATAAATAAAATGTTAATTAACCCAAGAATATCCCCCCAGGAATGTCTATATTAGTTTATAGTCTTAGGTCCACTAATCATTCGCCAATCATGATCGATTTAATACCCAATAAACCCCTTTTAGAGTTGTTTCATCTAATTATATTTATTCTATATACACATCCACATTATAGTATCTAGATAAAGATGTATTTTCTAGGAAAACCACACTCTTTTATTTAATATAACTTAAGATATTCTCCAATACATAGTCTTATCCTAAGGGTTCTCACTAATGTTTTATAATCTTAGTTTCCAAAAATAACTAAACCTTTATATGATACCAACTGAGGTGACCCAAACATTACATACATAAATATTACATCTTACATATTGAATATTTATTACATATCATTATGACCAATGATAGAGAAATAAAGGTTTAGTGTCTTTGGAAACCTAGATACATAATAAATTGAAATACAAAAAAACTATCCAATCCCCCTCTTAGTTCTTAACAACTGGAATCTTTCTTTGACATATCATACTTAAAACCTTTCATCATATCCTAGGGAGAAGGAAATAAAAGAAATGGTGAGACCAGATGATCAGTAAGGGTGAAAAATGGATATATCTTTCAATTATCATATGTAATAATAAATTGAACATATAAGTATTACAACATGAGATTAACATTTGAAATTCATACAAAAACATTCATAGATCATAATTATGAGTCATGATATAAAGCTTGGAAGTTCATAATAAATGAATCATAATGAAATCAAAGAACATGAGACATGAGATCATAACATTGGTATAATATACAATCATAAAATAGTATAATAATAATAATAATATAATTCATATATCACAGAAACCCGTAAAGAAATTCATCATATGTTCGTCTTGGGTTAACCACCCATGTATATGCGTTAGGATTGGGATAACCTCCTTTATACCCTTGTTGTACTTTGTATAACCAATCATAAACCCACTTTTGGGAATAGGATAACCTAAAACACACTTTTATCTCATAAAAAATTAATATTTATCTAATTAATTGGAGGTATATAATGAACTCTCCCATCACATAATCCAAATCCATTCATATGTATGCCACAAAATCTTGAAAACATTTATCATTAAAATAAATCTTAACACATGGAAAATAAAATGGGTTTCAAAAATATATTGTCACCATAATAATAAAAATTATAGGGAAATAAAAAATATTGTAACATTGGATCATATCCCTAGAAATTAAAAATAAACATTAAATGATGTTTTTATAGATGAGAGTATCATTAAAATGTCACGAAAACATTTCATGAAGTGAATACTATTCATTTTAAAAAAAATTAAATATTAAAATTTAGTAATATTAAGGAAATCATTTTCATTGAAAGTAATCATAAAAAATTGGATTGTAATATTCAACAAAATGAGTATTCATGGTGGTGGGAGAATCTATTCATTTGGTGTATGTTCAAACAATGATTGCTATAATTTTTTTTTGTAAAAAGTTAAATGCAACTTCATTTAAAAATGAAAAGAACATTATTTTTAAATTTTATATGGGAATTAAAACTTAGGTAAAAATAACTTTATAAAATCATTTTTGAAAGGTAAAATTATTCTTGAAAACATTTAAAAAATATAAGGATGTGGAAGAAAAATATTCATGATGGAATAGAGAAATAATGTCAGGTTAACATGATGGATTAAAAGTAGAAAAATGAAAGCAAAGAATTTAATATATTGAAATAAACATAGTATAATAAAATAAATAATATTTATTTTATATAAATCATATAACTTCATTATCAGAAATTTAATCATAAACAATATCTATAAAAAGTGTGATTGTAATGTAAAAACCTTACTGCTTTGATATCTTATGAATCATAACACCAACAAAATTAATAAATTCAAAATAAAATTTAAATTCCACGGATATAAATATATTTATTGTATAACATATTAATGGTTCAATAGATATTCCTCATAAATTAATACAGGTTTATAACATATTTATTTTCAAAACAATGAAATTTGAGAAGCTAAACCCTTACCAAATTTGTAATTATAGAATAAAAAACCATTGGATGAAATAATTTCAATTTTAGATTTAAATAAATTTAATTAATAGGGATTCATTATATAAAATTTCATATCATTAGTATATACAACTCTTAAACATAAATATCTGTATAATATCAAACATGTCTTAGTGGGATAATATTGAGATAAAGAACACTTACCACTTTTGTAACTTTAAAATAAAAAAACCTTGGATGGAATTAAATTAATTTCATAATTAAATACAATTAATTAATAAGTATCCATGATATAAAAATTAAATAGATTAGTATAAAAAACTTGTAAATATAAATATGTTTATAACATCAATCATGTCTCAACAAAACAATATGGAGATAAAGAACCCTTACCTTATGTACGTCTTGATTCGTAAGATCTCAAGACTCATGTATAATAAATTTAGATGTATTAAAATTATACAAAATATCTCTTTAAATTTTTATAATATCATATATGACCCACTTTTAACATTTGAACGTCCATTTATTAATAATTATTCATTAAAATTCTCATTTTTGGGTGATAACAGTTTCATTGTTCATTTATGTTTCAGATTAATAGTTATTGTATTTGAACTTTTATCATGGTTAAATCATCTAAAAAATATTTATAATGTCATAAGTATCATATGTAATCATTATATACACTTTTATTACCATTTTAATAAATTTTTGATGAAAAATGGATTATATCACTTCATGGGGACAATAGTCCATACGTATGCTAGAGCGACACTTCCACTTTTCAATAGATGAAAATAAATAAAGGTAAATAATAATTCATCTTTACAGAATAATTATTATATAATAAATATCATATATATTTTAAATATCTCCCTTTTTACCATTCATGTAATGAGTAAATGAAAAAATAATGACATCACTTTGTGGAGCTAGCAGTCCTCATGTACACACAAGGGATGTTGTTGTTTTTAAACGAATGGGATGATAAAGAAGGTATATAAGATACTAAGTTAAAGAAGAAGAATTATTTCATAAAAATCATATATAATAATTAAATTAATCATAATAAACAACCATTAAGGATGGTGATTAAAAATTAATCATATCACTATGTGAATGTGGTTGTCTACACATATTCATGAGTGATACTTTTATTTTCCATTTGATGGAGAGGAGGTGGGTGTTTTTTATTTAATAATAAAAATAAAATATAAATATATTTATTATAATATTTTAATCATTTTATTAAGGATAATATATTCTTATAGGATATGGAAGATGAAATAAAATTGAAATAACTCAGTTAAGACTTTTACCTCTTCTTTAAGAGTCATCCATTGACTTAAACCTTAAGCCATGAAATATTGGTCTTAGGAGAAGAATATGGGAAATAGAAAAAATGGAAGGAATATATGAAGGTATTGGGGTAGGTATTGGATGATATATAATGATGAAATTGTGTGAATAAGGTAAGAGAAGAGGTGACCTTTTATAATTAAGGGTAGGGACACACAAGAAATTACTTTAAGGAATTTAATAATATAAGTCCACTTTATTGTAAAAGTGTCTCCAAATGAAAAATTCATAAAAACATGCATAATATAAGGACCAAATTTCTTCAATAAATAATAATTTTACATTTTTATGTGGTATTATTAACCCTATCCATTTATTTAACCCTCGGTAAACCCATTTAAAACTTAACTGTGGTAACAAAATTTTACTAATTTTACTATTGATTATGAGAAAAAATTATGATGAAACTATTAAATTATATTAATTATTATGAATAAAAATATGAAATATATTTTATGATATATAATTTCTATATTTTTAAGAAATTTACTTTAAATGTTGTGTGCAAAACACAATGAGAACTATTTTTAGAAAAATGCATTTTTAAGCATGAAAATTAATTTACTTTCATTTATTTCATTATAAAAATTTAAAATAAATGTTAAAATATTTATTTAAATATATATTATATAAATTTATTTAAAATAATTTATAAATATTTTTATATTTAATTACATAACTTAAAAAAACATTCTGCACATAAAAATATTTTTTTAAAAAAATTGTGTTTTAAGCCCAAAAAATAAACTTATACCAAAATAAAGTATAAATATGATTAATATGTAATTAATTAGATTATTTATAATAAAACATGTCTTATTTTAATTTATTATAAAATTAATAACATAATTGGACTTCAAATTTACTTGATTTAATGAAAATAGATGACAATTTAAAAAAATCAGTATTTTCTACTATTCAGTGAATTTTTTTTAGAAAAATCACAAAACTTAAATATAAGATAATTTTTAAATTATTATATTAAATAATATAATAATTTCCTATAATAAAAATTATAAAAACGATATACTTTACTTATAATATCTTCATAAAAAATGAAGTAATTTTTTTTGAGGAAAAATTATTTTTGAAGCATAAAATGACTTCAATGAAATTTAAGAACATTTTATATATAAATAAATAAATAAATATTAATTATATAAAAAAAATTATACATATTTTTATATTGTGGTTATTTATATTCATATAACTAATTTAATAGTTAGGTTATGATGTTCATATTTAAATAATATTTCTATACTATATCACAGTTCACCTAAAGCTTAATGTTGTGTGTTAAGAATGAAATTTAATATATTATTATTTTAAACTAAAATTTAAATGTGTTACATTTATGTAAGACATTATATGTTGGGAGGTGAACTAGTGATTATTTTGAGACCCGACCTTATAGAATTTGCGTAATCATGTCACAATAATTATAATTCATGTGTTTCAAGTCTTTTAATCTTTTGAGTATTCTAATTTTCCTTTGTTATCTAATCACTACAAAGTAGAGCTATGTTAATTGAGATTATTTTTCATTACTCATCCTTAAATCATATCTAAGTTTATTATATTTTTGGTTCGACTTACTGGTTCTTCCCTCTATGTGTTTGGGACATCCTACTGGATGTCTTTATACAAACCCTACTTGGTATTTATTATAAAATTTATTGAATTGGTGAAAATAATGCTTGGTTTGGTGGATATTTTAGTGGTTACGTAGCCATGGGATCATATTATAAGTGGTTTTCTATTGTGACTACTATTTTCAATGCTCATATTGGGTGTTGGTTAAATATAGATAATTTTTTTTCTAATTTTTTGAGGTATATATTTATTTTAAGATGTTAGGACTTATATTTAATCTAAATGTTTATTGTTTCACCTATTATACAATTTTGGATGATTAATATGTGTCTCATGCATAATATTATATGGTTTATTATTATATACTTATTTGTATTTTTATAGGATTTTATTGAGATATATGGATGTGTGAATATTATTACTAGGATAAGGCCTCCCATTTGAGTTATGATAGATCTAGTTGTAAACCTCTGGTATAATATAGGAGGGTTATGGAATCATAGTATATTTTTTTAGCCTTGGAAAAGACCCAATAGGTTGTCTCAATTTTAAATATTATCAAAAATAATTGATCCTTATAGAAAGATTTTTATGTTTCTGGTCTTGGGAGTTTTGGTTTGGAAATCATTGGGAAATAATGTTAATGGGTATTAATATTTGTTTCTAGAATAAATAACCGCATGATTGGGGATGGAATTAGTTGTATACTTTACCTATGAGTTTGAATTTTTTTAATTAACTAGAAAATAAAATGAATCTATTATGTATTATAGTTATAATGGTACACACATCATATATTGTTTAGTTGTGGATTTCATCTCCTCCATGTCCTAACTCACTAATATGTGATTTGATAAACATGAATTTATCTTGATAATTACATGTTTCCACCCTATACATGACTAACTTAAATTCTGAATAATGGTCATAAAGATGAAATGTTAGTCCTATAACCTATAATTACTTATTATTTTAGTGACGATGAATCAAAAATAAGATTTAATTATTAGGAATCTCTACCCTGAGAGAAGAGGATAGATCCCCAATTAGTTTTATAGAGAGTAGAAACACATGTAGAGTGGATGATATCCTCCCTGTATGGGATAATATGGAATGAGAACTAGGTGTGTTACATGAGTTTTAGTGAGACAAGTTGCAAAGGTTTAGAGGCAAGCCTGACCCCCAAGTGATGGAGGATTGTATGGAGTCAGTAACTCAAATTTTCTATCAGGAACATATAGTTTTATACCAGATGGATATTCTTGACTTGAGTCTTCTTGATGACACAACTATACTTTTTTGTTCATTGGTCACTCATAATCATGATGAGAGAATTTTATCCAGGTCATAGTTTGAAAACTTATTTATAGAGGAGTACTATCAAATGACATAGAGGATGTTGTCAGTTTAGGAGATAATAATGTATAGTAGGTCTACATGATTGTATGGAAGTTTTATTCCTGGTTCACAGACCTTATGAGGTATTATATAGATAGGATTTATGATGGGGTTCTTTAAGATCAAAAGTTTGAGTAAGGCCTTTAGATGGAATTTCATCTTGGGACTATGAATTTGTGTATCCCAACTTATTCTATATTTCAAGAGAATATTTAGTGTTTTATAGTTTTTTATTGGAGAAACATCTTGTAACTAGAGATGGTTTGGGTTTTCTTGAGGTTTATTTTTCCATATTATTTAGGAAGTGATAGATAATATACTCCCTCCATAAATTTCAGGTACATTCACAATCCTATTTTTTGGGACTAGATACATAACAGTCTTAATTGATGGTGTGAGACAATAAGTGGTGGGTGATGATTTGACCTTCTTTAACCACCACCACATCTAGGCATTCCAAATTAGGCATATGGTGTTGCCAGCTAGGTATGTATCCAAATACCTTTGATGGAGGGATACAAATAGGTGGTGACTAACATGCTTCATGGTATGATGTATATCTTCTATAATTTGGAACCCATGCCTATTAACACAGGAGTAAGCTATTCATTTCTTATTTCAATTTTATTTCACTAGTTAAAGATTTGAGTAGATCCCATATCTTGATCTCTTCAACTAGATACCCCTACTAGTAGTGACTACACTCTCACCCATAAATTCCATTGATGGGAGGTTACTATTAGGTGAGATATTTTTTATTAGGATCTCAAAATTATAGATATGAGACTATATGAAATCATCCTATGTATGGGATAGTTGTCTATAGTCAAATATTTTAAAGATAAATATATTATAGTGTGATATTGCATCAAAATATGGGTCATGATTCACTTTCACTAGTGAGTGGGACCCTAAGGTATAGTGGGTAGGTCTATCTAACAGAAAGATTCGCCTAATTACCCATAAGTTGGTGATATTTTATTATAATGTTATTTATGATTTATATGGGAAATTTACCATACTTTTAGATGAATGAATTGATGTTTTTCTACAAAATATTCAACCCCCCTAGAAATTGTTCAATTTATCAATAATTTACACCAAAATACCACACCATTTTTCTCCCATGTTTATTAGATGCCCACTAATGATCTCTAGAAGATTAAGTTTTTGTAAGAGGATCTTATAGAGAATGGTTTTATTAGACCTAGTGTTTCCCATCAGATGCACCTATTCTATTCAATATGAAGGAAGAATAAATATTGGATATTTTTATTGGCTACCACATAAAATAAGTGTTAATAAAAAATAAATACCCACTTCTAATGTTGAATGACATCTTTGACCAACTAAAAAGATTGAAGTGGTTCTCAATGATGAATATAATGTATGGATATCATTAGATATGAGTACATTTGGATGATATTATAAATAAATTGTTTAAGTGTAACTAAAAATACTACAAGTTACTGGTAATGATGTTTAGAGAGATGAATAACCATGTTATGTTCATGGGAAACATGAATTAGATTATCCAACCATTTTATAACATTTTATGGTTATTATAATTGATTTAATTATCCTCTATTCTGGGTTAGAGAAAAATTATTTTATGAATTTTAGGATTATTTAGGACTTACATCATGAGTACTAACTATATGGAAATATTGTGAAGTGTATGTTATGGATTTTCAAATTTCAATTATTGGGGAATTTAATCTAAGAGGGTGGAGTAGAAGTTGATCCCATAAATATAGATGTTTTGATGGATTATGATCCATCTAATATGGTGTTTTATATTCACAACATCATTGAGTTATGAAAATATTAAAATAGATACATGGAAAAATCCACAATTATTAAATCTACTATTGTTTCCCTTACCCAAAATGGGTATAGTTTCTTCTGGTATAGTTATTTTAAAAGTAATTTTGAGGATCTTAATTATAGGTTGAATAATGATCTATTATTCCATTCAGTATAGGTAATGGTTGTGTATGAGGAGTCTTATGATTCTTCTAGGACAAATATTATATGTGTGAAAATGAATAGGTGGATGTTGATTTATTTTGAGTCTATGTATTTTATACCACACAAGTAAAACTATAAAACCTATGACTTGGAGGTTGAGGTGGTAGTGTTTTCATTAATTTTTTAGAGACCCAATCTTCTTAGTGAGTTATTTTAGGTCTTCACATATCATAAGAGACTCATATTTATATCCTCTCCAAGATATTTAGACCAAAGGAAGAGGTGATGTCTTGAGTTCCTATAGAATTGAAACTTTAAGATATTTTATATTTATTTGAAAGGAAACATGGTATTTGTTTCTCTTAATAGGTAATAAAATGCTCTATTTTTGAAGGAGTATTTGAGTAGATATCATAAATGTGTTTGGTTTTAGTAAAAATAGAGATGTTTCTTACATTAAAATTATGGTTTCCCCCATAATATTTCATTGGGAGAGGGAGTCCCAATTAAAATACATTCATTATGTAGTCTTGTGTGACTAGTTATTCTAAAGTGATGAATTTTATGGATTCTATATAGGTGGGGAGAATTTTAACCTATTCTAAGGGAAAATAGTGGTTCTAGCTAAGTTGTGTGAGTAGGAATTATGTGATTTTCACACTTCCCCTTTGGTGGTACACCACAGTGTGATGAAGATGTTGTTAGTCTAAATATAGATAAAAATAATGGGTTGGGAGGGTGAATAGTCAATTAAAATTTTAAATAAAATAATCAATAATAGTTTATTAGTGTTTAAAGTAACAATGGAGTGAACTATATAGAATATAATGTAGCATAAATAAAAAAATTATTCATAGAATTTTTATAGTAGTTCAGATCACCAAGATCCTACTATACCCTTTAATTTTCTATATTCTGTGTGAATATTAGTACCCACCAAGTCAACTAACTTTTAAAAGTGTGAAAACCTTTTTATAGACCTATCCATGAACCCATAAGCACAACCAATACCTGAACTTTTACAGGAGTCAAAACCTATATACACCAAAATTTTCTTCGAGAGTCACAACCCAAGAACATTCTTTTTTATTATTACTCATACTATTCATACATAAGTATTACATCTTATTTGATGAATATTCATTACATGACATTAAAATCCATGCAGTAATCATACAATTCTAATATATTTCATATCTTGGATATATAAAAAATATGTTCATAAAAGATCTATATTATCTCCCACTTAGTTCTTCTTAATTAGCACACTTCTTAGACACATCATACATAAAACTTTTCATTATATACTGGGGAAAATAAAACACAATAAAGGGTGAGATTAGATGCCCATTAAGGGTAAAAAAGGAATATATGAATGACCATTTAAACATAAAATGAAAATAAAGAGTATGAGAATAAAATCATAACCATTGAAAATCATACCCAACAATTCATAGATCATAAACATGAGACATGACATAAATCATGGTAGTTCATATGACATAAATTAGGAATGGATGAAAGATCATTAACCATGAGAACAAAACATTAACATAATATAATGTCATAAAAGAGTTGAATAATGTGTGGGATAATCATAATCATATAAATATTATGTCAATCCCACCCCTAAGACATTCATAACATGTTAGGCTTGGGATAACAGCTTATGTACCTAATTTGGGCTTTGGATAACCTTTGATGTATCCTTTTAGATCATAGAACATTAATCTATAACAAATAAATTATTGGGATATATAATACATGGAATTTCCATCCCATAATTATAAATCCTTTCTTATTTATTCCATAAGATTGTAAAAACATTCATCATAACTTAACCCATGGAAAAGAAAATGGGTATCATCGATGTTACATCCTCATAACAATAAGACATCTAAAGACGGAATAAATATGGTATAATTAGATCCCAACCCTTGTAAATCCTAAAAAACATCAAAGGAATTTATCATAGATGAAAAAATCCATTAAAAGTTCTTTGGAATATTTCTTGAAGAAAATTATATTTTAATTTTTAAATCACATAATAAAATGTATTTTTTATAAATATTAAGGAAAAATTTTGATTGAAAAGAACCATGGAAACATGTAAAGGAATATTCAAATCATTTAGAGGCCATGAACTACAAAAAACAATAATTTATTAACATTTTTAGGGAAATCATCTGAAAAACCTCATTATTTTTGAAATTTAGCGGCATTTTTGATGAAACATCCCTAATTTAGCGACATTTCCTAAAAACGTCCCTAATTTTGCAATGTTTCGTGAAAATCATCACTAATGTTGTTTCCTAAAAAACATAGCTAATTTAGTTATGTTTCCTGAAAACATATCTTAATATATATATTTATATAGATCAGTTCCTCACATAGAAGTATATATATATATATTAATATATATAAACACAGACACACACACACATATATATATAAACATATATATAAACACACACACACACATATAAATATACACACACACACACCTATATTAATATATGAAAACACACATATATTTTAAATTTTTTCATATTTTTAAGAATATGTGGTTATTTTAGTAACATTTTTACCAGTGTTTTAAAACATGGCTAATTATATATATGTACACACACACACACACATATCCACACACACATATATATAAACACACACACACACACATAGATATAATATAAACATGTACATATATATAATATATTATAAACATATATTTATTAATATAAACATAAATGTAAAATATAAACGTATATATATAATCACACACACATATATATAATATAAACATATATGAATATATAATATAGAATATTAAAATATAAGTAAAATATAAACACACACAAACATATATATATTCATATATGTATATTAATATATAAAATTATAAAATATTAATTTTTAAAATATTAATGCATATATATATATATATATATAAATATATTTATACATAAAAACACATATATATTTTAAATCTAGTCATGTTTTTAATAAAACACAGTAATTCAGGGACATGTTTACCATTGTTTTAAAATGTGGCTAAATATATATGTATACATACATATATTTATTTACAGACACATATATACATAAACATATATATATATTTCATATATATATAATATTAATTTTTTAAATACTACAATCTAATTATATATATATATAAATATAACATAAAACATTTATGTAATAGAAATACTGACAGGTGAGTTAGTATATTTCTTTGTTTTGATGCTAGTTGAGTAGGTATCAATTTATAACACAAAAAATATTATTTCATATGTGGGATGATGGTGAGATAATGTAGAGTACGGTTAGAGGATGCGAGGAGAAGGGTGAACAACAATGTACTGGAAAGCGTGGTCAATAACGAGATTGAAGGGATAGGTGAAGGGTATCACATACTGGTGGGAGGTAGTGAGATCGGAGTGAACTACATGTTCAGGGGGTGAAGGGCAACATTTCAGAAATGTATTTTTTTGTTTTGTACCTTAAAATATATATTCTTTTCATATTTTCAATAAAAAATAAAAAATACCTCTTTTGGGAAATGATAAGAAGGTTTCTATTGAATCATTTTCTAAAAAGTTAATCATGGGAAAAAGCACATGAAAAAATCATAGAAGAATATATTTTTCTTAAAAAAATATTAGATAAAATGAATATATAATAAAAATTATTTTTGATGAAAGAGATAAATAGTTTCATTTTTCTTTAAGAACATTCTTTTGGTATCTTGAGTACTTTAATAGAGAAAAATTAAAGGAAAACATGTAATCTTTTGAAACAACTAGATAATAAAAAAATTCATAGGATTCTTGAGAGATAGTTCATAAAATTTCACCACTGAAAAAATAGTTATAATTAATCTCGATAAATAATGTGATTGTATTCTCAATCCCTTAACCCAAGTTCAACTTTCTTCCAGGTCACTCTAACCTCCTCTTCTTCGAGAGACCTCCTTTAGATATTTTCTTAAGAACTGTTGTAATGATATTTCAAGAATACCAACACCACTTAATTATGGATAGGGAAGTTGATAAAATAATTTTCTCAGGGTTGGTCAAGATATATGGCTTGATGTAGTGTAAGTATAGGAGGGATGGGGTGTCTATTTATAAGAGAGGTTAAAGACACACTTGGAATTATTAAAACGATTAAAATATAGCTATCTTATTCTCAAGTAAAATTATTCAAAATGAAATTATCTTCAAATAAAAAGTGTCTAATATCATGATATTATCTTCCAATGAAATTTAGATAGGTTTCTGTGTCATTTTAAACCATATCTTTTTGTTTAACCCCTTGGTTAACCAATTTTAATCTAAACTATGGTAATGAAAATTTAAATATGAAAGGGTTATAGTTTTAATGATAAGTTAATAATTATCTAATAAATGAATAATTTATTAAATTTTAAACCATATCTCATCTTATTTTTTCTCTTTCAGGATTTTTATGATTTTTAAATAAATTATTAATATATAATTTGACATAAAATATCGGTAATGTCATTTTTAAGACTATTCAATTAATTTGACATTAAATAAAACATGAAAGAAAATAATTTAAAATGTAAATCTCTAATAATTTCTTAATATGTTATATTTATCTACATAATTTTTGGAACATAATAATTCAGAAAAATTGTATTAATTTTTATATTTTAACAATCATTTATTTTCTTTTTCTATTAATTAAATAAATATCGCATTGACACTATGTAAGCATTCAGGGTAATTATTTAATCACTAAAAAATATAAATAAATTACTATGATAAAATAAATTAATTTATTTTTTAAATGAATATTTAGAAGAAAAAAATCCTATTTTTATCCTTATAAAAATAAGTTAGAGTTATTAATGTCAAGAGAGTGGTATTTTTTATTTATCCATTTCCTAAAATAATATAAAGGTCATGATCAGTGAAAATTACAGCAAGGGTACATATTATTTAGAATTAGGTGATAATAGTAAAACTAAACTAATCAAATATGATAAATAAAATGGTGAGAGGAATTTAAATCCTTAACCAAATGTTGTATCCTTGTTGTACACATTTTTTCTTAACCAAGGTAACAAAAATTTTGCAAGGTTTTTATTCATAATGAACAAAAAAATGTATCTATTAACCAAATTGTAATATAATGATTCCTAATATGATATCCATTTCTCATGATTAAATTTCTGTATTTGATAGATATTTATTTTAAAATATGTTTGGAAAGCGTGATAAAAATTCTATTTTAGAAAAATATATTTTTTATCCAAAAGTGGGATTGATTCTAATCCCATTCCTAGAAAAAACATTATATGAATGTTAAAAATTTTTTTAATACATAATATATACATTTAAGTAAAATAATTCACCAATAGTGACTAATTTATTTTATTATGATAACAAAAAATGTGCATATAAAAACAGTTTTTTTAGAAAAAATGTCTCTTTTACTTTAAAATTATTTTTTATTTTCGTGTTGAATAAATTGATAACCAATGAAATAATTTTATACATTTATAAACCATAAATTTTTCATAATCTGGTTTGTACTACTCATAACTTATAATCCAAAAACTAGATATTATATGCCACATTAAATAATAATATTTTAATAGTATATCATGGTTCGATTTAACTCATTGTTTCATTTAAAGAAAGATATAAAAGAAATAAAATTTATTTATACAGAATTACATCATAAAATGATATGTTATAACATTTTAACCCCCTATAAAATTAATTTATCCCTTGAAATTACATCACAATGATATACAGAAATGAGGATATATCTATTTCATGACATCTTTAAGTTCCCAAGTAGATTCTTAAAATTTAATATACCTATATAGAAATTTATCTTGGTGAGTATTCGTAATCTATAATAATTTATCTACAAATTGAAATATTTTTATAGGTTTTTATTTATATGAATGATCATGATTCAATGGTATGAACTCTGAGTTTAGAATATGTGATGGATCTAGTATATACTTCCTCAAGAGTGATACATGGAACATATTTTTAACTTGAGAGAGGTTTAGTGGAAACAAAAAATAACAAGCTACCATTCTTACTCAATTAATAATATTGTAGGAGAAAATACACACAAGGGTCATATTTCCTTGATTAAAAAATCTCATATTCTTCTATCATGGATTAATTCATAGAAATACATTCTAACCAACTTCAAATTAAATATTTTTATAATGACTATCAGTTTAAAATTTTTGTCAACTCTGATTTTCCATAATATGATGATGAATGGATCTAGAATTGTTAACCATTCCTTAGAAATATTAGGCCCAAATAGATTTATTTCTCTAAATTTATCCCAACACATTTTACCTTTATACTTGCCTCTATATAGAGATTCATAAGGATCTGTTTGAAGGATTGAGTGAAAGTTATTATTGTAAGAAAACTAAAATATAAGACGGTGTTAATCTCATCTAACATTGGAATCCATGGATTAAGATCTTAGTATATCCTATTGGGTTTTAATGGTTCTCTCACACTAAGCATATCCTTGAGTACGATAAGCTGAACATAGATTCAAATCTATATCCATAGTCAGATGAAGACTTCATAACAACTTTATGGTAAAACTATGATATTGATCTAATATAATAGAATGTGGTACTCCATGAAATCTTACAACTTCTTTAATATATATTCTAGACAACTGATCAAGGTAGAAATATTGTCTGATAATAATGAAGTTTTATAGCTTCATAAGGTGATTAACTACAACCCGAATAGTATTATAGCCTTTAGAAATTTTGTGGAGTCTGATGATAAAATCCATAATGATGTTTTCTTATTTCCATTATAGCATGGGTAATTGTTATAATATCCCCTAAGACTTTTGTCTCTTATTCTTAACTTTATGATATACCAAGTATCAAGACACATACTCTGCGATATCTATTTTCATGATATCCAACAAGAAATACACTTTCACATTTATATAAATATTATTACTTCCAAGATTAATAGAAAATGATAAACTATTAGATTCATCCAACATATCATTCTTCAAATATTGTATGGATGAAAAAATACACAGATCCAAAACCCTATCATTCTATAATAATAAAGGTTGATCTTAGGTAAAAATTTTACCTTCTTTTACTGTTCCACATCTTCCTTCTATGCCTCTTCAATTATATCATGGATATTTTTTCGAACACCTATTTGAGAAAGATAATATTTTCCCCTTCATTAATTATTTTTAGATCTATCTTTTAAAATCCACAAATAATGGATATTTTTCATACTCATCATAGATAATATATCATGATCATTTCAAATTAAATCTTCAACCACCTTCTTCGCTTTCATAGGGTGGTAATTTATTGAGATGTAATAATTTTCAATAAACTGAAACTAATTTTTTTGTTTCATATTCATCTATTTATGAGTGAATATATACATTAACATATTATTATCTATATAGATATAACACAACTTTTTACATAGAGATAACACCTCCATATATTTAATGAAAACATTTCCACAGCTAACTCTAAATCATGATTTTGGTCATTTTTCTCATGAACATTCAATTTTCATGAGGTAGAAAATATAACCATATCACTTTACATGGGGACACATACCACTCCCTACTTCGATGCATAATTTTTTTAAAAACCCTTCTCCACTTTAGAGTAATGTAGGATAATCTGTGTTAACTAACCATCACTTCATTTCCTTGTAATATTCCTCATATTCTTCTATACAAAGAAACTTGGATACCCTCTAATTTAACATGGTGCGTGGATTATGAAATCATGAAAATTATCTATAAGGTTTTGATAATATCTTTCCAATCTATGAAAACTATGGTTCTCTGTAATAATGGTAGGTCTGGGCCAATGTTCAATAACTTCTATCTTTGATGGATCCACTAATACACCCTAAAATGAGATATCATAACCCAAAAAATAAAACATTTTCTATACAACATTCAAAATTTGACTATTTATCAGATAACATCTCTGTCTCTAGGGTATTTAGTAAAATATTAAATTAATCTTTTTTGGTAACATTATCATTGAATATATAAGAATTTCATCTATAAAGATTACCATAAACGTATCACAGTTATATATAAAGACTCTATTAATTAAATCCATGAATATTTTTGGGGCATTAGATCAAAAAAATGGCATAACACTAAATTCATATTGTATATACGATATAAAAAATGTTTTTTAGGGTATATCTTTCTTCTTGACCCACAATTGATGATATCAAAAATGATAGTCAATCTTGAAAAAGTATTTATCTTGATAATTTTGTTTAAAAAAGTAATCAACACAGGGTAGAGGATACTTGTTCATGATAGTTAAATTGTTAAGTTCTCAATTATCAACATAGATTTAAATTTATCTATATTTATTCCCAACAAAACGAATTGGTTTTCCCAAAGGTGAAACACTTATCCAAATGAATCCCTTGGAAATATTCTCCTGGAGTTTATTCTTTAATTACCACAATTCAATTGTGTCCATTCTGTGTGGAATATTCTACCGATTGATACCCCCTATGGCATTAGGGTGTGGTTCATCTATATACTAAGTGGTACCCCCTATGGAATTAGGGTGTAAGTCCTCTATCTATTGAGTGGTACCCCCAGATCTAATAGGGAGTGGTTCCTCTATCTTATGAGAGGTACCCCCTATCAAATTATGGTGAAGGTACTCTATCTACTAAGTGGTACCCCCAAAACGTACCAGGGTTTTGGTCCTCGATTAACTGAGTGATACGCCCTATGAAATTAGGGTATCGGTCCTCTATCCACTGAGTGGTAACCTCCCCTAGCATTAGGGTGTGGCTCATCTATCTACTGAGTGGTACCTGCTATTGAATTTATGTTTTGGTCCTCTACTTACTATGTTCCCCCTACATAATTAGATTGTGGGTCCTCTATCAACTGATTGGTACTCCCCTATGGCCTTAGGGAATGGTTCCTCTATCTACCAAGTTGTACCCCTCTAATTTACCCAGGTGTGGGTCCTCTACCCAATTAGTTATACCCCCTCTCATATATAGCATGAGTCCTCCTTATATTGAGTGGAACACCACTTACATACTAGGGCACAAGTCCTCTACTTGGAAATCGTTCCCAATGACTATGCTACATTGTGGTGAGGTGTGTGTCCCCACAAGGTTACTTTTATGGGTAGACATACAAGATGATGGGTATCGATGAAGGACTTTAAGAACCAATGGATCTTATTCTAGGGTTGGGGTATTATATGGATATTACATTTATCTCTTGTTTTGGATTCTTTGTTTTGGGAATATATATATATATATATATATATATATCCCTCTTTTTGAGAATATATATATATATATATATCCATATCCATGTAATTGGATGTTGTTACTCTCTTTATTTGGGTTGATCTATTCATTATCGATTACTTTTACATTTCTCACTACCCCTTTAAACTTTTAGGTACTCATACTCAGTATTCATATACTTACCACTGCATGCAATTTTCACGTACATGTCATGTCTTGTGAAAATGATGGACATGTCGGCGGTGATTGTAGATGAGCTTAGGGATACCTAGTTCATTTGACTATATGTGGTTTTCAGATCATGGAGATTCAGAGATGGTGTCTATCAACATTTAATTTTCTAGTTTTTTAGGTTGGAACATCTTTCTGGTTGGGCATGTATTTTTTAACTTTTACATGCATGGTTTATACTCTAGTTGTTTCATGTTTTAATTTTATTCCTATGCACTTATTCATGGAGGTGGTCAAGTGTGTGATTTCATATACGTTAGGAAAAGGCCTACCGTATTATTTATGCCTTTCAATTCTTGTTGCCAACCCTTTCCTATAGAGGCAAGCTTTGGGTAGTTGTGGTTCTATCTCCATTAGGTCCGGATATCTATGATTGATATTAAAGTAGTTCATTCCTTTATATGGTGTTTGGAGTAGTCCCCTTATGAGTATTTGGTTGG
Source organism: Viscum album (assembly GCA_963277665.1). Taxonomy (NCBI): domain Eukaryota; kingdom Viridiplantae; phylum Streptophyta; class Magnoliopsida; order Santalales; family Viscaceae; genus Viscum; species Viscum album. Next base: position 685,315,074 of record OY728159.1, on the reverse strand, counting down.
GATATAGAGAAATAATTTAAAAGAGTTTAGATAGAAGCTATCAGTCTAGGTAATTCATTGTTGGTGTGGCGACTGATGTAACTATCCAATAGGACCTTGACTACCTACTAGTTGACTCGGCATACCGAGACATTTGTTGCAGGGATCAATGGTACACAAATCATATAGGATTGATTCTTTTGACTATCCTTCTTGAGTCATCTCCCCATTGTATATATATTCATTTGACTATGATTTCTCTTAATCACATTCAAGATGGCTCCATGGAGACAATCATCTAGGATATTGATTCAAAATTGTGATGACCATCCAATGACTGATGAAGCCTTAGTTTAGGGTCCATCATGAAAGATATTTTCTTCCATGTGGGAAGGTAGTAACACCCCCTCTTAGCAAGTGGTAGATAGTACCAATATAGAAGGCTGAGGATGCATGTAGGCTTAGAACACTCCATCAGTTCTGGTGCTAGAGGCCACCGAGGATCAACAATGAGTCATATCCCTAGGCAATAAAGGATTTGCTTGAGTTAGTGATCTGAGGTTTTAGACTTTTCCATATATAGATTGATCAGAATGTTTAATATACAACTAGTGCTATTTAGAGAGGAGTGGTTGGTTCTAGTGGTACCAGTAGATGATGCTCCCATGCTACGTTCACATTTTGGGTTACTAAGATAGAGATCAAGCATGTATCATGTTGATCTATACTCCCTTCTAAGGTGGTTGAGGTCATGCCTGATATTGTTGTTTAGATATCCCAATTGGATCAGACCACTTTAAATAGTGATCCTCATGGTGAGATCACTCTAAGATGGCATTGGGAATTGATAAATTACTATGATGGATATGTTTTAAAATGGATTCAGACATTAAAGTATGAGGGATGCTTTATCCTCTAATAAATGTCATTGTGACATGATTTAAAACCTATGGGTGAGTTAGTGCCACCTATAACCTAGGGTTTCAAAGAATAGTGGATTGGTCTCTTTGAATTTCATTCTTGGTATATACCGATGTGATGGGGTGTCAGAGTAGACCTTGATTGAGGAGAGAAGGAAGGATAGTGAAAGGATGATCTCCTGGTAGATTTGGATTTTGGCCATGAGGCTCAAGTGTGGTTTAGGGTATGACCTATATCTCCATTACTTCAGCTGAAGTTGTTATCATAGAGTCAAAAGCCACATTTTCCTATACATCGGCCTTATTTGAGACCTCGTGGCACCAATGGTGACCCTTTTGTCTCAATACATGTGTTGGAATCTCCTAAAATATGATTGGTGGTCACATGTTTTGGTTGATGGGGAGACCATATCCGATGAGGAGAGAGAGAGAGAGAGACTCACACCAACTCTTTTGATAATAGTAGTGTGACCCTATCTTGTTTTCCTCAGTATGGGCAGGTAATCAACCATCCAAGCTCAGAAGATTTATACCCATGATTATGGTAGTTCTTCAGTGTTGTGGGATAATTTTTTCCTCCATGGGGAGGATTGATCCCCAGATAGAGAAGGATGATCTCATCTATAAGAGGTTATAGGAAATTTATCAGTTGTCAAGTATTACCCTTGGAGTAGTGGATTTTATGCACTCTCATCTCTTCCCAATGATGGTGGGGTCTAATGATGTTTTGAGTTTACCTCCTCATCAAAAGATTCACCTATGTATTGAATTTCACTAGGGACAACCCGATGTTTGGGCAAGCATGTCAGGTGACTCTATAGGGCTGAGAAATCTAGTCATGTAGTTTGATGGTCTAAAGAGGTTGGGAGTCATACAAAATGATGTGTTCACTAGGTAATACCTATGTTTTTCACTTGAGAGGTGAATGAGAGATCAATCTGATGTGTGGATTTATTTAACCTATTTCAAGTGACTATTAGGCATGAATATCCACCCCCAAGAATAGATGATACCCTAATGACCTCGGAATGGAAGTATGAGTATGAATGACACTTGAGGATGTATCTTAGAAATGATACAAGAGTACCTTGATCATGGGGGACTCTAGTGGAGTTATTTCTACATTAAAGAGGTTTGTGGTACACTTATGCTGGATTGAACCACCTTTGACTGCCTTGACGTGGAAAGGGGATACATTTACATAGAATAAGAAGGGTCTGAGAGTTTTCAAGGAGTTCGGGATAAGGATGAAGAGGGATCTTATTTAGAGAGTACAAGAGGTGCTAGTTGGAGTTCCTATAGGACTATAAAAATGAGATAGTCTATACTTCAGATAAGTGAAACCTTATTGTATATTACATTTAAATAAATTTTAATGCTTGTTTAGAGAATGAGGAATATGAGTAGTTATCTTCTTTATAACTGGACCTAGTTGAACAAGAGGGTGAATTTTTTTTTTCAGTCGATGGTGTTGAATCCTATTCTCCTATAGTGTGTGAGAGAGTCATAGTTTGAGTAGATAAATTTTGAGGAATTTTATTTCCAGATATCCCCAAGAGATACAACAAATTGATTTTCTGAATGAGGGAATCACATCCTCCTTTTCCAAGGATGGACGGTGGCCTCAGTCACCTTATAGGAGGAGGTGATGAGAGAGTTCCCCAATTATTATTTTTCTATACATCATTGTGTAAGGAATATGTATAGATACATTTAGTAGAAATTTTTTTGTGCCTACATGAGATGGATCATGTATGATTTTGTCTCTTAATACTCACCTTTCAGAAGGTGAAAGCTAAGCACCAAGTTCCAGAAGGGGTTTTTATCCCCTTGAGGTCTCTACGTGGAAATGGGACGGCATATCCATGGAAATCATGATAGGGATTCCATAACTACTATTGATTTCACATATTCCCACGGTTCTAAACCATTGGAATAGCCACTAAAACCGTTGGGATAGGCTATCCCAACCTGTTTCACAAACCGTTAGTATGTGGGACATTTCAATAGCCTTATACCAATGGTTTCTAGAGAACTTTTGATATATGTGGTGTGAAATTAATCTTCCCCAACGGTTTAAGTAAAACCATTGGTATATATGTGTACCAACAGTTCAAAAACGATTTGTATACATACCATCTAGCATACATACCAAAGGTTCAAAAACTGTTGATATATATTCTATCCCAACGGTTTCATTGAAACCGTTGGGATATATCCAGTATTTGAATACCAAAGGTTCTGTGAACCATTGGCATATGTTGCCCAGGATATTAAATACCAACAGTTCTGTGAACTATTGGTATATTCTGTACTCCCCATCACAGAAAAACACACATTAAATCAGCAAACCTAGACCTGTAACTCTACTCCCCAGCAAACACAAAATCTTGGAAGACCTGTAAACCAACCTCGATCAATAAACCTGCACCTCTAAACCTATAAAACCTAAGATGAGAATACCTTTAAACCCACTTCGAGCAGTAAACCTACACCTCTAAACCTATAAAACCTGAACCTCTAACTGACTTCCAAAGCACAGTTTAGACCTATAAACCTACACTTGTTGTAAACCTACACCTCTAACAGTCTCCCAAATAACCTATAAACCTGCAGCATCATGCACCTCATATGGAAGTAGATTCACATGATGAGTGGGAAAATTCACTAGGTTTTTTCAGTCTTGGTTTAGACTATTTAGAGTCAAAAAATGTTGAAGAAGATGCTGGAGAGCATAGAGATGCTCAGGGTGGTTTTACCTTGGTAGAGGATGAGGTATCATGTAAGGGGGATCCCTCCACTGGTTCCAAATTGCCTGGACTATCATATCCAGACTCATATGGAGATATTTATGGTGCTAACCACAGTATTCCACCAGATCATGGTGGACCTACTATCTCATTTGGAGTTGGGACTTATCCTACGGGATCATTAGTTAAGCATATTGACCAAGCAGGTGAGGTTCATGCTTTTCCCTTAGATGTACCTACCAAATCATAACCTATAGAGGCTGCTTTACCTAGTGTTGAGAGATTTTTCCCCATTTCCTTCATATTTTGTATCCATAATATATTTATAATATTTTAGAGAAAGACTTATTTTATATTTCAGTGGAATTTTGAGTTATTAGGAACCTCCTGTCACTTAGCTTAGTGAAGCTGATACTAGACACCTTTTTGAGATGGTTGTATGTCATATTCATCCCAAGATGAGATATCATATTTAGGAATTTGTGATTGAAAATTAAAGGTTGGACAGTGAGATAGAAACCATTTGATCTGTTATGGAGGAAATGAGGGCCTCCTTTGTTTCTAGTCAGGATTACTTATGTAAGAGATTGGAGAATGTTTCTATTATTGCATCTATATCTAGTGCTCCACCTCCCTTAGCTTTAGTTGATGCTGATTCGATCTATTCTATAGTCAAAGAGTATCTCCATGTTGTTATAGGTGATATACATTCATCTCATTAGGATTAATTGAGGCAGATTCGGTAGAATGGGTTTTCAAGGAATAGGTTGACCAGTTGAAAGTGATGACAACTCTACTCAATCTATTCATGGAGGAGAAGAAATATTTATTTATTAGTATAAAGAGATGAGGAAACATTATTAAAGACATTTTCAATCTTATGAAGCCTTTCCTCTATGTATCCAATACTCTAGTGGCTTCTCTAGAGGTGATTCCCTTGACACCTTCACCTATGATTCTTCTTCTGATCCTCTAGCTCCTTAATTCTATCCTTTTGGTATGTCTTCAGTTGAAGCTGTCTAGAATCTCCAACCTATTGTGATCTGAAAAATTCCTACCTCTACATCTATACCTTTAGCCTCTACCTTAGTGCATCCTACTTCTAGAAAGGGAAAGTGCCCTACTGATCACCCCACCTACACCCTTCCCTACAGACCCCCCCAGATAGCCCTTGGGCACCCCCCTGGACAGCCCCTTCTAGACACCCCACCTGCACCCTCCCCCTGCCCTACAGACCACCTAACCCCCCCAGACAGCCCTTAGACACCCCACCTGGACAACCCCTCCTAGACACCCCACCTGTACCCTTCCCTACAGACCCCCGGACATCCCTTGGACACCCCTTGGACAACCCCTCCTAATAATCTTGTTACCCAAGAATTATTGTGGGGCTACCATCATGATTCTGGGGTTCCTAGGTTTTCATTGAAGATCGATTTATTCAAGTATTTTTATTTGGTTAGGTGGGACTTCTTATGGGATGCTTTCGATCTGCTTGGATTTCCAGCTAGGTTCTCGTCTTGGGTTAAAAGATGCATCTCTACCCTAATGATCTCGATGAACATTAATGATAGTTTACATGGATACTTTTCGGGGAAAAGAGGGCTCAGGAAAGGGGATCTACTTTCACCTTTCCTTATTGTGATTTCTATGAAGATTTTCTCGCACATCCAGGACTCCCGTATTTCATCTTCAGATGCTTACAAGTTTCATTGGCGATTTTCGGGTTGGAATGTAGGTGGAAGGGGGCTGGTGCGGGTTGGAACAAGGGGTATGGGGTTGTTTTGTAGGTGGTAGGGGGTTGGTATGGGTTGTAATGCAGGAGGATGGGGGTTGGTGTGGGCTGGAGTGGATGGTTCAGGCGGGAAGTTAGGCGGCAGGGGGATGGCAGGGGGCTAGTGCGGGCTGGAATTGGTGTAAGGGGCTGGTGTGTGCATGATTTCAGGTGGTTGGGGGATGTTGGGAATGTGGAAGGGGATGGTGCAGGATGGGATGTAGGAGGTTGGGGGCTGGTAAGGGATGGAACTGGTGGATGGGGCTGTTTTGCAGGTGGCAGAGGGGTGGCATGAGTGTTTTGTAGGAGGCTGTGTGTGGGGGCTGGTGTGGTGGCTAGTGAGGGCTAGATTGTAGGTGGATGGGGCTGGTGCGGGCTCAAATGGAGGTGGAAGGGGGATGGAATACTGGTGGAAGGGTACTAGTTGTAGGTGGTGGTGGGATGGTGTAGGCTGATTCGAAGGTTGCAGGGGGCTACTGCGGGCTGGAATGCTGGTGGCAGGGGACTGAAATGAAGGTGGAAGGGGGCCGGTGTGGGCTGGATGTGGCTGGTTCAGGCTGGATTGTGGTGGTTGTGGTGGCTGATGGTTTGTAGGTGGACTGTGGCGGCCTCCTTGTGGTGGTGGTTGGGAGTGTGCGTTCATGTGGTTGGGTGCGTGCGTGTGTTCTCAAGTGTGGGAGTGTGTTCTCTCTATGGGGTGCGTTTGTGGGTTCGTATGGGTGGGTGCGTGCGTTTTCCACTTTGTTTTCACTTGCGTCGAGTGGACATTGGTTCTTTCATTATGGTGGGGTAGTTTCGTGTGATTCTCAGGTCTCTAGTTGGATGTTCATTTGATGTTCACGTGTTTCTTCTGTGTATCTTTGTCTGGAGGCTTCTTCTTTGCTGTTGGTAGTGGGCTGATGGTGGTTGTTGCGGTCTCGTCTGGAGTAGGGCCAAATCACGGCATAACCGCAGTGTGACCGCGGCGTGACCGTGGTGTGTTGTCCTGGCCCAACGATATCCGTGGGGTAGCATCTTCTGGCCAGGAACGAAGGGAGCGGGAGGAGGCGGGGAAACATTTTGGATGTTTCCTCCCTACCTATTAACTATGGGTGGGTAATGTATCTAAAACTCTATCTAAGTATCATACATCGAATTCTGACAGGACTACGAACTGCCGTAGGGTGTCGTCTTGGATCAGGGCCAAATTACGGCATTATCGCGGCGTGAGCGCGGTGTGACCGCGGCATGACCGTGGTGTGACTGCGTTGTGACCGCGACATGACCGTGGCGTGTTATCCCGATCCAGTGACATCCACGGGGTTGAATCTTCCAGCCAGGAACGAAGGGAGCGGGAGGAGGCAGGGAAATATTCCAGCCTTCGCCTCCCTCCCCATTAACTATGGGTGGCTAATGTATCTAAAACTCTATCTTGGTATCATACATCAAATTCCGATAGGACTACGAACTGTTTCCGGGTGTCTTTCTAGAGCAGGGCCTAATCACAGAATTAATGCCATGTGACCACGACTTGACCGCAGTGTGACCGTGGCTTGTTGTCCTGTTCTAGCGCCATCTGTGGGGCATCATCTTCTGGCCAGGAGCGAAGGGAGTGGGAGGAGGTGGAGAAATATTCCGGTCGTCGCCTCCCTCCCCATTAACTATGGGCCGGTAATGTATATAAAACTCTATCTAGGTATCATACATCAAATTCTGACAGGACTGCGAACTGCTACGGGGTGTCATCCTGGAGCAGCACCAAATCATGGCATTATCGCGGTGTGACCGCGGTGTGACTGTGGCATGAACGGGGTGTGACCGCGGCATGACTGTGGAGTGACTGTGACATGACCATCGCGTGTTGGCCCGGTCCAGCGACATCTGCAGGGCAACCTCTTCTGGCCAGGATTCCAAATAAATCCTATGCAGTTGTCCTTCACATTATAGAAACTGATCTTATGATATAAAAAACAGACTCTTGATTCGGGATTGTGGTATGATAAAGATATATATTTTATATTTGTTTTTTTAAAAGTGGTACTAGGTAGTTGAAAATACTGATTGAGAGTCAAATTATATAGGAGTATTACTTATCAATGGTATATGCATTTCTTTGAATTATAATAATAAAACTTTAGTCACCTTGAGAACACTAGAAATTGAGTATGTTTTAACATCTCAGGATGAAACACAAATCTTATGGGACAATTCATATATGTAAAAAATTAGATGTGCATCGAGGCCAGGAAAACACCCCAAACAGTGTTAAGATGAAGCTTGTGGTGGGGAGCACCATAAGCTTGATAGGTGTTAAACAATGACACCATTGGTTTTTTTTAAATATATAGGCTTGGGTAAACACCCAAAGGGGTGGCCAAGAGGCCAGGAAAACACCTGAAATGGGTTTCTCCATAAGATAAGGTCACAACGGACATGATAAAATGAATCAACTACTTAATATGTTATAACAAGGAATCGTCAGAAGGTTTTAGTGAGCACCACAATGACGCAACATCTAAAGGGAAACAAAACAACAGAAAATAATCATACACCCTAAACTATCATTGTGAGTTTTCACAGACATCGCACCTCCATTTGAGGGGTTTTATTATAAAAACATTACTTTATTTATCAAATGAAACAATTATATTAAAGAAAACTTATACAAGATATGCAATTCAAAATAATGAAGCATAATTAAGAAAGAATCTAAATTCAATTTAAAGCATTATTAAATTAAAGAGGCTACGAGAGGGACTCTACCTCAAGGTGGAACCAAGCCATACACTTTGGCTCTTGGAGCTTTCTAGCTAAAAGTTGTTGCTCCTCCACTAGGCATACTCACCTTCACACACATTCAAGGACTCCTATCCCCTATGTACACACCTACATGGCCATGAAAATGTGCATGAGGATCCTTGCACATATGCTTATATGCATAAACAAGTCTCTACTCATCTTCATATGCATTTATATATATACATGGGAACACCTATCCCCATACATGCATAATCACTGCCATGGGTGACTATACACGTAATAGGGGACCCACATACATATACTTACTTTCCTATGCACACACATGCGAGTCTCCCTTGACTTGGCGACTCGAAACCAACGAGTAGGGATCAACGCACTACACAAAGAAAACTAGGAACCTTAAAACACATGAAGGATGCTACATAACCAGTGAGAAACCAACCAATGTCATTAAAGCCTTACCTAGATTGGCAGCGGAGAACCAAATCCATCTGAACCAACACGAAGCGATCCAACACCCTACCGACAACATAATACGGAGTCAAAAACACTAAAGCCTCAAATACATGAGGTCTGAGACAAGTAGTAACCATATAATCTTACCTCGGATCAAAGCTAGTGGACTAAATCAATCTGAACTTTTTCTATCCCCCTTCACAGAATATAACTACCCTCTGTCCATAGAAAGCTGTCAAAGATCTAAGTGATAAATGTGATAAAGAAAATAAAATAAAAACTAAACTAAAACATACCTATCTCTTGTGACTATACATGTCACCACCCAACATATAAGAACCACTACGCCCCATGGGTCAAATCATGTTCCTAAAAGAAAAGGGGAAACAAATAAATGTTTTAAAATGATACTATCAAATAGTATATTCCAATTAATTAACAATTACTCTTCCTATTAATGGTATATAATCATTTTGGCCCGAGTTTCAACTTATTTTGGTTTTTTTCGACACAGGGGATGAGGTCTTATTATTCTTGGTTTTTATGATTATACTTGAGATATTTATTTAAAAATGATGCATGTATTTTGCATTATTATTTATGGTTTTAGTTCTTATCATGTTTCTATGGGTCTTGTACACATGAATAATTCTTGGATTGTAGGGTTCAATTGACATTTATGTGCTTTAATGTCATTGATTTCACTAACGATGAGAATTTAGATCAAGTAAAATATTCCTAAGAGGATTGGGCCTTGTAGTGATTGGTGTGGAAATTGTACATCTAGTGTTTGATGAGGAAATACTTATGAGGACGGATTGGAATCTTGGTAGGTTCTTAGAGTGGGATGGTCCCTTTGAGTATATAAAATGTATTATGAAATATTTTACTCCATTTAATGATTCAATAGTTCAAATAAAGAGATGAAGTATGAGATTCTAGTGTGGGTATTGGGTATTGTCTGACAGATTGGCATTATAATGCCAAGAGGCTTGGTGTGATTTAGCTTAGGATGGAACCTGTTTAGTGGGGTTGGGATATATTACATGATTTTGATGAGGTTCTTGACCAGATTATTGAGAATATAATGTAGATGGGTTCGACATGGTGTTCTTTTGTGACTAGGACAATAATAAGGTGAATAATCCTCTTTGGATTATTGGATGATGAGATGTGCACTAAGGCATCGGATAATCCTCAAGAGATGAGTCTATACTATGTGACTGAGAGGATTAACTAGGAAAGGTTTGATAGGATTGAGTGAGTGTCCAACCCATGCAAGGATGATACGATGTATGGAGACACTTGGAGACACTTGGGGGTTATTTATGCTATCTCATGGAGACACTTGGGGTAATTTTATGACTCCAACATACTCCAAAAATGTTCCCACAAAATGTTTTATAAAAACAATTCCATCTCGTGGAAGAACCCAAGGGTCCTCTAGCTTCCAATGTTTCCTCAAACTCACACCACATGGTATTACATTATAAAAGTGATCTACGTCAACTAGTCAGTATAGCATCAATACCCTCTATCCGTAGAAAGACGTAAAATACCTAAGTGGCCAATGCGATAAATAAAATAAAATAAAAAACTAAACAAAAATATACCTATATCCTATGACTATACATGTCACTGCCCAATATATAAGAACCACAACACCCCATGGGTCAAATCATGTTCCTTCAAGTAAGGGGGATACAATTCTATTTAATAATCTCTTCATTTTTCATTATTTTATTTATATAGAACATTGTTGGAAACACCATACAAGTACACTTATCCATTTAATATGCACCTATGCTACATTAGTTGAGTTGAAAATTGTGCATATAACCCTCTTCACTATGGAAAGAACCTCAAAGGGACCACAATCAGTGTTTAGTAGTTGATCATACTCTTGAACCTAGTTGGGCATCAGTCCATGAACCAGATAGTCTACTTGGTCATTAGGGTGTAAACCATTTAATTATACTATACTAAGAATAAAGGTGTTGGTATATTTTCTACCAGCAATGTGAATTTATCAATGCTTGAGTGCTAATCGACTTCAGTTCCAAAGTTAATGGAACCTTAACTATCCGTAGATGTCAAGGGGTGTCTCCCATGGGTGTCTTGTGGTGTGTAGTTTCTATCTATGATTTTAGTGGTGCTTCCGTATTGTGGGAAATGTGTATTGAATGTTTAGTTTAATAAATACATTGTTCAATTGGAAAATACACCCATAGTCAATAAAGATATACCCAATTTTGATAGAGAATACCATCCAAATAACCAAATCGGAAATCCGAGACCAACATTTTACTTTACCAATTCCAATTACATAACATATGTAGCACTAACTTATGTTTTATGAACCAATCAATTAAAGGGAAAGAAACTCCTCACAATAACCCATAAAATATTATATAGCATAACTCACCTCCAATTAACCCACATCATTGCACATCTTAATAACGATACAGCCACATCACATATATATCATGATTAACAAACAAAATCCAACACAATATAAAGTCTAATAGGAGTCTATAGAGGAAAATATGAGGTTTATAAAAAATCATGAACTTTTTATTGAATGCACTATTCGAATGAATGGAATACAACCTATGAATCTAACCCTACATTTTTGGAAGAATCTATTTTTAAAAAATTCACAATTTACCCAATAATTCACCACACTATGAGTTGGTTACTACCCAAAACTCTAGAAAATGCATGATTAATATGAATGGTTATCCTAACTATTAACCTTACAATGCATTCCTTATTGCCTCATTTTTTAAAAAAGAAGACTAATTCTTACCTGGAAGTACCGATCAAGAACCCTAGAGGGAGGAGAGGGAGTCGAGAGGGGGGGACGTCCCACGGGGTGTTCAGTAATGGGGGGTCTCACGCGTGACTGGAGAGGGAGCTAGGGGATGTCGGAGGAGGAGATTGAGCTAAGAGTGGAGGGGGGATGTCACCAGGTGAGGGAGATGAGGGGGGAACGTCTCTGGGAGTTGAGAGGGGAGGGGGACATCGTTATCAGAGAAGGAGCCGGGAGGGGAAGGGGAACATTGTCGGAGGAGAGGGAGGGGGCTGGGAGGCGGAGGCGGAGACAGGGAGGTCAAGGTGGAGGCGGAGGCCAAGAGGAGGTTTAGGTCGGGGAGGGGAGGATTGGGTTAGGAGGCAGAGGTAGGTTTCACATGGGGATGACATGTCAGGAGGGAGCCCTAAATTGGGTATTTTTTCCCAATGGTTAATAAAAAACTGTAATTAATAGTTTTATTTCCCAACAGTTTTGTTAAACCATTGGGAAAACCCAAAATATAATAGCCTATGTCAATGGTTTACTAGAACCATTGGTATAGGTTCTTTTTTCTAGTGGTTTTTCTAAAACGTTGGGAAAAAAGTGTTGGTATAGGTTGGATTTCCACTAGTGCATGGATAGTGTGAGGTAATGATGCCTTATGGGTGATAGTTAACTGACTCATAAAGTTTTCACGCATCCTTTTAATTTGGGGGTAGAGTTCAGTGGAGAGTTTTGGGAAGATGTACATTATTGATATTGTTCGACTTCATGGGGTTCCCTTGACTATTTTCTCTGATCATGATGTGTGGTTAATGTCACAATTATGTAGAGAACTACAAGAGGAATTCAGGTCCCAGATGAGATTGAGTACAACCTTATATTCCTAAAAAGATGGGAATATTGAACGTGTTATCTATTTTATGGAGGATATATTGAAGGATTTCATGTTAGACTTTGGATGATGATTGGAGGATCACTTTTCCTTGGTAGAGTTTGCATAGAATAACATCTATCACTCTACTATCGATATTAAAACTTTTGAGTCCCTATATGGGATACCCTTAATGTCACCCTTGTACTAGACAGAGATCAGAAATATATATCTTGTTTTCCCATAGATAATGCAGGTGATGATGGAGAAGGACCAGGTCATCCATGAGTGAATGAGAGCAACTGAGAGTAGGCATAAATCTTATATAGATCAATATCATAGGGCCTTGGAGTTCGAGTAGGGAGACCAAATTTTTTTGAGAGTCTACCCACAAGGAGGATTCTATAGATTTGGTTATATAGGTAATCCATCAATAAGGTTCATTTGGATGTTCAAAATCTGGTAGAGGGTTGGTGAGGATTCATACTGGTTTGACTTACCCCCATAGTTTGAGTGGGTTCACGATGTCTTCCATGTGTCATACATGAGGAAATGTTGGATTGACCCTCTGAATGTAATTGACTAGGGATATCTAGATATAGAGAATGAAACCACTTTTTCAAATATCTTAGTGGTGATTAAGGATCGACAATAGAGGACCCTATGTGGATAGACCATTCCCCTAGTTCGTGTGTTGTGGCAGCATGAGAGCTTGTAGGAGAGATCTTGGGAGTGGGAGAGCTAGACACGGGCACAATATCCTGAGTTTTTTGTTTAGTGTATGATTTTTAGTGATGAAAATATTAAATGATGGAATGATGAAGAAACCCTATTTGGTTTTATTGTTAGTCTTTGGAAAAAATTTAGATATATTTTTCAAGGTAGGTGTTGAGATGACATGGAATTTTGAGGCATGGTGTTCCCGAAATTAATTTTATAAAAAATATTAAATATATTAATATTACATGTGTGCATTTTATAAAAGAAAATGGTATAAATATTAAATGGAATCCAGGATATAAAATATAATCCAATGGTTGAGTCCGGAATGCGTTGTTTACCCTAGGTGTGACCAAAAATAGGTTGGCGTGGGACGTCCAAATAAAATCAGTCCATGGAAGGTGTGTTTAGTTAGATTAATAAATAATTTTATTTTTTTAATTAAATGACCTAAAAATAAATCCCTTTAAATATTCCATTATGGAATGATCTCTAATATTATCTGCATAACCCTGAGATCACTGAGAGGAGTTATTCCACAATATAGTTGGGGAATCAGAATCATATGATGACGAACCTATAGATCTAGGAAGATCGAAGCATAGTGAATGCAACGACTCCTCTTCCTGGTTGGATAGAACATTATTCATCAAATAATGATCCAATTTATAGGTAGGACTTATAAAGTTTTGGATTCTTCTCCAATTTATAAAATAGATTGTTCATGATCACTTTAATTTTTTTATCCACACAAATTAAGCCTTTTCCTATGCCTGTGTAATAGATTTAAATTGATTAATCAGTTTTTCTCACCCTAGGTTTCCCCATTTTTTTAATTGTCCATGAATTATTTTCCAATGATCCTTGAACCTCTCTTCTTGTGAATTTATTCAAATCATTCTTCATTTTCTCCTCTTATTAACCACTGGGGTCTCGGTTTGACATTGACAGGAGGGGAACACTACAAAACAATGATATGATGAGAGGGGATTATTCTTTTTTTTATTTTAGAATGGGTTATAACCCCAAATAAACACATTTACTATGTTTATAAAGAACCCCCGCTAATGTACTCACCTAATATTTTTAGAGGTAGTTTTGGAAGAACTGTCGGTAAAGTAAGAGGAAAATTAACAAAAATTAGATTATAGGGGGTTAAACCCCCCATCGAATTAAATCATGGAATATTAGATTATAGGTAGTTTTAACCCCCTATAATCTATTTCTTATAATAAAAGCGGTTGAAAATCTACACAATTCGAATAATAAGTTACATGTTAGATGGAGTTTCTAGAATTACCTATATTTAAGGATAAATTAGAGGGGGTTTTAACCTCCTCTAATAGAGAAAAGAGTATAGGCGGTTAAATGCCTCTAGTTTTTAAAAACCTTCTGAGCACCACCCAACCCCTCTCCTATTCCACTTACCACCCCTTCCCTCCTATTCTACACCCCAACCCCTCATCTCATCATCGTCCTCCCTTACATATTCACCGAACTGCCTCCCTCCCCTCAATACCATTCCTGTGTGATGTGTCGCACCCCACCTTCCTGCAATTATCTATTTGTGTAAAATTTAAACCCGATTGGGATTCGAACAGATGATCACCATGATAAACATCCAGCTACTTTTCCACTATCGAAAGTCGATTTTTTTATATTATTTAGCATTAATATATTTAAATATATTATCATGGTGATTCAAAAATATATTATTTGAATAAATATTTAAGCAGATATAAATATTTATACGTGATATATTTTGTTTATAATAATATATATATATATGTGTGTGTGTGTGTGTGTGTGTCTAATATATATCTAATGTATTTGAGTTTAATATATGATGTATATATTTGTCTATAATATATATAAAACATTAGATACAAAACTATTAGATAATAAATAATATATGTGTGTATAATATATATATATATATATTATCTGTGTATATAATATATATATATATAATTATATTTATATAAATAAATATATATAATTATACATATATTTGTAAATACATTAATATTTTTGTGTGTGTGTATTTATATATTTATATAGTATTTGTAGATATAATATAAGTATAACATATATATTTATATAGTCATTTTTATATATTTGTATATATGTATGTGTATCTGTAACAATAATAATATTAATTATAATAAAAATTATTATTAAACCTATTTTTTAAACTATAAAAATATATGTTGGTTTTATAAATACCATACATTTGAATATTTTTTGATTTATATTATATATAAATTATATTAAATACTTTTATATTATATATTTATGTATGTGATTATATACATTTATATTATATCATATATATACTCACCAAACTAAAAAAATTCATATAATTGGAAATATATAATATAATTGAATGATACATGTATTTACTAAATTAATTTATATTTAATATGGTATACTATAATATATATAAAATAATATATATATATATATATATAAATTTACATATCATTAAATATTTATAATATAATATATATAGTATAATTATATAATATATATATATATGAATATGTATATTTAATTTTTTATATATTATATATATTTGTATACATAATATAATATATATGTATTTATACAAAAATATACAATAAAAACGTATTTAATAAAATATATGTATAGTATAAATCATTATATAAATGTATAGTATTTATAAAACCATATATAAGTTTTTTTTAAAATTTGAATAAATATATTTATAATTTCATTTATATTATGTATACCAATATTTATATATGTATACATTTTTTATTTAATGTATTTAAATAAGGTCCTTATATATATGTTTTTTTATAATGTATTTAAATACATTTATATAATGTGTTTATATAATATATATGTGTTTATAATGTATGTATATACATTTATATAATGTGTTAAGGTAATATATATATATACACACACATGCACACACAAACATATATATTATAAAATTTTAATTTATATGACATTTATTTTAAAATAATAAATAAAAATTTTGAGGGGGTTTGAAACACCCTCTAATCAATGGGATTAATAGCAGTTCATGACCCCCATCAAATATATTGAATTAGAGGGGGTTCAAAACACCCACTAATATCTTAAATTAGAAAGGTTCTCAAAGCCTCCTCTAATCTAAGGGATTAGCAGTGGTTCATGAACCCCCTATAATATCATAAATAAGAGGGGGTTATGATCCTCCACTATTTCCGTTTAAAAATACTAATATATATATATATGTTTCCAAATGAATATTATATATATATCTCCTCTAAAATATAAAAAAAATATAAAGCACTACTAACTATTAAATTAGCTACGGTTTTGACATAACCACCACTATAATAAAACCAAATACTAAAAACATAGTCCTAAAAAAATTTAGGGGGCTGTGAACTCCTTATAAATTTGATGATTAGAGTGAGTTGTGAATAACCCCCTCTAAAAAACCACCTCTAGTATCCCATTTTATTTTGTAGTTACAGAGATTGATTAGACCCCCAGATTCTTGGAAGAATCAAATGTGAGGAAAGTATTATCAAATCAAGGATTCATTCAAAGGTTTTTTGGGATATGAGATATGTTCCATGTTAATATGGAATTAATATGGTAGCATGTAAGAAGAACCACATGCGACTGGGGGAAAACGAGTTCCATGTGGGAGGATCGAAACACTGATTTTTGACCACCAGAGGGCCATAATTATTTCCTAGAGGTGAATAACAATAGAAATGGGTGGTCGTTCGATGTATTTCATGGAAGTGGAGTTAGATCAGAGATTTATGACACAGATATAAGTTTCAATGAAAAAATCGAACACATACCATGCAGTTCAATGAATACATGTCCTTTAGTCAGGTTTCTTTAGTGGCTTGGGTTTCTTTGGGAGTTAAATAAGACACACCATATAGAGGGAACACATGACATATAATCCTAACTGATCAAATCAGTGTGTATAAAGAGTACATACATATGAGCCCATGTGTCCTTGCACACCATGTATAGAGGGAGGCACACTGTTTACTTCTAAAAGTACAAATTCATGAGCATGTGGCACATACTGAGTGTTGATCTAGACCCTAAAACACTTTTTACTAGAGTACACTAACATGGGAAGACTTACAGAAACACAATGAGGAGCACAGGAAAGACCCTTGGTGGATTATGCATGTTGTGAAGTCCTCCAACATTCCATGAAATGCAACATGTTTAGTGATCCATGTTCTAGGAGGTACGTGGCTAGGTGGTAGAGCGAGACCACATACCCTATGGGTCCCCTTACATACAGTGTACCCCTTCTTCCATTTTGGGGAAACATTAACATCTTGTGTCTCCTTCATTTAGACTTGGATTTTGTCTCATGAGTATCCTAACCTAATCATTTTATCATGTAGAACACAATGGTGGCCATCATAGTGTCTTTTGAGATATGATACATGATTTTACGAGTTTATATATTCTTAAGTGATTCTCAATGATAATAGTGATTGAGAAGGATCACTAGATGCCTTTATAGTGACACCCTCATATTGGGATAGGGATGTGTCCTTTACCTTTCTTAGAGTGGAAACCTCTTATTGGGTAGGGCACTGATCCTCAATCTACCTTTAGAGTGGATCCCTCCTACTGGTTTAGGGAATGGGTCCTCTATCTATCTACTAGAGTGGAACCCTCCTACTGGGACATGGCATGGGCCCTCTATTGACTATTGAGTGGAAACCTCCTTCTAGGACATGGTGTGGGTCCTCTAGATATCTACTGAGTGGTACACCCATATGGAATTAGGGAGTGAGTCCTCTATCTACTGATTGGTAATCCTCTATAGAATTATGTTGTGGGTCCTCTATCAATCGAGTGGTACCCCTTATGGAATTAGTTTCTGGGTTTTATATCTACTGAGTGGTACCCCCATATGATATTAGGGTATGGGTCCCTTATCTACTGAGTGGTACCCCCTGATATACTGGGGAATGGTTTATATATCCACTGAATGTAATCTTATGACATTAGGGTGCCTGTCCTCTATCTACTGAGTGGTAACCCCATAATGTTCTGGGGTACATGTCCTCTATCAAATGAGTGGTACCCCACTATGAAATTAGGGTGCATGTTTTTTATATGAGGAGTGGTACCCTCATAAGGCATTATAGTATGGGTCCTCTATATATTAAGTGGTACCCTCCCCTCATGGAATTTGGGTGTGGTTTCTCTATCTACCAAGTGGTACCCCATATGGAATTAGGGTGTGGGTCCTCTATCTACTGAGTGGTACCCTCGCTATGGTATTAGGGTGCATGTCATCTATATTTGAGTGGTACCCTCTGATGTACTAGGGTGAAGGTCCTCTACCCATTGAGTTATACCCTCTATTAGATAGGGTGCACATCCTCTTTATACTGAGTGGAACCCCCTAATACACTGGGGTACAATTCCTTTGATTGGGGATTATTCCCCCTAGACAGTGCAGAATAATGTAATGTTTTGGCCCCTCTAGATAGTTACTTCTAAGGATAGAAACATGAGATTCTAGGAATTGATGATGAATTTTTGGAATTGATGAAACTTATTCTAGGTCTGGGCTGTGAGATGGAGATGTCATTTCTCTATCATGTTGGATTCATTGGATTCATCATTTATATATCTATATCTATATAATTGGATGTTGTAACTCTCTTTGTTTGGGATGTGTTGTTTATTGTTTATTCCTATCATGTCTCTCAATACTCCCCCCTTCAGATTTGGGGAAGGCCTGAGAGGTATTTATATACTCACGACTACATGGGATTGTCCATCACATGTCGTGTCTTATATAGATGAAAAAAGGTCAACGATGAAAACCAAGGAACTTATGGTCACCTGGTGTATTTTACTATGTACGGTGGTTGGATCATGGATATTCAAGGATGGGATCTCTCAACATTTAATTTTCTAGTTTTTTAGGGTTGTGACATCTTTCTTGTTGTGTGTATATTTTTTCTCTTTTACTCATCAGTTTACACTATTGTACTCTTGTATTTCTTATTGTTTTTTCATGCATGGTTTATACATTGGATGTTTCATCTTTTCATTTGATTCCTTTTCACTTATACATAGGGAAGGGTGGGTGATTGAATTTAGGTACATTAGGCCAAGGTATCCCATATTAGTTATTCCTTTCATTTCCTTTCACCACCCCCTAGTCTATAGATGTGGTCTTGGGGTAGTTGCATCTTGATCTTTATTGGGTTGGGCCATGAAATAATTTTCATACACCTTACCAGTAATAGTTATCACATGAGATTTCCATTTTTATGGTATTAAGAAGTTTATGACATCGATCATCATCATTAACCTTCATATTGGTAACGGTTTAGCATAATTCCCATACTCCTTGCATTAGAAACATAGGATTATGGGTCGTGTATTCTATGGGGATATCCTCCATCATTGTCTAACTTCTTCCTATCACTTTGACATTATATTTCCTGATATCATTCTTTTCTTCACTTAATGAAATTAGTAGTACCCTTAAGACATTTTCCTTAATGTCCCATTCCTCACAATGAGAAAAATATAAGTATCATCTTCTTCCATCCATGGTTTTTATTATTTTAATTTTCTTTTAAATTCAATAATTATTTTCTTTTCAAAACCATGAGATTCATGGTTAACTACAATCTTGATTTATACCTTTTTAGCACATCCAACAATTTATTTATAGCTTTTGAATCCCCATATGGATAAATCCTTAAGGATACATGGTTTTCAGAAACCGAATAATCGATCGATCATAATTATTTGTTCAATGATAACATCAGAATCATATTGTTGGCATCAAAAAATGAATCCTACTAATTCCATGGTTTCAACGTCGCGATCGGGGAAAACGGCCTACCAGAAGGGTCGAAAATGGGCCTCTAAGCCCTATCAAAAGGGCCCTTTATGAAACACTCCACGAGGCGAGCACATTTCCTTGTGTATGCCTTCACAAGGGGATCTACGATGCCCCATCCTAGTGTAAGTCCGACACCGACTAAGGACCCTCTGTGGTGTTAGTCCCCTCCACAGCCCACTCTGTGGTGACCATATCGACGAACCTCCACAAGGTTCCACACCCCTCTGTGAAGCCGACACAAGCTACCAAAGTGATTCCTTTCCAAGGCATCACCCATCTCTGCTGCAAATTCTACGCCCCACCGACCGTGGTGGCCTATTAATAGAAGGCACACCCTCCTCTTCCAAACCACCGTTACTCTGCCCTTTCCACTTCTATGTTCCTGTTTTACATAGACCTTTGTGAAACCCTAAAATGAATCACCAAAGGCACTGGGCCTCTTTGATCCATACCCCTTTGCATTGTTTTCGGCCTCTACCTATGGTGGAGATGCCCTTTGTGAATTCATGTTCACTTTACAGAGGAAGGGACCCCTTCGGGGTTCATGAGGTTTTTCCAAGTGTAGAGCCTTCATGAAATTCTCTCCAAAAAAAGAGGTATTCGCTAGGATAAAGCGCTACTCCCATAAAGGATTATCTTCATAAAGCCTTGGAATTTTTTGAAGACCCCCTCTTCACGAAGCCTCTTGCCTTCATGAGTCCCCTTGTCTTTGTGAAGCCCCTTCTATATGGGTAGTCCTTTCCCTTTGTGAGGGCCATCCTCTTCGTGAAGCCCATCCTCTTCATGAAGCTTCTCTTTCTAAGACTGAATTCTTTATACACCCCTTTATCGTTCGACCCTATAGATTTGTACGAAGTGATTTCAAGGTCCCTTGGGTGGTGCATCATGTTTCAATGCTTAGCCTCATGCTTCCTTTCATAGGCATGCTAATGGCTATTGCTTCTTCACATACCTATGCTAACAAGTGACCCTCAATGGATCACTCCGAAGCACCACCTCATCACAGTATTACTGATGCCTTTTATTCCCCAAGGGTGGGTGGGTATGATTCATATAAATCCTAGGGGTTCAAAGTGAACCTGACTCATCCGAGCTGCAGGACGTTAAACTAACAAGCACCATCATCCTCAGCACATGATGTTAAATTGTGGCCTCACCCCATGAATTATACACAGGGTTTCCCACCTCAGACATTCTCCACGCTCGCTCGTCTCTATGGGAGTGATGTCTTACTCATATTGAATGAGATCATCTTTGTTGGAATGGTGTATGTCCATGGGGAATGGAAACCATCTCAGGGTAATCCCCTAACCTTTCTTGCGGGAGGTAGCATCCTTGCACCTTTTCTATTCTTTCATTCTAGTGACTAGAGAAGAGATAGGCACCAGGACCTTCGTTACCTCATCCCTCACCCTATGTACTTTGTCTACATAGGGACTCTATCCTAGAGTAAGTCCCAATATCCATATCCCTAGGCGGCTAACCAAGTATAAGCTCATGTTTCCTCTTTGGGCTGCTAGCCATGTGTAAGCCCTGCTCTACTTCCTACATACACACCTTTCGTGATGTGATCATCATGTCTTTGCTACCCCTTGTCTCTCACACCGATCATGACTCACACGAGCTTCGAGTAAGAATTGACCATGGAATCCTACATGGGACACCTTAGCATGTAAGTCCCAATCCCAATCTGAACTACGTGGACTTTGATCCTTGCCCCTATCTGAGAAAGGTACGTAGGAAGCCTCCATGATGTTCAAGCACAACACCCATTAGTCTCAAACACTTCACGTCGGTCCACCTTCATCCTACATGACGTTAAACTATATCCATAATTCTAAACTATGTGGACTTTGATCATTGCATTTTCCAAGAAAGGTATGTAGGAGGCCTCCCTGAGGTTCAATCCCAACACCTACTTGTCCCAACCACCTTCACATCGGTACAAATTCATCTCGCATGACATTAAAATGTATTACCCTACAAACTATGTGGAACTTTATCCTTGCATATTACAAGAATGGTTTGTAGGAATCCTCCCTAAGGTGCAAGCCCATAATCCATCGGTCTCAACCACTTAATATCGGTTCAACATCATCCTGCATGACGTTAAACATTATTCACCCTTCCAAACTATGCGGACTTTGATCCTTGATTTTTCCAAGAATGGTATGCAAGAAGCCTCCCTAAGGTTCAAGCCTATCATTCATCATTCCAAACCACTTCACGTCAGTTCACCCCATCCTGCATGACGTTAAACTATATGCCACTTTTTGTCCCACATGACACTAAACAATACTTATTCAAACTACGTGGGGTTTGATCCCTGTCTCCTAGATAAGGTATGTAGGAAGCCTCCTGTAGGTTTAACCACAAACACCATCATGCCCCTAAAAAATACATGGGATTTGATCCCTATCTCCTAGACAGGGTATATAGGAAGCCTCCAAAAGGTTCAACCCCAAACCCCATTATGGACCCTTCTAATTGTGTGGTCTTTGATCCCTGTCTCATAGATAGGGTATGTAGGAAGCCTCCCTGAGGTTTAAACCCAAACACCATCATCCCCTTTAGAAATATGTGGGATTTTATCCCTTTCTCCTAGACTGGGTATGTAGGATGCCTCCATTAGGTTCAACCCCAACCAGTGGTAATCCATTGGAACCCCAACTAGCTGTAAGCTGTTGGAAACCCCAACCAGTGTTAAGCTGTTGGAATCTCAAATAGTGGTAAGATGTTGGAACCCCAACAAACATTAAGTCATTGGAACCATAACTAGAGGAAAGTCATTATGGTCTGAAATCAATGGTAAGTCGTTTTAGTCCCCTTTTTTTGGACCGACATCTCTGGTCTTCCCCATGGGCGTCAGAACAACCCGGGCTTCTAACCACGCGTATTCCCCAACATATCATCGGGTCACCGTCCTATGAGTACACCCTGATTCTTTTTACTAACCCTAAACTACGTGGAATTTGATTCCCTACCATGGGGATGCGTAGGAAGCCTCCATGAGGTTCAAGCCCATCACTCTCATCTCACCGTGTTCTCTCCCTTGACCCCCTATGTTCCGGGAAGGTCATGCCCCAACCCGGAGGTTCCACTTCCTCCAACTCCCATACAAGAATACATTATCATGGGATATCTACTTATGTGTTCCATTTACCCATTTATCTATGTAGACATTGATCCCCTATCACAGGGATACATATGAAGTCTCTTTGAGGCTCAAGCCCGATATCACCGTTATCCTCGCATCGGTTCCGTCTCATTCACTTGTCACAACTTTAACATCCCCAGTAAATAAAGAATAAGACATATTTCATATTTATTAATATTTTTGAATTAAATATTAATTTTACTTTAAAGGGGTTTTTATGTTTGATAGCGTACCCGATACGCAACAACGAGTTTCTTTGAAATCTTACGTTGCACACTAATAATATAATATTATTTTAAATGGTAGTTAACTCCTAGCCATTGTATTGGTAGGAATGAACAAAACTAACTATAATATGATTATACATGTTTTTTAAATGTATTTACATTTATCCAATAAAAAAGTTAGAGGCTTAAAATGTGAATGAATCTAATTTTAAGCATAATTTACATTAAAAGGTCGATTTTCCGCCTTTTAATGGAGAACCATATTTAAATATAGTTTTGGTCACTTTAATACTTTCTAATTGAAAAAATAAATTCCTTATTTATAATGGGGACATAAAAATTTACTTTGTGTAAATTTCTGGAATTTTTCCGATAAAGTTCATTTTTTTAATTAATAGTGAAAACATTGTATTTTAATTCAAAATTTTGTTTTAATATAATTTACTTATATGGTTATATTATCATTATAATTGGTTTTAAAGTTTAATTATAATATATATTTACCATTTAATCCAATTTAGGTCATTGGAATTGATTTCACTTTGAAATTGGACATAAACAAGTATCAATCTTTTGAAAGCTATTCTTTCTTAAAAACATGCTATTAGTTTTGATAATGAGAATTAATTTTAAATTAATTAATGAAACTTTTATGTTTAGAATTTGGTAAAATAGACATAATTTTTGAATTCGGAATATTAAATATAGCTTAGGCTGAATTTTTGGTATTTTTCTGAAAAACTTCAATTTTTGATGAATAGTGAAACCACTTAGTAGTAGTTAAAAAACTGACTTTTTCATTTAAATGAAATTTTACCACTTCTTTGAATTGAATTTCAAAAATACTACATACATGGTTGTTATTAGTAAGTAAAATGAGGTTCAATAAGATGAAAATAATTTTTGGTGAATAGTAACTTTTGATGTTTATTTACCACGGTTAAAGGTAAATAAGTTAATTCAAGGTAAAAAGAATATTATAATAATTAAAAATTACCATATCACCTATCCAAACTTTATTTGTTGAGTAATTTACGACCATGATCATCTTTGGGTCGATTTTGGGACCCAATTGAGCCACTTGGGAGTGATAATGTCAATTTAGATTAATTAACTTAAAGTAAAGGCAAAAATGACAAAAAAAAATCATTTAGTAAATTAATTTTTACAAAGGGTTATATAAATTATATTTTAGACTATAAATATTCATTGAAAATCTAAAAAGATTTCCTACATCATGGAAATTGTTTTATAATTTTTAGACATCACATTAATTAAATTATTTATGACACAATAATGATGTATTATTTACCTCATTAATAAAAGATTTAAGTAAATAAGACTATAAATATGAAAATAACATCCAAAACCAATCCAATTATTGTTGGATGATTTTATTTCGACCATGAGTCATCTTATCTTTGACTCTAATGATTTTTTTACCTTTTGAAACCGAATATATGTTTATAATAAAATAATATTTTCACACTTTCCTAAAGAGCCCCTCCCCCTTGTAAAAAGCCCTCACTTCTAACCAATTCCTCACACCTCTCATGCCTTTAGGCCCGTCCAAAATCATCCCAATTAAGCTCCTTAAATCCCTCTATTTCACCTAGAAGCCTTACCTTAGGCATAAGGAACTTCAAGAAGTCCTTTGGGTCAAACCAAAGGGAGTTACCCAAATTAAAGGTAACAGTTTCTCTTAACTTCTATTCTTTTATTTTACTTCTCCAACCCCTAAACTCTTTTTATACCTTTATTTTATAAAAACACCAGTATACTCAATATAATAGGATGTTTTCATGATAATTATTAGAACTACACTTACACACACCTCCATTTAATGGGTGAAGAACATAATGTTTCTATGGATGGAAAACTAACGCCTCATGAAATGATGATTGTTCGATTATCTCCTACCGCCTCTCATGGTGGCCATTAAGATGGAAATATATTTATATATGATATATATTATATTTATGTTTTATTTATGCTTATGTATTTTTTTATATCATACCTTTATGGTTTCTATTATGTGTAAACGCAATAATTTCATTTGCAGAAGTGCGGACTACCGCCCCCTCAAAGTGATATGACTCGTTAATGCCATATGTGGGATGTATAAAGGATGGAGTTAATGATATTATATATGATAATATATATTAAATTATACTGGAATTTTAATATACCTATGTATCATTATGTTTTAATTCCATTAAAATAAGAAATAGAAATGAAAGTAGCGTTCATGCGTACGTACGGCTTACCGTCTCCATGAACGGTGCATTTCATTTCTTGCCTCCAAATAACATGTAATGTTATATATATATATATATATATACTGGATATATATGATATATATGATATCTAAATAATGAATTTCATTTTGGATATAATGGACTATTGACCACATAGACAACTTGTAAATATAAAGTGTTCATTTTTGACTCACGTACCAAATATTGACAAAATGAATGTTATTAACTTAAATGATTAAATAATGTTTATAACATGGTAATAAGTGATATAAAAGGAATTATAAAATTAAAAAAGGTTCTTAAGAAAGTATAAATTAACTTTAGTTTATTATTTGTAATATTAAAGAATGATCAAGTCAAGTCGGACATGTGGTAAGAGAATTCGTCTCAATATCCTTTCATTGAGGAAAATTTAGTTTTATACACAACATTATTTTATATGGTGTATAAACCCCTTTGAATTTTCATTTCATGCAAAGGGAATCTTCTTATATGAAACGTTTTACTAAACCTCAAAAAGGAATGTTTTTTTACGTAAGCGGTGACAACGACCTTTCCGCCGTCGTGAGTATTATTTGATCTTTGGCTTCCTTAACAAGAAAAAATGTTTTTAAAAGGAAAAATAAATACCATATACAATTTTTACGTATTTTGGTATTGAAAATGATTTTGAGAATGGATTTATTATTTAAATATCATGAAATGATATTTTGTTATTGCAATGTGGAAATTTTATCTTTCCTTTCTGCTTATGTTATGTGTTATGATCATGTTATGGTTCTTGGGCATTATTTACGTATACAGGTGGTTACATGATAAAAATAGGGTGGGTGAGCCCAATATAGCTCTCCAATGCATTGGGTAACGTGATAGAGGTAAACATGAATGTTTCCCCTATGAGATTTAGGGAATATATTGTGATGGGTATTCCAAAGTAACTCCCTATGTAGCTATGATAGCTACATTGTAGGTATGTTATGGATGCCACAAGATACCTTTATGATTTATGATTTCTATGTGTTATTCATAAATCTTATGTTTTCATGAGGTATGTAATAGAGTTTATGTTTTGTATTTATTAATGATCAAATGTTTTATTTCATTGTTTTATAACCCTTACTGAGCTTTTTATGCTCAAGCCAAGTTTTGAAATGTTTTCACAGGACTTAAAGATGAATATGGTCAAGGATGGGATTAAGGAAAAGTCATGCTTCTTAAAACCTGGAATTAGACATGACTCTTTTTTTCTAGAGTTTTTATTTTATGAGAAAAAGGAAACTTTGTAGAAGTGTATACTTTGTAATCTATTGAGATGTAATGGTTATGTCCTAATTCTATAAAACTATAAACCTGAAAAGATAATCAATGTGAATTATTCATTTATTTCAATATTATGTAATGTTTTACGTCCAAGTCCTTATAAAAACCATCCATATCCATCCAGATTGTTACTCGGGCTGCCACATCCTAGTGAAATCATGTCACCCCCTTTAATAGCCCATAGCAGCACTTGGGTCGCGAACCATGTGTAAACCCCAACATGTCTCCATGTCATTATCCTTTGTTCACACCCCGACTCATCACTCCTTCGAACTACGCTTGATTTGATCCCTATCTCCTGAAACAAGGTACATAGGAAACCTCCCTGAGGTTCAATCCCAGCTAATGGCCAACCCTAGAATCCCCTTTATAGGGACCCATGAATCCTCAGATCCATCTTCATTAGATGTTTTGATCCGCCTATCTAGTAGGACTCTTAGGCGATCCCTCCTGGGGCTGCACTCATCTGATCCACTCATATCAGTGTTCTGATCAGTCTGATCCTTCTCAGCTAGATGTTAACTCATGGAATACCTAGTGTTAACATTTAAATATGAGTAAAACCTCAGGGACATGCCTATGGAATATAATTCCCCACACCCGACGTGGGATGCATCATGCTTCTTCACCCTCGAGAAGACCTATCTTAAGGGGAAGAAACCAAGACTAACCAGTGTTCCAAAATCAAGACACGCCTGTGATTTCAAATGTGAGTACTCCCCCAACTGAAGGTTGCTTTCTTATCTTGAACCCTTGGAATATCCATATAGGAGAAATGTAATTAATCGACTTCCAAAAAGATATCACATCGGGAAGGAGATTCACGAACAACGTCTTAATCTTTAAGGGAGATCCTGACTAGGTGATGAGTTCTTAGGAGTAATCTAGGGAAGTAGGAGCCGACCTCCCATCATCCAGTTTTGTTCAAGGAGAAAACATCCCAGAACAAGCGACATATGCCACTTGCCTTTGGAATGTGGGAATGCAAAGTAAAAAATAGTGCATTCTCAACAGATGGATGCACACCCCGAAAAAAGCATCAGAAACAGAAATGGTGAACCCGATTTGAATATATTCTCCTCAATTTGGATATTAGTAGTGTTTGAGACATCAATGGATTATGATGTCACCAAATCCATGTATCTTGAGCCAAGTACCACAAAGATAATAGTGGGATTGGTGTGAAACTCACCAAAAATTGTGGCAGTGGAATGTTGGACATCCCAGTCAATGACGTTGTTAGCATGGATCCTTCTTTCCAACTTTTGGGAAAAAATCCCTCAAGGTATCATTGAAGCATTTTTGAGGTGATTGTGTTTGTTGACAAAGTAGACATCTGAGTGGTGATTTGTTGACAAAGAGAATTTCATGATGGAATGTCGAGTTCAAGAGCTGAGGTTAATGATACATGTTTGATTCAAGAACGTCGACAAGAGGAACAGATGATCTGGAGGTGGTACAAAAGAACAGATACAAGGTGGCGCCATTTTCCAGTGTTTGCCAAATTTTTGGGCCTGAAAATCATCAAATGAAGAAAAGTGGTTTTTGGAAAAGGGACTTGCGCGCCATGTACTTGAAGGCTTGGAAACTTGCGCGCCATATGTTTTTCATGATCAGATCATCAAAATGTGGCAAATAGACAAGTGTCGTGCAAGTATTGGTGGTTTCGCGCAAGTGACTTGCGCGCCGTGAAAGAGACTTGCGTACCGATGCCTTGGAATCTTGAGAACTTGTAAACCTGTGTTTTTTCAAGATTAGAAGATCAAAATATGGCAAAGGAAATATTTTCACGCAAGTGACTTGCAGAACAAGAGATCTGCGCACCGAGACTTGTGCGCTGAGGTGAGAGTTGCACACCATCGTGCAGGGGTGACCAAATATCTATAAATACTGGACCACCCCTCCTCATTCTTGACAGGAGTTCAATACGTTGAGAAATCAGAGCACCTGTCACACAGGTGTGGTGGTTGCGCAAGTGGTGGTGTGTCACGCAAGTGGGACTTGCGTGCCATATTTGAAGAAGGGCAATTATTGGCAGTTTCACGCCAATGTTAGTTTGGGCGTAAAAGGAAGTGAGTCGCGCAAGTTTGGAGTTGAGGAATCTTGTGTCGCGCAAGTGTGTGAGGTGGAATTGCACGCCGTTTGTGACTTTCACGCCGATACTTGCGCACCGAGTTAGACTTGCGCGCCAAGTAAGGTTTATTTCGGGCAGTGATTTTTGGGCTGTGTGGAAGCTGGAAGATTGCCCGATACCTTCAATGCAAAGATAAATTCATCTACGGGTGAAGGTTGTGCTTCAACAAAGAATCTACATACAAGAGAGTATGTATTCATTTGTGATAATGAAGAGACCTATATGTCTATAAACTGTGAGTGGATCCTTTCTAGAGTAGTGAGAAAAGGAAGAGGAAGAAGGTGATCCTCTCCACCGCAGTGAGCCAGAGAGAGAGAAACAGGGAGTGAACCTTGGGAAAGCAGTGAGCTCACCCTAAACATTGTAAAGGCAGTGAGCCTGGTAATATGTGTGATCGATCCCGAACCTTGTAAATGTAGTGAGCCTGGGCATAGAAGTGATCTTGCCTGAACCTTGTAATCCATGTCTAGTGAAGAATAGTGGAACTTGGTACGACCGACAACTTGTCAGTGTATGATCTTTGGATGTAGCCCAGTGAGGGTGAACTAAGTAAAAATCTTTGTGTCTACCTGTTTACTTCCCTGCATTACATTTAAAGCATCATCATCAGACAATGAAGGAAATACGTGATTACAATAAACACACAAGTGCAAATAAAGTGACCCTTGTAATAAAGAGGTCAAGATCCAGTGGGGTCTAAAGAATTTAGAAAAATAATATCCATACCCTGTTTCACCCCCCTCTCAGGGTATATAGGCCCCTATTGGTCCTAACAATTGGTATTAAAGGGAAGGTTTCATTTATTAGATTTTTTTCTTTTGACTTGGTTTAGTCGATTTGTGTGGTTAAAGAATCAGTCTAATCTTATCTTGGTGTTCCATGGAAAAGGTGAAAACATCAAAGAAGAATCAGAAGTCAGGTGGTATTCTCCAGTGTGGAAGTGTGTATGGAAAAAGTGTGATTCAATTAAAATAATCAAATAGCTTACTGAAAAAAGGCCTGGATGAATCTGATAGGGAAAAGATTGAATCACTAAATACTGAGGTAGGAATGATTGAAGTACTTGAACATAAAAGTGATGCCGAAACAACTGATGATGAAGATATTTCAAGAAGGAGGCCACCAGTAGATTTTGTCAACATGAAAAAGGAAGTGGATCGGAAATTGGATGAAGAAGGCAAATCTAATGATATCCAGATCAAAGCATTAGATTTTGAGGTCAATAAGATAAGAGGCTTAAATCAAAGGCTTATTGATGTGGCTACTGAACTAAAAGAGAATAATG
The DNA here is from genome assembly GCA_963277665.1 of Viscum album. Lineage (NCBI taxonomy): Eukaryota > Viridiplantae > Streptophyta > Magnoliopsida > Santalales > Viscaceae > Viscum > Viscum album. Next base: position 685,284,804 of record OY728159.1, on the reverse strand, counting down.
ATTCTCAAAGTGAATAACTACAACATATGGATAAAATGAAAGGGAAACAAAAGGCTGATTATTATGAAGAGGATCAAAAGTCAGATGAAGTTCAGAATCTGAAAGCTAGAAATGATGATCTAGTGGCACAGCTGTCTGAAGAAGTTCAGAAGAATCAAAGCCTACAACAAGAGAATGAATCTTTCTCTAAATCTGTTTCTGAGGAAAAATTGAAAGTAGTGAAGCAATGTGACATGGTGGAAAATCTCACACAGGAACTAGAAGATGAGGTGAGTAGCAGGAAGAATCTCAGAAAAGAACTCGATGCTCAACATGAATCAAGAAATAAGAAGATTCAGAAACTAGAGGGAGAAATATAATTAGTCAAGAAAGAAATAGAGAAATCTAAATCCAAATACAATCCCAAGTTGAAGGATGCACTGCACTTACTATTTTATTGTCCTTCATCAAGTGATGACAAAATGAAGAACAAAATATGCAATTTCGGAAGAGAAACAACAGAATATTTTCTCATCTCAAAGACCATATAGTTTGGGAAAATTTGGCATTGGATTTGATGAATCCCCTCCTGTTCATGGTAGAATGCGATCCATGAATAGTTCCAGGAGTGGATAAAAACATATAGGTGCTAGAGATAGGCCTAAGAGGACAATTACAAAAAGAAGTAATGACATGTGCTTTTTCTGCGGGATTCATGGCCACACGTCAAGCTTCTGTTCAGAGGCTCTGGAATACATTTCAGGCTATGAAAACAGAGACATTTCTAAATCTGAGGATAAGAAGAAGCATCATGATATATTAGAGAGAAGAGTCTCTCAGATGAAAACATTCATCAGATGCTACTACTGTGGTAGAAAGGGACACACAATGAGTATGTGTCTGGAAGCTCAAGAGTTTAATGTCAGAGGAAGAAATCAAGCAACATCAATATCTTGACATAGGAATGATGAAATGAGGTATGTCTTTGGTGGAAGATGTTTCATTTGTTCTGATCATGGGCATTTGTCCAGACAGTGTAGCAAGAAGAAATAAGGGAAGGAAAAGGAACCCAGAAAGAGATTCTTTAATCCAATGATGCATCAAGAGAAATCTTACATTGGGAGACAAAGTGGTAAGTTGGAAAATAGGCTTAGAGCCTTAGGGTAATCACATGGAGCTGAATGAAAGGTGTATCAGGCACCTCCTCTGTCATACTCACAATAGATCTCAATGAGAGAATGTGATCAAACCTAGAATATTAAGGGGAGATCTACTCTAGCTATGATAAAGAAGAATGAACGTTCAATGGAGGACTCACCACCAGTGAAAAAGAGTGTGGTGACTCAGAAATCTGATAAAAGAAATATGAACAAAGAATGTATTAAAAAAATTTCATGTCATTCTCTATAGTGAAAAGTGGAAGAAGGTGCAAGATCCTCACAATGGTGGAAGAAGCAATGGAAAATGGAACGAAAAGATATTCCTGGCTAGGGAAGGAATCAAGAGAAATGGGATTTTGGTGGAACATCATAGATGGAAATGTGTACTAGTGGGTTTAAGCCCCAAATTGTAAAAAATGCCAAGCCAGCAGAATATACAAATCAGAAAAAGGCTCAGAATGTGAGTAAAGAATGCCGAGTCATATGGCCAGAGCAGTTAAAATTGGCTAGACAACTAGAAGAAGCAAGGAAAGAGTGTGATGCTCTGCAAGAAATAATCAAAGGGTTGACCCATTAGGATCAACCACAATCCTCATCCTCAGGACTCCCGAAGTACCCCTCTCCCTATGTTTATAAATGCTATTAACTAATAATTCATGTGTTTCGGGATCTAGGGAGATACGATCCAAGGGAAAGTGGCATCTAAGGATGCGAAGTGGAGATGTGATATTCTCTACAGTTTCAATTGATTCAAATCAGGTACCAGAGTTGAAGAATAAAGGGAGGAACAGAGAACAATAGAATGTGATTGTGTTGTTAACTTTGTCTCTTGTTTCCTACACCGAGTTCCAACTCAGTAGGCTTAGGGATTTCGTTAATGTATCAATTCCAAGTAGAATATTAGAATAGAAGATGCTGGAGGAGAAGAATGGTTATGTGTCAAAATAGTGGGTCTAACCCCAAGAAGTGTATCATAACATAGGGGGAGCATTCAATAACAAAATAAGATGCAAGAGCCATCAATGAAATAGTTGGATGATTCAGTTCAGGTGTTGCCTATTGGGGGAAGAAAGAAGCACAGAGAGAAGCAGCAATAACCCTGCATTTCATGATTATTTAATTTTATCTAACAATATGGTATCAGATGACTGCTTTTAGGATACCAAGAAGTTGTGAGAGAAAATCAAAGGTGTTCCAACAAAAATACGAGAGAATATGTTCAATGGAATGAAGTCATTGAACAGTGACATAGAAAAAAGTAGCTGAAAGAAATGAATCCACTGAAAAAGGAGTTATTGAACAACTTCTAGATGAAAGTGTCGAGGAAGAAAGCAAAATAGGGAGAGAAGAAGTGGCTGATACCGATTCATAAGAAGACACTGATGATGAACAAGAAAGTGTCAAGTCTTTGTCTATAAGGAATCCAAAGAGCTGAGTTGAAATTGATAGACAAAATATCATTAGTGATCAGTTGGCTTCAGTTCAGACAAGGAAAATGAAATCTCTATAGCAGGCATCTTTTCTATCTCAGATTGAGTTGAAATGCTTTGCTGATGCAACTAAAGATGAAAATTGCGTTCAGGCCATGAATGAAGAGCTAGATCAGAATTGAGAAGAATCAGACGGGGGAGATTGTTTTGAGGCCACCAGACAGTAATTTCATCGGGACTAAATGGGTCTATCGCAACAATATGAATGAAGATGGAACTGTGATTTGAAAAAAAGCACGGCTAGTGTGCAAGGGATACTCCCAGATAGAGGGAATAGATGTAGATGAGACATTTGCACCAATTCCAAGGTTGGAGACAAACATATTATTTTTTGCCATAACAGTGCAAAAAAAGTTCAGATTTTTCCAGATGGACATCAAATCTGCATTTCTAAATGGGGTTCTGGAAGAAGAGGTGTACATTGAGCAGCCAAATGGTCTTCTCATTCATGAGGATGAGAACAAAGTTTGTAGGCTGAATAAGGCATTGTATGGGATGAAACAAGAACCAAGAGCATGGTACTCAAGGCTTGATTAGTACTTGAAAAAGCTTGGTTTCTAGTGTGGTGGAGTTAATTACAATATCTATTTCAACAACAATAGTAATCAAAGGATGATGATGCTGGTCTATGTCAATGACATAATATTTGGTGGATCAGATGAAGCTCAGTGTAGATAGTTTTCCGAATTCATAAAAAATGAGTTTGAAATGTCAATGATTGGAGAGCTAACGTTTTTTCTTGGTCTACAGGTGACACAAGGAAGGAATGGAACATTCATTTCTCAATCCAAATATGCCAAGGAGGTGTTAAGAAGGTTTGGCATGGAAAATTCCAAGGAGATAAAAACTACGGTTGCTACCCGGATGAAATTATCAAAATATGAGGATGGAAAGGCAGTTAATATCACAGAATGTAGGAAAATTATTGGAAGTTTGTTGTACTTGACCGCTACAAGACCTGATATTGTTTTCGCCACATGCCATGAAGTGAGATATCAGAGTAATCCCAAGGAAATTCACATGATCGTAGTGAAAAGAATACATCGGTATATCAAGGAAACGGTGGACTTCGACTTGACATATAACGACAAATCTCAGACAGAGTTATTGGGATATTCTGATGTAGACAGGGCCAGTTCAGCGGATGATAGGAAATCAACATCTGGAGGTGTATTCTATCTTGGTGGACTATGTATTTCTTGGTTAAGAAAGAAGCAAGATTTCATTTCATTAAGCACCATAGAAGTTGAATATATTGTGGCCACTCAAGCATGCACACAATTATTATGAATGAAGCAGCAACTTGACGATATGGTAGTTGAAGTGAAGTCTCCGCTCGAAATCCAATGTGATAACTCAAGTGCTATCAATCTTAGAAAAAATCTAGTTCATCACTCAAGGAAAAAGAACATTGATATCAAATATCTTTTTATCAAGGAGAAAGTGGAGCAAGGGCTTGTGAAGTTGGAGTATGTGCCTACAGAGTTACAAGTTGCAGATATTCTGACAAAGGCCTTACCCAAGGAAGCATTCTAAAGGCAGCAACTGGCTCTGGGAGTTCAGTTGATTCCCCGTACTTAAAAGCACGTGGATGTGAAACCCCCTCTCTCCAAGGTATGATGTGTTTTTCCATAATGTGCTAATTTGTCTTCTCTAATATGTTACAGACTACAAAGGAGTTACCTTTGGGTTCATTGACAAAGGGGGAGAGAATAGTGATTATTCAAGGGGGAGACAGTGTGGCTATTTGAGAAATCATGATAGATACAGGGAGAAGCTGACCAGTGGAGCATCCAGATAGGGGGAGAAATGAGAAAGGGGGAGATTTTGAAATCTGACGATGCTAGAAGTGATCGATCAAATAATAGATATCACAACAGCTGAGGATCGTGATAAAAGCAAAAGAGAAGAGTGGTGTTGGAATTTGGTATGAATATTTCCAAAAAACGGTATCAGTGAAGTATCAACAATTGGTATCAATTTGGAAATTGGTATAAGTTTGTTGTCAACAGAGGGTGTCAGAGTTGAAGTGATTCATTGATGAAATTTTCATTTACTCTTGTTTCTCATGCCGAGAATTGCTCATGTGGGCTTAGAGTATGTGTTGAGTAAATCCCTGATTTCTATCAGAATCGCAATGAGGCGAGTGGTGGCTGAATATTCAACGACGTATCTTTTTATGGAAGAGTTTTCAACAAACCCAAAGGGGTAGATTGTTGGGCAAAAATCCCTCAAGGTATCATTGAAGCATTATTGAGGTGATTGTGTTTGTTGACAAAGTGGACATCTGTGTGGTGATTTGTTGACAAAGAGGATTTCATGATAGAATGTCGAGTCAAGAGCTGAGGTCAATGATCCATGTTTTATTCAAGAATGTCGACAAGAGGAATGGATGATCTGGAGGCGGTATAAAAGAATAGATATAAGGTGGTGCCGTTTTCTAGTGTTTGCCAAATTTTTGGGCCTAAAAATCATCAAATGAAGAAAAGTGGTTTTTGGGAAAGGGAATTGCTTGACGTGTACTTGATGTCTTGGAAACATGCGTGCCATATGTTTTTCATGATTAGATCATCAAAATGTGGCAAAGGGACAAGTTTTGCGCAAGTATTGGTGGTGCCGCGCAAGTGACTTGCGCGCCGTGAAAGAGACTTGCGCGTCGATGCCTTGGAATCTTGAGAACTTGCGCAATGATGTTTTTTCAAGATCAGAAGATAAAATATGGAAAAGGAAAGAGGTTCAGACAAGTTTTGAATTAGGTCACGCAAGTGACTTATAGAAGAAGAGATCTACGCGCTGAGACTTGCGCATTGAGGTGAGAGTTGCGTGTCATCACACAGGGGTGACCAAATACCTATAAATACTAGACCACCCCTCCTCATTCTTGATCTGAGTTCAGCACTTTGAGAAATCGAAGCTCCCGTCGGGTAGGTGTGGTGGTTGCGCAAGTGGTGGTGTGTCGCGCAAGTGGGACTTGCGTGCCAGATTTGAAGAAGGGTGATTGTTGGCAGTTGTGCACCAATGTTCGTTTGGGCGTAAAAGGAAGTGAGTCGCGCAAGATTGGAGTTGAGGAAGCTTGCGTCATGAAAGTGTGTGAGGTGGACTTGCACACCATTTGTGACTTTCACGCGGATACTTGTGCACCGAGTTAGACTTGCGCGCCATGTAAGGTTTATTTCCAGCAGTGATTTTCAGGCTGTGTAGAAGCTGGAAGATTTCCCGATACCTTTGGTGCAAAGAGAAATTCATCTACGGGTGAAGGTTGAGCTTCAACAGAGCATCTACATACAAGAGAGTATGTATTCAATTGTGATAATGAAGATACCTACAGGTCTATAAACTGTGAGTGGATCCTTTCCAGAGCAGTGAGAAAAGGAAGAGGAAGAAGGTGATCCTCTCCACTGGCAGTGAGCTAGAGAGAGAGAAACAGGGAGTGACCCTTGGGAAAGCAGTGAGCTGACCCTAAACATTGTAAAGGCAGTGATCATGGGAATAGAAGTGATATATCCAGAACTTTGTAAAGGCAGTGAGCCTAGGAATAGATGTGATCTATCCCGAACCTTGTAATCCACATCTAGTGAAGAATAGTGGAACATGGTACGACTGGAAACTTGTCGGTGTATGATCCTTGGAAGTAGACTAGTGAGGGTGAACCAAGTAAAAATCTCTATGTCTACCTGCTTACTTCCATGCATTGCATTTAAAGCATCATCATCAGACAAAGAAGGAAATACATGATTATAATAAACACACAAGTGAAAACAAAGTGACCCTTGTAATAAAGAGGTCAAGATCCAGTGGGGTGTAATGAATTTATAAAAAGAATATCCATACCTTGATTCCCCCCCCCCATCTCAGGGTATATAGGCCCCTATTGGTCCTAACACCAACCATGGAAGATATAATTTTGATGGGGCACTGGACTTCACTTTCCTTCTCTTAGAAAAAATGGTTAAATCTCCTAGCTTTTCCGGACCCAAGCTGCTACGATAGGAAACTGATCACCGCCCACCCACCAATGCAAGGGAAGGGGCAAAAACAATGCGTAAATCCCACACAGCCTCATCCCTTCCATGGTATCCTCTACATCCATAGATACTGGGAACCCACACACCATTTACCCATCTAAATTCATTTAGATAAGGGTGATAAACGTCCTCGCTCGACAATACGAGGAAGAGGGGATTATCCCAACCCGAGATATGGCCCGACAGGATCTGTAGGATTCTTCACCTCACCATCGCCCCCACACCCAAGGGCCACATAGGGAGTCACTAATCCCCACTCTTCCCTACAATCATTTTGGGATCCTCTCCCCAGAATGCCTTGATGACTTCCTCCTCTATGCCAATGAGTTGATAAAAGTCCAAGTCAGCCCAGCTGTGATCCCATCCCGGGGACTGCCAAGGAGGGCTCCCACTAGGCTGCATCAGCCCCACCACTCTATCCCACTATCTGAGCATCAGGTGAGTTATACACCACTGTCACCATACCTATCCTGGTTAACCTGACGCCAGCGTCGGGCGTAGGTTGAGGAGTATGCCTGTCGAGGGGCATAAACATCAACAGCTATTGTGGACCATGCCACCACTGATATATACCATCATTCCCCTATTTATTCCTAGCATGGGAACTCATATGCTCGACCTAGATCGAGCCCCTAACCACCCCATGGGTAAGCTAGTTCGACTCTCATGGTCGCCGACATAGGTGGTGTCCGTTGCGGGCTGACCCGTGGTGTCGACATCCAGTACGAAGGTCCTCCCCAAGCCACCAATAATGAGAGCACATGTCCGTACCACTCCCAAGATTGGCGTGGATGTCGTCCCCATGCCACCATCAATCCAAACAAAGGTCCTCCCCACTGTATTGACACCCATTACAGAAACCTCTTCTTCACCTGTGACCTTGGGTATGCAGCATTTCCTCCTATCATAGGTCGCTGATGTGAAGATGCTACCCATCCAGTCAACCGTCAACGTGGGGGTCTTCCCCATGTTCTTACATCAACCAAAGAAGGTCCTCCTCATCTTGGTAATCGGATAAGTGGAGCTCTTCCTCATATTATTGGCACCAAGCATGGAGGTCCTACCTGTGTTATTCTTGACTAGTATGAAGGCCCTCCTCATACTGACACTGCTAAGGGGAACAAGCATTGAGGCACTACCCATGCTCCTACCAGCTCCCGCAGAGGTCCTACCCGCTCCAACACTTCCTATGGAGACTCCCTCTATGTTCCATATAGCGGACATGGAGGTATTTCCCATGTTCCCTTTGACATTTTTTCGGGTGCTCCTCACACCCCATATCACTCAGTCAGAAGTCCTCTCCACCCCAGCACCAGTTCAGCTGAAGGTCCTCCTCGCGCCAGGAACCTACTCTATCCTGAATAACTAGCCCATGGAAGGAGGGTGGGTTTCTACAACCATAATAATAATGATAAGAATATTCAAACCACAATTAAACCCATATTCTTCATAGATTCTGAGGCATAATGAGATTTAGCGATGGAACCCTCACATAGATCCTCTATATCAAGGGTCAGGGTACGAATGAGGTATATCAGCCTCATCCTAATGAAATGTTAGGTCCACCGGATTCTGGCCTCCCTCCGCGGATACATATAGAAGGAGGATGATTGGGCCCCTTTTGAGGGCTTAACCGTGTAATCCTCACTATCATCAATAGGGTCATTCTCTACCTCAACCAGAGATCGTGGAGAGTTATTATGGGGACCGATAAAGGAAAAATGAAAACATGGACCACCATCAGTAACCACATCCCCTACACTAGAAACTAGGGTTAACATCACGTCTTACTGGGATGTGGTGGCCAAATAGTTGGATTCCTTAGAGGACTACCCAAGATGTGGTGGCTTGTCAGCCCATTCTTCGTATTCTCCACTGGCCAATCTACCATCTCAGTGGTTTTCTTTGGTGCAGCTACTGGTTCCAAAACCTCCCCTAGTCGATGAATGGAGAAACAAGGGGCCATATCCTGAGTCTAAGCCAAGGAACTTGTGGGAAATCCTTGTAGCGAACCATTTCCTAGAGGTTTTTTGGATAATTGCAACCAAAAACTTAAGTGCGCTAGAATCACTTACCCAAGAGGAATTTTCGTTTTCCCACCAAAAACTATAGGAAATGCACTTATGTTTTAATTATTAGTGATTGGATTACCCCATGATTCAAGCACACTTTGATGATTTTGTTCAGTAATGTCGTATGGTCAACTTGGTTGTGCTCCCTATGGCCCAGCACCCGGAGTCGCCCGGTTGCCATTAGGTCCTCCATAAACGATACGTCTAGAGCTTTGAATTTCCCCATAGTATTATAAAGGAGGATTCCTCCCACATTCAGGTCCATTGTTGGGGGTAGTATACTACCCTTCATTTTAGTTCTATCGGGAACCAGCCCGACTTGCAAGGCGATATTGAGGATATGACTTCATGAAGAGTCGCAGTTAATATGGCCAACCTACCAGAGGGAGAGAATGAGATAGAGCTCCTTAAGTATGAATTAACCAATAAGGGAGTTCCACACATATTGGATCCATTTTAAAGTATCACTCTCATGAAAAGAAATTTACTAGGTCTTCCCGTACCTACTGAGTTGTTATCCCATGGCTGGAATCCCAATAAGGGCAAAGAGCATCTAGTGGATGTCAAACCTTCTGATTCATCTGGATCAATGCAGAAGATAAATCATGATCCCAAAAAGAGGGTGTTACGTCAACAACTCATGGAGAATAAGAAGATGGTCGGTGACCTCCTTGCTGAACATGTTGTGGATCAGTGATTGGACTATAGTGATCCTCAGCAGGGGCAGTAGGGGTAGGTGAAACTCCCTCCCCGGTGAGTTACCTCTAGGTGACCTTGACCATCCTTCCCATATATAAAGGATAAGATATGAATATTATGGAAAGAGGGTGTGATACACCTCACCAAATCCACCTGAATGGCATGGAAACCCTCCTCGGTGCCCAACTCATGCCCCCCCCCCAGCCGCTCCGCGGGTCTTCCCACCAGCCGCTCCCTGAGCCACTGGGCATGCTTATCATGTTGAAAACAATTTCTAATGAATTGGTGGTTAGAGACCCTATCCAAGGCATGAATCCTCATCCATATGATCTGATGGTAGTGGTCATTGCTCGCCTCGAGGCGTTGGAAACTCGATAGGTGGCAATTCCACCTGATGGTAAGCCATATCCAACATGGTGGATGATATACTAGCACACCCGGGTTTCAGAAAACCCACCTTTCCCACCTTTCCCACCTTTAAGGGGATGGGAAACATGCTGCAACATCTAGACCATTTTATCTCAAGGTGTGGACCCATGCTGGGAACTCCAGCACAGTAAGAGGCCACTAAACTCTGGTGTTTCATGCAAACATTGGAAGGGCATGCATTTGTCTGGTACATCCAGCTACCCACTCGGTCAGTAGCCGGCTGGGAAGATCTTCGGAGGAAATTTCTTTTCTAGTTCAGCTCTACCACCTAGAATATGAAAATTTTAGACCTCTCCAAGTGTAAGAAAAGGCCTCACAAGTGCATCACAGAATTTGTTGCCCGGTGGAAAGGACTCACCTACTCCCTCGATATGCCGCTGACTCAGGAACAACTGTTAAAAATGTGTGTTGGGAATGTCAATACTGAATTAGACCCTTCTCTAATCACCCATAATTACCTAGAGGGATTCTGGGATTTCTCTGATAAGGCCAAACACCTATAAGAATCCTTGATTCATGTAATGTCCCAGACCTAAACAGCCACACGAACAGTGCTAAATAGATGGGGTGTTACTACCTTAGGAGATCCTCCCCAAACGACAAAGGTTGCTGACTATTAGTGAGGGTCTGAACAGGTATAGTGGGGATGCTATACCCTCTCGGAGGATAATAATGATACTATTCTAAGTAATAATATGTAACATGAAGCGGTAATGTTAACTCAGCAGACTCAAACCAGACCCATATAGCAAATTCACAATCAATAGCAGATAAACAACAGATGTAAAGTAAAACAATATCAGTGGAAAGATAATATAATAACATTATAGAAATCAATTGCAACAACTAATAAAAAACCAACATGCATCCATAATAGGTTATATAAGTCAATATATATAAATGGCTCCAATGGATAACCAACAGTTTCTACATATTAATGTAAGCAATCTGATACCATAAAAAAGTAAAACTAAATAAACTCCTGAAAAGCATGAGCGCAAAGTCCACACCATCTCTATGTCAAACAACACTATGATCCAGCTCATGATCTGAACTCCTTCCTTCATGTAAATCCATAAAGTCTACATGTGTCCTGAAGGGCCTGTGTAATGTGTGAGATGAATCTTAGTAGGATACCACCCAATGGTGTGTACCTAGTATAAGTGTTTAAGTAGGCATGCATTTATAAGTATTGTAGTAAACATTACGATGCATAATTATACATAAACTCCACTGGTGGTCGGCATCCACCAAGGAGTGTCACCTTCTTTGGCCAATGTTGGAATCTATATCATGTAATTTGGAACCATGTGGCCCCTGAAACCTCATGTCTCAAGTACTAACGTCCCGAAGGCATTCCCAAACAGTAGTAACCTACTTGAAATCCCATTCCTGCCCATGTCACAAAAACTAGAGGAGTAGCTATGCCTGTACTTAAATAGAAACATGAGGGATTTCGATGTATACCCTAAAATCAGTAACCAGAGGGACAACAATGTCTTTTCTCAAATTAGTAATCGGGGGGACAACAATGTCTTCCCTCGAATCATGGCGAGCCTCTGACCCTAACCCGATAGCCTCAATGCTTTCCCCAGAAGGCTCCTCAACTTCCATATGGCTACCTATGGAAAGCACCCCTATAGAGACCCAAAGATTTATGTACATAGACATTACATTACTTTTGAGGAATACTTAATACATAAAAAAAACAGACACCAAAGGACCGTAATAGTTCAGTGTCTTTGGAAACTTGGACATAATCTTATAATCTTGGTGAAAGATCTTCAACATCTCCCATAAAGATCTTCCCTTTTTTTACATAAAACCATTCTTTTTTATCCTGGAGAAAGGAAAACATATAAAGGGTGAGCTCAAATGCTCAGTAAGGGTAAGAATGGAGAAAATAAAACAAACCATATACATTTGAACTTCAAAACATGAGCATAATATTTAAACATCAAAATCTTGAGAAATGACATAAAACATGGAAGTACGTAAGGAATATATCATAATGGATCATCAATAATGATAAAATAGCATGGGAATAAAATATGTAATTGTGAAAAACCATTAATCACGTGATATGATTTCTATAGTAGCCAAGGAATTGCTGTCAAGACCATCTTAGTGGACAAAGTCCCTTTCTGAATCTAGTTCACTCCTCGTTCCAGTCCTGTATCACTGAACCAGATTAACTTACCATTCCAGCCATGTCTATCTCATGAGATATAAATCTTTACCTAATGCATTGGAGGGAGATATAGGTCCCACCCATATCATAATGAAATCATTCTTACTTGTGCCACAAAATAAAAATAAATCATTCATCATATCCCAACGAATAAAATGGGTTTAATAAACATCATCCCACCATCACATAATACATATATAACAAATGGATATCATTTCATCATAAGAAAAGTGAAACCATGTAAATCAAAGAGAAATTATACTTGAAACAAACACATATGAAATAATGTCATCTTAGATGGAAAATGGTTTTGATAAAACACTTGAGATAAATTCTTGAGGACAATATCCATTCTTATTGAAATTCATTTTCTTTTCACAAAATGCCATGAAATTTTAAAAGAAAAGGATTTTTTTGAAAATATTCATGAAATATTGTATAGTAAGATTCATGAAAATAAGGTGTTATGAAGCCGTAGAAATACTTTCATGCAGTATAAGTTTATTAAAACATTCTCCTCAGACTTTTATTGGAAAAGTCAAAAAGCACCTCATATGGTAAAAAAAAGATTCCTTACATACCATGTAGTAAAAGTCAAAAACGGGTCAAAAGGACTTTAAACATACATGATTTTTTTTTAAAAAACTTGGACATGGACGATAAATATAACCCCAGTAAATACTTACATATAAGCAATCTCAGAAAGAAAACAATTGAGATTGCAACATTATCCCTTACCTTAGGTCTGATATGCTTCGTACGTATCTGAAACTCCTGTATAATGATTTAAATAATGTCATTGACTTATTACATAATCATATTCATTGTTATGATATCATATATGGTTCAATTATGACTTTATATTACCCGTTCTTTTGTCAATTCCATGTTAAAGCATCATTATATGTAAAATCATTTCATTTGTCATATGTGTTTTAACTTGTAATTGTTCATATGATCAATTAGATCGTGATTAATTACTTCCAGATTGTAAAACATGATTTATATATAATATATATTCAGAATATAAATATATATAATAGATTGATAAATGGAACGAAATACACCGTTCATGGAGACGGTGGACCGTACGTACGCATGAACACTGTTTCTGTTTCCTTATTGGCTTGAATGGAAGTAAGTAGATGACATATATATATATACATAAATCCAGAACATTTATCATGTAATATATTTAATTGTTATTCATTATATATACATTATAATAAATCTTGAATGGTTAACATGGAGAATGAATCTCATCGCATCGTGGAGACGGTAATCCGTACGTACGCACAAGCAATGATATCATTCCCATGATCATGTAATTGTATTGAAGTGTATGTATACTATTTCAGATACAATATCACTTTAAAATAATCACATATAGTTATTTTTTACACTATTATACCCATCCATGTAAGGTGTTGGTGGAAAACAGATTACACCATGGTGTGGAGACGGTATTCCGTACGTACGCACGCGCAGTGATTTTGTTTTCCGTAGGATGGATATAAGGTGGAATAGGGTTGTTTCAAATTTATAATAACATATCATTATATGAGTGATACTGATGTTATTACTTCATAATGAAACAACTAAATAAGAGGAAGTATAAGAAGAAATAAATTTGAAAGAATCGGTTACGAATATTACCTCTTCTTCGACACGCCTCTTTGAAACCTCCTCTTAGGGCACTATAATTGGTCTTTGAAGAAGACCAGGACCTCTATAATATTTCTAGGGAAGTTGAGAAGGGAAATGGGCAGGGTTTGGACGAGATTCAAGGCTCAAAGTTGTGTAAAGATGAGAGGGAGGATGTGCCCTTTTATGAGGGAGTAGAGGGGCACCTTTGAAAGACTAAAAAATATTAGTTTAATATAAATTCAAACCCCTAATAAAAACTACCAAAAATGACTTAATTAGAATATTTTATGAGATAGGGTTGTAATGTAATCATCCAATAAAATTTAGACATGTTTTGAGCTTATTTTAAACCTTTTCATTTTGATTTATCCTTATTTAATCTATTTAATTTTATTTGTGGTAATAAAATTATAAATTATAAATGGTTATAAATAATCACTTATGTGTTGTTAATTTTCCATAATTAGATACTTTATGAAATTTTAGACTATAAAAATTTCAATTTATAATTTTTAAATATTTTTGTGATTTTTAAAGAATTTAATAATATGTTATTTTTATAAAATAACAATAGTGTCAATTTTGACACTATTCATTTATTTGAATTTAAATAAAATCCACATAGAGGATATATTCAAAATAAAATATTTAATAGGTTCTTAACTTGTCCTATTCATCTATAAAATTAGTTTATCACATTAAATAGTTCATATTTTATTTATTTTAAAATTTTTAAAACCATTTATTTGATACTTCTCTTAATAAAATAATTTCTACAACATTTTTGTATAATTATTAAATATACTTATTTGTTGCATAAAAATTAAAAATAAAATACTAGGATGAAGATAAATCTTATATATTTCATATGAATACTTTTAGTCAGATTTATATTCTAAAACACAAAACTTGTAAAATGTTATATTTATTAAATTATGAAGGTGAAAACTTTGACATCATTTAAAATAAAATAATATAAGTGTCATAATCACTTTTATAAGACTTAAAACAGTCATATATTCGGTCATTGGATGCTTATGGTGTATATATACACTACCAATAAGTTTTGGTCAGGTTTTTGAGCCTTTTAATGGGTATTATTATTTCAATAAAACTATATTACTTATGTTTCACTAAATAAATAATTTCTACATCATTATTGTATAAGCTATTAAGGTAACTAAATATCTTTTAAAAATTATAAATAAATTACCATGAAAAATAAAAACATTTTATCTTTAAAAAGAGTATTTATAACCGAATTTATACTCTGTATAAACTTATATTAAAAATACGTTAATTATTAAAGTTGAGTGAGACATATTTCACCTTCCTTTAAATAAAATAAACTGAAGGTTTTAATCACCTCCAAGTGGGTTCCAATGGACTCCATTTCGACCAAAATATTCCTTAGGATGAAATATAAGCATCCAATTATATTAAGACAAGTGTTAAGGTAATTTTATAATATTATATTTACCCTTAATTACCCGATTTACCTTTTACTATAGTAAATAAAATTTACCGTAGTTACTATTCATAATGCCGAAAAATAAAAAGTATCATATTAACATAATTTGGACCCACTGACTCCAAATATAGAATCCATTTTTATAAATTCAATACACAAAAGTTGCAGAAATTAATTTAATATTAATCCCGTTGTTAAGAAAATGAGTTTTAAAAGTTAAAACATTGCAAAAGATTGAAATGATTTTACCTATGAATTCAATGTAAAATCAATGCTAATTACATAAATTATATTAAATGGTAAAAATATATTCTATTTATACTTTAAAACCATTCAATATTTTCATTTAACCACATAAATTATTACGATGAAAAAGTGGTTTTTAATTAACATATAGCATGTTTTAACTATTCATTAAAATATGAAAGTTATCATAAAATATCAATACTTTATCCAATGTAAATTTTTATATCCTGATTCAAAAAAAGAAGTTTATTTTGTAAAATTTAACTTATAAGCTTTTCATAAATTATATTTAAAATGGGTGCGCCATCAAAATGCGGCAAAACTGCATTTTTTGAAAAATACTTATTTTACCCGAAAAAATTATTTTGTTCTCGTACCATGTTCTATAAAATGTGTAAGATGAATTATAATATAATTAAATTCAAAATTTATTTACTAATATTCATAACGGGTAGTTTATAATAATATTATAACCATATATCGTTGTTTAGTGAAACCCGGTATTGCGTACGACACACGCTATCGAGGAAGGTTGAAATTGCGTGTAATGCAAGCCAAGTTAGGGTTGCGTGTAGTGAAAGACTCCTTTGGTTTTACATATAACAAAATCCAACCATATTTCATTTATACATTGAATATATATATATATATACAGTCAGTGTTGCGTAGAATAACTACTATCAAACAAACTTGAAATTTTGTGTAACACGATCCAAGATTAGTGTTGCGTATAATGCAAGCTAATACGGTGTTACATATAGTGCAAGATAATATTGGTGTAGCATAAAACAGAATATATGAAAGAAATTAAAAAGAATATATCTTATAAAATCTCAGGTTGTTACATTCTACCCCTCTTAAAATTAATTTCACCCTCAATATTCGTTGGGGTTATAAATCGTTTATTATTCCTAGAAACTCACATCGTAAAAAGGAATACTAAAACATAATTTTAAAAACTAAAGTATGAAATGTAATTATTACCCAAAGTAACTCATCACTGGGTTTCCATATAGGAGAACATAGGTGAAAATATGGATATGGAAGAAAAATCTAACCATCAAGTTCTGATGGAGAGTGGTAGAGAACATGGCTATGAAAAATCCAACAATCACAAAGCCATAAATTTGTGATGTTCTAAGGTACCATCTGATTTATCAGATATGAGGGAACTAGGACAACATTTTTGATTTTAAATATCATTTCCCTAATGTTGAAGAATGTTTGAATCAAAATAAATACTTACTTGATTGGTACAATCTCACACTTGTTCATACCTTGAACAATTTCCACTTCATATCTTAAAGAAATGAAGTTGAATTTGTCATTCGTGAAGTGTTAGAAGATCATGTGATAGAATGATGAGTCATTCCATATGTTTCAAACAAAAGGTTAGAAACCGTTATCAAATATACATAAGTCCATCAATGGTGTGGTTAATCGTATATGATTCCAAAAATAGACTTATACTTCATCTATCATACCGCTTAATAAAATAAAATTAGTATCTACTAAAAAGGGACTTCTTGTAGGCTAGTGGTAGGCGATAAAGGCCTATCACACTTCGGTCGTGGGTTTGATTCCTACAACCTTGTCCGACACGACGGGTTGTCTCCCATCCTGCAGGTTTTCCTTTTTCTAAAACTACATTATTATAACATCCCATCAATAATATTGAAAAAAGTTCTAGATTTAGACAATACTAATTTATGTCCAACATAATCCATTCCAATCTTTAAGATTATCCAAAATACTTATGTCCAAGCTCATAGTATAAAGAAAACAATTACTAGAAATGTCATCTACCGAGCATGTGAATACCATCATTTATCCCCCATATATCATACGATATATCTTGTTGGTCACATTCCAAACATGTGAATACCTTAATCATGTATTCTATTAAAAAATTAATACCCATTGAACCTTAGTGAAAACATGAATGCTATCAAAAGTTAACTCTTTCCACATACCAAAATCCCAAAATTTCGATATATACTCAAACCATGATATCACTTTGTCCTTATATCAGTCATGAGCTCATGAATACTATCATACATATTATTTTCTCCTTATCCCTTCATTATGCACATATCATCTCCTTTCCAAAAATATTTGAATAACCTTTCATGGTTACTAGTACCATTCAACATATACTATCAAATACTTAGGAAAAACAATAGTGTAACAATCCTTAGATGTGTCTTTATTCCATAGTACCATTACCTATACAACATAACTCTTGATAAACATAAATCATTCCACTACATTCTTAAACCATTGACTGAGTTTCATCATTGTATTCCTCAACACTTCTTTCATCTCATATACCATTTGTAGTCTCTTCATCATCATCAACATAAATACTACCCATACGACCATGTTGGTTCTCTTCATGAGATTTTCCCTTAGGGAATTAGTTTGCATAATGCCCGTAAATTCCACATTTAAAACATTTAACCATTGTTGATGTCTTAGAAATACTATTATCCTTGTCTATGGTGTTAACTGAACCCTTTCCTTTGTAAGTACTGGATTTGTGTCCTTATTTTCCACACCCAAAGCATCTTCCAGTTCCTTTGAAACATTCCCCTTGATGCCTCTTCCCACATGACTTACATGAGGTAAATTGAACTTTCTTTCCTCTATGATCATCATGAAACTCCAACTTTCTCTTATTAGCTGAGTCAGGAATCTTACCAAAGTTGAGATTATTGATCATATTATGAGATTACTAATTAGTAATAATAACGATGTTTCGCCTTCCAAATTCCATTTCATTTGGTATCTCATGAAGAATATCATTCAATTGTCCATCATATCCTCCATTATCATGAATCCTCCTGTTTCCAGCCATTTTCTAAAACCCAAAAAGAACAGTTTGAGAGGCAAAATTCATGCTAGGAAAACAACAAAATAATGGGGGATTACCTTCAATATCTAACATCTTAGATTTAATTCTATGATCATTACAATAATTCTATGACTACAACCTATAGTTATACTTAATATTAGGGACATCCCTAGACATACCTTAGAAATATCTCTAGGGATCTCACTAAAGTTTTCGCATCCTAGTTTCCAAAGGTTAACTAAAACTTTCCTTTGATACCAACTGTAGATACCCAAAGCATGATGTACGTAGACATTACATTACTTTTTTAGAATACTTAATACATAACAAAAACAGACACCAAAAGACCATAATAGTTTAGTGTCTTTGGAAACTTGGACATAATCTTCTAATCTTGGTGAAAGATCTTCAACATCTCCCATAAAGATCTTCCTTTTTTTTTACCTAAAACCATTATTTTTATCCTAGAGAAAGGAAAAAATATAAAGGGTGATCTCAAATGCTCAGTAATGGTAAGCATGGATAAAATAAAACAAACCATATACATTTTAACTTCAAAACATGAGCATAATATTTAAACATCAAAATCTTGAGCAATGACATAAAACATGGAAGTACGTAAGGCATAGATCATAATGGATCATCAATCATGATAAAATAGCATGGGAATAAAACATGTAATTGTGAAAACTATTAAGTACATTATATTAGTTCCATAGTATCCAAGGCATTGCTTCCAATACCATCTTAGTGGACAAAGTCCCTTTCTGAATCGAGTTCACTCCTCGTTCCAGTCCTGTATCACGGAACCAGATTAACTTACCATTCCAACCATGTACATATCATGAGATATAAATCTTTAAACAATTCATTTATGGGATATATATCTCCCACCCATCTCATAATGAAATCATTCTTACTTGTGCCACAAAATAAACATAAATCATTCATCATAACCCCATGAATAAAATGGGTTTAATAAACATCGTCTCATCATCACAAAATACATATATAACAAATGGATATCATTTCATCATAAGAAAAGTGAAACCATGTAAATAATAGAGACATTATACTTGAAACATACACATATTAAATAATGTCATCTTATATGGAAAATGGTTTTGATAAAACACTTGAGATAAATTCTTGAGGAAAATATTATTTCTTATTGAAAATCATTATCTTTTCACAAAATGCCATTCAATTTTAAAAGAAAAGGATTTTGTTTAAAATATTCATGAAATATTTTATATTAATATTCATTAAAACAAGGTGTTATGAAACCGTAGAAATACGTTCATGCCTTATAAGTTAAAAAAACATTCTCCTCGTACTTTTGTCGGAAAAGTTAAAAAGAACCTCGTATGGTAAACAAAAAAAAGATTCCTTACATACCATGTAGTAAAAGTAAAAAATGGGTCAAAATGACTTTAATCATACATGAAAACATTTTTATAAAACTTGGACATGGATGATAAATATAACCCCAGTAAATACTTACGTATAAGCAATCTCGGATAGAAAACATTTGAGATTGCAACATTATCCCTTACCTTAGGTCTGATATGATTCGTACGTATCCAAAACTTCTGTATAATGATTTAAATAATGTCATTGACTTATTAAAGAATCATATTAATTGTTATGATATCATATATGGTTCACTTATTACTTTATATGACCCGTTCTTTTGTCAATTCCATGTTAAAGCATCATTTTAGGTAAAATCATTTCATTTGTCATACGTGTTTTGACTTGTAATTGTTCATATGATTACTTAGATAACGATTAATTAATTATAGAATGTAAAACATGATTTATATATAATATATATTCATAATATAAATATATATAATAGATTGATAAATGGAACGAAATACACAGTTTATGGAGATGGTAGACCATACGTACGCATGAACACTATTTTCGTTTCCTTATTGGCTTGAATGGAAGTAAGTAGATGAAATATATATATATATATATAGATAAATAAATTAGATTTATCATGTAATATATTTCATTTTTATTCATTATATATACATTATAATAAATCTTGAATGGTTAACATGGAGAATGAATCTCATCGCGTCGTGGAGATAGTAATCCGTACGTACGCACGAGCGATGATATCGTTCCCATGATCATGGAATTGTATTGAAGTGTATGTATACTATTTAATAATAAATATAAATTTAAAATAATCACATATAGTTATTCTTTACACCATTATACCCATCCAAGTAAGGTGGTGGTGGAAAACAGATTACACCACGACGTGGAGACGGTATTCCGTACGTACACACACGCGATGATTTTGTTTTCTGTAGGATGGATAGAAGGTGGAATTTGGTTGTTTCATATTTATAATAACATATCAGAATATGAGTGATACTTTTTTTATTACTTAATAATGAAACAACTAAATAAGAGGAAGTAGAAGAAGAAATAAAGTTGAAAGAATCGGAAACGAATATTACCTCTTCTTCAACACGCCTCTTTGAAACCTTCTCTTAGGGCACTAAAATTGAACTTTGAAGAAGACCAGAACCTCTAGAATATTTCTAGGAAAGTTGATAAGGGAAATTTACAGGGTTTGGCAGATCTTGAAGGCTCAAGGTTGTGTAAATATGAGAGGGAGGAGGTGCCCTTTTATAAGGGAGGAGAGGGGCACCTTTGGAATCCTTAAAAATACTAGTTTAATATAAATTCAAACCCCACATAAAAATCTCCAAAAATGAGTTAATTAGAATATTATATCAGATAGGGTTGTAATATAATCAAAAAATAAAATTTATACATGTTTTGATATTATTTTAAACCTTATCATTTTTATTTATCCTTATTTAATCTATTTAATTTTATTTGTTGTAATAAAATTATAAATTATAAATGGTTATAAATAATCACTTATGTGTTGTTAATTTTCCATAATTGGATATATTATGACATTTTAGACTCTATAAATTTCATTTTATAATTTTTAAATATTTTTGTTATTTTAAAACAATTTAATAATATGTTATTTTTATAAAATAACAATAGTGTCAATTTTGACACTATTCATTTAATTGAATTTAAATAAAATCCACACAGAGGATATATTCGAAATAAAATATTTAATAGGTTCCTAACATGGAATATTCATCTATAAAATTAGTTTAGAACATTAAATAGTTCATATAATATTTATTTTACTATTTGTAAAACCATTTATTTGATACTTCTCTTACTAAAATAATTTCTACAATATTTTTGCATAATTATTAAATATACTTATTTGTTACATAAAAATTAAAAATAAAATACTAGGATGAATATAAATATTTTATATTTCATAGGAATACTTTTATTTAGATTTATATTCTAAAACAACCAACATTTAAAATGTTATATTTATTAAATTATGAAGGTGAAAACTTTGACATCATTTAAAATTAAATAATATAAGTGTCATAATAACTTTTATAAGAATTCAAACGGTCATATATTCGGTCACTGGATACTTATGGTGTATATATACACTACAAATAAGTTTGTTTCAGGTTTCTGATCCTTTTAATGGGTATTATTATTTTAATAAAAACTATATTACTTATTTTTCACTAAATAAATAATTTATGCATCATTATTGTATAAGATATTAAGGTAATTAAATATAACTTAAAAACTATAAATAAATTACCATGATAAAGAAAAAAAAATTATATTTCAAATGAGTATTTATAACCGAATTTATATTCTTTATAAACTTATATTAAAAATACTTTAATTATTAAAGTTGAGTGAGACATATTTCACTTTCCTTTAAATAAAATAAACTAAAGGTCTTAATCACCTCCAAGTGGGTTTCAATGGATTCCATTTCGAGAAAAATATGCCTTAGGATGAAATATAAGCATCCAATTATATTAAGACAAGTGTTAGGGTAATTTTATAATATTATATTTACCCTTAATTACCCGATATACCTTTTACTAGGTAAATAAAATTTACCGTAGTTACTATTCATAATGCCCAAAAATAAAAAGTAGCATATTAACATAATTTTGACCGAATGATTCCAAATATGGAATCCATTTTTCTAAATTCAATACACACAAGATGCAGAAATTAATTTAAAATTAATCCCGTTGTTAAGAAAATGAGTTTTAAAAGTTAAAACATTGCAAAAGATTGAAATGATTTTACCTATGAATTCAATGTAAAATCAATGATAATGACATAAATTATATTAAATGGTAAAAATATATTCTATTTATATTTTAAAACCATTAAATATTATAATTTAACCATATAAATTATTACAATGAAAAAAGTTGTTTTTAATTAACATATAGCGTGTTTTTACTATTCATTAAAATATGAAAGTTATCAGAAAAATATCAAAACTTTATCCAACGTAAATTTCTATATCCTTATTCAAAATGAGAAGTTTATTTTGTAAAATTTAACTTATAAGAATGTCAAAAATTATATTTAAAATGGGTGCGCCATCAAAAGGCGACAAAACTGCATTTTTTGAAAAATACTTATTTTACCCGAAAAATTTATTTTGTTCTCATACCATGTTCTATAAAATGTGTAAGATGAATTATAATGTCATAAAATTCAAAATGTATTTACTACTATTCATAATGGCTAGTTTATAATAAAATTATAACCATATATCATTGTTTAGTGAAACCCGGTATTGCATACAACACACGCTATCGAGGAAGGTTGTGATTGCGTGTAATGCAAGACAAGTCAGAGTTGCATGTAGTGCAAGACTCCTTTATTGTTGCGTATAACAAAATCCAACCATATTTCATTTATACATTGAATATATATATATACTCAATGTTGCGTAGAATAAATACTATCAAACAAACTTGAAATTGTGTGTAACACGGTCCAAGATTAGCGTTGAGTATACTGCAAGCTAATATGGTGTTGCGTATAGCACAAGATAATCTTGGTGTAGCGTACAATAGAAGATATGAAAGAAATTAAAAATAATATATCTTATAAAATCTCGGGTTGTTACAACCCCAAACCAATTTTACCTAACCACATCTATCGAGGTCCTCTACCCAACAAGTGGTCAAAACCGCCTCATCATAGAGTCTAACTATGTGCACAATACTCAAAGTTATGAGTGAGCGGTAATCAAAAACAAATTCCCAACCCACAACCTCTCTAACACCTCATTTCCCTAAAACCTTGTCACTCAAGTCTGATGACCTCACAATCCAAGTAACATGGGCCATGCCCAACTTGATAGTCACACTGCCTCAAGCCAACATCCATGACGCCCAATCCCAACATCAGAACCACCCAATATAATTTGGGCCAAGACCAACCTATGATCACCATCAAACAACAATACCCAGGCCATGCCCAACTCATCTTGAAGGTTCCAACATATGCAATATCACACATCACATATATATAATCAAAAGGAATACTTCAAATAGGAAAAAACTGAACAGTTGAATTGTACTGGCCATGTTCTGTCCCATACCAGCACCGTAGTCTTAGAAGTCTCTAACAAACTTAATCATGCTTAAAAATTCAAACTTAGCAGTTTAATTCATAGAAATTCAATTATAACCATTTTGGAACCCTCTTCCAAAATACCCCAAATAAGCAGTGGCCTCTAACCCATCCTCTCCCAAGTATTACAGGATAAGGAAATTCCCAACGTCATTCCATAAGGCATACATTCAATTTAATATAAAGAAACACGAGTGTCGCTCATCAACTGACGTTGCGCTAAAAAGGCGCAACCCCAAAATGTCTATGAAAACACAAAACAAGGTATACACAACCTACGTGAGACTCGTAGACATAGGAACTTCCGATATTGAGCTCCAATTCATAGTTAATATTCATAGATCTATGTTTCTATCAATTCCCGACAATTCTGATCGGATGGAAACTGCGATGTGTAAGGTAAAAAAAACAAAACTAAAAAAGGTGCATGGTTTTAGGCTTCCCGATACGATCCTGCAGACATAGATAGATTGAAGAAAGGATGTCGGATGAAGAATATAGGAGAATAAATGTTCTTGACCTCTTAGAGCGTCACAGTCTGAAATCGGGGAAAAAAGCAGATAGATCTTAAAATTAGTCATGGATATCTACCATTTAAGTGAATAGAAATAAAATTACACAATGTGTATAAAGTACAACATGCCGTGTAGTAGATCAATCCATACTCTGACTTAAGCGGAGGTAGCCACATGGCTTGGATGCGCCACACAGGTCAACACACAGCTAAGATTCAGCTGGTACATGGTAGGAAGATACACAGTATGTCAAGTAACACTATACACCATTAGTAGTAAATTTTTACACAGTGAACACATGACATGTACTTGGTCAACCCACAAATAGTACACGCCTAACCCACACATGACATGTACTTTGGAGTATATGCTGTGTAATCTGGAAATTTTCCAGAACTTCCCAGATTTTCCCAGTTTTCTTAGAAACAAGTCAAAAATTCAAATAAGGTCAAGATTTTGACCTATTCTAAAAACTTGGGTTCTTACAATCTCCACGCCATAACATAAATTGTCTCCGATCAATCAAACAAAACCTGGGGAGGGCAACGAAGATACCCATAACGGTCAACGAAACCTAGACTACCCCGATCATAAATGTTTTGGGTAAATTCTTCAATGGGATACCCACCATAAAAATTACCTAACTTGATATCAAACTGATAAAACTCAACCTAAGAAAAGGTACAAGAACCTTTTTCCTGGATCCATGTCCCTCCCATGATGCATCATCACCCCTGCACCTCATCGGTGCTCTCGTGTTGTTTTCGACAACCAAACATATCCCACATTGCATTAGTGTCAGCCTCCACAAGGTCTTGTATCCCATGGATTCGCAGAATAAAACCCAGTGCCTTTCACCTCAATTAAAATGCATCCTCGATGCCCTAATTCCCATGGCATCTCATGTAACCCACATCCTCGATGATTTTGATGCTACGCGTCTCACATATATATAAATATATCACACACTTGAAATTTTGTTAATACCACTAACCAGCATCTAGTCGGTCCACATATATCCTATTCACCTTGTGCACTCAAAACAAACATGCCTCAACAGGTCATGCCAAAAAGAAAACAAGTAAGTCATGGCCACACTTGTAGTGTACCTCTAACTTTCATCATCTCACCAGCCTACTTAGCCCCTATAAGCTCCATGACATGCACCTCACTTGACACAAAACTTCTTGAAGCCTATCATCCCTACGATGCAGCACCAGTCTCCGAACACTAACCCCTCATATGGGTCCCAATGTCTCTTCTATATCCTCCTTGTGAAACCGAAACTCAGCTACCCTCTCCTGGAACTGAACTTGAATCAACTCCAGATGACACAGTATGTCTTGCTCCCTTCCTGCCAGCTATTTAAGAAGTATGTCTGCAGAACCTCTCAAGATGCTCAACCTGTCCACATGCCAGGAACTCCTTTGGAGTCCTATCGCACTGAGTTATTTCATTTCCAGGCTACCCACACTGAAAGAAAACCACTGAATAACTGATACGATTTGGTCTAGCTGAGTCCGGGGCCTGACTACCCTCCTAGAAGTCCTGTTGCACTCACTTACTACTATCTGAACAATCAGCCTAAGCCGTCGTCAGGCCTAAGTGATACCTCTCTATCTCGTGGCCCTCCGCTATGAGCGCCTGATTCACCACCTATGAGAATCAACCAAGCCTTAACATATTTACCTGGATCTTACTGGCGTGTTGTAAGCCATCCTTGAAGCACCTCACCTTTTTCGAGTCATCGCCTACCATGCCAGGTGCAAAGCGAGGCAACTTAGTAAAAGTAGATGCATAGTCCATGGCAGACATGTCTCCCTGCTAAAGGCTCATGAACTATCGAGCTCTCTCAACCCTCAGTGCCTTAGGGTAAAAGTGATCGAAGAACCTATCCTCAAATTCCTTCCATGCTAGTCCCTTGTGTCTTTGAGCTTGAATCTGCAATGCTTTGATAGCCCTCTTAGCATGTGCGCCGCTAGCTTGACCATCCGCCCATGTGGCATCTCAAGCTGCTCGAAGATCATCTGCATGCTCTCTATCTAGTTCTCTACTGCCTGTGGACCACCCTCACCCCGGAAAAGTGGTGGGTGCTGCAATTGGAACTCTCGTGTATGATATTCCATAGTTGTCTCTATACCCTACACACCTCTTTCGATCCCCTACAAGACATTTATCATACTAGAATGGGGATTCTCATCAAGCCACGATCTGAACGCTTCCAAACCCAGTTGTTTCCCTATCGGAACTGGATCCCAAACCTGATCTTGTACCTGATCTTGTACATGCGACTCATGCTCTACCTACCCTTCAAGGTTCAAAACCTGATTGTGATCCTCTGACATTGTACCCTCACCCCCTGATGCTCCATCGAGTCATCGAGGAGGAACTCGGTGAATACCATAAATGGTAAGACAAACCACAGAGATAACAATATATATATATATATAATGAAGATAAGGAAAGTAGTAAATAGGCAGTGTATAAGAACTACCCATAATCCCCCCATCACAACCCATGTCCATGGAATCTCGACATCATGGACTCCTTACCTGCCCCTAACAGAGCCAAATATCAAAAGTACCTCAGGCCATGTCTGTATTGACAACCAATGTTTCCTCAAACTGACGACCTAGTCACCTAATCTTAGTGAAGAAAATCTCCTCAATTGTAGTACATGCCTGCTCATACAAGATTCAGGCACAAATCTCCTACCACATGCAATTCACAATATAAAGCATGGAATAATATATTGCAATAAACTAGAAATTCTATCAATAATTTCACCCATCACATCTCAAAAGCATTCAAGCATGACATTTGATATTTTTCACATATTATTATCACTTCACAAATAATACGTGCATATATGAAATTGAAATACCCTAAAAATGTGTCTATCAAATTCCAAGATAACTTGTATTTCCATACTGGGGTAATGTAAAATTATCCCTTACCGCATTGGGTTAAGGGTAACATATCACCATCAATATCATCACACACTAAGTTAACCACCAAGGTGGAAATAATATAAACTGTAATCTAAAAAAACCAAAACATCAATTCCCACCCTAGGTAACTTGGTCCATCCCTCATACTTGGGGCTGCAGGAACCCAAGAAGAAACTAGAAACATAGTTCTCGTAACAACCTATCTCACTCTACCATATCCCAAATAGTAAACCAGTAGAAATAGAAAGAGAACTCACAATATCATTAGTACCCACTACTACTAAATCCATATCAAGAACTCCTCTAATACAACTTTGTAACATCCTGGACCTAATCAGCCACCCGAACAGTGCTAAACGGTTCGGGTGATACTACCTTAGGTGAACCTCAGTGAACACCAAAGGCTTTCAACTAGCAAAGAGGGTCTGAATAGGTATAGTGGGGAGGTTATTCCCTATCAGATGATAATAATGGTACCGGTCCGAGTAATAATATGTTTTATGCATCGATAATATTGACTCAACAGACTCAAACTAGACCCATAGAGCGGAGGCACAATCAATAGTAGATAAACAATAGAAGAAAAGTAGATCAACAATAGCAGAAAGTAAATAGAACATCATTCCAACAATCAATTTATACAACTACTAAACAACAAGCATGCATCCATAGTAGGTCAAATAAGTCAGTCTATATAAATGGAACCTACGACTAACCAAAAATTGCTACATGTTAATGTAATCATTTTGATATAGGAAATAAAGTAAAACCAAATACATTCTAGCAAGGCATGACTACAAGGTCCATACCATATCTATGTAAAACATCACAATGATCCAACTCCTGAGATGAACTTCTTCATGCATGTAAATCCGTAAATACTACACACGTACCAAAGGTCCTATTCAGGGTGTGAGATGAATCTCGATAGGATAATACCAAATGGTGAATACCTAGTATAAGTGTTTAAGTAGGCATGAATTTATAAGGAAATAATTAAATAGTGTGATTCACAATTAAACATAAACTCCACTGGTGCTCAGAAGCCACCAAGGAGTGTCACCTGCTTCAGGCAACATCAGAATCTCTATCATGTAATTTGGAACCATGTTCCCCTTGACACCTCGTGTCTCAAGTAAAAATGTCCCAAAGGCACTCCAAAACAATAGTAACCCTACTTGAAAGCCCATGCCTACCCATGACACAACAACTGGAGGATAATAAATACTTGTCCTAAAATGGGAACTAAAGGGACAATGATTTCAGCCCTCAAATCAGAGACCAAAGGGACATCAATGTTTTCCCTTGAATAAATAACCATAGGGACATCTATGTATGCCCTCAAATCACAGAGAGCCTCTTCCCCCAACATTTTATCCTCAATTTTGTCTCCTGAAGGTTCCTCGCCTTTAATGTGGCTTCCTAAGGAAAGTACCCCCAAACCAATTGTACCTACCCACATCTATTTGGGGTCTCTACCCAATGAGTGGTCAAAACCACCTCATCATATAGTTTACATGTGTTCACACTACTCAAAGTTCCGGGTGAGCAGTAATCAACAAAATAAGTTCCGAAGACACAACCTCTCTGACACCTCGTGTCCCTGCGACTATTTAGCTCAAGTCATATGGCCTCTCCATCCAAGTAACTCAGGCCATGACTAACCTGACAGTCACACTGCCTAATGTCGACGCCCATGATTCCCAATCCCATAGTCAGAACAACCCAATCTAATCCAGGCGAAGCCCATCCTGTGATCAACATCACTCAATAATACCTAGGCCATTCCTAACACAACCTGAAGGTTCCAACATATGAAATATCACACATCACATATATAAAATCAAAATGAATACTTCAAATAGGAAAAACAAACTAAAAATTTGAATTTTACTAGCCATGTGCTATCCCATTCCAGCATTGAGGTTTTGGAAGTATCTAGCAAAATTAATCAAGCTTAACAATTCAAACATTGCAGTTTAATTCATAACAATTCAATTAAAACCATTTAGGAAACCCTATCAAAAATGCCCCAAATGAAAAGCATCCTCTAACCCAGCCTTGCTCAATCATAATAGGATAAGGGAATTCCCAACATCATCCCATAAGGAATAAATTCAGTTTAATATAATGAAACATGGGTCTCTCTCAATACCCAACATTGCACTTAAAATACGCAACCCCCAAATGTCTATGAAAACACAAAAAAATGTATGAACCGCCTACCTGATACCCATATATGTAGGCATGTATGATATAAAGATCTAATTCAAATACAATCTTCGTAGATCAAAGATTCAGTCAAATCCCGACAATTCTTCTTGCATGGAAACTATAGTGTGTGAGGCAATGAAAACATAACAAAAGAGGGTGTGTGGGTTTAGCCTTCCCGATTCGATCCTGCATCCACCAACGAATTGAAGAATGACTGTTGAATAAAGAATATAGGAGAAGAAATGTTCTCATCCTCTTGGACCATCATAGTCCAAAATCAGGGAAGAAGAAGATAGATCTGGAAATTAGACACGATGCTCTGCCATATAAGTGAATAAACATAAAACTACACGGTGTGTATGAAGGACTACACACCGTGTAGTGGTTCTGTCCATACTCCAACTTATGAGGAGGTAGCCAAGTGTCTTGGACGTGCCACACAGGTCAACACATGACTAAGATTCAGCTGGTATGCATAAGGAATATACATAGCATGTCATGTAACACTACACGCTGTGTAGTAGAAAATTTTTACATGGTCACCACACGACATGTACATGGTCAGCCCATAGATTGTACATGGATAACCCACACACGGCGTGTACTTTGGTGTACATGACATGTAATCTAGAAATTTTCCAAAACAACCAAAATTTTCTGAATTTTCTTAGAAACATATCAAAAATTCAAACAAGTTAGGGATTTTGACCTGTTCCAAAAACCCATGTTCTTACACATCCGACCAAATAGGCACGTCCATCGCCTCTTGTAGTTCCCGCAAGAAGGGCCGCCAAGGCTGAGGCCGCCGTGGTGGCCCAAATATAGTGCCCCGAGAAACTAGAGTTATTACTGGGGGAGCCACCTCTAGAGCCTCATAGATGCCCACCACCTCAGGCATAACCTCCGACCCAGTAGTGTTCTCTTCAGAATCGGTAGGCACCCTCATGTAACGGGCCACCACCACCCCGGAGAGATAACCAGTTTCTGCCTCCTCGGTTGGATCCTTTATCCCCTTGTTAGGTCTAGGCTCCCATGGCCCCCTTTTTGGATAAAACAAACCATACCTACTCATTCAATGAGGCTCAGGTCCCCAGTTATTTTCAAAGAACCTTTAAATAGGGAATTCTACGGTTGTCAGAATGCAGAAAGCCAGAGGAGGTAGATCTCATTGATCACCCCAATTACTGCCTTGGTCATTAGATCTCGGGGAACACCCTCAAGCAATGCTATGAGTTTAAATACTGGATTCAATACTAGGTTTATAACAACATAGTCATATTAGGCCTAGCACTAGCATAGGTGGCATATGTATTCATACAGGTTGACGATGATAGCGGTAGTGAATGTGAGTGGCAGCAGGTTTCTGACTATGGATCTTAAAAATATGACAACTATATGGCTCGTTTATGTAGTCACCCGTGACCATGGAATTATCCTTGTATGTTTGAATTAGTTCGAGCCCTCAGAAGTCACCACATCAACCACAAACACTAATTCTGCATCAGCATCTCAACCTTCCTCTTCCCAGAAGGGCCAAAAATGGAGGTGAAAGGGAAAAAAAGTCCCCCATTTATTCCATCATAATCCTGTACTCTCGGTGAATTCATACCCCCAGAGATGACGAATACCCCCAGGGTCCATCCAATGTTGGAGGATTCTTCAAGTGATAAACAAGGGTACGGTTTAGTTAACACCATTGAGCTGGTAAACCCCTACATGATTCCTAATGACAAGGAACGCCATAAGGATCCTCCTAACATCCCCATCCATTGCCAGAGTTGGCGGGGGCATTGGTTATTTAGGTCATCGTAATGCCTTGGTTAGAACTTCTAGCTAGGATTTGCATGCCTCCAAAACGAGACAAAAACCCCAGTAGGGAGCTCAGTATGTGCACCCTTCCCATCTGGTGCCATTTGGTCTTCCCTTTCTATCATTTGTGCTACTTGATCTGGCGGAGCCACCCCGAACACGTCGTGACCTTCCAAATTCTATTATGGGCCGACCTCCATCATTTTTACCCCATCCAATAGTCACTCCATGAGTTTCAGCTAGTAAACAATGGGACGTTCCTAGCAATAGTCGACCACCGGTTCAGCCAGAAGGGTCCACCATAACTCCTGCCACAGAGTGACCTCCTATCAGTAGAAGTTCACGCTTGGAATGGAAGTATGATGTTCCTAAACATCTATCCAGTATCCATGCGAGTCTCTCTATCATAGAGGATCTTAGTCTATTAATGGATATGCGTTAAGCCCTTTCTGAGGCTTTATTAAGCCCCCTCCAGTTCTAGACAGAGGTAGTAGCCACACAAGCCTTCCATGCTGAGGCAGTCAAGCATACTGAATTTCAAGTCGTCATCTCTTTCTCTAGAGAAGATGAATGCTTTCCCATACCAATTGACATCCATCCAATGTACATCACTGGCCACTTCAATGTTGTAGAAGTTTGTTTCTGTCTTGTCGATACAAGATATGGCATCAACCTTATCCTGATCAAGATGCTCCGAAAAATTGGGATGTCCAAGGATGATCTGTGTCCCTATAACCTGAATATTCATGGTTATGATAGGACAGAACATACACCAGTCAGAAAGATCCACCTGAAGACCCTGTTCAGTGGCATGGTATCCAGTACTGAGTTCATGGTTGTTTTTTAGGACACCACCTACAACGCATTGATGGGTAAGCCATGGCTCCACTTACACGCAGAAGTCCCCTCTGTGTATCACCAATGCCTGAAGTACTCCCTTAATTGTTGAGTAGGTGTACTCCAAGATGACATGTGTCCCTTTTCCTCTTGTGACACCTGCTACCTAGATGTCGACTATAGCAAGATCAAGGACAAGGAGATCCAGAAGAGCAAGGTTGAACCCACTATAGCTACGACCGACCCGTGGAAATGCCTGGATGTTGCATACATCTTCCCGATCCACCGATTAGAGGCCACAACTACAGATTTGGGGAAATTTTTTATTGTCTCTAGATTTAGGGGGAAGCACATTCCCAAGTCCAAGTGAAGTTGGAAGATCACCTTGTATTCCTACACAAATAAGGATTGGGTGATCCCAACGCCCCCTACTCCCATAAGGTATCGAGATGTACAACCCATGGCAATGACAATACAACACAGTTGCTTGTTTTCTTGGGCTATGATAAACCGGATCAAGATGACATGCCACTATTGCTTTGAGATCATCAAGTGTGGTCCATTTGGCCAAAGGCTAGATGTGATTGGGTCAAAAAATTTCATCGATATGGTTTCAGTATCATAGGAGTTCCATGATGTGGTGTCCACTGCCACTTAGCCTATCACCATTGGCACATCAAGATCTGTTGACTTAGAATAATCACCTCTTACTGAGGATCCCTACTTCGGGAATGAAGGAGAAGATTTATAGGATGCTCCACCCACCTTCAAAGAGGGTGTTTCCACCATGGTCAATGACTTGGCATAGGTAAACCTCGGTAGCAAGACATATCTGAAGCCCACATTGATCTATATCACTATGATCATTGAAGAGGAACAAGGATACCTAGACTTCTTGAAGAAGAACCATGATGTATTTTCTTGGAGTTATGACAAGATGTCCGGACTAGACTCTCAGGTCTCCATCCACCGCCTTGTTCTTCATGTGAATCATCGTGGGTTCAAACGCCCCCCCATAAAGATGCACCCTTCTCACACTGTCGTGATTGAGGCTAAGGTTGATAAGCTCATTAGAGACAACTTGAAAAAAAGGGTTCAATACCCTAGATGGTTGGACAAAATTGTGCCCGTCAGGAAGAAGAATGGAAAGATAAATTTTTTCATCAACTTCCGCAATATCAACCATCACTGTCCGTAGGATGATTTTCCCCTTCATGCGATAGAGATGTTGATTGATGCCACCACTGGGTTCCAAACCCTCTCCTTCATGGATGGGTATTCTGGGTATAACCAAATCCAAATGGCCCAAGAGTATGAAGATTATACAGCCTTATGAGAACCACAAGGAACTTTATGTTACTAGGTAATTCCCTTCAGTCTAAAAAATGTTGGTTCCACATATCAGCATGTCATGCATTGTATATTTAAACCGATCCTCAGGACATTAGTGGAATGATACATGGATGATCTGGTGGTCAAATCTCACTAGTGCCAGGACCATCTCAAGGATCACAAGAAAGTGTTCAGTTTCCTCTAGTCCTGTAAGCTGAAGATGAACCCATTTAAGTACACCTTTGGAGTTACTTATGAGAATTTTCTCAGCATTGTTGTTAGTTATAGATCCATCGAGATCGATCCCGAGAAGATCAAGGCCATCTTCCAGTTGTATCCCCCGAGCAACATCTGGGAGCTATGAGGTTGTCAAGGCCACTTAGCCTATATATACAGATTCATTGTGAATCTATATGGAAAGTGTAAATCCTTTTACTGGATTATGAATAATGGTGTAGAATATCATTGGGATGAGGAGTATCTAACTGCTTTTGAGGGAATCAATCTGTTCATATTATGGAATCTGGTCCTGATGCCTCCTATTTTTGGAATGCAGATAGTCTTTTATGTGACTACTTTGGAGTGAACCCTCAGTGCCCTTCTCACCCAGAAAAATAACGAAATAATATAGAATATTCTTTACTATCTCAACTGCATGATTCTCCATATAGAGTCTACATATTCCCCTATCAAGAAGAGCTTCCTCATGCTCGTATTCACAGTGTAAAAATTGCAACACTACTTATCGAATCACTAGATACAACTAGTGTCCCTAGTTGATCCACTGATTTACATTATGAACCACCCTATGTTCATAGGTCATCTAGCTCGATGGGTAGTGATCCTTTAGCAATTATACATTAGTTTTGTTCCCCAAAAGCTATCATGGGACAAGCGTTGTAAAGCATCCTTTAAACCCATACATATTCTACGAACTAGTCCCAAGATCTTGATTTTCTGGATTAGGCAATCTTCTCGGTAGACCAAGCCATCCTCTTGTGGAAAATGCACTATGATGGTGCTTCCCATATTCCTACCGGTAGAAGAATAAATGATCCCAGACTCAACAAGGTGGATCTGGGTATCATATTCATCATGCCAGCATTGGATTTTCTTCCATATTAATTCCTATTATCAGAAGGTTGTACCAAAAATGAGGAAAAGTACTAGGCTCTCATCACAGGTCTCGAGATGGCCCTCGAGATTGATGTTCCAAAATTACATGTGAAAGGGGACTCCAAACTAGTCATGAAGTAGATCAATAGTGACTATGTCATCAGAAACATGGATCTCGTACCACTTTTGGAATTTACCTACCAGTTGATAGCCTAGTTCCCATCTTGGCCGGAAGTTACTCATGTCCCTTGGTCCCAGAATGGTCAGGTTGATGCCTTGGCCAGCTTTCATGCATCTTTTGTAGAACCTAACTAGGATATTTTGATTATTCACGTGGTACATCATATAGTCTTTTCTCCAGTCACTCTTGATGATGAT
Source organism: Viscum album (assembly GCA_963277665.1). Lineage (NCBI taxonomy): Eukaryota > Viridiplantae > Streptophyta > Magnoliopsida > Santalales > Viscaceae > Viscum > Viscum album. The sequence continues at coordinate 685,249,851 of OY728159.1, read as the reverse complement.
TATAGCCCACAGGTAAGCCACCTTACTATTGGTGCCTCCATGCCAGGACCCCCAGGCCCCCTATCGCAGTGTTGAAAGTAACTCCCAACTGGAGGACCCCCTTTATGGCATATCTCTAGCACGACAATCTCCCGGTATATTGAGCCGAGCTTGAGCGGATCTGATGGAACATGTGGAAGTTCACACTCTAAATTGGTCCCGATATTGAGAAGATGCTCTACAGATGTTGGTTTTATGGGGTCCTCCTTCATTGCATATATGGAGATGAGATTTCTCATGTCATACAGGAGGTTCATGCCAGTTCTTGCGGGCCTCATCAGACTGGGCCAAAACTATCTCACCAGATCCTGAGGTTGGGGTATTTTTGGCCCTCTAGGATCCATGACTATATAGAGTTTTCCAATAGTTTCCATGCATTCCAAATCATGCTAATTTTTTTCATTGGCCACCAGAACCTCGCTACACTACCATGTACTCTTGGACCTTTGTAGTCTAGGGACTCGATGTTGTGGGACCTTCTCCACTGATGACAACTCACTAGTATAGGTTCATCTTGAATTATACAGATTTATTTTCTAAGTGGGTAGAGGTAATTCCACTGAAGGGGGTAAAGGTACATTCTACCATTGAATTTTTGATCTCCAATATCATCTACCAGTTCGGAGTACCTCACGCCATCGTCATCGATAATGGCACCAACTTACGAGCGGCCTGACTGAAGAAGTTGTACACAAAGTACAACATCCATTCTAACCGTAACCCTACTATCAAACACAGTCAAATGGTATGATCGATGCATTCAACAAAACCCTCAATAACATTCTGTAGAATATTGTTTTCCAGAACAAGAAGATTTGGCTGGATAAACTCCTCAATGCTCTCTGGGCCTATCAGACAACAACTCTAAATTCAACTCAGGTGACCCCATATTTACTAGTGTATAGAACAGAGGAAGTCCTACCCATTTATATTTAGTTGTATTCATTGCACACAATGTTCTATGATCAATATACACTAGAAAAGGTGGCCAAAAGCTGTCTGGATGAACTGGAAGTGCTTGATGAGAACATTGTTTATGACCAGCATAATCTTGAGAGGAATCAATACAAGATAGCCATATCTTTTAAGAAAAAAGTATGCCACGGATATTTCTTACAAGGTGACATGGTTTTTCCCTAAGAACGCCAATGATACCTAGTAGGAAACCACCCAAATTGGAACCCAAATGTGAAGAACATTACATCATCTACAAGGTTTACCCCAATGGTGCATACTCCATATTTACCATGGATGGTGAATGTATAAATCCTCCCACCAATGCCAAATTCCTCAATATGTACTTTTCCTAAGTAAGATATGGTCCTACATGACCTTAAGCTGTTACGTCCTGCATGACATTAAATTTCTTGGTCGTCCCACATGACGATAAACTACAAAATAGTTTGAAATATATCACTATAAACTAAGATCTATCTAGTCCTACATGACCATAAACTATTAAATCTTTACCACATGAATTTATAATGTGTGATTCATCCAAGATGAACGATTTAAAACTACTCAGAACCTATCACTCATGTCATTAAACTGTATATCGTCTCACATGATGTCAAACTATATCTGGTCCCGCATGACCTTCAACGGTCCCATCCTTGCTGCATGATGTTAAAATGAACAACATTTTTTAGAACTACATATGGATTGATTCCCATCCTCATGGGATATGTAAGAATAATCAGACTCTTCGTCTTAGAGTCCAACCCTGAAATTCTTCTCTTTGACTACCCCCTGGGTGTAGTTCTCTTGGAGGATTGCACACGGTATCGGGTAGACTTCTTTGGCCACATTGGTGTCGGGTTTATGATGGTCACACCATGTGCCCCTCACATTCTTCTATCATTCCACTTCCTTATCACAAGGTGTTAAACTACATGGACCTTTAAGAACAACGTACGGCTTGATTCCAATCCTTATGGGATACGTAAGAACGCCCTAATATTTTGTCCGTATCCCCAGCCCCAAACTTCAAGATATCTTCTTTGATCTGACCCCTTAGCCCAGATGCTTCCCAAAATGCATGGTGTGGTATGGGGTCATTTCCTCGTTCATGTCAGGTTTATCACAACCGAACCATGTGTCCCTCTCTTTATTGAGACCCAATTTCATCTTCCTTACCACATGACGTTAAACTACACCGACATCTTCACACTTTACACACCCCATAATTTGGGGTTTCACATCTTTCACATCTGAAAGGACCCCCAAACGGCATGGATGATAGGACCTCAAGGCTCTCCTACCATTTTGGTCCAACATCTCTGAGGATTTGGGAAGAAAATTTGATACAAGTACCATGTTGTGAATATGATCAGTGGTCGACACTCGTTTCTTGTTCCCATTTTAGGTCATATGATATAGAGGCTGTGTTTTGAACATGGTCAACAGCCATCCTCCATCATTTTCACCACCCCTATATATCTTAAATATTTTTTATAGTGATTTGTTTTGTCTTATTTTCCCTTTGAATGTCAGTGATCCTTGAGCAAGGATGTTGGTCTAAATGGGAAAGACCCCGCCCGATCTCTTTCCTTTATTTTCATGCCATTATATGATAGATAGAACCTGATCCCACTCATAGTTTTTCAAATTGAGCATTTCTCACATGGGATTAGGACATTTGGTAAGGCCATACCCCCCCATAAAGGGTCACACGCTCATGGTTCGAGCTCTATGACCTTAAACTAATATCACCACAGTCCTCACCACATGACTTTAAATGACATGATTCATTTGAACTGAAGGATGTAAAACCACTCAGCACTTGTCTTTCATGACAATAAACTAGAAACTAGCTGGGACTTTCCGTCCGTGGTCCAGACTTAGGTCCCTCGACCTTTTCGCCCCCCTGGCCCAAGTTCTCGTTTACAATTGTGCAGTGTGTCCTATAATCTATGTCCTTGTTCATGTTGGGATATCTTTTCCACACCACATACATCCCCTTGAGTCACCTCTCCTATCTTCATCCTTTCCACAAGACATTAAACTACATCATTCTTTATTCATCCCATCATTTGGGTTTCCACTATATCTTATATCCGAAAGGACCCCCGAACGACATGGATGCTAGGCCCTAAGGCTCTCCTACAGTTTCGGGCCAACATCCTTGAGGATTCTGGATGAAAATTTGATGCAAGTGCCACGTTGAGAGTATGGTCAGAGGTAGACACTCATTGTTGGTTCCCATTATAATAATTTATATGGATACTACATTTTGAATATGGTCAGCAGTTATACTCAATCTTTGTTTCCCTTCTATGGTCTCCCACATGATAGACACAATGATTCATCCTTTCTACCCATCTTCCCCACACACATGACATTAAACTGGGCATTTATGATATGATACCTATGACCATAAACTAAGATCTACCACATCCTCTTCACACAACTTTATAATGCACAACATCTCAAAGAAATACATTTTTCTTGATTCTCATAATCGTGGGATACATAGGAAAACCTAAACATTTTGTCTTTGGGTCCAACCTAGGTTAATTTATTCTTTCTCTCATCCCCTTGCCCCGATTTCTATCTGAGAATTATGAATGATGTTTCATATCCAGAATTATGTCCTCATTCATTTTGGGTTATTCTCCACTCCATATGCATTTCTCGTTGAGATAACTTTATCTTCTCCTCCTCCTCACCACATGATGTTAAACTGCATGCCACCTTCCAGAACTATGTGTGGATTGATTCTTGCCCCCATAGGATATGTAGGAACTCACGAACATTTTATCAGGTATATCCCAAATTCTTAGAAACCTCCTCATCTCTCTGAACCCCTGGAATGTGTCTTCAAGGAGGGAGGGCATTGATCGTACCACGGTTCACTGTTTTATTTCAACCTTATACCAATGTGTTAAACTGGTTTTGTATTGAAAATTACAATTATAATAAAAATTGAAATTCATGTTTGATTCAAATATTTTGTGTTTAACACTGTTTTAAAGGTAAATTTTACATGTTTCGATAATTACATTGTAGGTGTAGATGATTTTGGGGGCCCATGATGAAGTCCAAGACAAATGGGCCAATCTACACAGGATCCAAGAACACCAGTGGACTAAAAAGCATTCTTCTACTAAAGCCTGAATCCGAATAAGCTTCAAATTTGTGGTATGGTCCGTAATTTAATGAGATATATTTTATATGAAGGAACCGAAGCCCAATTCTTTCATTAAGAGGCCCATAAAATATTATTTGTACAATAAAATTAATCTGCATGGGGTCAAAACCTTACCTTTGTATTTTAGAAATACCTCTTATTATTTACCTAATATTCCCTCCAAAGTTTTCATGGAGGTAGAAAAGTTTTCCTTAAACAACTCTTTAGTTTTGTCCAAAGTGATTTAAGAATTTTTGACAATCCATAACAACTGACCAAGAAGACTCTGAAAATCAGGGTGCCCAAAAATACTTCACACATTGCCTATAAATTGGAAACTTGGGAACCCCATTTTGGAGTTTGACCTGGAGGAAAGGTGCTTCCATTTTTGAGTCCGAAAGGTGTCTTCATATCATCCCTAGAAGTTGTAGAGGATATGAAAAGTTATATTTCAACATGTTTCTCTTTCTCCCCTCCCATGGATTTCTAAACCCCTTGTGATAACCTGGGGAGGAACGTGATGTAATTCCGAGATTGATGCTTGTATTATTTTTAATGATCTTTTTAATTCTAGGTGGTATATTTTTTTTATTAATCCCCTCTTTTTATTTAATTGAGTTATATAAATTTATTTTAAACTCAAACTCAAATGATCATGTTTGGGGGTACCCTTTCTTGTGATGTTTCACACACTGTTCATCCATTTTTCCTCCTTCATTAAATTGCATTGTTTGTGTAGTTAATATTTGTCAATTGAACTCACATAAGAACTGTCAAGTCCATGAAAATTTATTTCATGGAATCAAAAAAGATAACATACAAACCTGGATAGCCAATTGAGTTTTTCATGTGTTTTCTTGGTGAGTTTCAATTACGAAGTCGAACACAAATCACCCAATCATTGACGGTGTCCAGTGAATCATTGTGTGTTTTGACTGGACCCTAGGATGTATCCTAGCATAAAATCAGTAACATGATGGTACTAGTTGTTAGAAACTAGGGATTAAAAGAACTATACCCTTTCTCTTGAAGTGATGAAGGATGGACATCACGAGACTTCCCTAGGTTGATCACATTTAATTAATATTGTTCATTTCTACTTTGTTTTATCACTTTCATTTTCAATTGGTTTCATTAATCATCAAACCCCATGTCTTAAAAAATACAATTCCCCTTTTATTTTCTTAAACAAAACCCAATTTTTTTTTAAATTAATGATCAAAGGATCTGTTGAGAGACGACCTAGGGTTGTAGCTATTATGCATAAATTCTGGTAAAAATTTAATAACTAATTTGATGCGCCCGACAATGTGATCAAATTTTAGTGTTGTTTCCAAGGATCTAAGATCATGTTTTCTTATTTATTTTATTTTATTTATTTTTCTTCTTACTTATCACTCCTTTAAATATCTCACACCCCCATTTTATTGTTTTTATTTTTGGATTTTGTCGTTATTTTTTATTGTTTTTGTGTGTTCTCTCTCTCCCTCTATACTCTCTTCTCTCTATCGAATTCTATAGTACAATATTCTATTTTTTTCATCATTCATTTATTTTGTGTTTTTATTTAATTTATCTTCTGTAATAAAAATTAAAATAAAAAAAAACAACATCAAATTATCGATCAATCAAACTGGACATCATTGTTTCATGACAATATCTAGTAAAGAAACACTACTTGAATTTTACCATGAAATTGAAAAATCACTTCACTCAAAAATCAATCCATATAGAGAAGGTCATTCAAGTAAATATTAATAACCCCCTCTGGAGCCTCAAGTGGTCATAAACCAATCAAAAATTAAACCTAATCAAACCCAAGAAAACATGGCTGCAAATAATAGAACCTTAAAAGAACTAACCACCCCGGATCTGGAGTACCAACCTGTGTATGTCCAATATTCTAAGGAACTAGCCAAATTTGAGCTGAGATCAGTCCTCATCCAACAAATTCCCAAATTACATGGTCTTCTTAGTGAGGACCCTCACAAACATCTCAAAGAGTTTCACATAGTGTAATCCACCATGAGACCACAAAATGTGTTTTAGGACCTAATTAAGTTTAGGGCCTTCCCTTTCTCCCTTGATGGTGTAGGAAAAGAAAGGCTATACTATCCGCCTAAAAATATTAGGGGCCGGAATGACCGTAAACTACTCTCCCTAGAGAAGTTATTCCTTTCCTCTCAAACTGCATCAATTAGAAAAGAAATATTTGGAATTAGGAAATCACAAGGAGAGTCCCTTCCGGAATATTAGGTGAGATTGAAAAGACTTTTCTCAAGTTACCCCCACCACCAAATTAGTTAAAAATTTCTAATCCAATAATTCTATGAGGGACTTGTCCCCATGTATTATTGAATGGTAGATGTTGTAGATTGTGGTTCCATTATTGATAAAACTCTTTTCGTCGCTCGTGACATAATAGAAAAGATGACTCAAAATGCACAAAAATTTGGTACATGAGCAAGTTCACCAACCCAAGGAGTCCATGAGGCAAGTCATTCATCCATAGAACAAAAACTAGATTATAAAATTGATGAGATGCATAACCTTATAAGGCAATTAACTCAAGAACAAGGTAACTCACACTCTACTTCTATTCCATTATATTGTGGTATTTGATCTAATAACACTCGTTTTTCGAACCAGTTCCCACAACTTCATGAATCATCTAGTTCTTGTATAGTAGTATTCCCATGGCGTCCTTTTCAGAAAACATCTCCCTTCATGAAAGAACCATTTAGGAAAAATCCAAACCCCAAGTGGAAATCAAAACCCCAATACCAACAAGGAGGCAACTCGAGTTAACCCAAGAAAAATCGGTATCAACAAGGCCAAGGTATGAAATATTCTTATCCCTAAACTTCTCAGAATAATCCTCCTCCTCCACCCAAATGTAAACCGAGCCTCAAGGACATGGTGAAAAAAATTTCATCCCAAAACCTCTAGTTCCAACAGACCATACAATCAGGTATTCAATACCTAAAATCTCAAGTGGGACAATTGGAAAACACTATCAGTGAGATCATGATGCAAGGTTCTGGACAACTACCATCCCAAACCATTTCTAATATAATGGAAAAATGTAATGTATGTGAAATTACACTTCGCTGTGGTAATGAATTTTCTCCTTATACTAATTCTAAAAAACAGGTATGCCCCCCTCTTGAAAACACCCTCCCTCAAAAGGATAAACCAATTATCATCGAGGATTCCCATAAACAATCAATTCCTCTTTTTTCCCAAATACTATCTAAATTTAAGAAAATATTTTATAATGACATTGATAATGAAATAATGGATACATTTAAAAAGTTGCAAGTTAAAATTCCTTTATTGGATGTAGTTAAACAAATACTTTGATAGGAAAAATTTCATAAAGAGATTTGAGCCGATATAAGGGGGATGAGATAGTCAACTTGTGAAGGAATGTATCATCCTTGATTTAACTAGCAATTCCAACCAATTTTAAGGATCCAGAAACATTCATGATAACTTGAACTATAGGGGATACATTCTTTTCAGTTGATATTATATATTTAGGGGATTCAATTAATGTAATGACTTACTTTGTGTACGCTTCTCTATAGGTTGAAGAGATTTAGCCGACATGAATCATAGTGCAACTTGACAACTGGAGCACAAAAAACCCATCAGGAGTGATCGAGGAAATCATTATAAAAGTGAACAACATCACCTTCCCTGGTGACTTCTATATTCTTGAGATGTAGGATAACCAAACCCAAGGACATTCCCCTCTCATACGTGGGAGTCCATTCCTCAAAACAATAGATACGATCATCATTGTTCACAATGGTACACTTTCCATGGATTTTGGTGGAGAAAAGGTAAGTTTTTACATTCTTGAGGCTATAAAACACCCCGTCGAAGATAAATCCACTCTTCTTGTCTATTTGATGGATGTTCTCTCAAATGATACATGCACACACACAAAATTCTTTTATTGACCCATACTCTGATTCATTTTTCCTATTCTTTACATTTGGATGACTTGAGATTTAATTTATGTTTTGAGTGTTGTGTGGGTTATGAAAAGTGTAAATTTTGTTCTTTAATTGATTCTTGTGTTCATTCTTAGGTACCCATGACCATCGATGACTATGCAAATCTCATTTTAATAGATTCACTATCTTTATAGAATAAACATGAGCAGATAGGCAGTTTAATGGACCTCACTCCCCCTAAATCCTCTACCTCAATCCAAAAACCCTTGGTGTTGGAATTAAAACCACTTCCATCAAATTAAAAATATGCCTATCTGAGGGTATTGACAAATTTCCCATCATTATGGACAATGAACTCTCTCAATAAGTAGAATCATAACTACTTGATCTTTTGAGAAATTGTAAAAAGGCAATAGGATGGACATTGATTGATATTCCCAGGATTATCCCACCTATTTTTATAAACCATATACTCTTGGATGATGAGGCTAATACCATAAGGTGGGTTCAATTTCGGTTAAATCCCACTCTCCTTGAAGTAGTAAAATTGGAATTCAGTAAATTACTTGCTGATAGTATCATTTATTATATATCTGATAGTAAATGGGTTAGCCTAGTTCAAATTGTGCCTAAAAAATATAATAATAGCAGTGTCAAATGAAAGGAACGAAATGGTTCCAACACATGTGAAAAACAATTGGTGAGTCTGTATTGACTACCATCGATTGAAACAATCCACAAGAAAGGACCACATTACTCTACCTTTCATTTGTCAGATGTTAGAAAAATCGGATGGTAAGTCCCATTATTGTTTCCTTGATGGATATTAGGGTTATTTATAAATTAATATATCCCTTGAGGATCAAAAAAAGACAACATTTACCAATACATTTGGAAAATTTTCATACAGAAGGATTCCTTTTGGTCTGTGAAAGGCTCCAAGTACTTTTTAGCAATGTATGTTGAGTATTTTTACTCAGTACCTAGAGAATTTCATGGATGTTTTTATGGACAATTTCATGGTTTCTGTAACTTCCTTTGATGACTGTTATCTCACATAGGTTATATCCTCCGTCATTGCCTAGAAAAAGATCTTATATTAAATTACAAGAAATTCCATTTCATGGTTGAATGGGGGATAATTCTTCGATATGTTACTTCCAAAGAGGAAATTCAAGTGGATAAATAAAAAATAGAATTAATTTCAACCCTTCCATATCCAAAATATGTTCATTAATTGTGATATTTCTTGGGTCATGTGGGTTTTTACCACTGATTCATTAAAGACTTTAGTAAGATCGCACTTCCCTTATCATGGTTATTACAAAAGGATTCCGATTTTTTGTTTGATAAAAAATTTTAGGATGCTTTCAATTCACTAAAAAGGAGTCTCACATCACCTCTCATCATCTAACCACCAGGACCAATAACTCTCGAGTAGTTATTGATTTTGTGAGGTCCCAAATTTTAAGTAGGTTTGGTTTACCATGATTCACTATTAGTGATACGGGTTCACATTTTTGCAATCACAACATGAAAAAATTTCAACATAATTACGGTGTTGTTCATAAAGTCTCTACATCATATCACCCCCAAAATAATGGAAAAGTAGAAATCTCAAATCGGGAATTTAAGAGAATATTTGAAAAAAAGGTATAACCTAATAGGAATGATTGTAGTTTTCTCTTGGGTGATTCACTTTGGGCGTACCATACCTCTTCTAAAACCCCAATCAGAATTTCACCATACAGGTTTGTGTTTGAAAAGGCTTGTCACCTCCCAGTAGAGGTAGAACACCGTGAATATTGTGCTATTAAACAAAGTAATATGAATCTTTTAGATGTAGGTGAGTATAGGAAGCCACAAATTCATGAGTTGGAAGAAATTCGACATGATTCCTATGAGAAATCTCAGATATATAAAGGGAAGACAAAGGCTATCCATAAAAACATGATTCATTAGTGGAAGATTCATTCTGGTGAGAAGGCTTTCATGTATAATCCTAGGCTAAATCTCCACCCAGGTACGATTCATTCCGGATGACTCAGTCCTTATACCATTACCGATGATTACTATTTTCATTCTATATAGGTTTTTTCATGAGAAAAAGTGGATAAGGGATTACTATCAATGGGAAGAGGCTCCAAAAATTCTAGGATGATTTTCCAAACACCAATGGAAATGGAGGTTTTCCCAACGATTTTATACCCACAATTTTATACCAATGGTTTGAGAAAACCGTTAGTATACTATAAAAATAGAAACCTTTTCTAATGGTTGGAAGAAACCATTGGCATTGTGTTTTTAGAATGCAGATTTCCAAATGGTTTACTCAAACAATTGGGAAATACTTAATTTATATAATGTATACCAACATTTGTTTTAAAAACATTGGTAAATAATTGATTTCCCAATGGTTTTTAAAAACCATTGGGAAAGGTTTCCCTTAAATACATAGCAGCCTAAGTCCCCTATCCACATGATTACAGGCCCAAATCTAAAGCTCTCTGAAAGCTCTCTCTTTACCCTAGGATGTGAAACTCCTTCCACCCAATAGATCCTTCTTAAATCAAGAATTGTTTTTTCTATACTTCAAATTAATATGTTCTACCTTAGTTTAAATGTTCTGCACCTTTTTTGATTTGGCCTAAACCAGAGTTATGTGCGGTCTGTAGCATGGTATACCGAACCATTTGATTTGTTTTTTGTTTTTTTCAACACTTAAAGTGTCAGGATTGTGTGAATCACATTTATTTTAAGTCTTCATATCCATCCCTTCTGTGTAGATTTCATGAATCATATGAACTAATTGGTGTTGGGGAGATGTATCCCCACTCAAAGATGGTAAAGGGTTTTATTAGTCATATGGTATCAAGGTGGGTAATGGATATAAGGATGGTTCATGTGAAGGGATTGGGGACAGTTGGGGTAGTGGTATAGGTGGTTTTCTATTTTATATTGGGGTGATATGGTAGTTTCTATGGACATTAGGTTAGTTGAAAATTGGATTTGGATTTTGTATTTATAGTTTTTGTTCAAAGAATAATGGGAAGGGTATTGATATTGAGGATGAATTGGATGTCGGTCGGGTGATGGATTGGAATAGTGATGTTGGTTGGATTGGGTATAGGTAATTTTCAAGGTTTTATCTAGGTATTTCCTCTCCATAACACTCCCACCCCACCCCCTACACCCCCACCCCCTAGACACCCCACCCCCTGGACACCCCCACCCCTAGAAAACCCATCACCCCCAATGGATAGCCCCCCACCCCCTGGACAACCCTCCCCCTTGGACTTCCCCCGGGACACCACCCCACCTCCCTGAAACCACCCCACCTATTTAGTGCTTGGACCATTTTTTAAAATTTAATTAAAAATGTAGGCAATCTCTCCTTTCCCCAATGACATTTCCTAACTAACCATAATGCCTTATAAATTTAATTTGTCATGTTTTGATAAATTGAATGAGTTTTTTTGAATGAAATGGGTAATTAATAATGGTTTTACTTTCTTAATTAATAAAATGGTTTAAAATAAAATTATCCTAACGGGATGTAGGGGGGAGGGGGGTTGTCCAGGTGGGGGCGGGTTGTCCAGATCGGGGTGGGTTGTCTAGGGGGTAGGGCGGAAGCATGGGTGTGGGAGAGGGCTATGTGGGCTATCCAAGGAGGGGTGTGGGATGCCCAAGGATGGGTGTGGGATATACAGGGGGTCAGGGTGGAGTGTACAGGTTGGGGAGGGGTTGCGTGTTCTCTAGGCGGTGGGCTATCCAAGTGGGGGAGGGGTGTGGGTTGTCCAGGGGGTGGGCTCTCCAGGTGGGGGAGGGGGTGTGGGCTGTCCAGGGAGGGTGGGGGGCTGTCTAGTGGGGGGGGATCTCCAAGTGTGTGTGGGATGTCTAGGTGGGTGTGGAGGGTGTCTAAGAGGGGTGGGGGGCTGTCCAGGTGGGGGGGGGGGGGGTCCAGGTGGGGTGGGGACTGCAGGGGTGTGTGTGTGTGTGGGGGGGGGGGGGTGTCTAGGGAGGGGGTGGGCTGTCCATGGGGGGTGGGTTTTCCAATGGGGTGGGGGTGGGTTGTCCAGGTTGGGTAGGGGTGTGGGTTGTACAGGGAGGGGGGGTGTCCAGGTGGGATGGGGGGATATCCATGTGGGAGGGGGGCTATAGGGGGTAGGGGCTGTAGGGGGGTGTGGGTTTTCCAGGAAGGGGGGGTGGTGAGTTTTCCACTCTGATACTCTATAAAAAATAGAAATCATATATAACCAATGTATAGTTGCTTTCACATGTCATAACTTTTCTTGAAGTTCCATACCAACATTCACCATTACCCTTCCAAGAAGAAATGATCTCTACAAAGAAATATCACCCAGGTTCTTATCCATTATCAATAATGATCTCATAAAAATTTAACATTCTTACAACTCCATATCACCTAATGAAATAACAAGGCTCATACTCCCATGAGTAGTGTCCATCAAAACTTGGCTCAAATTCCTAAACAACATACATAAGATCATATTTGACACACAAAATTGTTTTGTAAACATACACCTTGTATCACAGCCCAGAATTATCTCTCAATTAACCTCTTAAGGCATCCATAAGCCACATAACTAGCTCAAAATTTAAAGGTGTGTTTAAAATTAAGAGTTTTTTTATAATTCATGTATGATATTTAGAGTGGAAGATAAAATTCGATCCATGTATGATATTTGGAGGTGTGTCTACAATTAGGTGTGTTGTGATTTATATGTATAATATTCATGGTTTACACCAAAAGTCTTCTAGGTCATCTATAATAGGCTTGACTTCATGCTAAAATTGGATAGATATTGGATTCTATGACCCTAGTTTTGGGGTGGACACCCCCACTCCCTTGGACAACCCCCCACCCCCCTGCACACCCCCACCCCCTGGACACCCCACCCCCTGGACACCCCACCCCATAGACACCCCCACCCCCAAGGACATCCCCCAACCACTGGACAACCTCCCACCCCCTGGACACCCCAACCCCCTTGAACAGCCCCACCCCCTTGGACAACCCCCACCCCCTGGATAGCCCCCACCCCCTGGACACCCCACCCCATGGAAAACCCCCTTGGACACCACCCCACTTCCATGGACACCCCCACCCCACCCCCTAGACACCCCACCCCTGGATATCCCCCACCCACCCACCCCAGGGACAACCCCCCACCACCTGGACACCCCCACCCCTGGACACCCCGACCCCCTTGGGTAGTGTATGTGATCACTCAAATAATCTAATAAAAAAAAATTATTCGATCTAAAATTTACCTAACTCCTGAAAAATTCTGCTCCACAAGTGTACGTGATCATGTAAACTTAGGTATAGTTCTTCAAATATTTTTTTATAAATATAGTATTTTGTTGTCTTTTATATTATGATTATAATATAGAGTAGTGCTCCAGTTATGGTTTCATATAAAGTGAACAATTATTGTTTACATAAATATATATTTTCAATGAAACTTCAAACATATTGAATTTATTTCGATGAAATGACATATAACAATTTTTTAAAGATTGGATAGACTTTGGATGTATGAAATTGATCAGATCTCAAGTGATTTTCAAAACAATTTGGAGATATTTTTAAAATTTTCATTTCACAATGCTTCAGATAGTGGTCACATACACTTCCCATGTTACAATTGTGTTGGAAGACCTTTTTTGAGCAATGAAGAAGTCAACTACCACATAACCAAATATTATTTTCAAGTGAAATACTATTTGTGGTATCACAATAGGGAGAAAATGAAATCTCAAATTTCTGATGATCCAAATGAGAGGACTGTATTGGAGAATTTGTTATATGACAGGTTTCTATTTATTCATCATCATGAAAAAGAAAGGATGCTGATCCAATAAGACTTATATATGAGCACAAATGATGCATGTAATGAAAATGATGATGTTTTGAGGGTGAAAAAATTGAATGATGCTACCACGACTCTAGTATATCGACAATGCGGTAAAACGAAAAAGCTGTAATTTTTAATCTGATTGTTTCATGGGAAAAATATGTATGATATTTCTAATACTGCCATCGATTACATTCTAACCTTATTGAAGGACTTAGTTCCAGTTGATGCAGATATTCCCTCAAACCACTATATGTCATGGACATTAGTTGAGGTAGAAGGATTTTTAAGAAACAAAATTCATGCTTTCCCAAAAGAATAAAGTTTATTCTTGGAGGAAACTGTTGAACGAAATGATTGTATAAAATGTGGCACATCCCACTGGAAGACAAAAATTTATGGAACACCATCTCGTGTTCCAAATAAAGTAATGTGGCACTTTGAATTAATCCCCAGACTCCGGAATCTTGTTATTTCTGATGAAATATTAATAAAAATGTGATTAATGATATCAAGAGAATGAATACTAATGATGAGTTGGTTCACCCTATAGATGGATTTTCATGGTAGATATTTGATGCTCAATATCCTGATTTTGTAGTTGACATGCGTAATATGAGGTTGGGTCTTTCATGTGATGGTCTTAGTCTGTTTTGGTAGATACTTACTTCGCACAACACATGGATAGTTTTTATACACATTTATAACCTTCACCCATGGTTTTGTATGAAAAAATATTTCACTTTAATGAGTATACTCATATCTGGACCTTCTAATCCTAAAAATGATATAGGCATATACATGAATCCTTTAATAAAAGAATTTAAACTTTTTTGGAGTGTGGGTGTGCGCACATACGATGCATGTTCGAAAGACATATTTCAGATCTGTACTGCGCTTATTTGGATGATTAATGATTTTCCTACTTATGGAATGATTTTTGGATAGAGCATGAAGGGAAAACTATCATGTCCTATTTTTATAAAGAATATACGATCCAGAAGAGATAAACATTTTTGTAGTTTCAATTTTATGGGACATCAACGATTCTTGCCAAAGGACCATCTATATAGAAATAATCGTTGAAGATTTGACACTACCATGGAGGCCGATGATCCACCTCAGTATATTTATGGAACTGATGTGCTTAATGAATTTAAAGATTTCATTTTTTCATTAGTGAAGGGTCAAATGAAATCTTAAAAGAGAGATAATTTTTCCACTGAAACCTGTTACAATTTGAAGAAGAGAAGTATCTTCTTTGATTTTTCTTATTGGTCAACCAATTTGTTACATCATTGCTTAGACGTAATTCACATTGAAAAAAATATATGTGAAATGTTGCTTTCGATTATTCTAAATTCTAAGGGAAATACAAAATATTATTTACGATCATAGAGTGACTTGGTGGATTGGGGCATCATACCAGAATTGCATCCTATGCGTATCAGTGAAAATAAATGGCAAGATCCATTTGCTTCTTATGTGATGAAACCTATAAAAAAATATCAATTTTTGGATGTACTAGAGACTATTAATGTTACTGATTTCTATTCAAGAAAAATATCTAAATGGTTCAATAGAATAGAGTTGAAGATAAAATATTTGAAGACTTAGGATTATCACATCCTTCAGCATGAGTTGATTCCAATAGAAATCTGTCATCTTTTGTTCAATAATGTTAAGGTTGCTATTATTTGGTTGTGCCATTTCTTTAGAGATCTCTATGCTAAGAATTTTTCCAAGTATTTCTTCAAAAAAAATGTTAGCAGATGCCCCATTACTTTTGTGTGAGTTATAGAAAATATTTCCTCCATTTTTCGCATGCATGCTGCATCTGACTGTCCAGATTCCATATAAAATACTTCTCAGAGAATCTATTTCTTTTCATTGGATGTATCCAACTAAAAGAAATATGTAAAAAAAGTCTTATCTCTGAAACAGGAATCATCATGAAGGTTCTATCATGAATGGTTACTTGGATCAATACTGTATGGATTTCTGCTCTATGTATTTTACTGATCTTATTACAAGAATGAAAATGCCAATGAGAAATGAAGAATAATAGTATGATAAAATTGAACTCGGTTTTACATCACTTCCTCAAACTAGAGGAATTCTAGTATCACATACATTGACAAAATTAATCTTTGAAGAGAGGGAGATGGCACATCACACAATTTTGTCCAACTGTGATTTTTTTGATGACTACATCAGGTATGTAAATTGAATATGTATAACTTACATATATATCTATTAAATTATTCCTATTTTTATCTATATAGAACATAAAGAAATGATAAATAGAAAGCATCATTCTTTATCTTTGAGAAGGAGGGAGACTTTTTATAGCAAAGAGTTTTCTTCTTGGTTAAAATTGAAGGTAAAAATATTACTGTTTAAAATAATTAAATCAATATTTAGTTATTTTTAATATTCATTTATATTTCAGGTATTGAGTTTTCCTGTTGACTCTGTCTCTAAGGAAATAAGATATTTGGCATTTGGTCCTAATTCCATGGTTCGTGACTGTAAATAAAATGTTATCAATGGGTAAAAATTTATTATCACTGAATGAGAAAAGAACATGAGAAGAAAACATGATGTTGTTTTGGTTTTTGACACAACATATTATTATTCTAGTGCATCAGATAGTAGACTGTGATTCAAAAAAGTAGATTATTATGGAGTTGTTAAAAAAATAATATTTGATTATTATTCTCATGGATGAGTCACATTGATGAAATGCCCGTGGTTAGATTCGATTACAAGGAATGACACATTTATTGATGATTTTGGATTTCAAGTAATTGATATGACTCGTACTCTTGCTACTGATGAAGCATATGTATTGAAATCAATGGCAAAACAACTTTTTTTCCAAAGACCATCTTCGACCTGAATTTTGTGTCATTTATTAGAGTAATTCCAAGACATGTTTTTGATGATGGTGATGATGGAATTGACACCATTCCTACTATCGTTGGAAAGGATTCATTTATTACTTTTGATGACTCCAATAGATCAATTTTCAGAGTTGACTGTGAACCTGATGTTTTGGTGGGAAATATATAAAATCATACATCCATGTTCTAAATTCCTTTAGTTTAGCTCGACTTGGGTTGTTAATGTTGTTACTAGTAAAATTGATTTAATATTGATTAAAAATATGTTGTATTCAACTTTACCATTATGTGAATGTTCAATGATTATTGGCTATAATTTTATTTTAATTTCATTTTCTAATTTGGAATTGAACTGTATTCAAACCTATGAAACTAACATTTCTAACTTGGTGAACATTTGAATGATTTATTGACCATGTATAAAATTAGTATAACTCTAAGACCTCCCTTTAAAATTTCAATAGATCATGAAGATGATGGTTTGTCTTCTTCTGCAAAACATGTATAGGAACCTGCATCATCTACCTGGGCTAAAGAAATTAAATTTTTCCTTAATTTTGACAAGTGATTTACATCTTATGAATCTGTTATATATCTTATCATTATTCATATGTTTATATCACTATTTCCAACTATCTTAAGGTTTTAATATTTCATAATATATACCTTTCTTAATTTTTTAGGCACATAATTCAATATGATCTCTCTCTTGGATGTTGAGTGAAATAAAGTCGGAGAATCAATCTTCCGTGATTTCAATAAACTGATGACACTAGTAAATAACCAATCTACAAAAAATTAAATTTTTTTATTATATCTTTTATAATTTATTGAATTCATTATATATCTATTGAAGCTCACCTAAAATAATGTATAGTTAAATTTTCTATGAATCCCTCTATTTCCTATCATTTATTTTGTTTTTTTGGGTTACACATTTGTTATCCTTTTCTAAATAATTCTCTATTTGTTTTCAAATGTAGGAAATGCAACCAAATAAAGAGAGGCGATAGATAACGATGTTGGATGATAATCGTCGCATGGCTGAGATGAGAATTCCACCAGTAGTTCTTGTAGTGAGTATTGTATTACAAATATATATATTTAAATAATATTTAATTTCATGTGATAAATTTTGTTTTAAATATTTTTTCAGGATCCGCCACTTAGGAAACAATTATTTGATGAGCATTAGATTAGTGGTCCCAGTACTCAGGGTGTTCATATGAGGGGGGGGGGGGGGTACGAGAGCTTGGTGATCGGGTCAGCATACCCGATTAGACGATGCCCCTACCACAGAAATACCATCTATCCCACATTATGATCCTGGTGTGTTGTTAGGTACACACTGGATATTTAGGCCTCCCATGTTGTCATGTCCCTTTACATCTGAGTCTCCTCACCCATATTTACCATATCTGATGATGATTACCACTCCCTATCCA
Source organism: Viscum album (assembly GCA_963277665.1). Taxonomy (NCBI): domain Eukaryota; kingdom Viridiplantae; phylum Streptophyta; class Magnoliopsida; order Santalales; family Viscaceae; genus Viscum; species Viscum album. The sequence goes on along the minus strand of OY728159.1, from coordinate 685,231,485 downwards.
ACATTCGTCCAGTTATCCATGCCATATTCTTTTACTTCTACTTATTTCTATCTGAGCTTCTATATTCCATCTTCTTCGACTCCTGCTCTACTAGAGTCCATCCTTACAGAGCATACATTGGGACCCACTCCACCTGTACAGGGTGTTCCTTTAGTTTCTGTTGATCCAGTGACACCCATTGATCAGACTTCTGCATTTATATTTATATAAACCTAAAAAAATTTTATACCATCATTTATTTTCATTATAACATGTATTGATAAAATATTTATTTTTCTTTCATAACAGATACATCTACTGATATGAGGTGAGGGCGGGTGCGTACAAGCATGCGTGAGGTGTGGAACCGCCACACGCAGTTGATGGTGGACTATGATGAATACCGTCAAATGATTGAAAAAAAAGGGTAGCAATGTTTGAGTTTTTTGGCAACGCTTTTCAAATACTCTGACATCATTCTTGTCCACCTGCTCTCATGAAGACGGTTTCCAAATGAAGTGAAGGATAATGCTTGCGCAGAGATATGGGTAAAAAAATATATTTTATTTAACGCAATATATTATTATTTTTTAATTATATGAATTAATATTTGGGTTTCAACTATGGATTAATTTCCCCGATGGTGAGGGTACACGACCAACACATATGAAGGATTTAGGTGTGCTTTGGAGAGCTTATAATCACGAGTTGTATATTTTATGGCGTGCTAGATTTTATGTTTTACTTTGTTGATTTCAAAGTTTAATATATATTTTCTAAAATAATAATCTTTTTATATTTGTAACAGGCTGCTTTAGAGGCCCTTGATTCCCAGGGATCTTACAATTTTGGGCCATACGATCACTTACATCAGGTGTTAGGAGATTAGCACCATGGCAGAGTACGCTGCCGACCTGGGAATAATATAGTCCTGACAAGGTATTGTACCTCATTAGGTACGATTTTTAGTGCAATTGAGTTATAGAAGGTTAAGGCCAAGGTAGAACAGACTGAAAAAGGGCCATAGAGATGTAAAATAGTCTTCTAGGGAAAACAATACATTTATAAAACTGATGGATGTTTAACGTCCATCACATCCACCAGAGGACAACATAGCTTGTGATGAATATATGTCATCGATGCTAACTATATATGGTGAACCAGGTGGTAGTTCTAGTGGTGGTCGAGATGATGGAAAGGAGGAGGATGAGGCGAAGTACGAGGGCGAGGAGGAGGTCATTGAGGAGGTAGGGGATGTTGATGGGGACAAAGATAAGGATGGGGTGAGGCTGATTATGATGTTGATGACAGTAATGGTGATGAGGGAAAGATTGATCCATTAAATTTTTGACTGATATTACTAACATTTGATGTTTTATGATTTGTTGTGCCTAAATATGTGTGTGATTAGGTAGGTCACATTATCATTATTTCTTTATTTATAAATAATAAAACATGAATTGATGATTTTTTGTGACTGATTCACCCAACCCATAGACACCCCCAACACCCTTGGACCCCCCACCACCTTGGATATCCACCACACCCCTTGGACAACCCCCTCCCCTGGACACCCCCTTCCCCCTAGACACTCCCTACCCCTTTGGACAGCCCCCACCCCCCTGGACACCCCCACCCCTGGACACCCCTACCCCCTTGGACAACCCCCAACCCCCTGGACAACCCCACCACCTGGACACCACCACCCATGGACACCCCACCCCCATGGACAGCTCCCACCCCCAAGGACAGCCCCCACCCCCTAGACACCCCCACCCCCTAGACAAAACACCCAATGGACACCCCCACCCCCTGGATAGCCCCCAACCCCCATTGGACATCCCCAAACCCCCCTGGAAAGCCTCCACCCCTTGGACAGCCCCCCTGGAAACCCCCACCCCTCGGACACCCCTTTCCCCTAGACATCCCCTACCCCCTGGACTGCCCCCTCACCCCCACCCGTGGACACCACCCCACCACCTGGACACCCTCCACCCCTGGACACCAAACCCCCATGGGCCCCCCACCCCTAGACACCCCACTCCCTGAACACCACCAACCCCTAGACTCCCCTACCCCCTTGGATAGCCGCCAGCCCCCTGAACAGCCCCACACCCCCTTGGACACCACCACACCCCCAGGACACCCCCACCCCTAAGACACCCACGCCCATGGACTGCCCCCACCCTTTAGATAGCCCCCACCCCAGACACCCCCTTCCCCCTTGGACAACCCCCAACCCCTAGACAACCCCACCCCCTGGACACCCCCACCCCTGGACACCCCCACAGCCTGGTAAACTCCCACTCGCTTAGGTAGCCCTCACCCCCTGGACACCACCCATTCCCTGGACACCCCGACCCCCTTTGACTGCCCCACCCTTGTTGATAGTCTTCCCACCCCCTGGACACCCCCACCCCCTTGGACAACCCCACCCCTAGAAACCACCCACCCCTGGAAAACCCCTCCCCCTAGACACCCCCTGGACACACCACCCCCTTGGACAACCCCCATCCCTTGGACACCACCCCACCCTTTGTTCCCCCCACACCCCTAGACACCCCACCCCTATGTACTACCTCCCTACCCCCTGGAAACCCCTTGACACCCACTACCCCCTGGACACCCCACCCCCTTGGAAAGCCCCCACCCCCATGGAAAACCCCCCACCCCCTGGACACCACCCCACCCCCTAGACACCACCACCAATAGGACACCCCCACCCCATGGACACCCCACCCCATTGACACACCCACCCCCTTGGATAGCCCCCGCCCCCTTGGACAACCCCCACCCCCTAGAAAACCCCTACCCCCTAGACACCCCTTGGACACCCCCCACCCCTGGACCCACCCTACACCCCCTAGACAACCCCCATGAGTGGTTTTTTGAATTCTACACATTGTATCATGGGCATGAGTGTTTTTCTAAATTATGTATTTTCAGGTGTTAGATAATTGTTGTATATTGTCTGTTGTATCTTCATGTGTTGAATTATATATATTGGAGAGGGGAGCCAAGAGGGGACGCAGGTTGTTGTGTAATTTGGTAGAGGCTGTACAAGGTAGGAAAGAGGGAGTCTTCTGTACGTGGTTGGCAAGAGGGCTAATGTGTTATCCTAGAGTAATATATACCAAAGGTTTATAAACCATTGGTATAAAGCTAAATAAACCATCTATACCAATGGTTCAGAAAAAACTATTGGTAAAACACTATACCAACCGTTCAAAAACCATTTGTATATAGGTTATATATATAATATATACCAACAGCTATTAGGAAACAGCTGGTAAACCTTTATACAAATGGTTTGGGAACCATTGGTATAGGTTATAGAGTTACATTTACCAACAGTTACAAACCGTTGGAACTACTGTATTGCAATAGTTGGCCAAAACTGTAGGGAAGTTGAATTTTTTACTAGTCTAACCCATCAGTTTCAAAAAACCATTGGTATAAGGCTATCCTCATTCCTTATCACCCAATGGTTTTTCAAATTGTTGGTATAAAATATACTAATGGTTTGGCATCCTTTTCCAACAGTTTTAAAACATTTGGAAAAACATGGTTTCCAGCAGTAAAATCATCTCGTGGGAGAAATCCAACAGATAGATGCCACATATGACACAACTTCATAGGTTGTCCCTTCTCACTACCCTTATTTACATGACTATTTATTTAAAATAATTTCATTTAAGAAAATATAATTTTTAATTGTGGAAGAGGGTGATATGTCATAGTTAGGATTAAACCAAATAAAAAAAACCAAAAAAATCAAAATGAAAATGTGCTTTCGTTTTGGATTTCTTTTTCCCTTACATTGTGTTTTTAGATAAAAATGATCATAAAAAGAATATCAAAAATCATTTTTCAAGCTTGGGTCGATTTTGTGGAAAATTCCATTGTTTTTGGAATTTTATTTTTCAAATAAATGTTGATATGGAATATTTTTCTAGAATTTTGATTTTCAAATCATTCTTAGGTGTTCAATAGAATTTTCAATCCAATGCCTCATTATAATTAACCAATATTTGTATCCCTTATAAGAGAAACATTTTAATCCCTTTATTGCATATTCTTTCTTTTAATCACTTTCTTGAGAGTCTAGGGTCATGTAGAGAAACTTTAAATTTCCTTGATATGGTTTGAAGCCATCGGATTGAATTATGGTACATTTATGATAGAGGTAATCGTTCATTGAAAATATTTATGTACAATTATCCTCTATTTTTGGCGACCTTTGCATTATATCCTTCTTAAGCCTTAGTGAACATGAAATTCCTATTAGGTAGATACATTTCAAGATAATTTATCCCTACCTACCCTTCTCTTGTGTATATTCTTGTTTTATTTTCAGCAAGTGTGGGAGAGAGGGTGTTTCTATTGGAAATCTAGGAATAGAATCGTTTTTATGGGTTGTGAAATGGGTGCATACATTTTCCTTATATAGTGGGTTTATAAGCCATATTGAATAAATTTATTATACATGTTTCCCTTTTTATCTCAAAATAAAACTAAAAAAATATAATTCTTTACATATGAAAAAAAACATAACAAAAGTATAAAATTTAGAAAATAGCACGCTTACTCATTATTATCCATTGCTTGGTTGTAACCCACACAAATCGACAATGGGGATAGTGAGTGGGAGGTAATAAATTTTTTGAGGGATTGAGTGTGTACATTCACTGTGAACAATTTCAAAATTTTGAAATGTTTTTTAGAAAAGTTATTAACCACTCCTCTTGAGCAGCATATTTTTAAACATTAAATCCTACCAACCCTTAAACCTGGTAACAACCTGTTGGATGTCCTCTTGAGTAGCATACTAGTTTCTACTGGTAGAGAACTTAGAATCCTAGAAATAATATGGTAAGATTGCATGAACTCTGATAAAAGGGCATAACTACACTTTCATATGTTCCTTTAGTGAAGAGAGAAAATTTCTAGGTAAGGTAGGCTATGACATGTTGCATGGGTGAACAAATGAAGTTGAACAAATTTCAATGTGAGAGAAGAAAAATGATATGAAAATTGATTCCAGAAACTAGAAATGATGAATTTCATTTCAAAATAATTATGAATGTTTCCACACCTTTGATTTTAGTAATAGGACATGATTAGGATATTATAATTTGCCCATGAGTGCACATTTTTAGGTGTGGTGTGGTGATTTTTCCACAATTCACTGTTTTATTTCACCCTTATACTAATGTATTAAACTAGTTTTGTATTGAAAATTAAAAGTATAATAACAAATTTTAGTTCATGTTTTATTCAATTATTTTTTGTTTAAAATTGTTCAAAGGGTAATTATACTTTTTTTTATAATTAAATTGTAGGTGGGGGTTATTTGAAGGCCCTGATGAAGTCCAAGAAAAATGGGCCAATATACATAGGATCCAAGCACACCGGTGGACTAAAATGCATGCTTCTACTATACCCTGATTCCAAATGAGTCTCACCTTTGTGGGATGACCCATAATTTAATCAGATACATTTCATATGAAGGAACCATTGCCCAATTCTCCCATTAAGAGGCACATATGAACTAATCTGTCCAATAAAATGAATCTGTACGAGGTCAAAACGTTGCCTCTGTATTTTAGAAATATATCTTATTATATACCAAAAATGGCTGCCAAATTTTATATGAAGGTAAAAAAGGTGTCTCCCAAAAAGTCTTTTATTTTTCTTACCAAAGTAATTTAAAATGTTTTAACCATCCAAAATAATGGAACAAACGATTTCATGAAATCAGGGTGCCCAAAACCACTTCCAACTTTGCTTATAAATTGGCACCATGGGCACCCCATTTTGGATTTCAACCAGAAGGTAAGGTGAGACCATTTTGGATTTAAAAAGGTGTCTTCTCATCATCCCTAGAAGTTTTAGAGGATATGGGAAGTTATACTTCAACATCTTCTTCTTCCTCTCCTCCCATGGATTTCTAAACCCCTTGTGATCACCCGGGGAAGAACATGATGTAATCTCGAACTTCATGCTTGTATTATTTGGAATGATGTTTTTATTTCTAGGTTGTATGTTGTTTTTAATCATCATCTCTTTTTAATTAATTGAGTTATATACTGGTATGTTATAATCAAACTAAAATGATCATGTTTGGGGGGTACCCATCATTTGTTGTTTCACAAACCGTTCATCACTTTTTCCTCCCCCATTCAATTGTAGTGTTATTGAGGTTTATATTGGTCAATTGAAGTCAAATAAGAACTATAAATGCCATGTAAAGTAATGTCATGGTATCACAAAGAAATAACATTCAAACCTAGAAAACACATCATGTTCTTCATGTGTTTCCTTGGTGAATTTTGGTTATGATGTTGAACACAAATAACCTAATCATCGGCAGTGTTCGGTTAATCATTGTGTGTTTTTGACTGAACCCAAGGAGGTATCCTAGAATAAACTTAGTAACATGATGGTAATAGTTGTTAAAAACTAGGGATTAAAATATCTATACCCTTTCTCTTGATGTTATGAAGGATGAACATCATGATACTTTCCTAGTTTTATCAAGTTTAATTAATCTTTTTCATTTCTACATTGTTTTATTGCTTTCGGTTTCTATTTTCATCTTTAATCATCAAACACCATATTTTCCAAAATCCCATTCCCCATCTATTTTCATAATCAAAACCCTCTATTTTTTAAATTATCGATCTATGTCTCTGTTGAGACACGACCTAAGGTTACTGCTATACTGTAGAAATTATAGTAAAAACTAAACAACTAATTTGACGTGCTCGACAACGCGATCAAATTTTGGCATCGTTGCTGGGGAGGTAAGATCAGTTTTTCTTATTTATTTCATTTTATTTATTTTTCTTCAAAATTATAACTCCTTTAAATACCCCACACAACATTTTATTGTTTTGGTTTTGGTTTTTTGTCGTTATTTTTGTTTGGTTTTGTGTGTTCTCTCTCTCTCTCTCTCTTCTCTCTCTCTCTCTATAATTTTGTAGTAAACAATTCCCTTTTCATTCCTACATTAATTTCTTTAGTGATTTTATTTCATTAATCTTCCATAAATAAATAAAAAAAATAAAAAAATAAATCTATCAATCAAATGATACATCATTGTTGCATGAAAAGATTTGGTAAAGAAACAATACTTGAATTTGGCCCTGAAACTGAAAAATCATTTCACTCATAAATCATGGAATTTAGAGATGTTAAATCAAGTAACATTGAAGATCCCCCTATGGAACCTAAAGTGTTCATAAATAAATCAAAATTTGAACCCAATAAAACCCAATAAAACATGGCTACAAATAATATAACCTTAAAAGAACTGACCCCCTGAATGTGGAGTACCAACCTGCGTACATCCAATATAATGAAAAAGCAGCCAACTTTGAGTTGAGGTCATGCCTCATCCACCTACATCCAAAATTCCATGGTCCTCTGATAGAGAAGATATTTTCAGATAATTTATGTTGAATATTATTGTTTTAAATCCCACCAAATTGTTACTTTAAGATGAATTGTTCCATTTTTATGATATTGGTAATATTTTTAGCCTAATTGTAAAAAGGCCCACTTCGGATTTTTAATATTTTAAATTATTTCTTTAGTTTGAACATAAAATTTTCTATACTAATCCAAATTAAAAAAATTATTTCTTTTACATAATCTACACATCCAGGGATTCATTTAATACTTTTGGGCCAAAAGATGAATCGATCCTATGGAAGCTCAAAGGAAGCTCACAAGTTGGCTCAAGAAAACTGTTTGCAGTTCTGCCTAGTTTTGGTGTGGGGTCCATAACTCATTCTTTGTGGGCCCAATGGTTGTGTAATTCGGTGGATGGATGAAAAAGGGGTTGGGTAATATCTTTTATGAAGGCAAGGCTGTGTGAATTGGTCATTTATGGGGCCATTAAAGCTTCCTAATCTAGAGGTTGGCGTTTTGGAGAGTCTGAATGGACAAAATAAATGGTCAGTGTAAAATGGTCATAACTCTCGAAATACTTGTTCGAATCCACTGATATTTTTATGAGCAATGTCCAAGATAATTATGAACAATATTAAAGAAGGGTTAAATGCATTAATATGTTATTTAATGGGGATAAAATGCGTCAACATTCAGGGAAAAAATTCTAGGTATAAAAGGAGGAGAGCTCCTCCCTCTCAAAGCATCTCTCATTCCATCCCATTCCTTCTAGGACACCAAGGAGGAGAATTTTTCGTCTTTCTCTTTTATTTATTTTCTTTTTCATATTTTTGTAATGCCTTCTTCTTCCCCATTCATATTGATTACCCTTACCATGGTGTGGTAAACATTTTGAGTGATTGGGGAAGGGTTTGTTTTCTATGTTGTAATGCATTAGTTCTTGGACACAATTGAATGAAATTTCTTTCTTCTTCAAAGTTGTTTTTAATTTCATATAACAGATTTTATTATCAAGTGTGATCGTTCTTGAATTTTAATTCTGTTACTTATTTTTTCCTTGTTAAAATAATCATTATTTCCCTCCACTAATTTCTGGTTTATATACGATGGAATAAACCAGGTATTAGTGGTGAAGTACTTGACGATCGTCAGTACATGTAAAAGGTGTAGTGAATGTTCTTGATTGTTTGGGATAAACAAGACCCGATCAAGTATTGCCCATGTCAATTAAGGATATTCAAGAAAATTATTTTGCACATTTAAAGAAAGTAGACCAAACAAAGATCTTGGTAAGGTTTTCTCTCACCATTATAATTTCACTAAGGAAGTGAGAGGAAATGATTGTGGAAACTCACTTTTATCAACTAAGAAGAAGAGGTTTAAATTAAATTGAACAAGGATAGTATTAAAATTAAAAAACCAACCCCAACCTAATCACCCTTTTTAATATCATAGTTTATAAATCATTTGAATTTCAAATTTCTTTTAAAAAACACAACATTTTTACCCTTGTTTAAAAGTGACAAACTATTTTTTTGTGCACTCCTTTTTAGGAGACTTCTTAGAGTTAATCACTAGACTACACTTAGGAAATTTAAAAATTGTTTTTCCACTCCCTATGACAGGTGTACGTTAAAATTAAAGCTCACATTTTCATACATTTAATACTGTAAATAATTGTTTATAATTTTACCATTGTGTTATTTTAGGAGCAATTGTCACGTTTTTATATTTTAGTGGTATTTTGAGCTCAAATGCAAAAAATGGTTAAATCTGGAAACATGACAGATTTTTATGATAGGGGTATTTTCATCATAACATTTACATTATAATTTCAAATTGTGTGATTATTTTTTTAAACTCTATGATTTATTTCCTACAACATTGTCTTTAGGAGTAAAGTATGATTCGATCATTTCGAGGCCCGCAAAAAACATTTATTTTGGAATGTTTCCTGGCGGACAGAATGGGAACCACCAACATAACGGAGGCATAACTCGGCGTTCACACCTCCAAATTCATTTATTATAGCTGAAAAGGAAAACAGATTCAACAAGGCACGTCCATGATTAATTTCAAGTCAAAATACCCTCATTAAGGCATTATTGGAATGCTCAAAACATGTGTAAGAAGAAATGTCTCACTAGGTAGAAATTGTTCCATTCGGTATTAAATTCATAACATCGTGAGAATGCATCTAAAATGGACTATATTTTGTCAAAAGACTCAAAATCATGCGGGGAACAACTTTTATTGAGGTTCCAACCCGTGAACCAACATTTCGGAGGGTCATAATGGCCAAGGAAATTGAAGCATTTGAATTTGGCTAATCGAATGGACAGATTAAATTTCTTGGATTAAATTGGCAATAACTCCTAAATCCGAGAGACAATAAATCTCCTATTTGGAGGGTGAACATAGGAGACATTATGGAACATCTTTTATTGAGAAACATGTTACAAATTCTTCCATTTAATGGGGTATCCACGCAGAATCATTTGGAGGATGATTTTGGAGAGGATTCTTTCACCTCATCTTCCTATAAATAGGTTTCCTCACCTCTTCTCAAAGAATTGACACTTCTATGTGGCCATTTTCTATTGTTTTATAGTTTCTTTCCATTTTAATAGTATTATGAATTTTTAATATATTTTTCTCTTATTCATCTCATTCTCATTTTTTTATCTTTTGTTCTTCCACCCCATTCTTCTCCACCGTTATCTAATATATTCATGATCATGCGTAACTAACCCGAGGAACTTCCTGGGAGATCAATCCAGTGTTGAACCCAAGTCATTGCATATTAAATTTCATTGTTTCTTATTTTATTTGAGTTAGGTCTAGGGGGATCTTACTGGGTAAGGTGACTTTGTGTCTCAACTTTCCACCTGAGGCTTAACTTTCTCTTTTATAATATTTTCCCTCGATTGATGAGGTGGATGTGTGGTCTCTCGATGATCGTTGAGAGCACCGTATATTCACAACAACACATAGAAGAGGATATTCACACATACAATTTAGTGTGTTTATTAATTAAATTTGAAACTAATGATGAGACAATGGAGGTTCAATCTAGGTGATTCTCTCAGGAACATCTCTTTTATTGCTGACATCATTTTGTCTATATTCATTCTATCTACATTATGCATTGCATATTTACGTTTCATTATCTTAAATAATAATTTCTCAAAGATCAATTTATTTTAGTTTTATTTCATAAATAAAAATATATATAAAAAAGTGAATTAGAAGTAGTGATTGATTGACCACAAAAGCTCCTCAAGAGAACGACCTACGTCAACCCTTGTGCTACACTTAGTTATAAATATTTTCGAGAGCGTACACGACGATGCTTAATCATAATTGGTGCCTTTTTCTGGGATCAAAGTGGTTTTCATTCCCTATTTTTATTCAAATTTTGTAAAAAAAATCTTTTACTTAATGAAAACAAAAAATAAAATAAAAAAAAACATAAAAAATCTCTTTGTTCCTGATGTCTAATAATTCAAATTATTATTCATAGAAAGAACAATATCAGGTGCCAGAAAATGTTTGCAATGAACTTGATGCTCAATTTCAATGGATTAGTGATAAAGTTCAAAACCTAGAGAGCCAAATAGAATGGATTTCTGAATATGTTTGCACATCCCAGGGGCAATCCAAACCTAAAACTAAACCTGAACCAGAAGATGTGGTTGAAGAAATTGCACCGATTATTTTCTATGTCAAAGAACCTGAGGCAGGTGAGAAGGATCTAATAAAATAATTAATCACATTATCTCTCACTATATCATTGCTCGATGAGGTCCCATAAGTACACATTCCAGCTGATGAAATGATGGTTGATCAATATTTTTTGGAAAAATCTTGGAATAGATTTTTTGAAGATAACATGAAACATGATCTTCCTATACATGATAATGAAACATCAAAAACTTTCTACCTCTCCCTTGCTTTGGAAGATAATGAAGAATACACACCTACTAAGATTAAGTTTCCAATGGTCCTACCCGAAGAGATCAATTACCAAGATAAAATACTTGAAAGGGAATATTTCTTTATTAATTGTTCTTGTTTTAATCTTATTCAAGCTAAATTGTTTTCTGACATCTCTTCAATTGAAAATTTTGATAAATCACAAATATAGAAGATTTTGGATGTTAAAGAATAAACCACTCAAGTGGTGGTGATTGAAGAATAAGAGTTGGAGAAGATGGTGGTACGACTACCTCCTCAACAAAAATTTGCATACCATATGGAGGAGGACACCAAAGAAGTCAACAAGTAGAACCCCTATATTCTATTCCTTTCCACTTCAAACCTCAAATCTCATCTTTATTCTTTCTTGGGGGTTAGTAACTTTCTTATATTCTTTTGGGTTCTTTACTTTCAGTGTTTATTCATGGACATTGGTAAAAGTCACATGTGGTGGTTCATCTCAAAGAAACCACACCCACCTTATGACTGGGGATAATCCATTGAAATTTTCTGACTAGGGGCAGTAAAAACCTAGCACCCGCTTGGGGGTCTAAACCAAGCATTATCTATTTTCCTCCCCTTTGTCATTCTTTTTTATTTATTTTTCTTATGTATTTTCATTCCTTTCTTGTAGTCTTAAAGTGGTATATTATAAGAGCTTAACTCAAGGCATCCACTTCAAAAATAATGTCAGGTTTTATCTTTACTTCCCTTGGCTTTTCTACCTTTATATTTATATTTTGTTGAGTTTGAAATAGGGGTAGTAAAATTTACATGTGCTGGAGTGTCAACGTTCTTAGTTCTTCGGGTGTGATTTTAATTTTTTTTTACCATTTTTATGGAATTTTGAGCTTTAATGAATATTCTTATCACTTTTCACACATCAATTTATTTTTAAATAGTTGAAATGATTTTTGAAATAGTTAATTTTAAATAATTGTTGGTGTGAAAACATTTTTCTTGAATTGGATTGTTAATCATTTTTATGAGTTTGACTTATTTTTGAAATCCATGCCCATAAAACACTAACTCAAAATATTTTTCCAATCCTGTGAGGTATTCTAAACCAATTTTACATATTCTTACTAATACCCACACTTTCTTGAGGGAAACTTGAATTTTGTGTGAGAACCATAATTTGTGAATATTCTCTTTCGAGGCATTGGATTTCATGGAATGTATTTGAAATGACTAAGGCATATCTTTGGATATCCACATTTTATCTTGAGACCCACCTTTACATCTATCATTCATAAGCCCTTAGATTCCATGAATTTTATTATAGGTTTAAGCCACATTACATTCCAAGTTTTCCTTACCTACCCACACTTTTAGTATTTTTGCAAGGTTATTTCAAGTTTGAGTGTCGCGAAAGGGCCTTTCATGTGCGTTCATTGGCATGTGTATCATTTATGGGTGGTGTGAGGTGTGTGTCAATACTTTGGGTAGTGGATAATAAGATAATTGGGCATGTGTCGTTATTTCATTGTGCTTTATTTGTTTCATCCATTTCTCCTTCAAAAAAATGGAGATGATCTTGAATTCCTCATTGTACACTATTTTACCACTCATGTTACTCTCAAAAATCAAGGGCATGAATTTTCATTCATTCATTGAATTCAATTTTCATCTCCTCCTCCATGAAAAATAAAAAGAAAAAAAAGAAAAAAAAGTTGTGCCTTTCTGGAGCATTGAAAAAAGGGGAGAAATTAGATGATATAATTCATTATAATCACTGATTGGATCATTTACCATGTCATAAAAATGGTTGGTGTTGTTTTTCACATTTTCAAGTGGGATTAAGATGGGAATTTTCTGTGTTTTTCCTTGATTTAATCATGCATTGTATTTAAAAGTCCAACCTCCTCTTTCTAACTTGAAAATTTTTTCAATCATTTTCCTACCAACCCCAAGCCATAGAATAATTTGAACCTTTAATTAAAGACCTCATGATTAAATTCATTTTCATGTTTGACACTGTGGAGAAATGAGAATTTTCATAAACCTATGGTGATACATGCGATTTTCAAGTGTGTGTATGACTCTAGATTCAATTTCTATTATGTGAAGAGTGACATAAAATTCAATGCGAGGTAGGTTGTGATTGGGACAAGGATTGATTTATGAGGTTGAACAAATTTCAATGATTGAAATGAAAATTATAGAGGATTTTTTTTCATATATGATACATGATGGACTTCTATTTTGGATAAGATCATTGATATTTTCTCATTTTTTATTTTTGTGTGGAATTTGATTTGGATGAAAGATGATTGCCCAGGAGTGAAATGATTAAGTGTGGGGGAGTTATGAAGATCACATTTTCCTAAATTTTATACTATAAATAATTTTTATAATCCCACCATACTGTTATTGTATGAGCAATTCTCACGTTTTTAGATTTTAGTGGTATTTTGAGCTCAAATGCCAAAAATGGTTAAATCTGGATATTTGACAGATTTTTATGATAGGGGTATTTTCATCATAACATTTAAATTATAATTCCAAATTGTGTGATTATTATTTTAACTCTATGATATATTTCCTACAACTTTTTCTTTAAGATTAAAGTATTATTAGAGCATTTTGAGGCCCGCAAAAATCATTTAATTTGGAATGTTTCCGGGTGGACAGAATGGGACCCACCGACGTAACGGAGGCATAACTCGGCGCTCTCACCTCCAAATGAATTTATTATAGCTGTAAAGGAAAAGGGATTCAACAAGGAATGTCCAAGATTAATTTCAAGTCAAAATACCCACATTAAGGCATTATTGGAATGCTCAAAACATGTGGAAGACGAAACGTCTCACCAGGAAGAAACAGTTTCATTGGGTAATAAATTCATAACATCGTGATAATTCATATAAAATGGACTATAGTTTGTGGATAGACGTGAAATAAAGTGGGGAACAACTTTTATTAAGGTTCCAATGTGTGAACTGATATTTTGGAGGGTCATAATGGCTAGTAAAGTTGAAGCATTTGAATTTTCCAAGTCAAATGGACGAATTAAATGTCACAGATTAAATCGGAAATAATTCCGACATCCGGGTGCCAATAAATCACCTATTTGGAGGGTGATTGGAGGAGACATTATGAAACATCTTTTATGAAAAAACATGTTACAAATTCGTCCATTTAATGTTATATCCACACATAATCATGTGGAGGATGATTTTTGAGAGGATTCTTTCGCCTCATCTCCCTGTAAATATGTATCCTCACCTCTTCTCAAAGCGTTGACACTTATATGTGGCCATTTCCCATTGTTTTGTAGTTTCTTTCCATTTTAATATTATTATGCATTTTTAATATAATTTTCTCTTATTCATCTCATTCTATTTTTTTTTTCTTTTGTTCTTCTACCCCAATCTTCTCCACCATTATCTCTTATACTTGTGATCATGAGTAACTAACCCAGGGAACTTCCTGGGGGATCAATCCAGTGTTGAAACCAAGTCATTGCATATTAAAGTTCATTGTTTTTTTATTAGAGTTTGGTTGAGGGGGATCTTAGTGGGTAAGGCACCTTTGTGTCTCCACTTGCTACTCGAGGCTTAACTTTCTCTTTTATAATATTTTCCCTCGATCGAGGAGGTTGATGTGAGGTCTCTCAACGATCGTTGAGAGCACCGTATATTCACAACCACATAAATAAGAGTATATTCACACATACGATGGAGTGTGTTTATTAATTAAATTTGAAACTAATAATGAGACGATGAAGGTTTAATCTGGGCGATTCTCTTGGGAATATCTCCTTTATTTCTAACATCATTTTGTCTGTATTCATTCTATCTAAATTATGAATTGCATATTTACTTTTCATTATCTTGAATAATCATTTCTCAAAGATTAATTTTTTTTAGTTTTACTTAATGAATAAAAAAATATAAAAAAAGTGAATTAGAATTAGTGATTGATTGACCACAAAAGCTCCTCAATAGAATGACCTAGGTCAACCCCTATGCTACACTTAGTTATAAATATTTTTGAGAGTGCGCACGATTACACTTCATCATATTCCTAGTGAGGAATCTCACAAACATCTCAAAGAGTTTCACATTGTGTGCTCCACCATGAAACCCCAAAATGTGTCGAAGGACCTAATTAAGTTTAGGACCTTCCATTTCTCCCTTGATGGTGTACCCAAAGACTGGATGTACAATATTCCTACCACAATTGGGGGCTAAAATTACCTTTAACAACTATTTCTAGGGATGTTCTTCCCTGCCTCCCTAACTGTATCAATTAGAAAGGAAATATGTGCAATTAGGCAATCACAAGGAGAGTCCCTTCACAAATATTAGGAGTGATTCAAATGAATTTTCTACTGTTTCCCCCACCACCAAATTAGTAAATAATTTCTAATCCAATACTTATATGAGGTACTTGTCCCCATGGATCGTGGAATGGTAGATGCTTCAGCTGGTGGTTCCCTTGTTGATAAAAATCCTTCCGCCGCTCATGACTTAATAGAAAATATGGCTCCAAATGCACAAGAATTTGTTACACGAGTAATTGTACCAAATCAAGGAGTTCATGAGGTATGTCATTCATCCTTATAATAAAAGGTAGATAATAAACTTGATGATATGGATACCCTCATAAGGAAATTAGCTTAAGCACCAGGTAACTTACACACTACTTCTATTCCATTACATTGTGGTATTTGTTGGAACCGGGCATGCAGCGAAAGCTCCAAACAGGTGGGTTTTTTAAAAAATTTCCACTAATGGTCAACTTAAACTTGTCAACATCGGAGAAGAGCATCCCGGTCTTAGCCGAGGACCACGCGTGGATGATTTTAAGCACAAAAATAAACCGTTAAATACCTAGTTTAGATCTGAAGCCGCGCACGACATCTGCTCATCGTTGGCGATCACTACTTGAATAATACGAAGCCGAATTCCTCTAGATCATCCACACATGATTCATGGAATTCGTGGGAGCATTGTTCGTCACAGTCCGGGTGCTAGCGTGGAACACCAACAATGCATTCGACGTTCCAACAATCACCGCATCGCTTCTCTAGCGATATCCGAGAGAGAGCTCCATCCGAGCTCCATGGATCCAGATCATCTCTCTCTAGAGTGTGGGAGAGAGGAGAGGAGAGATAAGATCCATGAATTGTGTTTGGAAAATGCCCCTCCTCTTCCATTTTAGTGTTCAATTAAAATACCCGGTATCGCCTCGCCAGCCCTAAATACATAACGCACTAACAATGACATTTTATGACTACTAAACTGAGACATAAATATTATTATCATTTACTTGTAATATATTAAAATATATTACATGATAATAATTAAGTCATTAACCCAACTCGTCCCTCTCATAAATATTAATTGAACCTTGAATAATTTAATATTAGTCAATTAATATTTTTTCATGTATTTACATAATACTCATAAATACATTTAATAAATAAATGCAACAATCGAATAATATGAATTTATTTATTGCATTGGTGATTGTTTAACTTTGGACAAATCTGAGACCCCTGTGGCAGGGCCCACCATATCCAAACTCTTATTCAACGGAATAGGGAAGATTCTTGAATACACTATTGTGTGTGACCCTCTAGGCCCTTATTTTGACAGTTGTGAATAGTATTAACTGACGTAGAGTGGGATCTAGAAACCCATCATGGCCCCTGAAGAAATAAGGATTCTCACAGTAGCGACAACCAACCTATGAACACGCATTGTGTAATATAATCTCTTTTTCTTTAATATCTCATAAAGCAGGATGCACTCAAGTGTCATCTCCCTTTTCTTGCTTTATAGTTTGTTGATTTAACTGGACAGATTTACCCTTGACTGCCATGTCCATGGTCTTATAAAGGTACTTCCATCCATATCAACATGGCCTAAGATATATTACTTCCATAACCCAGAAGCGACAAATCCTTTCTTAACCATTCATCCAATGCCATTCCACCAACGATGCACCCGACACAAACTACCTCGCTAGGACTTCATTGCCATGGTTTTCATCTTGCATCAAAGTATGTAATCATGTTACACACATTGGTAATGATCTCATGTCAGGAGACCATTACACATGATCATAGATAGGAACATCCAATGACACCAAAAAACATGTGGTGTTCCCATTGGCAGGTCAGTCCTCATGATCTCACTACTAGAGATCACCAAGTGCGAACTTCATGAGAAGAAGTCTCAATGTTTATGAGCCCCCAGCACCTGATAGTCAAACATCTAATGTTTCCAATCAGTAATATATATATAGACTATAGAACATATATTTAAGATTAATGTCATAGTATCATGAGGTTCTCATTATATCCTAGGAACTGTTATAACCTTTCGATACAACAATTAATCTTTGGACATTACCATTTCAATAGTGGACACAGAATAGTCTACACTATAATGGTAAGATGACATCGTGCATAGATTATTGTATACACGATATGGTAATTAAAAGCACTGAATAGTTGGGTCTAGGGCACCCACTATTTCAACACTCCCACATTCACTGGAGCCGAATTTCTAACCAAACATGTTAGCTACCCACATGATGAACATCATGTTTCTACTGAGTTAATGGCTTTAGCTATTAGGTCCACCACAGTTCCGCCACATGGATATTCTTCTATTGAGACCTTATCTCATTGAGTAAAACTTCTCAAGAGACGGTATCCCGAGTATATACCATTATGTCCAATGTCATAACATGAAATCTTGGCTCGTAAGAATATCAAATTCTACATTATGATAATACTTTTCTCACCAAGTGCGATTCCAAGAACTAGAAAAAATCATTGCATTTAACTGCTACTTAGATATCTTAGAAGCTGCAATGTACTCGGTCTTGTAGGTATGGCCACCACAGGCTGATATGATCTTGACTCGCTCATCTCCTTTAGCCTAAATGTAAAACTAGATCACATTGATCAATGGAAGACTAGTTCATATCCCCAAAAACTAGTATCCTTTCTTCTCCACTTACCAGGAACATATCTTTTGTACTTGCTGAAGTATAATTAGATAGTTCTGACTACATCCCTTACAGTGCTCCTGGATATAACTGATATTTTCCTATTATAAAATATACCTTAGAAACATTAGTTCTTGTACATATCACATCATACGTGATTGATCCATCGCTCTGACATATGGATTTCAACTCACCACATTTATCTCTTCCCATGTCACGGACAGTTCAACATGGAGAGATTATGCCCTATGACATAGGAAACAATTCATCTCTTGAATTGTTCGAACATGTATTTTTCAATACAATGTCACTATATGTACGATTGACTAGGACCAAGTAACCTATAGATCTACCTTAGTAGATCATGTTCCCTAGAAATTAGGTTGCTACTTTAAGTCAATGATTGGAGAGTAAATTTCATTTTGGTCTTAACTAACTGTCAGACCAATGTGTCTTTTCCATATGTTACCGAACATATTTCTTATTGGAAAACCTTAGTGCTCCCACTAACCTCTGGTAGACACATGGAAATTTTTTTAAATGTATATACTAAGATCATGTTTCTTACTTTAATCCTAAAACGGATTTCATTAACTTGAAACCTTTATTAGCATTCTGTGATGTGACCGTCCCTTTCTAGTAGCATCGTATAGACACCATCCACAATTTGTGGTCATGGCATCCAATTCTAAATAAATTGGTCATGGATATTAGCTATGATAAGTAAAATTATAATGGATTTAGGTATAACAACTTGGTAAAACCAATCGAGCCTTACTGGTACTACACTTGTACCATCCATGTATCAACTCCCTTGAATACCCACCACAGTATTCAAAATAATAGCCCCTTTTCACTTTGATACATGGAATCCATTAATTGAATTTTAGTTGGTATTATCAATTTTAGCTAATTTCTATATACTACTTAATTTTAGGAAATATTATTCACATTGAATAATAGATCACCAACCGCAGTGAATATAAAAACTATCACCATGGTTTTGTCCTCCCAACACAGTATGTGTCTTAAGAACATACTTTGTTCCACATGAGCATGTGGAACTAGATCCTATGCCAACTACTTGTGCATTTTGAGCATTGACTAAACACAAGTCAATATAGCTCCCACTATCTCTAATAGATATGTGAACCCTTATATAGTATTTTAGTCTATTTATTGACTACCTACTCTTCTATATTAGGGATTTACGTAACATCCTAAACAACTGTTAGGATTATTACACTAAATGCACAATGTGTTTGTCTTGATGCTAGTTTTTTTATGTCCTAACAAACTCTTTGCATCCAAACACATGTTCTTATGAAATAATGGGATTACATCATACTATGACACATATGATATCCATTTTTCATTATAGTTGGCATATGGTTGTGGGATATTGCTGTTATTTGAAAAGAATTTCATGAAATATAATAGAAGTTTCTGCTAGTTCCAACATTGACATTACTTACATCAAAATTTTGATGTATAACATATGCGTTTAGGAATTGATCCACGCTATATGTTTATTGATCAATGTTGATATGTAAGACTTGATCATCAATCCTACCCATTAACATCAATGTTGTGATGTCGATAAGGTTATTTGATTTTAGGAATTGCTCCACGCTACATTATCATGATTGATGAATTCTTGGTCGAGATATTCTTCGGTATCCCATCCCGAAGCAACTCATATCTCCCGAACATGCAAATTCTTCTCTTTGAAATTACTTAATTACTTAAAAGAATCTTATGAAGTATATATACCTCTATATTAATAGTTCACACTTTTGTGTTGAACTATTCCCAAAATCTTTGTGATGTACCTTTATTTCTAAAGGCTCTTTTGTCCAAACTAAAGACATCAATAATACCTAAAGTATTTAGTTGTGATGAGCCTAAATACCAAACATGGTATATTCATGACGTCCATTTTTGGTATTACTTGACAATGAATTATCCTTTCACAACTGGGTATAAGTCTTACATTTATATTCATCACTAATTTCCTATGATTCATGTATTACTGAACTAGTGATTGAGTTTATCAAAAAAAAAACATTCATTCCAGAAACTGAAAGAATGTCTCCTTGAATCCAAGGACACATGAGATTAATGTTTGTGGTAATACTAAATAATAGTTCAACACAAATCTTTTGCTTGGAAATTAAGAAGTCATGTTCTCCTCACCACTGGCCTAGGTATCACCCTTTCATAGCCTATTTGGAGAATACACCTAACTTATAGTAAGGTTTCTATACTAACTTGGTTATCGTATTATAATACACATATGTTACCAGCATATTGTATTTGATAGCCAAGTAGTAAAATGAAACATCACATTGATGAATATGCCTGATGTAGAAGTGAAAACTTGCTTCTTTAAATCAGTTTGTTTCTTTTAAACTTCTGTAGTATTATTTTATAATATGCACTGCAAATAACCTCTGTTAATACCTCATTAATTTAAAGACATAGTGAATATGTCATTGTAATTAAATGCCTTTAACCTTTTCACATTGTTATTAAATTTATCCACCATAAGAATTAAAGATCAATTGTCTTTTATTCTTATTCACTTGGCGAACCTTACCTAGATAGGTAATTAAGCATTTACTCAATACTTGTTCATTTTGTAACTTAAAACGATACATGAGTAATGTGGGTAAAATGATATTTAAATATCATGATTAATCTTTAAATTTACGCATACCAGTGTAAAATTTTCCTTATTCATATCATTAATTTTCTTTCTATTTGAAAACTTTTCAGAGATGAGACTTTATGTTATATCATCTATGTCCTGGTGTAGCAACCGCAACTGACACCAGATGTTTGATGAAAGCATAATGATATAACTATCATATGATTTGTACATTAGTCTCTTGTAAGCAATTTTCACCCATGCTTCTTGGGGTAGTTTAACAGTGTCGGGGACACTGACACCTTAAGTTTCCTATATCATAGTACTATGTGCACACGCATGTACTACTCATGGATACTCATGTCAGTGTGGAAATTTAAGTTTTCCATTATAATGTTACAGTTTTAATCTTGTGGTATAACTTTCCATTTTTCTACAAAAAATAAATTTTAGCAGATGAGTGCCTTTTATCTAGATTACCGGTTTAGAGATTTTGATTAATTACTTAAATCATTTAATGTCTCCCACTATTTTATTAGATTCTAGGAACACTCTGTGCTAGAATTAGAATACTATGTCTCTTGAGTATTCTAGTGGAAAGGATCCATGAACCACCCCTCATAGTCCACAAGCTAAGGCGACGCCACTACTTGGAGGGTTCTAGATAGGCTTCTGGCTAGCCGACCACTTTAACTTGTGGTTACTTGATCTATTGAGTGAAGTCCCAGCTTCTTAAAGTCAAAATTTGATTTACTCAATGATTGCCTCTAAAATGATAGGAAGTTAGCTGTGGCTAATCCTTACTAGCATTTCAGTTAAGTCGAACCATCATTCTTATAAGGACTCCCCAGTAGTAAGAGGCACCCTCAGCTAAGGCATGACCGACACCTCAAACAGTTGGTTTTGTCCAATTTTGAATGACGAAAGGCTGTTTAGACTTAATATATCTTTGAGGGTTTTATTATTTTTAGTGTGACGAAAGAAATAATTTTCTAATTTTATAATCTTGTAATATGTGATCGCACTCATAACTGACCGTGCAAAAAATAAAAATTTCATCGCATCACATGGTCATTTTATCTTGCATGCTTGTTTATTATTATACTACGTGGTCGCAAAATCAGTTACATATGCACAAAAATAATAAACCATGGAGAAATAAAACAAACACCTGATAATGATCTGGTACTATTGGTTGATCCATTGAGTGAATAACGGACCAACCGAAACCCTAGGGGTAAATACCATTAGTCACGTGGCTTGCAACTTGAATAGCAATGTCTGATCATCCAATGCATTCAACTCCTGTCTGGTGTGTCGCCATCACTAGGCCGGAAATGCGTCACTGGTCGTCTCCTCATTATACAATTGTACTCACATGCAAACGAGGGGGTCTCGGGGTATTAAATACAACTCTGAGAATGGGCGCACAGACCCTTATATATATAATGACCCTTGAGACGACACGCAGATCATCTTCTATTTAATTAAAACAGTTATTACAAATCATGAAATAATTAAATAAATAAATTAAAATAAATTAACACCATACATACATTGGTCGGTCCATAACTCATGACCAGTATACACTTTAACTCACGTACATATAAACTAAATGCAGAATAAAATTAAACTTTCATTAAATAAATTTTGAGGGAATTTAATTGAATTAAAAACATCACTCTTGTTTTTAATTCAATTTTAACGTCGTTTGATCCCGATTAATTAATTTAATTTTAAAAATATAAAAATTAAATTAATTAATTAATCTAATTAATCTCCCAATTAATTAATTACGTTGTAGCAACCAAAAATTAATATCTAATTAATTTAATTATCAACTGTAATTAAATTAAATTTTTTAATTAATTTTTTATTAAAATAAAATACCTGATCCCCTTAAACCTCGGACAGGGCTTGTGCAGGTCAGGGCGAACCTGCACAGGCCCATACCAGGCTGAGCCGACCGTGTGCGGGGTTGAACAGGGCCAGGCAGGTCCGCCCAAGCCCAATTCGGGCTGAGCAGACCCATGAATGCCCATTTTGGGGCCGGTCTGGCAGTGTGGAGCACCAATTGAGTACCTCTTTGGAGGAGATCCCGACCTCGGTGGCATTCTTCTCGCACCGTGTTCGGGGTGCTGGCCGGAGGCGGGTTGCCGAAAGTGGAGGGGAGCTGGCCGGCAGGGCCAATGCTGGCTCTGGTAGGGCGGAGGCCGAATGCCAAGGATGGAGAGGCCAGTGCTGCGGCCTGGGTACTGGGCAGCCCGGAGGTGCTGCGGATGGCCTCAGCTGGCAGTCTTGGTGCTAGCCTAGCGCGGGTGAGGGCGCCGACTCTGTGGGAAGACCACCAGATGAGGTGGTTGGGAGCTGGGCTTCGGGAGCAGGGTGGTGAAGAACTGTAGATTCGACGAGAAAGGCCTCGGGTGCAAGGGGGCCTGTGCGAGAGGGCGCTACAGCTGCAACGCGGCGGCCCTGGTCTGCGTGGGGTGCATGCAACAGGGACGAGCGATGTCCAAAGTGGATGCACCACCTGGTTTGGGATGGATCTGCAGGAGGGAGGCGAGGTGGTCAGCGCGCGAACCTACTGTGTTGGGCATGAGGCGAGAGCGAGGCTGGCCTGGGGTGCTCGGGGTGACATGCAGCAAGCTGGCTGTGGCTCTTGGTGGCTGGACATGGGAAGGGAGCAGGCAGCGAGGACCGGGGCTCCGGTGCAGTGCAGCGTGAGGGGATGAAGTCACGACCTGGTCAAGGGAGGAAGGAGGCGGCCATGGTGGTGGCCTGTTGCAGCACGACGGAGAGGCCGCAGTTGGGGCCGCTGCGCGGTGAATAGGGGGGCCGATCGCCCTTCCACCTTTACTCCCCCCTTTTTTTAAAACGTGACCTACTTAGGTCAAGGTCACCCTTGTTTTTTTAATTATTTAGTGACTAATAATTACTTTTTAGTCTTCTCTCTCCCCTTTAAATATTTTTTCCAAAGCCTATATTAAGCTTTTAAAAAATAATAATAATATTATTATAACAATGTCAATATTATTATTATAATAAAACCAAATAATTTTGTTATAATAATAATAATACAATTAATTTTAATAAATTAATATAAAAAACAAATTGATTTTTCGGTGAGTATTTCGTAACGGAAATCAACCTCGAATCTGAATTAGAAACTTCAGATGGCTAGAGATTGACCATCAAATATCCGATTCGGATTCTGTCTACAGTGTTGGGACCGTATCGACGCCCTTTTCAAGAATTAATACAAATTTAATTTTTCTGGTCTTAAAATCGACACACATCTCTCTGATACCACTTGTTAGAACTGGGCATGCAGCGCAAGACCCAAATATGTCGGTTTTTTAAAAAAATTCCACCGACAGTCGACGTAAACTTGTTGACATCAGAGAAGAGTAGCCCGGTCTTAGCCGAGGACAATACGTGGAGGATTTTAAGCACAAACATAAACCGTCAAAATACCTGGATTAGATCCGAAGCCGCACACGATGTCTGCTCATCGTTGGCGATTGCTGCTTGAAGAATCCGAAGTCGAATTCTTCTAGATCGTCCACACATGCTTCAAGGAATCTGCGGGAGTGCCATTCATTGTAGTCTGGGTGCTAGCACGGAATACCAATGATGCCTTCGATGTTCCAACGATCACTGCGTCTCTTTGCTAGTGATGTCCGAGGGAGAGCTCTATCCGAGCTCCTTGAATCCATAGAATCTCTCTCTAGATTGTGGGAGAGAGGAGAAGAGAGATAAGCTCCATGAATAGTGTTTGGAAAATTCCCCTCCTCTTCTATTTATAGTGCTCAATTAAAATACCAGGTATCGCCTCGCCGACCCCGAATACTTAACGCACTATCAACGACATTTTACGACTACTAAACTGAGCCATAACTATTATTATCATTTACTTGTAATATATTAAAATATATTACATGATAATAATTAAGTCATTAACCTGACTCATCACTTACATATATATTAATTGAACCTTGAATAATTTAATATTCATAAATTATCATTTTTTCGTGTATTTAATTAAAACTCGTAAATACATTTGATAAATAAATTCAATACCCAAATAATATGAATTTATTTATTGAATTGGTGATCGTTTAACTTTGGACTAGTCCTGGACCCCTGTGGCGGGGCCCACTAGCTCCAAAACTCCTATTCAACTGAATATCGAAAATTCTTGACTACGCTATTGTGTGTGACCCTCTAGGCCCTTATTTCGAAAACTGTGAATAGTATTCACTGACCAAGAGTGGGATCTAATAACCCATCATGGCCCCTAATGAAATAAGGATTGTCATAGCTGCGACAACCAACCTACGAGCGCGAACTGTGTAATATAATCTCTTTGTCGGTAATATCTTATAAAGTAGGATGCACTCACGTGTCTTCGCCCTTTTATTGATTTATAGTTTGTTGTCTTAACTGAATGGATTTATGCTTGACTGCCATGGCCATGGTCTTATAAAGGTACTGCCATCCATATCAACATGGCCTGAGATAAATTACTTCCATAACCCGGAAGCGAAAAATCATTTCTTGACCATTCAACCAATGCCATGATACCAACGACGTACCCGTCACAACTACCTCACCACGACTTCATCACCATGGTTTTCATCTTGCATCAAAGTACGTAATCAAGTGACACACATTGGTAATGATCTCAAGTTAGAAGACCATTACACATGATCATAGATAGGAACATCCAATGACACCTGAAACATGTGGTGTTCTTATTGGCGGGTCAGTCCTCATGATCTCACTACCAGAGATCACCAAGTGCGAACTTCATGAGAAGAAGTCTCAATTCTTATGAGCCCCCAGCACCTGATAGAAAAACATATACTGTGTCCAATCAGTAAGATGTATCTAGACTATAGAACATATATTTAAGATTAATTTCATATTATCTAGAGGTTCTCATTATAGCTTGGGAACTGCTATAACCTTTTGATACGAAAATTAATCTTTGGACATTACCATTTCAATAGTGGACGCAGAAAAGTTAACACTATAATGGTAAGATGACATCATGCATAGCTTATTGTATACACAATATGGTAATCAAAAGTACTGAATAGTTGGGTCTAGGGAACCCACTATTTCAACAGTATTTGTCTTGATAACACTCATTTTTTTGACCAGTGCCCACAACATCAGGATTCATCTAGGTCTTTTGCTGCAGTACTCCCAGGGCGTCCTTTTCAATAAGCACCGCCCTTCAAGAAAAAACCATTTAGTCCAAATCCGAACCTAGGGTGGAAAGCACAACCACAATACCAATAGGGAGGCAACCCGAGCTACCCTAGGAAAAATTGGTATCAATAAGGACAAGGTATGAAATCTTCTTATCCCTCAACTTCTCATAATATTCCTCCTCCTCTACCCAAATGTGAACCAATCCTCAAGGAAATTGTGAGTAAAATATCAACCCAAAACCTCCAGTTCCAATAGAACACACAATCAACTATTCAATACCTAAGAACTCAAGTGGAAAAATTGGAAAACACTATCGGTGTGACCAAGATGCAAGGTTCTGGACAACTACCATCCCAAACCATTACTAATTCAAAGGAAAAATGTAATGTATGTGAAATTACACTTCATAATGGTAACGATGTTTCTCCTTCTATTGATTCTACACAATAGGTATGCCCCCTCTTTAAAACACCCTCCCCCATAGGGATAAACCAATTATTATTAAGTATTACCATGAAAAATCTATTCCTCTTCCTTTCCCCCAAAGACTCTTTAAATCTGAGATTAATTTTGATAATTAAATTGATAAAGAAATAATGGATACAATTAAAAAGGTGGAATTTAACATTCCTTAATTATATTCAGTTAAACAAATCCCTCGATATGCCAAATTTCTTAAAGATCCTTACACCCATAGAAAGAGACTAAAGGGGAATGATAGATTCAACTTAGGAAAGAATGTATGAGCCTTGATTCAACCAGCAATGCCAACCAAGTGTAAGAATCTAGGAACTTTCATGATACCTTGCACCATAGGGGAGAAATTAATTTCCGATACTATGCTAGATTTAGGTGCTTCAATTAAGGTAATGCATTACTTTGGGTACACTTCTCTATAGGTTGGAGATATTCAGTCGACAGGAATTATAGTGCAACTTTCCAACTGGAGCACAACACACCCATCATGGGTGGTCAAGGACATCTTTGTAAAAGTGAAGAGTCTCATCTTCTCCAATGAATTCTATATTCTTGATATGGAGGATACCCGAACCAAAGGACATTCCCCTCTCATTGACAGAGGAAATTTACGTGCATATTTTTTATCAAATAATGAATATTGTTTACTTTTTTTCAATTGTAAACCTAATGTATTTACATGTATTATTAAAATAGTGGGTAATTTGAATTTTATAATGAAAATTATCACAATTGAGAAAAGTGCATAATTCAGGATTTTGGACAGATTTTGACCACAAGGGTATTTTTTTCATTTCACATAAAATATATGTCCAAACTTTGTGATTAAATTTTTTATAGAATCATAATTTTATTTCCTCCAATTTTGTCTTCTGGATCAAGAGCTGATTCATCCATCTAAAGGGTCTACAAATTCATTGAAGTTGGAAATGTTTTCGAGCGGACAACGTGGACCCCACCACCATAACAGAACCCAAAACCGGCCTAAACACATTCAAATTATTTGTTTCCACCTGGGATAGCACATGGATAGATATGGCCGGATTGACAACAAATTTGGTGGAGTTTTTAATTCATTAAAGCGTCCATTGAACGACATACCTTTGAAAGAACCTTCTTGGAAGCTTCATCCAGAAACATAAACCTACAATGAAAAATTCATAACTCTTTCATCCGGGGTCCAAATGAATTGAAATTTGGAGGTTGAATGGCCTATACATTTATAAAAAACATTGAATAAGGGGTACATGCATGAATTTTCCATCTAATGGTTCAAAAACTTGAAAACCTTTGGAGTACATAATTCTTCCTATAAAAGGAGGCCCTCACCTCCTCAAATCATCAGCACAACACCCACAACCAAGGATGGATCCCACCGGGGCACGGGCTGTTTCTACTAATCTATTCCCCACTCATTTATTCTTTTTTATTTTAGTTTTATTTTCAATTGTAATTAAAATTTTAGTTTTATTAATCCATACATTTGTGTTTCTCCATCCATTTTTCTTCATATCTCTCTCTCCCTCTCTCTATCTCTATCTTATTCCACCCACTACACCAAGTAATCTCATACTCTCGGAAATGAGAGGCTAATCACGAGACTTGGCTCGGAGTGAAGTCAAAGTGTTCTTGAATTTTCTTTAATGTTTATTTTCAGTTTGTGGTAGATTTGAGGAGCATTCATTGGTGAGGTGAATGTCTCGGATTGGGTGACGACCCACAATGACATGTAACTTAAACTATTTCTATTATGGAAAAGAGTAGGGATTCAAATGCGAGATTTCATGTTTGGATTATCAAACTGAAATCAACATATAAAAGAGAATACTGATTGAAACTAAGACTAAAACCCAAAACCAAGTTCTTTCTTCATCAAATCATTCTTTTTTCATTGCATGATAGTTCATATTTTTAAATAATCAAAAACACAAAAATATTGTGATCAATTTCACTTAAATAGAAAACAACAAAAATAAATAGTTTAGGTGAATTAGAATAAATTATGTGAACTAAATTGAGAAGGCTCCTTAAGAGATATGACCCGGGTCAGCCACTGTGCTGTACTAGGAAAAAAATATAATTATTTTTGTCCATGCCCTGTGACCGGCGTGCATCAAAACTAGAATCATTGCTGGGGAGACAATCAATTATCCATTTAATTTTTCTATTTTCACATCTTAGATAGATTTCATTTCTTTTTAAAAATACAAAACAAGTCATCCCATGATGAATTTAAATGATTATTATTCTTCATGGACTAACAATTACTCACAGGTGAAGCAACAACAACAATAAGAAGAAGATTTTAGAAGTGATCAGGTGAAAAAAGTTAGAGAAAGCAATGAAAAACTGACGAGAAATTACGAAATATCATATGAATATGTTCGTGCATTAATGGAGAAACCCAACACTGAGTAGGATCAAGAACATGATGTGGCAAAGGATTATGACTTCCCTACTGATCCACAAGTAGGAGATCAAAAATATGGGATGATTTCCTAATTAATTATGAGGAATTATATGATCTCCCCATACAATACAAAGAAGAAGATCCATCACCACTGAAGGAAGAGACCACCCAAGTAGAGGAATTTGAAGTCAAGATGGAGGAGCCCGACTACCTGCCTTCATCTTCTATGAGTCTATTCCAAGAGGCACTTACCACTGCGGTAGATATTGAAGCTGAACAGACTCAGGGAGTTGAACCATTATTTTACTCTATCTTTTATAATTTCATTGAATCTTAATTCTACATAACTCCTTTTGGTTTTGATTATATATAATAAGACAATCACAACTATTCCTTGGAGGATGATGAAGAAACTGGATGTTCACCTATAGAGGAACATATGGAGCTCTTTAGACATATTGAATATTTATTTAAGGAAGATCATGAAGCGATGATACTGGATTTACCTAAGGAGACCATGCAAAAAAATGCATACTTTAATAGGGAAGAATTTGATCTTGATACATCATGTTTTGATTTTATGCAAATTAAAATACACTCTGACTTTCCCATTGATTGTTCTGTTGAAGAAACATACCTTAAGGAACCACTAGATAGAGAAGAAGAGGTTTCAAAGTAGCAACCAAGGAAGAGGATGGTCCATACTTCATCCTACCCCCACCTTGAAAGTTATACCACATTTCTAAGGGGGAGGATCTGGCATACTCTATCCATGGAGTCTTCAAAAATAAAGAAGAAGTATATTTTGGGAAAATCCACATGTGGTGGTTCAAATAAAAGAAGCTTCATCCTCCATCAGACTTTGGATAACAGCTGGTACTGCCCTCTGGAGGCAGTAAAAATTTTGGGCCCCCTTGGGGGATCATACCAAGATTTATCATTTCATGCTTTCTATGAATTTATATTTCATTTTCATTTCATATGAATTAGTACAACATGAATCCCACTCCCTCTATCTTTTTGAGATTTAATGACATGATACTTGAGGTTAATTTAGTTTTTTTTTATTTTATAGGATCATAATAGGCAGCCCCAGACAGTGAAGGGGAAGGAATAATTTTCACATAAAAAGGGAGATCAATTTTAGTGTTTTATCTCTCAAACACTCCACATTTTTGTCCATAACATGTTTTGAGCTGTAAAGAATAAATTTCATGTCCACACTTGAATTCATATTTTACTCAACTTATCCTGGAGACATGAGTTTCTTAGGAACCCAAGGATGCCTGTTTTAGATTTCAATGTTTATATGATTAAATGATCAAAATTAAGAATTGAATTTTTTAAATGAATCATGGATATTGAAATAATTACCCATGATTTGAATAAATTAATTGATTAATGTAAATGAAATTTCCCTACCATCTTTCATGCTTTGAATTTATGAAATTTATGTAAATTGATTTTTTATTATTAGTCATGACATGAGTGATTATCCAATGTTATATTTCTCATTCCCAAGAGGATTTATAGACCATGTACTTTTTATTTATTCTTTAGTATATTTCATGAGTGATCTTGGGACATGTAACTGACCAGAACATGTATTGAAACTTTTCAAGGCTATGACTATGCAAAAACACATTTAAAATTATTGAGGAATCCTTTGAAAAGCCACTTATCCTTAAAATACCACCTTTACATCAATCATTATTTTAACCCATGGAGACCATGAATGACCTTTATAGGGATGAGACATTTTTCAAGCCATTTTTATCCATTCCTACCCTACTCTTGGTATTTGTATGATACTTTTATGTTGAAGTGTGGGGGTAAAGAGAATCCTGGTGGACGGGATGATACACATTGTAAGGAAGAAGTGTGTGGGTGTTATTGTGGAAATTGTAAAAGGTTGTAAAATCATTTATTATACCCTATTTTTTTCTCTTATTGAATTGAAAAAAAGACTAAAATGACAAAAAGATCAAAAAAAAAAATGAAAAAATGGGTTGTGATTTGGGAGAACCAGAAATCAGTATTTTTAAGACCGAAAATCTTATGATCGTATGTGGTTAGGTGATGGATTTGAGGTTTTATCTTATAATAATTTTTCAAAAAATGAAAAACAATACAAAATAAAAAAATTCAATAGGGTTCACAAATAATCCATTATGCTTACATGATCATAACCCTTTCTTTGAGTTTTGGGAAGTGGGTATTGCTACTTTGAAGGGGAGAATTTCATTACAATTTTACTTTTAATATCATGCATTGTACTTAAGAGATTAGCCTCATCCTTGAACCTTAATTTTTAAAGCTTCAAATACAACCAAACTTAAGACTCAGAGTCATTTGAACCTTTATTGCATGTCTTCATGATTTTATGCGTCTTTTGTCTTTACAAAGTGGAGAAAGTAGTTCATTTACAATCTTATGGATACAGAGCATGTTCTCATGATATTAGTATAAATATTCTTGAATTGTATCATGAGTGATGAAATAAAAGAATAAAAAGTGAGGTAAATCATGATTTTTCATGTTTAATAATGATGAATCAAGGAGCTTGAATAAATTAAAGGATAAGTTCCATCAATTTTCAAAGGGGAAAAGTAAAATATGTGAATTATTTGTTTTTTTGAAAAATTTGAAGTTAAATTGATATTTTATGCATATTTTTGAAAGTTTTATTTCACATTTAAATTTGTTTGATTTTATTTCATTGAAATTTGAATATTGGTAACATTGGTGTCCTCTGATTTCCACGTTAAGATTTTATGTTTGAAGACAAGCATGGTTTAAGTGTGGGGGTATTTGACAGAGCAAATATACATTCATATTTTTGATCGAATAATGAATATTTTTTTTTCTGTTTTTAAATGATAAACCACATGTATGTACATGTTTTATGAAAATAATGGGTAATTAGAATTTTATAATGAAAATGAGCATAATTGGGAAAAGTGCATAATTCAGGATTTTGGACAGATTTTGACCACAAGGGTATTTTTGTCATTTAACATAAAATATATGTCCAAACTTTGGGATTAATTTTTTTAGAATCATGATTTAATTTCCTCTAATTTTGTCTACTGGACCAGGAGCTGATTCATCCATCTAAGAGGCCTAAAAATTCATTGAAGTTGGAAATATTTTCAGGCAGACAGCGTGGACCCCACCACCGTAACGGAACCCAAATGCGGCCTAAACACATACAAATGATGTGTTTCCAACTGGGATAGAAAGAGGATAGTTAGGGGAGTATCTACAACAAATTTGGGAGAGTTGTTAAGTCATTAAGGTGGCCATTGAATGACATAGCTTTGGAGGAACCCTCTTGAAAGCTTCTTCCAGAAACATAAACCTACAATGAAAAATTCATAACTCCTTCATCCAAGGTTAAAATTCTCTACAATGTGGAGGGTGAACTAACAACACATTTAGGAACAACATTTAATAAGGGGTCCCTGCATGAATCGACCATTTACTAGTCCAACAACGCACAAATTTTCGGAGTACAAAATGCTTCCTATAAAAGGAGGCCATTGCCTCCTTCTCAAATCATCATCTCGACACCTACAGCCAAGGAGGGATCCCACCGGGGCACGTGCTGCTTATGATCCTTTATTCCCCCCTCATTACTTATTATTATTTTATTTTTATTTTATTTTTATTCTAGTTTTATTTTAAATTTTAATTCAAATTTTAGTTTTATTAATCCATGAATTTGTGTTTCTCCATCCATTTTTATTCATCTCTCTCTATCGCTCTCTCTACCTCTCTATTCTTCCAACCAGTTCACCAAGTAATCTCATACTCTTAGAAATGAAAGGTTAATCATGAGACATGGCTTGGGGTGAGGTCAAGGTGTTCTTGAATTTTACTTCATGTTTATTTTAAGTTTGTGGTATATTTGAATAGCATGAATTGGTGAGGAGAATGTCCCTGATTGAGTGATGACCTCCAATGACATGTAACTCAGAATATTTTTATTCTGGAAAAGAGTGGTGCTTCAAAAGTGATATTTCATGTTTGTATTATCAAACTGAAATCAACATATAAAAGAGAATAATGATTGATCCTTAGACTAAACCCCAAAACCATGTTCTTTCTTCATCAAGTCATTCTGTTTGCATTGCATGATAGTTCATATTTTAAAATAATAAAAAACACAAAAATATTGTCATAAATTTAATTTAAATAGAAAAAAAAAGAAATAGTTTAAGTGAATTAGAATAAATTAAGTAAACTAAATTGAGAAGGCTCTTCAAGAGAGACGACCCTGGTCAGCCACTGTGCTGCACTAGGAAAAAAATATAATTGTTTTTTTCACGCCCCACGACAGGAGTGCGTCAAAACTAGCCCCGTTGTTAGGGAGCCAATCAATTATTCATTTACTTTTTCTATTTTCAAATCTTAGATAGATTTCATTTCATTAAAAAAAACAAAAAAATCATTCCATGATGAATTTAAATGATTATTATTCTACATGGACTGACAATTACTCACAGGTGCAACAACAACAACAACAAGATTTTAGAAGGGCTCAGGTGAAAGAACTTAGAGAAATCATTAAACAATGTATGATAAAATCCGAAATAGAATTTGAAAATTTTCGTGCATTAATGCAGCAACCCAACCATGAGCAGGATCAAGAACCTTAGGTGGAAGAGGATGACGAATTTCCTACTGAGCCACAAGTAGGAGATCAAAAAAGATTGGACGAATTCCTAATTAATTGTAAGGAATTACCCGATCACCCCATAAAATATAATGAACAAGAGCCAACACCACTGAAGGAAGAAACCACCCATGTGGTGGAATTTGAAGTCAAGATGGAGGAGCCCGACTACCTACATCGATCTTCTAAGAGTATATTACAAGAGGCACTTACCACTACGGCATAGATTGAAGCTGAATCGAATCAGGGAGTTGAACCATTCTTTGACTCTATCTTTTCTGATTTCATTGAATCTGAATTCTACATCAACCCTTGTGGTTTTGATTATATAGAATCAGAAAATCTCATCTATGCCTTTGAGGATGACGAAGAACTTGGATGTGCACCTGTAGAGGAACATATGGATCTCCCTAAACATGTTGAATATTTATTGAAGGAAGATCCAGAAGAGATGCTAGTGGATTTCCCTAAGGAGACTGTGAAAAAAATTGCTTACTTTGATGCGGAATAATTTGATCATGATACATCATGTTTTGATATTATTCAAATATAAATACACTCTAACGTTCCCATTGATTGTTCATTTGATGCAGCATACCTTAATGAACCACTGGATAAAGAATAAGAGGTTGTACAAGTGGCAACCAAGGAAGAGGATGGTCCATACTTCATCCTACTCCCACCTTTCAAGCTATACCACATTGCGAAAGGGGAGGACCTGGCATACTCTATCCATGGAGTCCTTCTCAAAAATAAAGATGAAGTAGATGTTGGGAAACGCCACATGTGGTGGTTCAAATCAAAGAAGCTTCATCCTCCATCGGAATTTGGATAACAGCTGGTACTGCCCTCTAGAGGTAGTAAAAATTTGGGGCCCACTTGGGGGAATATACCAAGTTTTATCTTTTTAGGATTTCAAAGAATTTATATTTAAATTTAATTTCTTAGGAAGTAGTACAACATGTATCCCACTCCCTCTATCTTTTTGAGCTTTAATGACATGATACTTGAGCTTAATTGAGTAGTTTTCTTTTATAGGATCATAATAGGTAGCCCCAGACAGTGAAGGGGAAGGACTAATATTCACAGAAAAAGGGAGTTCAATTTTAGTGTTTTATCTCTTAAACTCTCCACATTTTTGTCCACAACATTTTTTGAGGTTTAAAGAATAAATTTCATGCCCACACTTGAATTCATGTTTTACTTGACTTATATAGGAGACATGAGTTTCTTAGGAACCCAATGATGCCATGTTTTATATTTCAATGTTTATATGATAAAATGATTGAAATGATGAATTGATTTTTTAAAATGAAGCATGGATATTGAAATAATGACCCATGATTTGAAGGAATTAATTGATTCATATAAATGAAATTTCCCTATAATGTTTCATGCTTTGAATTTCTAAATTTTTTGTAAATTGATTTGTTATTATTTGTCAGGCCATGAGTGATTATCCCATATTATATTTCTCATTTACAAGATTATTTATAGACCTTGTAATTCCTATTTATCCTTGAGCATAATTCTTGATTGATCTTGGGACATGTAACCGACCCGAACTTGTATTGAAACTTGTCATAGCTATGACTGCGCAAAAACACATTTAAAATGATTGAGGTATCCTTTGAAAATCCACTTATCCTTAAAAGACCTCCTTTACATCAATTATTCTTTTAACTCATAGAGAACATGAATGACCTTTGTAGGTATGATCCATGTTTCAAGCCATTTTAATCCATTCCTACCTTACTCTTGTTATTTGCATGATATTTTTAAGTTGAAGTGTGGGGGTAAAGAAAATCATGGTGGATGGGATGATACACATTTTAAGGGAGAAGCGTGGGGTTGTTATTATGGAAATTGTAAAAGGTTTTGAAATCATTTATTATACTATATTTTTTCCCCTCTTGAATTGAAAAAAATGACAAAAAGATCCAAACAAACGAATAAAATGGGTTGTGATTTGGGAGAACAAAAAATCACTATTTCCCAGACCGACGATCTTATGATCGAATGTGGTTAGGTGATGGATGTTAGGTTTTATCTTATAATAATTTTTTAAAAAAGGAAAAAAATTACAAAATAGAAAAATTCAAAAGGGCGCACAAATCATCCATTATGCTTACTTTATCATAACCTTTTCTTTGAGTTTTGGGAAGTGGGTGTTGCTACTTTGAAGGGGATAATTTCATAACACTTTTACTTTTAATATCATGCATTGTACTTCAGATATTGGCCTCCTCCTTGAGCCTTAATTTTTAAAGCATAAAATCCTACCAACCTTAATCCTCAGAGTCATTTTAATCTTATTGAAAGTCCTCATGATTTTATGTGTCTTTTGTCTTTACAAATTAGAGAAAGTAGTTAATTTACAAGCCTATGGATAAGGATCAGGTTCTCATGATGTGAGCATTACTCTACATGAATTGTATCACGAGTGATGAAAGAAAATAATCAAAATTGAGTTAAATCTTGACTTGGCATGTTTAACAAGGATGAATCAAGGAGCTAGAATGAATGAAAGGAGAAGTTCCATCAATATTTAAATGGGAAAATTAAAATATGTGAATTAATTGTTTCTTTGAGAAATGAGATGTTAAATTAATATTTTATGCATATTTTTGAATGTTTTATTTCACATTGATTTGTTTTTATTTTATTTCATTGAAATTTGAATATTGGTAACATTGGTGTCCTCTGATTTCCATGTTGAGATTTCATGCTTAAGGACAAGCATGGTTTAAGTGTGGAGGTATTTGACAGAGTGAATTTACGTGCATATTTTTGATCAAATAATGAATGTTCTTTACTCTTTTTCAATGATAAACTCCATGTATTTACATGTTTTATTAAAATAATGGTTAATTTGAATTTTATAATGAAAATGAGCATAATTGAGAAAAGTGCATAATTCTGGAGTTTGGACAGATTTTAACCACAAGTGTATTTTTTTCATTTCTCATAAAATATAGGTCAAATATTTTTGATTAAATTTTTTTAGAATCCTGATTGTGTTTCCTCCAATTTTGGATTCTGGACCAGGAGTTGATTCAGCCATCTAAAGGGACTAAAAATTCATTTAATTTGGAAATTTTTTCAGGCAGACAACGTGGAACCCACCACCGTAACAGAACCCAAACCCGGACTA
This sequence comes from Viscum album, assembly GCA_963277665.1. Taxonomy (NCBI): domain Eukaryota; kingdom Viridiplantae; phylum Streptophyta; class Magnoliopsida; order Santalales; family Viscaceae; genus Viscum; species Viscum album. Next base: position 685,194,554 of record OY728159.1, on the reverse strand, counting down.
AACACATTCAAATGATGTGTTTCTACCTGGGATAGCACTAGGATAGATAGTTACGACTCTACAACAAATTTGGTGGAGTTTTTATGTCATTAATTCATCCATTGAATGACATACCTTTAGAGGAACCTTCCTGGAAGCTTCATCTAGAAACATAAACCTACAATGAAAAATTCATAACTCCTTCATCAGGGGTCCAAATTCACTGCAATTTGGAGGGTGAACGTCTAAAACATTTATGAACAACATTGAAGGAGGGGTCCACGTGTGAATCAACCATTTAATGGTCAAACAATGTTCAATATTTCTGGGTACAGAATGATGACTATAAAAGGAGGCCCTCACCTCCTTCTCAAATCATCATCTCGACACCCAAAACCAAGGTGGGATCCCACCGGGGCATGGGCCACTACAGATCCTCTATTACCCCCTCATTTCTTCTTTTTATTTTATTTTTATTTCAGTTTTATTTTAGATTTATTTTCGATTGTAATTCAAATTTTAGTTTTATTAATCCATGCATTTGTGTTTCTCCATCCATTTTTCTTCATCTCTCTCCCTCTCTCTATCTCTCTCTTCATCCACACACTCCACCAATTAATCTCATACTCTTGGAAATGAGAGGCCAATCACGAGACATGGCTCGGGGTGAGGTCAAGGTGTTCTTTAATTTTATTTAATGTTTATTTTAAGTTTGTGGTATATTTGAGTAGCATGCATTGGTGAGGCTAATGTCCCTAATTGGGTGATGACCCCCAATGACATATAACGTAAACTCTTTCTATTCCAGAAAAGAGTAGTGATTCAAATTTGATATTTCATGTTTGGATTATCAAACTGAAATCAACATATAAAAGAGAATAATGATTGAAACTAAGTTTAAACCCCTGAAACCATGTTCTTTCTTCATCAAATCATTCTGTTTTCATTTCATGATAGTTCATATTTTTAAATAATCAAAAACAAAAAAATATTGTCATCAATTTCATTTAAATATAAAAAAAAGAGAAATACTTTAGGTGAATTATAATAAATTAAGTGAACTTAATTGGGAAGGCTCCTCAAGAGAGATGACCCTGGTCAGCCACTGCGCTGCACTAGGAAAAAAATATAATTGTTTTTTTTCCACGCCCCGTGACAGGCGTGCATCAAAACTGGCCCTGTTGCCAGGGATCCAATCAATTATTTATTTGCTTATTATATTTTCACATCTTAGATAGATTTCACTTATTTTTTAAAAAAACAAAAAAAATCTTTCCATGATAAATTTAAATGATTATTATTCTGCATGGACTGACAATTACTCACAGGTGTAGCAACAACAACAACAAGAAGAAGATTTTAGAAAGGCTCAACTGAAAGAACTTAGAGAAAGCATTGAACAACTGACAAGAAAAGCTGAAAGATCATTTGACTATGTTCATGCATTAATGGAGTAACCCAACCCAAAGTAGGATCATGAACCTAAGGTGGCAAAGGATGATGACTTTCTTAATGAGCCACAAGTAGGAGATCAAAAAAGATTAGATGAATTCCTGATTAATTATGAGGAATTACCTGATCTCCTCATACAATTAAAACAAGAAGAGCCAGCAACACTAAAGGAAGAAACCACCCAAGTGGTGGAATTTGAAGTCAAGATGGAGGAGCCTAACTACCTACCTCCATCTTCTAAGAGTCTATTCCAAGAGGTACTTACCACTGAGGTATATATTGAAGCTGAACCGACACAGGGAGTTGAACCATTCTTTGACTCTATCTTTTGTAATTTCATTGAATCTGAATTCTACATCACTTCTTGTGGTTTTGATTATATATAATTAGACAATCTCAGATATGCCTTGGAGGATGACGAAGAACCTGGATGTGCACCTATAGAGGAACATATGGAGCTCCCTGGACATGTTTAATATTTATTGAAGGAAGCTCATGAAGAGATGCTAGTGGATTTCCCTAAGGATACTGTGCTAAAAACTGCTTAATTTTATGGGGAATAATTTGATTTTGATACATCATGTTTTGATTTTATTCAAATATAAATACACTCTAACTTTCCCATTGATTGTTCCTTTGATGCATCATACCTTAAGGAACCACTTGATAGAGAAGAAGAGGTTTCACAAGTAGCAACCAAGGAAGAGGATGGTCCATACTTCATCCTACCCCCACCTTGCAAGCTATACCACATTGTTAAGGGGGAGGATCTAGTGTACTCTATCCATGGAGTCCTTTTAAAAAAGAAAGAATAAGTAGATTCTCGGAAAAGCCACATGTGGTAGTTCAAATCAAAGAAACTTCATCCTCCATCGGACTTTGGATAACAGCTGGTACTGCCCTATGGAGGCAGCGAAAATTCAGGGCACAATTGGTGGATCATACCAATATTTTTCTTGTCATGGTTTCTAGGAATTTATATTTCAATTTCATATCTTATGAAGTAGTACAACATATATCCCACTCCCTCTATCTTTTTGAGCTTTAAGGGCATGATAACTAAGCTTAATTGAGTTTTTTCTTTGATAGGATCATAATTGTTAGGCCTAGAAAATTAAGGGGAAGGACTAATTTTCACAGAAAAAGGGAGTTCAATTTTACTGTTTTATCTCTTAAACTCTCATAATTTTTTTCCAAAACATGTTTTGAGCTTTAAAGAATAAATTTCATGCCCACACTTGAAATCATGTTTTACTCGACTTATATAGGAGACATGATTTTCTTAGGAACTCAATGATGTTATGTTTTAGATTTCAATGTTTATATGATTAAATGATTGAAATGAAGAATTGAATTTTTAAAATGAAGCATGGAAAATAAAATAATGGCCCATGATTTTAAGTAATTAATTGATTCATGTAAATGAAATTTCCCTACCATCTTCCATGCTTTGAATTTCTGAAATTTTTGTAAATTGATTTTTTATTTGTAGTCATGCCATGAGTGATTATCTAATGTTATATTTCTCATTACCGAGAGGATATCTAGACCAAGTACTTCTTGTTTATTTTTGAGCATATTTATTGAGTGATCTTGGTACATGTAACTGACTTGAACATGTATTGAAACATGTCAAAGATATGACTGCGCAAAAACACATTGAAAATGACTGAGGCATCCTTTGAAAAACCACTTATCCTTAAAAGACCACTTTTACATCAATCCTTCTTTTAACCCATAGAGACCATGAATGACCTTTATAGGGATGAGCCATGTTTCAATCCATTTTTATCCATTACTACCTTACCCTTGGTATTTTCATGATATTTTTAAGTTAAAGTGTGGGGGTAAAGAGAATCATGGTTGACGGGATGATACATATTGTAAGAAAGAAGTGTGGGTGTGTTATTGTGGAAATTGTAAAAGGTTGTGAAATAATTTATTATACTCTATTGATTGACCCTATTGAATTGAAAAAAATGGAAAAAATGAAAAAAAGATCCAAAAAAAAGAAAACAATGGGTTGTGATTTGGGAGAACCAAAAATCACCATTTTTCAGACCGACGATCTTATGACTGTATGTGGTTAGGTGAAGGATGTGAGGTTTTATCTTATAAATTTTTTTGAAAAAATGAAAAAAAAATCAAAATAAAAAAAATTCAAGACTGTTCACAAATCATCCATTATGCTTACTTGATCATAACCTTTTCTTTGAGTTTTGGGAAGTGGGTGTTTCTACTTGGAAGGGGAGAATTTCATTACAATTTTACTTTTAATATCACACATTTTACTTCAGAGATTAGCCTATTCTTTGAGCCTTAATGTTTAAAGCATAAAATCCTACCAACCTTTAGCCTCAGAGTCATTTGAACCTTTATTGAAAGTCCTCATGATTTTATGTGTCTTTTGTCTTTACAAAGTGAAGAAAGTAGTTCATTTACAAGCCTATGGATACGGATCATGTTCTAATGATATAAGAATAACTCTACATGAATTTTATCATGAGTGATGAAAGAAAAGAATAAAAAGTGAGGTAAATCATGACTTGGCATGTTTAAAAATGATGAATCAAGGAGTTTGAATGAATGAAAGGATAAGTTCCATCAATTTTAAAAGGGAAAAAATTAAAATATGGAAATTGTTTGTTTCTTTGAAAAATGGGAAGTTAAATTGATATTTTACGCATATTTTTGAAAGTTTTATTTCAAATTGATTTTTTTTTATTTTATTGCATTGAAATTTTAATATTGGTAATATTGGTGTCCTTTGATTTCCATGTTGAGATTTTATGCTTGAGGACAAGCATGGTTTAAGTGTGGGGGTATTTGACAGAGCAGATTTACGTGCATATTTTTGATCAAATAATGAATAATTTTTACTATATTTCAATGATAAACCCCATGTATTTACATGTTTTATTTAAATAATGGGTAATTTTAATTTTATAATGAAAATGGGTATAATTGAGAAAAGTGCATAACTCTGGAGTTTGGACAGATTTTGACCACAAGGGTATTTTTGTCATTTATCATAAAATATATGTCCAAACATTGTGATTAAATTTATTTAGAATACGGATTTTATTTCCTCCAATTTTTTCTTTTGAACCAAGAGTGGATTCGGCCATCTAAAGGGCCTACAAAATAAATGATGTTGGAATTTTTTTTGGGCGGACAACATGGACCCCACCACCATAACAGAACCCAAACTCGGGCTAAACACATCCAAATGATGTGTTTCCACCTGGGATAGCATGATGATAGATAGAGACAGCTCTAAAACAAATGTGGGGGAGTTTTCAATTCCTTAAGATGGCATTTTAATGACATAACTTTATTGGAACCTTCCTAGAAGCTTTGTCTTGAAACATAAAACTACAATTAAAAATTTAGAACTCCTTCATCCAGGGTCCAAATGAACTGAAATTTGGAGGGTGAATAGAAAAAACATTTATAAATAGCATTGAAGAAGGGGTCCACATGTGAATCTGCCATTTAATGGTCCAATGCTGCACAAAATTGTGAAGTAAAAAATGTTTCCTATAAAAGGAGGCCCTCGCCTCCTTCTCAAATCATCAGCTCAAAACCCACTGCCAAGGAGGGATCCCACAGGGGCACAAGCCACTGCTACTCCTCTAATCCCCCCTCATTTATTATTTTTATTTTATTTTTATTAGTTTTATTTTCAATTGTAATTCAAATTTTAGTTTTATTAATCCATACATTTGTCTTTCTCCGCCAATTTTTATTCATCATTCTCTCTCTCTATCTCTCTCTTCTTCCACCCACTCCACCAAGTAATCTCAAACTCTCGGAAATGAGAGGCTAATCCCGATACATGGATCGGAGAGAGGTCATGGTGTTATTTTAATCTTCATTAATGTTTATTTTACATTTATGGCAGATTTGAGTACCATGCATTGGTGAGGCGAATGTCCTCGATTGGGTGACGGCCCCCAATGACATGTACCTTTAACTATTTCTATTTTGGAAAAGAGTAGTGATTAAAACATGAGATTTCATGTTTGGATTATCAAACTAAAATCAAAATATAAAAGATAATAATTATTGAACCTAAGACTAAACCCCAAAACCAAGTTCATTCTTCATTAAATCATTCTGTTTGCATTGCATGATAGTTCATATTTTTAAATAATCAAAAACACAAAAATATTGTAATAAATTTCATTTTAATAGAAAAAAAGAAATAGTTTAGGTGAATTAGAATAAAGTAAGTGAACTAAATTGAGAAGGATCCTCAAGAGAGACGACCCTGGTCAGCCACTTTTCTGCACTAGGAAAAAAATATAATTGTATTTGTCCACGTCCCGCGACATGTGTGCGTCATAACTGGCGCCGTTGTTGGGGATCCCATAAATTATTCATTTAAATTTTCTATTTTCACATATTAGATAGATTTCATTTATTTTAAGAAAAAAATTCTTTCCATGATGAATTTAAATGATTATTATTCTGCATGGACTAACAATTACTCAAAGGTGTAGCAATAACAACAAGAAGAAAAAGATTTTAGAATTGCTCAGGTGAAAGAACTTACTGAAATCATTGAACAACTGACATGAAAAATCCAAAAGATAATTTGACTATGTTCATGCATTAATGAAGCAATCTAACCCTGAGTAAGATCAAGAACCAGAGGTGGAAAAGGATGATGACATTTCTGCTGAGCCACAAGTTGGAGATCAAAAATGATTGAATGAATACTTGATTAATTGTGAGGAATTATCTGACCTCCCCATTCAATATAGATAAGAAGATCTAGAACCACTGAAGGAAGAAACCACCCAAGTGGTGGAATTTGAAGTCAAGATGGAGGAGCCCGACTACCTGCCACCATCTTCTAAGAGTCTTTTCCAAGAGGCACTTACCACTAAGGCAGAGATTGAAGCTGAACTTACTCAGGGATTTGAACCATTATTTGACTCTATCTACTCTAATATAATTGAATCTGAATTCTACATCACTCCTTGTGGTTTTGATTATATAGAATCAGAAAATCTCAGCTATTCCTTGAAGGATGAAGAAGAACCTGGATGTGCACCTGTATAGGAAGATATGGAGGTCCCTAGACATATTGAATATTTATTGAAGGAAGCTCATGAAAAGATGCTAGTATATTTCCCTAAGGATACCATGCCAAAAACTGCTTACTTTGATGGGGAAGAATTTTATCTTAATACATCATGTTTTTATTTTATTCAAATAGAGATACACTTTGACATTCCCATTGATTGTTCCTTTGATGCAGCATACCTTAAGGAACCACTGGATAGAGAATAATAGGTTTCATAAGTAGAATCCAAGGAAGAGGATGGTCCATACTTTATCCTACCCCCACCTTTCATGCTATACCACATTGCGAAGGGAGAGGATCTGATATACTCTATCCATGGAGTCCTTGTCAAAATGAAAGAAGAAGTAGATACTAGGAAAAGACACATGTGGTGGTTCAAATCAAATAAGCTTCATCCTTCATCAGACATTGGATAATAGCTGGTACTTCCCTCTGGAGGTAGTAAAAATACGGGGCCCACCTGGGGGATCATACCAAGATTTATCTTTTCATTATTTCTAGGAATTTATATTTCAATTTAATTTCTTAGGAAGTAGTAAGACATGAATCCCACTCCCTCTATATTTTTGAGCTTTAATGACATGATACTTGAGGTTAATTGAGTTGTTTTATTTTATAAGATCATAATAGGCATCCCTAGACAGTGAAGGGTAAGGACTAATTTTCACGAAAAAAGGGAGTTCAATTTTAGTGTTTTACCTCTTAAACTCTCCACATTTTTTCCACAACATTTTTGAGCTTTAATGAATAAATTTCATGCCCACTCTTTAATTCATGTTTTACTTGACCTATCTATGAGACATGAGTTTCTTAGAAACCCAATGATGACATGTTTTAGATATCAAGGTTTATATGATTAAATAATTGAAATGAAGAATTGAATTTTTAAAATTAAGCATGGATATTGAAATAATGACCCATGATTTGAAGGAATTAATTGATTCATGTAAATGAAATTTCCCTACCATATTTCATGCTTTGAATTTATGAAATTTATGTAAATTGATTTGTTATTTTTAGTCATGCCATGAGTGATTATCCAATGTTATATTTCTCAATTCCAAGATGATTTCTAGACCATGTACTTCTTATTTATTCTTTAGCATATTTCTTGAGTGATCTTGGTATATTTAACAGACCAGAACTTGTATCGAAACTTATCAAAGCTACGAATGCGCAAAAACACATTTAAAATAATTGAGGCATCCTTTGAAAATCCACTTATCCTTAAAATACCACCTTTACATCAGTACTTATTTTAACCCATAGAGACCATGAATGACCTTTATAGGTATGAACCATGTTTCAAGACATTTTTATCTATTCCTACCTTACTCTTGGTATTTTCTTTTTATTTTTAAGTTTATGTGTGGGGGTAAAGAGAATCATGGTGGACATGATGATACACATTGTAAGGAAGAAGTTTGGGGGTGTTATTATGGAAATTGTAAAATGTTGTGAAATAATTTATTATAATCTATTTTTTGACCCTCTTGAATTGAAAAAAAAAATAATAAAAATGAAAAAAAGATCCAAAAAAAGAAAAAAATGGGTTGTGATTTGGGAGAACAAAAAATCACCATTTTCCAGACCAATGATCTTATGATCGTATGTAGTTTGGTGATGGATGTGAGGTTTTATCTTATAATAATTTTTTAAAAAAGTAAAAAAAATACAAAATAAAAAAATTCAAGAGGGTTCAAAAGTCAACCATTATGCTTACATGATCATAAAATTTTCTTTGAGTTTTGGGAAGTGGGTGTTGCTACTTTGAAGGTGAGAATTTCATTTCACTTTTACTTTTAATATCATGCACTGTACTTTAGAGATTAGCCTCCTCCTTGTGGCTTAATTTTTAATGCATCAAATTCTACCAACCTTAATCCTTAGAGTCATTTGAACCTTTATTGCAAGTCCTCATGATTTTATGTGTCTTTTGTCTTTACAAAGTGGAGAAATTAGTTCATTTACAAGCCTATGGATAAGGAGCATGTTCTCATGATATGAGCATAACTCTACTTGAATTGTATCATAAGTGATGAAGGAAAATAATAAAAAGTTATGTAAATCATGACATGGCATGTTTAATAATGATGAATCAAGGAGCTTGAATGAATGAAAGGATAAGTTCCATCAAAATTCAAAGGGGAAAAGTAAAATATGTGAATTATTTGTTTCATTCAAAAATGGGAAGTTAAATTGATATTTTATGCATTTTTTTGAAAGTTTTATTCTACATTGATTTTTTTTATTTTATTGCATTGAAATTTGAATATTGGTAATATTGGTTTTCTCTGATTTCTATTTTGAGATTTTATGCTTGAGGACATGCATGGTTTAAGTGTGGGGGTATTTGACAGAGCAAATTTACATGCATATTTTTGATCAAATAATGATTATTTTTTACTATTTTTTAATGATAAACCCCATGTATTTACATTTTTTATTAAAATAATGGGTAATTAGAATTTTATAATGAAAATGAGCATAATTAAGAAAAGTGCATAATTCTGGATTTTGGACAGATTTTGACCACAAGGGTATTTTTGTCATTTCTCATGAAATATATCTCCAAACCTTGGGATTAATTTTTTTTAGAATCCTGATTTTATTTACTCCTATCTTGTCTTCTATCGTAGGAGCATATTCAGCCATCTAAAGGGCCTACAAATTCATTGAAGTTGGAAATTGTTTCGTGCGGACAGCATGGACCCCACCACTGTAACAGAACCAAAACTCGGCCTAAACACATCCAAATGTTGTGTTTCTACCTGGGATATCACGAGGATAGATATATGAGGCTCTAAAACAAATTTGGAGGTGTTTTTAAGTCATTAAGGCGATCATTGAATGACATACCTTTGGAGGAACCTTCCTGAAAGCTTTGTCCAGAAAAATAAAACTACAATGAAAAATTCATAACTCCTTCATCTGGGGTCCAAATTTGCTGTACATTGGAGGGTGAACGATCAAAACATTTATGAAAAACATTTAATAAGGGGTCCACTAGTGAATCAGCCATTTACTGGTCGAACAATGTGCAAACTTTCGGAGTACAGAATTCTGCCTATAAAAGGAGGCCCTTGCCTCCTTCTGAAATCATCAGCTCAACACCCACAACCAAGGAGGGATCCCACCGGGGCATGGGCCACTGCTTCTCTTCTATTTTCCCCTCATTTATTCTTTTTTTTTTTTTTTTTTTTAGTTTTATTTTCAATTATAATTCAAATTTTAGTTTTATTAATCCATGAATTTGTGTTTCTCCATCAATTTTTCTTCATCTCACTCCCTCTCTCTCTCTCTCTATCTCTCTCTTCTTCAACCCACTCCACCAAGTAATCTCATATTCTCAGAAATGAGAGGAAAATAACGAGACTTGGCTCGGGGTGAGGTAAAGGTGTTCTTTAATTTTCATTAATGTTTATTTTAAGTTTATGGTAGATTTTAGTGGCATGCATTGGTGAGGCGAATGTCCCCAATTGGGTGATGATACCCAATGACATGTAACCTAAACTATTTCTATTCTAGAAAAGAGTAGTGATTCTAACATGAGATTTCATGTTTGGATTATCAAACTGAAAGAAACATATAAAAGAGAATAATGATTGAACCTAAGACTAAACCCCAAAACCAAGTTCTTTCGTCATCAAATCATTCTGTTTTCATTGCATGATACTTCATATTTTTAAATAATCAAAAACAAAAAAAATATTTTCCTCAATTTAATTTATATAGAAAACAACAAAAATAAGTAGTTTAGGTGAATTAGTATAAAGTAAGTGAACTAAATTGAGAAGGCTCCTCAAGAGAGATGACCCTGGTTAGCCACTGTGCTGCACTAGGAAAAAAATATAATTGCATTTGTCCATGCTCTGTGAAAGGCGTGCGTCACTCATTTATGGGAGTCCATTCCTCAAAACAACAATGATGATCATCAATGTTCACAATGGTATGTTTTCCCTGGAGTTTGGTGGAGATAAGTTAAGTTTTAACATCCTTGAGGCTATGAAATACCCCATTGAAGAGCACTCCACTCTTCCTATCTATTCGATGGAAGTTCTATCAAAGGATACATTATTCTACCTCTCAGGTGGTGAGTTTAGAGTGGTGTAGAAATGGTATGATGAGGATAATTACTTTTCCCTTTTCTCTATAGATGGGTTCTCATCGAATTCATCATTTCTTTTATTTCGACCCGTTCAGTGTCGTTATCCTTGAAAGAAAGTTGGATTATCCCCGTGAGGACTGGGAAAGTTATCATTTCTGTATTATGAAAGAAATTCCATAGTCAACTGATCCCTATCAGGTGATTGCATAGGGTAAAGTACTTGTGAAATCAGTCCTCCTCAGATATAATTTCCTCAGATGGTCTCTAATGGGTTAATTTGTAGAGCCAAGAAAGCCCAATGACCCTAGTATCCATGATTCATGGACCTTCTTTCCAAAGGAAGTTTATCATTGCATGAAGATTTGGACAATTACAAATAAGGACTCCATTGGTATAGAGGATGGGAGGTCAGGCTCACCACACACTTCTAGGGGAGGACTTTCACCTGTTCTGGTAATATCTTATAGATTTACGTCATGTTAATATGTTTGTGAATACTTGGTTCATTCCTGAAGAGTGTGTCCATGAGATACCATTACTTTTCCAGATCATCGTAGGCATTCATATTTTTTATGCTACGGAGGTGATATTGACCTGACCCGTATTATGAGGTGCACTAGAGTTTATCGTCATACATGGGAGATGGAAGGTGACTTTAGGTTGGGATCGAATCTATAAGATGGTTTCCTATGTATCCTCGAGAGAGGAATAAAAACCCATATAATTTTTATTTACGGGGGATTACGCATGGGAGCATCGCATTTGAAAGGACATGATTGGGTGAACCCATTGGGATGGGAACCCTTTTGAGCTCGGGCCTTCTGGTAGGTGTCGTATGTATCCTTATTTTGTTAGGAATCAGAGTTCTCGTTGTTCAGATGTGTGTCGAGCTTACACTTGGAAGCTGCCCAGTTGTAGGGGTCATGATTGGGTAGAACCTTTGGATGGGAACCCTTTTGAGATTGGGACTTCTAGAAGGAGTCCCACGTATCCTGATTTGGTCAGGAATTAGATTTATCATAGTTTAGATATAGGTGGAATGTAGACACCAAAACTTTTCATTTGACCCATAGGGAGGTCGACAATAGTCTATGGGACTTCTGACTGATTTCAAGAGTCCCTGTCATCAGGGGCATGTATGATGAATTCCTTCCTCCTTCCTCTATTTGGGATGATGAGGAAAGACCCCCCCTTATCTTGGAAAATCATCGTCCAAGCAAAGGAACATCTAAAGGAATGAGATCCCTGACCAAATAAGGACGTTCCTTTTGATGAATTGTTTGGTGCTTTTGGTAAGCATACTAGTCTCGAACCCGGTCCATAGAGACCCAGGGCTTGTCCCACCAAAACCACCCAGATGTGAGTGGGTACATAATTTCCCATCTTGGAAGAGGAGTATTTTCAGAAATGGGGATGGGGGATCATCCACGACGTTGATCGGTTATTTTGACTGGCGACTTTCTTAGCCATGTCCTTGAGAAGGAGTCTCCTACCAATGAAAAAATCTGGTGGTGTAAGAGACTCAACTTTTATCATGGCCACTCATCTGGCCATTGATAGATGCATTACTTTGGCTATCCTAGTGTTGGCCAATATATAATGCCTATTGGGTTGAATCAGCAAAGGGGGTTTACCATATTGGATGACTGGACCCTTCCAAATTCTTTGTGGCTGGATATGAGTGCACATAGAGGGTTATTACTTCGTCAACATCTTACCAATTCTACATTCCTCCCTCCTACCATATCTTTAGAGCACCAGCGGGGTCATGTTGGTGGCTTGGGCTTCACAGGATAAGCAAGTGGAGCAGGCTGAAAAGAATGAGCATGACTTGATGGCTTGTCTCAATGTTCACAAAAATTTCTCTTACAACCCTTATGATTCCCTTAATAGTACAATTACAAATGATGCATCTGAATATTTCAACACCTTATGTTACTTATTTTCTCTGTGAGAAGGCTTACAGGTTTCCTGTAATGAAGTGGATCTTATTTGAGAGGGTTATTCACCTTTCAGATTTAGTCGACAATTCAATTGGGTTTAGAATTTGTGTCCCCCTGCTCTCAACAGTGCTCATCAGGACAAAAACTTGATTATAGCCCACCAATTATGGCTGATGTTCACCCATAAGGACACCCAGAGAAAGGCTAGACTTCCAGATCCTATGGATCCCATTCCCTTCCTTACCAAGAACTATGCTGAGGCCTAGATTATGTCATACCTCGATGACGAATTAGCTAACCTGGTGCCTATTGTGACAGCTTCCAAGGTGTCTGAAGAAAAGGGGAAAGAGAAGAAAAAGGGATTTTTTGAAAACTCCTGACCAAGAAAATTCCTCTGAAGGAATCTTGAATCCACCTCAAGGAAGGTTGTGAAATATGGGGTTAAAACCTCACGAGAAGATGAACAAGATGATTGATATGTTTCTAGGAGTCTTTCATTTATTCCTTCCATGGTCAATTTCCAAGTATCCTAAAGGCAGTGTTACCTTTTTAATGATAAAGAATCTACCCGTAACTGATCTCATTATGATTTATGGTAGCTCCTCCAGATTAGGGAGGTGGCCCTTAATGGCAGTGGCTACATGTCCGCACCGAATGAAATTTCTTTTGATGAGGATCTAGATATAGTGGGTGGCCATATTAAGGACTTCAAGACCATCATCCATTCTCAAAGTGGTCATCGAAAGTACTCAAATAGAGTACTTTCCATGATGCAACTAGAAACCTTTGATGAGGATGATGATGTTGTTGGTTCACTTACTGTGGATGCCATGGAAAAAGCTTCCTACTTACTCCCATAACTTCATAAAAGTTCCTTTTCTCGAGGTCCTGAGTTTTCAGGGACACCCAGGAAACATTTAAGATTGTCGAAACCTACTCCGCTTCTTTTCATCAACTTTACAGTGTTGGAAATCCCAATTATGACTGAATTTCTAGAGGCTTGGAGAGTCTGGGATGAAATGAGAGTGATCACATCAGATGAAGATATATGGAGGATTTTTCAAAAGGAATGCTTTGATCTTCTAGGATTTGGGGGAGCCATTACTCCTACTGGTATTTTAGCTGATGAAGAGCCTGATGAGTCGGAATCATACTTGTTTGAATTGGATAAGTGCCTTCATACTCCTGTGGAAAGGCTTTACTGGTTAGACCATGTGGCATTGATGGTGGTATTCCCATGGCTAGCAAGAGAGGGTTTTTATCTACAACCTCTAGCCATATATTTATTTATTACAGAGATGCTAAAAGTTTCCCCCATTCCTTCTTATTTTTCAGGGGCCTTCCAGGTCTCGAGAAATGGCTTTTTCCCTAATTTATTACCTGGGGGTATTGATGCTGGGGATTATGCCCCATTAATGGTAGGGGGTACTGCAGATGGATCCCCTGGAGCCAAAGAACATATAGAAGCAATTATTGCAGACCCTTCTAGGGATTTTTTCCTACAACTCCTATAGGTGATCTTGTTTAAGAAATATCCCATCAGCTGTCAAGGAAATGCAAGCAAGCCTCCCAAATGTCTAAACTTATTCGAAGGGGAATCATAGGTAATTGTCTGTTTATCTGGTGATTAAGCCAAGTACCATTATCTTGTTGAATTATTGGAACATATATGTACTATGAATAATGTCCTATTGGTGAGAAAATGATGACCACTTATGTATCTATAGCTCTAGTCCCTTTTAGGGTAGAGGAAGGGTCATTATCTATATCGGATGATTGAAATAGGGAAGCATGGTCATTTCAAGAGACTAGGGGTGTTGCTAACCCTTCGGGTGTGCCTGCTCATGCTCCAGAAATCTATACCCCAATAATGGAAGAACATACAGAAGTTGAGGGATCTCCTGACTGTGCTGAGCCAAATCACATGGAGAGAGATAGGGTTTCTTTTATAGCAGGGGAGGAGTCTAGTGGAGACCCTCAGACATTGCTGAATCTTGGAGGGGATTTGAATATTGAGGAGCCCATTAATCTTGATCGAGCGAATTTTTCCCCTATAGAGGGAATTTCATTAGAGACTGATGTTCTTCCCACTCATGGTGGATCTGGGGAAGTTACAATTGGGTAGGCTGATATTCCGACCCTTGAAATTTAGAGCAGGCTATTGTGCCCTTTTTTCCAATTCTGATAGGGGTTATGTTTTCTGCTCCTAGATTCTAAGACCAGTATCTTTATCTGAAGTTTTTGTCCCTACATGCCTTATATTATCCAGAAACATTTTGAGGGCCACCTTGAGGGCTATTGTGTTGGTCAAGCATGGCCCTAGTTCTTTAGTATTCCCACATATTTATAGAGTGCCCCAAATTTAAAGGTGTAATGTCACTTATTTTGGATTGAGGTACCACTACAGGGGTGGGAGGTATTGAGGCCGTCTCCCCTATATCATCAAAATCACAACCACATGCCATGGTAATGGCAACGAATGCCCCTACCTTTTCATCTATTACAATTAACAAAGGAGATCCTTTAGAGTCAAGTCATATTGTTTCTTCTAAATCAAGTACCTCTCTAGTAATTTTCATTCCTGACTATATTTAATCATCAGGGAGTGGTTCCAAAATAGATAGTGAAATCCTGGTCGATCTTCATCCCACTCGGAAAAAGGCATGGAGGAACATTTGGAGATTATAATCCCAAACTCCATTAGATAAGATGCCCGTGATGTTTTCAAATTTACACTGTCAGTTTTTGTTCGTGGGATTCAGTGGATTTAACTATCACAACATTTATGGTATTATAAGGTAGGTAGATTCCACTTTGGAAGAAACTAGTGCACTTGAAAATTGACTGTCTATAGTAGAGTCGACGACTTATCTGGCTACTACAAGACAAATTATCATTGACGAAACTGTTACTCATGCTAGAATAGTTGAAAAGTTGCAATAATAACTCACAAAGTAAGAATATTTGATAGAACAACTCGATCTGGAAGTGGAGAAACAAAGAAAGAAATTAGAGAGGCTCAAACAGGAGCGGGCCCGGGCCACCACTGTTATTTAGCAGGGGCGATGGCAAATGAAAGAGGGAGAAATGACTAGCCCCCAATCCATTAGGGAAGTGGAGGAACTATGAACGAGTGCAGAGTCCAAAAATAAAAATTTATTGATAATTCTTCTAGCCATTGAGGAGCCTCACCAATCATTGATATAACTTTCTGACTCTGTCAAACGTCTCTTTTAAAGGCCCTGTCTTTCTTACAAGGGGAGGATCAAGGCTGTGTATGCCCACCATATGTATTTTGTTTTTGAATATAATGGTGCCAATTCTCCTCTTAACGATTCTTCATTGCCTTTTCCTATCATTTCAATTGATCAATCAATTATATATACATCATCTCAATCGAGTATTAATTTTAAACCATTACTTAAAACTAGAAAACTAAAATAATCAAATTGTGCTCTAATTTTTTCCTGAGTCACAGAACTCTATGAGTATATTTTGACTATTACTGAGGTTTCATGGAATACCTCAAAAAATTTTGTATCTTTTTCATTATTATAGTAATTTTTTCCTATGTCTGCATGTCACAGTCTTAACAGACATAACATGACTTTTACATAGGCCACCCTCCATAGGTTTCCAACCTAACAAGATTTATGTATTTTCTGATGGATCAATGTATTTTTTAACGAAATGATACTTGAATTTAAACTAGAGGTGCTTTCTTAAGATTTTCCCTCTCGAAAGTATGGCATCTCTTTCCCTAGTAGTTCACAGTCTTTCCATTAAAACTTATTACTAATGTTTTATGTCAAACAACTTTGACCAAACTTAATGGGGAAAGAGCCCCAATTGAAGATCATCATCTTGGAATGTTCTAATATCATTCAAACATGGATTAGGGATTTTTAAAGACCCTAAACATGTGAATTTATATATGAATGAGGCTTATAAGACATTTTAGGAATACAGAGGTAGGAAATGACTCTCTCGAGAACAAATTTTCCTTTGATTGATGGCCATTTTCATGGGAATCATATGAAGAGCCTATGGGGCATGATGTCCATATTCATATAAAGGTGTTCGTAGGAAACTGGACTTCAATTTTCAATGTCCTAGTGGGATTCAAAAAATTCTGAATTTACTTTGAAGTCAGGATCTATAGTGGGTGACTGGCCTGAGTAGTGGCATTTGAAAACATTAGGGACATTCATGTTGGCTTTGATTGGACAACTATTCCAGCATGGTTCTTACTTGCATGAGGGAGAGCTGGTGAATGGTCAGTTCAGTTAGGAGATCTTTTGATGTCAGGGGAACTTGGATAGAAGAAGGTACGTAAGCTGTTATCCAAAAGTTTCCCAAATTCGAGGTGTGATAGGACATAAATTTCATTTGAGCATTTTAAAGGTGGGAAAAACTCTCTTGGGGACAAAATTGCCTTTGATTGACGACCATTTTTGTTGGAAATGTATACAGAGCCTCTGGGGAATGATGTGCATTGTCAAACAAAGGTTTCTACAAGACACTTCCATTTCATTCTTTGATGGATATAACAGATTATGGATATTGGGAAATTTCTGAATAAGATATGTGTCCTTCGATAGGGGGTGCACCTAAACACAAAAAGAGGTAATTTTTACTGAACTTATTTAGGTGAAACCCGAGAATGAGTGGTTGAACTCTTCATTTACATGCAGATCATCTTTATGCATATGGATGGGTTATATTTAGAAGCCTTAAAAGAGAACAGAGATGAATCGAGCCCATATGTTCTGATATATCCAGGATGTATGCAAGGAGAAAAATATAATCCATGACTTTGAGGGCCCTTGAATCAGGAGGGATGGAATGAGTCTTAGAAACCATTGAGCGTATAGAGAAAGGAGAGTACTCTCCTGGGGACATATTTTCCTTTGATTGATTTCCATTTTTGTGGGAAACATATACATAGCCATTGGTTCATGATGTTCGTAGTCAATCAAAGGTGTCTGCAGGACACTGGACTTCCATCTCAGATGGATTTGAAGGGTTATGGGTATTGAAGATCACTCAACGCATGGTGTTTGAGGTACTATAAGAGTGTACTCAGACATATTGTGGACATTTGGGCTGTGATTTAATCATGGAATCAGGTGTCCCTCACACAGATAAAACTCATATGCAGGATGAGGAATTCATTCCATATTTGGAGTACGTGGTCATTTAACATCACATGGCCCGGATGTGGGGTTTCCCTCGGGGGAGGAAAACATGACATGAATTTTAGGGCCTTTCAACTAGGACCAAATTCCAAGGCCGTTTTTTCATAATTCCCCAATGTATCTCTCTCTAAGATCTATACGCTCACGTGATCTATGCTCAGTGTGAGAAAAAACAGACTATGAGGATTATGTCTCATTTCCTAGGAATAACCAAATCAACATTAGAGAGAAATTTGTGCTTAAACCATTGCTATGCACATTAAAATCAAACAACAAGGATGATTTGGACCTTTTAGTTTAACATTGTGCAGTGAGGACATGACGTTGTGTAGTTTAGAGTCATACAGTAGGGAAGATTATATTTCCATAAAGATCTTTAATAGTTTTGGGTTAATTTCCATCAGGATGTTATAGCATTCCTTAGAGTGAGTGATGATAGAAGGCATAAACCATATTTCCAGGGAAAACTTGAATTAGGAGGTATGATATGGGGCTTTGAAGTTGTTGGGCGTATGGAGATAGGATAGAACTCTCTTGGCGATGAATTTTCTTTTGATTAATGGCCATTTTTTTTGGAAACATATGCAGAGCCACTGAGGCATGATGTTCATAGTCAAACAAGGGTGTCTATAGGACACTAGCCATCTATCTTAGATAGACTTGGATGATTATGGGGATCCATGTTTTTCTTGGGTATGGAGTTTGAAAAATGGGAATGATGTGCTTGGGAATGTAAGGAATATATAGACCATGATTAATTTTTCACTACTGGGGCTTCCACAAGGTCTAGCTGATTTGTATAAGGGGAAGTAGGATCTTTTTACTTCTCATGAATAGTGGGAATATGAGGGATCTCGTAACACCAATGACCGAACCACACAAAACTCTTGAAGAATCTCGTAGTTTATTGTCATGTGATTAGGACCTTTCATGGGATCCCCATAAAAGTCTAAACTATGTATGGGATAGAAGGGTAATTTTTGATGGTGGATGGGGTGGGATGCCAAATCCGGGTGTCACTACATATCCTGCAAGGGAAGGAATCAAGCCTTACATAGTTCTGAACATTCCCAACACCGATCTGGCCCAGTTCATGTGTAAGAACATGTGAGGTAATTTTTTTTTCTTCATATATATATATATATATGTGTGGTTGGGCCAAGATTCCAAATCCATATGTCACTACGTATCATGCAAGGGCAGGAATCAACCATACGTAGTTCTGAACGTTTCCTACAGATGTTTTCTCGATATATAGGGAAATTTAAGGGCATTTCTTTTTTGATGATGTCGATTAGATGGACCGGGATACCAAATATGGGTGTCAATATGTATCCTGCGAAGGCAGGAATCAAGCCATACATATTTCTTGATGTTCCTTACACTGATCTGGCTCGGTTCACATACAATGCCATTTTTTTCATTTTATACAGATGTTGGGTCCACCATACCTCCCTACAATTTTTTTGTGTAATTTAATCCTTACCATTGATCCTAAGCTCACGTGAGTTATACTCGATGTGAGAAACAAGGAGTTGTCAAATAGTCTCCTTCACAAGTGTAGGGAGGTAGAGAATATGATGGGGGAATTTTTTTTATAAGGGCTGGGCTAAAGTCAAGGATCGAGGCTGGTTTCACCCAAATTTACCCAAGATGTATGGTGTAAGCAGTCATTGTAGTACGAATTGGGTTATCGATCCTCAGAGACCTAAGAAGAAACCTAAGAAACATTCATTCTAAGAAGGTGATTTGATGGTGTTGATTTTGGATGGTTTTAATGATCACTAAGAAACCTAATTGAATTAAATTCAATGAAAATGGGTTGATCTTAGGATTATGCTTGGGGTGGATTGAATGAATTTTACTTCTTTAGACAATTTTGGTTTTATTAATTCATGATGAATCCATTCTTCAAAAATAACACTACTTTGATCATTTTCTGGTATGGTGCTTACTAAACACAATTACTAATCCCGTACACACTTAGAGAACAAAATTCCTGATCTCTCTCAGGTATATGGTCATTTAGTACTTGAATTTATCTTGCTCAAACACAGTTAAGATGAAGAGTAGAAATAACTGATGAATGGAAGTCTTAAATTAATTAGCCAATTAACAATAATTCATTCATAAAATAACATTCAATCCGGCCTTTGCATCCTCCTATGATCAAACCATTACAGGTTTAGCCCTCTATTGATTGTATACTCTAAATGGTGGTTAGAAGATGGCTAAAAATAATTAGATGGAAGAAATTAAAACCTCAGAAATAACGAGAACTCCTCCGTGTGTGTGAATGAAATTCACACCTATGTGCGAACTAATTCACAACAATACAGAGATATCACTGCTCATTGTGATAATGAAGTTTTAATAAA
Source organism: Viscum album (assembly GCA_963277665.1). NCBI lineage: Eukaryota > Viridiplantae > Streptophyta > Magnoliopsida > Santalales > Viscaceae > Viscum > Viscum album. The sequence continues at coordinate 685,174,401 of OY728159.1, read as the reverse complement.
CGAAATGGAAAATATATAAGAGAAATATGTTGATTAAGAACATAAAGATACAAAAAATAAACTTACATAGAAATGGAAAACATTACAAAGGAAATTTGGAAGCATAACAATACAATGAAACAAAGCACCAAAGATGATAAGAAAAATATGAGATCCTATTACCTTCACCACCAAATCCTTATATAGGAATATTAGGAGCCTTAGGTCCACCCCCCAACAATCAATTCACCCCCAAAAATTAAGGGAGTCAAAAGTAGGGTGAAGAATCAAAAACAAATTGATGTTACAAAGTTCACTACAAATCAAGCCAGATTCATCCACCGTTTTGACATGTGAATTTCTCATTGAAGAAGGACGAATCCGGAGGGGTCGTAGAAGAGAAATATGATCTTACATATTTTCTCTATGATTTGAAAAAAATTAAGGAAATATGGCGTAGCCCTTTGGATGTTATAGATGCAATGGTGGGATGACTTTATGTGCATTCATGTCAGGCCCACCATTTAAATCTCAACTTCAGTTCCATTTATCATCATGAAAACTTTAGAATTAGCTCCGTCCACAGTTTAATAAAATGATACTCATATTTTTATCTTTCGAATGTAAAAATTTGAGATTCATTGGTCTTGGTTTGTGGGCCCCACATTTTTTGATGGGCCTTTGGCCCATTATTCATTTTCCATCACATTTCAGCATTCAGGCGCAAAAATCTCTATCATCCCTTGGGATTCATCCATTGGACCTAAAAGATAAAATAATCCAAATAAATTGATGAATAATATAACAAAATATAAAATTAAAATGACGAGAAATGTATTTTTTCCCAAGCAATTTACTGAGTGGGCCCAAATTGACACTTTAAGCATGAATTGCACAATGATGGGAAATGAAGTTCAATTTCTAAATTGGACTAAAATTGATGTTTATGCACTTTGAAACACATTAATATTAAGATATTAACAGTGAATATTATCCACTTTCAGTGACTAATCACACCCCCCAACTTGAGTTTTCCTAGTCCCGAGCAAAATATATTACAAATATGAAATTCTAATCCCTTTTTCTAAAAACATTTTAATACACATTGCTCACCCAAAGACCTCATACCAAAAAAATTTATGAAACCCATCAAATTAATTTAAAACAAGATTGGTCCATAAGAATTTCTCAAGCCCAAGCCCATTCCTTTGTTCAAATTCATCACCGCATTTCATCCAATTTCAATTAAACATGCTAAAGTGTTCTGCATCACAAAAGATATGGGGCCCATTTTATTGTTCAAGGGGAAAAAATGGAAGCACTAAATGGGAATAACATTAAACCTTAAGATGAGTATCCAATTTTTTTTAATTTTTGTTAACCACAATAGATATGAAAATACTAACTCTGGGAAAAACAACTATGGATTCACGATCCCCAAGTGCCGGACACCACACATATTGTCAATTCCATGCTCTACAATAGAGATATAAAGCCTAACTCTGGGAAAGAAAACTATGGAGTCATGATCCCGAAGTGACGAACAGAATACATTTGGGCAAAACATTTATCTATGTGGTCATTATGTTTTTCATTTTTTTTGTTTTTTTTGGATACTCAAATTAAACTAAAAGTGACCCCAGAACCCTATGTTATAATGAAAGGGACCCAAGAACTCAAATTTACACCCAAGATCTAGTAGACGTGAATTGTGGCATTTTTATTAAGAGGATGAAAATATAAACTTTGAAAAATCACATCGGACAAACGCACTTTCCGAAAACTATGCTCATGAACTTAAACTTTCATTAAAATCAGAATCAAGGAATGAAAAATTATTCGATATCCGGTTTCAGAGTTTGCAATGTGTGTTATCATGTTCAAGTTTAATGGAATTTTTCTTTCCATGCATGTTCTTATTATAAAAAAAAATTTGTTTCATCTCCCCCAACACAGAATAACATTGTCCCCAGTGTTTAAAGAAAACTTAGAAGGGGGTAGAGGAAGATGAGAGGTGTTCTAAAAGGAAATTGAAACAATAAAATGGAACAAATTCACCTAGGTTTTGAAGTTGAAGTTCATGATGCTCCAGATTAATCCTTTGATATCTTGGGAGATGTAGGAACCTCCTTGATCGAATATGTATCACCCAAAATAGTCCATGAACCACACAAAGAAGAACAAACCAGACAAAACAAACAACACAACAATTTATTTAAAACCAAGTATCAACATTTTTATGGTTTTCATTGTTTTTTATTTTTATTTTTTAATTTTAAAAATAAAACTAATGATACATTGTCGTCTTTATATTTTCTGGGAAATGTATTACTCAGGGATCACACCGCGTGACACAGATGAATACGGTGCTCCCCTTTCATACCCATCCTTACTCACAAATGAAGAACAGGTCAACAGTTTAAGGTACTATCATATTCAGAGTTTGAATTTTTTTTATATTTTTTATATATATAAATGATTTAATAATCCTATTTGAAAAATAAAAATGATTCATAAGGATTGGAAACATGAAAACACACCAAAACACACAAAATAAAATTAAAAAGGCAGAATCCGGGTTGGCTCCTGAAAAGAGCTTAATTTAAAGTCTTTAGCTCGACTTGAACCCCCAACTAATCCAATACCAACTTTTAACATTTTAACAAACCCATCTTTCACCACTTCAAAAAGATTGATATTGATTTTTTTCATTGATTTTTTGTCATGTAAAAACCCATTTTCAACAAGGAGTGTGAAAATATAAGGAATTTCAGTAATGGTTGATCTAGTTTCTTCTACAGTCTTTCCTAATATTTCAAGGGTTAACCTCTCTTTGTGGGTTTTATGTGATGAATGAATGAATAATGCAAGGTTTTGATTATCACTTATGATGGGATGACTTAGTGGGGAAGTAAGGACATTTATTTTGAGTTCATGTTGGAAACAACATTCAAACACACATAAGTAATTAGAATTAAAATCAATTTCATTTTCAAAATTTCCCAACACAATTGGTTCACTTTGAATTGAATATTCAACCCCAAAATATTCTAGATGAGTTTCATGAATGGGTATGGATTTCATGTTTGTGATTTCTTTTAATGGTTCAGTGATTGGTGTTTCTAAAAAATCATAATTGGAGAAATATTCTGGATATTCAATCCATGAAGAAAAATTTCCATCTTGTGAATTCATGGAATAAATTTAATCCTGATTTAAACACTCATTAACAATTCCCTCATGTTCATTAGCTCAACTTTCAATGTTACCTGAACAATTATCTTCATTATCCAACTCTGTTTTCCAAGATTCTAAAGTGGGTTCTTCACTAAATTTAAATGAGTTTTTTTGTAACAAGATTATTCTATAAGTGATTTGGAATAGACTACCTGAGTTGGAGTGGGATCCAAAAATGATTCAATTATTTGTAGTTATACTCTCATGGATGAAACCTTATAAGTCATTATCTCCATTTTCTTAAACAATTTTTCAAGATTTTTTTTTTAGTATTAGGTCTGATAAATGTTTGTACATCATGGAATTCCTTATTATTTATCTTTGAAATCATTCTTGATAGGTATGGAAATTGATCTTTTAAACATTCATCATTACAAATATTGTTCATGTTATTTGGTGTGGGGTATTCACTCAATGGTTGATCAATGTAATTAAAAAATATTGGGGATTCCCAATGTGGATTTAATAATTGATTCCATGCTGAGTTTGTGAAGGTATATTGTTGATTATACTCCATTGTATGTATTTGAAAATTTGGAATCATGATTTTCAGGAGAAAAAAAAATATAGAAAGGGGGAAAGATAAGAGAAATGGGATGAGAAAAGAGAAATGGGGGAGAATATAAATATTTTCTAAGGTAACTTACTTGGTCCCCGACAACGGCACCAAAATTTGGTTTCTCCCAAATTTACCCAAGTTGTATGGTGTAAGCGGTCATTGTAGTATGGCTTGGGTTATCGATCCTTAGAGACCTAATAAGAAACATAAGAAACATTCATTCTAAGAAGGTTATGTGATGGTGTTGATTTTGGATGGTTTTAAAGAACACTAAGAAACCTATGTGAATGCAATTCAATGAAAATGGGTTGATCTTAGGATTATGCTCAGGGTGGATTGAATGAATTTTACTTCTTTAGACAATTTTGGTTTTATTAATTCTCGATGAATCCATTCTTCAAAAATAACACTACCTTCATCATTTTCCAATTTGGTGCTTACTAAATACAATTAATAATCCAATACACACTTAGAGAACCAAATTCATAATATCATCAAGGTATATGGTCATTTAGTACTTGAATTTGGATTTCTCAAACACAGTTAAGATGAAGAGTAGAAATAACTGAAGAATGGAAGTCTTAAATTAATTAGCCAATTAAAAACAATTCATTCATAAAATAACATTCAATCCAGCCTTTTCATCCTCCTACGATCAAAACATTAAATGGATATCCCTCCATTGATGGTATAATCTCAATGGTGGGCGGAATATGGCTAAAAAGTATTGGATTTAAGAAATTAAAACTGTAGAAATAAAGAGCACTCCTCCGTGTGTGTGAATGAAATTCACACCTATGTGTGAACTAATTCAAAACAACACAGAGATATCACTGTGCTTTGTGATAATGAATTTTTAATAAAATAAATGGAAAATATAGAAGATAAAGAAGTTTATTTATAACATAAAGATACAAAAAATAAACTTACATGGAAATGGAAAACATTACAAAGGAGATTCAGAAGCATAACAATACAATGAAACAAAGAACCAAAGATGATAAGAAAAGTATGAGATCCTAATCCCTTCACCACCAGATCCTTATATAGGAATATTAGGAGCCTTAGGTCCACCCCCAACAATAAATTCACCCCCAAACAATTAACCGAGTCAAAAGGAGGGTGAAGAATCAAAAGGAAATTGACGTTACAAATTTGACCACAAATCTACCCAGATTCGTCCACCGTTTTGACATGTGAATTTGTAATTGCCGAAGGCCGAATAAGGATAGGTCATATAAGAGAAATATGTTCTTGCATATGTCTTCTATGATCTGAGAAATGTTTAGGAAATACAGAATATCTGTTTGGATGTTATGGTAGAAATGGTGGTAAAACTTTATGTTCATTCATGTTGGGCCCACCATTTAAATCTCAACTTCAGATCCCTTTATCATCATGAAAACTTCAGAATTAGCACTGGCCACAGTTGAATAAAAAGATCCTCATATTATTATACTTCTACTGTAAAATTTTTACCATCATTGGGCTTGGTTTGTGGGCCCCACATTTGTTTGATGGGCCTTAGGCCCATTATTCATTTTCCAGCAAATTTCTGTTTTCATGCGTAAATATATCCATCTTCCCTTGGGATTCATCCATCAGACCTAAAATATAAAATTTTCCAAATAAAGTGATGAATCATATACCAAAATATCAAATTAAAATGATGAAAAATGTATTTTTCACGAGAAATATATTGAGTGGGCCCAAATTGACACTTTAAACATGAATTGCACAATGATGGGAAATGAAGTTCAGTTTCTGAATTGGACTAAAATTGATGTTTATTAACTTTGAAAAAAATTAATATTAAGACATTAAAAATGAATATTATCCACTTTCAGTGACTAATCAGAGGCATTTCCACGTATCTTACAATGGCAGGAATCAAGATGTACGTAGTTCTGTATATACCCTAAACTGATTTGGATTAGTCTAGGGGTAGGAGAATTTTCATTCTATCCATCATGGTTTCCAGGTCCATCAGGTTACTCCATAGTTTTTGTAGAGACCCAAAGCTTGATGTACATAAACATTAAATTACTTTTGTGGAATACTTAATACATAACAAAAACCAACACACAAGGACCGTAATAGTTTAGTGTCTTTGGAAACTTGGAACATAATCTTCTAATCATGGTGAAAGATCTTGAACATCTCCCATAAAGATCTTCCCCGTTTTCGTTTTCTTACCTAAAACATTTATTTAAATCTTGGGTAAAATAAAACATATATAGGGTGAGCTCAAATTCTCAGTAAGGGTAAGAATGGATAAAATAAAACAAATCATATACATTTGAACTTAAAAACATGAACATAATGTTTAAACATAAAAATCTTGGGCATTGACATAAAACATGGTAGTACGTAAGGCATAGATCATAATGGAACATCAATCATGATAAAATAGAATGGGAATAAAACATGTAATTGTGGCATCCATTAAGCACATGTAATGATTTCCATAGTAGCCAAGACACTTTTTCCAAGACCATCTTAGTGGACAAAGTCCCTTTCTAAATCAAGTTCACTCCGCATTCCAGTCCTGTATTACGGAACCAGATTAACTTACCATTCCAGCCATGTATATATCATGAGATATAAATAGTTACCCAATGCATTGGAGGGAGATATAGGTCCCACCCATCTCATAATGAAATCATTCTTTCGTGTGCCACAAAATCATAAATCATACATCATACATCCTAGCATAACCCATCTAATAGAATGAGATTCTTAAACATCATGCCATCATAATATAATTCATATAAAAAAATGGATATGATATCATCATAAGAAGAATAAAACCATGTAAATAATGGAGACATTATAATTGAAACCTAAATATATTAAATAGTGTCATTTTAGAAGGAAAATATTTTTGATAAAACAAGTGAAATGACATCTTGAAGAAAATATCCTTTCTTATTCAAAATCATTTTATTTTCACAAAATGACATGAAATTTTAAAAGAAAAGTGTTTTTTTGAAAATAATCATGCAATCTTGTATAGGAAGCTTCATGAAAATGAGTCGTTATGAAACCGTAAAAATCTTTTCACGCCGTATAAGTTAAAAATAACATTCTCCTCGTACTTTTGTCGGAAAAGTAAAAAAATACCTCGTATGGTAAAAAAAAAGAAAGATCATTTACATAAAATGTAGTAAAAGTCAGAAATGGTTTAAAAGTACTTTAATCATACATGAAACCATTTTTAGGAAACATGGACATGGATCATAACAATAACCCCAGTAAATACTTACAAATAACAATCTCAGATAAGAACAAGATTGGAATAGTTATCCCTTACCTTACGTCCGATATGCTTCGTATGTATCCGAAACTCCTGTAAAATGACTTAAATAATGTCATTGAATTATCATAGAATCATATTCATTGTTATGATCTCATATATGGTTCACTTATGACTTTATATTACCTGTTCTTTTGTAAATTCCATGTTAAAGCAGCATTTTGGGTAAAATCGTTCCATTTATCATACGTGTTTCGACTTGTTGTTCTTGATATTGTCACTTATATACTGATTTACATAATTCTAGAATGTAAAAAATGATTTATATATAATATAAATTCATCATATACATATATATATGATATATCGATAAATGGAATGAAATACACCGTTCATGGAGACGGTAGGCCGTACGTACGCATGAACATTGTTTTCGTTTCCTTATTGAATTGAATGGAATTAAGTAGATGAAATAAACACATATATACATAAATAAAGTATCATTATTATTTCATATATTTCAGTATTATTCATTATATATACTTTATAATCATTCATGAATGGTTAACATGGAGAATGAATCTCATCGCGTCATGGAGACGGTAGTCCGTACGTACGCACGAGCGATGATATCATTTCCATGATCGTGGAATTGTATTTAAGTGTATGTATAATATTTAAGAATAAATATAAATTTATAATAATCACATATATTTATTTATTTACACCATTATACCCATCCAAGTAAGGTGGTGGTCGAAAACAGATTACACCACGGCGTGGAGATGGAATTCCGTACGTACGCACGCGCAGTGATTTCGTTTTCCGTAGGATGGATAGAAGGTGAAATAAGGTTGTTTAATATTTATAATAACATATCATTATATTATTAATACTTATGTTATTAATTTATAATGATACAACTAAATAAGAATAAGTATAAGAAAAAAGAAATTTGAGAGAATCAGAAGAAGAGATTACCTCTTCTTCAACGCACCTCCTTTATGCTTCCTCTTAAGGAAGTAGAGTTGGTCTTTTTAGGAGACCAGAACCTCTATAATGTTTCTAGGGATGTTTAGAAGAGAAATGGGAAGGGGTTGGAGGATAATTAAGGCTCAAAAGGGTGTGAAGAGAAGAGGGAAGGGGTGCCCTTTTTATAAGGGAGGAGAGGGGCACCTTTGGAAAAACGTAAAATATTATTTTATAACAAAGTCATATTTGGTTTTTAATAGCTCAAAATTGATTTATTTAAAATATAAGGTAGGTATGGGTCTAAATTCTCTCAACCAATAGATTTTAGACAGGTTTGGGTCATTATATTAACCTTATCTTTTAGTTTTAACTCTTAGTTAATTAGATTGACATTTACCATGTCACTTTGTATTTTTATATTATATAGTTAATAAACATACAATATACATCAAAGTGACCCCCAAGTGGTCTATTAATAATACACCTATCATGATATAAGTATTTTGGCCGAACCTTAGATTTTTAGGAATATAATAACAATTAATAATATAATATTTGTCTTAAAAACTATTTTATGTCAATTTTGACACTATTTTGTAATGGATTTTTGTGAAAATCATAACAGCACGATTAGTTAGAAATAAGTTAATTAATTCAATAAAAACATTTCATATTAACCTATAAAATTATTGTAATTTATAAAAATTCTAAAATTACAATTATTTGGGTATTTATAACATCAATTATTTTAATATTTCATTATTTAGGTAATTACTGCATCACCATTGTGTCATAAAGAACTTAAATTATTTAATTTCTAAAAATTATAAATAAAATACCACTAGGTAGGAAATATTTTTAGATTTATAACGAATATTTATAGTCGAATGTATCTTCTGTATAACCCTATATTAAAAATGATTTAGTTATTAAACATTGATTTTAACTATTTAAACCCTTCTTTAAATAAATTAATAATAAATGTCCTAATCTAATCCAAGTGGACCTAAATGGTTATGTTTTATTCCTAAGGTTTTTTTGGTCGAATAAAACTTATCCAATAGAATTGGTACATGTGTTAGGGTAATAATAATATCATTTTTATCCTTAATTACCCTATTTACTTTTAACCGTGGTAAATAAAAGTAAAAAGTTACTATTCAACAAAAATTATTTTCATCTCATTGAACCACATTTTAGTCCTTGATATTAACCGTGTCTCTCTGATTTTCAAAATTCCACTCACAGAAGTGGTAAAATTACGTTTTATGTGAATTTCCAAATTCTCTTTGGAGGTGGGTAAAAGACGGTGAAAAGTTCAATAAAATTTTTATATATCTAAAATTATTATAAAATGACTCCAATTAATTACATTGAACTTATATATGTATTATGTATTAATTTTGACCTAAAATATATTTAAATAAAATAAATAAATATTTAAATAAAAAGTCTGGTTTTAAACAGTAACCCAGTGTTTTAACTATTCATCAAAAATTGAATGTTTTCAGAAAAATACCAAAAATTCACCCTAGGCTAATTTCGATATTCTGAATCCAAAAACAAAGTCCATTTTGAAAGATAAAATTTATAAAATTTCAAAAAGTGGGTATTACTATTCATAATGGCTAGTTCATAATAATATTATAGTAATATCTCGTTTAGTGAAACACGGTATTGCGTACTACACACGCTATCGAAGAAGGTCTTGATTACGTGTAATGCAAGCCAAGTCAAGGCTGTGTGTAGTGAAAGCTCTGTTTAGTGTTGCATATAACATGATCAAAACTTTTTTCATTTATACATTAAACAAAATCTATACTTAATGTTGTATAGAATAATTTACACAAAAGGAACTTGAAATTGTGTATAACACAAGCCATGAATAGTGTTACGTATACTACAAGCTAATACGGTTTTGTGTATAGTACAAGATAATCTTGGTGTATTGTATAATAGAATACATCAAAGAAATTAAAAGTAATATATCTCATAAAATCTCGGGGTGTTACATTCTACCCCCCTTAAAATGAATTTCGCCCTCGAAATTCGTCACTGTTATAAATGGTCTACTACTTGAAAATTTCTTTCATAGAAACCCACATCGTAAAGAGGAATACTAAATCTTAATGTTATATACTAAAGTACGAAATATAATGGTTACCCATAGTAACTTGGCACTGGCTTTCCACATAGGACAACATAGGTGAAAATATGGATATAGAAGAGAAATCTAACCATCATGTTCTGATGGAGAGTGGTAGAGAACATGGATATGAAAAATCCAACAATCACAAAGCCATAAATTTGTGATGATCTAAGGTACCATCTGATTCATCAGATATAAGGACACTAGAAAAACATTTTTTTTGTTTTCAAGATCATTTCCCTAAATTTGAAGAATTGTAGAATTTAAAGAAACACTTACTTGATTTTGTTACAATCTCACCATTGTTCGTGCCATGAAAAATTTACACTTCATATCTTAAAGAAATAAAGTTGAATTTGTCATTAGTGAAGCATTAGAAGATCATGTGATAGAACAATAGGTCATTCCATCTGTTTCTATTGCAAAACATTCAGCACAATTTATTAAATATACACAAGTCCATCTATGCTGAGATTAATCATATATGGTTGCTAAAATGGACATGTACTTCATCTATCATAGCTCTTAATAAAGTAAAACTATTTTCTACTAACCAGGGACTTCCTGTAGGCCAGTGGTAGGTGATAAAGGCATGTCACACTTTGGTTGTGGGTTCGATTCCTGCAACCCTATCCGATGCGATGGGTTGTCGCCCATCTGCAGGTTGTCCCTTTTTCTAAGACTTCATTATAATAACATTCCTAGAATAATATCAAAAAAAGTTCTAGCCTTAAACAATAATATCTTATGTCTAAATTAATTAATTCCAATCTTTAGGCTTATCCAAAATACTTCTATCCAAGATCATATTATAAAGAAAACAATTACTAGAAATATCATCTACCAAGCATGTGAATACCACCATTTATCCCCCATATATCATACGATATATCTTGTTGGTCACATTCCAAACATGTGAATATCTTAATCATGTATTCTCTTAAACCATAGTGAAAACATGAATGTTGTCACAAGGTAACTCTTTCCATATACCAAAATCTCAAAAATTCTATATACTCAAACCATGATATCACTTTGTCCTTATATAAGTCGCGAGCTCATTAATACTATCAAACATTTCATTATCTCTTTATCCTTTCATTATGCACATATCATCTACCTTCCAAAAATATTTGAATAACCTTTCATCGTTATCGGTACCATTCATCATATACTTTCAAAAACTCAAGGAAAGACAACAGTCTAACAATCCTTATATGTCTCTTTATTCCATAGTACCATGAGATTACTTATACAACATTACTCTTGATAAACATGTAATCATTCCACTACCATCATAAACCATTGACCAAGATTCAACAATTCTTTCATCTCACATATCATTTGTAGTCTCTTCATCATCATCAACATAAATACTACCCATAAGACCATGCTGATTCTCTTCATGAGACTTTACCTTAGGGCATTGGTTTAGATAATGCCCATAAATTCCACATTTAAAACATCTAATCATTGTTGATGTTGTAGCAATACCATTATCCTTCTCCAGAGTGTTAACTGAACCTTTTCCTTTGCACTTACTGGATTTTTTTCCTTCTTTTCTGCACCCAAAGAATCTTCCAGTTCCTTTGAAACATTCTCCTTGATGCCTCTTCCCACATGATTTACATGAGGGAAATTGAACTTTATTTCCTCTATGGTCATCATGAAACTCCATCTTTCTCTTATTAGCTAAGTCGGGAAACATACCAAAGTTGAGATTATTGATCATATTATGAGATTGCTGATTGGGAATAATAACGATGTTTGGACTTCCAAATCCCCTTTCATTTGGTTGCTCATGAAGAATATCATTCCATTGTCCATCATATCCTCCATTATCATGAATCTTCTTGTTTCCAGCCATTTTCTAAAACCCAAAATGAATAGTGTGAGAGGAAAAAATCATGCTTGGGAAAACAACATAATAAAGGGGGAGTTCCTTCGATATCTAACATCTTAGGTCTAATTCTAATATCATTATCGTAATTCTAGGACTATAACCTATACTTATACTTAACCTTAGGAACATCCCTAGACATACCTTAGAAATATCTCTAGGGATCTCACTAATGTTTTCGCATACTAGTTTCCAAAGGTTAACTAAACCTTTCATCTGATACTAACTATAGAGACCCGAAGCTTAACGTACATGGACATTACATTACTTTTGCGTAATACTTAATACATAACAAAAACCAACACACAAGGACCGTAATAGTTTAGTGTCTTTGGAAACTTGGAACGTAATCTTATAATCGTGGTGAAAGATCTTGAACATCTCCCATAAATATCTTCCCCTTTTTGGTTTTCTTACCTAAAACATTTATTTAAATCCTGGGGTAAAGAAAACATATAAAGGGTGATCTCAAATGCTCAGTAAGGGTAAACATGGATAAAATAAAACAAATCATATACATTTAACTTAAAAACATGAAAATAATGTTTAAACATCAAAATCTTGGGCAATGACATAAAACATGGCAGTACATAATGCATAGATCATAATGGAACATCAATCATGATAAAATAACATGGGAATAAAACATGTAATTGTGGCATCAATTAAGCACAATTAATGATTTATATAGTAGCCAAGGCACTTTTTCTAAGACCATCTTAGTGGACGAAGTCCCTTTCTGAATCAAGTTCACTCCTCATTCCAGTCCTGTATTACTGAACCAGATTAACTTACCGTTCCATCCATGTCTATCTCATGAGATATAAATCTTTACCCAATGCATTGGAGGGAGATATAGGTCCCAACCATCTCATAATTAAATCATTCTTTCCGGTGCCACAAAATCATAAATCATACATCATACATCCTAGCATAACCCATGTAATAGAATGAGATTATTAAACATCATGCCATCATAACATAATCCATATAAAAAAAATGGATATCATATCATCATAAGAATAATCAAACCATGTAAATAATGGAGACATTTTACTTGAAACATAATCATCTTAAATAATTTCATTTTAGATGGAAAATATTTTTGATAAAAGACTTAAAATGACATCTTGATGAAAATATCCTTATTCAAAATAATTTTCTATTCACAAAATGCCATGAAATTTTAAAATAAAAGGGTTTTGTTGAAATTAATCATGAAATATTGTATAGTAAGCTTAATTAAAATGAGGCTTTATGAAACCGTAAAAATCAGTTCACGCCGTATAAGTTAAAAATAACATTCTCCTCGTACTTTTTTCGGAAAAGACAAAAAATACCTCGAATGGTGAAAAAAGAAAGATTACTTACATACCATGTAGTAAAAGTAAAAAATGGTTAAAAAGGACTTTAAACCTACATGAAACCATTTTTAGGAAACATGGACATGGATGATAACAATAACCCCAGTAAATACATACGAATAACAATATCAGATAAGAACGAGATTGGAATAGTTATCCCTTACCTGACGTCCGATATGATTCATATGTATCCAAACCTTCTGTATAATGATTTAAATAATGTTATTGACTTATTACAGAATCATATAAATTTTTATTATATCATATATGGTTCACTTATGACTTTATATTACCCGTTCTTTTGTAAATTCCATGTTAAAGCAACATTTTGGGTAAAATCGATTCATTTATCATACGCGTTTCGACTTGTTGTTCTTGATATTATCACTTATATACTGATTTACATAATTCACGAATGTAAAACAAGATTTATATACAATATATATTCAGCATATATATATATATATATGATAGATTGATAAATGGAATGAAATACACCGTTCATGGAGACGGTAGGCCGTACGTATGCATGAATGCTATTTTCGTTTCCTTATTAAATTGAATGGAATTAAGTAGATGACATACATATATATATACATAAATACAGTATAATTATTATTTTATATATTTCATTATTATTCATTATATATACTTTATAATCATTCATGAATGGTTAACATGGAGAATTAATCTCATCGCGTCGTGGAGACGATAGTCTGTACGTACGCACGAGCGATGATATCATTTCCCTAATCGTGGAATTGTATTGAAGTGTATGTATAATATTTCAGAATCAATATCACTTTATAATAATCACATATAGTTATTTATTTACACCATTATACCCATCCAAGTAAGTTGTTGGTCGAAAATAGATTACACCACGACGTGGAGACAGTATTCCGTACGTATGCACACGCGGTGATTTAGTTTTCCATAGGATTGATAGAAGGTGAAATAAGGTTGTTTCATATTTATGATAACATATCAGTATATAATTAATACTTATGTTATTACTTTATAATTAGACAACTAAAGAAGAAGAAGTAGAAGAAGAAAGAAACTTGAGGAAATTGGAAGAAGAGATTACCTCTTCTTCGACGCACCTACTTTAAGCTACCTCTTAAGGAAGTAGAGTTGGTCTTTTGAGAAGACCAGAACCTCCAGAATGTTTCTAGGTAAGTGGAGAAGAGAAATGGGAAGGGTATGGATAATCATCAAGGCTCAAAATGGTGTGAAGAGAAGATGGACGGGGTGCCCTTTTTATAAGGGAGGAGAGGGGCACCTTTGAAAAAACTTAAAATATTATTTTATAATAAAGTAATATTCGGTTTGTAATATCTAAAAATTGATTTATTTTGAATATAAAGTGGGTATGGGTCGAACTACTCTCAACCAATATGTTTTAGACAGGTTTGGGTCATTATATTAACCTTATCTTTTAGTTTTAACTCTTAGTTAATTAGATTAACATTTACCATGTCACTTTGTATTTTTATATTATATATTTAATAAAATTACCATATACATCCAAGCGACTCCCAAGTGGTCCATTAATGATACACCTATCATGATATAAGTATTTTGGCCGAACCTTAGATTTTGAGGAATATAATAACAATTAATAATATAATATTGTTTTTAAAAACTATTTTATGTCAATTTTGACACTATTTTGTAATGGATTTTTGTGAAAATCATAATAGCTTGATTAGTTCGAAAAAAGTTAATTAATTCAATATTAACATGTCATGTTAACCTATAATATTTGTTGAATTCATAAAAAGTCTGAAATTACATTTATTTGGGTATTTATAACATCAATTATTTTAATATTTCATTCTTTAGGTAATTACTGCATCACCATTGTGTCATAAGGAACTTAACATATTTATTGTCTAAAAATTATAAATAAAATACCATTAGGTAGGAAATATTTTTAGCTTTCTAATGAATATTAATAGTCAAATTTATCTTATGTATAACTCAATATTAAAAATGATTTAGTTATTAAACATTGATTTTAACTATTTTAACCCTTCTTTAAATAAATTAATAATAAATGTCCAAATATAATCCAAGTGGACCTAAATGGTCATATTTTTATTCCTAAGATTGTTTTTGGTCGAATTACACTTATCCAATTGAATTAGGACATGTGTTAGGGTAATAATAATATCATTTTACCCTTAATTACCCTATTTACTTTTAACCGTGGTAAATAAAAGTAAAAAGTTACTATTCACCAAAAATTATTTTCATCTCATTGAACCAAATTTTAGTCCTTGATATTAACCTTGTCTCTTGGATTTTCAAAATTCCACTCACAGAAGCGGTAAAATTAAGTTTTATGTGAATTCCCAAATTCTCTTAGGAGGTGGGTAAAAGACGGTGAAAAGTTCAATAAAATTTTTATATATCTAAAATTATTATAAAATGACTCCAATTTATTACATTGAACTTATATAGGTATTATGTATCAATTTTGACCTAAAATAAATTTAAATAAAATAAATAATTATTTAAATAAAAAGTCGGTTTTTAAATAGTAACCCAGTGTTTTCACTATTCATCAACAATTGAAAGTTTTCAGAAAAATACCAAAAAATCACCCTAGGATAATTTCGATATTCTGAATCAAAAAACGAAGTCCGTTTTGAAAGATAGAATTTATAAAATTTCAAAAAGTGTGTATTACTATTCATAACAGCTATTTCATAATAATATTATAATAATATCTCATTTAGTGAAACACGGTATTGCATACTACACACTCTATCGAAGAGGGTCTTGATTGCGTGTAATGCAAGCCAGGTCATGGCTTCGTGTAGTGAAATCTCTGTTTAGTGTTGCATATAATAGAATCAAAACTTTTTTCATTTATACATTAAACAAAATCCATACTTAATGTTGTGTAGAATAATTTCCACAAAACAAACTTGAAATTGTGTATAACACGAGCCAAGAATAGTGTTGCGTATACTAAAACCTAATACAGTGTTGCATATAGTATAATCTAATCTTGGTGTAGTGTATAATAGAAGACATCAAAGAAATTAAAAGTAATATATTTCATAAAATCTCGAGGTGTTACAGTTTTCTTCCGTAATAGAATCCCTACTATTGATCCTAAGCTCATGTGAGTTATACTAAATGAGAGAAACAAAGAGTGATAAGGGTTTCCCTAAAAAATATGGGTAGATGGGGGGCAGGATGGAGGCATTTGTTTTATGGGGCTATGTCTGGATTGAGGATTGAGGTGTCACTACGTGTCCTATGAGGGAAGGAATCAAGACATATGTAGTTTTATGATAGATCATGTAGTTCATTGTCATGCGATTATTACACTTTGTGTCGTGTAGTTTAATCTCTTAAAATAAGTACATGATTCACAAATTAATGTCATGCTTTCGGGATGAGTTACATACAGTTTAATGTCATGTGGAAAGAAAAATGACTCATAGTTTAAGTTCTTAGAGTTTAGACCACGAAATTTTAGTTTAATTTCATGTTTCATGGACTAATACCGTACAGTTTAACGTCATGTGGCCAAGATGATGACTCATAGGTTAAGATCATAGAGTTTAGAGTAGGGCATTAGAGGTAATATAACTCATTGTTTAGGGCCATAGAGCTTATATCTTGGAATTGGGGGCTATTACTCATAGTTTATGGTCTTAGAGTTTGGACCATACTTTGGGGTATTATAATTCATAGATTATGTTCATAGAGCACAGACTTTAACATGGGGGGATACTACCCATAGTTTAAGGTCTTAGAGTTTGAACATAGCTCCTTATAGTTTAACATTATGTGGAAAGGACAATAACTCATAGTTTAAGGTATTAGAGTAGGGACTATACTTTGAGGTATTTTAACTCCTAGTTTAGTGTCATAGAGCTTAGACTTTAACATGGGGGATAATACTCATAGTTTAAGGTCTTAGAGTTTGGACCTTTCTCCTTATGGTTTAGCATCGTGTGTAAAGAAAAATAACTCACAGTTTATGGTCTTAGAGTTTGCATTGTTTCATTTCAGTTGGATATTATGCGAAGTATTTCTTCAAGAACTTTTCATTTGTAAGATGAGTGATGAGCTACCCATCCATAGACATCAACGCGTATGCTCAATTGGAATAAACTCTATATATGACATATGGTCTTTCCCACATTGGTTCAGGATTTGGGGGATTCTTCCCAAGTATCATTGGGGTTCTAAGGACAAACACCATTTCTCCTTTGAGGAAAGATCGAAGGCAAACCTTTTTGTTGAAGGCTTGTGCAATTTGATTTTGGTATATTTTCAAATGGTGTAATGTGTGCAACCTTTTCTCATACAGATACTCCAACTCATCAAATAGTCTCTGGGATCACTCATCCATGGAAA
The DNA here is from genome assembly GCA_963277665.1 of Viscum album. Classification (NCBI taxonomy): domain Eukaryota; kingdom Viridiplantae; phylum Streptophyta; class Magnoliopsida; order Santalales; family Viscaceae; genus Viscum; species Viscum album. The sequence goes on along the minus strand of OY728159.1, from coordinate 685,156,599 downwards.
ATTGATCACAAATGGCCACATGAAGTGATGGAACTTGGATTTCAATAGGAAAAACATCCTCTACCCCATATTCTAGTGAGTACGGTGTTGGCTGGGTAGCGGTGTGGGTTGTGGTACGATAAGCCCACAAAGCATTAAAAAGCTTGTTTGGCCATGATTTCTTGTCCTAATCAACCATCTATTAAAGTATGTTGTACATGGACTTGTTGAAAGCCTATATTTACCCATTGTCCACTGCATGGTAGTGAGACGAATTGTGGAATTTAATTCCTTACTCCTGGTATAACTTGTCAAACTCAGAAGAGCTAAAGTTGGTGCCGTTGTCCATCAGGATTGTATGAAGGACACAAAATCTTGTAACGATGTTGGCCTTCACAAAGCTGATAACTTTTTTCACCCATACTTCTTTAAGGGGTATGGATTTGGCCCATTTGGAAAATAATTTGGTCGCTGTGAGTATGAACTTGAATTGTCTGGATATATCAGGAGGATCTGTTCCCACAACATCCATCCCCTAGGTTGAAAATGGTTAGGAGTACTCAGCTGCAAGAAGAAACATTGGGGGTTGGTGTATGAAATTTGCATGAACTTCGTAGGAATGACATGTCTTGATGAATGCATCACAATCCTATATTATAGTGGGACAGTAATACCCAAGCCTTCAAATTTGGTGAGAGAACTTGGTTGCTGATTGGTGCACTCCACAAGCTCTGGTGTGCACTTCCTTCACAATGACAATAGTCTCTTCTCCATCAATGCACCTGAGAAGGACTCTGTCAAGGTTTCTGTTATAGAGAACCTTTTCTTGTTTTTCCCCATCGTATTGGAAAATGTTGATTTCCCTTCTTCAGACTTGTTTTCTTCCATCCCTATCTGGTGGGAGCTCCATATTCCGAAGGTAATTTGTAATGGGTGTTATCCAACCAGTGGTGTGACCATATAGCTTAGAAATGGGGCTAATTTCATCGATTTCCTCTATATTGATCAAGAATAAATGAAATGACCATTTGGTGGTAGGCAATGAAAATGATTGTTTCTTCTAGGTATGGATCATCCAAGGTTGTGGTTTCACTTTCCAATGTGTCAGCTTTAGCATTTTGTTACCAGGGGACATAAGTCAATGTTGGTTTTTATGGGAATTCATCCATCAGTTCTCAAAAAAAGATCATCAAGGGGACCAATACTTCATTCCTAATGGAATAATCAACATTGAATTCTTTGATGACTAGCTCTGAATCACATTTATTTTTAGGTGTTTATCTTGTGCATGAAGTACCAGTTCCATGCTTGAAATGAGGGCATGATTTTCTGCTTTATTTTTTGTACACCCTTCTGAAAGAAAGAAAGAATAAGGAAAAATGGCCTTTTCAGAAAATAGAAGTATAACTCCCAACCCCATATTATTGAGCATGGGATAATGCATCCTTTTCCCTATCAGGCTTCAGGAAGCACGATCGAAGTACATTTCCCATTCCTGGGGGTCCTCTTGAATGGATTACACTTCTTCATCTGGAAGTTCGACATCCAATGGTGTTGTTTCTTCTGAGGGGTGCTCAGCAAGGAATTTGATGGCCTTCTGGGGTACGTACCGTATATGAAACTACTGTAGGATGACTTCCCATCTTGTTAGGAACCCTTTTAGCATGGGACGATAGACGATATATTTGAGCAGGCTATAGTGGGACACCAGGTGGACCTCATGGTGCTGCAGTTATTGCCTGAGTTTCTGAATGACAATGATTAGTGCTAGGAAGTTCGTTTCAATTTTTGAATACTATGTTTCAACATCTATCATTGTACGGTTGAGGTAATAGAGATTGTTCTCACTACCGACATCATTTTCTACATGAGGAAGGCACCTACTGACCGTTCTAGTGTGGTTATGTACCAAATGAATGGTCTCCCCCTAATTGGTGGAAGCAGCACTGGCGGACTAAGGATATATCTTTTTATACTGTCTAATGTTTCTTGGAAATCATTATCCAATTCATACATAACTCCTTTATTCATGAGCCTGGTAAAAGGTAAAAATTTACCTTCCAGGTTGGCTACGAAGCTCCAAATATAGGTGTGGTGCCCCAAGAGACCTCTTAACTAGGTGAGGTTGTGAGGTGGGGACATTTCAAGGATGGTATTTGTCTTATTGTGGTTGGATTTTATGCCACGATGGCATTCGACGAAGATGAGGAATTTTCCTAAGGAAATACCAAAGGTGCACTTTAAGGGATTGATCTTTAAACTATGATGTCACAATTTGTTGAAGATAGTTTCAAGATCAGCCATGGGGTTTGAGCACTTTTTTGATTTAACCATCAGATCATCTACATAATACTTGATGAACATTCCCATGAAGGGCTTGAATATGTGGTGCATGGTGCGCTGGTATGTGGCATCAACATTTTTCTGACCAAATGGAATCACTTTATAACAAAACACTCCCCGATGGGCCCTAAAAGTGGTAGTTTCTTCATCTGCTTATGCTATATGGATTTGGTTACATCCCAAATAGCCTTCCATGAAAGATAGGGCTTCATACTCAGCTATTGAATCAATCAACAATTTTGTGATTGGGATGGTGAATTTGTCTTTTTCACAATGCCAATTAAGATCCATGAAGTCAATTCATATTCTAATATGTCCATTATTCTTTTTGATAGGGACTATTTTTTCCTTTTAGATAGGGTATTGGAACACCCATATAAAGTTGTCTTTGATCAACTTTTCAACATCAGCCTCTATTTTGGTATCATGCATTGGGTGTGTCCTTCTAGATGCCTTCTTATAGACCTACTAATCCTATGATAAGCCCAAATGATGAGTGGAGACCTCAGGATCGAGGCATGGAATTTTTGTGTAGTTACCAAAAAACACATCTCAATTCTTCATTTGGAAGGAGGTATATGAATCATGTTTCTTGATAGGCATAGCCACACTAATGAGAGAAGATTGTGGGTCATTTTTGGTTCCCATATTTATCTCCTTATGTTCATAGATTATGGTGGAAACACCTTCTTATAATGCATGAGGGGAATCTATGAGGTCTTCTTCCTCTTATTCTTCTCCTTTATCTTCCTCCTCATCTTCCTCCTCTTCCAACAGGAAGAGGGTATTTGAGACTAACTCTCCAATGTTGGGAGAAGAATTGTCTTATGCCTTTTTGAGTGAGGCGGGGGTAGTTTAAGGTCCTAAGGATGGGTCGGGAGCATTTTTAGTATGGATTTTCATGTCCCCATAGAAGCCAGTCTATCCTTCCGTGCCTTCAGACTTGGTGGTCATAGTAGAGACCATGTAGATGATTGGGTCTGCATCCAAACTTGTACTTATACATTCAACACAGTTGATGGGTAATACATAATCTTCCCTAAGTTGCATGTGGGGGTCGGAAAAAGTTGTTTCCAATCCATTCGGGGCATTTATCCAGTCAATGTCGCTGGCCAAAATATGTTTTTCTTTCGATTCATAGAACCATGTGTTGATATAATGCAACTCATAGGACTCAAACATGGATTTATTAGCATGCAATATCCTATTTTTTCCATTATAACAATATTTTATACAATGATGGTATGATGATGTAATTATAGCATGAGGATACAACCAAGATCTCCCTAACAGGACATTGAATGTCATAATTCTCCGCACTACTGATAACTCAGAATTTGACACAAGATCTCCAAGAAATGTTTTAATCATGATTCATCCCAACAGATTCTTCTCACTTTTTCATACCCCAAAAAAGTTGTGGTGTAGGGTGTCAAGTTGTCTTCATCATAGCCCATCCGACGAAGCGTTCACAGCGGGATTAGGTTGACTTTAGAGCTGTTATCGATGAAGATCCTCTAGACATCAATTCCATTTATTTTTAAAGACACAGATAAGGGTATGATGTTCCCTTGCATGATGGAATCTTCATCCTTGTCTATAAAGGAGATGATGATGCAACATTCCTCAGGACTGACCTCCGTCTGATAGACTTTGACCGATTCTATATCGACTTCAAATTCCTAGGGACTTAGTAAGGCTTCAATGAGTGCCTCCCTAAGATCTACGTATAGGCTTAATGCATCCCATATTTATAGATTTGTTGGTACAAAAACCATCTTCTTTATAATATCCTATTTCTGCTATAAATGTCTGCACTTCCTAGATTGGGGTTTCTCTTTCATAGACACTTTAGGGGTTTGGACTTCAGTCATGGATGGTTCGACCTCTCTGACCGGGGCTGGGGGTGATGCGGTCCTTTCCAAGTATGGCCGAACTAGTTCACCCATATGCCTTGGGTGATTTGATATTCTCTCTCCCCTGGTGGATATTACAATATCATTGGGCATGTATTTATTCCTATGGGGGAAGAGGTGCACTAAGGTTCATGTTATGTCTACCATAGGGTCCTTCCACGAGTTTCTGCGATGTTAACGGTTTGACTTGCATCGTGGTCAAGAATTTGACTCTTTCCATGATCATGCCTTCCATGTAACCTCCAGCCTCTGTGGATTCTTCCTCCATCTATCCTATTGGGTGTGGGAATTTTGGGTTTGTGGCCATAGTATCCGTTCGAGAAGGGGTACATCATGTGAATTACATTAATGGATCCGAAGACCATTTCCTGATCTGATAATGTTTCTATCTGACTTTCTTCTTCTGATGGTGCCATTTGGCAGGGCAGTGCCCATTGTACCATTTGGTGGGTGATGCCCGTTGTACCAAGTCTTTTGGAATGAAGTCTGAAAGTGTCAAAACTGACTTCAGCTTTGATATTATCTCATCTTCTTGATATTTCTTTCTTCCCTTCTGGCCTTTATAGGGCAGTAGGGTCGAGGAGGATGGTTTTGTTATATTAGGAGATCTTGGGGGCATAGTTGGATTTTTCAACTATACCTGGAGGATTCCATGGACTCAGTTGATAGTATTTCAGGTCATCCAATTGTCAAATTTTTTCTCTTTCTTACTGAAGACTATTTTCCATTACTCTTCCTCTCTCGAGACTGAGGTGGGAAATTACGCCACTTGTGCTAGTGGCTGGCCCAACATGAATTTCCCATAATCCACCATCTTCTTCAAGATATCCTTGAAACGAAATCATTATTACATTATGTTCCCCTGTATTTGGTGATAGGGACAATAATTTGGATAGTCTTCAAGACCCACTTCATCGGCTCGCTTCGGCTTGGATAGCTGGAGCAGGTGGAAACTCATTGAGGATATGAAATAGTCATAGATATGGTCATCTAAGAAAAAATAGAATTTATTCCTTCGTTCTTCGAACTGATTTCATTTATAACATCGTCACTCAACTTTCCGAGGTGGGGGTGGTTGTTGGGATCCAGGGGGTCCTGTACGGTTTGATGGGGGATCGAAACTGGAGCGGGTTCTGGGGTTGGCTTAAGCGTTACATAAGCTACTTCGTCTTTTCCTACCCTCTTTCCTTGGGATGATGGGGCCACTCTGGATTTAATGTTGGTCTATTTCAAGGAGTCTTCTATCCTTTGGGATATGGTAGAGAAGAATCTAAACCCACTTGTGTACTTCATCGGGATGAGTGGTGTTCGCAATTCATCTTGAAGATTATTGATGCACATGGAGATCATCTCATCCTGGGGAAGCGGTTGGTTCAAGGAGTAAATCAGGCCTTTCCACCTGGTAATGAAGTTTGAGACTCTTTCATTCTCTCATTACATACAGTTCATGAGGTCACTGACCATTTTCTTAGGTTGTGTTGAACTGAACTGGAAAGGGAACTATCACCTAAGGTCCTCCCATCTTGTGACTGAATTGGCTATCAGAATTGTATACCATATGAAGGATGACCCTAAAGGGTCATTAAGAAGCACCCATTTTGACTGCTTCTTGCTATTCCGACTATCTTCCCATCGGGGGAAGTCTTGATGTCATTCTAGGGCTAGGTTGAATGGACCTCTGAACTCGGTTTCATTTATTGATATGAGTTCATATAGCAAGGGAACCTCTTCTGGGGAACTTGTTGATGTTTCACAGGGGGAACACATCCAGTGAGGTAGCTCCCTCGACGTAGCTCAACATTAATTCTCAGGATATCTTTCATTTTTTCCTCATACTTAGCGAACCTTTCCTCAAGAGTGAGGGGAACATTCTCAGGAGAAGGAGGAGGTGGGTCATAGATTACCTTGGATTTATTCTTCTCATTTTTAGGGTTTTACAGGGTAGGTAGCGATGAATTAACTGAGGGGAACCCAAATTTAGGACCGCTATCTAGTTTCGAGTATGGACACCATCAATCTTAGTGTGTGATACTTCTGGGAGGAAACCATATACCTTCAAATACCCTCCCTCTGCATAATTTCCTATGAGATCCATGGGGTTGATGTTTAACATATTCACAGAGGCATACCGCATTGGGGGTGGTGTACCCAGTGCCGAATGGTAGGAAGGATTTGTATGTCCTCTATTGGACTTTCTCCTTCCATTCTACGGTATTCTTAGGGTTTCTTGGCGAAGATAGACCCAAAGGGTGCCCTGGTCTAACATCCTAATGCGTCTTTATCTAGGATGGTGCGAACCATGATAAATGGTGGAATTGGTAATTATTTCATCCATTGTTCTTCCGAGATGGTGGAAGACAGATGTCCGCTGTGCGGGTGCAGATGTAAAAATGCCCCTAGCCTTTGGGGCTGGGGTTGTTCCCGTTCTTCCGTTGATGAATTATGTCATGGATTTGATGGTATTATGGGGGAATTTTAATTTCAAAAAGCCCCCATATCTATGGGATGGGTTTGTTCTCGTATTACAGCAGTGGCTACCACTATTTCCAACTTTTTTATTTCACATACTCCCTCATGGGTTTTAGCCAAGTATAGAATTGGGCCTGCAAATAGTCTATTATCTTTTGAAGATTTTCACACTACTTGCTGGTTGGCTTCCATTAAGTGGGAAACCTACTGGATTTTCCCAATTGATTGACTCAGATGCTTTTTGATGATGTGATATATTTAGTCCAGATTCTTTTGAGACTTACTTTGGGTCGTTCTTTGGTAAGTATCCCATATTTTCTGAGTACAAGTTTTATTTGAATGATACCTCTTGGTGATGATGTTGCAGGATGTCATTTACAATGAAGCCTGCAGGACGGGGCGTAGGGTGAAGTGTAGGGATCCTTGTTCTCCCCATCCCCGACTGTGTACTATAGTTGGGGCATTGCCAATGAGTCGAAGAAACTTATGTAGTTCATGGAGGCAAGATATTTCAAGGTTTTTCTATCACCCTTCTGATTGTGGATGTCATGTTGGCAGGAGGGATTCTAGGTCATTTCAACGGTGAACCACCCCTAACGTATTGACATGGTCTGCATACCCTTCATATGATAAAATTTTTCTTTCAATTGATGAAGATTCATTCATATATTGAGGTGAATGTCATGCATGCATTCCCCAGACAACTCTCCTGGAATGTCAATGTGAGATGTGGTAGTAGGACAATACATCACTAGTATATTATCCTTATCTAGTTGTCTTCTCACAAACAACATATCACACTGTTGTTCTTACAGAGGCTCCTCTACATGATATTCCCAACTCTACTGCTTCTTAATAATTTCATTCCATGAAGATAGGCTGGTGGGAGGCTCATTGATATGTGAATGGTGCGAGGGTGGCTCAAAATATGAGAGTGGCCCCAAGCCATCCTCTAGTAGAGAAAGAATATCAATCATTATAGACAGAGTGTCCGATGTGTATGACTCCATATTTCTGAGCGCCTTAGTATAGGAGGGAATTCTCATATTTGTTCCGACGAGGGGAGGACATTCATGCCGGTAAGAATTTTTGTTGCGGTGAGGACCTTCACAATTTGTGTTGCAATGGTGAGGGCTACCATTGTAACTTGATTCCCAACCGTAGGAGTTTTCATTACAATGTATTCCTTAGGGAGGACCTTCAGAGTGGGCTGCAGTGAGGGGAGGACCTTTTTGTTGCTTGATGTTATTGTGGGGAGGACCTTTACAACAACTGTCATTGAGAGGAGGTCCTTCGAAATGATTATCATTATGGATAGAAATACCATCATGACTTGATACCTAGACACAACGAGAATTTATACAATGCACATCATGGGGAGGGCCTTAGGGATATACTGTAATGAAGGGAGGACCTTCTCGTTGCTTGATGATACTATGAGGAGGACCTTCACATCAACTATCATTGCATGGAGGGCCTTTGCAATGACCACCATCATGGAGAGGACTACCATCATGACTTGATATTCATCTACAGCTAGAAGAATCTCTATATAGTATACCCTGGGGAGGACCATTAGGGTAGAGGACAACAAGGGAAGGACCTTCTTGTTGACTAATATTCAGGTCGAGGGGAGGGATACCCCGATGTGCATCAGGTGATAGTATAGAGACCCGAAGCCTGACATACATGGACAATACATTACTTTTTCAGAATACTTAATACATAATAAAAAAATAGACACACAAGGACCATAATAGTTTAGTGTCTTTGGAAACGTTGAATGCAATCTTCTAATCGTGGTGAAAGATCTTCAACATCTCCCAAAAACATCTTCCCCTTTTTTTCTTACCTAAGAACTTTCTTTATATCCCAGGGAAAAGAAAACATATTAAGGGTGAGCTCAAATGATCAGTAAGGGAAATTATGGAAAAAATAAAACAAACCATATACATTGGAACATAAAAACATTAACATAATGTTTAAACATCAAAATCTTGAGCAATGACATAAAACATGGCAGTACGTAAGGCATAGATCAAAATAGAACATCAATCATGATAAAATAGCTTGTAAATAAAACTTGTAATTAGGGAAAAACATTAATCACATGATATGATTTCCATAGTAGCCAAGGCATTGGTGCCAAGACCATCTTAGTGGACAAAGTCCCTTTCTAAATCGAGTTCACTCCTCATTCCAGTCCTGTATTACTGAACCGAATTAACTTTCCATTCCAGCCATGTTTATCTCATAAAATATAAATCTTTACCCAATGCATTGGAGGGAGATATAGGTCCCACCCATCTCAAAATGAGATCATTCTTACTTGTCCCAAAAAATAAACATAAATCATTCATAATAACCCAAAAAATAAAATGGGTTTCATAAACATCATCCCATCATCACACAATCCATATAAAAGAAATGGATATCATTTCATAATAATAAAATTGAAACCAATTAAATCATAGAGACATGATACTTGAAACATACACATATGAAATAATGTCATCTTAGATGAAAAATGGTTTTGATAAAACACTTGAAGTGAATTCTTGAGGAAAATATCCTTTCTTCTTCAAAATCATTTTCTTTTCACAAAATCTAATGCAATTTTAAAAGAAAAGGATTTTATTGAAAATAGTCATGAAATATTTTAGAGGAAGCTTCATGAAAATAAGGCTTTATATAACCGTAAAAATCCTTTCATTCTGTATAAGTTAACAAAACATTCTCCTCATACTTTTGTCGGAAAAGTCAAAAAGTACCTTGTAACGTAAAAAAAATGAAATATTCCTTACATACCATGTATTACAAGTCAAAATGGGTAAAAAGGAAATTAAACATACATAAAAACACTTTTAGAAAACATGGACATGGATGATAACAATAACCCCAGTAAATACATACGTATAAGCAATCTCGGATAAAAAATGAGATTTGCAAAATTACCCCTTACCTTAGGTCTGATATGCTCCATATGGATCTGAACCTACTGTATAATGATTTAAATAATGTTATTGACTTATTGAATAATCATATTCATTTTTATGATATCATATATGTTTCACTTATGACTTTATATTACCCGTTCTTTTGTAAATTCCATGTTAAAGCAACGTTTTGGGTAAAATCATTTCATTTATCGTATGTGTTTCGACTTGTCATTCTTGGTATTACTACTTATATCCGGATTTACATAATTCCAGAATGTAACAAATGATTTATATATAATATATATTTATCATATACATATATATTATAGATCGATAAAAGGAATGAAATACACTGTTCATGGAGACGGTAGGCCGTACGTACGCATGAACGCTATTTTCATTTCCTTATTGAATTGAATGAAACTAAATAGATGAAACACTTATATATATACATAAATCTAGTAGCATTATTATTTCATATATTTAATTATTATTCACTATATAAACTTTATGATCATTCATGTATGGTTAACATGGAGAATGAATCTCATCGTGTCGTGGAGACGGTAGTCCGTACGTATGCACGAGCGATGATATCGTTACCATAATTATGGAATAGAATTGGAGTGGATGGTATAATATATCAGAATCAGTATGATGTTATAATAAACATATATAGTTATTCTTTACACCATTATACCCATCCATGCAAGGTGTTGGTGGAAAAACAGATTACACCACGGCGTGGAGACGGTATTCCGTACGTACGCACACGCGGTGATTTTGTTTTCCGTAGGATGGATAAAAGGTGAAATAGGGTTGTTTCATATTTATAATAATATATAATTATATGAGGGATACTGATGTTATTACTTCATAATGAAACAATTAAATAAGAGGGAGTAGAAGAAGAATGGAACTTGAAGAAAACAGTAGAAGGTATTACCTCTTTCTCAAAGTGCCTCCTTTAAAATTTCTCTTAGGGCACTAGAGTTTGTTTTTTGAGAAGAACAGTAACTCTAGTAGGTTTCTAAGGAAGTGGGGAAGAGAAATGGGCAGGGGTTGGCCAATATTGAAGGCTCAAATTGGTGTGAGGAGGAGATAGAGGAGGTGCCCTTTTATAAGGGAGGAGAGGGGCACCATTGGAAATATAAGAAATATAAGTTTATATTAAATCCTAACCCCAATTAAAAACTTCCAAAATGACTCATATCCAAATATTAGATGATATAGGTTTGTAATCTCATCAACCAATAAAATTTAGACATGTTAGGAATTTATTTTAAACATTATCAACTTGATTTATCCTTATTTATCAATTTAATTTTATTTGTGGTAATAATATTCTAAATTTTAAAATATTATAAATAATTACATATGTGTTGTGAATTTTCCATAATATGACAATTTATGACATTTTTGGCCATATAAATTTTAATTTATAATTTCTAAATATTTTTGTGATTTTTAAACAATTTTATAATATGTTATTTTTATAAAATAGCAATAGTGACTATTTTGACACTATTCATTTATTTGAATTTAAATAAACTATATACAGAATATATGTTCGAAATAAAAGCTTTAATAGATTCATAAAATGTCATATTTATCTAGAAAATTAGTGGATCACATTAAATAGTTCATATAATATTTATGTTAATATTTTTAAAACCATTTATTTGATATTTCTCTTAATAAAATAATTTCAACATCACTATTATGTCACCTTTAATGATACTTATTTAATCCCTAAAAATTATAAATAAATTCATATGATGTATATAAGTTTATTACATTTCTGGAGACTATTTATATCCGAAGTTTCATGAAGTTTACCACAAAACTAAAATTATTATACTTATAATATTTAAGAAAGTGACATGTTGTCACTTTCTTTGGTTTTAATAATAATTAAATTATTTTCATAGAAAAAAGTCCATTAAATGAATATAATACGACCCTTAGGTGATATGGGTCGACTTTTAGTCATCCAATAGGATTTTTTCAGTTGTTAGCGTAATTTTATAATCTTATATTTACCCTTAATTACCTGATTTACCTTTAACTATGGTAAATAAAATTTACTGTAGTTACTATTCATAATGCCTAAAAAAATAAAAAGTAGCTTATTAACATAATTTGGACCCATTGATTCCAAATATGGAATCCATTTTTCCAAATTCAATATACAAAAGTTTCATAAATTAAATTAAAATTAATCACGTTGTCGATAGAAAATGGGTTTTTTGTTTAAAACATTACAAAAGATTGAATTGATTTAACCTACGAATTCAAGGTAAAATCAATGATAATGATCTAAATTATATTAAATGGTAAAAATATATTCTATCTGTACTTTAAAACCATTCAATATTATAATTTAACCATATAAATTATTACGATGAAAAAATTTGTTTTTAATTAAAATATAGCGTGTTTTTACTATTCATTAAAATATGAAAGTTATCAGAAAAATATCAAAACTTTATCCAATGGAAATTTTTTTACCCCGATTCAAAATAAGAAGTTTATTTTGTAATATTGAACTTATAAATATGTAAAAAACTATATTTAATGTGGGTGCGCCATCAAAAGGCGGCAAAACTGCATTTTTTGAAAAATACTTATTTCACCTGAAAAAATTATTTTGTTCACATAAAATGTTTTAGAAAATTTATAAGATAAATAATAATAATATAAAATTCAAAATGTAGTTAATACTATTCATAATGTCTAGTCCATAATAATATTATGAAAATATATCGTCGTTTAGTGAAACCTGATATTGCGTACAACACACACTATCGAGGAAGGTCGCGATTGCGTGTAATGCAACCCAAGTCAGGGTTACGTGTTGTGCAAGACTCCTCTATTGTTTCGTTATAACAGAATACAACCATTTTTCATTTATACATTGAATATATATATATATATATATACACTCAATGTTGCGTAGAATGACTATTATCAAATGAACTTGAAATTGTGTGTAACACAATCTAAGAATAGTGTTCTGTATACTACATACTAATACAGTGTTGTGTATAGCACAAGATAATCTTGTTGTAGCATAAAACACATGACATCATATAAATTAAATAGAATAATTATCATAAAATATCGGGTTGTTACATTCTTCCCCCCTTAAATTGAATTTCACCCTCGAAATTCGTCGGGGTTATACATGGTTTTGTACTTGAAAGTTTCATTAATTGAAACACACATCGTAAAATGAAATACCAAAACTTAACTTTAAAAACTAAAGTATGAAATGTAATGGTTACCCAAATTAACTAATCACAGGGTTTCCACATATGGGAACATAGGTGAAAATATGGATATGGAAGAAAATCCAACCATCATGTTCTGATGGAGAGTGGTAGAGGACATGGCTATGAAAAATCCAAAAATCACAAAGCCATATATTTTTGATGATCTAAGGTACCATATGATTCATCGGATATAAGGGCACTAGGACAACATTTTTGGTTTTCAAGATCATTTCCCTAAAGTTGATGAATTAAAAGAAATACTTACATGATTTTGGTACAATCTCACTGTTGTTCGTGAATTGAACAAATTCCACTTCATCTATTATATAAATGAAGTTGAATTTGTTATTCATGAAGCATTAGTAGGTAATGTGATATAATTATGGGTCATTCCATCTGTTTCAAACAAAAGGTTAGAAAAAGGTATAAGTCCATCTTATGGTGAGATTAATCGTATATAGTTCCAAAAATGGACTTATACTTTATTTATCGTACCGCTTAATAAAATAAAACTACTTTCCACTAACTAGGGACTTCCTGTAGGCCAGTGGTAGACGATAAAGGCCTTTCGCACTTCGGTTGTGGCTTCAATTTCCACAGCCTTGTCCGACGTGACGGGTTTTCGCCCGTCTTGCATGTTATCCCTTTTTCTAAAACTACATTATAATAACCTTCATGCTATAATATCGAAAAAATTTCTAGCCTTAAACAATACTATCTAATGTCTGAAATAACCCTTTCCAATCTTTAGACGTATCCAAAATACATCTTCCCAATCTCATAGTGTACAGAAAATGATTACTGGAAAGGTCGCATAACAAGAACATGAATAATACCATTTTATCATACGATATATCTTGTTGGTCACATTCCAAACATCTGAATACCTTAATCGTGTATTCTTTTGAAACATGAATTACCATAGAACCTTAGTGAAAACATGATTTCTATCAAAAGTTAACCTTTTCCACATACAAAAATCCCAAATAAAATATATATAATCAAATCATGATATCACTTTGTCCTTTTATCAACCATGAGCTCATGAATACTATAAAACATATTATTTTCTCCTTATCCCTTCATTATGTGCATATCATCTTCTTTCAAAAAATATCTGAATAACCTTTCATGGTTACAAGTACCATTCAACATATACTTTCAAATACTTTAGGAAAAACAATAGTGTAACAATCCTTAGATGATTCTTTAATCCATAGTACCATACATTATTCTTGATAAACATACAATCATTCCACTAACTTCTTAAACCACTAGCCGAGCTTCATCATTTATTTCATCTCATATTTCATTTGTAGTCTCTTCATCATCATCCACATAAATACTACCCATATGACCATGCTGATTCTCTTCATGAGATTTTCCCTTAGGGAATTGGTTTGCATAATTCCCATACATTCAACATTTAAAAAATATAATCATTATTGATGTCGTAGCAATACCATTATCCTTGTCCATGCTGTTAACTGAACCTTTTCCTTTGCACTTACTGGCTTTGTGTCCTTCTTTTCCACGCCCAAAGCATCTTCTAGTTCCTTTGAAACAATCTCCCTGATGCCTCTTCCCACATGATTTTCATGAGGGATATTTGAACTTTCTTTCCTCTATGATCATCATGAAACTCCATCTTTATCTTATTATCTATGTTGGGAAACTTACCAAAGTTGAGATTATTGATCATATTATGAGATTGCTGATTAGGCATAATAACGATGTTTGGACTTCCAAATCCCATTTAAGTTGGTTTCTCATGAAGAATATCATTCCATTGTCCATCATATCCTCCATTATCGTGAATCTTCCAGTTCCCAACCATTTTATAAAACCCAAAAAAATAGTGTGAATGGACAAAATCATAATCAAGGGGGATTACCTTCAATATCTAACATCTTAGGTTATATTATAAGATCATTACCATAATTCTAGGACTATAACCTATACTTATACTTAACCTTAGGGACATCCCTCGACATACCTTAGAAATATCTCTAGGGATATCACTAAAGTTTTGGGATCCTAGTTTCCAATGGTTGACTAAACCTTTACTCTGATACCAACTGTAGAGACCCGAAGCATGGCGTACATGGACAATACATTAATTTTGCGGAATACTTAATACATAACAAAAAAACAGACATACAACGACCATAATAGTTTAGTGTCTTTGGAAACTTGGAACGTAGTATTCTAATCACGGTGAAAGATCTTCAACATATACCAAAAAGATCTTCCCCTTTTTTTCTTACCTAAAACCTTTCTTTATATCCTGGGGAAAAGAAAACATAACAATGGTGAGCTCAAATGCTCAGCAAGGGCAAGCATGGAGAAAATAAAACAAACCATATACATTGGAACATAAAAAAATGAACATAATGTTTAAACATCAAAATCTTGAGCAATGACATAAAACATGGAAGTAAATAAGGCATAGATCAAAATAGAACATCAATAATGATAAAATAGCTTGTAAATAAAACTTTTAATTGTGGAAAAACATTAAGCACATGATATGATTTCCATAGTAGCCAAGGCATTTTTGCCAAGACCATCTTAGTGGACAAAGTCCCTTTCTGAATCGAGTTCACTCCTCGTTCCAGTCCTGTATTACTGAACCGAATTAACTTACCATTCCAGCCATCTCTATCTCATGAGATATAAATCTTTACCTAATGCATTGGAGGGAGATATAGGTCCCACCCATCTCATAATGAAATCATTCTTACTTGTGCCCCAAAATAAACATACATCATTCATAATAACCCAACGAATAAAATGGGTTTCATAAACATCATCTCATCATCACATAATCCATATAAAAGAAATGGATATCATTTCATAATAATAAAATTGAAACCAAGTAAATCATAGAGACATGATACTTGAAACATACACATATGAAATAATTCCATCTTAGATGAAAAATTGTTTTGATAAAACACTTGAAATGAATTCTTGAGGAAAATATCCTTTCTTCTTCAAAATAATTTTCTTTTCAGAAAATGTCATGCAATTTTAAAAGAAAAGGATTTTGTTTAAAATAGTCATGAAATATTTTGGAGGAATCTTCATGAAAATATGTCTTTATTAAACCGTAAAAATCCTTTAATTCCGTATAAGTTAAAAAAAACATTCTCCTCGTACTTTTTTCAGAAAAGTCGAAAAGAACCTCATAATGTAAACAAAAGAAAGATTTTTTACAGTCCATGTAGTAAAAGTAAAAATGTGTAAAAAGTACATTAAAAATAAATAAAAACACTTTTAGAAAACATGGACATGTATGATAGTAATAATCCCAGCAAATACTTACGTATAAGCAACCTCAGATAAAAAATGAGATTTGCAAAATTACCCCTTACCTTATGTCCGATATGCTTCGTATGGATCCGAATCTCCTGTATAATTATTTAAGTAATGTTATTGACTTATTAAATAATCATATTCATTGTTATTATATCATATATGTTTCACTTATGACTTTATATTACCCGTTCTTTTGTAAATTCCATGTTAAAGTAGTGTTTTGGGTAAAATCATTTTATTTATCGTATGTATTTCGACTTGTCATTCTTGATATTATTACTTATATCTTGATTTACATAATTCCAGAATGTAAAAAATGATTTATATATAATATATATTCATCATATACATATATATTATAGATCGATAAAAGGAATGAAATACATCGTTCATGGAGACGGTAGGCCGTACGTACGCATGAACGTTGTTTTCATTTCCTTATTGAATTGAATGAAACTAAATAGATGACATATATATATATATATATACATAAATCCAGTAGCATTATTATTTCATATATTTCATTATTATTCATTATATAAACTTTATGATCAATTATGTATGGTTAACATGGAGAATGAATCTTATCACATCGTGGAGACGGTAGTCCGTACGTACGCATGAGTGATGATATCGTTCCCATAATTAATGAATAGAATTGGAGTGGATGGTATAATATATCAGAATTAGTATGATGTTATAATAACCATATATAGTCATTATTTACACCATTATACCCATCCATGTAAGGTGTTGGTGGAAAAACAGATTACACCACGGCGTGGAGACGATATTCCGTACGTACGCACGCATGGTGATTTTGTTTTCCGTAGGATGGATAGAAGGTGAAATAGGGTTGTTTCATATTTATAATAACATATAAGTATATGAGGGATACTAATGATATTACTTCATAATTAAACAACTAAATAAGAGGGAGTAGAAGAAGAATGGAACTTGAAGAAAATGGTAGAAGGTATTACCTCTTTCTCGAAATGCCTCCTTTAAACTTTATCTTAGGGCACTAGAGTTGGTCTTTTGAGAATAACAGTACCTCTAGTAGGTTTCTAAGGAAGTGTGGAAGTGAAATTGGAAGGGTTTGGCCGAGCGTGAAGGAAAAAATTGGTGTGAGGAGGAGAGGGAGGAGGTGCCCTTTTATAAGGGAGGAGAGGGGCACGTTTGGAAATATAAGAAATATTAGTTTATATTAAATTCCAAATCCACATAAAAACTTCCAAAATGACTCATATACGAATATTAGATGAGATAGGGTTGTAATCACATCAATAAATAAAATTTAGACATGTTAGGAATTTATTTTAGACATTATCAACTTGATTTATCCCTATTTATCAATTTAATTTTATTTGTGGTAATAATATTCTAAATTTTAAATTATTATAAATAATTACATATGTGTTGTGAATTTTCCATAATTTGACACTTTATGACATTTTCTGCCATATAAATATTAATTTATAATTTTTAAATATTTTTGTGATTTTTAAACAATTTTATAATATGTTTTTTTATAAAATAGCAATAGTGTTTATTTTGACACTATTCATTTATTTGAATTTAAATAAAATAGATACAGAAGATATGTTCAAACTAAAAGCTTTAATAGATTCATAAAATTTAATGTGTATCTATAAAATTAGTGGAGCTCATTAAATAGTTCATATAATATTTATTTTAATATTCTTAAAACCATTTATTTGATATTTCTCTTAATAAAATAATTTCAACATCACTATTATATCACCTTTAATGATAATTATTTAATCCCTAAATTTTCTAAATATATTCATATGATGTAGATAATTTTATTAGATTTTTGGAGACTATTTATATCCGAAGTTTCATCAAGTTTATCACTAAAGTAAAATTATTATACTTATAAAATTTAAGAATCTGACTTGTTGTCACTTTCTTTGGTTTTAATAATAATTAAATTATTTTCATGGAACAAAGTCCATTAAATGAATCTAATCTGACCTTTAGGTTATATGGGTCGACTTTTAGTCATCCAATAGGATTTCGGCAGGTGTTAGTGTAATTTTATAATCTTATATTTACCCTTAATTACCAGATTTACCTTTAACTATGGTAAATAAAATTTACCATAGTTACTATTCATAATGCCCAAAAAAAAGTATCTTATGAACATAATTTGGAACCAATGATTCCAAATATGGAATCTATTTTTCCAAATTCAATACACAAATGTTTCATAAATTAAATTAAAATTAATCCCGTTGTCGAAAGAAAATGAGTTTTTTGTTTAAAACATTGCAAAAGATTGAATTGATTTAACCTTTGAATTCAAGGTAAAATCAATGCTAATGACATACATTATATTAAATGGTAAAAATATATTATATTTATACTTTAAAACCATTAAATATTATAATTTTACAATATAAATTATTATAATGAAAAAGTTGTTTTTAATTAAAATATAGCATGTTTTTACTATTCATTAAAATTTGAAAGTTATCAGAAAAATATCAAAACATTATACAATGTAAATATTTTATACTAATTCAATATAAGAAGTTTATATTGTAAAATTTAACTTATAAACATGTAAAAAACTAGATTTAATGTGGGTGCGCCATCAAAAGGCGGCAAAACTGCATTTTTTGAAAAATTCTTATTTCACCCGAGAAATTTATTTTGTTCACATAAAATGTTTTATAAAATTTATAAGATTAATAATAATGTTATAAAATTCAAAATTTAGTTAATAATATTAATAACGGCTAGTCCATAATAATATTATGACAATATATCGTCGTTTAGTGAAACCTGGTCTTGCGTACAACACACACTATCGAGGAAGGTCGCGATTGCGTGTAATGCAAGCCAAGTCAGGGTTGCGTGTTCTGAAATACTCCTCTGTTGTTTCGTTATAACAGAATCCAAGCATTTTTCATTTATACATTGAATATATATATATATATACACACTCAATGTTGCGTAGAATGACTATTATCAAACGAACTTGAAATTGTGTGTAACATAATCTAAGAATAGTGTTGCGTATACTGGAAGCTAATACGGTGTTGCGCATAGCACATGATAATCTTGTTGTAGCATAAAAAACATGACATAAAATAAATTAAAAATAATACTTATCATAAAATATCGGGTTGTTACAGATAGGCTCTCATGATCCATCATTCCTGGCCCATGGAGTAAGGCCATATGGGTGCTCTGGGGAGGACCATCAGAGCTACTGGTAGCGAAATTGCGGGGAGAAACTTAACAACTGCTACTGCAACTTCCATAATATGGATTTGGACTGACAGAGTCTTGAGCCTTCATTGATATATGTTTGGGGGCATCAAGAACCCTAACTTCTGGCGGAGGAGGATCTTGTATGTTCTCTTCTTTTTTTGTTTTCCTTTGGCACATTTCATTTTTGGGCACTCTCTTACGGGTTACCGAGGCCATATACTATTGGAAATGGACTTCATGTACAAGAACTTGTCTTGTTGGGTCCCATGATGTTGTCGGGATACGCCGACAGACATCTTGAATTTTGGCAGGGATATATGTCCGCCCTCGAGTGGCCACCACATTTTCCCAACATCACCCAGTTGGAACAAGTATTCGTTCCAGATCTAGTTATTCGTGTATCGCGGGATATTTCCGTCGACCCTACTAGACTAGAGTAGGTATGCATAACTACTCAAGAGTGACTAACACATTTTTCGAGTGAGTCATTCCATTTGAGGAAACTGGGTCGTGGGCATAGTTTCTCCCCTCTATCGCTGATGTAATGATATCTTTGAATATTTGGAGGATATAGCCTGGAATCAACGTTTGATTTCCATCATTTCTAGGATGTGCTGGGATATATCATTGGATTGAATGGGTATGAAGGTCCATTCCAATGTCGGTGCAGGAGTTTTTTCCTGCTCCAGTCCTCCATGAATTACCAGCAGATACTGGTGGATCTTTTATGTCGGGATAGAGGAACGACTCTTCTTCTAGTTGTCTTCTCTGGTTTCCAATGTATTTGACTGGTGTAATTTGTATTCATGAGTATGAATTTTCACCTACTCTCTTGCCGCTATATTTTCCTCATTGGATTTGTATGCATCCATTAGAATCTGAATCTTATCATATTTATTTCCACCATATTTGAAGGACAGAATTGATGCGCATTAGTAGGTATTTGTTCTTGTGTGTAGCTATTTTATTTCATATTTGGATGGAAGTCTTGAAATACATCAGAAGGTATTTGTGCCTATGTATTATTGAGTGCCTCCCTATTTGGTTTCCAAGATTCTTGTGCATCAACAAGTATTTGTGCCTATATGTAGCTATTTACGACCCTATTTGGATGGTAGGTTTGAAATTACTCAGCAAGTATTTGAGCCTACGTATAGCTAAGTGACACCTTATTTGGTTAACATGCTTGTTGTGAATTAGTTTTTATTTGTTCATGTGTGTAGATATTGTCTTCCCTATTTGGATAGAGGCTTGAAATGCATCAGTAGGTGTTTGTGCCTATGTATAGCTGAGTAACACCCTATTTGGTTGATGGACTTGTTGTGAATCAGTAGAAATCTACATCTTCCTTTCATTTGCTGCTCTATATGCATGGCAGGACTGATGTGAACTAGAAATAATGTGCATTTGATTGTATTGGGCCACCCTATTTTTGTGGTGGTCTTGGGTGGAGGGGTTAGCGTTGAATCTTATCCCATTGAGTGCCGCCACGTTAGTATGGCAGGGTGTTTCCTCAAGAACCAAAGTGATGGAATGTTCCGGATTATGTATTATCCATCCTTGACGGGCATCTAGAGCGGCCCGGGTCTCCTGGATTTTAGTAGGTGCCATCGACATAAGGTCCTCTTCAGCGGGAGGAGGCCTGGTCATCCGATGTTGACAAAAACACTCTCTGGAGAGGTCCCATTTGTAGGACCCCTATGAAGATGAGATGAATTTTTAAGCATCGACATCATCTACCTCCCTAAGATAAGGGAGGTACTAATTGTTACATTTCCGGGATAGGATCCTAAAATGGTTTAAGACAACCACTAGGGCTGCCTTGTGCTAGGGTGTCGGACACTATTGAGGAGGTGGATGATGAGACTTCGCAGACTGAACAGTATTTCTTGCAGCCTCCAATGTTGGGAGAGTACCATTTCAGTGGTACTCTCTGATCATCATGTTGGAAACCCAGCGTTGAAGACACTTGGTAGGCGAGGGGGTTATGCTCTTCATTGGGGCACTGGCCGCCTGTGGGATCACTAATTGTGCATCTACATTGATCATGGGGATGTAATTTGGATCGAAGGTTTCTATGTGAGAACCTGAAATATACAAATATGACATACATACCACAAAACCTAGTCAAAATATCATTCTTTTAAACATATGAATATTTGGTGATTCTACTTGGCCAATTTCCCTTTTTTACTTTTTCTTTGGGGAGAAGGGGCCTAAGTGGGGTAAGAATGACACCTTGGTTAAGGATTCAAATCGGGTTAACTATTTTTCTACCTAAAAGGTGGCGCATTTGGAAAGTAATGGGGTGAACAAAATGGGCCTACATGTTGAATCCTTTTGACTTTTATCATTGGGGTAAACCCGCCACCTTGTTTAAGGATTCACGTCGGGTTCAACATTTTCATTATACCTCTAAGGTGGTGCATTTAGCATGTACTGGGGTGAAAAATGGGCCAACGTGTTACATCCTTTCAGCTTTTATCATTGGGGATAACCCTACACCTTGGTTAAGGATTCATGTCGGGTTCACAATTTTTTTCCGACTCTTAGTTGTCGCATTTATCACGTACATGGGAAAACAAAATGAGCCGATGTGTCATATCCTTTTGTCTTTTATCATGGGGGTATACCCACCACCATGGTTAAGGATTCATGTTGGGTTCACCATTTTTGTTCCTCCTCTGAGGTGGCGCATTTAGGGTGGTGTGGAAATGGTTCGATGAGGATAATTACCAGTCCATTTTTTTTATGAAGAAGGGTTCTCATCAAATTCATCATTTATTTTATTTTGACCCGTTCAGTGTTTTTATCCTTTAAATAAGGTTTTATTATCCCCATGAGGACTGGGAATGTTATCCATTATGTATTGTGAAATAAACGTCATAGTCAAATGATCCCCAGAAGATTATTGAATAGGGTAATGTACTTGTGAAATCGGTCCTCCATGGATTTAATTTCCTCAGATGGTCACGAACAGATTTATTCATCAAGCCAAGAATACCCAATGGCCCTACTATTGATGATTCATGGACCTAATTTCCAAATACAGGCGCTCGTTGGATGATGATTTGGCCAATGACACTTAAGGACTCCATTGGTCAAGAGGATGGGAGGTCATGCTCACCACACCCTTATGGGAGAGGATTGAAGCCTGTTTCGGGACTCAATTATTTATTTAATTCTTGTTCATATGTTCATGAATCCTTGGTTTATTCTGGAATAGTGTGTCCATGAGCTACCCTTAATTTTCCAGATCATCGTAGGAATGCATATTTTTGATGTTATGGAGGTGGTACTGACATGAGCCATATTATGAGGTGCTCTGGAGTTTATCTTCATATAGGTGGGGACATAAGGTGACTTGAGGTTGGGATCAGACACATAATATGGGTTTCTTATGTATCCTTGAGAGAGGAATCAGAACCCACATAGTTCGGAATTTCTAGGGCTTACGCATGGGAGTATCCCATTTGAGAGGACATTATCTAGTGGACCCTTTTGGATGGGCACCCTTTTGTGATCGAGCCTTCTAGTAGGCATCCTACGTATCCTAATTTAGTCAAGAATTAGAGTTATCTTAGTTTATATGTGTGTGTGGATTACTCATGGAAAATTCCCATTTAGAGGGGTCATGATTGGGTGGACCCTTTGGACGGGAACCCTTTTTATCTCGGGCCTTTTGGTAGGCATCCTACATATCCTGATTTGGTCAGGAAATAGAGTTCTCGTTGTTCAGATGCACATGGATGTTTTAATCACCACATTCCCCTGAACCCATGTGAGTAATGCTTGGTGTAAGAAACCATATGATGTGAAAGGTTCAACAATGCACATGCCTCCTCCCCTGTTGGTGGAGGAGGGAGGGCCCACAACCAAAGAGGCCGGGGTGACCGTGGGTGAGGGATTAGAGCAATGAACCATTCCATGTGAGATGGAATTAAAGGTCATGTGGCCCAGCCCTAGAATATCCGTAAATTACCTCAGTGGGAGGCCCTCATAGCATGGTAGGGGAAGGGGAGGAGGTTTTTCCTTGTCAAAAATATGGGAGCGAACATATCCCCTTCGACTGATCACTCATCCTCATTGAATGGAAAACGGAAGTGATCACCGTTAGTCCTGAGAATAGAGAGGTTCAATTCAGTATCCTAGGTCTGGACTCTAGGTTACCATGGGAATGTAGACCCACAAGAATTCCCAAAGCATGCACTGTTGTGGGGAGAGACTTCATGACTCTGCTTACCATGGGTATGTAGACTCAAAGGGGTGTGCTAGTGTGCCCGATGGTCTGATTGTATGGGTCCAGTGGCTTTGAAGGAGGCTTTTCCCTGATGTTAGGGGACTATTAAGTGTAGGGACTATGGAGGAATGAATGGTAATGGAGGAGTGAGGTTGAAACTGGAGGAAAAAATACCTGAAAATACCCCATTCTGCATACTGATTTCTTGGGCAGAGCGGGGGAGGCTCTGCATACCATAGTGGTATGCAGGAAGAGGGTCTACCGGTGTAAGATGTGGTATGTGAGCAAGGTTATAGTCCACCGAGTACCGTAGTGGTACATATCCTATCATACCACTTTGGGTTCCATTCACGTACTGATTCTGTACGCGGCACTGGGTTCAGTCTGCATAGTGGTGCACTACGTGGAGAACCACATTGAAGGAGGGTCTGGGAGGATATAATTTGCGGGGAGTTCATCTGCAAGAAGTCTATAGTTCGAGGTTCACCAATTAGGTTTTTAGTTATCCTTTTATTATTTAATTCCACTATTTTATGGTTTGTGGCTGGCTGTACCTATGGAGGGTGCAGTTCATGATTCTGGCTTCACCGATAAATTGAGACTAAAGCCGAAATCTTTCTCTTTCGTCGTCACTCTCTTGACGTCCTCATCCATCATCCATCCTCTTTCTATCTCTTCATACCTGTACCATGCTCCTTTTATAAGGAATCAAGGGAATTGTATCTATCAATCACGCGTCACCATTTGCGGAGGCCCACGAGGAGATACACTGATCTGCAGAAGACTCAGTCAACCGGGGTTTTGCAGAGACTTTGGTTCACAATATGGGTTCACGAACCTGGTTGGATCTCTTTCTCTGAGAACTGATGAGTTCATGGAAAGGTACATGGATGGGATTCCCATGTATGATCCCTTTGGCGATGTGGTTCATGGTCTTCCTTTTTTGTTGTCCATCGCTCCACCGACTAGCAGTTGCAAATCTCTTCACTTACCTAGAGGTTCGTGATCTATCTAGTCCATGTACATTTCCCAGTTATGATACGCGGGCCACTTGACAGTCCTTTAAAAACGTGAATTCCTTCACGTTTCTTATAAAAATTGCAACTCAATTTGAGTCCATTCACCTTTCTAGACTTTTAGGAGTACTTAATTCCTCCTGCAAAGAGACTATGGGGGTATTCTATTCCATTGGAGGAATTTTTAGAACCCTACCTACACACAAAAACACAATTATCTGCTTGACCCAAACTCTTTATCATTTTCCTATTCTTCACCTTTGGATTATTTGAGGTTTGATTCATGTTTTGAGGGTAGTGTGGGTTTTAAAAAGTGTAAATTTTGTGCTTTAATTGATGAGTGTGTTCATTCTGAGGTACCCATAACCATCGATGATTCTTCAAATCTCATTTCAATAGATTCTCTATCTTTAGAGAATAAACATGAGCAGATAGACAGTTTAATGAGATTAACTCCCCCTAAACCCCTCCCTCAATCCAAAAAACCCCAGTGTTAGATTTAAAACCACTTCCATCAAATTTAAAATATGCATATATTGAGGGTATTGACCAATTTTATGACATTATTTCCAATAACCTCTCTCAACAGTTGGAATCTAAACTGTTTGATCTTTTGAGAGAGTGTAAAAAGGCAATAGGATGGATATTGGATGATATTCCTAGGATTATCCCATATAGTTGAATTCCCCATATAATTTTGGATGATGAGGATAAGCCTGTAAGGAAAGATCAACGCTGGTTAAATCCCACTCTCCTTGAAGTCGTAAAATTGAAAGTTAGTAAATTACTTGATGCAGGGATCATTTAACCTATATATAATAGTAAATGGGTTAGCCTAGTTAAAATTGTGCCTAAAACAACTAGAATAACAGTAGTGTATAACGAAAAGAATGAATTGGTTCCAACGTGTGTGAAAAATAGTTGGAGAGTCTGTATTGACTAATGTCGAATGAATCAATCCATGATAAAGGACTACATTCCTCTACCTTTGATTCACTAGATGTTAGAAAGATTTTCTAGTAACTCCCATTTTTGTTTCTTTGATGGCTATTGGGGTGATTTTCAAATCCATATAACCCCTGAGTATTATGAAAATACAACATTTATCTACCCATTTGGCACATTTTCATACATGAGGATGATTTTTGGTCTATGTTATGCTCTTGGTACCTTTTAGCGATGTATGTTGAGTATTTTTTATGAGTACCTAGAGAATCGCATGGTAGTTTTTATGGAATATTTCATAATTTATGGAACTTCCTTTGCTGTCTGTTTGGCTCACCTAGGTTCTTTCCTCTATCGTTTCATAGAAAAAGATCTTCTATAAAATTATGATGAATGTCATTTCATGGTTGAACAAGGGATAGTTATTAGACATGTTATTTCAAAAGTGGTTATTGAAGTGGACAGATAAAAAATTAAATTAATTTCAACCCTTCCTTATACAAAATGTGTTCGTGAGGTGAGATCTTTTTTGGGTCATGCTAGTTTGTAATGCTGATTCATTAAAAAATTTATTAAGATCACACTTCCCTTGTCCCAGTTATTAAAAAAGGATTATGATTTTTTTTACGATAAAAATTATGAGTATTCTTTCAATTAACTAAAATGGAGTCTCACATCACCTCCCCTCATCCAACCACCAGGATTGATGACTCTCGAGTGGTTGTTTTTATTGTGAGGTCCTAAATTTTTAGTAGGTTTGGTTTATCGAGATTCATCATTAGTGATAAGGGTTCACATTTTTACAATCACAACATGAAAATTTTGCTTCATAAGTATGGGGTTGTTCATAATGTTTCTACAACATATCACCCCAAAATAACGAACAAGTAGAAATATCAAATCGGGAAGTTAAGTGAATCTTGAAAAAATATGGTACAACCCAATAGGAAAGGTTGGAGTTTTCACTTGGATGATGCACTTTGGGCATACCATACAACTTTTAAAACCCTAATCAGAAACTCATTATACATGATTATGTTTGGAAAGGATTATCACCTCTTGGTGGAGGTAGAAAACCACGTATATTGGGCTGTTAAACAATGTAATATGAATCTTTCTGATTCAGGTGAGCATAGGATGATGTAGATTCAAGAGTTGGAATAAATTTAAGGTGGTGCTAATGAGAACTATCAGATCTATAAAGAGAAGGAAAAAGATATCCATGATAGCATGATTCGTCAGTGGAAGTTTGATATTAGTGAAAAGGCTATCATGTATAATTCAAGGATAAATCTCCACCTATGTAAGCTTCATCCCCAATGGCTCGGCCCATATACCGTTACTAACATTTACACTTTTGGTGTTATACAGGTATTACATGAGAAGAGTGGACATAGGATTTCTTTCAATGGGAAGAGGCTCAAACACTTCTATGAGGATTTTCCAAAGCATCTCATAGAGGAAATAAAATTGATAGACACCACATATGACACCACATAGCAGGATGTCTCTTATCCCTACCTTCATTTACTTATCGATTTATTTAAAATACATTCATCGTGGACAATGTATCTTTTAGGTGTGGAGGAGGGTGAAATATCATAGTTAGGATTAAAAAAACAATAAAAAAACAATAATAAACAATAAATAAGTAAAAAAAAAATGTGTTTTCATTTTTGATTTCCTTTTCCCTTATTTTTTTTAGATAAAAATTGATCTTAAAAATAATATCCAAAATCATTTCCCATGATTGAGTTGATTTTGTGGAAAATTCCACTGTTTTTCGAAAAATGTTTTTTAAATGAATGTTAAAATGGAGCCTTTTTCTAGAAGTTGTTTTTTCAAATCATTATTAGGTGTTTAATGGATTTTTGAATCCCATGCCTCAATAGAACTGGCCAATATTTTAATCCCTTACCTGAGAGACATTATAAGCCCTTTATTTCATATTCTTCCTTTTAATCACATTCTTGAGAGTTTCAGGTCAAATAGAGAAACTAGAACTTGCATTGATTTTGTTTGAAGCCAGAATATTTAAGTATGTTACATTCTTGATATAGGCAATCGTTCATTGCAAATTCCATTGTACAATTATCCTCTATTTTTTTCCACCATTACATTTTATCCTTCTTATGACTTAGAGACCATGAAATGTCTATTAGGTGGCCACATTACAAGATAACATATCCCTACCAACCCCTCTCTTTTGTACATTATTGTTTTATTTTCATCAAGTGTGGGAGAGAGGGTGTTTCCATGGGAATTACAGGAAGAGAATAGTTCTTATGGGTCGATATAAATGGTGCCTACATTTTCATTATGCAGTGACTTTATAAGACATATTTCATCATTTTATTATACATGTTTCCCTCTTTATCTCCAAAAAAACTAAAAAAATATAGAACAAAAGAATAAAATAGAGAAAAGAGGATGTTTACTCATTATTATTCATCACATGGTTGTGACCCACACAAATGGACAATGGAAATAGTGAGTGGGAGGCAATACAATTTGTGACAGATTGAGTGTGTACATTCATTGTGAAAACTTGATGAATTTTTACATGTTTTTTACATAAGATATTAATGAAACCTCTTCAGGATCAGATTTTTAATCATTAAATCCTACCAACCCTTGAACCTCAAAAAAACCTCTTAGATGTCCTCATGAGTATCATACTAGTTTCTACAGTTAGAGAACTTAGAATCTTGGAAAGCATATGGTAAGATTGAATGAACTCAGATATAAGAGCATAACTCCAATTTTATTTGTTCCCTGAGTGAAGAGATAAAATTTCCAAGTGAGGTAGGTTGTGACATGTTTCATGGGTGAAAAAATGAATTTGAACAAATTTGAACGTGAGAGAAGAAAAATGATATCAAAATTGATTCCATAAACAAGACATGATGAATTAAATTTCAAAAGAATCATGGATGTTTTCACACCTTGGATTTATGAATGGGACAAGATTAGGATATTATACATTGCCTAGGAGTGAAAATGTTTAGGTGTGGGGTTGTGATCATACCACGATTCGCTATTTTATTTCACCATTATAACAATATATTAAACTGGTTTTGGATTGAAAATTACAAGTATAACAACAAATTTTACTTCATGTTTGATTCAATTATTTTTGTTTAACACTGTTAAAAAGGAAAATTTTACATGTTTTTATAATTAAATTGTAGGTGGTGATGATTTTGAGGGCCCATGATGAAGTCTAAGAAAAATGGGCCAATCTGCAGAGGATCCGAGCACACTAATGGACTAAAATGAATTTTTCTTATAAACCGTGCATCCAAATGGGCGGAAACGTTATGGTGCGGTCTGTAATTTAAGGATATGCATTTCAAAGGAAATAACAAAATCCTAAAGCATCCATTAAGAGGTCCATACGAACTGATCTATCCAATAAAACGAATCTACATTGGGTCAAAACCTTGCCTCTGTATTTTGGAAATATCTATTATTATATACTAAATCTGGATGCCAAATTTGACATGGTGGTAGAAAAGGTGTCAGAAACAATGCTATAGTAATTTGCAAAGTGATTTTAGACTTTTTGACCATCCAAAACTATGGACCAAGCAGATTCTTCAAATCAAGGTTCCTCAAACAACTTCCCACTTTGCCTATAAATTGGCACCTTGGGAACCCCATTTTGGAGTTAGACCAGGAGGGAAAGTGCTGCCATTTTGGAGTCCCAAATGTGTATTTTAATTATCCCTTGAATGTATGGTGGATATGGGAAGTGCTAATTCAACATCTTTTTCTTCCTCCCATGCCATGATTTTCTAAACCCCTTTTTATCACCCGAGGAGGAATGTGATGTAGTCCCGATCATCATGATTTTATTATTCAGAATTATCATTTTAATTCTAGATTGTATGTTGTTTTTATTCATCCTATATTTTTATTTAATTTGGTTATAAACTTTTATGTTATACTCAAACTCAAATGATCTTGTTTGGGGGTACCCTTTCATGTGATGTTTGACACACCATTCATCCCTTTTTCCTCCCTCATTCAATTGTAGTGTTTGTGCAATTCATATTGGTCAATTGAACTCACATAAGAATTTTCATGTCTAGTTAAATTTTTTTCATGGTATCTCAATGAAATAAAATACAAACCTAGACAACACATCAGGTTCTTCACGTGTTTCCTTGGTGAGTTTCGGTCATGAAGTAAAACACATATCACCTAATCAACGACAATGTTTGGTGAACCATTGTGCATTTTTGACTAAACCATAGGAGGTATCCTAGAATAAACTCAGTAACATGGTAATAATAGTTTTTACAAACCATGGATTAAAATATCTATACCCTTTATTTTGAAGTGATTAAGGATGAACATCACGAGACTTTCCTAGGTTGATCACGTTTAAATAATCATGTTCATCTCTACTATGTTTTATCAATTTTGTTTTCTATTGTCATATTTAATCATCAAACCCCTTGTTTTCAAAAATCTCATTCCCATTCTATTTTCGTAATCAAAACCCTATTTTTTTTAAATTAATGATCTAAGGATCTATCAAGAGATGACCTATGGTTTCTTCTATACAGTAGAATTTCTAGTAAAAATTAAACAACTAATTTGACGTGCTCGACAATGCGATAAAATTTTGGAACTGTTTCTAGGGATCCAATATCATTTTTTCTTATTTATTTCCTTTTATTTATTTTTATTCTTAATCAGTACTCCTTTCAATATCCCACCCCTATTTGATTGTTTGTGTTTTGGTATTTTTTTTATTTTTGTTTATTTTTGTGTTCCCTCTCTAATCTATCTCTCTCTCTAATTTTTCTGTAAAAAATTCTATTTTTTTCCTCTATTCATTTATTTAGAATTTTTTTCATTCATATTCCATAAAAAAACAAAAAAAAAAACCAAAAAAACCCTCCAAAAAAACAACAAAAAATAATAAATCAATCAAACTGGACATCATTGTTTCATGATAAGATCTGGTAAAGAAACACTACTTTAATTTGACCATGAAATTGAAAAATCACTTAACTCACAAATCAAGGAATCAAGAGAAGTTCAATAAAGTAAAACTAAATAACCCTTTGTGAAACCTAAAGTGTTCATAAACCAATCAATAATTGAACCCAATCTATCCTAAGAAAACATGGTTGTTAATAATAGAACCTTAAATGAACTGACCCCCTGATGCGAAGTATCAACCTGTGTACATCCAATATCCTGAGAAAGCCACCAACTTTGATCTCAGATCAGGACTCATCCACAAACATCCCAAATTCCATGGTCTTCCTTGTGAGGACCATCACAAACATCTCAAAGAGTTTCACATAGTGTGCTTAACCATGAAACCCCAAAATGTGTTTGAGGACCTAATTAAGTTTAGGGCCTTCCCTTTCTCCCTTGACGGTGTATCCAAAGACTAGATATACTATCTGCCTACCATAATTGGGAGTTGGAATGACTATAAATGACTTTTTTTGAATATTTATTCCCTACCTCCCGAACTGCATCAATTAGAAGAGTAATCTGTGGAATTAGGCAATCAAAAGGAGAGTCCCTTCATGAATATTGGGAGAGATTCAAAAGACTTCGCTCAAGTTTACCCCACCACCAAATTAGTGAAAAATTTATAATATAATACTTCTATGAGGGAATTGTCCCAATGGATCGTGGAATGATAGATGCTGCTGGTGGTGGTGCCCTTGTTGATAAAACACTTTCTGCTACTCATGACATAATAGCAAACATGGATAAAAATGAACTAGAATTTCGTACTGGAGCAATTTCACCAACCTAAGGAGTTCATGAGATAAGTAATTACGGAATATAATAAAAGGTAATTAATAAACTTGATGAGATACATACCCTTATTAGGAAATTAGGTCAAGAACTTGGTAACTCACACTCTACTTCTATTCCATTACATTGTTGTATTTGTTCCGATAACAGTCATTTTTCTTACCAATGCTCACAAAATCAAGATTCATCTAAGTATTGTGTAGCATTATTCCTAGGGTGTCCTTTTTAGCAAGCACCACACTTCATGCAAGAACCATTTAGTCCGAATCCAAACCCCGAGTGTAAAAGCACAAACATAATACCAACAAGCAGGCAACCCATGCTACCCCAAGACAAATTGGTATCAAAAAGGCAAAGGTATGAAATCTTCTAATCTGTCAAATTCTTAGAATAATCCTCCTCCTCCACCCAAATGTGAACCAAGCCTCAAGGACATGGTGAAATAAATTACATCCCAAAACCTCCAGTTCCAATAGACCACACAATCATCTATTCCAGACCTAAGAACTCAAGTGGGACAATTGGAAAACACTATTGGTGAGACCAAGATGAAAGGTTCTGGAAAAATACCATCCCAAAACATTGGTAATCCAATGTAAAAAAGGTAATATAAGTGAAATTACACTTCTTAGTGGTAAATAAGTTTCTCCTTCGACCGATTCTACACAACATGTAAGTCCCCCTCTTGAAAACACCCTCCCCCACAATGGTAAAACTATTATCATTGAGGATTACCATGAAAAATACATTCCTCTTCCTTTCCCCCAAATAATCTTCAAACCTAAGAAGAATTTTTATGATTACAATGATAAAGAAATAATGGATTCATTTACAAATTTGAAAGTTAACATTCCTTTACTGGATGCAGTTAAACAAATCCTTGGATTTTCCAAATCTCTTAAAGAGATTTTCACCCATAGAAGAAGACAAAAGGGGAATGGGAGAGTCAACTTGGGATGGAATGTATCAACCTTGATTCAACCTGTAATGCCAACAAAGTGAAAGGATTCAGAAAATTTCATGATACATTTAACCATAGGGGAGACATTATTTTCAGATGATTTTCTAGATTTAGGTTGTTCAATTAATGCAATTCCTTACACTGTGTACACTTCTCTATAGGATAGAGAACTTTAGCCGACTAGAGTCATAGTGAAACGTGCCAACTGGAGCACAACATACCCATCATGAGTGGCTGAGGACATCCTTGTTTAAGTGAAAAATCTCATTTCATTGTTAACTTCTATATTCTTGAGATGGAGGATACCTGAACCTAAGGACATGCCCCTATCATACATGGGAGTCCATTCCTCAAAATATAAAATATGATTATTAGTGTTCACAATGGTATACTATCCATGGAGTTTAGTGGAGAAAAGGTAATTTTTAATATCCTTGAGGCTATGAAACACCTCGTTGAAGAGAACCTTAATCTTCATGTCTATTCAATGGAAGTGATCTCAAATGATACACACACACAATTATATTCTAGACCCATACTATTATTCATTTTCTTATTCATCACCATTGGATGATTTGAGATTTGATTCATTTTTTGAGTGTTGTGTGGTTCATAAAAAGTGTAAATTTTGTGCTTTAATTGATGATTCTGTTCATTCTGAGGTACCCATGATAGTCGATGATTCTGAAAATCTCATTTCAATATATTCTCTATGTTTAGAGAATAAACAAGGGAAGATAGTTAGTTTAATGGACCTCACTACCCCTAAATCCCTTCCCTCAATCCTAAATCCCTCAATGTTTGTATTAAAACCACTTCCATATAATTTAAAATATGCCTATCTTGAGGGTATTAACCAATTTCTCGTCATTACTACCAATAACCTCTCTCAACAGAAGGAATCAAAACCACTTGATATTTTAAGAGAGTGTAAAAAGGAAATAGGATGGAAATTGGTTGATATTCCTGAGATTATCCCATATATTTTTATACACCATAAAATTTTGGATGATGAGGCAAAGCTTGTAAGGCAGGCTTAACGCCAATTAAGTCCCACTCTCCTTGAAGTGCTAAAATTGGAAGTCAATAAATTACATGTTGGTGGGATCATTTTTCCTATATCTGATAGTAAATGGGTTAGACCACTTCAAATTGTTCCTAAAAACTGGAATAATAGTTGTGTTTAATGAATGGAAAGAATTGGTTCCAACACATGTGCAAAACAGTTGGCGAGTCTGTATTGACTACCGTCAACTGAATCAATCCATGATAAAGGACCACTTTCCTATAACTCTCATGTTAGAACAATTGGATTTTAATTCCCATTATTGTTTCCTTGATAGGTATATGGGATATTTTCAAATCCATATAGCCTCTGAGGATCAAGAAATGACATCATGTTTCTATCCATTTGGATAATTTTCATACAGAAGGATGCCTTTTAGTCTATATAATGCTCCCAGTACTTTTCCATGATGTTTGTTGAGTATTTTTTTGAGTACCTAGTGAATTACCTGGAAGTTTTTATGGATGATTTCACAGTTTATGTAACTTCATTTGATGACTGTTTGGCTCACCTAGATTATATCCTCCATCATTTCATAGAAAAAGTTATTGTATTAAATTACGAGAAATTCCATTTCATGGTTGAATGAGGGATATTTCATTGATATGTTATTTCAAAAGAGGGAATTCAATTGGATAAAAAAATTAATTAATTTCAACCCTTCCATAAAAAAAATGTGTTTGTGAGGTGAAATCTTTCTTGGGTCATGCCGGTTTTTATCGATGATTCTTTAAAGACATCAGTAAGATCACACTTCTCTTGTATCAGTTTTCACAAAAGGATTCTGATTTTGGGTTTGATAAAAATTTTGAGGATGCTTTAAATTCACTAAAAAGGATTCTCACATCACATCCCATTATCCAATGACCATGATCGATGACTCTCGAGTGTTTTTTGGTTTTGTGAGGTCCCAAATTTTCAGTTGGTTTGGTTTTCAAAGATTCATCATTAATGATCAGGGTTCATGTATTTTCCATTATAGCATGAAAAAATATCTTTGTAAGTATGGGGTTTTTCATAAAGTCTCTACAGTATATCACCCCTAAACTAACAGAAAAGCAAAAATGTCAAATCCTGAAGTTAATCAAATCATGGAAAAAATGGTACAACCCAATAGGAAAGAATTGAGTTTGCGCTAATATGATGCACTTTGGACATAACATACAGCTTTTGAAACCCCAGTCGGAATGTGACCATAAAGTATTGTGTTTGGAAAGTATTTTCACCATCCGGTGGAGTTAGAACACCATGTATATTGGGTTGTTAAACAATGTAATATAAATCATTCAGATTCAAGTGAGAATAGAAAGATGCAGATCCAAGAGTTGGAAGAAATTTAACCGGATGCATATGATAACTCTCAAATATATAAAGAGAAACAAAGGCTATCAATGATAACATGATTCATCAATGGATGTTTTATATTGGTGAAAAGGTTCTCATGTATAATTCCAGGCTAAATCTCTACCTAAGTAATCCTTGTTCTTAATGGCTTATATATCATTAATGATGTTTACCCTTTTGGTGCTATACAGGTTTTCCATGATAAGAGTGGACAGAGGATTACTATCAATATGAAGAGGCTCAAAAACTTCTTTGAAGATTTTCTAAAGCATCGCGTGGTGGAAATCCAACTGATAGATTCCATGTATGACACCACTTAGCAGGCTATCCCTTCTCTCTACATTAATTTAATTTTTTATTTATTTAAAATACTTTCATTGAGGACTGAGTAACTTTTTGGGGTGGGGGAGGGTGAAATATCATAGTCAGTATGAAACAAAATAAAAAAAGAATAAAAATACTAAGAAAAATGTGTTTTAATTTTTGATTTCTTTTTCCTTTATTTTGTGTTTTTATATAAAAATCGATCTTAAAAATAATATCCAAAATAATATTTCACACCTGAGTTGATTGGGTGGAAAAATAATTTTTTTTCTTCAGAAACATGTTTTTCAAATGAATATTGATATATAATCTTTTTCTAGAATTTTTATTTTCACATCATTCTTAGGTGTTTAGTGGATTTTTGGATCCCAAGCCTCATTAGCACTAACCAAAATTTTAATCCCTTACCCGAGAGACATTCTAAGCCCATTATTGTATATTCTTCCTTTTAATGAATTTTTTGAGAGTCTCAGGTCATGTAAAGAAACTTGGACTTGGCTTGGTTCTATTTCAAGCCATAAGATTCTAGTATGCTATATTCATGACAGAGGAAATCGTTCATTGAAAATCCATTGGTACAATTATCCTCTATTTTCGGCCACATTTAGAGTTTATCATTATTAAAACATAGAGTCCATGAAATACCTATTAGGTAGCAACATTACAAGATAATTTATCCTTATCTACCAGTATTATGTGTATATCTTGTTTTATTTTCAGAAAGTGTGGGGGAGAGGGCGTTTCCATGGGAATCCAAGGAAGAGAATCATTTTTATAGGTTGATATAATGGGTGCCTACATTTTTCTTATGCAATGGGTTCATAATCCATATTTAATCATTTTATTATACATGTTTCTTTATTTATCTTAAAAAAACTCAAAAAATATAGTTCTGTGCATCTGAAAAAAACATTGAATAAAATAATACAATGGAAAAAAGAGTACATTTACTCATCATTATTCATTGCCTAGTTGTGACCCACATAAATGGATAATGGGGATAGTGAGTGGGGGTTAATAAACTTTTTGAAGGATTGAGTGTGTACATTCATTGTGAACATTTGTTTAATTTTTAAATGTTTTCTAAATAAGATATTAAACACTCCTCTTCAGCCTCAGATTTTTAAACATAAAATCCTACCAACCCGTGAACCTCAGAACAACCTGTTCGAAGTCCTACTGAGTAGCATACTAGTTTCTACCAATAAAGAACATAGAATCTTGGAAATCATATAGTAATATTGCATTAATGATGAGAAAAGAGCATAAATCCAATTTCATATGTTCCTTGAGTAAAGAGAGAAAATTTTTAGGTGAGGTAGGTTGTGACATGTTTCATGGGTGAACAAATGTTGTTGAAGAAATTTGAATATGAGAGAAGAAACTTGATATGAAAATTGATTCTATAAATGAGACATGATGGATTTCATTTCAAAATAATCTTGGATGTTTTCAAAACTTTTATTTAGGAATGGGAAATGATTAGGATATTATACTTTTCCCAATAGTGTAAATGTTTAGGTGTGGGGGTGTGATCGTACCACGATTCATTGTTTTACTTCACCCTTATACCAATTTATTAAACTTGTTTTGTATTGAAAATTAAAAGTATAATAACAAATTTCACTTCAATTTTGATTCAATTATTTTGTTTCTAACACTGTTAAAAAGGGATTTTTTACTTGTTTTGATAATTACATTGTATGTGGAGGTGATTTTGAGGGCCCATGATGAAGTCTAAGAAAAATGGGCCAATCTGCATAGGAACCAAACACACTAGTAAACAAAAATGAATGATTCTACTAAACAGTGAATCCAAATGGGTTGAAACATTGTGAAATAGTCTAAATTATAATGAGCTACGTTTCATCTGAAGGACTCAAAGCCCAATTCTACCATTAAGAGACCCAAATGAACTGATTTTTACAATAAAATGAATCTACATGGGGTCAAAACATTACCTATACATTTTTGAAATTTCATCTATTATATAAAACATATGGCCACCAAATTTTACATGGAGGTATAAAAGGTGTTTGTTAATAACTATTTAGTTTTGTCCAAAGTGATTTAAGACTTTATGACTGTCCAAAAAAATGTTCCAATAGGATTTTAGAAATCAGGGTGCCCCAAACTACTTCCCACTTTTCCTATAAATTGTCACCTTAGGCACCCCATTTTTGAGTTTGACTAGGAGGCAAGGTTCTAACATTTTGGATTCCCAAAGGTGTCTTCCCATCATCATTATAAGTTCTAGAGGCTATGGGAAGTTCTACTTCAACATCTTCTTCTTCCTTCCCTCTTATGGATTTCTAAACCCCTTTGTGATCACCCAGGGAGGAACATGATGTAATCTCAAGCTTCATAATTTTATTATTTTGAATGATATTTTAAATTAAAGGTTGTATATTTTTTTTCTTAATCCTATATTTTTATTTAATTGAGTTATATACTGGTATGTTATACTCAAACTCAAATGATCATGTTTGGGGGTACCCTTTAATGTGATGTTTCTCACACCATCCTTCCCTTCCCCCCTTCATTCAATTGTAGTGTTTGTGCAGTTCATATTGGTCAATTGAACTCACATAAGCACTATCAAGGGGATATAAATTTATTTCATGGTATCATAAAGAAATAACATACAAACTTGGATACCACATCAAGTTCTTCACGTGTTGCCTTGGTGAGTTTCAGTTATGAAGTCGAACACAAATCAACCAATCATCGGCGGTGTCCTGTGAATCATTGTGTATTTCTGATTGAACCCTAGGAGATATCCTAAAATAAACATAGTAAAATTATTGTAATAGTTGTTACAAACTAGGGATTAAAATATATATACCCTTTCTCTTGATGCGATGAAGGATGAACGTCACAAGACATCCCTAGGTTATCACGTTTAATTAATCTTGTTCATTTCTACTTTGTTTTATTGCTTTCGTTCTCTATTGTCATCTTTAATCATAAACCCCACGATTTCAAAAATCCAATTCCCCTTGTATTTTCATAATTAGAACCCTATTTTTTAAAATTAATGATCTAAGGCTTCATTGAGAGATGACCTAGGGTGACTGCTACATTGCAGAAATTATAGTAAAAATCAAACTCATTTGACACGCTCGACAATGCAATCAGGTATGTGGTGTGGTATGGTATTATTTCCTTATTAATTTATGGTTTGTAGAATCCACAACATGTATCTCCCCCTCTTTGACAGTTCGCCAGCATGCCTTGGAGCACTCTAGTTCAGGACTAAGAGTGTTGGGTTCTACCTAGACATGTTATCGCCCATTTTCATGCTTCATGTTCCTCTTTATTTAGGACTTCACCATCTTTCACATCCGAAGGGACTCCCTAATGGCATGGATACTAGGACCCAGGGCTCTCCTCTTATCTAATGCCAACCTTCCTAAGGATTCTGGATGACAATTTTATACAAGTCCCATATAGAGAATATGGTAAGCTGTCAATGCTAATTTGTATTATCCCATTTCTTGTCACACAATATGGATGCCATGTTTAGAACATGGTCAATAGTTATCCTCCATTGTCATGATGTACCCATTAATCATTGAATATTGGTTTCATTATTCACACCTTTTCCCACTCCATCATGTCCAAATAGAAATTTGATACTCTTGGTTCTCTCCCTCAGTGCGCGTTTGCATGTTAGCAGGAAAAATCCATGACGAGGCTTCATTAGAGGCTCCAAACTATTTCACCCTTTTTTCCTGTATTCCACGCGTTTTGAAGACCTTATCTACCCTTGTTTCCTAAATTGAGTGCAACTCACATGGGCTTGTGGATTTTGTCAAGGTTTATTCCCATTTAGAAGAGTCTCACTTACCCAGGTTCGAGCTATAAGACCATAAACTAAGATCTCTCTGCATCCTTGCCACATGAATTTAAACTACATGACATCATTTGAGAACTACGTACACCTTGATTTCTGCCCCCTCAGGATATGTAAGAACACCCGTACATTTCATATTTGAGTCTATCTTAGATTCCTCTAAGTGTCTCTTCTGTTTGGTCTTTTGGTCCTAACTTTCATAGGATTGCGTGGTCTGGCGTTTGTGGGATTTTATCCACATTCACTTAAGTCTTTAAATAGTGGCACCATGTACTCCTCTTTTAAGAGATAGTCTCTCTCACCTTTCATCCTGCATGACGTTAAACTACGCTCACAGAATTATGTATGGCTTGATTCCCATCCTAATAAGATAGGTAGGAAAACCTGGGAATTTCATCTTTGGGTCCATCCCAACATCCTTGGATCTTTTCTTGCCCCTTGGCCCAATGTTTTCTCCACAGAATCGCATGTGGTGTGTATGGACCTCATCCTCATTCACGTTGGGTATGATTTGTCACACCATGCACATTACCCTCCAGAACCCTCTCTCTGTTGTGTGTGTCCAATCCATATGACATTAAACTATGATTCCTGGTCACAAATGACTATAAACTATTGTTTTTTTACTCCATGATGTTAAAATGTATGGGTTTCTCCTATCACAAGACCCTAAACTATGACATTATCATCCTGGCCGCATGAAGAAAAACGACTTCGCATTGTGATATCCACACTCAAGGGGACATCATTTTTGGAATTGGTCTCCACCATGCCATTTGTTAAGGCCTACATATGACTTTATTTCTATAGAGACTCCTGGATTCTTCATCCTAGGTTCATTTCTTAAAAAAACACACACATTCATCCTAAAGAACAAACAAGATCTATCAAATGCTACATTTTTTGGTATGTGGGCTAGACCCACATGACAGTATTGTCCCTGGCGTTTGTACCCAACCATGCCACCATCTAGAAATAAATGTAAATTGATCCCCATCATGAATGGGTATGCAGGACCACCCACACACTTTGCCTTGGGCTGAGCCCCACTATCATTTTCGATCCCTCGACCAATAATCTCCCAAGGGAGCACACAATGTTATATGGACTCCAACTATCCTCGTTCACGTTGGGTTTTTCAATCTCAGAACCATGTGTCTCCCTCCCTCATTTTTATCTATGGTCTAAGCTCTAAAACCATAAAACTAAGATCCAACTATCCTTGTCTCATGATACTAAATTGCAAAACATTTTCTAGAACTATGTTTGGATTGATTCCTATCATCATGGTATATGTCGGAACGCCCAGACTTTCCGTCTGCAGGTCCATCCCTAGGAATCTTAAATCCTACCCCTTTTTCCAGGCTCCTTTTTCAAAGTCCTTTTTTGGGAGCATGTGGTGTGACAATTACCTCTTTGGTTCTCATTCACATCATGTTTTGTAACGACTGCACCATGTTTCTCTATAATCCCTTCCCAACATGGTCCAAGTTCTATAACCCTAAACTAAGATCTCTTTATGGGAACTACGCATTAGGTTTGGCTACTTCGCCACCCTATGCACAATCCATTAAACCAGGTCCCCTCTTAATGGTCCACTCTACGAACTTAAACTAGAAGCATGTGACCCTATGACCCTTGTCCTTGAAAAGGGATTTGACCTCCTCTATCTGACACATCTTATTGGCGTACTTGAATGTGTTGTGGAAAAGAACCCAAAGTGTGGTGTTTTCATATTGACATTCCATCATTTCATTTCAAAGCTTCCTGAGACCTTTATTTAGATAACTATTATTTTTCACATCTGAAGAGATCCCCATTATGGACTAGTATTAGGGCACATTGGATCACCTACAGTCCTGGGCCATCGCCCCTAAAGACCCTAGACAAAATTTGTGAGAGGTCCTATGTTTCGAACATTGTCAGCGATCGACCATCATTTGCCTTTCCCCATTCCAGTCTAACGGGAAACAAATACTATGTCTCAAACATGGTCAGTAGTTATCCTCTATCATTATTCCACCATCATTGTGATCCAGATCCCAAACATCATGATTCACATATTTCTTCTCCCTTATGTTTAAGTGGAATTCCAACACACTCAGTTTTACACAACCACACATCTATATGAATTAAGAAGGTAGGTTAGTGATGTTAGGATATCATCATCTAGCATTCCATTTCCCCAATTTCATGCCTCCTTATTCTAGGAAAGTTGCACTACTACTCCTTGTTTCCCACATTGACCATAACTCACATGGGTTGAGTGGTTTTGGTAGAATATGTACTAGTATAGTTGAACCACACATGATTTTTCATCCTACATGATGTTAAACTTGGATATCATAAATATATATGGTTTTATTCGCATCTTGAAGGGGTACTTATGAATGGATGAACACTTTGTTTCAAGTCCATCCCTACTTTCACTTTTGGTCCCTCGACTTAAAGAACATCCCATCAGAAACACGTGGTGTGGTATGGACTCTTACTGTCCTCATCCACATAGGGATATGTACCACACCACATGTTTTCAATATGGGTTAATATGTTTTCAGAACATGACTTTAAATTATGGTTATACCCAGAGAAAGTTCAGAATTCCCCATGATAACTATGGGATGTGTCGGTATCCCCGTCAAAGAGAATTACCCCTTCCAACATTGGTCTATGACCAAGTTGTGCTCCAAAACAATGTTTGGAATGATTTCAATACTTACTTGATATGTAGTGATGCCCAAACACTTTTCCTTAGGCCCAGACCAGGTATTTTTCATTGTCCTCACCACACCTTGTTAAACTATGTGTCTATCATCCCCATTGGTACGATGAAAAACTATGAGTAATCCTAGGTCCTCCTCACCAGAGAGATTCAATCTGGAAGTTGGTATGATCCCTGATCAAACTGATGTGATCACCTACCATGGTGGTATAATTTCAAGAGTGTTGGACTCCATTTGAACAACCCGTCACTCCACCCTCCATGATTTGTGTGCCCTTTATTTGGATCTTCATCCTCTGTCACGTCTAAAGGACCTCCTAATAGTATGAGTAATCAGCCTATAGATCCCATACTGTGCTAGGACAATGTTCTAAAATACTAATGGACGGTATCTAGAGTTAGTCCCCATGTTTTAATCATGGTCAGCTATCGACCCTCATTTTTTATCCCAATTTCAGGCTAACACAATATGGTATTGTGTTTCGAACATGGTCAACGATTATCCTTCATTGTCACACTATCCCTACAGGGTTCTGAATTTTTGGAATCATGATTCACACTACCACTCCCCTCTATTAGGATTGGTTCTAGTGCCCCTGGCGTTACCCTGCTTGTGCATTATAGCACGTTGGGAAATGATATG
Organism: Viscum album; assembly: GCA_963277665.1. Lineage (NCBI taxonomy): Eukaryota > Viridiplantae > Streptophyta > Magnoliopsida > Santalales > Viscaceae > Viscum > Viscum album. The sequence goes on along the minus strand of OY728159.1, from coordinate 685,114,204 downwards.
TCGATTGTTCTGAGAACTTCATCCTCAAGTCAGGCCTCCCACTTTCTTCTAGAAATCCAGATCAGTTGCTCAAACCCAAGATGTCTGAAGCTTTATTGGAGCTCTCATATTCAGATGGAATAATGATGTGGTCATCCCTTATTTCTCACATCGGGCACTGTCCATGTGAGTTTAGGGATTAATCGCTTGATATTTCTCAAATATGATAGAAATGTAGAAAAACAAAGACAACTAACAGAACACATACATACACTTAAAATAAACAATCAATTCATTAAAGTACGTTTATGAGTTTACACACATTACAACACCCAAGGATTTTCCCCTCCCATATAAGGGTTGACCTCTTCAATGGAGTGTTCTAGCTCTTCCACTCACCAGTTCATGGAATCCTAGATCTGCTTTTGCCTACTCCGTTCCTTCTTATCCTTTGTGGCAGTTGGGTGCAGTTCATTAGCCTTGACCTAGGACTGATCCTCGTTGGATCTGATAAGGTCCATCTCTTTAGAGGCTCGCCTAATCTGTTCTTCATCCTCTGCTAGCTGGGCCTTCAAGAGCGATATGAGACCTGATTGTGCATCGAGGAATGTGGAATGATCATTCACTCGTGCCCTCAAATGATGTACCTAGGGTTCAGCCGCTTGGGGCTTTTGAATATTGACGGTCTTTCTGCACTTCCAGCCAACACTAAGACTGTACGCGTCCTCCCTCACCCTCTCGGCAAGGTAGTCCCGAATAAGTGCATGAGGGAATTGGAAATTTACCCCTATAGTGCATAGTTCTTTCCATCAGAAACGAAGCCTACCCATCTGATTTATCCATTCTACTTGCATGGTCTCTGTAATAAAGCGCTTGATTAGATTCCATGATCAATGATGAATGGACTTTTCGTCCTCTCCGTCTGAGGCAGTTTCGTCCCGATCTTATGGATCAACAGGTTCATATGCGGGAAACACATCCAAGAGATCAACAATAGGGTCTTCCTCAGGTTGGTCTTCATTGCTGGATTCCACTTTGATGACATCTGCCCGATAATTATTAAACTCTATTTAGCAAGTAGTATCGCCTGCCACCATCAACCATTCATAGGGGACTAGGGCCTAGTCAGGGAGGGCACTAAACGCAATAGGAATCACCACATATATTCGAAGAGGAGCCTAAGGTCTTCCAGCCATTTTAATTATCAATGTGTGCACCATCCTGGAAACTATACAAGCAAATTCAAAGGTTGTGTTAGCATGTTTGAACGACCAGACAATGGGTATAGCTTTGGAGTATTAGACTTACCCTAGTCTATCTCATGGTCTCACCTCGGGTCTACTAGCACCAGGAGGCCGGGGCGTGACCCTCCATATACAATTGTGGGCACTGACGATTCTGATAGAGCCGCCCCTACTTTCCTAATATCGCTTGACTCCACAACCATCATCTCTCTACCTGCAGGCCCCAATGTTGGGTCCTCTGTGACTACCACACCTTTGTCTTAATTGGAAAGAGTGGCTGATTGAATGTTCTCCTACACAAATATGTGTTAGTTATGAAATCAAGATATGGTTTGGAGGGAATTAGTTCATTAAAAGGGATTGGATACTTACTTCTAAAATTGCGGTGAATTATACTAAAGAGATCCCCCCGAGGATGGTATCTCACCTTCATTAGAAGAGGCCCCCTGGAAGCCTCATCTATTGCTTGGTGTAGATCTTCCACATTAACTTCTTCCGACTGTGATTCATCTGCACAACAGGGAAAGGGGAAACACTATACCAATTGAGCTATCTTCAATTCTGTGGGAGTAGTCATATTTAGTTTCACCCTTTCTCGATGCGACATCAGCCTCATATTTCCACAGGAATGTATTACCTCTTCAAGATCCATTACAAATTTTCCTCCCTTGGTAGGGGTAGCATTGAAGAGACTTTTCCAAAACCGAGATCCCCTAGTAAAATCACATGCTTGTTCAAGTTTATCCATAAACTGTTGATGTTGAGGTATTGTTTTCTCTTTCCCTAGTCATTCCATTCCTCTGGAACGACGAAATTTAACAAGATCAATTCCAGATGCTTCTGCTTCCCAGGATCTTGAGGGGCAATATTGTGGAATCCCCAAGATGATTTTCCATCTCCCGGGACCTCTTAGATGGATCCATTAGGCCTAGCAATTCCCCCTCTCCCTCTTTATTACTGGTCATCACTAGCCTAATATTTTCAGTTTCATGGCCTTATTCTCCTGCTGTTATAGCTTTTTCGCCCTGGAAAATGTCCTCACTACCTTCATGAAATCCCCCCATCACCGATGTTAGACGTCATGGTGTAGGGACCACCTTGTTGGCCAAGATGGTCACTTGCTTCAACATTTCACTAGGGTAGGAAGCCTCCCAAATCTGTGCATACTCATAGACCAATCCGAATGCAGCATCAGATGGGGGAAACATGTTTCACATATTCCCATAATCCCTTGTAAACATTTTCCTGAGTTCTCACATCACACTTGGGTGATTCTCATGGTGCACATTCATATACACCAAGGGTGTCACCTCTGTAGGAAATGAAATTTTCAGGTAAACCAGTGCAGGGTGTATGACTCACATATGGGTTCACAATCTACTCATGCCACCAGCACACCACCGCTAAAGGATAATAGATATGACCGTTTCTCTATAATATTTGTGCCATATTCATTATAGTCCCCAGTTGGCAAGGATAATGGATTAAAAATTGATTGTTCTACTCACCCCATCTTAACCAGTGTAGTCGTGGAATCCAGCTTCAACGGGTCGCTACCCGCAATGTTAAAAATTCCTGGCCGAGAATGTATCCTTGGTAGAGAAATGGGTTTAAGGTATTCATAACCCCCATGTACGCCACGATCCAGCTATACAAATAGTGGAATGGCCCACACACTCACAGTGGAATCTTCCCCTTACTGATGTGCTAGTGTATATGGTATAACTTTTCTAGCACTAGTTTGCCCAAGGTGATGCGGTCCCCACTAGCTAGTTTATCCTCCATTATAAATGTTCATGGTCACACCCCCATGTGGGAATCTCTTACTGGAAATATCCACCCACAGATCAATTCTGAGATAATCCCAGAAAGCCTGACTATCGGCAGGTACTCTGTCTTGATACTGTATCCCCACAGCTTCCAATTGATATCTTCCAGGATCTCCCAATATGAGCCCTCTTTACCCCACTAAGCTCCTCGTGGACCAATGGGGGGCCTCACCTGTAGTTCTCCCTCTTCCAAGGAAAAATTTAGGAAATAACTGAACCACTTCTTGAAGTGGATGTCTTAGGTGTTATGCTTATCCTCATATGTACCTGGAACTATCCTCAACAATGCCATCTCCAAAGGACACATTTTCTATTTGTCCCCCCAGACGTTCATGGATGGAAGGAATTCATTATAAATCCCTCCTAGGATTGAGATGCCAGAAATCTAATGAAGGTGCAAGAGGTTGATACCGACCTCCCCATGATGCAGATGGAAAGTATTAGTATCTTGAGGCCACCGGATCACAAAGTACAATATAAATTTCTTAATTTGGGAGATGCTAAATTGGGAGGCCCATACAGATTCATATGGGCCAACCCATCTCAGAACATTCTCAAACTTTTCATAGGATTCATAGGCCCAATAGGCCTAGGCCCAGTCATCTATGATGTTTCCACCCTGCCGCAAGTCCCAGATTGTGATCCACCCCTTATCTTGATTTCTAAGCCCGACCTTGATGATCGTCTTGTAAAGGGGTGGGGATGTCTTGTTTGATAGTGCCCTGTCATTGATGTTGTTGACATGATTATATAGACAATGTGCTATGAGTGGGGTATGATCTTTCCTGATGCACCCGTCATATCCCTATGCCCTTGATATTTATCGGGGGTACTCCTAAACCAGTAGGTTGGCTCATCTTTGCTAGTGTTGGGAATGAAGACATCATCCTGCAATCCGAAACCATATAATGGCAGGCGCTTTCACAGCGGATATTCCCTCTGCACCTCTATCATCCACACTATCAAAAATTTGTGATCAAAAGTGCTCCAAATTTACTCGCCTATTTTAAGGATGTGGTCCACAGCCTCCCTCCAAGAATTATCGACACGAACCTCTCGCATATCCTCCCAAGCATCCATTGATTCCACATAATTTGAGAAAATTGGGGCTGAGACCCAAGAGATGAACAAATGTTGTTCACGAAGGCCCTTCGCGAAGATGCTTCATAGAGATAATCAAACATCCCCATTGTGATGCAAAGAAGTGTGGGCTTTGACCTACGTTGCAAAGAATGTAGCAGATCGTGATGCTACGGATCACTGAAAATCATTCGTGAATAACCAAACCGAAGACTGTAGTTCACTAAAGCATTCACAAAGAGGATAGTTCGTGAAGAGAGCATGAGCACTATCATTCGCAAAGATCCAAGTGCAGACAGAACACCTCTGAGCCCCTATATATAGGCATTGGCTTCCTAGTGAGTCCTATGCTCTTTGCGGCGCCCCTGGGCTCCGCGCGGTGCCCCGAAGCGCTTCATGGAGCCATGCACCCCATAGAACATGCCATTTTTGTGAATAACCCTTCACGATAAGGGTAAGGCATCACCCTTAGTGATCTAGATTCACCTCCACCTCCACGATCCACCATGATTTCAATTATCAAGGGTTCTTCAACGTCTTTCCCTAATAATTCAACCATCTTGTTCCATCAGCTACAATTCTGAAGGGGGGGGGGGGAATTTGTTGGCACCCAAAAAAGTGTCCCTCACATTCCACAGTTTTCAATATCTTGATCTGGGAAATCCACCTACCTGTAGGGTCAAAAGGGGCCTCCAAGCCCTCTCAAAAGGGCCCTTCGTGAAACACTACGCGAGGCAAGCACATTTCCTTGCGTGCGCCTCGATGAGGGGCTCCACGGAGCCCCGACATGCCACAAGTCTAACACCGATCAAGGACCCTCTAGGACATCAGTCCCCTTAATAGCGCGCTCTGTGGTAGATGCATCAACGAACCTCTATGCGACGTCATGCCCCTCCGCGAAGCAGACACAAGCTTCCAGAGCAATTCCTTTCTCCTGCGTCACCCTTCTTCATGAAAAATTAAGCTCTATGCTGACCGTGGTGGCCTATAAATAGAAGGATGACCCTACTATTTCAAACCACTGTTACTCTACCCTTTCAACTTCTAGGTTACTGCTTTGCATAGACCTTTGTGAAACCCTCCAATGGATCACCAAAGGTACTTGGCATCTTCAAGCCATACCCCTTTACATTCTTTTTTATCTCCACCTATGGTGGAAATTACCTTTGCGAAGTCCTATGCCCTTCGAATAGGAAGGGCCCCCTTCGGGGTGATTAGGGTTTCACGAAGCATCGATCCTTTTCCAAATTCTCTCCAAACAAAGTGGTATTCTCTAAGGAGAATCCCTACTCCCTTAAAGTATGATATTCACAAAGCCTTGTCTTTTCTGGAAGGCCCCACTTTTCTTGAAGCCTCTAGCCTTCGCAAATCACCTTTCCTTCTTGAATCCCCTCCTCTTTGGGTAGTCCTTTCCCTTTGCGAGGGTCATCATCTTCACAAATCCCATCCTCTTCACGAAGCGTCTCATTATAAGAATGAATGATTTACACAACGCTCTCCTGTATAGCCCTCCATGTTGGTATGAAGTGATTTCAAGGTCCCTTGGATGGGGCTTCATGTTTCATTTCTTATCCTCATAATTCTTCGCATAGGAACTCTAACGGGTTACTTCTTCGCATAGCCACGCTAACATGATCCCCTCTATGGGTTAATCCATAGCATTGCCTCACCATGTAATTTTTCACGCCTTCCCTTCCCCAAGGGTGGGTGGGTATCAGTCATGTAAGTCCTAGGGGTGCGGAGTGACCCTGCCTCATCTAAGCTGCAGGATGTTAAACTACCAAGCACCATCATCTTTATCACATGAAATTAAATTGTGGCCTCACCCCATGCATTATACACGGGGTTACCCACCTCAGAAATTCTTCGCACCCACTAGCCTCTATGGTAGTAATATCTTCCTTACATGGAATGATACCCCTTTTGTTGGAATGGAATCTATCCGCAAGGATGGGAAACCATCTCGGTGTAATTTGATAGCATTTCTTGCAGGAGGTAGCATCCCTATTCATCCTATCTTATTCTATGACAAATACTAGGGGAGAGATAGGAACTAGGACTTTAGTTACCCAATCCATCTTCCTCTATACATTGTCACCATCAGGCCTACATCCTAGTGTAAGTCCCAATATCCATCTCCCTGGGTGGCTAACCAAGCGTAAGCCCTTATTTCCTCTTTGGGCTACTAGCCATGTGTAAAACCCACTCCACTTCCTACGTACGCACCTTCTAGGATGTGATCGTTAGGTATTTTCTGCCTCTTGTTTCTCACACTGAGCATGAATCACATGGTCTTAGAGTAATAATTGATAATGGAATCCTTCTTGGGACACCTTAGCATGTAAATCCCAAGCCCTATCTGAGATACAGAGACTCTGATCCTTGCCACTATCCAAGCAAGGTATGCAGGAAGCCTCCCTAAGGTTCAATACTGACACCCATTGGTCTCAACCACTTCACGTCAGTACACCTTCGTCCTGCATGATGGTAAACTATATCTCTCATTCTAAACTACGTGGATTTTGATCCTTGCCTTTTCCAAGAAATGTATGTAAGATGCCTCCCTGATGGTCAATCCCAACACCTACTTGTCCCGAACTCCTTCACGCTAGTACACTTTCATCCCACATGATGTAAATATGTATTCCCCTATGAACTTTGTGGCCTTTGATCCTTTCCTTTTCCAAGAAAGGTACATTGGAAGCATCCCTGAGGTGAAAGACCATCATCCATTGGTCCCGACCACTTAATGTTTGTTCACCTTCTTCCTTCACGACATTAAACTATATTCACCCTTCTGAAATATGTGAAATTTGATCCTTTACTTTTCTAAGGAAGGTACATATGAATCCTCCCTGAGGTTCAATCCCATCATCCATCATTCCCAACCACTTCACATCAGTTCACCCCATCTTGAATGATGTTAAAATGTAAGCCCCTTTTTGTCCAGCATGATGCTAAATAGTAGTTATTCAAACTACGTGGGTTTTGATACCCGTCTTCAAGATAGGGTATGTAGGAAGCCCCCCTGAGGTTCAACCCCAAACACCATCATTCCCCTTTGAAATTTGTGGGTTTTGATCCCTATATCCAAGATAGGGTACATAGGAAGCCTCCATGAGGTTCAACCCCAAACACCATCATGCCCCTTCGAACTATGTGGTCTTTGATCAAAGTTTCCTAGATATGGTATGTAGGAAGCCTCCCTGATGTTCAACCCCAAACACCCGCATTCCACTTATAACTATGTGGTATTTGATCCATATTACCTAGATAGGGTGTATAGGAACCTCCATAAGGTTCAACCCCAACTAGTGGTAAGCCTTTGGAACCCAAACTAGTGTTAAGCCTTGGAACCCCAAACCATCGGTAATACATTGGAACCTCAACTAGGGGTAAGACATTTGAACACCAACCAATAAAAAGTTGTTGGAACCTCATCCAGCATTAATCCGTTGTGGTCTGCAATCGACGGTAAGCCGTTGTAGTCCCCTTTGTTGGGAACCACATATATGGTCCACACCTTGGGAATTAGGCCATCTCGGGATGCTAACCACACATAATCTCCATAATATCATCGTGTCTCTATCCTATGAGTACACTCTAATTCTATGCCCTCACCGTGAACTACGTGGAATTCGATTCCCTACCACATGGATACGTAGGATGCCTCCCTGAGGTTCAAGCCCATCACTCCCATCTCACTGTGGTCTCTCCCTTGACCCCCTATGTTTCGGGAAGGCCATGTCCCAACCCTAAGGCTCCACTTCCTCCAGGTCCCATCCAATCTTCCATTCTCGTGGGCCATTTCCTTAAGTGTCCCATTTCCCCATAGAACAACATGGACTTTGATTCCCTAACATGAGGATATGTATGAAGTCTCTTTGAGGATCAAGACTAACATCACCATAGTCCTCATATCGGTTCCATATCATTCTCCATCTACTTATCACAACCATCTATACCCATCATAATTCTTACCTGAGTGGCCATATACTGGTGAAATCACATCATCCCCCTTGCACCACTCCTAGTTTCACTTGGGTCATGAACCATGAGTAAACCCCAACATGTCTCCGGGGTCACTGTCCTTTGCCCACACCCCAACTCATCGCTCCATCAAACTATGTGGGCTTTGATCCATATCTCTCAAGATAGGGTATGTAGGAAAACTCTATAAGGTTTAATACCATTTAATGGAAAACCCTAGAATCCCCATTATAGGTACCCCAACATCCTTAGATCTGTTTTCATTGGATGTTTCAATTTTCCCAACCAATAGGACTCTCAGGTGATCCCTCCCGGGGCTTCAATCATCTGATCCACTCCTATTAGTGTTTTGATCAGTCTGATCTGTCTCCTCTAGATGTTAAAATCATTGATTACCCTTTATTAAACATGGAAAGCTAAGTAAACTCAAATACATTCCTATGGAATATAATTCCCCACACTTGACGTGGGATGCCTTGGGATTCCATGCCCTCGAGAATCCCTATCATAAGGGGGAAAACCCCAGCCGCACCAGTATTCCAGCATAAAGACACGCCAGTGATGTTCAATGTGACTACTCCACTGACAAAAGGTTGATGCCCTAACTTGACCCCTTAGAATGTCCAAAAAAGAGAAAAAAAATTAATTGGAATCCACAAAGATATGGAACTGGGAAGAAGATTCACAAACAATGTCTTAATCTTATATGGAGACCCAGACTAGGTGACGAGTTCTGAGGAGGAATCCACATATGGAGGAGTTGACATCCCATCATCCCATTTCAATCAAGGGGAAAACATCAATAAACCAGTTATGGATGCCGCCTTACTTTGGAAAGTGGGAATTCGGGGTGAAAAACTATGCGTCCTCAATAGACAGATGTGCGCCTCAGCGAAATCGTCAGAAACACATACCTTTCATGTCTTGTTAAATTCCATTATATGCACTAATAGATACATCCTCCATAAACATTATCACACCTAATTACTTCCCCATTTTCATATTTAGAATATAAGGAATGTACTTCTCAAAAAATAACCTTATAAACTCATCCCACTTTATAGAGTCAATTTCTTCCCATTTCTCATGTTTTTGATGAGAGATTACCATTGATCAGATCTTCCATGAAAATGATAGAAAACCAAAATTAAATTTTCATATCCATAACAATGGAGAATGAAAACTATCATTTCAAAGGAAGCGATCCATTTCTCAAAAACTAGTGAATCAACATATCCACAAGAATAAAGTAGATTTTTCCTCATGAAGGACTCAACAGAATGTTGTTCTCTTAATCAGTCATTTAGAAGCTCAACATGATTCATGGGATGAGAAACTTGTGTAAGCATAACAATGATATTTTTCATTACATATCCCATTAAATTTCGTTTTTCATGCAGAAAATAATTTCATATTATATAGAATTTATCCATTATATGGTTACCTTGGATTCTATCCATTAACTAAAACCAAAATTCATTGTGTAGTAACAATAATAATGGTGGGAAAACACATAATTATGAAAAATAATTATTGGATGTATAAATCATTGCACCTTATTTTCCTCCTATGACACCTTATGTATAACCTATGTCATATATGATCATCTTTAATTTACATTCTTCATGATGGTTCGTAAGGAAAATTTGAATTAACCCAATAATATCCCATAAGAGTATAAAACTAGGTGCATAGTAAGGACACACTCAAAATGCACTAGAATGAAGGATGTGATATACTAGACAAACTCTTTTTAGGTTTATTACCCCTAGATGCATCTATGCCAAAACCACATCCACTTATAGTATCTAGATGGAGATGTAGTTACAACCCAACCCAATAGGGACCATTTTGATAGTTTTAAGACAACTGTAACACCCTAATCCCACCTCTAATAGGTTAGGGGATGATGACTATTACAAAGTTGTAAGATCACTAAAATGGAAGGCCTTAGCCTATATATCTGTATCCATGTACACATTCAGATACATACAAAATTTCAAAGATATAGTAAAACACAAAAAAATATATAGTATAAACCTTGCACGAAACAACCTATAGGAAATATATCAAGTATAATTGATAATAAAAACATTTAAGGGGGGAAAATACATGTCGAAACCAAAATAAGGTCCCAAAATGAAAATAACTAGAAGGATGGAATTACTAAAGAGATCCCAACACAAATTCTCTATGGTCAAGCACAAAAGATAGTCATAAAAAAGAACTACTATGCTTCAGAAACTCTAGATTCACAAAGGTAACTAATGATATTTCTTCATCTTTATAAGACACAAAACATGTGAAATTTCCCATGTAGGGGTGACTTTATAAATACCCATTAATATTCATTAAAAACCAAAATGGGTGAAATAAAAACAAAAATAATATGCTAAACCCATAAGAAAGAGGGAAAAGAAACTAAGAACCATATCTGATCATAAGAAACCCAAGAAAAGAGAGAAAGGGGATATATATATCTCTATATCCATCTAAGAATGATGATTTTAGCTATATACCCCAAAGGTCTTTTTCTAAAGCCTAGTACCATGCAAAAACTCACAAGGATCAGAGTAGACATGCCCACTCCTTGATATTGTAATCTATAGTTGAGGGGCACTGACCCCCATAGAGGGACCATTCTCCACTGAAGCTCAATGCCGACATAGTTACACTCTATAGATAAAGGCCCCTCACTATTTATAGTATGGGAAAGTACCAAATCAACCTATGTAAAGACTATAGGGGACTCACACCTTGGTATGATAGGGGAATGCCAACCTCGACATCTATCTAACGATCAAAGGCAATCACTGTCATTATAAAAAAATCACTGAAAGAAGCGTCATGCTCTTACAACCTAATGTAATATCTCTAATATGAAAACTAAGTCCCCGATAATGTCATAAAGGCAAAAAATACAAAGTATAGGCTACTCCTGGGCCTAAATATGAGTCTAAAAAATTGAGATACACATGGTTGAGCTCTCATTGCCAATTTCAAGGTAGGTATAAAGGGTCACATGGAATATGAACTCTATTGGAAACCTTGGAATATCATTAAATACACATGGATTGGATAGAAATGTGGATCAATAAAAACATTACATGGATTATACGACATGTCATGGTAGCCTAGGGCATTACCATGTTCTCCCAACCAAGGCCCATGTCCTTTGGTCCATGCCTATGTACTCTTGAAATACCTATGTAGTTGGTCATGCCCGTTCCCATGTACCATTGGGGTACACAATGAGATACTAGCATCAGATCACATGGAATGTGTTATTACTATATAGTGTGTGATATTTATTATTTAAATGAAACCCTAGCTGATGCATCATGGGTCTACATGGTGTGTGTTCCTTTGGATTCTCATAGTGTACTTCATAAATCTAAAATAAACAAAGTTTCTTCATACAGATTCAAGATCCACATATTTCACTACTTACACCATAGGACAACTCATTTTAAATTTTCCAAAATGAAGGGGGTATCCTCTGATCATTGATTCCCAATCTCTGATGGCCAAAAATTGGAACTTCGATAACTCAGTTGGAAATCCACCGCACATATTGTCACTATTAGGGAACCCAATCCATAAATACATCACCTAAATCTAATAAAACACATTAATATATCTATTAAACAATCCTTCCTTGCTTTTTTACACATCCTAAATAAATTTAATAGGGTTTTCTATGCTCAAATCTAGCCCAAAAATGCCAAATTTCAACCCTGTGGACCACCAAAAAAAATTAAAGAATGGTGGAATAAACATAGGAAAAAGGTGAAACCATAATCAGACGAAGTGATCATGACCAAAAATTAAATAATTTTGGTAAAAAGGGGTGTAATAATGGTGAACCATAATGAATAAATAAGACAAATATTTTCAAAGTGTAACCAAGATCATGCAAAGAATGTGGAATGCATAATATAATCTATATAATATATTCAAATAAATTGAATCAAATTGGGTGGAAATAAATTAAATAACATGACCTACCTCATGAATGTGATGATCAATAGTGAATAATACATTCATTAGTGAAGAATAATGTGATCCTACTGTGTTTGTTATTCGTATCATGATTTTCCCAAATCATTCATCGATTCATATTCCTGATAAAACAACACTAATGAATATCTCCTCCTCTATAGTATCCATTGAATATGAAGGTAACCATATATTTTTTTTATAATGATATATTTATATAGGAGGGTTAGGGTTTTGGGAAATTAAATAATTTTTTTAAAAAAATTAATTAATTCACTCAATGCACCCACTAGCAGATGTCCTTAATAGAATGCCCAAGGCCAACCAACTTTATCACATGCCTAGGTTAAACATTGCATCCCAAAAAAATCCATGGTCTTATATTTTCCATACAGGGTCTTGATCAATGAAAACCCCATTTATATGAAAAATATATTCACATGTTATTTAATATATATTTATATTTATAACATATAAATTTTAGGGTCCTATGACACCCTAATGCAACATCGAATTTGAAGAAACATATAGAGATATATATAGAAATGATCAAAGGATAAAACAATAAAAACCCATTTTTTTACATTCTCTAATACTTTAGTGATTTTCCCTAAAACTCTCATGTATCTCTAATATTACCAAATAACTTGAAATTGTGGGATTATATATCCATGTAAGATCCTCTCCTATCAGTCGTTAATCATAACTGGGTACTCTAAGAAGGGGGGTCCATCTTTAATTCCCATCTCTCCATAATCAATAACATGCATTAGTTTGTGCAAATATGTCTTCAACTACAACACATGGAATATATATTTCAATCTATGAAACTAAGGGAGTATATATAAATTGTAATAAACCTTTCCAACCCTCCATAGAATCTAGAACAACCAAATGAACCTTTGGGGTAACATTATTCCCTAACCAAATATCCACAATGCACATCATGTGGAGGCTCTTAGGAAAACATGTACCCCCTTCTTAAACTTAAAAGACAATGATGTTAATTTTTGTAAGATTTCTTTCAGTTTTAGGTTGTATTGAAATCCTCATGGATCACCTGAACCTCATCTATTTGTTCTTTCTCCATATCTATCCTAACAAGTGATGTATCATCATTCTTAGTTGAGTATAATAGTGAGCTACAGGGCCTCCCAAACAGGGCCTCAATAGTTTCCTTGTTGTCAATGGAGTGATAACTATTATTATAGGAAAAATATTCCAATGGAAAGTGATCCTCCTAGCTATATTTGATGTTAAACACATATTCTCTCAGCATATATATCAACACTTAGATAGTATGCTCATCCTTCTCCACATTATGGTGTGAGATACTATGCTAATTCATAACTAAGCCCTAAAATAATCCTAAAAACCTCTCTATAACAATTAAATAAACCAAGAAAATTTTTAGATATTAGAATCATGGAAATAAAATGAATCCGTAAAATCTCACGCACATACAACTACCATTAATGCTCAAGTGAACTTTACTCACTGAGGGAAAAATGTGCACTGACTTGGTAAGTTAGTTTAAAATCACCCAGAGAAAGTCCTAGACTCAAACTAACCAATGAAGCCCCATCACAAAATCAATCAATATTCCATCATAATTTTATTTAGGGGTCCCAAGATGTTGAGTCATAATAGCTGGAACCTAATGTTCAACCATTACTTGCTAACATGTGAGACACCGCGAGATAATCTCAACAACTCTACATCTCATTCTAGCACCCAAAAAACTGTTGTTAGAGGTCCTTGTACCTAATATCCATACCTAAAAAGATATCCAAGGGAGAATTATAAAACTCCCTTTATGACTCATCATTAAATGTCAATGTGACTACCATACGTCCAAAGAATGGATGATATGATCCCCTCATTTATAAATTATTTCTAGTGCATATCCTAAGGGTATATGGTCATGTTGAGCCTCAAAGTCAATATATTCCAACCGAAAAAATCTCAAAAAATGAAGAAGGATTGGATTCACTACCGTTAACTTAAGGTAATATTCAACCATCCCCTCTACCATCGTTAGCTATAATGAGGCCAAGTCCTCTAATTCCACCTCTACCAAATGACAATGAGATTTACTATTATGGGAATATGCTACCCTATTTCCCTACACTTGATTTAAGACTATCACAAAGTTAGAATCCTATAGTAACTATAACTGAAACCTCTGTCTTATGTTGATATCTCTCTATGTGAAGATTCACATGAGACTCTAGTGGTATGATTAAACTATAAAAAACTCGATCGAAAGATAATTCCACAAAATCATTGAATAAAATACTTCTAATTACATCTCCATGTCATGGGCCAGATAATTCTTTTCATGGGCTATTAACTAACATGACTAATAAGTGATCACTGCCTACCTCTATATCAACTTGAAATAAAACCCATCTCATGAGGAATCAAAAAACACCAAATACACAACACACTACTTCAAAAGTCTCAAAAAAAAATACCATTTTACCTTTGAATCACCCCTAAGAGTATATTTTAAACTAATAAATCAAGTGAATTAGCTATACTTTTCATGTCAAGGTAGTCAAAGGGGATAATATCCTGAAAATTTCTACAATGAACCTCTAGCAGTACCCCACCAAATTGAGAAAACTCAACACCTTTGATACACACTTGTGTGGTTACCATGAAAGAAATACATCATTCATCACTAGATTCATAGATACACTGTGATCATAGTGAAATTTCACCAAAAGTGAACCACTTGGATCCAAATATAACACTTCAAGAGTTTAAAATATTTTTTTTGTTCCTATAGTAAGTCTTGGATCATCCTAAAATGCTCGGAATGCTCATCCTCCAATGAAAAGTATAAAATAATGTTATTGATGAATAAAACTATGAAATAGTGCAACTATGGCTAGAACATATTGTCCATTAAAGTTATGCACACGATGGTGGAATTATCCACACCAAAAGGAATCATCACGAACTCATAGGTTTTGTATCAACATTGAATATTTTATTTGGAATATAATCCATGTGAACCCTCAACTATTAGTGGTCAAACCTATGATTGATCTTTGAGAACCAACCTTGACATTTCAATTGGATAAAAAGGTTATCAATCCTTGGAAAGGGGTACTTTTACTTTATCATTACCTAATTTAGGAAATGATTTTGAACACAAAGTTTGAAACTCTTTTCTACCTTTTCAATGAACAACACTGTTGTTTCCTAGGGGGAAACACAGGGTCTGAGAAAACCTTTTTCTCAGTGGTAGTCCAACAACACCCTCAACTCTTAGAGCTCAATGGGTGACTTTTTAATTTCAATAGAATAAATTTTTGTGGTACCATTGTTCAATTTGATGTAGAAGTCAATCTCCCACCTTGGAGGTAGTCCTGAAGAATATTCAGGAAAGATGTCCAAATAATTCTCCACTACCATAGGATGTCAGATGCCTAAAGAGCCTTATAAAACAAGGAATAAACTCTCCAACTGATGGGTGATAGTATTTATCTTCCATCTCATGATCATTACTCAATAATCCATAAGATCCCTTCCACCCCTAAAGTATAACATCAAACTATCTGTATTAAGGAATGTAACTCCCCTATTATGAAAGTAAATTTGGGAACGTACTAAAAATAACCAGTCAATACCTATGATGACATCATAAGGTTCCATAAAAATAACCAAGTGGTCCCACAAGAAAGTCATTCCCCTGAGCACCAACTCTCACTACTGAAAGATGTTTGATATAGAAGAATCACATCATGTATGAACCATTATCCCTAATTGTTGGGATAATGACTCAACTAGAATATCTATCTCTTATACAAGCAATATGGACATAAAGGAATGAATCATGCCTATGACTAAAATTACCGGTGAATATAAAGATAAGACATAGTAGACTGATAATATCCCTCTTAGCTAGCAACTACCCATTCCCTCGACCATTGAACCTTTGATCTTGGAGTGGGCCACCTAGATGATGTGGTGGGAGTGGATCCTTGTATCATTTTTCACCTGAAGATCCTCCATTTAGATCTCCACATTCCCCTCTAATAGTAATTCCTCTTTATGGGCCACCATTAACTTGCCTAGGATATCCCTAGTCATGATGTTCCCTCTTCCATGAAGGTCCATCCATAGACTATCCTCCATACAAAAAAAGTTAGGTCTGAAAATCATGACTTAATTTATCTCATGCATCACATGCATTGCAACGTAACTCATTAGGCCAACTGAATATTATCTATAAAAAATGTGTTACAAATCTATTTTTATGATTTTGAGCATTATTATTACTTCTATTACACGACACTGATGACCAATTCCTACTAGAAAATATAGATGAATCAACCTCAAGTTGAACACTACTATATCTCACTACCTAAGACCCTTTTTCTAGAAAGTTCTATATGACTAAAGCCCTCCCTTGAACTCAAACATAAGTGGGAATGCAAAAGGATACCACACTAGAATATATTTCTATGTGAAGAACCTACTAAAACCTTTCTACCCTAGAGTATCCATCCTATAATAAATTGATAAAGTGATGTGTGAGGTCAGTAAATCTTACATCGTAATGAAAAAATGAAATATCAAACTAATGAAACTCAAGATGATCCTGGATCATCATAGAATGTATGATAAATGTGTAATACTTACCACATAACAACTGCTAAAAGTAAAACCATGAGTGTGTCACCATATCACTAGTCTTATTTATTATACTCTACCAGCACACTCCCGCTCCATGAATAAGACTAGTTTCAAGTGAAACTATTTGATCAACTAGGGTCTGAACAAACATTAAAATTTAGACCACTACCTCAATGAAACCCTCCGCTAACTAAGGGTCTATATCACAATGAAATAAAAATGGTATATGTAATTGGAACTCACATAACCTACTAATAATATGTTAATAATCATCTAGACCTTCAGTGGGAATCGTCAATCTGAAATACATTTAATCATCCACCCGGACCGCTAGTGGTGGATCCACTCATTGCTCAATAGGTGGGAGGACTAATCTATTCAATCTTGGAAGAAACACCTCATGACAGGGTCCCTAAACTATGTCCTCATTGCAAAAATAATTATCATAAACATCTTGTATCGGTATCTAGGCTGATTTTCATTAGATATGAATTTATAAATTTAAAAAGATGTACTGTGGTTTGATAAGAAAATTTTTGTAGCTGAATTCAAAAGGACATGAACTTTTAAATACACAATATTATATGATGAATGTAACATTGGTTCCATATAACTAATTCCATGACATAATAATTGGAATAGTATGTAACCAGTGTCTCAGTGTATGGATACATTCGATGATGCACCAACACTAGGTTCCCTGGCATGAGAGCCAAACTCAAGACAATCAGACCCCATTTCCCAATTCTCACAAACCAATCCTCATAGCATGTCCCACTCCAAACACCAAACCCAAGTAAAAACCTCTTCTCACACCACTCTGTCATGACCTAGCCCACTTGGGCCAGCTTGGCTGGGGGTAAGTTGAGTGTAACCCCCAAGTATATCTCTAATTAGTTAGGAATCGATGACTTGTACTAAGTAGACATATAACTAAAATGGGAGTCCCTAGTTGATGTATCGACACACATGCACAAATCAAGCTACATGAAATATTTATGAGATAAAATAAAATATAGAAACATATAGAGTATAAACTATGCATGAAATAACCTCTAGGGAAGACATTAAGTACAAAAATAATGTTCAAAAAATATAATGGATAAAATGAATTGCCAAAAAAAATGAGGTCCCAACCTGAAAACAACTAGAAAGATGGAATGCTTGAAGAGTTACTGACTCACAATCTCTATGTATGACTACCAAACATTATAAACACCAAGAACCACTATGCTCTACTGAAACCAGATCCACCAAGTAAACTATTTATATTCTTAGAATCTCTATAAGGAAAAACATATGTAAAAAAATCCCATTTAGGGGTGAGTATATACATACCCAGTAGAGAACCCTAAAAAAAAGTATAAATAAAAAATAGGTAGATTAACCCATAATAAAGAGGGTAATGAAACAAAACACCAGATATGCTCAAAGGAAGCACATGTAAAAAGATAAAGGGGATGTAAATCTCCACAACCACCTAAGAATGATGAGTCATCCTATAGCTCCCAAAGTTCCATCTAAAAATCCTAGTACAATGCACAACCTTTGAATAATTATAGTAGATAATCCTACTCCTCAATACTATTTTCCACAACCGAGGGTTAACTAACACCCATGGTGAACCCACACCCTACCGAAGCTTGATGGTAGAAGGGGTGTAGCACTCTGTAGAATGAGGACCCACACCCTCTATAATATGGGGGAGTACCAACTTTACGCATGTAAATATTGTGGGGGACCTGCACCCTTGTGCGAAAGAAGATTATAGACCCTGAAATTTCAATAATGATAAACCCTACTCACTTCCATCAGTAAAGAATTGATAATTTTCGTGTACCACTCATAACACCTTATGTCATATCGTTTATGCCAAAATGAAGGCCAGCATCACATCCAATGTGGGAAACCACTTAGGATAGTACACTCTCTATCCTAAATCTGAATAATAAAAAAGGAGACACATATGGTAAGTCTCATATACAAGTACATGACATTTGTAAAGAGTCACATAATGTATGAACTCAATTAGAAACTAGTAATGTTCTCCTATTGAAACAACTTGTATGACCATGTGGATATAAGCAATATGTACATGGAGTTCGCGAAATGTCTTGGAAGCATGAGGCAATCATGTGTTCTCCCGTTCCAGGATTAGCACTCTATCTTGTACTCGTGTACTGCAACTATAACCATGTACCTGGCCATGTACATTCTATTGTACCCCAAGGTTATATGTTGAGGAACTTAAATTATATCACATAGTTCATGCTAGTCCTACAAGGTGTGTGATATTTAGTTTTTCTATGAAAACCCATATGCCATAGCATGTTACTATATAGTGTGTGCTCCTACGGATACATGTCGTATACTTACAAAATCACTAGAAATGATTATTTATTTACATGGAAAACATATCCCCCTATTTCACTACTACTATCACCTTTTGACTCATCCAAAATTATAAAAAAATTGAAAGGGGATCCTTTTGGTCATTGATTCACATCCTTTAGTGGCTAGAAATTGAAACTCTGATCACCCAGCGAGTAATCTGTCAAGCATCCTACCACTATATAGGAACGTAATCCATGAATCTATCACATATATCCCATAAAATAGATCTATCCATCCATATAACACTTATTCCAATGTATTTTATTCATACACCATGAATCAAGGGGTTCAATCATGCTTAAATTATCCATAGTAATATCAAATCGATACATTATGGGCCAAAAATTAAGAACACAAACAACGGTGGGGGTAAAGAACAAGAACATGGTGAAACAATCATTGACCAATGAAATCTCAACCAATGATTACATAATTATTCTAACCAAGGGTAGAATCATGAAAAAATTCAACAAATAAATAGATTTCATATTTTCTAAGTATAACGAAGATCATTCAAAGAGCGGGGAATTAATAATATAAGAAGATATAATCCATTCAAATAATTTGAACAAATAGGGTGGTAATATAGAAAATAATTCTCCCTGAATCAATACAAGAATGATCAATCATAAATAATACATCATCTATTGAAGATTAAGATGATATTTTGATGTTCATTACCTATCTCATGATTCTACGTTACTATTTTTTGAATCCATGTTATCGATTTGCCAATTTCAACAAAGATCCCCTCCTCTCTAATCTCCTAGGGTTATGTGGCTAACCATAAGAATTTTTCAAAATGTTGTGATTATAGAGGAGTGTTAGGATTTTTCGAAATGAAATAAATTATTTAAATAAATAAATTAATTAATTAAAAATACCCTCCAATAGTTTCCCTTAACTTAAAAATCGACCCTGACCATATTTATGTCATGTTTAGGGTAAAAATTATGTCCCAAAACAACCATGGTATCCGATTTCCCATCTGAGTTCCTGATCAATAGGAAAACCATTTATACAAATAATTTTTGTTTTATTTCTTTAATATATATCAATATTTTAAATATGTTAATTTTGGGGTATTGCAATACCCAAAAATAGAACCAAATATAAAAAAATATTGATATATATATAGAAATATTCAAAGTGATAAACCACAAAATTGAAGTCATTATAAATGTTTTTATAGGAAAAACAAACTCCTTTCATTACTATAACAGAGGAAGTTCTTCTATAAATATGATTATCTTAAGTTTTATCACTAATGATTTCTGATCCTAGTTTCTAAATGAAACTAAACCCTATATAGGAACTAAATATAGCAACCCATACTTTTCATAAATAAATATTACATTTTTTAGATGAATATTCATTAAATAATGTTACATTCCACACCAGAATCATATCAGTGTAGTTTATTTAGAAATTTTGACAAATAAAAAACATGTTCATAAGAAATCCACATTGCCTCAGACATATAAATTCATAACTAGAACCCTTTTTATATATCTCATACTTAAAATGTTTCCTCATATATTTCAGAAAATAAAACATAATAAAGGGTAAAGTTAGATGATCAGTAAGGGTAAATAATAAAGATATCAATGATCATTTAAACATAACATGAGAATAATGGGCATGATAACAATAGATTAACCTTTGAAAATCATACCCATTGATTATTATATCATAAAAATGAGTCATGGAAGAAATCTTTCTAGATCGTAATACATGAATCAAAAGGGATTAAAGAAGATGAACCATGAGGACAAAACTTTGGCATAAGATTTTTTCATAAAAGAGTGAAAAAAAGTGTTTTGTAATAAAAATAATAGGTATATTATGATAATTATACCCTTTAATACATTTATAAAGTTTTAGGCTTAATATAAATACCCATATACCTACTTTAAGCTTGTAACAACCACATGTGCACCCTCTATCAGGCTTGGGATAACCTCTTGTGTACCCTATCTTTGGATTTAGATAACCTCCCATGTACCCTTTGAGATCATTGAACATTAATATTTTTCCAATGTATTGGAAGGATATATAATTTTGTTCCCACCTCACACACAATAATAAATACATTTATAAGTAATCCACAAGATCATGAAAAAATTCATTATAACATAAGGGAAAAAACTGTTTTCATCAATATTTCATCATCATAACTATAAAACATGTAGAGAAATAATAATTATGGTATCATGGGATAACATACCTATTAAATATTATTTCACATAAATATATGTTATCATAGATGAAAAATTACTTTCAAAGATAACTGATATATTAGTTGAGGAAAATACCATCTTTATTTATCGACTACTTATTAAAATATAAATATTTAGAAAATATTTATGAAACATTTTATATAAAAGGAACCCCAAAAACATTTAAAGGAAGATTAATAAAATTTAGTGTTCATGATGGTGGTATATTCGATTCATGTTATATATATTGAACCAAATATTCATTCTAAATTTTTAGTATAAATTCAAAAGTACCACATTTGGAAAATGACAAGAAGATTCATTTTAATCCATTTTAAAAAATTCAATCAATGTAAAAATTGGAATCAATAAATATTAAAGTAATATATTTTTTTAGGAAACAATATTATTAAATTATGTATTTGGAATAAAAATTATTTTTTATAGAAGATCTAAAAAAAATCATTTTCCCTTAAAAAAATATTTTGGTCTCTTGAGTACATAAAGAGGGTTAAATTAAAGGAAAATATATTGTCTTTATAAATAAAATGAAGAGAATAAAAATGAAGGTATTAATGATAAATAGGTCATATAATTTCTTTATTTGAAATTTAATCAGAAATTTGTTTTGATAAATAATGAGATTGTAACATAAATCCCCAACCTCATGTTTGACTAGCTTTGAAGGCACTCTAACCACCGCTTCTCTGGGAGACCTCCTTTAGATAATTTCATAAATTCAATTTTTATGGTATTTTAAGAAGAAAAAAACTTTAACTTTTTTGATATGGTGGTCTAGAAGATAATTGGATAGGTTTTGGTAAAAATAAATGGCTCAAAGTGGTGTAAAGAAAAGAGGGAAGGGGTGTCCTTTTATATGGGTGGGAAAGTACACACTTGGAATTATGAAAAAAATTAAAATATAATTAATTAATTCTCAAAATAAATCCTTCAAAATGGTAATATATTTGATTGAAAAGAGTCTATGGTTGAAATATTATCATCTAATGAAATTTATGTAGGTTTTTATGTCATTTTAATCCTTATCTTTTAGTTTAACCCCCTGGATAACCAATTTTAATCTTAAATGTGGTAATGATATTTTAATATTAAAGAGTTATAATTTTCTATTAGGGTAAGTATTAGCTCATAAATTAAAAAGGGATGACATATTAGATCATTTTTCATTATACTGGTCCACTTGAAAGATTTTTTTTATTTTCTATTAATTTAATAAAATACTATTTAACATAAAATATAATTAATAAATATTTTGACATTGTTCATTTAATTTTACTTTAATGAAAAAAATATTGAAAGGAATACGATTATAAACATTTAAAACATGATTTATATGTTATATTTATCTATAAAATTCATGGAACACAATAATTCTACCAAATTTTATTACATTTAATGTTGTTGAAATCATTTATTTTTTTCTATTAATTAATCAAATACTATATATGTGTTTCATAATAATTATAGTAGCTATTAAATAACAAAAGAATTAAAAAAATTAAAATTATTAAAAAATTAATTAATTTTGAAAATAAAAATTTAGAACCAAACTTATCCACTTTTTATCTATATATTAATATTTTAGAACTATTAAAGTCAAGAGAGTGACATTTTTTATTTATCCATTTATTAATATAATACAATGGTCATAATAAATGGAAAATGGAACCAAGTGAACATATTTTTAATACATGGATGATAATGGTCAAAATCAACTCATTATTATGATAAATTCAAGTGTTAGAGTAATATAAATTCTTTAACCCAATGTTTTGACCTTGTTTTACCCATTTTACCCTTACCAAGGGAACAACAATTTACCAAGGTTACGATTCATAATTACTAAAAATAAATTATAAATATTTACAAAATTTGAATCTCTGGAATCAAAATATGGGATCCATTTTTGATGATTTAAATTATATAAGTGGAAAAATTCATTTTAAAATGACTGTGAAAAACATGATGAAACCTGTTTTTTTAGAGAAATAAATTTTTAAACATAAAAGTATATTTATTATTATCTCATTCCTAAAAAAATATATGAATATAAACTTTTTTTATTATAAAATATTTACATTTAATAAAAATCAATCAACAATAGTGATTAATTTAATTTATTAAGATAAAAACAAATTGCATCCACAAAAAAGAGTTTTTCAGAAAAAAATATCTTTTACTTGAAAATTTTTATTTAGTTTATAAACTATTTATAACCAATGAATTAATTTTATAAATGGGTAAAAAATAAAATTTTTATAATTCAGTAATTCCTACTCTTAACCTCTAATCCAACAATGATGTGATAAATTTCACATTGAATAAATTTATTTCAATAATATACCAAAGTTCATTTGAAGTTGGTGTAGCTTGTCAAGCATGATATTAATGGATTGAAATTTATTTATGGTGAAATATATAATAAGATAATATGGAGTTAAACATTTTTTTGGTTGAATAAAAATTACCAACTTTATTTTTATTGGTAAATCATATACTAATGCTTTAAAAGAAGTCAATGATGAAAATATTTAACAATGAAAAACCAGACAAAAATGAACATTAGACAAGTGGAGAAGATGTGAAAGATGATATAGATTATTGAAAATTGACCACTTCAGCATCAAATATTTTAAAGTTAAAATTTAATTATGAGAGCACTAATGAGACAATAATCACCGAATATCTCATTGGTTTATGTTATATCTAATATACTTTGGAATTTCATTGCTTGATCTTTCTTTATTGACAAATAATTGACGGTCATATATCTCACTTCTTTGATTATTATTATGAATAAGTTTCCTAAACTCATCATCACCATTCAATGGTTAAAAATATTTACAAATATGGAAACATGTCATCCCTCGATTATTTTGGAATACTATAATTCCAACATTGAACTAATTTAAACACTTTAAAATATTTTTGTTAGTAAATATGATAATTTTTAAAATAAAACAATAAAAACTATTCTCACATAATTTTTGAAAAAATATAAAAAAATAGAGCATAAAAATTAATAATAACCAAAAAAATTCCTGATATTTTTCTAACAAACAAAATCTTATATAGTTGTTAAAGTATACATGTATTTCTCAAATTAATAAAACAATTAAAATGAATTGAACAAAATTTCAATTCATTAAAATATCAAAACATTAATAAAATATAGCATAGTCTCTCATATACTACATGTGAGTTTGTATATAGATTTTTTGCTCAAAATATTTAATTAACTAAATACTTTATAATTCAAATAAAAAATTTAATTTATTAATTAAAATAATAATTATAATATTTTTTATAGAATTTAAGTAATTAAAAATTTAAAACTGGTTGTGATCATGGTACTATGAAATGGGTGCATAGTTTATAAAAAAGGAAAGAAGATATTTTTTAATTGACGATAGTAGATTCTTACTATAACAACTATGAAAAATAATGGATTTACTAGTGCAACAATTTTATGTTACTGTTTCAATTTGAATAATGTCCCCATAATTGTTCATTACAAGTAAGGGAGTGGTATGAATTGAAAAAATATTCATGCTACCATTAATTTTGGAAGGATCACTACCAGTAGAAAAGGATACTATTTTTAGAATAAATATTCATGTTACTATTTCTATTTATGGGTTCTATAACTAAACATGGGATATGCCACTACTTAATGGATGGGATGCTGCCATTGTAATAGGGGAATCAGTTTCACGTGTTACATTGAATGGGGGTGGTAAAAGATAAAACGGTCAGGTGAGATGAAATCCATGAAACATGGAACAACAGTCACGGATAAAGAGCAAGTATGTGCATGCAATAGGCTTTATAATTATAAACCTATACCTTTATATAGTAGTTTAAAAAGATATGTTACCCTTACAACAAATATAGGACAAAAAATATATAATACTAAACACATTAAATTTTAAATGTTAGGTAGTAATGTTTTTTCACATGTTATAATATGATAATGAAATAAAATAAGGAAATATAAGAAAAACAAGACAAAATATATAAAAAGTAACAAAACAGTAACTTTAAACCAAATAAATGAGTGGTGTTTCTAATTTAACAAAAAAACTAATAAAATATTAATATATATGTTCAAATAATAACAGTCTCCCACTTTTCATAAATTAAAAAACATACATTTAATTAAACATTCAAATATATTCTAACCCGTCTTGAAATTTTTCAAAAATAAATTAAATTAAATCTCTAAAACATTATCATATTTAATTAATAATAAGTAGAAAAATCAAAGTTTTAAAAAATAACCCATATTATAAATTTATCTATAATATTAATATAATTATAAAATTTATATAAAATTTAAAATAGAAATCATAAAAATAAAATAATTATAATTCTATCACACCATGTTTAAACATCATTTTCTTGAAAATTAAAAAATCTAATGGTTTATTAAATGTTCCTAAATTTTTTTAGTTGGAACAAACACTAAACTAATATTTTATTTATTTAGAAAATAACTCAAAATTAGAATCTAAAATCAATATTATTTGGTTGAGTGTGTTAAAAATTATTTTTAGAAATAAAAATAGCACTGTAATTATCACATTATATTTTAATTTTATTAATGATAATTTTAAATTCACATATAGTCTGTTTAGTCCAAATAATTTGAGAACAAAAACTAGTATTAGACACACAATTGGCCCTAGATATATATATTTACACAAACAACTATTTTTAAGAACTCCATGAAATTAAAATCATTCTGTGAAAATGATATATACCTATTGTTCTTTTCTTGTAAAGTCGACAACCCCCAAAATCAAAGCCAAAATAAGGTAGTAAATAAAACAATTCTTGTTAGAATAAAATAAAATATTATTAAAATTTCCAATAATATATCTAATAATTATCTTAATAAATTTATGATGCCTTTCCTTAGGAATCAATTATAATATTATACATAAAAACTGAAAATATTACATATATCTTAGATATAATCTGATAAAGTAAGCTTCATATCGTGTCTCTATTGTTTAAAATCATCAAAATTTCTTGATTCATCTAACTATAATTTAGAATTAGTATACATAGCTATTTTAATAGACATTAATGATTCAAGTAGAATCATTTTAGAATTTTATTTATCATACATAGATAGATTTAAGAAAATATCATATTTTTTATTTAATTAATTTGTAAGCAATTATTTTCTTCAATTCTCCCATTAAGAACTTGTCGAAATTACTACTCATTAATTTAGAAATATCATTACAAATTTAATAATTTATATAACCAAATATAACACTATGAACATATATTTATATAATAAAAATATCATTTAAAATTTCAATTATAAAAAAGGAAAGATAAACTCAAATATTCATTTAGAATAGGTCTTTTATTTTGTATACTAGATTCCAAATTTCTAATTTTTGTTTCATAAGGATGATCCTTGTGATACTCACACTCTTTAGGATCAGTTTGAAAATAAATATGCTCCCCTCAACTGATTCATATTTCATTTCCACCATCTTTATTGAAATTAAATTCCCTAAATTCATTATTGTCTTTATTTAAATATGGTTTCTTCTAGTTATTGTTATTTTATACAAATATGAAATTCATAGCCTCTTCAACAACTAAATTTTTATTATTGAAAACTCTATATGCCTTATTAGTATTAAAGTCACCAAAAATATTCATTCATCACATTTAGAATCAAAATTATCAAAATTATCTTTTATATTCAAAATAAAGACTATAAAAAAACACTTTAAAATATTAAATTTTAGCTTTAAAACCCTTAAAATTTTAAAAAGGGGTTTAATTTAATAATTATATATTAGAAAATAAATTTAAAATATGTCAATATGTTTAACATCTTTGGTTCAAAAATATTTTGATATATTATAATCAATAGTCATTGATTTATCCATTACATGAATTGGTATATTCATTCATTAAACTATACCATTTTATTATAGAGTCATAGGGGAAAAACATTTTTTATATCCATTATCTTCAATATATTTCTCAAATTTTAATTTACCAAATTCACATCTTAAATTAATTATGTTATTTAAAATTGAATGTTTTTTTAAATATTGAATAATTTTTAGGAATAAATTTTTAATGTATTATTTTTTTGGATAACAAATAAATATAGATAAATATAATATAAACAACAACTATTATAAATAAATATTCATTTACACATAAACTAGAAGGTTATATAAGATCAAATAAGTAAAGATGTTGCAATTCAAGACACACTGTATTACTAATATCATTCACATATTAAAATCATTAATAATGTTTCTTACCCTTTCAACACAAATCCCAAAAAAAGTACATTATTGTATTTAACATTGTAAATTTTAGAACCTATTCGTGCTTTGAAAACTTGTGTAATAGTCTAAAGTTTTCATGTACAAGTCTATTGTACCAAAAAATATCATTTACTTATATAACATTTGAGAACTTAATTTTCTTTTTAGTTAGATTAAAAATACAAAAGTGTGAACATTTAATTTTACATTCATAGAAAAAATATATTTTTTGTTTTAAAAATTGTTCATTTAACATTTTTAAAAATTAAATCTAATTCATCATCATAGAGCTGTTATATACATAATAAATTATATTTTAAACCATATAAACAATTCCTTTTAAATGATAACTATTTTAGTAAATCAATATTCTCCTTTCACTTTTATGTCACCTTTAGAGTTGTCTCAAAATGCAATGAGGCCCCAATCAAATTAATTGAAAGGTGTAAAATTTGAAATATCAATTGTCATATGTTTGGAACACCCTGTACCTTAATACCTTGAATATTTGAGAAAACTAATGAATGTTTCCTTAAATGAATCTTTTATGTAAAAAATTTTGGTACCCATTCTAATTTGGTTCTAATTACATTAGTGGCATAAAATTTTACAATCCAAATATGTTTTAAAAATCCATTTTTAGGATATTTTAAAATGAAATCATGAGAAATAAATGTTTTAGTATGTTCAAAAGACTATGTAAATATCAATGATAATTAATTGGCATAATTCCCATTATATTCCACTTTTAAAACATGCAGCACTTGAAATAATTCATTTAAATAATTTAATAAAATTTTTCTTATTTATCCACGGTGATAAGATGTTATATCCAAAACCATCTTTGTTGTAGTGTGGATTCATCTTAGAAATAATTTTATCATATTTTTTCGCTTGAACTAATTTAGATAAAGTTTTATTAATATTAGAAACACCCCTCTTCAAATCCATATTTATTTTTTATTAACTTACAAATCAATATAAAATTTCTCCTTAGAAATAAAAGCTGTATTTCATTTATAAAAATTAGTTTATTACACTTAATCTCAACTTTAGTCAATTCCTCCAAGATTTAATTAAATATTATTTTATAGTCATTATTATTTACAATCATAAAAATATGTAATTTGATTATTTTCTTCTTTTTGATTCAATATCTTAGAATCAAAACTTTTTTTATATTCCTCAGTAAATGAAACACATTTAAACAAATTTTTACATTACTTTTTCATTTTATCATTTTTTTTGAAAAATTTCATATATTTTACTTTTATTTCAGTATATTTTTCAATAATTCTAACTCTATCATTCCTTAATCCCTCTTTCTCTTTATAAGTTTTTTGAATTTTGAATTGATAGAATGAAAATCAGAATCATAACTAGATTCAAATAATGTTTCTTTTTTAATGTTCAATTATTGCATTATGATTAATATTATAATGAGTTATTAATTGAGTAAAAAATGAATTAGGTACCTCACAATTCATAGCCAATCAAACCAAGTTTCCCTTTTTCCTGTTAACTTCTAGAGTTACTTATTGAATATAAACTATCTGAACAACCCCATCCTGTAAAAAATGATTACTTTTTTTCCACCCTTTATCATTTCATTATTAGAATACTTGAGTCTGAAAAAATCAGTCCGGATGTGTCTTTTATTCCTAAACTCATAAAAGTTTAGGTCTAAAACATATTTATTATTTCCCGTGTTACCATTTTTTACACCTTTTTGTTCTTTCTTTTGATCTATCTTTTTCATCCTCTATTTTTCATAAACTTGTAATGATTCTAGCTAAAATGAGCTATCTCTTTGTCCCTTTACATGAAATTATATTTAGAAGAGTTAGAAGATTCATTAAAATTAGAATTTAAATAAACACCTTTATTCTTTATAGATTCATCATCAAAAATGTTTTTCAATTCAATTTCATAATGCAATAATGAAACAATTTGTTTATCCAAAGTATCCTCTTTAAAATTCTTACTTTCATTGATTGCTACATTTTTTTCTGCCATATTTTTTTGTAATACTCTCATACGTTTTTAAATAGAGTTGTGATACCTAGTTTTTCACAAAGTTCACTTATTCTATTTTCAATGCTTGTAAACTGACAAAACATCTGGTTTTATTACTCATATATTTCCATCATGAAATCCCAGTATTCTACTCAATGAATTCCCATCCTGGTTCAATTATGATTATCTATCAAATAAATAGAATTTTTTTGATTCATCCAAATTTAGTGGGGGTGTCTTACATGTTAAATCTTATCCACATAAAATTTTACGTATATCACAATACAAAATATTCTTTACTTTATAATTCTGACATTAATTTTATATATCACTATCTACATGTTTCTCTAGATAAGATTTAGGTATTTTTATGGTTTCACCATGATTTCCCAATGATCCACACATATCTACTTCAGTTAAAATTCCATTTTTTTTCCTTACAATACCTGTAATAACTTCCATAAAAATGGGGGATTTGAGGTATCCAACCATTATATTCAACAATATCTACCATCTTGCACTGACTAAAAATTTAAATTTTTATTTGAAAAAGAACACTTGTGGGATTTGTTCGAACTATCATCTTTTATATTGATAAATTGATCATAATCCTTAGACCACCAGGTATAGGTTAGGGTTAGTATAGAAAATATATAAACAATAAAACAAATATTCTATATAATTTCACTATGGTACTAATTTCTTCTTTGGAGATAGATGGAAATAATAGACCAGAGGGGGGGTGAATAGTCCTTTAAACCTTTTAAATCAAATAACCAACCAAATTTTAATACTATATAAAGTAATATTATAGTACAATGTTCAAAATATAATGTAGTATAAATAATATACTAAATGAAATACTTTTATAGTAGTTCAAATCACCAAGATCCAACCCTACTCATCAATCTTCTATACTCAGTGATGTGATCAATACCCATAATGAAAAATCACTTTTAAAGGTGAGATAACCAATTTACAGACCCTTCCATTTTAAATAACCAGATTTATGGCCAATAAATATATTTTTACATGAGTCACACACTATACTAACATGTTTTTTTATTGGGAGTAACAGCATAAGAACCTTCCTTTTGGTTGGTCAATAAAAAATACTAACTTTCTTCTGATTTGAAAATGATCAAACTGATGATTTCAAACAAATATAAGAAGAAAATATTTAACAATGATAAACCATAAAGTAATAAATATCATTAGAGAGAATAATATGTGAATGAAAATATAGATAATGGAACTTTGATCACATTATTATTTATAATTGAACGTTGAAGTTACTTTTTGATCGCACTAACGAGACAGTATCTGCATAAGATCTCAATCATATATGTTGTTTTAGTTATTCTTTTAAACTATATACCCTAATTTTTATTTATTGAAAATACACTAATGGTCTTACATATCCCTCCTTCAATTCCTATTTTCCTATTCTTTCTTAAACTCATCACCTCCACTAAATGGTTTTAAATATTTAAAAATATGGAAATATGTCGTTACCTATTTATTCTAGTGCATTATACTTCCTATATTGAAAATTTTAGAATAATTTAAAATATGTTCTCCAGTAAATATGAGAATTTATTAAATAAAATAACACAAATTAATCTCATAGACATAAAGGAAAAATATAAAATAATAATGTATGAAACTTAATAATCTGAAAAATATTTTAATGATATTTGTTTATCAAAAAAAATTTAATATATATTTTAATATATACATGTATTTTTTAAAGTAATAAAATAGTTAAAATAAATTTAACAATCTTAAAGCCTATTAAAATATCAAAACAATACTAAAATAGATCTAAGTTACACAAATAGTACATGTGTGTTTGTGAAAATAATTTATGATCAAAATATATAATCAATTTAACCATTTATATTGTGATGAAACTAAATTTGTTTATAAATTAAAATAATAATAATTTTTTTATAGAGTTGTTGTAATTAAAAATTTAATATCAGCTGTAATTTTTCTACTTTTCAATGGCCACACATTTTATGAGTAACAAAATAATATATTCCTTATTTAATGGTAGAATACGATTTCTAAAAATACCACTAAAATTGAGGATCATCTACCGGTACTGTTTCAAGATACCATTCATGATAGAAAATTCTATCACTAGTGTTTATCAGAAGTAGGGGAGTGCTAATACAAGAAGAAACATTCAAGCTTCCATTACTATTGGAAAGAGTGCTATAGGTAAAAGGGAATACAACCACATGAAGAAATACTCATTCCACCATTACTATTTATGGGTTCTACCACTAAATAAGTTAGATTCAACCAACAAAATTAAGGACTCATTAAAATGTAATAGGGGAACTAGTGTTGAGTTCTATTGCTGAAGGTGAGAAGTTGAAGATAAAACAGTCAGATGAAGTGCAAGACAAACAACATGGAATAAAAAACATGTGTGATGATAAAAGAGATATATACTCTTGGAAATACCTTTAAATGTATATAAATTTACAAAAATAGTGAAAATAGATTTTACCCTTATGGAAAATATATCACATAAATTATATTATAACAAACACATTAAAATTTAAATTTTAGGTGCTAATTTGTTTTTCACATGTAATATGATGATGATGAAATTAAAAACTGACCTATAAGGAAAGTTAAAAAATATATATATAAATTAAAATACAAAATTATATTCCAAATAAATGAAAGAATTTTGGAATATTACAGAAAAAACATATTTGTATCCAAGTTCATATACTAATAGACGTATTGATATCTCAAGAACTAGTTTCTCTATCTAGGTATAAATAAGAGTTTTGATGAGTTCATATAACAAAATCTCATTTTTCAGTTTCTAAAGGATGAGTATAAGTTTTCAAATGGTTTGAGCTGAACACTTGAGGTTCTCAAGTGGATGTGAGACTTATATTAATGGATTTTTCTACTAGACATCTACATTCAATGTAGGGCCAGGATTCTATTTGGGTAATAATTAAATGACAGAACAATCTTGCCGACTTTCTTCTTATATGGGAGGAAAGTTTGGTGGAGAGTTTGGGGAACCTATAAGTTGCGGATATTATGTAATTTCATGGGGTAAAATTGATTTTTTCTTCCAACCAGGATACTCAATTCACATCCCAATTGTCGAGGAGTTTGTAAGAGGTTCTTGGGACCTAATTTCTATTGGGTTAAACATTTAACCCTTATACAGATAGATAGATCAATAGAATAAGAGGATCATTAAGGTCTGTAAGGATTTATTTTCAGATTTTAAACTGAAATTTGGAAGGATTAGGGGTGATAACCTACCTTAACATATTTTATCTACAACAAAAGATACCAGTCCAATATCAGTATGGATCCTTTTGAGGCCATTTATAGAGAACCATTTTAGTTTCCCCTGTACTGGTTATAGAATGATGATTCAAAATTTATAAGGCCTATTTTGGTTTGTTTGATAATTTATTAGAACACAGTTCATCTGTAATACACTTCTCTCTTCCAGACAGCGGGCGATGCCCTAACAGCGATGTCGACTCCGGTGGCCCCTCCTCTACCGGGGGAGGGGGTTCAACCCCAAGACCTTAGAGCCCAGCCATCTCCGAATTCTTACCCCCTTCTTCTCCCTAGCATCAATTTTTCTCAGAAGGTCCCTGGAATCCACTATGTTCAACCAGTGGTCCTGATTTCTTCACATGAATTCACCAATGCTTCTTCTCTACTCTCTATGGCCCTGGTGATGAAGTTCATCTGGCGTCGACCTCCGGTGGTGATGTTTGACAGGTTTGTGAATGAAGAATGGGAATTAATCCATATTGCAGTTGTCGGACTCTTAGGGCCAAGACAGATGCTTTTACATTTCAGTGTTGAGGAAAATTTGGTGCGGGCTTGGTCTAGAGTAGGTAGATCTGTTTGAAGATTTCAGTTCCATTTACTCTGGTCTTTCGACCTTCACATGAATCACGACCCCTCCATGATGGAGATTTGGCTTCAACTCCCTGGGCTCCCCCTGCCCTTCCAAAATATTTATCTTCTACAATCAATTGGTAATTCCATTGGATTCATCCTATGCGTAGATTGGAGGACATCCACCCTGAAGCATCCTATAGTTTCTCGCATTTGTGTTGAAAAGGAACTTTTGAGGCCCCCTTAAGAAATGGTCTAGATCGTGATTGATAAAGAATACATGTACACACAATCCAGAGTGTATGAATCATGGATGATTTTTTTCTCATACTTCTTTAGGCAAGGCCACTATTTTGTTAATTACCACCAAAGGGCTCGAGGTATGTTGGAAGAACCACCCATGGTACCCGAAGAGCTTCATGATTTGGCTGTTTCTGGTGAGGAGCTTTCTTCGCTTGCGTCTGGTTTAGAATGTACCACAAAGAGGGGAGGGGAAGTCCTTAGTGATGTGGTACTCACAATTCTAGAGACTGACATTGATATGGTGACCAATGGTTCCCATGATCCTTTGGGTAATGGGGAAACCAGTCATGTCCTTCCCCGTGCGGAGGTACCTCCAGGTTCATGTTTGGGATGCTCTTTAGACGCAGTGAAGAAAGAAATTCCTAAAGACCCAGAGCCACAGGTTTCATATGTTTTTGACCATTTGAGATAGAATTTGGGTTTCAGTTCTTTGTCAAGTGGATCGGGGGTGGCAGTGAAAGGTTCTGAGGTTGGGGTCGGGGAGCGGTGGCCCCAACTGGATTTGGTTTTAGTGAGGCAGCCAGAATTCTCTAGAAATACTACTGAATATGCTTCACGATGGGAAGTCTTTCCTAGTGATAGTAGTCAGTTGCACAGTGCAGGTTGGGAAGCTACAAAACAAACCTTCTGAGTACATGGGCCATGGATTAGAGCAGCCAGAAAGTTTAGAGTTTCCAGAGCGGGTCTCTCAGATCAGTTAAACTTATGCTGATATGGTGAAGTTTGGTAGAAGTGATAGTATTTCTCCCAACCATTTCATAGTGTTGGATGGTGAAGAGCACCATGTGGTGGAGGGAAGGGATGTTGAAGAGGATGATATTGGAAAGACCAGTGTCTTGCAACTGGAGGATTCCTAGGAGGAAAACGACTCGGACTTGGAATCCCTTGTTGAGCCAAATGAAGTGGTAATTTCTGAGTATTACATTATATTCTCATCAAATAAGGTTATAAACACCATCATTGACCCAGAAGGTTTAATAAAGAACTCTAAGAGGCCTCCGAAGAAGAAATACTACTCCTTTCTAACAATCTCTACTCTCACCAGTTCCTCAAGTAAGGGGAACTGTCCCCCGAAGGCACCCAAGTAGGCTAAGATAAATTCTACAAAGGAGTTTGAACCACTTTCAAGGGAACCTTTAACTACTGGTCGGGTAGTTGAAATAAAGGATATGATTGATTCAAAAATTCCTCAAAGTGGGAGTGAATGGATGGAATGTGACGAGTGGGAAACAATACTCGATTACAGTGAAGAATATTTTGATAAGAGCTTGGAGGTCATCACCATGCAAGCAGAATTTGACAGGATAGTAGGGAGGCGGTTCCTGGCCAATATTTCCAAGGAGAAGAGTGTATGGGGACATAAAAAACTTGGAATTCTGGCACATGGAATCAACCGACAAATGATGACTATAGAATAGCTCATAAAAACTTAGTATAAGATGGTTTACAGCTTTGAAAACCTCTTTAATGCTAATCCAGATGAGAAGGATCCCAACCTCCAATTGAATCTTCTCAGAGGTAAGGTATCTAAAAGGATCAAACAGAAACTCTTCGATTTGGCTATTTCATATCATGTTGTTTGAATGTTTCATGTGTCTGGACTAATTCTCACTTTTCCCTAAAGTGTTTTTCATAATAAAAATATATATTTGGAAGAATGATAATGGAGAAGATACATGTGATCCATGGGTTTATGAAGACAATGTTGAGGAATTACAAGTCCTATAAAGCATACAAATGAAGACCATTAGTGTTCAAGTTGAGAGATTATGGGGTTTTAATGGTCTCACAATGTCATGTATTGAGGTGGTTTGGTTGAGGAATCAAGTTATCCCAAAGGTTCACGGGGATATTCCATATTTTTCATAGGGTAGGTGAGGTTTCTTACTTCCTGGAATTACTCATGAAGTTAGACCACTCAAGTGAGGACTTACACATGTCATAGTTAAGGTGGTAGGTGAATAATATGTCAAACAATATTTATCATGATAATATGAATCTAAAGTATCAGAATACCTTTAAATTCGATCTGATGGTGATAAAGGACTAAAATGTGAAAATTCTTCATGGGCGAGTGATTCCATTAGTGCACATTCTGTAAAAACATGGGAATCATCATAAGGGATCATGGGAGTGATATAATTAGATTTAAGATCAATAACATCACCTCATTGAGTGATTTACGATTTTTAATATGTAAATCTATAAAGGCATGGGATATTTAGTGGACCAAAATTTTTCTTCAAAACCGTTGAATATTTTTAAAAGATTTAATGACATGGATTTCCTTGTTGATTCATTTATTTTTACACTACATTAGGATAAAGTATATAAATAAAATTTAATAAACATTTCATTATACCGCACATGTGTTAAAGTGATATAAATCAACATATGTAAAATATATCCCAATATGAAAATTTTATCACCACAAATGTGTATATAATGTTTTTTTTATATATGTGGGGTATAATTTTTGTGTTTGGGTTTTATACTATAGAACAATCCTTTTTGGGTTTGAATTATAATCAGTAGTTGACCTAATTGAGATCTTATAAACAGCTCACTAAACTTTTTAATTTTATGATCAGGATTTTTATCTAGATTAAGTCAGTGCTTGAATGAATACTGATAACTTTCTCATATAATGAGTGTGTCAAACCTATTAAAATTTGGGGTCTTAGAAATATTGATATTAATATCTTCAATGAAGGACTTATTTGAAAATTCAAATGGATCCTATTATCTACTAAGGATTATTCCTATTATTTTTTATCAGGAAGGTTCAAAATAAGGTTCCTAGATGGGTATCCACACTATCATGGGTCATCATTCTGGCACAAAATCAAGAATTCCTTCAATGATATATTGTAAAATACAAAATGGATGGCAATAAGTCAATCTGATCTCTACTGTTGGAAAGCCTATTGGCTTTACCAACCAGTCAAAGATAGCATGATCATACCTCTTGATAGATTAAAGATGACCATAGCTGAACTTATTACACATTACAATATCCTTGACTTTGTTTCTTTTTTTTATGTGGTAGATGTTCAAAATTATGCATTCATGGATACTGACACACTGGAATGGAATCCTAGCAGTGTTAGTAATTTCACTATAAATGAATACGACAAGATGGAAATTGAGGGATGCACTATGATACATTCATGGTTGTCTAAAGTTATGGTATATTTCAAAAAACCATTGAAATTTATTCTTCTATAGAGAAGATAGAAACACATGTTACCATGAAGTGATATATAAAAAGGTTTAATCCTTTTATAATGAACAATTAAAAAATGTTTGAGATCCAAGGAGTTTCCATGAAGTGATATATAAAGAGGTTTTATCCTTTTATAATTGTTTTAAAAGATCTATTTGGTAGTGTGTGTTGGTTTGTAAAATCCTTAAAGAAAGGATATTATTTATTTATTTCTATTTAAAAAAGGTTACATTATTCCCTAAGGAAGATAATGTCCTTCTTAAGTACTGTGAGATACCCAATAGTCCATGCATACCCATGTATAAAGGAATCTTGTGACACCCTAACCCAAATCACTATAAACTAACTAGATTGGAAGGCCACATGAACTCAACCACACATCCTTGTATGCTAGATGCTACCAACTAGAATTATAGGTCTAACATTACCTTTAAGATACTATACCCCTAGATCAGATAACTATAAATAGTATCGTTACCAAATATAATAAAAATCATCTAGATAAACCATCATAACTCAACAACATAGCTGAACACAAATAGATAAATATATCAAACTATGGTATATCAATATAATTGTTTTAAATGACATATAATTCACAAATACATAAAAAATATCATTCATGGTCATATCATTCACATTAATGTAAAATATTATCAGGGGAAAAAATTTAGGGAAGACTGGAAAATTGGTCATGAGTCCAGGAATGGTCCCATTTTCTATAATGTAACTAAAAAATAATACCCAACCATCTAGTATAGGGCCTTTTCCATTTGTTCAAAACTACAACCAGGAAGTATTCTCAGGTACTCATGAAGCCTAAGAAAGGTGTGATGACCCCTTAATAGGCTAGCACCAATTTTGTCCCTAAATATATCCATTCTAAACATTTCATGACGATGTTTCATAATGGATAACTAGATGCATATATAAGTAAACCACTATCAGCCCTAGAGTTTCATTGCAACACATGAGTAAAACCAAACATACTTCATCTAGTGATGGATTTGTTTGCATGTACTACCTCACTACTCAGGGGGAAATAGAGACCCTACCTACAACTATTTCATATGTCAAATCACTTGGGGGGAACAATGCCCATGAAAAATTACATATATAATGTATTTTAAGGAAGAAATTTACATTAATAGTAATGACGTCATATATCATACCTCTTAGGGGTGGGGGGGAGGGCCCTTCCATATAACCCTCTCATATATATTTTCTCTCAAGGGGTAATAGTTCCCTTCCTTGGAACCATGACATATATCATATCATTCAAGGGGAAGAGCACCCCCACCATTGTAACATATTATATATCACGTCTCTCAAAGGATTTGGGATCCCCTCCCTATAAATATCTCATATATCATAACTCTAATGAGGGAGAGTTCGACACCCTATGACTATCTCATATATCATAGATCTAAATGGGGTCTAGTTCCCCACCCTATAAGCGTCTCTTATATAATGTATCTCTGGGGGAAGATATCCATACCCTAGACCATACCATATATCTTATGTCCCAGTGGGGAAGAGCACCCCATCCAATAACCATCTCATGTATCATGAATATCATGGGGAGTGTTCCCTATGATGGAACTATTTCATATAGCACATCACTTAGGGGAAAGAATATCCCTTATGGTACTGTTAAATTATGACTAGGTGGATAAGTTCCCAACCATAATCTTTTTATAACAATTAGGTATGTTTCATAATTTGATATGAGTTATATGTTTAATTATGTAATTTAAGAAAGTCACGTTATAAGTGATTTTACTTCCAAAATTCACCACAAATTATTATCATAAGTATCATCCTAGGTAATTTCTATTTAAACCACTAAGTCTTCATTCCCATTAGGGGACCCCATGAGTTCTCTTTAGAAATTACATTTTTCTTCAAAATAAGGCTCAAATTTCATATCAACCAAAGGTTTTGGTTGTACCTAGAATCATGGACCCATCATGACCTAGATGCTATGAATGACAGTGGAAGTAGAAGTATATAACATTTAATTATGTTCTTTTTCATGTGTGAATTAGGTCAGAAAGACTACAAATCCTAAGAACATAAAATTAATGTTAGTCCTTTTGAATATCTTAGAAACCACACACTTTATGATTAAAAGAATATTATCATTCAATAACAATGATAGATTCTATCCCAAATGGATGTAATCAAGAGAAATAGATGAATCACTAAAAAGAGCCATAAATTTCCATAACCAGCTTATGTCTAAGAAACAATATTTGAAATCAAGGATTAATGAAAGTGTACTAATAGACTTACTTCAATCAATATTTTAGATCAAAATATACAAACATCAGGTGAATAATGAAATAGATATTACTTGGGAATGAGAATATGTCTAAATAAAGTTGTATATATCATTTAAAATCATTATCAATATTTTAGAAAAATATGAAAAAAATCATTAGAATCAAATTTTGACAAACACCACTACCCTTACATATAGAAATTTACCCTAATGTATCATCTACCTTGATGTCCTTTACAATCAACATATTCTATCACTTCGTAGAGTTAAATGAAGGGAAATAACCTTATGTATTATAGGTAAATAAACTTTCAATATCACACCGTAACCAAAAAAAACACACTAAATTATTACCCATAAAATTCCAGAAACACTAGGACCCTTACAAACTCTAAGTATCCACAACACTTTATCATTTTTAAAATCAGAAGGGCCCTTATATATTTAGAAGTTACACTTACATATTCTATTCTACTTTCATACATAACCAATTTTATAAATAAAGATACTATTACTCATTGGGGAGTTATTCTTATGTATTATATTATAGATCAACACTTATTCATTTTTACGAAAATTGGGATCTTATGTATGAGGACCCTTATGTATTAATTTTTAGGAAAATGAATATTGTGTATTATAATCTTTTACTCTTATTGATTACCTTATATACTTAGTTACTTTTAATATCATATGGTTACTCTAATATATACCCCTAGTCACATATTTACTCTTTTGTACCAAAATTTAAATCTTATATATAAAATATTACTTTTACATATCACAGGACATCCAATACATTTTCATTCTCATTAAGAAGAGTAATATTGGAAAATAGGTACCCATACATAAGACTAACTTTCCTAAATGGTTACCCTTACATTTCCATGGCTTACCCATCTTCATAAACCCTTTATAAGATTAATATTATATATGGGTGATAGTCATAAAAGAGAATCATAAGTCATTCATATCCAATGACATAACTCAACACTATCCATTTACTAAGAAAAAAACACAAAAAATTACCAAAAATTCACTTGAGCTTCATAACATTTTTGGAATTATTCCGTAACATTTCCAAACACTATTCATCACTGAAAGACCTCCTCCAATATTCCTATAACTAAGAAATTATTTCATCTCATATCCATGAATAATCAACTATTAAGATATGATTCCCAACATATACCTACTGCTTTAATATCACTATAGGGTCCTAATACACACAGATGATCCATGATAAACCCTGAAAACAACTTTAAATTTTCATCCATTTCATAATAGCTCAAGAAAAATAAAATACATATATTTTTAGAAAAAATTCAAATATACATGACTTTAGCTAAAAATTTAAACTGTTTCACACCTTAACATATTCTGAGGTGTTATAACCTCCCCACTTTATGACTTCTCATCCTTGATCTTGGTTCTCAAATTCCATCAAGCCACATCAGTGAATAGATCACATCATTGTTCCAAGATATTGGAATCCCATTCACAGATCTTTTCATAGATTAAAAAACATTGTCACTATATTCATATTAGAAGAATCACATTCCTACACGGAGTATCCTCATTTTGACCCATAATACAAACTAGATACTCCTCAAATAAAACATCATCCTTGATGTCAATTTCATCAGTGCTAATCAAAAGGTAAGAAACAAATGATATTTCCAATGTTTTTTATATGAAATGTACAATTCATGGAATGAAAAGGTTGAAAAATAAGGAAACCAGTATACCGTGATACCAATTATCTCCACAATCACAATTAGAAATATGATCCTAGGAACTAATTCCCTTTGCCTGTAGAAATGTAAATTATCTTACCTAGGTTGCAGTTGTAGTAATTTCTAATCACCCACCTATAATTATAAAGGACAAAATTATTGGTTTTCATAAGAGATCTGTCTACTTTGAGTGGATTCAGACTACTCCCTAATCTGCTCTATATGATATGATATATTTTTTTGAGCCTATGTCTAGTAATAGTTTCCTACTTAGTCTCCCTCTAACGTTGATGTGTTCAATATGACCTATCATATAAATCCTAAAAATATTCCATCTGAATTGATGCTTGGAAATGTATATTGTAGGAAATATTTTTAAGAACTAAGTTATTCTACATTGAACCCCTGAATTATAGGGCACATGGATGCATTATTTTTTTTAATATCTAAATAATATAATTATCTTACACTTCTAGATAAGGATGATAAAGAGTTATTAGATAGACATATATATCAAACGCTCACTATATTCCACTTCAAAATAATGATGTAAAATGGGAATGTAAGTATTAAATGACACCATGAGTTTCCCCTTATAGATTAGTTATTTCTCAGACATAGATCTTTCCGAGATCATCAATAAAGAAATTATATCAAATTGGTAAGAAATATGCAACCCTAGTCACCCTATCTACAAAAAACCACATTACACCACTAACTTAGGGAATTATTGATACCCCCACCAAATGACACATAGTCATGGCATACCACATTTGGTCATAAATAGTTAGTGATAGAAAAATATCATCGGGCTATTGGTGCTCAGTATTCACCTACTTATTGGTGTTGCACTGGGCAAAAAAACCCAAAATATCCCTCTTTATATTAATACACAATTACTATCTATGAATTTCATGGTACATCTCAGTAATTTCCTAATATAATTATCCTCCTGAGGTATGTTATTCCATTATTAGATCCTCCCACATTATTTTAGGTACTATGAAATAACCTTTGACAAAACATATATCATCAGCATTGATATACTAGTTTGGATTGGCTTCCCACCATATATATTATCTTTGATCACTATAGAGTAAGAATCTTATAGTTTAATCTCCTTCAATATCCTACTAAGTGAGGAGGTGATAAGAATTGACATACGGGTAATTTATCCTAAACATTCATTAGCATCCTTGAGTTACTTAGTGAATACAACCACCATCTTCCACTCATTTCTTGACCCATGCACCTCCTTTTCTCAAGTCTTCCAACTTAGTACATCGATAAGGACATTCCCCTTCCCAGGGGAATTTATTAGTTCTATGTTCTATTATAATGAAATTTTTTATAATTGAACATAATATTATTGTATGTTTAATGTTTTGAATTATAAAGACCACACATGTTTTACAAAACCTCATATGTTCACATTCTTTAAGTTTATAATTATAATTTCTCATAACTTTATTAAAATATGTTTTATTTATTTTAAAATTCTTATTTGTGTTTATAATTTTTTATAAATAATATGTAGTTTTAATTTTTTTTTAATTTTTTTTAAAAAATATAAAATTCATATGAAATGGATTTCTAAATTCATGAAATTTATGCAAATTCATATGATGTTTTGGAAATCAATAAATATTTATTTTAAAGTTGTACAAAAATGATTTAAAAGTTTTATGAGTTTTAAAGTTATGTTAAATTTTTTATGAAGTGTTATGATTTTAAAAGACTTATAAATTATTAAATGTATTTGGATTTCTAAAAGACTTACTTGAAAAATAAAATCTTTATGAATATTGCTGAAATTTCCCTGATAATTAAATTGATCCATTCTGCTAATTGATAATTATTGGGGTTTCATCTTTATGTCTATGATGATGATTATGAATAATTCATGAGTATTTTATTTTTTTCTTATTAAAAAAAGGATTCTTATAGAATTTTCATACTTAGAAGAAAAATTGGCCTTATAGAATTTTCAAGATTATGGATAATTCATGTATACAAATATTGCATACTTAGAGAAAATTTTTTATACACAAACCGTATGTTTTTAAAATTTATTCTTAGAAAGCTCAAAACCTACTAATTTTTTATATCATATATATTTCCATTCAATACAACAATATATGGTTTATTATGACTGTTATATTAATTTTTAATATATATATATATATATTTATATATCCTAACAATGCTATGAAAACTATTTTTGAATTGTTTGATGTAGGGATTAACATGCGATATTTCCATATACAATTAAATGATATTTATACTTGTTTTTATTATTTATAATACCACCTACTAGTGATTAGGTTTCATGAAACTCCCAAATGATTTAGATAATTATGGAGGTAATTAATAAGAGATTAGTTTTTTGTTTAATGTTTGGAAATTTATAAAAATGTTATAACATAGATCATTCTAAAAACAAAAACATAATTTTTTAGAGAGAACATACAAAATATAGATTAAGATTATTCAATTGAGATAATATGAGTTTAGTTATAAGAAATTATATATATTTTTATTTTGAATCTTTTATAATGTATTTTTTATTCCTACTATGTCCACAATAAAATATCAATTTTTGAACCTATTTTAAGGTTACCAATAGATTCATAAACATTATGTTATTTATCATTTTTAATTTGGTTTTAATCATTTTGTAATTTATTATCTTCTTTTTTGTAATAAATAGTGAGTTAATTATTTTTCCCCATTAAAAGAATATTTAAGTTGGTTATAAAACTTATAGAGAAGGTATATCCTTGGGTTTTTACTTTTTCAAAAAAATCCATGATTTATGGTTATGCTTTTGTCTATATAAAGGAAAGGGTTTTGGTTATGGGTTTTTCCTCTAGGTAAGACAAATTATTAATATAGATAAGGTTATGAAACTATTAAAATGTGAGGTTTTTGTTGAGTAAAATTTCTCTAACTAAGTAGAGGTGATTGAACTATAGATATAGGAT
Organism: Viscum album; assembly: GCA_963277665.1. Taxonomy (NCBI): domain Eukaryota; kingdom Viridiplantae; phylum Streptophyta; class Magnoliopsida; order Santalales; family Viscaceae; genus Viscum; species Viscum album. The sequence continues at coordinate 685,070,036 of OY728159.1, read as the reverse complement.
CATTCTGTCCAAACTCTTATAAAAATACCATGATCATTGTATTCATTTCAACTATATATTTTCATTGTTTATTCTTCATGTTTTGAACTAATATATTAAAATTTTCATGTACTATTAAACTTTGAAAAATAAAACACTAATTTTTTTTTTGATTTAGGTTCTTTAATTTTTTAGAAAGTTTTATATCCCACCCCTCTAGAGTAATTAAATATCTTAAATTATGGTAATAGTTTGTATCAAAACTTATTCTAGTCAGATATAGGTTTTGTTGATTTTATTTCTATTATGATAACATATATATCCTAGAACTAATAGTATAACAAAATTTAATTGTTTAATACTTAAGGGATGTAATTAAATGGTAGTTGGATACCAAAAAACCACTATAGTTTAATGAGAAAAATTATAGTTATTCAGAGGCTTAAATAAAATAATACTTGAAGAAATTATGAATTGATTGTTAATGATCATTGTGAAACCATAAAAACTAATATATAGAGATCTTGATAAAATTAATGTTAATTATGTGGTAAAGTATGTTTTCAATTACAATGTATTGAATTTATGGTATTTTGATATATGTTGAAGTGTTTTTTTGATGTCTCACCATGTAAGACAACTTAATACATTTAGAGTATTCTTCAAGACACACACTGTGGATCCATAATCCTTAAAAAGAACAAAACTAAGAATATTTTGTTAAAACTACCAAAGATTGAATGTGCGAAAATATGAATATATGAACTTGAATATTCAATGATTTACAAGAACCATAATTGGTATAAATACTCTTGTAATGGATTTAGATAACACTGCAATGGTTAAAAGGGTGTTGGAATCACTACCTAAAAAATGGAATGTGAAAAGGTTGAAATAGATGAGAGTAAGAACTTTAATGAGTACAACATAGTTGAATTCATTGGATCACTACTACAATATAAAATTTAGTTAGTGATCATTTAAAATAAATAAACTTTAAAGGTAAGGTATTTTATTTAAATACAATGTAACTATTTCGTTTAACTTTTCAAAATATAAATCATAATGAATTAATAAGGATTAAATATCTCATTTTACAAAAAATGATTACATTATAATGAAAAATAAAAATGAATTTAAGAATTAGTTTATAATGATAGATTGATATGGAAAAAAGTAACACTAGTAAGTGTAACGATGTTTCAAATCTAGCTTGCTATAAATAAAGAACAAAGAGACCAATTAAAAATATCTATTTGAATTTATGTAATTTAATAAAAAAAACTAAAAAAATATGGATAAGTGATATATTTATTATGGATGATGTTAAACTAATTATTTGGACTCGAGGTGAGATCTTGGAAGTGGAAAGTATATTAGTGACAATGATTTAATAGCTAAATTTCCCTAGGTAACTAAATTACCATTTTGACAACTGTTAAAACTTATTGATGTATATTTTAATTCAAATACATAAAATAAAATTAATATTGATTTAAATCAAAAATATTCTTAGGAATTTGATTCTAAAAATTATAATGTTAAACAATTATATGAACAAAATAATATGTTACAACAATATGTTTTAGTAATTGATGATTTTTATAGTTAACTGCAAAAAAATATTCTAAAAAAACGAAGAAATTAAATCAAAATAATGAGAATCCTAAACATAAATCATCAACTTATAATGGGAATTTTCTTTATGATTATATAAATTATAATAAAAATGAATAAATGAAAAAGTTAAAAAAATATAATGTGAAACTAGAAGATTAAAATGACTAGAATAAGGATTTTTTTATAATAATACTAAAAGTGATTAAAGGAAATTTAATAAACTATTGGATGACATGTATTATATAAAGATATAATGTCAAAGTCTTATAGAGGAAAATAATTGATTAATAAATATAGATTCATGTTCAAATGAGAAAGTTTGTGATGATATAGAAGCTACTCAAAAAGATAATTTTAAATTGAAAACCGAAATTGTTTGTTTGAAATAAAATATATTAACTTTTATGGAAGGTAAAAAAATTGTGATGAAATGATGAACCCAAATAAAAATATGACTATTTTTTGTTATAATAGTAAATTACATAGGATGAAAAAGAAACTATTATTTATATTTCTAAAGGTTATGTATAACAAATTAATTGATTTTTATATTATACATTTTAATTATGTTAATGAGTGGTATATGATATTTAATCAATATTTAGGTCACACTAACAATTTTATTTCATTTATTTTTTCTTCTATAATACCTATAAAAAATTAGTTATAATCTATTAGGGAACATAAGAACTCTACTACTAATACTATTGGACATAAAATTGCATGGGTAACAAAATTTTTTACTTGATTGATTTCAGAAAATCATTCTTAAAAGTATCAATGATTTATGGTACATTGAAAACAATTATTCTAGAAACTTTATTGGTAATCCGTAAAATTTGATATCTTATAAACAATAATATAGAGACTTTGTGACATTCATTGAAAATTATAAAATAAATATTAAAGGTTATAGGAAAGTAAGACTTTCTTAAAATACTATAATTTCAATGGTTTTATTTATTTAAGTTATAAAATAATTTAATTAATAGTTTACAACTTTTTTGATTGTTGAATTAATGTCAAATTTTAAAATTATAAGTGTTTAGTTTTTAATAATTCATTTATTTATTTCTCAGAAACAAAAAATACAATATTTATTCTATTATTTTTTCAAAACTATCTAATCATAATATCATGTGTTTAAATGGTGTAAAAACCAATTAAATTTTATTGCATACAAGGATTTTACATGAATTTTTTAATGTTGCATAAATTGAAAAATCTTGAAAAGGTTTTGGATTTAACTATATGGAATTTAAGTAAATATTTTTTATGTGATTTATTTTTAAAAGGTAAGAAACATCAAAAGGGTTTTAAATATTTTAAATATTTTAAAATAGATAAAAAACTTAAATTATAATATCTTTATTTGTTTGGAACTATAGAAATATTTATCTTTATAAGTAATAATTATTTTAATTTTTTTGATAATGTTAGTAGATATAATAGGAATCACTTATTAACTTGTAAAAGTGAAACAATAACTATGTTTAGAAAATATTTTAAATTATTTAAAAAATAAAAAGGATACTTAATTATATCTATTATAAGTTTTAATGGATTTGTGTTTGTTAATTTATATTTTTAAATATTTTATGAAGATAAAAAATATTTATATTGTTTTTATACCCCTATAACACCATTAAAAAATGCTTTTGTAGAAAAAAACTATAACTATTCAGGAAGCGGATAGGACTGTGCCTATTGAATTTAATTTTCCTAAATATTATTAGGTTGAAGCTATGAATATAACTTGTCATGTTTAAAATAGAATTACTATTAGACTAATTCTAAAGAACACCCTTTATTAATTTTTATTGGTTTCATTCATATAATTGGTTATTTCAACATGTTTGGTTATAATGTTTTTATCTTAAACACAAAGGATAATTCAGATTAATTCGATTCTAAACTTTTTAAAGATATTTATCTATGATATTATTATAATATTAAGGGTTTTATATTTTATAATAAAATATATTTATTTTTTGCGGATCTTGTGCCTGATATTTTTATTGAAAATAATTTTGAGAAAAAAAGAATTCAGATTTAAATAATCTCATTGATTAATTTTTAGAGTTTCTATTTAGTGAATATGAATATTTAAATGATAATGTATCCATTATGGGGAAGAATATATATTTTCAAACTGATCCTAAAATTTAGAAACCTCAAAAAGATCACCCTCTTATAAAAATAATTATAAATGTTTAAACTAGAATTCAAAATATAATTTATTTTGAAATTTGATACCCATTATAAATTATTATCATTTTATTATTAATAATATTGATGATTTTATAAATGACTAAAATTGAACTGATTCTATGAATGATGAGCTTAATCAATTTAAAAATAATTTGTTTTGTAATATGGTTTAACCAATAATGATAAGTATATTATAGAAAAAATCTATATTTTTGAATAAATTGGATGATTCTAGATATATAGTTGAAATAAAGATATATTAGTATCCCAAGACAATTATCAAGAAGAATGTGTTGATTTTTAATATTCATTTACATTAGTTTTAAGTATTGAAGCTATTAGGTTTCTATTATCTATTCATTCTTTTCAAAATTTTAAATTATTTCAAATGGATGTTAAAAGTGAATTTTTAAAAAATTAATTTTTAAATAGTTTTATTTTCATCATCCACCTTGATATAAATATTTAATTACTTAAATTCATGTTTTTGGATTTTTGAAAGAATTAAATGGTCTTAGATAATATTATAGAGATTTGTATGATCAAACATCTTTATTTTTTTAGAATTATTGTTTTAATAATTGAAATGTCGATGATTTTTTTATTTTAGAAGTATCTAATGATATTTTAATTTTGAAAATATATTTTTATGATACTATGTTTGGGTTTTCAAGTGAATTACGTTGTATTTAATTCTCTAGTTTGTTGAAAAGTAAATTAGAAATGGGTTTAATTGGAGAATTAAACTTTTTTATGGTATTGAAATATTTTCAAAGAACTAATGAAATATTTCTAAATTAGACTAAAAATTATAAATAAATTGTTAGAAGGTTTAATATTTATTAATGTAAATCTTTTAAAACCCAAATGAATCGTAATTCTAAATTTTATTTAGATGAATCTTGAAAAAAATATAAAATAAACTATTTAAAGGAATGAAAAAAATCAAATATTATTTGAAAACATGTAGAATTGATATGGTGTTCAAGGTTTTTCTCTTTTATAGGATTTAGTTTAATCCCAATGAAAATAATTTAAATTTTATTAAAATAATGATTTTTTTGTAAAAGTAAGTATTAATTCTAGTTTTTTAAATTTTCCAATTAGTACTATTTTGATTTAATATCTTGTTATAATTAAAATTTCAAAGGTTTTTGACTTGATAGGGAAATCACTTTTGGTATATTCCATTAACTTAGTAAAATTTGATATCAAGGATTTCTAAAAGGAAATCATCACTTACTTTATCCCTAATTGAGGTTAAGGATATAATTTCTAGTAATTATTGTATAAATATTTTATGGATAAAAGAAATAGTAAATTATTTCAATGTTTATTTTTATAAACTACCTATATACAATGATAATTGATTTATAATTTGGAATTCAAAAATTAATTTACAGCACCCAAGAACAAAACATATTTATTTTATATTTGATTTTCTAAGTGATAATGTTTACAAAGATGATACTATTTTAGAATTTGTTTCAACTGAAAATAAACTTTCTATTATATTTACCAAATGATAGGATACAATGAAGTTATATGAAATACAATTTAAACTAGGTATAATTAATTTTTATCTTGAAATGTTATATTTTTAAATGTTTACTACCATTTTAATGTGCTAATAGATCTACTGTATATATTTTTTGATTATATATTTTTCTGAAATTTTTTAATGTATTGGAAAATATTATTTTACCTTCCACTTTAATTATAAGATAGTTTAATTTTTATACATAACATTATTTGAATTATTTGTTCATAGCTTAATTGGTTTTTTTATTTCTCACTACTTTTTTATATTTTCAAGAGTGTACACACACGAACACATTTTATAGATTAAATATTTTTGGTATCTTAATTACTGAATTTTAAAAAGTTTTGTAACAAATTTATTTAGTGAAAGTTTCTATTTTTATCAGTTTTCAACATTCAATTAGAATTTTCATTTTATTAAATATAATACTTATTTCGGAACAAGAAATTGTTTTTTATTTCAATTAAAAATATGTTGTCATCTTAGGGAGTTTTCTCAATAATTTCCTATTAGTATTAAATTTTTGATACATTTCAATGAGGGGGATATTTTTTTGTAGTTTTTTATAAATTTTTCCCAATTTTATAATTAATAAAATTGGGGAGATTGTTCTTTCTAGGTTTGAATGATATATAGATTTTTATAATTGATGTTATTATTGTCATTTATTTCATTTTTGGAATATTAAAAACACAAAACATTGTCTAAAAACTTTTAAAATGTTTACACTGTTTAAGAGGATAATAATAAATATGTACAAATTTTTTGAGTCATGTTTTATTTATTTTTTGGGTTTTTATTATATTTTTTATAATAAATCTATAGCTTTTCTATTTCAAATTTTTTTCAATGTCACAAGAATTAAATGTGAATTTCATATGATTTCTTCAAAGTTATACGGTTTTTTAAATTAAAATGATATTTTAATGTCATAAGAAATTTATCTTAAAATAATATGAGTTTTAAGTTATATGGAATGTTTTATTATGTATTATAATTTAGAAATACATATTAATTATTTAAAGTCTTAGAATTTCTAAAATACTTCTACGAAAACAGTAATATTCAAACTTATAATTTAAATGAACATCAGGAATGAGTTTAACCATAATCTTAAATGATGATTAAATGGATTTCATCCTTACAACTAAAATTATTATTATTTATTATTTATGTGTATGATATTTAATTTGTATGAGAAAAATTATCCATACATGGTTTGCATGCTTATGGAAAAAATGATCCATATGTTATTTTTATGCTTAAAAATAATTCATTTTTATGGGAATTTCATTCTTATAGAATATTATTTTTACATGAACTATATGTTTTAAAAAATTGTAGATTTTATAAAAAATATACCCTATTTTGTTATTTCTTGGATATTTTTATTTACTATATTCATGTGTGGTTTATTATGATAATTAAATTAATTTTTTAAAAACATAGATATCTTAACAAAGATATCGAAAATGTTTATAATTTTTTTTATTAAGGGATCAACATGATATATACCCATACACATGTAAACAATATTATTAATTTTTTTTATTTTTAATCATGGTTACCTTGGATTATCTCTTAAGAAACTACCATTTGATTAAAAGGATCATGAAGGTAATAAAGATGATATTATTAATTTGTTTGATCATAGAAAATTGATAAAATATCTATGACAGAAATTATTTAAAAAACACAAATATAATATTTGAGAGAGAACACACAAGATATAGTATCATAATATATGAGATAGATAGAATATGATAAAAGATATTGAAAAATCATATGGATTTGAATATATAGTAAAGCTTCAACAAAAAATAATATAGGTACTCAATCCACCTTCAATGCTAAAGGTTCAAGTCACACTATAAGAAAATATATCCAAGCACATGGGGTTGTGTACAATATGAATCTCCTTCACAAATGATAGTACTACCAACACCATAGAGATTATACCACCATTTCTAACTCAAGATTATGTGGTGAATAGTTCTACTCATGAATCCATAATTTTATGAACCCATAAGTGATTACACAACCTTCCAATATCATAAATCCTCCAATAATATAGTGTATATTCCTTTCCTATCTTAATTAAGGTAAAGATCAAACAAATAATCAATCTCCCTTTTATCTCATAAAAGGTTCCTCTACAAAAATCCAAATAAATAACCATTTCCCTCTTCTTGGTTTGTCCATAGAGAATATTTTCCATTTAGGAATATTTTTATATAAATGTAGGATTATAAATATATAATATAATGAAACTATAAATCAAGAAAATTAACTTTATTCACTCCTAATAAACCACATATTCATCCTTTATAGTGTGTCCTAATACAGAAGACATTACAACCAGAATCTCTAAGTAGTTCACCTGATTGATCTAAAAGTCCTACTTTGAGAGCATGATATACAACTGGTACACTTTAAGTGAAATGGAAGGTGATTTAAAAATGTTGAGTGTGTTACTTTGTTGATGAAGAGTATGTGAGAATATCTTCAACAAAGATAACCACAAAGGAATTGAAATAATGAGGGAAGAACAAATTCATCAAGTCCATAAACTCAATCTACATGTTCAATAAAACAAACAACATCAAAAGGTACTCATATAATTCATACCTAGTTATAAATGTAGTACATGGTACTTCATAAGGAATAAATCTCAATTTATGATAGCTTTATATCAAATAAATCATAAAAAACTTTCTATCCCCTATCATCCAGTCAAACATATCATCTATATATAGAAGTGGATATCAATTATTAATCATTACCTAGTTCAACATTTCATAATCCATTCACAGTACTAATAAACCATTCGGCTTCTTGGTGAGAAAACCTTGACCACCTTAAGTGAATGCACTCATCCATATAAACTCCCTTTCCGTCCAGACCCTCTAGCCAAGCATTCATCTCTCACAGCTTTATAGGATCTCACCAACTTGTTCAAATAAATATAGTCCATGATCCCTATATGAACCCATTATCATGATAAAGTGGAAATACACAAATGTGACCAGGAAAGGTACCATAAATCCCGTCAATAATGAGAGGAATTACAACCTAGTATGTATCCTCATCACTAAGAATAAAATTAAGAAATTAGTTTATAATCCCAACAATAGATGATAGTCAAGTCCCACTTGACCAAACTATAAAATAAATATCACCCTTAAGAAATGTATATGATACCAATTGATGATAATAGTGAATAGTGTTTCAATATTTAACCGAATAATACATCCCAATGATTAAGTTAAAACTAATCATATTTAACACTATGAAACCACAAAGGATTCTATAGTATATAATCACTTTGGAAAATTACAGACATCTACAAATACCCTTAAATCAAATCCCTAAAGACATATTGAACAATACAACCCCATATAAACCGTCTATGTATAGATTAAATACATTAAGAAACCAAGATAACATAAAGGAGTGTGAAGAACATGTACCAAATAAACTAGACCCTGATGTAGAATCTACTAAAACAATACATTTAATGATAGATGTCCTGATATACCTCACACATGACACCCTTATAATGTTACTCATATTTTTTATATTGAACCTATATTTGTCCATAACATAAACCATTACACATTGAATAACCCATGGAACTCCATCTAGTACTATAAAATGGTATACTAAAAACATCCCTTACATGTTACATCAACACATATCTTATACCACTAGATAACTATTGAGTGATCTAAAAATAATAGTATAGGTTCCCCATATACCAACATTATCAACACTCAAAAGGTGGTTGGGTATATTGGGAGTGATACTTACTGGTCTTACCACACTAGAGATACTTCACATAAACTCCACTCCTTGATGGTTGAGTGGAACAATCACCATGCCTAACCTTTCAACCATTTCCCTAGTTTGATCCATTTATCCAAAGCTTTATATTATTAGAGGCTCTAATTTTTGTCCCCACTATAAAAAGAATCTGACTTGATCCTATTACATTATTAATTTTTATCTATGCTTGGAAGTATTGATTCACCAATTAATTAAAATATAATAGGATAAAGACATTAACCTTGAACCATGATAATATATGCCAATCCATCCACAAAAGATCTATCCCTAGCTATATCATCCCCATCCAACATCGAGAAAAAAAACAATAGCTTAGTAAATCACATTGTGTAATCCATAACATACATCTCCCTTTATGTGATATGAATAACCTCTCATACTGTCTCAACACACAATTTCTCTAGAAATAATTGATTATAATACAATGTCGGAAAATCACCACAAGAAAACCCTATAAAGTAGTTATACCATACCCAAATATTGAACTAGTTCATAGATATATCTCATATAATATAAACCACTGACTTTACCATCCTCTTAGGGGTGGGGGGTCTCAAGGTGATGAAATAATTTAATAATTGACTCCACCAAGTTTTTAATAGACTGGGGGACACTCTCACATATGAATAATGGTTGGTTCCATATTTAAAACTCTGATTCCAAGTCAAGAATATATGGTTTATCTAATGAAGAATTTCTCTATATTGATATTATTACTCATAGTAATCTATCAAATATAAAATCTTTCATCATCGGTCATGGTGTTGTAAGGGATCCCAAACTAACTACAAATTGGGCATGTTTTTCCTCACACTCCTAGAAATCCAACAGAGTTCATGGTGGTGGTATGTTTCTATAATAACAAAAAAACATCTCAGAAAATATTTCCATTAAAATTATTGATATCTACATATTATATAATGAAATAATAGACATAACATCCAACTACTTTACATACACTTCCCATACCATAAAGGTATCACATCCCATGATCTCTCTCTAACCATTTATACCCAATCCTAGGGTTATCATAAATTACATATAGCATCCAAATTATATCATTTATATTTTATTTTCTATTTATAATATGGATATGACATAATTTGTTCAATTAAATGAAATTCCATTCACAATATACAAAGGAAAATAATTTATAAATTTCTGTTGGATTTATATTTAAACACCACCATTAGTAAACATAAAAATAGGAAATTAATTACATAATTATCCATGGAATTTTTTAGATAAGAATATTACATAATGTTATATAGGAAAACACTATATATTTTACTCAATATAATTTAAATATTTGACTCATATATCACAAAAATGTAAACAATCATAGGAATGAAAAAAAATATAATGTGAATTCTAAATGCTTGTTATGAATCAAGAACATACACCCACTTTCCACTCTGATCCACGTGTAAAATTACATTATTCCTTAATAAAATTTTAAATGAATCATATTTAATAATATAAGCCAACCATCAAAGAAAAAACCTAGAATAATGGTTATATATCGAGAAACTTGAAATTTACTCATTTTTGGGTGAGATATTCAAAAAACAAACATCCATACAATGATATAATAATATCTTATCTTTGATCCACCATTCCCAAATAGTAATTTAGAAGAAAATAAAAAATAATCTAATAAAACTTTGTAATTACTCAGAACATGTTAGTCTAAAATAAACCAATAGGAGGTCTATATAACATCATGTGTTCCTCCCCATACACTAGAGTCTATAGAATAGTATCTAGGGCTTGATAATATCGTGGGGATACTATTCCACAAAAATTCGATAACCATAAATAGTATCATAAGTAACTAAAATTAAAATCATCAAGATAAACCAACATAATTAATGATCATATTTTAACACTCATAAATAGATATATAATCCCATGATATATCAATATAAATGTCGAACATATTATATACTTCATATAAAGATAAAAAAGACCACCTATGGGTGGATCACATATATCAAGGTTCAAAATAATTAATGGAAAAAAACTGGGAAGGATTGAAAAATTAGTCACTGAGTCCAAGATCAGTCCCATATCTCATGATTTAAGTCGATAATACAAATAAACCATTTTGAACAGGTCCTTTTCCCTTGTTTGTACAGGAGTCAATGATGACTTCTTAGGTACCCATGGTAGTTTGAGAAGGGGGTGAGTACAACCTAGTAGGCCACCATAAATAGTGTCCCTAAAAAAATATAGTCAGAACAAGTCTATATTTATGTGTCGTAATAGATAACTAGAAGAATAAATACGCAAGAAAATATAAGTCCTTGAGTTTAATGGTGACTCCCATGAGTGACTATAATTCTTTTATCTAGTGGTTTATGTCTATGAATGAAGTGTGTAACCACTTAGGGGGATAATTCCCTACCCCGAAACCATATCATATGTCACATTATGTAAGGGGAAACACCCCTCCTGAGAAACATATCATATATCACGTATCTCAGGGGGGAGGATCACCCACCATAGAACTTTATTATAAATATCATATTTCTCTGGGGGGGGGGGGAAGATCTCACATTCTTATAACCATATCATATATCACCTTTCTCAAGGGGTAAGGGCTCCCTATTCTGGAAATGTATCATATGTCATATCTCGGAGGGATGAAGAGAGACCTTCCCTAGAACCATTAAATATATCATATCTCTTAGGGGGTAAGGATACCCCACCCTAAGAAGCATCTCATATTTCATTTATCCCAAGTGGAAGGGTGACCCTCATAGAAAATTCTCATATATAACCTTTCTCAATAGGGAAGAGCACCCTTATATGGAACCATCTCAAATATCAAGTCTTATTGGGGGGAGGGTGGAGTGCCCCACCATGGAACCATTTCATATTTCATATCTCTCAGTGGGTAAGATCTTCCATCCATAGAAGTATGTCATATATCATGTATCTCAGGGGGAGGAGTACCCCACACTAGAGACGTCTCATATATGACATCACTTATGGTGGAAAAGCACTTTATTTGGAACCATCTCATTTTTCACGGGGTGGATATACTTCCACAAATAATCTATTTATAAAAAATAGTTACTTTACACTATTTTCTCCGAGTCATCAATCAAATTCCATAATTTAACAAAATAATGTAATGAAAAGTTTTACTTCCCAAATTTACAACTCATTCCCATTTAAGGGATACTCCTAGGGATTTTGTGTTCCACTCACTATTTCATCATTCCATTTAGGGAACCCCTTATTTATACATCAGAAATTAATATTTTAAATTGATAATTAGGCTCACCTTACATGGAATCCAAAGGTTGTAGTTATACCCACACTCATGAACCCTTCACAGACCAAATAATTTGAATTATATAGAAAAAATTATATAAAATTTAATTGAGTTTTGGGTCAAGAGTGCATTGGGTTAACATGAACACACATAATATATATATAAATTAAGTATTATAACTTAGTGATAGATTAAGAAGCAGCTTCTTTAATCTTTCCAGAAGCTTAACATTGAATATCATTTGTTTTCTTCATTATAAAATAGTCAAAATCATGAAAAATAAAGGAATCCCTAAAAATATGGATAAATGTCCATAACAAGACTAAGTATAGAAAAAATAGATAAATCTAGGAGTAAACTAGGAATGATAGAACTATATCGATTAATCTTCTATATCAAACAAGATACAAATAATATAAAGAATTAAAGATATACCTCTCAGGGATGAAAAAAGGAAGGATAAAAAAATATGGAATGATTATAATATTTTTCCCATAAATGGCCTAAATCCCCTTAAATATTTCATTTAAACACTTTGTCATTTTTTTTAAAAATCTATAATTATTTCCGTGAAATCAATTTTTTAAAAACATGCTGACCCTTATGCATGGAACATTTCCATTACATATCTTCTACCCTAATGAAACTTATATATTAATAGGAGAAAATATTTAGAAAGTCATTAACAAGGGAAATAACCATACATTTTAAAAGGGAAAGACCCTTATGTATCATACATTTTTAAAAAAAATACCCTTTCATATTACCCATATATTTTCACAAACACTAAGACCCTTATATATCATTGGGATTCCCAACACATTATGATTTTTCTCAAAAGAAGGACCCTTATACATTAAAAATATTACCTCACGTATTACAAGGTACTTCTATACTTTAAAAAATTTCTAAAAAAATATTCTTTCATATTATATGACATCCTAACACTTATCTGCTTTCAAAAAACATAAGGAAACTTATATATAATTGTAATTAAATATTCCTTTTCCACAAAATGACTCTTATGTATTGCAAGTTTTTACTATTGTGTATTTAATTATGTGTAGAGTTAATTTTATATATCCCAAGGTTACACTTATGTATACCCTTACCACCAAATCTACTCTTATATACTGAAAAGTATCTCTTATGCATGAATATTTTATGTTTATATGTCATAGGGCTTCCAACACTTAAACTTTTTCATATAAGAGTAGGGATATTTTATGTGGGGTACACATACATAATAGTAACTTTCCATATGGGCACCAATAAATTTTTAAGAATATCCATATTTCTAAACACTTTAGATGGTTAATTTTACTTATGGGATTTAAGAAAATTTTTAGCACCAAACATTAAATACTAGGTTAGTTATATCCTATAACATACCCCAATTGTACCCTAAAACTAGCACCTAAAACTCCTAGAATTTATATAAATTAATCATAACTTCCCAAACATGTTATGATTACTCTCATATGTTTCTAAAAATCTTTTCTAGAACACATATGACTCCTCTAACATGACTATAAATAAAATTTACTAGTAACTCAACACTAATCTAATAAATTTCCCAAGGCTCAATTCCCTACATATACCAGAACCCATGAAATCACTATAGTGTCACAATACACATGGAAAATCCAAGATTAACCTTGAAAAAAATTATAAATTAATTTTAGTGGCGTAACAGGTCAAACACATTAAAATTAATAGATTTTAAAATAATCTAAATCCTAAAATTTATAAATAAATTAAATAGGTTTACTCCTTTACAAAGTATAAGGTGTTACAAATACTTTAGTTATTTATTATTCATCTCCACCAAATATAAATAAGAATAAGTAAAGTCCAATTTTATTAGAGAAATGTTAATCTATTTATATAAATTTATTTAATATTGTTATTCAATAAAATGTCAAAGAGTTAAATGATTCTTGGAAACTCTCACACATGAATGTGTGATTAAGTTTGGCTTTCTATATAAGAGATTAATTTTTTATTAAAAGAGTTAAATAAACCAAAGAGGTAATGGATTTATCTGATATGTTTATATAAATATCATGTAAGGATATGTTGATATAAGTGATATAATCATACAAATACTTGTATTAAATCCGACTCAATATCATCTATATTCAAGTTTGAATAGATAAAGAATCTAGAGAATTGACCTTTTCTAGAACTTCGATATATTTTATAAATTTCTTTGTGGTTTATAAAAATTCATTGAACCACACTGTGGTTTATGAAAAACATAATGTTTTAAAGGAAATATATAAAATTATATTATAGTTTAAGAGTTTAGGTATGAAATGTTTTTCTAAATATTTATAAATATTAAATTTTATTTGATGTTATGGGATTGGGTAGAAAGTGAATTGTTTGTATTGGAATGACATTTCCTTAACAAGGCTATAACATTGGTATGAATAACCCCTTCAAATTCAAAAGTATTAATTATGAAGTCTTTGACCAAAATGGATTCTCTGGATAAAAATATCAGGGTTTTCACTGGTAACATCATTACCACATGAGAAACCCATGACCAAGTTTATAGTAAATTATATAGTTGTTTAATGTTTTATACAGAAAAAAATATTCTCTTAAAATTATCAAAAACCTTAATCGAAATGACCACCATGAAAAAAATTTCTTGGTGAATGTGATATAGGTTTAAATTAGTTTTACATGGTTGATTAATTTTTAAAATGAATACAAATTGAAAAAATAATGATTCATTTTATTGAGACCATAGTTGAATAAGTTGCTACGATTTTAAGTACTAATAACCTTGGGGATGATTTTTGAGACCCAATGATATTTTTTATTATGAGAAGCTAATGAAGAAATGAAATTAAATAATAAGAAGAACCGAATAAGTTCAGTATATTTTATTTTTTCATAAATATATAAAAAATATTTAAACATAAATAAAATAATTACTTTTTGAATCCCGTTAAAGAGTTTTTAGGTGTTTTGAAATGCTCTAGATATGATTGAAAGCAACATAGAGGTTTTTAGATTTTTTTTTGAATATGAATTTTGGTAAATTACACCATAAATAAGGTATTTCCATTAATTATTGCATAAATATTTTATTGAATTTAGCTAAAGATCAATGAATGGATAAACCTTACATAATGCATAATGTATTTATCAATAAGAGTTGAAAATTTGGCAAAGAAACAAACCACCTGTGATATGTATGGTTTTTCTTTTCAGAAGATATAATAAATGATTACAGAAGTAACTTAACCTATGTTCATAATGTTTTAAAATATAGAGTATTTGATGAATAGGAAAAAGAAAAAAACATACTTTGATATATATGTTATTATATTCATAATTTTATATTCTGTTAGAGATCCTAAATAAGTTAAAATAAGAATATTATGTATTTTGTAATATTTTATATTATGTGATATGTATTATTTTGAAGATCATAAATAATATATTTTATATGGGAAAATAATTTTAAAAATTTCATGGTTACAGTGATTATATTTTAGATTTTATGAATATTTCATGATACAAAATATATCTTTATAATGCCTATTTTTCTCTAGAATATATGTATTTGGACATAGAATAACATTTGATTTCAATGGAATTTAAGAACTGTTTAAGAAAATTAATTTAAATTTCTACCATGTAATATAGACCAAATAGATTACCACAAGACCCATCTATGGGATACCTAAATTGAATTAAATGTGATATAATTGTTTAGAGTGATCTAAGGGATTATATTTGAGTCATCAGAAGTTGAGAATAATTCGAAATAAGATAGAAATATAATATTCTAATTTGAATTCAAATTTTCTTCCATTTTATAATTATATTTTTTATTTCTATGAAGATGGAGTTAATTGCATTTATAGTAAGTTCAAAGTTTGAATTGGTACTAAGAAGTCAAATTTAAAGATGAATATTTCTCATTCTTCCTAAAAAAATATTTAATTGTTCTTTTCAAATAATTTATATATATATATAAATGATTCAAATGTAAAATATTAAATTGATATAGTTTAGTAGAGGAAATAAAAAATACATTCTATTATTCTAGTAGAACACTAAAAGGAAGAAGTAGCATGAGAAGAAGAAACATAAATAAGAAAACATGATGGATATATTGTCTAGTTGAATACACTCTTATTATTGAAATAAATTTTTGTATTCTTTGTATCAATGATGGAGAAATTCCATAAGCATAGAAAATGTTTTGTAACATGATCAAATGATAAAAACGTATCATTTTTTCTAGATGTTGGAACTAGTGGACAATATGATCTCAACTGAATCCAGATCATACCATGGACTAACTACTCATTTTGTGTAGCGAACCTTATAAGTATGTTATGCCTGATGTGTATGCTAATTGGAGCATGTAGCAAGGGTAAAATATTTAATTAAATAGGTTAATAATTTTTAAAAAATATTAACCTAAAAAAATTATTAACTAAGTCACCCCTTTTAAGTGAATTCCCATTGATATTATGGGCCAATTTCAAGTTTTATCTGAAATTCATGTTTACTTCAAAGACATTATAATATTGAGAAAGGTTTCCTCTGTATTATTTTGTTTTGATCACAAAAATGTTTTCTATAAATATTTATAATATTTATTTAATGAAAAATGTGGATTCCAACTTTAATTGAAAAAATAAATTATATATAGAAAGATCTTATTCTTCTTATTTCTTACTGATATGTTTGGATGTATTGTTGGTGAAACATATGGTTTTAATATGAATGATGACGGTACTTCTATAAAAAATGTAGATATAAAGAACCGAGAAAATGAAGGGAGTTCAAGAAATTCCTCCCCATTTTCACTTTTTGAGAAGTAGTTTATCAAAGTAAAAGGAATAAAGTCATAGAAGAGCATATTGGATAAGTTAGCACATATTTATAAATAAAATGAAAAAGGGAAGTAAGATAAAATATAGGATTTTTGGATTAATTATTAAGACCCAAAAATGAGGGCAGACGAACTAGTTTATGACTTATTTACTTGAATTAATATTATAATGTGCACTATTATAGGTTTCTAATAATCATTAGTGTGTACAACAATTATTTAGAAGATAATATTCATTATTCCATATAAGTTTTCTATTAATGTATCTCCAATTGAATACAGTGATCTTGTTATACACCCTTTAGAATATTTACATTTAATTCTTATGAAATATATGATGTGCAGAGGTATTGTATTAAAAAATAAGAGTAAGGTAGATATTTAAATTTCTGTTAAGGTTTTAAGATAAGTGAGGTGTAAGGTGGAAGTTATTTTATAATAGAGTGATCCTAATGAAGAATAATTTGATAAAGATAAGTTCTATAAAATCATTTCAATCACTATAAGTATAAAAAGTGAAAAGGTAAATTTTAAGGGGAATGTTATAATAAAATGTTTCAATTGTCCATACATTGGAAATTTTTTAGTAAATTTTTAAAAATTGAAAGAATAAAAAATAAGATATGATGATGAGGGGATAATGAGATCCTCTAAGATGAAAGAAAAATATTTAATAAATCAATTTTTTATTGAAAATGGAAGGGTATAAATTTTATTAAATAGAAAATGATAATGTTCTTATTAAAATTTCAATATATTGATAATAGTGAGGAAGAATATGAAGTTGATACTTTATGTGATATTGATGAATATATAATGATTAATATTGTTAATTAGGAATAGTTCACAAACAATATATATAATGAATCTATGACTGGGGGTAAAAGAAATGGAATTCATGATAGATGAGAACGTAATGAATGTATTTCAATTATATCAAGGAAGGGAAATGTGCTCAAAAGATTTATAAAATTCAATCAATTTATATGAAATAAATAATCTTCTCATGAAGATAATGTGCCAAGAATGATAAAGAATATTTTTTAATAGAATAAGTTTATTACTGAATAAAATAAAATAAAATGAAAAATGAAATAAAATAAATTATTGAAATGAATATGAAGAAGATTGATACTAACTAATTGAATTTTTTCAATGATGAAAATAAATTTGGTAAGAAAAAATTCAATTTTCACAATTCTATTCAGGATGATAGATAAAACTCAAAGATGAAGGTTATGACAGGTATTAAAAATTCACAGAATTATAGTGCTGAAGTTGACCAGAAAATATCACACAAAATGTAAGAAAAGACCGTAGAAGTGTTGGTAGAAAGTCTAAGTTAACATCGTAGGTGAAGGAAGTTAATTATTTTTAGAAAATTAAGATTATTATCACATTTATAGAAATTACAGGAAAACCAAAATGAAGAATTCATAAATAATCCTTGATTAAGGAAAAATGTTTTTTGATTCTATTAAAATTGGGTTTCATGAAAAGGATCCAAACTAAATGATAAAATGATAGAATAAAATTAGGTATCAACATCTACACAATAATCAATTTTGAATGGAAAATATTCATTTCTTGTTATTGCTAGAACTATGATTTTTTTGGAGGACAAGTTGAGTTTTTTGGTTTGGTTAAAAATATTAATATAATCCTCAAATGTTAGGGAGGAAATTTTGAGGGGGAGTCAGCCTACGTAAAATAGAAATGTTGTTAAGAAAACTAAAAGTTCTAGACTAATGGTTGGTAAAATATTTCAACAATTAAAAGAAACTTGTGGATGATCTTAATATCCATGTAAATTTCATGAGGTTTTTCGGACCTTCATAGAATCCTAATTGAGTTATCCACGTTACTTTCATGAGTTTTTTATCACCATAATAGAAGCCTAATTTAGTATTAATTTCAATAATAAAAATAATTAAATGAATAATAAAATTGGTAAAAAAATTATTTCATTGTTGAAGTAGCATTTAAGTCATCTAAAATGAAATTCTCATTGACTTTGTAGAGTTTTATTCTTGAAAAATGAAAGATAATTTTAAAGATATTGAAGGATATAGAAAAGTGTAAGGAAAAATCAGTGAACTATTGATTCAGTGGTTCATATAAAATCAAATGATTCATTTGAATGATAATTGTGAAGGGGATTTTGAAGTATAATAACACTTTATATGTGGATGGGATAAAAAAATATATTAATTGTATCATACAATTAAAATGATGGTAATAAGTATTTTTTCAATAAATATGGGTTCGTAGTGGGTATGTATTTAAAATAGAACAATGAACCAGGAGAAAATTATTTCAGATTGGTTTTAAGGAAAATTATTATTAATTAAGATATAAATAAGAAAATTGATTATGGAATTGAAGGCTTAGTCATCATGAAAAAAAATCACGAGTAAGATTACCCAAAGAGAGATTAGTTTTGTTTGTGATTTGATTGTGATAAATAGATAGATAAAGTAGATTTTATCTACTTTTTAAATGGAGTAGACTAAAAATTATCAATATATGAATGTTGAAATTATAATATGTGATCTATTTTAGCTCATTAATTAAATATTTTAAGGTACTATTGGGAATAAATTAGGATAATGAATATATATATTTTATTTCCTTTATTTTTGAACATACTCATGTCGATTTATTTAGTTTTTTAGGCATAATTCATAGGCTCTATATATGTTCAAAAGTTTTAGAAGAACTGCTAATAATGGGTGTGTTTTATCCTTAAAAATGATCTTAATCGACAACTATGTATAATATTATAGTGTAATATTTAAATCATATGTTATGAGTAATGGTATTCACCGTGAACTCAGTGCACTATACACACCACACCACAATGGTGTTACTGAATAGAATAATTTTTAGTATAGATTACTCATACTATATTGATAATGTAAATAATTTATGGTATTTCAAAATACAAGAAATTGGCTCAATAGTTCACATTAAAAAACGATATTTTTATAGACCAAATTCATATATGTCACCATAAACTGTGTTTTATAAGATTCCCATAATTAAAAATAATTATAGTGTTTTTAAGCCCTTTTATAATCAATGTGAAGGGTGAATATCCTATAATGTTTGACTAGAGATGATTTTATGGAATCTTCCTTGGTCATCCTAAAAATGTAAGTGGATAATACTATTACAATAAGGCAGAAATTATGATTGTAGATACTACTAATGAAAAAGTTCTAGAATTTTTAATGATTAGTATTATATATAATGAATCATGGTATAGAAGTTATAATAATGAAAGAGTTTTTTAGAAGTAGTAAGAATATTTTCAAAATATTGTGAGTTATAATGAATTTCAAGATGAAGATGCTGATTAAAATATTTCTAGTGATAAATATAAACCTACGTAATCTCATTCAAGGATGGGAATATAGATGAAGGGTCAGAATATATTTGGAGAATTTGGAAAATAAGTTCACACCCGATGAAATTTGAGTAAATCAACACATAAATCATTTTTTTCTATAACATTTCATGATTTTAAAATGAAACACTATGTTTAATATCATACAAGATACGCCACGTTGTGCTTAAACAAACTACATTATCTTATTATTTAAATGTGACTATTATAATATAGCAGATCAATTGGTGGGTAAAAATAGTTTTAATGATGTTATGAAATATATAATGGTCATACTAATTAATAAATTATTAATTAATATTTTTAAATTATTATTCAAATTTTCAGTAAAGATATTTTATTCATCAAAAATACATTTTATCCAAAAAATATATTTTCATACATTTTATGAGTGAATAATTTAATTATTTTTTGTAACTTTTAGAAAATTAATTTCATAAAATAAATTCACTTTTCAAATAATAGTATCATGTTTTATTTTGGGTGAAATTTTTGGATTTCTTTGAAAATAATGGGTTTTAAGTGAATAGAAAAAAATAACAATTTTTATAAAAAATTTCATTTATTTTCAGTAAATTAAACAATTTAAATGACCCATTATGATTTATAATTTATATAAAGTAACATAATTTTTATTTATTTATATTTAACTCACTTAAATAATTTTGAATAAATTTTATACTGTATTTTAGAATAATTGTTTTGTGTTTAAAAATGAGATTTCTCTGAAAATTGTTTTAAAGTACATAATTATTATACTTTTTAGTTAAGTAAAATAATACATAATGTTGAATGTTTTAAATTAAATTTATATACTATAAATTATTAAATTTTAATTTAGTTTCAAACAATGACTATTATTATTCATAGAGTTAATATAAAATGATCTTTTTCTTGAAAAATACACTTCTTGAAACCCTGCCATTTCATTTTGCCTACAAGTTTTGTTTTGGATTTATTATTTTTCCAATTATGTGAATTTAGTTTGGAAAAATGGATTCCATATTTTTAATCATAAGTTAAAAATTATGTGATAATGTTATTTTCATTTTTACGCATAAAAATGTACTTTGGTAAAAAAAAACTATTTACCACAGTTATGTAAAATAACAAAACATGTTAAACTAAAAGGTAAAATCATAAAATAAATAAGAAATAAAAATTTAAATGGTTGGATAATGTGTTAATATACCATAAATTTCCATTAAAACATTATTTTTTTATATAATTCATTATAATTATTTCCACCAAAATGTGGTCGATTTTGAATAAAAAAAAATAAAAATTTAATAAATTTAAACCACCCCTCCCCAAGTATAAATACCACTCATAACCAGCCGATTTATACTAAAAATAATTTAATATCCTAAAATATTTTAAAAAATATCTCATATTGACTCTCCCTATTTCCAAGTGCTTCTAGTATCACGAAAAGACCATTTCCGAGATCTTTAAGGGGTCCTTCAAGGAGGCCATATTCAAGAGGTAACTTTCTGAAAGAATATATCTTAATTTATTTTTCATAGAATACTTTATCCTCACCTCATTAATACACCAAATAATAATAACTCATGTATCTTATATAGAATATAATTTTATATTTGTAGTGTAATATCTTACAACCAACCCTTTTACTATATCCTCTTAATCAAAGAAACAAAACCATTTTCCAACTTATGGCGCTTAACCATCTTCATAGATAATAAGTTTTCATTTCCCATTACCACATTCAATGATTGTAATAAAATTATTTTTATGTTTAAATAATATTTTATAAAGAATATTATAACTTATATCATGGTATGTAACTAATATATAAACATATTATTAAATAAAACAAAACTAGTTTGCGATGGTATGAAAAATCGCTAATATAAACTAAACATTTATCAATAAAATTTTATCAAATAAATCATTATCATGATAGAAAACAAACTGATATATGGGAAAATATATAATTTTATAATTTCATTAATACCATTTAATTCCACATGTGAAGTTTTATTTCCAGTTGAAAGGAAAATACATAATTATAAAAAAATGAACCAACCATGAAACCATGAAATGAACGAACTTAAAAAAATGGAAACAATGAAATATTATTAATTAATGGGTATTATGATATTATAAATAGATTATATAATGTATTATAAATATAAATATTGTTATTTAATAATTTCATAACATTATTTGGACAATTATACTGGAGGTTTGAATGTGATTGAAGGAATTTAAACCTAATTTAAGTGAATTCTTAACCCCATTTTCATTTTTTGGGTTAAATTTATACATCGTGGATAATTTTTTTTATGATTATGTGTGAAATGATTTTTTATTTTCTTATGTTATATTTCCAACTTTTTATATGCATTTACAATTAATACCCATAATCTATTAATTTTATAGATTCTCACATCAATGATAAGATATTTTTAAGGTACCTTCCATTTTAAAAAATATATTTTAATGTTTATTTTTACAAAAGGAAAAAAGAATGTTTTCTTACATATATGGCATGCACAAAATTTCTAAATTTAATGTATCCTCAATATTTTTAATCTTAATTTAAAATTTTATATAGTTACTTTAAAATATATTTTTTACGTTGTACGTGTGTAGTTTTTTAAAATGATTTATTTCCAAATGGAAAGTTAATTTACCTCAAATAGTGTTTTATGATGAAATAATTCATGATATATGTCGATTTTAGTACTCATGGGAACTTTTTATGATGATGGGATGTTTTTTATTAATCAATAATGGGTGGTTTTATGATAATCCATGGAAAAGTGTTACGTTATTATCCAATGATATGTGTTTCTGTGATAAACCAATTACGGGTGGCTATGTTTTAACCTCCAATGAATTGGGTAATATAGAGTTAAATGTTATCTATATTTATTAATCAATTCATAAGAGTGATATATTAAATTATTTCTTAAGTTACCTACCTATATTTCATATTATTTCTCAATATTTTTCATGGTAATCAATTTATTTTCAAATCGTAAGATAATGATCTTTATGAAAATATGATTATATATTCAAGGTGAAAATGTTTGTTTTCATGAACATGTTTTTATGGGTTTTCACTAGACTATTGGTTTCTGTTATTTTATTTCCCCCATTTATATTTTTTTCTCAACCAAAGTTTTAATTTTTTCCATATATTTTAAGGAATACTAAGGATAAGGATGAGATAAAATAGAAAATTGTGAATATTTTTCTTGAAGAGAAAACCATGTTTTTGATGACTTTTATTTTATAGAAGAAATGGATATTGAGTATAAGTGTCCACTTGTAATGTATGGGTTTACCATGTAATATATTTTCCTAATTCTCTCAAACCTATAAAACAAAAATATTCTCAAGAATGTAATAATGTAAATTCTATTTAAAAATCTGTAGAATATATAGTTTTTAAGGTTGGGCCATTAAATTTTCATATTTAACCAAGAGATATAATATAGGAATTGGAGTATCAACAGTGGGTTGATGTTATAAATGAATAATTAGCCTATATTTAAAAAAATTAAATAAGAATATTTCACCCATTACTAAAAACCATAACGTTATCAAATAAAGCATGTGTTTGGAACAAGATAAATAAAAGAAGAGAAGTTAAAAGAAATACAAAAAGGATTATGTGCACAGGGTATATACAAGTTAATTTAATTGATTTTGATAATAAATTTTCACCAATTTTTATAAAAAATACCATTATGATATTTATTTCTATTACAACACAATGGAAATACATGATTTTACTAGGGAATGTTTTATCTACCTTCCTTAATAGAATATTGGAAGAGGAAGTGTACATTGAGAAACTTAATGGTTTCATGATAGTTAAAGCTGAATGATATGTTTTGAAGTTAAGTCAAGTCCAATATGGATTAAAAAAGTTCAAATAACATTGTAATCTATGTTATACACTTTAATGAAGAGGAACATTTTCAATAAAAAAAGACCGGGAAATAACCTATACCTTAAGATGAGAAAGATGTATCGTTTACTATTTTTGTTTATGTATAGGATTGTTAGAAATGAAATCCATGCCAAAAATTAATCAATGAAGGACATGCCATTTTGGGACAACATTTAACCCAAACAAGCCATAAAAAGAACTAAAGGGACTTCCATGCAATGTTCCATCTCCAAGTCCTTCACCACCATGAACGATGCCAAACATGAAAACAGACACCTCTGCGACCACCGCGAAGCACTGAAGGTCTCCTCTGTGAGTATGATGAGCACCATGACCACCGTATAATAGTGAAGGAATGCATTGTGAGTCCAACGACCACACCATTGATTGTGAAGTGAAATTTCCTTCATGGACCACATATGAGATTTGTGATACCTGGGGATTATAAATATATAGCTCTACCCCACCCCATAAGATCACTACCATGAACATTATACTTCCAAGATCTTGTTTCATTAAGCTCCCTTTTCTATAAAAATGATCCAAAAAATTCACCACTTAAGGCATTTGAGAATTGTAAACCAAATTTCCCTTTGTTTCGATTTTCCCCCACATCAAATGGGGATGAACTTCATAAATCCCTACGGCCATATCTAAGGTAGGAGTCCCTTTTTGGCATTCAGGACTACGTGGAGCATTCATCATTCATGAAGAACCCTCCAAACACATGTATAATCCATACCTCAATTGGGCCATCAGGATTCACGAAGATCCTCCCTTTATGGGCCCCCATTTCTCTATGATTCACAAAGAAACTTCCTTTGAAAAGCTTATCCTCTTTGAGAAGTGGCAGAGCTTTATTAATCCCTTACTAGCAAGTCAGTTTGATTTATTAATCCATCTCCCATGTAGCCCTCCAGGATCATATGACGTGATTCCATGGTTCCTCAAGAAGTGATTCATGTTGCGTTGACTTACCTTATGATTCCTTGCATAGGTATGCTAATAGATATTATTTCTTCATATTGACACACTAACATGGGACCCTCAATTGACCACTCCTCCACCTCACTCCCAATTGGAATTACGTGTGCCTTCCCTTCCCTAATTGCGGGTTGATACAAGTTATGTAATTACAATGGTTGAGGAGTGATTCCTCATTGTATAAGCTCCATGACATTAAATTTCAAAGCATCTTCATCCCCAACACATGATGTTAAACTATGAGTTTCTATATGCATGGTAGTATTAAGATGATTAGAGAGGGGATGAGACTAGGAACCTTTTACTTCCGGGCTTTTCAATTTGACATCCCACTCCCTCTGCACTTTGTCACCATCTACACCTCAGACAGTCTCTACAAAAGCCCTAAACCACCTTCCTGGGATTCCCTCTTAGATTAAGTCCCAATCTCCATATCTGATGGGCCACTAGCCATGATTACATGCCACACCATCTCCCATGGCCACCCTCTTTATAAAATGATCATTCTGTTACCTCTTGTTTCCCACATCGAGCATGACTCATATGGGATTATAGTAATCAGATACCATGACATCCCTTTTGGGCCTCTATCCATGCGTAATCCCTATTCCCCCTTGTCCTGCATGATGTTAAAATGAACATAAAAAACTACATGGACGTTGATCCATGCCTTCTAAATAGGGTATATAGGAAGCATCTTTGAGTTTAAAGATCATAACTCCCTC
This sequence comes from Viscum album, assembly GCA_963277665.1. Classification (NCBI taxonomy): domain Eukaryota; kingdom Viridiplantae; phylum Streptophyta; class Magnoliopsida; order Santalales; family Viscaceae; genus Viscum; species Viscum album. Next base: position 685,043,641 of record OY728159.1, on the reverse strand, counting down.
TTACCCATATGTCATGACTACTTCACATCGGGTCACCTTCATCTTGCATGATGTTAAACTACATTCTCCGAACTATGTGGGGTTTGATACCTTTAATGTATTTAAAAAGCACCCTTGAGGTGTAATCCTAACCAATGGTAAACCCTCATTCTCCCTTCTTAATATATACCATCCTAATGTGTCATCTTTTTCTTTTGGGACACATCTCTCTAATCCATCCTTTGATGTATTCTGATCCATGTCTGAAGCTGAACATGTATAAGTCCCACACTACACAATACTACTCTAACTAAGAGTGTTCTTCTTACGGAGGTCATCTAAACATACATAATAACCTAGAATATCCCTGGGTGGACATCCTTTGTGTACACCATGATTCAATTCCTCCATCCAAACATATGTGGACTTTGATCCCCTTTGGGAAAGTAGGAAGCCTCCTTGAGGTGCAATCCCTTCATCCATATCCCATATTAGTCTTTCCTTGAGCCATTTTTCCCAATGTTTTTTCTTCCAGATTAGCCTTAATGGTGTGAAAACATTTCCTTGTTGGGAAACACCATCCCATGTTTTTCCTTATTGGGAATTATTATCCATTCATCCTATAAAGATTACAGGTTCTCCCTTACAGGGATGTACCTATTTGATCCACTATCATTAGTGTTTTGATCAGTTTGATCCGTCTTCTCTAGATGATAAACTTGCAGAATACATTTTGTTAAACATGGGAATCTGAGGAAAACATTGGATACATGCCTCTTGAGTAAGTACCACACAATCTATGTGGGATGAATTGGGCTTCCACGCCCTCTAGAAGCCCTCTAGTAAGAGAGAATTTAGGTGTACCAATGTTCCATCGTCCAGACATTCCTACGATGCCCAACATGACTACTCTTATGACCAAATGTTGCTTCCGTGACTTAACCCTTTGAAATATACTAATATAAGTAGTGTTATTAATCGACATCCCTAAAGATATGGAAATGGGGAGAGTTTCAAGAACAACGTCTTAATCTCTAATGGAGATCTGGACTACGCAATGAATTCAATAGAGGGATCCCTAGAAGTAGAAACCAATATACCACCATCACATTTCAATTAAAGAAAAATATCACTAAATAAGTGATGAATTTCCTTGCCTTTGGAAAGCAGGAATCCATGGTATAATTTTTCCATTATCATTGTTAACACACACAAACATGTGCACAAGTAGTCTACCATGACAAAAAGTGTTGGAAAAAAATATTGAACCAAACATGTAGTTTTTCTCCTTAAACCATGGGAATAAGTAGCCTTCGATAAATCATTATATAATCATTTTACTAGATCTTGATATCTGGTTCCAGGTCCCACCATGAAAATAGTGTTCCAGGCATGAAACTCACCAGAATTTGGGGCATTTAATCATTGGGAATTTTGGTAAGTGAAATCATCAGTGTGGATCTGTTAATCTATTCAGAGAAGATTAAATAAAGCTGGGAACTGGGAAATACCTTCCTATTATCCATAATAATAACTGAATCTTTCGGCCTTGCAGGACCCAGGATAAAAGAAAATGGTCACCTCCTACCCACATATATAGGTTTAGGGGTAATGCTAATGGAGCAATCCCATACAGCTCCACCTCCGCTATGACATCATCTACAACCATAGCTACCGAGTACCCACGCCCCATATCACCCTCAGAATTTATCTAGATAAGGGTGATCTACACTCTTATCTAACAGTAAAAATATGATGGGGTCATCCCAACATGGGATATGGACTACCAGGATTTGGAGGCTTTTATGCCTCACAGTCACTACCTCCCCCAAGGGTCACACAGGGAGACACTATTACCAACTATGACATTAAAATTTTTTGTGATCTCCTCTCCAGAATTATCCAATTATATACTACCCTTTTCCAAGGAGGTGAGGCATGGTCGAGTCATCCCAATGATCACTACTGCCCAGGAACTTCTAAGGAGGGCTCCCACCAGGCCACAATAGCACCACCAATATCTAGTCCTTCAGCCCGAGGAGTATATGTTCTACACTGCTGCACCACTGAATCTAGTTTTACTGACATGATGTGAGCATTGGGGATATTATTTGGAAGATACATGTCCTTGTGTGTCATCTTCCACAACTTTAGTGGCCCATTCCCCCACTAACACATATTATTAGATCCCTATCATTACAGGGAAAGGTAATGTATATTCCCAATTGGAATTGAGATTCCATACACCCCATGGGCATGTTAGTCTGACTCTTCTGATTGCTGGCACAATCAGTAACTATCATAGGTGAACCTGTGATAATGAAATTCAGTACGAAGGTCCTTCCTATACTATCATTATCCAGAGTGAAGGTTCTTCCTGCTCCATAACTCACCATCACGTCCGTCCCTATGTCTCTAGTATCAGTCCAAGTAGAGGTCATATATATCTCATTTACATCTAGCATCACGGTCTTCCACATGCCCATAATACGTGGTATGGAGATTTTACTCATTTTTTAGGTTATCAATGTGAAGGTCCTCTTTGCATCATCACCAAATCAAGAAGAGGCCATCCCTGTGGAAGAACCATTCAGAGAAAAGGTTCTTCTCACTCTTTCACTTGTCAACATGGAGGTACTCCCCATGACTTCACAAGCTCCAGTGGAGGTCCTCCCAACTCCAGCACTCCAAACCATGGAGGTCATCCATGCATGTTAGGAAAAAGATAGAAAGGTCCTCCCCATGTTCCATTTGACATATTCCTAGGTGATCCTCACACAACATCTCCCCTAATAGGAGGTCCTACCCACTCTATCACTAACCTGTATAGAGGTGCTACCCATGTTGAAGATCTTTATTTCCCTAAAGAACCATCCTGGGGGTAGGAGGGAGAACTATCCCTGACAAAGGAAGAATCAAGTGAAGCGCTGGGTCGTGGTCAACCCCATCCACTTTTTAGATTCTAAAGAGGAATTCAACTTGATGATGAAGGCTTCACCCCATTCCTCTATATCATGGTCTTGAGTAGGAACCTGGTGTGTCAAGATCATCATCATAGAAAGTGAAATGAATCATACCCTCAACACCCTCCACATGTACATACATGAGAAGTAAGATTTGGCTCCTTTCTAGTGTCTTTTCAAGTAGTCCTCTCTATCATCACTAGGATTATTCCCTACATCAAGATGATATCACAAAGATTTTCTCTAGGGATTAGAAGTTAATGGGAACTATCCTAATCCACCACCAATAATCAAATCCTTTAAACAAGAGGTAGTTTTCAACACTCTATCCTATAGGGATGTGATGATGTCATTCATACTGTCCTTGAGAGATGACCCATTGAGCAACAACCTACTAACTCATGCACCATTGTCTCCATTGACCAGTCCACTGCTGAAATGGTCTACTTCAAGTCAATTACCGGTTCCCCATACACTCCTAATCAAGGAATGAGAAAACTAGACACCAAATCCCACTTCGGAATAGAGGAGATTGTGGGACATCCTCACAATAAACTAGTTCCCTGGAATGTTTGGATGATCAAGACTTCAGAATTCAACATCTTGGAGTCCCTCACCGAGGATGAGGTCATGTGTTTCCATCAAACTATTTGGGAGATGCATTTCCACCTCAATCATTTTTGGTTATCTTATACCAAGATATAAGAGCATTATTAAGATATCAACCAGTAGTGTCACATGGATGAGTTATCCACATTTCTTGTGGCTCAGCACCCTATATTGCCTAGTTATCATCGGACCATCCCCCAATGATGTGCTCAGAGCATTAATGTGATCCAAAAAATTATTGTTGAGGTGCCACCACATGTCTAGATCCTTGTTTAGGGGAAATATTCATCTCTCCAATTCAGTCTTATCCTGATCCAACCTATCTTATCAGGTGATATTGATGATATACTACCAGGTTTAGTCATGATGAACATGGCTGAACTAAATTAGGTTAAGGATGAAGATACCAAGATAGGCTCGTTGAATATAAATTTCCCCTAGGAACAACGTAACATCCATGGGATCACCTTAGCATTGTAACTAAATAGAAACATCACTTTCTTGGCCTTGTTAATCCTTCCAAGTCATTTCCTCTTGGTCAAGACCCCAATTGGGGAATAGGAAACAATGAGACCGTTTAGCCTTATGGCCCTTCTAGCTCAACGCAGAATATGGAAGATGATCCGAAAAAGGCCATGTTGCTTTAATAACTCACAGAATAGAAGAAAATTACTGATGAAATCCTCAATCCGTGCTTGGTGGAACGAATCCAATATTATGGAGATCATCGGTATGATCCCATCAACCATACTCCTAGGTAGAAGGAGAAACCATAAGTTCACCTCAGTGAATTGCTTCCTATTGATCCCAATAACCCTGCACATCCTGATATGGTAGAGGCCGAGGTTTATAGAAAATGAATGTGGTATGCATTTCCAAATATTCCTGATCCACGTGATAATATTATCTGAGACTTGGCTTCATAAGCCATTCCTCTAGAAGGTCATAATTTCTCTCTTTGGGTTATTCCCCCAGCTGCTCTACAGGACAATCCTCTAGCAGCTCCATGGGTTGTTCATCCAGTTTCTCAACCTGCTACGGAACTAGATTATCATATTAAAGAACCCAACAATGCATTGGTGGTCAAGGATCCTCTTGATGATAGGAATTCCCTATAGGTGCATCTGATGTCCAATATCATTTCTCACCTTAAGGATCGCAAAATGTTCCATATGTAGATCCCACTTGATTGAACATCATATCTAACATGCGTAGATGATATGCCAGCCCCCCCCCCCCCCCCACATTTTTGGAACCCCACTTTCTCTCTCTTCAAAGATACTTGAAACCTGCTACCACATCTAACCTACTTCATCTTGAGGTGTGGAACCATGATTAGAACTCTAGCATAATAGGAGGATGCCAAGAATTGGTGTTTTATACACACATTGGAAGGGCCCGTGTTTGTTTGGTACAACCTCTTAACCATCAATTCTATAACTGGTTGGGATGATCTTTGTAGGAAATTTCATTATTAATTCAACTCCACCACTTGTAAGACCAATATTTACAACCTCTTTAAGTGAAAAAAATGTCAATATGAGCACATCACAGATTTTATCTCAAGGTGGAAAGTCCTCACATGTTCACTCAACATGATCCCAAATCAAGAAATGCTGCTGAAGTTGTACATGGGGAATTTAGAGACTGATCTAGTCCCATCCCTCATCATAGTGAATTTCCAAGGTGAATTCCAATATTTTTCTGAGAAGGATCAGGGCCAATAGGAAGCCTTGTAGCATGCCAAATAGGCATGTCTATTGTCTCCTATAGCTCCTATAAGAAGATCCTCCATAGCCATGACTATTGTCATCACATAGGTAGGGGCCACTAGACTGCTATAATTGTTACTAGTAGAGCCATGTCCATAGCCTGGTTGAGGTCCAAAACCATAGGCTCAGCATCCCCTACCTTCGAATTGGCTGGGGCCACCGAATAATGCACCACCACCACCCAGGAAAGATAATAAGGTTCCACCTCCCTGCCAGGCTATAGCCCCCCATCACAGCTAGGATTGAAAAGATTCATTCCCTAATAGAAGAAACCATTCCTACTTATTTGAAGAATCATAGATCATCAGTTTTATAAGGAGCACTTTGGATCATGGAATCATTAGGTTACTAGACTTTAGGAGGCCTGATGAGGTTGATCTCATTGATCTCCCAAACTACTTCCACCCTCACATATTACATGGACAATCTCTCAAGTGGTTATATGTGTCCAAGGATTGGTTCCAAGTATAGTTTAAAAAACAACATAATTAGGTTGGTTCCTACCCCGAAATAGGAGGAATGTCTCTCTGTAGAGCTGATAAGTGACAAAGTGGGTTAATGATAGAAAATCCCCATTCATGGGTCTCAAAAGTATGATAACTGGATGGCCCATAGGGAAGTTGGTCATGCCTACAGTATCATTCATACCTGTTTGAATCATCCCAAGACTTATGAAGTCATTATTCTTTCTACCACTAACTTTTCTACATCCACATCTTAGATTTCATCTCAGAAGAGTAGGTGCCATTAGAACAAGGGAAAAAGAAGTCCCCAACAGGTGCTGAAGCAATCTGGTACTCTTGGAGGCTTTTTGCCTCTAGAGATGGGTATTTCCCCAGGATATTCCTAGTATTGAAGGATTCCTAAAGCGATGAATAGGATTATGCCTCACTTAATATAGTATAACTGGTGAACCCTTAAATGGTTCACGTTGATGAGGAATGATAGGCTGGTCCTCATAATGTTCCCAGTCAACGTCATCATCGACATAGTCATGCCTATGTATTCCATAAAAAACCTAAGGACCCCACTTCCATCCAAGAAGTGCATGCCATTGAGACTAGATATTAGACCCAACATGCATCACTCTCTTACCTTGTCTCATCAGGTTTTCTCCCACTGCTATTTGTGTTACTTGATTAGTCTGAGCTACAGCAGTTACACCATGATTAGCCGCGTTCAGTCTTGGCCAAAATTCAATCCTCTAATAGTCATCTAGTTGTTATTTTTCATGATTAATCTAGTGAGTAGTGGGATATCCACAAAACCTTCCAGAATCCTCTGTCTCAACTAGAAATACCCATCATACCAACTATCATGGAGCAAATCCCCACCAATAATAATACTATGTAATCAAGAACCATGAAAAAAATCCTACAAATATCTTAATCCTCAAAGATCTCCTCCTTCTATAAGATATGTGTGAAGATGTCACGGAGGCTCTGAAAATCGCCATCTAGTTCGAAGTAGAGGTAGAGGTTGCAGATTCCTTCCATGCTGAGGAAGTTGAGAGAGCAAAATTCAAGCCATCATCACATTATAACGGAAAGTTGAAGTTTCTCATTTACGTGGGCCCATTCTCCCATTGTACATCATTAGCCAATTCATTGTCATGAAAGTCTCCTACTATGTAGTAAACATAGGTACTAGGATCAATATTATCCAGACACGGATACTCCATAATCTAGGGTTGTCTAAAGTAGATCTAAGTCCCTATGACCTGAAGATTAATGGTTATGAATAGACAAAGAAAAGTCCATGTGGAAAGATCAGTCAGAAGACCTAGTTCGGTGGCCTGATTTCCAGTACCGAATTCATGGTCGTCTCACTTGACACCACCTATAACATGATGATGGTTAGGCCTTGGCTCCACTTGCATGCAATAGTTCCATTATCATATAACCAATGCCTCAATTACTCCCTTAATGGTCAAGTGGGAATGTTCCAGGGTGATGTGTCTCCCTTTTCCTCTTGTGAAGCCATCTATTTAGACACCAACTACTACAAAATTAGGGAATGTTGATTTATTACAATGAGATAGAGCACACTAGTCCTTTGGAGGACTAGTGGGAAGACTTTAATGATGATTTCATCCTTTCAATTCACCATATGGATGACATAATGTTGTACTTGAGAAACTAATTACTTTCTGAGAGAAAGGGGAAGTGTGTTCCTTGGTACATGTAGCACCGTAAGATGACATCACACTCCTACAAAAATCAGTCTTAAGTGATTCTATATCCCCATACACATGTAAGGTATTAAAATATTTTCCGCATGGAAACAAAAAAACACCATACTTTCGTGTTCTGTCGGGCTGGGTTGGAATGATTCAAGATGAAATGCCACCACTACTTTCATATTATCAAACATGGACCCTTGGGTTGAAGTCCTAATGGGATTGGGTCATCAGTTTTACTTGATATAATATCAGCAGTGCAAGAGTCTCCTGATGAATATTCCACCACAGTTCAAGTTAGTACCAACATTCCTCTAGGGTAGCTAACTAAAAATAATTTCCTCCAACCAATGATCCTCTTTCCTGGGATGATTAAGGATATTTGGAGGATTTTCCTCCCACATTTGATGAAGTTGTATCCCCCACCTTTGATGAGTATGTATAGTTAAATCTTGGTACCAAGGCAAACTCGAGGCCAAAGCTGATTAGAGAATCTATGCTTGTTGAAGAACATCAATAATATTCTTAGGTAGTTGTCCATCGTTTTGATCTCTTGACAAGTTGTCATGGGCTCAAGAATCCTCCTAGGAAGATACAACCTTCTCATGGTTCCATGATTAAGGAAAAATTTTATAATATCATCAAATCCAACTTATTCAAGTAAGACCTGTATCCCAGATGGTTATCCAACAACAATCCCACCAGGAAGAGGAATAGACAAATCAAAATATGCATCAACTTCTAGGATCTTAACTATAATTATCTAAAGGATTATTTTCCCTTACCATGATTGAGATGTTTATTGATTCCATTGTTGGATTTCCGGACCTCTCTTTCATGGATGGTTATTATGGGTATAATAAAATCTAGATGGACCCCTAGGATAAAGAGTACACTGCCTTCAGGTCACTATAGGGAACCTCCTACTATCATGTAATTCCCTTCAGTTTGAATAATATTAGAGCCACCTATTAGTGTGCTATGCACCTCATATTCATGTTGATCCTTTTGATGTTGGTGGAATGATACATAGTTAATTTGGTGGTCAAATCTCACCAACGTCAAGCCCATCTCATAGACCATGAGAATGTTTTCAACTTCCTATGTTCTTATAATATGAAGATGAACACTTTGAAGCGAGTGTTTGGGGTTACCTATGGAATTTTTCTTAGCATTTTTGTCAGATAAAGAGGCATAAAGATTGATATAGAGAATATCAAGGCTATCAGTCAGATTCCTCCTCTGAGAAACCTCTGGTAGCTTCAAGGATTTCAAGGTCACTTATCCTACATACACTAATTCATTATGAATATAGATGGTATGTGTAATCCATTTTACCATATAATTAATAAAGGAACCATATATGATTGGAATAAGTAATGTTAGGCCACTTTTAAGGAAATCAACCAGTATCTAATACATCTTATAGTTTTGAATCCACCCATTTATAAAAAGCCACTGGTCCTCTTTGTGACCACCCTGGAATGATCCCTTGGTTCCCATCGCACCCAGAAGAATTATGATGGTAAAGAGAATAGTGTTTACTATCTCATATGCATGATCCCCCTCATTGATACTAGATGTTACTCTATTGGGAAGTGCTTCCTCACAAATGTTTTTGCAATGCAGAATTTGTAGCATTATCTACAACATCATGAGATAAAGATGGTGTCCTTTTTTGATCTATAGAAGTGTATTCCGAACCGCTTGATGTTAACTCATCATCTAGCTTGGTGGACAATGATCCTTAATTACATTTACACTTGTTTCATCCCACATAAATCTATCAAGGGTCTGGCACATGAATATTTTCTAGCCGTCCATCTAGCCCCCAAAGAGAAGTCTATGGATCATGATTTTCTAAGGGAGACTACCCTCTTAGTCGATCAAGTCATGCTATTATAGAATATTCATATTGATAATGCCTCACAATGTCCAACCGGATAAAGGCTCAATGATCCCAGACTCAACATAGTAGGCACGGGCATCATCTTCATCACGCATACATAGGCAATTCTTGCATATTCTTTCTTTTTTCCGGAATTTTATACAAAAAAGATGTAGAATAACAATCTCTTATCACTCATCTCGAGCTATCCCTTGAGATTTTTGTTCCCCTCTTAAACGTGAAGGGGGACTCTAAGAAAGTCATCCAAAAGATCAATGGTGACTATGTCATCTGGAAGCCAAAGTTCATGCCCCTGTTAGAGAATTCCCGCTAGCTGATGGCCCGATTACATTCTTATACTGAGGTCATTCATGTTCCTTGGTCATAGAATTGTTGATCTAATGCCTTGGTCAGCCTTTCTGCCTCTCTCATAGATCCTGAATAGGACAATTTGATTATCAATGTGGTGCATTTAATGGTCATTGCTCATGTCACTCCGTAATATGATTATATCATGCTGGTAAACCATCTTACCACTGATGATTCTACACTAGCACCCTCAAGACCCATTTTCATAGTAGAAGAGACCCCTAGTTGGACAAATTCCTTTTTTGAGTACCTCCAACACGAAAATCTCCTAACAGACAGAGCTTAAAATGAGCGAATCCATCTACATGCAGTACAGTTCAACCTTGAGAAGGGTTCTATACATTACAAGATCCTCTATAAACATGGGAATGATGGAGTTATACTCTATTGTATTCATGGAGAAGAGATTCCCCATATTATGATGTAAGTCCATGATGGTTCCTGTGGGACTCATTAAGAAGTATTTAAACTCCGCCACCCGATTTAATGGTTTGGATACTTCTTGACCACCATGGTACATGACTATATCAAGTTTTCCAAGAGGTTCCATGCATATCAAATCCATGCCAATTTTGTGCATCTACATCCAGATCCCCTCCATTCTAACACGTACTCTTGTCCCTTTTTAGTTTGGGGACTCGACATTGTGGGACCATATCCACCAGCAACAGCTCATTAGTGAGGGTTCAACTTGAGCTCCACAGATTTCTTTACCAAGTGGGAAGAAGCAGTTCCAATCAAGGAAGTCAAGGAATGTTCTATTGTCAAGTTCATTTTCTCCAACATCATCCACTGATTCAAAGAACCTCACACCATTGTCACCGAAAATGGAACCAAGATCTGATCAGCTAAGGTAATGAAATTATACACATAGTAAAACATCTGGTCCGACCACACCTCAAGCTACCATGCATAGGAAAATGGATAGATTGAGGATTTCAACATGACCCTCTATAATATTTTTCAATTAATAGTTGGTCATAATAAGAAATTTTGGTCGTATGAGCTCCCCAATGATCATTGGAATTATCAAAAAATGACTCATAATTCAACCTAGGCAACACATTATTCCAAGGTGTATGGAATAGAAGTAGTCCTACCCATCGATATTCTATTTCCATTGAACTGTACAACTTTTTATGATCAACATATGTTAGAAAATGTAGTATAATTCTATCTAGATGAGCTCTAATCCCTCGATGAGATGTGGCTCTGGGAATTTCACAATCTAGAAAGGAACCAAAACAAGATAGCTAGAGCCTTCAATATGAAATATTGTTTCCAATGCTTCCTTCAGGGTGACACCTTATTAGACCTAAGAACACCGATGATACTCGGTGGTAATCCACCAATGTTAGAGCCCCAATGGGAGGGACCTTACATCGTTTACAGGGTCTACCCAAATGACGCATAATACTTGGTCATCGTGGAAGGAGAGAAAATCACTCCACCCACCAATACCAAGTTCCTTAAGCAATACTTCACCTAAGTGAGTTATTATCCTTCATGACGATAAAATAAAAATAGTAAACATAATTTTCATAGTCTGATCTCTATGACCTTAAACTAGGGATCTATTTTATCCTCCATGATGTTAAACTACTCAACCTCATCTGAGATGAAAGAAGTAAAACTGCCCAACATCGTCATCCTGCATGATGTTAAACTGAATGACCCTCCATCCCACATGGCATTAATCTATTGTTTCTTTCTTCTTTACCACATGATGTTCAAATGAATGGTGTTCAGGAACTAGGTGTGGCTTGATTCCTACCCTCAGAGGATACGTATGAACACCCATACATGTTTTCTTCAGTTCTATTACTAGGTTACACAAATCATTTCATCTCTTTGTCCCATTTTATTTATTTCTCTATGGAGATTACACATGGTGTGGTTGGGACATATTTCTTTCTCATTCCCATTATGTTTACAATAGACACACCATATACCCCCTTTAGAGCATTCTTCCATTATTTCATCCTTTTCGTATGATGTTAAACTACATGAAATTAATGAACTACATATGGACTGATTACAACCCTCACAAGATACATTGTAATTCATGAACATTTTTACTTTGGGTCTCCCCCTAGGTTCATCAACCTTTATTCCCCCTTAGGCCCTTCTATAGGGTCTAATTTCTACAACCTTGAACTAATAACTCTCCCATCCAAAATGATGATAAACTATTTCTTTCCTACCCACAAGACCTTAAACTATATAGTGTTGATAGTCCTATCTGTATGACCCTAAAAGGATATTTCCCTTTTCATCCCACATGATATTAAACTATTGCTCCATCCTAACCATATGATGTTAAACAACACGGAATTTAAGAACTATGTACGGCTTGATTCCCATCCTTATGGTAAACATAGGAAGGCCCAAACATGTTTTATTTAGGTCCATCACATAGGTTTAATAGTTTCCATTTTATTTTTGACCTCTTGGCCTAAGTTCTTTTATGGTTTCACTTAGAGTGACATGAGACCCCTTTGGTCCAACTTCAATATGGGTTTACAAGAGTCACTCCATGTGCTTCCCTCAGAGACCTCCCCTTTTATCCTAGCTAGACCACATTAAGTTAATTTTCATGGAATTCCAGAGCTACACGTGGCCTGATTCCAACCCTTATAGGATACGTAGAGATGCCCAGAAATCATATCACCAGGATCAGACATAGAATTTCTAATTCACCCTTGTTGGCCGCCATATTTCTTGGAATCCCCTTTATGAATTTGTGGTGTGGTTGAGACCTCCTCATTCCTCATCCACATTGATATATTTATTGAAACACAAATTTCACCTTCAAGATGCTCATGTACCAATTTCCTAATAATAAACTACATGACATCCTAGTCCCCAACACATGAAGTTAAACTCCATGGGTATATCCCACACGTATGAAATTAAAATTTTCATTTATGGTCCAACTTCTACAACCCTAAACTAAAATCCCTCCCATATGACATGATGTTAAACTATTATGTCCATCTTGAAAGACATTAAACTTCATATAATTTATGTTACTTCGGGTATGACCTTAAAAGGAAAGTGAAATTTTTTCCTACACGACACCAAAACTGCCCCATCCTACTGAATGGTAAATTTTTCCTTCATCCTAACCACACAACATTAAACTGCATGAAACTTGTAGAACTACATATATATTGATTCACATATTTATGGGATATGTAGGAACACCCAAACATTATTCTTTGGGTCCAACTCCATGTTTACGAACCCATTTTTCTTCATCCCTACACTTTTCTTCTTGAGTCATCCAACCTTAATTGAATCCCTCAACCTCTTTTAATTCTCCTTAACGTGCTTATATGAATGGTGGTGTAGAGGATAGAGTGTTGGATTCATCATGGAAATTCTCTCATTACATAATCATGCCTCACGTGCCCCGTTTTTTGGGTCACCACCATCTTTCACATATTAAAGGAACCCAAAAAAATATGGATTCTTAGCCTCATAGATCACCTATCATTATATGCCAACCACTTAGAGGATCTCAAATGGCATTTCGAGTTTTCCTCTTGTTTTTGAATTTGGTCAGTAGTTGAACCTTGTTTTTTTCATCCTAGGCTACATGATATGGATACTATGACTCAAACAAAGTCATCGGTTATCCACCATCACTACGAAACACCATAGTGTCCCAAATATTTGAAATTATGATTCACATCCCTTTTCACATCCACATGTCTAGGAATAACTTCAACACCCTCAGTGTTATCCCTCTATGCACCTTTGTGTGTTGATAGGGAAGACCAGCGTCGTGGGGTCATCCTTGACTATGCACCTCCACTTCCTTATGGTTTCATGTGTCATGAAAATCCTATCCTCCCTTTGTCTCCCCACTGATAATGGACCACCTGGTCTTAGGGGTCTAGATAGGGTTTTTTTACCATATGGAAGAATCACACCATCATATGGTCAAATCCTTACAACCATAAACTGCGTGCGGATTTTCCCTCAGGGGTGTGTAGTGTGGAATGGGTCTTCTATATACTCATTTATATTGGGTTACTTTACTGCACCACCACTATGAATTTATTTTTCATGGTCTGAGTTATATGAACCTTAACAAAGATATCTCCCATCACACATGACGTTAAACTATTGCTTCATCCATGTTTCATGAAGATAAAATGCACAGTTCCTGATGTCCTCATTTGAAAGAGAATCACCCCTTTAGCCTCATAGAATACATTCCACTTTGAAATAAATGGTGTGATATGAGACCCCTTTGGTCCTCATTCATATTAATTTTCCTTATGGAGACTTATTATGTTTTCTGATTTTGGAGGTATTGTCTTACGGTTTGAGCTCTATGACCAAAAACTAAGATCCACCAAATCCTTACAGCATGAAGATAAACTGTGTGATTAACTTCATCCTCACCACATAATGTTCTACAACCTGACATTAAATAAGTATGTATATCTTGATTCCCATCCTTATGGGATACATAGGAATGCCTAGATTTTTTTTGTGGTCCAGCCACACCCTTTTGGTCTTTTTCAGTCTCTTGTACTGGATTCTCTTATAGGTATGTGGTGTGGTGCAGATCTATGTGGTCCTCCTTCACATTGGGTTTTCAAAAGCTGCACTATTTGCCTCTATTGAGAGAAACTTTCCTTTTTCACATCGCTACTACATGATGTTAAACTGCACAGGCACATCCATGCTTAATGATTCTCCTTTATTTGGGTTTCCATCACTTTGCACATCAGAAAGGACCCCCAGAAGGCAAGGATGTTCAACCTTACAACTTGCCTACTATTTTACGATATGTCTCAGATGATATCAAACGACATTTTGAGATAGGTTCCATGTCTTGAAAATGGTCAATGGCTGACCCTCACTAGTATGTTCCTATCACAGGCTATATGATGCAGATACTGTGTCTCCACATGGTAAGAAGTTATTCTATGTCGTTATTCTGCCTCCATTGCATCCCAAATATAGGAAACTGTGATTCACATTTTCTTAACCTTATATTCTTGTGAATATCTAATTTCCTATTGTATATTTGTGTATGTTAATTCAGAATGTTGATCTTGTTGGGATTTTCCTGCCCAATATTTCTTTTTCATTGTTCCTCATCCTCATGTGATGGGGAAAACTTGACATCATTTCTTGTTTCCTACACCGAGAATCCCTCACATAGGATTATGAGTTTTGGTAGGGAAATAACCACATATAGGACTAAAAATCCCCATAGTATGAATTCTAAGACCTTAAACAAATATATATTTCTTCCAATCCATATGATGTTAAACTTTTCTTCCATATCCCACATAATATCAAACTGTTGTGTTCATACCATATGACATTAATGTGCATGGATCAGTCCTGTCATATGACCATAAACAATATAATCATCATCCTAGACACACAATGAAGAAAGGAAAATCATTGGGGTTTTCTCATTTGAGATGAAATCACCATTGGCATCAGACATCAACCATGCAATTTGTCAATACTGACACATAGATTCATTCTTGTAGTGACACCCAGACTTTTCATCCTAGGCTGGTTACTGCAAAACAAGCTCACCAATAGAAAAATAACAAATAGGATATATCAATTTCTTCTATCCCTCTATGCATGGGTCAGAACTATACAACAAAAATGATTCAATAACTATGTATGGATTGATTCCCATCTTTATCAGATATGTAGTGACACCCGAATCATTGATCTTGGGTCCAACCGCAACATTGTTTCTTTTTTTCATGTCGAGTTCCCTCCGTACTTACCGCATGAAATTAAAATGCATGGAGGTCAAGAACTATATGTGGATTTATTATTTACCTTGTAGTAAATGTAGCAACATCCAAACCTCATATCCCCTTGTCTAGCTTCATAATTCTAAATTATCCATTTCATGCCTTTTGTCCTGGGTTCCCCTTTATAAATGTGTGATGTGGTGTAGACATACTTGGTCCTCATTCACCTTGGGTTATGTACCACACCACACAGTTATCCTTTGGGGTGACATGTCCTAGCCATATGACAATAAACTGCATTGAAACCCTTATCTTTATTTGATGATGTTAAACAACATGACCTTTAAGAACTATGAGTGGATTGATTTCTACCTTTGAATGATATGTGGAAATGCCTGGGCATTTCACCATGGTCCCATACCCAAGGTCATTAACCTTTATAACCCCTTTGGGGCCTGAAAAAAATTATAACTCTATGACCATAAAATAAGATCCCCCAGTATGTGTAACATGACTTTAAACTATCTTCCAGCATCCAGGAAATATGACCTTAAACTATGTGCATCATCTTAGTCATTTTATGTTGAACTATTACAAGAATTGTACTCATTGTACAACATTAAACTACATATATATAATCCTAATTGTCATGAAATAAAACTAAAAATCATTCTAGGTCATCACCAGTGAGGTTCTATATAGAAGTGGGTTTGATCTTGATTTGGACTGATACGCCCACCCAATGTGCTTTCGTCAAGGTGGCGTAACTTCAAGAGTATTGGAATCCATTATAACAAATAATCACACGATATACACACTTTTAATTTTCTATATTTTGATCCACATCCTCTTTCACATACGAAGTGATCCCCAAGAAACATGGATGTCCAACCTCATGGTTCACCTACCGTCCTGGGCCAATGTTCCGGAAGACATCGGGCAATATTTCATGGTTGGTCATGTGTTTTTGAATTTGGTCAGTGGTTGGACCTCGTCTAATTTTTCCCATATCAGTATAATGTGACATTGATGTTGTGTTTCAAATAAGGAAAGTAGTTATGCACCATCATCCCACCACCATCAATGTTTTCAGAATTTTGTGTGTTGTGATTTACACTTCTCATTTCTATTTGTTCATACTAATTCTAATTCCCTTGGAATTATACCTCTTGTGCACTAGATCACAATGAGAAGGGATGTGTGGATTCTCTATGAACACTATTTCTTGGTTATATTCCCATTGTTCATCCTGGATACTCTGGGTGGTTTGTCAGACCCTGAGTGTTAGATGATTGGTTGGTGTTGTCATATTCAAAGCGAACAATTATAAGGTAGTCTGTTGTTTCTCGCACCAAGTGTGACACATGTGAGCTTAGGGATTGATCATTAGTTGTTTCATAGTTATGATCAAGATATAGTAATAAAATCATGTAATAATACTTCCATGCTATCAGTTTAAATAAAAAATAATCATGAAAATATGTTTATGAGTGTAGGAAAACATAGTCCAAATGTATTGGCCCCTTTGATGGAGCGTCTCACCTCTGAAACTCTATGTTGTTTAGAATCCAGGATTTGTTATCATATCCTAAGATACCTTCTATACTTTTTCTCCCAAGGTAGAAGTTCATCAACCATAATCCATACTTAATCCTGATCATCTCATATATCGGCCACTTCATAAGATTCTTCCATTAGCTACTCTTTGTCTTCTTCTAACTAGACTCGTAGTCATGATATGAGTTTCGATTGGGAGTTTGTGAAATAAGATTTCTCATTCGCCCAAATTTTCTATGTTTGATCTCTTATTTAGACTCCAGAATCTTCTAAATGCTGACAGAGTTCCTTCACTATCATGCAATACTGATGTTATGTTCTCTCTCTTGTACTTTCTCTGTAAGGTAATTCTTAATGAGAATATATGGACCTCTTGAATCTAATCCTCCAGTGCATCGATTGTGTATAGGTGGGTAGTGATCCCATATTAATTATCCACTATTCTAAGATGTTTTCAATAAATCACTTTATCAGCATCCATGATCGGTGACAGACAACCTGCTTTTCCTATAGATTAGAATTAGCCTCATCTAGGTCCTTCGGGTCAATGAGTTCATATTCATGGAACTCATCCATGAATTTTGTAGTTGGATCCTCATATATAATTCCATTAGATAAATTGGGTTACATGTCATGTGTTTTATCTTAATATTTGGATCCCATTTCGATAGGTTTAGATTTTTCCCTACCAGCATCTCTACTCACATCCACGATTGTCATGGTCTAGTCAGGTTGGTTGCCCAATTCCATGTCAATCGACGTTCCCCTCATGAAATGAGATCTAAGACCTCCAAAAATCCTCACTAATAGTATGAAAACTTCTTGAAGAACTATTCATATATGGACACTCTCATATTTCCTAGTTTAGTGGATAGCTGTTATGACTCTGTGAGAAAAAAGACTTACAAAGATCAAGTAGTTTCTCACACCCTCAAGTTGTCGTTTCCGCAATACTAGGTCATGACCCCCTCTCTATGTTTGGGAGATACAAATATTCTAGAAGGGACACTGATGTTGACACAATCCTACTGGACCCTGTGATCATCATCATGCCAAACACATGTCCTAGAGCTTGTCCTTCCACATTTGTTGTCATGAAGGAAGGAGTATTTTATATGAGGCTATCCTCTACCGAACATAGAACAAAATTCAGTTGGTAAACCTAGGTAACATGAGTGAGATCATGGAATAAAGTAATGGATTAGGGATTACCTCAAATTTTTTGAAGAATTATCCCCACTCTGAGGTCGTAACCTCACATTCCTCTAGAGTAATTCTTCTATCAGTGTCTTCTCTCAAGGGATATTACTATCATTCAGGAAGATGGAAGTGATCTGCAGGCTCAAAAATATATAGTTATGGTGGAGATGTTTGGTTAAGCAGTACTTTCACATGATCCATCATAGGATGTGGGGTTCCCCTAGAGTGCACCATGTCTTCTAGATTAGCCACATATCACTCCCCCTCAGTCTGACATACCAGAAAGTCAAACCTGGCATAACCCATTCTCAGAAGAATCATTCCAGACTAGTTAATGTGGTCCCAAATTTCGGAATGAAGATGAAATTTTCAGTTCATTTTATAGGATCTTGAGTAGGTATTATACGGAACCCTCTTGATGGCCTCCCTTTATCTTGACTGTTCCTAATGGGGGACACTAGGCTTTCTATTAATTCTTTCCTTCCACTTCTTGCTGGCGAAAGAAATTGAATTGCTGGCCCTACTACTTCTGCTACCCCACCACTATGATGTGTATTAGCTATGTCACAATGACATTCTCTTTCCGTTGTCTGACCCAACCTCGGGTTGAGGGGGAACTCAATCATAAAATAAGTTAGCCTGTTTCTTCAACATCTCTCTTAGGCAGGCTTCCACCTAGCATTTCATGTACTTCTCAACATTCCCATAAGTGGATATAGGTGGAGGAAAGTCATTTTTCATATTTCCATATTCCCATGTGAACATGATCCAAATCATCCTCATCATACACATGCGATCTACATGACATACCGCCTAGTAAAATTTCAAGATTAACCTCTATAGGAACCTACATTTCCATGAAAAGTGATTTGGGGTATATGGCTCATAGATATGATCTCAATCTACCCATTCCATTTGAAATCCACATTGGAAGGCCAAGAGATATTTTTGATGCTCCTCAGTTCACCTTCCATCATCGGTGAATATATACTCCCATTGGAAATAAGAATAGATGAAAATTGAATTCATCCACCCTCCAGACTTTGTTCAGCACCCCTTGTGATTAGAAATAGATTTGGGAAATACCCAGTTTGTTAGGAAAGGTTTGTTAAAATTTTGAATCTTGAGGTGAAATGAGGTTTGGATACTCAAATTCTCTAATGTGTAATGCTACTAGGCTGTATAGAAAGTGGAACGATCTACATATGCATTGTGTCTTCTTCTCCTCACTGATATTCCAAATCACCTTATAAAACCTTTCAAACACTAGAACCCCAAGGTTGACACTCAACCCCTTCGCCAACAATGATTCCATAATAAATGTTCTTAGTCATGCACCAATGTACACATATCTGATTGAAAACATCCATAAAAAATTTCTGTGGAGAAGAACCCATCCAACCTAAGAACTAGTTGACGCTCAGTGTTAATGTTGTACCCCCATAACTATCACTAGTAATTCTCTAGGATCTTCTTGTAATGACCTTCATTGCTACGATGGTCCCCTCATGGGTAGGTACATGGCCTCACAGGCTGTTTCATGGGTGCCTCCTCTCCCTCAATAGGATTCTCCAGGGAAAATTCAGTAAATGCTCAAACCACTTATTGAAGTTTATGTCCCTCACTGACTATTTAACTTTTCCCGAAACTAGGTCCATCAATGTCCTTTCCAACCCTAGAATCTACTCTAGATCCTCCCAAGTATTTTATATATAGAGAAATTCATTGTACATTTCCCAGAGAATTAGAATCTATAAAATATTGTGGAGGTCCCTTAGGCTGATGCCGACCTCCCTATGGTGAAAATGGAATGTGTTGGTCCTCGAAGTTCACCTACTAATTAGTTTTTCATTATGTGTCTCAATTGATTGATGCTGAATTGAGAAGTCCACATAACCTCATAAAAGAATACCCTACCTAGCTCTACTCCAAATTTCATGAAAGATGTGCATAACCAGTAGGACAAGTCACATTCATCTGTGAAATTACCACCTTATCCTAGGTCCCAATTATCAGTCTACAATTTCTTTGGGTTTCTTAAGTCCACCTAGAGAACTGTGTGATATTTTGGTGGAGATTCCTCTAGTTGTAATGCATTCTCAACAATGTCATTGAAATGGTTGCAAACTTAGTCAACGGTGATCAGTGTTTGGTCGTTCTATATCTAGACATCGGTAGCTTTGAACTACTGATATTGACATGATGTGCCCCTAAACCAGTATTCCGGTTTGTCCCTACTCTCTTTGGGGATAAAAACATAAACCCTCAGACCAATGTTGTACTACGGAAATCTCTGGGATAGGGGGTAATCCTTTTCCCTTCTCAAAATATATCCACCAAAGACTCATGGTTGGTATGAATATGAAAACATTCCCCAAGCATGGCATTATTCATCATGTCATCGCATTGAGTAGCATTTGTAAGGACCTCCCGAGAAGCTTCATGATTGGCCATTTGTTCCGAGACATTGTTGTCTTTTCTTATCCGATCACAATGACTATTAAATAATAACTATCAAGGAGCACAAAATCATGGATACAGGAAGGACTCAACACACCTCATGGAGAAACAAAGGATCCCGATGCATCAGTTCCTTAAGAAGCGTTCATAGAGAACTGATATGAGGAACCCAGTTCGAAAAGAGTGTTCATCAGGGTTCTAGAGAATCTCAATTTGAGAGCTCAATCATAGGTTCATAGAAAGGATACGAGGATAAGGGATGTGAGATCATTCTAAATTTATAGTTACTGGACTCATGATCACATGGTTCCTTCATCGGCCTCAACCATTACAAAGATCTCAACTACGCTCTGGGCACCATCATTGCGAGGCAACTCTGCAATCTATAGATTTTAGGCGATCTAACCTCTGAATTTGACCCCCTGAATTTCCATGGCTCCCATTCTAGGGGGAATTTGTTGGTGCCAAAATCCATTCCCAAAAGGAATGAAGAAATACCAAACCATTTTGGGACAACATTCAACTCAGATAATCCATAAAAATTACTAAAGGGCCTGCCTTACGAAGCTCCATTTCCAAGCCCTTGACCACTGCGAACAACATGGAACCAGCTTGAAGAAACCTCTTCAACTACCAAAATGCACTAACAATCACCTCCACGAGCCCATAAAGCACCATGACCACCACAGAGTAGTGACAGAAGGCTTCCCATGTCTGGATGTCCTTCCTCTAATAACAAATCATAATTTGATTCACGATGAACATATGAGAATCGTGATACCCCGTTCCTATAAATATTTAGCTCAACCCCACCCCAAAATATCACTACCCTAACCTTTCACCTTCTCAAATCTCATTTCACAAAGTTTCCTTTTCTTCATAAACAAGATAGAAAATAAAACACACAAGGTATTTGAGCATCACAAACTAGTTTCACTTTTTTCTAATTTCCCTTCACTTGATGTAATGATTCCCTTCACGAAGCCTTATGACCTCCATGAAGTTAGGATTCCATTTCAGGAAATAGATACTTTAGGGAGCACTAATCTATCAAGAAGAACCCTCCAAACACATGTAGACACCATGCCTCAACTGGATCACAATGCTTCACGAAGATCCCTGTAACAACCCAAAATTTTGAATAAATCTTGTTTCTTAATTTTTTTTGTTATTTTATTTTATACTCAACAAAACTATTTCATTTGATAACATGAGTATAATTAAAATGAGGAAGTTGGGTTTTCACTATTATATGACCATTGGTCAATATGACCACTGTAAACAAAATGTTTCAATTATTGTCTCTAAATACAAGTGATATTGGTTAATTAGTATAGAAAGAAGATTCGATGGCCTCATCTAGTAGTCTCGGGTCAATCGAAGCCCGTATAACAGAACTTCAGAAGGAGGTAGCACCACTGGGATTTTCTCTGGACCAAACCCAAGCCAAACATCATCATGTGAAGCTAGAACAAAATCACCTTTGCGAGAAGTTCAAACTGATAGAAATTACTACTCGTGGAATGTTGGCTGAGCCACCCTTAGATTCTATCACCTTAGCACACCTTACACTTATGTCATATGCTACGGTTATAAGGGGTTATGTAAGGAGACCGTAACTGCTTTGTGTAATCCTTTGAGATAAATTAAATTGTGTTTTTCTTCTTATGGTGAATTTTGTAAATTTTCAATTGTTCGGATAAGTGTAGGACTTATATTATTGATGAATTTTAGAAAAAGGATATTTTAAAAATGTTTATGTAAACCTTAAATAATTAAAAATGTGTAATGATTTCCAAAAAATGGTTTTCTACAATTATGTTCAGTACAAAATATAGAGTATAATAAGATCAACTTGAATAGTGATTTTATGCTTAGGATTAGTAATGTGACCAAATGGATTAGTAATATCACTTAAAGAAAGTATTAATATAATCTAGGCACCTTGATTTAGTAATGTGATTCAATAAAATAGATAAATAGCTGTTTTAGAAATTATTAGTCAAGTATCAGTTTTTTTGGGTGAATAGTTTTTTTAATTAAAAATTAAATTAAAAATAATTAGGAAATTATTTTATAAAATGGAGTTCATTTTTTAACTCAGAGCATCGATATTATGTTAAGGTAGTTTTTGGGGTTTTTTTCTAAAAAAATGAATTTTTAGTGAATAGTGTATTTATTTAAAAATTAAATTAAAAATATATAGAAAATTATTTTTATAAAATAGAGTTCATTTTTAAATCAGAGCATCGATATTTGGTTAAGGTGAAATTTTTGGATTTTTTCTGAGAAAGTTGAATTTTCGGTGAATAGTAAAAATACAGTTCTTAAGTTACGGGTGTTTAATGACATCATTAAATGATGTATTATGTATGTAATCAATATGGTCGACTTATGAATAGTAATATAAGGTATGAGGTGTACCAAGTGGTCAATACCATGGGAAAATACCATGGGGAAGCCCAAGGTTTTGCCAAAACCACCAATGAGGTGTCCCTTGGCCATTAATGCCTTGTCCCCTCACTTTCCCTATAAATACCCACCCTTTCCTCCTTTATTTTTCACTACCAACTCTCTCCCAACTAATATATGGTCTCATTACCTCCCAAGGAGTCCTCCCATGGTTCCCCAAGCCCTCAAGGTCCCAACCTTCGAGTTTTAAGAGGTACATTTTAAGGTAAGGGATCCAACCTCTCTCTTTCTTTTCAAATACTCTCTTTTAAGTCATTTCTTTTATGATACATGTTCTTATGTTGGAGGATGTTATTTTATATAAATATTACTTCCCTTTTCATGTTCATATGATGAGATATCCCCTCTTACTCTAATCATTTCGTTTTATGAATGTTTAAGTGGCGCCGTTAGGCTGCCAAAATTTTTTGTAACAGATTCTTTCACCCTTCTCATTTTCAAGATCTATTTTCTTGTCAAGTCTTTAAAGTTCATTTTTATTATGTTGGGGTA
This sequence comes from Viscum album, assembly GCA_963277665.1. Lineage (NCBI taxonomy): Eukaryota > Viridiplantae > Streptophyta > Magnoliopsida > Santalales > Viscaceae > Viscum > Viscum album. Next base: position 685,019,954 of record OY728159.1, on the reverse strand, counting down.
TGATCTATATATCTATCATACATATATTTTAAGTTCATATGATTACAGAACATATTTTATCTCGTCAATTAATTTTTTTTGATATTTAAGTGACGCCGTTAGGCTGCCGAATTTTTAAGAGATTCTTTCAGCCTTCTCATTTTCAAGTTCTATTTTATTGTCAAGTATTTCAAGTTCCTTTGTAACGGCCCGAAATTTTGAATAAATCTTGTTTCTTAATTTCATGTGTTATTTTATTTTATTTTTTATACTCAAAAAAAATGTTTTATTTGATAAACATGATTATAATTAAAATGAGACCATTGGCTTCTGACTGTTATATGACCATCGGTCAATATGACCGCTGTGAACAAAATGTTTTGATTATTGTCTCTAAATACAAGTAATCTTGGTTAATTATTATAGAAAGAAGATTCGATGGCCTCACCTAGTAGTCTTGGACCGATCGAAGCCCATCTAACAGAACTTGGGAAGGAGGTAGCACCATTGGGCTTTGCTCTGGACCAAACCCAAGCCGAACATCATCATGTGAAGCTAGAACATAATCGCCTTCACAAGAAGTTCAAACTGATTGAAATTACTACTCGGGCAATGTTGGCCGAGCCTCCCTCAGACTCTCTCACCTTAGCACACCTTACACTTAGGTCCTATGCTGGTGTGATAAGAGGTTATGTAAGGAGATCGTAACTACCTTGTGTAATCCTTTGTTTTAAATAAAAATTGGGATTTATTCTTATGATGAAGTTATGAATTTTCAAATGACCGGATAAATATAGTATGCATATTTTTGATGAATTTTAGAAAAAGGTTATTTTAAAAATGTTTATGTAAACCTTAAATAATTAAAAATGTGTAATGATTTTCAAAAAATGGTCTTCTACAATTATGTTCAGTACAAAATTTGGAGTCTAATAAGATCAACTTTATTTTTGATGAATAGTAAATTATGAATAGTGATTTTATGATTAGGATTAGTAATATGACCAAATGGATTAGTAATCTCACTTAAAGAAAGTTTTAAAATAATCTAACACCTTGATTAAGTAATGTGATTCAATAAAATGGTTAAATAACGGTTTCATAAATTATTATTCAAGTATTAGTTTTTTTGGGTGAATAGTGTTTTTTAATTAAAAATATTTAGAAAATTATTTTTATAAAATGTATTTCATTTTTGAACTTAGAACACCGATATTATGTTATGGTAATGTTTGTGGTTTTTTCTGAAAAAATGAATTTTCGGTGAATAGTGTATTTATATAAAAAATAAATTAAAATTATTTAATAAATTATTTTTATAAAATGGAGTTCATTTTTGAAATCAGAGCATTGATATTTGATTAAGGTGAAATTTTGGGATCTTTCTGAGAAAGTTGAATTTTCAGTGAATAGTGAAAATACAGTTTTAGGGTTTCGGAATGTTTAATGACATCATAATTGTGTCATGATGATGTCATGAGTTTTTTAAAGGGTTGGCCGGCCAAGGGTGATGAATTATTGTGTGGGGGTTCCCATGTGGCCTAACTTTATGGGATGTACCATGGGAGGGCCCATGCTTTTGAGAAAACCACTTTTGAGGTGTCCCTTGGCCATTAATGCCTTGTCCCCTCACTTTCCCTATAAATACCAAGCCCTCCTCTCATCCATTCGACTCCCCACTCTTTCCCAACAAATTTCGGGTCTCATTACCTCCCAAGGAGTCCTCCCAAGGTGCCCCCAAGCCCTCAAGGTCCCATCCTTTGAGGTTTAAGAGTTACATTTTAAGGTAAGGGATCTGACCCCTCTCTTTCTTTTCAAGTGATCTCTTTTATGTCATTCCTTTTATGCTCCAGGTTCTTATGTTGTAGGATGTTCTTTTATACTCCTCTTACTTCCCTTTTTATGTTCATATAATGAGAGATCCCCTCTTACTCTCATTATTTCGTTTTATGAAGTTTTAAGTGGCACCGTTAGGCTGCCGAAATTTTTGTAACGGATTCTTTCTCCCTTCTCATTTTTCAAGATCTATTTTCATGTAATGTATTTCAAGTTCATTTTTATTATGTTGGGGTATGATCTCTAAATTTATCATACTGATCTTTCATGATCATATGATGAGATACCCCATTTTATCTCTTCAATTCAGTATTTTGAAGTTTTAAGTGGCACCGTTAGGCTGCCGAATTTTTAAGTGGTTCTTCACCCTTCTCGTTTTGAAGTTCTACTTTCATGTCAGTTATTTCAAGTTCTTTTTTGTTATGTTGGGGTATGATCTCTATACCTATCATACTGGACTCTTATGTTCATATTATGAGAGACCCCATTTTATCTCTTCATTTCAGTATTTTGAAGTTTTAAGTGGCGCTGTTAGGCTGCCGAATTTTTAAGTGGTTCTTCACCCTTCTCGTTTTGAAGTTCTACTTTCATGTCAATTCCTTCAAGTTCCTTTTTGTTATGTTGGGGTATGATCTCTATACCTATAATACTGGACTCTTATGTTCATATGATGAGAGACCCCATTTGATCTCTTCAATTCAGTATTTTGAAGTTTTAAGTGGCGTTGTTAGGGTGCCGAATTTTTAGGGGATTCTTTCACCTTTCTCATTCTTTTCAAAGTTCTACTTTCATGTCAAGTCTTTCAAGTTCCTTTTTAATTATGTTGGGGCATTATCTCTATATCTATCATACTGAACTATTATCTTCACATTATGAGACCCTATTTGATCTTTTCAAATCATTTTTGTTGAAGTTTAAGTAACGCTGTTAGTCTGCCGAACTTTCATAAGAGAAATCTAATTTTTGTTTTCCTTCCATGTTTTTCATTTCAAATGGTATGTCCTTGAAATTTCATTACCATGATCATGTATCCTTTTTATTCTGTCCATCTACTGTTTTATGGGTCATTTATGAATATTTTACCCATTTTCCCCCTCTTTTTAATGTCTTCTAAAACCTCGTAACATAGCCGTTATGCTGCAGAATTTCCATCTCAAAATGTCTCTCTCTTTTTCTAAAGTTCTTTTATATTATTAAGTGAATACTCAAAGATCTTTATTATAAAGGGGTATTTACATATATACCAAAATGTTCTATTTTAAATTCTGGTATTTACATACATGAGACGCACCTTCCTTTTCTGTGGTTTTTAAAGTGACGTAAGGATCATGTCTTTAAAGCAGTTTTTTTTAACATTATGATTATGAAATGAAACCCATTTATTTTATGATATATGGGTTATTTATGAAATGTTTTATGATGATATATGTGGCTCACACGATAATAAAGGCAAATTTAAGGGTGCGCCCTGATAGCGCTCCAATGCATTGGGTAATGATGTAACCACTAGAGATTACAATTTTCACGATACCTTGGTGAATAACCTTGGTAATTTTCAAATGACACCTTGGGGATGGACCTTGGTGATATGTTCATGATTGTATATGTTAAATGATGTAGCCACATCTTCAAGTTATGAAAAAGATTTATTTTTATTATGATATGCCTCATGATTTCATTTTCATGCCTCAAAGTTCTTTTCATGACTTTATTGATGTATCTCAAGTTCATATGTAAAATGTTTCACTTGTTTCCCTTGCTGGGCCTTCTGCTCATCCTTTCTTTTGATGTATGTCCCTAGGTTATGAGATGCAGTAATGAGCCTAGGGTGAAAATGAGGAGAAGCCTTTCAAGTGTTTAAGAAGAATGTTTTTTTTGTTTCATGTTTTATGTTCCTTGTTTCCAAGACACTAAACCTTAAAGATCCTCAGTTCCGTGTAATGGAATGAAAGTTATGTTATAAAAGGACGAGATGCTATAGTTGGTATCAAAGTATGGTTTAGTTATTTGTGGAAATTAGGATATGAAAAATTTAGGAAGAAGCCTATAGAAAAGTTAAAATATAGGAAATATTCCTGGTATTTTGGTGAGTATTGAGTAAGGGGTTGCCAAGCAAATACATCCCTGTCTGGATACGAGCAGGTAGAGGTGGCTCTGGCACAGATGTACATAGGGGTAAAACCCGAAAACACCGCTTTGAGCTAGACTCGAACGGGAACTGGTACACGACAACGGGCCTTGCTGCACTCTTGGTTACGACACTCCCGGGGGATATGCTTTGGTAAATTCATAAGCTTAGTATGAACCATTGTTAAAGGAACAAAGATAAAATAAAATGAAGATTCACATAAGAATATATGATCATGGATAACCTAGATGGGAACCTAGGGGATCACAAGTTAGGGTATACTTTTCAACTACAAGTTATCCTTATATGATTTAAGTTTCTTTTCATGATTATTGGCTAAGTATTTAAGCCCCTAATTATAGTTTCTTTTCTTAGTTAACGGAGGGAAATTGAAGAACATGTCTCAACAACCAATGTGATAGGAAATGCTACGATTGCCGTATTAATATGACAGAGATGATTAGGGGATTAAAATATGATTTTTATTTTGGAAGACGTTCAATATTTTGGGGACCCTATATGATCGAGGTAAATAGATTACAACTATATTTTCATTGAGGAGTAAGGTTGACTTATATTTGAAGAATCGATGAATTTAAGGTGGATTTATAGTATTTTAGGTTACTTATGGGAATGATTAACCTATCTTGGGTTAAATATGTTTAGATTAGATACTTTTGTTATAAGATGTTAGGAGTGGTTGATGTTGTTTGGAGATGAACAATGAAGTTTATTTTGGAAGACTATGTTATCAAATCCTTATTGTATTTGGGTTTCAATCTTAGTTTGGTTTATTTTGAGGAATTTTAAGGACCGTTATTTATGGAATGGACTATGATGAACTTTGGGTAGTACCATGGAACTTTGAAGATTTAAAAGTAGTTTCCATTCCTATGGGATTCTTTCTTTTTGAAGAGTTGTTTTACCTTACCCTTTCGGTTTTTGGGATAATGTTTAAAGATAAAAGAAATAGATAGTTAATCTTTTGTGGATTATGTGATTCTCTAGAAGATGATTCTTGTGTTTTGATGAGACCAAGTAGTTTTGAATGCTCATAGTTTAGAGAAAATATTAGTTTTGGGTAGAAACTTATTAAAGGATGAACCTCTACATGAAGGTAGATATATTTCCTTATGTTTTTGTTCTATGTTGTAAATGAATTCCTCAAAGTTATGAAAAGGAACATAAAACAAAAACGTTGTTGGTTTACGTTTCCTACTAGGTAATCAAAGACCGCTTGTACACATCATAATTTTGGGATTTTCTGGTGGTTAACTTCCTCCTAATAATGTTTTCTATCACTCTCCTTTAGGACGTGACCCTTTGTTTTCTCCTCCATGTCCATGTTTCCTACATGGAATCCTAGTATGAGTAAACTCGGGTGGCCTTTGTACTTCCTTTTCTTTCTTTTAAAGTAATGGTGTCACGGACTCTTTTTCCGATGTGGGAATTTCAATGAAATTTCAAATCCCATTTTTTTTTTAAAATTGTGAGGACGCAATTTCTTAAGGGGGGAAGATTGTAACGGCCTGAAATTTTGAATAAATCTTGTTTCCTAATTTCATGTGTTATTTTATTTTATTTTTTATACTCAACAAAAATGTTTTATTTGATAAACATGATTATAATTAAAATGAGACCATTGGCTTCAGACTGTTATATGACCATCAGTCAATATGACTGATGTGAACAAAATGTTTTGATTATTGTCTCTAAATACAAGTAATCATGGTTAATTATTATAGAAAGAAGATTCGATGGCCTCACCTAGTAGTCTTGGACCGATCGAAGCCCATCTAACAGAACTTGGGAAGGAGGTAGCACCATTGGGCTTTGCTCTGGACCAAACCCAAGCCGAACTTCATCATGTGAAGCTAGAACGGAATCGCCTTCGCGAGAAGTTCAAACTGATTGAAATTACTACTCGGGCAATGTTGGCCGAGCCTCCCTCGGACTCTCTCACCTTAGCACACCTTACACTTAGGTCCTATGCTGGTGTGATAAGAGGTTATGTAAGGAGACTGTAACTACCTTGTGTAATCCTTTGTTTTAAATAAAAATTGGGATTTCTTCTTATGATGATGTTATGAATTTTCAAATGACCGGATAAATATAGTATGCATATTTTTGATGAATTATAGAAAAAGGTTATTTTAAAAATGTTTATGTAAACCTTAAATAATTAAAAATGTGTAATGATTTTCAAAAAATGGTCTTCTACAATTATGTTCAGTACAAAATTTGGAGTCTAATAAGATCAACTTGATTTTTGATGAATAGTAAATTATGAATAGTGATTTTATGATTAGGATTAGTAATATGACCAAATGGATTAGTAATCTCACTTAAAGAAAGTTTTAAAATAATCTAACACCTTGATTAAGTAATGTGATTCAATAAAATGGTTAAATAACGGTTTCATAAATTATTATTCAAGTATTAGTTTTTTTGGGTGAATAGTGTTTTTTAATTAAAAATTAAATTAAAAATATTTAGAAAATTATTTTTATAAAATGGATTTCATTTTTGAACTCAGAACACCAATATTATGTTATGATAATTTTTGTGGTTTTTTCTGAAAAAATGAATTTTCAGTAAATAGTGTATTTATTTAAAAAATAAATTAAAAATATTTAAAAAATTATTTTTATAAAATGGAGTTCATTTTTGAAATCAGAGAATTGATATTTTATTAAGGTGAAATTTTGGGATCTTTCTGAGAAAGTTGAATTTTCAGTGAATAGTGAAAATGCAGTTTTAGGGTTTCGGTATGTTTAATGACATCATAATTGTGTCATGATGATGTCATGAGTTTTTTTAAAGGGTTGGCCGGCCAAGGGTGATGCATTATTGTGTGGGGGTTCCCATGTGGCCTAACTTTATGGGAAGTACCATGGGAGGGCCCATGCTTTTGAGAAAACCACTTTTGAGGTGTCCCTTGGCCATTAATGCCTTTTCCCCCCACTTTCCCTATAAATACCAAGCCCTCCTCTCATCCATTCGACTCCCCACTCTTTCCCAACGAATTTCTGGTCTCATTACCTCCCAAGGAGTCCTCCCAAGGTTCCCCCAAGCCCTCAACGTCCCATCCTTTGAGGTTTAAGAGTTACATTTTAAGGTAAGGGATCTGACCCCTCTCTTTCTTTTCAAGTGATCTCTTTTATGTCATTCCTTTTATGCTCCATGTTCTTATGTTGGAGGATGTTCTTTTATACTCCTATTACTGCCCTTTTTATGTTCATATAATGAGAGATCCCCTCTTACTCTCATTATTTCGTTTTATGAAGTTTTAAGTGGCACCGTTAGGCTGCCGAAATTTTTTGTAACGGATTCTTTCTCCCTTCTCATTTTTCAAGATCTATTTTCATGTAAAGTATTTCAAGTTCATTTTTATTATGTTGGGGTATGATCTATAAATTTATCATACTGATCTTTCATGATCATATGATGAGAGACCCCATTTTATCTCTTCAATTCAGTATTTTGAAGTTTTAAGTGGCGCCGTTAGGCTGCCGAATTTTTAAGTGGTTCTTCACCCTTCTCGTTTTGAAGTTCTACTTTCATGTCAATTCCTTCAAGTTCCTTTTTGTTATGTTGGGGTATGATCTCTATACCTATCACACTGGACTCTTATGTTCATATTATTAGAGACCCCATTTGATCTCTTCAATTCAGTATTTTGAAGTTTTAAGTGGCGCTGTTAGGCTGCCGAATTTTTAAGTGGTTCTTCACCCTTCTCGTTTTGAAGTTCTACTTTCATGTCAATTCATTCAAGTTCCTTTTTGTTATGTTGAGGTATGATCTCTATACCTATCATACTGGACTCTTATGTTCATATGATGAGAGACCCCATTTGATCTCTTCAATTCAGTATTTTGAAGTTTTAAGTGGCGCTGTTAGGCTGCCGAATTTTTAGGGGATTCTTTCACCTTTCTCATTATTTTCAAAGTTCTACTTTCATGTCAAGTCTTTCAGTTCCTTTTTAATTATGTTGGGGCATTATATCTATATCTATCATACTAAACTCTTATATTTACATGATGAGAGACCCTATTCGATCTTTTCAAATCATTTTTGTTGAAGTTTAAATAACGCCGTTAGGCTGCTGAACTTTCATAAGAGAAATCTAATTTTTGTCTTTCTTCCATGTTTTTCATTTCAAATGGTATGTCCTTGAAATTTCATTACCATGATCATGTATCCTTTTTATTCTGTCCATCTACTGTTTTATGGGTCATTTATGAATATTTGACCCATTTTCCCCCTCTTTTTAATGTCTTCTAAAACCTCGTAACATAGCCGTTATGCTGCAGAATTTCCATCTCAAAATGTCTCTCTCTTTTTCAAAAGTTATTTTATATTATTAAGTGAATACTCAAAGCTCTTTCTTCTAAAGGGGTATTTACATATATACCAAAATGTTCTATTTTAAATTCTGGGATTTACAAACATGAGACCCACCTTCCTTTTCTGTGGGTTTTAAAGTGACGTAAGGATCATGTCTTTAAAGCAGTTTTTTTAACGTTATGATTATGAAATGAAAACCATTTATTTTATGATATATGGGTTATTTATGAAATGTTTTATGATGATATATGTGGCTCACACGATAATAAAGGAAAATTTAAGGGTGCGCCCTGAGAGCGCTCCAATGCATTGGGTAATGATGTAACCACTAGAGATTACAATTTTCACGATACCTTGGTGAATAACCTTGGTAATTTTCAAATGACACCTTGGGGATGGACCTTGGTGATATGTTCATTATTTTCTATGTTAAATGATGTAGCCACATCTTCAAGTTACGAAAAAGTTTTATTTTTATTATGATATGCCTCATGATTTCATTTTCATGCCTTAAAGTTCTTTTCGTGACTTTATTGATGTATCTCAAGTTCATATGTAAAATGTTTCACTTGTTTCCCTTGATGGGCCTTCTTCTCATCCTTTCTTTTGATGTATGTCCCCAGGTTATGAGATGCAGTAATGAGCCTAGGGTTAACATGAGGGGAAGCTTTTCAAGTGTTTAAGAAGAATGTTTTTTTTTGTTTCATGTTTTATGTTCCTTGTTTCCAAGACACTAAACCTTAAAGATCCTCAGTTCTGTGTAATGGAATGAAAGTTATGTTATAAAAAGACGGGATGTTATATCCTTTTTATTATTTTGGGGTATTATCTCTATATATATCATACTGATATTTTATGTTCATATTATGAGAGACCCTATATGATCTCGTCAATTCATTTTTTTGAAGTTTAAGTGATGCCATTAGCCTTCTGAATTTTCATAAGAGAAATCTTATTTTTGTCTTCCTTTAATGTTCTTCATTTCATATGGTATATCATTCAAATTTCCTTACCATGTTCTTACATTATTTATATTATTTACCCCCTACTATTTTATGGATCTTTTATGAGCGGGTGACCCATGTCCCCTATCTTTTCAATGTTTTCTAAACCCTACAACATAGTCGTTATGCTGCAGAATTTCCGTCTCAAAATGTATCTCTCTTTTTATAAAATTATTTTATTTTATTAAGTGAATACTCAAAGATCTTTATTCTAAAGGGGTATTCACATATATACCAAAATTTTCTATTTTAAATTCTGGGATTTACATACATGAGACCCTCTTTCCTTTTCTGTGGGATTAATGTGACATAAAGATCATATCTTTAAAGCCATTTTTAAAAAGTTATGATTATAAAAAGAAACCCATTTAGTTTATTATATATGGGTTATTTATAAAATGTTTTATGATGATATATTTGGATCACATGATAAAAAAGGAAAATTTAAGGGTGTGCCCTGATAGTGCTCCAATGCATTGGGTAAAGACTTAATCTCTAGAGATGACCATTTTTAACGATATCTTGGTGAATAACCTTGGTAATTTTTAATGACACCTTGGAGATGGACCTTGGTGAAACAGAAATGATTGCCTAAGTTAAATTTTGTAGCCACATATTCAAGTTATGAAATAATTTTTTTTATTATGATGCCTCATGATTTCTTTCCCATTCCTTAAAGTTATTTTCCGTGACTTTATTAATGTATTTCAAGTTCACATGTAAAATGTTTCCCTTGTTTCCCTTACTGGGCCTTCTTCCACCCTTTCCTTTGATGTATGCTCCCAGGTTATGAGATGCTGTAATGAACTTAGGATGAACAAATGAAGAATCCTTTCAAGTGTTTAAGAAGAATGTTTTATGTCATTTTCATGTATTAATCTCCTGGTTTCCAAGACAATTAACCTTAATGATCCTCAGTTTTGTATAATGTAATGAATGTTTATGTGATAAAAAGGTGGGATGCTATAGTTGGTATAAAAGTATGGTTTAGTTATTTGTGGAAATTAGGATATGAAAAAATTAGGAAGAATCCTATAGAAATGTTTAAATATAGGAAATCTTCCTGGTATTTTGGTGAGTATTGAGTAAGGGGATACCAAGTAAATACATCCCTATCTGGATACGAGCAGGTATAGGTGGCTCTCGCACAGATGTACATAGGGGTAACACCCAAAAACACCGTTTTGCACTAGAATCGAATGGGAACTGGTACACGACAACGGGCCTTGCTGCACTCTTGGTTACGACACTCCTGGGGGATATTCTTTGGAAAATTCATAAGCTTAGGATGAACCATTATTAAAGGAACAAATATAAAATAAATAAATATTCACATAAGAATATATGAACATGGATAACCTAGATTAAAACCTAGGGGATCACAAGTTAGAGTATACTTTCCTTCAACAACTTTATCCTTCTATGCTTCAAGTTTCCTTTTAATGATTATTGGCTAAGTATTTAATCCCCTAATTATACTTTCTTTTCTTAGTTAATGGTGGGAAATGGAAGAACATGTCCCAACAACCAATGTGATAGGAAATGTGACAATTTCCCTATTAATGTGATAGAGATGATGATAGATCAAGTTGAACATATTGTGATTATGCCAAACCAGCTATAAAAAATCACAATTAATAAATGGTACATAGTTGAATGCCCAAATTCATCAAGGAAGAAGAAGACAAAGTCTCAAAGATGTTCATCTGATAAAGTTGATAAGTCAAAGAAGACTCAATTTCATTTTTTCAAAAAGTGAGGGAGGAGGCACCAAATAGAATGTCACAAAGGAACCGGGAGATGATTTATGTGTGGGAAGATAGGGTATAAAGTATCCAATTGCTTTAAAAAAATGGATAATGTGATGAATAAAGATAAGGTTCGATCTAATTTACCTTATACTTTTCAATGTTGTAAATGTGGGGAAGTTAGACATTATCCAAGGCAATGCTCTCTCGGAAGGGATAAGAAGCATGATGAGAATCAACAATCTTCAAGGAAAAGGGAACAATGCAAGTCCTTTGCTGAGATGGATCATGATGACTAAAGTACATGTAACTTCTTCGCAATAATTGTCTATGTCATGTTGTATTTTAGTTCATGCTCTATGAGTATATATTTAATGTTTTCTAAGAACATCGAGTCACTACCTAAGATGGTTTTATATCATTAAAGAAAGCATCAATTTTTATGTACCACATGTTGATGTTGTGAAGCAGTTCTTCTTAAAAAAAGATGATTTGGGGATTGAAAGATGAATATTATTTTGGAAGACGTTCGCTATTTTTGGAACCCTATATGATCAAGGTAAATAGATTACTATGGTATTTTCTTTGAGAAGTAAAGGCTGAATTATATTTTGAATAATCGATTAATTTAAGGTGAACTTATAGTAATTTATGTTACTTATGGAAATTATTAACCTATCTTGGGGAAAATGTGATTAGGTTAGTTACTTTTATTTTAAGATGTTAATAGTGGTTGATGTTGTTCGGAGATGAATGATAAAGTTTATCTTGGAAAAATATGTTATAAAATCCTTCTTGTATTTGGGTATCAATATTAGTTTGGATTGTACCATGGAACTTTGAATATTTAAAGTAGTTTCCCTTCCTCTAGGGTTATTTCTTTTTGAAGAGTTGTTTTATCTTACCCTTTCTATTTTTGGGATAAATGTTTAAAGATTTATAGTTTTTCTTTTTTGGATTACGTGATTCTATAGAATATTATTCTTGTTCTTTTGATGAGACAAAGTGTTTTTTAATTCTCATCATTTGGAGAAAAGATTTGTTTTGGTAGAAACTTATTAAGGGATTAAACTCTACTTGAAGGTAAATATATTTCCTTGTGTTTTTATTCTATGTAGTAAATGAATTCCTCAAAATTATGAAACGGAACGTAAAACAAAAACGTCGTTCGTTTACGTTTCCTACTGGGTAATCAAAGACCGTTTATACACATCATAAGTTTTTGATTTTCTTGTGGTTAACTTTCTCCTAATCAGGTTTTCTATCACTCTCCCTCAGAACATAACCCTTTGTTTTCTCTTCCATGTCCATGTTTTCCGACATGGAATCCTAGTGTGGGTTAACTTGGGTGACCTTTGTACTTCCTTTTCATTATTTTAAAGTAATAGTGTCACTGGCTATTTTTCTGATGAGGTACTTTCAATGAAATTTCCAAGACCAATTTTAAAAATTTTGAGGACGCAATTTCTTAAGGGGGGAAGAATGTAACTACCTGAAATTTTGAATAGATCGTGTTTTCTAATTTTGTGTGTTATTTTATTTTATACTCAACAAAACTATTTCATTTGGTAACATGAGTATAATTAAAATGAGACCATTGGGTTTTGACTATTATATGACCATTGGTCAATATGACTGCTATAAACAAAATGTTTCGATTATTGTATCTAAATACAAGTGATCTTGGTTAATTAATATAGAAAGAATATTTGATGGCCTCATCCAGTAGTCTCGGGCCAATCGAAGCCCATCTAATAGAACTTGGAAAGGAGGTAGCACCACTGGGCTTTGCTCTGGACCAAACCCAAGCTAAACTTCATCGTGTGAAGTTAGAACAAAATCGTCTTCGCGAGAAGTTCAAACTGATAGAAATTACTACTCGTGCAATGTTGGCCGAGCCACCCTCGGAACATCTCACCTTATCACATCTTACACTTAGGTCCTATGCTGGTGTTATAAGGGGCTATGTAAGGAGACCATAACTGCTTTGTGTAATCCTTTGAGATAAATAAAATTGTGTTTTCTTCTTATGGTGAATTTTGTAAATTTTGAAATGTTCGGATAAATGTAGGATTTATATTATTGATGAATTTTTGGAAAAGGATATTTTATAAATGTTTATATAAACCATAAATAATTAAAAATGTGTAATGATTTTCAAAAAATGGTATTCTACAATAATGTTCAGTAGAAAATTTAAAGTCTAATAAGATCAACTTGAATAGTGATTTTATGCTTAGCATTAGTAATGTGACCAAATGGATTAGTAATATCACTTAAAGAAAGTATTAATATAATCTAGGCACCTTGATTTAGTAATGTGATTCAAAAAAAAATAGATAAATAACTATTTTAGAAATTATTAGTCAAGTATCAGTTTTTTGGGTGAATAGTTTTTTTTTAATTAAAAATTAAGTTAAAAATATTTAGAAAATTATTTTTATAAAATGGAGTTCATTTTTTAACTTGTATCAACGATATTATGTTTGGGTAATTTTTGGGGGTTTTTTTGAAAAAAATGAATTTTCGGTGAATAATGTATTTATATAAAAATTAAATTAAAAATATTTATAATTTTTTTTTATAAAATGGAGTTCATTTTTGAAATCAGAGCATCAATATTTGGTTAAGGTGAAATTTTGGGATTTTTCTGAGAACTTGAATTTTTTGTGAATAGTGAAAATACAGTTTTTAAGTTACGGGTGTTTAATGACATCATTAAATGATGTATTAGGTATGTAATAAATATGGTTGACTTATGAATATTTATATAAGGTATGAGGTGTCCCAAGTGGCCAATAACATGGGAAAATACCATGGGAAAGCCCATGGTTTTTCCAAAACCACCAACGAGGTGTCCCTTGGCCATTAATGCCTTGTCCCCTCACTTTCCCTATAAATACCCACCCTTTACTACTCTATTTTTCACTTCAAAATCCCCCCAACGAATCTCTGATCTCATTAACTCCCAAGTAGTCCTCCCAAGGTGCCCCCAATCCCTCAAGGTCCCAACCTTCGAGTTTTAAGAGATACGTTTTAAGGTAAGGGATCCAACCTCTCGCTTTCTTTTCAAATACTCTCTTTTAAGTCATTTCTTTTATGCTCCATGTTCTTAAGTTGGAGAATGTTATTTAATATTCATGTTAATTACATTTTCATTTTAATATGATGATAGATCCCCTCTTACTCTCATCATTTCATTTTATGAATCTTTAAGTGGTGTTGTTAGGTAGCCGAAATTTTTGTAACAGATTCTTTCACCCTTCTCATTTTCAAGTTCTATTTTCTTGTCATGTCTTTAAAATCCTTTTTTATTATGTTGGGGTATGATATCTATATCCATCATTCTGATAATTTATGTTCATATGATGAGATACCCTATTTTATCTCATCAATTCATTTTTTTTGAAGTTTAAGTGACGTCGTTTGGCTGCCGAATTTTCAAGGGATTCTTTCACCCTTCTCATTTTCATGTTCTATTTTCTTGTAAAGTATTTCAAGTTCCTTTCTATTATTTTGGGGTATTATATATATATCTATCATACTGATATTTTATTTTCATATGATGATATAACCTATTTTATATCATCAATTCATTTTTTTGAAGTTTAAGTGACGCCATTAGGCTGCCGAATTTTCATAAGAGAAATATTATTTTTGTCTTCCTTTCATGTTCTTAATTTCATAGGGTATATCATTCAAATTTCATTACCATGTTATTAAATCCTTTATATTCTGTCCACCTACTGTTTTATGGGTCATTTATGAGTGGTTAACCCATGTCCCCTCTCTTTTCAATGTTTTCTAAAACCCTACAATATAACCGTTATGCTACCGAATTTTCATCTCAGAATGTCTCTCTCTTTTTCTCAAATTCTTTTATTTTATTAAGTGAATACTCAAAGATATTTCTTATAAAGGGGTATTGAAATATATACCAAAATGTTCTATTTTAAATTCTGGGATTTACATACATGGGACCCGCTTTCCTTTTCCGTGGGTTTAAAGTGACATAAAGATCATGTCTTTAAAGCAGTTTTTAAAACATTATGATTATGAAATGAAACCCATTTATTTTATGATATATGGGTTATTTATGAAATTTTTTATGATGATATATTTGGATCACATGATAACAAAGGAAAATTTAAGGGTGCTCCCTGATAGCGCTACAATGCATTGGGTAAAGACTTAATATCTAGAGATGACCATTTTTAATGATATCTTTGTGAATAACCTTGGTAATTTTTAATGACACCTTGGGGATGGACCATGGTGAAACGGAAATGATTGTATAAGTTAAATTTTTTAGCCACATCTTAATGTTATGAAATACATTGTTTTTATTATGATGTTCCTCATTATTTATTTCTCATGCCTGAAAGTTCTTTTTTGTGACTTTATTGATGTATCTCAGGTTCACATGTAAAATGTTTCCCTTGTTTCCCTTACTGAGCCTTCTAATCACCCTTTCCTTTTATATATTCTCCCAGGTTATAAGATGCTGTAATAAACTTAGGATGAAAAAATTAATAAGTCTTTCAAGTGTTTAAGAAGAATTTTGTATGTCGTTTTCATGTATTAAGATTCTAGTTTCCAAGACACTAAACATTAAAGATCCTCAGTTTTGTATAATGTAATGAAAGTTTATGTGATAAAAAGGCGGGATGCTATAATACTCCCTTCACTGAGCCCATTTTTTCAAGATTTGGGAAGCACCTTACTTCTCAAATCTCCTCCTCTTCTTGAAGAACCATATCATCACGAATCCCTTCTTTTAGAGGCCTTCTTCTTCACAAAAACCACTACAGTGTGGCCCCCCAGGCTTTTACAGAGTGATTTATTGGTTCCTCAAGTGGTGTTTCATATTGTGTTTCCCAACCTTATGTTTCTTTGCAAAGGTATTCTAATGACTATTGATTCTTCTCGTATCCATGATAATTTGGTCCCCTCAATTAAACCCTCCTTCACCTCACTCCCATAAATTATTTATTATGATTTCCCTTCCAAAATTATGGGTTGGTACATGTTATATAAGTCCAAGTGATGAGGAGTGAGTCCTCATCATCTAAGTTGTACGACATTAAACTTCCAAAAATATTTGTCCCCAATAAAAAATGTTAATTTGTATGTTTCTACATGCATGGAAGTCTTGAGAGGATCAATGAGAGGATAGGACCAAGAACCTTTCTCTTACCACCTTTTTAGACCACCATCTCACTCTCCATGTGCTTTGTCTTAATGTTCACCTCAATTACTCTACACATAAGCCCCAGAAAACCTTCATGGGCATCCCTCTTGGAGTAAGTCCCAATATCCATCTCTCAGTGGGACGATATCCATGTGTAATACTCAAAATATCTCTTGTGGCCACACACTTCATCGCACGATCGTTAGGTTATCTGTTACCTTTTGTTTCCCACACCGACCATAACTCATTTGGGCTTAGAGTAAACAATGACCATGAAATCCTCTTTGGGCTGCTTGCCATGCATAAGCCCCATGCCCCCCCTCATCCTACATAACCTTAAACCAATCATACCTAACTATGTGGACTTTGATCCCTATACTCTAAAGAGTGTAAATAGGAAGCCTCTTCGAGGTTCAAGCTCATCAGTCTCCATCACCCATCAATATCGAGTAATTCGCATCAGTTTACCTTAATCCTTCATGATGTTAAACTGCACGCTCGGAAATACAGGTGTTTTGATCCTTTTAGGGTATATAGAAAGCCTTTTTGAGGTTCTATACCAACAAAAGGTAAACAATAGTGCTCCCTTGAGAGAATTTACCATCCTGTTGTGACATATTCCCTTTTGGGGAACATCTCTCGGATCCATCCTTTGAGGTGTTCTGATCCACGTGGGTAGCTAGCAATTAATAAGCCCTTTACTTCACTATACTCCTCCAACCATGAGTGTCCCTGTTTTAAAGGGAAGCTAATAATGCATAAGACCCTTATGCATATCTAGGATTCCATCATTTGTGAACACCCCGATTCTATGCCTCCATCTTGAACTATGTGTACAATGATCCATTTCAGGTATATAGGAGTCCTCCCTAAGGTGAAAGCCCATCATCCATCTCCCATAATGGTCATTTCATTAGGCCTTTGTGTATTAAGAAGAACATGACCTAACATGAAGGTTCTGGTTCCTTCAGGTCCTTATCCATGCACTCCATTTCTCACGAGTCACCTCTCTAGTTGACTCACTACCCACTTCTCAAACTACGTGGAATTTGTTTCCCATCCACTGGGATATGTAAGAAGCCTCCCCTAGTTTCACCCTCATAACTCTCCACACTCCATCCATTTCATCATCTGTTTATCCATTCCAATCTTGATTCTTACCTAAGCCACCACATCCTAGTCAAATCATTCCATTAATCCCATTGTGTCTTTTTTGTGGCACCTGGGAAGGTAACTGAGCTCAAGATTTTCACATCATATCCATCCAACCAACAGTTCCCATCTTGTGATGGGAATATTACCTTTCACAATCCCCAAATCATCCCTTTGAACTATATGGGTTTTGATCCATGTATTCTAAATAGGGTATGTGGGAAACCATCCTGAGGTTTAATCCCATCCAATGGTAAACCTTGGCGTTACCCATTTTGTGGTGTGCTTCCATGAACGATACTTTGTGATTTCCAGATCATCCTTCATGGTCTGAAACCTTCCCTTCCTAGGACATTACCTCCCGATTCAATCCTTTTGGGCATTTTGATCCATTCATCAGGTAAAACTTCCAAGTGATCTCTCCTAGGGATGTACCTATTTTATCCACTCTAGTCAATATGATCCATCTCTAGTAGACATTAAACTTGTGACATACCCCATGGTAAACGTGGGAAGACAAGGAAAACCACGGATACATTGTTTTAGCATAAATACCATTCAATCAATGTGGGATTACTCGAGATATCAAGCCCTTTAGAGCCCTCTAATAAGGGAGAATTCAAGTTGCCATTGTCCCAACGAATAGACATGAAAACGATGCCCAATGTTACTAGTCTCCTGACCAAAGTTTTCTGATCTAACATGACCATTTAGAATATCCTGATAGAAGCAGACTAATTAACCATTTTCCACAAATATATGGCACTAGAGAGAGTTTCATGAACAACATCTTAATATCTAAGGGAGACCCAGTCTAGATGAATAATTATGTGGTTGAATCCCCATAAAGAGGAACCACTATCTCATCATCCCATTTAGATCAAGGAGAAAACATCGCAGAAGAATTTCGGAACTACACCTACCTTTGGAAAGCGTGGATGTGGGGTAAAATGCTTCCATCAGTGTCCTCAATACACGTATGGATGGGCAGTGCACCCTGGTAGAAAAAATCTGAAACAATGATATCATTTTTTTATTGAAATAAAGAAGGATATTTTTAAGAGTTTCATTTCAATTTAATAATTTTGCTGACGTGTCATTTCTTAGAGAAATGAAATAATTTTTGGGATTAAACAATTCCAAATATAAAGATCACATCATTAATTATCAGGATAAATATGCTAAAGAAAATCTAAATACATTTTTTATTGGGGATTCAAAGAAGGTTTCTACTCTAATTTTTGTTAGAACAAAATTTTCTAAGGATTAATATTTGAAATTAGTTGACCTATGATAATTCTAGATACTTATTGGAAGTTTACTTTATTTAACAGCTTCAGGTATTAACTTTTTATATGTTATTACACTATTTTCAAGATATCAAATTGAACCTAAATAGTCTTATTTCATTGATAGAATGATACTTATTACGTATATTAAACGAACAATGGAATATGGACTAGAATATCATAGAAATGGTGTACTTGACATGGTGGGATAAATAAATGCATATTGGAATGAAAATATTGATGATTGAATATCAACATCTTGGGATGTTTTATAGGATTGATGGTGTGTATGTTAGAGAACAAAGAAACAAATATTTTTAACCTTGATCAATACAGATACATAATATAAGGTTTCTACTCAATATATAACTTAATTTATGTGGATGAAGACTCAATTAAAACATCTCATGTTTAAAGTGATGTTTCTCCTACTTATGGGTTTTGATAATAATAATTTTTTAAATATGTCTATAAATCTAGTTCAATATTCTCATTCATAATACATTGATATAAAATATCACTAAATCATATTTCTTATGGGGAATATTATGTTGAATTTGTAATTTATTTTAGAAAAGGTGAAAATAGTTGATGTCTTCACTAAACCATTTCTTAAGGATACATTTCAAATATTGAGTTTGATTATGGAAGTTCACACACATTCCATTCAAGAAAAAGGTATGGTAATTTACCACACTCTCACTTTTTATTTTCATTTGGTAATAAAAGGGGGATAAACCCAATAAGAAATATTTAGGATGAACATGGATATTCTTGGCACGAGGCCTTGGCTACGTGGTTATGATAGTCTGGAATTATGCATTCCATCATTATGAAATTGGTTATTGATATTGCATGTGATTATTCGACCAGTAGAATATCCATGTGAATAAGTAAAGGTCATTATCTCATTTTACATTTTCCATATTATGTTGAAGTTCAAGTTTAAAAGGCTTTTGTTTCAGTCATACATTGCCTTAAATGTTTATGTTTATTTATGAATGCATCCGCTATATTGTTATCCTTACTGAGCATCTGAGCTCACCCCTTTCAATGTTTTATTTTTCCTAGGATGTGAAGAAATATTTTATGACTGAACTATAGGGATAGTCAGAAGGGGATAGAAGTGTGGACTATGGAGACTATGTTATTGTGATTTTTCACTTTATGATATAATGTAACATTTATGAATGTATCTAGTGTTTCCAAGGTTACTAAACTAATCGGTCTTTCGAGACATGATCTTTTGTGATCTTGCAATTGTTACACAATAATGCACCGACTCTGGGTAACTGGGGTCGGGGCATTACAGTTGGTATCAGAGGCAGTTTAGTACTAACCTTGGAAGCTAGATTTAGATAAACTCTGATTAGAGCACATCGCCCTAAGATAGACTTTGAGGATTAGTATAGAAGAACTTCTTCGAATTTTGGTATTATAGAGATTTTATGAGTTTTCCGAGCAATACATCCCTGTCTGGATACGAGCAGGTAGATGCGGCTCTGGAACAGATGTACCTAGGGGTAAAACCCGAAAACACCGCTTTGAGATAGACTCAAACGGGAACTGGTGCATGACAACGGGCCTTGAACACTCTTGAGTACGACACTCCCGGGGTATATGCTTAGGATAATTCTCATTTCCTTTACAAACCATTATAAAGGGTTTATGAGTATATACTTTTTCAAAGAAAACATTTTTATGATTATATTTTAATTTATGTCACGTGTTTTACAAGTATGGAATTATGTATTTTGATTCGAAAACTAATCTAGTTTATTCCATTGTTTAGAAATGGCGCCTAGTGGGAAGATTGGAAACTGTATCAATGCATGCACTCCATGTAGGGATTGCCCTCCTGCTCAAGATAATTATAATAGAGTTGGTGATACAACTGGTGCTGATCAGCTTATCAACATACTGGGACAACTCACTCAGGTTATGAATAATAACCTTACTTATATAGAGCACCCTGATCCGCAATGTGGAGGATCAATGTTAGACCGCTTCATGAGGCAACAACCACCAACATTCAATGGAATTACAAATCCCTTATTAACTGAGCAATGGATAAATTCCTTAGAGAAAATATTCCATGCCTTGGGGAGTAGTGAAAGGGAAAAGATTATCATGGCAGTTTACCGCCTCACTGGAGATTCTAATCAATGGTGGTCATTGATTAAAAATACAAAGGAAGATGAAGAACTATCATGTATGGAATGGAGAGAGTTCAATGATCTTTTCTTAGAAAAATACTTTCCTTGTGACCATCGAGCAGATATGGAAAGGCAATTTCTGAGTCTGAGACAAAAGGAGGATGAGAATGTCGCAAAGTATGAGGCCAACTTTACAAGGTTAGCGATGTATGCTACATATTATATACGTAACTCAATAAGTAAGATCAATCGTTTCTTTGATGGGTTAAAACCATTTCTCCATCAAGCATTAGTCTCACAAACCTTCTCGTCGTACGAAGATATTGTCTGATATGATACCAAGACAGAAAAGGAATTCTCTAAATCTTATAACAATAAAGTAAAGCAAGAGAAGAAGAGAACGGTGGAACAAGAGACAGATAAAGGGAAAAAGGGAAAGAAGGATTTTACATTATGTGATTATTGTGGGAAGAATCACCCCGGTACTTGCCAAAAAGGAATGGAAGTTTGTTATAAATGTGGAGAAAAAGGTCACCAGGCTCGTGATTGAAAGGGAAAGAAAGATGCTATCAATGTTGAATGCTACTATTTTAGGGAAATGGGGCATTATGCAAATGAATGTCCTAAGCTTCAGAGAAACTTACCTCAGAAAAGGCCAAGGGATCAAGGACAATCTTATGTTGTTACTACAGTTGAAGTGGAATAATTAATGTATTTGTGCTTTTGGACTCAAGGATTATATTCTGGTTATAAGAATAATGTGATATATATAAGGATTGTACTACAGTACTTGTTGTTTTCATTAAGGTTTTAATATGATGAAGGTAATAATATTTTTTGTATGTGAAAATAAGAGAAACTTTACTTTGTTGGGGGAATCTGATGAATTGATTTTAGAATTTAGAGACCTTTTAGAGAAAGTCTGGATAGAGGTATTTTGGATAACTATAAAGGTTGGAATGGATTAAGTTGAACTTTGGATAGTATTTTTTAAGGTTAAAACATTTCTGAAGATTATTTTTGTAATATTATAATACTATACTTTTAGGAAAAGGACAACCTGTAGGTTGGGGGATAACCTGTCGCATCGGAAAAAGCTGCCGGAATCGAACCCACAACCATAGTGCGGCAGACCTTTATTACCTACCACTAGCCTACAGGAAGTCCCTAGTCATTACAAAATAGTTTTCCTAATCTAAATGGTATGTGTTAATATTTGGAACCATATATGATTAAGATAAATATAATATTTTTGAGTTCTATTATCTTTGTGAGTGAAAGATGGGTTTGTGGTAAAAATTTATTAAAGAATGAAAGTCTACATGAAAAGTATGTATATTCCCTTACATTCTTAGTAAATATCCTAAATAAATTCCTCAACTATATAAAAGGTAACTTAAAACAAAAACGTTGTCGATTAACCTTTCCAACTGGGGATTCAATAACCGTTTAACCAATCACAAGTTTGTGATTTTCTTGTGGTTAACTTTCTCCAAATCCTGTTTTCTACAACTCTCCATCAGACCTTGACGGTTTGTTTTTCCTCCATATCCATATTTTCATAGAATCCTAGTATGGGCTATCTCGGGTGACCTTTGTACTTCTCTTTCTTTCTTTTAATGTTATATGTTTATTAACCCTATTTCTGATGTGGGTTTTCCACAAAGGTATTTTCTATTTTCAACCTTTTATTTTCAAAGAAAATTTTCAAATTTCGAGGATTCAATTTATTGAAGTATGGGAGAATGTAACACCCCAAGCTTTCACGATACGCTTCTCTTTCAATAATGCAATAGCTTGCATTGTACACAAGTTAGAGATTCTAACACACCGCAACCAATAAAAATAGCCATTATGAATAGTAATAACCAGTTTTTGAGATTATATATATTTTATATTTCAAAATGGACTTCATTTTTGGATTCGGAATATCGAAATTAGCCTATGTTGAATTTTTGGTATTTTTCTGAGAAATTCCAATTTTTTATGAATAGTGAAAAATACTTAAAAACAACTTTTTAAATAAAAATAATTTATAGTGATAAATTATACTATTGAGTGGTTTTAAAGTATAATTAGAATATATTTTTACCATTTTATCCAATGGTGGTCATTATAATTAATTTCACTTTGAAATTGGACATAAACAATTGTCAATCTTTTGATATATATTGTTTCTTAAAAATACACTATTTGTTGTGACATCGGGAATTAATTATAAAATTAATTAATGAAACTTATATGTTTGTAATTTTGTAAAATAGAGATCATTTTTGAATTTGGAATATCAATTATATCTTAGGGTGAAATTTTGGCATTGTTTTGAAAAACTTCAATTTTTGATGAATAGTGAAACCACTATATGGTAGGTAAAAAACTGATTTTTTGTTAAAAAGAAACATTACCACTTCTGTGATTTGATTTTCAAAAATCCGACATACATGGTTGTCATTATGAAGTAAAATGTGGTTCAATGGTATTAAAATAATTTTTTGATGAATAGTAACTTTTAAGTTTAATTAATCGCGATTAATGGTAATTAGTGATATTTAAGGTAAAAATGATATTATAAAAATATGAAAATAACTTTACAGTTGTCCTAACATTATTTTATGAGTCATGGATAACAAATAAAATCCATGGGTCAACTTGGGGACCCCATGGAGCCACTTGGGTAAGAAAATGACATTAATAACTTTTTATTTAAAGTAAAAATAAAACTGTCACAAACATGTATTGTTTTACGAAAACAATTATTAAGTGGGGTTATATAAGTTAACATTTTGACTATAAATATTCATTGGAAATCTAAAACGATTTCCTAAATCATGGTAATTTTTTTATAATTTTTAGACATTAAATAAAATAAATTTGTTATTATAGAATGATGATGCAGCGATTACCTCATTAATTAGCGATTTAAATAAAATGAAAAGATGATGTAAAATCTAAGGATTACACTTGTCAAAAACCTATTGGATGAGAATATTTTGAACCCTAATCGCATTATCCTAGAAATATATAATTGTGGGACCTTTAGAATCCTAAAAGCATTTCATAATAAAGTAACATTTCAATCTTTCCAAAAGTGCCCCTCCTCTCCTCTTATAAAAGCCCCCCACCACTACCACCTTCTTCACACCATCAAATCCATTTGGCTCGGCCAAACTCTGACCAAATACTCTCTCAACTTTCATATCTTACTCCTAGAAGCCTCACTTTTGGCAGAAGTCTTCCCAAGGAAGCCTTTGGCTCAAATCAAAAAGAGTTACCTGATTTTAAGGTAATGTCTTCTCTTATGTTATTTTGTTTTATTTTTCTTCTCCAACCCCTTAAACTATTTTTATTAATTTATATTGAAAAAACACCATTATATTTAATATAATAGGATGTTGTAATGAGAAATATTTGATTTAAACTTACACATACCTTCGTCTAATTGTTAAATAACATACTGTTTCTGTGGGTGGCAAAATACCGCCTCACGAAACGATGATTGTTCAATATTATTTTAACACCTCTAATGGTGGCCATTTTGATGAAAATATTTTCATATATGATATATATATTATGTTTAGGTTTTTTTATGCTTCTGTATTTTTCATTTATGGCATATTTTTAGGATTTCCATTATGGGTAAACGCGATGATTTCATTTTAGGAAGTGCGGACTACCGCCCCCTCAAAGTGATTTGAATCATTAATGCCATATGTGGGATGTATAAAGGATAGAGTAAATGTAATTATACATTATATTATACTAGAATTATAGTAAACCTTTATATCATTATTATTTCATTCCATTAAATACGAAATAGAAATGAAAGTAGCGTTCATGTGTACGTACGGGTTCCCATCTCCATGAATGGTGCATTTCATTTCTTACCTCTAAATGTTACGTAATATTATGAATGAATGTATATACTGGATATATATGATATATACGATATCTACATCATGAATATAATTCTGGATATAATGGATATTTTACCACATGAACAACTTTTAATTATAAGAAGTTTATTTTTGACTCAAGTACCAAAGATCGACAAAATGACCGTTATTAACATAAATAATTACATATTGTTCATAACAAGGTAATAAGTGATATAAAAGGAATAATAAACATGAAAAAGGTTCTTAAGAAATTATAAATTAACTATAGTTTATTATTCAGGAGGTTAAAGAATGGTCGAGTCAAGACGGACACGAGGTAAAGAAACTTCTTAACCCAATTTCCATTATTTGGGTTAATCTCACACTTTCAAATTATGTCATGATATTATTATGTACTATCTTGTATTTATACTTTCTTTATGTGTACATATACTGAATACACATAATAGATATATTTTACTTAAAAATGATCTTTGTAAGGACTTCGTCTCAATGTCCTTTCATTGAGGCATATTTGGTTTTATACACAACTTTCCTTTATACAGTGTATAAACCCCTTTGAATTTTACTTTTATTCAAAAGGAATATTTTTATACGAATCATTTTTACTAAACAACAAAAGAAATGTGTTTTTCTTACGTATGTGGTGACAACGACTTCTCCACCACCGTGACCATTATTTGAGTTTCGGCTTCCTCTACAAGCCATAACTTTTTTTAAATGAAAAATAAATACAAAGTTTTAATTTTATTTTATTCTAGTATTGAAAATGGTTTTGAAAATGTTTTTGTTATATAAATGTGTTTTATTGATATCTTGTGATTGAAATATATAAATGTTATGTTTCCTTTATGCATGTTTTATGTGATACGATTATGTTATGGTTTATGATATGTTTAAACCTGTTCATATGAGGAATGCATTGGACTTAATAAGTGACGGGTAGAGCCCGGTATAGCTCCTTGATGAATCGGCAGGTCTCATGAGACAAACTAGTGTCTTGGCATGAGTCCTTGAAAAAGGCTTATTTGTAGTCTTGGCATGATGCCTTGGTACGTGGTTATGATAGTATGACATTTTTCATTCCATCATTATGAAAGTGGTTATTGATATTTCATGTGATTATTCAAACAGTAGAATATCCATGTGAATAAGTAAATGGAATTATCTCATTTTACTTTTGCCATATTATTTTGAAGTTCAAGTTTAAAAGGATCTTGTTTTAGTCATACATTGCCTTAAATATTTATGTTTATTTATGAAAGCTTCCGCTATATTGTTATCCTTACTGAGCACCTGAGCTCACCCCTTTCAATGTTTTATTTTTTCCAGGATGTGAAGAAATATTTTATGACTGACCTACAGGGATAGTCTAAAGGGGATAGAAGTGCGGACTATGGAGACTATATTATTTTGATTTTTCACTTTATTATTTAATGTAACATTTATGAATGTATCTAGTGTTTCTAAAGCTACTAAACTAATCAGTCTTTCGAGACTTTATCTTTTGTGATCATGTCAATGTTACGCAATAATGTACCGACTCTAGGTTACTGGGGTCGGGGTGTTACAAATACTTTGCATGATTGCGACAAAAACGTCTTAGATTCAATATTTTAAACTATATAGAGACATAAAGTTTCGAAGATTATGGGTGTAAAACTGCATAGAAACATCTTCACCCTTACCGCATGATGTCAAACTATAAGGCCAAAATCGTCGTTGTTGCATGATGCTAAACTACATAGAATCTCTGTGCTAACTGCAAGACATTAAACAACAAGGTAGGTATTGTGTTCTAACTAAAAATATATTTTTTATAATTCAAATTAATGTGAGGAAAAAAAGAAATACCCTCCCCCTTTGTGTTCAAGGGTCAAATAGACATAGGATAGGAATTCTGGAACTACGTGTGGCCTAATTCCCATTCATCAATTGGATACATAGGGACTCTTGGACCATCAATCTTGGCACAACCATCACATGAAAAAAATTCCCCTATCATATCCTCTATCACCCCATTATACAAATTAAATCCATATATCTCTTTGTTTTTTTACATTGAGAATAACTTGCGTGTGCTTAGGATCGGTAGTAAGGGTTCCCTTGCATAATAAAATCCTAGAGGAATATGATAAACTCAACACTCATAGAGGATGAAACCAAAATTCCTATACCCCTATGCCTGAGTTAGATCGGTACATGGAGCATATTATGTGTAGAACTACATATGACTTGATTCCTATCCTTTCATGATATGTAGTGATGCCCCGATTTATCTCCATTTCCTAGCCACCAATCAAAGAAAAATTTCCTATCATTTCCCTACCAATAAATCCAACATTTTTAGGGATCTTTTAGAACTATTTATGGATTTATATCTACCCTTGTAGGATATACAGTTTCATTGGGATCATCTATCCCACCCCATCCATCAGCACCAGATAAACATTACCCCTCCCAATGTATGTAATGGACCTATATAAGAAGAGAATACATAGAGGTATGTATGGCTTGATCCCTATATTAGTGGGATATATAGGGTTTCTTGATCCCATATCCCAGTTCTTCAATCATTTAAAATTCATGCACCCTACTAGTGCATGAACCAGACCTTTACAGGGAGGATATGTCTAGAACTACGCATAGATTGATTCTTACCCTTATATAATACGTAGTAAAACCTTGACCCCAAATCTTGGTCCAGCCACCAGGAAACAAAAATTACCATTTTCCCAATGTACGAGCCATACCTTTGTATATAATTACTTTCTAGAACTAAGTGTGGCTTGAATCTTATTTTTGTAGGATACGTAGTGATTCTTGGATCCTTCATCCTAGTTCATCTACCATTTAAAAAAAGTAAAATGCCCCTTCCTCTGTGTATAGGTTAGAATTGCATAGGGGAATCCACGAATGGTCCAAACCACATGAAATTAAACTACAAGGTTCGTCAAGAATCATGTGTGACATGATTCTCAGCGTTAAAAGGTCCCAATAATTCCCCCAATTTCCTACAAAAAAGAATGAAAATAGATGGTGGAAATTCCAAGTTGGAATTCAGACACCTAGAAGGAGTCACAAGATCATTCTTCCCCCTATATATGAGTTTGATCATTGTAGAAACTTCTTTATATCATTGAAAATCATGGTCTTGATATTTCTTATATTCCCAGACACAAATTCCCCATTCACTAAACTCCATACTCTGAGAATTCTTGAGTCCCAATAATCCTTCACGACCATCGAAGATGGAAGTCTAGTGTCCTATGAACACCTTTGTTTAACTATTCACATCATGCCCTGGTGTATCTACAAATATTGCCTCTAATAAACCCTATTAATAAAAGGAAAATTCATCCTCATGAGAGGCTTTTCCAATTTCTATACACCAAATGGATTCTTAGACCCTTGTCATTCCACTTGATCCAATGACACCCTTGGGACTATGGTTTACACCTTTTATCATCGTACATGTCAAAGGAATTGATGAATATACCAACCAAAATTAATTAAAAGTTATTTATGGTCTTTGTGACATGTTGTCTATATAACAAGATGGAAAACTGTACTACCAACATCCTTACTCCACGATGATAAATTGCAAGTCCAGAAGTGTCCTGGCTATACGACACTAAACTGCACCGCATAATGACAATGCTTAGATTTTTATCTTTGCTCAAACTCCTCAAAAAAATGCCTTTCCTTCTTACGTATGCACTATAACTATGTAATTAACGGTTATTGGGAATCATGTATAACTTGGTTTCCCCTGATGAATGTGTGGTGGACTCAAATCCTACGATTCAAACTCATCCAAAGAAAGTAATGAAATTTCCCATTTCTGCACATGAATTGAATCGAAGAATCCCAGGACAAATCCTATTTATAGTGATTATAAAGGTTAATCAATATTACCCTATGTCCACACCACATGATGAAAAATTGTGTGGAATTTATCCTTCCTTCACGATGCTAAACTACATGATGTTGGTCTAAGAAATAAAATGATCTCCACCATAGAATATTCTATTCTTATGTGGTGACCCTAAATCCTTGTAATTCCTTGTTTCCCACACCGAGCATAGATCACGAGATATTAGGGGCCACAATAAGAGATCCACCATGGCATAATGACAGACTATTTTAGGATTTTGGTCCTAGAAACATGACCCTAAAACAAATTTTATGGTTCTATTCCCCTTAAGGAATCCTAGGTCATGGTCGTATAATGATAAAATATAGGTTACTCCAAAGTTGGGACAGATGTGTCACACTTCGTATGATCCAGATCTATATAGGGGATTACTTGATCCCATGGGTGAATCACATACCGGACATTTCTGATGTATATAGATACACTCCTTCCACATATCAAACTCTGTGCCTTGAGTAATCTTGGATCCCCATAACCATCCACGACCATCAGAGATGAATGCATGTTTCCTACCAACACCTTTGTTTGAGTTTTCACAACATCCATGATGGGTGTACATATGTTTCCTACCAGATGACCATCAATAAAAGGAAAATTCATCCTCAAGAGAGTCCTCTCATACCTTGGTATGCCTAACGGCTCTCAAGCCCCATGACATCCCTTCGGGTTCAAGAACACTCAATGTCATGGTTTATATTCTCTTTCATACCCACGTCCAAGATATATCAGAACATCTTGTCCTAATTAACCAATGGTATCTCAAGGATTATATAAAATAAATATTCCCTATCCATATGAGTGATGTTGATCTTTGTACGGAAAAAAAATTCCCACACTTATTTCCAGTTTTCCAATTAAAGTACAACCAAAGAAATGCCCCCTTTCATGTTTAGGTGCATCCCATTTCATAAGATATACCCTGTGTCTATAAAGGTCCCAACCTCATAATCCTTCTTGGCCATTGAAGATAGAAGGTCATTGTCCTTCATACACATTTGTTGACTATGCACATCATGCCCTAGTGGTTTTGCATATGTCACCTATGAAACAGTCATCAACCAATGACCAATTCATTCTTAGGATAGTCTTTACCTATTTACAAATGCCCAAACCAAATTTATGTCTCATCTCACTCCCTGGATTTAGAAACCCCTTTTATTACGGTTTATATAATTCCCCCCTTTAAATTAACAAAGAAGAAAATTATTTCTAGTTGCACTAATGAATAATTTACTCTCGCTTGGTTAGAGTAAATTGATATCCAATAATAAGTTTTTTGTTTCATGGTTGTATGATATTAAACTATACCATTCACTGGTTTTCCCTTACAAAAGGGAAATTCGTGTGGGAGCGGTATCCCATTCAAAGCTGATACAAATTTCCCTAATACTTTTGGACCTCATCTCTCAGATAGGACACCCAATATTGTCCCCAACCTCAAAAAAAATCCATAGTGCTAAAAATATCCTAGGACCTAAGAAATGTATGGATAGTGTCCTAAAAACACCATTGTATGAATATTCACATAATGCCCTGATGGCTCTACATTTTACCCTAAAACGACCATCAACCAAAGGAAAATTTGTTCTCATGAGAGTCCTTTCCTACCTACGTATGCCTAAAATGGCTGCCAAGCCCCATATACATACAAAACTCAAAAATTCTGGGTCAATAAAAAACCCTATTTCATTTCTAGAAGTTATGAGGACATTTTCAGATAATTAATCCCAATGTGGGGACCTTGTCCCATTAATTTTGATCAAATCTATTTGACCTAAAAAATCAGTAATAAGTCTGACTGGCAAGACTATAAGACAATGATGAAAAAGTTTCAATACTCCCCGGAGTGAAAACCCGAAATGGAACCCCTGGATAAAAGTTTAGAACCATCTCATTAAACCTATACTATATATGGTTTAGGAAAAAAATGTCAATAAATCAAATATTCAAAAAAATATATAAATCTAGTTGGATCAAGAACCAGAAAATGGCGTCCTATGAAAAAATCAAGTTATACCTGCTAAGCTAGAACCAAATAGGTTTAGGAAAAAATTAGGGTAATAATGAAAAAGGCACAAAATATTGTGAGGCTTTCCATGTAACCCCAATAATAGTCGAACAATGCTCACTGAGTCCTGTGACTCAGGCACAAATTAGATCCAGATTCAATAATTTCAATTTACAGGTTTCGAATCATGGTTTTAATTAATACTTGATCGAAATGATGTTTATATAGTCAATTTGGATTGATTGAAATTTTAGAGAAAAATAAAAATGATAATAATTTGAGGCCAAAATAGTTTCAATAGATCCAAAACAAAAAGGAAGGAATATCCCCAGTTTGGAGTCTCTCCATGGTATCAAAATAAAGTGAATACAACATAATTTGGGAAAATTATAGCAAGGCCTGGATTTCCCTTTCATGAAAAATTAATAGATAATGATGTGAGTCATCAATGGTTTTCCCTATAATAGTTCTTTCTTCCACCTCATATTTGACTATAGGGTGTACAAATTTCATAAAGTCTTCAAGGTCCCACTCTTTTCACTTGATGGATTCATAGTCTTCAGCTGAGGAGGATAGTTGGGCGATGATCCTTTCCACGTGAGCCTCACATTTACATAGCTCTTCTGGTAGGGTGACAACCAAGTCACAAGACTTGTCCACCTCAGCCGTTAGATGATTGAGTTCCTTAGAAACATCTCAAAAGGTCATTATCTAATTATGTGAATAATTGAATCTAGAAAAGTTGTCCTCATGATAAGCAAGGTATTCCAAAGATATGAAAATCTAGTAAATAAGAATGTTTATATGTCGGTAATTGAATCCACCCGAACCAAATATTGACAATAATCACCAGAATTCATCCTATTCATTAGTGAAGTTACCCAGATATTATCCTATAGCTAGGGGGAATAATTGATGCAAAAATTGTTTTCACACTGGTTGATGCCTCCTCATAGCACCAAGACATTGCCGCCCCCCACTACAATGGGTCTATAGACATGAAATGTCATTATAATAGTTGGAAGGGACCCATGATAGGTTACTCAAGCATGGGGTTGTCCCTCCAAATATATGTTTCGGCCCCTAGGGTAAGACATGGGGGAATGGCAGTGACATTCAGGATATCTGGTGACATAATGATGGGGCCAAACTCATTAGTTCCATGAACGGTATCCACTGGAGGGGAGTAATATGAATCACTCCTAATGGATATGAGATGGAAAGATGAATCCCCTTCCAGACACATATGATATAGTATGGAGCGTCTTATCCTCACAGGTAGAGGAATAGATGGCGTGACTATCATGGTAAAGATAGGGTAAAGGATTTTTAATGTCTTTTGGGACCATAGAATTGGTCTTCCTAGCACCCTGTCAGTGTAATAGTCCATCCATAGTTGGGTATACACCTATGATCAAAAGTTGGATCCTGTCATATTCAAGATAATGACCTCCATGGTAGCACCTTCCAGAATCATTATAATCCATAATTGGTGAATAATTGTAGGATGTGATTATCCCCTCAACTGAACAATATAAAAAGAATAGTCTGTTAAAGGAAACTGAATTTTTTAGAAAACTGGTATGGGATGTATGGCTTAAAAATATCCACTCGATCTATGTGATCAGTTAACATCCCATCTCAAATCACAATGATATATGAGTGATCCTTTGAAGAATGTATTCTATCAACCCTTACATACCCATGAGGTGTAGGGTACGATGATAAAGTAAATCTAGAAGTATCATTCCGCATCTTGACCGCATTGCTATTGTTTAAGGTCATAGGATGAACAATGGAAATGTTAATAAGGGTGTGGTGAATTTTAGAATGGGGAAACCTCACTGTAGGTTGATACTCATAGTAGAG
This sequence comes from Viscum album, assembly GCA_963277665.1. NCBI lineage: Eukaryota > Viridiplantae > Streptophyta > Magnoliopsida > Santalales > Viscaceae > Viscum > Viscum album. Next base: position 684,987,414 of record OY728159.1, on the reverse strand, counting down.
AAAACGTTCTTATATCCACTAATATATAAATTGAAACAATCCACTGAGACGATGCAGAGGTTTACCTTCCTGTATCAGGCCAAACAACTTGTAATGTTGGGCAAGAGTATGAATTGCGAGATTGATTAGTTTACCCTCTTCCAACGTAGCTTCCATCATCAGAGTTCAAACTCTGACCTTGGTTTATACATCATGGGAGGGAAATATCCTTCCACTAAAAACATGTACAAGAAACATACATAATAAGCTCATGTGGCACATCTGATTGAATCTTGTTTCCCCAAGTTGTATATCGTCCAGCTTCAAGGTTGGAGCAATATGACCCAAGAATTTTTTCAGATTTTCGGGTTGGATGAGTCCAACTACGCAGAACCCCCAACCTAGCCCCGTTCACCTACATAAATGAACCTATCCAATCCTCAAATGGGATAACATAGCAGGATTAGAGAGGTTTACCAAGCAGTTCCTATGCTACGACTAGCAGGCTCCTATCAACAAGGTACATCTGATAGGCATTATCCCATGAAGTGGTTTCTAGAAGGAAATCATCATATATATTTCCAAGGATGGGGATCCCTACAAGGTAATAGATGTCTCATAAGATAATTACCACCTCTCCAATTGATAGAGGGAAAATATCAGTACATGAGCACTAGCAGCTCAACAATTCAGGTAGGATTTCACCTTGAGAAAAAAATGACAAATTGGAGTTCCAAGCAGCCTGGTACGAGTTCACCACTTCCAATGGATTGGGGGACTCCAAATAGATTTTATATACCCAAATTCCAATGCCCATTCATCATAAATTCATCCTCCAACTTGTAGGTCCCATTTGGTGCTCCACCCACCATTAGTGTTTTCTCAGGAAAGTATTATAATAGATGGGTACTCCTGGGAGAGTAGTCTCAAGAATGTGTTGCGACAACTGTGATTTCTTTGACTCCACACCGAGCCTCTCAGTTTGAACACATTATCTTGAATGTGAGTTGTTATGTTTTCTCCTATTGAAGAAATATTAGATCGATTATGCCCTAGGGGTTATTCTAGGAGGATGAAGGTAGTGTTATTATCTGCCAATGGAAACGAGATGTCATTAGAAAAACAAAATTCGTATAGCGAAAGCTTCGTAGATAATGGGTAAGCTAGAAACTCTAGAGTAAGAATATATTTTAAGGAACTAACGAAGGGAAAAATGTAAGATCAATGATGGTCCTCAATGTCCAAAATCATGGCTAATCTAATCTTGGTTTATTCCTTCAAGGTCTGTGGAAAATCGATTGTAGTATGCACCAAAAGACCCAAAGGCCAAAAAAAATTAGTCCAATGAGAAAATTGGTGGATAGGAGCCACATAAATGGAAAAGGGACTTAAACAGTATGTTTCAAATGTTGCTCCATGTACTGCTCCAGGAAATGGTACACAAAAGTTTTTTCTCACGTACTGCATCAGTATGTGGAAGTCAAATCCCATGTATGGCCTCAGTATGCAGAAGGCCTGGGAGGAACATGCCCATTGAGCGTTGAACTTAAAAATAAGTGGTTCATGGAATGAAGAAAACGTGAACTGAGGTCACATTATATACACATTAAATTTTTTCTAATATAAATTTTAATTTTGGTTTAACAAATTATAATGTTCATTTTTCCGGTTTAATGTTCGGTATTCAAAAAATATGAATCACATAGAATTATCCTAGGCAGATTTCCGGAATTGTGTTCTAAATTCCACGATGTAGTTTTCAAACCCAAAATTTAGTTTGTGGGAAGAATTTTTTTTAAAGAGTTTGGTTCGAAGAACCTATGGATTTGTTCACAAGCACATATTTCACAAAGGAGTCAGCACAGAGACACAAAGGAAGCCGAGGAGAGGTTGAGAGCAGTTTTCACAACGAAAAATGGTAAAAGACAAATGACATGGGTTCCCATAAATATGAAATGTCTCCCTACTAGACCTACCTATTTTTTCACAAACCACATTTTTCAAGACCGTTTCTACATCAAAACAACCTCCTCTTCATTCCGATCAGACTTCACTCTGATGGGGGGCATTTTAGGGTCCTGTAATCTTCATAAAGGGAAGTAAATACTCCCACAAGCACTTTGCATAGGGAAGAAAACAACCCTATAGAACCAGAAAAGAAAATGGTTGAAAATTGGATTGAATAGTTGAGAATAAACTTTAATAAATCAAATTTTGAAAGAGTTTTTAGTGTATTATGTACCATTACTAGGAAAGGTTTGCGGGGTGCATGAACTACAAACCATCAGTACGAGAAAGAATAAATGAGGTGCAGGCCCATTGGGTGATGGCCAATAATCCCAGGATGCCTCAAAATGTGTTATTCGTAAAATAAAGTGTAGAAATTACATCTACAAACTATCCCGCGAACTAAGCTATTTGTAATTGAATCATGATGGAAGGGTTCTGCAAACCACATCTTGTGAACCACAACAACTAGAAACCCTGGTTGACCAAGTTATCCGAGGGTTGAGATATATATTCAAGGGCATATGAAAATGGAGCCACATTCCCATAGATATGATTTCCCTAGTTCCCTATAAGGAATCACATGAATAATTTCTAAAGGGAGATGAGTGGAAGAGATCATGAAGGAGACCCAAGAGGATGGAAGAGAGAATTCAGATATGAAGAAAATTTGGATTTTAGTTTTGAATCATCGACAGAGTGTGAAACGTGAACAACCTTTCTCTAGGTATAACCTGCCAAAAACCTTAAAAAGAAGGAACATAATAATAATTGGTGAACCAAGAACCTATTTGGTTTCAATATGAACCATACATCCTTCATGTATGAACTCCATGCAAACCACAAGATCTAAGACCTTACTTCAATTTAGCACTCCACATAGCACATCAGTATGTGAATCAAACCCTTCGCTATGTACTACATCAGTACACAGATGTAACCCATAGCGACATGGAAAACCATATCCCAGGCCGTGTACCACTTTGGTATATAATGTTCCATACCCACATATACTTACTGCTTCTGTAAGTGGATGAACTCTCTACCTGCACAACATTATGCTTTGTGGGGATGCCCCAATCCCGCATGAGAAAATAGTATGCAGAATGTGGTGTCTTTGGGTGTCCTTCCCTTTGGATCCAATTATTCCTCTCCATCACCATCTAGCCCTCCAGATCTCCTCCACGAACCAGTCCAACGACATCAAGCCAAATCCACCTCCAAAGCAACCAGATCCATATGATCAGATCATCTGGCACACCAACCCTCCCATATAAATCTAAATACCTAAGGTATGTGGAGTGACAAAGGCTTTCCCCACAATGATTTGTACTTACATAATGTCTCTATGTATACATTCCCAAAGTAACTCGATGACTGACTTCTGGATGCCAACATGAACATCATCGTTCTCAGGTTTAGGGGTAACCACTGGTAATTACCTTCACCAAGTTCTAGAGGCAAGAAAAAGCTCACATTTTACCTCCCTTTTTACTAGGGATGATGCTCCTCCCTTTTCCAAGAACCCATAAAATTGATCTCCTCCTAAGGTAGGCCCCTATCCTTTTTTGAGAGGTATCACACTGCACCATATTCACCTTATCTCATGATGTGTCTATATAGATCCACAAGAAATGACTATTTATGATATCAACATGGGGTGATGGTTTCATGTTTAAAGAACCCCTTTCCCTCTTCCATTAGGTTCATAGGTGTGACCTCTTCCACCATATTCATCCCCTATTTTCATCAAAAGAGAGGAGAATATATTCCCTAGGGGAAAATTTCACATCCTATGGTTTCTTAAACCAACCAAGATTCATATGGGCTTAGAGCTTTGTGATGACCCAATATAGTAAAAACCCATAAACGAACTATGAGAACTCTGGTTCCTATTCTAACTAAGATACGTAGGATGCCTGCTTGAAGGCCTGACCTCAAAGGGGAGCCCTTCCAAAAAATTTAAGAAAATTATCCACCAGCTAAACAAACTACAAGAACTCTATTTACTATTCTAAACAGGATACATAGGATGACTTATTGAAGGCTCGATCTCAAAGGGGTGACCTTCCAAAAGGTTCACCCAATTAATGACCCAGCTAAATGAACTATGATAACAATGGTTCCTTTTCCAACCAGGATAGATAAGATTCCATCTTAAAGCCTAATATCAATGGGGTTCCCTTCCAAAAGGTTCAACCAATTAATCCCCCCAGCTAAGTGAACTATGGGAACTCTAATTCCTATTCCAAACAGGATACATAGGATGCCTGCTTGAAGGCCCATGATCGAAGGGGTTCCCATCCAAAAGGTTAAGCCCCTAGATAAATGGACAATGAGAACTCTGATTCCCATCATAATTGGGATACTTAGGATGCCTGTACATGGCCGAAACTCAGGTTTCCTTCTCCTTAGAAGTCTGTCCCAATAAAATGCTCCCCCAAATTCAAAAGGGCTTCCTCCTAGGTGTAAGAACCGATAACTATAATCCCCCAACCCCCGTTACCCAGAGTCAGTGCATTATTATATAACATTATCATGATCACAAGAGATCAAGTCTCTAAAAAATGATTAGTTTAGTAGCCTTGGAAGTACTAGATACATTCATAAGGTTTACATTACATTATAAAATGAAAAACTACAACAACATTGTTTCCATAGACCACACTCATATCCCCTCAGACTATCCCTATGTATTGAATAAGGTCCTTCCCATTTTGGATAAAGCTTGGGAGGTTTCTTTCCTAGTATCATTGGAGTTCTGAGAACTAATACCAATTCTCCCTGAGTGAATGAACGAAGACGGACTCTTTTGTTAAAAGCTCGTGCTATTTGATTCTGATAGACTTCCAAATGGTGGAAAGTGCACAATCTTTTCTCATCTAACCATTCCAATTCATTCAATCACTTTTCAAATTATTCATCTGTAGATGACTGATCAAAAATGGAAACTCTGAGCGAGGGTAGTTGAAATTCAACGGGCAAGACAGCTTTCGTTCCATATACCAATGAACATGGAGTTGACCGAGTTGCAATGCAGTTGGTAGTCCAATAAGCCCACAAAGCATGAAAGAGTTTATCGGGACATGACCTCTTATCTTTATCTACCATATTTTGCAGTATATTTGAAAGAGTCTTGTTAATGGCTTCTATCTGGCTGTTGGCCACTACATGATACTGAGATGAATGGTTGGATTTGATGTTGTATTCTTGATACAACTTCTTCTCCTCGGATGAATAGAAATTGGTGCCATTGTCCGTCAATATGGTATGAGGGACACCAAATCTGGTAATGATGTTAGACTTGATGAAGCTAACAACACATTTAGAACTGACTTCCTTGAGAGGTATTGCCTCTGCCCATTTGGAAAAGTAGTCAGTAGTAGTAAGAATGTACTTAAACTGCTTGGTCGTAGCCGAAGGGTAAGGTCCCACCACATCCATTCCCCATGTGGCAAATGGCCATGAGTATTTAGATGTATGAAGAAACTATGGAGGTTGATGAATGAAGTTGGCATGTACTTGGAATGAATGACACTTCTTTGTGAAATCGACACAATCTCGTATCATTGAAGGGAAAAAGTATCCAAGCCTTCGAATCTGATCAGACAGTCTATGTCTAGACTAGTGGGGACCAAAGAATCCTGCATGCACTTCTTTCATGACAGCCATTGTCTCGTCACCATCAATGCATCTGAAGAGAACTCCATCAAAAGCACATCTATAGGGAATTTTCTCTAGGTGATCTGGGATATCATAAAGAGTAAAATTAACCACACATCGCTGGATTTGTTATTTCTCAGCTATATTAGGTGGAAGTGTTCCATTTTGAATGTATTCCCTAATAGGTGACATCCATCCTATAGTATGACCATACGGTTCAGGAATGGGACAAAATTAATTAATTTCCTCTGTTCTAATTCGAACATAAGGTGAAATTGCATGACAGTGGGAAATACTAATGGTTGTCTCGTCCCGATTTGGATCTTCTAGAGCTGTGGCTATATTATCCAATGAATCAGCTTGAGCATTTTGTGATCTTGGGACATAAGAAAATGTCGGTTCCAAAGGTAATTCCGCCATTAACTCTCTAACGTAATCATACAAAGGGATTAGTTCTTCTTTTCTAATGGCATAATCCCCATTGACTTGTTTGATTACCAGGTCTGAATAACCTTTCACCTTTAAGTGATTCACTTGTGCTTGAAGTGATAATTACAAACCTACGATGAGAGCTTGGTATTCTGCTTCATTATTGGTACCACCTTCCCACAATAAGAAGGAATAAGGTAACACTGCCTTTTCTGGAGAAATGAGCACAATTCCTAATCCAACTTTGTTGAATTTAGGATTTTCCATTTTTCTCCCTGTTGGACTTCTGGAAGCACCATCAAAATACATTTCCCATGCCTGAGGACTTTCTTGAATAGAGAATACTTCGTCATCAGGGAGTTCAATATCTGAAGATGCATCTTCCACTGAAGGGTGTTCAGCTAGGAAATCATCCAGAGCTTGGCCCTTTATCACCTTTTGAGACACATACTGAATGTCAAATTGCTGCAAAATAACTGCCCACCTTGCCAGACGTCCTGTAAGCATTGGATGACTTAAGATAAATTTGAGCGGGTTACTGCGAGATACCAATTGGACCTCGTGATGTTTCAGGTAGTGTCTCAACATATGAACTGCAAATATTAATGCCAGGAAGCACTTATCAATACTTGAATACCATATTTCTGCTTCAAGCATGGTTCGACTGAGATGGTAGAGACTGTTTTCATTCACAACATCATTCTTTTGAGCAAGAAAGGTACCCAATGATCACTCTAGAGTTGTAACATAGAAGATAAGTGGCCTTCCTTCAACAGGTGGCATGAGTACCGGTGGACTCAAGAGGTATTTTTTGAGAATATCGAATGCTTCTTGACATTATTCAGTCCACTGGTAAGTGACTCCCTTTTTCATCAATTTAGTGAAGGGTAAACTTTTTCCTGCTAAATTGGCAGCGAAACGCCGAATATAGGCTAAGTGTCCTTGAAGTACTCTTAATTATTTCAAATTTTGAGGATGTGACATACCAAGGATTGACTTGGCCTTCTCATGATCGACTTCAATACCACGATGGCGTACAACAAAGCTGAGAAATTTTCCTGAGGTTACCCCAAAAGCACATTTTAAGGGGTTCATTTTCAAATTATGTTGTTGAAGCTTGAAGAATATGACTTCCAAATCAGCCAAGTGATCAGAAAGTTATTTGTATTTAACAACCAAATCGTCTACATAGCATTCAAAAAACTTCCCTAAGAAGGGTTTGAAGATACGATGCATGGCACGCTGATAAGTTGCACCTGCATTCTTTAAGGGCATTACCCGGTAGAAAAACACACCCTAAGGGGCTCTGAAGGTTGTAGGTTCCTCGCCTTCTGGGTCCATTCAGATCTAATTATATCTGGAATATCCATCCATGAAGGAAAGTTCTTCATATCCAGCTGTTGCATCAATTAGAAGTTCTGTAATCGGAACCGGGAAACCATCCTTAGGAAAATGCCGATTAAGATCTCTGAAATCGATGCAAACTCGAATTTTTCCGTTCTTTTTCATTACAGGGACAATATTAGACAACCATTTGGGATATTGAACTTCTCTGACGAAGTTATATTTCATAAGCTTATCCACTATAGCTTCAATTTTGGAAGCATAAGCTGGGTGTGTTCTTCTTGCGGCTTGCTTAAGTCCTCGATGTTCTTCTCGTAAACCCAAATGATGAGTAGAAACATCAGGATAAAGCCCGGGAATTTCTGTATAGTTCCAGGAAAATATATCTCTATTTTTCTTTAGAAAATAAATATACATCTCTTGCTCTTCAAGAGTCATGGCTGCACTGATTAAAGTGGGTTGTGGATCTCCTTTTGTACCCAGATTTATTTCTCTGAGTTCATCCACAGTGGTAGAGATACCTTCTTCAAATGCTGGAGGAGCATCTCTGAGATCTTCCTCTTCTTCTTCATCATGTGTTATTTATTCCATTTCTACTTGCATAGTATATGATAAAGTATAATTCTCATGATCCGAAGAGATGTCAAAATTTGCATATCTTGAAGAAGAAGCTTCCATTTCCGACCCGATTGATGATGAAGGGTCTTATTTGGGTAATAAAGTGGAGATGATGGATTGAGAATCGACATCATTGTTCACCTCCAATGTTGTTATAAATTTTTCTAGCCTAATTAGTGAAGCATAGACTTGTTGGATTTAAGAAGATGAAATGAAGACGTCACCATTTGTGCTTTCATCACTGCTTGGTAGATTACCAATTTCTCCCATGTTGTCTGGCTCGATTTCCATAATTGACAATATGGATCTTTCCATAAGAGTATTTTGATTTTGGTTTATCTTGTCAATTTAACTGATAGGAAACACATAATATGTACTCACATGTGTAAATAGATTTACTGGAATTTTTTCCAAACCATATGGAGCATTAACTTTGGTAATCTCCTTTATTATGGATTTCTCCCTTTGCTTCATGTGATAGAATTCTTCCTCAATGTATTGAGACTCACATGTCTTGAACGGGGCCTTATCACCATACAATGTCCCAAATTGACCATCGAAACAATATTTGAGACATTGACGGTATGATGAAGGGATACCCGCATGTTGATGTAGCCAGGGTCTTCCAAGTAAGATGTTGAAGGCTGAGTCTTGATCAACAACCATGAAATCTGAATTGGAGACAAGATCTCCAAACTGAGTTCTGAGTGTAACCTCACCCAGTGGTTCTTGTTCATTTTTATCATATCCCTGTAGCATCATGGTGGAAGGAGATAAATCAGATTCCATGAGGCCCAATTGACGAAGTGTGCGAATGGGCATGAGGTTGACTCCCGAACCATTGTCAATGAAATCTCTTTGAACATCCATGCCATTGACCTTTCCAGACAAGTACAATGGTATAATATTTCCATGCACAACATCATCTTCATCTTCATCAGTAAAGGATATTATTGCATGGCATTCTGCAGGATTATTCTCTATGTGATAGACTTCAGCTACATTAATTTCAGTTTCAAACTCTTGAGAACTTGACAAAGCCTCGATGAGTGCTTCCCGAAGATCTTTTGATAGATTCAGAGCTTCCAGAATTGATAACTTGGCTGTTACATGGGCCAAGTGTTTCAATATATCATTCTTTTGATCCAGAGGTTTGCGTTTCCCAATAGAAATATGTGGTTTAGTAGGTACCTTGGAAGCATGTGCTTTGGAAGTTGATGCATCTTGTATTGGGATAGGAGTTGGCAATGTTCCTGGTTTTGTAAGATTGGACCGATTAGATCCATTTACATACTGAGAGGAAGAATATGGAACCTTCAACCAGTCTTCCAAAATAACTGTGCCAGGACTGAATTTTCTATTAGTAGAACAACTTGCTAGTTCTTGTTGAGCTCACTGAAGGGCTCTACCATGAGTTTCTACTGCGTACACAGTTCTAGCTAGGGTGGAATTGGAATAGTGGCTTCTGAAAGATCCACATCTTCCCCTATATCCTGATCCCCTGGAACATCCTCTGATTCCTCTGTTTGATACAGGGAATTCAGGCTCATTGAAATCGAAACATCGACTGGAATATGGATCTGTTAATTGAATTATATTAATAGAACCAAAGATTAACTCTTCATCTGATGAAGAATCTACCTGATTAGCCTATTTAGGCTATGCCGTTTAGTGGGGCAGTGCCCGTGGCTTTGAAGTAGATGGCATGAAGTCCACCAAAGTCAAAGATAAATTAGGCTTTGACATATACTCATCTTCTTCTGATTTTTTTCTTTCTTTGAATCATGTCATTTCTTTGAGGACTTTCCCTCTGATGAAGAGGGTTTTGCCTCAAAATTCATAGAAGAAGACACAATTGGTTTCTTTAATTGTGCTCGCAAAATAGCATGGGTTCGATTGATTGTCTTTCTGACCATACAATCATCATACTTCTGTGCATGTTTTCTTTTGACTTCTTGCCATTCACCTTCCTCCTCTGGAAGTATAGTAGTGACACATGATACCTGGGCTGAGGAGCCTTTCAATGTGACTTGTCCCGAGTCGACCATCTTTTTCAGGAGGTATTTGAAGACAAAACACTACTGGATGGGATGCCCCAACATTTGATGAAAAGGGCAATAATTAGGATGGTCTTCATCTCCTTTCTTGTTTGGTCTCTTGGGTATTGGAAATTGAACCAAATTGTTTTCCAGAGCCAAAATTAAATAACCAGGAACTTGTTCATTTTGAAAAGAGTATGTTTTTCTCTTAAGATCCTCAAAATATTTTCATCTTTGATCTTTTTGATCGCCTGTACGAAAAGGCCTTTGTTTTTGGCACTCAGAAAGTGGAGCCCTTCGAGAAGATGAAGGTTTTGAGGTAGAAACAAGTACAGGTTCTTGTTTAAGCATAATTGTAACAGTTTCTGCTTTACCCATTCTCCTTCCTGGAGCTGATGGAATTACACGAGATTTTTCCTTAGCCTATATAAGGTAATCTTCAATCTACTGAGCGATTGAAGTAAGGTCTCGAAACCCTCATGTGTATTTCACAAGGATTAATGGCGTGCGTAATTCGTCACGCAGATTTGCCACACAAATTGGTAACAATTCTTCTTGAGGGAGTGCTAAACTCAAGGAATATGTTAGTCCCTTCCATCGAGAAATGAAATCAGAGACCATTTCATTCTCCCTTTGCTTACAGTTTGTAATATCGAAAACTGTTGTCTTTGGCAAATTTGAGCTGAACTGAAGGAGGAATTTTTGGCGAAGATCCTCCCATACGGTAATTGACTAGGATTGCATGCTTGTATACCAAACAAAAGCTGTTCCTTGAAAGGTTCGCACGAAGCATCTGAGTTTCACTGCTTCTTGTTGCTCCGGAGTTCCCATCATAGGATCGCAACAATACACGTAATCCGTCAATTGTTGTTCAGGATCACCTAATCCATTTAAAATAGGGAATACATGGTTCCCAAAACTGGATGTAGGAGAAATTGAATCTACCCATTCAGGGTAAACTTTCTTTTCTGGTTGAACTTGCGCACGTTTCCCTTCCATAGTTTATAACCGAGCTGTCAATGACTCAATAGTAGTTATTAACTTTTGAGAAACATGCGGTTGAACTTGGACTTAGGTAGGTGCAATGACTGGAGCTTGGACAGATGTGGCGATTGGTGCTGCAACTGATGGTAGCACTGCCAAATGTTGTTACACATGACCCATAGGATTAGACCTGTGAGGGTGTACTGAGAGAGGAGGATATTCTTCATCCATATCAGTAGCTGCAAAAAATTTCTTTGGCTGACTGACTCTAGCATGCTTAAGAAGAAGACTACTCTGAAGTAGTTTTTCATTCAAACTTCTTAATTCCTTCATTTTTTCTTCCTGTTGTGCAAACCTTTTCTCTAGTGAGAGAGATTGACCTTCTCCAGAGGAAGGATTTGTAACTTGGTTCTTTCCCTTCCCTATGTTGGATCCTTTTCAGAGAGGGGGAAGTGGGTTACTCTAAGGATTACCTAGGTTTTGAGTAATCCTTTGACTTCGTGTACACACGCCTTCTTTATTTGTGTCGGTGCGTACATCTTCTTGAGCAGGAACCTCTTCATCTGAATCCCCTGAGTGAGCCTCATCTGGTGGATCAGCAACAACGGCATTGATGACATTGATTGATGCATAACACATCGCATCCCTTCTATCAGCATTTCTGTGATATTTTATTCTTCCATGTCTTTGATGAGACATTGCCTTTTTTTGATTCGATCCCTCAGTAACTTCTTGACGAACCGTAATTTAGAGGGAATCTCCTGATAATTTGGCTCTTCGTTCCTCTTGAGGTTTCTTCCCCAATTGAGAAAAGACCTACTTTCTCTGAGGAGGGGATTGATTATTTGAAAAAGTCCCCAGTTTAGTGGACTGGGGCTGTTCCTGCTATTCTTGCTCAACTTCCCGAATCCTTTTTGTTGATTCCGAGGGTTGGTTTAAAAGAGTCCCTAGTCTAGCGAGTTGGGGTGGTTCTTAACATGCTATGTCTGAGACTTTCTTGAAAGTACTCCTGATCATGCGATCCTTAGTCCTGAAATTAGCTGGATGCACTAACCTGTATCCGCTTTTATCACCCAGTTCAAAAGACAGTTGGATGATTTCTGACACTTCTGTCACTTGGTGACGTTCTTGCTCCAAACAAGAGGCATGTTTAATATTCTCATTTGATTGATGCAAGATTAATTCAACAACCTTTTCTCTGTATTCTTGATTTTGAGAGGAACTAGTTGAATCATGTTCTTCGAAAAGCTGTTGATTACAAACAAATCCCTTTGACTATGGCCGGCCATGGGCAATAACATTGAATGAGAACATTTTCGGCAGGCTTTGCTGACTGGAGAGCACTGTGAAATGCAGTGCTCCATGAACACCCCATCCTCTGACACGAAACCAGATGGGGCATTGGAAATTAACTGACACAATCTTCTTAGTGTGCCAAGGCATGAAAATTGAAGGGTCATCTGCTGCTTTTCAGCCTTCGGATATCGAGAGACTGATAGAGAAGCCAAATCAATATGACTTTGTAACTCTTCTATTATATTAAGATGATTTTCATATTCATCATAAGATAATACTTTGTTTTTTAACTGACAAATATTTTTCCATATGTTGAGAAGAATATCATGAATTTCATCTTCTGTCAATGTTTCTGGAATATTATACTGAGATTCAGCCAGAGGCCAAAACATGACTGTCACTTCACCTTTCACCAGTTGTTTTGTCATGTTCATCATTTCCTCTTTATCATTTGATGAAGATTCTTCTACTTGATTTGACCAGAGTTGGTGTTTCCTGGTTTCTTCATTGGATTCAATAGGATTGGTAGAGAAATCATTGATCAAAATAGAATATGCATGACTTAGGGTTGGTTCGGAGAATGACCTACACCCTGGGATATCTTCTGATTGAGAAAGTATTTAACCTGTTAGCGATGAAGCTTCAGACATGACTGGTTTCTCATTTGCAAGTGCCTCAAGATAAGAGGGCTTTATCGGCACTACATTGTCCACTGGAGCATTTTCTGGGCAATGTGCATCACTATTACGGAGAGGACTTTTGCAGCGAAATTCATCATCATGGGGAGGACCACCATAATGGGTTACATCAAAAGATGATATCTCTTTCTCCTTGGTCTTCGGACCACACAGAGGGTTCTTGTGGCTCTCATCTGAAGATGAAACTTCGAGATCGACCAAATTTTCAGGAAGCAAGCCTTCATAAGGAAGTGTCTGTTGAAGACCTTCAGAATTAATGTTCCCACTATTGGGAAATGAGGGAGTATAATCTTGAATTTCAACAGATAATTGTCTGAGGGCTTAAAGAACTCCAGCATCGAGCAAGGACTTGTTACAGATTGGCTCTTAATCTCGTGACTGTGTTGGGTGGGTCTTTTTCTTAGACACCTTCTTACTCCCCTTGGAAACCACTTGTTGATGAAAGTGGCTGCTTTGAGCAAGTGTATATGCCTGATCAGGAAAGATGGCCAGGTTAGGCTGACAATATCTACTCAAATTAGGTGTATGTTCCTGACTTGGTTGTCCGTATGATATGGGGGAGTATGCCCCACAACCCTCTTGGACTGGAACAGATGTGTGTGTCTATTCCGGAGTGAATTGTTGATGTGTCACTCCACTGGTAGGGATAGATTTATGTGTCTTTCACTGAGATGCTGCTGAATTTTTTATAATATCCTGGTAGGCATCCAGAATATGAGCATGGATTTTCTTCTGCTCTTTCACCATTGATAGAATATGCTTGGTGACTTCAGCTGCCGAAACGGGAATATACATCCATTCTGGGCTTGGGGTAGGTGTATGTGCCTGCTCCTGTCTTCCTTTTCCTGTCAGTGAATCCTGACAGTACTCAAGTGTGGGGGAAGAGAGTTCAGTCTACCTCATATTTGTTGTCGGGTCTTTCCGACTAACTTCTCCGAATGCTACCAAGCGAGACTATTGATAGGATTGATAAATACTAGCGGGTGTATGTGCTTGCTGATTGCACTTCGCCGAACATGGTTGACGAGATCCATCATATGTAGTCAGACGAGCCTACTGACTAGCTGATGATGTATAAATAGGTGTATGTTCCTGCCGATAGTACTCCGCCAGAATTTTCTGGTGGGATTGGCGTGATACTTCCAGACGAGTCCACTGGATAGTGGAATTAAAATGGGTAGGTGTATGTTCCTGCTCGTTGCTTTCCACCAAGTTAGTTTGGTGGACTTCTTTGGAGATGGTAGAGATGAGAACCTACTCACTGTTGACCGGATTCCACCTCTGGTGGTTTTTCTTGCTTTCTCGGGTTCGAGGAACCTGAGCCGAACGCCTGGAGTCGGTACCCTCATCATGTTGAGGGTGCACTGCCGCATGAGTCTGGAGGCGATTGTTGGTGGGAGCCCTCATGAAGGACTCCTGTGTGTTTGAATTAAGGCCCTGAGGGACTTGCTCGTTCACCTCCCCAGAATAAGGGAGCGAATGGTGATTGTGTTCCGGGGATAACGACCCGAAATGGTTGGAGATGGTAGTCAGCACTGCCTGCTTCTTAATCATTGGTCGTCATTGTCTGGATGATCGATGTGAGTTGTTTACTTGGAGGGCTTGTCGGGAAGCCTCCAGAGTTAGGATGGTATCATGTTGACGGTACTCCTTAACCAATGCGTTTGATACTCATCATTGAAGACGCTGAGTAGGTGATATCGTCCTTAGAGCGGACGACGATCCAGCAGGAGTAGCAGCAGTGGCATTTGTAGCAGTAGTATTCACAGGTGTTAACCTGAGAGCAGCCATTCTAGAAATGCAGAAGATCTTGAAAAGAGTGCCTATTTGATATAACAGACGTAATCAAGATAAATTCATCCACTATATCATTTGTATGAGAACATATGTCAATTATTGTTTTTGTTGGCCCTCTCATTGAGTTTTAAATAGGGGCCTAATAAAATAGATAAAACATCATTTTAACTTGGTTAAGGATTCACGTCAGGTTCACCATTTTTTGTTTCCCTCGGATTCCAGGGATGACCTCCTTTTTATGGGAGGTTCAAACATTCCGATCGGTTTCTAACGGGTTTGTTCGTAGAACCGGAAACATCCAATGATTCCACATCCATTCGGACCAACTTTCCAAAGATAGGTTCTCATTAGTTTATGGATTGATGAAGCTTAAGAATTTGCATTGGTCGAGAGGATGGGAGGTCGGACTCATCACAGCTTTTTGAGGGGAATTATTGTCTACTACGGGACTCTCTTTATAGATTTAAGTTATGTTCGTGAATCCTTATTACATTACCAAATAAAAAATGAATTTTCCTTTAGATTTGACAATCATTGATCGATATGTAGGAAATTTAGAGAATATTTTATATGTATTTGAGGTTCTTCACTGATAAAGAATCATCTATATTTGTTAGTGATTCTTTAGTCAATGGTATCCTTTGATACGTAAAAGTCTTTTGGTCCTTATGATGACCATACTGGTTTTAAATCCACTCAGTGTGGCACTTGAAGTTTATTGTCATTCAGAAGGACATGAATTATTTCAGAGTTGGGATCGAACCCCCTAGATGGGCTACCTACGTATCCTTTGTTTATAAAAGGAATCAGAACCCACGTAGTTCGAGTAAGGGAGTATGATGTTTATGATAGATGACTCAAAGAAGGATGTCATAATTACTTTTACACTCTAAGCTCACGTGAGTCATACCCGGTGTGAGAAACAAGAGGTATTGGTAAAAAAACAGACAATTGTGCCATGAAAGATGCAATCATAAGAAATAATGTGGGACTTATGTATGTATGACTGCCCAGATAAATGAAGGTTAGGATTTACATTAGGGAAGAAATCTAGGAACAGGGTCCATAAATCTATATGTACTTCATGGAGATTTATGAATACTCTAACTTGGGGCCTACTCTTGAAAAGTAGGCCCATGTTAAGGATTATGACTGGGGCTTACTCTTGAGGAGGATGCTCAGGTTAAGGGAAGTATGGTTTGGGGCTTACTCCTGAGGAGGATGCCCAAATTAGGGGACTGGGGCTTACTCCTAAGGAGGATGCCCAGATTGTGGAATTTTAAGAATCGGGGCTTACTCCTAAGGAGGATTCCCAAGTTATGAATTATGACTGGGACTTACTCCTGAAAAGGGGGCCCAGGTCGATTGAGTTATCTCATCTTAAAGGATGAGGTTGAAATGAATGAAATCTCAATCTTTAGTGACATAAAGATGTGTAAATCACTAGGTTTTGAGAGATATTCTACAGAGTTCCTTTCAGATAAGGAATCAAAAATCAAGAAATCATGCCATAAATGGCTTTGAAGAGTGTCTTGAAGATTGAATCTTGAATAGGAGAGGTGGAATGGCTTAATAGGGGTGAAATGGGAAAGAAGGGAACCCAAAAAGGCAGGGGCGTGCAAGTCCAGGCAGGCGCGCAGGTACTGCGTGGGCGCTCAAGTCCTGGTCGCGCAGGTATGCCTGCGCGACACATGGTGTACTTGCGCGATGGTTAACCAGAAGGGTAATACTTGAGCGACTCTTGATTAAAGCCTTTAGAATATTCTTGAGGATCTCCCAGAAAAGGGGCGCGCAAGTTCTATTGAAGGAGTAAGGCAGCACACAAGTGTGGCCTTTTCCCTTAAGGGCTGGCCACTGAGGCGCACAAGTGTTGATGATTTTCAACACTTAGGACTTCCTCCCCCTCTTTAGATCTTCCGTTATAGGTAAAAAATTACCTTAGAAGTGCTTCAGAAGCTTTGAGAAGAGAATAGGGCGCCGAGAGATCAAATCTGAGTTTTTGGAAAAAATCCTCCTCGAATAGGGGGCCCATAGGGTCTATTTATAGGCAGGAGAAGACCCCAGGCGGTTATCACTTAGGTCGCGCAAGTGACTTGCGCGACCATAATGCATCGCGCAAGTGGACTTGCGTGACTATGAGGGAACTTGCACGACCTATGGGAAATGTTCTCCTTGTTCATCCCTTTGTCGATTTTTGGTATTTTATTCAAAGGATGAATCAATTTGTGCTAAGTCATTTTCCATTACATTCCTTTGGACACTGTGACGAAAAAGGAGCGTCAAAAAAGTCCCCCCCCCCCTCAGAGATGGATCTGAAAGAAATGAGGATGTGACTCTGAGGAAAAAAGGAGACATCCAAAGGAAAGGTGGTGTGCAAGGTAGGGCGTGCAAATGAGCTTTGGGAGCGTAGGCTCTGGCATGAAGGGATACGTCCCTTGATCGCGCAGGGGCTCGGCCGCGTCTATAAATAGAGGGCCTCACTTCCGTACAAAGCATCCGGATTTCTGGATTTCAAACCATCGTGCTCTCTCCGCGTAGGTCACCTTATCTGCGCAGGTTTCTCTGTTTTACGATGTTTCTTTGCTATCACGCTGCTGTATAGGTATTTGTACTTGCGCGGTTTATACTTGCGCGTCAAAAACTAGCGCGACACACAAACACTTGCGCGTCAAGTTTAGACTTGCACGCCTTAATGCCTTAGCCATTTTTTTCGAATTCTATCACAAATTTTATGAAAAATAAACCCATTTAAGAGTTAGTTTATTCAACTTTTGTGCAGATTCAATGGCTCCCAAGGGAATTAAAACAGCTGATGAACTGGCTAGCAAGCGTATTGATGACATGATGAACATCATTGGCCATGATTATTATGATATCTACGACAACACTCTCCCAGATTTGGATAAGTACTTGAAGAAATATCATCTTAATTTCCCATAGAGCATCTACCTGCCTCTATATGGTAATGGTAATCTGCAAGGAGTCAATGTTCCAGATGCAAAGAACTATACGCCTGAAATGCAGCTACACTGCTACTCCTCTATTTTGGTTATGTTGTGCATTAAGAGCAATAACAATGGTGTGAACTTTCAAATTCTTCCTCCATGTCATTTTCTTGCAGATATGAAAATGGAAAACCCATGGGCTGAAATGTTTTCCGCTGCCAGTTGGTGGAGGGAAGAAAAAAATGGCATTATAAAAATATCTGAAAAGATTAATCTCCAAATGGCTCTTTACTTCCAATGCTCCATTCTCAAATCTATGTATCCATCTTCCACGTCTCTTGGATTGAAACAGAGTCACTGTTTGATCAGCAGAAAATTTTCTCAAACCGCACTCAAGAACATCTTTTTACAATTGTTCTAAGAAGAGCTGGTATTACTGCATCTCTTATTATATCTAGTTGAATGAATGAATTCCAGGTGGTTGCTGATGAAGCTCGGGATGCCGTAAATCAAATGAAGAGTTATGTTGAAAGCCTTTTGTAATCTCCTTGGAAAAGAGAAGAGACTCTAATATGTGGATGTCCTTCTAACTCTTGTACATCAATGAAAAACACTTTCACCTTCACTCATTTGTACCTGCATTCTCTTTTGCTACATGCTTTAGATTTTACTAAGCCAATGGGCATAGTATGTATAGTTTGATTTTTACTAGGATTGATGTAAATAACCCTACAAACATGAACCTTTTAATTGCTCAATATTACCTAAATCATACAAAATGTATGTTT
Source organism: Viscum album (assembly GCA_963277665.1). Classification (NCBI taxonomy): domain Eukaryota; kingdom Viridiplantae; phylum Streptophyta; class Magnoliopsida; order Santalales; family Viscaceae; genus Viscum; species Viscum album. Next base: position 684,968,827 of record OY728159.1, on the reverse strand, counting down.
AGTGAGATGGGAACTTGAATTTTATTCAGAGTTCCCTTGTCGTTTGTGGGAAGTTTAAATTCATGCACGCCAGAAATAAAAAAGGCTAATGTTTAAGGTCGAAATAGCTTTGACCGAAATGGATTAGAATTGAATCAATTCTTTGAAAATTCATTTGAAAACATATTACCATACTCAAGTATGAGGTAAAATATGTAAGCTATGTCTTAAGAATATTTGAATCCGAGAAATGATATGAAAAAGAGCTAAAAGGCATTAGAAGAAGTAGTTTCCCAGAATGAAGTTACCATTATTTAACAAACCCGTTAGGGGGTTGGATTATGTAGGGCCACCTAAGGGAATTGGCTAAATAGTTAAATAAAATAGTATCTTTTGGCTAACAAGTTTTTTAGGTAGACTGTTTATGCAAGGCCACCTATGGGCACATGCTGCATATTCAGGAAAAAGAACTCTCAGAAATTTACATTCCTAGTGCTAAAAGCCAGTGAAAGTTTATGGAGATTCAAATCTTCCAAAGTATAGAGTTTGTAATATGGAAAGAGGTACTTGAATATAGAGAAGATATTTCCAAACAAGATTATCGAAGAATAGGATGAATATCACTCCTATGAAGGTCTGACCCAAATGTAGGGAAGGAGAATATAAACCATAGACTTGAATACTTTCAGATCATGAAAAAGTATATGGGACAAATCTGTTAAGGATGGTTATTTTTGCGGATCCCTACATACTGTTTGGTAAGACAAATAAGGACAAAAGTGGCATTCATCCCAAGAATGAAGTTACCACTATCCTAAAAACCCTTTAAGGGGTTGAATTATGTAGGGCCACCTAAGGGTATTGGCTGCATAATGAAATAATAGTATTTTTTGGCTAACAAGTCTGTTATGTAGATTGTTTATGCAAGGCCGCCTATGGGCACGTGCTGCATAGTCAGGAAAAAGAACTCTGAGAAGTTTGAAATTTTTGTGACTAGAATTCATGAAAAGGGTTATGAGGATCTGAAAATATTTAAGGTTAGGATTATGACACATAAATATTGGTATTGTTCAATGTATACAGAGATACACAGATCAATGCTAACCATAATCATGTTGTGGCTGGGTCCTGAATTGAAATGTTGGACTTCACTACGTATCCCATAAGGATGAGAATCAAGCCATACGTAGTTCTTAAACTACAGTTTAAAGTCGTATGGGACAAAAGGATTAGAGATCTTAGTTTATGGTCATAGAGCTTGGACCATTGTAATAAATACATAGTGTGTGTTTTCATGGGGACTTTTCAGCCAAGGGACTGAAAGTGGAATTTGGGGTTAGTCCCAAAGACTTGGGGCTGGATTCGAGGGACACTCGAACATTCCTACGTATCCCATAAGAATGGGAATCAAGCCCACATAGTTCTAGAAATACCCTTTGTACAAATTTTGTTCGTACATGTGAAGGGTGAAAGGGGACTTTAGTACAATGATGGTTTAACCCAAGATAAAAGGTTTGGGCATTGCCATTTATGCATGTAGTCTTTGAAATGAAACATGATGAAAAAAAATCAATGTAAATAATGGTTCCCTCTCAGGTGAGGGTATCAAAAAATATTGTAGTTTATTGTCATATTGGACCAAAGTGTTGTATATTTTAACGCCGTATAACAAGGAAGAAAGTGAACCAATGTAATGATATTGATTCTAGGGGCGGTTTCATGAATCAACATCTTATGAGATGGATATGAACCAATGTGAATAGATTGGTTTTGGGCTTGAACCTTGGGAGGTTTCCTACGTACCTAGCCTGGAAGGCAGGGATCAAAGTCCGAGTCATTCAAATTAAAGAATGAATTAATGATCAAGTTGTTCTTGGGGACAATGAACTAAAAAATGATGTTGGTACTTACACATGGTTAGTGGCCCAGAGAGAGTGTTATGGTTGAGGTTTTCTCTAAGCTCACGTGAGTCATACTTAGTGTGATAAACAAGAGGTAACAAAAACCTTAATGATGCATAGTTTAATGTAATGTAGGAAATATAAAGGGACTATGCAGTTTAAAGTCTTGCAGTTAGGACTATTGGTGTTGCACAGTTTAGTGTCATGTAGTAGGGACAAAATATAGTTTAATGTCGCGTAGGACATATCACAGACTTTCTGTACAGTTTAGCATCATGTAGTTAGGATGAGGGGGATAATAGAGTTTAACATCATGTTGGACGAAACGGGGACTGCGCAGTTTAATGTCAGGCAGTGGGGACAAAAGAGTACACCATTTAACGTCATGTTGGACGCATTGGGGATTTTTTACACAGTTTAGCGTCATGTTGGACGAAAGTGCGAATAGCTTAAGGTCATATGCACGGACCATGGATGGTGCAGTTTAATGTCATGCTGGACAAAAGTGTAGTTTAAGGTCATACATGACCTTTGATGCTTATGTAGTTTAACGTCTTTCCAAACATAAGGGACTTCGATACAGTTTAGTGTCATGTAGTTAGGACATCACAGTTTAATGTCTTGCTGAACGTAAGGGACTCTCAAATAGTTTAGGGTCATATTCATGGACCGTTGATGATGTAGTTTAAGGTCATACTAGACCATTGATGTAGTTTAAGGTCATACAGGACCATTTAGGGAACTTTTTCACAGTTTAACATCGTGTGGGAAGAAATTAATACAAATAGTATAAGGTCATATGTATGGACCGTTACTGTATAGTTTAACGTCATATAGCAAGGACGATAAAGGTGCTTTGTAGTTTATACAAAATGCTTCTTCAAAAATCAGGCATTGGTTGGAGTAGTGATGAGTTCTCTATCCATTGAGATTAATGAATAAGCTCCATTGGAGTAGACCCTATTTATTGAATAAGGTCCTTCCCATTTTGGCTAAATCTTGGGAGGTTTTTTTCCTGGTATCATTGGAGTTCTGAGAACTAATACCAATTCTCCCTGAGTGAATGAACGAAGATGAACTTTTTTGTTAAAATCTCATGCTATTTGATTCTGATAGACTTCCAAGTGGTGAAAAGTGCACAATATTTTCTCATCTAACCATTCCAATTCATTAAATCGCTTTTGAGATTGTTCATCTGTAAATGATTGATCACAAATGGAAACTCTGAGCGAGGGTAGTTGAACTTCAATGGGCAGGACGACTTCCGTTCCATATACCAATGAACATGGAGTTGACCGAGTTGCAATGCGGGTGGTAGTCCGATAAGCCCATAAAGCATGAAAGAGTCTATCAGGTCATGACCTCTTATCTTTATCTACCATATTTTGCAGTATATTTGAAAGAGTCTTGTTAACGGATTATATCTGGCCGTTGGCCACTGCATGATACCGAGATGAATGGTTGGATTTGATGTTGTATTCTTGATACAACTTATTCACCACGGATCAACAGAAATTGGTGCCATTTTCCATCAATATGGTATGAGGGACACCAAATCTAGTAATGATGTTAGACTTGAAGAAGCCAACAACACATTTAGAACTGACTTCCTTGAGAGGTATTGCCTCTTCCCATTTGGAAAAGAAGTTAGTAGCAGTAAGAATGTACTTAAACTGCTTGGTCGTAGCTGAAGTGTAGGGTCCCACCACATCCATTCCCCATGTGGAAAATGGCCATGAGTATTTAGCTGTATGAAGAAACTATGGAGGTTGATGAATGAAGTTGGCATGTAATTGGCATGAATGACACTTCTTTGTGAAATCGACACAATCTCGTATCATTGAAGGGAAAAAGTATCCAAGCCTTCAAATCTGATCAGACAGTCTATGTCCAGACTAGTGGGGACCACAGACTCCTGCATGCAATTCTTTCATGATAGCCATTGTCTCTTCACCATCAATGCATCTGAAGAGAACTCCATCAAAACCACGTCTGTAGAGAATTTTCCCTAGGTGATCTGGGATGTCATAAAGAGTAAAATTAACCACACGTCGCCAGATTTGTTCTTTCTCAGCTCTATTAGGTGGAAGTGTTCCATTTTGAATGTATTCCCTGATAGGTGACATCCATCCTATAGTATGACCATACGGTTCAGGAATGGGACAAATTTAACTAATTTCATCTATTCTGATTCGAACATAAGGTGAAATTGCATGACAGTGGGAAATACTGCTGGTTGTCTCGTCCCGATTTGGATCTGCTAGAGATGTGGCTATAGTATCCAATGCATCAACTTGAGGATTTTGTGATCTTGGGACATAAGAAAATGTCGGTTTCAAAGGGAATTCCGCCATTAACTCTCTGGAGTAATCATACAAAGGGATTAGTTCTTCTTTTCTGATGGCATAATCCCCATTGACTTGATTAATTACCAGGTATGAATAACCTTTCACCTTTAAGTGATTCACTTGTTCTTGAAGTGCTAATTCCAAACCTACGACGAGAGCTTGGTATTCTGCTTCATTATTGGTACCACCTTCCCTCAATAAGAAGGGATAAGGTAACACTGCCTTTTCGGGAGAAATTAGCACAATTCCTAATCCAACATTGTTGATTTTAGGATTTTCCATTTTCCTCCCTATTGGACTTCTGGAAGCACCATAAAAATACATTTTCCATGCCTGAGGACTTTCTTGAATAGAGAAGACTTCCTCATCAGGGAGTTCAATATCTGAAGATGTGTCTTCCACTAAAGGGTGTTCAGCTAGGAAATCAGCCAGAATTTGGCCCTTTATCACCTTTTGAGACACATACTGAATGTCAAATTGCTGCAAAATAACTTCCCACCTTGCCAGACGTCCTGTAAGCATTGGATGACTTAGGATAAATTTGAGCGGGTTATTTCGAGATACCAATTGGACCTCGTGATGTTGCAGGTAGTGTCTCAACTTCTGAACTGCAAATATTAATGCTAGGCAGCACTTCTCAATACTTGAATACTGGGTTTCTACTTCAATCATGGTTCAACTGAGATAGTAGAGACTATTTTCATTCACAACATCATTCTTTTGAGCAAGAAAGGCACCCAATGATCGCTCTAGAGCTGTCACATAGAGGATAAGTGGTCTTCCTTCAACAGGTGGCATGAGTACCGGTGTACTCAAGAGGTATTTCATGAGAATATCGAATGCTTCTTGACATTATTCAGTCCACTGGTAAGTGACTCCCTTTTTCATCAATTTGGTGAAGGGTAAACTTTTCCCTGCTAAATTGGCGATGAAATGCCGAATATAGGCTAAGTGTCCTTGAATTCCTCTTAATTCTTTCAAGTTTTGAGGATGTGACATACCAAGGATTGACTTGGTCTTCTCAGGATCGACTTCAATACCACGATGGCATACAACAAAGCCGAGAAATATTCATGTGGTTACACCAAAAGCACATTTTAAGGGGTTCATCTTCAAATTATGTTGTCGAAGCTTGCATAATATGACTTCCAAATCAGCCAATTGATTAGAACGTTGTTTGGATTTAACTACCAAATCGTCTACATAGCATTCAAAAAACTTCCCTAAGAAGGGTTTGAAGATACGATGCATGGCATGCTGATAAGTTTTACCTGCATTCTTTAAGCCGAAGGGCATTACCCGGTAGCAAAACACACCCTAAGGGGCTATGAAGGCTTTAGATTACTCATCCTCTGGGGCCATTCGGATCTGATTATATCCGGAATATCCATCCATGAAGGAAAGTGCTTCATAGCCACCTATTAAATCAATTAAAAGTTCTGTAATTGGAACTGGGAAATCATCCTTAGGACATTGCCGATTACGATCTCTGAAATCGATGCAAACTCGAATTTGTCCATTATTTTTCTTTACAGGGAAAATATTATCCATCCATTTGGGATATTGAACTTCTCTGAAGAAGTTATCTTTGATAAGCTTATCCACTTAAGCTTCAGTTTTGGAAGCATAAGTTGGGTGTGTTCTTCTCGAAGCTTGCTTAAATCCTCGATGTTCTTCTAGTAAACCCAAATGATGAGTAGAAACCTTAAAATGAAGCCCGGGAATTTATGTATAGTTCCAGGAAAATATATCTCTATTTTTCTTTAGAAAAGAAATTTACGTCTCTTTCTCTTCAAGAGTCATGGCCGCACTAATTAAAGTGGGGCGTGGATCTCCTTTTGTACCCAAATTTATTTCTCTGAGTTCATCCACAGTGGTAGAGATACATTCTTCAAATGTTGGAGGATCATCTCTGAGATTTTTCTCTTCTTCTTCATCATGCGTTATTTCTTTCGTTTCTACTTGCATAGTAGATGATAAAGTAGAATTCTCATGATCTGAAGAGATGTCAAAATTTTCATATCTTGAAGAAGATGCTTCCATTTATGACCTGATTGATGTTGAAGGGTCTTCTTTGGATAATAAAGAGGAGATGATGGATTGAGAATCAACATCATTGTTCACCTCTGATGTTGTTATAACTTTTTCTGGCCTAATTGGAGAAACATAGACTTGTTGGATTTCAGAAGATGAAATGAAGACGTCACCATTTGGGCTTTCATCACTGCTTGGTAGATTACCAATTTCTCCCATGTTGTCTGGCTCAATTGTCGTAACTGACATTATGGATCTTTCCATAAGATTATTTTGATTTTGGTATATCTTGTCAATTTGATTGATAAGAAACACATAATATGTAATCACATGTGTAAATGGATTTACTGGAATTTTTTCCAAACCATATAGAGCATTAACTTTGGTAATCTCCTTTGTTATGGATTTCTCCCTTTGCTTCATGTGATAGAATTCCGCCTTAACGTATTGAGACTCACAGGTCTTGAACGAGGCCTTATCACCATAAAATGTCCCAACTTGACCGTCGAAACAATATTTGAGACATTGATGGTATGATGAAGGGATAGTCGCATGTTGATGTAGCCAAGGTCTTCCAAGTATGATGTTGAAGGTTGAGTCTTGATCAAAAACCATGAAATCTGAATTGGATACAAGATCTCCAAACTGATTTCTGAGTGTAACCTCACCCAGTGGTTCTTGTTCATTTATATCATATCCATGTAGCATCATGGTGGAAGGAGATAAATCAGATTCTGTGAGGCCCAATTGACGAAGTGTACGAATGGGCATGAGGTTGACTCCTAAACCATTGTTAATGAAAGATCTTCGAACATCCACTTCATTGACCTTGCCAGACAAGTACAATGGTCTAATATTTCCATGCACAACATCATCTTCATCTTCATCTGTAAAGGATATTATTTCATGGCATTCTACAGGATTATTCTCTATGTGATAGACGTCAGTTGCAACCATTTCAATTTCAAACTCATGAGGACTTGACAAAGACTCGATGAGTGCTTCCTGAAGATCTTTTGACAGATTTAGAGCATCCAGAATTGATAACTTGGCAGGAACATGGGACAAATGTTTCAATATATCATACTTTTGATCCAGAGGTCTGCGTTTCCCAATAGGAATATGTGGTTTAGCAGGTACCTTGGAAGCAGATGCTTTGTAAGTTGATGCATCTTGTATTGGGATAGGAGTTGGAAATATTCCTGGTTCTGGAAGATTAGACTGATTATATCCATTTACTTGCTGAGAGTAAGAAGATGGAACCTTCAACCGGTCTTCCAAAATAACTATGCTAGGACTGAATTTGTTATTGGTAGAAGAACTTGCTTGTTCTTGTTGAGCTCGCTGAAGGGCTCTACCACGAGTTTCTGCTGCGTACATAGTTCTAGCTGGTGTAGAATTGGAATAGTGGCTTCTGAAAGATCCATGTCTTCCCCTGTATCCTGAGCCCCTGGAACTTCCTCTGATTCCTCTGTTTGATACAAGGAATTCCGGCTCATTGAAATTGCAACTTCGACTGGCATATGGATATGTTAATTGAATCATATTAACAGAACCAAAGATTAACTCTTCGTCTGATGAAGACTCTGCCTGATTAGCCTATTTAGGCTGTGCCGTTTGGTGGGGCGGTTCCCATGGCTTTGAAGTAGATGGAATGAAGTCCACCAAAGTCAAAGATAAATTAGGCTTTGACATATACTCATCTTCTTCTGATTCTTTTTCTTTCTTTGAATCATGTTGTTTCTTTGAGGACTTTCCCTCTGACGAAGAGGGTTTTGCCACAACATTCATGGCAGAAGACACAATTGGTTTCTTTAATTGTGCTCGTAAAATAGCATGGGTTCTATTGATTGTCTTTCTGACCATACAATCATCATACTTATGTGCATTTTTTCTTTTGAATTATTTCCATTAACCTTCCTCCTCTGGAACTGTAGTAGTGACACATGCTACATGGGCTGAGGAACCTTTCAATGTGACTTGTCCTGAGTCGACCATCTTTTGCAGGAGGTCTTTGAAGAAAAAACACTACTGGATGGGATACCAAAACATTTGATGAAAAGGGAAATAAATAGGACGATCTTCATCTCCTTTCTTGTTTGGCCTCTTGGGTATTGACAATTGATCCAAATTGTTTTCCTGAGCCAAAATTAAATAACCAGGAACTTTTTCATTTTGGAAAGAGTATGTTTTTCTCTTAAGACCCTCAAATTATTTTTTTCTTTGATCGTTTTGATCGTCTGGACGAAAAGGCCTTTGTTGTTGGCACTCAGAAGGTGGATCCCTTCGAGAAGACAAAGGTTTTGAGGTAGAAACAGGTACAGGTTCTTGTTTAAGCATAATTGTAACAGTTTCTGCTTTACCCATTCTCCTTCCTAGAGCTGATAGAATTACACGAGATTTTTCCTTAGCCTGTATATGGGAATCTTCAATCTGCTGAGTGATTGAAGTAAGGTCTCGAAACACTCCTGTGTATTTCACAGGGATTAATGGCGTGCGTAATTCGTCAGATAGATTTTCCAGCCATATTGGTAACAATTCTTCTTGAGGGAGTGCTAAACTCAAGGAATATGTTAATCCCTTCCATCGAGCAATGAAATCAGAGACCCTTTCATTCTCCCTTTTCTTACAGTTTGTAAGATCGAAAACTGTTGTCTTTGGAAAAGTTGAGCTGAACCGCAGGAGTAATTTTTGGCGAAGATCCTCCCATCCGGTAATTGACTGGGATTGTAAGCTTGTATACCAAACAAAAGCTGTTCCTTGCAAGGTTCGCATGAAGCATCTGAGTTTCATTGCTTCTTGCTGCTCTGGAGTTCCCATCATAGGATCGTAACAAGACACGTAATGCGTCAATTGTTGTCCAGGATCGCCTGATCCATTGAAAATAGGGAATACAGGGTTCCCAAAACTGGATGGAGGAGAAATTGAATCTACCCATTCAGGGTAAACTTTATTTTCTGGATGAACTTGCGCACATTTCCCTTCTATAGTTTCTAACCGAGCTGTTAATGACTCAATAGTAGTTATTAACTTTTGAGAAACATACGTTTGAACTTGGACATGGGTAGGTGAAATGACTGGAGCATGGAGAGATGTGGCGATTGGTGCTGCAACGGATGGTAGCACTGCCAAATGTTGTTGTACTTGACCCATAGGATTAGACCTGTGAGGGTGTACTGAGGGAGGAGGATATTCTTGATCCATCTCAATAGATGCAACAAATTCCTTTGGCTGACTGACTCTAGAATTCTTAAGAAGAAGACTACTCTGAAGTAGTTCTGCATTCAACCTTCTTAATTCCTTCATTTCTTATTCCTGTTGTGCAAACCTTTGATCTAGTGAGAGCGATTGACCTTCTCCAGAGGAAGGATATGTAACCTGGTTCTTTCCCTTCCCTTTGTTGGATCCTTTTCAGAGAGGGGGAAGTGGGTTACTCTAAGGATTACCTAGGTTCTGAGTAATCCTTTGACTTCGTGTACGCACACCTTCTTCATTTGTGTCGGTGTGTACATCTTCTTGAGCAGGAACCTCTTTATCTGAATCCTATGATTGAGCCTCATCTGGTGGATCAGCAACAATGGAATTGATGACATTGATTGATGCATAACTCATCGCATCCCTTCTATCAGCATTTCTATGATATTGTCTTCTTCCATGTCTTTGATGAGACATTTCCTTTTGTTGATTCGATCCCTCAGGAACTTCTTGATGAACCGTAATTTGTAGAGAATCTCCTGATAATTTGGCTCTTCATTCTTCTTGAGGTTTCTTCCTCAATCAAGAAAAGACTGACTTTCTCTGAGGAGGGGATTAATGATTTGAAAAAGTCCCCAGTCCAGTGGACTGGGGTTGTTCCTGCTGTTCTTGATCAATTTCCCAAATTCGTTTTATTGATTCCGAGGGTTGGTTTAAAAGAGTCCCCAGTCTGGCGAGCTGGGGTGGTTCTTGACATGCTATGTCTGAGAATTTTTTGAAATTCCTCCTGATCTTGCGAACCTTAGTCCTGAAAATAGATGGATGCATTAGCCTGTATCTGCTTTTATCACCCGGTTCAAAAGACCGTTGGATGATTTCTGACACTTCTGTCACTTGGTGACGTTATTGCTCCAAACAAGAGGCCTGTTTAATATTCTCGTTTACTTGATGCAAGAGTAATTCAACAACTTGTTCTCTGTATTCTTTATTTTGGGAGGAACTAGTTGAAGCCTATTCTTGGGAAATCTTTTGATTACAAAAAAAGCCCATTGACTGTGGCCGGCCATGGGCAATAACATTGCATGAGACCATTTTAGGCGGGCTTTGCTGACTGGAGAGCACCGTGAAGTGCAGTTCTCCATGAACACCCCATCCTCTGACACGAATACCAGATGGGGCATTGGCAATTAACTGACGCAATATTCTTAGTGCACCAAGACATGAACGTTGAAGGGCTATCTGCTGCTTTTCAGCCTTTGGATATCAAGAGACTGATAGAGAATCCAAATCAATCTTACGTTGTAACCCTTCTATTATCTTAAGATGATTTTCATATTCATAATAAGATAATACTTTCTTTTTTAACTGACAAAGAGTTTTCCATATGTTGAGACGAATATCATGAATTTCATATTCCATCAACATTTTTGGAATATTATACTGAGAGTCAGCCAGAGGCCAAAACATGACTGTCACTTCACCTTTTGCTAGTTGTTTTCTCATGTTCAGCATTTCCTCTTTATCATTTGATGAATATTCTTCTAACTGATTTGACCATAGTTGGTGTTTCCTGGTTTCTTCATTGGATTCAATAGGATTGGTAGAGAAATCATTGATCAAACTAGAAGATTCATGACTTAGGGGTGGTTCAAAGAATGACCTACACCCTGGGCTATGTTCTGATTGAGAAAGTATTTCACCTGCTAGAGATGAAGCTTCAGACATGACTGGTTTCTCATTTTCAAGTGTTTCAACATAAGAGGGATTTCTCAGCACTACATTGTCCACTGGATCATTTTCTGGGAAATGTGCATCACTATTGCGGAGAGGTCTTTTGCAGTGAAATTCATCATCATGGGGAGGACCACCATAATGGGTTACAGCAAAGGATGAGATCTCTTGCTTCTTGGTCTTCTGACCACACAGAGGGTTCCTGTGGCTCTCATCTGAAGATGAAACTTCGAGATCGACTGAATTTTCATGAAGCAAGACTTCATAAGGAAGTGTCTATTGAAGACCTTTGGAATTAATGTTCCCACTATTGGGAAATGAGGGAGTAGAATCTTTAATTTCAATAGATAATTGTCTGAGGGCTTCAAGAACTCCAGCATCGAGCAAGGCCTTGTTACAGATTAGCTCTTGATCTCCTGACTGTGCTGGGCATGTCTTTTTCTTAGACGCCTCCTTACTCTCCTTGGAAACCACTTGTTGACGAAAGTGGCTACTCGGAGCAAGTGTATATGCCTGATTAGGAAATATGACCAGGTTAGGCTGACAATATCTACTCAAATCAGGTGTATGTGCCTGACTTGGTTGTCCGTATAATATGGGGGAGTATGCCCCACAACCCTCTTGGACTGGAACAGATGTGTGTGTTTGTTTTAGAGTGAATTGTTGATGTGTCACTCCACTAGTAGGGATAGATTTATGTGTATTTCCCTGAGATTCTGCTGAAGTTGTTATGACAACCTGGTAGGCATCCAGAATATGACCATGGATTTTCTTTTTCTCTTTCACCATTGATAGAATATTCTTGGTGACTTCAGCTGCCGGAACGGGAATATACGTCCATTCCGGGCTTGGAGCAGGTGTATGTGCCTACTCCTGTCTTCCTATTCCTGTCAGTGAATCCCGATAGTACTCAAGTGTGGGGGCAGAGAGTTCAGTCTGCCTCCTATTTATTTTCGGGTCTTTTCGACTAACTTCTCCAAATGCTACCAAGCGAGAGTGTTGATAGGCTTGATAAATACTAGCAGGTGTATGTGCCTGCTGATTGCACTTCACTGAACGTGGTTGAAGATATCCATCATATGTAGTCAGACGAGCCTACTGACTAGCTGATGATGTATAAACAGGTGTATGTTCTTGCCTATAGTACTCCACCAGAATTTCATGGCGGGATTGACGTGATGCTTCCAGACAAGTCTGCTGGACATCAGAATTAAAACCGGCAGGTGTATGTGCATGCTCGTTGCTTTCCACCAAGTTAGGTTGGTGGACTTCTCTAGAGATGGCAGAGATGAGAACTTTCTCACTGTTGACTGGATTCAGCCTCTAGTGGTTCTTCTTGCTTGCTTGGGTTTGAGGAACCTGAGCCGAACGCCTGGAGTCGGTACCCTCATCATGTTGAGGGTGCACTGCCGCATGAGTCTGGCGGTGATTATTGGTGGGAGCCCTCAAGAAGGACTCCTGTATGTTTGAATCAAGGCCCTGAGGGACCTGCTCGTTCACCTCCCCAGAATAAGGGAGAGAATGGTGATTGTGTTCCGGGGATAACGACCTGAAACGGTTAGAGACGGTAGTCAGCACCGCCTACTTCTTGATCACTGGTCGTCGTTGTCCGGACGACCGATGTGAGTTGTTTACTTGGAGGGCTTGTCGGCCAGCCTCCAGAGTTGTGATGGTATCGTGTTGATGGCACTCCTTAACCAGTGCGTTTGATACCCAGCGTTGAAGACGTTGAGTTGGTGATATCGTCCTTAGAGCAGATGACGATCCAACAGGAGTAGTAGTAGTGGAATTTGTAGTAGTAGTATTCACAGGTGTTAACTTGAGAGCAGCCATTCTAGAAATGCAGAAGATCTTGGAAAAGAGTGCCTATTTGATATAACAGATGTAATCAAGATAAATTCATCCACTATATATTTTGGATGAGCATATATGTCAATGATTGTTTTTGTTGGCCCTCTCATTGCGTTTTAAATAGGGGATAATAAAATAGATAAAAAATCATTTTAACTTGGTTATGGATTCATGTCAGGTTCACCATTTTTTGTTTCCCTCGGATTCCGAGGATGACCTCCTTTTGATGGGAGGTTCAAACATTCCGATCGGTTTCTAACGGGTTTGATCGTAGAACCGGAAACATCCAATGATTCCACATCCATTTGGACCTTCTTTCCAAAGGTAGGTGATCATTAGTTTATGGACTGATGAGGCTTACGAATTTGAATTGGTCGAGAGGATGGGAGGTCAGACTCATCACACCTTTTTGAGGGGAATTATTTTCTACTCTGGGACTCTCTTTATATATTTAAGTTATGTTCGTGAATCCTTATTACATTACCAAATAAAAAATGAGTTTTCCTTTAGATGTGACAATCAATGATCGATATGTAGGAAATTTAGAGAAGCTTTTATATGTATTTGAGGTTCTCCACTGATAAAGAATCATCTGTATTTGTTAGATATTCTTTAGTCAATGGTATCCTTTGATATGTAAAAGTTTCTTGGTCCTTATGATGACCATAATGGTTTTAAAGCCACTCAGTGGGGCACTTGAAGTTTATTGTCATTCATAAGGACATGAATTATTTCAGAGTTGGGATCAAACCCGCAGATGGGCTACCTACGTATCCTTTGTTTATAAAAGGAATCCGAACCCACGTAGTTCGAGTAAGGGAGTATGATGTTTATGATTGATGGCTCAAAGAAGGATGTCATAATTACTTTTACACTCTAAGCTCATGTGAGTCATACCCGGTGTGAGAAACAAGAGGTATTGGTAAAAAAATCAGACAATTGTGCCATGAAAGATGCAATCATAAGAAATAATGTGGGACTTATGTATGTATGACTGCCCAGATAAATGAAGGTTTGGATTTACTTTAGGGATGAAATCCAGGAACAGGGTCCATAAAGGTATATGTACTTCATGGAGATTTATGAATACTCTAACTTGGGGCTTACTCTTGAAAAGGAGGCCCAGGTTAAGGATTATGACTGGGGAATACTCCTGAGGAGGATGCCCAGGTTAAGGGAATTAAAGTTTGTGGATTACTCTTGAAGAGGATGCCCAAATTAGGGGACCGGGGCTTACTCCTAAGGAGGATGCCCATATTTTGGAATTTTAAGAATTGGGGATTACTCCTAAGGAGGATTCCCAAGTTAAGAATTATGACTGGGACTTATTCCTGGAAAGGGGGACCAGGTCGATTGAGTTCTTTAATATTAAAGTATGAGGTTGAAATGAATGAAATCTCAATCTTTAGTGACACAGAGATGTGTAAATCACTAGGTTTTGAGAGATATTCTACAGAGTTCCTTTCAGATAAGGAATCAAAAATCAAGAAATCTTGCCATAAATGGCTTTGAAGAGTGTCTTGAAGATTTAATCTTGAATAGGAGAGGTGGAATGGATTATGAGGGGTGAAATGGGAAAGAAGGGAACCCAAAAAGGCAGGGGCGCGCAAGTCCTGGCAGGCGCGTAGGTACTGCGTGGGTGCGCAAGTCCTGGCAGGCACGCAGGTACTGTGTGGGCACACAAGTCCTGGTCGCGCAGGTATGCCTACGCGACACATGGTGTACTTGAATGATGGCTAATTATCATGGTAATACTTGATAGACTCTTGATTAAAGCCTTTATAATCCTCTTGAGGTTCTTCCAGAAAAGGGGCGCGCAAGTTCTATTGAAGGAGTAAGGCGGCGCGCAAGTGTGGCCTTTTCCCTTAAGGGCTGACCACTCAGGTGCGCAAGTGTTGATGATTTTCAACACTTAGGCCTTCCTCCACCTCTTTAGATCTTCCGTTATAGGTAATAAATTTCCTTATAAGTGTTTCAAATTCTTTGAGAAGAGACTAGGGCACCGGGAGAACAAATCTAATTTTCTGGAAAAAATCCTCCTCGAATGGGGGGCCCATAGGGTCTATTTATAGGCATGAGAAGACCCTAGGCGGTTTTCACTTAGGTCATGCAAGTCACTTGCGTGACCATCATGCATCGCGCAAGTGGACTTGCGCGACTATGAGGGAACTTGCGCGACCTATGGGCAATGTTCTCCTTGTTCATCCCTTTTTCAATTTTTTATATTTTCTTCAAAGGATGAATCAATTTGTGCTAAGTCATTTTCCTTTACATTCCTTTGGACCCTGTGACGAAAAATGAGCGTCAACATATATAGAGTTACTTGATATAACTTGTATTTGTCGTTCAACTACCTATTTACAATTATTTTAATATTATTTTGGTTATTTTACTAAATTTTTTTTATTTAAACATGCTAAATAGTATACATGTTCACACTTACACTTGGTTATTCACTTGTGATTTGAGGTATGTCATTGGTTCCCTATTGAGTATATAAATTCTTATACCCTATATTAACACCTTAATGGGAATGAAACTTTATGCCTTATACTTCAAGTTCCTTTTTAACAATGGATGTTTTGGGAATTGACTAGTCTTGGGTTGATTGAAAGCTATAACCTCTTAGATATTGGATATTTGGAGGAGCATTCTTTTAAGTACCAACACAAATACAAAAATAGGATTTCATATTGGCATTTAGATGATAGTAATTTTATAATCAACATAAAAAAATTAATGACAGTTATTTAGATAATCAATGTTAAATTCATTTTACCAATGGGTTTTAATGGTTCTTATCTACTCATTAATCTTGCAAGAATACCCAAGCTAAATTGATCTATATCTACCATGTGAAGGTTCAAATCCATTTATTCTACACTAGTAATAATTCTCAAAACTTTTATTGTTTTAATTATTCTATATTCATTATAATGAATTTACTTTGTGGTGTAAAGTTTTATCAAGTTGTAATCACTCAACTCACACATGGTTGTGCCTCCATCAAAAGGTAGTGTATTGGTTATGCTAACCTAGGTAAAAATTAGTTCATAGGTTCTACTTTATCTCTAAAAAATGTACGTGTTTGGGTTGTGCCTTCAAGTGCGAAAAAAGTAAGATGGTTTGTTTTGGTTGTTGGGTATGAGAAAAGAAGATTATAAAGGGTTTTCAATCTCCTTCACCATGATGCGGTGTTATACTCCATGATTAAAAGACAATAATGGAATGACGTCGCGTCCTTACACTATGGTATATGATATGGTTTATATTTTCAAAATGTATCTAAATTTCAATACATCTTTGTAGAATTAATAAAAAACATCACAACTCATTGTGAATCTATCCAAAAACTTTTGTTAATTGATTATTATTATCTCTTAGATTTTATATAGACTATTTTTACTATATTCCACTACTAGAAAAACAACCTATAGCTGTTGTTTACATGGGTTCTTTATTGGGTATATGATTTTGTGTTCATGGTTTACTTGGGTTCTTTATTGGGTGTTCTTCATGATGTCTCATGGTAAATAAATCATGGATAATGATTATGATTGTTGAAATTAGCCTCCTCTTTGTTTTTCATGTTTATTAAGTTGTGGCAATGGATTTTACCTAGTGAAAAATATTTTAAGTGTGTTTTGAAAAGATAAATACACTAAATACTTGGGTTATCTTCCAAATGGTTTTATTAAAACAAATTACAAATTTTAAGAATGTTTTGGCCGTATGGCCTATATTTTTAAAATGGTTTAATGAATTGGTCGATTTTCTAATGATATTTAAATTAGTTTTCCAAATTGATTTTTTTTCAAATAATGAGTCCCATTTAGTGCCTTAGGGGGTTTCTTGAAAAAGTAAGCATCTCTATACAAAATATCCATTTAGTGAGAATTCACATGGATGATGTCAGGAGGCGGGCTTAGCATAGATGATGGATCTTATAATTTAGATGTAATATATACATTGTTTACTCACCTCCAACATTTCTTATAGTCACGAGATACTTGGTGTCGTAGTGAGAGTTGAGTTATTTAGTGGCAATGTAGTGGTTAGAATGATTAAGTGAGGATTTTAATTGACTGTAAAACTTATTGGTCATCTCTACTACGGGAGTATCTATGACGATGGTGAAAATTTGGTTCTAGGCCCACCACCACACAACCTGGTGTTTGGTTGCAATGTGGGGATTCTGATTTTTATTGTTCACTACCACTGGTATATAATCTAGTAGTTCAATCACAATAGACATATTTTTATTAAATAATGACTCAAGAGTAGAAAAATATTCCATTTCTGCTTCCTGCCCAGCTTTGGGATCAGGATAATAGGACCCACAACAATTGATGGGGTTCCCATTACTGATTTATAGGGACCAAAATTGGTAGGGATACTGGAGGAATAAGATAAGAATGTCAAATATGCACCAAATCCTATAAGGAGGTGGTTAGAGGTTGAAGTTACCCTGAGAGGTTTAGATTATTTAGATGTGATTCATTCTCCCATTTAAATCAATAAAGATGGTGCATCAGACATAGGAGTAGTGGAGGCTAGCAGCTTGAATACCTATTAGACTGACCTTTCCAGTACTTATTTAGAGTAGTAATCCACCAAAATCTATGCATACTCTGATGAAAAGTTAATTAAGGCTCCCATGTGAGAGAAAAATATTTTCATTCCATAATCCCCACACAACGTCAACAATCATAATTGATGAAGAATGACCTAGTGAGATTCTATTTTGATCTGCGTAATTGGTAAAAATGCAACTTGCTGTAATCATCGGAACCTCCTTTCAAATATTTAAGGAGTGTAGGGTTTTCAAATGGTTACCTTATCCACCTGAGCAGTTAATATCTTATCTCTCATCATAATGATATAGGATCTTTCTTTTAAATAACCCCTTCCGTCATCTACCACTACTCAATGGGGTGTGGGGTAAGGCATAAAAGAAAACTGAGAAAAATCACTAAACAACTCAACCACACTAGAAATTCCCAAGGATTTTAGTAGAATGAAAAAAAATGTAGAGTAGGGTAGGATTAATGTTAGAGTGGGGAACTATTGCGGTATACCAGTACTCATAACATTGATAGCACTTCACCACCCATCCATAAAAAAATTGAAATAGACCACTGAGGTGATGTGGGGATCTTCATTACTGTATTTGACCCAACAGTTCCTAGATACGAGCAAGGGTGGGAACAACCATGTTGATGGAATATCCCTTTTCTAAGGTTACCACCATCATTAAAGTATAGATTCAGACACTAGTTATTATTCTCATCTTCTTACCATTGTAATTCTCATCCAATTCTTTAATATTAATGCTTGGTATATGATATGGTTTATATTTTCAAAATGTCTCTAAATTTCAATAAAGCTTTATAGATTTAATACAAAACATCACAACTCGTTATGAATTAACCCAAACACTTTTGGGAATTGATTATTATTATCTCTTAGATTTCATATAAACACTTTTTACTATAATAAATCCTCATTCTTGGAACTTATGTATGAATATTCGTGAATTTTTATAATTTAAAACATTTATGAATTCCCTAAACCATAATTTTAATATATTTGTTATGATTTTTTTATTAACTTTTTATTGATGATTACTTAATATCTTATGAAACAATACATATAATGTTAAGTCATTTTCTAGATTATTTATTTAATTTATTTTTATCTACCTCAAAATGGATAGATACTAGATGTACAACATTGATCGGATCACTGATGAATTTCAGAAGGTGTTACAATATTTTTTGGACTTTGCATTCACTAATGATTTAAATGGCAGATTAATTCGATGCTCGTGTTTTGATTGTGTTGGAACACCTTGGTTAACTCATGAGGAAGTGAGTTACCATATCACTAAAAGTGGTTTCAAAAAAAATTATAATGTGTGGTGTCACAATGGGGAAAAAGCTCAAGTGTTGAATGACATCGATTCAGCAGAAATGATAGGTATGAAAAATCTAATTTCTGATCGATTTTCTTTTGTTTCTGAAGATAGCCCCTCATGTAGACCACTGCAAGAGGAAATGAATACTAGAACACAGTTCTCATCTATTAATCAGGATGATGACGGTGAGAGTGTTAGAAAGCTGATGGAAGATGAAAATACCCTAATATATCAAGCATGTGAAAAAATGAGCAAACATGAGTTTTTAATGTGATTATATCATGGGAAAACAATTTATGGATTTAGTAATACTGCGTTCAACTATCTCCTTATATTTATTAGGGATTTACTTCCTAATGATGCATGTATTTCAGAAAATGATTACATGGCATCAAAGTTGGTTTGCAAATTTGGATTTTTATCTAGTAAGATTCATTCTTGTCTCAAAGACAGTTGTTTTTTCTTGAAGGAGAATGAAAACTTGAGTCATTGCAAACAGTGTGGCACATCAAGTTGGAAGACTAATATAGATAGATTTCAATCTTTCATACCACAGAAATTGATGTTTCACTTCCCTTTAATTCCCAGGCTTTAAAATTTTTTTATGTCAGAACAAATGGAAAAGAATATGAGATGACATGCAGATGAAAGAAATAAGGATAATGATGAAATGGTTCATCCTGCAGATGGGTTGTATTGGAAGAAATTTTATAGGTTACATCCTAATTTTGTAGCCGACCCACGAAATGTTAGATTGGGATTATCCTGTGATGGTTTCAACCCATTTCACTAATTTCATACTGCACACAGTACTTGGCCTGTTTTCATTCAAATTTATAACTTTCCATCATGGATGTGTTTAAAGAATCCGTTCACTATCCTGAGTATATTGATAGCTAGACCCAGTGATCCTGGAAATGATATTGATATATACTTGTAGCCATTAATAGAGGAGTTAAATGAGCTTTGGATTGTTGGTTCACAAGCGTATGATGCATTCAGAAAGGAGTACTTTATGTTTCGTGCAACTTTATTATGGACGATAAAGGATTTCCCTGCCTATGGAATGATGTTTGGTTGATGTACTAAAGGGAAATTATCCTGTCCTATTTGTATGAAAAATACATGTTTTCGAAGATGAAAGTTTTGACGAACTTTCAGCTTCATAGGGCATCGCCGTTTTCTACCAATGGATCATCTATACAGGAAAAATCGGAGACAGTTCGATAATGCCATCGAGACAGATGAGACATCTCAACGAATGTCAGGGATTGATATTGTTAAAGAACTTGATGATTTGAATTATGTTCTTGGAAAAAGTCAATCAAATATCAGAAAGCGAAAGCATGCTAATTCGAATTCCAATAGCAATTGGAGAAAGAAAATCATATTATTTGAAGTGTCATATTTGTCATCGAATTTATTACATCATTGTTTGGATGTAATGCATATCGAGAAAAACATTTGTGATATGTTACTTGCTACTATTTTAAATGTCAAAGGAAAAACAAAAGACAATTTGCGGTGTCATCGTGATTTGATGGATTGGGGTATAAGAGCAAGACTTCATCCTGAGTTAATTGGTCAAAATAAGTGGAAATTCCCTATTACCTGTTATTCGATGACAAATGTGGAGAAAAAAAAATTTCTTCAGGTCTTGGAAAGATTGATGGTTCCGGATGGTTATTCATGTAATATTCTGAAAAGGGTGAATACACAAGATGTGAAACTCAAATCTCTTAAAACCCATGATTACCATGTCTTGTTACATGAGTTGATTTCCATTGCCATTTTCCATTTACTTTCACATAATTTTTGAGTTGCGGTGGTTAAGTTATGTCAATTTTATCGAGATCTTTGTGCCAAAATATTGAGCAGAAGTGTTGTTCAGAAATTGAAGAGAGATGCACCAATTATTCATTGCGACTTGGAGAAAATTTTCCCACCATCTTTTCTCACATGTATGTTACATTTGACTGTGCATCTTCCCACATAAGTTCTCTTTGGTGGTCCTATTTCGAGTCGGTGGGTGTATCCTACCGAAAGAATGATGTTTACATTGAAATCTTATGTGAGAAATAAATATCATCCCGGAGGCTCTATTGGGAAATGCTATTTAGCACAAGAATGCATGGATTTCTGTTCATCGTACTTGGCTAATGTCACTACGAGGTCTAATCGACTAATGAGAATAGAATATGAGCAATATGATCCCATTGAGCCTACATTTCCTTCACTACCCCAAATAGAGGGGATATCTGGATCGAACTCGTTGTGTACTTTAAGCAGGGAAGAGTGGGAAATGGCACATCGCACAGTATTATTCAACTGTAGTGTGCCTGATGATTATATCAAGTAAGTAAACTAATAAGTATGTATTTTTTCATTTTGTGATTTCTTTATATCTTCTGATATTTTAATGCTTTCATATCTGTAGAGAACATTTAGAAATTATAAAAAAGAGACATCGCTCTCTATCTATTAAGAGCAAGGACTTGTTTCATAGCAAAGAATTTGCTGGCTGGTTAAAGTCAAAGGTAATAGATTTCTTTTTCTTCTTATCATAACATATTCACATGTCTCTGTTTAATATTATATGTTTTTATCTTTTAGGTTTTAACTCTTCCAAGGATTGAAGTATCAGATGAAATAAATGCATTGTCCTTTGGTCCAAACAATTTGGTACATGATTGTAAGTCAATGGTTGTCAATGGATTTAAATTTGTTATAAATAGTTGTGAAAATAAAATGGAAACAAAGCATAACTATGTCACGATAAGCGCCACAACAGATTGTTATGCGAGTGCATCAGACATGCAACCTCGATCATAAAATATATCATAGTACGGTGTTGTTGAAAGAATAATTTTATTAGATTACTATGCACATGGTTGTGTCGCAATGATGAAATGCAAGTGGTTTGATTCAATGACACGACAAGGAATGCATACTGATAAATGTGGATTTATAGTGATTGATATAAACCGCCAGCTTCGTACCAATGAACCTTATTTTCTTGCGTCACAAGCTAAATAGGTGTTTTATGTAATTGACCCGTTACAACCCCAATTTATTGTTATTGTTGATGTTATTAATATACATATTTTTGACGAAGTCATGGATGAAAATGATGTTGTAGATGAACCTGTATGTATTTATTCTAATGTTACATTTGATGATACAGATGATGCAATTGTTAGAACATATTGTGAACTAGAAATTGTCACAGACCCCACACAGCGTTGACACATTTGTAAGTATTTACCTGATATTATTGCAATATTTTATGTGTTTTTTAACTTCCATAAATGATATCAATATAACTATTATATTTTATACCATTATCGAATATAAAACTATTAATATCCTGACCAATTTATGTATAACCACTTCTCTAGTAAATCTTGAACATAGAAAAGCCTTGATATTTTATCAATATAAATATCACACATGAAAATGTATCTCATTGTTTTATGATACAATTGTATTATTTAACATTTTGCATTATTTCTATTTATTTGAGAATATTATTTTAAATTTCCAGGTCAAAATGTCTGATTATGATGATACTAGAAAGAGTATAAGAATACTGAGAAACGAACAACATAGGTATCCTCCTGGAAACAATGTAAGTACAAATTATGTTTGAATATTATGGTCTCTCATATTATTTATCTTGTTATCGTTCATTTTATTTTATCATATATGTTATTTTAGGATGCATCATCGAGGAGACCCTTGTATTATGCCACTGAGGATGATATTGTGGCGGGGGTACTGATTCTACAGGTCAGCTTACTACTACACCGCCTGAGACACCGTGAGGCCATCCTCCCATTATGCCACCTCCATATTATCCATACCCACCTTTTCCATATCCCTTTTTTCCCGCACCCACATCGGATGGTAGTTCTCAGACTCCCATCCCTCATTTTCCATTCCCACCATCCACTATACGGGGTACTATGCCCCCATATATCCCACCGCCATATCCATATCAATATCCACCCTCATCTGTACAGGGTTATCCATCTGGTTTTCTGCCTCCATCCGTACACTTTTCATCTACTATACATAGTACTCCTGTAGATATCTCACCTACCATGGAGGATACCCCCCCTCCAGATGCAGCACTTCAGGGGTCAGCAGATCCCCCATCTACTGGTATTTGTTTAAACATTACTATTACTGATTAATGATAAATTCATATATATTATTTTCATTTATTTTTGGTTTCATGATTATCACCATCCTCTACCAGACGACGAGGCCACACAAAAATTCTAGAGGTTTGGAATCGGCACACACAAATCATAGTTTATTACAATGAGGACAATTCTATAATTAATAAAAATGGCATGGAATGTAAAAGTTTTATGGGAACACTTGCTAGACACAGCAATATCATTCCGGTTCAATTGATAAGTTGGAAGGTAGTTGGAAAAAAAATAAAGGACAAAGTCTGGGCAGAAATCTGGGTATGTAATTTTAATTGCCTTATATATATATATAAATTTATAATAGTTTCTTAACAAATATTATGTCCATTGCAACTTCGATATAATTTTATTGATGGACAAAATGAAAAGGCTGTAAGGATAATGGATTTAGGTGAAATGTGGTGACCCTACAAGTATGATTTATATCTTGGTTGGAAAAAGAGATTTGGTACAGAGTTTGAAGAAGTACCAGTTATTCAAGATTGCCCAATATCACAATATAAAGAGATGATCGGGTATTGGAGGAGTCCAACATTTAAAGTGTTTGTTAAATTTATATATACATTCATTTATTTATTTGAAAATGATTTTAAATTACTTGTTTTATTTATGTTAATGAATTTATATAAATATTTGTTTATAGTAGATATCAAACAAAAATAAAACAAACAAGAGTGCAATGAAACACATTTATATTAGCGGACACACTTTATTACCAGATCATGAGCAGATGAACTAATTTAACATTTAAAAAATTTATCTTTATTTAGTGTAATTTTTTAACTTCTAATTTTGATTTATTTCTTTGTTTTTTTCCAGAAAAAGGCATCGAATATCGAGGGTCACGTTCCTTTCTCAACATTTTTTTGTACAAGTCGGAAAAAGAAATATGGTATTGTGCCAAATACCGACACCGAGAAGGCGATTGTAAGTATATTTCAATTTCTTTGATTTTTACTGAATTTAATTCCTTATATTATTTTATCATTTTAATTTATGTTATATATCAATAAACAAAATGCTTTAGAAGCATTGGTAGAAAAAGAACCTGACAATTTGGGCCCAAATGATCATCTACATCAGGTATTAGGAGATGAGCATCAGGGTAGATTGCATTGTCGACCTGAGAAGAAGATTGTACAATCTCGATACTGTTCTACTAACGTTTCTTCGAGTACCAGTTCTGGTTTTGTCACAGTGGAACAAATGAATGACACAATCAAATAAGCAAGTAAAAAATCATAACAGGCGATAACTGCAAATATGGTGAAATTTATGTCTTCCCTTTCTTCTACACTTCCACCAGAATCAGCTGCAACATTTGATGCCTTTTTGATTTCGATGCGTTCTGTTAATGTAGATTCTTCTGTCGGAGCTGTATCAGGACCTAGTGCTAGACCCAGTGCTGGTGCCGGTTCAGATGCAGATGCCGATGATGATGTTGGTGGTGTGAGAGGTGGTGATGGTGTTTCTGTAGGAGGTGTGGATGAGGGTTATCATGATTCTGATCATACTGATATTGAGACTCACTTTTGATGTAAAATTTTATTTTTGGATTGGTAATGTATGATGAGTTTTTTAAGACATAGGATGGTGTGTTTCATGACCATGTTCTTGAATGGGTTTCTTTTCTTGGTAAGGGATTCATTCTTGAGAATACAAGTTAGCATGTCGGTGATGGAAGATTGATTAGCCGAGTGGTGACTACATAATCTATCAATGAAGATTATTTCATGTCCATGTTCTTGAATGGGATTCATGTTTGTCTCTCACTGACATGAAAATTTAATTTGATTAACACTCACTATAGTCTAATCACAAATGAATTCTATGGAATCCTCATAGAGTCTCTAAATTGCGTTAATTAATACTTTTTTATGAACATTATCAATAAATTAATGTTCTAATCATTTCATATCTTTGTCTAGATTTATTTTATTTATGATGTACATTATAATTATTGTATCTAATGTTTCATAGATCATTAATGATACCAATCCATTTCCTAATAGAAATTAAAACTGAATTTTTGAATTTGAATTATTAAATATTAATATATATTTCTTGAGAAATCCAAATTAATTGTCACTGACATGATATTCTTTACTAATGTACCTGCTATAGTTTTCGTGTGATAAGGATATGAATTTGGATTTTTCTCAGGCCTCCCAGTTATATAATATATGAATTGGTAATTTTTTTCTCTTTTTCTATTTATTAATAGTTGATATAGAATGGGGAATGAAAATTTCATGCCCATCATGAAGAGAATTGATTTTTTCCCATGATTACCTTGTCAAATTTTCAACCTAGTGGGCCTGGTGAATTTTTTATTTAGATATTATAATGTCTTGAAAACATGACCATTCCTCTGTTTTATTTCAAGGTCTTCCTGCTTAGAACATATACTCAAATCCATATTGAGGATTATATCAAAAAGGTTTATTTCCAAAACTAGGAAATCCCATTCCAGATTGACCCTTGAAAGAGTAAGAGTGTAGGACGGACACCTGAATCCCCGATCCTTCTCCTTATTGAGAATATTTAGTAACTACATCTCATAAGGGATGATATCAATCATAAATTTCAAAAAATCTAGAAGAATGTAAGAAATAATGGAGTTAGATTCACTTGTATCAAACAATCCTACAACAATAGATTATAAATTAAGAGTAGTACATCAAAATATCACATTACATGCATCTGATTACACTGCTTTTTGATCAATATCATTAATATTTACCATATCTTATTGGGAATGAGAATGACTACTAACCTGTAGATCTACCTTAAGCTAACTATGTCTAGTATTAGATATAGCCCTACCGCCATGACTTCTCAATCGATAAGCTTCTTCCCTTGATGGTTCTGACTGGGTCATCATTCCCCTAGAGGTTGTGGAACCCAAACCACTCTGGTATGAGTCTCCAACATTATATAACCACTAAAATTTCCCCATTTGTTCACAATGATGGAATGGTTTAGGTGGGGTTGGAAATTCTCATCCTAAATTCTCAAACCTTCCAAGCTGATGGCACATGATTGATCCTAAATCTGAAGCCTCTGAAGAAGATGGTCGAGAAGGATAGCCTAAGATACCACATACCCTCTAATCCTTTTTTTAGTCCTCCTGTTATTTTCATATGAACCTCCTCCACCCTAGCACACTAATGATGACATTAGGGATCAAAAGTATTATAAAGACCTTTTTTCAAGGAAATTACACATTTCGTTCAATACAATGAGTTCATATTGAGGAGAAATATATGAAATCATTGTCTAGGAAAGGCAAAAAACCTATGGTTGATGTTTATGGCTTCATCACATCGAACCCCAAAAAACGAGGAAAAGAAGGGACTACTCACAGGTGGAAAGAACAATTGTCACATGCACGATAAATATGCCTAAGGAAAACAATGAAACTATTCAAAATCCTATTGTTGATGTCCCTAAGGAGAAGGAAACCCAACACTGCATGGAAACAGTGCTTCACGAATTTGATGCTCACAATGATCGAAAAAGGAAAATTGCTTACCAGAAATTCCAATGTGGGGAAATATCTGCGGAGACCTACCTTAAGGTTAAACAAGGTATATTTAAAAGAAGGGTTAATTTAACTTTAACTTCTAAAGATACCTGAATTCTGATTTATCACTGTTATCCTTGCATGGACCATGGTTTTCTACTTTATGTGACTTCAATTTTTCTTCTTCAGTTCGATTTTGTCAAATTTTATCTGGGTTAAAGGCCTTTTCAGGATGTCTACTTTTCTGCTCAGTTAGATTGTTTTTATGAAAGTTTCTGGTTATGTGATACGGTTCTCTGCTGGTCCGGTTTGTTTCTTTACAAACTGAATGTTGGATTTTCTTTCTCTCTCTTCTTGGACTCTACACTGCATGCATGAGTCTCACTATTGACTTCAGGTATTGAACAATGCACTGAGGCTTTACTGTGTTGAATGTCTGCTAGAATCCAGAATGATTTCTCCCTGTTGAGGCATGTTTTGAAGAATGTGTAGGTCTGGAACTCACTTCCCTATTTTTCATTGGATCTAATGGGAGAAATGACTGCATGAGTCCTATTTTCCTCCTCATAAGGGCTGTATTTCAAGGTTAATACTGCACCTATTGAAGATTTTGGGTGATCAGGTCAGGGGAAGGGGGCAGGGGGGTTGCTGGGGGGAGGGGTGTGCAGGTGGGGGGGCAGGGGGCATGGGGTGTCCTGGGGGCAGGGGGAGGGATATGTGTAGGTGGGGGGTAGGGGCATGGGGGCAGGGAGAGGGGGTGTGTAGTTGGGGGGTATGGGGGTGTGCTGGGGCAGGGGGAGGGGTGTGTGCAAGTGGGGGGTGGGGGCGGGTGGGGGTAGGGGGAGGGGGGTGTGTAGGTGGGGGGGAAGGGGTGGGGGCAGGGGTGGTGTGCAGGTGAGGGGCATGGAGAAGGGGTAGGGGGTGTGCCGGTGGGGGGGGGGGGTAGGGGGCAGGGAGAAATTCTCATTTTCTCCCTTAATGTTTTCTCCCAAATCAAATATAAAAAATTGTTATTACTATTGTGATTGATTCCAAGAGAATTTGAGTGTTCTCCACAAATTCTACATCTTCTTAATTTACATTTACTATTTTGAAATTCATCTAACATTTTCATTTCGTTCTAACATGGGCATCACCAATGTTCTTGTGTGATTATTATTTCCTATTAATGTTTTATTGATTTATTGATTAATCTGATAGAAAACTACATTATTCTTGAGAACTCAATTGAAAACTACCATAGTTTATCTATTATATATGTATATCATATCCATGTATGAATGTTTTTCTTCAATCTTAATTATCACTGTACGGAGTGGATAAACCACTAAGGGGAAGGGTTGCGTGTATGAGTCTTATGATCTTATTGAATTTCTAAATCAGAACCATCTAACCCAAATGATAGTAATTATGTAAAATAAATCTATGTATTAAATTATTTAATGAATCCTTTACCATATTATATTTATATGATTTAACTTGTCCTGATTAGAGTTAAGTTGGCTATTACTATTAACATTTTCCACTTTCTGCAATTACAACTAGGATTAAAGAATCATTGTTTTTTGATATATCAGAACTAAGGAATATTTAACTCTTATATAGATCTATTTTGGGTTTTCCATGACAAAATAGTGTTTTAAAATCCACTTCTAAGCCTAATCCCTAGGATTATTCCATGTTAGGACCAATGTTATCCTTTTTACCTCAATACCGAAATAGACCATGATCCATATTTCTTACTAAATGTTAAACAAAACTCTATAGCATTAATCATATCCCAAAACCAATACAAATTTCGAGGACTCCTAAAAAAATGTTTAGAGTCCAATTTTCTATTCTACCAAACATTCTCCATGGGTTTGACCCCACACTATCAATATACTACAAAATTATAGCATGTGTAGTTTGGGATAAAAGAATTATAATTTGACTGTAGCCCATGTAAAGTAAATAATAAATATGGGATCGTTAAATTTTGATGATGATTATAGGAAATATGTTTACTATCCTTATGCATAGGGACCTTTAGCACAAACCTAGGATAACCTCACCCTACCCATATTCTATTTTAAATCATTACTTTTTATTTTAGAAGCCACTATGTCATTATTTTTAAAGACTAGTTCATGTGTCATGACCCTCTAACATATTTAAATGGTCATGACGCCCATTAAATGCTTACCTTCATGCCTAAAATTTCATGGTACCTTTCCAATTTCTTCCTTTTATGTATGGAATACCACAAAAAACAAGCCAGTCCCAACTGACCCAACATTCGATATGTTCCAACAGTACATCATGGAGATAATCCTAATATGCAAATGGAGTGAACCATTCTGGATTATTTCTATCCATGAATCAACATTCACACACCCAGTATTGTGATCCCTCCTCTCCAGGCTGATTCATTTGAAATACAAAATTTCCACATCAGTATAAACTATAAAATAGTTCATCTTAGTAAATAACAGAGTGAGAATCCTCATGAACACATATATATCTTCATTGAGGTCTAAAATACCTTTTTCAGCCTAGGTGTATCCTCTGATGTAATCTAATTATCGGTATTCCCATTTTCCATGCATGATTAATCAAAGGATTGGTTTAAAATTTGACCCCCTGAATCAACCGAGGGGGCTGTTGTCCAGCAGGGGGGCTGTCCAGGGGGCCCCAGCAGGGAGGGGGGGCTGCTGTCCAATATGGGGGGCTGTCCAGGGGGGCTACTATCCAGCAGGGGGGAGGGGTTTGTCCAGGGGGCTCCAGCAGGGGGGGGGGGGTCTATTCGGGGGCGATTCTGTCCAGGGGGGCTGTTCGGGGGGGGGGGGGGGCTTCTATCCAGGGGATCTAGTAGTGGGGGTGGGGGCTGCTGTCTAGTGGGGTCCAACAGGGGGGCTGCTGTCCAGCAGGGGGGGGCTGTCCAGGGGGGATTCTTTCCAGGGGGAGGGCTATCCAGGGTAGCTGCTGTCCAGGGGGGTCCAGCAGGGGGGTGGGGGGGCTTCTGTCCAGGGGGTCCAGTAGGGGCGGGCTTTTGTCCAGGGGGAGGCTTCTGTAAATTATCCTTTTAGATTTCTTTTATATTTTTATTATCATTTATTGGGTCAACTTTTGTATTTTCTTAATCTGTTATGTTAGAAGGTTCTTGTTCAATTGAATATTATTTTATAATGATTTGTTTCACATACATGGATCTCTCATACAACTCAATAAATGGGAACTTACCTCACAATTTCGGGTCACTTTCAAGCCTTGGTACACTGTAAGCAACTGAGACTTTAGTTAAGATAATTAGCATTTTTTAATGTATTTATGGCTTTATTTAGGTATTTACATATCAATCAATTCATTGGTCTAATTGATGCCCTTGCTGGCATTCCCCTTGATGATTTGTAAGTTGATGGTATGGTCAAACAACACTTACTTAAATTGACATCTTTCTAGTTTACATAGTTTTTGTTGCCATTAAATTAATCAGATTTCACTGCTTTAGTTTGTATGAATTCTGAGCATCCTTAGTGCAAAGTATTTAATCTTTTCTTTCTTTTACTGATTCTATCATGAATGTTTCAAACAACCAATTTATTGGAGCTTATTTGTGTATCGTTGTGACATTGTTAGCACTTGGTAGACCACCCTTGTTATCTGTATATAGATTGTTACTATTTTATTTATTTTACTTTATATTCACTAACATAAAATATTATGGGATATATTAAAGTAATTATTTTTAGTGAACAACATAATTTTATTCTCATTTCCCACACATGTATACAGATTGTTACTATTTTATTTATTTTACAGGTCTTGTGTTTTTTTACTTTATAATCACCTCCATTGGGGGGTGTTGGTGCAGAGTGGGGGGTCTAGGGGGAGGGGGTGTGCAGTGAAAAGGGGGTAGGGGGTGGGGTGCAAGGTGCAGAGGGGTGGGGCAGGAGAGGTGTATAAGGGTAGGGAGTTTAGAAATATGGTTCATGTAAGATACGGGATAAACAAATGGGCTTTGAAACTCTGGTACAAGGATATCACAAACTATATGATTTTCCTTGTTTGCTGAATGAGACATCAAGCGCTTCCAACGGAAGAGAATATTTAGAATTATGGGGTGGCTATGTCCTCTTGATGTCACTGTTGTACAAAAGCCACACTATGAGTCTTCTTGGAACTTATTTTTTCAGAGTGACTGGGTGAGGGGGATCTGGGAGTTTATGGGACAATTTCTAAATATCAACAGCAGCGAGAACTCCATGTAAGAGATTATTGAGTCCCTATTCCAAGGGGAGAGCCAGGGGTGGAGGTTATGATTCATTTATGTTTTTTCTTGGATGTGTGTGGGACTATTTGGGATGGTAGGAATAATATAAGAGAAGGAAAGAGGAATTCCTCAGTATATTTTCAGGTTCAAGTGAAAATGATTGTGGTAGATTTGGGAGTGATTATCAAGGGAGTAATTTTTTCTACTACCATGATAAGATTTCATCCATGGATTTGTATGAATAATGATTCTTTCCAAGGTAGTGAAGGAAAGTCAGCTTCAATGGAAGCCTCCTAATATGGAATTATAATTGAATTTGGATGGATCGTGTATTTTAGGGGAGATAAGGGGAGGTGGGTTGGTTCAGAACAATAGGGGATTTGCATTAAAATTGAATGTGAATGGATTGTGTATTGCGGGGGAGACGAGGGGAGGCAGGTTGGTTCAGAGCAATGGGGGTTGGTTATTATGTGTTTCAATTCCTTTTACTGAATGGGTACCTCCATTGGAGAAAAGGTGAGTGTGATGAATACATTCCTTATGTTGTGTAATGTTTTCAATGAGGAGATTGATGAAGTAGAATCTGACTCAATTGTGTTGGTTTGGTTATTTCCGAAGAAGGTGGTGGTTCCATGGGATTTGGGGGGTGCTGGTGCAGGGTGGGGGCAGTCTAGGGGGAGGAGGGGGTGCAGTGATGAGGGGACATGGGGTGGGGTGCAAGGTGCAGGGGGGTGGGGCAGAGGAGGTGTGCAGGAGCAGGGGTGGGGGGTGCTGGTGCAGTCCTCCCAACAGCCAGCACGGTGAACCTTGCTGGCTTTTTTTATGTAGTGGAAAGGCCTATAGCCATGGTTTGGACCATAGAAATAGGCCTATATCCACGATTTCAAACCATGGATATAAGTTTATTGGCATCTATGGGGCTGATCCTATAGCCACGGTTCGAACCGTGGCTATAAGGCTATAGCCACTGTTCGAAACCTTGGCTATAGGATCCGACATGTAGCCATGAGAATACCATCCATAGTTCATGAAACCATGGATATAACCTATAGCCACGGTTTAGAACCATGGCTATAGCCTAAATTTCAAGTAGTGTGTATAACCAGCTCCTCTAAAATTATCTTGAGTAGGAGGGAAATCGCTAAATGGAGTGAGTGCATTGATACAGTTTCCATTCCTTCCACTAGGCACCATTTCTAAACAATGGCATAAACTAGATTAGTTTATTAATTGAAATACATAATTCCAAACTTGTAAAACACTTAACAAAAATTGAATAGTTTATGGATATAATCCATAATCCTAAAACTGTTTTCTTTGAGGAATTATATACTCATATACCCTACATAATGGTTTTTAACAAAAATGAAAATTCTCCTAAGCATATCCCCCGGGAGTGTCGTAACCAAGTGTGCAGCAAGGCCCATTGTCATGCACCAGTTCTCATTCGATTCTATCTCAAAGCGGTGTTTTTGGGTTTTACCCCTAGGTACATCTGTACCAGAGCTGCCTCTACCTGCCTGTATCTAGACAGGGATGTATTTTCTTAGAAAACTCACAAAATCTATACATTACCAAAATTCTAGGAAGTTCTTCTATACTAATCTTGAAAGTCTATCTTAGGGCTATGTGCTCTAATCAGAGTTTATCTAAATCTAGTTTCCAAGGATTGTTCTAAAATTACTCTGATACCAAATATAACGCCCGACCCCAGTTACCTAGAGTTAGTGAATTATTACATAACATTGTCATGATCATAAGAGATCAAGTCTCAAAAGACCGATTACTTTAGTTGCCTTGGAAGTACTAGATACATTAATGAGGTTTACATTAGATCATAAATTGAAAAACTATAACAACTTTGTTTCCATAAATCACACTCATATCTCCTCAAACTATCCATGTAGGTCAGTCATAAAATATTTCTTCACATCTGGGGAAAAATATAACATAGAAAGGGGTGAGCTCAGATGCTCAATAAGGATAATAATGTAGTAGAAACTTTCATAAATGACCAAAAATGTTTAAGGCAATGTATAAAACTAAAAAAAAATCCTTTTAAACATAAAATTCATCATAATATGGAAAATATAATTCCAAATAATACCATTTACTTACTCACATGGATATTATACTAGTCGAATAAACTCATACAATATCAATAGAAACTTTCATAATGATGGAATGCATAATTCCAGACTCATAACCACATAGTCAAGGCCTTCTGCCAATAATAAAAATAATACTTTGTCAAGGCCTTGTTCCAAGATACTAGTTTGTCTAATGAGACCTACTGATGCATCGAGGAGCTATAGAGGGCTCCACCCATCACATACTAAGTCCAATTCATTCCTCATATGAAAAGGTATAAACATAATATAAACATTCATATTAAAACTAGCATACGAAATGTCAATAATTTATCAATAAACCATGAATGGTGTAAAAATAACACATCCACAATAAAACATATCACAAAACCTTCAGTACAATATAAAAGTTTAATATCATAACAAATCAAATTTAAATAAGATTAAAATCCACCAAAGGATGTTGACAAAGAAGAAATCAAAACCTTTTTTAGAGAAATAACTCTTTATATTTTGAAATAATTTAAAATTCATATAATTATAAAAGAAAAAATTTATTTTTGAAATATTATTATAAGCTTGTAAGGAATGTTTGATGATTTTATAATGGAAGAAAATAGCCGCACCCTCTTTATATGTTAAAAAAGGCATTCTTACATTAATTTTGTCAAAAAGGTTATAAAGGACCTTGTTTGAAAAATGATGGAAAGATTCTTTTATAAAGATCTTATAAAAAGTAAAAAAAGGGTATAAATGACTTTAACCCATAGTCTATAAAATAGTAATAATGTTTTGAAATACATTTTTTAAGAAATAAGGATGTGGATGATAAAGTGGTCCCAGTAGATACTTACGTAAAAACAACCTCGGATAATAAAGATATTGTGAAATTAACCCTTACCTTGTACATTTCCTTGGTCGAGGGTAGGTTAACCTCTTGTATAATTGTAAAATAATTTTTATTAAATTATACAAGAATCATATACATTAGTATGATATAATATATGATCTTTTAACATTGCTTTGTTAATAATATCTTAGTATTATCGTTGTTTCGAGTGTTAAAGGATTTGTTTTTCTTTATATTCTATGTTATGTGAGTCATATTTGTTATTGATGGGATGTATCTAATTCATATCCAGAATGATATAATGTCTTTAAATATTATTTTTAATCATCAAATAAAAATCAATCTTGAATGGATATGATGGGGAATGAATCTCATCGCGTTCGTGGAGACGATAATCTGTACGTACGCATTAGTGACAATATCATTCTTTTGATATTAAAATAATATATAATTGGATGATATATCATATATATAGAATCATTATCATGTTATATTTATTATTTACATAAATTACATATCATTATTATACCCATCCAAATAATAATGTATAGAATAATAATTACACCCCAACATGGAGACGGTAAGCCGTACTTACGCACATATAGTGACATGTCAATCAAAGGATGGGTAGAATAACAAATTTGTTTGTACCATATTTATAATAACATAACAGTATATAGAATATAATGAAGTTATTATTTTATAATGGAAACAACAAATAAAGATGAAGTGGAATAAGAAAGGAACTTGAAAGAGGTGATGAAATATTTACCTCTTCTTCAGGTTCTTATTTTTGATTTGATCAAAAGGGATCCTTAGGATGGATATATGACTAAATTAAGGCCTCTAGGATGAAGGGAGGATAGTTTAGAGGGTATTTGGGCAGGTTTTGGACAAGATAAATGGCTTTGAAGGTGTGAATTAGAGAGAAGGGGGGGTGGCCTTTATAAGAGGGCTGAGGGGCACCCTAGGAAAAGCTAGAAATATTATTTTATAATGAAATAATATTCGGTTTCTAATGGCTAAAAAATGTATTATTTAAAGGATAAGGCTGGTATGGGTCGACAAACACTCAAGAAATCGGTTTTAGATAGGTTTGGGGCACTATATTAACCTTATATTTTAGATTTAACTCTTAGTTAAATAGTTTGACATTTACCATGTCTCTTTGTATTTTTATTTTATATGGTTAATAAACTTACTATATACATCCAAGAGAACCAAAAGTGGTTCATTAATGATACAAATATAATTATTTATGTCCTTTGACCTAACCTTATATTTTTTGGAATATAATATCAATCAATAATATAATATTTGTTTCAAAAACACTTTTATGTCAATTTTGACACAATTTGGTATTTTGTTTTTCCTAAATTCATTTCAGCATTATCACTTAGAAAAAACTAATATAACCAACCTTAATAGGTCATAGTAACCTATAAAATTAGTGGAATTCATAAAAAGTCTCAAATTACATTTATTTGGATATTTATAATATCAATCATTTTAATATTTCATTAATTAGGTAATTACTACATCATCATTGTGTCGTAAACAAATTAAATAATTTAATGTCTAAAAAATGTAAATAAAATACCATTATGTACGAAATAATTTTATATTTCTAATTAATATTTACAGTTGATTTTAGATTGTGTGTAACCCTATGTTAAAAAT
This sequence comes from Viscum album, assembly GCA_963277665.1. Lineage (NCBI taxonomy): Eukaryota > Viridiplantae > Streptophyta > Magnoliopsida > Santalales > Viscaceae > Viscum > Viscum album. Next base: position 684,933,253 of record OY728159.1, on the reverse strand, counting down.
GGTTTAGTTATTAAACATTGAATTTATCACTTTTAACTATTCTTTGAATTAAATAATAATAAATGTTCTAATCTAGTCCAAGTGGACCAAAACGGTTCATAATTTATTCCTAAGGTTGTCTTTGGTCAAATTATACTTATCCAATCGAATTAGGACATGTTTTAGGGTAATAATAATATCATTTTTACCCTTAAATGCCCTATTTACTTTTAACCGTGGTAAGTAAAAGTAAAAAGTTACTATTCACCAAAAATTATTTTCATCTTATTGAACCACATTATTAATACTGATATCAACCATGTCTTTCGGATTTTTGAAACTACACTCATAGATGGGGTAAAATTATGTTTTATGTGAATTCGCAAATTCTCCTAGGAGGTGGGTAAAAGACTGTGAAAAGTTCAATAAAATTTTATATATCTAAAATTATTATAAAATGACTCCAATGAATTAAATTGAACTTATATAGGTATTATGTATCTATTTTGACCTAAAATAAATTTAAATAAAATAAATAATTATTTAAATAAAAATTTAGTTTTAAACTATAACTTAGTGTTTTTCACTATTCCTCAAAAATTGAAGGTTTTTAGAAAATACAAAAAATTCACCCTAAGATAATTTCGATATTCGGAATCCAAAAATGATGTCCATTTTGAAAGATAAAATTTATAAAATTTCAAAAAGTGTGTATTACTATTCATAACTGCTAGTTTGATTGGTTGTGGTGTGTTAGAACTCGAAGTTGCGTACAACAAACGCTATTGTATTATTCAAAGAGAAGCGTACCATGGAAGCTTGGGGTGTTAAAATAACCAAATTTGTGAGATATGATTCCTCTACAATACATACACAAGAAACCCATATTATGGGACATCCCCCAACATCAAACCACTTTCTATCCCTTCTGGATGACAATAAACTCTTGAGTGTCTATTTGGATGGCTTAAGTCAGCATTGTATCCATAGCATAAAATCCATGTATATTCATGATGATCCTACAACACAAGGGTAGCCCATGGATACACACGTTAGGAATGAACTGAGGATTCATGAATATATGAACATTGGTTAAATCTATAAGAGAGTCCCCTAATAGAAAATAACTCCACCCCAAAGGGTGTGATGAGCACGACCTCCCATCCCCCCGACCAATGGAGTCCTTAAGTGTCATTGGACAAATCATCATCCAATGTGTGCCTGGATTTGGAATGAAGGTCTATAAATCATGGATACCAGGGCCAGTGGGTGTTTTGAGCTCTATGAATAAACATGTTGGAGACCATCCAAGGAAATCATGTACTAGGATGAACGATTGTACAAATACTTTACCCCTCTGCAATCGCCCCCAGGGACAATTTTACTATGGAACATCCACCATAATACATAAGGGATAAACTACTTTGTCCCAATGGGGTCAATCCAATTCCCCCTAAAGGAACACACTTCACCTCATGTCTAAACATAAATTGTGAACCTGACTTGAAACACTCTACCATAACATATGAGTGTCGATTCTCGTCAGACCATTTTGTTTTCCCCTAAACATGTCTACGCTTCACCTCGGGTCAAAAAAATAACTAATTCATAATATTTTGTCACACTAAAAAAGAATATTTTTTTTCTATTTTATCGTATGAATTATAAATATTTATTATGATTTATACAAATTAAATATTAAAATCACAGTCCAATTCTGGTATTTATTTGGTATTAATTTATGGATGTTGAGTAATCGGGCTAGGATACAATAGACCATGGACTTTGTTTTCATTAGATTAGGGACTACCAAAGTTTTATACCATTATTGACCATGAGTATAATTTAGCTTCATATAATTCTAATACATTACATTAAATGGTTTTATGTACCTTATGAATGAGATGAGTTTGAATATATAGTACCATATTTATCTTTAATATTTGGATCAGCAACAAAAATCATGAGTAACATAAAGTGTAATATTTTAATATTTTTTAAACGTAATAATTTTATTGAAGGTATAAGATACAGAAACTAATGTTTTAAGAACATTAATATATAAGTGAAATATAGGGGATAATATGATGATATTATACAAAGACCCTTATAATATCTAGTTTTAGTTTTGTTATATAGAAAACACATATCAAGACTTTGATTGTTTAGTACTTGTAATTTTAATGGTTCCCTACCCATGGATTATCTTATATATGGTATGATGTATATATCATATCTTATAGGCCATGTAACCATATGTCATTATGATCATTGGGTTACACTTAGTTGGGAATTTATAAAGTTCCTTATACTAAAATAATATATATGAGGTTTTCCATATGTTTGATTTTTAAAAGGGCAATCCACTCAACTGTACTAGAATCATAGTTGATATGATTTTCATGCTGTACTACTTAAATATCTATGTAATGGGTTAAATTATAAATAAAATTCAATGTATAGTGTAATATGGATGATGTCCCACTAATCAATATGATTAAATTAAATGGTTATAAATTTATCATGATTTTTTATAAACATACATTTAAAATTATTATAAACTATAATACTCATATGATAAAAACCTATTCTGTAGAAAATATGACATCATCATAATTAAACATGTCTTCAAGATCAATTATTAAAAGTGAAAATAATAATGGAAGAAATTTTTTTGAATGGTATAGAAACATAAATAATAGTTCTTAATAAAGAAGAAACATTATATGTGTTAGAAAAAACCCTTCAACAGGACCATCAGGTTAGTCTATTCAAAAAACAAATATAGATGCATATGGGAAAAATAAGTAGGTTTCACTTGATATAATAAAAATATTTTTATAAAAAGAAAAATTACTTTAGGAACTCAAGTCATCACCCATATACTTAATATATTTGAGTATTTCAATGACTTGGAAATGTTGGGGTCTTCATTAAGGATATAATTGGATATGGAATTTATTTTAAAATCATTTTCCAATGGTTTCTGAAAATTTATTACAAGTTATTATATGAATGATTATAATATAACATTACATGTTCTCCTCAATGTGTTAAGGACATATGAGAAGATAAGGGGAGGTTTAGCTACAAGTGATGTGATGATAGTACAATGGGAAAATATTTTAATTCATATGAAAATTTGAGGGTCTAATAAATATAGTGGGTCATTGAATCCAAAAAGAGCTATCGAGAAATTGGGGTAGTGTTTCTTATGTAAAAACTATATATATTGGATATTGAATTTCCCAGAATACCTGAAGGGCTGTGAGAGAATTGATGGAAATTCCATATAAGGTAATATGTCTATATAAAAAAATTCGTCTATTTTTAAAGGTACATGACAAAAAATGTATATTTTATCATCACTGAAATCTTAAAATAGTTCAAAATTTTAAAAACCATATCATTTCATGATAGTGGTGTTTGAGAAAACTAGGATTAATATGAGTTGAAGTTGGGGGTGTGTAAAAATTTGTGTGTTTTTTTGGGAATTCATGAATGCGTATTTAATTAATGATAATTTTACATGAATTTAGAACGCTTTTTGAATATCTTGAGGTTGAAGTTTATAAAGAGGGGTGGTAATACTGTAGAGTGTGTAGGTGCTACTTGTTTCCAGGTAGAGGTATTCAGGAACCCAGTGGGAAATGTTAGTTCTTGTAAACAACTTCAGATACCACTGGGTACCTGGTGGAGTTATACCAAAAACATGATGAATTTCTTGTGGGATAAGAAACACTTAGATAAGCACCATTTACCCAGTGTCCACTTGATTATTTTTCTAAAAAAATTGATGAATTTTTTTTTATAAAATGCGGTGATCCACTATCTTTTAAAACTACTAGACTAGGTTTCTAGGCCCACATTTATTTTTCATGTTCTTAAGAATCCAATATTTATGTGATCGATGACATAAATGTAACATCCCGACCCAGCTCACATTTAGAATGGTGGTCATACCGGTAGGTCACATAACCTCAAGAGCATCTCCCCAAATGCCAGAGGCTGCCGACTAGCAGCGAGGGCCCTTTTTGTGTCCGTAGGGGAGACTATGCCTTCATAGGTAACAGATAATATCACAGCAGAAGTAAAAAACATCAAATAGTAAGTAGCAGAAGCATGTGAATAAATAAACTACATTAGAAGAAATATAAATAATCCAACTGAATAATAAAAACCAAGTGCCGAAACACACAAAATTGTGTCATGCCATGATATGAGCCTAAACTAAAAGTACAGAAAAAATAACTCAAACACACAATCAACTAAAAGAAAAGACACAAGCAGCAAATTCATTGAGATAAAGGCCCGGTCCTCTTCCCTAGTCTCCTTCCTAAGAAGTAATGAAAAGTAAAGAATCGGAAGCAGTACGCTTCCCATTGTCAATACCTATGAGCATGTAATCTAATCGGGGGTCGATGATGCTGAAGCTGGGTGTGAGAAAAAATCCCAGTAATCCGGCACCCATGGTTTCTAAACCTTTCCATTTTGTGCAAAAATAAAAACGCAGTGTTCCATTAAATAACCATTTCAAATAAACAAATTGCAGTGCAATGAAATAAACAAGTCGGCTCGCGTCCCAAACGGCACTCGTGCCTGGTCACCTACTTCAGCCTAAGCTGGTAGTCTGAAAGGGTACTTGTCAGCAGAAATGCACAAAAACATAGACACACACACAGATATATATATAACCCAGAAATCAAGGTAAAACCAGGAAAAAATATACCCCAAGCATGTGCTTTAACTTGGGGTTCAAGTCCAGTGTCAACCAGACACACTTCCATATATCAGGGAAAATATCTCAATTCTCAAGAGACTCAGTTAGTAATAACCTAAACCTTAAGTGCATCATTATTTAATGTTCAAGTGAAGAGTTGGAGTCTGAGCCCGTCTCGAAGGTATTGCTATGGAACATCTGTCATTTTATCTAATGCCACCGAACCCGTCCAAGGAAATATTTTTAAAGGCCAAGTATCGCCCGAGGCATGGATTTACCCTGAGTCCATCCCGATCTCACAAAAAGGGGTCGAGTGTCATCTGAGGATGGATTAGCCACATTGCCAACGGATCTGTCCCAATGGGCCCTTTTGGAACTGGTATCACTCAAAAGTATTAAAACTTTTGAGGAAGTCTAGGTTTGGAAAAGCCAACGACACCGCCCCCCGACACATAAAGGTAACCCATCTGGAATGGAGGATCTAATATTGTCCCTTAATACCGGACCCACCTCCTTTACCCTCCCTGAATTTAATTAATGTTTTCACAACATCATATATGACATAATCAGCATGTAAAGTTGCAGCTTGGAAACTAACCAGATACACCTGTGCATCACCAGACATAAATTTAAGAGTACACACCACAACTTGAATGAAAATATACATATCATATCAACCTCAGTGGATAATGAATATTTAAATAATAAACAGTTCATAAAAATAAGTGCCAATGATCCAACAATTGAAGTTCATGTTCAAGCCACTATTTATTTAATTTAATTACAATAAAAAGTTTTTTTGAAACACAAGAAATTAATCAAACTATAAACTTGGATAATTGAAGAATACACCAATCATGTTGGAATTCCAAAAGGTGTGTCCAACTTTGTTGCAATAATTCAAAAAACTATTCATTTAATTTAAAAACAGTAAAAAGGGGATGCACAATACCTGCAACTAATTAAATTAATAACCCGACTAATGGAAAAATACGCCGACTATGTCGGAACACACAAACGGGTGTCTAATATTGTTGAAACCATTTAAACAAATTAATTTAAGATTATTAAGGTTTCAAAAATTAAACATAACCATTAAAGTAATTAAAATGGGTAAAATTGCACAAAGTCAGTAGGCACCGACTAATGGCAAAATGGTGCGTTTTTTATAAATCATAATGAAATGGAAAGAAAGTGGGTAAGAACCATACCTTGTAGTCATATATGACCCTAAGATCCTTAGTAGACTTTGTTTTCACCTAAAATAGATGAAAACGAAGGATTTTAGAAAAACCCCAAAATAGGGTAAGAAACTTCCGCGAAAAACAGCACATAGAATATTCAACAGGAACGAACGATTAAACATGATAAAAGTTATCCATTAACTAAGTTTTACTACGCACCTGATGGTTAAAGAATCAGACATCAGACAGAGGAGCAGCGGCCTTTCAAATGGGTTGTTGGTTGGTGTGATGGGATTGAGGGGTGCGACGTGATGAGTGGGAGAGGGAGAGAGGAGAGGAAAAATGAAAAGTGAGAAAAGATAGAAAAATAAAAGAAAAGAAAAATAATAGAAAAATTAAAGATAACAAAATAAATGAAATAAAAGAATAAGTTAAAATAAAACAAAATAATGGGAAGAAAACTAATAAAAATAATTGAAAACGGGAATCCCCCATTTTAATTATTTTCATTTTTCCAATAACCCCCTCTTTATTTTATTTTAGAATTTAATTTTTTATCCTTTGTTTCTTTGTTTTAAATCTTATTTAAATATATTATTACTCTTTTCCAATCCTTAATTAATTATTCAAAACACGAACACCATGCCAAAGAGCGATGTGACATTTTTCATGAAATGTCTGCAATTATTTATATTAATTTAATAGCTGTTAGGGACCCGTAGTGAGGTGCGCAGGCGCACAACTCATGTCGCATAATTAATTAGGCTATAATAAAGTAAAAATAGTCAGTACCTAATTAATTCCATTATGTTACAACCTCCCCTTCTTAAGACAAATCATCCCCGAGTTTCCCTCCCGAGGGTAGTGGAATGTCAATAGAGAAGTGTTCCGACCACTACGCACGTACATCCGTCTCTCACTCCCAGGTATCGTCATGAATGCGTCTGTTTTTCCACAACACCCAGACCAGTGGTAATGACTTTCCTTAGAGGAATTTCATGTTACGGTAAATGATATGGATCAGAGGATCTGCAAAGGATGCATCAACATCATGCTTGATGCCGTTAGGGTCAAAAAATGAGATGGGTATGGATGATATTGTCGAAGCTGAGATACATGGAAAACATCATTCATGGCACGATATCTCTGAGGTAGCATTAACCGATAGGCTACCGGCCTAACCCTATCCACTGTCTCAAATGACCCAACATATCTCAGTGATTACTTCCCATATCTCTTGATCCGCCTGTGACCCAACCTCGGAGAAACACACAGAAAGAATGGATGTCCCACCTCAAACTCCAGAGGTCTGCAGCGACGATCAGTATAATAATTTTTCCTTGATTGAGCTGTAGTCATTCACTTTTGAATCAACTAAACTTACTCAGATGTCTCTTGAATGAGATGAGGACCCAACATAGCTTCCTCGCCTACTTCGAGCTAGCATAAAGGAAAACGACACGATATACCATAGAGATCCTCATACAGAGCCATTTTTATTGTCTCACGGAAGTTGTTATTATAGGTAAACTTAACAAGAGGTAAATTCTCCTCCTAGGAACCTCCAAAATCAAGGATATAATCCCGTAAAATATCTTGTAACACTCATATAGCTCTCTCGGATTTCCCATTGGTCTGGGGGTGATATGTAGTACTCAAAAGTACCTATGATCCCAGTGCCTTTTGCAACCATTACTAGAACTGTGAAGTAAAACGGGAATCCCTGTCCAAGAAAATAGAATGAGTTACACCATGAAGTCACACAATTTCCTAGATATACAACCTTCCCAACTCATCAATCGTAAAGGTTTCTTGGATAGGCAAGAAGTGAGCAACTTTGGTCAACCTATCGACAACCACCCATACAACATCGTTGCTTCAAGGTGATCTTGGAAAGACTATAACGAAATCCATGGTGAAGTAATTACATTTCCATTTAGGAATGGATAGAGGCTATAGGAATCCAGGAGGTTGTTGGTGCTTTGTCTTCACCTGTTGGAAGGTGGAGCACCGAGTGATGAAACCTGCTATCTTCTTTTTCAAACCAGGCCACCAATACAGTCAACACATGTCTCTATAAATCTTGGTCAGTCCAGGATGAACTGACCAAACAGAGGTGTGATCTTCCTTCAACATCTCTTCTTGTATACCTGAAGGTACCCATACATGGGCACGATAAAGGAGAGTTTCACTGCCATCAATAACCCAACTAAGAGGTGGGTTCTATCCTGTAACAATTTCCCTCAAAATGAGACCCATATGGTCAATATACTGTTGCCTGTGGACTTTCTCTGGAAGAGAGGATATCACTGTAAGAGCTGCTAGAACCGGTTGTCCACTCTTCTCTTGAACCTCCAGATGCATCTCTGAAAACAAGGCCATCATCTACCACTCACTACTAGATAACTTTACAGCCTGTGTCTGTGTCTTGCAGATTAAAGCATCCACTACAACATTTCCCTTCCTAGGGTTATAAGCAATCTCAAAATCGAACGACTACAAGTATTCGACCCATCTACATTTCTTTAAGTTCAATCCTCGTTGAGTAGAGATATATTTCAAGATTTTATGATCCGTGTAAAAAACGAATTTCTCATCCAACAAATAGTTTCTACAAAAGCATAGAGCCTGAACCACTGCTACCAACTCAAGGTCATGTGTAGGATAGTTCCTCTTGAGAGGTCTTAGCTGGCGGGATCCATAAGCCACGACTTGATCACCCTGCATTAAAACTGCACCCAATCCAATTCTGGAAGCATCACAACAAACTGTATAGCTCTTACCAAGTTTAGGAAGAATGAGGATCAAGGCTGAGGTCAGTCTTCCTATCAACTCTTGAAAAGACTTTTCAAAATCTTCTAACCAGATGAACTATACCCTATTCTTAGTCAAGTTGGTGATAGGTGATTCTAAGCGGGATAAATCATAGATGAATCTCTTATAATATCAATAAAGCCCCAAGAAACCGCGTATGTTGAGGATACTCTTGGGATGCATTTATGAAACCACAGTGCTGACCATTTATGGGTTAAACGATACCCCTACTTCAGATATAAGATGACCTAAGGAGTTCACTTTATCAATTCAGAAGTGGAATTTACAGAGCTTAGCATATATCTAGTGCTCTCCCAGTGTACTCAACACGATATCAAGATGGGTCGCATGGTCGTGTCTGGAACGTGAATAAACTAAGACGCAGTCCACAAAGACTACCACAAAGTAATCAAGATACGAATGAAAAATCCGGTTCATCAGGGCCATTAAGAATGTCAGCCAATTTATGAGGTCGAAAGGCATAACAAGATACTCGTACAAGCTATACCTGCTTTAGAATGTTGTATGTGGTATGTCAGATGGTCACACATGCACCTAGTGATATCCCAACCTCAGATCAATCTTGGGGAAAATAGTTGCTCCCTAAAGCTAGTCAAAGAGATCTTCTATACAGGGAAATGAATATCTATTCTTTACTGTGAGTTGGTTGAGTCGACGATAATCCATGCATAACCTTTCAGTAGCCTCTGCCTTCTTGGAAAAAAGAACAGGTGAACCCCACAATGATGTGTTAGGTCTGACGAAACCCTTAGCCTCATGTTCTTAAAGATGCTTTTTGTGTTCCTTTAGCTCTGTTGGCGCCATCCTTTAAGGAGGAATAGACACTGGTTCTACACCTGGCATGAGCTCAATAGTGAACTCCATGTCTCTCATAGGAGGTAAGCCAGAGAAATCATCCCGAAAGACTTCTCTAAAAAGATCCACCACTGGAGGGAATTTAACTAGTTGCATTCCCAGATCACTCATGAAGAGAATTTCCAACTGAGTAGTCACTCTACCCAACCCTACATATTTTGGCTTACCTCGGTCTTCCTGAAGGTCAAATTCTCCTTTGTGAAGATATGTGTTGCCCTCAGGGGATGTGAAGGACACTTGAAGATGATAAAAATCCCCTGAGGAATACACTACCACAAAACAGGGCAAGGGAAGCACTGCCCTTTATCAGCGCTAAACAGAAAGTGCTGATAAAGGGGTATGCCTTTATCAGCGCTTTTTTTAGCACTGATAAAGTTAGTTCGTTATCAGCACTAAAAAAGCACTGATAAATGAATGTTTTATCAGCACTTTTATTTTAGCGCTGATAAAACATACCTTTATCAGTGATTTTAATAAGCGCTGATAAAGGTTCTATCGGTTTTTATTTAATAACCCTAATAGGCCATCCTCTCTTGCACGCGGTCAAGCTATCACGAAAGCTGAACCAGGCCCCTCGATGTCGTTACACGATCGTCGTCCGCCTCCTCCTCCTCCTCGTCCTCCTCATCCTCCTCCTCCCTCCTCCTTGTCCTCCTCCATCTCCTATGCCGCCGCCGCCTCCGCCACCGCTCCCGCTACCGCGACCGCCACTGCCTCTGCCGCCTCCACCCTCGCTGCCGTGACCGCCACTGCCACCTCCACCTCTGCCGCCACCGCCACCTTTCCGCCACCGCTGCCTCCGCCTCCGGCACTACCTCCGCCACCGTAGCTACCATTATTGATATTCATTTTTAGGTAAAATTTTCTTCTACCACTTGAATTGAATGTGGGAAATCCTGATTTAAGGTGTTATTGCAAGAGCCAATTGATTATTGATATTATTGAGTTCTTTATTTAATCCTTGCACCTCAATAAACAGTTATTGAATCTTGTTTCATGGGTTAGATGTTCTTGAACTCTTTTATGGACACCCCTTGAGTGATCCATGTTAAATTATCCCTTTAATGTAAAATTATTAACTACCCTGAACACCTATTTAGCTTATGTCAAAGATTTTAAATGAGGTTTCCATTGATACAAGGGTATATAAATGGAATTTAAGACACATTATAGGTGTTTGGCCTAGATTCATAATGGAATTTACCATGTAGGAAATTTCCATGTTGATTATGGCCCATTTTGAAGACCCTTTGAGCCTTATTAGTGAATTTCCCATTCTTGGTAAAATTGAATGTGTAATAACAATGAGGAGTGAATTTTACATGATGGATTTATTTTAATTTAATGAATTAATTAAATGAATTGAAATTATCTATAATGGTTTGAAATGGAACACCATCTACTGCATGTTATATAGAATGATAATTCTGTATTTCATTTCGGTGAATGAAATTGTACATGGATAATGGGACATATGAGATATTTTTCTTCATGTTTTGTAATATAAATATGAATGTGAATAATGCCTTAATTATAAAAATGTTCCTAATTAAATTGATGGATGGGAGGTAATTCCCCATTCCAGTTAAAATTAAAATACACCTTTATAGAGGATAACATAAGATGGTAAGGTAATTGTTGAGAATATAGGAAAATCACACTCCCTTACATCGGGTGTTGAGTATAACATATCGCACCACAAATACTAATAGGAAGTTGGGATTTTTTCACCACACCAATTTCTTAGAGTTATTACATGATGGATTACTCTCTATCCTGAGTTCCATCTAGTTCACATTGTTCTATGCTTGATCACTATTATGGTTGGATTTCTTTTGTTGAGGTACGTGATCCTTCTGATTCCAATTTGGATTTGTTTTCACCTATGGTTTGAATAAAAATTAGTTTTCAGATAGTGATTTCTATCAATAAATTTAAATTTATTTGCATGCATTGTCTTTTGGGGTTTGTGGGATGAGGTAAATGGTGTACTCAGTTTTAGATTATTTTATTCTCATGGGTTTCCCCTATTTAATGTTTTCTTTTCAGTTAGAAATCTCCTCTGTTGTGCGCCTCTCCTATGCCACGTACGCACCTCTGCCGTGTGCTTAAAGACACTTTCATGGTGAGTTTTCTCCTATTACTCATTGGTTTCCTCTTGTTCTCATGTTATTACTGTTTGGTATTGATGGGTATAATGTGACATGTACGGGCTAAACGCCCCTCTAAAATTCGTGGCCGTTGGTGGTCCTTGTTTGTGCACTAAATGAATTGAATGTTGGTTGGTTCTTGTTGAACATTGGAATATATAAATTGGTAATATATGTATACTTGAATTATGAATGAACACCCCATGATGATAAAACTTATGTGATAACCCCTGAATTAACAAAAAAAATTGAATAAGGGATGCTTTGTAAAATATAAAATTTTGATTGTTTGGTTTGTATGGTGTTGCAGTTGAGGTGTCATGCTTATAAATGATTCGTGAACCTAATGTGGTTTTCTAGGGGCATGCAGCAATAGAGCCTTTATAGGAGAACATGAATGGAACCAGAGATTGGGAAGGACTCAAACACTCCTCTGATAATAGGTAGCTAGAGTCCCATTGGAAGTTTTGGTCAAGGGAGGGGATGTTGTACCACCATGCAGGAATTACAATATAAGGAAGAGTATATATCATATAGGGAGTCTGGCTCCAGTCTAGGGTTTATGGGCTGGTCATATGCATGTTATGTAGTCTACTATAGCTATTGTGGATTCTTGATCATCTACTGTCAATGGTACAATTCCTATATCATCTACCCTTTATTTTATTTTTTATAAAATAGAATCACATTCCTTTTTTTCACTCTTTTTTTAAATGTTTTATGCTTGGAGGTGTAAAGCTTGGATAGTGTTATCACCATCGACACACTATTTGTATTATAGTCCAAGAATATAACATGTTTCAAGGAATGATCTCTAGATATTGGTGGTTATCATTTATTTTGTGAACCACCCATGCTTTATATGATAATATTATATTTTATTTTTGTTATGGATTAGTTTGTTTTATAAAAATACAAAATCATTTGTTCCCATATGAGAGATACATTTTTATCTCCAAAATAGACAGAGTTATTTTCACATGGATGAGAGGAATCTTCTATCTGGTCATGTAGAACCAATTCAATCTATATTGTATTTTCTCATGGCTCAAATAGTCAGTCATATTGTAGATGTTGCTAGAATGTTGTAGGATTATTTTTCCCCAATGGTAGTACATTTTTAGGATGTTTTCACTGATGAGGTAAAAAATTTACTTCTTAATAAAGAGATAAACTTTATAATCTAGTTAGTTTTGGGAGAAACATGCATTGATAGTCACATTGATCATCTATGACGTTCTATGATCTTCTCCAAGACAGATTTGACATTAGGATACCATTAGATGAGTTGGACATTGATGGACCTACCATGGACTGCTTTTAGGAGTAGTTATGGCCTGTATAAATTTTTAGCGATGATTTTTGGTTTAACTAATGCATTGGTTGTATTAAGGGACTTGATGAATATGATATTTCATCGTTTTCTAGATCAGTTTTTAGTAGTTTTTTTCAATTAAATATTAGTGTACTCCCAATCCATAGTTGATTTTGACCAACATCTTATCATCACCTTGAGTACATTGAGATAACATCATATTTATTATTGTTTTCTCATGTTACTCATTGTTTTCCTCTTGTTCGCATGTTATTACTGTTTGATATTTATGATTATAATGTGAAATGTACGGTCTAAACATCCCACTAAAAATCGTGGTCATTGGTGGTCCTTGTTTGCGCACTAAATTAATTGAATGTTGGTTGGTTCTTGTTGAACATTGGAATATATAAATTGGTAATTTACATATACTTGACTTATGAATGAACACCCCAGGATGACATGTATTTTACTTCACTCACACCATGTATAGATACCATAGAGACTTGATGTGTATAGACTATACACCCCTAGTGGTCATGTAAGGACTAGACACCGTGTATTCCACAAAAATGTGATGCATAGCTGGTGAGGTGACTCAATATGTATCTAAAGAACATGACTTTAGCTCAAGTTGTTCTAAATGTCATGTATTTTCAAAGGCATCATTCAGTCTTTGTAAGACTAACTTGGAAAAAATTTGATATATGACAGATTAAATCAAGTATCTTATACATAAACGATGTTCACCCTGCTAGACACACCATATATATATATATTTCACATGTGTTTAAATGCATTTGTACCATGATTTGTTTTTATAAAACCCAAACAATGCTACCTGATTAATTAAAACCTAATATTAGGAAAGTTCTTGAGATCGAACCCATAAAGACGATGAATATGAATAAAGAATCGATGAATGCCAATCGGTTGATAAAATATTATGAAGATGGTGTGAAAGAGTTTATCAAGTTTGCAGAAGATCATGCATGTGACCCTTCTAAAATCCTTTGTCTGTGTTTACACTGTTGTTATTCAAGACAAATTAGTCCAGAGGAGTTAGAAGAACACCTGATCTGACATGGAATAGATCGAAGTTATACATGTTGGAATAAACATGGGGGAAAAATATAGGTAGTGACTCAGAGAACATGACATTTTATATATCATCTGATATGATTAGAAGCATGAATAATTAAGACGATTGTATGGAGTGTGTGATTACAAATGTGAACGATGATGAAGAACGTATTAAGGAAATGACAAGGACAGTTGAAGATGAACTTCGTGATTGCCCAAAATTGTTTGAGAAGTTAAAGTGTTGTGAAAAAACTCCATTTTATGCTGGTTGCACTAAATATACAGTATTGTCAGCCGTATTGAAGCTGTATAATTTGAAAGCAGGCAACGGGTGGAGTGACGCCAGTTTTACGGAACTACTTGCTCTCCTGAATGACATGCTCCCAGAAGATAATGAACTCCCAAGCCGAACATATGATGCCAAACGAATTCTACGATCGATGAGTATGATCTCTGAAAGAATACATGCTTGCCCGAATGACTGTATATTGTTTCGAAAGGACCACAAATCACTTAAAGAATGCCCAAAGTGTGTTGCTTCCTAATACAAGAAAGATGATTCTAGTCCTACGAAATTTGTATGGTACTTTCCAATCATTCCTAGGTTTAGACAGCTATATAGAAGTGAGGAGACTGTAGGACAATTAACATGGAATGATGATACAAGAATTAAAGATGGGAAACTGCTTCACCCGGCAGACTCTCTTCAGTGGAAGAGAATTGATCACGAGTATCCTGAATTTGGGAACGAGCTGAGAAACCTTCGTCTGGTGTTATCTACATATGGGTTGAATCTTTTTGGTTTTCATAGCAGCAGTCATAGTACATGGCCGGTTATATTGGTAAATTATAATTTACCACCGTGGTTATGCATGAAACAAAAATACATCGTGTTATCTATGCTTATATTAGGACCAAAACAACCGGGTAATGATATTGATGTTTATTTGGCCCCATTGATCGAGGAATTGAAAATATTGTGGGATTCAGGTGTTACGATGTATGATTCTTACAAAAATGAACAGTTCACTTTGAAAGCCATGTTTTACGGGATGATAAATGACATTCTTTCTTATGGAAATTTGTTATGATATAGCATTAAAGAAACTCAAGGGTGTCCCATTTGTGAACAAGGTACACCGTCAATTAGGTTGAAACATTCATCGAAAACCGTGTTTCTAGGACATCGGATATTTCTACCCCGACGACATAAGTACCGATCTTAGAAGACATCATTAGATGGAAGTTAAAAGGAATGTAAAACACCATCTCCACTAATAGGTGATCAATTGTTTGAGAAAGTAAAATATTTGGACACTACTTTTGGTAAACCGTTTTCAAAAAACCTTACAAAACTGGTTGGAAAATGAGATCAGATTTTTTTGACTTACCATACTGGAATTGTCTGTATGTTAGACACTTTCTTGATGTTATGAATGTTGAAAATAATGTATGTGATAGTGTCATAGGCATGTTTCTAAATGCACCCGGCAAAACAAAGGATGAAATTAAGGCTAGATTGGACATGGTTGAGATGGGAATATGAGAAGAGTTGGCAACAGTGAAGGGTGAAAAACGAACATTTCTTCCTCCTACTGCTTACACTCTTTCTAGGCAGGAGAGATATCAGTTTTCAAACTTCTTGAATGATGTAAAAGTTCCAGAGGGGTATTCATCAAATATCAAGAACATCATGTCAATGGGAGATTTAAAATTAAAGGGTTTGAAATCACATGACTGCCATGTTTTGATGAAAGATATAATTTTTATAGAATTACGTTGCATTTTTCCCAAGAATGTCTGCTATACATTAACGAAGCTCTGTTTATTCTTCAAAGCTATATGCTGCAAAGTTATATACCCGATGAAATTGCCAAATATGGAATGAGAAATTTCCATCAAATTATGTGAATTGGAAATGTTCTTCCGCCAAAATTTTTTGATATGATAGTTCATTTGATGGTTTATTTGGTGAGATAGATTCGACTATGTGGTTCTGTACATTATAGATGGGTGTACCCCATTGAATGGTATATGAAGATTTTGAATGGGTATGTCAAAAACCGAAGTCGGCTAGAGGGTTGTATTACGGAGCAATATATTGTTGAGGAAGCTGTTGAATTTTGTACCGAATACCTGTTTGGTGTGGAAATCATTGGCCTACCGAAATCTCATCACACTGAGCGGCATGAGGGTGAAGGAATTTCTGGAAGAGACGTTGTCACAATCAATATTACAGATCGAGATTAGGCCCACCTTTACATTTTTCATAATAGTTTCGACGTTGACCCATATGTTCGAACCCACAAAGAAATTCTTAGGCGTTTGAATCCTTCTAGGGATGAAAAATGGATATCAGATACACATAATCAACAATTTATAGGATTCTTTCGAGACCATATTTTTAAGCAGTTAGATGAAAATCCAGACTCAATTTCAGAATGACTTCGATGGCTGGCCGGAGGAGCAAGTGTGTACGTATTATCTTACAATGCTTATGAAGTTAACGGTTATACATTATATACAAATGAACATGATGAAGACAGTACCATGCAGAATAGTGGGGTTACAGTTGTGGTTGAGGCAATGCATGTTTCCAGTGGTAAGGAAAAAAAATCCAATTTATGCGAATATGTCATACTTTGGCATCATCAAATGAATATGGGAGTTGGATTATACGAAATTCAAAGTTCCGATTTTTCAATGCAAGTGGGTTGATAATAGGAGTGTTGTTAAAATAGATGAATTAGGATTCGTGAAAGTTGATTTTAATAAGGAAGGGGAGAAAGACGAACCATTTATAATGGAATCACAGGCAGTACAAGTATTTTATGTTCCAGACCCCGTAAACCAAAATTGGTGAATTGTTCTGTTATAGACCAAAACAACTGAAGGGCCAGATGAAAGTTCAACGGAGGTTGACCATTTTATAGGGACTTCACAATCATTTCGCAGTGGTCCCAATGTAGATGGTGTTTTGTATGTCAGATGAGACCACAATGAAAGAATTTACATAGTCGATAGAGGAGTCAAATCTCTTCATCCTTTAAAGAAGAAAAAGAGTACAACAATCAGGTTATTTGTTTATTGTAACATAAATTGTGTTACGTTATGTTATTATCTGTTCTTTGCTCTTTTTATGTAATCTTAATTAAATATTAAACCACTTCTGCAGATAATGACTTCTTCACCTGCTGATGCGCCCAATCCCGAGGAACAAAAGGTCTCTCAACTAGCTGCTGGTGGTCCCACTGCAGAGCAACAATAGGTTTCTCAACCAGAAGCTGGTGGTCCCAGTGCAGAGCAAAAATAGCTTTCTCAACCTGTTGTTGCTGGTCCCAGTGCTGAGGTACAACAGGTTTCTCAACCTATTGTTGCTGGTCCCATTGTCGATGCTAGCGCTCCGGGGGAAGATATTGATGCTACTTCTGAGGAAATGGAAGGAAATGAAACCCAAAATGAGAAAAAAACAAGAGTGTCGTAGTTTTATAGTGTTAGAAAAAATCCTTAAGGCAAAAGAAAAAGACATCAAATTTGAGGTGGGATGGAATAAGCGAGGCCAACATGTTAACCCCAACATATCAATCTTTTGTAGCTACATTGGAATCTTCACTCGGTAACGCGTGCCGATTGATGTACATTCGTGGCACCATGTTGTCACCGGACTAAAGACACTAATGTGGGAAGAGATTACAGTAACATTATGATATCATTTTTTTAATTTATTAAAATAAAATAAAATACCAAAACATTGACTTAATCTTTATCATCCATTGTAGAGTGCATTTATAGTAGATGTCTCGCACAAGGAATATGTATTAAGAGTTTTAGGAAGGATTCATAGAGGTTTCCACACAATTTTAACGAAATATCATCTTAAATATGCAGAAGGGAGAATCAAGACGCACCCACCTCCTCTTTACACACACTTGATATCCCAAGGAGCGTGGGATGCATTTAGCAACCATCACAGGGAGCATACTTTTCAGGTACATTGTGTGGGGTAATATGTTGTTTGACGTTTTCTTGTATTCATCACTTTGATTGACAGTTTTTTATTTATGAAACAGCTACTGAGTGCTGAAAATAAAATACGCACAACAGAACCAGCGTACCCTTACCGTAAAGTAAGGATGGGATACACTGAACATGAGAAAAAATTGGTACATCTTTTAAATCTACCTTACTACAAATATGTGACATAAAACAACACCATAACCACGTTTCTCTATTTATATGCAGATTGATGAATCGAAATTGAAATCCATATCCATCCCACGCCATGTGCTATGGAAGGAGGCTCATGTAAATAAAGAGGGGATATTGATAGATGAAAACACACAAAAAGTGTGGGAAACATGTGTAAGTATGACATAATATAAATTTGAGTTGCTTTAAATCACTATTAAATTACAATAACTACTCGTTTTTCTATATTTTCTATCTGAAATAGTCACAAGAATCAACAACAACCACACCAGATACAAACATACTTTCAACAGCCTTGAACCAGCCAGAAAACTAAGGCCGCGTCAAAGGTGCGGGTTTTGGGGTGACACCCATAAAATATTTTCAAAAACAAAAACAAGTGCGGGATCAAAATGAAAAAATGGAAAAGCTGCAAGAAAAATTATCTATTTTTCAATAAGAATTACAATACTATAGAGAGATGATAGAAAAATTGATGGGGGAGAGGAAAAGAGAAGAAAAAACTCAACAACAACTCGTGCGTGACGATCTCGCCCCACCCCACACCAGAATTGAGGCTAGCCATTCCCCTAAAAAACCTGACTTAGATGAGGTAATCAATGTTTTAATAATTGTTTCTATGAAATGTGATTTACATAGACACAGATAACTTTCCTGTACTAATATTCCATAGGGTGAAAATGACTGGGATTTATATTTATCAACTCCCACCTATCACCTTGTATCGAGGGCTACAGTGTTCAATATGCAAAAAGACATGCTACACAACAGAAAACTTCCAAAAGATCATCTTAGAGTGTCAATTAACATAGCTAATGAGCCAAGTGCTGAGCTACCTGTTCCAAATGACGATGACGACATTCATACGGCTGAACAAGCTATGGGAACATTCATCGCATGGCCGACAGTTCTTGTAAAAAAACATGTTGACAAAAAGGTATTCATTTGCAATTTATTTTTCAAGCTGGACCATTAACATTTAATGAAAAAAGGTGTGAATCGATGACTGTTATTACAGAATGAAAAAGACTATGGGGTGAAATGAAATATCAGCTCAAAATTATCTCAAGGATCAGCCAACCGATTGAAACGGTCTACTGAGAGCACCTTCACCCTGCCCGTTCTATATCCACAGTAAATATCATTACAGGCTCATCTGGATACAAAGTTGAAAGACGATAGTACTCAGATAGTTGATTTCAAAAAATATATATATGGAGAGGAAATATTAGATTTCATTAGTGCTGAAAATGTAAATGAAATCCTAAAGTATGAATGTCTAGGCGCCTTAGTTGTAAATGTATACATGAGGTAAGTTTTCATGATTTGATTTTACAGAACCTAATATACTCTGATAATTTTGACTAAATACATTTTATATTTGTCACAGATGTATATATGAAAAAAAATTGAAGGGATTTCCCCATGAAAAAAATTTGGACTTGTTAGTCCTCACACCACATCTTCAAAAGACAAAATAGATTCTGATAAAGAGGCTGCAATAATGTCATCCCTGCTCAAATCATTTGAAAACAAAATTAAAAATGAATGACTCTTTTTAATACCAACGATGCAGGGGTAAAACTCTAAAATTTAATCATATCAACTATATTTTCATTTATTTCTTTACTTATTCCTTTTTGTATTTTTAGGGAGCATTGGATGCTGATTGTAGTCAATTTGGATACTCCAAAGATTTACTTTCTAGATTCAACGCATGGATATCCAACAAACTGACCACGCATAATGGCGTTTGTTAATTTGTAATACACTATATCCAAAATTTTAAAACTGAACATCTAGTTATATAATTTATGTTATCTTTTAATGAGGATTCTGTTATGATAAGACGGTGAGTCAATATTTTCTAATGCATAGAATGAATCCAAGGCATAAGTATGGGAACGCCTACAAGATCTACAACTAGAAAAGTATCCGGGTATATATAATAACATTGCACTATCCAAACACATATCAAAACAAATTACTTATTGTTGTTGATTTTTCTATAGTGCCTAAAACAAACAAACATAAAGGACTTTGGTTATTATGTTTGTAAATTTATGAAAGAGAATGTATTTCATCAACAAACTAGCATCCATGATGAGGTATTTTAAACAATAATTACGAGTTCATTTAAAATAGTAATTAATCATTTGTGTATTTATATTTTTTCAGTACTACCATGACTGTTGCAAAAACTCATATTCAGAAGATGATATACATGTGTTTAGAAACAAATGGGAAACATACCTGATGGAATATTATACAAAAATAGGATGGAGGTGAATTCCTACAACTTATGTTATCTATATATGATCATTGATTATCCTCCAACCTTCATTGGTGAATTGAGAATGCTCTGATGTATTGAAATCTTAATTTATTTCTTAATGTTTTCTATCCCCGGATTCATATTTTTGATCTTCGAACAAATAAATATTTAAGTAAGGCATGATGGTGTGCAGTGCGTATGGGGTGAACAACGAAACCACCGAGGATCAACTAAATCCATTTTCTATATCTCATTTGTTTGAACTTGTATTTGAGAACATGTGTTGTTGTTTGACTTGCACAATTATTTCTAGGTATATTAATGAGATAATTGGTATCATTGTGGGATTTTTTTGAAACCAAAATATGTGTCCCAGGATAATTCAAGTAAGGGAAAGGCTGGTTGAGATGAAATCCAAGATCAAACGACCAGTACATCATCAAAAGAATCAACCCTGTGATGCACCATCATGTAGAATATGTTCCTCGTGATGTTTTGAGGTGTTTATGGAAGGTATGGGGAGTCTGATGATCCGCATGGCCACCATATATAATATTTATAGACAGATCCACATGTTTTTTGTGCCTCGTGCCTCTTTACAAGGATCACGCCATTCACATGGTCCATCTTAGCACGTATGTCCCATTCATCTCATTTCTACTCTTGGAAGAACCTGAGAATCTGACAATGCATAATCCCCACAAAACCCATACTCATCCAACCAAGAGTATTTCTAGTGTGAAGGGAAGCTAACCATGGGTAATACCCAGAAAATAACTCTTTTAAATATATGGGGTTTTATCCTTATATTCTAAATAGGGTATGTAGGAAGCCTCCATGAGGTTAAATCCCAACCAATGGTAAACCATGGTGACCCCCTCACTGGAGTACACCTTCGCTTATTTTCCCTCTTGTATTTCTCTTAGTGGCGTCTAAATAAGTCTTCAAAATGAGAAACCTTAACTTTATAGGATGCACCACACTTGGGTCAGACTTCATTGGGCGTTTTGATTCATCTATCAGGTAAAAATTCCAGGTGCACCCTCCTAGAGATGTACCTACCAGATCCACCTTTATAAGTGTTTTGATCCACCCAGGTCTTACATCTCTATAAGACATTGAATCATGACCCTCTATCCTTGTGGGATGTTAAACTCATGGAATACCACAAGTTAAACATGGGTTTCCATTAATATATTCAATATTAATGTTTAATCAGTCCTTATTAAGGTGTTGTGGAGGTGTGGTTTTATGTTTTCCGGCAGATTTCGGAAGATTCCAAGCTTTATGTAGGTGATTCCATGCTTTTACATTATATGATGATTTTATTATGCTGTATTTTCTTGATAAGTGTACTATATGAATTGTTTGTGTGGTTAAAAATGTGTTATCATAGGAATTTGGGGTGTGTATAGACTTTAAAGTTATTTTTAAAATTAATGTTGTTGTATTTCTTGTGGATTTTCATTCTTAAGTACTTTAAATGTGTTTAAAGAAATGATAAAGTTGTGTGATGAGTGTTTTCAAATGGATTTAATGTGTTTGTGAATTTTAAAGAGGGTTTTCTTATGAGATGTAGAGAGTCTATATATGTGAATTTACATTGAATGAATGTACATGAGAATGTGTTGATATACATGATGTGTATAATATAAATTGAGTACAATTTCCATACAAGGTATTTTCTTTATGATGTGCAGGGGACAGGGTGAGAGGGAAGGGGTGGTTTTCTGGGGGAGGGGGAAGGGGGGAAAGTGGTAGGGGGAAGGGGTAGTGGGTGTGATGGGTTCTTTTGAAATATATAGGGGGTGGGAAGGGGGGTGTGCAATGGGTAGGGGGAAGTGCAGTGGGTAGGGGTGTGCTGGGGAAGGGGGCAGGGGGTGTTCAGGGGGCAGAGAGTGTGCATGGGTAAGGGGTGTGCTCGGGGGTGGGCAGTGTGTAGGGAGTGTGCTGGGGAAGGGAGAAGGGGTGCTTCTTTTTTTATGGAATGTGGGGATACATATCCATGGTATTAAACTATGGATATAGGTATATAGCCAAGGTTTAATGCCATTGCAAAATCATAGGTATCCTATAGAGGAGGATAATAGGGTTGATGATATTCCACCACTCTTTTAATGTAATTGATAATATTACATTTATCTCAAAAGTAAGGGAGATATCCCATGGGCGTAGGGAGAAGGAGGAGAGTGCGTGTAAAGGATTTTGTTGAGTGGAATGAGGGATATATGAGGGTAACCTGCTTTAATGGTTGATAGTGAAAATTTGTTAATTCCACTCATTAATTAGGTGAATTATTAGGCCTATGGGTAAAATAAATCATTTTCCAACAATGTAGGAATCAATATACACACACTTCTAATCCATATTGTTTTATTGAGTGGCTTACAATCCATTATTCAACCATATAGAGATACTTCCCCAAAAACTCATACCATACACAAGTTCATCACATTATTTAACAAACCATTAACCATCAATGTGAGACCATCATAACCTTAGAACCAAACCATAGGTTTATATATTCCCCCTTGAATCATTAAATATCCCATGTTCTAATAAACATTGGGCCATTTAATTATTATATATGATTAGCCCTAACCATGCACCAATTTTGTTAATTGGTTATTTTATGGTTTGTGCCTCACTAGTATAATTCCATTTAGCAACCCCATTATTTATTTCATTATTGTATTACTAACATAATATTTGTTTTATTATGTGGGTGAAATATTTTTCCTCAGTTCGAATTATTTGTTCAGAAACCACCGCCATGGATGACAATTTTTTAGAGTGGATGGATGAAAAAAGGATGGAACATCATTTTTTAACTGTTTGTTGGATAAATGTAATTGTAACCAAATTAAACAGTGTTTGAAATTTATATAGAAGTGTGTTGTTTTGTATTCGCGATTTCAAGTAAATGTATGTATCATTTTTGTTCTTCTGTGCTTTGTGTGTGGGTGTTGTGTGTGTTGTGTGTGCAGGTGTTGTTTAGACTCTATGAAGGTGCTGTAATGTGTGCAGGTGCTGGGCAGGTTCTGTGCAGGTTCTGGTTTTGGACAGGATCATTGGACTTTATCAGTTCTAGTTAAGCGCTGATAAATAGATAATATATCAGTGCTATTTTGAGCACTGATAAAGTTAGTTTTTAACAGTACTCAGAATAGAGCTGATATATTATACATTTCTCAGTGCTGAAAATAGCACTGATAAAGGGGACCCCCCTTTATCTTCGACGAGATTAACAACGCTTTTTTAGCACTATTAAAGGCTATTTTTAGCGCTATTATAAGACATATTTATAGTAGTTATGGTAAGGAGAAAGCTAGTTCATACCAAGAATGACTTCAATGCCAGACTTATCGAGGATATAGAAATTCCAAACCAGGTTGTATGTACCTATCTCGAGGGGTCACTCTTGCCACTAGAGTATGCCCCCTGTCCTAACCCCGTGCAGGGTGTCAGGAGACATGATGCCGTAAAGGTAATCAATTGGAAAACTAAGAATTTCAACAATGAAAGCAGATATAAAAGAGTGTGATGCACTGGTATCAAAAAGAGAAGAAACTAAAGTTGAGGAAACTAGTATAGTACCTCAAACTATATATGGCCCTGCACTCTACTCCTTTGGTACTGATGCCACTCCATACATGGGAATTGAGCCATGACCCTGATACACTACCTGGTTGGCCTGAGCTGGTCCACTCTACTGATCCTAATAGTCTAGAACATTATTTCATCGACCATGACCTCCACCATTTCCTCGACCTGATCGACTGGTGGAAAAAGAACTTCCAACTTGCTATGGAGTCATAGATCCCATACCTGACAGAGGTACATGTGTAGATCCTCTACAATTGGATGCTGATGAGAACGAACAGTATAAACGCTGAAGGTTACCATCCTACTATAATATTAGCACTCCTTTGGATCTCTTGTACACTATGGCTTCTTTTGACAATCTCTGCTGCATCGATAACATGTGACCGAGCTATCAAGTTGTGCAGTTTGGCTAGAATTTCCCCAATCTGCACTTTCAAAATGACGTTTCCTGCTACCAGAAGATCCATCACCCTATATCAGAACTGAACCCCCTGGCTCACAAGTTTAGCTTCCTTGACATTTTTCTCTGAGATTAGATCCTGATTTACGATCAATGTAATAGTGGTAAAATGGAATACGTTCACCTACAAGGGGATAGTATACTCAAGTCCATCCTCAAAACGCCTCGCAGTAGTCTTTGTGTCTCCAGTCAGAGATGGGAAAAAACGCTTATGTTATGTAAAACGAGAATAATACTCTAACACAGTCATAGAGCCCTATTGAAGATGTAGGAACTCCCATGCATGATCATATCTCAAAGTCTGCGGAAAAAAGTTATTGTAGAAGGCTGCTTGGAAATCGGCCCAAGCCATGTCACTGGCCTCCTCAGCCTGAGAAAAAATGCCCAACCAGTGTTTGGTCGTGTCACAAAGCATGTAGACTGAAATCTTGACCCTTAACTCTGGACGTGTCTCAAGGTTGTTGAGGATAGACCGTATAGCTTCTATCCATGTTTCTGCAGCATGAGGGCCGCCACTCTCCGAGATGGTGGGAGGGTACTGCTATAGAAATTCCCACGTAAGGTCTGTCATAGACGGGGCAGATCTAGGAATATTCTGAACTGACTGCATGAACTTGAGGAGAGTATCCCTAAATTGAACATCAGTGTCCCTTGGAAGATCGAAAAGAGGGTGTTCCATAGGAGCCTCTACGAGAGGAACCACTGGTGGTTCAAGACCCATCATCTATGGAATGCACTCATTTCCACTCTCCTAAGGAAAAATAAGAAGACATTGCGACCGCATTTGACTATAATAGCCAAAAACACCCTTTGATAAGGAGTAAATAAGGTGAGAAAACAAGTAGGGTGAAAAAGAGGTTAAGTACATAGCCCGCCTCTGAGAACTAAACAACAGACAACCTACCTCAAGAGATAGATTTCGATATAGAAGATACAACTAAAAAGGATTACTAAACAGTTCTACATCACACTCTTAGGTTGAGTCAGGAAAGCATATAACAGGCAAGAACAACCTTATATTTAATAAACTAACAATTCCAAATTTTACTAATAGGTATAAAAACACTCACATGCATCAGGTAAATGCACGCTGAAAGTAGATATGGAATGGAAATATGCCTGGAATTTAAATCCTATAGTGCCTATCATGATGCATGGGATGTTTTTCCCTCGTATCATCTGGCTGCTATGATAAACCCATTATTTCAATAATACCTGCACAATAACAATGATATAAAAGTGAGTCACCCAAGGTGAAATCATATAAATAGTAACTGGCATAATCAATAAATCCAATACCAACCCATGAATTTGAGTTTTCCCTTTTACATGGGTTAGCTACGTCTAAGAACAGAGTACATCCCCAATCCCGATATCCTAGTCTCTTGTATAACCCAAACAGTAAGACAAAAGGAAAAACCACCTCTGATACCACTTTATAACGTCCGGACCCGGCTCACCTCTAGGATTGTGGCCGGACTGGTAGGTCACATAAACTCAAGTGCATCTCCCCAAATACCAGAGGCTATTGACTAGAAGAGAGGTCAATTTTTGTGTCTGTGGGGGATACCATGCCTTCATAGGTAATAAATAATATCACAGTACAAGTAAACAACCACCAATAATAAGTTGTGGAAGCATGTGAATAAATAAACTATAGTAGAGAAATGTAAATAATCTAACTAAATAAAAAAACTATGTGTGGAAACTCACAAAAGTGTGCCATGCCATGATATGAATCTAAATTGAATTTACAAATAACAGAACTCAAACACACAGTCAACTAAAAGAAAAGACACAAGCAGCAAATGCATCCTGAGAAAGGCCTGTTCCTCTGCCCTAGTATCCATCCTAGGCAGTAATGAATAGTCAAGCATCGGAAGCAGCACACATCAACTTGTCAATACCTAGGAGAAAGTAATTGACTCCGGTGTCGACGATGTCCGAGCAGGGTTTGAGATAAAATCCTAGTAGGCTGTCACCCATAGTGTCTAAAACTTTCCATTTCATTTGAAAATAAAAATGAATTGTTCCATTACATAACCGTTTCAAAAGAATTAATTGTAGTGCAATGAAATAAATAAGTCAGCCTGGGTCCCAAATGGCACCTGTACTTAGTCACCTACATCAGCCTAAGCTTGTATTTTGAAAGGGTAACTATCAGCTGAAATTCATGAACACACACACACACATATATAACCTAGAAAGTAAGGTAAAACCTTAAAAAACTATACCCCAAGCCCGATCATTAACTTGGGGTTGTAGTCCAGTGTCAACCAGGCACACTTCCAAATATCAGGGGAAATATCTCAATTCTAAAGAGAATCAATTAGAAATAACATAAACCATAAGTTCATTATTATTTAAGGTTCAAGTTGAGAGTTGAAGTCTGAGCCCGCCCCGATGGTATCGCTATGGAACATCCGTCAATTTATCAAATGCCAGTGAACCCGTCCAAGGAAATCTTTCAAAAGACCAAGTATTTCTTGAGGCATGGCTTTACCCAGAGTCTATACCAATCTCACAAAAAGAGGATGAGTGCCATACATGGAGGGCTTAGCCACCTTGCCAATGGATCCTTCCTGATGGGACCTTTTGGAACCAGTATCACTAAAAAGAATTATAAAGTCTGGAGAAGTCTCAGTCCAACAAAGCCAATGACACCGCCCCCCGGAACAAAGAGGTAACCCATCAGGAATAGAGGATCTAAGCATGGACCCGAATACATGACCGAACTACTTTCTCCACCCTATATTTAAATAATTTTTTCACAGTAGCAGACATGACATAATCAATATGTAAAGTCACAGCTTGAAAACAAAACAAATACACCCATGCATCACAAGGAATAAATTTAACAGTACAACACAAAAAATTTCAAGCAAATATACATATCATATCAACATCAGTGGATAATGAATATTTAAATATTTAATAGTTCATTAAAACAAGTTCCAATGATCCAACAATTGATGTTCATGTTCAAGCAACTATTTATTTAATTTAATTACAATAAAGAGTTGCTTCGCAACACATGCAGTTATTCAAACAATAAACTTGGATAATGATAGAATAAACCAATCATGTCATCATTCCCAAATGGTTGTCCAACTTCTTTGCAATAATTAAAACAACTATTCATTTAATTTAAAAACAATAAAAATGGGATGCACAATACTTGCAGCTAATTAAATTAATAACCTGACTAATGGAAAAATACGCCGACTATTTTGGCACACCCAATGGGGTGTCCGGTCTTGTTGTATCCATTCAAACAAATAAATGTATGATGATTATGGTTAAGATAATTAAACAGAACCATTAAGGTAATTAAAATGGGTAAAATTGCAGAAAGCTGGTAGGCACCGACTAACGGCACAACTGTGCCTTTTTTATAAATTTCAATGAAACGGATAGAAAAAAATTAGGATACATACCTTGTAGTAATAGATGAATCTAAGATATGAGATAGTCTTATATCTGACCTAAAAAATATGAAAATGAAGGATTTTAGAGAAACCCCAAAATAGGGTAATAATCTTCCGCGACAAACTGCCCACAGAATACTCAACAGAATCGAATGATTCCACTTGCGCAACGTTAGCCTTTCCCTAACGTTTACTGCACACCTAATGGACATAGAATCAAGTGTCGTATGGAGGAGTAACGACCTTCTTAACGGGATTCTATTTGGTGTGACAGGATTAAGGGGTGAGACATGATGAGTGTGAGAGGGAGAGAGGAGAGGAAAAAAGAAAAGAGAGAAAAGAAAGAAAAAGAAAAGAAAAGAAAAATAAGAGAAAAATAAAAGATAAGGAAAAAAAGTAAATAAAAGAAAAATATAGAATAAAACAAAATAATAGAATGGAAAATAATAAAAATAATTAAAAACAGGAATCCCCCATTTTAATTATTTTCATTTTTCCCATAACCCCCACTTTATTTTATTTCAGAATTTCTTTTCATCCTTTCTTTATTTCTTTTAAATATTATTTCAATCTCTTATTACTATTTTCATATCCTTAATTAATTATTTAAAACCTAAACACTGTGCCAAAACATGACCTGACATTTTTCATGAAACATCTGTAATTATTTAAATTAAATAAAAAGATTCCCAAGACCCACAGCGAGGGGCGCAGGCGCGCGCCCCAGGTTGCTTAATTAATTAGATTGCAATAATGTAAAAACGTGTTGTACCTGATTAAGGCTGGGATGTTACAATAAATATGGGGGTGATCTCATATGGTTAA
Source organism: Viscum album (assembly GCA_963277665.1). Classification (NCBI taxonomy): domain Eukaryota; kingdom Viridiplantae; phylum Streptophyta; class Magnoliopsida; order Santalales; family Viscaceae; genus Viscum; species Viscum album. Next base: position 684,904,329 of record OY728159.1, on the reverse strand, counting down.
GGCTAACCACTTACATCCTTTTAATTGCGGTTTTCCTTTCTTCTCATCAATGCATCACTTTAAATCATTAATTCCACTATTTTGTGTGTGTGTGTGGGGGGGGGGTATCAGTTTCCTTAATTTTGGGTTAATGGGGATTAATAAAGTTATGAAACTAGATGGTATAACACCTATGATTATGTGGTTGGTGGTAATTGATACAAAAACTATTATTTTTGTTATTTTTATGTATTGTATGCTTGAATTCTAGATTTTACTAGTTAGGGGGACCCAAACATGGTCTAAAAAGTTTCAAATTCATGTGAAGAGATAAGATGAACCTTTTGGAATTATAAATGATCTTCCAAACTATATTGAGGTGGTTTTGGGACTTCTCAACAGCTTCTTTTCAGAGGGGCACATAGACTATTTTGATATGGAATACCCCAAAGGGTCTCTATGTATATGATCAAATCCATGGGGCCTAGTATGGGACATTTTGGGATGGTTTTGGTGGTTTACCATGCATCATCCATTGATTGATTGATTTGTGATGGACCACAAAAGTGATTATTAGGAATCAGGTTGAACATTTTCTATAGAGCATGAAACTTCAGATAAGAGGGATAATAGATTATTATGTAATGAGTTGATTAATAAATACTCATAGTATTTAAGGAATGGAGGTAAAACACTTACTCATGGGTTCAATTAATGGTTAGGTTTCATGGGTTGTCAAATATGAACTCTGCATTATCCTAGGAATTTAGTTATTCTACTTGAAAAATGAATCAGAGTAAAATTTAGCATAGATTCAAAAGATATAGGATTCTTAGTATATCATGATGACATGATATTATTATATAATTCAAATGGGTTGGGTTTTTTGATGGGTTATCTTTATCATCACCCTTCATGAATTAATAGATGAGGTTGATGGTTCTAATGGTATAATGGAGAGTGATATGACTGGGATTAAGTTATGAGTCTTTTGAAACAATAAATTAGTGACTTAGCAAGTTGGATTAAGTTATTTTACTAATATTTGATTGATATTATGTCTTGAAGAAAAATTTAAAAATATTTTTATATTATGGTTTGAGGTTATGTAGTGAAAAAAGTTTGGGACAACTCTGTGACATTGGTTTTCCTATGTTAGTTTTGAAAATTAAGACCTATTTAGGGTCATAAAAGGAAATGTTTTCCTAGTTTTCTCATGTGAGGTGAAAGAAAATATTGATTTACCTAGAATTTCATATAATTTTGTGTTTGATAATATGTGTTCTCCCTATGATATGACCCTGAGTGGAGCCCTCTAAATATTATGTTATCTATAGTGGTTGATTGTGATTTAGGTCCTCAATGATATGATTTCTCTCTAGGGGATGACCATTAGTTAGTCAATTCACGTTTTGTGTCCTCTATAGGGGATAAATAAGATTTGTTTCTTCCTTGATGAATGTTCTCAATAAGGGATGAATTTTTTTAAATTATTCACACTAACATATATCTTTATAGGGTTCTGAATATATGATTCCTTAATTTGATGTGTTCTAACTCTTGTAGACTAAATATGAGATACGTACTCCATTTAGGATCTTCTATCAAATATAGTTCATTGAAACAGGTCACAATAGGTATATTCATGTGCCATCATGTCCACGTTAGCACATGATTTCATGAATTGGATGCATTCTTGATGTGCGAAAGTTATTTTCTTTTTATTCATACATACACCTAATATATTATGGAATATCTTAGGGATGTTATTGGTGATGTCCTATTATGATTTATTCTCACACCCTTCAGGTACACATTGTTTTATGTACAATTCCTATGTTTGTCTTGTAGATTGGGTGAGGTCTATTATATATTTTATGGGTTTGAGTACCTTGAAAGGGTAATAGTTATTGGATTTTGGAGAGGACTAAGATAATGAATATAGGTTTCTATGTGATTTATTTTATTTTGGAATTATAAAATATATCATCATCCTAACGATAGATCCTCTCCTAGATGCATAGTAGTTCTTAATATCATGGGTTCATTTTTTGAAGCTTGTTGATGTAACTTGTTTTTCATGTTACTTTTACAATGACAATTCCATGATAAACATTGAAGCTAATATATTTATTATGTTTATTCATTATTTACTAGATCTTATATTTTATGGTACTGAGGATATAATCTCTCAATTATATTGACTAGACCCTCATTATTATATGGAAGCAACTGGTAAATAGAAATACACACTTATGTTCTCATAATTCCATCCATCTTGGAAGTATTTGGGATGACTAGAATAGGGAAATTATTTATGGTATATGTCATTTTTTGAGTTTTTTACTATTTGAAGACTTCATAGGTTGAGGTAGAACATGTTTGAACATGAAAAATATATTGTGCTTGTCTGTAAAAAACTTGTTCAATGGAAGGCCATTTTACCATGGTTATGGGATTGTGATGTTGGAATTGATTTTTTTATTACATATAGCCATATTTAGTGCATTATATTGTCTAAATATTGGTATGGGTGACAATATACATGTGTAGATGAAACAAAATTTTAATGTAGGTCCATCTTCCATGTTCATATTTTTTTGTGGCTAGAAAATTATTTGAGGAATTTTTATGGATTCAATGTTTTCCAAATAAATAAATGTTTTGTGAAAAAATAGATCAATAGAGTATTTAAAAGTTTTTTTAAAAATGGTTAGGGTACATACAATTCAATAATAAATTATTTAGTGCTTTTATAAAATGACTATCAGGGTTTGAAAACTAACTAATCACAATAGTTATAGTTTTATTTTCAATATTATTAATTAATGTGTTGTTTTTTAATATGAACATGTAGCGGAAGAAACATATATATTAGATTAGTATGGTCACTATGTTCCATGTGCTTTTCTGAGTAACAAAACCTTGTTCTTGGAGTATGGATGAAATGTATTGGGGATATACATTGTATGGTTCAACATTGGTGTGGGTATTCTATTTGTTTGGGAAATCATCAATTCCTAAGATTGGGTTGATTCAAAATAGGTTATTTTCTAATGTTGAGTGGAAACCTAAGTAAAATAGGTGATTTATATGGTTTCTGTTTGGGTGGGATCACTATGATTCCTAACATAAGTTGTGAGATTGAAAACATATATAGGGGTAGATGTTACTTAGGATAGTTAGACTATAAGAGGGTATATTAGAAACATGTGCTTATTAGGGTGTTCTGATACATTTTTTATATTTGTATTGAGTGCATCACTAATTTGAAGCCTTTATAATTTATATCAGAAGAATCATAGAATTGTACCATGAGAGAATGGTCCAAAAATGGTTTTATGGTGGCAAAAGATTGAATCCCTCTTTTATTATAAGACTTGATGATATAGAGTCTATAAGGGTTTTATAGTTCTTACTTCCCATGAAATAAATAAGGTGTATTTTTTATGTGTTGTATAGTACATGAGTTTGAATGAATATGGATTTAATATATGAGATTTATTATTTCCCTCTTATATTAAAAGAAATAGATTACATTTTGAGATATTATGTGGAATCGATAGGATAGTGTGGTGAAACCATGACCAGGTTGAGGTGGATTGGTGAAATCATTGGATGAGATCACAAAGAGTTATGAGTATACATAGCTCATTATCTTGAACCCTATTCAACATTACGTAATAATTTTTTAGTAAAATTTAATCTTACGAGTATATTCCTGAAAAATGAGTCCTTTATGTGGGATGTATAAGAATATACACATTACTCATCTATACTTTGATAATGATATGATATTCTTCATTAATATAAAACAATAATCCATCAAAATTTTCTAAGAGATCCTGAGGATACATAAATGGTGTAGAATCTAGAAGAATAATTCTCCCAAGAGAAATATTTTTTTAAGAAGGTTATCTAAAAAGAGAATTTAAATTATTTAAATATATCCTCGAATCTCTAAGAGAAGATTCTCCTTGGGATCCTCAGTGTTCCATTGGTGAATGGGGGGTATAGATCCACCGCTTTGATAATCCAGTTAATAGGATTAATGGGTATATTATCAAATGAAAACACATAGTTTAATCTACAAAAAATTATTGTGACTTTGATAAATAGTTTCCATATTTCAATCCCCATGAATATCATTGTGGAAAAAAGGGTACAAAAAATAGCTTAATGGAATATTAATAATATCTTTACCTATTTCAACTAAGACAAATAATCAATGTGGAAAAATCCAAAAGTCTATCTCAAAGAGGTTATTGAGGTCGGTTGAAGAAATGCATATGAATTTAGTAAGTTTTGAGGATTCTAGGTATACTGTGTATGTTAATATAACATGGAAAGTAATTAAATTATAGTTATCCTAACACATTATTCTAGGAAAAAAATATGTAAATGCTTTCTATTCTATGAATAATGAGAGATCTTTTACATCACCCATTTTAAATTCCATTAAAACACTCTTCACATAATTATAGATAATCGATATTTAATCTTTGAGATGATAGAGACTTTTTATGAAAAAGATAACATTGAATGAATGAACCTTTATTTCCCAAGATTCACATAACCTAATATCATTTTTTATACTATAAAAGAATACCCAAACATTACTAATGCAGATATTAATGAAAACTAGTATTAACATAATTATAGAATTCTACTAATCAATTATTATGATTAGTGTGTTTTACTCCTTTAACATCACGAAATTTTAATATTGACTTCTATAAGACAAGGGATGTTTAAAATTGAATATACCATTACAATAAGGATTTATGGGATAATATAATTTCATTTATGGTGAGTTTTCTATTTTAACATGATCAATATGGGATCCTACATAATGATAATTTGATTCAATGTAGATGTATCTCCCTTAACTACAAGTTTATCTGTTACATCAATCTAAATATAGAGATGTAGGGATAGATTATTATTAACCGATAATGGGAAACCATATTCTGGAACATTTTTGTAAGCCTCGTGAATATCATCCACACAATAGAGTTATTTTATTAGCTTCTTGTAGTTTAATTTAATAGTGTAGATGTCCTCTCCCATTAAAGGTGGTTATATAACATCATATTTTTGGAAGGATATTTGACCATTTGTGAGTCTTGAATAATCACAAGGCATTAAGTAATAATTTTTAACACATACTAAATAAGTATGAAGACTCTCTCACTCACCAAGGACCTTTATTCATTGATCAAGGGTCACAAATCTACCACTTTCCTGAAAATATTCACCCTTTTCATCCTCCAACCCAAAGTTTCCATAGGATCTTGGATTATGGAAAATGGGGTTTAGTTGGAAATCCCTTGGGCCATGTATAAAATGAAACCTTTATTTCAAGTTTGAGCATTACCATGAAATGTGGTGGGATGATCCATTATACTTAGGGAAAAATATTATTAGATTTTAGTGAACATTATCTTATTGAAAAACAAGTTATTATCAATCAATTCACAATAATGGTTGGGATAACCTTATACATGGACTATAAGGCTGTAGAAATAAATTTCACCATGATTGTCATGTTTTTATTCCAATGATAATTGGGTTTTTATATATAATTTCATAAAATGAATTGATATATAGAACCAAACCAAACTAATAACATATACTTGGTGAGGAGGTAATATTTTTCTAGACCACCTTAAATCTAAGGGATATCATAAATATGGGATTAATGTGTAATCTGGACATGGTTTTATCCCATTGATGTTTAAAAAATTATATATTGTGATAAACTATAAATTTACTACTTATAAATCCTTGATTGTACTTCCCTATATTTTCCGAAATTTTTATAATATTTTTTTTGAAAGATAGGTGGATTAGGATTATACAATGGACCTGGGGTTTTTTTGAATGGATTGTAATTATTGGTGTATTATTTAAGATTGTAAATTCTTGCAATGAATATTGGTAGAAATGTGAATAGGATGAAATTTTTTCATATGGTTTTAATATCAAGGTATCAAGAGAGTGATATAAGTGATAGGTAGTACGTAAATTCTAAATGATCATGGAAATAAAATCCTAAAAAAGTTGTATTTTGGTCATATAAGGTGGAATTGAGTATAGGTTTTGAGATAGTAATTATTATAAATTATTTACCTTGATATGTTTAGTTTAATTATTCTCATTTTTTAGGATATATATTGGCCTTGGATTAGGGGAATTGTTAAACCTTATAATCGGAAATAAGCCATTTGGATGAAAAAAATAACTATTAAAAGTAAGGATGATGGTTATTGAACATGGATAGTTTGTGATTAGGGAGAAATAAAATGGATGGTTATAGTGAAATCCATAATAGATTTCAGAAGGTTAATGCTCAGGATGATATCATCATTGGAATGTAAAAAAGATAGGGTTTTCAACATCATTGTGTTTGGATTTTATAGTAAGAATCTTGTTGGATCATTTTTGGTTTGTGTTTGTTGAATAGATTTTTAGAGGTCATTCCAAAGGATCTTAAAATTCCATGAGAAAAAATATAGGTGATTTGGAAGAGGTTTGAAGGATTTACAATTTCTTTCTTCTGGACCGAAGTTGCAATATGACAACATAGGTCATGTAGTGATGTGAGTTCCCAAAAAATTAAAAATTGGTGAGAATTTTATATACACGTAAGTCTTTTAAAAATCCTATGTAAGATTCTTCAAAATAAAATATAAGTGTTTTCACTTTATCATTGGAATAATAATATGGGACCTTCCATGAGATCCCACATCATGGTATGATGAGGATTACAAATGAAAACATGGAAAATCCCTCAATATAAAATATTATTTGTTAAAGTAGTTGGAGGAACACACATGATTAATTAATTATTTACAAAAGACAAATAAATTCGTCACACCATGTGAATTAAATCTATGCCATGACTTGAGTGAGGTTAATTTTATAGTATCATTCATTCTGATGGTTTCTGTATTATAGAGGTGGATCTCGTAATGGTGACATGATACAAAATTTAATATTTTTTTTTAAATTCTACATGAAAATGTTTTTACTCTAAGTGTTTTTACCATATTTGTTTCATTGTTGTTATAAATTTCAATATTATATTTTAATTATTTTCTTATTATTAAAGAAAAATATTTTTTAAAATATAAAATAATAGCTTTAATATTTTATTACTTATATTAAACATTTTCTTTTAATTGATAAAGGGAATTTATTTTAAATATTATAAAAATTATTTATTATAATATTATTATTTTATGTTAATTTTTTTATGATTTTACTTTGTGATTTTGGTAAAACAAAATTTCTCAACCAAACAAGCCAGTCTTATCCATGATTAATCATGAAACTATGGTAATAAAAGGTTGGCCAATCCCAAGGGAGCTAGCCCAAGCTAGATTGCATAGTACTAGAAGAGAATTTTTAGGTTGTGTATAGGCCAAAGCTTGGTGGATGTATAACATTCCCATAGGAGGGATAATGGAAAAGCAAGGGTTGGTGAAATCTTGTGAGTACCAGGTGTGTGTGTGCTGTGTAAGGGGAACATATCCCCCATATACAGCTTGAGATGATGTGGAACCAGATCATTGATAAAACAAATGTAACCTATATCATAAGACTGATGTGATACAATAGTGCATGAGGTCTTTTCACCATCTTTAATGGTTTTATAGAAATAAAAGAAACTCGATCAAACTGATCTGAGTAATATGGTCACCTCCACCCATCTTTTTCATTGTCCCATCCTTTGATATTTTTTTGGGTAGTTTTTTTTCTAACCACCAACTATTAAAGCTGGGTTCACCATGGAAATTTTTTTCTCAAACTTTTAAGGTATTGAGGCTATGACAACATGTATGCGACTTCATTTTTCATGGATGATAGTATTTCAAACTTTATGTTATATTCACTGAAGGTAGATCCTCCTCACTGATGGAAGTTAAACTAGGTATTTTTTTGTCGATGGTAGAATTGTCCAAGAGAAGTTCCTCCAATGATGTCTATAATGATCGACTATTCCTACATTAGATTTTAGTACCAAAAACTCAAAGATTAAACATTTTTGATAACATGAAGAGCCTCCATAAGCACCCCATTGTTATTTATTAGTATATATCTTCCATGGTGGTAAAAAGAGTCTAAAAACAGAAGTACATACTGAAGAAATTTATCTCCTTCAATGATATACCATTCAACGACCACCGTGGTATTAGTACACTTCATCTACTACTCATAAATGATAGATAATACCAAGTAGTATATTATAATGAACACTAGAACATACTTAATGGTAGATATCCTCTAATGATAGGTTTTTCTTTTAATCAAAATGGAAGTAAATGGATCCAATAAAAATGGTAGATCACCATTTTGATGGTAGATCACATGGAATGGATGAACCATTCCCCTATCAATGACGATAGATCATCACAACAGTAGAATGTGATGGTAGCTCACGATAGCAGCAACACCTTCATACCACTAGGTATATTTTCATCTTCTATTAGCTATAAAATCATTTTTTAATATTATAATTTTTTTTATTCTATTCACTAAAATTGGAAGAAATATTTTTAATAATTATCTATTTATGTATTAATAAAATATAATTAAATTTTAGTTGAAAAAATATTTGGAGTATATTCACACATGTTGTTATTTATTTTGAAGTACTCTATTTTTATGATATTCTTATATTTTAATAAACTTTATGTTTTTTCAATTTTTTTAAATATTTAATAAAAATAAAATATTCATTTTTGTACTAACTATTTTCATAGAATCTTTATGATCTTATTCCATGCATGAACAAAAGTTCATAGACTCTATTTTTATGAGTGTATCCATTAAAAATAAGGTAACCAACTTAAATTAATTGTTTATTATTTTTCTAATTATCTTTTCAATGATTATTAAATGAAATTATACTAGATGATATTTTAGTTCATAATAAAATTATCCATTTCTATATAAATCCTGTAATATGATTAAATAATCTAAAGAAATGTTATTCAAGAAATATTATTTAGAATTATAACTGAGATAATTAAATATTAAAAATACAACTCTCATTTGAGATTTGAGAAATACAAAATTTTGACGATGAAACATGTTCCAATTCCTTGTTCACAAATGAATATATCAATTTACTTATCCACTCTTTAATTGATCAAAGATCTTGAGATGCATCAAATTTAAATATTGTCTTCACATCTAATGTACTTAATGTTTTTGGTCATTGTATTTATTTTTCTCCTTTGTTTTTAGTTTTGAATTTGGTTTAATATTTTCCCAACCAAAATTTTTCATATGATTTATTATTTCAATCGAAAATGATTGTCAGTATGTGTCTCCAAAACAATAGTTTTGTTGGTTTTGACTCCTTCAAAAGATAGGGGTTATGATACCAGGTTTGAAAAGATACATCTTTTTTTAATCAAGCTAAACTCATTATTATATTTGAGGAACTAGTAAATACTAGTCCCCTAATTGAGTAGATGACATGTATGAGTATATTAGGTATTTTTGTGGAAAACACTATAAAAATAATCATGTGATATTTGTTTCAATTTTATAACACATTTAAAATAGTTTAATCACTCTGATAATCATATTCGATTGAATAAATTTTAAAGGATTGTTCAGCTACCATCTAGTCATAATTTCCTTATACAGGGACCTAACAATTGGTATTAAGGAAAGATTCATTATAGCGATTTTTTTGAACTATTTCATCACATTGTTTGAACTAACTATTATCCTAGAGTATATAGGCTAAGGAAAATATCCACCAGTTTGTTATATAATTTCATAAATTCAATATGTTGAATCCCATATGACTACCACAATTCAATGGATGAGACGATGATCAATGGAATGATTAGATTTAAGTATTTCAAAAAAAAATAGGTCTTGAATATTTAGATATTATGGTAAATCATTATAAACTATGTAATGTTTATTTTGAATCTCTAACCATCAACAATTATACAGAATGTGTTATGAATTAAAAAAATATTAATTATTTTTCATGTTATTTTTATAGAAATGTGTATAGACAAATTTATTGTTATAAAAAATAATCTAGAATATTGAGTAATTTAAAAGTCACTCATCAAGGAACTAACATCTTACAGTGATCCAAAATAGGAATTCACATAGTAGAGTTTCAATAATTCATAATGAATGATCAAGAGTGCATCAATGAGATGTATAAAATATTCACAAAAATTGTAAACAACATGATTAAACTTATGGATACTATAAATAATGAAGCTCTTACTAAATAATACATTGATTTCTACCTAGATTAGGGAATTAAAATAATGCTTCAACTGAATATAGTAAGAATTTCACTAAGTATTCAACGTATGAGCTGATAAGATAACATCCAAAATATGATCTAGAAAGGAAAAATAAAAATACTGATGATCATAACAAAATTAAAGGTATAACATTCACATCTAAAAAAATGTTATTTCTAATTACATTGATTCTATGTTACAAGAATATGAGAAAGATGAAATTGAAAATTCCACTAAAGGATTCTACAAGTTCCTGAAAATAAAGAGATGAATTTGGAAGCATCCCAAATTAAATCATTAAAAGGATGATAGAAAGGGATGTAATAATGATAAAATAGTAAATCACATGTTTCAGAATTAATATTCTATGAGTTAAAAAAAAATTATTATAAAATCAAACTTTCTAAAAAAGAAACTAGAATGAAAAGACAATAATTACAAAGAGATAAAATGAGTATATCATGATGGATGGAGATTTACAGAGTTGTTAGACAACAATAGTGATGGTTTTGAGAGTGAAAATAATCATCCAAAATTTTCTTGACAATAACCAAAAATAATGTGGTAACACTAATTTTGATTATTGTTATAGTTATAAATTTGATATTGAAAATGAATTCAAATAATTAACTAAAAAATGAAATGTTTAATAGTGATATTTTGAGAATGGATGTACTATACAAAGAATTGTATAGAAAAAATAATTAAGTAAACTAAGAAAAATTTTAATACATTCTGGAGTAATTATTTTTATTTATAAGAGTGATTGAATAAAATATTTAATTTAAAAAATAGATAAAGGTAAATTCATGATATTTAATTTTTTGTGAATATTTTGATAAAATAGAAAAGGAATGTAAGAAAAGAAAACATGGAAATATGGAATTAATAAATATAGGATCATTCTTAACTATAAAAATATGTGATTACTTAAATGTTATTCAAAAAGAGAATCAAAATCTTTAAAGGGAAATAATTTAATTAAAAGAAACCCTATATATTTTTGTTTATGAAAAATTAAAATTTGGTAATATGATGGTTTTAAAGAAATAAAATAGAGATAAAATTGGCTTTGGATACAACAGATTGATTCCTATTATGTACATAACTACTTTTGTAAAAAGTAATAAAATAAATATTTCAATTGTTATGTGTTATAGATGTAACCCGAAAGGTAATTATACAAATGAATGGTTTTTAAGATTCACTCAATCACTAGGGAAAATGAATTTATTTTTTGAGAATATATTCCCTATATTAATATATAATAAATTTATTAAATTTGAATGGGTTATTAATAGTTTTATTACCAATCTAGTTGGAACTGAAAAAGCTTAGGTATAATGATAATAATATTCTTAATCTATTTTATAGGAAACCACCCAAAAGAAAATTGGCCAACATTCATACTCTTTATTATTTTATAGATTTATTTTCTTGAATTCATAACATATAATATAGTTTATGATGTTTTTATAATTTCTATATTTTTAGGCATTAACGATATTATCTAATGTTTCTTATTTTTGTAAGGAGTATAATAAATATATTTATTTTGAGTTTTGAATATCATACGTATTTCTTATATGAGGAGATTTTTAGTATTTCAATACATATCACTAGAAAAGGAATTAATTTAGGATGAATTAACTATTATTTAATAAAATTGTCAATATGATTATGTTTTAGTTTTAAAATATTATTTAAATAAACTCTGTATGAAAATATAAGATAAGAATTGTTTTGTTTTTTTTTTGAAATATTTTTCAACAACTAATTAATGTTTTTGGAACGAAATCAGGTTTTCTTTATAACATTTAAATAATTTAATTCTCAAACTTATTTTTGCAAGGTTCTTGTTGATAAATCCTTTAAATACCTACTGCTTTAATAGTTTGATTCATGCAGGGGTTACTTGAAATATATTTTCAAACACTCTTGATTCATGGAAGTATTATATAACTTATAAATATATTTTCTAAATAATTTTTTTTATTTCATAGTTTATAATTTAAATGTATTTGAAAGTCTATAATGTTTCAAATTGTAAAATTCTAATTAAATTGAATTGATTTTGTTATAAAGATTATTTTATGCTGGAAATAAAGATAAATTTATAGAATTTAATAATAGATTTTTTTATCTTAAAACTAATAGTTATAATTTACACATTTATGTCCATTGACTCAATAAAAATATAATTTGATATATAATTTTCATTCTGATTATATATTATCTAATAATCATTCCAAACTTATCCTAGGGGGAGTTAGTATGTTTTTTTCAACTATGTAAAAAAATTTCCCTATCTTGTTTTTTCTGGAAATAATATGTTAGAATGATGATATATTATTTATTATATATGAAAGTTTCTTTTAATTTTCCATGATTTAAATCATATTAAATGACTTGATATGTTGAATTACTCTAACAATATTAAACAATATACCTTTTTATAATAATTCCTTGAATATATTAGATGTATTTTAATATTCTAACAAAGTATTTCAATATGATAACAAAAAAATTAGTACAAATAAATGGTATGTTGGATGCATGATATTTCGAGTATTATGAATATTGTTTGTTAAATAATTATATCGTATCAAATATTTTATATTATGAGTACTGTTATAGATTCAAATTTTTTTGTGAAAATTTATAATCCAAAAAATTTAATGTTTTTGGTACATTTTTATTGTTAAAATGGGATTTTATTTTGAAATAAATTTAAATAGATAACCAAATTTTATGAATTTTTAATAAAGTACTAGATTTTGGATTCTTTGGAAAACCAGATCTTGTACTGGACATGATGAAAATTTATTTTTTGATAGTATTTTAATATCTTTTATATTATTTTTATATATGTACTCTTATAATTTCTTATGTTCAGGGGGAGTTATACCATACTTCATATTTGTTAATATCATTCCAGTTTTTTAATTCTAGTATGTATTTGATAAATTTTTTAAAATACAAAGTAATTTTATGGGAAATTAGTAATTAATTTTAATTTATAATTTGTTTTCAATTTTCAAACATGGGGATATTTTTTTTATTCTAAGAGTTATTGTTCTTATTTTTTTGTTGTTTTGATAATCTTTCTACTTTTATTTTAATTCAATTTATTATTTTATTATTATTTACATTCACAAATTTTTTTAAATGTAAATTTATATTTTTAAATTTTTATTACTTATATGAAATATTTTTTAATTGATTACTTGTATTAATGTTAGAAATGATATTAAATTATTTATTATTGTTTTTTATTTTATATTAATTTTTATAGTATTTTAAATTGTGGTTTTAGTAAAACAACATGGACAACCATAAAATACAGCCTTATTGTAACATCCCATGTAAGTAATGAATAATAGATATTATTATCTATGTCTACTAATGAATTAGATAGTGTTTTAGAGTCTTAAAATGAGAATAAATCCAATCTTAAGCATGGAATACACTAATATTTTTAAAAGATTGTTTTACTGCCTTTTGATGGAAAACCATTTTTAAATCAAACTTTTGAAAATTTTATAAGCTACATTTGTCAAAATAAACTTATTATTTATTATTTTTACATTGAAATTTACATTGGATAATTTTTTGGTATTTTTCTAACAATGTTCATTTTTTTAATGAATAGTGAAAAATACTGCATTTTACATCAAAACTGCTTTTTCATCTAATTTAATTATATGGTTAGATTATATTTTGAATTGGTTTTAAAGTTCAATTAGAATATATTTTTTTAATTTAATCCAATAGTGTTTTTTGGAATTAATTTCACTTTAAAATTGGACTTAAACTAGTGTCAATCTTTTGATACTTGTTATTTCATAAAAACATGCTATTTGCTTAGAGAGTGGGAATTAATTATTAAATTAATAAATGTAACTTATATTTGATGAATTTTTTAAAATAGACATCATTTTTGAATTCGGAATATCAAATATAGCATAGGGTGAAGTTATGGTATTTTTCTGAAAAACTTCAAATTTTGATGAATAGTGAAACCACTAAGTGTACTTAAAAAAAACTGATTTTTCGTTTAAATGAAATTTTACCACCTCTGTGTTTTGAATTTCAAAAATCAGACATACATGGTTGTCATTAATAAGTAAAATGTGGTTCAATGGGATTAAAATAATTTTTTGGTGAATAGTAACTTTTAAGTTTTTAATCGCGATTAGAGGGAATTAGTGTAATTTAAGAAAAAAATAATGTTTTAATAAAATTAAATGACCTAGAAACATGTCATACTCTTATTGGATGTTTCATGTCAGACCAAGAAAACCCATGGGTCGATTTTTGGGACCCCATGGAGCCACTTGGATAAGATAAAGACATTAATGCCTTTTATTTAGAGTAAAAGTAAAAATGACACAAACATGAGTTGTTTTACTAAACCAATTTTTAAATGGGGTTATACAATTCATAATTTTGACTATAAATATTTATTAGAAATATAAAAATATTTCCTACATCATAGTATTTTTTTTATTATTTTTAGACATTAAATAAGTTAACTTATTTATGACACCATGATGATGCAGTGCTTACCTCATTATTTAACGATTTAAATAAAATGAAAATATAATGTAAAATCTAAGACCTAAAATTGTCAAAAACCTATTGTATGGGTGGATTTAGAACCCTTATCACCTTATCCTCGAAATTTATAATTGTGGGACCTTTGTTATCTGAAAATCATTTTATAACAAAGTAGCTTATCTTAACATTCCAAGAGTGCCCCTCCTCTCCTCTTATAAAAGGCCCCCACCTCTACCTCCTTACCCACACATCAAAAGCCTTTGTCTCGGCCAAAAACTTCCCATTTTGTCTCTCCAAATCCCGATCTAACTCCTAGAAGCCTCACTTTTGTCAGAATTCTTCCCATGGAAGCCTTTGAGCTCAAATCAAAAAGAGTTACCCGATTTAAAGGTAGTGTCTTCTATTGTGTTCTTATGTTTTATTTTTCTTCTCCAAACCCCTAAACTCTTTTTATTAATTTATTTTGTAACAAAACCAGTATATTACATATAATATGATGTTTTTATAAGAATTATTCTAGCTA
Source organism: Viscum album (assembly GCA_963277665.1). Lineage (NCBI taxonomy): Eukaryota > Viridiplantae > Streptophyta > Magnoliopsida > Santalales > Viscaceae > Viscum > Viscum album. The sequence continues at coordinate 684,888,975 of OY728159.1, read as the reverse complement.
CACTTACACACACCTACATCTAATGGTTAAAGAACATAATGTTTCTGTGGATGGCGAATTTCTGCCTGACGAAATGATGATTGTTCAATATTATTTTAACACCTTAAAAGTTGGGAATTAAGATGAAAATATATTTATATATGATATATAATATGTTTATGTTTTACTTAAGCTTCTGTATTTTTCATTTATGGGATACCTTTATTGTTTCCATTATGGGTAAACACGATATCTTCATTTTAGGAAGTGCGGACTACCGCCCCCTCAAAGTGATTTGATTCGTTAATACCACATGTGGGACGTATAAAGGATGTAATTAGTGATATTATATATGATATTATACTGGAATTATAATATACCTTTATATCATTATGATTCCATTCCATAAAATATGAAATAGAAATGAAAGTAGCATTCATGCCTACGTAAGGCTTACCGTCTCCATGAACGGTGCATTTCATTTCTTACCTCTAAACGTTATGTAATATTATAAATGCATGTATATACTGGATATATATGATATATATGATATCTACATCATGAGTATAACTCTGGATATAATGGATACATGAACAACTTGTAATTATAAAGAGTTTATTTTTGACACAAGTACCAATGATCGTTAAAACGACCGTTATTTACTTAAATAATTACATAGTGTTCATTAAATGGTAATAAGTGATATAAAAGGAATAATGAACTTGAAAAAGGTTCTTAAGCAAGTAGAAATTAACTCAAGTTTATTATTCAGGAGGTTAAAGAACGATCGAGTCTAGTCGGACCCGAGGTTTGGGACTTCGTCTCAATCTCCTTTCATTGAGGCTTGTTTTGTTTTATACACAACCTTCTTTTATACGGTGTATAAACCCCTTTGACTTTTACATTTATCCAAAAGGAATATTTTTTATAGGAAGCATTTTACTAAACGACAAAAGGGAATGTTTTTGTCGTACATTTGTGGCGACAACGACTTCTCCACCGCCGTGACTATTATTTGAGTTTCGAATTCCTCTACAAGCCATACATTTTTTTAAAAGAAAAATAAATACCCTGTTTTAATTTTATTTTATTTTGGTATTGGAAATGGTTCTGAGAATGTTTTTATATCAATGTGTTGTATTGATATCTTTTGATTGAAAAGTGGAAATGTTATATTTCCTTTATGCATGTTTTATGTGATACGATTATGTTATGGTTCTTGGGAATTATTATGAAGACGGGTGGTTCCGTGATAAACTAAGGGCGGGTGTGCCTGATATAGCTCTCCAATGCATTGGGTAACGCAAAAGAGTTAAACATTAAGGTTTCTCTGAAGAGATTTAGGGAATATACTATGATGGGTATTCCAAACATAACCAAGGGGGTTACTCCCTACGTAAGAATGTTATGAAAGCCTCAATTTACCGTTATGTTTTATGATTTCTATGATTTATTCATGATTTGATGAGGTATGTTAGGGTTCCTATGTTTTATGGGTAAAGTAAGATTTCATTCTTATATATATATGAACTCATGTTTCCTTTCCATATTTTTATAACCCTTACTGAGCTTTTTATGCTCATCCCAAGTTTTTGAAATGATTTTCACAGGTCAAGGGAATGGTACGTGATGTGATGATAGTGTCAAGGAAGTTTCAATAAAGAATCCATGTTTTATTTTAAATATGTCTCCATTGATGGGAAAAATGAATATTATCTTTTATGTAACCACTTTGTTTAAATTTGGAATGTAATGCAAGTTTTATGATCTAATTCTCTAAAACTCTAAACCTGAATAGATCCTTAAGGTGTATTCTTGTAATAACTCCAGATTAAGTAAGGTTTAAGGCTGGGGCCTTATAGTTGGTATCTGAGGTCGATTTAGATAACTTTAGGAGTTAGAATTTAGTTAAATTATTATCCAAAAAATATTTTTTTATGGTCAAGTTGAAATGATATAGCATTTGAAGATTACCATGTTGCTTCATCTATGACATGTTTGTTCAGAATGGTTTTCCGTAGAGGAAACAGGGAAGCAGTGCTAGGAAGGCATACAGAAGGAAATAACCTTCCGAATCAGCATCCTGAGATGATCGGAATTGGAACTGAATAGTTTGTTGCAGTAATGGCGTAGTTGACTCAAGCGATAACTGGTGGCGGTATCCATGCGCGATATCAGCCAGATCAACCGTAGAGGAACATCTCAGTTGTGGAACATTTCATGAGGCAACATCCCCCATCATTCAGAGGATTATCTGACCCTGTTCTAGCTGAAGGGTGGATTAAATCACTAGAGAAGATTTTCGATGTCATGGGATGTTCAGAAAATAAAAAGGTTATTCTTTCTATTTACCGTTTGGAGGGTGAGGCAGATCAGTGGTGGTCAATGGTTAAAAATATCAGGGACGCTGATGAGATTAATGCTCTCGACTGGGATGAATTCAAAGGTATGTTTCTTGAGAAGTATTTTCCTAAGGCTATTCGACTTATTATGGAAAAACAATTCCTAGAATTGAGGAAAGAGGAAGACTCAGTGGCTGCTTATGAAGAAAGGTTCACTCGATTGGAAAGGTATGCTCCAAATTTTATCCAAGACCTTGATAGTAAAATTAATCGTTTTTACTCAGGATTAAAGCCAAAATATTGAAGGGCATTAGCTTCTCGTGAGTTCAAAAGTTATGAAAAGCTTGTTCGATGTGCTGAGAAGGTGGAAATGGAGTTTGTCGATGATCAAGTGTTCTATAACAACCAATATAAGAAGAGACTGAGGTGGTAGGAGAAAGGGAATAATTCTTCAAAATGGTCTGATGGTAAGAAAACTAAGTTCCCAGTTTGTGATAAATTTGGGAAAAGGCATACTGGGGAATGTCTTCTGAATTCTGGAAAGTGCTATCGATGTGGTAAGATGGGACATAAGGCTCGTGATTGCACTAAAAAAGATCAGGGTGATGGTAAGACCAAATTTTATTTACAGTTAGTGAAATGTTTTAAGTGCAATGAGATGGGTCACTATGCAAACGAGTGTCCGACAAAGAGCTCGAGTGATGGGAAGTAGTTAGACTACAAGTAGAAAGGAGTGGTGAAATCCTTTGCAACTACTTCAGCAGATTTCGGGCCATCAAATGAAGTTGTATCAGGTACTTTGTTTTTTCATATTATTTCAGTGTGTTGTATAATTCGGGGTCTACACATTCTTTCATCTCTAAAAACTTTTCTATTAAAATGGGAATACCATCTCACGAAATGAATCCTGAACTTGTGGTAAAAACACCTGGGGGAAATGTTGAGGCAAAAATAATTTATATGAATCTTCCTATCCTTATCCGTGGAAAGAACCTACTTGCAAACATTATTGTTTTACCTCTAGTAGAGTTTGATGTTATCCTGGGTATGGATTGGCTCTCTATTTACCATGCTAAGATTGACTGTAGAGCTAAAGAAGTTTCTTTTCAGAAAGACTTTCAGTTTCTGTACAAGAATTAACCCTTACTGTTGATAACTTATCAAGATGCCGAGAAACTTTTATAGATGGAAATGAATGTTAGCTTTCACACATCGTTAAAAACAAATGAACTATTCATATTAATGACGTGTCAGTGGTAAATGAGTATCCTGATGTTTTTCCTAATGAGTTGCCTAGAATAATACCAGATCGGGAAGTTGAATTTACTTTTAACATAGTTCCTGATGCTAAGCCAGTTTCAAAACCCCCTTATAGAATGGCTCAAATTTAACTTTTAGAGTTGAAGGAGAAATTGCAAGATTTATTAGAGAAAGGTTTCATTCGACCTAGCACATCACCATGGGGTGCTCCTGTTTCATTTTTAAAAAATGAAAGATGGTTCTATGAGACTTTCCATTGATTATAGAGCCTTGAATAACATCATTGTTAAGAAAAAATATCCTTTGCCTCATATCAATGATTTGTTTGATCAGCTCCAGGGAGCATAGTATTTTTCGAAGATTGACTTGAGGTCAGGGTACCATCAGTTGAAGGTAAAGGAATCAGATATTATGAAGACCGCGTTCCGTACAAGATATGGCCATTATGAATTTGAAGTAATGCCTTTTGTGCTAACCAATGCACCTGCTGTATTCATGGACTTAATGAATAAAAATTTCCATGAGTTCATGGATAAGTTTGTGGTGGTTTTCATTGATGATATTTTGGTGTTTTCTAAAAGTAAAGAGGATCATGAAAGACATTTAAGGGTTATTTTTCAAACCTTAAAAGAAAAGAAATTGTATGGGAAATTCAGAAAGTGTGAGTTTTGGTTGCAAAAAATTTCTTTCCTTGGTCACATTGTTTCTAAAGATGGGATAACTGTTGATCCTGAAAAAAGAAAGGTTGTGGAAGAATGGGCAAGACCCACAAATGTAATTGAGATTCGTAGATTCCTTGGTTTGGCAGGCTATTACCAAAGGTTTGTTAGAAATGTTTCCCGGTTATCTATTCCAATGACTAAGCTAACTCGGAAGGGTGTTAAGTTTATCTGGAAAAAATAATGTGATGATTGTTTTCAGGAGTTGAAAAGAAGATTGGTGAATGCTCCAGTTTTGGCACTACCTTCTAGGAATGGTGAGTTCATTATCTACAGTGATGATTCATTGAAAGGACTTGGTTGTGTCCTAATGCAGAATGATCAGGTAATTACTTATGCTTCACGTCAGTTGAAAAATGATGAGGTAAATTATCCTACACATGATTTGGAATTAGATGCTGTTGTTTTCGCTTTAAAAATTTGGAGACATCATTTGTATGGAGTAAAGTGTGAAATATATACCAATCACAAAAGTTTAATGTATATATTCACTCAGAAAGAATTTAACATTTTACAGAGAAGATAGCTAGAATTAATCAAGGATTATGATTGTACAATTTATTACCATCCGAGAAAAGAAAATAAAGTGGCTGATGCTTTGAGTCGAAAAAGTAATGCTTCATTAACAATGTTGCATTTGGAACGTGATCCTTTGGTTAAAGATTTGATGAACTTTGGCATAGAAGTTGTTGGTGCAGGATGACTTTCTGTTTTGTTTCAGGTATCATTGAAATCTTCTCTATCAGACAGAATCAAGCATGCATAGAATCAAGACAGTGAGTTGCAAAAAAAGGTAGAGCTAGTTCAGAAAGGCAAGTTTCCTGAATTCAACATTGATAATGATTGTATTTTGAGATTTGGGAAGAGATTGTTTGGCCCTTGTGATTCACAGTTGAAGAGAGAGTTGTTATGTGAAGCTCATAGTTCTCCATTTTCAGTTCATCCTGACAGTACTTAGATGTAGAGAGATCTGCGGGAGTATTACTGGTGGGATGTAATGAAAAGAGATATTACTGATTTTACTGTGAAGTGTTTGACATGTCAACAGGTTAAAGCAGGGTGGAAGTTACCGAAAGGGATTCTTCAGCCTTTACCAGTGCCAGAGTGGATATGGGAGAATATATCCATGGACTTTGTTGTGGGATTACCGAATACATCTCGAGGTAATAATGCAATTTCGGTTATTCTTGATCGCTTGACTAAATCTGCTCATTTCCTTACTATACGAGATACTTTTTCCTTAGATCAACTTTCCCGTTTGTATCTTAAAGATATAGTCAGGTTACATGGAGTTCCTCTCTCCATTGTATCTGAACGTGATCCCAGGTTCACCTCTAACTTTTGGAAAGGCCTTCAGAAGTCGTTGGGTACTGAATTAAATTTTAGTACGACCTTTCATACTCAATCAGATGGGAAGTCAGAATGAAAAATTCAGACATTGGAGGATATTCTACATGCTTGTTCGATGGATTATCAGGGAAGTTGGGACCAACATCTTTCCTTGGTTGAATTTTCATATAATAACAGTTTTCATTCTAATATACAGATGGCACCATTTGAGGTGTTATATGGGAAGCAGTGTCGAACTTCAGCTTTCTGGGATGAAGTGGGTGAAAGGAAGCTGATGGGACCAGAGTTGGTAGAAGAGTTGGAAGAAAAAGTTCATCTGATACAGAAACACATGAGAACAGCTCAGAGCAGGAAGAGGAGTTATGCGGACAACAGGAGTAATGATCTCTCTATTGAGGTAAGTGATCATGTTTTTCTAAAAGTATCACCATGGAAAAGTGTGATGTGATTTGGTAAGAAAGGAAAGATGATTCCAAGGTTCATTGGACCATATGAAATTATGGAGATAGTTGGATCAGTTTCATATCGAGTGGCTTTACCTCTGAGTTTATCTCAGGTACACAATGTTTTTCATGTTTCGATGTTGAGAAAGTATATGCCAGATCCATCTCATGTTTTGAGTCCAGAGGTTGTTAAACTGGAAGAGAACCTATCTTATGAGGAATAACCGGTCCAGATTCTTGACCACAAGGAGCAAGTGTTACGGAATAAGGTGATTCATCAGGTAAAGGTTTTGTGGAAAAACCACATGGTTGAAGAGGCAACATGAGAATCTGAAAATGCAATGAGGGCTAAATACCCCCACTTATTCGATAAGTAAATAAATTACTGGGACACAATTTTCTAAAGGGGGTAAGGATGTAACATCCCAAGTAAGTAATGAAGAATAGATATTTTTATCTATGTCTACTAATGAATTAGATATTTATTTAGAGGCTTAAAATGAGAATAAATCCAATCTTAAGCATGGAATACACTAATATTTTTAAAAGATTGTTTTACTGCCTTTTGATGGAAAAACATTTTTAAATCAATCTTTTGACAATTTAATAAGATATATTTTTCAAAATAAACTTATTATTTTTGATTGGGACAATGAAATTTACATTGGATAATTTTTTGGTATTTTTCCGACAATGTTCATTTTTAATGAATAGTGAAAAATACTGCATTTTACATCAAAACTGCTTTTTCATCTAATTTAATTATATGGTTAGATTATCTTTTGAATTGGTTTTAAAGTTCAATTAGAATATATTTTTACCATTTAATCTAATAGTGGTCGTTGGAATTAATTTCACTTTGAAATTGGACTTAAACTTGTGTCAATCTTTTGACACTTATTGTTTCATAAAAACACGCTATTTGCTCAGACAACGAGAATTAATTATTAAATGAATTAATGTAACTTATATGTTTTGAATTTTTTAAAATAGACATCATTTTTGATTTCTGAATACCAAATATATATTAGGGTAAAGTTTTGGTATTTTTCTGAAAAACTTCAATTTTTGATGAATAGTGAAACCACTAAGTGGTACTTAAAAAAACTGATTTTTCGTTTAAATGAAATTTTACCACCTCTATGTTTTGAATTTCAAAAATCCGACATACATGGTTGTCATTAATAAGTAAAATGTGGTTCAATGGGATTAAAATAATTTTTTGGTGAATTGTAACTTTTATGTTTTTAATCGCGATTAGAGGTAATTAGTGTAATTTAAGGTAAAAATAATGTTTTAATAAAATGAAATGACCTAGACACATTTCCTACCCTTATTGGATGTGTCATTCCCGACCAAGAAAACCCATGGGTCGATTTTTGGGACCCCATGGAGCCACTTGGGTAGGATGAAGACATTAATGCCTTTTATTTAAAGTAAAAGTAAAAATGACACAAACTTGAGTTGTTTTACTAAACCAATTTTTAAATGGGTTTATACAAGTCATAATTTTGACTATAAATATTCATTAGAAATATAAAAATATTTTCTACATCATATTATTTTTGTTATAATTTTTAGACATTAAATAAATTAAATTATTTATGACACCATGATGATGCAACGATTACATCATTATTTAACGATTTAAATAAAATGAAAATATAATGTAAAATCTAAGACCTAAACTTGTAAAAAACTTATTGGATGGGTGTATTTCGAACCCTTATCTCCTTATACTAGAAATTTATAATTTTGAGAACTTTTGTATCCGAAAATCATTTTATAACAAAGTATCTCTTCTTAACTTTCCAAGAGTGCCCCTCCTCTCCTCTTATAAAAGGCCCCATTCTCTACCTCCTTACCCACACATCCAAAGAATTTGGAAAAGCCAAACCCTGACCATTTTGTCTCTCCAAATCCCTCTCTAACTCCTAGAAGGCTCACTTTGGGCAGAAGTCTTCCCAAGGAAGCCTTTGAGCTCAAATCAAAAAGAGTTACCGGATTTAAAGGTATTGTCTTCTAGTGTGTTCTTATGTTTTATTTTGCTTCTCCAACCCCCTAAACTCTTTTTATTAATTTATTTTGTAACAACACCAGTATCTTCCATAAAATAGTATGTTTTTATAAGAAGTATTATATCTACACTTACACACACATACATCTAATGGTTAAAGAACATACTGTTTCTGTGGACGGTGAATTTCTGCCTCACGAAATGATGATTGTTCAATATTCTTTTAACACCTTCAAAGGTGGCCATTAAGAAGACACTATATTTATATATGATATATAATATGTTTATGTTTTACTTAAGCTTCTGTATTTTTCATTTATGGCATACATTTATGGTTTCCATTATGGGTAAACGCGATATCTTCATTTTAGGAAGTGCGGACTACCGCCCCCTCAAAGTGATTTGATTCATTATTCCCATATGTGGGACATATAAAAAATGTAATTAATGATATTATATATGATATTATAATGGAATTATAATATACCTTTATATCATTATGATTCCATTCCATAAAATATGAAATACAAATGAAAGTAGCGTTCATTCGTACGTATGACTTACCGTCTCCATTAATGGTGCATTTCATTTATTTCCTCTAAACGTTATGTAACATTATAAATGCATGTATATACTGGATATATATGATATATATGATATCTAAATCATGAGTATAACTCTGGATATAATGGATACATGAACAACTTGTAATTATAAAGATTTTATTTTTGACTCAAGTACCAATGATCGTTAAAACGACCGTTATTAACTTAAATAATTACAAAGTGTTCATGACATGGTAATAAGTGATATAAAAGGAATAATGAACTTTAGAAAGGTTCTTAAGCAAGTATAAATTAACACAAGTTTATTATTCATGAGGTTAAATAACGATCGAGTCAGGTCGGACCCGAGGTATGGGACTTCGTCTCAATCTCCTTTCATTGAGGCTTATTTTGTTTTATACACAACCTTCTTTTATATGGTGTATAAACCCCTTTGACTTTTATGTTTATCCAAAAGGAATATTTTTTATACAAATCGTTTTACTAAATGAAAAAATGGAATGTTTTTGTCGTACGTATGCGGCGACAACGAATTCTCCACCGTCGTGACTATTATTTGAGTTTTAGATTCCTCTACAAGCCATAAATTTTTTTAAAATAAAAATAAATAACATGTTTTACTTTTATTTTATTTTGGTATTGGAAATGTTTTTGATAATGTTTTTATATCAATGTGTTGTATTTATATCTTGTGATTGAAAAGTGGAAATGTTATGTTTCCTTTATGCATGTTTTATGTGATATGATTATGTTATGGTTCTTGGGAATTATTATGAAGATGAGTGGTTCCCTGATAAACTAAGGGCGGGTGAGCCCGATATAGCTCTCCAATGCATTGGGTAACGCGAAGGAGTTAAATGTTAAGGTTTCTCCAAAGATATTTAGGGAATATACTGTGATGGGTATTCCAAACGTAACCAAGAGGGTTACTCCCTACGTAAGAATGTTATGAAAGCCTCAAGTTACCTTTATGTCTTATGATTTCTATGATTTATTCGTGATTTGATGAGGTATGTTACGGTGCCTATGTTTTATGGGTAAAGTATGATTTCATTATTATGTATATATGAACTAATGTTTCCTTTCCATATTTTTATAACCCTTACTGAGCTTTTTATGCTCATCCCATGTTTTTTAATTGATTTTCACAGGTCAAGGGAAATGTACGTGATGTGATGATAGTGTCAAGGAAGTGTCAAGAAAGAATCCATGTTTTATTTTAAATATGTTTCCATTGATGTAAAAAATGAATACTATATTTTATGTAACCACTTTGTTTAAATGTGGAATTTAATGCATGTTTTATGATCTAATTCTCTAAAACTCTAAACCTGAAAAGATCCTCAAGGTATATTCTTGTAATAACTCAAGTTTAAGTAAGGTTTAAGGCTAGGGCCTTATAATTATCTAGGCTCAACCATTGCACTATGGGACCAGGAGGCTAAACATGCCCAAGGGAGCCATTCATTGCTTGCGTACACAGTTCTAGGAGAAAATGTGTAGGTTGTGTGTTGGACTGAGTAGGGGGGATGCATAGTGTGATAATAAGAGGGCTAGTGGGCCAACGTGGGTTGGCACAAGCTCTTGAGGCCAAGGTGTACATGTTTTATAATCGGTGGTAATACCCCATATTTAGAACAAGTGGCTATGGAACATGATCATTGATTAATATAAGGCCACCAGCATTGTAAGGATGATGTGGGACAAGAACACATGTGAACTATTTATCTACTTTAAATGTTTTTTACATGATGAAGGCTGCTGGATCAAAATGATCTAAGTCTTATGATCATCTCTAGTAATCCTATTCATCATCCTGACCCTTGAAATTATTCTAGAAAGCATGAGTTCAGTCAAACCATCACCTTTCAACGCTATGTTCTTCATACAATTTTTTTACATCTTTATGAAGCATTGATACTACGAAATCTTGTATAGAACTTCATTTACTATCCTTGAAAATATTTCTAATGGAACAACATATTCATTGATGGTAGATAATTCTTAGTGATAGAAGTATCACCAGATACTATTTTACTGATGGTAGCATGTTCCAATAGAAGTAATTCCATCACTATCAGCAATAGTTGACCGATCATAATTCATACGTCATTACCACCAAATCCAAGATTCAAGAATGGAGATTTCACATTGACCCTCCTTTAGTGCACCATTCTACTTCAGTAGTATTTATCGTCGATGATAGTAACATAAATATTCAAACTATAGTATATATAACAATAGTGTACCTCCTTCAATGGTTTTCCATTCACTGACCATAGTGGTAGTAGTACACTTCATATACCTCACATTGGAGGTATATTATAAAAAATGATAGATCATACTGAATGATTTATCATACCGAATGATATATCATACCGAATGGAAGATCTACTTCAATGATAGCTTCCGATTTTATATACAATGATAACATAAGGATCCTACAACAATTTTATACAATTAATTCGATGACAGATCACCTAGAATGGAACCATCATTCCCCTACCAGTGATGGTAGATCATATCAATGGTAGATCACAATAGTTAAAATAACTTTATATGTCTAGTTATATTCTTATCTACTCATAGTTATTAAATTATTTTTTAAAAATTAAAATGAATTTTTTATTTAATTCTATTGAAAGAAAATTTTTTTAATTAAATTTATATTGATATTATTTTGATGCAATATTATTATATATTGGTTAAACCAATATTTTGTGCATATTTTCACATGCAGATATTTTCATGGTGAAACTCTATTTTTATGGTATTTTGATACTTTTATAAATTATAAGTTCAATAATATATTTTTAGATTATCGATAAATATGGAATAGTCATCTTTTATATTAATGATTTTTATATAATATTTATAATGTTATTCCATGTAGAGAAAAATAGTATAAACTCTTAATGTATGAGTACATTAATTAAAATTAAGGTAACACATGTATTTTTAAGGGTTTATTATTTTTATAATGTGTATTTCAATGACCAAGAAATTAAATTCACCTAAAAGATATTTAGAGTTAATTAAACAACTATAAATATCTATTGGAATCATGGAATAAAATTAAAAAATATACAAACAAATTATTCAAGAAATAATTTTCTAAGAATGAAAGTTGATATAATTACCAAAAAATAAAAATAAAACATCAATTAGAGTTGTACAATGTACTCAATTTAAAATATTAATACTATCCCATTTCATCAATCATGAAAGTCTTCATCGTTTTTATCATACACCACTGAATTGATCAAAGATATTGAGTATCATCAAATTTAAAAGTTCTATTTTCATCTGTTTTACTTAATTCTATTTATATTTTATATAGTTGTATTTATTTCTCTCCATTGTTATTATTATTAAGTCTGGTTTAATATATTCCCATCCAAAAGATATCAAACGGGTTATTCCTCCCATCTAAAATCAAGGCCCGGTTGTGGTTCTGTAACAAAAGTCAGGTTGGTTGTTACTCTATCAAAAGTTAGGGGTTATAAAATCAGATGTACAAAAGGTACACTTCTTTATAATTGGGTTTTCAATCCCTATTAAAAGTAAGGAACTAGTAAACAACATTCTCATTACTGAGTATAATAGATTAAATATTATATTATGACCATGGTTATCTAAACTAATATGAAAAACATCCCATGTTATTTATTATAACTATGACGCATATTTAACAATTTTTAATCTCTTTAAATAATCATAATTGGTTGAATAATTTCCAAAGGACTAGTCACCCCTAGTAACTATTTCAATATATCGAGACCTAACAACTACACTGTGATTGGGATATTGAATCCGATGATATTTCTTATGAAGGTAGTGGCTTATATTTGAGGTTTCATATTTGAATAAGAATAACATTTTAAAGAAGAAGAAACACTATGAATTGGTCATTTCAAGAAGTTGTAAAAAGTTTAAAATAAGATAAAACGTAGGAACATTAAAGGGGTTGACTCAAAAATTTTATTTAATTTTACATATATTTGGAAATTTTTAGTTATGATAAAAAATAAAGAATGGAGGGAAAGTTTCAAAAAATAGAAGAGTCGTCATTCTTGAAAAGAAGGGAATGAAAATATTCTAAACATCCTAAAATAATATAGAGATTAAGGGAGTGTTCATGGTTGATTTTTGGAAGGAAACATAAATAAAATTATGAATTCTAGACCAATAAATGTAAATTTATTGAAAAATGTTGAAAGTAAGATAAAAGAGGCCATATCGTGGGATGATTGTGGAGTTTATCCCATTGATTAAACTAGATTTTATTTCTACACCATCATTGGTGTAATATTATATTATTGTTCATGGGTAAAAAATAGGTTATATAAGGAGTAGTATGTTCCTTCTTTTAGAAATATTTACAACACCCAAATCTTTTATGGTTTGTATCCTCTTAAATAAATTAAATTCATTTGATAGTTTCCATTATACACAATAGTATTTCATATACTATAAATCATATAAAATCACATAAAAAACATAAAACACACATTATAAATGAAGAATGAATGAAATAGGCTGATTTTTCTAGAAATTAAGAATCATATACCAATGGAATTGTAAATTGACCTTTGCAATAGTAATGTGACCCCTATGAATAGTAATTTGGCTAATAGAACAGTAACCTCGCTTATGAAAGTATAAATAAAATTTAGGCACATTATAATAGAAAATATTAAATAATTATATTATAGTATAGGTAGATAAATATTTTGAAAATGATAAATTAAGTGTTGTTTTTTATAAAAAATACTTGTTTTTTACAATTTTTTAATTAATATAATGATTGAAAAGAAATTTTATTTTCATAAAATATAAACATTAATTGATATTTTTTATGCTTATATGATAATTTTATTATACATTAATTAATTTTTCAATGTTCCATAAAACTAGTTATAATAATAAAATCAGTATTTTTCAAATAAATGATGATTTTAATTAGAAAATAATGTTCTCGTATTTTGATTTTTTTTTAAAACAATTGAGTTTATTTTTTACTTCTGTATTTCAAAAAATTGTTATGGTAGTTTTTTATGATTTTTCTAAAATAGTTAAATTTGGGTGGATAGTGAATATGGTAATTTATGGTATCAATACATTTCAAGTTAAATAAACTATTTCTTTATTCGTTTCTGATTTAAGAACCATTGGTTCAAACTCACCTACAATTTTTACATTATTTAGTCATAATAATCATCACTATTTCTTTTCTTAAGCCAAAATAATAATATAATTAATAAAATAATCAAGAAACACACCACTAATCAACTATAAATACCACCCCTCACCACCTCCTCTCCTTACACCACCAAATACTGTATGATTTTCCAGTTGCTAATAAATACTCTTCCCAAGTCTCCCCCACTTCCAGGATCCTTTGGTCTCAATAAAACTCCAAATCCAAGTCCCTTAAGGAGGTTCTCATGGAGAATAATTCAAGAGGTAAAACCCATAATCATTCCCTTTAATTTTATTTTATTATATATCCCTCACCTCCTCTATTCAAATGTGGATTATAAATCTATTATCTGGTATATAATGTAATTTCATTATGTCAATCGAACAAACACCAAAATAATTTAAACGATTATCACTAATGTTTGATCTAATGATTCATCCTCATAACATATTACCAAATGAAATATATAATCATGTAATATTTTGGATGCTCATTAATAAAATGTAATTTCAGTTTTGGACGACTATTCTCCTTTTATATTATTTTTCACACGTGTTTACAAGTAAAATGATCATGAAAATCAAGGAAAAGAATGATTTTAAACAACAATATTGTAACTTATAACTAATAAAAATGCCATAAATTAACTTAATAAAATTATATTAATAAAATAAATTAATAAAATGTTTTAAATTAGTTAATTAATGTATTTAATATGATAATCCAAGACATTATGTTCAAGTGCAGAACACATTTAGACATAAGTTAAGGGACTTCATCTCAATTTCAAATTTCATTGAGACTTATAAGGTATTATTAACCTAATAATTTTATGTGTTTTATCTACTACCCATTTTATATCATTTTGATTTGACATTATATTACTCTAAAATATAAATATTTTCTTCTATCATGGATATGATTATCTTATATGTTTTATGTAATTTTTATATATGGTGTTTACTTAGAATATTTAAATATTGATAAATCTGCATCCTCTAATCAATAAGGATATTTTTATAAGTTATATTATTCATTAATTTAATATATGAAGAAATATTTGGAATTTCAGTGATGGGTGGGGTAGTTATATCCCATATATGCATCGACATGTCACATGAGACAGAACAGTTGGAGACAAACCCTTCATGTTTGTTCCCAAGAAGAATTAGGCGAGTTTTACCCATACACCTAAACCGTCTTAATGGTATAATGTTTCTTGTTATAGATAAACTATGTATAATAATTAATCAATTTATTCATTTAGTAATCATTTATTACTTTTATTGAGAATTTTACTATGAAAAAAATATATGGATGCATTTTCATTCTCAGTTGATTAAGGGAATGTGTTTTTTAGTTATTTACCTTTCTATTATGCCTTACTAACTTTTTTTCACTTATTATTGATTCACATAACCCTTACTGAGTGTGTGATATCACCCATTTATTTTTTATCCTTCTCAAGATTCTAAATATGAAACCATTGAATTAGTATCGAGAAAGCATTTTATTTTCTTTTGTTTTGTTCTATGTATAATTACCAATGTAATAAGGGAACTATGTAAGTATCTATTTGATTAATGACTAAAAAATCAATATATAATTGGTGTTATAATCACTTTTATCTATTAAATTGTAATAAAATGACCACTGACTTTGGTCTACTGGTGTCAGAATTGTTACAGTTAGTATTAGATCATGTTTAGTACAAACCTTGGGAACTAGATTTATAAAACATAATTTAGGGAACGTTACCCTAATCTATAATTTAATTATAAAAATAGAATAAAATCCTATAATTTTGTTAAGGTTTATATTTGTTGGTTCTTCCTAAAAATAAATCTATATATATATATACACTAAAATTGGACATGGTTCTAGGAAAGATGTACTTAGGGGTAACAACTCTGACAAGGTGCGCCAGGCCTAACATAGCGTAACTTGGTAAATAACAAGGAGCCTTGCTGCACACATGGTTTGACACTACTAGGGGATATACTTATGATAATTCAAACTCTATTTACAATATATTATTAAGTATTTAAAAGTTAATATGTCCCCAAATAAATCATGTTTTTGATTATGAGATTATATAGGCATATTTTTTTTAAATTTTTTTGAAGTGTTTTTCTTATTCAAAATTATGAATTACCAAATTTAGTGAATGACATTATTTAGAAATGGAACCTAATAGAATGAAATTATTTAATACTCATAAAAAATCTAGGAACATCCCAACTGGGCAAGTCGACATAGTTAGTGTTGGAGTTGAGTAAATAATGACCATATTTGAAAAAAAATTACTAAGGCTATGATGAATAACCATACTAACCCTATGTTTTATCATTTCATGTAGAAAAATACCCCATATTTTAGTGGGACTACTAATCTATTTGTAGCTGAGTAGTGTATCAAGTCCCTTGCAAATATATTTACAGCATTAGGATACAATGAAAATGAGAAGGTAGTGCTGATATTATATTGCCTTAATGGTGATGCTGATCAAAAATGGTCTTTGATTCAAAATACTAAGGAAGAAGAAGAAATAGAATAAATGTTATGGTTAAATTTTAAAGAAACATTCTTCCAAAAATACTACCCTCAATGAAATTGAACTAAAATTGAGAAAAAATTTCTTATCTTATGGAAAATGGAAGAATATATTGTTAAGATTATAAGGATACCATCCCAAGACTATCCAGGTATGTCATTGATTACATATGTTATTCATAAGACAATATTGGTATTTTCTATGAAGTTATTATACCATTTCCCTTAAGGGAACTTTATTCTCCAAATTTTCATCATATGATGAAATATTATTAAGTTCCATCAATATGGAGAAATAATTTTCTAGATCTTATTTTTCAAGGGAATTCAAGATAATAACAGGCCTTATTATAACCATGGAAAATGTGAAGTATCAAATAAGAATAAAGGAATTAAGTAATTACCATTCTTTGAAACTCATTTAGATAATCATCCTGGTGTTGAGTCAATAAGGTTTTCCTTATGACTTTTCTATTACTTCTTGTTTTGAAAATCACTAACACCTTATACCTATGAAAATCCATATGTGAATTCAATAAAGAAAAATTTCCTTCCTTAAGGAAATTTACCCTAACCAAGATTTTCTTACACATAGCAATATTTTTCTTAAGTATAAAATTCAGATTCATACCCAAAACCTTGGAATCATATAATGCTATGATATGAAGCATTCTGTTTTAGACTCCAAATTCTAGATATGAACTGTAATGAAGTTCCATTCCAAATTCTAGATACAAACTCTAAGGAATTTCCATTCCAAATTTTGGTTATGAACTCCCATATAGTTCGACTTTGAATTCTGGATATGAACATTCATATAGTTCCACTATGAATTCTGGACTCCAAACTTTTATGAGTTCAACTCCAAACTTTTAATAGTTTGACTCCAAACTTTTATAAGTTCGACTCCGATCTTTTATGAGTTTGTCTCCGAACGTTTATAAGTTTGACTCCTAACTTTTATAATTTCGACTCCGAACTTTTATGAGTTCGACTCTAAACTTCTAAAAGTTCAAATCCAAACTATATAAGTTCAGATTCTAAACTCTGGTGAAACCAAACTCCAAATTTCCTTAGAAATTCAGACTCAAGTTTTCTACCAAATTAAGGTTCCGAATTCCTATAAAACAGAATCTGAATATCCTTTTTATTATAGACTCTGAATTCTATTGTAGTTAGACTCCAAAATTTTCTTTTCTTACATTCTGAACTTTAGTTTTGCTTATGCCTACACTTTTCTCATTATAAAATGATGTCATGATTTCAATTACACATGTTTTGTTATAAAAAGATGTCATCCATTCTGTTTCTAACTAACCGTTGGTTTAGTGAAACATATACAGGTCCCTCTAAAATTTAAGGAAAATATGACCGTTGGAGGAGGGAGCCGACCATTGGAAATTTTCCTATAAATAGGATCTCATTTGAACGATCTCTATACACAACTTTTACAACTTTGACATCAGTGCTTACGTGTTGTTGAAGTGATTTCTAGGGAGAGAGGATCTTATTAACTCTCATGATTCATGCAGAAAGTTCAAACGGCCTGTTCAAACTTTTCCTTGTGGAGATTGCTTCATGAAACTCCGAATGTTGGTGATTACATTCGAGGGCTTCCGGGGATAGGAAGACAGAGGTTCCAACTACCTTGAAGTTTGAGGGCTTCCTTGCTGAGGAAGACAGAGGTTCCAACTACCTTAATGTTGATGGCTTGCGAGGATAGTAAGACAGAGACTCTGATCTTCATATCGGGGGCTTACCCTGCTGTGGATAAGACAAACTTGCTTGAAAGTATAAATCAAGGGACCTTTATCCAAGGTTGTTGGATACCCTTATCTTTGGATTAAAAGATTTATATCTTGTTACTTGTAGTTTTACTACTTGTTTTTCCCCTGCAATTTTCATTGTAAGGAATGTATAACCTTCTTATATTTACTTACACTTGTACTCTGATTAATTTAGATTCTATACGCATTAAGGTAGAATATCATATTGAAATATTTGGTTAAGTTTCATTTTCCGAGTCCATATTTCTAGAACCTATTTTTCAGAATCACTTTCCAGATTCAAGAAAGTGCATAGAACTTGAAGTTTATAACTTCATACCCTGTTCCAATTCTCCAATTGATGTTAGAGGTGTTGAGAATTTTCTTAGTTTAACTTTGTTAAACATAGATCTTTCATTTATTAAAGAAATTTTTAAAGTGTACAATTCACCCCCCTCTTGTGTATTGAGCATCTACATCGTTATTTCGATCATACAATTGGTATCAGAGCAAGGTCTCTGAAATACTTATACTCACATATAAGTTTTTATTGCTCAGTTTTTCATTGTTCTATTTTTTTCCTCTCTTAGGAATACTTTCCTTGAATCCCAAATTTGGTTATTAACATTTTTCTGTGTAGAAAGTTTCTTAGAATGGCAGGAATCAATGTTGGTTCCATCGACAACCTAAATCCTACAAGACCACCAATTTTTGGTGGTAATGATTATGAGTATTGGATAGATCGAATGAAGACATTCGTTATCAATACTGGAGTAGAAATTTTTTTTATGCTTACTGGAGGTTATAAAATTCCTAATAAAGAAGTAAGTACTTTCACAAACCAAGAGAAGCATGATTATCAACACAACTATAAGGTACACAATACTTTACTATGTTCAATGACTAGGAACATATATAGCCAAATTTCTTCTTGTGAAACAGCTAACTGTATATGAAAGAAACTTGAAGTTACTCATTTAGGTACATCTAAAGTGATTGAAACAAGAAGAGCAATGCTGAGAGAAGAATACCATGGTTTTAACTTTCCTTATAGAGAACCTATTTGTAAGGTGCAACAAAGGTTCATGACTATCGTGAATAGTTTACAATCTATGGGAGAGAAAGGTCTAGATGATGAATCTATTGTAGATAATATTATAGATATTATTCCTAATGAGTGGGAATCAAGGAGAAAATCTATTGATGAAAACACAAAGGTTACTCAAATTTCTTTAGATGAGCTGTTTAGAACTCTTCTTCATCAAGAAACAAGGATGAAAAGAGATGCTGACAACATCAATAAGAAGAATGGAAATGGTACTGTTTATTTTACTACAACTTTAAATCACAAGAAATCTAAGACTCATGAGATAGTATCTAGATCCATGTCTAAGAAGGTAACTATCCAATCCGAATCTAGTCAGAGTGAAGTCTCAGAGAATGAGTTAGCAAATCTTTCTCAAAGGATGAACAAGATAGCTGGTCAAAGAAATTTACAATCCAAGTATAAGAAGAAGGAAAGGAAATATAAGAAAGTTTCATAGGTCACATGATATGAATTCAAGAGAAGTGGACACATACGACCTGATTTCCCTATGCTTAAAAAGAGAGAAATAAAATAGAGGCATTATGAAAGAAACAAGAAGCAGTTTTACAAAGCTAATGCTATGAAAAGTCTGAAGGCAAATACTACATGGAGTGCTAGCTGTGGAGATTCTTTAGAAAGAGAATCTTCAGAATATGATTCATCGTCTTAGAAGAATATGGGATTCATTGATAATACTTATTTTACACATACAAGTCTTATGGACAAGGTATGCTCTGCCGAGGCTTTAACAAATTTATCTCTTGATAATAATTACTATTATGAAAATAGTACTTCTAATGTAGATACTTCATCCTTAGAAAATGAAGAACCTTAATATGAATAAGTATCTAGATTTTCCAAGCTACATGAAGAGAAAAATTATAAAATTTCTAAAAAATTAGACAAGGCAAATACTAGAGAAGAACTTGTTACAAAAGAAATTTCAGATCTTTCTTCATATCTTAAAGATAAAGAAGATCTTTTTGAAAAACTTTCTAAAGACCTTGAGAAATAAAATTCTGATAAGGAAGAACTTTCTAAAGATCTTAAGAATGCTATTTCAAAAATGAAAATTTTTGAGGAAAAATCGAACTCTAAGGAAATGATTCTTGAGGATAAGAATCTAGTCATTAGACGAAAATCTGAAATATTTTCTCTAAAGAAACTTCTTGCGAAATTTACTTCTGGGAAGGAAAATTTTGACAAGATGTATTCTCAAATTAGAACTCAAGGAAACACTACTGGAGTGGGTTATACTCACCAAAAACCAGTTTTCAAAAACAACTATTTTTTCCTTCTATAGCCCCGTTTTTCACTAAGTGTCAAAATAAGGGACAATGGAAGAAAAACTGTTCTTTGAATAAAGTTCAATCTATTGGGTTTCATAAAGCTTATTTCTCTAAAAAAATGTGGATACCCAAAATTTTGTTATCTAAAAATCTTGGATCCAAACAAATTTGGATTCCGAATTTCTAATTATTTTCTTATTTTCAGGAAAATAGGGAATGTACCAATAACAATACTTGGTACATGGATAGTGGATATTCTTGGAACATGACTGGTAAAAAAAGATATTTCGAAAATATTATCATGACGAAAGGAGGAAAAGTAACTTTTTGAGATAATGCTCAGGGAGAAATTGGTGGTATAAGTAATATTATTATTCTTTGTAAAACATTGATTTCAAACATTTTATTTGTTAAGGGTCTCAAGCACAACCTCATTAGCATAAGTCAATTATGTAATGAAGGATACCTTGTGAGTTTCAGAAATGATAAATGATTTGTATAGAATTCCAAGGAAGAGTTTATTCTCTCTACCAACAGACAAGATAATGTTTACACATTGAACTTAGAAGACATTAGGAGCCAAGATTTACCTTTCCTAAGTGTAATGGAAGATCATTCTTGGTTATGGCATAGAAGACTAGGTCACTGTAACCTTAGAAACTTATGTAAACTATCTAAGAATAAAATAGTTAAAGATCTACCGGAGCTTAAATTTTATTCTTCTAATGTTTGTGATCGTTGTAAATATGGAAAGAAACATAAATATAGTTTTAAATCAATCGATGAAGTCTCAACAACTAATGCATTACAGTTAGTGCACTTGGATCTTTTTGGTCCAACACAAATTGGAAGCAATGGAGGCAAAAACTATGTGTTTGTTCTAGTTGATGATTACACTAGATTCACTTGGGTCTATTTTCTAGCAAAGAAGTCTGATGCTTTTTCTTATTTCAATAGTTTTAGAGCCCATGTTAAAAATTAGAAAAAACTTCCACTGAAAACAATACATAGTGATGATGGAGGAGAATTTCCAAATTCTAATTTTGAAACTTTTTGTAGTAGAAAAGGTTTTACTCACAAATTCTCAGCACTGAGAAATCCTCAAAAAAATGGTGTAGTTGAAAGAAGAAATAGAATTCTTCAAAAGATAACTATAACCATGTTGAGTGAATATTATATAGCTAGACATTTTTGGGATGAAACTGTTAGTACTTCTTATTATACTATAAATCAAGTTTTCATTAGACCTTTTCTTAATAAAACTCTTCATGAGTTATGGAATGGTAGAAAACCTAGACTTTCCTACTTCATGGTTTTTGGTTACAAGGTATTAATTATAAATACTAAAGATAACTTACACAAATTTGCACCAAAATATGATGAAGGAATTTTCGTAGGCTACTCCACAACTTCTAAGGCTTATAGAGTTTTCAATAAAAAAACTTGTACTGTTGAGGAAACAGTGCATGTAAAATTTGATGAATCTGTTCCTTTTGTTTTTAAACCATCCCAACCTACATCATCAGATGTGTTTTCAAAAACTAATTATCAAACTTTTTTAGAAGATTCTTCTGATAATGAAAATGATCAAGAAGATACATCTGAAACATTTACCCCAGAGGACGTTCTACCCTATGTTGATGAACATGTCTTACAAAACCCAAGTTAGGTGTTTCTTAAGAATCATCCCAATGATAGTATCATTGGTGATGTAAATCAACCTGTAAGGACTAGAAGTTCCTTAATAAATGAAGTAGAACATCGAGCATTTCTTTCCCAATTAGAACAAAAAAGAACCGATGAAGCTTGAGGTGATGATGATTGGATCAAAACCATGCAAAATGTACTAAATGAATTTGAAAGGAATAATGTCTGGAACTTGGTTGAATGACCTATGGAAACTTCTGTTATTGGAGTAAAGTGGGTCTTTAGAAATAAGTGTGATGAAAATGGAGTCATAGTTAGAAATAAAGCTAGATTAGTTGCTAAAGGCTATAATCAGTAGGAGGGAATAGACTATGAAGAAACCTATGCTCCAGTAGCTAGACTTGAATCTATTCATATTTTACTTGCCTTTGTAGTATTCTTCAATTTTAAACCATTTCAAATGGTTGTGAAATTTTCTTTTCTTAACGGTTATTTTCAAGAGGAAGTTTTTGTTGAACAACCTTCTGACTTTGAAGATACAAAACATCCTGATCATGTTTTTAGACTTACCAAAGCTTTGTATGGCCTTAAACAAGCCCCACGAGCCTAGTACGATAGACTTACAGGATTTTTGCTTCAAAATAACTATGTTGAGGGAAATGCATATCCAACCCTTTTTATAAATAAAGATAAGAAAAATGTTTTTATTGTTCAAATTTATCTTGATGACATTATATTTGGTTCAACTCAGCAATATTTAACTGATTCTTTTGCAAGTTTAATGAAATATGATTTTGAAATGAGTATGATGGGTGAGTTAAAATTTTTTATTGGTTTTCAAATTTCTCAAAAACCAGAAGGAATATACATATACCTACATAATTATACTAAATATCTTCTTAAAAAGTATGGATTTGAACACACTAAAAGTATTATTACTCCCATCGGTACCTCAAACACAATTGTTCTTGATGAAGCTGGGAAACCAGTAGATCAAACATCTTTTAGAGGTATGATAGGAAGCCTACTATACATGATAGCTAGTCATCTAGACTTAATGTTTTCAGTATGATTATGCGCAAGATATCAATCCAATCCTATGGAATCTCATTTAAAGGCAGTGAAAATAATTTTTCGCTACTAAAATGGAACCATGTATCTAGGATTATTTTATACTTCTGGAAATGATTTTATCTTAAAAAGATTTTTGGATGCTGAATTTGGTGGATATAGAATGGATAGAAAAATTACATCCGGAACTTGACATTTCTTAGGAGATTCATTAGTTTCTTGGTCCTGCAAGAAGCAACATTCTATAGCACTCTCCACTTCTGAACCTGAATATGTAGCAGCTGGAAGTTGTTGTGCTCAAGTGTTGTGGATGCAACACACACTCACAGACTATGGTTTGAGTTTCACCAAGAATCAAATTTTGTGTGATAACATAAGTTCCATTGCCCTTAGTAAAAACCTTGCACATCACTCTCATGAAAAGCACATAGATATCAGGCATCACTTTCTTAGGGATCACACTCTAAAAGAAGATATTATTCTTCAGTTTATTGGAACACAAGATCAACTTGCTAACATTTTTACAAAATCTTTACCTACTGATAGATTTTAATACATTAAATAGAAGTTAAGAATGATAACCGTAAGGTAATCCTTCTTCATTAACTTCTTGTTGGAAAATTCTGCTTACAGTAATAAACTCCCTTTCATAGGGGGAGTACATTTTCATGTTAGCATAATCAAAATTTTTGTAGTCAGTGTTTCATACTTTCGGAACAGAAATTTTTGTAATAAAAATTCATGGAACTGAAAGTTTCGTAATAAAAATTTATGGAACTGAAATTTTAATAATGAAAATTTTTAGAACTGAAATTTTCGTAATGAAAATTTTCAGAACTAAAATTTTCATAATGAACATTTCTAGAACTGAAATTTTCGTAATGAAAATTTCTGGAACTAAAATTTTCATAATAAGAATTTTCGTAATGCAGTTTTTCTTAGTGAGTTTTTCTTAGTTAAATTTTCTTCATGAAAAATATTATCAATTACAAACAATCCATCTAGCCAATCCGAAAGGTATGATTTCCTTACTTATGTCTTTGTAATCATATTTTACTTACTGGTGTTTTTCTTATGTGTTTTAAAATTTTTCAGATTCTAGTTTTCCTAAATCAAAATGTTTTTCTTAAAACCTCAAAAGATCAGAGTCAAGTTTTCCTTGCGATTTGTATCTCAAACATCAGATAAAATCTCAATATATCTCAACTGTTCGATCAACCGTGGAAACTGAACCGTCGTCTCAACGCCTATATAAAGGGGAACCCCGAGGGTCGTCCCACTTCATTTTTTCAATGCTTTCGCATCTCTAAGCTCTGAATCTCTTTTTAAGGACCGTTACGATCATTCTTTAGCCCATTCTGAATCCTCCAAAACTTACCATTCCGAATATCTGTTGAAGCTACTTCCAAAGATATGTCTACCTCAAAGCCAATCTCAAAATGGTTAGTTTATAGGGAGAGGTTAGTACATCCGATTTTCTTCAAGTATGATTCTATTATAACTAAGAATATCAAATTGAATGACAAGGATGAGGTTTTATTATCAAATCTAGGGAAATAGGATCTAGTTTATATATATTTACTTATTGAGTTCTGTGAGTCTATTTCCTTCCTTGTGGAAGATGGCCGAGAGTTCTTTTCTTTCAAGTCTTATGGAAAGAGTTACAAATTATTCATCACCAATGATGCAAGTTTGGTGGGTTTAACATATGAAGGTGAAGCTGAGTTTTGTTCACATAATCTTCTAGATGAGAAAGTAAGTTTCAACAAAGTGACGTCATTGAAATGTCTTGGACTTAAAGATACCAAGACTGCTAAGATAGCTCATCTGACTCTGAATAATCAGATTCTTCAGCAATGGGTACAAGGCTTTCTCGTACCATGAAGGGGTGACAAAGATAATATCAAGAAGAGTGATATTTAAATCCTATATTTCTTGGTAAATCTAAGGATGATAAATCTGATGAGGCATATTTTGATTACAGTTAAGAATATCAAAGAAGGGAATCTGAAAGCTCAGACCATAACGTATCTGGCCCTGATTTCTAAACTTATCATCAAATGTCTTGATTCTTTCAAATATTCTTAAAATTCCAAGAAAATAAATTGCAAGGTAATTCTAGTAAGTGATGATACATAAAAGAGGATAAAAATGGGTTTTTCTGATGAATCTGAAGAATTGTACCCTTTACCAGAAGGAGAGGCTGAAACTATTCCAGAAAATGTGGAGAAGACTGAACCAAAAAATAAAGTTAGTAAGAAGAGGAATCATAAGGAAGTGGTTTCTGAAGACAAAACCCCCAAAGGTAAGGAAACCTAGTCCGTACCTCCCAATCCTAAGAAACAAAAAGCTTACCCAGATGAAGTGGCAGCTAAGTGGAGGGAAGACAAAGAAAAGAGAAAAGAAGGGGATCTAGAGTTCAGATTGGACTATGCTGAGGCTAAGACCTTAAGAGAAAAAGATTTGGATGAGTTAGAAAAGAAAGGAAAAGAGAAAAAGATTAAGAAAAAGATTTCTGAAGCTGAGCTTGTACAATCTCTATTGAGAGATACTGAAATAGCCTCTGAGAAGATTCCCATTCTGGAAACCTTTAATGTTCAGTCTTTACTAGAAACCCCTAGCAAGAAATACCCCACGCCGGAATCGTCCAAAGAGAAAGAAGTTGTTGAAAGAACAGAAGAAGAAGTTTTTGGGAGAGTAGAAGAAGAAGAAGAAGAAGAAGAAGGAAGTGAATATCTGGATGACTTGATCAATCAAGTAGAAGATTATCCTAAAAAGGATGAATACGCAAAGTTAGTCACTCCGGGAAAGGGAGTTGAGAAAGAAAGCACGAAGGATGATGATAAGAGATACGAATAGAAGGAGAATGTTTTGTATGATGAAGAAGAATCCTATGAGAAAAAGTTTCTTGTGGAAGGAGAAGAGAAAGAGAAAATATATGACGATCAGATTGTTCAACTATCAGAATGTGAGGAAGAATCTTCAGATGACCAATCCATTCCGAAAGTTGATAAAGGAAAGAAAGTTCTCATGGATAAAACAACAAAATATATATTCAGGAAGAAATAGAATGGTGGTTCTTCTAAAAGGATGTTGGTGCAAATTGAAGAAGAAAAATCTCCAAGCAAGTTATCAGATTTGGAGTCATCAGCACATGGTCATGACTTTGCTGTCGAATCTTTTAAAAAGTTGGTGGACACCATTCCGATATTTCGCACTATAGAATCTAGCTTCCAGATGTTCCAGTATAGTTTGAATCCAAAATCAGAGACATTATCCATGGTGGTGGATAAGTGTGTGATGATTGATTCTGACCATAAAAGTTTTCCTATTAATTATGATGTACACAGAAAATCATGCAGCAAAATCACATTGTAGTCTAAGAAATTTGAAGAAGACATGGATGAGTATGATAATTTTCAGAATGAGGTAAAATATGCCTTTGACACTGATGATAACAAGATTAGGAATCCTCAGGATGAGCTGATCATTGAGCAAAGTTCTCGGAGTCAACAAGTGAAGGAACTGAATGATAAGGCTAACTCTTTTGCTCAAAATTTTATAAGGGATAGAGATCTCTGGATTTAGCTTGAGAAAAGACTTTTAAAGAAAGACGAGTTAGTAAAGGTGCAGGAAGAGGCCATGAAGGCTCAAAAAGAAGCTTTGCAAGCTCACGATGAAAGGATAAAAGCCTTGGAGAGGCAAGCTGAGGAGGATCAAAGAGATTTAAAGAAACTGAAAACCTTGTTGAAGAAGCTGATCTCGAAGGAAAAGGAAGACAAATAAACCCACTCCGATCTTTTGTTGTATTTGTATTTCCTTGTAATATTTTTCAACCCTAATGAAATTTTGGTTGGTTGTTTCTTGTGTTGTTATATACTAATGTTTCGGGTACTCTATTTCTTTTCCATTCCCTTAAATTCTTTTTGAAAATCACAAAGGGGGAGAAGGAAATAGAACTACTCAAAAGGGGAGAAGGAAAACATAAAATGGAAAAAGAAAAATATCTAAGTAAAGATATCCTTAAAAGTAATGGGGAGTTTCTCATTACAATGCTTTTCATTCTCAGGATAATGAAAACTCCACTCCAGAAATTCAGAATACAATCCTTAGAGTTTCAATGCCTAAGGGGGAGTTAGTTGTATTCACTATCATCAATGAACAAAGGGAGATATGTTTTAATTTCAAAGTCTAATGAAATATTTCAAGCCCTTATATTTTTTTCATAAGGATGTTTATGCTTTCCAAAAAGGGGGAGATTGTTGAGTCAATAAGGTTTTCCTTATGACTTTTCCATTCCTTCTTGTTTTGAAAATCACAAACACCTTATACATAAGAAAATTCATACGTTACTTCTATAAGGAAAATTTCCTTCCTTGAGTAAATTTACCCTAACCTATATTTTCTTACACATAGCAATATTTTTCATAAGTATAAAATTCAGATTCATACCCAAATTCTCGGAATCATATAATGCTAAGATATAAAGCATTCTGTTTTAGACTCCGAATTCTAGATATGAACTGTAATGAAGTTCCATTCCAAATTCTGGATATGAACTCTAATGAAGTTCCATTCTGAATTCTGGATATGAACTCTCATATAGTTTGACTCCGAATTATGGACACGAACATTCATATAGTTCCACTCTGAATTCTGAACTCCAAACATTTATGAGTTCAACTCCAAACTTTTAACAGTTTGACTCCGAACTTTTATGAGTTCGACTCCAATCTTTTTTGAGTTCGACTCCTAACTTTTTTAAGTGTGACTCCGAAATTTTATAAGTTCGCCTCCAAACTTTTATGAGTTCGACTCCGATATTCTAAAATTTTGACTCTGAACTATGTAAGTTCAGATTCTGAACTCTGGTGAAACCAGACTTCGAATTTCCATAGAAATTCAAACTCCAGATTTCTACAGAATTCAGGTTCTGAATTCTTATAAAATAGAATGCGAATATCCTTTTTTTATAGACTCTGAATTCCTATGTTGTTAGACTCCAAAATTTTATTTTCTTACATTATGAACTTTATTTTTGCTTATGATTACACTTGGTTCAATATAAAATGATGTCGTGCTTTCAGTTATATATGTTTTGTTATAAAACGTTGTCTTCCATTCTGTTTCTAACTAACGGTTGGTTTAGTGACACGTGTACAAGTCCCTCTGAAATTTGAGGAAAATATGACCATTGGAGGAGGGAGCTGACCGTTGGAAGTTTTCCTATAAATAGGAGCTCATTTGGACAAGCTCTATACACAACTTTTTCAACTTTGACATCAGTGCTTACATGCTGTTGAAGTGATTTCTAGAGAGAGAGGATCTTATCAACTCTCAAGCTTCGTGTAGAATGTTTGAATGACTTGTTCAAACTTTGCCTTGTGCAGATTGCTTTGTGAAACTCTGAATGTTAGTGATAACATTTGAGGGCTTCTGGGGATATGATGACAGAGGTTTCGACTACCTTGAAGTTCGAGGGCTTCCTTGCTGAGGAAGACAGAGGTTCCAACTACCTTGAAGTTGAGGGCTTGTGGGGATATCAAGATAGAGACTCTGATCTTTGTATCGAGGGCTTACCCTAGTGTGGGTAGGATAGACTTTCTTGAAAGCATAAATCAAGGGACCTTTATCCAAGGTTGTTGGATACCCTTATCTTTGGGTTAAAAGATTTATATCTTGTTACTTGTAGTTTTACTACTTGTTTTTTCAGTTCAATTTTGCATTGTAAGGAAAGTATAACCTTCTTATATTTCCTTACACTTTTACTCTGATTAATTTAGATTCTATATGATTTAAGGTAGAATCTCTTATTTAAAACTTTGGTTAAGTTTCAATTTCTGGGTCTATATTTCCAGAACCTATTTTTCGGAATCACTTTCCAGATTCAAGAAAGTGCATAGAACTTGAATTTTATAACTTTATACCTTCTTCCAATTCTCCAATTGGTGTTAGAGGTGTTTTGAATTTTCTTATTTTAACTTTTTTAAACTTATATCTTTCCTTATTAAAGGAAATTTTTAAAGTGTACAATTCACCCCCCTCTTGTATATTGAGCATCTATATCGTTATTTCGATCCTACACCTGGGAAATTCTTGATAGTAAAGGGAGTTTACGATATGTTCGTAGGAAAGGGTCATCGAGATAACAAATACAAGGTGAAGAAACAAGTCAATGATGATTAATGATTAACTTGTATTAAAATGGGGCATTATTCAAGTCATTTTCCCAAGCATTAGGGGAACAAACAACAAAAGAGGAGTAGGGAAGATGTCCATGCTTATACATTCACCACAACTGAAGTTAAAGTACACAAGGACATTGTAAAAGGCATATAAATCCTATATTTAAATCTATCCAATGCTTTATTCGATTTTATATCATCAAAATCTTTCTTATCTACCCAGTTATCCATGAAAATTATAATCTTCCATTATGATTTAATAAGGGAGTTATCATTCAAAACTCTTAAGGGAAGTCTCATTGCAATAATAATGTGTCAGTCATTCCCCTTTATGACACATAAAACATGATTTAGTTACTAAACATATCATCATACCCATGGTTGACTTTGATATAGTCCTTATCATGAACCAGATTTTAAAATATGATGTGATAGTTTATTAGAAGAATAAGGATATTATGATTTTCTAGGAAGATATAGAATCCCTTATCTTTTGATAAGAAGTATCATCATATGTTTCTTATCTCAATCCACCCTGTAGCTATACAGAATGAAATTATTGTGGAGGAAGATAAAAAATCATCTAGGGACTAAAAATGTATTCTTTAAATAGATGATGTGCCAATTTTGTAGGAATACATTAACGTATTTTTTGAGGAATTCCCTAGGTACCCCCCGAGAGCATGAAGTTTAATTCACCATTGATCTAATCCTTGATGAATTTGAAATATCAATGAAGTTTATAGAATTAAAAATATGGAATTAGTGGATATAAAGAAACAACTAGGGGATTTGAATAATAAAGGATTTTTTATCCATAACATTTCTCCATGTGGAGCCCCTGTTCTCTTTGTGATGAAGAAAGATGGATCCTTGACTATGTGCATTGACTATAGAGAAATCAATGCTATTGAAATAAATAATAAGTATCCATTGACTCACATTGATGATCTATTTGATCAAATACAGGTATATCAATATTTTTCAATGATTGATCTTCGTTCTAGATATCATCAATTGTGTGTAAAGAATAGGGATATTCCAAAGACAACATTTCAAACCGGGTATATACATTATGAGTTTCCATTAATTCCATTTGGATAACTAATTCACGCTCTGTTTTCATAGATCTAATGAACATAGTATTTAAGGAATATCTTGATAATTTTATTGTGGTATTTATTAATGATATCTTTTTATACTCCAAAATCATTGAGGACTATGAGAACCACTCAATTATTGTTTGAAAGAGTATTATGTGAAAAGAGTTATATGGTACATTTTGAAAGTGTCAGTTCTATCTTCGAAAAATTCCTTTTCTTGGGAATATTGTATCTATGGATGGAATCTCATTTGATCGTGTAAAGATGAAGTAAATCCATGATTGGTCTATTCCAACGAACTTAATTGAGGTACATAGTTTCATTGGTTTAGTTGGTTAATATATCAGGGTTTTGTTCAGAATTTTAACCGATTGAATAACCCATTAACTAAACTCCAATGTAAATGGGTTAGGTTCACATGGAAAAAATAATGTAGAAAATGTTATGAAAATTTAATGAGAAGATTTTCAATGCTCCAATTTTTAATATTCCATCAGGATGTGATGGGTTTTTTGATATATTGTGATGCATCGAATAATTGAATTGGTTTTTTCCTTATTAAAAAAGATAAAGTTATTTCATATGAATCATAGAAGTTGAATAATCATGAAAAAAATTACCAACTCTTTATCTTGAATTAGTATCCATAATCTTTTCCCTGAAGATATAGAAACACTATATTTACGGTGAAAGATTTGATATATATACAGACCACAATATTTTGAAATAAATATTTACATAGAAGGAACTCAACATGAGAAAAATGAGATGGCTTGAGTTAATCAAATATTTTTGTTACTCAATACAATACCACCATGTAAAGGTAAAATAGGTAGCAGATTCATTAAGAAATAATGATCATGGACTTTTGTACCAAATAAGGATTGAGAAAGATCTTATATTCATGGATTTAGTAAAAATACATATGAGAATTGTAAAGGAAAGGGAAACAATACTCCATTTTGAAATGAATACTATACTATATTTACTAGAGACGATAAAAATATCTCAATTTGATGATGTGAATTTAGAAAAATAATTAATTCCATTAAGGATCAAAGATTGGAAGAATTTGAGAATAAGGATGAACTAATAAAATTTTGAAATAGGATATGTGTTCTATGATTACTAAATATAAAAATAGAATTGTTAAATGATTCTCATATATCAGACTTCTCTATACACCCCAGTAGTACTATGATGCATAGAGATATGATGCAACCTTTTGGGTGGGATAACATGATGGGGGAAATTGCAGACTATGATTCAAGGTGTCTAGTTTTCTAATAAGTGAGGTCCAAGATACAATATCATAGTGGAGTCATTAAACATGTAAATATTTATCTGTGTATGTGGTATGACATCATGAACAAATTTTTCATAGGAATACCAAGGAATCCTTGAAGGAATGATTAAATATGGACAATTGTGGATCGACTTACCAAATGTGAACATTTACTCCCAATAAGGGAGGATTTTAAACTAGAGTTCCAAAAAAGAATCTATATTAATAAAGTTTTAAGACTTCTTGATGATCCTCTATCAATTTTTTCTGGTTGGGATCTCCATTTCTTATTGAAACTCTGGATGTTTCTTTAGAAGCCTTTGGATACTGAGCTTCTTATGAGTACTTCTTATCACCATCAATCTGAAGGACAATCAGATAGGATTATTCAAAAATTGAAAGGCATGTTGAGATCATCCACACATGACTTTATAGAATGTGGGATTAGTATTTAGCTCTGGTAGTGTTTTCCTAAAATAATATTTTCCATTATAGTATTGAAATGGTTCTATATGAAGCATTAAAAGAGATATCATTCTCCAACATGTTGGGATAAAGTTGGTGAGAAGAATATTATAGGCCCAAACATTATTGAAGAGAAAACAACAATGGTAAAGAATATTTAGGTTCATATTAATTCAACTCGATGTAAGAAAAATATTTATACTAACAACAAGAGAAAGGATTTAGAATTTCAAGTGGCAGATCATGTCATTATGAAATTATCTCTACTGAAGGGTGTTTTAAGGTAAGGTATGAAATGGAAACTAATCCCTAGGAACATCGAACCTTTTGAAAATATGGAATGAAATGGATCTGATGATTTTTTATTAGATATTCCCCCAAGTCTCTCTAAAGTTAATGATGTGTTCCACATATCATTGTTAAAGAAGTTCATGCATGACTAAATTCATGTACTCAACAATGAATAAATAGAATTGGGACCTAATTTGACTTACTATGAAGAGCCTATCAAGATTCTTGACACAAGAGATAAAGTATGGAGAAATTAGACAACTCAACTAGTAAATGTTCTTTAGAGAAGCCATAAAATGGATGAAGATAAATGGTAACCTAAGGATCTTATGAGGATGAACCACCCACATCTGTTTAGAAGGTAATATTCATGAAAAAATTACGAGGACAAAATTTCTATTAGAGAGAAGAATATAACAAACAATGTTTTTACGGTATGTTTCCTCTTAAATAAATTCAATTCATTTGATATTTTACATTATACCAACAATAATTTCATATAGTAAAAACCTTGTAAAATCACATAGAGAATGTAAAACATACTATATAATTGAATAATGAATTAAATAAGAGGATTTTTCTATAAATTAAGGAATATATACCATAGAAATAGTAAGTTGAACTCTAGAATAGTAATGTGACTGTTATGAATAGTAATTTGTCCAATAGAATAGAAACCTCAGCTATGAATGTATAAAATAAATTTAGGAATTTTATAAATGAAAATATTATATAATTATATCATCGTATAAGTAAATTAATATTTTGAAAATGATAAATTAAGTGTCGGTGTTTTTATAAAACATAAATGTTTAACTACAATTTTTTAATTAATATAACTATTAAAAAGAAAATTTGTTTCTGTAAAATGGAACCATAAATAAATATTTTGTTCTCTTATGATTATAATAAAATTTTATGATACCGTAATTAATTTTTCAGTGTGTCATAAAATCATCTATAATTTTAAAAATGTAAATTTTAGAATAAATGAAGATTTTAATAAAGAATTTACTTTATAATATTTAAAAAATTATTTTCAAAAAATGTATTTAATTTTTTTTATTCTAAAGGTTGAAAATTTTTTTGGGTGAATTTTTCATATTTTTCTAAAATAGTTGAATTTTTGGGGAATAGTGAAATAAAATAATTTACGGTATATATACATTATAATTTAAATAAACTATTTATTGAGCCATTTAATATGTAATAACCACTGATTAGAACTAAACTACACTATTTACAATATATAGTCCCAATAATCAACACTATTTCTTATCTAAATCCAAAATAATAAAATAATGAAAAGAATAAACAAAAAATACCCATCTCCTACGCTATAAATACCACCCCTCACCACCTCTTCGCCTCACACCAACAATGCATTTAATAATATCTATTTTTTTTAAATCCTCTTCCAAAGTATCTCCCCCACTTCCATTATATTTTGGTCTCAATAAAAGACAAAAACCAAGTCCCTTAAGGAGGTTCTCATGGAGAACAATTCAAGAGGTAAAAACCTCAATCCTTCACTTTCATTTTCTTTTATTATCCGTCAATCAAATCATCTATCCCAACATGAATTATAACTCCAATATATTATATTTAATATAATTATTTTATTTCAATTTAAAATAAACCATCATTTCTATTATCCTCTTCCTTTTATTCATAAAATGAAAACATCGTCTATGTGGTTCCCATTTACCGCATTCATGGATGACGAGTTTTTTTCTTCAATCCAACCTTCTCGGATGGTCATAAAACCATTTTATGGTTAAAAAAGGATATAAAATATTTATTAAAGATTATTTAATGTCTTGGAACTTGTATTTATATAATATTAATTAATAAAACAAAACTATTTCATGATGATAAAAAACACCAAAAATAATCTTAATGATTACCACTAACATTTTCTCTAAACATTCATCCTCATACAATTTAAACAAATGAAATATATAACCATTTAATATTACGTAATTTCATTAATAACATATAATCTCAATTTTGTAAAAATATTATCATTTGATATGATTTTTCCACACATGGGTACAAGTAAACTAATCATGAAATTGAGTAAGGGAACACTGCCGAACGATAAAATTGTATCTTATAACTCATAAAAATGGCCATAAATGAACTTAATAAAATTTTACTTAATCAAATAAATTTATAACATGTTCTATATTAATTAATTAATGGATTTAATATGATTATCTAGGACATTAAGATCAAGTGTATAACACATTTATACATACGGTAAGGGACTCTGTCAAAATTTTGATTTTATTGATACTTACATGGTATTATGCACATGAAAATTTTTATGTAGATTATCTAATACCCATTGTAGATAATTTTTCATCTGAAATTATATTTCTCTTAAATAACCATGTTTTATTGTATTAAGGATACAAATATTGTCTAAGTCATATACCATTTTTACACATGTTGTTTACTTTGAATGTTGAAATATTGATAAATCTATATCATCTACGGAATACATATATTTAGATAAATTATATTGTTCATGAATTGAATATATGAATAATTCCTTGGACTTGAAGTGATGGACAAGGACTATTATATCCTATCTATGCATCGATAGGTCTAATGAGACAAAATAGATGGAGGCAAACCCTTCTTGTTTGTTTCCAAGCAGAATCAGATGGGTTTTTACTCACATACATAAAACATCTTGATGGTGTGATTTTTTATGTTCTAGATACATAATTTCCAATGATTAATAATTTTCTTCATTTGGTAATTAGTTATTACTTTTCAGGAGATATTCACTATAAAAAAATACGTGGTTGTATTTTCATTATCAATTTATTGATGGAATGTGTTTTTTAGTTATATACCTTTCCATTATTCCTTATTGACTTTGTTTCAGTTATTATTTATTCATGTAAAACTTACTGAGCAATTTATCTCACCCTTTTAAGTTTTTCCTTCCAATTTTTTTGAAGATGAAACCTTAGAATAAGTATCAAGGAAGAAAATTATATTATTTTGTTATGTTCTATGTATAATTACAAATATTATATGGTAACCATGTATGTATCTAGTTTCTTCAAGACTGATAAAATTATCAATCATTGGTGTTGTTATCTCTTGTATCTATGGAATTTTAATAAAAAAACCCTTTTACTAGAAGCTATCGGGGGCAGGGTTGTTACTAGATTAAATTTTTTTCATTTTCCTATAAAGATCGTAAAATTTGAGGGTAAGTGAGTGTGCTTAAAATTATTTTAAAGGTACACAAAGTGTTTCCAATGAATCAAAACGTTTCCATTACATTCTCCTTAAATTAGGGCTATTAAGGTAAACCATGTAAAACTACAGTGCTCCCATTTTTCATTAATTTATCACTTCAAACTATTTATAAGAAGGAGAGAGTGTTTCTAATAATGGTGGGAAAATATTATTATTGAGGTTCCTTTGAACAAATTAATATTGCTACATTAATCCTTCTTATAAGGGTATTTACATTTCTTGGGACTAACCAGTGTTATTATATCTAAATGTTTTTAGTATTGTTTTCTCTCCGTGAAGTGATTGGAGTTGTCATCAACAATATGGGTATTCTGAGTTTCGATGAAAAAAATTATTTGTGGAATAATTTCATGCAAAAATATTTCCAAAAATTCCTAATACATGTCTACAGATCTTTTATACATGGGATTATGACCCGTATTAAAAGTGGATCATTATTATAAATAGATCAAAGGGTTCTTATTTTTTTATTTAAAAGGAGGAAATTGTTTATGAGGAGCACTAAACAATTCCATATACATGAAAGTTATATTATGTAAATACTCAAAAAACACATGTGAGATAACTATAGACATTTATAAATGAAATTATGAGGTTAATGAAGCATAATTATAGGTTCTATGAATCGATTACATGGATTTAAGGATGCACCCAAATGTTTTTGTTCATGTATTATCTTATTGGGTGAATAATTTTATATTGGAAATGAGATGACTTAGAGAAACCCTTAATGATAAAAAAAATAAAAAATATGGTCCTCATAATATTACAACCGCATTTCAATGAAATGTTAACCATGCTCAATGAAAAGGACACAAAAAATGTGAAAATAGATTGTATTCATTTATCATTCACTACATATGAGATAGAGAATAATTATAGTGAGTCCACATCAAAAGATAAATATCTAGAAGTGTCCCTCAAGATAAAAAAGTACTCAATTTGGAAGAATAAATCAATTTACGGGATGTTTATGAGGTGATTTTCATTCTTTCGTCAATACTTAAATAAGAAAGATATAAAATTTAGATCCATGAATCCCATTAGGGACTTTGATTGAGGAAATGATTTGAATATAACAGAATGAATTCAAAAGAAATTTTGAGATGATGATAAAGAGGAAAAATCCATGAAAAATACATTTAAGTGTGTTTTAGTTGAGTGATGTTGAAAATTGAAAATCAAAAAAGGAAAAATTTCTTTTATAATAAGATGTTAGCTCAATTGAATTTGAAGTTGACGAAGTTGAGGATTTCAAAAAAATTAATCATGATCTACTCATTATTTTCATGAAAGAACCACAAATAGCGGATGGTGATAATGATAAACAAACCAATGTTAAGGTTAGAGTTTGACACAAGGTTAAATTTGAAGCTACCTTCAAATTGATTTATATGTAGAGGTAAAAAATAAAGTAAATGGAATGGTGTATGATTCCAAACTATGAAAGTAAAAATAATAAGAATAAAAATCCAAGTTAAAGGATGATATTTAATCACTCTAATTAAAAATATAGAAAAAATGAAATATATTATTGAGGAAAAGATATAAAATTTATATTATTTCTGGTTATTGATGGCTTGACCTATTCCATCAATGATCTTGTCATTATAATAAAAGTGCTCCAAACTGAACTAGTAAATATGAGATGAAATCATGATGATGAAGAGAGACATATAGCTCACAACATGAAACCAGGGAGCTCAAGTGTGAAAGATAATGAAGAATCTAAGGAGGAATGTTGGGGATGCATATAAAATCTTGAATTCTTTCCACAAATGTATTAGTTCCAAAATAAGGTCAAATATATAGTGGTGATTTATTAAAATTATGAAATTATAGGCGGTTGATAGAAACCCACAAAAACCCACATCCTAAAAGATGATTTATTTGGGTAACCCATAGAAGACACAAAATTCTAAAAGTGAAATATAGGAGAGTTTCAATAATATACAATAAATTTAGTGTTATTTTTTAGAGGATATGGTAAAGATATATATTTTTTCTAAATAAAATATTTACTTTAAGGCGCAAGAGATATGAAAACACATGATTATAATTTCATATACTTGCTATTATTTTAATATATATTATTTTTTGTTTAAATATCATGGACACCAATCGAAGAATTTATCATCATAGTTAAGACAGAATTTCCCGAAATAGATATATAAAAGAAAAATAGTACCAGGAAGAATAATCTTGTAGTATGATTACTCATAATCAATTTTAATCCAAAAAATATGATGATTGTTTAATGTAATGAGAGGTGGAATCACTTTTACCACAAAATAGGAAAATTATAAGACATGAACAAAGAAAGAATAACATGTGAGGGAAAATTTTGTTGGAATTTCATTCAAATCAACAAATAAAGCTGGTGATTGGATAATGTATAGTGATTTTACTACCCATATGATGGAAAATAAAAATCATATCACAAGGATAAAATAATAAAATAATGTGGAATCCTATTTTTAAAAGATGATGATTCAACGGTCCCTGGATTTATAAAATGAAAAATTGTTGGAATAGATTTGAAGCAAGTTAATGTTTTACTGGCTGAAGGATGTTGTCAAAAAAATTTATGTTTAAATAAATTGTGTGACTCAAGGCATGATAAAAATTTGATGTAGAATTTTTTCTTCATCAAAGGATTATTTTGGACAAATGATATTCAAGAGAAGTTTACAAAGGTAAATTTCTATCTCATTGGTGGGGAATAAGACATGTTCTTTCTTACTAAAGTGAAAGAGAAATGGTTATGGAATAAAAGGATTATCCACCTGAGGGAAATATATTATGAATTATTAGTGAATAATTAATGTTAATATTTATATCCCTAATATATCACAATATGACACTCACATGTGTGATAACTAATAGAGTTTGAAATCATTTAAAAGACATAAAATCCAATATTTAATAATTTATTGATATTTATTGAGTTCGTACACATTGTTGTGTGTGGAAAAATATAATCCAAATCAATGGATGAAAAAATAAATTACATTATTTTAAAAAATGATTATTATTAAATGGAATGGATGATGGAGATATCCTAAAATTAAGATGTGGTCAAACATAGTAATCATTAATAGGGATTGGTGTAGAAGATGTTTGGTCTAAAAATTTGGATGTTACAGGATAAAAATTTAATGGTTTTCACTAACATTATTGTGGAGGAATATCTCATTAAAAATTGGATAAATAACTATGTATTAGTTGGAAGGACTCCTCAATAAAATAGTATGGTTGATAAAATGAACTAGATCATAAAAAACTTGTACAAAATGGTACTTATTGGAAACAATTAACTGGATAAATATTAAAAGGAAGTCGTTCCTACATTAGTTTATATCTAAAACATGTCCATGTTAGGTTTTGGTTATGATAAGAAACCATATTTGACGTAGTATAAAAATAATACTATATAGAAATACATTTTCATTTTTCTTATTAGGTTCTTTATTCTCAGAAAATTGATGAATTTTATGTTTTATGGTGAGGTGGATGAATGTATTTTTCTTGGATATTTTTCTACACATAATGAATAAAAATGGTATAAAAATGATTGTAAATATAATAGAATGTAGTGATTAAATTTTCAGGGATAACACGTAATATCTCAATTAAGTGAGAATGTTTTTCATCCAAACAAATATAAAAATTTAGAGGAATGTTATGTTTCTGTGAGCAGCCAAGTGGGAGAACATGAGGTAGAGGATGACCGAAAAGAATACACCAGTGATAAAGAAAAAATAGATTTATCAGTTGTATTGAGAGAACATACCAAGGATGAAATCTCATAAGAATATATCATTAGTGATCAGGTATCTCTAGTTAAAACACATAGGGTGAAGTATGTAATGTCAATATTCTAGGTGAATCGCAATAGTGCCCCATACCCAGTTGGTCACATGGCCTCAAGCACATTTACTAAAATGCTAGAGGCTACCGACTAGCAGCGAGTGCCTTGGATGCGATAGTGGGGAAATTATTCCTTCATTGGTAGAGTAACACAGCAGAAACAAATATATAATATTAGGAGAAGCAGTAAAACCATACAGTAAATAAACAACTGAAAACTGATAGTAAAATCAAAATCATAAGATATAAATAAATAAATGATGCATGTTACATGTGTATAGTAAAGCATACAGACATGTCACAATGCTGGAATAGAAAATAGAAACCAAATTAGTAAAAAGTAAATAAACTCCAACAACATCACATGCTACAGCTGGTCACATGGTCCCCAGATCCACAGTAATCAATTATTCGACATAGAAGGGTGCTTTCCATTATCTATACCTACAACCATATAATATGTTTGGGCCCAAAATCATGACTCAAAAAGGGTGTGAGATGAATCCCAGTAGGTATGCACCCAAAGAGATGTGCCTAGCAATAAGTGAATATATATATTAGGTAATGTGTATAAATGAAGAAACAAACTAGGAGGTACTCAAAAGTAAACAATCCTAGTGTGTTCAATTACATTTATTAATTATTAAAACTGTGGAATAATGTAATCTCAGAATATATCCTATGATCTGTATCCCCCCTTATACTTGTATCAAAAGACATATCAAAAGACCATTTAAATAAAACATGTAAGTTCGAGTCCAAGCTTGTGCATTGGCTCGGTAGACTCATCACAATAATTCAATTTCAAAATCAACCCTTTGGGAAATTTATCACAGTCTAACACCTCTAGTTAAATATATCATCAATTCAAATAAGTTAGAATGATCATCTGGGAATGCTCACACAATCTAACCCCATTGGTCCCACATAGCACTAATCAATTAAAAATGACCACCTAGGTAGCTCTCATGGTCAATACCCCTTGGTCTACATAGAAACAGTAATTATAATGACCCTCTGATAGATATCATAGTCAATGCACTACGGTCCAACATTTATTTAATAACAACCCTCTGGGTAGCTCTAACAGTCTAACCCATCTGTTCAATGACCCATGGCAGCTCTCATAGTCAATACCTTAGGTTAATCATGATAAAAGTTCAAAATTAAAATGCCATACATTGGGAAGCTCTAATAGTCAATTCCCCTTTGTAATTATTTTATAATGAAAAACACATGCATCTCATATAAACAAAAACTCCATCATAACAAAACTAGGTATGGAAATAAAATAGACTAACATTCTTTCTATACCCAAAGACCAAAAACCAAAACAAACATGGGTAACACCTCCATAATCAAGGTAATAAACCATATTCATAATCTATAACCATTCTCAAACAAAAATCCATTACATGAACAAATAAGGTAAAATTAAAAAACACACAGTACACTAAACAAGGGTATTCAACACTTTAATTATATAATCTAGTGACATCCAAAGAAAGGCCCAAACCAACTAACTCAACGTTGTACGATGAACACTCTTGAATGTTGTCTCTTGAATAGACCTAGATTGTTGTAGATATAACAAAAGATCAAAATTTTTCATCCTTGAATAACATACGAGAGAGGAGAATTTAGGAAGAGAGGCTCTAGGGGAAGAAAG
This sequence comes from Viscum album, assembly GCA_963277665.1. Lineage (NCBI taxonomy): Eukaryota > Viridiplantae > Streptophyta > Magnoliopsida > Santalales > Viscaceae > Viscum > Viscum album. Next base: position 684,847,533 of record OY728159.1, on the reverse strand, counting down.
AACTCAACTATGGGAATCAATCACACCCATTTTTGTCTCAATCAAAGCTCATATGGAGAATCGATAGGGGTTCATAGTTCATGGTCATCTCATCAGTCTCCTATACGAACCAAGAGGATAAGAAGAAGATTATGGAGATTAGATGAAACCCCTATCTAATTAATCAATTAAAAAGAAAAGAACATGGAATGTTCATTTAATGTACACTCCATGTACTAGCTTTAACTGGTACCTACTTTAGGTAGTCTTCCAGATCACCCACATGGCCATGTACTCAACCGTTACATGGCCAGTACACAGTTATGCACGATAACCTGGTATGAGGCGTGTACTCCTAAGTAGGTGACATGTACTTATAAAATTTCCATTTTCTTTCTTTTTCCTAAAAAAACCAGATCTAAAGATCCATACCTGAGGAGGTGATCCAGGTTCTTACAAACTTCCCACCTTAAAGAAATTTATCCCCGAATTTCCCTTCCAAGGGTGGCGAAGAAGAAGCTACAAACAACTCTGTCCATTATAAGCATACATAGGCCTTCCTCCCCCATGTCTCATCCTGTACTCGCCTATGATGCCATAGCACCCATACCTAAGGAACAAACGGGCCACATAGAACATTTTTACTTCTATCCAAAACCCGAATAGGGTGCTCCTAGAATGTTACATCCACCTCTAACTCAGCCTCCTCAGTTTGAAAAATTTGATATGGGTAAGAAAATTAATGTCATAGGTGAGAAACATGGAAGACGTCGTGCATATACCTGTACCTCTGAATTAACTGCAATTGATAGGTAACCGTCCTAACACTCTCCAAAATATCGAACAGCCCGACGTATTTTGGTGAAATATTTCCCTATCTCATAACCCACCTGTGTCCCAACCTCGTTTTAACATGCAATAAAACTAGATCTCTAACCATGAACTCCAGAGGTCATCTCAGTCTATCAACAAAATATTTATGGTGAGACTGTGGAGTTGAAATCCTATTCTATATCAAATCCACTTGCTGAGTAGTCTCCTAGAAAAGATGAGGTCCCAACATAGCTACCTCTCCTTCCTGTAGCCAAAATAGGGGTGATCAATATGTCCTACTGTATAAATCCTCATAAGGTGCCATCTGAATCATTTCAAAAAAATTGTTATTGTAGGAAAACTCCTACAGGATTATGTTTCTCTCCCAGGAACCCACGAAATCCAGGATACATGCAGGAATCATGTCCTCCAAAACATGAATCATGCACTCAGACTGGCCTTCTGTCAGGGGATGGTAAGTTGTAGTTAGAATTACTTGTGTACCCAAATCTTTATGTAGTCCCTGAAAGACATGAGAAGTAAAATGGGAGTCCCTATAGGAAGAAATATATGTAGAACCCCATGAAAACGTACAATGTCTCAGATGTAAAAACATTTGAGCACATATAAAATGAAGCTTTTCATGATTGGTATGAAATGTGTAACCTTCATGAGTCTTTCAACAACAACCCATAATGCCTCATTCCCTCGAGGTGAACTTTTTAAAACCATCATGAAATCCATATCGACATCATTCCACTTCCACTATGTAATGGGTAACTACTGAAAAAGCCCTCTTGGTCGATGATTCTCCACCTTCACCTATGAATAGGTGTAACATATCATAAAGAAACCAGAAACATCCCTCTTCATACATGACCACCAGTACTGAAGGTGTAAATCTCGATACATCTTAGTGAAACCAGGATGAACTGGCCAAAAAAAGAATGGAAATCCCATATCAATGCCCCACATAGGTCTGCTGACACTCACTACAGGCCTCCTGAACTTCCTGTAACCCAGTCCTCATACTCAACACATCAGTCATTCTATTGCCTTTCCTAGGCATGTAAGAAAGCTCAAAGTTAAAAGACTAAAGGAACTCGAACCACCTTTGTTGTCTCAAATTCATATCACAATAAGTAAAGATAATCTTGAGACATTTTTGGTCAGTGAAAACCAAAAAATGTTCTCCCAAAAAATAATGTCTCCAACAACTCAATGAATGTACAACTGTAGCCAACTCAAGATCGTGCATTAGGTAATTCCTCTAATGTGGCCTCAACTGCCGAGACCCGTATGCAATGACTCCTTCCCACTATAAAATCACTACTCCCATTCAGATACCTAATGCATCAAAGTAAAAGGTGTAACTCTTTCCCAGCTCTGGAAAAACTAGTATTGGGGCTGAAGTCAATCTCCCTTTCATCTCCTGAAAGGCTGAATCATAGGAATCTATCCACAAGTATATCACACCCTTCTTAGTCAGGACTGTCAGTGGAACTGATAAGAGTGAAAATTATTGTATAAAGTTAATGTAGTAACCATATAGCTTCAAAAAACTATGTAACTTGAATATGCTCTTCGGATGCTCCCAGTAAACTACAGATCTCACATTATCTTGGTCTACTAATACTCCCATCTCTAAGTCAACATGACCCAAGAAGTGAATCTGATCCATCCAAAAGTAGCATTTTGAGAGATAGGCATATAAATGATCCTCTCTCATTGTACTTAATTTGATATAAAGTTGTGTGGCTGGGTCTTGTCGAGTGTGAGAGTACACCAAGATATCATCCACAAAGGAAACTACAAAAGAATCCATGTAATTATGGAACACTCGGTTCATCAGTTCCATGAAAAATACAGGCACATTCATGAGACCGAATAGCATATCCACATAATCGTATAGACCATTCCTAATCTAAAATGTTGTAAGAGGTATATCTGATTATATAACATAGAACTGATGAAAACCATATCTCAATTCAATCTTCAAGAACACCCAGTCTCCTCGAAGATGATCAAAGAGACCATTAATCCTCAGTAATGGATATTGATTCTTAACCATCAACTGGTTCAGCTTTCGATAATCTACATAATGATTGTGGGTACCATCCACCTTCTTCACAAAAAGTATAGAAAAACCCCAAGGAGAAGTACAGTGTCATATGAAACTCTTTGCCTACAACTCCTCTAACTGCATCTTAATATCATGTAACTCTAGTGTAGCCATCCTATAAGGAGCAGTGGACAATGTTGATTCTCCTAACACAAGCTCAATAGAGAAATATACCTTTCTTTCTAGAGGTAAACATGAAAATTCATCTGGAAAGACATATTTGAAATGATCTACCACTAGATGAAAGTCCATATACGATGTCCCCTGGTCCTCTAGATATAAACTAGCAATCTATGCTGTTATTCCTCCAAAACCATGATGCTCGGGTCTAGATCCGCTTTCCTTGATGTACCATTCTCCCTTATATTGGAAAGACCTACCCTTTGGTGGTGTGAAACTTATCTTGTGGTGATAGTTGTTATCAAAGGCCTGGTAAAAGAATAACCAGTCCAAGATGATAATGAAATAGAATCTTGTCAACTCAAAGACATATAGGTCCCATAAGAAGTGGCACCCACCAATATCAAGAGGGAACTCCTTGCACTGACATACACTATCCACCCTAATATCCAACATAGTTTCTATCATCATAACATCTTCATAACTGAAGATAAAAAGTCCAAGGATCTCTATAATAGAAACATATATGAAATTATGGGAATCCCCTATATCAAAAAGAGAAAAATCCAAAAACGAGATAACTAGAATCGTACCTCTAACCATAGATGGTCAGGGATCGTGCTCCTGCAAGGCCTAGTCAACTAAAAAATTGTGACCTATACCGTAGACCTACAACCCTTCCTGATTACCCTTAACTGATTCACACTGCTGTCATTGAAAGCCTGTTGATGGGCCACCACATCCATAGCCTCAGCCTAAATAGCCTAACAAACTCTAGTTCCCTAACTAAGGAGAAACTGATGGTCCTCCACCTAAATATGGTGTTATAACCGAACCCATATCACTTAATTCAAGTGAGAAAACCCAAAATAAATGTTGTAGATAACCCATCATTCCACAAGCTCGGCACTCAGCTGGGTCTCTTGGGCAATACAGTCTCGTCTGCCCACTCTTCCCACACTAGTAGCATACCACCTGGATACCTAAAGAAACTTCGTATGAAAGCTTCATATAGATCATCCTGCTATTTTTCGATGGATTACAAGATATGGATGCTGAACCTCCCTAGATCACAACTCCCAACTCCCTCAGATTACGCTCGGTAATCAGTGCCTAGTTCACTATAGCCATCACTAAATTCATCCCAAATATATTAACCTATTATCATATTTCCTACCAGATACCATCCTCAAATCTCCTTGCCAAATAAAACACTTCAAATCTAGAAATAGGTGTGAAATAATGGATCTCTATAAAATGGGTTGAGTAATCCATCACTAAAAGAGAGCCCGACTCTAAGTTCATGAACTCTCAGGCTCGATCGAACATCAACATATTGAGGTAAAAGTAATCCTAGAAGAACCTATTGAACTCTTTCCAAACCATATCCCGATGACATACCTCCTATGAGATAACATCCCACTATCTCTAGGATGAATTAAGTTTTATGTATATAGCGAGCTTCACCATCCTCTCTAGAGGCTTCTCCAGATGGTGAAAGATAGAAATCATAGCCTCCAACCATGACTCTTCAGCATGTGGTCCTCCATACCTAGAAAAAGTGAGAGTATGCTGCTACTGGAACACCCAACTCAGCTCTGTAATAGAAGGGGTGGTATGTGGTGATCCCATTATGGTTTTTAGCATCCTATAAAATCCTTCATGGAACTATGCATTAGCACATAAGTTCGGTATAACAGCTAGTGCCAAAACGGGCACGACGGGAGGACTGGATGGTGGTACCTGATCTATCATATACAGTGTTTGGTCATCACATTTCACATGGTGTACAATTTGAGGTCATCTCGGTGGCATGAATCGGCAAGGTGAACCACACACCTCACTTAAATATTATCATGGACTAAAACAGAGAAGTGTACGAAAGGAACATTAGAAGAAAACATTCAAGTTTTATAAAACATGGTTACAAGGAGTGTACAAGACCTACACGGCATGTTCCCTTAAGATTTTAACATAGATTCTACCTCTATTGAACCTGGTCTTGTAATACCCATACACACAGCATGTTCCTCCAAAGAAACACAGTGTACTTAAAGTTTCCTTTCTTCCCATGTTTTTCTACACGTCTTGTTCTACAAGGTTCTCTCTCGAGTAACACTACACAACATGCTCACCCTACACACAACATGTACCACTTGTGTTCTTACCACCCATGTCGTTAGTCAAATAGTTGGAGACACAGTCGACTCTTCACAGGATGCAATAATGGGACACGACATGTACAACCTAAGTTTCAACCACCCATGTCATTGGTCACAGGGTTGGATTCATAGTTCTTATAATGCGGCTTGTACTCCTAGTACATGCTATGTTCCACCAAACATTTACCAACCACATGTCTCTACTCAAATAGTCAGTCACACAGTTAAAGACTACATGATGTATACATATTTTACCAAGTGTGTACTTAAGAAAAGTTGTTTAATATAGAACAGAAGAACACATGATGTGTGTTCATAACACCACATGTCGTGTTGTATATGTTTCCAGAGAGTAAGCCTCTAAAACATCTCCAGAACCCCTGAAAACTTAGAATTATTTCCATGAAATGAAAAATTCTGACCAGTGAGAGCCCATACTCTTGAAAATAAATGTTTGGAAACCTTATTCATACCAAAACATGACAAAATTAAATAAAAACATGATCCACCAAATTCCGATCCGAGAGGGACCATAAAACCTCAGGGACGAACGTTTGGAATTCATTCCCATGAAAATTTATATATTCCAATTCCCTATAAATATAGTAGGTATTTTATCCTGGCATCTATCACAACAACATTCATATTTCACACAACATCTATCAAAACAATATGCAATCATTCATGCACCCTAAATAGTATGAAAAGAATGTATGACATGTGATCTCTAGTAAGTGCATATATGATGCATGAGATGAAATACCCTTATCTCATAGGGTTGAAACATAAATATAACCACAATGATATAAATAATAATAGAAAAAAACATGTGTATCACTCAACGGTGAAATCAAATCAACTGTAATAATTTAAAAACAAGAAAAATTACAATATTCAAGGTATATTGGATTTTCCTTATACATGGGTTAGATAATTCGGGTCACATCTTATTACCAACTACCTATCCATTCCAATCCCTATCTATAGGCTCCAAACACAATGTAAATGAAAAAAGAAACCCCATTGAAACAAATTTGTAACATCCCGGATTCGGGTGCCACCCAAAGGTGCCCCGTACCCAGTTGGTCACATGGCCTCAAGCTGATTTTCTCAAATGCCAGAGGCTTTTGAATAGAAGCGAGGGCCTTGGGCGTGATAGTGTAGAAACTATTCCCTCATTAACAGAGTAACATAGTAGAAAAAAATAGATAACAGTAGCAGAAGCAGTAATACCATACATTAAGTAGATAGAAGAAAACTAATAGTAAAATCAACCACAGAAGATATATATATATTAATGATGCATGTCACATGTGTCTAAGAAAGAAACCAAAAAAGTCACAATGCTGGAATAAAAAATAGAAACCAAATTGCTAAAATGTAAATAAACTCTAACAGAACAGCAAGCCTCATCTTGGTTCCTTACTACCCAGCTCTACAACAATCAAGTACCTGACGTAGAAGGTAACGTTCCCTTATCTATACCTACAACCATATAATCTGTTTGGTCCCAAAATCATTACCCAAACAGAGTGTGGGACGAGTCCCTGTAGGCAACCACCAAATGATATGTGCCTAACTGTCAGTTAATATATATAATAGGAAATATGAAGAAATGAAGCACCAAACTAGGAAGTACTAAAAAGTAAAAAATCTAACAATGCTCAATTACATTAAGTTAATTTTTTAATTATACAAACAATTGAATAATGTAACCTAAAAATCTATCTTAAGCTATATATCCCCCTATACAATAGTAATAGTAGACGTCTCAAAAGACCATCTAAACAAAACATGTAAGACTGAGTCCAAGTTTGTGCTTTGTCTTGGAATACTCATCAAAATAATTCAATTTCACAAGAAACCCATGCGGAAATTTCTCACAGTCTAACCCCACTTGTTAAATATATCATCAATTCAAATAATTAATCAATATCCTTTGAAAAATCTCACAATGTTTAAACCCTTTGTCCCCACATAGAACTAATAAATTAGAAATGACCACCTGGGTACCTATCATGGTCAATACCCCTTGGTTTTCATAACAAAAAATAATTATAACGACCCTCTAGAATCTCTCATAGTTAATTCCCTATGGTCCAAAATTTATTTAAAAATGACCCTCTAGGTAGCTCTCATAGTCTAACCCCTCTGTTCAATGACCCATGGAATCTATCACAGTCAATACCTCTGGTCAATCATATTAACAATTCATAAATAAAAGACAATACATCGGTAATCTCTCACAGTCAATTCCCCTTGATCATACTTACATTATGTGAAACACAAGCATCTCATATAAACAACAACTCCATCCTAATGACACCAGGCATTTAAACAAAGCATCCCAACATGATTTCTAGACCCAACAACCATAACCAAATCAAACATGGGTAACACCTCAATAATCAAGGTAATAAACCTTATTCATAATCAATATCACTTTATCAAACAACAAATTATAAAAAGCATTAAATAAGGTCAAATTCAGAAACACACTATACCCAAAACAAGGGTATTAATCACATTATACTTATAATCCCTATACAACAAAATAAAGGCACAAACCACCTACCATGAAATTGTATGATTGAAACTCTTGATAGTTGGCCCTTAAACCGACCTAGAACGTCATCGATCTAAAAAAAAGGTAAAAATCATTCAACATTGAATAACATATAAGTGAGGAGATATCAAGAAGAGTGGCTCTAGGGGAAGATAGAACTCATTGGTGTGAATCCATCACACCTGATGGTGTCTCAATCAGAGCTTAGACATAGAATCAGTAGGGTTTTATAGTTCGTGGCCATCTCGTCGCTCTCCTATATGAACCAAGGGGAGAAGAAGATGATTTCAATTATTAGACGCAACCCCGGTATGATTAATCAATTAAAAATAAAATTAGATGACATTTTTATTTAATGTACTTGCATTGTACTAGCCTCAACTTGTCCCTTATTTAGGCTGTCAGCCAGGTCACCCACACGACCATGTACTTAGTCGTTACATGGCTAGTACATGGTTATGCATGGTAACCAGGTACACGATGTGTAATCCTAAGTAAACGGTGTGTAATTATAAATTTTTTTCCTTTATTCCTTTTTCCATTAAAACAACCCGAACTAAAGATCCATTCCTAGAAAGAATATTTGGGTTCTTAAAAAATCCCCTATTTAATGAAATTCATCCCAGAATTTCCCTTCCAAGTGTGGTGAAGAAGAAGCTTCAAAAAACATTGGCCACTATGATCGTACACCAACATCCCTCTCCCAAGTCTCATCCTATACTCTTTTGTGCTTCCATAACACCCATACTATTGGAACAAACCAGCCACAATGAACCCTTGTACCGTGATCCATATTCTGAAAAGGGTGCTCCTAGAAGGATGCATCCACCTCCAACTAAACCTCCTCAAGTTGAAAAATGTGAGACGAGTCTGAAAAGTAAGGCCATATTAGAGAAACATGGAAGACATTGTGAATATCCCAATACCTCTGAGTAAACTTCAACAGATAGGCAACTAGGCCAACTCTCTCCAAAAATCTCAAATGGCTTGACATATCTTGTTGAATGCTTTCCCTGCCACCTAATCCTCTTGTGTTGCAACCATGGTGTGACACACAAGAATACCTGATCTCTGACTTCAAAATCCAGAGGTCCTCCCTTTCTATTAGCATAATAATCTTGGAGACACTATGAAATAGCCATCCTCTTCGGAATCAACTCCAACTACTCAGTGGTCTCCTGGACAAGATGAGGTCCCAGCATAGCTACCTCTCCTGCCTACATCCAATATAGGGGTGATCGACATGTCCTCCGGTAAAAATCCAGATAAGGTGCTATCTGGATCATTTATTGAGAAAACTTATTGAAGGAAAACTTCACTAGGGGTATGTGTCTCTCCCCGGAACCCCTGAAATTTAGGATGCATGTTTGAAGCATGATCTCCAAAACCCAAATAATGCAATCAGACTAGCCATCTGTCTGGGGATGGTGTGTTGTACTTAGAAGTAGCCATGTACCCAAAGCCCTATGTAGTCCCTTCTAGACACAAAAAGTAAAATGAGAATCCCTATCTGATGAAATAGACTACAGAAACCCATGAAAACGTACAATATATTGGATGTACAACCTTCCAAGCTTATCAACACTGAAGGTTTCCTTGATCATCCAGAAATTTGTAACCTTTATGAGTCTATAAAAAATAACCCATAGTTAATCATTAACTCGTGGAAATCATGGTAAACCTATCTGGAAATCTTTTATGACGTCATTCCACTTCCACTCACGAATGGATAACATTTGTAAAAGCCCTACTAGTCACTGATGCTCCACCTTGACCTACTGACAGGTAGAACATCTCATAACAAAACCTGCAACATCCCTCTTTATACCTAGCCACTTGTACTGATGATGTAAATCTGGATACATCTTGGTGATACAAGGATGAACTAACAAAACTGAAGAATGTAAATCCCACATCAACTCCTCATGTATGTCTGCTAACACCCATACGCACCCATGAAAATTCAATATCTCATCCTCTCCTACTATCCACCCAAGAGTAGGGTCCTCACCTGACATACACTCCCGTAGGACTGGGCCTTCATAATATGATAGCCGCCTCATTCACACTCAATCCAATAGATTATATGTAACAACTATTAAAGAATAAAATGTATGCCCCTTACTATCATGCACCTCCAAATGAATACCAGAGAATAGATCCATAAGCTACCACTCACTACTAGCCTCTTGAGATTCCTATAACTGAGTTATTTTTCTCAATGCATCATCCACTACATTGCCTTTTCTAGGCGTGTAGGATAGATCAAAGTCAAAATACTGATGGTACTTGACCCTCCTTCACTGTCTCAAATTTAGATCACATTGAGTAAAGATATACATGAGACATTTTTGGTCAGTAAAAACCACAAAATTATTTCCCAAAAGGTAATTTCTTTAATAGTTAAAAACATGCACAACTATAGACAACTCAAGATCATGCATAAGGTAATTCCCATCATGTGGCCTCATCCGCTGAGACCTGTACACACCGAATACTCCCCCCCTACATAAGCACAACTCCCAGCTAAATACCTGATGCATCACAGTAAACATCGCAGCACTTTCGCGAATCTGAAAAATCTAGAATCTGTGAAAAATTCTATCTCTCTTTAAGCTCATGAAATTCTGAATTGTAGGAATCTTTTTGTGAGTACTTTACACCCTTCTTAGTCAGGTCCATCAGTGGTTCTTCTATGCATGAAAAGTGCTGTATAAAGCACTTGTAGTAACAATTCATTCCCGGAACACTTCGTACCTCGAAGATGTTTTTCAGATGCACCAATTAAACTACTGCTCTCACTTACTATGGGTCTACTGATAGTCATGTCTCTGAGATAAATGACCCAATCAGTGAATCCAATCCATCCAAAAGTGTAATTTTGAGAGATTAGCATGTAACTAGTGCCCTCTTAGTATACTCAAGATGATATCAAGATATGTGGAATGGTCATATCGAGTACGAGATTCCATCAATATATCGTCAAAAAAGACTGCCACAAAGTAATCCAAGTAATGATAAAATACATGGTTCATTGGTGCAATGAAAATTGATGGCATGTAAGTGACACCGAATGGAATAACCGCATACTCATATAGAACGTACCTTCTCTGAAAGGCTATAAGAGGTATATTATATGGTCTAACGCACAACTGATGATAATTGGATTTGAATTTAATCTTTGAGAACACCCGAGATCCTCAAATATGATCAAATATATCATAAATCCTTGGAAGGGGATATCAGTTCTTAACCATTGACTGGTTCAGCTTCGGATAATCCATTCAATGTTTGAGGGTACCATCCACTTTCTTCACATAAAGGACAGGTGAACCCCAAGGAGAAGTACTAGTCTGGATGAAACTCTTTCAATGTACCTCCACTAAGAACTTATGGAGTTCTTGTAACTATGGTGTAGACATATTATAAGAGGAATGGACATTGTTTTCTCTCCTGGCATGAGATCAATAGAGGGGTCTACATCTTGTTTCGAAGGTAAACATGAAAATTAATTTGGAATAAAATATCTAAAATGATCCACCACTGGAGGAAAGCCTATATGTGAAGTCCCCTGGTCATCTAGTTATAAACTTGAAATATATGATGTAATTCCTCTGAACCCATGATTCTCATATCCCGCTCTTCTCGCCTAGACATCCCATTTTTCCTTGTGTAGAAAGGACTACACTCTAGTGACGTGAAACTTACCTTGCGGCGATAGTGGTCAAAAAATGCCTGGAAAGTGACTAAGCAATACATTCCAAGAATGAAATCGAAGCTTATCATCTCTAACATATCAAGGTCTGATAGGATGTGACACCCACTAATCTCATGAGGGCACTCCATGCACTGATTTAAACTAGCTGTCGTAATCCCCAATAGAGTGTCTAGCATCATAACATCCTTAGAAGTGAAGATATAGCACCCAAGGCTCTTCACAACAACAATATTTATGAATCAATTGCAAACCCCTGTATCAAAAAGAGAAAAATCTTAAACTGAGGCAGCTTGAATCATACCTCTAACCGTAGAGGGTCCGAGATCCTGCTCAGGATGGGTCTACTCAACTGAAAAAGTTTGACATGTACCTAGACCCTATAACCCTACCCGATTAAGATAATCTGATGCACCCTACTGTCACTGAATGCTAGAAGACTGGCCACCATGACCACATCCCTAGACTTAACGGCCTGGAAAACAACAGTTCTCTGACTGAGGAGAAATTGGTGGTCCTACTCCAGAACATGGAGTCATAGAAGAACCACTATCACTCACTGCTGGTGATAACACTCTGAAGAAATGCTATAGATGGCCCATCTTACTGCAAGCTTGTCACTCAACGGAGACTCTCGGGAAATGTGGTACCGTATGCCCACTCTTTCCGAACTGGTAGCATACCACTTATCTACCTGAAGAAACGTTGTGTGAAAGCTCCCTAAAGCGCCTCCTTTTATCTGTCGATGGAGTAGCAGCCCTGGATGCTGAACTGCCCTGAATCACAGCTCCTAAATCTCTCATATTACATTTGGTAATCATCGCCTGGTTCACTATAGTCATCAATGAAGTTAGGCTGAAGATATTCACCTACAATCAGATGTTAATCCTAAGACCATCCTCAAATCACCTAGCCAATGATAACTCGTCACCTCCAAGAATAGGTGAGAAAAACTGATGCTCTATAAAATGGGATGAGTAATCCATCACTAAAAGAGTGACCTGCTCCTAGTGCATGAACTCTCAGGCTCAATCAGCCCTCAATGTCTCAGGGTAAAAGTAATCGTAGAAGATTATCTATAACTATTCCCAAACCATATCCCGATGACATCCCTACTATGAGATAAAATTAAACCCTCTATTATAGGAATCATGTAGCATGTGCACAACTAGATTCACCCTCCTCTATGGAGGCATCTCCAAGTACTTAAAGATAGAAAACACGACCTCCAACCATGACTATGTAGCATTTGGTCCTCCATCCCCATAAAATATGGGATGCTACTGCTTCTAGAACACCCGAGTCCGCTATTCCATAGAAGGGATAGGATGGGGTGCTCCCTGTAAAGTCTGTAACATCCTTAAAAAGTCTTCATGGAACTATTCATCAACACCTGCATCTGGTATAACAGCTGGTTCCAAGACATGGACGATGGAAGGATCTTCTATTGGTTGCGGATCTATCTTTTTTGGTGTCTGGTCATCGCCTTGCAGCTGACGTACAACTGAAGGACATCTCAGTGGCATGAATCTGTAAGGTCAAGTGCACACCTCAATTCAAGATTATCAGGGACTAAAACATAGAAGTGAATGAAAAGAATAGGATAATAAAACATTCATGTTTTATAAAACGGGGTTACACGACGTGTACAAGACTGACACGACATCTTCCCATAAGATTTTGACATTGGGTGTACCTCTACTAAACCTGGTCATGTAACACCCCTACACATGGCATGTTCCTCCAAATAAATGACATGTACATGAATTTTCATTTCTGCCAAAGTTCTTCTATATGGATCCTTCTACATGGTTCTCTCATCGGTAACACTACATGGAGTGCTCACCCTACACATGATGTGTACCACTAAATTTCTATCCCAAAGTGTTGTTAGTAACATAGTTAGAGACATGATCGACTCTACATGGTGTGCAAGAATAGAACACAGTGTGTTCAACCAATGTTTCATCCACCCGTGTCATTGGTCACATGGAAAGATTCACGGTTCTTACAACATTGATTGTACACCTAGTACAAGGCGTGTTCCACCAATCATTTACCTACCTCATGTCTCAGCTCATACAGTTAGTCACAAGGTTAAAGATTATGTGGCGTGTACATACAATACACAATGTGTACTTAAGAAAAGTTGTTTCTTCCAGAACAGAAGAATGCATGGTATGTGTTCATAACACCACACGCTGTGTTGTCTGGGTTTCTAGATAGTAAGGCTTATAAACTTCTATAGAACCCAGAAAATAGAGAATTTTATCCAAGGAATGACAAATTCTGAACCCTGAGATCCTATATTTCTATGAATCATAGTTTGGAATCCTTATTCATATCAAAACATAAAAAAATCAATTAAAACTTGATCCACCAAATTCGATTACAAGAGGGCCCATGAAACCTCAGAGACCAATGTTTGGTATTAATCCCAATGAACCCATTATATACCAATACCCTATCAAAATATTAGGTATTATATCATGACATCTATTACAATAGCATGCATATTTAGCACAACATCTATCACAACAACATGAAATCAGTACTGTACCCTAAATGGCATGACAAGAATGCATGACATTTGATATCTAGAATGTTTCTACATGATTCATGAGATGGAATACCCTCATATCATTAGGTTTCAATAGAAATAAAACCACAATGGTATAAATCATAATAGCAAAAAACATGTGTATCATCCAATAGTGAAATAAAATCAACTATAGTGATTGAAAAACTAGAAAATTACAATATTAAAGGTATATTAGATTTTCCCTATATACGGGTTAGATACTCCTAGGAAAAACATGTTACCAACCACCTATCCCTTAATATCCCTTTCTTTAGGCTCCAAACAGTAATTCAAAGTAGAAACAAAACCCCTTTAATACCAATTTGTAACATACCAATTCCAGCTTCCACCCAAAGGATCCCTATACTCGGTGGGTCACATGTCCTCAAGCAAATTACCTTGAATGAAGGCGCCTACTAAATGGTAGTTAGGGCCTTGGGTGTGATAGTGGGGAAACTATGCCCTCATTAGTAGATTAACACACCATAAGCAAACAAATAATAGTAGGAGAAGCAATAATATCGTAAAATAATTAAACAATGGAAAAATGATAGTAAAATCAATTGTAGAAGATATATATAAATAAATGATTCATGTCACATTTTTCTAGGAAATAATCCAAACACATCACAATACTGGAATAAAAAATAGAAACCAAATTACTGAAATGTATATAAGCTTCAATAGCATTACTAGCCTCATCAGGGTCCCATGCTCCCCATTTCCACAGCAATCAAGTACCTGATGTAGAAGGGTGCTTTTCCTTCTCTATAAATGTATCCATATAATATATTTGGTACCAAATTCATTACCCAAATAGGGTGTGAGATGAATCCCAATATGCAACCACTAAAATATCAGTACCTAACTATCAGTGAATATATATAGCAGGCAATATACAGAAATGAAGCAAAAAACTAGGAAGTACTCAAAAGTAAACAATCCTAGAGAGTTAAATTACATTCATTTACATTTATTAATTATTAAAACCATTGAATAATGTTACCTCAACATATAGTCTAAGCTCTGTATCCCCCTATACAATAGTAACAGTAGATGTCTCAAAAAACCATCTAAACAAAACAAGTATGACCGAGTCCAAGCTTGTGCATTATCTTGTTAAACTCATCCCAACTATTCAATTTCACAAGAAACACTCAGGGAAATTTCTCATAGTATACCCCCTCTAGTTCAACATATCATCAATTCAAATAATTAATAAATACCCTATGAGAAAGCTCACAATGTCTAACCCCTTTGATCCCACATAGCACAAATCAATTACAAACGACCACTTGGGTGCCTCTCATAGTCAATAACCCTTGGTCTTCATGGAAAAAATAATTATAATGACCCTCTAGAAGCTCTCATAGTCAATTTACTAAGGTCCAAAATTTATTTAAAAATGACCCTCTAGGTAGCTCTCACAGTCTGACCCTGCTGGTCAGTGACCCTTGGAAGTTTTCACAGTCAATACCTATGGTCAATCATAATAAAAATTCTCAATTAAAAGACTCAACTTCCAGGATCTCTCAGAGTCAATTCCCCTTGGTCATACTTTTATAATGTAAAACACAAGCATCTCAAATAAACAACAACTCCACCCTAGAAACATTAGGCATGGAAACAAACCATCCTAACATGCTTTCTAGACCCAACGACCATAACCAAATCAAACATGGTTAACACCTCCATAATAAATATAATAAACCTTATTCATAATCAATAAACATATATCAAACAAAAAACCATAGCACGCATAAAACATGGTTAAAAAAGAAATTTTCCAAAATATGTATATAAAAGTTAAATGTATTAGCTGGAAGAATCATCTTGTAGTATGATACCTCAAAATAAATTTTCATCCATAAAATATGATGATGGTTTAATGTAATGAGAGGGGGAATCACCTTTACCTCAAAATTTTTTAAATTATAAGACATGGACAAAGAAAGAAAAAATGAGAGGGAAAATGTTCTTGGAATTTCAATGAGATCATCAATTAAAGATGGTGATTGGACTAGTTATAGTGATTTTACTACCCATACGATGGTAAATAAAAATAATATAAAAAGTTTAAAATAAGAAAATAACATGTAATTTTATTTTTAAATGATGATGATTCAAGGATACTTGGATTTATAAAAAGAAAAATTATAGGAATAGATTTGAAGAAAGTTAATGTTTTGGTGGCTGAAGGATCTTGTCATAATTTATTATGTTTAAATAAATCATGTGACTCAGGGAATGATAAAAGATTGATGAATAATGTTTGATTAATCAAAGTAATATTTAGTACAATTGCGATGTAAGGGATGTTCACAAAGGGAAATATCTACCTCATTCGTGGGGAATAAGAAATGTTCTTTCTTACTAAAGTGGAAGAGAAATAGATATGAAATAAAAGGATTATCCACATGAGGGAAATATATATTTAATTATTAGTGAATAATTAAAGGTAATTTTCTATCCCTAACATATGATAAGATGACACTCACATGTGTGACAACTACCAGAGTTTGAAATCATTTAAAAGACATAAAATCCAATATATAAGAAATAGATGATGTTTCTTGAGTTGGTGCACATTGACGTGTGTGGAAACATATAATCCAAATATATGGATGAAAAAAGACATTAAATTATTTAAAACAATTATTATTATTCAAATGGAATGGATGATGGTAATATCCTAAAATTATGATGTGTTCAACCATAGTAATCATTAATGGGAATTTGTGTAGGAGATGTTTGGCCTAAAAATTTAGAAGTTACAGACTAAAAATTGAATGGTATTCACTAACATTATTGTGAAGGAATATCTCATTAAACATTGGATAAGGAACAATTTATTTTTTGCAAGGACTCATCAATATAATAGTATAGTTAATAGGTGGAACTAGATCATAAAAAACATATACAAAATGGAAATTATTTAATTCCATTACCTGGGGAAATATTAAATGGTAGTCGTTCCTATATCTATTTATATCTAAGACATTTCCTTGTTATGTTTTGGTGATGATAATAAACTATATGAGATGTGGTATAATAAAAATACTATATAGAAATATATTTTTATTTTTATGATTATGTCCTTTATTCTCAAAAAATTGATGAATTTTATGTTTTAAGCTAAGCTGGATGAAGGTATTTTACCTAGATATAATTCTACAAGTAATGTATATAAATGATATAAAAAATAATTAAAAAATCATTGAATGTAGGGATTTCTTTTTCATTGAAAACAAGTAATATTCTCAATTATGTGAGCATGTTTTTCATCCAAATAGTTATAAAAATTTAGATGAAAGTTATGTTGTTGTGAGCAGGCCAGTGGGAGAACATGAGGATGATGATGATCTAGAAAAATACACAAGTGATAAAGAAAACAAATTAGATTTATTAGTTATATTGAGGGAACGTACCAAAGATGAAATATCATAAGAACATATCATTATTGATCAGGTATCTCTAGTGAAAACACAAATGATGAAGTATGTAAAGTCCCAGTTCTGGGTGCCTCCCAAAGTTTCCCCTTACCCAGTTGGTCACATGGCCTCGAGCGCATTTCCCCAAATGCCTGAGGCTACCGACTAGAAGTGAGGGGATTGGGTGCGATATTGGGGAATATATTCCCTTATTAGTATAGTAACACATGAGAAACCAATATATAATAGTAGCAGAAGAAATAATACCATAAAACAAGTAAACATAGAAAATATGATAGTAAAATCAACTGCATAAGATATATATAAATAAATGATTCATGTAACGTGTGTTTAGGAAAGTATCCAAAAAATTCACAATGCTGTAATAAAAAATAAAAACCAAACTACTAAAAAGTAAACAAATTCCAACAGCATCACAAGCCTCAACTTGGTCCCCTGCTCACCATATCCATTATAATAAGGTACCTGACATAGAAGAGTGTTTTCCCTTATATATACCTGCAACCATATAATCTGTTTGGGCCTAAAATCATCACCCAAAAATGGTGTGAGACTAATCTCAGTAGGCAACCACCAAAATATCTGTGCCTAATAGTCAGTGAAAATATTTGTTATGCAATGTGTAGAAATGAAGAAAAAATCTAGAAAGTACTCAAAATTAAATAATCATATAGTGTTTAATTAAATTCTTTTACATTTATCAATTATTTAAACCGTGGATCAATGTAACATCAGAATCACGACTATGGTATATATCCCCCTGTAAAATAGAAACACCAGACATCTCAGAAGTCTATCTAAACAAAACAAGTAAGACTATGTCCAAGATTGTTCTTTGGCTTGGCAGACTCTTCATAGCAATTCAATTTCACAAGTGTACAATATGCCAATAAAATAGAATGAAAAAATGGCATCCTATTTAGCCCCAGAAAATGTACCTTACACACCATTTCACTTTTCAATTTTTCAAACCATTGGTATTCTATTGTCTCCCCCACCAAAGGGTTCCCCCACCTCATACCCCTCTATTTAGTGTCATGTGACAGAGTTTTTTCTGCTCTTGTTCCCCCTTTGTGTGGATTGTTCGAGGAGGTTCATTGTGTTTCATCTAGTGATGTGAAACACCCTTGTTTCCCAGATATCCATGTCCCGGATCTGAAGGTTTTGCATGACGAAGGTGGTCTCTCCCTAGAGACTGTAGTGTCTTCCTTTGTGTAGGTGGAGGTGTGTTTATAGTGGAATCTCATGGCTCATTTCGGCTCAACTAATCCCTCCTTATCAGTTTTCATAAGGTTGTTTCTCTTTTGGGGCCTCCTCTCTAGTGTTCAGATCTCAGATATTCACAAGAAGCCTTTAATCCTTTTTATATCTTCGGAATCTGACTTTATACATGCATTGTGTAGGGCCCATCATGTTTTTTACTGATGGAGTTTTAGTAGAACTCTTTGGACTTGGGATGTTCATAGGGGCAAGGAAAATCTATTGGCTGCAGTTTGGATCCATCTCTCGGGAATTGCACTCCCTTTTTAGTGTCGGGGGTTTCTCAGGCCTATTAGAGATGCTCTTGGTGGATTTTTGTGCTCTTATGCTAGAACATCCAGTGATAAAGACATTTTGATGGGTTGCATTTTTTTGTAGCTAGACACATCTCTCCCCTGCCAATCAAGATATCACTTCATGTTCAAGATGACATAAGCTAGAATCAAGAGATACTTTACCCTTTGTTTCTCATTTTTTTTATCTCATTACCTATTTTTGGGTCATTCCCATTTGGTATGTCGCAGACTACAGCAAGGATAAGAGAGTCAACTTTCCTAATACCTCTCCCTTTAGGGCCAATATGCGGGCTCGTTGTCTTCATTCTCCTTAAGAGGTTCTGTGGAGGGAATCCATGGATCTAGTGGATTTTATAGTTCCAGATCCTTCCTCCCTTGCTCAGGGGCTAGAGATTCCTTCTGGCCCTATCCATGAGGGTGATGCGGCTATGTGCACGAAACTAGTTCCCAGTTTTCCAAAAGGTGGGCCCTCCTTTCAAGTGGGTAAGTTATCTATTTTCCCAAGACACATATGTTTTTTCCTGAAGTGGATCTTCATGTAGGAGTGTTTACATGGCTAAAGACCCTGTACAACAGGTCTTCTAGAATTTTCACCCCTATTCTCTGGTTCACAAGGGGCTTTCCCAGATGTTCTAGTGAAGACCTCTAATGTGGATCAGCCAGTATGCTGTGCTTTCGCTGAGTTTCGTCCCCATGGTCCATGTTAATATCTGTAGTTGGAAGACAAACCAAGTACCCCTCATATTTTTAGGTGCCTCCCTTTCATGGTTCCAAGCCCAATTGTGTGTCTACAAATTTTCTTGCTGGCTCTACATACTCGATTGGTGTGAGGAAGTTTACCGGTGAAGGAGTTTTTACTCATTCAAAATAAATGTTACTCAAGGAGATGTCATTCTCCCACTTCCTACTAGATACTAGCTCTGGGGAAAAATCCATAGAACTCTCCTTATAATGATTCCTATCTTTATATAAAATGATCATGGACTCAGTGTTCCGTTGAAGATAGATTTCATTACCTCTACAATAAGGGAATAGGATCTGGGATTTTCTGTGGATGATCATGATGCATGACTCCCTGCATGATGCTCCAAATAACAGTCGCATTTTCTTCTTTTGGGATAATAATATTTTTGTGGGGGTGGTGCATGTTGGGGATCAATTTATAACTTCCAAGGTGAATTTAGGAGTCACCTGCTTCTTCTTGACCTATGTTTATGGGAGTTCTGACCCTCTTCAAAGGGCCAAGCTATAGAGTGATTTAAATGGTTTTATCCAAGGAAAATTACCAAGGCTTGTTGGAGGGAACATTAATATTGTTGCATTCTGATAGGAGAGGAAAGGTCGAGGTCCTTTTCAAAGGAACACCAATTGAGTGTTTAATCAGCTCATGGATGGTAAAGGTTTGTCTAATATGGGATACTCAAGTGATGATTTTACTTGGTACAACAGCCGAAGGGGATATCACTACTCACGGAGCCATATGGATAGATGTTTTTCCAACATGGAATCCATCACTATGTTATCTACCTCAAAAGTGAGTTACTTAGTCCGAGGTATCCTTGACCATTCCCCCATATTGTTTATGATTTCTTCTGGGCCAGACCATTGGGAGAGGTTCTTTTTTCTACAATAGTGGGTGACCAAGACGTGTTATTCAGTGTTGGTTTCTGATATTTGGAGTTCTCCAGGATAGGTTAACTCTTGTCTATACCTTCATTATAAATAGATACTCTTTATGATTCATCTCCTTTCGTGGGAAATAGATATCCCTCGGGTTTATAGTGATATTTATGTATCCCTTAGGGTGGTTGAAATTCTCTAAGTGAGGTTGAAAAATGTTTGGGATGACCAAAATTTTGAGGATCTTTCCAATAGGAAGGAATATCTTGCAGAATTACTTCTGGATAAGGAATGCTAGGCCATGGAAGCCTCTATAATCAAATTTCTTAGATAAGGGGATGGAAATACTTCATTTTTTCATGGCTACATTAAATAAAGAAGGAGACCTACCAAGCATAATATTATTTTTTGAGATGGTTCTTACACAGATTACCAGAATTTTGTGGGAGGTATGGGACACTCCTATTTCAAGGATCTATTGGCTGGACCTAATGTTTGTATGCCCATTGGGTACACAAAAAGAGGAAATGGATTCTTTGATGTTATTCCCAAATGTGTCTCTACTCATGAAAATTATATGCTGAGTTCTTTACCAGATGAAAATGAAATATTTACAGCCATGATGAAACTTCATCCAGATAGTGCTCCGAATCCTGATGGCTTCCCAGGTTCCTTCTATAGAGGCTCATGGGAGGTGGTTAGGGTGGATATCATTACAGGGATCCAGGACTTATTCTGGGGAGGTAACGTGCTAAGGGTTGCCTATGCCACCACCATGGTTCTTATTCATAAAAACCTGAGCCCCTCTTTTATCATGCGGTACAGATTGGTGAGCATGTGAAACTTCCTATACAATGTCCTTTCTAGTCTAATTAATGCTATATTGTGTACTTATCTTCCACAGTGGATCTCCATGGAGCAGCATGGTTTTGTGAGGGGTCAAACTATCTAAGGGGCCATTGCCCTATCACATGAACATATAAGGTATATTATCTTTAAAACCCAAGGATCAAATGTAGATCTCAAGTTGGATATGAAAAAAGCTTATGATCATGAAGAGTGGGGCATTATAAATAAGGTGTTGGATTGTATGGGATTTTCTTCTTTGAATATTGACCTTTTTTAGATTTTTTAGCTCTCCATGGATGAAAATTTTTTCTAGGGAATTCCTAAGGTTTATTTAAGTCTATCTGAGGCCTTCGACAAAGGTGATCATTTTTCTCCAAGAATCTTCATCCTCACCCAGGAGGCCTTGAGTAGGATCATTCTTAGTAGCATCAATAATGGTGATATTCTTGCATACTGAATGAGTGTGAGGGATATGGAAATTTCCCATCTTATGTTCGCTGATGTTACTCTTGTTTTTATTAATGCTGGTAAAAAGTTTATTTGTTGTTTGAACAGGCTTCTAGAGGAGTACTGCCACTAGAGTTGTCAATTTATCAATAAAGAGAATAGTTTCTTTAACATCTCAAACAAATTCTGTCCAAGTCAGATTTCAGATATTCAAACTAACCTTTCTAGGAAAAGAGGATGTTTTCCCATGCACTTCCTTGGTACTCCAATTTCCCTTATCAGACTCCGGATTCAGGACTTCGATTTCCTTATCGAAAAGATAGCGTATCACATCCCCAACTAAAAACACAGGTACTTATCCTTTGGTGGACATATTTCCATCATTAATATTGTGATTTTGGCCACTCTCGTACATATTCTCTCTACGGTTATGGCTCTAAAGGGTGTTATCTCCTGCATTGACATCTTCTGTCTAGCTTTATCTGTGATCCTATTATGGAAGGGAAAAAACACAGGGCCTCTTAGAGTAATGTGGCTTGACAAGCTAGGGAAGGTGGAAATAATATGTGTAGATTGGATGACTCTCTCAATAGAAGGCATGATAAAATGGAATCTAAAAATGGGGATCATAGTACACTGTGGTGGAAGACTATGAATACTCTATTTCTCTACCAGTTCTTGGTGGAAAGAAGGGGATCTCTATTATGTCCTATCCTTATGAAAGTGGCAATGGGTCATAGGGAGGGGTGAGATTTCCTTCTATCTTCATAACTGGGTGGGGAGAGTGTTGGGTTTCCTGGGATTTCATCCTCCTTCAATCTCTTTCTAGGAATCCAATTTGTACCCAAGCCTTATCAATACGATGTTGTATGAGGAGAAGAAGTCCCTCTTCAATATCATATCCTTATCTCAGGATCCTGACCTGGGTGTTTTCACTCCTTCCTCCTCGGGGGTTTTTTCTGGTGAGGATTTAAATCACATTAAGAGTATCTTAGAGGCTCCATACGATTGGAACAATATTTTGTTGACCAAAGTGGTGACCTTGAAATAAAACTTCCTCTTATGGAGTATAAAACATCACACCATTCACATTGATGAAAATATTAAGCACTGCAGTATCCCGCTTGCCTCTCGGTGCTCTTGCTACACAACCTCTAAGAAGGAAACGATCGGTCATCTCTTCATCTTAGGTGAATGGGCGGATATAGTCTGTTTATTATACAAGGAATTTATAGGGAATCATGATCCTTCCATGGGGGCCCTCATGTTCTTGGATAGATGGTTCCATGGATCGAGAGACAGAGGACCGGAGAAGACTACTAAATCTTTGATTGTCCTTGTTGGGTGCTAGTTGATCTAGAAATCTCGGAATAAGATCAGATATGAGGGGAATCATGCTTCATGTAAGTCCATCATCATCAGTATGAAAATCATACTAACAGATTCTTACTATTTTCTTAGTAACTGGCAGGGTTCAACCTCCTTCAGCTGGATGGTTAGCAACCTTCACGAGGTCCAACCAAGAGAGTTTATCAATAGAGGTATCAGGGTTTTTTGGTCTCCCCTCCTAGGGCTGTAAACTCAATACTAACAGGTCCTATTCAATGGGGGTCCTGCATGGGGGTGGGGTGGTTCGGGACCTATGGGTCTCGGTTATCCTGACCTTTTCCTCTTAGTTTGGCAATGGATCCAATCTTTAGGCTGAAGCTAAGGTCATGATCACGGGTATTACCATTTTTCATCAGAAGGGTATTGATCTTGTTGTGGTTGAAATAGATTAAAAAATTCTCCATGATTCCTTGAATGATATATGCACTCCCACATGGACTATTCTTTACATTATCAGAAAGTGAAAAGGTATTCTCTCTAACAGAACCAAAATCTATCACTCCTAGCACGAGGTTATCCATGTGACAGATCACCTTGCTTCTATGGATGTTCTTGGTCTTGACCTAATCTGTTTTCATGAATTTTATACTATGAATCCCGAAGGGGTCAACTTGATTAGGGGGGATGCCCTTGGTTTGTACAATTTCAGACCTCCTTAGGATTCTTGTTTCAGATGATTTCCTTTTTTATTTCTTTATCTCAATAAAAAAGTAACATTGTTGACAATAAACTATCTAAGGATGTTCTCACATTCTAACCCCTCTTGTTCAATATATCATCAGTACAAATAAGTAATAAAAAACCTATGGGAAAGATAAAACTGTGTAACCCCTTTGGTCCCACATAGAACCAGTCAATTACAAATGACCACCTGGGTAGATTTCACTGTCAATACCCCTTGGTATGGATAGAAACAAAAATTTTAATGAGCCTCTGGATTCTCTCATAGCCAATTCCCTATGGCCCAACATTTATTTAATAACAACCCTCTAGTTAGCTCTCACAATCTAACCCCTCTGTTCAATCTCCCATGATAGCTCTCACAGTAAATACCTATAGTGAATCTTAATAATAATTCAAAATAAAAAGACCCTACTTTGAGAAGTTGTCACAGTCAATCCACCTTGGTCATACATTCATAATGAAAAACACATGCATCTCATATAAACATAAACTCCATACTAACAACACTGGGTATAAAAACAATGTATCCTAACATGATTTCTAGACCCAATGACCATAACAAAATCAAACACGGTTAAAACCTCCATAATCGTGGTAATAAACCTTATTCATAATCAATAACACTTTCTCAAAAAATAGACCATAGCAAGCATCAGACTAGGTAAAATTCCAAAACACACAATACTCTAAACAAGGGTTTTCGGAATTTTAAGCATGTAATACAAAGACAACAAAAAAAGGCACAAACCACATACCTCGACATTGTATGATGAAAACTCTTTAATGTTATCCCTTTAATTGGCCTAGAACATCATAGATCTACAAAAATGTCAAAATCACTCAACCTATAATACCTTACAAGAGACGATAAATCAGTAAGAGAGGATCTAGGGGAAGGAAGAACTCACCATTGAGAATCCAACACACCTGACATTGTCTCAATTAGAACTCAGACGAAGAATGGGTAGATTTGTTTTGTTTGCGTCCATCTCATCACTGTCCTGTACAAACCGAGGAGAGAAGAAAATGACTTAGGATATTAGACCCAACCCTGTTCTAATTAATCAATTAAAAAAGAAAAGTACATGGATTGTTCATTTAATTTACACACCATTTACTAGCCTCAATCGGACCCCGCTTTAGGATGTCTTCCAGGTCACCCACATGGCTAGGTACTCTGATGTTACATGACTAGAACACAATTATGTGTGGTTACCAGGTACATGGTATTTAATCCTAATTACAAGACGTGTACTTATAAAATTCCACCTTTCTTCATTTTTCCTCAAAACAACCTGAACCAAAGATCCATACCTGAAAAGAAGATCCAGGTTCTTATAAAATATCTACAAGAAATTCTTCTTTTTATATCAGTCAGAGCCTATGTTATTTTAAGAGGCTACCAAAGATGATAATTTGGTTAAAGATATTATTAGAGATCCTAAATAGATTGAAAATAATCAAACATGGGAATTTATTCCAAGATTGAAAGAGAAACATTTTATCAGAGCAATATGAGTTTTCCATAACAAAATCAATTAATATGGAATGGTTACATAGAATAAATCATGACTTTTTTGAATGTGGTATTACAAAATCTAAATAATTAATGTTGGTGAGACTTTCCTCCCATATTTGGATGGATTATATTTCACATTTTATTGGAAATTTTAGCATAATGGTAGTTGAAGGTGCACCATATGGATGTCAAACAATTATTTCTCAATGGAATTATTAAGGAAGAGGTTTAATAAGTAAATAAGATGGTTATTATATATAATAATATAAAATAAATGTTTTACAATAGATTAAGGCTTTGTAAGGATGGTATCAAGCACCATAATATTGGTATTCAAGACTTGATCAATACTTGAGACAATATACATTCCAATAAAGAATATCTAATCACGTTATCTTCATCAGGAAAGAGAGTGATAAAATAATATTGGGGATAATTTATGTAGACAATATAATTTTATAAAATTCAATGTGGAAACTTTAAGAATTTTGATTAATATATGAGGTGAATGTTCGAAATTTCAATGATTGATGTGTTAACATTTTTCATTAGATTACATGTGGATCTTTAAAATCATTGAATATTAATTTCTTAGTAAAAATACACCATATTGGTGATAAAAAGGTTTTCAATTGAGTATTCTAGACTAATGATAACACTGATAGTTACCCATAAGATATTTTCTAGGTATAATATCCAAAATAAGGTAAATGTAATAGATTATTGAAAAAATATTAGAATCCAATTATAACTAAAAGTGACACAACTAAATAGTAGGTTTTTGACATGTCAATCTATGTGGTACCAAATATTTAAAAAGAAAATCATTATGAAACAAATTAAAATAATTATTTGATATATCAATATCATAGTATATTTCAGACTATTTTTTGATAAAACATCACACTTGTAGTTATCAGAGTACATAGATGATGATTGGGATGGTTTTTTGATGATAAAAAGTTGGAATTCTATGATTATTTAAATTTTATAGTTTTATATATTTATTTACTGAGAAATAAGAAATATGATTTTAATATATCACTATAAAAGTTTAATATATTATGACAACTAAATCATGCACTTGACTTATATAAATGAAGCAATGCCTTACTGATGTGGGTGCTCATGTGAAATATCTAATATAAATAAATATGACAACTCTAGTTCCAAATGTCTTAGAAAAAATGATATCCATCACTAATTGACTAAGAACATTGATTAAAATTACTATTTTTAAAGGATAAGGTTTATCAAGTTCATATGGAGTTGAAGAAAATGTACACACATAATCATGTATTATACATCATGAAAATTCACTACCAAAGTAGAGTTTTGTAAGAATCAATCAAATCTTGGAGTCCAACAACCTCCATCCAACAAGATAGTTTGGATATGGAACTCCAACTCCCCATGGTATTTTTCAATTTTTTGAAATGTTTGGTAACTCTATTGAATTAATTTTTTTATCTTTCTATCAATATTTTGTGATCATTCAAAGAATACCTCTTTTGGATTTTTGATAAAGGGGAAGAGTGTTCATATAATTTAGATGGTATAAGTGGTCAATGATTGGGGAGGTTATGTGTGTTATTTCTTATTAACCAAGGAGGGGAAATCCTATACTGGTGTTTGAGAAATGGTTATAGTGCTTGAATATATATTCAAGGGTAGTAGTTGGGATTATTGGTATTTATTATATTGGGTATCATGGATGTGTTTTCTTATGGAATATTTCATTTAACTCTTATTTTTTATAAAGATCAAGAGTCTTGTATATTTAGAGTCAGTGAATCATAAATTAATGATGTATTATCTATGTGAAAAAATAATTTAGACCATGGAGGATATGAATTATAAATCTCTTAGTTAATAAGGTGTTTAATATGATTTAGGAGGGTTTTAAAAGAACCTAAATTTTGAAATTTGTAGTAAAATTCCCATTGGAACATTTTTGAGTTGTGCTTATCAACAAGGCCTCTAAAGGTACTTTCAAATTACCCAACAAGGTTATGGGAAACATAATAGGTGTCTTGGAAGAGTATTAAAGGAGTAAAAATTATTTTATCTATATGAAATAAGTTATACTGGTATGTGAGTTCTTAGGAAATAGAAAAAGGGATGGAGTTCCTTATATATATATAAGGGTCTTTATAATCCTAAACAATAGTTATGAAGAAAAACACAAGTTTTAAAAGAAAATCCAAAATAATAAAAGGGTTCAAGAAATGGGAACTTGTGTCATGTAGTGAAGAAACTTGTATGAGAAGTCCTTGAATGTATAATTTTATTCATTGATAAGGTCGAAATCATACATAAGATTAGTTTATTTACTACAAAAGAGAAATAACTGGATCATGTTGTGGGAATAATGGTCATACTGTGACATGGATGAGGTGAATTTTTGTGGCAATGTCATTCTAATGGCGATCAAATTTTGGTGTTAAGACATGTTGTAGAGACTAAGTATATGGGAGAATATTTTTTGGAGTATAGGAAACCACATTATGATAGAGAGGTGACACCAAATGATAGTTCTGACCAAGGTAGAGGCATAAATTCATGGTTTCAGAAAGAAATTAGTATGACAACATCAATAAGGATTCATTCTATGAAGTTTTCATATGTATAAGTGGTTAAATTTTTTAAATAAAATTTAACGTGTAAACATCATTTGAGTAAGGCCAACCCATTTTATATTAAATTTAAAAATTTTCTTATTTACATTTTTGACTGAAAATAATGAAATGGGGTGGGGAGAGTTAAAAACATAAAGTGGTATACATCAAAAAATAAAAAAAAAGATAAAGGACCACACAGTTTAAAATAAAGTAGTAATAAGGGAGTGTTCCAAGATAATATCTAGAAGGAAAATATAGAATAATAGGAATTATATGAAAATAGATATAATTATTGAAATAAAATCATTAAATAAGATAAAGTTTTCCACTTATGTAGAAGGTATGGGAGTTAATCACAATTTGGAAAATGGATCTAATGGATATGTCATCCCTACTATGGGTTATTAGTATTTATCATGGGAGAAAAAATATTCTATAGGACGTGTAGTGTGTTACATATTATATTAATATTAATGAGTTATTCATTCCCTATGAAGGTTGTAAACCTTGTGGGTTAGTATAGCTTATTCAAATGGTAAACATAATTTGATTATTGTTTATGATACTTCAACACATCATCGTTGAATTCTAATTAGATTATCCTGGTTTGGGTGAACCATGTAAAACTATTATGTCCATATTTTATTTGAATTATTTCATTATACTAGTTTTAGGGAGGGGAGTGTTTCTAATAATAGTGGAATATGATCATTGTTGAGTTTTATTTCATGAAATATATTTACTCAGACTCACCCACACTCTCAAGTTATCCACTATGATTGGGACCATTAACTATTATGAGCGACAAAATTTCATTGTGATGTTTTCTCACTGTAATGTTATGGATGTAGTCTTCTACTACAAATGGATTCTAATATTCAATTGAAACAATTTAATATATGAAATAATTAGACGCAACAGTCTTTCCAATCATTGGGACTCAATGTCAACATTATTTAATATATCGTATTGCAACTAGAATAAAGTGAACAAAATTAATAAAAAATACCAACGGGAGATTCATGAAAATGATGAAGAAATCAATGTATTAGAAGGATCATTAAAATAATTTGTATACCTAAAGGCTATTCTATTTAAATTTTCATAATAAGTATGGGAAACAATTCTATAAATCAATGAAGGAAATTCAAAGGGTTGCAAAACTAAATTTTAGGTTCCATTTAACACATAAGGTGATTTTAATATGAACCCAAATGAGTCTTTAATTACATATTTTATTGATTAAATATTATTCTATAGGACCTGAAAGGACTCTATGAAAACCTTGATGAAATAAAATTCATAAAGAGGACCCTGAAAATATTACCACAACATTTTAAAGTGATTGTATCAATGATTAAAGAAATGAATTAAATGAAAGTGACTCCAAAAAGTCTTTATAACACACTCACTACTTAATAAATGAGAAACAATGACAATTATTCCTCAATAAATGAAAACTCCCAGGATGTGTTGTTGAAGGAAATGAATAAAACTTTTTTGTAAGAATAGTCTAATTAAATGGAAGTTAGTAAGGTGATTTCCTTTAATTCCTAAAACCTTATATAGGTAAAATTAAAATTCGAGTTCTTTTATCCACTTTATTTTATTCGTTTATAAAATTTTGGAATAACACTAAAAATTAATTAAATAAATTATGAGGTGTTTACAGAAGAAAAGAACCCATGAAGAAAGAATTTAAGGGAATAACATGCAAGAGGATTTCACAATATAAATTCTTTATAAGGAAGTAAATTCCTTTAAAACAAAATTCTTTCTTTGAATAAATGAATGTGGAAAAAATTGAGGATTGTGAGGACCAAAATGAAGAATCCCTTATGCATTATTGAAAATAAACAACAATTAGAGGACAATAATGATTAAAATTATATATTTGAGGGAAGATTGGACCATAATACTAAACTCAAAGATTATCATAACGAGATTATTGTTTGGAGGGAAAAAGTAAATAAAGTTAATTAAGTGTTATGAGACTCCAAACAATTCATTAAATATATAGAAGAATAAATTTTTATTTTGAAGGATGATATCAAGTATCTCAAAAAATTATAGAAAATTTGAAAAAATTGATTTATTATAAACTTCTAATTGCATAACAGACTTGGATCATCGATGGATTGACATATTTAGTGGGGAATCATGTCAAAATATTCAATGATAAAATGAGAAGTTATTATTATGAAATGAAATATTGATGATCAAGATAGAATTCTAAATCTTGACATGACATCATGTTGTTCAGGTGTAAAAGATTTTGATGGAGCTAAGGATAAACTTGAGTGTTTTATGAAAATGATATTTTTTTTCCATGTCAAATAGTCTAGAAACAAATGATAATCTATTCAAGGTCTTTATCATAAGAATAAAAATATGGCACTTTATGTGAAACTACAAGCACCCACACACCAGAAGAATACTGATTTGGTTAACTCATAAAGACCCCCAATTCTTAATGTGAAACATCAATGTCATGAAATAATACACCATGAGTCTAGTGTTTTTTCGGAATGTTGATGCATATAAAGACACTATATTCTATAAAAAAAATGTAGCTTAAGGAAAAGGAGAGATAAAAAATATGAGAATATTTTCTTAAATACAGTATGTATTTAATGACTATTTTTTAGTGTGTAGGTTATAGGAAAAAATATATGAATTTATCATCAATGATTTAAAAGAAAAATATCAAAAAAATTAACACATAATGGCTTTAAGAACCACCAAGTATGATGAAAAATAATAATCAATTATCATCTTTAGAAGATGAGGATTATTCAATGGAGATGGTTATGGAATATCATTTATTACTAATGGAGGAGAAAAAATGAATATTTATAATGAAAGAAAAATCAAAGAAGGTTTTTTTAGAAATTTATTTGAGAACAATAGACTAAGAGGGATTTTGGATTCTTGAACATATTTTTTCTTCCCATACGATAGGAAATTATGATCTTGTAACATCATTGAAGTGTGAAAAGGGAGGTGTATTGTACTATGGAAATAATGATGGTATTATGATCATTTGTTACAAGAAATCCAAAATTGGAGGAACATATTTGAGCCACACATACATCTTAGTGGTTAAATACCCTGGTCACAATTTACTTGGTTTTATCCAAGCATGTTTATAGGGGAATATAATATATTTATATAAGAATGCTCTCATAAATAATTAAAATGATAAAATGATTATAATGGAAGGGATGTTAAGAATGGTAAATCCATGGATCATTGGTTGTGAAGAGTACATGTTATTTCTTACCCAGGAAGAGGAGAAAATATTGTGGAATAAAATACGTGGATACTTGATCTAAAAGTAATTGAAATAATTAGTTAGGAATGTTGGATAATGTGGCACCCTTATTCTATCATTAGATCACACTAATACATTCAACTCTTATAGAAAACAATATATTATTTGAGGACTTATAAGCCGAAGGATAATAAGTCAATGAGATTTCATGATTTAGTGAAAATTGATATATTAGAGAAATTTATCCCAAATTCCTAGATTGAGAAATATATTATATTTTGTTTATCAATGATTAAATTAGAATGGAAAGGATTATGGTATTATCCCACAAAGACAAAGTGTTCAAGTGTATTAATTGTCTTCAGAGATTAGAAAAGAGGACAATTGTGCTAGAAAATATTATGTTTTCGATAGAAAATGTTATGGGATTCAATAAGTATTATCTGGTGGAATATCTTGAGAATCAAGAGATAATAAATTGTTTTTCAACAATATGTAATACTCGATAAAAAAGTGTCATTGTGAGGAGGAACTAAATCATAAAAAACATGGAAAGAATGATTATTTGGAAATTTTTTAGAGATATATTAGAAGGAAGTAGTTATTACATTATTTTGGATATCTAAGAAGGCCTTAGTGTTTCTGGGTAAAGATAACATTCCCTAAGATACATGGTATCAAAATAATCCAATATGGAAATACATTCAATATTTTATAAGTAATTTTATAATTAAAAATAAAGAGAAGAATCATAAATTTGAATCTCTTGGGGATATAAGTATTTTCCTTGTATATTCATCTAAAAGTAAGGCACAAATATTTTAATAAAATTCATAGAAAATAGTTTAATTAATGGATGTAACTATAGTCTAAAATGAATGCAATTGTTAACATAATGAGATTATTTTTATGAAAAATAGTTATGAAAGTTTAGTGGAAAGTAATGTTTAAGTGAGTATAATAGGGGATGAAAATGAATTTAAGGATGTCTTAAAAGAATAATCTAGTGATGTAGAAGTTGATTTATGTTTAGTATTTTTAAATAGAGAATGTATTATGGATAAAATAGCTACATAAAATATTTTTATTGATTTGGTAGTTATGGTGTACTAGAAGATGATGATGACTCCACTACAAACCTCTATTTTATCAAAGGTAGAGACAAGGTGTTTTAAAGAGTATTAAAAATATTATAATTGGATCCAATATATAAATAAATCTATTTATTTTTTTTGAAATATTTATATTTGGGAAGTTGTTTAATCGATGGAAGACAAAAATATCATTAGAACTATGTTAGTCTTTCGTAACAATCCTAATAGAGATAACAAGGTTACTATGAAAAAATCATGGTTAGTGTTTCATGAGTATTTCCAAATCACTGAAATTTAAATTCCTTATTCTTTTCCTATAATAATCCAATACATCAATACATATTATTACATGAATTTTAACATTAATGTCCAATAAATACAACCAAACAATTTGGAGGCCTAATGTATTTGGAAGACTAGGTATATAAAGAAACAAAAAAAACATAAACAACACTTATTTATTTTAATCAATATTATTTGATCCTAAATTTATTTGGGCTCCAAATACAAAACAGAGAGTTAGAAAGGCCAGAACCCAAGAAATTGGAGGTTTAAAGAGATCCTTTACCTTATGTTCCAGAAACATTTTTTCATGTAAACATAACATCCCATATAATAAAATTAGATCTATTAAATACTTAATTAAAACCCTTTTTAACCTATATTTTATTTAATATTGTTTTATTATGTTCATTTATAACAATTTCAATGAGATATAATGTTTAACTTCATTATTCCAAGGGAGTTCATTTTATGGCTTCAAGGTCGGATAACCTATGCATAATTATTGAAGTTATTTTCAAATTTTAATACAATTACACATGTGAAAAGATATAATATTCATATAATTTCTTAAATTTAAATGGTTTCAAATTTCATTTTTTGTTTTGAAATAGGAATGACTCTCCTAATAAATACATTAACATTATTCAATTAGTTCATTTATGTTGGTTTATCGTCCATAGAGAACTATTTTTTTTAATTAAATTATCATGATACCATTACATACCATAATATATGTTATATAATACATATTACCATCTTATTTAATCATAATAATATTTTTATGACTAAACATAAAGGTGATGGAGAAAAACAATATGTGTTGTTCATGGCGGCGGTGAACCTACCATATTGCAAACACTAATTTTATTTTAGAATCAAAGTAAGGGAGGATATAATATGGTTATTAAATTTAAAAAATAAAATTAAAGTATATTTATTATATTTGAGTCATCATGTCGTGTCATATTAGGGTGTCAAGGAGATGTTAATTTAAAAGAGGTAAATTGAGAATATTACCTCTTAAAGTCCATCTCCATGAAATTCTTATTTAGGAAAACGGAAATGGTATTTAGATGAGAACAAAGACACTATAAATTTGGATATAAGATTATAATGGGAATTGGGTAAGATTATAGAAATCTCTATTGCATAGAATTTTTGAGGATAAGGGGTTCTAAGAGGCGGTATTTATAAGGGGAGGAGAGGGGTGTTTTTAATGTTATATTCATTATATTATTATTTTTGATCAATAATTCCAATATTGTTGATTATTATGACTATATAATATGTAAAGACCCAGAAGATTGAAAGAAATTTTTCTCATAAATTATTTTTAATTTTCGAGTCCGCAGTTTCTGACGGCGCCAGATTCCGAGGCCCGGTGTGCCCGGAATCAATTTTTGAAGTTTTGTTTGGGTACGTTCAGCAAACGTACGTGCGGGTTTTTCTATCTTTTGAACCAGTGCTCAGAATTGAAATCTGAGGACACCGATGAACTCGCAGTGCCGGTATTCTCTTAAGGAGACCTTTACCATAGTTGCGTTTTATCGGATGTGGTAGTTAAAATTTGGGGTTTCTAATTAAAAAATTAAAGATTAATTAAAAATGTGTGTGTAACAAATTTTTATTTAGTTGGTGGTTATTATCTTCAAAAGGAAGTTGGTAGTGGGTCCCACCCCCACATAACCTCCCATGGAAGGATATTGTGAGGTGGGGCCCACACAACTTTTCAACTCCCTTTAAACCACCCCCCTTTGAATTAATGAGGCCACCTCTCCTCTTTTAGTTTTGAAAACTTTCAACCTCCCAACTTCTCTCATTAATGTGCCAACACCATAAAATTAATTAATTAAGCCCCCTCAATTAATTGATTAATTTGAATTATTTTGAAATTCATGGCAATATTATAATATTGGGGAGCCTTTTATTTTATTTGCCTTGGAAAATATTTTGTTTGGAGAAACTTGGAGAAATTGGGATGACATCACCCTTTATAGCGAAGAACACGAAGAACTTATTCTTCTTCCTTCTTCAACCGGGGCAGGAACATGAGGCGACGCCCACGAGGATCGTTGTCTTCCTTCCTCTTCATCCGTGTCAAGGGAGAAGATGTCGCCCATGAATAACATCGCCAACAACGACGCTTCCTCCTTGAATGCACCTAGACTCCAATGAATGAACGCCATCGATGAAAAACTAACCTCGAATTGAGGTATAGGTTTTTTATAATTTTAAATGAATTAAATTATACCTCATTTTTTGATGAATGTTTGGGTTCGTCTTTGGCCTTTTTTTATCACCTAACACGGAGGGAGCAGGATGAACAAACAAGGCCCGAAGACCCTCCGTTGATTTTTGATTATATTGGCGACAGATGCGGTGTTGGAAGAGGCGACAGAGACCATAGTCGGTGGCGACCGGAGGCGGTGGCAACCAGAGGCAGCGGTGGCCGCATGAAGAGACTGGCGGCCGCTTGGGCCGCCCGGAAACGGGATGACCGGCCGGCCAATCCAATCGACTCGCTGGGAACCGCAGCACTCGCAGGTGCTGTGCGGAGGGAACTGTAGCCCGCAACTGCTGGACTCTTTCTGGACGAACGATCTGGCTACGGCCGGGTGGGTAGAAGAATTGCGGCACCCAAAGGTGCTGTGCGGTGGGGGAACCGCGGCCCCCAACCGTGGGCCGCTCACGACGAACTTGCCAACAGCTTGCTGGCCGGGTTGAAGGAAACTGCGGCGCCACATTGCGCCATGTAGGAGGAACTGCGACC
Organism: Viscum album; assembly: GCA_963277665.1. Taxonomy (NCBI): domain Eukaryota; kingdom Viridiplantae; phylum Streptophyta; class Magnoliopsida; order Santalales; family Viscaceae; genus Viscum; species Viscum album. The sequence continues at coordinate 684,811,915 of OY728159.1, read as the reverse complement.
CACTGTGTGGGCCTTGTACGCCAGGCAGAACCAGCCGGCTACGGCCGACCGGGCAGAGGGGCGGTGCCGCTTGGTGTCGTGGGGCGAACAGGACCAGCCCACTCTACAGGCCGGGTCCGCGGGTGGGTGACGCCCCACTGGGCCGGGCCGACCCTCCAGTTGGGTCGGACCCGCCAAACCAAGCCAGGATAACCCCCAGCTGGGTCAGACTCGCCGAACCGGGTCAGGCCGACCTGCAATCCCACTTGGCTTGACGGGCCGGGCCCGTTTCGCTTAAATGTGGATTACTTCTAAACCGCGTGTCTGATCGACGAGCCGTCTACGTCAATGTGACCCTTCCGACTAGGTGGTCCTTTTGCGATACTCTTGTTGAGTTATTGATAACTTTGGAAAATGGTCGGGTTTGGATCGAGCGTATATCCAACCGGGCCCCTAGAATAGAAAATCCAATAACTCTCACACCGAGCATCCGATTGACGCGACGTCTATCACATTGGGTTTCTTCGGATGAGACGTAACTTCAGAATACATCAACTCAGGACTTCGTGATAGTTTATGTATCGACCCCTTTGCTTGAGGAGTGGACCCTCTCGGAATCTAGCGTGCTGTGCGTGGGAACCCTAGAGCTAGATGTGACTGCGATGACTTCTGTACTGGAATCCTGTGTGGGTTCGATAATGACGACAACTGTACAAGAATCCTCCATGGGTTCGACGATGACGACTACTGTACCAGAATCCTATGTGGGTTCGATAGAATAGTTGGTATTGTATCATGTATGGGTCCGATATCTTAGACGAGATAGCTAGCCTATATCATGTGTGGATCTGATAGCTTAGACGAGATAGCTGGCATGTATCCTGTGTGGTTCTAATAGCTTAGATGGTCCAGTATCATGTGTGAGTCTAACAGCATAGATGATCCAGTGGCTACATCTGATCATCTATATCTCTCTACTATTATGGCATACCTGTGTGAGCTGAGTAATGTCTTTCAACCCTTATCATCCTGGTGATTGACTTTTCTTCCTTTGTGGAATTGGTTTGTGCTTGGTCTCGAGAGTTGGAGTTGGACTGAGATTGGTATGTTAGGTATATGTATGGGCATACACCTAAATAGGGTTGGTTGATACTTTGTGATTGTATCATTTTATTTTGTTTATACTTAGTAGATATTTTGAGACCTTGTGGGTCTCGGGGTCCCTACTAAGTATCGTTATACTCACCCCTGCACGGGCTATGCCAGCACCTCATTATGTTGGAGGCAGACGACGGACAGCGTTGACGGAGGCTGAGTGCGCCATGACTAGACGGTACCCGGAGGTGGACCTTATGCCAAGTCGGCACACAGGGAAGACTGGTAGATGTGAGTGCTGAGGTTGCCAGCTGTACCTACCCTTCAGGTTGGAATCCATAGAGGATGATCCAGGGGCTGCTCTTTACTATCAGCTTTTGTCCCTTTTTACTTGTATTTTTGTTCATTTGGGTTTGTATACTAGCCCATTTACTTTCAAGCACACTCTTTTGTATTCAGTTTTACTTATTGTTTACTTTATGTTTCGTACACTGTTTTGTTTGTTTACATTCATAAAGGCAATGCCTTCTCACTTTAGGGATTTACGCCTTTGGTGCTTGTCGCCAACCCCTGACCTATGGAAGGTGGGCATGGGGTAGTCACAGAATGGGCCCCAAGGATGGGTCATGACATAATATAACTAGAACATGTGAGTTCAAACTAATGGGTGATTACATCATCCATGAATAACATACTTCACTGTTCATAAAAAAGTCAAATATTTTAGAAAATACCAAAAAACCATCCTAACTATTTTTTGATGTGTATATTTCATAAATGAAATCCATTGGGTATTTTTTTGCAAAAAATAAAAATTTAATTTTTATTGAAAATCCTAATTTATGAAACAAATATCAATTTTAATATTATGTTCAATTTTTCAATTCTTTAAAAATTACTTATGGTCTTATAAAATTTTCTAATTATTATAATAAAAAATTATATTAATTCATATATCCATTTTACCATATTAAAATATATATTAAATCCTTAATTTAAATATGAAATTTTAATTCAAACATTTATGTTTGGAAAAAATTCAAATACTTAATTTATCATCTTTAAAACATTTATTTACTTGTACTATGGTGTAAATATATCATATTTAATTTTTCAAAACACCTAAGTATTAGTATAAACTTCCATAATAGAGGAAACTAATCTAATTGTTAGTTATCTATTCTTAAAAGATATATTACTATTCCTGACATCCAAATTACTATTCCAATGGTTATATTTTTAATGGTAATATGGGATCCCAATATTCTATAAATAAATAATATTTCATTAATTCTTCATTTAAGTATATTTTCACTCATACTAATATATATTTTTTCAATTTAAAAATTAATATTACATTAATATAATTATTATTCAATTATACAGTGCTATTTGTGAGTGTGATTATTCTAGGTGTTTGAGCATATGAAAAATTTCCAATTATTATTATCTAATTTTCAATTTTTTTCAAATTTTAATACTTTAAATTCATATGGAAGTTTTTATTCTCTAAATTTAATATGTTTTATTTGTTTTATCTTCTTATGCTTTTGTGTTATATAGTATTTTATTACTAATTATAATTGTAATATATATTCATAATGAAAATTCTACTGAGAAGATTATGGAATATTATATTCTTCCCCCTAATAAATTTCACCATCTAAATTTTAACCTGCATAATGATGTGTAAATATGTGAGGGTAAATATTATTCCTCAATTCCTCTAGTTCCCATGTCACTGCCTCGTACTTATAGTTTCACCATAGTACTTTGAATAGGTGGGTTCTTGTTTTTCAAATAACTTTATATCTAGACTCCATGATCATCACGATCTTATCATCTTAAGAAAGATCATTCTATGGCTATACCACCTCTGAATTAAGTACATGATAATTGTTTGGTATTTACTTTCTCAATAGGGACAATTGTAATATGTCATGTACTTGATAAAGGGATGGTTGAAGTGTTAGTCAATATGCCATATCTCCAGTGCATTCAGGAATCAAAAAGTTGTTGATGCACCTGGATCATATATTTTCCCTTATTCCCAAATCTGAAAAATATTTTCCAATCGATACAAAAAGGAAAATTTTATCTCTAAATTCAAACTCTTGGTCCTATTAACGATTATCAACATAGCTATTCTGTAAATTTTGAGAAGACATGATGTTCTACAGAATGGTGTAGACAATTTCTCTTATTTCATTAACTATTTTTGGTCCCATGATCTTTTATTTGATAACATCATCCCTTCACCTTGGTGTTCTATATCTCTTCCCACAAAGGGATTCATGTGAATCAGTTTGGATGATTGAGTGGAAACTATTATCTTATGAGAACTACAATAGAGTAAAATAATAATCCCATCACACTTTTAAGTCCATCGAGAATGCTCTCATCATGTAATATAGTTTCTAGATAGTCTACTCAGATTAGAAATCATTTGAGGGTGATAATCCTTTCTGAAGTTCAACTTAGGGTTCATATCATTTTGGAGACTCTTCTAGAACCTAGTGGTAGATCTAAGATCTTGATAATATACAAATGATTGTGGTTCTTGATGTAGCCTCATCTAATCTTTGATGTATATACTTATATGTTTATTAATATATAATTCCATTAAAAAATAAATGAAAATTTTATTCTTTATAAGATAACCACCCATAACATATGTATAATTATTTCCTCAAGATTTCCTCTGAAGGCTTGTGAAATGGTCTATAGTGATGTTATCCTATTTCCATATAGGAATAGGTAAGGATTTCATCATCCAGTTGGATTTTTTATTTTTAGACATAACTTTCTAACATATAAAATTTTTTTTATGTATATTCTATGATCTCTTTCTTCATATTGTCACTCTAATAGAATTCTAAAATAACTCAAAACAAATTCATGCTCCCTTGGGGATATAAAAGGTCAAGATCTATGATTCAATCAAAAAATACTTATTTATCAAAGTATTTTATGGTAGAAATATTCATTACCCAAATATTATAACTAATTCTTCTCATCTTTTTAACTTCAATGGTTTTCCTTTTGATATAGATTCCACCTTCTACTATATCTCCACATCATCTCTGTGAGAATCCATTATCTTCTTCAAAAGGAATAGTAGAATTATAATTTTGGAAAGTAATGATCATATTCTTTAGTTTATGACCCCATGTGTAACCATTAAAAGTATAATATGTTTGGATCCATATTAATTCCCATTATTGATAAGGTCACCAGATCATTTCTACTTAGAACATATTACACTTTATTTTCATTCCCAAGATTTTAGGGGATTCAGTAGTCAATGTTGATGATCATCTGTCACGATATTCACTAGAACATATTAAGATCCTTCTATGTGAATATATGTATTTTTGTCTCTGATGATTCAGACATATTGCACTATTCTACCAATATATATAGTTCCACCATATTTTTAATGTGAATATAACTACATCCCAAAAATGATCATGTGTTGGGTTGTTTTCTCATTAACATTTTAACTTCCTTGAGCCATAGGTTGTCTCATTATCATTCTTAATTAGCATAAAACACATTGAATACTTCAATGCATCAATGTATACCAAACAACGTTCCCCACATGATGTAAGCTTATGGAATAGGGCTGTGAGAGGCCTATTTTGAAATTCTATGAAGCTGTGCTCACATTCATCAGTCTAGAATAACATAAATAGCTTTTGAGTCAACTTTTTTAGAGGGCTCAAACGGGAAGTTTCACATAAATTATCAATAATACCCAGATACTCCAATGAAACTATAGATCTCTATAATATATACTATTATAGGACACTCTTAAATTTATGTTACCAATGAAGGGGCCGAAAATATATCCATGATGGAACTAACATGTTCTAAGAATGATTTACCTTCCATCCAAAACTCATATTTACTGTATATCGCTTATAGATTCTATGTTCACATAATATTATAATAGTATTATAAATATTCTCAGAATCATCAGTTCATTTGGATTATATTAGAATATCATCTATATAAAATTCAAATTTTTTTAGTTAATATCTAATTAATCTATTCATTAAGTCCATAAATATTATAGGATTGTTTGCGAGTTTGAAGGAAATCACTATGACCACATAGTGTGAATACCTCATTCAAAATGTTGTCATGGGAATATCTACCTTTTTACCTTTAATTGGTGATATCCCAATAGAATGTCCACCTTAGATAAATAATGGTTCTGCATATTTTATTTAACAATTCATCTGTTAGTGGCCTAGAATACATCATCTTTATTCTGACTTTTTGATTTTAATATAATCAATGAAAAGAAACTTTGAGTAATCATTCTTCTTAATGAAATTAACCAACAAACTCTATAAGGAATCAACCAAGTACACAAATACCTATTACACATTTTATTGTAACTACTTCTTCTATTATTCCAAATCCATGGTGGCTAGTCTATGGGAAGAGATTTGTTAATATGTTCAATAGATAACTAAAACTATTGTTGAAGAGGATGAGAAAGAAATTTTTTAGTGAATAGATAAGTATAATACCACACAATTGGAATGTATTATAGATTGATTATCTCCTTTGTTCTAATCATTTTATCTAGATATAATAGATACGAATGAAATAATATCCTCACTTGAGTAAAAGATTCTATAGGGAGTTCTTCTTCTTCCATACACTTGTACGACCTATGAGGATGAATATAGATCTGAAGAGTGATCTCCCTCTCTTGATCGCTAATATTAGTTTATATAAAGATAACTAATCCATGCCCAATATAGAATAATACTCCACTAAAGTAAGTATGAAAATATTTTATGGGTGGTTTAACCTACAAACATTGATCAGAGAGGAGTTATATGATTGGGATGTAATAATTTATCTACTTTATATTCTCATAAATAGATCATCCACCATGTTTTGAGTTGGGGTTTTAATAAAACTACTAAACATTCATGATACTGATGAATGTATAGAACAAAAATAAAAATTTTCAGTCACTGTTTTTGAATAAATAATCAACATTCTAATCATTATTAGGGTCACCCTCTATAGTAGTGTTAAAATATGAACACCCATTCCCTCTAGGAATTAGAGGTTATATTCATTGAATTTAATCTAACAAAACTTAAATTAAATAATTGGTTTCAAAAATTCCCATGTTCCTTATTCTTAAAAGACTATACCATAGGATGAGTGTTGATGTGATCATTATTTTCCACTATCGTGTTAGTGAGATTATTTATGTCCCGTCATCATTGGTTAGCCTAGTGCATCTATTTTTCACACATGAAGCATCTCCTAGATCCCTTCATATATATTATGTGATGTTAATTCTTCCAATTTTCACAAATATGAATTTAAATTTTCCTTATATAATTTTCTTTATCCATAGATCCTACTATGTTAAACTCAATTTGATATTTTTTATTTCACACCCCATGATACTACTGAGAGTTAATAATCTCCAACTAAAAATTATCGAAACAATGGATAATATCTTTATAGCTATCAAATTATTGAATCAGTAAACCATTATATAGGCTTATATTTTTCAAACAAAATAAATTCCACACCAAACCTATAGTGCTGATGACAATGAAGGAGGTATATCATGAATTACGTGGGTTGTTTGTCTCAGACACCTCGATAGACTCATCTTACCTTTGAATCAGTATGAGGAACTCTCTGTCTTTTTTAATATGGATAGTTTGGGGAAATATTTATTAAAAAATATTTTTCATGACTCTTTACAATAATATAGAATAAATTTTCTCTTTGGACTTTGTATTCAGGATAAGTGTCCACCAATGATTGGATTCCCCCTCAAAATGATAGGAATCCAACATGACTTTATCATGTTTTTAGAAATGGAGTACATATACTATCTTCTAAGTGGAGATAATACATTGTTCCATGATGAGAGGATACAAATATCAACAAAAGGTTATAGGATTTTTCACATAAATGACTAGATTGAAACATTCTCTTTACTAAGATATAGAGTCATTCCACATGATTCAATAGAGAATTTATATCACAAAGAAAATGAGTCTATACTACCATACTGTTCCCCGTTATTAGTCACATATGTTTAGACATATAATTTTGGATATAATCACATTTCTAATCATTTTTTTTGGAACATTTACTTATATTTCTCTACATTAACTAAAAAAATATAGATGAGATTACTAAAACTTAAAATTATATAAATAGGACACTATGAGCATAGACATAATAAAATTTGAATGAAACATAAATCCAAACTTATGAGTCTATAGGTTTCAATATAGGTTATCCATTTTTATTTTTCTATTATGTTTTATGACCCAATAATCTATTCATGTCCTTCATAATTGTTTATAATGATTTTTTCAATTTCTAATGCATATCCCACTCGAGAGTAAAAAAAGGTGTGTAGAGATGCCTCTTTAGTGTTAACTAGGGGATGACCTATTTAACAGAAAATGATCCCTTTTGTGGGTTATTACCCCTATGTATAACTTTGGTAGTTCCACATTTACATACAATATCTATATAGGGATGTAATTTCATGGAAACTGATCACTCTATACTACACCAAAATTCCATGATACATTCATATAAAATGACCTAGCCATAGAGTTCTCATTTAATAATTCTAGTCCAAATCCCCCAAAAAATAAATCATCCTCTGATACCAAAAATAGGGATCTAATCCTTTTACACATATTATAACATGATTTTTAACATAAATATCTACTAAATACGACCGAAGGATGAAGATTCCAATTTGATTTAGAAGAATGGGTATATAAAAAACAATAATAACCCATAATGAAATTTATTTTTTTTAATCTATATTATAATATAATAAATCCATTTTATATCCAAAAACTATATAGGATAAATAGAACAATACATTGAACAAATTGGTTAGCTATAAATCCCAGTAAGTGAACAAACATGTATTAGAAGAAAAACATAAAGATCAAAATAAATAAAATGATATCATAAATAAGTAAAGACAATTAATAATTATATGGAATCATAACATAAATATCATGGAATAATATGAATTCTTTATTAAAAAATCATAATATACGCATAAGTCATGGATGACCACTGAGACAACATTACATGGTGGTCAGATTCCTAGTGTGGATTAGATTCACTCTAAAATCCCATACATACCATCTTTTGAGACAAAAACATTACCCAATTAATAAGAGTTCTATCTAGTAACATCCATACAAAATGTACATGATTATGCATTATATAAAATGAAATCATTCATTAAGACAAAACAAAGTAATTACCCATGGAACAAAATGGGTTTCAAAATCATGCTTCATTTCATAATCAAAAGAGATTTAAGAAATGAATATATATAAAGCATTACAGGAGAAAAGGATATAAGATTTAGTAGGTTTATATATAAGAGGAATTTATACAAATTTAATAATCAATTTTTCACATTAAATTGAGAGAGAAAGCAAGTTAGGGAGAGTAAGGTCAGTACTCAAGGAAAATGGTGGTTTAAAGAGATCCCCAACCTTATATTCCATTATTATTCTTCATATTCACTTAAAATCATAGATATTAAAATTTTATCCAATAATTTCTTAATTAAAAACCTTATACATCTATTTTTTATTTAATATAATTTTACTTTGTTCATTTATTACTATTACAATGAGATATAAAGTTAAATTTTATTTTTCTGAGGGCCTTCGTTTCATGGTTTCAAGGTTGGATCACTTTTAGAAATTTATTTATTTTCTTTTAAAAAAGCCATATAACTAAAAAAGTAAAATTAAACGGTGCACACATGATTATATAATTATAAATAGTCCTAAATATCATTTTTTTTGTTTATATATAGTGATGATTGTTTTAGTAATTTTTTTAATGTTATTCTGTTTGTTCATTTAGGAGCATTTACATACCATCACAAACTATATTCATTTTAGTTAAATAAATGAAAATTATAACATTAAATAACAGATAAATAAGTAATATTATACTTATTATCATATTAGTTAACCATAATAGTAATTTTATAACCTACCTTAAAGGTGGTGGAGATAAATGAAGTGCATTGCTAATGTATGTGGTGTACCATCCATATTTAAAATAATGTTTTCATTTTAGAATATAAAGAAGGAAGGAAAGAGTATGGATATATAAATAAAAAAAATTAATATATTATGATACTAGAGTCAATATATCTTGTTGGGTGAGGGAGTCTAGGATAATCTAGAAGAAGAAACAAATTTAAAAGAGGTAAACTAACAATATTACCTCTTAAATTTTGCCTCTGGGAAATTATCCTTATGAAACCTTGAAATGGTATTTGGATAAGAATAACAACACTAAAAAATGAGGGAGAAGATTGATAATGGAATTAGTCCGAGTTTTGGTGGGCTCCAAGGAATAAAAAATGTGAGGACAGGGGGTTACGAGGGCTGGTATTTATAAGGGGTGAGAGGGGAGTTTTTGAATATTATATTCATTAGTTTATTAGTTTTTCTAAATACTACCAATAGTAATTATTATTGTGACTATATAAAATAAATAGTCCATGTGATATTAAACTAATGGGGTCTTACATCATCTATGAATCCAAAATTTATATAGTTAATTTATGATATAAAATTCTGAATTTTAACGTATTTCACTATTCACCAAAAATTCATCTGCTTTATAAAATAGTAATAATTAACCCTAATGGTTTTTAAATTTTATAATATAAAAATGTAATTATTTTTATGAAATTTTTATATAAATATGAGAAATTTAATTTTTAAATAAAATCATCATTTATTTAAAAATATTATTTTCAATATTAAGATCAATTTTTTTACCCTTTAAAAATATCATATGGTAATAAAAATTATTTTATTATTATAATATAAAATAATATTAATTAAAAAATAAATTTTATGTGAATATAATTTCTTCTTAATCATTATATTTATTATTAACGTGCAATGAAAAAAATATGTTTTACAAAAATAAACACATAATTTATCATTTTTAAAATATTTATTTATCATTAACATGGTTTAAAATTTTCATATTTATTTTTATAAAATACCTAAGTATTATTTTACACATCATTAAGTGAGGATACTTATCTAATAGTCATGTTACTATTCCTAAAGGTCATATTACTATTCTTAACGGTCAGATTACAATTCCAAAGGCTAGATTTCAATTCAATGGTATGATTTTTAACAATCATAGAGAATCCAAATTTCTATAAATACCATATTTTTCATTCATTCTTCATTAAATTATATTTTATCTAAAAATTATATATATTTTTAATTTTAAAAATTCTTATTATATTATTAATATTAATATTCATTTCTATAATGTTGTTTGTGGGAGTGAATATTCTAAGGGATCAAGAAGATCCATTTTTTTATTATTTTCTTATTCTCAATTTTTTATCCCACAATAATGATTTGAATCCTTATAGGCATATTTAATATAAATCTAATACAATTTCCTTGGTTTTATAATTTGGTTCTAGTGCATTATATAATATTTTATTACTAAATATGACACAATTATATGTTTAGAATGGAAATCTAATTGATAAATTTATGTGTTGTTGTGTTTTCCACCATATCCCAGATGTATACAATTCTATTTTCTTTGGTAATTTTAGTTCCACAAAATTTCAAGGTGTAATTTATGGTTGTTAGATCAACATTCCTCAATCGAATTCTTGAGAATGATGTGTAGATCGAGATACCATATGGACTTATTATAGGTAAAGATGAAATAAGAGTTCTTTTGATTAATATGGCATTGTATGGATTGAATAAACAACTAAGAACATTCTATTATAGTCTTCAATAATAATTCAGATAACTTGGATTCCATTGAGTTTGAGTTGATCAGAAGCATTACATTAATAAATATCATTATCAAATAATGGTGGTGATGATTTATGTAGGTTATATAGTTTTTGTAGGATCAGATGAAGAATAAGGAATATTATGTTCTGAAAACGTTGAGTTCTGATTTTGAATGTCTATAATTTTTGAGTTAACATTTTACATGGATTACGTAAGACATAAAGAAATCCTGGAAAATTCATCTCTAAATAAAATTATAGCAAATAGGTGCTTAATAGGTTTGTAATAGAAGATTATTTAACGATGAAAATACTGGTGGATACTCAGATAATGTTATTAGAAGATGATAATTAAAAAATTATGATGTGAATAAATATATGAAAATTACTGGAAAGCTATTGTGAATCTTAATTACTTAACCTCACATTATTCTTTCCCCATGTCAAGCTTTATAGTTCCAAAGATGTCCAAAGGAAAGATACTTTAAACCTGTGAAAATAGTTATGTATTATATCAATAATACAATAGATTTCAAGATATCTTATCAAATATTATCATGATATGAGCTATTGGTGTAGAAAGAGTCATATTGGGTAGATTTAGAGGATGATTACATGTTGAAAATAGGGTATCCATTTTTATCAAGAATGATTTGGCATTTGCTGGATAAGAAATAAGAAAGACTAGATTTCAATTAGATCTATTTAAGGTGAATATGTTATGGAAACTCATCTGTGAAATGAACCTCTATATACGAATTAGTAACATGAGAATTTGGGATTTGATGTGAAATATATAATTATAATAACATTTTATAATTTCACTACCATAAGTGTTCGAAAAAAATACTTTTTATCACTTATAGGCTACAAACAATGTGGTAAAGTATCATTTCTTCATAGAGATGGTAGATTATGGGTTGAAAGAGTTTTATATGTGTGAACATAGAATTTGGTTGCAGAAATAATGGAAAAGTCACACCCAAAGTAGATTTTTAGAAGTATTAGTTGGTTTTTAGAGTCTAACCATATCCCAGTAACTAGATAGTTTTTAAAAGGAATCCCCACACCCTAATGGGATTTTCTATTCATATAAATGTTTGTAAACTCTCTTGAATTAAATGTGTTTAGTTTTAAACCCATTTTTTAAATATTTATACAAGTGAATTTTGGATTTATAGATAAATGGAGATAGGATGTGCATAAGTTATCTGTGAGAAATTATCCAGGATTGGAGTGAATGAGTGTTTTCATTCCTATTGACCAAGGGGAAAAACCCCAAAAAAATTTTAAAATAAGAGAGTGATTGAATGTTTATTTAGGTAGATTAGACTGGTTTATAGTTACTAGATATAATTATGATCACATAATTGTTCTATTCAGTAAATTTAAATTTATCTTTTATTTCTCATGAGTAGATTTACCCATGTGTGATTTTATTTGGTGATTAGTGAATCAATGATGCATTATCTACAGGATAAAGCATTTAGAATATAGAATAATCTAGTCTGAATATATTTATATGAAAAGTTGTTGATTTTTTTATGAAATAATTTCCATCAAAATCAATGGAGGAATTGTTTGAAAAAATATCCTTAGAATTATTTTGGGTTGTTCTTATTCAAAATATTGTTTAAATCCTTTTAAAAAATCTTACAAAGGAATATTAATGACATAATGAGTATAATTGAATGATTTATAGTTATTGTATCCATATAATCTAAACATAGAGGCCTTAGTGTGATATATGTTCCTTATAAATTAGTAAAATTTTGGGAGTTTCCTGTATACATAAGACTCATTCAAATCTAATATAATATTATTAAAAATAAAACATATGGGTTTACATTTTGTTACATGAATAAGATCTTGGGTCATTATATGAGAGCATATCACACCATGAAGTGAATTTTAGATGGAAATATAGAAAATTACATCCTTACATTGAAGTCTTTTTTTGTAGAGGTCAAAAAATATGTATGATTAATTACTTTATTAATGAAAAAAGAAGTGTTTCACACCTTTGTATTTATGACCAAAAAATGAAAATTGTGAGGTGAATTTTAAGGGATCTATCACTCTAAATTTTAACAAACCATGATGTTGGACCATTCCATTGAAACTTTCTATACATTAGATAATACGTAAGAGTTAATCTTACAATTCCATGATAGGGGAGTGACACTCTATAATAGTTCTTGTATGGTAAGTGCCTTGAATTTAAGGTGTTAAAATGAAATAAGGATCACTCTACAAAGACGTATCCACCCCATGAACTATTTAATTCCATAATTTATAAAAATATTAAAATGAAATGAAAGGTTTGAACATATATAGATGACAATACAACCTTTTAATGGAATTAACACAATGTTTATTATCTATTTTTTAAAAGAAGTTTGTTCCTTGGTCAAATGTCAAAAGCACTAATTATTGCATATATAAAAAGGGGGGATTACTAGAGATGAAAAGATGGAAGTTTTTTACAATATTTTTGATAATGATGAAATAGATCCGGAGGTAAGCTATCTAACCAAGTCAGAACCTGGTTGACAACTTTATTGGCAAGTGCATATGCAACCACATTGGCTTCACGAAAAACATGTGTAGCAATGAAGTTGATCCCAATGAAAAAATCCATACCATTCATCCATCGAGTGGTGAGAGTCCCAACAAGATGAGTCACTCCATTCCATAAATCTTGAACAATTGTGGTTGAGCCACTTTCTATCCAGACGTTCGTCCAACCTTTTTAAAGGGAAAAAGTGAAAACATTGATGAAACCATCATATCCGATTCTAGAGATGAAGCGGTGCCACAACTACTAAAAAAGCAACCATGACACTGCCCACAATAATCTCTAAAAATTCCACCACATCTCGTCGGACCAAGATTGTCCTTTGAGGAACTGTCAACATTAACTTTAATCTATCCTGGCATCTGGGTTTTCCAAAATAATTCAACAGTGTTCTTAGGTGGACTGTAAATGCCATCAATATAATGTTTGCAAAGAATCTCAAAGTAACCAACTGAGTTGTTACAATGTGCTTTATGAATTGACGCTACTTCATGAATCGCAATGAGTATCTGAGAATTACCTGTATTTAAGTTTAATGATCATTTATTGAATATGATATTATTTCTTTCATACCATATAACATGACGAATTTCTGCGATTGTAGAGAGAAAAATGTTTTTAATTTTCCCCGAGGCATCATTATCCACACATCTCTTTAGGTTAAATTTAATAGAATAAATAATCATCCATCTGCAATTAAAAATGCAAAAAATGTAGTTCCACAAAATAGAGGAAGTATCATAGGAATGAAAAATATTATTAGCATCTTCCACATGTTGATTGTATAAATTAAATTTGGAGCATAGTTGAAAATCAAAATATTGAAGACAAACCTCAGTGGGATTTATATTATGATCAATACACCAAATAAGAGTGAGTCATGTTGGTTTAATCCATGGATTGTTAATGTAATTCAACCAGTCAATGTTGGACTCCAGTCTCGAAAGATTATGGCTAAAAAAAATTTAGAGTCAAGAATGCCATTATAAGAAAGTTCCCAGATGAGAAAATCCTCGATGTTAGAAAAGGGATAATTTTCAATAATATGAGAAATGTTGGCAGGGAGATCAATTCTACGAGAATGAAGAACATCCCCTATAGTGGATTCGATATTCTTTGGAGGGGAGTCCGAAGATAACAAAGAGATAAGAGGAGTACCAGTCTAGTTATCCATCCAGAAGTTTATATTAGAATTCGCATTAACCATCCATCTAGATTTGTCCATGATGATGTGTATGGTTTGTCTAATGTTGGGCCAACATGAGGAGATAATATGATGAAAATTTCCTTTTTTATGCTTAGAAAGAAATATTTTCTTTAAAAATTATATCGCATCAGAGTTGTTATTGATTAACCTCCAGGTGAGCCTAGCCTGGACTGCTTCATTAAAAAATTTGAGATTTTTTATTCCAATACCGCCCTTATCAATTGGCTTACAATAGGTGGACCAAGGGATGGTGACAAGTTTTATTTCAAGAATACTCCATGTATAAATGAAATTTTTATGTAAGTGTTCATCATTTTCATGACACCATCCAGCCATTTATATATCAGAAAAGAGTAAACCATTTTAGAAACAATAGTTGATTTAACAATACATATTCTGTCTACCATAGAGAGGGATTCACCCTTTGAGGAAGAGAGTTGATTGATGATTCGATCCATAATTCCATTAAAGAAGATTGATATGGGTCTTCCTCAAAAGATAGGAAGAGAGTTGATTGATGAGAAAATAAATCATAAGAATAATTTTGGACTAAGTTTTGGAATGATTGAGACAAATATAGATGGAAATTTTAGGTGACAACCTCACTAGAATATCATGGTTTTATCATATTGATGAAAATAGAGACGATTTCTAATCCATCCCTGTTGTAAGTTTTATTTATAGTTTATAGAAGGAAAAAATATAATAGGAGTAGTGAGATCGATTATTTATTTATTCATTTATTTTGAATGTAGTAAACCTAAAGGGTCAATAAAGAAACATTAAATTATAAAAGTATTATACATAGTATATATAGTGCATCAACATATCCCTATTACAAGCTCCTTGAATAATCCCAGTTTGGGTGAACTATGTAAAATATGTTTACCCCTCTTTTCCTTCATTTCTACCTTCATACCTATTATGACGGATAATGAGAATTTTTAATAAATTTGGAATAAGATTATTGGTTATGGTTATTTTTAGAAATAAATATACCCAGATTCAAGAACCTTCTCAGTGTATTCACCATGATTGGATCCAAAAGGATCTCATGGGTCATGTATTATAAATTTATTCCTTATAATATATGGAATACTAGTTAGAGGGAATCATGAATGGATGTCTTAATAGTATTTTTTTTAAATATTTGAATCATTTCAGTATTAATATGATTAGAGTATTAGATCCATAACATGTTATATATTGGGAGAAAGTTGTAGTGATGGGGTTTCATTGATGTAGAGGTGTTCCTTGAGCATGAATCCTTTAGATATATAGTTAGGTGTGAGTTAGATGATCCATCAACCGATATTGAATGATTTTTTGTAATTGAAATCATATAAAAATGTCTTAGATCACTTTGATATCCATAAATCATATAGAGATGCTTGTTTGATGGGATTTTGTGGTTATGTCAAGAAATGATTGAGATAGATTGTTTCTAGGGTTTATAGAAATTTCAATCATACCATTAGAGGCGTGAGGGTGATGTAAAAAATCCTACTGTAGGGTGAATCCTGTCATTCATTGGATAATTTTACCATGGTGTAAGGATTATTTTAGTGAATTCATGTGGTGGTGCATGTAGAGAACATAGTTGGAGAGTGTTACGGTGGAATTTGTATTGAGGATAAATGTATATGTTATTTTAGATTATTAATAATAGAAAAAAAATATAAAAATCAATATCTATGTTGTATGTAATAGAAAATATCATCGTGACCATATAATGGTTTAATTTTATTAATATTTTGGGTATGGCACGGAATGGGAGCGACTTTAGTATGCATAAATATGGAATGATATTATACTTCAGCAATGAAAAATTTATTCAATGAGTTTTGTTTTGACTAGGTTTGGGAATCTTACATGGAAATTTGAATAATGTGTAGATATAAATAAAATTAAAAATCAATATTCTATTAACCAATGTCTTGATTTTTGGGGTTAGGAAATAATGGTGGGATGATTGAATAATGTTATTAGATATAAAAGATCATGAATGAGACATAGATTAATAGTGAAACCTACATATAAATTTGAGATTTCAGAGGATATTTATTACATCCTAGACCTAATCATCTGGAAATTACATGACATAAAAAAATCATAACAATACATTACGAATAAAATTTCTGTTCAAATTTTTACATAATAATGAAATAATATTAACTAAGGAATCTCATTTTTCCAACTAATAAAAATTTTCCCATAATATATGAAACTACAAAATATATAACAAGTCATTAACATCTCAAAAAATTATTCTTATAAGATACCCTTCCAAACCCATCTTATATGTATTTTTTCTTCAAAACCTGGGGAAATTAAAATAGTTGAATGACTCGAACTCAAATACTCTGAAAGGGTAACAGAAAGTGATAATTATTGAATGTCATTAGTGAACATAATGAGGAATTGGAAATAAAAAGGGTTTTATAAAACACAAAAAATGATAATGATTTCATTTTATAGCATAAAGAACTGATAGAAGGACAATTTTTTTCATTCAACACATTCTAAAGAACCCATGGGAAGAAAATGGGTTCTATATCAATGCGAATATGAAAATACATAATAATTCTATCAATAATCACAACATGATAAACCCAGGGATAATATAAGGGTATATAATATCATCAAGTAACATTATAGGTAAATACCATCCAATCAAGATAATAAATAATATGGTATTTATAATGAATAAAAAATAATATAGAATAATGTCAATTTTTTCCCCAAATCAATCGCTGTATGACATCTAGGTGAACACTCATTAGTAAAATGAATCAAAAATATAGTATTCATATTGGAAAGATATTGGGTTAAATGATAAGATAATACACAGTGAATGATTGTGAAAGACAACGATAGTGGTAGATCATTCATATAAATGAGTAGGATATTATCTTGGTTATACTAAAATATAATGTGGATTTTTATATTATAATAATATACATAATCGAGTGTAATGTATATGACAAGGTGTGGATTTAGGTCGAAAACATTTTTCGGGGCATTATAAAAATTACTCTAGAAATAAGAAACATCCTAATCATTTTGAACAAAAATTATATAAAAATATTTTACAAATATAGTAGAATAATATTTTATATAAAACCTATAAACCATAAAAAGTATGTTTCATAAAAAATAAAAAATATGACAAAAATGGGTATTTATATATAATATGATAAAAATAGATTCTTTTTATATAGTGTTGAAAATGTCCCACATAGAAAGTGGTAAAAATTTATTTAAATTTTTTTAATGAAATAAAGTAGTAGAAAATGAGTTATATAAATAATTTAGTTATTTATAAGGTAATTTTAAAAATTATCCAATAAATTATGACACAAAAAAGTGTTTCATGAGTGAAAATAAGGGACATGGTAAGTTACACTTACAAGAACACTTTTGTAAAAATATGATTCTAGGGGAAAAATTATCTTGGGAAAATATAAAACACCATTAATATAAAATGTAAAATATTATATGTTTTATAATGAATACACATTCCCAGATGTATTATCGTTAAAAAACAATCTTTATTTGAAAATAATATTATCAACAAAATCCATAAGGTTTGGGAAAATTTTTAATCAAAATGACTTTCAAGGTGGGTATATTTTAAACTAATGGAAATTTAAATAAATTACATGATATATCTATTCAAAACCCATTAATTTTGTATATTAAATTCATTATCCTATAATTTTACCTTATTAAAGTTATCATAGTTCATATTAAGAAATTATTTCTGTCGAAAAAACTGATGCAAAGAACCCATTATGTCTTTAGTAACTTTTGAATCTGAATTAATTGGTATCTTGAAGATATTATGGTTATATAAATAACATGTTTTAAATCATTGAATATTACAATATTAAATAATGGTTAGTATATACCCTATATAAATAAAAAAATGTTCAAAACATTAAAACATATATCAATGAAGAGAAGTTGATATGAAAAACCCTAACCGTGTTTCCTTTATTATTTTCTAAAAATATAACCTCATAAAAAAATTAGATAACTTAAAAATTCATTTCATAAAATTATTAATTTATTCCACCTTTTATATCCCTCATTTATAATTATTTATTATAGTTTTATCAGTTATTTATATCTTATTTTAATTATCTTGTGTTAACAACTTTAACTATTTATACATGGTTAATAATGTAGATATCGTTAACCATTCATTAATATAATGTTTAAAATTAATAATTAATTTATGATACTATAATATATAAATAATATTTATTTATAAATATCTTATATCATTTCATTAGTGTTTTAGTTGAGTTGTGTTAAAATAAAATCGGTGTGGGTTTATTTCGTTGCTTTTAGTGAACCAAGTTGATAGTTTAAAAATATGTTAAATACTCAATATATTCATTAAATAACTGTATAAAAATAATTATTTTATTATTATCAAATAGTATTATTGTATTTATTCACCATATTCATCCACGAATTTTTTTATATCATCCTCCATTTAGGAGGTTAAACTGACCAAAACTAGAAAACACTTTAATAAAATGGGTGAGTATGGTTACTGAGGTCTTTCTTTTGACATAATATCATTATATTAGAAATAAAATGATAAAATTTAATGTTTTATGATTTTTACCTATACTTTAATATATTTTTTATAATAAAATGATAATAATTTTGAAAAAATGATTCTTTATAGAGGTGGTAGTCCACATACATACACAAATCGACATTCCATTGTTTTTCTACATGGAGAGAAATGAATAAATAATATTTTTAAAATTAATATAAAAAACATCCATATAATAATTATAACATAACCATAATATTATAAATATTTTTAGATATTAGTAAGATTAATATTAAGAATACTAACATTACATATTGATATTACTTGTGTTGGAGACATGGTCTTTCCTTAAATTACTCCTTGGAATGAAAGGGAAGAATATAACATGGTGTGTCTAGAGGATTTAGGATTTTATTTCAGATAATGGTAGAAAAATATCATATTTAAAGGTAGTTATAAATAGGTTATGTGAAACTTTGAAAGGGTGGAAGTGGTGTCCATTTCTATGAGATGGAAATGAATGTTTTGGAAACACAAATCATTTTTCAGTAATTTGACAACATTATTCACGAGTAAATTGTAGAAAAATATGTATCCTTAAAAGATATATAGTCTAAAATCCTCTCATAAATTCATTTCTAATCTATTTTAGAGTGATTTATGGATTTTATTTTTTACTTTTAAAATTTACCTCAAATTAACTTTTACTATGGTAACTTGTGTTTTATCTTATCAATTTAATATGTTATTAAATATAAAATTTAACATTGATTACCTAATTTTTATGTTACTGACCATAATATAATATCAATTCAATTCAATTAAATTTATTAATAAAATAAAATTATCTTTTAAATTAAAATCAATTATATATAGAGAATTTGTTTGCGTAGAATTTTTTTTCATCACCAAGTGTTCTTAGTCTGATATATTATTTATTTCAAATCTAATGAGTGTTAGTATATTTATATATACTATTTAACATAATATTATACTTATATTTTAAATTATATTAAAATAATTTATTTGATAAATTTTACAAGTCATCATTAAGAAATTCAAAAGTAACTTTTCCCCCATGGACATTATAATTAACATCAACCTTGGTAATATAATTTTTAGGCCTAAAAGTAAATTATATCCATTAAATAAAATTAAAATTAGGATATAAAAAAATATATCCATTTTATTAAAAAAAATAATTACCTGAAAGAATATTGATATCAATGTTAGCGCATATAGCGCATGAAAATTCATTTTTTTAGAAAACTGTATTTTTAAGGAAAAAATTAATTTATAGGAAAACTTAATAAAAAATATCTATTATAATTATATTAATAATATTATTATTCTTCAAATAAGAGTTATTTAAAATTAAAATAAATTGAAATTTTAATATATTAATGCATTAATATTTCGATATATAATGATGAAAAATAATTTTCCAAAAATATTTCCTCATTTTTCTAAAATGATATTCATGGGTATCATAAATTGAAATTGTGTTTTTAAATTTTTAATTTTACATTATAAATTTATCTCATGTTTGTAAATTTTATTTAAAAAAACTTATATGTCATATAAAAGTGATGATAGTATCTAATTTGGTGTTTTCACTAAAAACCTAAAAATCGATTATTTTACAAAAATCTATATAATTAATTCTATGATAAAATTGACATTCTAAACCAAAAAACCAAATTTATATTTACATAATTAAAATTTCATGATTTTATTTGACAAATTAAAATAAAAATATAAATAAAAACCACTTTTATTGAAAATTGATGTTTTTAAGAATTATTTTTTCTTATTATCCCATATTAATTTCTAACACAAAAGATGTTTATATTTAATTTATATATAATAATATTATAAAAATTTTAAATTTAATCTATTCAGATAAAATAAACAATACTTAAAAAAATTATTGTTTGAAAAGAAATATTACATTTATACTAAATATGGTTTAACCATTAAAATTAATTATTTATATTCTAAAATTTAATTTTACTATTACCACAATATTAAAAATATTTATTAGAATTTTGTATGTAAATTATATAAAATAATAATATTATTATTAATCCTATTTATATTTAACAAACACACTTTCACACATATATTTATATATATAATATTTTAATATAATATTTTTATATCAGTATGAGTTTCATTATTTTAAATTTATTACTTAAGAATTCTTGAATTTAGTAGACCTATTTGATAACTAACAATGAAATTTTCAATGAAAATATTTGGAATCACTATTTTAATAATAACCCTATTTAATTATTATATGTAGTCTTACTAAATCATTCATTCATTCCACTATCACTTCGCAAGGAAGGATTTATTTTTTTATTATATATTTTTCATAATGATTTCTCCTATCATGGTGATATTTCTTATTATAGCTTTTATTTGGATATTATTGATTCTCAAGGTTGAATATGATCTTGGATATTTTATAGTCATAAAGATTTTACTCTCTTATATCTATTTTTTCCATACTAATTTATTTATTTTAATAGATGTATTTCATCCATGGTGTACTGTGCTCAGTTTTATGTGATTTTATTTTAACATACCACTTATGAATGAATAAAGAGTCTTTACTTTTGTTTATATATTTTCGGGAACATTTCATAATAATATTACAATTATTTTTAAAGAATGGGTAAATGTTCTATAAAATTATTTTCATTAACAATAAAAACAATAATAGGAATAATAATATTAATCATAATCATGTAACCTAAAATATGGGGTGTTAAATTTTCCCCCTAAATAAATTTAATCCTCAAAATTTTAATTACTACTAACTAATGAATGTTTTTTATGATATTCATCACATATTTATCATTCAGGTTATAATTTCTTATATGATGTTTAACATTATTTCTTTAGATATATTGGATTACATATCATTCCTCAAACAACAATGATCATTTACAAAATAATATTTCCTAATATGTATGTATCCTAATCATATAATATAGATTACATACCTTTCACAAAAACAACTATATATCAATGATATTAAGCCATATTGAAATTCCATATTCCATAAAGAACTAATTCTATCTTTAACACTCAAATGGTGTTAACCACTAGTTTATAAAGTGACACTCTAGTCAATCAATATCTTAATGAAATAAATTTGATAAACATATCTAGGAATGTCATGGATTAATTTTCATTAAATGAATAATAATTCCAATACAATTTAATAGACTTTTTTCAAAATCAATAAAACCATTGTTACCTCAATATCTAGAATTAATTACATCTATGATTTATATATACCTTAGTCATTCATTATAAAATAGTTCTCCCATAAAGTGTAACCTTGTAATAAAATAAATTTTAAATGTTAATTACTTAATTTAATATATGTTTCATAAAATTTAAAGTTGAACTAAATAATTAAAATACTTAGATATTTCACATATTCCCCATAAATGTTTGAATATACAAAAATACCTTCATTAAATATCACTCATAACTGAAAATAGATATGATTATCAAAAAATTTATTCCCATTATGGTATCAACCTAAATAATTTTGGTAAAAAATGAATCTCATATTTATATAATAATATCAATATAATAATATTTTCAACCATTTACAAATTCTCCCTTATTCAGTTATAAGACATAGTGGTTTTTAATACATACCGTTCCCAGATGGATCCTCACGATCTAGTTTTTTTAAAAAATAAAACATAAATGGGTATGATAATATCATAAATAATAAGAGTATATGAATATGAAATATCAATAATAAGATGACTTCTCTAATGATACTTTTATTTCAATCTATGATAATTTAATTTGAATAAATTTATAGTACGTTAGTTTTAAAACCTAATTTATTATATCTATGTTACTTTATATTTTTTTATATCATACTTGTTAACCTAATACATAAATTTAACTACGAAATAAATCCATAATAGTTGTTTTTAAAGAGTATATGATTAACCAAAACATATCCCCCATAAGTGTCTAGCTATGCGTGAAGTTAGCCATCTTTGTCAGTCACCTGGCCAGAATTAATTTAATACCTGACAAGCCCTCTTTGGCTTTATTTACCCAAGGTACAATGGTTACAAATCCTTCATCCACTATAAAATATCAATAAAGTGATGTATTTTCTATAATTCCTCTCAATATCAACATGTAATAAATTTCAACATGTTTTCCTATAATTACAATTTTCCCTTAGACTAATTCACAGGGTTTTAATTATGGTTATCCAATCTAAATCACCAAAACATTAAATCAAATAAAATATATGGTTATTTATACTTTTAAACATTAAAAAACCATAACTTATCTTACTTTTATGGAAATTGAATCTCCAAAAAATACCTTCAGTCGACAATATCCTAGTCCCAATGTTATCTAAACAATACTCTAATACCAACTATGACTAATGATAAACAATTATTTTGTAATTACATGAGTTAAATATCTCATTAAAAAAATTATCATGACCTGTTAAATTTAGTGTTTTATATAATTGAAAAAAAATTACTAACAAAACACATTTATTTTTCAATGAATGGATATTATCAAATTATATAAATAATATCTTAATTCATAACAAGTTTTCAAAATCTATAATGAATTCATCTCATTTGGTATCCTTAAAAAAATATACCTATTAATTTACATCATAGCCTAAGGAAAAAGAAACATAAGAATTGGGTTATTTGAAATTCCCAGTAAGGTTAAACAAAAGTGGTAATAATCAAATATCATAAATGAACATAATATGAGCATATTTGTATACTCATAAGAAAAATCATACCCAAAAAATCATGGATCATAAGTCATTGGATATGAATTGGCATAATATAATACATGATTAAAAAGAGTGAGGAAACATTAGTCAATAGACACGACCCAGGAGATATTTACCCAATCATGAGAATAAGAAAAAATCTATAAAACCTATTTTAATAAGGTTATAAACCATAGTACAAGGAACATAACATTCATGGGTCTCAAAATCAATGTACACAAATTTGATATACTAAAATATACCCATGAATGCCCATACCCTGAGATAGAAACTATAAAATGCTATATTAGAGGGTAATATAGGATCCCACCCATAATTATACATATTTATGACTTCCATATGAATCCAAATACATAATACATCATAAATTACACATGGAAGTAAAAAAGTTTTTATCTACCTTTTCAATTAGAAATAATTCACTATTATTGTATAAATAACCCATGAAAAGAAAATGGGTTTCACTAAAAAAAACATAAAGAACTCATGTGAATACAGAGGGAACCTTATGGATTAACAAAAGGAAATCATTAAGAATTCCAACAAAAATTATTACATGACAAACCTATATAAAATAAATGGACACCTAATGACATTATATAACCTTCTAATCAAATACCATTCAATAATGTTAGAAAATCATAAGTTGTTTACACCATATTTATAAAGGTTGTTTGTTTAACTAAATTATTTACCCAAATTAATCATTGTATAAAGTATAGTTAAAAATACTATAATCAAATGAATCAAAAATATTATATTCACAAAGGAAGGGAATTTGGTGGAATGTTAGGATCATACATAGTTACTGATTTAGAAAGTAAGAGGAAATTATAGAACATTAGGAAAAATGAAAAGGATAATACGTAGTTTATATTGAGAAATATATAGGATGGTAAAATTAAAAACATATATTATATTAATAATAATTTATGTTCGAAAATTTGTATTAAAATTAAAACCATTTTTATGAGAATTAGGTTTCACTATGGAAATAAGAAACAACCCAGATATTTTTGAAAACCTCTTAAATAAAAATATATTATTAGTAAGGTAGAATAATATTTTAATTTATAAAACCATTAAATACTACAAAATAAGTATAAAATCTTCAAAAAATATGAAAAATACGTGTTCACATGGAATATATTACAAAAATATTATTTTTTTACTTTGATTAGAACAACCCACATGAAAAGTATTAAAAACCTATTTAAAAATCATCATAGAATATTTAACTTCATAAAATGAAAAAAATAAATCATTTATGGATTTATAAGGAAAATTTAAAAAATCATTCAATGAATAAGGACATGGAATATGGTAGGTTCCTGACAGAAAAAAGAAACATGGTTGGTATCACATATAAGAAGAGATTTGGTTAATATATGAGTAAATGGGAAATAAAATATTAAAGGAATACATCAAAACATTTGAATATAAAAATGAAATTATGATAGGTTTTGTAATGAATAAAAATTCCAAGATGTATTATATTTTAAAAAAAATCATGATT
Organism: Viscum album; assembly: GCA_963277665.1. Classification (NCBI taxonomy): domain Eukaryota; kingdom Viridiplantae; phylum Streptophyta; class Magnoliopsida; order Santalales; family Viscaceae; genus Viscum; species Viscum album. Next base: position 684,786,304 of record OY728159.1, on the reverse strand, counting down.
TAAAAATGAGATTGGAAACAACACCCATACAGTTTAAGTAACATTTTGATCAAACTCAGTTTCAAGATGGGTTTCTTTTTAATTGATGTAAATTTAAATAAATTATAATATGTTTCTCTTCAAATCCGTTGAATATGGAAAAATTAATTTATTGGGAAGTAATCACACTATATATAAGGTATCACAATTTTTATTTAAAAATATGTTTCAAAAAATATATTATAGACAATGAACCACTTATGATATTAGTAATATCTGAATCCAAATTCATTAAAAGATGGAAAATCATAATGTTCTATAAATAACCTGAATTAAGTCAAGTAATATATGAAAATATATTTTTCAAAAATACATAAATTATATAAATAATAAAATGGTGCATAAAATTAAAACATGGCTCAATAATGAGAAGTTGAGAATAAAAACACTTATTTTTTTCATTTCTTAGTGGATGACACTATAACCTCATGGAAAATAAAAACAAATATGTTATTAAAATATTTAAAAAAAGTTATTCAGATATATCTTTATTTATATCAATCATTTAAAATTATATTTTACTCGTATATTGGTTAGTTATATCTTATTTCAACCATTTAGTGTTAATAACTTTAATCATTTGCACATGTTCTGTAATATTGACATCAATACACATTATATGATATATTTTTTATAATTAATATATAATTCAAGATATTTTAATATGTAAATTATATTTATCTATAAATATATTACATTATTCCATAAGTGTTTTAGTCATGCTGCGTGACAATGAAATTTGGGTTGACTTATTTTCTTGAATTCTGAAAATGAAGATGATAATTTAATTATAAGTTAATTATATAATATAACCCTTATAGAATCATAAAAAAATAATTATTTTTATATTATATTATAATGATATTACAATTTATATCTTCATTGTAATCTATAATATATTTTTATAGAATCAATTCTGTTGGGGGTGGAACTAACTGAAACTTGAGAACACTTTAACTCGATGGGAGAGTATTATTAAGGATTTCTTTCTTTTGACATATATTATTTTTTAAGAATAATAATGATATTATTTTTTAATTTTTTCCGAATGTGAAATTATCATTATGATGTTTTTATAAATTATTAATCGGCATATAAAACACTATAAAATGTTTCTCCCTGGAGGCGATAGTTTGTACACACAAATGATTGACATTCCAACATTTGTCTAAGAGGATTTAAAAGAAAAAATATATTTTCTTTTATTAATATAAAAACATATCAGTATACTAATGAAAATAAAGTAATAATTTTATTATGGTGAATGGATTTGTGGAAGAGTATGATTAAGATGAAAAACCTAAGAAGGAGGTAATACGTACATTAGAGACTTGATTATACAATGTAATACGTGTTAGAATGGGAGTAATTAGGATAACATAGTGTGACCTAGTCATTTAAGAAGTTACAGTGGATTATAGTGGAAAATATATATAATATTTTCAATGAGTAATTCTATGGTGAAGTGTAACTATGAAAAGGGGGAAGTGTTATCCATTTAAAAGACAATAAAATGATCTTTAGGAAACACTCGTCATTTTTCAATAATGTAATAACACTATTCAAGGTTCAATTTCTCCAGAGTTAAACATAGGGATTGTATAACATGATATGGTTGAAAATAATATCATAATTTTATTTTGTAAAAATATAATAGGAATTTCACACTTTTTTTTCTTTTAACCTTTTACCCAAATTAACTTATACTATAGTAACTAGTTTTTTAACAAAGTAATATTTCAACACATAAAATATAAAATGTAACCTATATTATATAATTTTTATGTTATGAAAAAAGATTTATTATCTATTTAATCCAATGATGTTTCTATGAAATATAAGATTTACATTTATATTAGTGAAAATTTTATCTTGAAAGTTATTTTCTTTGTAATATAATTACAAGATAAGAAAAAAATTAAATTTTCCTTATTTAATATTATTAACATGAAGATACCAAATATTTTATACAATTTTTCAAATTAAATATCAATATATAGTAAAATAAAATTTAATGTTAGCACATGTAACACATATATGCCCATATTTAAATAAAGTATATTTTTGTATATAAAGATTATGTATATGATGCAATTTTCAATGTTATTAATTTTAATGAAATTTAAAATATTATTATATTTCAATGAATATTGATATGACCTTAAAATAAATCCAAAACCTAATTTCTCCATGTATAAATTTAATTAATGAAATATATGAAAATTTATTTTCAAAAAATATTACATTATTTTCTAAAATGATATTCATGGGTTCTATAAATTAATAAATGTTTTTTTAAAATTTTATATTTTGATTCATAATTATATATATAATATATAAATAAGGTTCAAAAATTATAAGTTATATAAAAGTGGTAGTATTATCAAAATTAGTTTTTTTAACTATTCACTTGAAAATACATTATATTAGAAAAAAATTCATGCACATAAAATTTTAAAATTTTAAAATTACTTAATTAAGATTATATTTTTTTTAAATGTATTTTTTTATGAGAATACAAAATATAAAAAAAAATGATTTTATTGAAAAGTGATGATTTTTTTAATGATCCAGAAATTTTATCAATGAAAATTCCCATCTTATAATTATGTTATATATTATAAATCACATAAAATCACTTATAAAACACAATAAATAAAATTTAAAATGAAGAACGAATGAAATTATAGGTATTTCAAGAAATTAAGAAATATATTCAATTAGAATAGTAACTTGACTTTTGGAAAAGTAATGTGACCCTTAAAAATAGTAATTCATCCATATGAATAGTAACCTCCCTTTTGTAAGTATAATTAAGAATTTTCTATCTTAAAAACGAAAAATGATATATTTATATCATAGTATATGTAAATAAATGTTATGAAAATGTTAAATTAAATGTTGTTATTTATATAAAACACAAAGGTTTATTTAAAATATTATAATTAGTATAATTATTTGAAAGAAAATTTATTTTGTTAAATTTTATTATTAAATGTATATTTTTTTATCTTATTATGATTGTATAATTTTAGAGGGCCTTAATTAATTTTTCAAAGTGTTATAAAATCAATTATAATTTCAAAATTTCTATTTTTCAAATAACAATGATTATATTTAAAAAATATCTTTATCATATTTAAAAAGTAATTTCATAAAATTGATCTCATTTTTAATTATATATCTCATCAAATGGTTAGGGTAAATTTTTGGTATTGTCCTAAAATAGTTGAATTTATTTATAATAGTGAAATACGATAATTAATGATAATTAACAGAAGCATGAATTAATGTGTCATAGATGATGTAAGACCATGATCATGAACCCTAATTCTCTTTTTATGGTATTTAGTCATGATAATATACACTATTTATAGACCTGATCCAAAATAATAAAATAATGAGTAAAATAATCCAAAAACACTCTTCTCCTCCACTATAAATACCACCACTCACCACCTCTTGTCCTCCCACCACTTAAGCCAGGAAGCTTGTCCAAATTCTAAAAAATACTCTTCCAAAGTCTCTCCCCCATGTGTAGGCACCATTTTTTATCAATAAAAGACCAAACTCGAGTTCCTCAAGGAGGTATTCAAGGTGGAGAATTCAAGAGTTAAAAACCTCTTTTCTTTTCTTCTAATTTCTTTTAATATTTTTTCTCTTATTATTCTCTCCTAAAACCCCCTTATACAAGTGACATGATAAATCCATTAAAATTTAAATATTTGAATTATATTCTCTTAATGGAATAACCCTATATTTTTTCTCTTCTACTCTCCTTTTGTAGTAATTCATAACATCGTATGTGATGTGTTGATTTATCATATTCAAGGAAAATGAGTTTTGAATTTACATTACCACCATGAAGGCTAAAAATAAAACCATTTTTTGGTTAAAAATATTATAATATATGTATTTCATCTCATTTAATGTTTTTGAACTACTATTTATACATATTATTAAATTAAAAAAATGTAGTTCGTTATGATAAAAAATCATCTAAATAATCTAACCTTCATCACTAAGATTTTATCAAATTATTTATCCACATACCATATATTCAAAATGATATGTACGATCATTTAATATTATACATGTTTATTTATAACATATAATTTCTATTTTATAAAACTATCTTAATTTTACATGATTTTACATACATGTATATGAGTAAAACAATCATGAAAACTAAGGAAGACGAACACTCCTAGAGGATACAATTGTATATTATAACTCATAAAAATTGTAATAAACGAACTTAATGAAATTATATTAAATCAAATACATGTATAATATATTCCAAATTAATTAATTAATGAATTCAATTTGATTATCAAGGACATAAAGATAAACTAAAGAACACTTTCATACATAAAGTAAGAGATTCATTCTAAACTTCCATTTTTCCTTAGGTTTCTCTCCCTTTACCCTAATATATCTCTTCTTTGTTTTTATATATATCTTAAAAATTATGTCTATATGTTCCAAAATCATTTATTCTAATCCTTTCACCTTCTTTTATAGTGAAATAGATGTTTTAGAAATGATATTTTCTCAATTATTCCCTATAATAAAGCCAAATTAAATAGAACATCCTGATTTCATATACATTTTCATTTCAAATCCATAATATTCTTAAGACACCATTATTTTTATAAAATCACTCAAATTATCATTAAAAAAATTTGTTGGTTCATTTCGGGTTTTATATAACATATTGTGCTGCTTCTTATTTAAATTTTCTTTAATATTTTCCTTGAAGAGCACTAAAATGTTTTATTTATAATGTTTCTTAAGAACTATTTTTACATGTTTTCCCATCAGTTTGAAATAACATATCATGATTTATACCAACTTTACCATAATAATTTCCATTTATGTTTTAAATACATTCTTTCATGGCCAATTTTATGATAAACCCATTTATTTATCTTTATGACATGATTAGGATAACCCTTAATTTTCATGGGTAACCCTTATGTTTATTTTTTATATTTCACAGAAAATTCGGGAAAATTTTATAATGGGTGGGACTAGATGGCACTCCAATTCATTAGGTAATGTTTAGTTTAATGAGTCTTCATTTTTAATGTTCTTGGTGGTTATCATGGAATAATTCTTCATGCGCAATGGTCTTGATGGATAAACTTGACTCGTACTCCATATGCAACAATCTTGGTGGTTTCATTGACTCATGCTCCTCTATGTGTAATGAGCCTTGACTCGTGATTATGTCAGGTTGTATGATGTTACCACATTTTTATGATTCATTGTTTATATGATCCTATTTTATACATGGTATGATTCCTTATTTTTATTCATGATCTATGTACTCAAATGTCATCATTCATGATTTCTATCCCATGTGATATTCACTCTTAATATGTGTATTCCCTTACTGGGTTTTTAACTCATTCCTCTATTCATGTATTCCCTAATTTATCTTATGTAGATATAAGGTATAAAATGAAGTTAGGATCTCTTTATGAAGATTTAAAAAAATATTTTCTTTTCAATTTTTGTTCCATGCTTTCAATTTTTCTATCTAATCTAAATATACACTAGAATTTATGACCATTGGTTTTTATTTTATGGATAGTTATGTTTAAAATCATGTAGTAATATGTGTAATAGTATACAACCACTATAGTAGGTATCAGAGCACCATATAATTATTTTTTTAGATTAGGACTAGAACACTATAGTCTGAACCCTAGGGATAATTATACCACCATGGATAACCAGGATCGAAACATAAGAAATCACAAGTTAGAATATAATTTTCATTTACATGTTTATCCCTCTATTCTCAATGTTTCGTTTTATTATTCTTATTATATAAGTATTGAATCCCCTGATTATAGTTTTTTTATTAAATAATGGTTGTAAATAGGACAACCCCTTCCAATAATCAATGTGATAGGAAATGTGATTATATCCATAATAAAATGAAAAAATACTACGATAATGAGAGCTCAATACATTATGAAATTACTGTTTTAACCGGATCATGTTTTGAATAATAACATGAATTAGGTGGAAGCATATTTTACTCATATGAAAGAGGAATTTGTGTTCGAATTGTTCATGCTTCAAATGCCTCCTATATTGTTCTTAGAAGAATAGAATGTTTTTCTGTAAGTTTATCATTTTGATGGGGAAGCTGATTAGTTGTAGAAATTGATCAGAAACATGAAGTCCAAGGAGGAAAGTTATTCCCTAGAATATGAAGATTTCAAGAAAATATTTTTCAATAAATATTTTCCATGAACCCTATATCTTAATATAGAAAGAGAGTTCTTCGAAATGAAGAAAAAGGAAGATCAATATATTAGGATACATGATGAAAAATTTCAAGGATTTCAAGATACACCTTTGACATTCCCATGAAACTAAATTCAAACAGGATCTATCCTTTGGCAGTCTAAAGATATTTCTACTAAAATCAATGGTGATTCATGACGTTTATAGTGATAATGATATTTTTCATTATTCCCTTAAGGATGGAATGGAGATCAGAGAATCTCAGTGGTCTATTAGGACTAGGGGAAAAATCAAACATAATGTTTAATATGGGTGTATGATCAGAAAAAATACATGTTATAAAGAAACCCAACATCCGACGTGTAAAAATTGAGGGATAAACCATCATAGAAACTATCTTAAGGGAACCAGGAACATGTGGATGAATGAGAAATCTAGAAAATAAATAAAGAAGGGATGTAAAGAATTATTCTAATATGGAAGAATAAGGGAGAGTTTAAATAAACACTCATCATGTAGTGTAGTTGTTCAACTACATGGAACATGGGAATTGTGTGAACAATTGCCTTAATCCAAGGGTTGTTGGAGGAAATCAACAACAACAACTTCAAATGTAGTAAGGAAGGGAATAATCTATCACTACTAGTTAGGTGGTGCCTAAAAATTATTTGGTGATAGGTATATTGGTTATTAATTCAAGAATAGAAAACAGACTTTTTTATTCTTGTTATACACATTATTTCATATCATGTATGTTTAGAATAATTATTCAAAAACAACCTCAAAGTATGGAGGTTGAGTTATCTATGAGAAAAAATGGGGAAATTATTGCAACAAAAGCATATAAATCCTCCCCATAAAATTTATGTGTATTGACCCACCCTAAAAATATTTCCCTACATTCATTGATGGATTTTAATACAATATTGGTCATGTATTGGATATATTTTTACAATGCAACTTTAACATATAGAAAAGTGAGGTCACTCTTCACATCCCAAAGAATCCTCCAATTATGTACAAGTGTAAGGAGGAAGATGAATGTCCTTTAGAATAATAATATCAATTTTGCATTTTTTTGCCTTATGAGCAATCATATATAGCTCCAATAATAGAGACAAAGGAGATAATCATGATCTAGGACATGCTCATTGTGAGGGACTACACTGATGTGTTTCCAAAAGTGTTTCATGGTATTCATCCTGATCGATAGGTTGAGATCTCAGTTGAACATATTCTTGGATCTCTGCCTATATCAAAGACACCAAATAGAATGGCCACCGTTGAGATTGAAGAACTAAAGGAGAAGTTACAGGATAATTTGGATGAGGGTTTTATACAGCTGATGGCTTCACCATGGGGTGCCCCATCCTCTTCATTAAGAAGAAGTATAGATCAATGTGCCACTTTATTGATTATCGTAAGATCAATAAAATCATGATACAGAACAACTACCCCATACATGTATAGATTAATTGGATTATCAACTATGTGGGGCCAATTATTTCTCTTAGGTGGACCATCAGTTGGGATATCACCCTTTAATATTGAAGAATGAAGATATTATCAAGACTACCTTTCGAATAAGGTATGAAAGCTATGTGTTTATAGTGATTCCCTTAATACTCACTAATGCTCTAATAATTTTCATTGATCTAATTAATAGTGTCTTTAGATATTTCCCCAACAAATTTTTGGCAGTCTTTATTGATGATATTCTGATATAATACAAGAGTTGGGAGAAAATTAGGAGCATTTGAATACAATGATAAATACTTTGTGAAGGGACAATCTATAAGTATTGTAATTGTGAGTTCTGGATGGAGGAAGTATCATTATTGGGGAATCTAATCATCAAAAAAGGAATATCTGTGGATCTTTCCAAGACAAGGGTAATCGAAGAGTGGCCCATGCCAACATTTATAATAGAGATCTATATTTTCCCTAGTAGAGTTGGGTATTATTGATGATTTTTATAGAACATATCACAAATGTAAAACCCACAATCCAAAATGATTTGGAAGGGAGAAAGGTTTTTCTAGACTAGTGAATCTGAAGACTACTTCAATGATTTAAAAAATAGGACTATCACTACACCAGTTCTCACACTACCAATATGTGGGGAATTATTTTTGGTATATAATGATAATTCATGTAATATCATAGGATGAGTAATATAAAATGATAATGTGATACCATATGCATCCAAGAAGTTGAAAATTTATGAGCATAATTATCCTACACATGATCTATAGTTAGCAGTGGTGATGTTCACATTGAAAATATGAAAGAATTCTGTATATGGGGTGAAGTGTTAGATATATAATGATCACAAGTGTATCAAATATATATTCACGTAGAAGGATATTAATATGTGTTGTCAAAAATGGTTATATCTACCTAATTATTTTGGAAGTTCAGTCCATTACCATCCTGGTAAATTAAATAATGCAGTGGATGATCTATGTAGAAAGAATCCTACATAATTATCAATGATGATAATTTAGAGGGATCTAATATTCATTGACATATTCAGGATGGACAGGAGAATTTTTATGGAAAGAACATCATCAATCCTTTATCAAATGATTTCTTAACCACCCTTATAGAGAAAATAAAGTATTCTCAAAGAAATGATGAGGATATTTAGAAAAAAGAGGATTCTATAAGACGATAGAAATCACCAGAGTTCAAAATTGATGAGGATGGAGTCTCTAGATTTGGGACACAACTATGTGAACCATCAAATATAGAGATAAAGAATGATATTTTGAATAAATAACATAGATCAATCTTCTCTATTCACCCAAGGAGGAAAAATATTTATCAAGACCTTTAAAAACACTATTGGTGGGACAATTTGATGAATGAGGTCACTATGTATACAACAATGTTCATAGTATTTCAGTAAGTGAAGGCTAAAAGAAAAGATTCTAAAGGGATGATAAAACGGTTACCCATACTAACATGGAAATGAGAAAACATCAATATATACTTTATCATGGGATATCATATTTTAACATTTCAAGAGTGAAATTTCATTAAGGGGAAAGAATATAACAACCATGAAATTTTAACAATTTAAATTCACATCATATAATTATTTTATTGATTAACCGAATGGTTATGTTAATTACAATAGGTATACAAAAATTTAATAATTTAAAAAAGTAAGAAAACCTAACTAAAAATTAGTATTTGGAATGTCCAAGTGTTGAACCCACATATACGATCTTTATGTTCTAAATTAATTAATGAAATTAAAATTAAAATTATTTGATTCTTATATGAAATGAAAGAGATTCCAACAAATATTGGGATTGATATCAATATAAATACATGCTAGGTTCAATTATTTCCATCTTCATGTGTTTGGGATTCAATTGATTCTGTTTTACTCATGTTATGTGTCAAAATGTGGTCTGTATGTATTTTTAGACTTGGTATCCTCCAATAATCCTTTGATTTCACCATTATGATGGACATCTACTTGGTTCTATCATAGAGATTGGCAACCCAAAACCATGTTTAAAAATAATAAAACTATATTTAATTATGATCATACACAAAATATGGTAATCAAATGATGCAATGAAATAATAATCCTTAGAACATACTAGTGTTCATGCAATACAAAAGGAAGATGAATTAGAATCGATAAATAATGTTGAAACAATCCAAAACAAGAATAGTTAATAAAATTATCGCTAAGAAACACTCCCCCTATAATCACATCACTTGACACAAATAGAAACTACTCGATCGTTCCGAAAATGATGAGAATGAGTAGCATGTTTACCTGAAGAAGAATTTTGGTGAAAAATAGTGGAGAAATAGGGCTCCGTATCGTCAAACCATGCATATCAGTCATCCTTCGGCATCGCTCCACCTACCCTATTTCCCAATTGTTTGTACCAGCAGCCATATACCTAATTTTATAGGCCTCTTGTGAAACCCTCAGCTACTGCGTGTTTATTTTTCCATCCATCTAAAAATTCATGACATTTAATTATGTTACACTATGTGAAATCCATGTCAGCATTGAATTTTTATATATATTATGTCCAACAATTTCATGACATGTTTTTGTGTTACATAATGTGTAATGACTTTTTAAAGTGTGTAAAAACGTCATGACTTATCCTATGCAATGGAAAATCCATTTGAATCTCAAAATGTGTATTCAAATACAAAATGTTTAACTGTTCTAATGTAATTTCGTAGCTCTTAATTACCTTTAAAAATGCAGGGTTGTACCGCTTTGATTTGATCAAGTGTGATGTGTTTTTTATAATTAAAATTAACCCATTTTCATTATTTTTTAGAAATAATTTTTTTCATCAACAAAAAAAACACTTTATTCTGATAGAAAAATTGGAAAACTTATTCATTTAAATAAACAAATAAATACCATAAAATACCATAAAATACATGCATGAAATAATCTTATCAAATACACTGACACTTGAATTCAAAATTTTCATCAAGGATATAATACAATCATACTACAAAGTATTGTTACCTTACCATACATCAAATTCAATTTCAATAATAGAAATTGATCAATTAGAGAATTAAATTTTTTAGCATTATACAATTAAAATTTATCAACACCTCATTTTTTAATGAATTCAAATCAACCATGTTTCTTACTCTTTTTATTTTGAAATATCCTAGCTTTTTCAATAATCCATTTTCATTTTTCATGTCATTATAAATATTCACACCACATTAAATTTACATGAAATTATTTTTTCTCTCATCTTTAAGGTACAATTTTAAATATAATTCAACAAAAAACCTCAAAAAAATAACTTTCTATAGGTTTGAAAAGAATATAAAATTTCACTTTATAAAGTTAGAAATCAAAACTAATCATTGGCACTTCACCATTAAGGTTCAAATCACACAGAGACATCAGGTTAGGTAGTTACATGATGTAAATCAATTAAATATAAAAATGTAGGTTTTACTCAAAAGAACATTCCATGATATAAGAGTATAACCACAATTAAAATCTCATTCTACATATTTCATCACCCCCAATGATCAAATTGGCCTCATAATACATGTAAGTACAATGAGTTATTCATCCTATCTTTCTCTTTTATATATATTTTTAATTGTTTTTAAATTTATGATTAGGATAAATCTCACATCCACCACATAACCACATACGATCAAAAGGTCATCTGTCTGGAAAATGGTGATTTTTTATTATCTCAAGACACATCCTAATTTTGTTTTAATTTTTTTTCTTTTCAATTTTATTCAAATAATTTTTAATTAGGAGATATTAATAATAAAATAAAATGAAAGATTTCATGACCTATCCACATATCATAATAGTAAATCTCATAGAAAAATAACCCCAATAAAGCATATCCTATAACACACTATAATGTTCCTCACCCAAAATAATTCATTACAATATCATGAAAAACATTTAGATGAAGGTAGGAATGGATAAGATAATCATGTAACGTGCATCATGTCCTAAAAAGTATGTTTGTGTCTACTAAGAGATTAAAATAGATTAATGTAAGGTGGATCTCATGATAATGGTTAAACAAAATATTTTCATAGTCATTGAAAAGTTACTCTGTTCATTCATCAATTTAATAAGATACAAAGAGGGTTCTTGAAGAAATCAAGATTCAATTTATTACGAAATATACTATAGAAATAATGGATAATATTTTCCCAACGGATGTCCTAATAATCATATGAATGGTTGGGATAATCAATTATATAAATTCATATGAATAATTAAATCAATGATTGAAAATATCAAAAATTTAAAGCACGTAAAAGTCTGAAAAAATTCTTTTATAGTGAATAACATGATCCTTTAAATATTGGTTGGTAAAATCCTAATTCACATGCTTTTCTCTGATAATTTTCATTCCCAATTTTTACAATCAAATTTATTGATAATGAAATTTAAATACCTGGCATGGTAAATTTCCCTGGCAGTTTATGTCTCCCAGTTCATTTAAATTAATACTGATAAAAAGAAGTCATTCAACTGGAAATTAAATCTCTAAAACATTTAAAATGAGTTTAATATAAAAGAAAAATTAATAATTTAACTGTATACTCCCATTTAAAATTGACACTATAAACATGGTTTGTACTGGTTCTTCCAGCACCTTTTCATGATGTGTAAATTCCCTTCATGGCATGTAATTCTTCTACATATTCATTTTTTCTGTTTTCCTCTACTTGATGCCTATATTGGTGGTTATATAAAAATAAAATATAAATGTGAAATCATAATCCATAATAATGAAATTAAAAATATTTAAGGATGATTGATTTCTCCTAAAATAGAAAATAAATAATGAGAAATACTAAAAACTCTAGATTATTCCCAGGAGTGATTTTTTACCGTTGTTGGATCAACCATACCTCCTTCTGCTCTATGTGATAGATGGTTAGAAAGAGTTTTCTTGATTTAGATCTCATAAATATTGGAGTAGTGACTCCTCATTATTGATGGGTCCTCTAGCTTTATTTTAAAACTATTTTCACTCAGCCATTGGTGAACAATTTCTCAATATCTGTGGTGAAAATCCGATGGTTCTTGTCCCTTTTTGAAAATTCAAATACAATTTAAATGACTATCCAAACTTGTTCACCTTCCTCGAATTATTATTGAATTAATTTTCCTCTATTATCTTCATGTTTTTCCAACAATTTCTTATCTTTCTTCATAATTTTCTTACTTTATTCATCACCTTATATTGTATCTACTTCCACTCATTATAAATGGAAAATAATGTCCTCTACTTTTAGCAGGTTATATTCTAAAAAATAATCAACGGATTCGTCTGATTTTAGAATTTCTCGATACAAATTGAATTTCACCTCTGATCCTCACACTCTTAAACTAATTATCCATTGTTAACATCAATCAGTTATCTAACTACAGTTAAAAATGGTCCTCCAAATTTTATTTTTAGCTTATATTCATCTATTTTAATTATTAGAAATATGGAAGAAACTATAAATGATCTATTTTGATGATTAAATATTCATGTAGTCCTTGAGGGCGTCTCACAATTTCATTATCCACTTCAAGAATAGATCAAGTTAGTTGAATCTCTCTTAATCCAAGGCTCTTAAATATTGTATATGAATTTATATTTATACTTGAACCTTAATAAAATATATCACCAAAAAATCAATTTGTACCAATATTAATAAGAATGTAAAAACTACCAACATCACATTTATTCTTTGGTAGGATTCTTGAAACTATTGATAAATAGTCTCCTACTCATGGAATATTGACTAATTCTTGCTGATTCTCATTTCTCATCACCATCCCCTTCTTGAACATTTTGTAGCCATGGTTTTTTGGAATTTCATTAGAAAATGGGATGTTGATATTTATAATTTTGAACATCTATAATAATTTTTTTTCATCAATCATCAACAGCCTACACCGATCTGAAAATAGTAGTGGTTATCGGTACTGTGGTGGCAATTCATCTTCATTTTTTTCCTCAATATATATAATCATTAATTTTTTTAATTCAAATGGTTTTGTATATTATTTCCCAAAAAATTTATTCCACACCATGGTATCTTATTTTCAATTATATGCAATATGGATTTCACATTTGTTTGTGGATTCTATTTTGGACTTCCTAGAATCTCTCCTCTTTTTCTTTCCCAATATTGTTCAAAAATCGAGCCAACTTGACCTTATATGTTTCTCATTGAAGCATGTTGGTTATGTGAATCTTTTACCAGTTCTTTAATTATAGTTACTTAATCCATGAGTTTGATTTAATCCATTTAAGAGAAACTCATTTGGTGGTCATAAATGTTGAAGGGGTCTCTTTCTGTAAATAAACTTGACTTCTCTGTGTTAGCCCTTGACATTGACGTTGAAATCCTTGTTGTATCTACTAAAATTTAACATTGATTTTGATTCTATTGTTTTGTTTTTTGTCTCTTACATCTCTACACCAAATTTTTATGATTATAATATAAAAAATTTACATCCTCACTATCTCTACTTTTGGGGTTTTGGTTGGCCATCATTGGGTCATGTCACTTTGACATGACATTCATTTGTGTGGCAATGAAACTATTGTCTACCATGTGCACTCCTTATGATAACCATTATCCTTGATTCTATTGAAATATATTTATAAACATATTATACAACAATTCATATCTATTCACTTTTTTACTTTCTCATAAGTGAACCGCCTACAACAACATTCACTATCGAATGATATCCATGCAAAAAATACCTTATAAAAAATTTAATTAATAGCCACATTAGATGCCATGATGAAGGAATCGTCTTATTAAACCATTTAATCTCTCCCATAAACTATATAATTATTACTAATTTAATTCATCATAACTTAAAATACTTACCCACATATTCATTAATTTATTTTTCAGGTAAAACCTTGTTAAAAAGTTTCTTACCATATCAAACCATGCGGTGATTGAATGTAGAGGTGGACATTGGATCCACTCATGTGCTTTTTTCCTTAAATGAGAATGTTAAGAGGTTTAGCCTTCAAATATAATTTTAAATCTTCTAAAATTTTATTGTGTCACATATTTCTAATGGAACTCATGACGTGTGAGTTTGGGTCTTCACAAGGTAGCTCGAAAAATTGTAGTAAATGTGTGACAATTTTATTGACCATTGACTTGATCTCAAAATATTGAGCAACGACTAGTGGTACGCGAATGATTGGATTGAATCGAATGTTTTAGGGTCTTCCATAATTGATCATTTGTTTATAGCCCTTTATTTCATCCTAGAATATGTGGTCTATCTCTCTATCCCTACTCATGATCATATTGTTCAAATTTTCCTCTACCATCCATGATGTTATATCTGTGATTAAGTTCCTCCTATTCAGTATTTTCTTGAGAATGGTCCTTTCCAACAATGGGTAATATAAAAGATCTTCAATATGTTCTTTACCATGAGTGGAGTAGTAGTGGAATTTATTATTACCTAAAATAATTGCATGGAAAGGCTATGTATAAAATAATTAATTAAAATAATAACAACTATCAGGATTCCTAATTAATTTAAAAATTGCAGCAACCATCCCCATCAATGACCAAAAAAAATTTATTAGACGTAGGGTGTCATTAATTCATATGGTGTACACAAATTCAATAATTTATAAAACTACTAAAACCAAAATAAAAATTTAGTATCTAGCAAGTTCTAGTATCAAACCCATATGGATGATTCGTATGTTCTAAATTAATTAATGAAATAGAAATTGATTTTTTTTTATTTGGAGAAAATAAAGACAAATAAGTAGACATTGGGTATGATGTCAAGAGAGAGACTATCCTGGTTGAATGATTTTTACGTTCTTGTGTTCAGGATTCAATTGAATTGGTCTATTCAGTTCTATTTTCAGAATTGGGTCTGAAGGGATCCTTAGGATGGGTATCCTGCCCTAATCCTATGATTACAAAATTAGAATGGTCATCTACTAGGTTAAAACATAAATACATGATACCTAAAAACTTTTTTAAAAATAATTAACTTAGATTTCATAATGATCAGACATAAAATAGGGAAATCAATTTATTTAATAAATTAATAATCCTTAGAATGCAATAATGGTCATGCAATATTAAAATAAGATGAATCGAAATTGATAAATAATGTTGTAGTAATCCAAAAAAGATTAGACAATATACAAAATCCATAAGAAATAATACCCCTGAAAACACATCACCTTCCACAAATAGAAACTACTCTATCATATTATGCATGATGAGAATCAGAAGCATGGTTACCTAAAAGAAAATGGCAGTGAAGAACATTAGTGAAATAGGGCTCTATATCATCAATCTGGGCATAACTATGATTCACTAGCATCGATACAACTCCCATGGTGGCCGATTGTTTA
The DNA here is from genome assembly GCA_963277665.1 of Viscum album. Lineage (NCBI taxonomy): Eukaryota > Viridiplantae > Streptophyta > Magnoliopsida > Santalales > Viscaceae > Viscum > Viscum album. Next base: position 684,770,084 of record OY728159.1, on the reverse strand, counting down.
TAGTAGTGACCTTAGGGATAAATTTATAATCCTCTTGTGAAACCCTTTACGGTTCAAATTTAATTTTTATTTCACTGAAAAAGTCACGATGTGTAACTGTGTTACATGATGTTTAATCCATGTCATCTTATTATTTTCAAATTTGTTATGTCCATCAGTTTGACAAAGTGTATTTGTGTTACATGATGTCTAATGACTTTTCGTAGCATGTAATAAATTCAAGACCTATCCTATGTGGTTGATAATCCATTTGAATCTCAATTCATGTAATCAAATACATGATATGTAACTATTCTACTCCAACTCTCCATCACCACTTTTCCTTCAAAAAACAAGTGTCCTACCACATCACTTCTCACATACTGTGTAGTGTCTGTTAGATTTAAAATTTATCTATTTTCATTTATTTTTCATAAATCTTTTGTTCCTTCCATAAAATAAAAAACAATTCAATATTCTCCAAAATTATCTAGATTATTCATTTAAATAAACAAATCAATTCCTTTAAATACCATAAAATATATTCATGAAATACACGTATCAGTTATATAGAATAAATCAAATCAAATCACTTAAACAACACAATACAATTTTTTTAAATGAACAACAAATGAAATAATAGATACTTATAGAAATTAAAGAACTTATAACAATGGAATATTGACTTGACCTTTAAAATAGTAATGTGACCCTAAGGAATTATAATTCATCCAAAAGGATAGCAACCTCACCTAAGAAAATAAAAAATCATTTATCAATCATATAAATTAAAATTTAATATAATTATGTCATATATTAATTGAATAAATGTTTTGAAAATGATAAATTAAATGGTGGTATTTTTATAAAAAAATGATTATTTACAATTTTATGATTAATATAATTATTTAAAAGATAATTTAGTCTATAAAATAGAGTCATAAATTGATATTTTTTTTATTATGACTTTAGTATAATATTATTGGGCAATAGTTAATTTTTCAATGTGATAAAAAATAAGTTATAGTTTTAAAATTTTAATTTCTAAAATAAATGATGATTTTATATAAAAATTTAAATTATCATATTTAGAAAATAATTTTCATAAAATGGAGTCCATTTTTTAATTATATATGTTTATAAATGGTTAGGGTGATTTTAGGGGATTTTTATAAAATATTTGAATGTATGGTGAATAAAGAAATGTAGTAATTTTTGGTATTTAACAATAACATGTATTATTGAGTCATATATGATCTATGGCTAATGTAAGCCAATAATATCAAACTATCCTTATCATTTTACTATATTTAGTCAAAATAATCCATACTATTCATAGTCTGGAGCCAAAATAATAAACTAAGGAGTAAAATAATCAAAATGCACACCTCTCCCCCACTATAAATACCACCCTCCTCACCTCTTCCCCTCAAACCAACTATGACTTGAATATTTTGAAATGTATCCCTAATACTCTTCCCAATTATCTCCCCCAAATCCAAGATCCTTTTGTCTTATTAAAAGACCAAACTCAAGTTCCTGAAGGAGGTTATGAAGATGGGGGGATTCAAGATGTAAAAACGTATTTCCTTTTCATTTAATTTATTTTTAGTTTGTTTTCTTTTTTTATTATCTACTAACCTACGCTTGTACAAGTGAAATGATAACTCCATAATTATTTATACAGTATAATTTTATTATGTTAATGGAACAACTCATCATTTTTTTCTCTTTCCCTCTCTATTTTTACTAAAGTGAAATCATCGTTCATGATGTGTTGATTTATCATATTCAAGGACGATGAGTTTTCAATTTACTTTACTATCTTTAAGGTTGATCATAATACAAATTTTATGGATATAATATATTATAATATATGTGTTACAACTTATCTAATGTTCAAAAACTAGTGTCTATACATAATATTAATTAATAAACAAAATTATTTCATAATGATAAATAAATTCACAAAAATAAATAGACATTCATCACTAACATTTTATTTAATGATTCATCTTCATAACATATAACAAAATGATATATAAGACCATTTAATATTATTTAGGTTTATAAAAATATATATTTTTTAATTCTATATAACTATTCTCATTTTATAATATTTTCCATATATGTATACAATTAAACAAATCATTAAAAGAAAGGAAAACAAATGCTCTCGGATGATAAAATTATATCTTATACCGCATCAAAAAATCCATAAATTAACATAATAAAATTTTAATATATCAAAAAAATCTATAAAATGTTTTGAGTTAATTAATTAATATATTTAATTTAATTATCTAGGGAATTAAGATTGAGTGAATAACCCTTTCAGAAACAAAGGATGTGATTCTTTTTTATCCTCTATTTTTCCTTGAGAGTACACTTTCTCTCTATATACCTTAAGATAACTCTTATTTACTTTTATATAATTATTATAAATTCTGGGAATATGTTCTAGACTCATTTATCTAGTCCATTTCATCCTTATTTTGTTTGTAAATACCTATTTTAAAAAGGATCCCTTCTCAATTTATCCCAATAAGAAAGACTAATTAAAGGGAACATCCATATTTCATAACTGGTTTCAACAAAAATCCAAAAATATATTTTAATTGAAAATTATATTTATAAAATAACTCATTTTATTATAAGAAACTATCATTTTTCTTTTTTGTTTTTATATAAAGTCTTCTCCTCTTCTAATTTAAATTCTATTAAATATTTTTCTTAAATAACACTAAAATGATTTATTTTTAATGTTTTTTAAATTCTATTTTTATATATTTCAACTTTAGTTTGATATAAATTATCATTATCTATGAATAGTTTCCCTTATGAATGCTTATTTATCATTTTAATCTATTTTCAGGGACACTTTTATGATACACCTATTTATTTCTCTTTATAATATGATTATGATAACCATTTCTTTCCAAGGGTAATCCTTCTATTTATTTTTTGTGTGACACACATATTCTAGACCATGTTATGATGTGTGCACCCAAATAGAAATAAAATTCATTGGTGTTTCTTTATTCTCAATAGACATCATGTGTAATTGTTTTGGTGGTTATCCTTGGCTCGTGCTCCATATGCAACGGACTTGGTGATCAGGCTTGACTCATGATCCATGTGAAATAGTATTGATGGTTTGACTTGACTCATGATTTTCCATGTACAATGAGACCTAACTCATGATTATGTATTTTTGTATCATTTTTCCACATTTATATGATTCTATGTTTATATGAACCCATGTTATACATGTTATGCATCCTTATGTTTATTTTGGTTTTATGTATTCAAAAGTCATCATGTTATACTTTCCAACTAATGTGATATGATTTATTCATATGCTTATTACCTTACTAAGATTATTAGCTCATATATTTTTTCATGTAATCCCAATGATATCCTATTTAGATGCAAGATATAAGAGGAAGTCAAGAGATCTTTATAAAGAATAAAAAATTGTTTTTATTTTGGTTCCATGATTTTAGTTTTATGATTTCTATATCAAAAGAAACTAGACTTTATGATCATTGGCCTTTAATTAATGGAAAGTTATCATTAAAATCATGTAATAATATTTCTATGAAGATTGGTTCATTATAATTTTAAACATCAAGTTATATTATTTTTCTATATTAATAAGAAATTAAAAATATGATAATATGTCAGTTCATATATTTTAAAATATTAAAATGGTTCAATTTACTCTATTAGGGTAAAATATACAATACCTAATACAATTTCTTTTAAAAAACAATATTACTACTATATTATATATTGTTTAAAAATTAAAATTAATTATTTATATTAAAAAATATAATTCTACTAATTCATTGATAGTAAAATATTTATTTTAATTTTATATTTTCATGACCCGAGTATACCAAAAGGAGGGAAGGGTCAGTAGATTGCCAGGCCCATCTTTATTTAACTTGAAGGAGAGATAATGACCCCTGACACCCGCCTTCAATAGGTCCCGGAGTGGCGACCACCACCAAGGGTATAAAATCACACACTAAATGGAAGGAATTACCCTTTTTCATTTAATAGGATCTGGAGATAAGATAGTAAATCCCACAACACCAAAACTGAAAGTGAAAATATGGCTAAAAATAAACCATTCCCATATACATGTTCAAAGGTAAAAGATACAAGTCACAAAACTCCAAAGGTAAAAAGATACCAAGGAAATGGGAAACAATTACAGGAACTACCCCCAAGGTCCAAACTAGTATGGCCCCGCACGATCCCTGATGTCCTCCTGGAAACCTGAAAGCAGTTTTAAATACATAGGGTGAGCATACAAGTATACTCAATAGGGAAAAATCAAAGACTCTCGTGCACAAGTGGGGATGCATACTAATGCCCTGTAAGAAAAGAGATAACCAAGCACCTAGCAAGGAAACTAACCACCCAAGCCTCACCAAGGAACACTACACAAATAACACAAGTCAAGTAATGTATAGTAATAGCACATCGATGTTTGGGTACCCCATGCCACTTTTCCACTGGCTACTGAAGACATCCTACACATCGGACCAATCCTGCCATTCTCATCGCAGTCCCACCACCATAACCCACCCGCACACACCTGGGCCTCAACCTCACCACAGTGCCACTGCCAAACCCCACCCACACACACCTGGGCCACAACCTCACCGTAGTCCCACTACCAAACCCCACCCGCACACACCTGGGTCAGAACAACTACGACCACGCCCGAAGACACCTGGGCCTTATCCCAAAGAAACTTGGGAAACAACCTACCCACAAACACCTGGGCCAACCACCACAACCACCCTGCCCGAAGAATCTTGGGTTAATAATGGACTTCTGGCCATCACAACCTACCCATAGAGTTTTGGGATATACGGGAAAGGGAGCAGAAAAGGAGCTAATAACCAGCCACTGATAGGAGTATTGGTAAAAAACCCTCCCCCATGAAGTGGGGGTATTCGGGACTAAGTTATCAACTTGGGTGGGGCACGAATAAGAAACAAAAAAACTACAAGTATATGTATAGGTAACAATAACTCACCCAATCTAGGTTTTTCTTTAGCCATCCTAAAGAACATTATCCTTACTATTCATCCATAAGAGAAGAGAGCAGCACCCATGCCCAAGTTACAACTCACATCAAACCAAATCCCCATTTTTCCCATCCATGTTTTCATGTTCAGTAATAATGTTTAAATAAGTTTCTACACCTACTTGGGAAACTAGTAAGCATAAGAACATTTCAAGGAAACAGTACACCCAAAAGTAATTTAAACAATCACACCCGGTTCTCTTGTAAAAGCACATCAAGTGAGACCCCTCCAAGCATTGGAACCAAATATGGTCAAAGTGAGATACTGTCCCAAGTTCCCAGAACTATGAATAAGAAGGATTCACAACATAAGAGGACCCCACCCCAATTCGTGATACAAACAGAGGATCCCAACCTCACCCACCTTACCCCAGCAATCTAAGCCCCCATCCAACCGTGGAGGAGACAACCAAACCAATACTACCAACACAAGGAAGACTCAACAGGTATTCTCAGATTTTAAATATTTAACAAAATCCATGATTTCAATTCCACTGGGCTTAAACCAAGGTTATCATTGAAAAGGAATTGATCCTGGGGCTTCCAATTTATTTATCCAAATATACGTAATTAACCAATTTCCTTTACACAGAAAAAGGTTTACAACCAAAAATACAAGCCATTTAAACATCACAAGGGGTAAGGGTTTATTAGTTCATAGATAAAGACAACCAATGGCCTTGATTTTCAGTAGAAATAAGCCCGAAGAATACCGAAATCATTAATCATGAAAGAGGATAAAAACAGAGAAGCATCATTGATCACACCCCTCCCCGTCATTCTTTGGAATCAGTTTATTATCTTTATTAAAGTTTGGTTCATCCAATTCTACAGAAGAAGTAGCGTACCCACCCTAAAATATTCACAGAAAGGAGAGAAGAAGGTGAAACACCTACCTAACTGATCAAGGATCGACGTTAAGTCCATGTATGATTAGCAGGAGCTCCACAGAACACGATTCAGGAAAAATTCACCGGGTTACAACTCATCGGGAGGAAGGGCACTCCGACCGCATGGTGATCGAGAAAAATAAATGTAGGGAGAATAATTTAGGTTATAAAGGCTTATAAGGGCTGAGATACAGCACGCCCGGGATGGTTAAGATACAGAGAGAAAATCTCGAAACCGCGTAAGGAGTCGGATCGTGGGTTGACAACGCAGCTGGGACACCCCACACGTCATTAAAGGGCCCCCCATGGTGGTTAAGATGGACTCACACCTCACCAACATTTAATTAATACCCATTAATGGCTTTAAGGGGGGGGGTCAAAAAGTGGCTTAAAATCCAATTTGCGCAAAAAGAGGCACCACTGGGAAAACTCATGGTCAAAAGTAGGCTACATCTTCTGGTAGGCCGAGCCATCGATAAGCCAAGGCTACCGGTAGGACAAGATACCGGTTGGCCAAAGCTACTAGTAGGCCAAGCCACTCGTACGCCGCTGCTACCGGTAGGCCAAGCTACTGGTAAGCCAAGCTACCGGTAGGCCGAGCTACCGGTACGCGGAGCTACCGGTAGACTAAGCTACCTGTAGACTGAGCTACCGGTAAACCGAGTTACTGGTAGGTCGAGCTACCGGTAGACCGAGCTAAGAGTAGGCCGAGCCACTAGTAGGCTGAGCTACCGGTAGGCCGAGCTACCTGTAGGCCGAGTTACTGGTAGACTGAGCTTAGGCCGAGCTACTGGTAGGCTGAGCTACCGGTGGGCCAAGGCTACTATTTGGAGCCTCCGTGAAGCTGTGATAGTTTCCCAGACTACCCCGAACACCTAAACATCACATTTTCACCATGTAATGGACCCCAAAACCTCGGTCCATTACATCAGATACTTATCAAACTGTTCTCATCCCCGAGAATATAAGAGAAAAACAGAAAAGAGAAAAGTTGGGTCCGAACAACCACCCTCTAAAGATACTTCTCAGGGGAAAATCCCTGAGTTGTTCCAAAGCTGGAAAGAACCCCTCCTACATCTAGGAACACTGGCCCAAATTTCATCAACCACAACGTTCTCATGGGAACAAGGATCACACTACCCAACACCTAAGTCTGATAGTCCCTTCCTACACGTCAGGATATTATCTACTTTGGGTGGCACTGAGTTGCCCACACAGGTTTAATCGTATCCACATTAATGCGTCCTGATTAGAAGTCTGGTATTTCTATCAGCACACATTCGGACACACACACAGAGGAACATGAAACATGTCATTTCATAGCTAACCAAAACAAGAATTTCACATACATTAAATCATGAGGTAAAACATCTCAAAAAAGTCAGAACAAAACAACAACGAAGTCAAAACAGCTCTAGGTACTGGACGTGTAACTGGGCCTCCTGCTCCCAAGTTCTCTCTTCCTCCCCACCATTCCTCCACAACACACGAACCAAGGGGATGGTTCATCCATGAATCACTTTCTTTTTAAGATCCTAGATCTTTATTGGTCGTTCTATGAAGGTCTCATCCTCTTCCACATCTAATTCTCCCCAATCGATGACATGGGAGTCATCGTGTAGATATTGAAAAAGCTTGGACACATGGAAGACATCATGTATCCTCAGTAGAGGCAGTGGTAATGATAACTGATAAGCCACTTCGCTGACCCACCGCAACACTTCGAAGGGTCTGATGAACCTGGGAAAAAGCTTACTTCCCCTTCTGAACCTCCGCTGTCCACGCCGAGGGGAGACCTTCAAGAACACGTGGTCCCTGACCTCTAACTCCAAGGTTCTCCTCATATTATCAGTATAGGACTTCTTTCGGTCCTGAGCTACCTTAATCCCTTTTCTAATAAGCTGAACCTTCTCTATTGTGCTCTGCACCACCTCTAGGCCAAGAACACCTACTTCCGCAACCTCAGTCTAGCACACGAGTGAGCGACACGACCTTCCAAATAGGGCTTCGAATGGAGGCATTCCAATGGAAGAGTGATGGATATTATTGTAGGCAAACTCTACTAGAGGCAAGTGTCGCACCCATGATCCTTCTAAGTCTAGAACACATGCCCACAACATGTCCTCCAATGTCTGGATGGTGCGCTCTGTCTGCCCATCTGTCTGGGGGTGGAAATCAGTGCTAAGATGTTTCTGGGTGCCAAAAGCATGCTGCAATCCCTTCCAGACATGGGAGGTAAAACGTGCATCCCTATCTAAGACTATGGAACTCGGAACTCCATCCAACTGTACTACCTTGTCCACATACTTCGGTTCTAGAGTGTCCACTGCACTCAACTCCTTAATCGCCAGAAAGTGAGCTGACTTTGTCAAGCGGTCCACCACTACCTAGATGGCGTCACAACCCCCTTGCACCTTGGGTAGCCCCGTGATGAAATCCATCGAGATATCATCCCAATTCCACTAGGGGACATCTAAAGGTTGCAACAAACCGCCTGGAACACGGTGTTCAGCCTTTACCTGCGAACACACTAAGCACTTGGCCATAAGCTCTGCCACTACTCGCTTTACTCCTCGGCACCAAAACTTCCTCCTAAGACCCTGCTACATCTTGTAAACTCTTCGGTGTACCACTAGGGGTGAGTTGTTGAACTCACTAAGATCCTTTCCATGCATTGCCTCTAGAACAAACATCTTCCCATGGAAGAGCATCCTATTTTGACCATCTCCCATCCACCCTTCCAGATCATTTCCCTAGTCGAGTCAGTCGTGCATCACATCGCACTATAGGTCTCCCCACTAAGACTCCTCCACTTTCCGCAACAGAGAAGACTGCACTGTCATCTGATACATGCAACATCTACCACTATCCATCCTCGCATCCAGGTGCAAGGTAGCCAACCCCTCCATCGCCTTCCAAACGTCTGCCGACTCTCAGACCTCATCCTTCTGCGACCTCCTGCTCAAAGCATCGGCCACTACATTCCCTTTTCCTAAAGTGTAGGATATCTTGAAGTCTTAATCCTGGAGGAACTCCATCCACCTTCACTACCGTAAGTTTAGGTCTTGCCGGGGGAAGACATACCTCAAGCTTTTTTGATCCGTGAAGACCACAAAGCATTCTCCGATGAGGTAATGCCACCCTAACTTCAGCGTGAAAACCACCACTACAAGTTCCATATCGTGGGTGGAATAATTACGCTCATGATGGGACAGTTTCCTAGACCAATAAGAGATCACTCCTTGTCATTGAATTAACAAACATCAGAGGCCTTCCCCTGAAGCATTACAAAACACCTCATACGTTGCGCCTTCATCTGGTAGTATTAGTACTGGGGCATTAACCAAATTCTACTTCAAATAGCTGAAGGATGCCTCGCACTTCTTACTCCACACAAAAACATGTTCCTTCTTTGACAAGGTTGTCAAAGGTTCCACAACTCGGGAGAACTTGGGTATGAACCTCCGGTAGTAACCTGCCAGCATGAGGAAACTACGAACCTCTGCCATGTTCTTGGGTGCTGCCCAAGAAACAAACGCCTCAACCTTTGATGGGTCCACCGCTACTCCTTTTTCGGACACTACGTTCCCCAGGAAGTGAACTTTGTGCATCTAGAACTTTCACTTCGACAACTTCCCATAGAGATGGTGCTTTCGGAGGACCCCCAAAACCATCCTCAGGTGCTCCATATGGCCCTCCTTTGATCTTGAATAGATCAGGATGTCGTTAATGGACACGACTATGAACTGATCTAGATATTCCCAGAAGATGGAGTTCATAAGCCCCATGAACACAGTTGGAGCATTTGTAACGCCGAAAGGAATGACTACAAACTCAAAGTGCCCATATATGCACCTGAAGGCCATCTTCGAGATGTCACCCTCTTTCACCCTCAACTGGTGATATCCAGACCTCCAGCATCGGGACCCTCTAGGTTCCGACCAGTAGGGATCAGGCTTCAGAAGTTCTTGTTCCATTCCTCTGATCCTCGCCCTTTCCCTTCGGGCCCAAGACCGAGTTGCTTCGACTGTGGGAGCCATGGACATCTCCGGAATCAGTGCCCAGACTGAGTTCAGTACGGCAGTGGCAGACATTCCCAACACCTGCCTCAACAGCAGCTTCCAGCTAGGCCTTTCCAGTAGCAGCAGCAGCAGGGGCAACGATCTCCCGCTCCTCCGATGGCAGACGTTTCAGGGGGAGGCCGACCTTAGTGCGCTCCTCGAGTACCTTGACCAGGGCGTCGTCGGGGAGGCGGCCGACAATCGAGGGGAAGAGGAGCTGGGCATGGATAGTTGTACGCCGTGGAGGCAGTAGTTTCAGTAGGACCAGAGGTTGTTTGAGGTACGATCAGTTTGTTCATTACCCATGGTTAGGCCTTGTTCGACACCTGAGCTTCACACTCCTTTGTTGCACCTCTTCTGGCCCGTGCTCTATGTCTAGATGCCAAGAGGCTTCTAGTGCCCCTGGTGTTGAGCACACTAGTCGGAGGTCAGACTGACTTGTTATATGTTTGATGAGGATGCAGACTGATGACAGGGCCACATCAGTCGGTCAGGGATCTACAACTACTATAGATACAGCCATACGATGTCATCCAAAGCATCGACTGGCTTTTCTCTATGTGTGATGTCATCGACTGATTCTGAGGAAGGGTTTTGTTCTCAGACATGGGCGGCCGGCATTTTCCTTTCACCGGCAAGAGGAATGGTCAGAAGGGTAGCAGGCGAGAGGAACCCCTCCTCTCCTTGTTAGCCGAGCTATCAGTAGAGTTAGTAGATACTGATATGGTGGAGGTACCAGGGATCATCAGTTAGATTATGGACGTCTTCCCTAAGGAGGTGAAGACTATACCCTCTCGACATGATATCGAGTTTGGGATAGACTTGAAGCCTGGTGCTCATCTGATTTTGATGGCTCCTTACCGGATGGCACCTTCGGAGCTACGAGAGTTGCAGATTCAGATTGACGATCTGATGAAGAAGGGTTTTGTTCGACCGATCTAACGGTCGGCGATAGCTACCGGTAGCTGAGAGCTACCAGTCAGTGAGCTACGGGTAGCTGTTGCTAACCAATAGCTCTCAGCTACCGGTAGCTGTCACCAACCGATAGCTCTCGGCTACTGGTAGCTCTCACCTACCCCCACGGGTTTTCCAGTAGCGCCTCCTTTTTGCGTAAATTGGCTTTTAAACCGCGTTTTGATCCCCTTTAAAGGCATTAATGGGTTTTAATTAAATGTTGGTGAGGTGTTAGTCCGTTTTGGCATCCCCAAAGGGTGGGGACTTTTAAGTTGGACGTGTGGGGTGGCCCAACCACGTGGTCAACCCATGATCCCGCTCCTTCTAGGATTCCTAGTTTTTCTCAATATCTTAACCGTTCGGGGGTACTGTATCTCATCCCTTATAGGTAAAGGCTTCTTCTCCCTATGTTTCTATTTTCCCTATCACGCTCGAGATACCCTCCCTCTAGATGAGTCGTACCCCACCCCAAGAGTTTTTCTTTATGGGGTTCCGTGGAGTTCTTGCTACTTCTGTTCCAGTTTCCAAGCGAGGAATTAAATGTCATTCTTTGATCAGTCAAGTTGGGGTTTCACCTTCATCTCTCCTTTCTATGTATCTTGCAGGGTGGGTATGCTACTTCTTCTTTAGAATTGGATGAACCAAACTTTAATGATGATAATAAATGGATTCTAAAGAATGAAGGGGAGGGGTGTGATCGATGATGTTGCTCTGTTTCTCTCCTCTTTCATGATTAATGATTTCTGAATTCTGTAGGCTTACACCTACTAAAAACCATGGCCGTTGTTGGTATTTCTATATGCACTAATAAACCCTTACCCCTTGTGATGTCTAAATGGATTTTATTTTTAGTTTTTAACCATTCTATGAAAATGAATTTGGTTAATTATGTATATTCGACTAAATAAATTGGAAGCACCAGGATCAGCTCCTTTTTCTATGATAACCCGGATTTAATCCTAGTGGAATTGAAATCATGGAGTGTGTTAAATCTTTTAAATCTGAGAATACCTATTGAGTCTTCCTTGTGTAGGTAGTATTGGTTTGGTTGTTTCCTAAATGGTTGGATGGGGCTTAGATTGTTGGGGTGATGTGGGTAAGGATGGGATCCTCTGTTTGTATCACGGATTGGGGTGGGATCCTTTTATGTTGTGAAACCTTCTTATTCATAGTTCTGGGAACTTGGGACTTTACCTCACTTTGACCTTCTTTTGTTCCAATACATGGAGGGATCTCTCTTGATGTGTTTTTACAAGAGAACCGGTTGTGAATGTTTAAATTGCTGTTGGATGTACCCTTTCATTGGCTCGTGCTTATTCTTGATAGTTTCCCAAGTAGGTGCATAAACTTATTTTAACATTATTACTGAACATGAAAACAAGGATGAGACAAATGGGGTTTTGGTTTGGGGTGAGTTGTGACTTGGGCGTGGGTGTTGTTCTCCTCTCTTATGAATGAATAATAGGGATAATGTTTTTTAGGCTGGCTGAAGGAAAACCTAGATAGGTTGAGTGCTTGTCACCTATAAATATACTTGCAGTTTTTGTGTTTCTTATTCGTGCCCTACCCAAGTTGATCACTTAGTGCCGAACACCCCCATTTCATGGGGGGTGTTTTTCTCAAAACTCCTATGAGTGGCTGGTTATTATCTCCTTTTCTGCTCCCTTCCCCGAATAGCCCAAGACTATACTGGTAGGCTGTGATGTCCTGAAGTCCATTATTAGACCAAGAATCTTCAGGCGGGGTAGTGTGGTGGTTAGCCCAGCTGTGTGCGGGTAGGTGGTTTCCCAAGTATCTTCGGGATGAGGCCCAGGTGTCTTCAAGCGTGGCAGTTGTTGTTCAGGCCTAGGTGTTTACAGATGTGGTTACGTGTGACAGTTGTCACCCTGGTGTCTATGGGCGGGTTAATGGTGGTGGCCTTGGTGTTTTTGGGCGGGATATGTGTGATTGTGGCCCAGGTGTGTGCATGCGGGTTATGGTAGTGGGACTGCGATGAGAATGGAGGGATTTGTCCGATGCATAGGATGTCTTCAATAACCAGTGGGAAAGTGGCGTGGGGTACCCAAACATCGATGTGAAACTACTATACATTACTTGACTTGCGTTATTTGGGGAGTGTGCCTTGCCGAGGCTTGGGTGGTTAGTTTCCTTGCTTGGTGCTTGGTTATCTCTTTTCTCACAGGGCATTAGTATTCCTCCCCACTTGTGCATGAGATTCTTTGGATTTTTCCTACTAAGTATACTTGTATGATCACCCTACATATATAAAACTTCTTTCAGGTTTCCAGGAGGACTTTAGGGATCGTGTGGGACCGTACTAGCTTGGACCTTTTTGGCAGTTGCTGTTGTTGTTTCCCTTTTTCTTGGTATCTTTTTTACCTTTGGAGTTTTGTGACTTGCATCTTTTACCTTTGAACATGCATATGAGAATGGTTTATTTTGAGCCGTATTTGAACTATCAGTTTTGGTGTTGTGGGATTTAATATCTAATCTCTCGATCCTATTTAAAAAAGGGTAATGACTTCCATTTAGTGTGTGATTCTATACCCTTGGTGCTTGTCACCACTCTAGGACCTATTGAAGGCTGGTTTCAGGGGTCATTATCTCTCCTTCAACTTAATGAAGGAACAACCTGACAATTTGCTGACCCTTCCTTCCTTTTGCTGGCCCAAATGTCATCAACCAAAATGTTCCCACGAGCACAAGGATCACACTGCCCAACACCTGAGTCAGGGAGTCCCTTCCTACACGTCAGGATATTATCTTCTTTGGGTGGTACTGACTCGCCCACACGGGTTTAATTTCATCCACATTAATGCAGCCTGATTAGCAGTCAGATTTTCCTATCATCACACATTCGGACACACACACCGAGGTACATGGAACGGGTCATTTCATAGCTAAGAAAAACAAGAATTTCACATACATTAAATCACAAGGTAAAACATCTCAACAAGGTCAGAACCAAACAAAAAGGATGTCAAAACAGCTCTCGGTACTGGACACGTAACTGGGACTCCTGCTACCAAGTGATCTCTTCCACGCCACCATGCCTCCACAACACATGAACCAAGGGGATGGTTTATCTATGAAGCACTTTCTCCATATGATCCTCGATCTTTATTAGTTATTCTATAAAGGTCGCATCCTATTATACATCTAATTCTCCCCAATCGATGTCGTTGGAGTCATTGTGTAGATATTGACGAAGCTGGGACACATGGTAGATGTCATGTATCATCCATAGCGGTGGTGGTAACGCTAGCTGATAAGCCACTCCACAGACCCGCCGCAGCACTTAGAAGGGTCCGATGAACCTGGGAGAAAGCTTACATCCCTTGCTGAACCTCTATTGTCCACGCCGAGGGGATACCTTCAAGAACACGTGGTCCCTGACCTCGAACTCCAAGGGTCTCCACCTATTATCGGCATATGACTTCTTCCAGTCCTGAGTCACCTTCATCCTTTCTCGTATAAGCTGAACCTTCTCTGTCATGCTATGCACCACCTCTAGGCCAAGAACACCTGCTTCCCCAAATTCAGTCTAGCACACGGGTGAGCGACACAGCCTTCCATATAGGGCTTCTAATGGAGCCATTACAATGGTAGAGTGATGGATATTATTGTAGGTGAACTCTACCAGAGGCAAGTGTTACACCCATGATCCTCCTGAGTCCAGAACACATGCCCGTAGCATGTTTTCCAAGGTCTGGATGGTGCGCTCTATCTGCCCATCTGTCTAGGGGTGGAAAGCAGTGCTAAGACGTAGCTGGGTGCCAAAATCATGCTGCAATCCCTTCCAGACTCATGAGGTAAAACATGCATCCCAGTCCGAGACTATGGAACTCAGAACTCCACGCAACCGTACTACCTTTTCCACATACTTCCGTGCTAGAGTGTCCACTGCACTCGACTCCTTAATCCGCAGAAATTGAGCTGACTTCGTCAAGTGGTCCACCACTACCCAGATGGCGTCGCAGCCCCCTTGCACCTTGGGTAGCCCCATGACGAAATCAAACGAGATGTCATCCCACTTCCACTCAGGGACATCTAAAGGTTCCAACAACCCGCAAGGAACACAACGTTCAGGTTTTAACTGGTGATACACTAAGCAGTTGGCCACATTCTCTTGCATTGGTCGCTTTAATCCTGGACACCATAGTTGTCTCCTCAGACCCTGGTATATCTTGGAAACTCCTGGGTGTACTGCTAGGGGTGAGCTGTGGAACTCACTAAGAACCTGTCCACACATCACCTCTAGAACAAACATCTTCCCCCGGAAGTGCATCCGATTTTGACCATCTTTCGTCCACCCTTCTGAAGCATTGCCTTGGTCAACTCGGTCGCGCATCACTTCGCACTCTGGGTATCCCCACTGAGACTCCTCCACTTTCTGCAATAGAGATGACTGCACTATCATCTGATACCATTCTATCACGACCCTCCTTCACCAAAAGGAGGGAAGGGTTAGCAGATTTCTAGGCCCTTCCTTCTTTAAGTTGAAGGAGTGATAATGAACCCTAAAACCCACCTTCAATAGGTCCGGGAGTGGCGACCAACACCATGGGTATAAAATCACACACTAAATGGAAGGCATTACCCTTTTTCTTTTAAAAGGATCGGGAGATAAGATATTAAATCCCACAACACCAAAACTGAAAGTGCAAATACGGCTGAAAATAAACCATTCCCATATGCATGATCAAAGGTAAAAGATACATGTCACAAAACTCAAAAGGTAAAAAGATACCAAGAAAAAGGGAAACAAAAACAGAAACTGCCCCAAAGGTCCAAGCTAGTACAGCCCGCATGATCCCTAAAGTCCTCCTACAAACCTAAAAGCAGTTTTATATACGTAGGGTGAGCATACAAGTATACTCAGTAAGGAAAAACCAAAGACTCTCATGCACAAGTGGGGAGGCATACTAATTCCCTGTAAGAAAAGAGATAACCAATCACCTAGCAAGGAAACTAACCACCCAAGCCTCACCAAGGCACACTCCCCAAATACTGCAACTCAAGTAATGTATAGTAATAGCACATCGATTTTTGGGTACCCCGCGCCACTTTCCCACGGATTATTGAAGACATCATATGCATCAGACCAATACATCCATTCTCATCGTAGTCCCACTACCATACCCCACCCGCACACACCTAGGCCACAACCTCACTGTAGTCCAACTACCAAACCCTTCCCGCACACACCTGGGCCACAACCTCACCGTAGTCCCACTACCAAACCCCGCACGCACACACCGGGGTTAGAACAACTACTGCCACGCCCAAAGACACCTAGGCCTCATCCTAAAGACACTTGGGAAACAACCTGCCCGCAAACACCTGGGCCAACCACCACAACCACCCTGCCCAAAGATTCATGGGCAAATAATGGACTTCAGGCCATCACAGCCTGCCCATAGAGTCTTGTGATACCTAGGAAAGGGAGAAGAAAAGGAGATAATAACCATCCACTCATAGGAGTGTTGGGAAAAACACCCTCCCCCATGAAGTGGGGGTGTTCGACACTAAGTACTCAACTTGGGTGGGGTGCAAAAAAGAAACACAAAAACTACAAGTATATGTATAGGTAACAAGCACTCACCCAATCTAGGTTTTTCTTCAGCCAGCCTAAAGAACACAATCCTTACTATTCATCCATAAGAGAAGAGAACAACACCCATGCCCAAGTTACAACTCACATCAAACCAAATACCCATTTGTCCCAACCTTGTTTTCATGTTCATTAATAATGTTTAAATAAGTTTATACACCTACTTGGGAAACTAGTAAGCATAAGAACAAGCCAAGGAATGAGTACACCCAACAACAATTTAAGCATTCACACCTGGTTCTATTGTAAAAGAACATCAAGTTAGACCCCTCCAAGCATTGGAAACAAAGTAGGTCTAAGTGAGATACAGTCCCAAGTTCCCATAACTATGAATAAGAAGGTTTCAGAACAGAAGAGGATCCCACCCCAATTCGTGATACAAACAGAGGATCCCATCCTCACCCACATTACCCCAGCAATCTATGCCCCCATCCAACCATAGAGGAAACAACCAAACCAATACTACCAACAAAAGGCAGACTCAATAGGTATTCTCAGATTTAAAATATTTAACACACTCCAGTATTTCAATTCCACTGGGCATAAACCGGGGTTATCATAGAAAAGGAGTTGATCCTGGTGATTTAATTTTATTTAGCCGAATATACGTAATTAACCAATTTCCATTACACAGCAAAAGGTTCACAACCAAAATACAAGCCATTAAAATATCAGAAGGGGTAAGGGTTTATTAGTGCATAGAGAAAGACCACCAACGACCCTGATATTCAGTAGCCATAAGCCCTCACAATTCAAAAATCATTAATCATGAAAGAGGATAAAAACAGAGCAACATCATCGATCACACCCCTCCCCTTCATTCTTTAGAATCAGTTTATTATCATTATTAATGTTTGGTTCATCCAATTCTACAGAAGCAGTAGTGTACCCACCCTGCAAGATACACAAAAAGGAGAGATGAAGGTGAAACCCCTACCTAACGGGTCATGGATCGACGTTATGTCCCCACGTGATTAGCAGGAGCTCCACGGAACAAGATCAAGGAAAACATATTTGGGTTACAACTCGTTGGGAGGAAGGGCACTCCGACTGCAGGGTGATCGCGAAAAAGAAATGTAGGGAGAAGAATTTAGGTTATAAAGGCTGATATGGGATGAGATATAACATGCCCAGGATGGTTAAGATATGGAGAGAAAAACTCGAAACCGCGTAAGGAGCGGGATCGTGGGTTGACCGAATGGTTGGGACATGCCACATGTCATTAAAGGGCCCCCTGGGTGGTTAAAACGGACTCACAACTCACCAACATTTAATTAAAACCCATTAATGGATTTAAAGGGGGTCAAAATGTGGCTTAAAATCCAATTTGTGCAAAAAAAGGCGCCAATGAGAAAACCCGCGGTCACCAGTAGGCTACGTCTACTAGTAGGCCGAGTCATTGGTATGCCAAGGCTTCTAGTAAGCCAAGCTACCGGATGGACAAAGCTACTAGTAGGCCGAGCCACCGGTATGACACGACTACCGATAGTCCGAGCTACTGGTAAGCCGAGCTACTGGTAGGCCGAGCTACCAGTACGCCGAGCTATCGGTAAGCCGAGCTACCGGTAGGCCGAGCTACCGGTAGACCGAGCTAATGGTAGACTGAGATACTGGTATGCCAAGCTACCGATAGACCGAGGTACCGATAGACCGAGATACCGGTAGACCGAGCTACCGGTAGGCCGAGCTACCAGTAGGCCAATGCTACCGTTAAGAGCCTCCGAGAAGTTGTGATAGCTTCCCAGACTACCCCGAACACCTAAACATCACATTTTCAAAAAGTAATAGACCCCAAAACCCCTGGACATTACATTTATGTACAGTATATCATACTCTAATAATAATAATATAAATATTGACTCATAACACACACAAATATACAAAGAATATTTTAATACATTGTTTTTATTTAATTGGGATTTATATTATTTTAAACTTATTGGCTCACAATACACAACTTAAATATACCTATTAGATATATGACCAATGAAAATATTTTCAATAACTATATTTGCTAAAACCATATTTATAATGACAAGATTTTATTCCTATATATAAAATTATTAAATCATCCTCTCATTCCAAATTCATTTTGAAGGGGAAAATTATTATTTCAGATTATATATTTTTCATAATTATTTATATGTTAATGGTGATATTCCATATTATGGGATTGTTTGGATATTAGAGATACACAAGGTTGAAGATAACCCATGATATTTCCTTGTAATGATGATTTTATTCATTTATATCTATAGTAACTTGTTGACTTATTCAATTTTAATATATGTATTTCATCTATGATAAGTAATAATTATCAGTGTACAATACTCATTTCTTTTAATACCCCATTAGTTTGTTTTATATGATTTGGTGAAGATTTTATATTCTCATTTCAATCCATTGTAAGGAATAGAGAATTTTTTTTAAACTAATAGATATAAATAATAATGATAAAAAAAATAAAAAAAATGAAACCTAATGCCTGGTGCATTACAATAATTGTGTAGTGAAATACTAACTAGATATTGTACACATAACCTAACATGTTATATTGAAATTTTTGGATGATACATTGTTGGGGAAAACAATGAGTGTGTGTTACAGTTTTTGGGGTGATGATTTTTAGAAATATGACCATTTTCAAGATCAAATACTTGGAAATCATGACCGTTTTTATTGCAGAATTTGAAATGAGTGGTGTAGTTTGATTCTAGTGGATAAATTTGGAGTTGGTAAAGGTTCATATAATCTTATTGATGATGATAATATATATGATGGAAATTTTTTATAACCTTCATATTTAAATGCTTATAGGGTTGGATAAAAGTAAGATCAAGTGGATTTGAAGTATGCAATGGGTTGTAATATGAGTTCTTCTGGGAATTTAGGACTTAGTATTAAATTTAGGATTGTTTTACGTGATTTTTAATGGTTTGGTTGATATTTTTATGTTCTAATATAAAGTTAAAATGTTTTACTTGGATAGAGTTTACTAGGAACGACTGAGTACTGTGTGTAATGTAATAGTTACTATAGAAAACTAAAAATACAATTAGGTACTCAATGATATTATATTGGGTACTGATTGGTTTTACAATGGTTTAAGGTTACTTGAAAAAATATTGAGTACCTAGTAGCCATTGGAGGTTTTTTTAATTTTATTTATTCTAATATTTTATAAAACAGGGTGATTAACCTTGACCATTAGTACATCTAGGGGTGTTCTCCCTCCTCCCTATTTTACTCATATTTTTATTTGTATTTAATTCATGTATAAAAGTTAAATGTATTTTTTGGTGATATTTTATATAAAAGGACAAATAATTTCTTTGATTTTTGTTGATTTTCACATGTTGTTCTTCACTACATGATCACAAATTTCTTATTCCACTATTCTATGGTTCCAAATCTAAAATTTTCAATTTTTAGTAAATAAAGGATTGATCATGTGATCATATCAGAGGGGGTAACTCTAATAACTATGAGGTAGGTGGTTCCTAACATACTAGACAATATAGTTTACATTTTTATGTGTTTTTTTCTTATGTCCTTGAGTATTTTGTATAGGGATACCCAAACAAGGAATGAGAGGGATTGAATTTTTAAGAGGAGATAGATAGAACATTTTTTAATTGCAATTAATATTCTATACTAGTTTGGGGAGTTTTATTATTGCCTAGTGAATTCATTTCGAAGGGGTTTATATAATAGTTTCATGTGATGTACCTTGAATGGGTTTTTGAAAATGAGATGAAATATAAGAGGCCTTGGATGGTCCATCACATGCTGGTTTTAGTGGTTTAGAATATATAGTCCATTCAAAGATCTATTAGTGATTTATCAAAATTTATATACTTAGTAAATTTATTTTATATAGTCTATAGAACATTGAACATTTATTATGAGAGGTATGGAATTATTATGTAATGGAAAGATAAATAAAACTTCACATATGTAATGGAATGTTTGGAAAAGACATGGTGGTGGGTCTAGTAAATGGTTTGATTCAATGTATATAAATAAAAATATATTTATTTTCTAGGTCCCATAGAGTTTCACTTTTAGGGATGATGGATACTTGGTATTAACATTAATTGTACAAAACATTAAAGGCTTGTTATGTCTCAACATTGTGTTATTCCTAGACAATTAAAATGGGTGTAGTTTTATAGGGGTTTTCATTTTTGAAACCCTTTGGGAATAGATATATGAGGTGAATGGTCCTAGGTGTATATTATAGAGAGTTATAACTATGATTAACTTAGGGATATTTAAAAGGAATCAATTTTTTGTTTAACAAGATGGTTTGAAGAATCTACAGAGTGGTAGGGTGATTGGATGACTTGGAAATGATTTTTCACACTTGTTTACTATGTGATTTAAAATTTAGTACAAATAAAATTTAATTATATATCCCTGGAAGTGGTTTTCCATGGCAAGGGACAATTATTATGACCTGAAGAGGGACCTAAGAAGAAAACAATGTTTTTTCTGTGCATTAGGTGAGATAAATAATTATTATTTTAGTGAACTAGGATTTTCATATATAGATATTAATTTTTTTTTATGAAAATAAATTATATTACACAAACACATTCATGATGACCGTAATAGTTTAGTTCATTTGGAAACATGGGAACATAAAAAGTTGGTCTATAATTTAGATATATAATCTCCCACTATGTTCATCATATCTAGAACCCATAGAGGAAAAATAATATTCAATACGTATCTTTCTAACTTGTGGAAAAGAAACATAAGAACAGATTTGCTCAGATTATCCATAATGGTAAACATGGGAGACACTTGAGAATAACTTGAGATTAAGGGTAAAAGAACATTAGTATAACATTTGTAAACAATAACCTGAATTTCAAATATCACAATATTGATTCGTGTAATAAATATTGGATGTTACAGAAACATGAATCATAAGTAAATAAAATAGCATGATCCATGGGATCATAACATCAACATATGACATAGATTTGTGGTGTATATATAAGCATAGAAAATCATTTCCATTATATTCAATTCTAATTTCCAATGCTATCATATTTGAATGGTTTCACTCCCTAAACCATCTTAGAAGTCAAGGTTTAATCCCAAGACCAAAAAACTTCTCAAAGTAACTTAATGAACTTGTTTTACTCACCATTTCTATCCAGTCTATATGACGATATATAAATCATTACACAATGAAATAGGGAGAGATATAGGTCCCACTAATCTCATAATGAAAACAATATTTATGTATTCCATGAGATCATAAAAAATTCATAATATACTAACCCATTAAATTAAATGGTTTTCATAAAAGTTTCCTAATATCAAAACCAATAGAAAAGAGATAGGTTTTGTAATCATTATTTCAACATAGCATAAACCATGAAAGGAAGAGGGTCTCATAAGCATTTCATCATTTTATAACACATGGAAGAAAAAGAAGTTTCATAAAAATAATTTCATAAAAGTATAAAAAATTAAAATAGATAACATGACTGGTATCCTTAGATGATATCCTCAGTATGTTATACGTAACATCAATGTAGTTCATCTTATATGGAAAACTATTTTAATCGATCACTTAAAAAATTTATTAAGAAAAATACCCTTTCCTCATAGATGAAAAAATTTTAAACCATAAATTATTTTTAAAATATTTTTCAATGAAAATAAACATGAAAAAATTAAATATAAAACCTCAAAGTGAATAATTTTCATGATGATTGTAAGATACGTTCATGCCGTACATGTTAATAGAATGATTCCTTTCAAATTCTCAGTAAAATCCAAACATGATTTTTTTCATCAAAAAGCCACATAATTAATCCTTTATGTTTTTTTAAAAGTCAAATATGGGTATAATTGTATTTTAAAAATCATCAGATAATAATAAAACATATTTTGAATAAATTTTTAAAAAAATTTGTTTTTGGAGAAAATAGACTTTTAAATGAAGAGAGAAATAATGTCATATTTTAATAAAAAAAATTCATTATTATTTTAGGTACCAAAGAGTAAAAAAATGGTAAAATTATTTTAAAATTACATGAATAAATATATTAAAATAAAATTCATGAGTTTCATGAGAGATGGAACGTAAGGTATTATCATCATAAACAAAATGAAAATAATATTGATAAGTGATTAAACTAAAACATAAAATAATTACCACTGTGGTGCCATTGAATAATAATCCCTATTAAGGAGTAAAAAAATGGAACATAAAATACCATGAAGATAAATAAATTCATTTTATTAAATTTTTTAGGGATATATATATATAAACCTCATGATAAAATATACACACATAACATAACATATGTCTCAAAGAAGGAAAATTGATACAGAAATCCATTACCATATGTCTTGACTAACATTATACTCACTTGAAAATAATGTATAAAAAATTTATGTTTATTATACATATATTAAATAACCATGTTTATATATAATACCATATATGATTTTCTTATGAGCTTTTATTAACTGTTTATCAACAATTCCTTATTAAAGTCCCATTTCAGGCAGTAAATTTTTTTCATGTATGTTTTTAATTTTAATTTTTTATACTATTAATTAGATCATGGATTAATAATATCCACAATGTAAAAAATGATATAAATATTATATATATACAGTATATATTTATATAGACTAATAAATAAAATTTAGTGAGAGGAAATAAAATACATCGTTCGTAGGGATGGTAGACCATATGAATGCATGAACGATGATTCCATTTTCTCATCATATTGATTGAAAGATACGTAATTTATATATATTATCATTTAAAAATATTATTTATGTCAAATATTTTACATATTTTAATTAAACCCATCCTTAATACCTTCTGTGTAAAACATGAATGGATCACATCACTTCATGAGGTGGTAGTCTTCCGTACACACGAGCGACATTATCTTATTTCCAAAAAATTGAAATAACGATTGTATTTGTGATATAATAATTCCATAGGAATAATAATATCATTAATATAATATTTAAATAAAAAATATATCATTATTTCTTGTTGTTAGGGGTTGTAATAGAAAATTTAATGACATTGGTTCACAAGGCGATATTTCACTAAACACACAAATGATGATTTCGAAACTCATTTGATTGAAGTAGAGATAGTTTTCGGTGATTACCTTAAAATAACAACTTATCAGTATATTTAAGAAAATTTGTAAATTAAATCATTTTGGTAATATTATAATTGGGGAGGTGGATGAATAAATAAAACAAAAACAATTATTGATGAATGTGACATATTTTTTGGATATTTATCTTAGCTTTCCAGTAAAAGGATTAATAGGTTGAATTTTTGTACAAAATAAAACTTATAGAATGTGGGGGGGGTGGAGTTGGGATATGATTTCGTTAGGGATTGGAATATATAAAAAAAATTAAGGTGTGAAGAGTATATGAGAAGGGATGCCCTTTTTTAAGTGCAGTGAGTGGAAGACAAGTTATTTTTTGAAAGAAAAAATTCAACCCATGTTTTTTATATCACAAGGCTCCAATAATTGAACATTACCAATCCTAGTATAAATAAAGACAATTTTGTATAGAAAATGGGGTTTTATAATTTTTTGGGTTATTTTTAGCCCTTATGATTTTAGTTTAACACCAATGCAAAACCATTTCTACCATAACTGAGTTAATTAATTTGTAATGTTTTCACTATTTATTTTGGTAAAAAAATATTTTAAAATTTGTAGATAATAGAAATTTTTTTTGTTCAAAATATGGAATATATTTTTAAAAAATAAATTAATATAATTGGAAGTATTTTAATTAACTTTAATCTCATTGATGTGACGAGAAAGTGGGATTTTAAAGAGTATGTTTTGAAAAGTTTACAAGTTTAGTATATCAAAATTAAATAAAATATATATTGAAATGGCATAAATTTGATTAATGGAAGTATAATTGAAAGAAAATCTTATTTTAAAAAAATTAAGAATTTAATGTAATATTATAAATAAATTTAATCAATACTAGTTTTTAATTAAAATTTAGTATTTTTTAGTATTCATAAATTTTTTTTTAGAAAAATCCCAAACATCTCCCATAAGATAAATTTGAAATTATGATTTAAAAAATTGTGTTTATTTAATCAAATTAAATTAAAAAAGTGTGAAAAATTAATTTTATTAAATTTAACAAAAATAAATAAAAAAATTTTTACTGAAAAAATATTATTTTAAATCATATAAAGTCTTTTACAAAAAATTACATACATTTTTTATAAAAATATTTATTCTATAAAAAATTATAATTAGAATTTATTTTTTTAATTAATATTCATATTAAAATGTTTAATGAATTGTTTATAATGGTCATGATTAGAAAACAATATAAGTAAAATATCATGGTTTTGTTAAAACTCAATTTTTTGTATAATACATACTAACCAAGTGTTTCGTGTAACATAATCTTAACATGGTGTTATGTGTAAGAAAATCTATCATAAAAAATTCATTTATTCACAATAATAATAATCCAAAATTTTTTTGTAACATTATACCCCTTTTAAAATGAATTTATCCCACAAAATTCATCACTCAGATACAAAAAAATGAGGATACTTCTCCCTCATTAAATCATCAAGTTCCCATGTAGCTTCATCAAACTAGTGGTGTCTCCTGAAATAAATTTAATAGGTGAGTGGTATTATTTCATAAAATATTTTCTGTATGATCCAGAATCTCCACTAGTTATTCCTTATAAGAAATATCTTTCTCCATTGTTATAACCACTTCCATCATTACATTTTAAGGGTAAAGTATGTAAATCCTTAGGTGAGATACATGGGAGGCATCATATACATGATAGAGGTTTTTGGGAAGTTCCATCTTATGTGATTCTATCTTTATATGATCATTAATTTTAGGGGGACAAATATAGCTCGTCGTTATTTTCCATTTCTCCTTAAATGTAATTACATTTTCCAAGGAGAAATTCAATGGAACACATTTTCACAAACTTAAAATTATAGATCACACCGTTGATTATTTGCATAAAATATTGACTGACTCAGAGCATCATTGATGTGTTACTGAATGGATTTAACCTTCTCTAAAATTTCTTCACTTATCTTAGATTAAAAAAGATTTCTTTTCCCAACATTATTCTTGAACATCGAAGCTCTACAATTCATTCCATATTGGTCTTCATAAGGTGTCATATGAATAATTGAGTGAAATCTATTATTATAAGAAAACTCATAAAAAAGAAGGCATTGAACCCAAACACCTTTGAAATCAAAAGATAACGATCTCAACATATCCTCTAGGATTTTATTTTTTTTCATTTAGTCTTAACATATTATTTGAGGATGATACATAGTGCTGAAACACGAATCCATATCAACATCAAGAGAACATTGTGGTAAATCGTAGATCCCGATCAGACACAATGGAATTTGGTACTCTATAAAAAATTACCAAATCCATAATTTATTTACTAGAAATATAATCCAGAGATTATTATTCTCTCACAGAGATGAATTGTGATAAATTTTTAAAATGACCGACCACAACCCATAAAGCATTATGCCCACTAGATTTTTTTGTGAGTCGAACTAAAAAATCAATGGTGATGTTTTTCATTTTTATTATGATATGGGTAATGTATATAAAATACACTTAGAATAATTTATCTCATACTTAACATGCTGACATACCACAAATATATATAAAAACTATGAAATATATCTATTTATTTCATCCCACTAAAAGATGTTTTTAAATATATATACATGTTCATACTTCTAGGATGAATAAAGAATGAATAACTATGAGATTCCCCAAGTAAGTCCATCTTCAAATATGGAATGGAAAAAACAAATACCTGATTTAAAGACTTTATCATCCCATCATGATCAACGTTATACTTAGGAGGAATTATAACAATTTTTTAAACATATACATATTTATTTTTGCGCCTCATTAATATTAACATGGATAGATAGCTATACTTTCAATTAAGAAATATATTATTTTTACCCTTCCTTCAAGATTTCTAGATCTATCATTTCAAAATATAGAAATAGTTGATATTTTGTAATCCCCATCATGCATAAGCTTTCATGGTTTTTTTCAACCTAAAGCAATGGCTACCTTTTTCGCTTTCGTAGGGTGGTAATGTATTGAGAAACCAAAATCCTAAGTCCCCCCAAACTATATTCTCTAATGCATATTGAAATCCTTCTATTATAATATATTTTATAAAATTTAGGTCTTATTATATATATCACACATTTCTCTATAAAGATAATGAATTTATATCATTAATGTAAAAATTACTATATTTAACTCTAAATCTTGGATTGGGTATTTTTTTCAAAGTAATATTCAATTATCATGAAGGATAAACTATATCTAAGTCACTCTACATAAGAACATATTCTGAAAACTTCTTTGTTTCATATTTTAATATTCAAACCCTTATCCACTATATTGTATTATAAGCATAGGTTCACTAACGATTCTTATATTTTTCTCCTTGAAATTTTCTTCACATTCATCTATCTAGAAGAACATGGATTCCTTCTATGTTAATATGGGAAGAGGATTACATCATCTTGAGAAATTCTCTATAAAATATTGTTAATATCCAGGTAAACTAGGAGAACTATGGATCTTAGAACTGTATTCGGCTTGGGCCAGTATTCAATAGCCTCTTTCTTAGATGGGTATTCTAATATACCATCTCTTAAGATTATATGCCCGACGAATGAAGCCTTTTTCTTCCCAAACTTACACTTTGTAAATTTTTCTTATAGTTCCTACGTCCTTATGGTATTTTGTACAATTCTCAACTGATATTAGTTATCTTCATTATTGTTAGAATAGAATGGAAAATCATCTATAAATACTACCTAAAACAAATCCACCAAATCTATAAAAACTATACAAATTAAATCAAGGAAGATAATGATGTAATTTGTAAAACCAAATGGAATCACTAAATATTCATAGTATCCAAACCTTGTATCAAATGTTTTCATGGGTATATCCTCCTTAGTGACCCTTAATAAATGATATCCATAATGATGATCAATCATAGAAAAGTATCGAGGTCTAGGAATTTGATCTAACAAGACATAAATAAGGAGAATATGACAGGTTTTCTTAATATTGATCTTATTTAGATCCCAGAAATCAATTCTGAGTAATATTGATCAATCATTCTTGAAAAACAATTGGAGGTACACCCCATGGTGACACACTTGGTTTAATGAATCCCTTTTCAAAGTTCTCTTTTTAATTTGTTATTTAATTCATGCAACTATATAGGGGCCATTCTATAGGGAATATTTTGAATTATTTTTGAATCAGGTTTGAGTTCTATTGAAAAACCATCTTCACATTTTTTTGTATGACTTGGAAAATCTGCAAAAAATACAACATCAAATCACCGTAAAATTGTAATATCATTGATTTCAATTTTATCCCACACTCTTTGTGATAAAAAACCCCTCTAAATGGGTATTAATACCCATACAATGTATCTGACCTCTATCAAATGTTCATACCTATTGTCACAATGATAGATGATCACATATTGTGTTGTAATATAAAATATAACATCAATTCCCTGAAAATTAGTGTGGTATTTATTTTAGAAAATTCAATCCATGCCCAATATAACATCAAATTTAACGAGATT
The DNA here is from genome assembly GCA_963277665.1 of Viscum album. Lineage (NCBI taxonomy): Eukaryota > Viridiplantae > Streptophyta > Magnoliopsida > Santalales > Viscaceae > Viscum > Viscum album. Next base: position 684,741,791 of record OY728159.1, on the reverse strand, counting down.
AAGAACGATAGGATTCATAGGATGAACATTCCCACCAAATCTAATGAGAGCATAATCATTGGAATGAGATGTGACTATCATAACATTTAGGGTTTTCACTGTTAATTCCACATCAAAAAAGCGGGGTTTCATATTTATACCCTTATAAAATTATTTTGATATGAATGAATGGTTAAATAAAATTCAAATAAGATATTATCAATTATAGAGTAGATATTAAGTGTACATTTCACAACATCGTTATCCAACTCCTCATCATAAATAGTGATCTCATGAGACTTCCCTATGTATCTTGGCATAAAAGGCTGCTGATGCCGATCATCATTATTAACCATCATATTTAAAAACTTGTTAGGATTGTTACCATAATCCATGGATTAAAATCACTAATGTGTAGGTGGGTAATTCAATGAATCTTCCACTCTTTTCACATCATTAGATATCTTTTACCCATCACTTTAGAAATCAATTTCCTAATGAACTTCCCCTCAAAACATAAATCATTTACTAGTACCCTTAATAAAATTACCTCCAGGATCCATCCATGAGAGAATGAGAATAGCCTAAGACATAGATTTGTATCTTAAACATAACTGTATAAAATCATTTCAATATTAGTCAAGGCTCATATTCAAGGCTATCACAGTGGATTTGGTTCACTACCCATACCATCATACTAGTCAAGGTACTCTTTAAAGCCCATTATAGTAGAAAAGTTATTTACTAAACTAGGAAAACATTCCATTCTAGTACCGTTTATCTCATGAGATAAATCATTACCCAATGAAATGGAGGGAGATATTGGTTCCACCCATATAATAATGAATACCATATTTATGTATGAAATAAGATAAAAAAAATTCATCATATCATAAACCATCAAATGATATAGGTTTCATGAACATTTCATAATATCATAACCTATGTAAAAAAGATAGGTTTTATATTCATCATTTTATCATAGAAAAACCTATAAAAACAAGTGGGTTTAATAATCATTTCAACATGGTATAATCTGAGGAAGAAAAATAGGTTTCCTAATCATCATTCCATCAAAACATATTACATTCAAATGGATAATTAGAATTTTATTGTGGTATTATATCCCCATTATAGAATAATTAACATACATATTTCATATTTGAAGGTAAATTATTTTGATCGATCATTTAAAACATTTCATGAGGAAAATATCCTTTCCACATTGATAAATAGTTTTCAAAAATAAGTTTTTTGGAATATATTTTTATTCAAAAATAAACATAAAAAATTATAAAGTAATATTCAAAGAAAATATTTTTCCTAACTTTGGTAATATTCATTCATTACATATGAATCAGAATAATGATTCCTTTCTCATTTTTGGTAAAATAAAAATGATAATTCTTTGGAAAATGAAATGAAGAATCCTTTAAAAACATTTTTTTATTAAAATTTATTAACGAGAAAAATTTATTTAAAAAAATGTGAATAATAAAACATTTTTTTAAATCATTTTAAGACAACATAGTTTTTGTAGAAAAAGGATTATTGAATGAATCGATAAACAAAAACACATTTTCTTGAAAACATTTTCTCAATTATTTTAGGTACTAAAGAGTGATATAATTAAACCTTTACTTAAAGAAATCATCAATATCAAGATGATAATATAATTTATATTTTTATTGATATATGAATCATACGGATTCATCTTAAGAAACATAAAAAATCCCCAATAAATAATGAGATTGTAAAATTAAATTTTTACCACTTTGTTAACATTCAATAATAAGACCTAGGGGGAATAACATAAAATGGAATTTAAATTATCAGGAGGATAAATAAATTCATGAAATTAAAGTTAAAGGGGGTATTATATACACCTCATGAATATTTGAAAGTGATTTGGGAAAGTAATTTTTAAACCAAAATGGGTTGATGATCTAAAGATGAGAGAGGATTGGGTGGCCTTTTATAAGTGAGGTGAGTGCCAGACATGTAAAATTTTGAACGAATGGTTTCCAACAATGTTTTTTCATGTCATAAGAAAATAATAACAGATAATTATATATGGGATCTAAATAAATCCCAAAAATGTTTGTTTTTCATTTTTATTGTTATTTTTAAACCTAATATTTTTTAGTTTAACCCCCATGTAAAGTAATTTTTACCTTAACCACAGTAAATAGTTTTTACCGTTTTCACTTTTAATATTAGTTAATATTAATTTGAAATTTTTAGATGATATAAAATATTAAGATTAAAAATTTGAATCCATTTTTCAAAATTCTATTCATAGAAGTAGAAAATTTTATTATAATATTAATCTATAAAATCGGATGAGAAAGGAGGTTTTTAGAGAAAAAATATTCAAAAATTTATAATGTTTTTATAATAAAATAAAATATTAATTGATTCCACTAAAAAAATATATTAATGGATGTATAATTTAAATAATTTTACATTAAAAAATTAAATTATAATTTATCTCTATAAATATATTAAATTAAAAGTCAATTTTTAATTAAATTTTTTTATTTTTACGATTCATCAATAAATGGATATTTTTAGAAAAAACAAAAAAACTCACCCTTAGATATTTTTTAAATGTTTATTTTAAAATTTAATTTTATCTTATGAATGTATTTTTATAAAATTGTGAAAAAAATACTATTTTTAATTTTAAAAAAAGGAACATTTTTTTATAAAATAGTGTTTTTAAAGAATATAAAGACGTTATGAAAAATTTGGTACATTTTTTATCAAAATGATTATTAGATACCTAAAAATGTAATTCATATTTATTAATTATTTTTTAATTTTGATACCACTATGTTTAAAATATAGGTTATAACATCCTTGTTTAAATAAATATTTTTAAAATATGTCATGGTTCTGTTAAAAATCAGTGTCGTGTGTGATAAAAGATACCCCTGGGTAGCATATTGTGAAAGATTAACTTTTTATTTATTATAAATGAAACTACCAATGAAAGTTAATTTTCTGAAAAATAATAATTCACAAAAACTCAGGTTGTTATAAGTTCTGGTTGTATGATTTTTTATTTGGTGTGGTACTATATATTCTCTCTTTAGGGGATAACCATGAATTTGGTCATATAATATATTTTTTCATGAAACGTCCTAGGATACCACTCAACTTTGCACCCAAGGTAACCTATAGTATGTTCTAAATGGCATTCTTGATCCACATAAGATAGAAACTTTTAATGAGGTACCAAAACATATTCATTCAGAATGATTTCACTGAGAAAACAACATATAACAAGTAGTGAAATTCTACTAAGAATATAATATGGTGAATCTATAAAATTGATGTCTATTTAATAACACAATATGAAACTCTGAGTAATAGAACACTAAAAAGAGGAATATATAATGAACATCCAAACTAAAATAAATATGATGAATATATAAATAATCCATGTAATGACCTAGAATTTTATCAATGGAAATTCCCTTTTTATAATTATACCATACATTATAAATCACATAAAGTGACATAGAGAACATAATAAGAACTTTATAAATTATGAATGAATGAAATCAGTGGTAATTCTAAAACATATGGAACCTTTACCAATTAAATAGTAACAAGATTGTTGGAATTGTAATTTAACCATTAGGAATAGTAAACTGGACAATAGAATAGTAACCTCATCTATGCAATCAAAAATAAAATTTGGATATCTGATTAATGAAAATATAATATATTTATATCATGCAATATGTAAAAAAATGTTGTTAAAAATTCAAATTAACTATTGGTATTTTTTCAAATGTAATTTTTTTAGAATATTATAATAAATATAATGATTTTAATGAAAATTTAAATTCCAAAAATATATTCACAAATTAATATTTTGTTGTCTTATTATTAAAAGATAATTTTATAAGATATTTATTAATTTTTCAATGTTCCATAAAATCTCTTTTTATTTTAAAATTTGTATCTTATAAATGAATGATGATTTTAACTTGAAATTAAAATTCACAAATTTTGAAAATCATTTTTGAAAAATTTAATCCATTTTTGAAAACTACAGGTCGAGAAGTTGTTAGTGTGATATTTTTGGATTTTTCTTAAAAAGATTAATTTTTGGTGATTAGTGAAATACAATTGTAACACCCCAATATTTCATAGTGCATTATTTCTTTATAATAATTCAATAACATGCACTATAAGCAACACCGAGTTCAAGCGCACCATGACTTACCAAACTAGCCGTTCAAAAGAGGTTATGAATAGTATTAACTGAATTTTGAACTTTATATAATATTCATAATTTTAGAATCCATATTATGAGTTTCTTAGACATAATTTAAGAACAAATTCATTTTTTTCAGATAAAAGAAGTATTTTTCAAAAATTCACTTTTACTGACTTTTAATGGTGAACCCTTTTTAAATATAATATTTGAAAACCTTTATATATTCAATTTGAATAAATAAAATTATTATTTCGAATGGGGACATCAAAAATTTACTATGTAACACCCCAATATTACTCGGTACGCTTCTCTTTGAATAATACAATAGTGTGTGTTGTACGTAACTTTGAGTTCTAACACACACCACAACCAATTAAACTAGCCCTTATTAATAGTAATACATACTTTTTGAAATTTTATACATTTTGTATTTCAAAATGGACTTCATTTTTGGATTCATAATATCTAAATTATCCTAGGATGAAATTTTGGTACTTTTTGGCTAACTTTTATATTTTGATGAATAATGAAAATTACTAAATTTTTATTAAAAACAACTTTTTTAATCGAAATAATTAGTAGTGATAAATTATTAATTTGAGTGGTTTAAAGTATATTTAGAATATATTTTTACCATTTAATACAATGTTGGTCATTGGACATAATTTCACATTTAAACCGGACATAAACAAGTGTCAATCTTTTGATAGTTATTATCTCTTAAAAACATGCTTTTTTGTTTTGACAGCGGAAATTAATTTTAAATTAATTTCTGTCAATTCTATGTTTTGAATTTGGAAAAATGGAATCCATATTTGTAATCATGATTTCTAAATATTGTAAATAGGTAAATTTTATTTTTAGACATTTTGAATAATTACTTCGGTAAAGATTTTATTTAGCATGGTTAAAGGGTAAATCAGGTAAATAAGGGTAAAATAATAATTTTATAATAATAATTAATTACCCTAAAACGTGTCTTAAACCTATTTTTTGATACATGTCCGATCAGGGGCATCTTTGGGTCGATTTTGGGACCCCATGGATCCACTTGTAAGTGATAATGACACTTTATATTAATTAAGTTGAGGTAAATACAAAAATGACATATGCCTATATCTTTTAGAAAAACAATTTTTTACATAGGGTTATATATCTTATATATTAGACAATAAATATGTATTAGAAAGATAAAATGATTTACTAAATAATGGTTTTTTATTTATAAATTTTAGACATTAAATAATATACTTTATTTATGACACAATGATGATGCAGTAATTACCTTATTAGTGAAATATTAAAATAATTGATATTATAAAGACCCAAATAAATATAATTTGAGACTTTTAATGAATTAAAATAATTTTATAGGTTAATATGCCATGTTATAATTTTTTAATTAAATTTTTTCTATGTAATCATGCTGTTATGATTTTCAAAAAAATCAAATACCAAATAGTGTCAAAATTGACATAAAAGAGTTTTTAAAACAAATATTATATTATTAATTGATATTAAATTCAAAAAAATATAAGGTTAGGCCAAAGGACTTGTATCATGATAGGAGTATAATTAATGGACCCCTTTGGGATCTCTTGGAGGTATATAGTAAGTTTATTATCTATATAATATTAAAATACAGAGTGACATGGTAAGTGTCAAACTAATTAACCAAGAGTTAAAACTAAACGATAAGATTAATATAATGACTCAAACCTATCTAAAATATATTGGTTGAAATGATTTATATCCATACCCACCTTATTCTTTGAATAATCCACTTTGTATCCATTAGAAATAGAATATTAATTTATTATAAAATAATACTTTATGTTTTTCATAAAGAGCCCCTCCTCCCCCTTATAAAAGGACACCACTTCTAACCAATTCCTCACACATCTCAAGCATTTTGGATCATCTAAAATATACCCAATTAATCTCCCTACATCCCTCTACTCCTTTTAGAAGCCTTACCATAGGCAGAAGGCACTTCAAGAGTTCTTTTTGGTTCAAACCAAAGGGAGTTACCCAAATTAAAGGTAACAATTTCTCTTAGCTTCTTTTCTTTTGTTTTACTTATCCAACCCCTAAACTCTTATTATAATTTTCTTTTGTAAAAAAAACAATATCCTAAATATACTAGGATATTTTTATTATAATTATTATAACTACACTTACACACACATCCATCTAATGGGTGAAGAACATAATTTTTCTGTGGATGGAAACTAAATGCTTCACGAAGCGATGATTGTTCAATTATCTCCTATCACCTCTCATGGTAGACATTATGATGGAAATATAATTAAATATGAAATTAATGATATTTATTTTATATATAATCTTCCTTAATTCCATTTTATATCATACCATTATTCGTTTCATGTTGTATATATATACGATAATTTCATTTGAGGATGTGTGGACTACTGCCCCATCAATGTGATATGACTCGTTCATACCATACATGGAACGTATATAGGATGGTGTTAAAGAAATAAAGTAACACATATAATATATTATATTATACTGGAATAATAATATACCTTTTTATCATTTGGTTTTTATTCCTCTTAAAATGAAAAATGAAATGGAAGTAGCGTTCGTGCGTACGTACGAATTACCGTCTCCACGAACGCGATGAGATTCATTTCACCATCATATCCATTAATGACTAATTATCATTTGATGATTAAAATTAATTTTTAAGGACTTGATATCATTCTGGATATGAATAAGATACAACCTAACCATAACAAACACAGCATACGTAACAAAGCATATAAAGAAAAACAAACCAGTTAACACCCGAAACGACGATAATACTAAAATATTATTAACAAAGAAATATTAAAAGATCATATATGATATCATATTTATGAATATGATTCTTGTATAATTTAATAAAAATGATTTAACTATTATACATGAGGTTAACATACACACTATCAAGGAAAAGTACATGGTAAGGGGTTTTCAACTCACTCCTTATTCCCGTGAGATTCATGCCATATTGCCACTATTACCTTTTGTGTGGGGTATGTACTGCCTATAATTGTATTCTTTGTGTAATACACTTTAATTTATGTGCATTTACATATTCATTATATGATACCTTTGTCATGGGGTGTATGTTTCTTAAGTTACAAAATTGGTAAGGGTTAATTTCACAATCTATTTATAATCTGAGGTTGTTTTTACGTAAGTATCTAATGGGACATATTTATTGTCCATGACCATGTATTATGAAAGAGTTTTCAAACGAATTATTTTTAGGGACTTTTTACTAAAACATAATTTCAAATGTTTTAAATATTTATTCTTCTAAATCTATCTCTTTAATGTCCATGTCTTCAAAATGATTTTTAAGGAATAATTTATATAGACATGAATGTTTTTAAAATGTTAATTCCTTTAAAAAGTTTAAAGAGGTATGGAAAACTTTGATTCAAAAATGTCTTTAACTGACTTCTTTTCTAAATTGTGTGACTTTTAAATGTTTTCATGAAAATGGGGTATTTCTCTCAAAGAGTATTACAAATAATTTTCATCTATGTCAAAATTATTTAATGGATTTCAAAATTGGTTTGAAGTTGATTTTTCATGATACAAATCATCCATATTGTGTTGAAGGTTTTATGATATGTTTGACTGTGGATTTGTTATTTTTATACCATTCATGGTTTATGGAGAAAGTATTGAAATTTAGTATGCTAGTTTTAATACTAATGTTTATGTTATGTTTAAACTTGTTCATATGAGGAATGAATTGGACTTAATAAGTGATGGGTGGAGCCCGTTATAGCTCCTCGATGCATCGGTAGGTCTCATGAGACAAACTAGTGTCCTCGGATGAGGCCTTGACAAAATCTTATTTGTATTCTTGGCATTAGGCCTTGGCTACGTGGTTATGATAGTCTGGCATTATGAATTCCATCATTATGAAAGTGGTTAGTGGTATTGCATGCGATTATTCGACTAGTAGAATATCCACATGAATAAGTAAATGAAATTATTTTATTTTTGCCATATTATGTGGAAGTTCAAGTTTAAAAGGCTTTTGATTTAGTTATACATTTCCTTAAATTATTATGATTATTTATTAAAGTTTCCACTATATTTTTATCCTTACTGAGCATCTGATCTCACCCCTTTCTATGTTTTATTTTTTCCCAGGATTCCAGGAAGTGTATTGTGATAGATATGCAGGGTTAATATAAGGGAATAATGGAATTCATAAAGGATTATTTATGTTGTTATGTATTCTATAAAGTGTAATGTAACATTCATGTATGTAACATATTTTCCAAGACAGCTAAACCGATCGGTCCTTCGGGACTTGATTCCTTGTGATCATTCCAATTTTAATTAATAATGCACCGACTCTGCGTAACTGGGGTTAGGGAATTACAGTTTCTATCAGACGAGGTTTAGCAATAACCTTGGAAGCTAGATTTAGATAAACTCTGATTAGATCACATATCCCTAAGATAGACTTTGATTATTAGTAGATAAAAACTTTCAAGAATTTTGATATTGTAGAGATTTTGTTAGTTTTCCGAGCAATACATCCATGTCTGGATACGAGCAGGTAGAGGCGGCTCTAGCACGGATGTACCTAGGGGTAAAACCCAATAACACTACTTTGAGCTAGACTTGAATGGGAACTGGTGCACGACAACGGGCCTTGCTGCACTCTTGGTTACGACACTCCCGAGGGATATGCTTAGGATAATTCTCATTTTCTTTACAAATCATAATGAAGGGTTTATGAGTATATACTTCATCAAAGAAGACATTTTTATGATATGGATTATATCCATAAACTGTTTAATTTATGTTAAGTGTTTTACATGTTTGGGATCAGGTATTTATATTCAAAAACTAATCTAGTGCATGCCATTGTTTAGAAATGGAGCCCAGTAGAAGGAATGAGAAGTCCAACAATACGCATGATCCAAATAGTAAGAAAGATCATATCTTTCAGGGTATTAAGTAATCATTTAGAAGGGAAATAGTCTCCCACGTATTATTATAATATGATGAAATAATATCATGTGATGATAAGATAAGTAAAGAGTTCTCTCAGTCTTATGTATTTGAAGGGAAGCAAGAGAAGAAAAGGATGGAAGAGAGAAAGATGGATAAAGGGAAGAGGGAAAAGATGAATTTTTCCATATGTGATAACTGTGGGAAGAAACACCCTGGAACATGCCTGAAGGGAATGAGAGTTTTTTATAAGTGTGGACAAAAAGGACACCTTGTACGTGACTGAAAGGGTAAGAAAAAGGTTCCAAATGTACAATGATTCATCTACAAGGAGTTGGGACACTACGCAAACCAAAGTCCAAATAATCATAGTATGCCCCAAATGATCCTATTGGATAATAATCAAGTGACGATAATACCACAGATGAGGAGGAATGATTATAGTTCTTATGTTGTTATTAAATAATTATGTCATTTGATTATGGTAACAACGATGTAGTGGTTATAATAATTATAGAGTATATAAGGATTGTACTGCAGTACTATTTCATTAAGGACATGAGATTGTGTGGAAACATGAAAATTGACTCCATAGAAGGTTAAATTTTGGGAAAATATATGGTTTAGAGAATGATAAACCATAATATGGTTCTGATACCGAGGTAGTGATTTTGGAATAATACATGATTGATTTGGATAAATTATATTTGATATTCTTGACTACCTTGAAACTGATTAATGATTTGTATATTCGATCATTGTTTGAGTTTACAAAATTTTTGGATTGAAGGAGTATATCCATTATTCTTTAAGGAATATGGGATCCTGAATGTAATCAATAAGGTTTTATGGTAATTCAGGATGTTTCAGTGTTTTAAAAGAATACATGATAAATGTGTTCACATGTTATTATGCTGAAAAAAGGATCTTCATTGTGTTTACCATCATTATAAAATTTGGACTAAAGTATTTTGGATAGTTCTAGTTAGGATTATTTTTGGATTTCCATAAAAGGACATCCCAGAGGTCAGGCGGCAACCCGTCACATTCGGCAAGGCCGCGAGACTTGAACCCGCAACTGAAGGGCGACAAGGGTGTATCACCTACCACTGGCCCACGTAATGTCCTAGATTAAATAATGTAGTTTTTTTAAAAGATCTAGTAGATGAATTACAAACTCATTTTTTGGAACCCTATACGAATAGGATAAATAGAATATTTTTTTACGTTCTATTATCTTTTAGAGTGAATGATGAGTTTGTGGTAGAAAGTAGTTAAATGATGGAACTCTAGTTGTCAAGAATATATTTTTCTTCTTCTCTTATTCTATGAAGAAATTAATTATTATACATTATTTAAGGGATCCTAAAACCAAAAATGTTTTATCTTAAGACCTTATGTTTTGTTGAACCGATGGTATTTGAAATAATCATAGATTGATGAATTTAAGGACCTTAATTTTACACTTGTTTAAGATTGATGAACTAAATCACTACCTATAAATATTTATGTTTATCCTTCAATTATATGTCTCTAATTTCCACCAATGTTCTCCTAATAGAGATCATAATTTTTTGGTGACCCATTCATTTCTCTTTTCCTCTTATTAAGACTAAATTTTATTAACCCAATTTCTGATGCGGGTTTTCCCACAAAGATATTTTCTATTTTCAACATTTTATTTTCGAAGAACAATTTCAAATTGTGAGGACGAAATTTATTGAAGGAGGGGAGAATGTAACACCCCATGATTTCATAGTGCGTTATTTCTTCAAAATAATTCAATAACTTTCACTACACGTAACACTGAGTTCAAGCGCACCATGACTTACCAAACTAGCCGTTCAAAAGAGGTAATGAAGAGGATTAACTGAATTTTAAACTTTATATAATCCTTATAATTTTATAATCCATATTATGAGTTTCTTAGACATATTGTACTAACAAATTCATTTTTTTTTCAAATAAAAGAAGTATTTTTCCAAAATGCACTTTTACCGACTTTTAACGGTGAACCCTTTTTAAATACAACATTTGAAAACTTCTATATATTCAATTTGAATAAAGAAATTTATTTTTTAGAATGGGGACATTAAATATTTACAATGTAACACCCCATTCTTCCTCGGTACGCTTGTCTTTGAATAATACAGTAGTGTGTGTTGTACGTAACTTCGAGTTCTAACACACACCACAACCAATTAAACTATCCCTTGTGGATATTAAACCTAATTTTTGAAATTTTATACATTTTATATTTCAAAATGGACTTCATTTTTGGATTTAGAATATTGAAATTATCATAGGATGAAATTTGGGTACTTTTCGGATAACTTTTATAATTTGATGAATAGTGAAAATTACGAAATTTTTATTAAAACAACTTTTTTAATCAAAATAATTAACAGTGATAAATTATGAATTTGAGTGGTTTTAAAGTATATTTAGAATATATTTTTACCATTTAATACAATTTTGGTCATTGGACATAATTTCACATTTAAACCGGACATAAACAAGTGTCAAACTTTTGATATTTATTATCTCTTAAAAACACGCTCATTGTTTTGATAGTGGAAATTAATTTAAAATTAATTTCTGCCACTTCTATGTTTTGAATTTGGAAAAATGGACTCCATATTTGGAATCAGGATTTCCAAATTGTGTAAATAGTTAAATTTTATTTTTAGACATTTTGAATAATTACTTTGGTAAATATTTTATTTACCATGGTTAAAGGGTAAATCCGGTAAATATGGGTAAACAATTAATGTTATAATAATACTAAATTACCCTAAAACATGTCTTAACCCTATGGGTTGATACATGTCCGACCATGGGCATATTTGGGTCGATTTTGGGACCCCATGGATCCACTTGTAAGTGATAATGACACTTTATATTAATTAGTTAAAGTAAATACAAAAATGACATAAGCCTATATCTTTTAGAAAAAAAAATTTTACATAGGGTTATATATGTTGTATTTTCGACTCTAAATATTCATTAGAAATATAAAAATATTTCCTAAATAATGGTATTTTATTTATAATTTTTATACATTAAATAATTTAATTTATTTATGACACAATGATGATGAAATAATTATTTTATTAGTGAAATATTAAAATAATTGATATTATAAATACCCAAATAAATATAATATGAGACTTTTAATGAATTAAAATACTTTTATAGGTTAATATAACAAGTTAGTATTGATATAGTTAACATTGTTCTAAGTAATCAGGCTGTTATGACTTTCAGAAAAATCAAATACCAAATAGTGTCAAAATTGACATAAAAGAGTTTTTAAAACAAATATTATATTATTAATTGATATTAAATTCCTAAAAATCTAATGCTCGGCAAAAGGACCTGTATCATGATAGTAGTATCATTAATGGACCACTTGGGGGTCTCTTGGAGGTATATAGTATGTTTATTAACTATATAATATAAAAATACAAAGTGACATGGTAAGTGTCAAACTAATTAACCAAGAGTTAAAACTAAAAGATAAGGTTAATATAATGACCCAAACCTATCTAAAATATATTGGTTGAAATGATTCAGACCAATACCCACCTTATACTTTGAATAATACACTTTGGATCCATTATATACTGAATATTATTTTATTATAAAATAATACTTTATGTTTTTCCTAAAGAGACCCTCCTCCCCCTTATAAAAGGACACCACCATTAACCAATTCCTCACACCTCTAAAGCATTTTTTCTCGTCCAAACTCTGCCCAATTAAGCTACCTACATCCCTCTACTCCTATTAGAAGCCTTAACTTAGGAAGAAGGCACTTCAAGAGTCCTTTTTGGTTCAAACCAAAGGTAGTTACCCAAATTAAAGGTAACGATTTCTCTTAGCTACTTTTCTTTTGTTTTACATCTCCAACCCCTAAAATCATCATATTATTTTCTTTTGTAACAAAACCATTATCCTAAATATACTAGGATATTGTTATTAGATTTATTAGAACTACACTTACACACACATCCATCTAATGGTTGAAGAACATAATGTTTCTATGGATGGCAAACAAACGCCTCACGAAGCGATGATTGTTCAATTATCTCATATCACCTCTCATGGTGGCCATTATGATGGAACTATAATTAAATATGATATTAATGATAATTATTTTATATATAATCTTCTTTAATTCCATTTTATATCATACCATTATTTGTTTCATGTTGTATATATATACACGATAATTTCATTTGAGGAAGTGCGGACTCCCGCCCCCTCAAACTGATATGACTCATTCATACCATACATGGAATGTATAAAGGATGGTGTTAATGAACTTAAGTAACAAATATAAGATATTATATTATACTGGAATAATAATATACATATGTATCATTTGGTTTTGATTCCTTTTAAAATGAAAAATGAAATGGAAGTAGCGTTCGTGCCTACATATGGATTACCGTCTCCACGAACGCGATGAGATTCATTTCCCCATCATATCCATTAAATAATAATTATCGTTTGATGATTAAATGTAATTTTTAAGGACTTGATATCATTCTGGATATGAAGAAGATACAGCGTATCCATAACAAATACGACTTACGTAACGAAGCATATAAAGAAAAATGAATCAGTTAACACCCGAAACGACGATAATACTAAAATATTATTAACAAATAAATATTAAAAGATCGTATATGATATCATATTTATGAATATGATTCTTTTATAATTTAATAACAATGATTAAACTATTATATAAGAGGTTAACATACACACTATCAAGGAAAATTATAAGGTAAGGGGTTTTCATCTCACTCCTTATTCCCATGAGATTCGTGCCATATTGCCACTATTACCTTTTGTGTGGTGTATGTACTACCTATAATTGTATTCTTTTTGTAATAAAATTTAATTAATGTGTATTTACATATTCATTGTATGATACCTCTTTCATGGGGTGTATGTTTCATAAGTTACCAAATTAGTAAGGGTTAATTTCTCAATCTCTTTTTTATCCGAGGTTGTTTTTACGTAAGTATCTATTGGGACATATTTATTATCCATGTCCATGTTTTATGAAAGAGTTTTCAAAGGAATTATTTTTAGGGACTTTTTACTAAAACATCATTTCAAATGTTTTAAATATTATTTCTTCTAAATCTTTCTCCTTAATGTCCATGTCTTCAAAATGGTTTTTAAGGAATTATTTATACGGACATGAATATTTTTAAAATGTTAATTACTTCCAAAAGTTTCAATGTGGTATGGGACACTTTGATTAAAAAATGTATTTAAATGACTTATTTTCTAAATTGTGTGACTTTTAAATGTTTTCATGAAAAATGATTATTTCTCTCAAAGATTTTTACAAATAATTTTCATCTATGTCAAAATTCATTAATGGATTTTAAACTTGTTTTGAAGTTGATTTATCATGATACAAATCTTACATATTGTGTTGAAGGTTTTGTAATATGTTTGACTACGGGTGTGTTATTTTTATACCATTCATGGTTTATGGAGAATGTATTGACATTTCGTATGCTAGTTTTAATACGAATTTTTATTTTATGTTTAAACCTCTTCATATGAGGAATGTATTCGACTTAATAAGTGATGTGTGGAGACCGCTATAGCTCCTCGATGCATCGGTAGGTCTCATGAGACAAACTAGTGTCTTGGAACGAGGCCTTGACAAAATATTATTTGTAGTCTTGGCACGAGGCCTTGACTACATGGTTATGATAGTCTGGAATTATGCATTCCATCAATATGAAAGTTTTTAGTGATAATGCATGCGATTATTCGACTAAGAGAATATCCATGTGAATAAGTAAATGGAATTATTTTATTTTTTCCATATTATGTTGAATTTTAAGTTTAAAAGGCTTTTGTTTTAGTTATACATTGCCTTAAATGTTTATGATTATTTATTAATGTTTCCTCTATATTGTTTCCTTACTGAGCATCTGAGCTCACCCTTTTCTATGTTTTATTTTTTCCCAGGATTCCAAGAAGTGTATTGTGATTGATATGGAGGGTTAATACAAGGGAATAATGGCATTCATAAAGATTATTTATGTTGTTTTGTATTTATAATGTGTAATGTAACATTCATGTATGTAATCTATTTTCTAAGACTGCTAAACCGATCAGTCCTTTGGGACTTGATTCCTTGTGATCATGCCAATGTTATGTAATAATGCACAGACTTTGGGTAACTAGGGTCGGGGCATTACAACAATAATTTATGGTATTTAACATTATTAGTAAATAAATTATGTTTTAAGTCATGTTTGAGTCATGGATGATGTAAGAATCCAATATACCTAAAAACCTTTTCTATTTACCATAATTAGTAATAACAAGTAACAATACTGATATTCTCGATCAAAAATTATAAACTAATGATTAAAATAGTCAAAAAACACACCTCTCATACCCTACAAATACTACCCTCACCACCTCTTCTCTGCACATCTTCTAAGCCTTGGATAAAACTTATATTCTACCAATGCATTCTACCAAACCTATTCCCCACATTCTGGCCTTTCTAGTCTAACTATAATTACATTTTCATGTTCTTTAAGGAGGTTCTCAAATAGAAAACACTCATGAAGTAAAACCCACCCTCTTTATTTTTAAGTTAATTTATTTTCTTATCCACCCATCACCTCACAAATCAAAAGTAGCATGATAACTATAGTATGACACACACACATACATATTTTAATGTAATTATGATAATGGGATATCCATCATGAAAAAAATTTTCCCCTTCTTTTCTTATAAAAATAAAAACATCGTCTATGAGACGTTGATTCACTACCTTCATAGACGATGAGTTTTTTTTCTATTACCGCCTTTAAGGATGGTCATAAGACCATTATTATGGTTAAAACATATTAAAAATGTGTATTATATTTTGTTTCATTTTCTAGAACTATTATATATATATAATATTAAAAAATAAAATAAATCCAGTTCATGATGAATGAAAATTCACTAAAATAAATGTTCATCATTAAATTTTAATCCAATAAACCATTATCACACATAAAAAATTATATATGGGACCATTTAAAATTATAGTGGTTTATTAATATGATATAAGTCAAATTTTGGTTATTTTCTTCCAGTTTACATGAGAGCCGATTAGTAAACTCTGGGGAACCGATCCAAAAATCATGAAATAAACATGCCCAAAATGATGAAATTCTACACTATATGTAAATGAAATGGCCAAAAATGAAATAAAAATAATAAAAAATTAAATAAATTTATATGAAATTCTTATTTATTTTATTAATGTATTTAATTTTATTATCCACGACATTAAGCATAAGTGTCATACACTTTTAGACATTAGTTACAAGATTCTCTCCAAACCATCATTTTTTCCATTGGGCTAATATTTTTCTCTTACTTACCCAATATAGTTCCTAATTGTTATAATTTAATTCTCCTAAATTATTTTTTTATGTTCCAAACATATTTCCTTGTCTAAAATATTCTTTCCTTGATAGTGAATTACATTTTTTATACAGTTCCCCTCTAAATTCCCCTAGATAAGCAAAACTTAATAAAGGGACCATCCCGGTTTCTTACACATTTTAATGTCCACCCATAATATTTTTTAAGCCACATTTAATTTTTTATAATCCCATTTTTCATCATGAAAAAATGTATTTGTTCAATTTTTGTTTTATGAAAACAATTATCCATTTATTCTCTTTCAATACAATTATATTTTTTATTAAACCACATCAAATCTACTCAATTATAAAGTTTCTTAAACACTATTTTTACACATCTTAACTATATATAGACATAATTTATCATTATATATGACTATTTCTCTTTTCAAGGTGCAAGTATTATTTAAATCCATTATTTTCTTGAAAAACTTTATGATACACCCCTTTTTATGATTTATGATATGATTATGATACCCATTTCATTCCATGGGTAACCCTTATGTTCCTATTTCATGTTTCACATGACACACATGTGCACAAAAATTTTACAATGGTTGTTCCAAGTTATTGCTCAAATATATTATGTATTGTTTAGTCTCATGATGCATCATCTTGGGAGAGGGAGTAAACTTAACACCTTTATGGGAATTTTTTCCCCTGTGATATAGACATCGCAGTTAACCTTGAATCATGTTTATGACATGTTATATTTTTCTACCACATTCCTATGTTACTATCATTACATGATCCCATGTTCTATATTATTCCATATGTTTAATCATGTTCCATTCTTTTTTGTCACCTTTTTATGACTTCTAACCCATATTCTATACTTTATTTCCATATTTATTCCCTAGTGTTATTTTTAGCTCATCCCTTTTGTCCATGTATTCTCTTAGTTATCCTATACAGATGTAGGTGCTAAAATTTTGTTAGGATATCTTTCTAAATTATTAATATAAAAATGATTTACTTTATTTCCATATTTTTAGTTTATGTACCTATTGTTAAATAAACAGTAGACATTATGATCATTGGTTTGTATTTGATGGATAATTATGTTTATAATCATATAATAATATATGTTAAAGGCTATGGTTATTATATTTGGTATCATTTAATGGTCTAGTTATTTGTTTTGGATTAGGATGAGAATGCCTTTATAAGAACCATATGGATAATTCTATCACCATGGATAACCTTTATTGAAACATAGTGAATCACATGTTATGATATAATTTCCATTAATAAGATTATACTTATATGTTCAGTGTTTCTTTTTCATATTATTAGAATATTTGTATCAAATACCACCTATTTGTACTCTCTTTTTCTAGTTAATTGGGGGAAATATTAGAACCCAATCCAATAGTTAATGTGAGTTTAAATATGATGATTTCCCTAATGAAATGTCAAATATAATGTGAATGGGAGCACAGAACAACATGACAATACTTTCTCAACTTTCTCAAGTTATGAATAATAACTTGAATCATATGGAAGACCCTCATTCTACTAATAAAGAGATTTTTTCATTGAATTATTTCCAAAAATGTCCTCCCATATTTATTTGATCTTCTGATCACTTTATCAAAGAACAAAAAATTAACTCCATTGAAAAAATATTCTCTATCATTCAATGCACAGAATAAGATAAAGACATACAAGTAGTCTATAATTTTTATGGGGAATCTGATTAGTGGTGGACAGTGATCCAAGAAAAATTCTAAGGAAGAAATTGATTTCATGGAATGCGATGATTTAATGAAAATATTTTTTAAATAAATATTTTCCTTGAACTCCCTATCCTAATATGGAAAGGTAGTTCCTCATATTGAAGTAAAATGAATATGAATCTATGAGGGAATGTGAGGAAAAATATTAAATACTTTCATGATATGCCTCTATCTATTACATAAAGACTAAAAACAATGTGCATTGATTATTTAGTGGATTAAAGATGTGTCTATAGAAAATATTGGTCATTCGAGTCTTCAACAACACTGGGGAGATTGTATGTTTTACCCTTATGGTTGAAACTGAGATTAGATACTCTTATTTGTCTCATACGATTGGAGATAAAAAGAAGAAAATGGAGTCCAATATGGGAGGATGAAGAGACAAATCCCGTAATGGGAATAAATCCAACATCCCACATCTGAAAAGTGTGTTAAGATGCATATTGAGAACTATATAAAGGGGACAAAGAGATGATTCAAATGTTGAAGAGAGGTGAATATGGCTAATAAATGAATAAGAAATATAAAGGAACATTATTATTAACACTATGCCACTAGTACGACATTTCTCCTATGAGGAGAATGGGAATTATGTTATCTAATTCCCTTAAGCCCAGGGTTTTCATGGGTAGTCAAAAACAACCTCCAAGGTAAAAAGGAAGAGAATATGCTATCACTATTTCTATGGTGGAGCTTGGAAATGATGTGGTGATAGGTACACATATCATTCATGCAAGAATAACTAATTTACTATTTGATTATGGTTCAACGCATTCTTTTATATATTTTTTGTTTAGTAAAAGTATTTAAACACCACCACAAAATATGGAGGTTGAGTTATCTGTGAGAACATATTATGGGGAAATTATTACCATCAATTTTTATAACTCCAATATGATTAATTTTTGTGGATGGAACCTCCCAAATTTTTTTCATACTTCCTTTGGTGGAGTTTGATGCTATATTGGGCATTAATTGAATCGAACGTCAATTATCTGGAAAGGGAGGTAACTCCTAACATCCCATGGCATCCTTAATTTATACAAAAGTTTTAGGAGTAGGATGAATCTACTTGAGCATCATCATCTCAACTATGGATATTATTGCACGATGAGTAAGAATATCTAGCTCAAATTATTGAGACAAAGGAGAAACTAATGATTGAAGACAAGTACCTTTGTGAGAGACTAAACAAAAGTGTTGCATAAATAATTTCCTGATCTTCCTCCCGAAAGAGAAGTTGATTTATCAATTGAACATATTAATAGATCTGTACCTATATCGAAAACACCTTATAGAATGTATATCTTTGAGTTAGAGGAACTGAATAAGAAGTTATAATAGAATTTGGAAAAGTGTTTTATATACTAGATTACTTCACTATGGGGCATGCCAATCCTCTCCATCACGTAAAAGAATGGATCGATGCGCCCATGATTTTATTATCGTGAGCTCAAAAAAACCATGATAAAGAAAAAGTATCCATTTCCTTGGAAAGATGACCTATTTGATCAACTATGTGGGGACATGAATTTTTCTATGTTAAACCTTCACTTAGGATATCACCAATTAAAAGTGAAGAAGAAAGATATTTCAAAGACTGCCTTTCAATCATGGTGTGGTTACAATGAGTTCATAGTGATGCCATTATGACTCAATAATTATCCCTCAATTTTCATGGATGTAATGAATATATTATTTACGGATTACCTTATCAAATTTTTGATAGTCTTTATCAATGTTATTTTGACATACTATAAAAGCATGGAGGATTAAAAGGAGAATTTGAGAACTATTAATTAGTTTTTTTGAAGGGGGAAACTATATGAGAATTAAATTAAATGTGAGCTATGGATAAAGAAAGTATCATTTAATGGGAATTTAATCACCAGCAATAGGAAATATTTGAACCCTTCCAAGAAAAAAGAAATTGAAGAGTGGCCCATTCCAAAATTTGTAACTAATATCTATAGTTTTCGTAGTATAGTGGGGTATTACTGATGATTTGTGAAGAACTTATCATGATTTTTAATCCATCTATAAAAAAATTGAAACATAAGTAGAGTTTATCTAGACCGGTTAATGTGAAGACTTCTTCAAAGAGTTTAAAAATAGGCTTATCGTTGCATTAGTGCTCACACTTCTAATAAATAGGAAAATATTAATGTTATAAAGTGATTCTTAAAAGAATATATTAGGATTTTTATTGATTAAAATTGATAATGTGATAAAATATATCTCAAATAAGTTGAAAATTCATGAGTAAAACTATCCCACTCGTGATCTGGAGTTGGAGGTTTTGATCATCGCATTGAAAATATGGCAGGTTTATCTATATATGGATAATTTTGAGATTTATAATAATAATAAGTGCCTCAAATATATATTCACATAGAAGGAACATAATTTTTGTTGGAAATTATTGTTAAAGATCATCCAATATTACCATTTCTAAATCCATTTCCATCATGGTAAAGAAAATAAATTGACATATTCTGTTGTTAGAAATGATTATGAAAATTTATCAATTATGAGAATTAAGAAGGATCCAATGATCTCAAAACTAAAATGGATTGACATGGGAATCAATAAATTAAGAATAAAATTAATCATTTCTCAAATATTTTCTCAAAAATACCTTATAGTAAAAATAAAGGGTGCTCAATGAAACGTTTAGTAATTTCTTAAAAATATAGATTCTATAAAAAAAATGAGAAATCATTAGAGTTCAAAATTTATAAGGTATGATTCATAATATTTTTTTCATGATTATGTGTATCATCCAATCTATAGATAAAAATGATCTTCTAAATGATGCTGATATATCAATATTATATATTCACCCAGGGAGTACAAATATGTATCAAGATATCTGAGAGCACTATTGTTGTGATAAAAGGATGAAGGAGATCGATAAATATATATTAAAGTTCCTCGTATGTTTACAAGTGAAGGATTAAAGGAAATTATAAGTGGATAATAAAACCATTACCCATACCAACATGGAATCACCACTGACCTTGTCACTAGGATCCCAAATACATACAGAGAAAATAATTCTATATGAACCATTCTAGATATTCTTAAAAATAAAGATCCGTTTATCACAATTTGACATTAAATCACATTTGATTATCTTGAAAATATATAAATCTGGGATGTGGTGAGTCTGTATGGACTACCACTATAAATTTTATACGATCAAGATTTGAGATTTATGTTTTTTAATATTCATTAACATTATCTAAACAATGAGTTTGAATTCCTTATGGATTGTCAAACTCAAAGTACTTTCCAGTCTGAGAAAACTATTCAGAGACTCGTAAACAAGATGAGATCATGTTATATGGACTTCTAGGGAGGATAGAACCAACATTGATATCTGTTCGTGTTCTCTTACAACAATAGTTTCCATTCAAGAATCAAAATGGCTCTATATGAATCCTTTTATGGTAAAAGATGTAGAACATAAACATGCTATGATGATGTTGGTGAATGGAAGATGAGGGGTCCAAAAATGGTTGAAGAAATGGTAGAAAATATGAAAACCATTCCCCAACATATCTGAGCAAACCAAAGTTGATAGAATATCTATTTGTAATATCGTCAATATGAAATTGAGTTTAAGTTTGGAGACACAATATTCCTCTATATATCTCTATTTAAGAGTATCATGGGATTTGGGAAGAAATAAAAGTTTAGTCCCTAGTATATTAGCCCCTTCAAGATTTTTGATCATGTAAGAGTTTTTCCCTGTCATATTGTATTTAAACCTATAATTTCATAAGTACATAATGTATTCCATATATATCCCACATATGTAAGTACATACTAGATCATTTACATGTACTAAATCAAAAGGTGTTGTAGTCAAAAAATGAAATCTTTTACGTGGATAATTAGGTAAAGATCATGGACTATAGAGATAAAGTCCTACACAACAAGACTACTCACCATGTAAATGTGCTATGGTGGAACCATAAGTAAGAATATGGAACATTGCAACCAGAGGAAGAGATGAAGGAACATTACCCTCGCGTATCTTAACCATAGTATGTGAAACAATTTGAGGGAGAAATTTTATAAGGGAAGAAAAATATATTTACCATGAATTTTATAAATGGAAATTCCATTATTATAATTATTTCATATAGAATAAATCTTATAAAATCACTTATAGAACAAAAGGAAAACATTATAAATGAAAAATGAAGGAAATAATAGATATTTCTTGAAATTAATGAACCTTTACCGATGGAATAGAAACCTGACCATTGGAATAGTAATATGACCACATGCAATAGAAAATCAACTAATAGGATAGTAAACCAACATATGAATGTATGAATAAAATTAATTTATATGAAGAATCATAATATAATATATTTATACCATTGAATAAGTAAATAAATTATTTAAAAATTGTAAATTAATTAATGGTATATTTAGGGAAATATATTTTTTTTTCAAAATTTAAAAATTAATATAATTATTTTAAAGAAAATTTAAATTCATATAATATATACATAAATTAATAATTTTTTATTATAAATATTATCAAATTTTATGAAACCTTAATTAATAATTCTAAGTGTCATAAAATCAGTTATAATTTTAAAATTGGAACATTTTGAAAAAAAGATGATTTTAATAAAAAATGACATTTACCTTATTTATAAAATTATATTAATTAATGGTGTCCTTTTTTAAACATATAAATTAAAAAAAATTAGTGGATTATTTTGGAATATTGCTAAAATAGCTGAATTTTTTGTGAAAAGTGAAATACGTTATTTTCCAGTATTTAATATTATAAATAATTAAATGAAATTTTGGGTCATGGATGATGTAAGTGACCATTATATAACACAGAAATTATATATTTATTGTGATTATTAAAAGTAATTCAACACTATTGATATTATTGAACTAGAATATTATACTAATGAATACAATAATTAAAAAACAATGATATCCTCAGCTATAAAAAACTGACATTGATCGTCTATTCTCCTCTAGCCTCATATACCTTGTATTTTTCTTTTATTATGCCCAATTACTCTCTAAAATTTCATCCCTTTGTTCTGATATTTTTTCTGTCACCAAAAGATAATTTTTATGTTCCTTAAGGAGGATCTAAAGGAGACAACAATCAAGTGGTAAAAACCTCCCACTTTCTATTTTAATTTATTTTCTTTGTATATCCTTCCCTCACCTATACTATCCCAAGTAACATAACAACTCCAATATCATATATATAATGTAATTATATAATTTTATTTTGATATCCTTCTTTAAATCCATTCTATTTATATTGTATTGTAAAAATTAATACATCACCCATGAGGTGTCAATTCACTGCCTTCGTGGATGATGAATTTTCATTTTCTCTTACCACCTTCAGGGCTGGTTAGAAAAATATTATTATTGTTAAAACAGATTTGAAAAAGTATATTATCTCCTTTTTTATGTTTTGTAACTAAAATATATACATAATATATATTAATAAAATAAAACTAGTTCATGATGATATAAAATTCACCAAAATAAACTAATTTTCATCATTAACTTTTTATCTACTGAATCATTTTCATATCTAAAAAATGGTATATGTGACCATTTATATTAATTAGGTGAATAAATATCATATAATTACAATAATTTATTATTTATTCCATTTTAGTTTAACAATCATAATTTATCTATAGTGAACCGATCATAAAATCATGAAACACACACTCCCAAAACGATGAAAATATACACCATAAGTAATCGAAATGGACATAAATGAACCAAATAAAATTATAATAAACTAAATACATGTATAAGAAGTTATTAATAAATTAATTTAATATAATTATGGATTTCATTAAGAATAATTAAAGAACACTTTCTTACATAAGGTTAGAGATTCTCTCCAAACTCCCATTCTTCATTCAGGATACCCATTATCTCTATTTTCAAAAATTTAATACTTAATTATTCTAATTTACCCCTCCAAAATTTTATTTTTATATTCTAAACATATTTAATTATATTTATTATTTTTTCTTTTATGTGTAAATTAATGTTTTTAAGGATCCAATTTGAATTCCTCCCGATAAGAAAACCCAGTTAAACAGAACATCACAATTTCATACCCATTTTCAAGTACCATCAATACTGTATTTTAAAACATATTTATTTTTATAAAAATCCTGATTTTATAATGAAAAAATATCATTTTTAATTTCTGGTTTTATAAAAATAATTATTATTCTATATTCTTTAAAGACTCTATATTTTTCCTCAAACTACCCCAAAGTTGATTATTTATAATGTTTTTTGAACACTCTTATTTAATGTTTTCAATTTAGTTGGACATAATTTATCATGAAATTTTCTTATTTTACCATCTGAATGTGAAATAATGATTTAAATACATTCTTTTCTATACACCATTTTCATATAACCATTGGTTATGATTTATCACAGGATTATGATAGTGATTTATTTCCAAGGGAAAACCATTTGTTTATGTTTCATTCTTCCTACGGAACACATATGAATTAAAATGTTATGATGGGTGAACCTTGATAGTTATCCAATTATTTATGTAATGTTTAGTCTCATGAGACGTCATGTTATGACAGTGAGTAAACCTAATTCTTTAATGGGACATTGTCCACTATGTGATATAGTCTTGGATGTTAGGCATGAATCTTGGTTATATCTTATTATATATTGTTTTCACATTCTAATGTTTCTATTATTACAAAATCCAATGTTATAAATGATTATATATGTTTTTTCATGTTCCATTCATTTTTCTTTCATCTTTCTATGACCTCTAACTTATGTACTCTTCTTTATATATATGTTTATTACCTTACTAGACTTTCTTGATAATTCATTTTGACTATGTATTCCATGGGTTATCCTTTGTAGATGTATGAGCTCAATGGAAATTAGGATCTATTTATGGATGATTAATAAAAATTTGTTTTATTCTGTTTTTTATGTTTTCAGTTTCATGTACTTAATATTCTAATGAAATTGGACTTTACTATCATTGGTTTGTTTGTTTTAGGATAATTATGGTCAAAATCATCTAATAATATGGGTAAAATGATATGGTCATTATAATATGAATAAAAAATTTAATTCCAACAAACATATATGACAGAAAATAAAATATAAAGATAACAGACCAAAACTTCCTCAGGACCCATGTTCACCATCCAACACACCCACTCTATAAGTGGCCCAAAATTGAGAATTCTAGAAGACCAACCTGTATGATAACCAACACATAATCCTATAAAATATCCTCTTAGTCTCCCATCACCAAGTGGTACAATTTAGGTGTGGTAAGGAAGAACCTTGTAGTATTTTAAGAATGAGCCCATGATTATCCAATTTCAAAATACTCCAAAATCACTATATTGAAATATAATATTTAAAAATAGATGTTATAACACTTGAACGATTCCATAAAAATTTACATTGAGAAACCCTTGTTTAATTTAAATGAATCCTAAAGGAAAAAAATATATTTTTGTTAAAATAGATTTGAAAATGTATATTCCCAAAGCTATTATTAATGATTTATTATAGAAACCCACAAAATATATCAATATAATCAAATAAATCAAAAAGCACAAAAATAATACTATTGTAATAAATACAATGAATCATGAATCTAGATAAAGAAAGATTTGAATAAAACATATTTTAGAGACAAGTATCAATAGTGAACTATTAATTGAAGGATGTATCAAAATAAGACATAAAATAGAAAAAGAGAAATGACACACAACATTATGAAACAATATTTATTGAAATAAAGAAGAAGCATAATCATGTATAAAAACAAAGTAGTCAAGTTAATTTCAATAAAATTAAAAGAAACTCTTGGAAATCTAGTGGGATGATATTAGAAAATTTTTAACAGAATCATCTATCTAACTATCAACATATACCTAGTCTATAGTAAATATTCTTTCAACCTACTAGCCTCACTAGAAGAAATCCCCTAATCAGTACTATTTTGAAGCATGAGGATGGAATTCCATCACATTCATAAAATTATAAAAATCATCTATCAATCTCTCAATATAATTCTTAGGTTTTTAATGATACCGGAAATAAAGGGTAAGGATAGATAAATGTCACTTCAAACACACACATAAAATAAAACCTAAGGATAAAGATGCTTGTTGCATACCTCTACCCAACCTCACACACCCTTCTCACAAAATTCCATAGATTAAATTACATAATAATAAATAATAAAAACATTAATCCATTTAATACATATCAAATATAATCTAAGGCTTAAGTTATGTGTGTAGTTCATTTACAGACGGAAAACCATTTTTATAATAATGAATTGAGCCTTGGAATTCTAAACTTTTATTAATATTTCAAAATATTATTTCAAACTCATTTGAATGAAAATATTATTCATAAATTATGTTTTCAAGGTATTAGATAGGCCTTTATTTCATACTTTAGAAATCACATTTTTGAATATATTATCAAAACCATTTTTATAATATATAGAATTTGAAAACAAAATTTATATGAATATTACACCTCAATTTTAAAATCATTATGTCAAATGAATAGAATAATATGATAAATAATTCAATAAAATAACTATATAGACATCATTAACTTATATAATCAGTGAAATATATAACCAAAAAGTTCAGATAACACATATAATTCCATTGAAAATAGATCCAAAAGTAATAATCCCTTATAACCTATGTTATTCCCATGTAAAACTAATTAAAAGTGGAAAAATTCACTTTTTAAATGTGAATTGTGTTGGGAAAACATATTATACACTAGAATACTACATAAAATATATAATTCCAACAAATTAATTTGAGAAAATGAAATTATATCATGTGATGTAATGAATAGTATTAAATCAAATATGTAATTAACACAAATCAAGTCATGTTTGAGAGAAATTTCCAATAATGATGAGAGAAATTCATGCGGAGGTATCCACACACCCTATTTACCAAAGACACCTTGTATTAAAACAGAAATTCAATATAGGGTTTAAAAAAAAGATACCACAAAAAGATAAATAAATAAATAAGGAAAACTAGAATAGAGTATGGACATTAATATAAATAAAAAAACCACCAATAATCATCAGAGGGATTCCCAAAAATAAAAGGATAAAAGAGAGGGGACTACACATAGGGGTAATCTTATTATTGCCTCTCCAAAAATGGGGAGAAATAATTGGGATTGAAGGGGGGGTATTTAATCTAAGTCATAATATGAATTTTAATTTCAAAAACACTAATACATGCCACATGGTTTGTCTACATGGTTTATTAAACCAGACAAAACCTACAAATCCTTTCTTAGACACACCTTGGCACTGCACACCATTTGTTTGAAGGGTTGAACAAACCATGAAACAACTATGTATTTTTTTTTACTAAAAACTATATACACATTTATTTGGTAATCATATATTTTACTCTATCCATTATATATCTATTTTACTTATAAAATCCATGATTTTTCAAAAATTAAAAAGGATAGAGACTTGAGACCCAAGGAAGAGGATACAAATGAATTTTTAAATTACCACAAAATGAAAATAAAAATTAGGTTTCTATTTGATAATTTTATTATATGAGATATATAATAATTAATACCTAAATGGTAGGTCATGATTATGTTCCTGATCTCCACCTCTCATGAAGAAACCCACATATCCATGGGTTTTCTGGTTGGGAGTCATGAATTTTCATATTTATTTATGTATTTGTAGTGTATTTTGAATTAAACTGATTGTGTTTCATTTTATATTAGTTTCATGATAGATAATGGTATATTTTCCATGTTTTGAGGGAGAAAATGAGAGAGGAACACGTGGAATGTGATTTTATCACATGTCCTGATGTGTTGTGAAAATTTTATGTTTGATAGTCCAAAATAATTCTAATGTTAATAAAAGAACTTAGGTTTCACAATGATTGTTTTATAATGTTTTATAATATAATCATATAGAAATATAAATATAATTGACCGGGACATTATGTATCCTATAACAATATTGATGATGATATCTATGAATAATATAGATATACATGCACCAAAGAATAATGTATATATAAGGTTAAACTCTATAGGCTCAAATTATACCATCAAGATGACTAAATCCATAAAAATGATAAGAACAAATAATAAGAGTTGAGAATATGAGACAAATTACCTAGTGAAGTACATAACATTTTTAAATGAATATGTGAATGATGAAGTATAATATTGGTGTACTATATAGTCTGTAATTGGAAATGAGACTATTACGATCTGAAAATTAACTAATTGTTGTAATGTAACTGATATATGATCATTGTTTATTCTGACCATTGGGCGTCACGAATATTGAGAAATATAGCTAATATAAATTTAAGGGAGATAAAGTTCAATTGAAGTTATTTTTTATTAAGGGTAATGATGAATGATAATTTATTTAAAATAGTGGAATGATGGCCTCAATTAGATGGATCATTCGATATAAAATTGATTTTTTTAGAGGATGGGAGGAATGTAAAATCAGTCAGTATCCCCCTTTACAAAAGCTATACAATGCATAAATAAGTGTTTCTTGAGCATAATTGACTACAGAAGATTTTTGAGTTTGTGGACATCACCACTAGAATAATGTTAGATGAACCACCCCATGGATGTACCATAATCACACACCTTACCATTAGATATTATATCATGTGACAAGGTGTTATGTATCTATAACAAAATTATTATTAATTTTTATGTTCTCTTAGAAATTAAATAGTTGTAACATTGATTATTCATTTTTTTATTTACTATATCACCCTTATATATAAAATTAAATACACATGATTAGATGGTAAATATGATAAAATTTAATTTTAATACAAATAATTCATAACTAAAATTTTTGGACTGTATATATGCCTAATTTTTATTATAGTAAATTTTTTTAATAAATTTATAAATATAAAATAAAAGCTTCTTTTCATAAAAAATTTGAAAATAAAAATATTAATTCATTTATAAAAAAAATTAAAATTTTCTGCAATCATATATCGTTTTTCTAAGGGATAGATGTTTGAAAGTGTGATAAAAAATGAAATTATTCAATAATTAATTATTTAATTTAATATTAAAATTTCTCACATTTCAAAAATTATTATAGTATAATAGAATACATTTTTGAAATAATCCTGAAAAAATTATCCAGTGGGGAAATTTTTATAATATTGTAAGTAAACGTTTTGGGTAAAAATAAAATTCAGTTTGTTTATTTATTATTTATTTTGACATCTTAATGTTTCAAAAATTATGTAAGAAATTTTATAATGAATTTCTTGATAAAAAAATTCTCATTAAAATAAAATATTTAAATTTAATAAAATTTATTTTCCAAACCTTTGATGTATCTTATAAACCATAAAGTGAATTTAATTGTTTTTGAATTATGAATAAGTATAACTTCCACGTCCAATATAATATTAATTTATGGAGTTAAATTCTAAAATATTAATATAATAAAAAATAGTTACTACATGCCTAAATATTGGGATAAAAATTTGGTAAGGCCAATGGTTTTTTATTTCATATAACTTAGATTTGAAAGTCCTATTTTTAGAAATTAATAACCAATTTTCCATAATTTTCTATAAATTCATTCCCATTAATCAATACATTTTCGATATAAATCTATATTACAATTATTTCATCTCATTTTATCACTCTATAGTCTCTCTAATTATTTCTTATGCTCTGAAGGATCAGTTATCATTATTTATGAGGATAACTTGAAAGGTAATGGATTCTCTTCCTATCACATTTTTTTTCAAGTTCTGCCTTTTTAATAAGACTCTTGATTTTCAATTGGTTATTTTTTTATTTGTTAATGATCATTCATTTACTATCCAAATGATTTTCTATTAATGGGATACTACCATTCTCTATCATTGATCACATTCCATAAACTAGTTTGTTTACCGTTTATGATATATAAATCATTATTTAATTTTGTATGCAATAATTTTATATTGAAAATACCCAACATTATATTCATTTATGGATATACATATATATATCTATACCTCTTTGATCAGAGGAATTCAATATATGAAACTCGCATTCCCTACCAATTGGTTTAAATGATGAAAACATTCTTATGATATATAATCTATATCAAACACATAAAGTTATACACAGTGAGAGGGGGACCTTATAGAGCCCCATTGAATTGGGTAAAAAATTAAACTACGTAGAATGAGTGTTTATGATACAATGGAAGTATGTATTAATAATTTTACATGATATGTTTTTTGAAAACCCTATTAATATATTTTATGACACCGTGGTTATGAACCATAGTGATATTAATATTGATTTATGGTTTTCATGTATTACCGACATTTCCATGCCATGTCTCATGTACATAAGATTATTTTCTCATGTTATGCCTCATGTTTTTACTTTGATTATTACTCAAATTCCATTAACCTTTTTATCCCTTACTATTCATGATTATTACAATTTTTTTCGTTTATCTCCCTAGGACGTCATATGTAGTGGGGTGACATATAATGGATTTACAAAGAATCATTTTTAATAATAAAATGGATTTGATGTTTTTTAATGATCTATACAATTTATGTATTATATAAATAAAATTCATGAAACTAAAAATAAAATATCCATATAAGTTAATAACGTAATAATTTTTTAAGGAATTATATGAAAAATCATATATGAATAAAATGGGTATTCAAATTTGGAATCAGTGAAATTTTTAGTTATTTGTTTAAATTATAAATGTAAAGTGTTAGTGAAAACCCCATGGACAAGTATAAATAGTGGAAAACTTCAAAATTTTGATAAATAATATATTGTTTGGTTTTCTAATGGTGACATACCTATCTAGATATAAATATTTTGATAGAGGATCAGACACATATTCACTAAGTGGTAATAATATATTAAATGCTTGGTAACATATTAACCTGATCTTAACATGGTTCTTGAATAATTGTCCTAAATTTATATGTATTTTGACACTCTAGGGAGAGATTATTTGGTCGATCACATGATAATTGAAAACCATTATGAAGCATATATAACTTAATTACTGATATCACATTTAAATTTTAGGGTTTGAATACAATATAAAATTATAATCATAAGATTTAAAATATTAGTAATTTTCTCATTTATGTTTTATTTTTCTAGAGAAATGGTAGTAAATAGTCTCTCTATTGTAAATAAAAAATGTGATGATTTCCCCAAAAATAAAAAGGAATATTATGTTGATAACTTCCTGATGATGTTGAATTATTTATACTAGTTTATAAATAATAGCGTAAACCATGTGGAGAATCCGACATCACTATGTAAGGAACAATTTGTAATTAAATCCTCCAAGCATAAATGAACAAATAATTTTAATATACCCTAAGATCTTTTGATCATAAATCAATAGATCAATATTGTAAAAAATATATATTTTATTCTCTATTGTTCTAAGTTGGATAATTATACTTGGTTGTATACCTCTTATAGGGAGAAGCTGATATTGGGTGGATAATCATATATGACACAAATCTGGAGTAATTAGTTGTATCTATATAGTGTAAATAGTTAACCAAAGTAATTTTCAATAAGCATTTTCATCCCACATTTAAAAAAAATAGAATGATAATTCCATGAGATGATGAAAATGGATAATGAAGATGTGTGAATTTATTAGATGACGTTTAAAAGGTTTGCATGACATGCTTCAATATTTATCATTGAATATGATGGAAATATCGATCGATTCTTTAGTTTACTAAGACATTATCTATAGAAGGATATATAAATCAATGACTTCAGGAGTTAAGAGTAGATATTAGGGTGTGATCTCAAGGTTTATTGGATGTTTTTTGGCATGCAATGGACTGATGATATGAATGATAGTAAGAAAATTATGGAGGTAAAATTTCCAAAGATTTTTTTTCTCATGATAGGAAATGGAATAAACTAAAATCCCCCCTATGAAACAATTATAGGAAGAAGTATTTGATGAATTTCTTCCAAGGAAATATAAATTTTTGAAAGTGAATAAGGTATGATCATGTAGCTCAAAACATTATTATTGATGTAAAGACTCAATATTTTAAAGTTAATGAAATCAAAAAAATAGGGAAATCACATCCTCGAATATAACGATTCAAGTGTGGAGAGAATGAAATCCTTTTAAATATTTTCACAAATTTAATGATATAGAGGGGAACCACCATAAACCCATGTATAAGCATAGGGATAAAGGCCATGTTTTTTCCTTGAAGGTGGATGAAACCAAGGAACTGAATTTTGTATTAATAGGTACACTCATTTTCAACTTTATTCTAGATAATAAATTATTTTATGATAATATTTTTTATTCTTATATTTCATTCATGTTTCCAAAGAACATTAAGACAATCCATGAACTACTTGAGGTAGTGTTATTAGTTAAATCTCTAGAAGGGTATATTCAAGAATGAAACCCTATCTATTGAAATGATTTGAGATTTAATGGAGTAAATTCAAATCACCAAGGTAGGAAATGAAACTATTTTTATGAATACATTTATGTATTTCATGAAGATTTATTTAAATATTTCATAACGAGAGAGAATAATATTTTTCAATTGATCTTTGTATTGGATTAGTATATGTAGCGAAGATCTTGTGCTTAATGAAATTTTTATTATTATAAGAACTAAAGAAAACCTACAACTTATTCCAAAAAATGGTTTTATTTGACTGATTATGTCTCCTTGGGGAGAAAATATTCTCTTTATAAAGAGAAATAATGGATCAATATAGATATTAATTAATTCTAGAGAATGTAATGGGATTATAGAGATGAAGAAATACCTTCATATAAGGAATTATGATTTATTTGACCAACTTCACAGGGCTTAATTATTCTCTAAGAGTATCAATTAATCTGGATATCATTATATGAAGGTTAATAAAGAGGATATACCAATAATGACATTCTTAATAATATATGGACATTATCATATTTTCATTCCATTGGTATTTTCTAATGAACCAACAATTTTCTTGGTTTTGATCAATAATAACCTTAGTGACTTATTAAATTATTGGTATTATTTTCTTATTATGTTATGATATATTAGAAAAGTTTTTTCTAATAGTGATCATATATGGTTTATTTTATAAAATATTATAAAATTTAATATTTTTAACTATTTAGTTAATGTGATATTTTTTTATAGTAAGTTTCATTCTTGGGACACATTGTAATCCAGGAAGGAAAATTGGTAGATCTAGTTATAAAAAAGGTAGTATAAGGGTGTCCTAATCCTATAATAGTGACTATGATTCATAGTTTACTTTGGGTTTTTGGATAATATAGATTTTTTAAAATAAATTTCATAGACCTAAAATCCACTAACAAGGTTAAATCAAAAGGTAGTAAAGTTCATCTGGATGAAAAAGTGTGTAGAAAAATTAAAATAGTTGAAGAATATATTGGTTAGTGAACATGTGATAATATTAATAACATATTGAACAATATTTTTAATATAAATTTTTTTATCCA
The DNA here is from genome assembly GCA_963277665.1 of Viscum album. NCBI lineage: Eukaryota > Viridiplantae > Streptophyta > Magnoliopsida > Santalales > Viscaceae > Viscum > Viscum album. The sequence continues at coordinate 684,707,756 of OY728159.1, read as the reverse complement.
TAAAATGTATTAGATGTCTACTCATTTAGACAGAAAAAATTATTACCTATGCATCCTGATAGTTGATGCCTCAAAAGAATAATTTTTCTACCCTATATTGGGAGATAGATGAAGTAATTGTTTTCATTAATGATATATATAATTTATATTTATATGTAGAAGTGTGATATATATTTATATATCACCAATATTGGATTTAAATTCTCACACAAAATGAACAAATGATTAGACAACATTGATGGTTGTAAATTCCAAAAGACGGTGATTGCTCTATTCATTTTCACCATAGATGTGAAAAAAATCACATATGAATTAAGAAGTAAAGATACTATAGTTCATTAAATGATAAGTATTTAAGGAGATCCATTGACCAAGTATTTAAAAAATATTGATATGAAAGTTATAAAGGAAGGTCCATTATTTAATATATCCCAAATAGTTCTCGCAGCATCATTATTGATGAAAATTGTTATAGTATAAAGAGAAGATCATATGTCATAAAAGAAGTTATAAGAAGTGAATAATGAGAAGTTTCCTATGTACAATGTATATAAATGTGGAGATCCAAGGATTATTAAAAAGCATGTATCACATCTATTACATAGCTAAATAAATTGATAATAGAAGAAGCTCGCAACTCTTAATTCTGTGTAAATCATGGATAAACCAAAATTTATATATATCTACATGATTTTTATTGGGGTGATTTTATAAAAATTAATATTCTTGATTATTTTACATGTTTTTTGGAAAGTAAATAAGTGAAGGTAGGGAAAAAACTTCCTAATGGAGCATTGTAACCACCACCTATTCTTGTATGGAAGTGGAATAACATCACTATGTACTTTTTTATCTGCCTCACTAAGACTTCCAAGGGAAAAATATCTATAGGGGAAATCATTTATAGATTAATAAAGTGTTCTAATTTTATCTCTGTGTGAGTTATTTTCTCCCTTGAATGTCTTGTTCATCTATATATTATTGTAGTTGGGAAAACTCATGGAGTAAAAATACCTATTTTCTTTGACTATGATCCAAGATACACAAATATGTTCTTAAGGATCATTGAAAAGGCTCTTAATTTAAAAGTATACCTATGATCAACCAATCATCCTAAAATTTATGGAGAGTATGAGAGTAATATATAAACATTGGAAGACATGTAAAAGGCTTGGTAACTTGATTTTTAAGGGGGATGTGTAATAACCCAAACCATTATTAATAAAAATTCATCCTAATCTAATTAAATGTATTATTATATAAAATTTTTATGTTAAACATATGAACTTATTTGGTTTTATGTTTTTGGATTTTAAAATACCGTTATTAATTGTTAAAGTTTCCAATATATTTGATGAACAGTGATCACATGATAAGTATTAATATATGACTTTAAAAAATCCAACTTTCTCACACAAAGGAAGAGATGAGCTCATCTAGTTGAATTTCTCTATACAAAGCTCATTTGTTGGAGATAAAAAAGGAGGTAGAATCACTATGATTTTCTATTGACCAAGCCAAATCCTAGATTCAAATAATTATGTTTGAATGGAATTTCCTATAGGGGAAGTGAAAATTAATAGAGATTACCACACAAGAAATGTTATCTGAGCCACCCCAATAGTCTATCACAATCACACACCTTAACCCTATGTAATTTGTGGTTGTTATAAGGGGTTACGTAACACGATATTAGTTACTCCTTTTTGTGTGATATCTTTTATAAATAGAAGTCTTATTCCATCAATTCTTCTAGGAGAAAAGTTTTTGGTAAAATTATAATGATTTAGATATATTGGTCTTTTTTATGTAAAATGGAACTTTTTTGGAAATATATAAATTATTTTATTTAATATTGTTTTTATTAATATTTTTATTATCATAATGTTACAATAACACTACTTTTAAATATAAGTGGTGATTATATTCAATATTGTTTTTACTCTATAAATGATTAAGTATTTAGTTGGATAAGAATTATATTCACATACGATAAAACTAAAATTGTATTTTTAATTAACTAATTTATTTTGACCAATTGATGAATTTTTGGAATAAATATTATTTTAATAAAATATATTTATTATATAATTTTTATAAATGATCATAAAATTTTTATGGAGCTAAATGTAATTTTATTATGGTGTGGAAACTATTTTTGTCAAAACTTGTCAATATTCAATAAATGAAAGATTTTATTTTAAATGTAAAAATTCGCATAATTAGAAAATTATTTATATAAAATGAATATTATTTTTGGAATCAGGATGTTAGAATTATCCAATGGTAAATGTTTCATAAATTTCTAGGACAATCAAATTTTTGTGTAAAAATTAAATACCATATAAATATATAATGTGTTTTATGACATCATAATGACCCAATAGTGATGTAAAAAATACTATAAAATCGATATTCGGAAAAAATATGTTTTAACATTAAAATAATGTGTTCTTATATTTTTTTGATTAATTTTATGATTCTTTAGTGGACCCTCTAAGACTTATAATATATTTTAACATTCTAAAATGACTTCCCTAAGAGTTTGACTCGCCTCCACAAAATCTAGCCAAATAATTTAATATGTTCGGGCATTTTCCTTATAACATAATCTATTATACTCCCCCTTGGACAAAACCATGGGAAAAAATCATGGGTTGGTTTGTGGTTTTGAATATTTCATTATATAGATTCTAAAACCTTGGTTTTTGAAATATTATAGAATTCCCTTCTCATTTCCTATATAAACACACTGAAGCTCCAACTTATCTTTAACAAAAATAATTGTATAACATACCAAATCTTCCATACTCTCTCTAGAATCATTCAATGGCACCCCAAACTCTCAAGAATATCCTCTTAAGACTCTTTAAGTCACACACTCATGTAAGGGATCCTCACTTTCCTTCCGTCCTTATTTATGTCCATGTTTCCTTAAATTTTCATGCCCTTTTATTTTAAATTAAAAATGTTGGGGTGTGATCTAAAACCTCCCCATACAGACCTCCTAATGTTTTAATTATTATAAACCTTGTTCTCTCCCAATAATTCCTCCAATGTACATCCGTTACCATGCCAAAATTCCATCTGGGATTTCACTCTCCCCATTTACTTTCAAGAAATTATTTTATATTATGAATATAAATTATATTACAAATGTTGGGATATTATATTACATGCCCCTCTTACTTTCCATTTCATGTATAAATTATGAGATAATCATTTTTCTCTCATCAACCCATTTTCCAATTTCTATTTGACATCGTTATGCTTCAGAAGTTACCCCAAAATTTCCCATGCCAAAATCATCGTGTAAGTGAATACCATACTCATTTCACTACCAAGGGTATTAAACTTTATGCACATGTACTTTCTGATCATGGACATACATTTATGTATTCCACAACACTTATTCATGGAATAAATTATGATATTTATTGAATCCATGTTGTATGATCTCTGTGGCACACATATGCATGAAATTAAATGATTAAGAAGGGTTCTCCCTGATAGTGCTATATTGCATTGGGTAAATAATAATATTGTGACACTTCATGTGAAATGAGTGTTCAATCACACTAATTCATGTGAAATGAGGATTTACTCATGCAGATTCAAGTTTAATGAAGGGGTTTTCGTGCTCAATGTGTAGTGATCCTTGGATCATGCCAATATCTTGTTAAATGTTGTTTCCATATTTCCATGTTATGAAAATCATGATATATCATGCCTTTTATGTTGATGTTTCTCTTATGAACCATTGATATGCCTATTTTGAAAAATTTATTGTATTTTTTATGTTATTCCTTGTTTACACCATTACAAGGCTTTACATCCTACACTTTTCTTATGTATGTTCTCAGGTTATCCCATACAATGCTAAATATAAAGGAATTTTGCGGTCATGTAAAATAAGTTTTCAGTAAAGATGTTGTATTTTATATCTTATGTTGTCATGTAATGTTCTAAATTTCAAAAGACAAAAAACCTATCGATCATCATAGTTGTCTTAAGTGAATGTTTATAGAATAATTCATGTTTAAGTGTGTAATAAAGATCAGGGTAGTTATAGTTGGTATCAAAGGATAGGTTTAGTTATTTTTGTTATTTGTATTAGAAAAACATAATTAAATCCTTAGGGATAAGTCAAAAAATAATATAAACATCCTGAAATTTTAGTGAGTATAGAGTAAGTGGTTTATCACAAAAATACATCCCTCTCTAGATATGAAAAAGTAGACGTGGCTCTGGCAGATATATATAGGGGTAAAACACGAAAACATTGCTTTGTGCTAGACTCAAACGAGAACTGTTGAACAACAATGATCCTTGTTGAACTCTTTTTCTAACACTCCTGGGGGATATGCTTTGGTAATTTCATATTCTCAGTATGAACTATTATTAAGGAGTAAAAAATTCCCTTAAGAATATATGTTGGGAAGTAGATCGTTGACAACATAGGCAAGAGCCATTAAATTCAAAAGTTATTGAAATAAATGTGATTTATAAGTTATCCTTTTTATAATTGGATTAACCTTTATGTGATACCCATAAATTTCATTTTATTCTAACCAATGGCCAGAAATAGGAGGACTTGGTATAGCAACCGATGTGAAGATCAATGTGATGACTTTTCAAATGAGATTCCCAATATGATGGGATCCATAATCACAAACTTTGTACCAATAATCTCTTAGTTAACAATAGTTTTGAATAGAAACATTGGTCAAGAGGAACATTCACCCCCCCCCCCCAAGAAATAACAATCCTCAATTGAGAGATACATAAGACAAATGCCTCTTATATTCAGTGGATCATCTGATCCCTCAATCACTAAAAAATGGATTAAATCCATTGGGAAGATCTTATCTGTCCATCAATGTTCCAAAAAATAGAATTTTCATTTGGCTACTTATCACATGGAGGGTGAATCAGATCAATGGTGAACATTTATAAAAAATATTAATCATGAGGAAGAGATAGAGGAATTGGAATGAAAGGATTTCTAGAAAATGTTGTTCGTTAAATATTTTCCAGGAACACTCCAACATAAGATAGAAAGGGACTTCTTTTCCCTCAAGCAAAAAGATGACGAATCTATCTGAGCGTACGATGAAAACATCCCAAGGCCTACATGATTCACCTCTGGATTTGTCATTACCCCTTAATTAAAGCATGAATGATTCTTTGGTGGGCTAAAAACAATCCTACGGAAAGACCTAGAGATCCCTAACTTTGATAGCTATGATAAAATTGTCGGATGATCCCACAATGTGGAAATGAAGATTGGAGAATCTTAGGGGTATCATGGGGCTAAGAAACAGAATGTGGACCTTAATTCTGGTCATAAAATGGATACATCCAATGGTGCTAAGAAATTCCAGCATCCCACATGCCAAAGGTGCAGAAAAAAGAAACCCAAAAATTTCTTGAAGGGGACAAGGAAATGATTTAGGTGTTGAAGAGAAGAGAACTAGGCCTTTAATTTCCAACAAGAGAAACCCGCTACTGTGACAAAGAAGAGGATTGATCTGTTTGACCCTTGATGCATTGTTCATTGGTTAAACTTAAATGAACCATGGATCTTTTCAAACTAATGCCCTAACAAATGGGTTTTTAGAGGCAAAAAACAACCACCAAGGAAGCAAGGTTGAGATTTTTCCATCACTACAGCATAAATGAACCATGAAAACAAAGTAGGTACAGGAACACTAGTTGTTTATTCAATAATAGTGATCATACTTTTTTATTCAGGTTCTACGCATTATTATATATCCTAAATGTTTAGTATAAAAATCCCAACACCACCAAAAATCATGGAAGTAGAGACTTTGGTGAGAATGAAAAATCAGAAAATTATTGCACCACATGAATATAACTCCTCCCCAGTCACAATTTATGGATTTGTCTTCCCAGAGGACCTCTTAATACTCCCAATTCTAGAATGGGATGAAATTCTTATCATGGATTTGAATTCCCTATATAGAGGCAACATAAATTATCATGAGAGGGAATTCACTATCCATATGGAAAATCGACTCCTGATTTTCTATAAGTGCAAGGAGGAGGATGTATCTTCATTAGCACCATCATATCAAGCATCGATATTACTACCCTATGAGCATGCATATCTTGCTCAGATGATTGGGTCTATATAAGAAGCCATCCTTAAAGACATGAATATTGTGAGGGAATTCACTGAAGTGCTTCCTAATGAATTTACTATCCTTCCTCTTAGAAGTGATGTTAAATTTAATGTACCAGAATTTCTATATAATTTTCTTTAATTATAAGGAATTATTTCGAGACCGCAAAATATGATGGCACGTGATTCCAAGTCCCGGTGTGCCAAGAATGATCCATCAAAGTTTTGTTAAGCTTTATTTAGTAGGCATAAATAGTTTTCTAGAAAAAGTGGAATAACTCTTAAACGGTTTCCTAAATCAAAAATCTGAGGGCACTTATGCTTTAAGGACGGAGGGTTTACCCTAGGCACAACTTAAGTTTGGTTGGCGTAGGCCTCTTGTGGTAAAACCTGAATATGTAATAACCATAAATAAAATAATTAAATAAAGTTATTTTATTTTTCAAATGCATATAACTCAAAAATAGTAACTCAGATTAAAAATATGAGACCCCCACTTAAATTGTGAGGGTATGTTTTCTATAGGAAGATACTGTCCTTGGTCGGCGTGGGACACTAGTGAATGTTTGATTTTTGTCCATAAATAAAATAATTATGTAACAATTATTTTATTTAAGAAATTCATAACTTCTAAACAGTAACTCAGATTAAAAATATGAGTGTAACATTGGGTTATTTGGGGTGTGTTTCACTTTGGAAGAGCCTAACTTCGACCAGCGTGGTTCGAGGGTGGCTGTATTAAATTTTCCAAACATTTTTTCAGGTATGTTCAATAAACACATGACCGGTGTTTTCTAACTTTTGAACTATTTTTTGGAGTAAAAATCTAAGGGCACCATTGAATCCACAATAATGAGATTCGCTTAAGGGAGACTTCACTTCCACTGTAGTAGGTCCGGAGAAAAAGTTAGTTGTTGGAACTTTTTAATAGAATAAATAAAATAACTTTATTATTTTATTTCTATTTTATTCCTCCAATGGGAAAGTGGTATGGTGGGACCGGTAGTGATACAAAACAATAAATGGCTTGACCCTCCAATCTATGTAACAACAATGTCTGGGTAAATTAGAAAGCTTCCTAATTAAAGAGATATCATTAAATTCCAACATCGTTACATACCCTCCCCCACTCCTATATATATGGATCTTGGGGTAGTTATCGACAAAACTTCACCAAGAAGCAATGTGCAGAAGGAACAATGCGACACGAGAACCTTTGGAGTTGGAGCCGACCCTAGCAGGAGGTGATGTGTGGCACCGAAACCCCAAACCGGAATTTGATGTTCGAGCGGCGGCATGAACAACGTGTTGCAGGGATGACGAACAACGAGACTCCCTCAACCACAAGCGCTCTCCAATGTATCAAGGTAGGGGTTGTTTTCATTTGGGTGTTTTTGTTTCCCTATTCACCATTCATAAAATTACATGAATAACATGGGTGAACTGACTAAAGGGTTGACCCGCGATTCATTCGTCTTTTCTGGAGGTAGATGCAGGGAATCTTTGTGGTACAAATATTGTGTTCAATTAAATTTTTTATTAAACACCCTTAACATCCTCCATATAATGAGCTAATACGAAGGGTGTGGGACTAACAAACTTAGCTCTAACCATCCGCTATCTTTGTTTCCTTGCGCCACCTTGGATGACTGAGAGCATGTCGACGCACACCGGAAGAGGATGGATGCCACTCCTCAACCATGACGAACGGAGGTAGAGGCCAACACGACGACCGTCCATGGGAAGGGAGGCAGTGTGACCACTATGCCTCCAGGGAATGGAAGTAGTAGCGGAGGATGAACATGCCTCCGGTGGGTTTCGCAGCGACTGAGTGGTGCCCTCGTGACGTCGCTACTCCTCCAACCCAACGACCTTCGAGCCGTTCGGGAATCTGAGAGACCGGGGGGGTTACACCACCCCGCGCCGGACTGAACCTGGTCACCACCCTCGACTGGCCCACATCCCTCGACCAGGACGCCACCCTCAACTGGGCTTCCGCCTTTGATTGGGCCTCTGCCCTCGAATAAGACACTACCCTCGAGGAGGACCGCCGTCCTCGGACCGGATCGCTGCCCTTGGACCGAGCTGCCGCCCCTAGACCAAGCCGCTGCCCCACGTTGGTCGGGCCGCCCCTTACGGGCCTCTACCTTTTGGTTTGGGCCATACCATTGCCCATTAGGCCGAGTCTGCTGTGTCTCAGCCCAAACAGAGTCTGTCCGGGTCAGTCCGACCAGGTCGGACCAGACCCGGGCCCCACCAGGCCTTGAATCACATAAAGGGCCACATCATGAGAACTAGATGTCTGTTTGATGAACCGTCTATGATGTTGGGATCCTTGGATCAAGATGGTCGTTTTGGTATACACCTCATGAGTTTTGGAGACAGCTGGAGTACGGCTGGGTTGGATTGAACCTGAATCCTACAGGGCCCCCGGAGCTAAAATTCTTATAACTGATAGACCAAAAGTCTAATTGATGCAACATCTATCGTGTTGGAACACTTAGGACATGGAGTTCCTTTGGGTTACTCCATTTTGGATCTTATTGATGGTTGAGGTATGACTAATATCTCAAGGGGATATTCTATGGAACACGAGTTCACCAGGTGCGAGGAATCCGTTGGCTGACAATGAGGGGGAGGTTGGGGACAGAACATATGGAGTTCAGCACTCATAGATCCTGTGTGGGTTAGCGTATACCAATCCTATGTGGGTTAGATCCTGTGTGGATCAGCACTCAGCAATCCTATGTGGGTCAGTGCATACTGATCCTGTGTGAGTCAGATCCTGTGTGGGTCAGTGCTCAGTGGTCCTGTGTGGGTTAGTGCTTTCCGATCCTATGTGGGTCATATCCTATGGGGGTTAGCGGGGGTTAGTTAACTATTGACTCTGGATGGTTTAGATCCTATGTGGTTCATTGCAGGGGTTAGTCACTATTGATCCGGTGTGGCTCAAACTTTGTATGGTTAGAAGTAGTTCCTCTTGACAGAATAAGATGATCTAGCTTTGCCACTAATCATTTGTACATCTATACTTCACTGAAAACCTAGTTTACATTGACACATTGTTAGAACTAATTATTTTACCCATGTGGTACTTTCTCCTTCATGGTATTATCTACGTGGTGATACCTATGTGGAACATTGACCTTCGTGGTACTATCTTCTTGGTGATACCTTTGTGAAACTTTTACCTTTGTGGTTCTATATTCGTGGTGATACCTGTATGGTACTTTTACCTTCATGGTATTATCTTCATGGTGATACCTATGTGGTACTTTTACCTTCTTGGTACTATATTCATGGTGATACCTGTGTAGTACTTTTAACTTTGTGGTACGATATTCATGGTGCTTCCAGTGTGTTACTTTTACCTTCATGGTACTATCTTCATGGTGATACATGTGTGGTACTTTTCCCTTCGTGGTACTATCTTCATGGTGATTCCATTGTGGTACTTTTACCTTCGTTGTACTATATTCGTGGTGTTAACTATGTGGTTATTTTACCTTTGTGGTGTTACCTTTTTGGTATACTACCCTCATGTACGATATTAGTATATCTCGATAACTTAGGTATATGTATGGGCATATACCTAAGTATAGTTGATTACTTGTTTTGTGGTTTTTTCCTTCATGGAACGCTAGGAGATATACGGGGGGCATGGGGTCCCTACTGATTATTGTTATACTCATCCATGAATGGACATCACCCGCACCATGTTGTGTATGGTGCATACGACGTACACCGTTGACTGAGGCTGAGGAAGTTAGGACAGGACGGTTCTCAGAGGTAGACCATTTGATGTGATGTGATGTGGAGGAGACTGACATATGTGGAGTGCTGAGGAGGCAATTTGTACCTACCCTACAGGTAGGAACCACAGAGGATGACCATGTAGCTTTTTTCCTTATTATTTTTATATATTTTGTACTTTTTCAGTTGTACTTTTACTTTTTCCAGTTGGGCTTCTATTCTGGCCTCCCTTTACTTTCATCACTCTTTACTACAATAGTTTACTTCACAGTTTATTTTTCTGCATGATAGTCTTTGTGGTTGCCTCCTATTGCATTCTATACTGTATGTTTGTACAGATTTAAAGGAAATACATTCCAATTTTAGGGATAAGCCTTTTTGGTACTAGTCTCCATCCCCAGGCCAATGGAAGGCTGGCTTTGGGTAGTCATGGGATGGGCCCCGGGTGATAGGTCGTGACAAAGTGGTATCATTGGAGTTCAGTTCTACCAGATAACTAGTACTTTGATCTTTTCTATGTGTAAATAGTGTTTAGTGTTATGAGTGTGTTTTTTAGTTTGGGGAGTCCAGTGTTGTTGTGTCGGCCGATGTATCCATACATGAGGACCCTGAGTTCTGATTTCCGACTTAGCGCACGAAAAAAATTATTGCATGTCTTTTTGAAAAGTTATTCTTTTGAATTATTTGGATTCAACTTACTAGGTATAACCTATTGACTATGCCACACAAGTTCCTTATCATGTTTATGCCACTTAGACAGCCACCCTGGTTTCTTGAGAGAGTACTCAATGACGGCCCACTGAGCGATGAGGCCTTGGTACAGGGCCACCTTATGGAATTGGCACCTTCAGGTGGTGTACTAGAAGCACCACTGCCCATTGGACAACTGCTGCCACTATCCCCACTGGTAGATGGTGAATGCCGACTAAGCACATTTCACAAGGTTCAATGGTAGAGGCCTCTGAGGTTTTGAGGTGAGTAAGATTCCCAGGAAGGTGGGGACTAGCTAGAGGTTGTGTCTAGTGTTTTCCGAATAGTTGGGACACCAGTTGAGTAGATGGTGATCCTAGCTGCTGGTATTTTCATGTACATGACCATGAGGATGGTCCGCATGGTAATGAGGCTTCAGTTCTTGGACCACTTCCCAAGATGGTACCTTCAGGTTGTGTTCCAGCTTTATCACTACCCGTTGGTCAGCAGTTTAAACTGGCGGTACTGGTAGAGGACACATGTTGGCTTAGTGACTTACACTTGTTTCATCATCAAATACCCCTCAGGTTCCGAGGCGATCCCGACTCGTAGGATGCTAGTGAATGGCTTGAGGAGGTGGTTGAGAGTTCCCTAGAGATTCTACAGCTTCAGTAGGACGACATGTCGATAGCTGAGTATTAATCAAGGCGTATCGACCATTCCTGTCACTCGATGAATATGATACGATTAGTGCTTCAGGGCTGGGACATCCGAGTGAGGAGTATTTAGGGAAATCTGAGCCAACACTACTCATCTATGAATTTATTCTTATGTTAGGGTGCAATAGAAAACTTTTGTGGCTGAATGTTCTTTGGATGAGTAGATACAACCACTGAATGTTAGCAGGGGGAAAGCAAGAAACTGACGTTAGTGTCAGAGACTTGGGAATGTAAAACGCTTCAGGAAGAGGATGTGATACGGACAGACACATCTGTAGGGATGAATATGTGGGAGTGGAGAAAGGAGAGAAACATGAGGTGGTTCAATTTTCTACATGTTACAACCACCACCTCAATCTGGTCCCCACTAGGCTCAAGGAGCTGGAGGACAGGGGTAGGGAGTAGCCGCATGCGGTTAAAGAGTGTGACCCAAAGACTATAAGAAATTATTAGAGGTATAGTCTGTGACTACTACTAGCTGTCGTATAAATAGACATAGGTACCAATCATTCCTTCCTTCAACATATATTATCCAAGACCTAGAGTTTCCAATTAAACCGCTGACTTGACCCTCACATTTGTAGATACATTTGGGAGGGGACTCAATAATCACACTTACGCCGATATTGTGATCTGACCCTTGAGGTAAGATTTTTTGTTGGAACCTCTTCCTGGTAGTGTCTAGGCCTTACGAAGTTAGTTGGGAATGACTGGACATCCACAGTTCATATTTAGAATGACTGTATTAAGAAAAAAGTTGTCGTTTATCTACAATGTTGTGATGGGGTTTACCTTAGTTAGAGAAAAAGAAAACCCAGGTAGCATCGGATAAAATTCTTCATAAGAGGGTGTCGCTGATCACTCGTGAGTCGGCCAACCTTACCCTCATGGCTGCAGGAATTTTAAGTTTTCAGTTCCCAACAGAAGTGGCTAGAGTCTCTCCAGGACTATAAATTTGAGATAGTCTATACTCCTAAGAAGGGGAACATGGTAGCATACACACTCAGCATGATGTCTAATAAACAACTAATAAGTGAGGTGTCAGTGTAGCAAGTCACACTATAGATATCCTTCATGGATATAGATAAAGCTTCTTACCTCCAGTCTATGAATTTCTCTCCCCCACTCCTTCAGCATGTCAAGGAGGTGCAGCTTGAGGGCATTGCCTGCGAGGCTCTACGTGATCAGATATCCTCATGGCAGGAACCTGAAAGAGTTTCTGAAGGTAGGGAGAACATCGTCCCATTTAGGGGATGTTCCATGGCACCAGTGGCACTTCGGGATATGGTGTTGAGGGAGTTCCATACGACCCCTTTGGCGGTACATCATGGTGTGGTGAAGATGTACCAGGACATACAGAATCAGTACTAGTGTCTAGGGATAAAAAAAGTAGTGGTAGAATTTGTATCACGATGTCTCAAAAATCAAAAAGTGAAGACTTCATAGAGTTGGAAGAAGTCTTATGGCGACAGGATGCAGAGACCCTTGGAGTTCCAGCACGGGGACCACATATTCTTGTGAGTCTCTCCTAGATGGGGACTATAGAGATTTGTCTAAGGTGTTATGTTGTCACAGAGGTTTATCAGTCCTTTTCAGATACTTCGGAGGATAGGCATTGTAGCATACCCCTTGGCACTTCCACCGTTGTTGGAGAGGGTGAATGACGTCTTCCATGTTTCCCAGCTAAAGAGATACATGCATGACCCATCTCACATCATCGACCAGAACGAGCTGAATATTGATGAAGGGGTGACATTTAGGGAGGTTCCAGAGGAGACTGAGGATCAATAAGAGTGGGTCCTTCATGGGCAGTCGATACCTATCGTGTGTGTTTGTTGGTAGTATGGGAAACTCCAGGAGAGAACATGGGAGAGAGAGGCTTAGATTCTTGCTCAGTACCCCCATTTGTTTTAGTAGTTTATGTTTTGGATTTAGGGGACGTAAAACCCTACGGTATGGAGAATGTAATTTCCCGGAATTTCATTATAATTTTTTTCATTATAAGGAATTATTTAGTGACCGTGAAATCTAACAGCAAGTGATTCTGAGGCCCGTAGTGACCAGAATGACCCATCAAAGTTCTTTAATCATTAGTTAGTGCGTATAAGCAGTTTTCCTAAAAAAGTTGAAGAACGATTTAATGGTTTCTTAGATTAGAAATCTGAGGGCACCGTTACGTTAAGGATGTTGGTTTTATCTTCGGCGTGACATAAGTTTGGTTGGCATAGGCCTCCGGTGAAAAACCTGTAAATGGAATAATCATAAATAAAATAATTAAATATAGTTATTTTTTTCAAATGATTATAAATCACAAACGGTAACTCATATTAAAATTCAACGACCACCACTGAACTCGTGAGGGTATGCTTTCTTTAGGCAGATATTAACCTTGGCCGGGGGAGGTCACTAGTGAAAGTTAGTTTTTTTCCGTAAATGAAATAATTAAGTGAAAATTATTGTATTGTAAAAATTCATAACATCTAAACTATAACATGTAATATAAATCTGAGAGTATCGTTAGGTTCTTTGGGGCGTGCTTCACTTAGGAAGATCCTATCCTCGACCAGTTCGGGTCGAGGGTGACTGTTATTAATTTTCTAATCTTTGTTTTGGTACGTTTAGTAAAAGCCTGAGCAGTGTTTTCTAACTTTTGAACCACTGCTCAAATTAAAAATATGAGGGAATATTGAATATGAAGTGCCAAAATTATCTTAATGGAGACATCTCTTCGACTAAAGTAAGTCCGGAGAAAAAGTTTGTTTTTTCAAACTTGTTAATAGAATAAATAAATTAACTTTATTATTTTATTTTTATTCTATTCCTACAATAGACAAACGGTAAGGTCGGACCGACGATGTGTCAAGACTATAAATGTATTGACCCTATAATCTAAGTAACAACAACGTTGGGGGAAATTATGAAGATTCCTAATTAAAGAGCCACCATTAAATTCCAAACGTTGTTACTTACCCTACCCCACTCCTATATATATGGTGTTTGGGGGGAGGTTACAACAAAGATTCACCATGAAGTGATGTTCTGAACGAAAACTGTGGTTCCATACTCTTAAAAGATAGAGCTGACCCCAGTAGGATGTGATCTGCAACACCGGAACCCTGAACCAGAGTTTGACGTTCGAGCGGCAGTGAGGAAAGCTTGTTGCGAGGAAGGTGAGCAACGAGACTCCATCAACCATGAGCGCTCTCCAACGTATCAACCTAGGGGGTTATTTATGTTTGTGCATTATTGATTCCCTATTCCTCATTCATGAAATTACATGAAGAACACAGGTCAACCAAATAATGGGTTGACCCATGATTCATTCATCTTTGCGGGTGGTTGATGCGGGGTATCATTGTGGGGTTAATCTTCTGTTCAATTCAATTATTTATTGAACTTCCATAACATCCTCCATATTACTAGATAACATAGAGGTCATGGGATAACAAAATAGGCCCAAACCCTCTGCTATCTTTCTTTCCTTACACTTGTGCCGCCGCTCGTTAGCCGCGACGATTGGAGAAGGCAGCCGACATGACAGCCGGCCGCGGGAAGGGAGGCTTGGTGACTTCCATGACTCCAGTGAATGAAGTCCATGACTAAAGCTGTGACGAAGGCCGAACCTACCTCTGGTGGGTTTTGCAGTGACCAAGCGGTTCCCTCGCGGCGCTGCCGCTTCACTAACCAAACGACCTTCGGGCCGTTCGAGAATCCGGGAGACAGGGGGTTACACCCCCCCCCCCCCCCGCGTCTGACCGAATAGCGTCACCGCCCTCCACCGGGCCAATTCCCATGGCTGTGCTACCTCCCTTGACAAGGCCGCCACCCTTGGAGTGGGCCTCCGAATTAGACTGGGCCTCCGCCCCTATGGGCCGCTGCCCCAGCGGGCCCCCACCCCAGTGGACCTCCGCACCTGGACCAAGCCGCAGCCCCACGCGGGCCGGGCCGCCACCCTTTTGGGCCAGGACAGACCTCAGCCTATTGGGCTGGGTTTTCACAGGCCCATCCCAGACCGGGTCAGGCTAGGTCAGTTCGACAGGGAAATACCGGACCCGGGCCCTACCAGGCCCAGAATCACATAAAGGGCCCTATCTTGAGAACCATACGTCTGCTTGACAAACTGTCTCTGGATTTGGGATACATGGATTGATATGGTACTTTTGATTTAATACTCATGAGTTTTTTACATAGTTTATGAATGACCAAGTTGTATTGAACCAAAATCCAACTAGGCCCCTAGAGCTAAAATGCTTATATCTCACAAACAGGGCATCTGATTGACGCACCGCCTGTCACGTTGGAACCCTTATGACCGAAAGGTACATTGGGTTACTCCTTTTAGAATCTTATTGATAGTCGAGGTAAGACCAATATCTCAAGGTATGTTTCCACAGAACTCATGCTTATCTAGTGCGATGAATCCAATGGATGGTGGTGAGGTGTAGGTTGGAGACATATCATTTGGAATTCATCGCACAACGATCCTATGTGGGTCAGTGCATACCAATCCTGTGTGGGTCAGATCCTTTGTGGGTCAGCACTCAGCGATCCTGTGTGGGTCAGCACAAAATGATCATGTGTGGGTTAGATCATGTGTGGGTCAGTGCTCAGTGATCCTGTGTGGGTCAGTGCATACCGATCTTGTGTTAGTTTGATCCTTTGTGGGTCAGTGGGGGTTATTTACCAATCGATCATGTGTGGGTCAAAATCTATGTGGTTAGATGTAGTGCCTCTAGACAGAATAAGATGATCCAGCTTCACGAATAATCAGCTATATTTCTATACTTCACTGAAAACCTGGTTGGATAGTAGAATCTATTTGATCTAAGTCTTCTACCTATGTGGTACTTTTACCTTCATTGTACTATCTTTGTTGTGATACATGTGTGGTACTTTTACCTTCGTGGTAATATCTTTGTGGTGATACCTAAGTGGTACTTTTACCTTCGCGGTACTATCTTTGTGGGGATACCTGTGTGGTAATTTAACCTTTGTGGTACTATCTTCGTGGTGATACCTATGTGGTACATTTACCATAGTGGTACTATCATCGTGATGATACCTGTGTCATACTTTTACCTTCGTGGTACTATCTTCGTATTGATACTTGTGTGGTAGTTTTACCTTCGTGGTACTATCCTCGTGGTGATACCTGTGTGGTACATTTACCTTCAGGGTGATACTTATGTGGTACTTTTAACTTCATGGTACTATCTATGTGGATTTACCTATGTTTTACTTCTACCTTCGCGATGTTACCTTTGTTGTATACTACCCTCATGTATGAGATGAGTATATCTCGATAACTTAGGTATAAGTATGGGAATATACATAAGTATAGTTGATCACTTTCTCTGTGGTTTTTTCCAATGTGGAAGTCTAGGAGACATACAGGGGTCTTGGGGTCCCTACTAAGTATTGTTATACTCACCCCTTCATAGGCTTCGCCTACACCTTATTGTGTCTAGTGCAAATGACATACAACATTGATTGAGGCTAAGGGAGCTAGGACTGGACGGTGCTTGGAGGTAGACAATTCGGCGTGACCTGACCCAGAGGAGACTGACAGAAGTGGAGTGCTGAGGAGGAGATTTATACCTACCATATAGGTAGGAACCTCGAAGTATGAACCTATAGCTATTTTCCTTTTTCTTATAATCTGTTTTATACTTTTTCAGTTGTAATTTTTCTTTTTCCAGTTAGGCTTGTATTCCATCCCCCTTTACATTCAGCACTCTATACTACAAAATTTTACATCACAATTGATTTTGTTGCATTCTAGTCTTTATGGTTTCCTCTTGTTGTGTTATATTATGTGTGTTTGTACAAGTTTAAATGCAATTCCTTTACATTTTAGGGATTCACCTTTCTGGTGCAAGTCGCCAGCCCCTGGCCTATAGAAGGCAGGATTGAGGTAGTCATGGCACGGGCCCTGGGGGACGGTTTCTAACATTGAATTATCGATTGATATTATATCTAGGGAATTTACAATTCCATACACTATGTATTGAATGTCTGTTGTAAAGCTTTAGGATCTAGAGAAACAAATATAAGAGAATCTAGATAATGGGTTAATATGCCCAAGTGCTACACCATGGGGTGAACTAGTCCTCTTTGTCAAGAAGGCTAGTTCATTTTGCCGTTGCATTGACTATTGTGTGCTCAAAAAAATCACAATAAATAAAAAGTATCCTCTACCATGAATTGATGAATTGTACGATCGACTATGTGGAGCACATTACTTCTCAATGGGGGATCTGAGTTTGGGATATTACCATGTAAGGGTGAAGAAAGAAGATGTCCCCCAGATTGCTTTTCGTACAATGTACATGCACTATGAATTCATAGTAATGCCTTTCAGACTCACTAATTCTCCTGCAATCTTCAGGGACTTGATGAATAGATTATTTAGAGATTACCTAGAAAACTTTGTGGTAATATTTATAGATGATATGAAAATATAATCCAAAAACAAGGAGGAGCACTAGGATCATCTAAGCACTATACTAGAGACCTTGCAAAAGAAGAATCTCTACACAAAGTACAACAAGTGTGAGTTCTGGTTTAAGGATGTCTCATTCTTGGGTTATATCATCATAAGAAATGGGATATCTTTGGATTCCTCCATGAAAAATGAAATTGAGGGATAATTGAGGCTAACATCCATGACAAAAATTTATAGCTTCCTTGGGTTCTCTAGATATTATCACCGATTTGTGAGAAATTTATCATGATTTTCAAACCCTTTTACCATGCTAACTCACAAGGGAGGAAATTTTTCATAGAGTGATAAATGCGAAGATATATTCATGGAGTTGAAAAGGGGGACTATCACTGAGCCTATGCTCACACTAACCACAAGTGGATAACTTTTTGTTTTATTCAGTGATGATTAGAATAAGGGCCTAGGATGTGTGTTGATGAAAAATGACAAAGTCATTGCCTATAATTTAAGGAAATTGATATTTCATGAACTAAAATATCCAAAACATGATCTGGAGTGGGATGAAACTATCATGGATTTAAAAAATTTGTGACATTACCTCTTTAGGGAGAAATGTAAAATATATACAGACCACAAAAGACTCAAGTATATATTCATAGGAAAAGTGTTGAATATGCACCAATAAATGTGGTTAGAGTTGATCAATGACTATGACTGGTCAATCCATTACCACCCTGGGAAAGAGAACATAGTGGTGGATGATCTATGTAGAAAGGACCAAATAATTATATAATTGATGATAATTGGAAAGGATCAAATATTATTTGATTTGATGAAGATGGACTTGGGAATCATAAATAAGGGAACATCATCAATCCTTTCAAAAATGATTGCTCAACCATCTCATTTGGAAAGGTTAACAGATGCTCAAAAGGATGATTTCTGAATTCAGAAAAACTACAAACTATCAAAAAATGGAAATCCTCAGAGTTTAATGTTAATGAATAAGGAATAGTGTGATTTGGTTCAAGAGGATTTGTTACTTAAACTATGGAGTTAAACAATGAACTTTCTGATAATGAACATAGTTCGAATTTTTCCATTCAACAAAGAAACAGAAATATGTATCGAGTTTTATGAGAGTATTATTTTGGGGATAACATGAATAAGGAGATCACTGATTATATATCAATGTTCTTGGTGTGTAAACAGGTGAAGGCTAAGAGATAGATGTTAAGGGGATGATAAAATCATTACCCATACCAACATGTAAATGGGAGAACATCACCATGGACTTTGTGATCATACATCCGAAGACATCCAAAGGAAAAAAATGGTATCTGGGGTTTTTTGGATCATATTACAAAGATAGCACACTTCATTGCAATTTGAGATGTTTTATCATTGGATCAACTAACACAGATATATAGTAGAGAATTGGTAAGGATTCATGGAGTTCCACTATTGATTATATCTGATCGACATCCCAGTTTCACCTTAATGTTCTAGAAGAGTCTCCAACACACTCTTAATACTGATCTGAACATTAGTACGACTTATCATCCACAAATTGATGTCCAATCTGAGTTTACTATCCAAACACTTGAGGATATGTCGAGAACATTCTCAATGGACTTCAAAGGGGTATGGTATCAACATCTTCCTCTGCTTGAGCTCTCTTACAATAACAGTTTCCACTCTAGTATCAAAATAGATCTTTATGAATACCTTTATGGGAAGAGGTGCAGAAAACCATCATGCAGGGATGATGTTGTGGAGAAAAAACTCCTAGGTCCATAGATGGTTGATGAAACCATGGATGAGGTTAAGACCATCCAGTCGAACATTAATGCTTCTGATAGTCGAAAAAAGATCTATGGTGACAATAATCGATGAGACCTACAATTTAATGTTAGAGAAAAGTTATTCCCCCACATATAATCGGGGAAGAGAGTTATGTGATTTGGGTTGAAGGGAAAGCTTATTAAAAGGTACATAGGCCTTTCTGAGATCCTTGAACACATTGGAGTAGTGGCCTATTGACTAGAACTCCCACCGAAAGTATCTCATGTACATGATGAATTACATATATCATTATTGGGGAAGTACATACCTAACCCATCACATGAACCCAATCCAGAGGTGGTACCATTGGAGAATGACCTCTACTATGAGAATAAGATGGTGATGATCTTAGATCATTGGGAAAAGTTCTACAAAATATGACAATTCCCATCATCAAAGTGTTGCGGAGAAATAACATGTTTGAAGAAGCAATGTGGGAACCATATGAAGTGATGAGGTAGAGTTACCCACATCAGTTTTAGTGTGGTAATTGATAAGTTCAAGGGTGAAATTTCTTATGGGTGGAAGATTATAACGACCAAAACATCTATTAATGAAAATTCTTCTTGATCATATTAAATGTCTTATTTTGTAAAATGGTTATATGAAACATATGAAATTCCCTGGTTTTATGTTTTTAGATTGTAAAATACCAATAAGAATTGTTACCATTGGTAATATATCCATTTAATATTGTTAACATGATTAGTACAAATGTAGGTTTTTAAAACGTCCAATTTACATAGAAAAAGTAAGTGATGGCCTCATCTAGTGGAATTTCTCCAAACAAATCTCATTTTTCAATGCTTAGAAATGTGGTAGCATCACTGGCCTTCCCAATTTACCTAGCCCAAGCCGAGATTCTACACATTAAGCTTGAATGGAATTACCTATGGGGGAAGTGGAAGTTAATATAGATTAACACCTAAGAAATGTTATTTGAGTTATCCCTTGAGTCTGTCACCATTTCCCACCTTACCTTTAGTTATTATGTGGGTGTTTTAAGGCATTATGTTACAAGGAATTAGTTCATTTTTTTTTTGATCCCCATTATAAATATAAGTCTTATTCCATAAATTACTCTATGAGAATATATTTTTTTATAAATATAATTATTTAGATAAATTTAGTTTCTGTATAAATTGGTACTTTTTGGAAAAAATACAAATTATTGTTTTAAATCAAGGTTTTATTAAATTTTTTAATAGTTTTATATGAACATTATTTTTAATTATAAGCATAGATTATATTCCTTATTATTTTTACTCTATAAATGATTACATATTCAGTTTGATAAGAATTATATTTTTGTACGATAAAACTGAAATTGTATTTTTAATTAAAGAATTTATTTTAACGAATTAATGAATTTTCAGAATAAATAATATTTTAATAAAATATTATTATTATGTAATCTTTATAAATGAACATATAATATTTATGAAGCCAAATGTAATTTTATTATGGTTTGGAAACAGTTTTTATCAAACCCCATGAATTTCAATAAATGACAATTTTTATTTTACAAGTGAAAATTCACATATATAGAAAATTATTTAGATAAATGAATATTATTTTTTGGAATCAGGGTGTTGAAATTATCCAGTGGTGATTTTTTCATAATTTTCAGACACGATGGAATTTTTAGGTAAAAATTAAATACGGTATAAATATATAATGTGTTTTATGACATCATAATGACCCAGTAGTGATGTAATAAAATAAAATAAAGTGGATAATGGGACAAAATATTTTTTCCCTTTAAAATAATGTGATTTTAGAATTGTTTGATTAATATTAGGATGCCTTATTGGACCATCCAAGACTTATAAAATATTTTAACATTTTAAAATGATTTTCTTGAGTGTGTGACTCACCTCCACATACGAAAGCCTAATAATTTAACAAGTTAGGACACTTTACTTATAAAATAATGTTTTCCAGTCCCATTTTTCAAAAATAATGGAAACAAATATGGTTTGGTTTGTTCTTTTGAATATTTAATTATATAGATCCCAAAACCTATGTTTGTGAAATACTAATGAATTCCCCTCTCATTTCCGATATAAAACCACTGAAGCTCCAACTTATCTTCACTAAAAATCCTTGTATAACATCCCTAATCTTCCCTCCTATATTTGTTATCATCACTAGGCCCACTAATCAATCAAGCAGCCCCACTTCAAGCTCTTGAAGTCATACACAAAAGTAAGGGATCCTCACTTTCTTTCTTTCATTATTTATGTCTAGGTTTCCTTATATTGTTATACCCTTTTATTTTAAATTAAAAATATTTGGGTATGATTTAAAACCTCCAATATAATTCCCTTTGGATGTTAGAATGATGACATACCCCTTACTCTCTAATTAATTTCTCCCATGTAAACGTGTTACCATGCTGAAATTTCATTAGGAATTTCTCTCTCCCCATTTACTGTTATGAAATTATTTTATATTATGCTTCTAAATTAAATTAAATATGTTGGGATATTAGGTTCCATAACCCCCTAAATATTTATTTCATGTATATATTATTAGATATCCCTTTCACTCTCAACAACCCATTTTAAAATTTCTATTTGACGTCGTTATGCTGCCGAAATTACACCATATTTTCCCATGCCAAAATCATTGTGTAAGTGAATACCATGCCCATTTTTCTATCATGGGAATTAACCTTTATGAACATTTACTTTTTTATTTAGTACTTAAATTTATGTATTACACATATCTTATTCATGTAATAAATGATAATGTTTAACTAATCCATGTTTTATAATCTATGTGTCACACTTTTTCTTGAAATGAAATGATTAAGAATGGTTCTCCCTGATAGCGCTCCAATGCATTGGGTAAATAATAGTATCATGATATGTCCTATTCAATAAGTTTTTAATGATGATAATTCATTTGAAATTAGGGTTTAATCATGCTAATTAATTTTCAATGAGGGTTTACTCATGATCCCTGTGCAATGAGCCATGGATCATGCTAATATAATGTTAAATGTTGTTTACATATTTCCATGTTATGATAAGCATGATATATCATGACTTTATGTTCATGTTTCCCTTATTATCCATTGATATGCCTATTTCCTAACATTTATTTTATTCTTTATGTTATTAATTGTTTACTCCCTCACTGGGATTTAAATCTCACCCTTTTCTTTTGTATGTCCTCAGATTATCTCATGCAATATTAAGTACGAAGAAATTTTGTGGTCATGTAAAATAAGTTTTCAATAGATATGTTGTATTTTATGTCTTAATTTTTCATGTAGTTTTCTTAATTTCATAATAAATTAAAAATATTGATCCTCGTCGTTTTCTTAAGTGAATGTTTATGTAATAAATCATGTTTAAGTGTGTAATAAATAGTAGGGTCTTTATAGGTTGGGACCAATATTTATTAATAATTTAATTATAAAAAAATAGTTTATACTGAATATTTAAAATTCATCCTTATCAATAACTCTATATAAAAAAATTAAAATCATACTTGATGGGATGATGTTGTTGAAGGAAAATTTTCCGGACCATACATTGTGATGGAAATTATAGAGGTCATACAGATGGCCGAAAAACATTTCAAGGATACTCAGAGTCAAAAAAATATTTAGACTAATAATTGAATGAAGGACTTAGAATTTCAATTTTGAGATAATTCATTTCTTGAAATATCATTGAATGGGAAACTAAGACCAAGGTAAATTAGACCATTTGAGATTCTAGAGAATGTTGGAGTAGTTTCCTATCAGTTAGAGGTACCTCCAAAACCTTACAATCTCCATGATTCTTCCATATATCCATATTAATAGAATATATTTTAGATCTAACATATATAGTTAACTAAAATAGAGTTGAATCAAATCTAGACTTGACATATTTAGAAGAATTGATCCAAATTCAAGATGGAATGGAACATGTGTTGAGGGATAATAAAACCTAACTCTTGAATATCTTATTATGAAACTATATGTCTTAAGAAGAAATATGGGATCAGGAAGAAGTGATAAAGGTAAAATATCCCCATTTATTTTGAGGTAAGGCAAATTTACAGGGGAATTTTTGTAATGGGTAGAGAATGTAAGAACCATAAATTTTTTTATATTATAAATAAATTATCTTATGATTAACTAGTATTATTTTGAATTTTTTATAAACTTTTTACATTGATTGACCAATATATTTCAAAGGTATATTTTGCATCATGTAATAGTGTTGATTATAATAACTAATAAGATTATAGAGAGATAATAACAAAAGAATAATGTATGTAAAATAGTAAAATCCACAGGCCTGAAATCTCTATTCAATATTAATCTTTACAATAAAATGTTAAAAATAAAAAACAAGCTTAAAAAATATGATTTAAATTATTAGATAAAGCATATAATATTTGTACCTGAATATATGAATGAGGAAGTATGATAATATTAGAGTTTATAGAGTGTTTAATTGGAAATGTGATCATTCAGATCTATTTGTTACATAATTATTTTAATTTGAATAATATACATCATTTAGGAATAATTATCGTAGGGTATTGTGACACTTCAATATCATGAACATTAGAAATTTTTACCATTGGTTATAAAAAAAATTTATACTTACCATTGGTGTTATTGTAATTAGAGGGTAATGTGGATATTTGATTGATTCATAATGGGTAAAAATGGCTTAAAAATAGTGTAATTCCATTTATCAATGCTTGGTAGGGAGGTAGAATCATTGGGTTTCACCCTAGACTAAAACTATGTAGATCTTCAATAAGTAAAAATCAATTAGATTAGAGTACGAACAAAATTTCAAGTTAGTGGATATCGCCACCGGATCAATGTTAGCTAAACCACCCCTAAAAGTACCACCATCACACACAATACCCTTATATATTATTCTTGGGTAATAAAGAGGTTATATATCTAGGGTGTTATTAGTATTATGGTTTATGATATTTTAGAAATTAAATAGTCGTTACATTAATATCATGTTTTTGTTTAGTGTATCACACATATATAAAAGACTAAAAACGCATGATTAGAGGATGAATATGATAAAATGTACATTTAATAATAATAAATCATAATTTATTTTTAAATGTATATAATTATTATTTTTATTAATGTACATTTATATGATAAATTCATATATTTGAAAGAGAACATTATTTTCATTATAAGGTTTTAAGTAAATATAATTATTTATATATAAAAAATAAAATAAATTTAGGAAAATCATATATATTTTTTATGATTTATAAATTTTTGATACTGTAATAATTTTTTTCATTAAATAAAGAAAATATTTAACAAATAAATTTATTATGTTTAGATTTATTTAATAAAATGGATGTTATTTTTATTTCATCCGGAAAAAATTATCCAAAAATGGGTACACAGAAATTATTTTGACATCATAAAGAATTTAAAATTAAGTAAAAAATATTATAAAAGAGTTATCTAACAAATATTTTTTATCATTAATTTTTTTATATATAAATGTAATGAAATTAATTTTCAAATCATAGAAAAGCATTTTCCAAAACCTAAAGTATGTTTTCATTTTTAAAAAAATCTTTATGATTAAGAATATTTCCCACCTCAAAAATAAAATTAATTTAGGGGTTCCATTATTAAACATTAAAATAATAAAAACAGACCCCTACATGTCTAAATCCTATAGAAACCCCATTGAAAAGCCCATGGTTTTACATATTTATAACCTATATAACCAAGACCTATTTTTAGACATTAATAATTAATACCCCTCATTTTCTATAATCACCCACCGATTATTTCATTCCCTTTTACTATAAAAACATTGAGTCTGAAGATCCTCTATTTTTTTATCTCTTGAGTCCCTTTAAAGAGTTTATATGGTTATTTGGAACTCTTTTCATGCTTTAAGAATCTACCTTTCAAGGTAAGGGATTCTCTTCCCCTCTACCTTTATTCAAGTCCTTCTATTGTAAAAGGCCTCTTATTTTCAATTGATATTGTTTTCATGTGTTTATAATCCCTATATTACTACTATAATTATTCCATTTTAATGAGATACTATGACTACCTATTACTAAATCCCTTCCATAAACTATTTTACAAACCTGTTATGTTGCTGAAAGAATTATTTTATTTTCCTTACCACAATTTGCTAATGTAAATACCAAACCCTTATTTAATTAAATGATATTTATATATATATATATATATGAATAAAACTCATGGATTTTGGGACATCCATATATGAAATACAGGTTCCCAACTCATTTATTAAAATGATGGTACATGTTCTTCTAATATATGATATACGTGGCACACATAAAGTCAGACATAAGAAGGGAGTTCCTGATAGTGATCCATATATTGGGTAAATAATTAATCTCGAGAGGTAAAATGTCTATGATACCTTGGTCTCATGCCTTGTTAATACTTTTTGATACATTAGAAAAATATTTTTTAGTATATTTTATGAAACATCAGTGATATGCTTATAAATGTATTATTTTTATATTATAGACAAATTTCCATATTATTGCTCATAGAATATATATTATTACCACATATTATTCCACGTTTTTTAATCCATGATGATCACTCATGTTTGATTTCCTTTGTTTATACCTTACTAGAAGTTTTTATCACCCTTTTATATTGATGTTTGTCCTCATTAAATAATAAGAAATAAGGATTCCTTGGATGGATTTTTAAATATGTACTTCAAGAGTATTTAACAAATTTCATGTTTTAATGATCTATATACATCATATATTTTGTACTTAGTTACCAAGATAGGAAAATGGAAAATATCATATCGAGTTATTAATGTAAAATTTTAATAATAAATATTGTGAAAACCCATATAAGAAAAATATGTTATTTCATATCGTACTTATGGTTCGATAAATCTTACAGTGGTAGTCATACGGTTGGTGAAAATTTTTTCAAACAACATAGTCCAATTATGCACAACCACTAACCTCATTTATTATTGCTGCTTTCATTTTTTATTTTGGATTTATTTTGTTCATATATTTTTTATTTTCTAGTTTGATTAGGGAGTGTTTTCTAATGATTTGATCCTATTTGGATGGATTTTGATGATGTTCTTAAAATGAGAAACATGATTAAAGAAACAGAGATTTTGGTTTTATAAATTTATAAAGAAAATTTCTATGGATATTTTAAATGAAATTTTATTTTAGAAATTTTACGATAAATTGAACCAAAATTGAATGTTTTAAAAATTTATTTTGAGTTTAAATTATATGATTTATAAAATTGTTTAAAGAGGCCTTATATATATTAATTAAAGTATTATTTGTTTATTGGTGTTTAGGATTTTATTTCTTGCATTATTTTAATTATTAAGTGTTAGAATTTAAAATATTATATTAAGACTTATTATTTTTTCTATTATTTAAATATTGAATAATATAAAATTACTAAGTGATCTTATATTTTATGGATCATAGGGAGTTATTTAATAATGTTTCTCTTAAGGTTTTGAAGTT
Organism: Viscum album; assembly: GCA_963277665.1. NCBI lineage: Eukaryota > Viridiplantae > Streptophyta > Magnoliopsida > Santalales > Viscaceae > Viscum > Viscum album. The sequence goes on along the minus strand of OY728159.1, from coordinate 684,680,647 downwards.
TTATTTTTAATTGTTATCCCTATCTGGACTCTATAGAGAGTGGTAGATATGACCACTTCTTACTTTTTACTTATTTTCAGTGGTAATCGAGGACCACAAGACGATATGGAATGGCTATTAAAAATGGATTTATTATTCAATTTACTTAAGACCCTTAAATAATTATGAGTGAGGTCTATCTCAGACATATTCGATGGACTATGTATTGAATGGTGGATGGCCATTGTCCCCCTTAAACAATAGAGAATCATGAATTTGGAATTCTTAAAGATTCATTCATTCTTTGGAATTTTCATAACATGGTGAAATCGGTGGGTGTGGGAAACATTATAAACCCACATCATGGTGATCAGATGGTTAAGGTTTATACCACCCATTTTTTTTAATTTCATTCACTTATCTACAGAGTTGTGAATCAATTAAAATTTAAAGCTTCCAATTTTTTAAAAATTTATTCATATAGACCTCAGTTATCAGATTCATTAGTTTAATATGGATTTTCATGACCATGAGGTCAACAAGTCCATGATGGTTGGGCAGATATCCAGTGGACAATCCTTTTGTGATGTTGAACCTTTTCTATTCGTCATCATAGATATTTCAACATATTTTGAGAAGTATAAGAATAATAATCCCGAGATACAAAATTGATATTAAATGATAGAATATTTTCAGTTTATTTCCATTCATCTGGTGAATATTTATTCTCTTATGTTCTATTGGTGTGGAATGTCTTGGAATTATATGGTCTTATTGTAGATATCTCTGAATAACTATCATTTTTGTGATAGATTGGGACATCTTTAGAAGTTTTATAGTTTTAGGAAATAGTTATAAAAATAAACCTTTTCTCAGTTTGAATGTTGGTGGTATACCATCTGAACTTCTTTGATGTACATATTTCTTAATTATTACTTATATATTTCCTAGTTTCTAAAAATAATATTTTATTTGTTTTGGATATTATAACTCTTGTGATTTTTTGGACTGAATTATTTTTCTTTTAAGGAGTTATAAATTGGGTGTTAGCTTTAGTGATTAGTTGTGGGTTCCATTGGGTGAAGGTATGGGTATTTTTATGATGTTTTTCATAGATCTATTATATTTTTAAACCCATCATGATCTTTAAAATCATAACATAGAGGGGAGGCCTATTAAAGGACTTTGTTTTTGAATTCATCCTATAATATCATTCCCTTAATTATCATTTTATATATTTATTCTTATCTTAAGTGCTGAGATTTGATTTTTTTCCCTTTGGTATCACTTTCGATCTAAAGTAAAATCATGATATATTGACACTTTTCATGGACACATAAGGAACTAAAGATAGATAAACATTATTATTTTATTATTTAACATGAAAAATAATTCCTTTTCACAAACGGTCGCATAATCTAGAAGACTAAAGGTTTATTATCCAGACATATTATTTATAGGAATAACTTATTTTTCAATACCCGTCATAGTTTTTTTCATAACCAATCAACTTTAAATATAAGGCTCCCACCATAACCATTACATAACATTTAGTTAAGTCAATAGTTTGAAATTATCTCACATTTAGGATCATTTAAAGATTAGTGCTTTAGAAAATTATTCCATAACTCATACATAACAACTCAAATATTAAAAAATTATAACCTTCAACTAACTATCTAATTTTTACAGAAACCAAATTTTTTTAAAAAGAAACGTGGTTTTTTAATGTTTAATCATCAAAAAGTTTTCTTTATTACCATTGTTGACTCAATTCTCCTTGAAATATTGAAAAAACATTTCAACTCATGTGATGAGCATAAAAATATTAGTAGGGGATACAAAAAGATGTAAAACTATTCATCTAGTGAAAACATGTAAACCGTGAATAAGTTATCAAAAAATAATACATTTTACCTTTAAGAAATAGTAAATACTCTTTAGTGAATATAGGATCATTTTATACCCATAATCCAATGATTAAATTGAAAATAATAAAAAGAAAATATAACATATTAAAGTAACTTGGGACATAACAATATAGAAATTGAATAACCATATGATAGAATTAAACACATTTCATTGAATGGAATAGCAGTAGGGCTGACGTCCATACCCAATGCAATGTAGGTTATAACGTAACCACCCATCCTTGGTTTATCACGGAACCACCCATATTTTGTTTATAATGTAACCACACATCTTTGGTTTTATCATGTAACCACCCATATTTGGTTTATCACGTAACCACCCTTAAAATGTCCAAGTACAATTACATAATCATAACATATAAAATATTACAATTATCAACATTTCACTCATTGGGAGTCACAAGAAATCATTACAAGATTTTAAAATGGTCAATACACTTTCAGAACCATTTTATATATCAAAAAAACCTAATAAGGGAATAATGGATTTTTTTTACTTTAAAAATATTATGTCTTGTACTGGAATCGAAATATCAATCTGTGGTTACAATGATAGATATGTCTTTGTCACTGCATATGTTAAAAAATAGTACTTCTATCAGTTTCTAAATAAAGTAAAACACTTCGTACAAAAGTATTCCAGTAGAAAAAATTTGAAATATAGATATAAAATGTTCTGTATAATGCTTTTATATCCATATAAATAAATATGTGAGTTAATATCATGAATAATATATTTGATAATTAAATATTTAAATGTTTAAGGTTTCCCATACCACTTTGAACATTTAAATCATAGTCTCCATGAATTTTTAAATTTAGCAAAACATTAATTAATATTATTAAAGAGAAAATATGGGTATGAAATTTAATATTGGATGTATGTAGACATAATAAATGAATAAAGTTGTGTATTATCAAGAAATGCCTAAATGAATGAATATTGAGTTGAAGTTCCATACCTCGAGTCTTATTCGTCGTGTGTGTTCTTTATCTTATTGAATAAAAAACATAGATAAATTTATAATTTCATGAGAACATTTTTCATTAATAATATTACTTTTATATAACTTATTACCATATTAAAATAATTACACAATTATGTAAGTTTATATCACATGTTTTGTCGATATGTAGTTCTTGAATACAAAATGAACTTGGAACGATTTCAATAACCCATGTAGTCATAAGTCCATAATCTTTATATTGTAAAAAATGATATAAATATTATATATATTAATTATATAATTATTAATTACAACCATTTAGGGAAAACTAAAAACACCGTTCATTGATACGGTAGGCTGAACGTACGTAAGAACATTATTTTTTATTTTTCCTCTCATATTGGAAGAACAGAAATTAAACGAAAGGTATTTAAATATGTATACATATATAATATTATTACATAATTCTTAATATGTAATTTATATAATATATTTTTAGTAAAACAATAATTAATACATTCTATTTGATGTGTGAGTGAATCACATCATTTTGAGGAGGCGATAGTCCACACATCCCCAAATGAAGTTATCATGTATCCACTATTTGGAATTAATGAATGTTTGTTTAATATAACATATAAAGTTTATAAATTGGTTATAATATAAATATTAAAATTTTATTTTAGGATATTATTTTCTGAGACCATCCATGAATGTTGAAATGAAAAAGAACAAAAATTGTAATCACATAAGCGATTAACTGTAATAACATGGGAAACAATTATATTTGTTTAAATAAGAGGAGGTGAAAAATGAAATAGATATGAGATATTACATTAGAATCAAAATGATTTAGAATGTAAATTATTCTAGATTTATCATGAATTTATGGATGAAGGAGTTGATTCTAAAGTAGAAAAATAAAATAAATTAACAAAGGTACTTTGGGAATCTTACCTCTTGAACATCCCCTCCATGAAAGACCATTTAAGACATTGTATTTGGACTTTTTGTGAGACCACAAGAACATGGACATGAATATAGAGAGGATAAGAGGTTTGGGAAAATATTTTATAGGATAAAAATATTTTTGGGGTGAAATGGGGAGGTGAGGGTTTTTATTTATACTTGAAGAGAGGTGGGTTAAAATGATTTATTTATTGATTATTTTATATTAAAAGATAACCATATAAAGGTGGAATTAAATTACATGAATTTTTCTAGTTATTAATGTTTTATACTCTTATTATGTTCAATACACACCTAAAACACCATTTAAACTTTTTAGTTCTTATATATTCTAATATTTTAACTTATATTATTAACACTTGCCAAAAATTTACTTTTACCATGGTAAATAATTTTTTTACTATGATAACTTTTTTTATATATAAAAATCAATTGAAATTAAAACATAATTAGGGAATTCTTATTCAAAATATGGAATCTATTTTACCTACTCCAATTCAAATAATTGGTAAATTTTGATTTAAAAGTAATTCCCCAGAAAAAACTAAAAATGCTTTTTTAAGGCGAAACGTTTAAACGTTTGAAATGTTTTTATACATAATTTAAATTTGAAAAAGAATAAAATGAACTAAATTTGATTAAATAATAAAAACATAATCTAATTATATCTAAAAAACATGTTAAATTACAATATAACAATATAAATAAATTATACGAAAAGAACTTTTGAACTAGAATGCAGTGTTTTCACTATACATTAAAATATGAAATTTTTCAGAAAATTTCCAAAAAATTATCAAAAGTAAATTTTTATGTCACTTTTCAGAATGATAAGTAAATTTCGTAAAATAAAACATAAAAAATTTTAAAAAACTATATTTAAAATTTGTTATCCATTAAAAGGTGGTAAAATTGAATTTTTTTTCAAAAATACTCATTTTATCTGTAAAATTGTATTTGTTCTTATAAAAAGTCTAGAAACACATATGAAGAATTATAAACTCTATATTAAATTTATATTTAATTAATATAATCCTACAAGATTTATTTATTTATATAAACAATTATTCTCATTTAAATAGGTTTTTCATTAAAACACATCCTTTATATTCAATTGGGTTTTCTAATTTCCAGTTTAAGTTGGTAACCAATGAATCATTATATAAACATGTGTAAAAAATATTTTCTTAATTCAGTTAATAATTTTTATTCCCACCAGTATAATGTCTATATGATAATTATAATACTAAATAATAATATTATGCTTCCCATTTATACTAAATGTGGTGTACTATGTAAGTTATCTAACAAGTTGATTCCTTTTAAAAACAAGGGATGTTACACTAAAACTAATTCTAATATTATAAAATGTAATACAAAAAATTATATCCTAGGGAAATAATACATATTTAAGGCATGATATCAAATTATTATAAAGAAGAACTTATCAACTAGTCATAAACATTAGATCATAAAAATGAGGTAAACCATGAGAAAAGGAGAAATATCTGATAAAAAGGTCATGAAATCATAAATAAGAAACCGTAAAACTGGATTATGAAATAAGGATCATTTTATTAATTTTAGAAAACCTAAGAATATATATTTTTTAAAAAAACTATATGTATATCCAAACATTAAATTGAGAAAAAAAAAATATCCACCCTTTAGTTTGTGAGAAAATCTATTTTTATACACCTTTTGTTGAGAAAAATATATATTTCCATGCATAATTATCTCATGAGATATAAAACATTAACCAACTCATTGGAGTGTGATGTAGAACACAACCCATCAGAATAAAAATATATGAGTTCCACTTAAAATAAAATCATTCATCTGTTTATACATAACCTATTGAAATAAAATGGTCTACATAACTTTTTAAAATGGCATCACATACAAAAACAAGATCATATGATACTAAAAACTATATCAACCAAAAGAATTATTTATATTTAGAAATAATTGGGTGATTTATTATCCATTACTCAATTGGAAATGAATACTTTTAAAAATGAAGTGAAATTACTAAATAATTCAAAGAAAGAATTTGTAGTTTTCATACTAAAACATATAATTTTCAAGTCACTTTATAAAATATATTTTTTTTATTATGAGAAAAATTATTAAAAAAATTCTTAAAAAAAGTTCACAAAAATACCCCTCTAAAAGAAATAAAACAATTGTAAAAAATTTTATGGGGAAAGGTAGAATATTATATTAAGGAAAATAAGAGTCTTCAGTATTGTAAAATTGCATTATTGAAAACCCATTAATTATAATAGTAACAAAATAATATAATTAAAATGAATTTATGGGAATATAATGATTATAGTAGATAAAAAAATTATTTTTACACATTGGAAGGATGAAAATTTAATGGAAATAGAATCCTTTTTATGTAGGAAAGTTTTATCCAAAAAATTGGAATTATTCTTTATGAAATTACATTTTTTGAAAAATATAAATAATTGAGGGTGAAAAGAAAAATGGGAGAACATATTTCCCTATAAAATAAGTTATAAATATTAAATTTCATAATTATAAGTCAAAATAAAAAAATATTGGAATATTCTAGTCAAAGAATGTGATTATAACAGATTGATAGGGATTGAGTCATGAAAACCCATTAACATAGTTTCCATCATTCTTGAAAGTGCCTAAATATCTTATATAGAAAAATAAATAAATAATAACATATCATTGAACAATATTAATATCTATTAACACTTATAAAAATTATTTATAATGAAAAATTAAAAATATATTAGTTATCTATTTTATTATTTTCATCATCATATGTTGCTAGATTTGATAATTTGATTAGTACTAGTTTCAAATATAAAATGTAAATTATTGTTTATAGAATCAAGGTTCAACATTAAAAAACTGAAAATAAATCACTATTTACTTATTCATATAATATATTATTAATATCTATGTTCTCATAGTCATTGATGATATAAATTTATAGCATTGTTCATGTCGGGGTTTAAACTGACCCCACAAAAATGCACCATAATTTAATTGATAAGCATGATTACTAGGAAATTTGGTTGTAATATCATTATTAAAGTAGAATAATTATATTATTTATGTTTTATTAAGATAGTAAATAATACTATAAGGGTGTTTTATAATGATGCAAATACAATATGACAAAAATATATGTTACTTCATGGATAATAGTCTTCATGTTCACATAGTTAACGTTATTATTTCTCAATTAAAGATATGGGTAAAGGTAGTTAATAAATTGTACATTTAGAATAAAAATTAAATTATAAAATAAATATTAATTAATAATTATAGTAATTAAAACCATTAATGAGAGGTTGTTATTAAAAAAATAAAATATTTCTCTTCATAGAGGTGGTAGTTCGCCTGTATGTGTTAATGGTGCTTATGTATTTCTCAGTGGATTGAGAGGAATAACTAATGGTTCTTCTATTTTATTGATAAAAAATCAATATAACAGTTATAATAATTTAATAATATTGGAATTTATTTTGGTTTATTGAAAAGTAATATTAGTTATAAAATATTAATAAGTATTTAATAATTACATTGTATACTCAACATTATCTTCGAGATCTCCTATAATATGAATGCCTCAAGACAAATTCTAAAGGCTAGGGGAATAAGAGGTGTAAATTAATTTAAAAAGAGTTAATGTTTTAAATAGTTTAAGTAAATTTATATTAGGAAGTGTGACATTTTTTGGGTGGATATGATGCTATTTTATAAGTGAATAAAATGGATGTTTTGAGAATAATATTTAATTTTCAATAAATAATGACATTGTTCAGGGTTGAATGAATCAAAATGTCTTAAATTCCAAATTGTGGGGAAATATTGGGTTATGAAATCTTATACAAAGGGTTTCCATATAACACCATGAATTTTTAAAAAAAGTATTATCATTTAAAATAAATTAAATTTCTCTAACTGCTTATGTTACATTCAACATCGAGTTTAGCTTGTGTTACACGTGATACCGAGTTTTAAAAAACCACAATACATTATTAATATTTTTATTTAAACATAGAAACTATAAAATTTCTATTATACATAGTGTTATGAATGTTAATATATAATTTTAAATGATTTATTATAATTTTTGTATTCAAATAAAATATATTGATAAAAAGAACATAATTTGTATGAATTTATTTAAATGTTTCAAAAATACCATTTTCACAGTATTTCTCAATTTTTTTAAAATTAATAATAATTTTTTTAAAATATTATAAGATTTATTTGGAAACTTTTCTTTATTTTTGAAACATACATGTGAAAATTATCTTATGATTTTTTTTTTTTGAATTTTATAAAAAAATAATATTTTTATGAATAATGAAAAATATTTGTTTTCATTGAAAACTATATTATCATTCAAAAAATGTAAAAGATACATTTTATTTTAATATGGTTTGAAATGTAAAATTAGTTGAATTATATTTCAATTATTCCAAATTATTTCCTTAGAATCAATTTCATTCTGAATTCTGACAATTAAACCTTTAAAACATTTAAAAAAAATTATTTGGAAAACAATTTTATCATTATGTATATGAGATTAATTTTTAATTTAATTTTTCTACTTAAGTGAATGGAATTAAGAAAAATGGATTAAATATTTTTAATAAGAATATATATATTATCTTATGTGATAAACTTAATTTTTGAACATAATGAGCAGTAAAAACAATTGAAAAATAATTACTGTGATTAAGGTGAAAATGGGTTTATCAGGTGTGGGGGGTAAAACTAAATATATTGGGGGTAAAATTAACTATAAACTTGAAAAAATACAATTTTATGGCCATATTTTTATTTTAGTTCTTTTATTATTTATATGTGTCCATTTTGACTCTTTTAGCATCTGAAAATGTGGGTACACCTTTTTTATTTCAAAAGAAAGAAACTGTGCAACTCACTGAATTTATAAAAGGCCACCATAACTCATCCACTCATGATCATTAAAATACCATTTAGTTTTACCAATAACTAACATAATCACTTTATTAAGTCCCTAATCTCATACTATAATCCTTATTTTTTATAAATTCAATATAATAAGGAATTTGGTGATATCCTAATGAGGTTACTCGTTGAATGGGTAATATTCTTCAACGAGAATTTTTATTTTATTTCATCCCCAACCACCATAAATTATTATAAAACTATAATAATAAAATAAAATAAGTATAATATATATAATTAGATTTTATTATACTATTTTCATGACCTTCATCTATCTCACATTCCCAAAATGGGAAATGATAATTTCTTTAATGTGTTTAGCAGACTATCACCACACGAACTGATGTGACACGTTTTACATCAAAACCTCTCACGATTGGGTATGATAATGGATAATATATATATATATGTGTGTGTTATTTTTAATTTAAATATAATTTATCAAATATGATATCACATAAACCTTATTAAATTCAATTTCATGGGGGAAACGATAATATCATTGATGTGTATGGTAGGAAACCAACTCACGAAGCAATGTGTTTAGCTTTTCAGTAATTCTATTAATATATGGTAATTAAGGTATCATTAATGAATATATGTAATATATAATAGATAAAAATTATTCCTTAAGGGTAATGTATTTTTTACTATTCTTTATTTCAATCTATTAAGAACATGGAGACAACATTCACGCATACATACAACTTAACCTCTCCATAAAAATTGTATTTCATTTTCTATAAATAAATTTAATAGATTACTATAAATACATATAGAATGAATATATATGATATTTATAAAATAGTAAAACTTATATAGATAATATAAGAATGATTAAAACGTGGGTAATGAAAATATATATCAAAACATATAGGAAAAATATGGTTTTTAACCATAATGTTATTCTAACAAGGAATTATTTATAAACATGTTATAAAAGGTAATCAGTAAATAATATATTGTATTATATATATAATTATATTAATTTAATACATTTATAAATAAATTTTCTTTATTAAATAGAAGGTTCAATTGTGTGTTAGGTAATTCAAGGCTTAAAGTATAGGATTTTTGTCTCACTTTCTACACTTCTAAGATACATTCCATTTTCACATCTATTTATTTTATGTTGTTAATAAAACTACCATGAATGTATTAAATTATTTTCTCCTTAAATGTATTGGTATGTACATATCCATTTTAGGATCACTCTATCATGGAGCTTATGGTTTAAAATTCACCAAATGGATAAGGGGATTTTGTCTGAAATTTCCATATTCAGGGAAAAAGTTATGTTATACACCAAATTATACAATGTTTTGTATATACTTAAAATTTAAGATGTTAAAACATTGAACAATTTCTTTCCTGATAATGAAATTTTTAGTAGTCGTTATTCTTTAATGGGGCATATTATTTATAAGACAACAAGCTTTTAATGGGTTGATGTTACAATGACATTGTTTTTTTATGATTATGATTTTGATAGAAAAATATTATGATATATCTCTCATGAAATACATGAATTTAATTATACTATAGATAGTTCTTGAGATTACATATTTTCAATCCATTTTATTCTCTTTATGTACACATTATTCCAAAAGAATGTTTTAATAAAAACATAATTTATTTCTCTTTTGTTGAAAACCCATTCTCTTATATATCCAAGATTTTAAAAAAATGAAAAATGTTTTTAAAATTTCCAAAGTATTTATTATAAAAATTATACCCATGTATTAATTTTTTTAAAGAATTTTAAAAGTATTATTCATTCCATTTCAAAACAAAGACCAATTTAATTTTACTAAAAATTTAAAAAGAATAATTATTTTAACATGTATGAAATTCTCCACTACTATTGACACTAGATTCTTTTAAGATTATTTAATAAGTAATTAATTTATTATACAAAGAAAAGGACTTAAAAATGTTTTATATTTTAAAAAGTATTTTTAATGTGGGAAGAAAAATTTCTACAAGAAATGTTCCAACTAATTTTTTTAAAATAATTTTTTATCTAGGATGACATACTTTTATGTTACACAAGTTTTACTTTATTTATGATCAAATAATACCATATTTTTTATTTTTCTAAATAATTTATTAATATGATGGAAATATTTTTATAAAAATCATTTATTTTCTCAGGTTATACTATAATAAAATATTTATGAAACCAAATCACTTTTCATGGGAAATGATATGATAAATGTTTTATAACATTTCGACACACAGATTTATAGATAATGTGATAGGTGAGAACTATATCTCTATCTAATGAATTTGGTTAAGATGGATAAATCATGGGAAAATTTGTTCTGAGTGACCTGATTAAATTTTCATAATTTTATGCCTGAACCTAATTATATTTTCAAAATATTATGCATTAACCTAGTGACGTGTTCAAAATGTTATGCCTCAACCTAACTACATGTTTTCAAAGTTATGTGTACACCTAAATTTCATAAACATATGATAATGCACAGACATGATTCTGTGTCTATAATTTTATGTAAGGGATTGTTTTGCATCCATAACTTAACAAGTGAACCTTTTTCTATTAATAAATGTTAACAATGATTTATGATAATTTGAATTCCCCAAATCTATGTATTGTGCCAATGTTATGTTCTCATTGACCATGTTCTTTTATTACAATGTGATTCATGTCTTATGAAGTACCAATTCTTTTCCATGACACACAATTTTGATATTTTTTATATAGTGTGTGAGTTTTATATGTTATTATCATGTTATTATACCATTTTTCTCACGTTCTATTTACATATTTCCCATGTGAAATCTTACTGATAATTTTAAATCACCCTTTCTTTGGTTTCCTTTCCCAACATATAAATAAAGGTTTCATATAGGGTATGCTTTTATAGATTATATAAGGTTATTATATTTATGAGAGATTTTTTATATCTCTTACTAAATAAAAAGATTGTGTACCTAGTCTCAAAAGGAAATAAACAATTACAATACATGGGCTCGTATTTGAAAATGTATGGAATATTCATCAATTATGATTTGATATCTTTGTATGAGATGTTTTTATCTCTATATTTAGTATAGGATGAATGATTTAATTAACCTTTGGAAACTATGATGATAAATAATTTGTATGATCTCTAGGGATATGTCAAAGAATGATTAAAAGTATTGGAAACATGTCCTGTGATTTTGTGTAAAATATAGAACGAGAGGATTCAACATAATTATATCATAGTATGGACATTAAAAGTTGATGTGGATTAGTATTAGATGTACTTGTGTGTTATAACTCTTAGAAGGGAATATTGAACCAGACTCAATCATTACTGAGTGTATGAAACTAGCATTAATTTACACCTGGTTCGACACTCATAGGGGATATGATACAGAAATTCACAAAATCATTATGAACCATCATGAAGGTGTAAAATATATGATGAATATGAATGAAATATGATAATCCTAAGGTTTCATATATTAAAAAAATAAGGTTTCTTGATTTATACATCTTATATTTTATTTTTTTCGTGATAATGTCTTCCCCCATTATAATTATTGAAACTTACACTATTTTTTATTTAATGTTTGGAACATTAAATAACGATGTAAATGTTTTGTGTAACAGATAATGCAATGATGATCCTCTTGAGTAAGAAAAATTTATAGAAATGGGAATTAAAAATACCATTTCCCTGATAACATTAATTTCTCATTATTTGAATCATACAGGACAACAAAATTATTAGGGGAGGGAATAAAATATATTGAGTCCTTAATGGGGAAACTTCCCCCATATTTTAGTGGTTAAGATGATCCAGTTGTTTCTAAACAATAGACCAATACCACTAAATGGATATTTTTAATTATCAAGTGTTTGGATCATGAAAATTTCATTTTAGATGTCTATTATTTGGATGCTGGGGAAGATCAATATTGTAATTTTATTAATAATATGAGTCCATGCTATAGAATTTACTCCATAAAGTGTTATGTGTTTTTCATAATATTTTTAAATATTAAATTTATTTTATTCCTCATAAAAAATTTGAGAATGAATTCATGGAGCTTAAGTAGAAGGATGATCAATCTATCTGCACGTAAGAAGAAAATTTTACCCAATCTGAGAGTTAAACTTATGGTATTACCATTCATACTAAAAGTAAGGTGTATCAATTCTTTAGTGGAATAAAACCAAATCTATGAAGGGATTTATCTATAAGGTACATTAAAATCTGTGAAGATATAATTATAAGTGAACTAAAAGTATAAATGAATGTTGTAAATGTTATGGGTGATGGGGGTAAGAAAAGAAAGATGGGGTACCATAGAATATCCAATTATATGTCACATGGAGGTAAGAAAAAGTTTTAAAATCCTACATGCCATAACCATGGGAAGAAAATCATATGTGAGTTCTTAAAAGGACCAAGATGGTGTTCGAATTATGAGAATCCTCAACATAGAAAATAATAATGTATAAGTGATGTGAATATAAAAATTAAATGAAATTAATGGGGTTAGATGTCAACAGAATGAACCATTTACACTCTAATATTTCAAATGAATGGTGTATATGCATTATATTGGCTAGTGCTCAAATATGAATGTTAATGATAGTGATTAATGCTAGCAATATATTAAGCTGAGAAACAAAAGGAAATATCATGTAAAAACTATTCCTACCAAGGGTGGGATATTTACAAGTTGAAAAAAAACACTTTCTATGCACTCTAGAACTGTTCATGACTTATTTGACTCAGAATCAACCAATTTCTTCAAATCAAAATAGTTTTCAAAAGGAATGAAGATACCACTAAAATTATTATTAGTGAAATTAGAAGTGAATAACACTAATTGTATGATGATCACACATCATGTATATGATTCAACTCTAGTTAAATTTTGGAAGAATTTAATTCATGAGAATCATTCCATTATTCCTTAGGTTGTATTTGAATTTATTTTAGGAATGGACTGGATTTATTTACATAAACACCATATTAATTTTTGAGGAAGGTAATTCATGTTTTATATTCCAAACTATCCTATGACAATCTATTAGTACGATGAAAAATATTAAATTCTCATGGAAATCGTATCGTTTTAATTGGATATAATTCCTATTCAGAAGATAAATTTAACTCATATGGTTGGGAAGAAGCTCAATAATGATGATTTTATTATTGTATAAGATTTTTTTGATGAATTTCAAAAAGATTAACCTAGTATTCCATTGAAATCTGAAATAGAGTTCTCAATATAACTCATATTGGGTTCCATGAATATATCTTAGACTCCATATAGAATGTCCCTATTGTGTTGTTGAAATTGAGAAAGAAACTCTTGGATAACCTCAAAAATTGATTAATTTAGCCATGTATATTACCTTGGGGTTCATATATTCAATTTATTAAAAGTAAATATAGATCAATGTGACTCTGCAATTATATTCTAGAGTTGAATATGATTAGGACGAAGAACAAGTATCATCTACCATGTCTAGGGGACATGACTGATCAACTATGTAGAGATCAGTAAATTTTCAAGAAAGAATTTCATTATGGGTATCATCAATCAAGGAAAAATTTGGAATATATCCCCATTAAAAATATTACATAAAACTTATTAATAATATGAATATATTAATTTTCTATTTAGTCTTATAAATTCACCCTAAATTCATGGATTTAATGAGTAAAATCCTCAAGGAGTACCTTGATCTGTTTGTGGTAGTATTTATAGATGATATTCTAGATTATTAAAATTGAAGGTAATTGCATGACACTACTAGAAATAAGATCTATTCCAACAGTTTTGGGAAAAATGTTTGTATAGTTCACTTATATGGACCTATAACAACAGTTTGGCCAAAACCGTTGGTATATATCTCTAATTTGGATATATACCAATGGTTATGGACAAACCGTTGGTATAAGGGGAACCTATACCAATGGTTTGCGGAAAACCATTGGTATAGGTCACTTATTTGGACCTATGCCAATAGTTTTGGCCAAACCATTGGTATAGGTCTATAATATAGACCGTATACCAAAGGTTATCCCAAAAGAGTTGGTATAGGTCCCAAAATCAAATATTCTATACCAAAGGTTCTCAAAACAATTTTTATAGGTCTATACCAACGGTTTTGTGAACCGTTAGTACAGTTACATGTATTTTTTATGGAATCTTCTTACGATGAACATTAACTAAATAAAAATTTAATATATTATGATAATAAATATATATATTTATGAAATTATGTTCACAAAAGTCATGTTAGGTTTGTGGTTAGGTCGTTCAATCATAAACTGGAGGTACTGAGATCAAAACCAACTGAATGCTTCTTTTTTGAAATATATATATCAACGGTTTTATGGGACCATTAGAATAGATTTTTCATATTAATTATACCAATGGTTTTGAAAACCGTTGTTATAGTTCTATACCAATAGTTCTGGGAATACCGATGGTACAGACCTATCCACACAACTTATTTGGCCATTGTTATCTAAACTGTTGGTATAGGATATACCAACAGTTTGTAGGCCTATACCAACAGTTTCAAACCATTTGTATAGGGTCTTTTTCTACCAATGTGAACATCACATAAAAATTGAATTAATGACCCTAATGAATGAGAAATTGTATGAAAGTTTTATAGTGTGAATTTTGGATTAAAAACTGTTCAATTTTTTGGTCATATAATCTCAGTAAAGTATATATCAGTAGATCCAACAATGAACAATGTTATTGAACATTAGCCTAGTCCAACCATGGTGACTATGTTCCATGGTTTTTTTGGTATAGTTGGATATTATTGGTTGTTTTTTGATAATTTTTCATGGATATCTAATCCAATCACCATTTAAATTTAGATGGGAGAAAAATTCCAATGCAAAGATGAATGTGAGGAAAATTTCAATGAACTGAGAAGAAGATCAGTTAGTACACATGTGGTTACTTTAATCTACAATAGAGAAGGGTCTATAATCTATATTGATGTACCCAATAAGGTATTAGGATGTGTTCATAAAAAAATGACGGTGTTATATCTTATGCCTCATTATAATTGAAGGTTCAAGAGAGAAATTACTCGTCCCATTATTTGGAGTTATCTATGGTAATTTTTTCATTAAAGATATAAATAATTATTTTTATAGAGAACAGTGTGATATATATAGCAATAGAAACATTCAAGTATATATTCACTCATAAATGTGTTAAATATTCACCAGAGAAGATGGTTAGATATAATAATTATTATGACACTCAATAGATTACCTCTCAAGAAAAGGGAATAATGTGATTGTTTCATTGAGTTGAAAGGTTCATTCTAGAATATCAAAGATGAGGATAAAAAAAGATCTAATATTTCAAGATTATCAATGGATATATTTGGAGATCTTCAAGTAAGGGTGAAATTTATATATTTATCATTGAATGTTAAACCATCTATATAGGTTAAGATTTAAGAGGCACATAAGGATGATCTAAAGCTGCAAAAGAATGTTAAAAATCATCCTAATATTATCCTTGATAATGATGGAATAATAAGGTTTAAGAACCTTATATGTGGTTTGTTCATAATATATTTTATGAATTTTTTTAAGAATATCATAGTTCACCATTATCTCTTCATATTGGACATACAAATATGTGAATATATTTGAAAGAGTAATTCTAGTGGGATGGCCTAAAGAGAGATATCGCATGGACTACATCTCAGTTCATGGTATGTTATATTGTTAAGGATGAGAGACAAAAGTTTAAGGGGATGTGAAATATATTACCCATAAAATAATGGAAAGAGAAAAAATCACTATTTATATTATATTAGGACTCCCCAAAGAATTTAAATTTCATAATTTTATATGGGTCTTAGTCGATATCCTTACAACATAAGCACAATTAATCACTATTAGAGATGATTCTTCTCAGGATAATCCTTATAGAATATACATTAAGGAAGTGGGAATATTTCATGGAGTAGGAAATTCCATTTTGTCTGATCCAGATACAATGTTTACATCTATGTTTTGGTGAAGTCTCTATAAATATCTGGGTACACATTTGTGTTTCATCACTATTTATTAACCATATATAGTTGATTAGTTTGAGAGAAATATTAAAATGATAGAGGATATTCTGACATCTTTTTCCCTAGAATTAAAAGGTTGTTGGGATCAACACATTCATATATTTTAGTTGTAATACAACAATAGCTTTCACTCAAGCATTTAGATGGCATTTTATAAATCCTTGTATAGAAATAAGTGTAGAACTCTAGTGTGATATATTTGTGTTAGAGATAGAAATATATTGGGACTTGAGATAAATAAAGAAACTAAATTTCATTTTAGAGCCATTCAACATCAGAAAAGGGTGGAAAATTTTTTATAGAAATGTTAAGATGAAAAATATAAATGTGATCTGGAATTTGAAGTTTGTGACTAGGTGACTCTATGAATTTATTTATGGATGAAGGTAATGAGATTCGAGAAAATAATCCCTTTGTATATTAGTATAAGTGAAATTATTGAATCTATCGTGATGGTATAATATCATTGGGTTCTTCCACCAATACTCTCTAAAGTTCAAAATATATTCCATGTATATCTCTTAAGTTAGTTCATAACTAATCCATCACATGTTCTGAAATTAGTGGTTTTACCACTGGAGCATGATATTTCCTATGAAGAATAATTGATGGAGATTATGGATAGTACATATAATGTTCAATGAAATTAGACCACTCTCCTCGTCAATGTTTTGTGGTTAAAAAACCAACTTAAGAAATATACATGAGATTATATAGAAATGATGAGGTGGAAGTATCCTCACTTGTTTGTATTTTTTTATTTGAGGGAGGTATTGCATTTAAGGGGGTAAAATGTAACACCATAAGTTTTGATAAATTATTCATTATCAAATAAATTAAATTTCATAGATATCTTGTATTACATATAATGTCGAGTTTATCTTTTGTTACATGTGAAATTGAGTTTTAATAAACCAAGATATATTATAATAATATTATTTAAAATGACTACTATGAACTAGTCTATAAACAAAATTCTATAAATTATAACAAATAATTTTTAAATATTAATGATAATGGTTTTATAGTATGAAATCATATTGATAACAAAAATTAATTTTTAAGAAATATTCATATGTTTTGTAATTACTATTATCTACAAAAGGGGTTTTATTGATTTTTGTAAAGAAATATGAAGTAATTTTTAACAATTTAATAAAAGGTACATGAAAAAATAAAATTTATTTATAAAATAAAAATTTCAAAATTACTTGGGGACAATTTTTTTGTGTTTTTCTAGAAAAATGAATTTTTCAAAGAATAGTAAAAAATAATGGTCTTTTTTAAAAACAGTCTTTTCATTCAAAGAACTCTAAAGATAAATTTTGATTTAATATTTATTTAAAAGTAAAATTAATTCAGTATATATATATTAATCCAATTTAGGTCATTATAACTAATTTTAATTTTTATTAAAAAACATTTGAATATTTTGAAACTTTTCTCTTTAGAAAACAACTTTTTCCTCTTGTCTGTGAGAATGATTAAAAATTAACGTTTTCCACTTCTTTGAAAGGAATTTTTAATAATTATAATTTCTAATATATTTATATTTCTAATAAAAAATTTACCATAATCAATAGATAAAACATAAATAAATTTATTACTATGGTTAAGGAGAAATGGATTTACTGGTAGGGTAATCTGTAATGATAATATAAATATAACATATAAACCTTTTAAAAACCCATTTTCATGATTTATATAGACATTATATATTAAAATATTTATATCGATTTATTTTTAAGTGCTATGGAATTCGATAATTATGTTGACACTGTTCCCATTACCAATACTACAATTGTGCCACTCTCCTTACTAATGAAAGGATGCCCCCTATCCTCACCTCCTGATAATTCCAAAACAATTTAGATTTTAAAATCTATAAAAATTTATTCCTTTAATTCCTCCATATATTACTATAATAATTAGTTTTATTATATTTTCATCCTATTAAGGCTTTTTGTGTAAACCCAAGTAGGTTACCGGAAAAAGAAATAACAATCTTCAACAAGCATTTTTTTTAATTTCTACCTCAACCTACATAAAATAGTATTAAAACATTATAATATTATAAACCCAGTATCATTCATATAATTATATTTTATTATACTAGGTTCATGACCTTGATCCATCATGTCTTACCATAAATGGGAAAAAATAACCCCACTCATGTGTTTGCAGAACTACTGCCATAGGAACTGATGTGACACATTTTACATGAACACCTCTCATGGTTGGGTATAATGATGGATATAATGTTTGTATATATATAAGTTATTTTTAATATAAATACACTAATGGAATTATAATATCAGTTATACATTTATACTTTCTATTCTGTGGGAGATATGATAAAATCATTCATATGTATGATAGACTTCCCCCTCACGAAGTGATGTTATAGATTTTTTACAAATGATTTGAATGGAATGTTATTTGGAAAAAATTAGTTGAATATATGATTTATATCTAAAATAAAAATGATTTTATAATTTTAATATATATTTGTAAATAATTTCATTCAATCTTTCGAGAAAACAGAAACAATGTTCACGCGTACGTATGACCTATCGCCTCTATGAACGATGCATTTAATTTTGTATATCAATATATTATAGATTACTATAAATAAATATATAAATAACACATATGATATTTATATCACTGTTACATGTAAACCATGATCAATGTTAGTAGACCAAAAATAAAAAATCAAAACATACATGAAAAAAAGCTGTTATTACCCAAAACGTGATTTTAACTAAGAATTTTTAATTAATTGTTCATAAATGGTCATAAGTAAATCATATGTGGACTGAAATAAATAATTATGGTTCCATAATATATATATAATAAAATTATTTTTATTATAGATGATATATTTAATGTGTAGAAAGGAGTTCAATACTTAAGGTAATAGATTTTCATGTTACTTTTTTACTTATGTAAGACACATTTTATATCAACCAAGATTTTGTTATTTATAATTTATATAATTTCAATGAATTTATTTTTTGAATATTCTCATAAAAATTATTCAAATTTACATATCCATTTGAGAAACTCTCTTTAATATGGATCAAAGTACAAAATATTCTGAAGCGATAAGGGATTTTTATCAAAAATTTCCATTTTAGAGAAAAAAGTTATGTTATCCACCTATATTATTATATATGGTGTATATACTATATATTTGAAATGGTAAATCATGTGTCTCCTTATTTTAATTATATTCAAGGTTTTAGTAGTTTTTATTCTTTAATGGGGCTTATGATTCAAATACAACCAATGTTATTATGGGTTGATGTTATAATCTCACTATTTATCAGGATTATTTATGATTACAATTTTGATAATGAAATATTATTATATATCAATCAATAAAATCATGAATTTTTTCCTCCTTTGTTAATTTCTTGATAATAAATGTTTTCCCATTATTTTACACTCTTTATATACTCTTGATTCAAAAATAATTTTCTTAAATGAAAAAGCAATTTATTTACCTCTTCGGTTCAAAAATCCTTTTCTTCTATATACATGTTTTTTAAAATAGTTTTAAATTTTTTTTCATATTACCCAAATAATTTATTAACTACATTTTACCCATTTTTTTATTTTTACAAAGTGATTTCAAAGGAATATTCATGCAATTTTTAAAATAATTCTTGTTTGGATTTTACTGTAGATATTAATTGAGTAGTTATTTTTAAATGTATGGTATTTTACACCATAATTACCCCTAAATTCGTGGAATATTTTTTTTTATAATTTTCTATTTTTTTATAAAAAACTATTTTAAAAATGTTTTATATTTTAGTTTTTTTAATATTTATTTTCTCAAGAAATAATCCAACTGATTTTCCAAATTCAGTTTTCATCTAAGATGACATCATTTTATGATACATAATATTTACTAGGGATTTGATCCAATTAAACAATATTTATTATTTTTACAGATGGTTTATGATTATGAGGACAATATTTTTATGAATGTTGTTTTTTTTTGGGTTATACTATAATGTAATTTTAATGAAACCAGACCCATTTTCATGGGTCATGATATGGGGAATATTTTATGATCTTATGGAACATGTATATATGGATTATATAAAGATTGGTGCCTGCATATCAGAATAATTCATTGGGTAAATATGGATAACCCATATGTAAATATGATATGCATGAAGATGATTATATGTTCACAATGTTATGTGTGAATCTGATTTCATGTTCACAATGTTATGCGCAAACTTTATGACATGTTCACAATGTTATGAATGAACCTGATGGCATGTTCACAATTTTATTCTTGCACCTAATGAAATTTTCATATTGTTATACATGGACATGGATTTAATGTCAATAAGGTTAGGCATGTACCCAGTTCTATTTCCATATGTTAATCTAACGGCCTAATTACATTTACATAACTTCATGAGCGATCCATTTCTATTTAAACATCTTTACAAAGTTTTAAGATTATGTGTATTCCATAAATCTATGTCTTTTTTCAATGTTATGTTATCATGCATCATCTTAATTGACTCAATTTTATTCATCTATTATGGACTACTAATCCTTATTCTATGACAAACAATTCTGATATTTTATATGTTGGGTTTGGTTTTCATATGTTATCCTCATGTTCTCATTAAATTATTCTGACATTATGTTTCTATATTTCAGATGTTTAGTATTACTAAGAATCTGATATCACCCTTTATTGCATTTCCTTTCACAGGTTATGATTAATGACTGATGTTTGGAATATTTTTTGATAATTATAAATGGGAAGATATTTATGGGGGATGTTGAATATATTTTAATAAAAAATAATACTTTGTTACTAATCTCCAAAGGAAATAAATCATGTACATCCTTGGTCTTCTATTTGTGAAATGTAATAAATATTCATCTATTTATATTTGATATCTATGTAATGTAATTTTATATCTTTAAATTCAACATTTCTTTTACATATTTTTTAATTCATTGAATTTAATATTTTTACTTTTACAAATTTTTGTCATTATTGGGGTAAGTAGTTTTTACCCAAGTAACATATGCATTATTAAAAATATAAAATAACCCATTATAACAAAATTTTGTGATTAATATAAATTTAATATAAATAAAATATTATTTAATTTATTAATACTTTAAAAAAATTGAAATATTTATATTCATTTAATTTTTTTGTTAAAAAATGATATTTTAACCATTATGTTTTCTTAATATTATATAGATATAATTTTAAATTAAACATATGTTAATATAACTATATATGTAGTTAAGCATAATTTTAGATTCATTGCTTAAAATACATTAATTCAATTTATTTGATACAATTTACCCAGTATCAATAAAAAATTATTTGAAAATAACAATTTCACCATTATCACATTAATTAACTATAATCATAGTAACCTGATTTTTATGACTAAGAATTAAATCTTCCATTTTTCATAATTTTTTCATATTTATTCCAATAATGGGATAAATTTTTTCTGAATAAAATTATATATGGGTGGAAAAAAAATAATTTTCTTATTACCACACTTAATTTATAAAACATTTTTTAGAAAAAATCATATTTCGATTCATTAAATGACAATTGTTTTTATTAATTTTTAGATAGTTTTTTATAATAAATTTAATTATATTTATAAAAACCAACTTTAATGCTTCAGTTTAGTAGTAATATTTAATAAAATTATTAATGTAATATAGTTTTTGTTTTTGTTTAGTGTTGTGTGTAAGAAAGTCCAGTCACACAGTATTTAATTAAAGAAACTTGTTATATAAAATCAGGGTTTGTTAAAATTTACCCATTTAAATGAATTGAATATTTAAAATTTTATTACTCAGATAAAAAATGTGATGTTAATTTAGTCTCGTTATATTCTTTTGTTCCCACATAGCTTCCTCACAGTTATGATTCATCCATAGAAATTTGACAAGATGATTTATCTTGTTCATCAACACTTTATCTCTTCGATCCAAAATATACATTTGTTGTTATTAAAAAAATTGATCATGTTCCAACTTGAAACTTCTAGGTTTATTAC
This sequence comes from Viscum album, assembly GCA_963277665.1. Taxonomy (NCBI): domain Eukaryota; kingdom Viridiplantae; phylum Streptophyta; class Magnoliopsida; order Santalales; family Viscaceae; genus Viscum; species Viscum album. The sequence continues at coordinate 684,657,657 of OY728159.1, read as the reverse complement.
ATGTGATGGATTTTTTATGTATTTCATAAAAATAAATTTGTGGAATGTATCATGAAATTGGGAGAGTTTTGGATGGAGTGAAAAGTTGTATGCTATGACCCCAAGATGGTCATGGATATAGAAGGGAATAATGTACCAAGGGTTAATCATATATTTATTCCCAAATATCATAACCCACTTACATGGGGATATCTAGAGTAATAACATGTCACCTAATTAAATATCTTAACATCATAAAAAATTATCTACATGACTCTTCTATTGACTTTGTTCTGGTTACATATTCCCTTAAATGGTATGAACATTCTCAATAAGTTCATAAATAAGGTCATGCCCTATTAAATTCCTCTCTCCAAATTTAGCCCATCATGTGGGAGTCCTACAAATATACTCTTGAAAAGCCTCATATGGTCCCATTTGGATGCTCAAATGGTAATTATTTTTTTGTGAGAACTATACATGCAGAGATATTGATACCAACATTTATGAAATTCCATCAAATAAGTTCTTAGTATATTCTCTAGAGTATAAATGGAACTAAAATCATAACCAAATCTCTATAGATGATAAGTAGTGCTAAAAGCCAACTCTATTACCAATGTTCACTAAAGGATTATCCAAAACATATAATTTACTTTTCGATCTAAATCATATTAAATTTAGAGTGGTATACCATGTTTTCAAACCACTTATCCAGGATATTTGGTCATGATATATATCATCATTAATTTATATAAAATGTGAGAAATTTATAAGGTGACCAACTACTACACAAATGAAATTATACCGCATAGATATCCTAAGTTGTCCCATAAAAAAATCTATGGAAATATTTTACCATTCACATATGAGTTTGTGTGATGGTTACAATATACCTTTATTATTCCGTCATTCAACCCTAACTGGATGGAATACCAAACATCAAGGTGTGTATTTCAGGATCTCCCTCTTCATGTTATCCAACTATATTTTTGTCTTTAGATATTTATACATTTTCATGATTCATGAATGAATAGATAATTATTATATAGGATTATTATGAAATAGTTTCCTTTTTATTTTTGTTATTTTGATGGGAAACAAATTCTGGTTCAAAACTACAAAATACCAAATTTATCAATATTAATGTATGGAACACTCATTACCTTTTCTATAGTTTTTAATCATCTTTCCAGATTTATTTGATATTTATTTTAATGGATGGTTGATAAGTCCTTTTATTTAGATTTTATTTATTTTATTCTATTATGATTTAAAGATTTATCGATAGAAAATCCATGTGTGTTTTTCCTTTTTCAATCCACATCATGAGTAAGATAGTATGTTCATTCCAACATAGTGCATAATCCACATTATTGGCCTTCCCTATGTGGTAATTTATTTGGAATTTGTGATATTTTTTATCATCTATAAACATATAATTTAGTGAATGTTTATCTCATTTTATATCAATATATATTTCAGAATATTATATATAGTGTATATATCACCATTTTTACCAAAGTTAGAACGTAAATAGAACATCAATGTAGTGATCACTGTTTCTAACTACAAATAATGATTCAGATAATTTTACTCATGATTCATTAATTTATGTGATACTTTAGAAATTAACCAATCAATATTCATTGGTATGCATTATAATACATTCTTTGAAGCATCAATATAAATAACAAACCCTTCCCAAATGTAGAGTAATATATGTATTGGTATGGTGAAAATACTATTTTTAGTTCATTGAATTTTTTTTTACATTCATCTATAGAAATGTAATCAACCCCCTTTCATGTTAACATGAATACTAGATTTGGATTATGTGAGAAATTAACCACATGACCTATATAGTATCTATTTACCTTGAGAAAAATACTTATCGTGGTAATTGTGGTTCTTATGGGATATTTCACATTAGAATCTATCTTTTAAGGACTTATATATATTCCCTTTTTGGTGATTATGTTAACTAATAATGTTAACTTCTATATAAATAATTTAAAATCTATAAACATGGAATATAGTTTCTCATTTCATAATTTCATCAACACAAATGACAAATGATCGTCACACAATTCCATGCTCTTTGAATATATTACAATGTCATCTATGAGAAAAACCACAAATTGATCAAGTTATTCTATAAATATTCTATTATTTAGATCCATAAATATGGATCAATAATTTTTAATCCCAAATATAATCACAATATATTCATAATACCCATACATAATATGAAAAACTCTCTTTGAAATATTCTTCATTTTGACCCTTTAATTACAAAATTCAGATAAAAAGTAAATCATTTTAATTATTAAGATAGTAGGAGTTTATTGAAGAGATAATTGATATAGGATAAATGATATTTGTTCTTGTTCATTATTTTATTAACCTCATGAAAATCATTGAAAATATAGTTTGATATATTTTTATTTGTATTAAAGATTAAAGGATCACCTAACGTTGAAACAGCTAGGAAAAAGGATCCACTATCTAGATTCACCTACAGATACATCTTTAACCCTTATAACTCAATTAGATCTATTAAATATAGACATTTTAGCACTAGAATAGATCCATGTAAGAGTTTTAATAAAATCACAACCTCACACTATAGCGGAAGACAAAACTGTTCATTTGAATATACATTAATGTAGTTTGATACATGTGGGATTTGATCAATTTAGACTTCCTCCCTAATTATTTTTTATAGAAATCCATATTTTTTATGTATCATTAACCATATTTTATAACTTTATAAAACATAGTGTCCGAAATCATTGTTTAATTGATATTTCATAGGAGTATGTTTGGGGATATGAAAACAGGTATCCCAATCTCTATAATGGTATGTTCTCTAAGTACTAATAACCAGTTTGTATCCAATATCACATAGAATTCAATAAATTTTAGAAGAAATTTGTTTTTAGGAAATATATTACCACAAATATTGATCATATAGGAGATATATTTCATAGATTATATTATCGTGCTTCTTGGGGTTTTTATATATAGTTCATAATCTATGTTTTGAGATAGTGAATTAAAATTCATAGAAAACTTATGTGACATAAATGAAGGTAAAGAGGAATAATAAAATAAAACATTTTCATATAGATAGTGGTGAATAATTTTACCTTTCACCACTACATTACCATGCTCCACCTTAGAAGGAGAGATAACATACACTCTTACTTTCTCCCTTGGCTTAGGATGTTTCTAGGGTCTATTAAATTCAATATCTCTATGGTTAGGGAAATGATCTTTACAGTTTACAATATCTTAGTACTTTATTCATTTATGTTCATGTGGAAAATTGGTAAGGTTGTTAGTTTCCTAAATTATGTTTATTGAATTATTTCATAATTTCAACAGTCATATGGAATATACCGCACCCCACCACACATAAAATGATTCATAGATCCCTTGATTTAATTTCCTAAGTGCTTCCAACCACATTTTTGAAACAAAGTTGGTTGGATATTATTTTCCCAATGTGTCTTATAATTAGAGATTCCATGATACTAAACCTTACTTTTTATACACCCAAAATTAAAGAATTCCATAATTTTCATCTCTACTTTTCATTCACAACCAAAAATATCCTAAAATCGTTCAATATATTATGAGAAATTCCAATTAAAGCTTTAGTTTTAATCCAAAAAATAAACCACTTATCTTTATTTCATATTTTGATATATAACTATAGGCATACCATGAAATCATCATGACGGTTTATTTATAAGTTATAGTATACTCGTCCTCTTTTTGTTTCAAATGTTGGAATTACCATTCCATCTTTGTTTGAAGAATTTGACTGAAGTGATCAATGAAGAATATTTTAACGAAATACTTCCATTATATAAAGTCTAATTCATCCTTTTTAATTGTGTTATTCATTATATTCTACCATATTTCAGCATCTACTTCTAGATGTTAGAAACCCAAAATGGACTTCAAAAGATCAGATCACTAGATAATGGAAAATATCATTTCCATTTCAATATATCAATTGCTAAAAAATAAGTGTATTATATAAACCAAAAAAGGAGGTTGTAAATTTTCTCAGGAATTAATCTATTATAGGTTTCTCCTCCCTTGGTGCGATTGGGAGATCAATACTATTTTCATTATTATTCATAGTTTTGGATATTTGGGTGACCATTGCAGTGAGGATTTGTATACTGGGTTCAATCCCATTTTCTATTTCATTTGAATAGTCAATTAAGTTTCTATCACAATCATTGTTATCTTAGTTCCTCCTTATTCTAGACACTTCTATGAATAGAACAGTGTTTAGGAACATAAGTTAGTATATGTACTATGGGAAAACCACGATCTTAGTTTAAATTAATTATAAATAAAGTTAATGAAATGACATATGAATTACTAGGATTAAATATAGGTTATCTATTGTAATTTTTATTAGTTTATCTACCTAAAACATATTAAAATCACACAACATGGTTTATAAATAAAATGTGAACTAACAGAAGCATATCCCCTAGGAGTTTCTAACCATGTGTGAAAGCATAGTCCCACTCATTATATACTAGAGTAATGATCATGTTAATACCCCATCAACCATTTTAAGGGTGAATAACCCATTTTTATTTTATTCCACATCTATATCTATTTTCCAATATCTTGATAGGGATCTTTTTGTTAGAAAAAACCTCACAATCTCTTGATTAAAAAAATAATACGATGTTATTCAATAATTAGACTTATCCCTAGGTTTCTAACTAATGTTCTCTAAAATAATTATCAAATTAAATAATGCCTTATTTTATACAAATTGAGGTCATTCATGCTAAATAAAGACACTTATTTTATTATTTTATAAGAAAATCATTCCATTTTAAAAATAGTAAAACAAAATAATAGGACATAACGTTTAATGTCTTGAATGATTAGTAATATAAATTAATTAATTTAAAATACTCATCAAAATATCACCATAAACTCTTTTTTAATAACATGTAATAAAAAATCATATCCTAATGATAGAGAACATAATAAAGGGGAGAGCTCAAATACCCTATAAGGGAACCTTTTCAACTAGTAATAATAGTTAGATCATAAATATGAGCCATAACATGAGTGAAGGAGATATATATACAAAAAATATCATTAAATCATAAGTGAAAATCATAAAATTTTATTTATAAAAAAGCTAATAGATTAAGAACAAAAGACCAAAGAAAGTTATTAAATAATGTCTTAGAAGCATACAGTGAAATTAAGAAAACATAATTCATAACATAAGATAGAATAATATTTGTATAACATACCACATCATAAAAATATGAAATTTATTTCATATGGGGTATATTTTATAGAAATGGCACAATAATTATCATAGGAACCCATTCTGAATAGCTCCATGTATGTACACCCATTAAATTCTGAACAAATCCAAGTATGTTCGCCCCTTTGTTAGTGAAAGAATTTTATTATGTCCACAAACCATTATCTATTATAATATAAACCATTAAGAAATGAATTATTGTGATATATAGTACTCAAATTATCATTATCCATAAATATGGGTTCCATTTAAAATCAAATCAATCACCTTATCAAAAATAACTTGTGGGGTTTCATATATCTTCAAAATCTATAACATAAGATAAATCAATCATTTGATATCAAAAACATGATCACAAAAAAGGATTATTTAAAAATAAATAAATATTTCACTTTAAGAAACATTACATAACTATATTTGAATCCTTTTAAAATGGATTGGAAATCATAGAAAGGATTATTCTTAAGAAGAATTTCTTAATTTTGTATTAAAATACTTGAATTTTGAGTAAAATTCAGTTGTTTTATGATAGAGATAAGAATTCATAAAAAGTAACATAAAAATAAAAATAATATAAATTTATAGGAAATAAAACATATGTCAATTTTTCTTGTTGATGGTAAGAATTCAAGATCATTGAATGGACGAGTATTATAATCATTTTAGAAAGATTTTTTTTGAAAACAATTATCATTAAAGGAATGAGGAATCATTTATTTTAAAATGAGTAAAATGGAATATAAGGATAATATGAGATAAAACCAAATATAGTATTCACAAATGAAAATAAAAAAATTGTATGGGAGTGTAAATATTTATAATGAGGAAAATCAACTAAAATAAAGAGGAATTATTCATCACCAAATTATATTATCACAAAATAATAGAATCATAATGGAAGAATAGATATATATGAAATATAGTTTTCTATTAAATGAAGTCATAAAATTATAATAACATCATAATAGGTGATAGTAGAAAAATTTTATAGGATTATTGTTAATGAGTAGTGATTATGATTTAATGAAAGGATTTCATCGAAAAATTCATTACCTTAATTCATAACATTCATGAATTATTTTGAATATTCCTTATAATCAAAATAAATTGATCAATAACTAATCTCATAGCATTATTCGTAAATATAATCTTTAATAATCTCCATTTATAATAATTTAATGTAAATATATTAGTTTTTTTTTATTTTCATCATTATATTTTATTAGCTCTAATTTTTTGTTTAGCACTAGCTTCGAAGTGGTGGGTATGATTATTTTATATATACTCAAAGTTTACAAATATAAAAAAAAATTAAATCATTTATATATTTATATAATATATTATCAGTATATATTTTATCATTTTAATCCATGATATACTTTCCTAGGATTGCTAAAATCAGCTGTTAAACCAATCCAACAAGAATATGTTATGATTTAGTAGATAATCTTGATAATCTAGTTATTTGGTTGTAATATAATTATTAAAGAACTATAATTAAATTATATATTCCTTGTTAATTCGTTGAATAAAATTGTTAGATATTTTGTAAAAGAATACTTAAAAATATGAGAAATGAAAAATGTTAATTTTTGGAAGTAGTAATCTATACGTAGTCATGATTAATGTTAGAATTTTTCAATGAAAGAAAGTTTTGAAAATAGATAATAAATTTATATTAAATAATACATATATATATACATACCATATTTTTTACTCAATAACATCGTTAAAACCATTCTTGAGAGGTGGTTATGAAAAAGAAAATATATCTCTTTGTGTGGGTAGTAGTCCACTTGTACACACTAAAAACATTTTGGGTTTTTAAAGTGGATAAAGAGGAATAAATAATTTAAACTCTTTCAATACAATAATATATAATTATAATTATGATATTTATCTAATTATATTTTATGTCTATATTTGTTTTTGGAATACAAAGATTAAATATAAATGAATATTAAGTACACAATACTTATTTTAGAGACTGGATCTTCTCTTAAAGATCTATTTAGAAACGATTTTCTTAAATGAAATTATATTGACCTAGGGATTAGGGAAGAGAAAATTAATTCTATTCATTTTAATTTTTGTATATTATCATGTTAATTTCCAATAGTAAGTGAAACATTGAAATGGTGGAAATGATCCCATTTTATATCTAAAGAAAAGTTCACATTGGAGAATACACTTTCATTTCCAATGATATAATTAGACAATAATATAGTCGATGAATCCAAAATTTAGAAATAATGTAGTCTAGATTGATCATGGATTGATAAATCCTTCATTAATAGTGTCCACAAATTACTTAAAAAATTTTATAGTAATTTTTATTAATATTTTTCTCTTTTATCTTTTTTTGTCTTTACAAGGGTAAATTTTATTTACCAAAGAAAAATATGTTATAATAATAATATAAAGTAAAAATTTTAACAAATATTTGTTTGATAAACATAAATTTAATGATAATTTAATATAATTAAATTTCAAAATAAAATTATTTTTTTATATTAAAACAATTTTTAAATAGGAAAAAATTTCTATAAAAGTGACATTTCATCCATTATGTGTTATAAGTCTTATCTAGAATTGATTATAAATTAAATGTGTGTTATTTAAATTTTATATGTGTGTAATAATAATTTTATAGTCGTTAATCAAAATTGAAAAATTTAATTAATCACACAAAAAATATAAAATATTAATAAAACAAATATTTGAAACATATAGTATCACAATTATCATAGTAATTGACCTCAATATTTGTAACCAGGGATTTATAAAAAAAATAAAATGTTAGTTTTTAGTTAAACAAGACCTATTTATTCTAATTATATTATCCTTATTTCCTAATAATATTTCTATTGGTTAGAAAAAACTAATTTCCAATCAATGTAGCTAATACATAAAAAATGTATTTTTGAAAAGTGTATTTCGATAAACAAAATGACCTTTATTTATTATACCTTTATACATAGTTTTTATAATGTGGTTAAACAAATTTATTCCCACCAAATTAACTACTCTAATATAATGTTTTCATTTAATAATTTTATTCTATTAACTTGATTTCCATTTTTTAGTTTATTCTTACATGTAAGACAATACTCACAAATGATATTTAATTATAATGTTTGATTTATAATATATGCATTAAATTCCCTAATTCAAAATTTGGTGTACCTGTAGGATATCCTTTTATAAGGTATTATAATGATTCATTTATAATATATGTATTAAATTCCCTTTTTCTACCTTAGAAAATATTTTTTTGAATAACCATGGATTTCCAATGGATTTCAAATGGATATTTTAAAATCATAATAACAGTTTAAAATCCAATGATCAATTAGGGGATTATATAAATGGTTTTACATTCTTAAATGAGCTATATCCTTAACAAATGCTCCATGGATTCAGTGTAAGATGTATTCTTTTGAAAAAAGGGTTGTTTTTTTATGATTTTTTGATTTATAGTGGGAAACATTGTGAGAAGGGTGTGTGAGGGTGTGTTACTCTAGGTTATTCGTATGGTCTACCTTATGTTTTACTGTGGGAATGTGTTTGATATGACACCCATATATCCTCAACATTCATTTCATGTATCATAGGGTTCCTGTGAATCCTTGTGAGATATCAAGAGATTATTTCAATAATTTTCCTGATGAGATAAACATGTGTCATCATGTTTTGAACTAGTATTAATAAGAGGAGTGGCCCTGATGAGGCTGGTTGGGGGTAAGATGGTTGGTTACCGACTAGGGAAAATTGATGGGCCAAAAGATCATTCTGAAAGACTACTTCACATATATTATAACTATATATAAATTAGATTCTCGTTATTTTATACATATTAACATGACTCTTTCATTACTATACTTGATTACATTTATACGTTATTTATATAAATATTGTTTAAAATATTTCATTTAATTTTTCTCTATCAACATTATAGATGATTTAGATACATTATTTGGTTAGTATTTCTCTATTTAGAATTATATCTAGTTTATGTTTTCATAATATCATTATTTCTCAAGTTTTCTATTACATTATGTTTTTTTCAATAGTATTATTCTTGTTGTTGATGCATTATTTGAGTGTATTGAGGTTTTTTGTAGAGTTTTCTAATAGAGTTTTGCAAATAGTTCTTTGAAATTAAATTTTAAAATATGTATTTTAAAAAAGTTAATGGTTTGGTTACAAACATCATTTATATTAAATGATAGTTTTAAAAACAAATGATTATATATAGGTTTTAATAATTAGATTGAAAAACTATATTAATTTATTTTATTTTTGTCTAATGTTTCTATAGTGTTTTGGAAAAGGAAAATCATGGAGTAATTGGTGAAATCCAAATTGGTTGTTTATGATCACACCATACTTACAAAACTTGGTGTCTATAGATTGATTGTCTCTTTTTTTAATATTAAGTTAATGTTCTCAAATATATCCATCTTGTTGACTTCTATATTTTTGTTTTCTTACTAACCAGGCTAGTTGAATGGATTCCTTGGGTCATGGGTAGATTGAAGTATGGTATCTTGTATTAATTTTTTATCTTATATGTATCAAACATGTTTAAATTCATTATGTTTAATAATTTTTTTCATCATATTTATTTTACGTTGGTTTTTTATTTTTTGGTATTCTTTGTTTGGTTTTAATTTATTTAGAACTTCTTATTTCAATTTTTTATGGATGGATAATGTATGGACTGCCCATGTTAGTTTCAAAGAAGACTTTATCTACGTGTTAAATGTTTTTTATTTTTAAGGAATGAATCAAAATGTGCCTGGTTATAAACCCTGACACAAGTTTTCAACACAAAGGTATTGGGAACACACTTAAGGAATTTCCACGGATCAGATCAGGATTCTAGTTGAGGGGTAGATTCAACTGGTTTGTGACATGCATTCTCCCTAGAATATGTTTATGGGATAGGTCCACTATGATATGTATTCTCTATTTGAGGTGGCTATGAGCCACTTTATCTATAATTTATGTTTTTTTAGGTTATAACTATGATTCAAGTCCTCGATGATGATTATTCTCCAGTGTGGATGATTATGAGTTGGGTCCTAACTTTGATGGTTGAATCTTGAGGAAACTAGATTTATAGGTTATCCATTAAACATATGATCACTATAGGGGATGAAAACATGATATTGAAAACACCCAAGTTCTTACATGGACTATAATTCACTAAAATAAGTTGTAATTGGTAATCGATAGTATCATAGTATCCTAATTAACAAATTATGGCCTGACATAGGTTATTGAATGTTAAGTGATACTATTTTATTTTATTTTTTAGTTTATTAATGTTTCATATTAAGAAATAATTCAGGGAAATTTCTGGTAGGATCATACTGAGATTTATTCTCACACCTTAAACAAACACCTTGGTGTAAATGTAGATCGTATGTCTAGATGATTAGTTAGGTGGGGCTTGTTATACAAGTGATCATACTGGAGTATCTTGATAGGGTTATAAAGATTGGACCAAAGAGAGGATTACTATAATGGAGAAAGATATACATGTAATTATTTTATTTTATTTTGGGATTATGTTATATATACTAAGCATAAAGGGTGATCCTTTCATAGATGCTTGGCAGTTTATTATAGAATGGGATCATTTTTTCTTGTTGATGTTGTACAGTTCTCATGCCATGCTTTCTGCAAAAATTCCATGTTGTTCACTAATAATGATATTAATAATATTGTTTTTATTATTTAACATGTTATCTTATTATTCTAAGGGTACACTATCCCCATTATATGGTCTAGACCCTCACTAATATATGGGAACCTTTGAAATATGGGGGGATTCACTTGTGTTATTATAGTTTTACTTTTCCATGAACTGTTTAGGGTGACTAGGCAAGGGATGTTACAAAAACTAAATAAGATATGATGAATGGTACTCAATGTTTTCATTCACATGTTAAATAATAGGCTTTCTAAATCAATGAAGTGGAAGAAATTGTATATATGAATGCCTAAATACTTCTAAATATTGGATATATATTTTCATTTTATTTTCCATTATGCGAGAATATAAGTTATTGAGTTTTACTGGATAAAATGTGATAATTTATTTTTATAAACATGGATTATGATTCATCTAATTCACTAACAAGTATGAGAAATATTTCTCATAAAAATATTTTATCCCAAATAAAAGATTTTACCAAAAAAAATTAATAACAGGTATATAATCCATCCCAATTAATTGAATATTTTTAAGTAAAAATTACATGTATAAATAAATTTAATCAAATACATTGGATAAAATATTTAATTACCCTATCAAGATATTAAGGGCTTGACCCAAATTTCCTCAAGACCTTTGGAAAGAATATCAATCATCAGAGACTAGTGTAAATGCCATTTTATTATCAAAGGTATTGCAGGAAGTAATTTTTTATATTTGGAATGTAACTATATGATTAAAAAATGCTACTCAAAAACTAGTATGAATCTTTTTTACAATGGATGCTTGAAATATAAAAAAACTTATAAATTAGAAGGTGCCTACAACACCAGTATAACTATATAATAAAATTATATATGTATATTGTCTAAGAGGAAAAAATATTCTTGAAACATATAATATATAATCAGATATGACTATAAGGTAATCCATATATATATATAATTCGAAATAAATATGACAATAGCCTTAAAAAAGTTATAATCCATCCCATGAAATTATATCAAAAGGAAAAAATATCTGAAGACTTCCTCCGTACAAGATTCCCATCACCCCATCTAAAATCCCAAGGAATCCTTGATCTTATATCCATGAAATCTTATACATGGTTTACTTTTCATTACCAAGATCCTTTAAAATAAGATCTATACATATCCAAAGGGAAAATATCGAAGATGTGAGAATGATGTACCCAATAGGTGGTCATTACTCTTACCGTTCTTATTTTTTATAAGGTCAAATTCATATTGTACTAAGAATATATATTTAATCACAAAATTCTAAAAATAAAAAATTCATCAATAATGTGATGAATAACATATACAAATTCTACTCTATTAACATACTCCCAAATCTACAACAAAAAAGCTATTATAGCCTTCTTTGGTCCATGTACGTAAACCAAGATTTTGGAATATTAATATACTATATGGAAGGTAATAACCCCACATAGTAATATATATATATCCATACTCACATAGAAGGCCCCAATCCTTATATGAAGGAAACACAAAAACACACACATTAACTTGTATCCACAATGGTCATAACCCATGATAACTATATATGAAATTTACAATAATTAAAAGGATCCTCATATCTAATATCACATAAAAAATATAAACATGGAGTACTTATCATGAACTACTATAAAATAAATGAGTGCAACATTTTGTGTATAATATTAAACGCAATATAAAAGAATAATAGTTTCTAAAATTTAATTTAAAACATAATTACTTTTAGAAGACATTTTTGAAATAAAAAATTTTTAGGTTATTCTTTATTATACCACATATCAATGTTACCATAACTACTAAAATAATATGAGATTGTATAGTTGGGGAAAATACATATACCATTCCGGGTTGGTTTTATCTTTTAATATTATCATATTAATATTATCATTGATTTAATTTTGAGTTAAATTGAGAATAAAGGATTTTAGGTGAGAATGTGAGGAAAGAAAATGTCCTTGACTGATGTTGAAGTTTTGATTACCCATTGGACCTATACTGGTCACTCGATGAGGGATAAAGTGTTTTCTAATATTCTGTTGAGTCCTTCAGGTAGGAAATGGACCTATACTGGGTAAATGTTAGACATATGGGAAAGATCCATTAAAATTTGTATATTTTTATAATTTTATGTCATAAATATAAACCTTTTTCATACATCCTTCTAGATTTACATCCCAGTTGATGTTTATAGAACCCAAAAACCTCCCTCCTGGTTACTTTTGCTTATTCCTCAACCATAGACTTCATATTCATTTTAATTCATTATTATTTTTGTTACAGGAGTCATTATATATTAAATATATGGGACTCTCTCCATGAACATATAATTTTCTATAGGAGTTATTGTGGATACAATTATCTCTTGATCCAACATTTTTCATAGTTTCAGTTTTAATTTTTTCCTCTTATCAATATTCATATGGTCTGTCGTAGTAGGTGAAAGTCATAAAACATAAAAAATGGTTCTCTTTACATGGTTTTATTTATTAGTTTTAGGAAGGGTATTGGACTTAATATATATTTACTCATTTTTAGGTTTATTGAATCCATTTTTATTGGAATGGATACCCTTATAAGAATAGATATTTAAATATAAATAGGCTTAAGTTGGTGATCCCCTTCAATTTCTCTTATACAATGACAATGCTTATATTATAGGGGTATGGGGGTATGTTAAGGGATATTTAGATAATGATTTGAAACAAAAATTAAAATAAAATGATTTCCAAAAAATAAAACTGAAATATTTTTCCTTCTTCAATTCTTTAGAAATTATTTCTTATTTTAGATTCCATGATTATATATAAATATGTTAGTGATGGTTAATATATGTAATGAATTACTTTATATAAATTGACATAATTTAAAACATGTTTAAATTTTGAGCCTTATTTTTGGAATTATTTGAACTTGTCCACATGGTTAGTTGAGAAACCCATTCCGATAATGCAAAATTCAAAATAACCATACATATTACCATATAATGTATCTAATTGATATTTATAAACAAGTTGGTTGAAATTGTTCTGTTCTATGAAATAGTAAACGATTAATTATAGGTACATAAATGATGTAAGAATCATATTTCATGCATCTTTTATTTGATACTAATACGATCATTGTTATTACAGTTATCGTTTGATGATAATCCATGTGTATATCCTTGTACAACTGATGATTACACATGTAGTTGTTCAGACATATATTTTAGGCCTATATTATGGCATATGTATTAGAGACACACAGGAAGACCATATATACATATGATACATATTCATACATAAGGGGAGATGGGGCTCATAAAGATGAGGGACCATGTATTTATAAATGATTATGGTTACATATATAAACATTCAATATTATAAGAATATGGGCCTCCCAAGCCTAGAATACTTATATATGGTAACTTATTAAGAGTAGATAGGTGGACTCCATGTCTAGAGTGATTATATACAATTTATCCATAGGGGGATAATTTTTGATATATTTATATATACATATATTAGAAAGTATATAACTAAATATATATATATACACTAGTGAAAAAGAAATTTCACGACGGTAGTTTTTTTATTATTTACATCGGATTTTGGCCAATGTTATTATAGGAGACGTTATAATCATTTTTTTACATCAGTTATTTTAAAACCGACATAAAAACCAAAAATCCGAAGCAATTTTCATGTCGGTTCCTCAAAAACCAATGTGGAAAACGATTCGGAGTTATGTTTTATTACGTAAGTTTTTAAAACAATAACGTGTTATATACTTTATTATGCAAGTTATTATATAACTGACATAATAAAATGTGCCTCTGATGCATTTATCACGTCGGTTATAAAAATAAAAGATGTGATAAACCAGTCTGCCAAGCATTTTTGGATGTCGGTTAAATAATAACTGATGTGAAATCATGTATACTATGTCAGTTATAAAATAACCAACTTAAAAAGTTATTCCATTCCATTTATTATGTTGGTTATGAAATAACCAGTGTAAAAATATATTCCCACACATTTTTTTACATCGTTTTTCAAATAACTGATGTTAAAAACCATCCACATGCATTTTTTACATTGGTTATAAAATAACCGATGTAAAAACCAATTTTATTTAAATAATACCATTAAACCTAAACTATTCCATACCAAAGAAGACTTGAAATAGACAAAAACATATCAAAGATAGACCAAATCCAGACCACCCCCCCAACCCACTGGACAACCCTCCCACACCCTAGAAACCACCCACCCCACTGGACACGCCCACACCCCTGGACTGCCCCCACCCTCCTAGACAGCCCCAACCCTTGGACAGCCCTCCCACCCTCATGGACACCCTCCCACCCCCATGGACACATTGGACACCACCACCCCACAGGGCAGCCCTCCCCCACCCTTGGAAACCCCCCAACCCTAGAAACCCCTCACACCCTAAGACACCACCTGGATAGCCCCCCACTCCCCTGGACAGCCCTCCCATCCTCCTAGAAACCCATCCACCCCATGGAAACCCAGGACACCCCCACCCAAATTTATAGCCCTCCCATATCCCTGGAAACCCCCACCCCACTAGACAGCCCCCACACCCCTGGATAACACCTGGACAGCCCCCACTCCCCTGGACATCCCTCCCACCATCTTGGACACCCTCCCATCCCATGGACACCCTAGACACCCCCACCACAGTAGACAGCCCTCCCACACCCCTTGAATCCCCCACCCCACTGGACACCCCCAATATAGCATCCTGTATTTTTATCACATAAACTTTCATTACATTTTACAAAACAGAGGATCTTTAAGGTTTAGTGTCTTGGAAACCAGGAACTTAAAACATGAAAACATAAAACATTCTTCTTAAACACTTGAAAGGCTTCTCCTCATGTTCATCCTAGGTTCATTACTGTATCTCATAACCTGGGGACATACATCAAAAGAAAGGGTGAGCCGAAGGCCCAGTAAGGGAAATAAGGGTAAACATTTAACATGTGAACTTGAGATACATCAACAATGTCATGAAAAAGAACTTTAAGTCATGAGAAAGAAATCATGAGGCATATTATAATAAAAATAACATTTTTCATAACTTGAAGATGTGGCTACAACATTTAATATTGACAATCATTTCGTTTCACTAAGGTCCATCCACAAGGTGTCATTAAAAATTACCATGGTTATTCACCATGGTATCAGTCTAAAAGGTCATCTCTAGAGATTATGTCTTTACTCAATGCATTGGAGCGCTATTAGGGAACACCCTTAATTTGTCTTTATTATTATTTGATTCCCATATATCATCATTAGTAATTTCATAAACAACCCATATATCATAAAAGAAATGGGTTTCATTTCATAATCATAACGTCTTAAAAACTGTTTTAAAGACATGATCTTTGTGTCACTTTAAAACCCACAGAAAAAGAAGGTGGGTCTCATGTATGTAAATCCCAGAATTTAAAATAGAAAAACTTGGTATATATTTGAATACCCCTATAGAAGATATATCTTTGATTATTCACTTAATAAAATAATATAACTTTAGAAAAATAGAGAGACATTTTGAGACAAAAATGTTGCAGCATAACGGCTATGTTTCGGAGTTTTAGAAAACATTGAAAAGAGAGGGGACAAGGGTCAGACATTCATAAATGACCCATAAAATAGTAGATGGACAGAATATAAATGGTATAATAACATGGTAATGAAATTTTAAATATATATTATATGAAATGAAAAACATAGAAGGAGGACAAAAATAAGATTTCTCTTATGAAGATTTGGCAGCCTAACAACATCACTTAAAATTCAACAAAAATGAATTGATGACATAAAATAGGGTGTCTCATCATATGATCATAAAATATCAGTATGATAGATATAGGATCATACCCCAACATAATAAAAAGGAACTTTATAGACTTGACATGAAAGTAGAACTTTGAAAAGGAGAAAGGTGAAAGAATCCCTTAAAAATTCGACAGCCTAACGGCGTCACTTAAACTTCAACAATAATGAATTAATGAGAACAAATAGGGTCTCTCATCATATGAACATAAACAATCAGTATGATAGATATATATATCATACCCCAACATAATAAAAAGGAACTTGAAAGACATGACATGAAAGTAGAACTTTGAAAAAGGAGAAAGGTGAAAGAATCCCTTAAAATGTGCCAGCCTAATGGGGCCACTTTAACATTCTTAAAATGAAATGATGAGAGAAAGAGGGGGATATCTCATCATATGAAAATGAAAATCGAAGTAATAGGAATATAAAAGAACATATTCCAACATAATAACATGGAGCATAAAAGAAATGTCATAAAAGAGATTACTTTAAAAGAAAGAGAGAGGTCAGATCCCTTACCTTAAAACGTAACTCTTAAAACTCAAAGGTTGGGACCTTGAGGGCTTGTGGGCACCTTGGGAGGACTCCTTTGGAGGTAATGAGACCATAGCTTCATTGGCGGGGAGTTGTAAGTCGAATTTATGAGAGGATGGATTGGTATTTATATGGAAATTGTGGGGACAAGGCATTAATGGCCAAGGGACACCTCATTGGTGGTTATGGCAAAACCATGGGCTTGCCCATGGTATTTTCCCATGGTATTGGCCACTTGGGACACCTCATACCTTATATAACTATTCATAAGTCGAACATATTGATTACATACTTAATACATCATTTAATGATGTCATTAAACACTCGTAACTTAAAAAATGTATTTTCACTATTCATCAAAAATTCAACTTTCTCAGAAAAATCCCAAAATTTCACCTTAACAAAATATAGATGCTTTGATTTCAAAAATGAACTCCATTTTTTAAAAAAAAATTCTAAATATTTTTAATTTAATTTTTAAATAAATACACTATTCACCGAAAATTAATTTTTTTCAGAAAAATCCCCAAAAATTACCGTTACATAATATCGATGCTCTGAGTTCAAAAATGAAATCCATTTTATAAAAATAAATTTATAAATATTTTTAATTTAATTTTTAATTAAAAAACACTATTCACTCAAAAAACTAATACTTGACTAATAATTTATGAAACCATTATTTAACCATTTTATTGAATCTCATTGCTTAATCATGGTTCCTAGATTATATTAATACTTTCTTTAAGTGAGATTACTAATCCATTTGGTCACATTACTAATCCTAAGAATAAAATCACTATTCATAATTTATTATTCATCAAAAATCAAGTTGATCTTTTTAGACTCTAAATTTAGTACTGAACATAATTGTAGAAGACCATTTTTGGAAAATCATTACACATTTTTAATTATTTAAGGTTTACATAAAATTTTTTAAAATATCCTTTTTTCTAAAATTCATCAAAAATATGCATACTATATTTATTTGGTCATTTGAAAATTCATAAACATCATCATAAGAATAAATCCCAATTTTTATTTAAAACAAAGGATTACATAAGGCAGTTATGGTATCCTTACATAGCCCCTTATCACACCAACATAGGACCTAAGTGTAAGGTGTGCTAAGGTGAGAGAATCCGAGGGAGGCTCGACCAACATCGCACAAGTAGTAATTTCTATCAGTTTGAACTTCTCGTGAAGGCGATTCCATTATAACTTCACACGATGAAGTTCGGATTGGGTTTGGTCCAGAGTAAAGCCCAGTGGTGCTACCTCCTTCCCAAGTTCTGTTAGATGGGCTTCAATCGGTCCAAGACTACTGGTTGAGGCCATCGAATCTTCTTTCTATATTAATTAACCAAGATTACTTTTATTTAGAAACAATAATAAAAACATTTAGTTTATAGTGGTCATATTGACCAATGGTCATATAACAGTCAAAACCCAACGGTCTCATTTTAATTATACTCATGTTATCAAATGAAATAGTTTTGTTGAGTATATAAAATAAAATAACACACAAAATTAGGATACATGATTTATTCAAAATTTTGGGTCGTTACACCCAACACCCCTAGAGAGCCATGGACATACCCCACCATCCTAGATATCCCCCACCCCCTAAACAGCCCTCCCACCCTACTAGACACCCTAGACACCCCGCCCCACTAGACAACCCGCCCACACCCCTAGAAAACACCCATCACACTGGACACCGCCCACACCCCTAGACACCCCCTGGATAGCCCCCACCATCTTGGACAACCCAACCCCCGAGACAGCCCTCCCATATCATGGACACTCCCACCCCAATGAACACCCTGGACACCCCCACACCCCAGGACAACCATCCCACACCCCTAGAAACCACCCACCCCAGGACACCCCCACACCCATGGACACCCCCAAGACATCCCACCCCCTTGGACAGTCGTACCACTCTCTTGGACACCCCAACCCCCATGGACACCCTAGACCCCCCCCCCCCCCACACACACCTAGACAGACCTCTCACACCACTGGATACCCACTCACCCCTAGACATCCACCACCCTCTTGGACATCCCCCACTACCCTGGACAGCCCTCCCACCCTTCTGGACACCCTCCCACCCCCATGGACACCCTGTACACCACCAACCCAGAGGACAACCCACCCAAACCCCTAGAACCCCCCACCCCACAGGACACCCCCACACCCTTGGACAACCCCTGGATAGACCCCACCCTCTTAGACCACTCCCACCCCTAGATATCCCTCCCACCCTCCTAGACACCCTCCCACCCCCATAGACACCCTGGACACCCCCACCCCACTAGACACCCCCACACACCTGGAAACACCCTACACAACCCCTGAACCATCCTGGATAGCCCCCACTCCCCTGGACAACCATCCCACCCTCCTGGACTCCCTCCCACCCCCATGGAAACCCTGGACACCCCACCCCCTAGACAACCCTCCCACACCCTTGGAAACCCCTACCCCATTAGACACCCCACACCCTAGACACCCCCTGGACAGCCCCCACCCCTTGGACAACCCTCCCACCCTCCTGGACACCCCCACCACCATGGACACCCTGGACACCCACACCCAGTGACAAACCTCCCACATCCCTGGAAACCCCCCACACCCTGGACACCCCCAGGAAATTCCCCACCACCATTGAGAGCCCTCCCACCCTCCGGGACACCCCCACCCCATAGACACCATGGACCCCTAACCCCACCCCTGGACAGCCTTGCCACACCCCTAAAAGTTCCCACCCCTAGATAACCCCCCCCCCACACACACACACACACACCCACCTAGAAACCCCCTGGACTGCCCCTACACCCTCATGGATTTCCCCCACTCCCGTGGACATCCCTCCCACCCTCCTAGACACCCTCCCACCCCCATGTACACCCTGGACACCCCCACCACACTAGACATCCCTCCCACACTCATGGAACCCCCCCCCCCCCACCTAACTGGACACCCCCCACAACCTTGGAGACCCCCTGGAAAGCCCCCACCCTTCTGGACATCCCCCACCCCTGGATAGCCCTCCCACCCTCTTGGACACCCACACCCCTATGGACACCCTACACACCCCCACACTTCGGGACAACCCTCCCAAAACCCCTAGAAACCCCCCGGACAACACCCACACCCCTTGACACCCACTAGACATCCCCCACCCCCTAGAAAGCCCTCCCACCCCTGGAAACCCCATCCCCATGGACACCAGGGACACCCCCCACCCTTGAACATCCCTCCCACACCCCTGGAAACCCCACCCCCTGGACACACCCCACACCACACACCCCTAAGAACCCCTTGAATAGGCCCTCACCCTCGTGGACAACCCCCACTCCCCTAGACATCCCTCTGACACTAATGGACATCCTCCCACCCCATGGACACCCCACCCCACTGGAAAACCCTCCCACACCCTTGGAACCCCCCCCCCCCCCCATTGGACACCCCTTACACATATCCCATCCTCCTAGACATCCCCCACTCCCCTGGATAGCCTTCCTACCATCATGGACACACTCCCACCCCAATAGACACCCTGGACACCCCCATCCCACTAGACAGCCCTCCCACACCACTAGAAACCACTATCCCACTGGAAAACCCCACACCCCTGGATACCCCCTGGATAACCCCCCACTATTTTGCATAGCCCCCACTCCCCTTGATATCACTCCCACCCTCTCAGTTACCCTCCCACCCCCATAGACACCCAAGACACCCCCACCATGCTGGATAGCCCTCCCACACCCCTGGACACCCCCACCCCACTGGACACCCCCACACCCATGGAACCCCCAGACCAGAATCCATACCAAAAAAAACCATCAGAAGTAGACCAAAACAAGAAGTAGAGAAAAATTAAATATTCACATATATTAAATTAAAAACATACAATTTCAGCTAAAAAAATCAAAATTCAACCTAAATGACTACCAAATACACAGTTATAATGACAATATTCAAATTTTCATTTTACAATCCAAACAAAATAATATCCAATCAAACCCGTAAAATAATTTCACTATTGAAAATGTATGTGTTTGTCCTCTTGATAACTATAGTGTTGAGGGTCATCAAATAGATAATAATTAAAAGTATATTAGTTAACATGTATAATGAATAAATCAAATGGAATATTATGCCAATGTTTCAAAGGAGATATTACCAGGTCAATGTTCACAAGTGTTCGAGTTTTAATTATTTCATACCTAAATCATAACTTATAATATTTGCATTCGACGATGCCTATTTGTTCATGAAAATTATATTTAACTGAGTGTAAATTCAAAATATTAATTTTATGTAATACATCAAAAAGTACAAATTATAATAGGATATTTACCTTTACATTTACATATTTGATCTTGGCAATCATTTTCCTTGTTTTTATTAGAAAGTAGACCCATACCCTATTAGAAAACTAATAAGAATTTGATAAATTTTAAATTCATTGTAATATATACTACTAATAAGAAATTGAAACTTACTTTTTCAACATATTATTAAATCTTTCCTGCACATCACCGTGGATAGATCATATCCAATAAAGTGTTTTCTCCCTTGAAAAAAAACACCTAACATATAATGATCACTGATAAAAGAAAATTTATGGTTAGCGGTATTTATGTTAAAAGACAATGAAAAATGTTCCAGAGATATGTTTCATACCCCTCACAAAAAGGCATCATCCAAAACTGTGTTATTATATTCTGTTCAAATATTTACACAATATAAAGCATTCTTTGTTCCTCATCCAATGCATGTGCCTCAGGGGAAATCAAATGTGGGTCCATGAATCCATATACATCTCTTCGTTCTTTATATTCACACAAGTTATAAATATACCTAATATAAAGCAGACATAAGTATACATTTTTAATAAATATAACACAGGGAAAAGGTGTTAAAACATTAATGGAAACAATTTTCACCACGTTGATGTCCAAATTATCTCTAGTAACAAGCTCCATGATAATATTTTTCAGAGTCACCACATTTATTTCACATCCATAAACATGAGCTTCTATTGGAAACTTATAATGATCCACCCAAAAAATTTAATATCTTGACAATCTATGAGGACTACTAGAATTTGTATATGACTTCATAGCCATTTGTCATTGTTGTTGTCTATACATTATTTCTTTACCTTTGAATTATTCCTATAAAAACAAAATGAAAAATATGTTAGTCTGAAAATGTTAAAACATCTTTAATAAGAGAATAAAATAGAAGATATAACATACATACCTCTATGGTAATGAGTCACAGAAGTCTAGATGGACAAATTAAAAAACGGGCAATACTATGTCCAACTGTCATCACCTCATTTTTAAGTAATGGTACTTGAGCTAATCTATCTATAATATCCTATACAGTGACCCTATGATTCTCTACCTCTAACTATTGATGATGAACTGCATCTCCTATTCAATATACCAGCCCGTATGCAACTATATGATGTTTAGGATCATCAACATACAAATTTCAATAAGTAAGAAGCTGCGGGGGAGGAGTAGGATAAAAAATGGGGTCCGCAGGCTGAGGTGGGGGAGTGGGAGATACTGTCGTAGGTTGAGGATAAATAATGGGGTCTTCATGAGGAGGTGGGGGAGTTGGAGTTGCAGTCTGAAATTGTAATGTCATGTGGCAAACATAGACTATATCGATGCTCTAATATTTTCCTATTTTTCGCATTAATATTATGAAAATAATCCTCCAAGGATTCTATTTATTTTATAAACACCCTAAATGGAAGAAGTTGAAGAATGTGGAAACACTTTTTTACGGATACACCCGTTGTATATCCTCATACATGACCAGGATGTTTGGGTATTCCCAATGCTGTAGGTAAAGTATCTTGCCTCCTAGAAGCTGTAAATAACCCCTATAAGATCTTCTCCTCAAGATAATCCTATATTAATTAATTAAACATTTCTGTAAAGATTCAAATTATATGAAGAATATTGTTAACCTAAAAAAATATCTTATAATCCTATAATCTACAATTCTAAAATATTCTGAAAGATATTGATCCCTTTTCCCATCCAATATCTCTCCCATTTTTCATGTCATGATGGAGGAGATGGAGGGGTAACCTCTCTAGAGCTTGAAGACTCAACTCTCTATTTTTATAATTTTTCCATCGTCATTTCTTCTCCCAATAATGTATACCCTCTACGAGATAAACTATGCGGGTATACATTTTTAGATTCGGTCTCCTGATGAGATTTCCTTGTTTTCTCTAAATTAAGAATAATAAATCATTAATAAGACATTAATAAGATCATTTATAAAAGAATGCTTATAAAAAGTTATATTTCCCTAAAAATGATTCTTTTCTTCTACTTTCAACAAACTCTCTTCATGTGTCTTCATCTATGAAAGGATATATATGACGTGGATTGTCAAGACTCTTATGAACCAAAATAAAATTAGATTTGAGGGTTGATTTGAAATACATCCATCTCCTATCAGCCTTTGATAAGCATTTCATCCTGCTCCTCTAGTGTCATGAATGTCAAATGTCATATGATAAATAAGAGGTAAAACATATAATACTAGAATCATTTAAAGAATATGAAAACAATTGAAAAAGATCGTATTAAAATCCAGTCCCACAATTGAGATATTATCACTTCTTCCACACTTCTCCAATCATCTTACAAAATTCTTACTTCGCTCCTACCCTAAGTTGACACAAAACAATTAAAATATTTTCCATTTCGAACTCGAGGAATAAAATTCTCATCAAACTCAACTAGTATCCTCTGGTCCTGCATATGGGCAAGGGATAATTTTTTTAAACGTGTGCACCCACATTTACTAACTCTTGAACTCTTTGTCATTAAGGGAGAACATGAGGAAGATTAGGGGACATCATGAGGAGAATATGAATGTGCATCCCAAGCGGTATGATCATTATGCTCATTTCTAAAATCATGTGGTTGATCAACTAATTGATCAGTCATTATCCTTTAAATAAAAAAACAAAAATTAGTTCAAAAATATACAATTTCAAATATTACAAGACTAATGTTAACAAAAATGAAAAATTGAACTAAGTTATGTAATAGTAAACTTGGTTAATATGGTAAGCATGTTAAAAATGGTAATTATGGTAAACATGGAAGTATAATTTTCATTCAACAAAATAAATAAATATATAAGATACTTCAAGTTAAACTATGGTAAAGTGTGGTAAACAATGGTAAACTATTGTAAACATGGTAAACATGGTAAACATGTTAAACATGGTAAACATGGTAAACATGGTAAACATGGTAAACATGGTAAACATGGTAAACATGGTAAACATGGTAAACATGGTAAACATGGTAGACATGGTAGACATGGTAGACATGGTAAACATGGTAAACATGGTAAATTGTTTTTCATTTGTCAAATATAACAGATATATAATTTACATAATGGTAAACATGATAAATTAAACTAAACAAATTTAAAATAAACAAATACTTATACTTATTTTTTTTAATATGCATTTTAATAAATAAAATCATCACAATATATAACATGTTTGTGAAAATAATAAATGTAAACAACAAATAATCATATGTTACCTCTAATATTAGAAATGTACAAATGGATTTTTTTACCTAAATTCCTTAATCATGATTGTTCCTTATATCACAAACCTTGTCTTCAATGTGCTCATCATTATGTTCTAATAATATTTCCATGGAAGTAGGGATCTCACATAAATTACCATTTTAATTAAGATGATCCTCACCAACATATTGTTTTTCCCTTGTAAAAAATAGACCACTGCATATCTGATTTATCAACTATATATAAAATCTGCTATGAAAGTGTTACCATTATAAAATAATTTGTTGTGTCTTCCAATTTACTCAGATTAACAACTATCATTCCAAATTCATCTTGTCAGATATTGTTGTTACCGTTAAACCTTTTTAGTTAAAAACATGACCTTTAATTTTAATGTAATCAACCTTCTATATTTATTAAATGACTCCATAATATACACTTGATACATAAATTGGGTTTTTTTCTTTAGAACTCGAAAAATGCATTGCTTCTGCAAACACCAATACACCACTTTTCTGAACTGCACTTCTGTTATCCTGAGATTTCATATAAAATGTATAGACATTAATGTCAGAACCAGACCATGTTACCACATTTAAACATGGACCACCCACTGACCATCTTAATGTCTCTAATACATTTGATCTACCAAGAAATGTATATTTAAACCATGACAAAAATGTTTTGTTGTGATCATTCAAAATACACATTTCTTTCTTCATTGGATGGAATTGTTTCAACTCATTGATATGCAATGTGATATATGGTTGAGCATCAACTATGTTATTGAAGATGTATAATTATGTCTTCTTCAACTATTTAGATAACAACGAATTTAATTTCAAGCCACAAATCCCGTTTCCCTCATTATTAACTCGTTTATAATGAGATAGAGGCAAACCTATGTGCTCCAACGTAGCCAAGTAGCTCATACAAAACGACACAAACTTCATAGAAATATACTTTTCAATAATGGAGGCTTCACGTTGATATGGATTCTTAACATACCCCTTCAATATTTTCACATACCATTCAAAAGGATACATCCAACAATGAAATATAGGCCCACAAAGCATTATTTCTCTTACTAGATGAATCATTAAATACACTGTTATATCAAAAAACGATGGATGAAAATTTATTACCAATTTAAGAAGTATAGAAATTCCATTCTTTTCCAAAATGTTCCCAACATTCACATCAATCACCTTATTACATATTGAATTGAAAAAATAACACAAATTCATTATAGTCTTTCTGACACAGATGGGAAATATTCTACCCAATGAAACTGGTAGATGTTGTTACATCATGATGTGACAATCATGAGATTTCATACCTATCAACTTCAAATACATCAAAGAGACAATTTTACTTTACATTTGAAGAATAAACTTGAGGAACATTGATACATTGAAGACAATGAATAAAGCTAATTTTCTCCCTTTGGGATAATGTATGACATGCCGAGGGAAGAAATGTTCATCTTCCATTAAGAGTGGGAGCTATATCTAAACATATTCCCATTTATATTAATTCTAATCTTTCATTCAACCCATATTTTGTATTTCCTTTAATATCTAAACATGTTTGAATCAAACCGTCGCAGATATTCATCTCCGTCTGCATGAATTCAATATTATGCTTCACTTAATGATATCTCTAATATGGTAGCTCAAAAAATATTGACCTTTTCTTCCAAATATTTCTATTATTTCCATATTTTTGTGTCTTTCCCAATGTCATATCAAGGTTTTCCACCCTCTCAAAATACACATTAGGGGATAATGTTTTTGGATAAATATAAAATTCTTGTGGGAAATTGAATTCCTTTTTTAGTCTTCTATAAGAATGATCTATAGGAAAAAACATTCAATGACCCATGTACAATGTTTTCTTCCCATTATGAAATTGACAATATGAAGTCTGTTGTTCATAGATTGGACATGTTTTATGCCCCTTAACACTATATCCAGAAAAATTTCCATATGCTGGGAAGTAATTTATAGTGAACATAAGCCCTGCATGTAGTTGAAAATATTCCATTTTATAAGAATCATACACCCTAATACCATTCTCTCATAATAGTTTCCAATCATCAATCAATGGTGACAAGAAAACATCAATATCATTTCCAGGTTGTATCGGACCAGAGATCATTATACTCAACAAGACATATTTTCTCTTCATACAGAATTCAGGAGAGAGGTTGTAAATTACCAATCAAACATTCCATGAACTATGTGTACCACTGAGGGTTCGGTATGGATTCATTCCATCTGTGCACAACCCTAGAATGAGATTTCTAATTTAATTTCTAAATTTAGGATACTACTCATCAATTTTATTACATTGTGGACAATTAGTTGGATGACATATTTTTTCCTTCACACATCCACTCATCAGCATGCCATCTTAACCATTTGGAATTATGGGAATTAGAAAATAAATGATTAAAATGATAAATTATAAGAAGATACCAAAATACCTTCGAAGGGATCTTTTTAATCTCCACATCAGCCTGTGATTTTTCTTTCAACTTATACCGTGATGTCCCACATTTAGGACACTCTGAACGAAATTCTTATTCCTTCCTATATATTATATAGTCATTCGGACATGAATTTATTTTCTTGTATCCCAATACCTTCGGGCATAATATTTTTTTGTCCTTATAATTAGAATCTGGAAGATCATTGTCTTTTAAAACAATTTCTTTCAATATTTGTAGCAGCTCTGTAAAACTTCTTTCACTCCATCAATGTTACGCCTTTAGGTTAATCAATCTTAAAACCACCGAAAATACCATAAAATCCATAAAATCATGATACAATGGGTTTTCAACATCACCATATAGATGTGCAACTGTTATTTCTATCTCAATTTCTTCCTCTGCAATATCACGGATCATTTCTTTATTTCTATTAGAGTTACCATCTTGCGAATTATCGTCATCAGTAGATCTAACATTCTATCCAATTTCACCATTCCCAATCCATGGGCTATAACTCAGAATAAAACCATAAAAAATCATATGACCTTTGATCTCTCTAATTCTCAACTTCATCATATTCAAACATTTTTTGCAAGGATAGCAAAAAATTTAACTTCATGGAACATTTCATTTACCAAATTCCAAAAAGGCATCAACACCTTCCGCATATTCATTACTCATTTGATGTGCCATAATCCATCATTGAATAATTATTATCTATAACAAATATCAAAATTATATATCTTTTTAAGATAAGACAAATATATATTTATATGAAAAATATCATAATTTGAATGTAAAACAATTTTGAAATATAAAAAGAATATGGATATTTGAAACAAATATGCCTGAAAATGATTCTAAAAAGAATATATTGTTAGATATAATAGTTTTAAATCCATTTTGGATCCTTTCTTCTTAAGGTACCCAAAGAATACATCCTAGGGAAACTGGATACCAAATTCACCCATCCGTAAAAAAGATATATGAGGTGTAAATATTAATATATGTATACATTCACTACTGAAAAGTACACATATGACAAATATTTTAAACCATTGGGATAGCCTCTTAAACCATTGATATATAATTCTCCAATAGTTTCACACATCGTCGGCATGATGGGATTTGCAATAGCCATATACCAACATTTATATAGGAACCATTGGTATAGACTACCTGAAGATAAAATATTCCAATGGTTTTAATGACACTGTTGGGATATATATATATGCCAAGGGGGTGTCCAATGGGTTTGGGGGATGTCCATAGAATGTTGGGGCTGTCCAAGGGGGTAGGGTCAGTCCACAGGGATAGGGGTTTTCTAGGGTGTCCAAGGGGGTAGGGGGTTGAGACCTGTCCAAGGGGGTGTCCATGGGCATGGGGGGTGTCCATGGGGGTGTGTATTTGAAAAAAATATGCATGAAAATGATTTTACAAATAAAATATAGTTATATATAATAGTTTTAAATTCATATTTGATCCTTTATTCTTAAGGTACACAAAGAATACATCATGGTAAAATTGGATACCAAATTCACCCTTCTGTAAAAAAGAAATATGAAGTGTGAATATTAAAATTTGTATACATTCACTACTAAAAATTACACATATCCAAATGATTTGAAACAAAATGGATATCCCATAAAACCATTAGGATAGAATACCCCCCGCCAATTTCACACACTGTTGGCATGATGGTCTTTTCAATAGCCCTATACCAATGATTCTACAGGAACTGCTGGTATAGACTACCTTATGTTAAAATATTCAAATGGTTTCAATGAAACTGTTGGGATATATATATATCAAGGGTGTGTTCAAGGGGGTATGGGGTAGTCCAGGTGGGGTAGTGGGGGCTGTCTATGGGGGTAGGTGTTATCCACAGGGGTAGGGGGCTATTTAGGGTGTCCAAGGGGGTATGGTTGTCCCGGGGGGGGGGTCCTATCTAGGGGTGGAGATGGGGGTAGGGGGTGTCCATGGGGGTGTATATATGAAACAAATATCCCTAAAAATGACTTTAAAAATAAAATATAGTTAGATATAATAGTTTTAAATTCATTGTGGATCCTTTCTTCTTAAGGTACACAATGAATACATCCCGGTGCAATGGGATACCTAATTCACCCTTCTGTAAAAAAGATATATGAAGTGTAAATATTAAAATATTTAAACATTAACTACTGAAAATTACACTTATCCCAACGATTTTAAACCATTGGGATAGACCCTGAAACCATTGGGATAGAATACCCCCAATGATTTCACACATCATTGGTATGATGGTCGTTGCAATAGCCCTATATCAACGATTCTATAGGAACTGTTGGAATAGACTACACGAAGTTAAAATATTCCAATGGTTTCAAAGAAACCGTTAGGATATATATATATATCAAGGGGGTGTCCAAGGGTTTTAGGGGATATCCTGAATGGTGGTGGGGGTCGCCCAAGGGGGTAGGGGTTGTCCACGGGGGTAGGGGCTCTCTAGGGTGACCGGGGAGTATGGGTTGTCCAGGGGGTGGGGGCATGTCCCGAGGGTGTGTTGTCCATGGGGGTGGGGGTGTTCAGGGGGTGGGGGAGTGGTGTCCAAGGGGTGATGGGGATGTACAAATCCCTACCCCATTGGACACCACCCCACCCCCTTGGACACCGCCAGGACACCACCACCCCCTTGGACAACCCCTACACCCTAAATAGCACCCCACCCACTCTGGACACCCCCCACCCCTAGACACCCCCACCCCAAAGATACCCCCTACCCCATTGGATAGACCACACTTCCCTAGACACAACCCCACCCCCTGGACACCGCCACCCCCTAGACTTCACCCCCACCCTACCCCCCTTGGATAGACCCTCACCCCCTGGACACCACCCCCACCCCCTGGACACCCATACCACCTTGGAAATCCCCCCACCCCCTGGACACCACCCCCACCCCTACCGCATTGGATACCCCTAGACACCCCCACACCCCCTGGACCCCTACCCCCCGGACAGCCCCACCACCCCCTAGA
The DNA here is from genome assembly GCA_963277665.1 of Viscum album. Lineage (NCBI taxonomy): Eukaryota > Viridiplantae > Streptophyta > Magnoliopsida > Santalales > Viscaceae > Viscum > Viscum album. Next base: position 684,627,102 of record OY728159.1, on the reverse strand, counting down.
CACCACCCCACCCCCTAGACACCCCCACCCCCTTAGAAATCCCCATCACCCCCACTGGAAACCACCCCACCTCCATGGACTCCCCTTGGACAAAACTACCCCCTAGGACTTCCCCCACCCCTAGACATACCACAACCCCTCTGGACAGCCCCACCCCCTTGGAAAGCCCCCTCACCCCTGGACACCACCCCCCGGCCCCATTGGACATCCCCCTTGGACTGCCCCACCCCTTAAACAACCCCCCAACTCTTCTGGACAACCCTCCTACCCCCTGGACACCCACACCCCCTAGACATCCCCCTCACCCCTGGAACACCACCCCCATCCCATGGAAACCCCACCCCCTTGAAACCCCCTTCACTCCCAAACACCACCCCCACCACCATGGTCACCCCCCTGGACACCACCACCCTCCTAGATAGCCCCCCACCCCTTGGACAACCCCCCAACCTCTCTGAAAATCCCCCACCCCCTAGAAACCCACCCCCAGGACACCCCATACCCCCTTGGACAACCCCACTCACCCACCCTGGAGACCACAACCACCACCCTGGACATGCCCACACCACATAGACACCACCCCCACCCCAACACCCATGGACACCCCCTGGACACCCCCACCCCCTAGATATCCCCTTAACCCTTTGTACAACACCCCCACCCCTAGGATACCCCCACCCCCTTGGAAATCCCCATCACCCCCTATGGAAACCACCCCGCCAACTTGAACACCACCTAAACACCACCACCCCATTGGACAACCCCCCACCGCCTTGACAGCCCCAAAACCCTATGGAAATCCCTCACCCCCTAGACACCCCACCCCCCTAGACACCACATACCTTCTTGTATAGACCACTCACCCCCTGGTCACCACCCCAACCCCTGGAGACCACAAACCCCATGGACACCACCACTCCCCTACCCCCTAGGACACCCCCTAGACAAGACCCACACCCTAGACACCACCCCAACCGCCTGGTCACCCATACTCCATTGTAAAGCCCTCTCACGCCCCTCGACACCACCCCCACCCCCCTTGAACACACCCTGGACACCACCACCCTCTTGGACAGCCCCCACCCCTTGGTATATCCCCCCACCCACTGGATAGCCCCTACCCTCTAGAGCGCCCCCACACCCCCTGGAAAACCCCCCACCACTCTTGAAAGCCCCCCTGGACAGCCCCCACCCCTCTGGACACCCACCACCCTTGGACACACCCACCCTCTGGACACCCCTACCCCCTTGGACAGGCCACTCACCCCTGAACCCCCCCCCCCACCCCTAGACACCCCTACCCCCTTAGACAGCCCCCTCACCCACCTAGACACCACCCCCACCCCATTGGACACCCCCAACTCCCTTAGATAGCCCCCAAGCCCACTAGACACCTACCCCACCCCTTTGAAACCCCATGGACACCACACCCCCTGGAAAGCCCCCCACCCCCCTAGACACCCTCACCCACTTGGATAGCCTTGCACCCCCTTGGACACCCCCTGTACATTCACACACACATGATAGAACACAAAAAAATCATAAACATGCATGATATCACTTCCATAGGTTTATTTTACCAGAAAATAATTTATCATGTTATAAATGAACACTATGAAACTTACCATGATAGTAAGAACAAATATTGAAAAATAACAACTCAAAAAATTAGTTTAGGGCATCATGAAAAATAAAAATTAAAACTGAGTCGTGTGAGGCTTACTTGAGTGTTGCGAATCGACCTGATAAAAATGATGATAATTAAGATAATGAATTATGTTTTCAAAAAAATGTTGGAGGGCATGACATAGAAGAATACTTTCTAGGTTTTCCACGTGAAAGAGACAAGTCATAGGTCCCCCGATCAAAGAAAATATAATGACTGAATATGGGGTGAAATAAATAATTTAAAATCTTTTTCACATCAGTTATTTAATAACCGAAATGATAAAATATTTATCATGTCTATTTTTTTGAAATTAGACATGATAAATTGCTAAGATTTTCATTATCACATTGGTTATTAAATAACCAAGGTGATAAAGCGCCCAGATTCGATATGTCACGTCAATTATAAAATAACTGGCGTGATAAAGCAAATATTAGTTATTATTATGTCGGTTATAGAAATAACTGATGTAAAATATTGATTCTCATCGATTTATCACATCAGTTATACAATAACCGACATGATTCATCGATTTTTACAGCTTTTCATGTCTATAATATAGAGCCGGCGTGAAAAATTCCAACGTGTTAAACATATTTCCACAAGTGATATATATTTACATGTGCACTATATCCAAAAAATAATGGATTTGGTTGGACATACTCGATGGGAAGGCCCCTTATTAAGGACATGTACCCTAATCAGATTCTTAGTGATGATCCAACAAAGTATATATTATGTGGCTTTTTTTTTAAGAATTAATAAATCATGACCACTATTTTTTTTAATTTGAGTAGACTATCAATGTGTTAAAAAAGAATATTTTCATACCAATATAATTTTAATAGATGTATTATGTTTAATTTTTACCTATATACTATATATTCCTATACTGCACACCTGGATTTATGATGTATTGGATAAGGTAAGGTAGTGATATATATAATGTACATTATAGTCAAACCCTATATGTGTTCCCGATGAAATATGGGTAGATCGTATTTTATATGATTTAGTTAATGATAAAGCACATAAAAATGAGATCCAAGGTTATCTGAGCATGGGTAAAAACTACACAAGATATGTAGAGTTAGACTAGACCTTTTAGGAGTTTTTATTGGATGTGTGGCGAAAATGAAAAGGGCCTATCCAAAATGTTCTCTTAGAGGAACACTCACTTTAGAAATTAATTTTTCCTCTAGGTTTTTTTGGCTCACCGTAAATATAAAAATTAGTCTATTTAAATGTTTTACACATTTGGTTTATTTTTTCAATGTTTGGACTATGTTCTAATTTGAATTAATTCTTTCATATATTTTTAATATGTGATAACAAGGACTTTGTGGAATAGAATTCCCACTAATAGTCACTTGTATTAGAATCTTTTTGGTTCAATGATACTAAGGGTCATAACAAAAATTTATTTCTTTTATATGCAAAATTTTTCTTAGATGGTTAAATCTTAGTGATGTTATGTCACATACCACTTTTGAATTTTCTATCCATATAAGTTTAGACCAATATTTGTAATAGGTATAATTCATGCATTTTTTATAACTAATAAATCATTAATAATTTCATGTAATTGATTGTTTTTTCATTAATTTATACTGGTTGTATTTATTTTTCTCTAGATATAATTTGAATAAAATTTTAAAATATTTGAATAAAAAAGACTAATTTTTGGAATGGAAATGAATAAGGAGAAGAGTAAAAAAAATTACATCCTAAACAATAATGCATGATTTCAATAATGACAATTGATACCATCAAATGTGTTCAATGCACTTTTCTGTAGAATTAAATATGTGAACCTCACTTAGACGCCAACTGTTGAATTTTTGTAGAAACACATCATTATTCCGGAAGAAGGATAAGATTGTATTTCCTTGTATCAAAACACAAAATATCCTTAGCTGACATGAAATGTTCGCAGTGAAACTCTCCATTTTTCATGAGGGTTGATGATGGTAGTGAAGTGATAGGGCTAATGGTCCGAGATTTCAACTTGAAACTAATCCCAAGAAAGGGTGAGGTGGCACAATACCATGAAATTATGTAGTGGATGTTCCCAGATGGTTCACCCAGGTGGTCATGCGTGCACACAACTTATGTGATAAGAGGATGGAACATGACCTACATGCAGCTGAAAAGGCATAGCCATACCAACCCGAGGCACCTATATGTACCAACCATAAAATTCATAAAACACACATACCCCCCCACATGTAGAGTGCATATGCCGGTAATGGAAAAGGGTACCTACCTAATGAAACTCCTTTGACTAGGGTACCATATTTTCCTATAAATACGACCCCATGGATCCTCTTTCTCCACACTAGGTAAATCTTATGAAGACTTAACGCTCTGATCGTGTATCCCATATGTCCAAGTCCCCCAAAACCTCTCAAGTATATATCCAAATATTGAGATTATATATTATTAATGGGAATAAGTGAGATAATGTAGAGACCCATATCTTAACATACATGGACATTACATTACTTTTACGGAATACTTAATACATAAAAAAACATACACCAAAAGACCATAATAGTATAGTGTCTTTTGAAACTTGGAACATAATCTTCTAATCTTGGTGAAAGATCTTCAACATCTACAATAAAGATCTTCCCTTTTTTACCTAAAACATTTTATTATATCATGGGGAAAATAAAACATATAAAGTGTGATCTCAAATTCTCAGTATGGGTAATAATGGAAAAAATAAAACAAACCATATACATTTTAATGTCAAATCATGAACCTAAAGTTTAAACATCAAAATATTAAGTTGCGAAATAAATCTTTGTAGTACGTAAGGCATAGATCATAAAGGAACATCAATCATGATAAAATATCATGGGAATAAAACATTTAATTGTGGAAAACCATTAACCATGTGATATGGTTTCCATAATAGCCAAGGCATTGCAGCCAAGACCATATTAGTGGACAAAGTCCCTTTCTGAATCGAGTTCACCCCTCGTTCCAGTCCTGTATCACTGAACTGGATTAACATACCATTCCATCCATGTATATCTCATGATATATAAATATTTACTTAATGAATTGGAGGGAGATATAGGTCCCACCCATCTTATAATGAAATCATTCTTACGTGTGCCATAACATAAACATAAGCCATTCAACATAACCCAAAAAATAAAATGGGATTCATAAACATCATTCCATCATAACATAATCCATATAAAACAAATGGATATAATTTCATCATAAGAAAAGTGAAACCATGTAAATCATAGAGATACTATACTTGAAACATACACATATGAAATAATGTCATCTTAGATGGAAAATGGTTTTGATAAAACACTTGAAAATAATTCTTGAGGAAAATATCCTTTCTTCTTAAAAATAATTATATTTTCACAAAATAACAAAAAAATTAAAAGAAAAGAATTTTATTGAAAATGACCATGAAATCTTCTAGATTAAATTCCATGAAAATAAGGCGTTATGAAACTTTAAAAACGCGTTCACGCCATATATGATAAAAAAAACTTTCTCCTCGTACTTTTAACAGAAAAGTCAAAAAGTACCACGTATGGTAAACAAAAGAAAGATTCCTTCCATAACACAAAGTAAAAGTCAACGAGGAGTAAACATGACTTTAAATATAAATGGAAGAATATAAAACACTTTATGAAAAACATTTTATGGACATCTATGAAATATATACCCCAGTAAATACTTACATATAAGCAATCTCTTAAAAAAATGAGATTGAAAAATTATCCCTTACCTTAGGTTTGATATGCTTCATACGTATCCGAACCTCCTATATAATTATTTGAATAATGTAATTTACGTATTAAATAATAATATTAATTGTTATGATACCATATATGGTTCACTTATGACTTTATATTAGCCGTTCTTCTGTAAATTCCATGTTAAAGCAGTGTTTTGGGTGAAATCATTTTATTTATCGTACTTGTTTGGACTTGTTGTTCTTGATATTATTATTACATATATCATGTTTTACTTACTTCAAGAATGTGAAACATGATTAATATATCATATATATTCTGTATATATATATATATATCATTTATAGATAAATGAAATGAAATACACCGTTAATGGAGATTGTAGTTCGTACATACACATGAATGACGTTTTCCTTTCTTTATTGACTTGAATGGAAGTAATTAGATGACATATATATATATAAATAAATCCAGTAGCTTTATCATGTCATATAATTCATTATTATTCATTATATATATATATATATATATTTTATAATCATTCTTGAATGGATAACATGGAGAATGAATCTCATCGCGTCGTGGAGATGGTAATCTGTACGTACGCCCGAGCGATGATATCGTTCCCATAATTATTGAACTGAATTAGAGTGGATGATATAATATATCAGAATTATTATGATGTTATAATAACCATATATATTTATTCTTTACACCATTATACCCATCCATGTAAGGTGGTGGTGGAAAAACAGATTTCACCACGGCATGGAGACGGTATTCCGTACGTACGCATGCACGGTGATTTGATTTTCCGTAGGATGTATAGAAGGTGAAATGGGGTTTTTTCATATAATTAAAAACATGTCAGTATATTATTGATACTTATGTTATTACATTATAATGAAACAACAAAAGAATATGAAGTTGAAGAAGAAAGAAAATTTGAAAGAATCAGTAGAAGATATTACCTCTTCTTCGACGCACCCCTTTTATGCTTTCTCTTAAGGCACTAGAGTTGGTCTTTTGAGGAGACCAGAACCTCTATAATGTTTCTAGGGAAGTTTATAAGGGAAATGGATAGGGGTTTTCCGATCTTGAAGGAACAATATTGTGTAAAGAGAATAGGGAGTATGTGCCTTTTTATAAGGGATGGGAGGAGGACTTTAGGAATAAAACTTAAAATGTTATTTTATAATAATGTCATATTCGTTTAATAATGGCTCAAAAGTGAATTATTTCTAAGATAAAGTGGGGATGGGTAGAAATACAGTCAACAAATAGGTTTTAGATAAGTTTAGGTTACTATTTTAACCTTATCATTTAGATTTAACTCTAAGTTAAATAATATAACTTTTATAGTGTCTTCTTGTTTTCATACATTATATGGTTAATAAACATACTATAACAATCCAAAAGAAACCCAATTTTTTCATTATTAATACATATAACCTTATCTATGTCATTTTTTAGAACCTTAGATTTTTAGGAATAGAATAACAATTAACAATATAATATGTTTTTTTTAAAATTATCTTATTTAAATTTAGACACTATTTGGTAATTGATTTTTGTGAAAATAATAACAGCATGATTAGTTCGAAAATATTTAATTGAATCAATAATAACATGTAATATTAACGTAAAAAATTATTGGAATTTATAAAAACTCTCATATTACATTTATTTGGGTATTTATAACATCAATTATGTTAATATTTAATTAATAGGGTAATTATTACAGCATCATTGTGTCATAAATAAATTAAATTAGTTAATTTCAAAAAATTATAAATAAAAAACCATTATGTATGAAATAGTTTTAGATTTATAATTAATATTTATAGTCAAATTTATCTTATTTATAACCTATATTAAATTTTTTAGTTATTAAACATTGATTTTAACTATTTTAACTCTTCTTTAAATAAAATAATAATAAATGTCCTAATCTAATCCATATGGACCTAAATTGTCATATTTTCTTTATAAGGTTATTTTTGGTCTAATTACAGTTATCCAATAGAGTTAGGACATGTGTTAGGGTGATAATAATATCATATTTACCCGTAATTACCCTATTTACTTTTAACCGTGGTAAATAAAAGTAAAAAGTTACTATTCACAAAAAATAATTTTTTCTTATTGAACCAAATTTTACTCCTTGATATTAACCGTTTCTCTTAGATATTTGAAATTCAACTCCCTGAAGTGGTAAAATTAAGTTTTATGTACAATTGCAAATCCTCCTAGGAGGTGGGTAAAAGACGGCAAAAAGTTCAATAAAATTTTTATTTCTCTAAAATTATTATAAACTGACTCCAATGAATTACATTAAAATTATATGTATAATATGTATCTATTTTGACCTAAAATAAATTTAAATAAAATAAATAATTATTTAAATAAAAAGTCGGTTGTTAAATAGTAACCTAGTGTTTTCATTATTCATCAAAAATTGAATGTTTTCATAAAAGTACCAAAAATTCACCCTAGGCTAATTTTGATATTATGAATCAAAAAATTATGTCCATTTTGAAAGATAAAATTTATAAAATTTCAAAAAGTGGGTATTACTATTCATAATGGCTAGTTCATAATAATATTATAATAATATATCGTTTAGTGAAACACGGTATTGCGTATTACACACGCTATCAAAGAATGTCTTGGTTGTGTATAATGCAAGCCAAGTCAGGGCTGCATGTAGTGGAAGCTCCATTTGGTGTTTTGTATAACATAATCAAAACTTATTTCATTTATACATTAAACAAAATATTTACATAATGATGTGTAGAATAATTTCCACAAAATAAACTTGAAATTTTGTGTAACACAAGCCAAGAGTTGTGATTCGTATACTGTAAGCTAATACTGTGTTGTGTATCATACAATTTAATCATGGTGTAGTGTATAATACAAGACATCAATGAAATTAAAAGAAAATTATTCATAAAATCTCGAGGTGTTACATTCTTCCCCCCTTAAAAAGAATTTCACCCTCGAAATTCGTCAGGGTTATAAATGGTTTTCTACATGAAAGTTTCTTTAATAGAAACCCAAATAGAAAAAAGGAATACCAAAACTAAACTTTAAAAACTAAAGTATGAAAAGTAACAGTTACCCAAATTAACTAATCACTAGGTTTCCACATAGGATAACATAGGTGAAAATATGGTTATAGAAGAGAAATATAACCATCAACTTCTATTGAAGAGAGGTAGAGGACATGACTATGCAAAAGCCAACAATCACAAAGCCATAAATTTTTGAGTATCTAAGGTACCATCCGATTCATCATATATGATAGTACTAGGACAACATTTTTGTTTTTCAAGATCATTTCCCAAATGTTGAAAAAAATTTGAATTAAAAGAAATACTTACTTGATTTTGGTACAATATCACCATTCCTCGTTCCTCGAACAATTTCCACTTCATCTCTTAAATAAATGAAGTTGAATGTGTCATTCGTGAAGTGTAAGCAGATCATGCGATAGAATGATGGGTCATTCCATCTGTCTCAAACAAAAGGTTAGTAAAAGTTATCAAATATACATAAGTCCATATATGGTGAGGTTAATTGTATATGATTCTGAAAATGGACTTATACTTCATCTATCATACCGCTTAATAAAATAAAACTTGTTTTTACTAAAAGGGTCTTCCTATAGGCCAGTGGTAGGTGATAAAGACATGTCGCACTTCGGATGTGGGTTCGATTCCCACAGCCTTGTCCGACTCGACGGGTAGTCGCCCATCATACAGGTTGTCCTTTTTCTAAACCTATACTATTATAACATTCCAAAAATAATATCAAAAAGTTTTATCATTAAACAATACTATATAATGTCTAAATTAATCTATTCCAATATTTAGGCTTACCCAAACTCACGGTATAAGGAAAAATATTGATAGAGAGGTCATCTAACAAGCATGTAAATACCTTCATTTATCCCCATATATCATAAGATATGTCTTGTTTGTCACAATCCAAACATTCGAATGCTTTAATAATTTATTCTCTTGAAAAATAAATACCCATTGAAACTTAGTGAAAACATTAATGTAGTTAAAAGTTAACTCATTCCACATACAAAAATCCAAAAAATTCTATATAATCAAACCACGATATCAATTAGTCCTTATATCAATCATGATATCATGAATACTATCAAACATATTATTTTCTTCTTATCCATTCATTATGCGCATATCATCTACTTTCCAAAAATATTTCAATCACTTTTCAGGGTTATCGGTACCATAAAATTATTGAAAACCACAATAGACTAACACAAAAATATTCCAATATACCATAAAAGTACCGCAACAACATTCTTCTAGAATACCACTACCTAAACACTTCAATCCATCCTATTCGATGATTGTTATGGAATATGTCCTTTGATTTAGAAGTAACCTATTAGGTCAGGGCATTGAGCTCGGTAATGCCCATGTTCTCCACAAATAAGACATTGAACCCCATAATAGTCTATCACTATGTGACCCTTTTCTCCACACAAATAACATCTTCCCCTCCATTTGAGGTATTCCTCAAGGTTCTTCTTCCCTTATTCTTGATACGTAGAAATCTCCATATTCCTTCCTATATGTTCCTCTCCATGAGAACATGTATAAAAGTTCATCTTCCTCTTATATTATGACTTAGGAATACCACCAATGTTGACCTTGTTAATCATATATCATGATGACTTATTTGGCATAATCACAATATCTTTCTCTCTAGGCATTACACAATTTTTTCGATCACAGGCACAAATTTTTTCATCGGAATCAATGTTAACTGAATTCTTTCTTGTTTCCTCCATTGACTAAAACCAGAAACCATGGTGTAAGAAACATTTAAAATAACAAGGAACCACATAATCATTAAAAGTCACTTAAGGGATGTCTAACATATCACACATTCTTTAATCCATGATACCTTAGGTTCACCCTAGGTTATTCATGATCGTCAACATAACTCTAGGACTGTAACCTATAGTTATAATAAACATCAGGGACATCCCTAAACATACCTTAGAAATATCTCTAGGGATCTCAATAAAGTTTTCGCATCCTAGTTTCCAAAGGTTAACTAAACCTTTCCTCTAATACCAACTATAGATACCCATAACTTAACGTACATGTAAATTACATTACTTTTGCGGAATACTTAATACATAACAAAAATAGACACCAAAGGACCGTAATTGTTTAGTGTATTTGGAAACATGGAACATAATCTGTTAATCTTGGTGAAAGATCTTCAACATCTCCCATAAAGATCATATCTTTTTTTACCTAAAATCATTCTTTATTTCCTCAGGAAAAGAAAACATATAAAGGGTGAGCTCAAATTACCAGTAAGGGTATGCATGGAGAAAATAAAACAAACCATATACATTTGAACTTTATAAAATGAACATAAAGTTTAAACATCAAGATATTGAGTTGCAAAATAAATCTTGGCAGTATGTAAGGCATAGATCATAAAGGAACATCAATCATGATAAAATAGCATGGGAATAAAACATTTAATTGTGGAAAATGATGAATCACATGATATGATTTCCATAGTAACCTACGCATTGCTGCTAAGTCCATCTTAGTGGAAAAAGACTCTTTCTGAATCGAGTTCACTCCTCGTTCTAGTCCTGTATCACTGAACCAGATTAACTTACCGTTCCAGCCATTTCTATCTCATTAGATATAAATCTTTACCAAATGCATTTGAGGTAGATATAGGTCCCACCCATCTCATAATGAAATCATTCTTACATGTGCCACAACATAAACATAAATAATTCATCATAACCCAAAGAATAAAATAGGTTTTAGAAACATCATTCCATCATAACATAATCCATATAAAACAAATGGATATCATTTTATCATAATAAAAGTGAAACCATGTAAATCATAGACATATTATACTTGAAACATACACATATGAAATAATGTCATCTTAGATGGAAAATGGTTTTGATAAAACACTTGAAACAAATTATTGAGGAAAATATCAATTCTTCTTAAAAATCATTTTCTTTTCACAAAATTCCACACAATATTAAAAGAAAAGGATTATATTTAAAATAACCATGAAATATTGTAGAGTAAAATTCATAAAAATAAGGCATTATGAAACCATAAAAATCCATCCACGCCATATAAGTTAAAAAAACATTCTCCTCATACTTTTAATGGAATAGTCAAAAAGTACCACGTATGGTAAACAAAAGAATGATTCCTTCCATAACACAAAGTAAAAGTCAAAAAGGGGTAAAAATGACTTTAAAAATACATGGAATAATATTAAACACTTTATGAAAAACATTTTATGGAAATGTAAGAAATATATACCCTAGTAAATACTTATGTATAAGAAATATCAGAAAAAAATGAGATTGAAAAATTATCCCTTACCTTAGGTCTGATATGCTTCGTACATATCTAAACCTCCTATAAAATGATTTAAATATTGTAATTTACTTATTACAGAATCATATTCATTGTTATGATATCATATATGGTTCACTTATGACTTTATATTACCCGTTCTTTTGTAAATTCCATGTTAAAGCATCGTTTTGGGTGAAATCGTTTTATTTATCGTACGTGTTTAGACTTGTTGTTCTTGATATTATTATTACTTATATCATTTTTTACTTACTTCAAGAATTTAAAAAATGATTTATATATCATATATATTCATTATATATATATAATAGATAGATAAATGAAATGAAATACACCGTTCAGGGAGACGGTAGGTCGTACGTATGCATGAACATTGTTTTTCTTTCCTTATTGACTTGAATGGAAGTATGTAGATGACATATATATATATACATAAATACAGTAGATTTATCATGTCATGTATTTCATTATTATTCATTATATATACTTTATAATCATTCTTGAATGGTTAATAAGGATAATGAATCTCATCGCATCGTGGAGACGGTAATCCGTACGTATGAACGGGCGATGATATCATTCCCATAATTATTGAATTAGAGTGGAGTGGATGATATAATATATCAGAATCAATATTATGTTATAACAACCATATATAGTTATTCTTAACACCATTATACCCATCCAAGTAAGGTGGTGGTGGAAAAATAGAATTCACCACGGCGTGGAGACGGTATTCCGTACGTACGCACACGCTGTGATTTCGTTTTCTGTAGGATTGATAGAAGGTGAAATGGGGTTGTTTCATATTTATAATAACATATCAGTATATTATTGATACTTATGATATTAATTTATAAGGAAATAACTAAAGAATAATAAGTTTAAGAAGAAAGAAAACTTGAAAGAATTGGTAGAAGAGATTACCTCTTCTTCGACGCACCCCTTTTAAGCTATCTCTTAAGGCACTAGAGTGGGTATTTTGAGGAGACCATAACTTCTATAATTGTTCTAGTCAAGTTGATAAGGGAAATTGGTAGGGGTTGGCCTAGCTTGAAGGCAAAAAATTGTGTAAAGAGAAGAGGGAGGAGGTTCCCTTTTATAAGGGAGGAGGGGGCCACTTTAGTAAAAAACATAAAATATTATTTTATAATAAAGTCATATTTGGTTAATAATGGCCTCAAAGTGACTTATTTCGGAGGTAAAGTGGGTATTGGTCGCAATACTCTGAAAAAATAGGTTTTATAAAAGTTTAGGATACAATTGTAACCTTATCATTTAGATTTAACTCTATGTTAAATAATTTAACTTTTACCGTGTCTTCTAGTTTTCTTACACTATATGGTTAATAAAATTATTATAACAAACCAAAAGAACCCAAATTGGTTCATTATTAATACATATAACCGTATCTAAGTCATTTGGCCAAACATTATATTTTTTAAAATAATAACAATTAAATATATTTTATTTTATTTTAAAAACTATTTTATGTCAATTTTGACACTATTTGGTAATTGATTTTTGTGAAAATCATAAAAGCATGATTATTTCTAAAAACGTTAATTGAATCAATAATAACATGTCATATTAACCTAAAAAATTTGTGTAATTTATAAAAAGTCTCAAATTACATTTATTTTGGCATTTATAACATCAATTATGTTAATATTTCATTAATAAGGTAAATACTGGATCATTATTATTTCATAAATAAATTAAATTATTTAATTTCTAAAAATTATAAATAAAATTCCATTATTTAGGAAATATTTTTATATTTCTAATAAATATGTATAGTAGAATTTATATTATGTATAAACCTATATTAAAAATGTTTTACTTATTAAACATTGATTTTAACAATTTTAACTCTTCTTTAAATATAATAATAATAAGTGTCCTAATCTAATAAATGTGAACCTAAATGGTCATATTTTATTCCTAAGGTTGTTTTTGGTCTAATTACACTTGTCCAATAGAATTAGTACATGTGTTAGGGAGATAATAATATCATTTTACCCTTAATTACCCAATTTACTTTTAACCATGGTAAATAAAAGAAAAAAGTTACTATTCAATAAAAAAAATATTTTTATCTTATTGAACCACATTTTACTCCTTAATATTAACCTTTTCTCTCATATTTTTTAAATTAGACTCACAAAAGCTTTAAAATTAGGTTTTATGTACAATTACAAATGCTCCTAGGAGGTGGGTAAAAGACGATAAAAAGTTCAATAAAAATTTTAAATCTCTAAAATTATTATAAACTGACTCCAATGAATAACATTGAACTTTTATATATACTATGTATCTATTTTGACCTAAAAAATTTAAATAAAATAAATAATTATTTAAATAAAAAGTCAGTTTTCAAATAGTAACCCAGTGTTTTCACTATTCATAAACAATTGACTGATTTTAGAAAAATACCAAAAATCCACCCATGGCTAATTTTTGTATTCCGAATCCAAAAATGAAGTCCATTTTGAAAGATAAAATTTATAAAATTTTAAAAAGTGGGTATTACTGTTCATAATGTCTAGTTTATAGTAATATTATAATAATATCACTTTTAGTGAAACATGATATTATGTACTACACACGCTATTGAAGAAGGTCTTGATTGCATGTAATGCAAGCCAAGTCAGGGGTGTGTGTAGTGAAAGCTCTGTTTGGTGTTTCATATAACATAATCAAAACTTATTTCATTTCTACATTAAAAAAATCTATACATAATGTTGCGTAGAATAATTTCCACAAAACAAACTTGAAATTGTGTGTAACACGAGCCAAGAATAGTGTTTCGTATACTGCAAGCTAAAATGGTGTTGCGTAAAGTACAATATAATATTGGTGTTGTGTATAATAGAAGACATCAATGAAATTAAAAGAATATTTTTCATAAAATCTCAGGGTGTTATAGATAATGTCTCTTCAAGGTTTGAAATAGAGTATACCTTTACTAGGACTGATTCTCCCATAGTGGAAAACTAAATCCTCGAGGCCACATCCCAAACTAGGGACTTATGTGAGCCTCATCCTGAGATACCCATAGAGACCCATGGTTCCTTGGATAAAGACTCCACTATTTACTATTACCCAGGTGCTTCATTACCCTAGGGATGTCCAACTCTTGAAGACATATAGACCCCCTACACAATGCACCTCCAATTCCTCCCATGCCCTACGCAACACACCTTTTCTCTCTATTATAGGACCTTTAGAGGCTCTAAATTTTTCCCGCTTCCAAGATACCAATAGGAGTCCTCCTCTTGCTTTTGATCCTTTATTTGACAGGTGCAAAATTTAAACCTCCCCTAAATCCTATGGAGTTTAATACCATTTAAAGACACACACCTATGTGTCTCCCTGTTGGGTATACATTCTTTCAGTCCGAGGCATCCTTACTTTTCCTTCAAGACATTTAGGGATCTAGAGGTGCATGTGAGTATTAATTTCCTCAATCATGAAGACCCCGACCCTGGTTGTGATGTTGGGTAACTCCTAATCACATGTACTAGTGTTATGACAATGTCCTTCCCTGATCATCTCTATGACCCATAGCATCCAATTCATCGAGAGGAGGGTGGGGATCACGCTAGATTTTCCTTTCGACATGGAATGAGATCCTCCCATAAGAACCAATTTTAGGGAATCCCTCTAAGAGTAAGCCCCTATAAATTCCATAATTACTACTCCTAGTTAATTCCTTTATCCTATTCGACACCCAAGGGTCATATCCTGATAGATCACTAGATGTTACTATCTTAGATTAAAAAATTAGAGGGGAAGGGTATATCAAATCCACATATACCCTTTAGTCATAGGGTAAAATATGGGAGGTGGATGGGAACTAGATTCATCTCTCTTTCCCTCTATCATTTAGTTTTGATATCATCCATCCAGAGATAGATCAATTTGTGTGATTTATCTGGATTCCTTATTTATTCATTTTTCTCACACTGAGTATGACTCATGCTGGAATAGAGGTTAGTGATGATCATGGAATCTATATGATCCCAAAACATTGGAACACATTATATGTGTAGTACCCAACTATAACCCTGGGAATCCTCCTCATGAATAATCCATGAAATCCAACTGGATTGGGAATCCTATTAAAAAATAATCCCCAACCAATAATGGGCCTCAGACTCAGTTTAATACCCAAACATATAAACATATTCATCCAAAAAGCAAAATATTCTAGAACAATTCCTAACCAAAAAAAATGTGTTCATCCTCCTTGGGAATACAAACAAATAAAATTCCTCAATAACTAGGTAATTATTTTTAAGAATAAGCCATGGCATATTCTTCTCAAGGGGACATACTCCCATGTGAGACAAACCTGAAGGCCTCCATAGGCATGGGTCCTCAAAATAAAACATCATTGGCATTGATTCCCATCCAGTTGGAATATATAGGAAGCCTCCCTCAGGTCCAAAATCAATGACTCAACTCAACACTATTCCCTCTAGGCTAGACTCCTAGTAAGGTCTCATTCAACCTTGGAGCCCATATCTCTTCCAGGTTCCCATGGCCACATTAGCATAATCCCTGCACCAATATTTGACTAGGAACCTTTCACCTTGACATCTGTTCTATACGACGTTAAATTTTATTGTCATGTCCTTTTTAGATTACCTTAAATGGCATGATATTCCATGTTAAGCGTAATTAAACTACAAGGGCTCTAATTCCGTTTACAAGGATATTCAGGTAGACCATTCATGTGTCTAATACCAACATCAAAAAAACTTCTATCTCCCTAGATGATGATACACTCCAGATCACCCCACTGTGTGGTTGAGAACCAACATTGTTCTTATAACGACCAATGAATCCATAACTGGTACATAATATGATACCATTAATGGGGAACCTATGATACATACAAATATCTCCATTGATGAAGAACTTTGAATAAATAAATATGATTATAAATTACTTACATTCAAATAATTTATTATTAATTCAAGTGTGACCATGCCAGACAGGGTAATTAATGAAGTATTATTGAACATATCTTAATTCTATAAGAGAGTCCCGAAGTAGCACGCAATTTCCCCTAAAATGGTGTAATGATCCCAACTTCCCATCCAATCAACCAATGTGAGTTATTATGTATCATTGGAAAAGCTACCTAATGAGTGCCTAAATTTAGAATTTAGTTCTCTCAAAGATATAGAACCGTTGGGTGTTTCTGGTTCTATGAATAAAACTCATTGGAAATTTCTTGAAAGGAACATGGATCTTAAATTGACGTAAAACAATTTCAACCAAGACTAGAAAACTTCATCCCATACCTTGGTGATGAATTCAAGGAATAAAAAATGACACTTGTCCTATTGGTAGTGGGAGTGTAGTGATCCAATGTGGGGTAACTTCTAGTGTGTGATAAGAGTTTAAGGGTGGGGAGATTGCATCCCACATCCAAATAGTTAATAGAAGTGGTTGATAAAACATGAAGTTTTTTTGTGGTCAGATTTTACTTGTTGAAATTCATTGTAATTGTAGACAAACTCAGCAATGCTTCATTTAATCCCTAGCAACCAAAACTGTTCATACATGTCATAGAACATCTTAGTGGTTTCTATGTGAACAAACCACTTGGAATTATAAAAATACCCCCATCAAAGCCCTCTTTTACACTAAATTGAACAAAAAATGATTCTGATAACAAAGAAACCCCTATTTGGAGAACAACCACTGGGAAATGACCTCCCCACCATAAAGAGAATCCCTAATGCTATGGAAGTCATCATCAACAACTTAATCCTGAAGAATCAACTCGGGAAGAGAGGATGTAATCTAAATAGTGGCTCAAAAAACTTCATCCCCTTTATCCCTAACTATAATATGTAATATTTCAAAGAGAGTCATAATGTTCCACTCTTCCAAAGATTCTTTCACTGATTGGGTTGGAAGTTTACGTCTCAGCGCATCTATAATAACATTCCCTTTCTCCAGGGTATATGTGATTTCAATGTCAACAGATTAATGGTACTCCACCCAACACCTATGAGGAAGATTCAATTATTTTTAAAAGAAGACAAAACTCATGATTTTTTTTTCTGAATACATTGTAATATTTTTTTCAAAAATATAGTGCCAAAAAAACTTAAGCACATGCATAACAATTGCATGTTCAAGGTAGAAGGTAGTGTAGTATTTCTAGTGTGGCCTAAGCTGAAGAGACCCACAAGAAACTACATGATCGCCCTATGGAACAATTCAACCCAAACCTTAACTTAGTAAATCACAAATGACCAAAAATCCATGCTTGGAATATAGAATATTTAACACTAGTACAATAGTGAAATGACATTTTCGATCAATAAAATTACTCTAAAATTTGTCTATCAATAAAAAAATCACCCCTTATGAGTTAGAGTAGTCATCAGGGAACCCAACTTCAATAAGTCCTTTATGAACCTACTGTAATATCTGGAAAATCCTAAGAAGCTCCAAATCTCTAAGACATGTTTTTTCCATGTCATAACATCCTTCACCATCTCTAGATCGACTGATATTCCTTATTCTAACACCACATGTTCCAATAATTTCACATCCTTAATCCAAAAATCATGCTTTGAAAGCTTCATGTAAATCTTATGATTTCTCAGTAGACTCATAACTATTCAATGAGATGAATATGATAATCCAATAACTTGGAGTAAATGAGGATTTAATCCACAATGACTACAAAAATGGCATGCATATAGTTAGGAAAAACCTTATTCATTAGAGCCATGGAAACTAGATGAGAATTTTTGAGATGAAAGGGTGTAACATGGTACTTCTAATGGCCATACCTACTCCTAAAGTTAGTTTTATGAATGTAATATTATTTTATCCTCAACTGAGGGGAACCAAATCAATGATCTATCATTGAAAACCACTTCAATTATTTCATCTGATCATATAGATAATCAATTCATGGAAATAGATAATTATTATTTACCGTAACTCAATTGAGCTTTCATTAATCAACACATAAGTGAAGAGATCCATCATCTTATTTAGTGAAGAGAAGCTTGGCCACCCTAGGTGACACACTAGGGTGTATAGATCCTTTCTCAAGAAGATCATGCAAAGGGGAATTCATATCTTTCTGCTCAGTTGGTGCCTTTTACTAAGAGAGAATTGACACTGATTGAGTACCATGCATTATGTCAATGGAAAACTCAATTTCTATTACTAGTGGAAAACTAGATAAATTGGAAGGAAATACACCGGGAAACTCTATGAATACTAGAGGGATATCCCAAAAATAATATTCCCACTCTAGGTCAGAAGAAAAAAATTATATTAACTTCCCCTAGACCAAATAATAAGGTAAATCCCTACTCGACCTTGGGTCCCATTCTCCTTGAAAGACAAAATATGCACCACTGGGTGTAGTCAAGTAGACCCACTGAAGATAAAAAATCAACATATACATTATTGCTAATGATCCAACTTATCCAGAATATGATGTCAAGAGATTTCATGTTGAGGACAAGAAAAATATATACCAGCACGATATAACAAAGAGAGAAAGCACAAGCAAGACTACAGAGACCTTACTTTCTCTTTGTACTAAGGGGTGTAGTAATAGCCACAGCACAAGATAAATTCTCTATAGGAATATTTAGCAGATTAATAACAAGAGATGAAATGAATGAATGAGATGTCCTAGATTCATATAGAGAAGTCACTATTGACAAAGATATAGTAATGGTATGTCTCATAATCACTGGACCCACATCTATTTCCTATGGACAATCATCAATTACTTGAAGTAGCTTCATCCCAAATTTGTGTTGGTGGATCCCCTTTAAACATGATGAATCTAATTACCTTACAGTTTTAGGATGATCTAATGACCCTGTTCCACTACTCGGAGTAGAAATGATGTGAGAGAATATTTATATGTGTTCAAAATGTCTATAAGAGCTATTTTTCTTGGGTGCTTCTGTGAAAAAAATATTAGAATTTATTGGCTTTCCACTATGATAGAATGTCAATGGATTTTAGGAGATATATAATGACCCTATCCTAATGAACTATTGTGAGAATTATCACAATTATTCTTTCGATTGATGGAACTATCACTACCAATGAAAGAAAAAGGAACCCCCATCAACCATAACTTCCCAGCTAGGTCCATCACAATCACCATCATCCTATTTGGTAAATCAATATAAGTGAGTATATTTATCAAGAAAAATTGAGAACAAATACCTAAATGAAGACCCAAATCGAACATTTGAGCCTTAAACCTCTCATTATATACAATATCAGTTGAAAACTGCACTAGTGTAGCAAAGAGATTTGAATACTGAGTTAAGGATCTTTCAACCGTCTCAATATTGAAAAACACCACATCTATAGCCAACAGTATAAACTCTGGATATAACTAATTGGTAAAAATAATAATGATGTATTTCCATGATAATACCTCATGTTTTTTATTCATCGCCATCGTGGCCCACCATATCATACTTGGTCCTTCCAACACGAAGGAGAATCACTTCACCTTGATCACGTCCAATGTGTCAAAGAACTCAAATAGACATTCTATCCATCACAAACATTCCTAACCATGTTGGGGATCATTGGAGCCTTTGACAATTAGTGGATACTATTAAAAGACCTATTCAGAATGATTTCAAAGAAAATCCCCTTGAGAATTCACGTCTAGATTAGTAATGATAACAAGAGGTGGTGCATATCCCAAATCATGAACAGTTAACACAATCACCTCAACTAGATTTTGGTCCACTGGTGGATTCAAATGATGTGGTTCAACAATAGTTTCCTCTATGATCTGATTTTTCACATCTTCTCAGAGGTAGGATTCTATACAACATTAGTATAAAATAAGGAAGACATTATATTAACACTCAAACTGAGAAACAAGGGAAATTATTCCCAACAAATGAAGCAATTTTATTTTTGATTTTGCACAATCCAAATCAGAATAGGGAAAGGACTAGAAATTATCCATAAGATATCATTCCGAATCCACCTCAGGCTACAAAAGGATCATTGTAGTGAGAGATGGACCGAAACATAAAATAAACTACTTCCTAAGTCCCAACAAGATTTCAAGAATGCATACTATCTTCAATACAAAATCTCACCAGCCCCCTCTAATACAACTCTGTCACGAACCAAACTGGGTACCCTAGAAAACCAGTAATCAATCCAACCCTAACAAAGACCGTAGGACATTCTCAATCCCCAAGGGTCATCAAATAGCACTTGGAATCATACAACATGAAAATGGGAATATACTTTCAACAAAACATAGTGGAGTAAAAAGAAAAAATACAATATGAACAAAAAATATGCTCCCATGTGAGAAATTTAACAAAATAAAACATGGAAAAAAATACCAAAGAATTACAACCCAAGTACCAAAACAGAAAAAAAACCAAAGTACCAAAATAAGAAAACTACACATGTCCCTAAGGAAAAAACTCACCACATCCCAAGATCAATAGTTAGATCCACCACCAAGAGATCCTTTTCCCTTTCTAAAACGTGGAATGATATTGCCTGCAAACACCTGAAGTAAAAAAGTAGGGTGTGAGATAAAAAACCTAGAAGGGTCTCCCAAAGGATTCAATAATAGATTCAAAAATATTATTATCTATTGTGATACCCTTTCGTCATGAGAGCACTGGTCAGGAGATGGCATCCAATCATACCATTAAAATTTTAAGACATACTTCAATTAAGTTATCCTGGATCATGTTATTTTTCTCATACATGTCCTTACATCCTCATACATGTCAGGTAGAAAACCAGGGCAACTTAGTCAAGTCTTGTGATGTCCTTTGGATAAGTTAGGAAGGTCATGCATTACCCTCCAAGCTTGTTATCCTTGATATTATGATAACATCAAGGAATTTCATTCAAATTATAATACATTAGTATAAAAAGTGATTTGAATCATTTGATTGTGTGCATACATATATGCAATTAAAATATGACATATACTGATAACCTTAATCATTTCTAAAAAATAGACATATTGGACAGATAATCATGTAGTTTCAAGAAGACATCTTAGGACATGATAACCTTATCCAGTGGATATAAAAAAGAAAAACTCAGTTTGTAAACCCTAATCAGATTGAACTAAGAGAACCCTAAATATTTTTACAACAACAATATGTAGGATTCCTTCTGAAGGACTGATCTCCAATGGGAATATACCTAGATGTAAGTCTCTCCATGTCTCCAACATTCCAATAATTAGAATCCAATCTCTCCCATGGGATGATCAGTATTCCTCACCCACCAATAGATATAGAATCCAAATATACTATGGGAAATCTAATTCCTACTATAACCAAGACACATAGGAAGTTAGTAAGTTGTATAATCTCTAATGGTAATCAAACTCATTTTATGTCTCTAAATACCCCAACTAAACTATGAGATCCCTGATTCCTGATATATATAGGATACAAAGGACGTGTCTCGAAGGATCAAGCTCCAATGAGAATCTACCTTGTTTATCATACCTATATGTATCTGACAATCCAAACAATGATAACCAATCTCTCCCATGGGATAATCATTCTTCATCATCCACTAGTAGAATAAGAAGGGAACAAAAATATGAGAACTCTAATTCAACCTATAATCAAGATACACATGATTCCTACCTAATCACTGATATCCACGTTAGACGTCCCAAGGTCCACCTCGATGAATATGGCTTGCATTCATATAAAGTGAGATAGATTTATTTTTGTCCTTTGTTTCCCACACAGATCATGGATCAAATTGTATAATGGATTTACCATGATCATATCATTTTCATTATGAATACCCCAATAGGAGAAACTTTAGTGTGTTAGACCCATTCAATGGTATGATATGACTACACCAATACAAGGACATCCATCTTATGGAATGTCTCGAGGGAGAGATCAAACTACAATGAGTATGATTCCTATCATACCCAAGATACGTATGATTACTCCTTGAGGTTTGATCTATGTAACACATTGAGAGATTGTTATATTTTTTGAATAAATTTAATCATCATGATATTTTTCATTTCAGGAGACTTTAAAAGTAGTTTTTTATATTAAATCACTAATTAAAATAATCCATTAACATGGAACCAAGTTTGGTTGCACTAAATAAAACCCCAACTTGTAATAAATTACATGAATCATCGACTTGATGCATGTTACACCGAGCAATGACCTGACATAGGGTACACACAACACCGATGTTTCTACAATTCATCATTTTACTATTGTAATTCATCAAATTAGATACATATAACCTAGATATTAAACATATTAATATGAATATTAATAATTACATTTAAAATATTGTTTATAATTTTACTATACAAAGAATACATATCAATAAAAAAAGATATAATTTTTTGTATAGTACTTAAATGATTAAAAATATTATTATCTCAAACAAACTATTTTTTATGTCCTTATGTTAAAAACAATATAATTATTTTTAGACATATTTAGAAATTTATTTTGATAAATTGGAATAATTTTTTAATTTATAAATTTAAAAATTATTTTAGGTTGAAATTTCAATAGTTTTATGAGAAACATCATTTTTTTATAAATAAAAAAATTATTGCGTTTTTATTCAAAACTGCTATTTCATCCAATTTATTTAAAAGGATTTTTTTTAAAAAAATTAGTTTAAATGTTTAATTAGATAATATTTTTATCAATTAATATAATTTAGTTCATTGAGATAAATATGACTTTGAACTTGGGTATTAAATCTTTGAAAACTTTTGAACATTTTGATTATAAAAATCCACATTATCGACCAGACATAGGCATTAATTTTATATCAATATCGGCCAAATATGTGATTGGAATTTGAGGAAGTATATTCCATTTTTTCAATCATAAAAATTTAAAATATATAATAAGGTAAATTTATTTATTTTTCAAAATTATTAATTAATGTAATTAAAATTAATTAGAGAGATTAATGTAAAATTTAGATTAATAAGGGAATAAACAATAAATTTATGACCCATGAAAACATAGAAACTGGTCCAACACCCAATTTCTGGAACCATTCTTCCATTCACCTTCCATTATTGAGTTTTTTGTAATTTATGATAATTTAAGGTAAAAACATGGTTACACCAAACTTGTTTTCCAAAATGCCAACTATGTTCTGTCTCTTCCCTATAAAGTCTACCAACTCTCCCTCTTCTTCAGACCACTTAGACCACTTAGGATCTACCATGATTTACCAAAAAACTTATAAAAATCCATCCCTTTATCTTAGAATCGTCCTCTTGGGTTGAAATAAATCCATATAATCCTTTGGAAACATCCAAAAGGAGTTACCTTATCAAGAGGTAACATCTTATCAAAAGCTCCTTTCTTCTATTTTCATTCACCACCCCCTCCACAGTCATTTTTCCATCATTGTTTAATATAATAGTATATTAAATATACTAGAATGTTTTAATGATAAGGGATAGAATTAAACTTACACAAACATCCATTTAATTGGTAACAAACATACTGTTAATGTCTATGGCGAACTAGAGCCCCAATATATGATTATTATTCATTTTTTCTTTAATTGCGTCTCATGGTGGAAATTTTGATGTAAAACTTCTTTATAAATTTAATATATTATATTTATTATTTGTTTATTCTTATTTTTTACTTTTACAACATATGATTTTTTTTACCTTCCATATGGTGTAAATATGATAATATTTTTTGAGGATGTGTGGACTACCACACCCTCAAAGTGATCTGATTTATTCACAAACTAAATGGAATGTATTAAGGATGAATTCAGTGAAATTAAATGAAATATATGATCTAATAATGGTAATTTAAAATTTTATAAATACATATATAGATACTTATTTTCCTTTTTCATTCGTTCTTTCAATACAATAATAAAAACAGAATCAACGTTCTTGCATACCTACAGTTTATCGTCCCCATGAACAATGTATTCAATTTCATACTTATATTTCTATATATTATTATAAAACTCATATAATTTATATAAATTATATTTAAATCATGGTTTATAATGTTTAAAACATGACATAAGTATAAAGACCAAATATATAATAAATTAAGACACATGTGAAGAACAAAGTGAATATTACCCAATGTGAAGCCTTAACATAGGATTGTTAACAAATCACTAATATAAGGTCATAATACAAATAAATATTTTATTAAATATAAGAATATTGTTTTGGAATATATTTATAATAAATTTATAATTATTATCAAGGAGGTTTTTATGAGTACGAAGTGATTCAAGACACAAGGTAGAAGGATTTCGTCTCACTTTTTATTTTTTTTGAGATACGTGCCTGAATTATCCATAAATTCGTCTTTTTGGTGTATTTAACACCTATGAATGTGTTATATTTATATTATATTCCAATTTATTGGTATTCAAATATCAATTTTATGATATTTCTTTCATGGGGTTTATGTTTAAAAAGTTACCAGATCGATAAAATAGTTTTGTATACATTTTCAATATTGGAGACTCGGGTTTTGTTATACACCTGAGTTCTTTTTTGAGGTTTATATAATTCCATTTTATATGTTATATCTATATATATTTATTTTCATGATACTTTAAGATTAATTTAATTTCCTTTTCTTACATGGATAGTATAATCTCAAGTAACCATGTGGAAATTCTTTATTGAAATAACCTCCACGATTTTAGATAATGTTAATGATTATGCTTCTTTGATGATGTACTATGATAAATATCTCAATAAAATTGATGAACATTATTCCCACTTATTTATTCAAGATATCCTCATATATGTGTACCATTTTCCACTTTTTTGTACATAAGAAACTGTTTTTATGTAAAACTTGAATGTATCTCTCTCCGTTTAGATAGAAGTCTAGTATATTCAAAAAACATGTTTTCAAAAATGTTTTCAAAATATATTAGAAGCCCATTTTCTAGGAAAAAGGATTTAAAAAAAATTATGTTTTCAATGCTTATTTGTTATGTTGTCAATTTTTTTTCAAATAAAAATTTTCTTAAAAGGTTTTATGTTTTAAAATGTTTTTTTAAATGAAAAAACTGTATTTTCCTCAAGAAAAATTTTAAAAGATCTTCCATAATTATTTCCTATATAAGATAACATCAATTCACAATAATCTTTCCTTTGTGGTGAAATTATTAAATTTTTCAATCATATTTTTTCTCAAAATGGCATATGTTTTGATGGAAAAATGTTTATGAATCATATTTCTCATTCATGGGTTATATCCTTTTGAAATCTGATTCCTTACATAGGATATGTTTATTATGAAATGATTGTGAACCCTTTCTATTTCCATAGTTTATGATATGATTAAATTTTTATAATACCAATTTCTTTTCATGGGCTATGATATGATTATTTATGATCTTGTGGAACATGTATGGATGCTTTCATTGTGAGATGGGTGGGATCTATACCTCCCTCCAATGCATTGGGTACAGATTTATATCACATGAGATAGATATAGCTACAATGAGAAATGAACTCAGTTTAGTATAAAAAGGATGGAATGATAAATGAACTTAGTTGATTAATACAGGGCTGCAATGAGGAATGAAATCAGTTAAGTAATATATGGATGGAATGAGGTGTGAACTCGGTTCAGCAATATAGGTCTAGAACGAGGTAGAAACTTGATTTAGTAAATAAATTATCTAATAAAATGGCCATTTAAGTGAATCCTTGACTACTATGGAAATCATTATATATGCTTATGTGTATGCCACAATTCCATTTCTTATTCATATGTTATGATTTCATGGATTATGTTCCTTTTCATTATGATTAATGTCCTATGAACTGAAATGATTTATGACTTGATTCATGTATATGATCATTAATATGCAGGGTATGATCTTTTATTTTCATGATCATGTTCTCACATCCTTATTCTCATCATTATTCTTACATATCTCCCTTTTTTACCCTTACTAAACATTTGAGATCACTCCTTTTAATGTTTCTTTCCCCAGTTTATAAAGATATGTATTATTTATGATTTGTCTAAGAAGATTTCTATTCAAGAAGAACCTAGTGGGAGACAATGTAGCTCATTTATGTACCCATATCTATGTTTCCATGTTTCTAAAGGCACTATACTAGTATGGTTATTGGGTATCTATTTTTATAATGTTTCAAATATTTTGAATTTTTTTGTAATGTTAATGTATGAAATGTGTCGATCGTTATAGTTGGTATCATAGTGGACATTTCGTTATGATTTGGAAACTAGGATTATAAAACCTTAGTGAGAAACCTATATACATGTATAAGGATATGTTTAATGATAAAGAAATTCTGGAAAAATATTATGAAAATTTGGTAAAAGATAGAGTGTGTGGTTTCCTATAAATACATTCATGTCTTCATAATAGATGTGGATGTGGCTCTGGAATAGATGTACATTGGAGTAACAACTATGAAAATATGTTTTGGGCTGAAATAAGTTAAATTGCTAAATGAAAATAGTCATAACATTAAACCTAGTTTGAATCTCACAGGGGATAAGATTTTGAAATTCACAAACACTTCATGAGCCATCCTGAAGGATTGAAATGTAACATTCCTATAAATAACTTATGGTGAACCTAAGGTATTGTTTATTAAGGAAGGTTTCATGATTTAAAAATACAATAAGAAATTATTTTCATGTCTATGTGGTTTTATACTATGATAAGTAATGACCACATTATTCTTCTGGTTTTACTCAATGGAAGTAATTGAAAGGAACTGAATTAGCATTGAATTTGATGGATGATTTAATGATGAGTAGTTATATGGGATGGTCACTGGAGTGACAACTTTTGTGATCATGCTTAATCAGTTTTCATGTAACATGACTAATAATATATGCCTTAACCAACTATAGAACTCACTGAGGAAGATAAATAAGGAGTTACCAGAGAGTACAAGTAATGGAGGCCATGGAAGAAAGAATATTTTCTATACATTTTTTTAAATAATGTGGAAGGAATTAACTCTGTGAATGTCTTAGAGGAATAAAAAGATGTTTTTAAGTGAAAAATAAGGACACAAAGTGAGTGATTGTAAGAAAAAAATTATGAGTTTAGTTAACAAAATGGATATTAATATTGGCATCCCTAATACATAATAGAAGGTTAAATTTTTTAAGTGTGGAATAAATGGTCATTTTGAAACTCAATGGTCCAATAGGAAACCATTTAAAAAGGATCCACAATGTGGTACAGATAATGATTATATTGATGATTATGACAAGACTATCGATGAGATGTGGAAGGAATTATGTTTTATATAGTATGATGAGCTATAAATGATAATTCTATAAAGATAAAGGGGAATAATAATTGTTTTTATACATTTGGATTCATGAATTATGTTATATGAATGGTGATATATGTATGGATTTTTTAGTTAATGTTTTTTCTATGGATTTACGGGAAAATATTGAATGGTTCTAATGTAATAGAAATGTGGTATAATAGAAAAGTGAAGTCCATTTAAAACACATTATTAAGGGAATGATAACCCTTAATATGTTTCTTATGTTATGATAATGTTGTTTGGACAATGATATGTTGGATACGAATAATTAAATTGGACAAGTACTGATATCCTTGGAACTAATTAAGAACATGTTGACAAGTTGTTCATACTTTCATTGATGAAGATTACAACATCTTAGATTTTTTGAATATATCTATTAATCTATTGAATAAGGAATCATGAATGTTTTCCAAAAGTATTTACTATAATTCTAGTTATTACTATGTTTCAAGAGAATATATATTGAGGTGTATTCACATTTAAGTATTGTGACAACCAAGAGAAACTTTGTGATATTTAGGGGATCAATGTTTAGTTGATTTTGGGACATTATTTCTAAAGTTTTGGATTTTCACCTTTTAGTGGATTTATAAGGATAAATATTCATGAAAGGTTTATATTAAACACTGGAGAAAGTATTTATGAATTGAGATTAAATTTAAAACCTTTGATAAAAATTTATTTAGCGGATAAACATTTTTATGGGTATCCATCATATCGATTTTGAAAGTTATACTACAATGATATTAGAAAAGGACATCAGGCATGTCAGGTGACAATTAATCATGTCAAGAAAGGTTGTGAGTCTTGACCCCATGACTGAAGAATGATAAGGGTTTTAGGGATACCATTGGCCTACATGATGTCCTAATTAATGAATAATTTTTTTGGAATAATTATTTAAGATGAAATAGTAGTGTTAATTTTTATGTTTAGATATTAATGTATTAACCATATAAATTTTTAGTAATAATAATAGATAAATAGTAATACATTCCATTCTATTATGGTCCTTAATATCATCTAAGAGTGTATATTGGTACATTGGGTGTAAATGTTAATTTTTGGGCATATATTTCTTGATGTAATGGTTGAATTCAAAATAATTAATATAAAATTCAAATAATGAAATTTTGTTTATATAAATTTACCATGTAATTATATTTCTGTAAATTCTTATTCATTAAAATAATTACAAAATGATCAGATAATGATCAAAAAAATGGTTTCCTACTACAATAATATATTTAAACCGATGATCTTATAAATCATCACATATTTAAGACCTTGAGTCTCTAAAATTATCATTGATCATATACTTTTTTTATCGATGACCTAAATCACTCACAATATATTTTTATGATTTTCTTTCATGTTCAATCTTAATTCCCAAAAAATGTTCTCTTATGTGGAAACCTAGTTATATATTACATTGGGAAACTGTTATGTTTCCAACATTACCTTTTAAGGGAATTTTTTGTATATATTTTTATGATGTAGGTTTCTATGAATGAATATTTTACACATTAAAACTTTGATAACCTAGGGAAATTTCAATGGGGAAATTTATCTTAAGGGGGTTAGAATACAATACTCTTAGAGTTTTTGAATTTTTTAATTAATATAACTTTGTGATATTTTTCATTTCATGAGACACTGAATTTTTTTAAAATTAAATATAAATTTCAAACATTCCATTAACATTGAAAAAACATGTCTTGGGATACATGTAACACTGAATTGGCTTATTTTACACAAGCCATTAACTTACACAACATTACATAGAACAATGACTTGGCATATGTTACATGAAATACCGATATTTCTATGAAACATTATTTTATTGTTATAATTAGTCAAATTATATAATTATAACATAGACATTAAACATGGTAATATGAATAGTAATGATTACCTTACAAATATTTTTTAATTGTTTTATATAAATAAAATATATTTATAATGAGAGATATAATTTTTGGTAAATAGCTTCTATGTTTAAAACTACTATTTTCCCAATTAAACTAATTTTCGATTCCTTCTATGAAAAATAATAAAATTTATTTTTGATATATTTTTTATTTTAATATGATAAAATAAACTTCATTTTCAAATTTTTAATGTAGAAATTAGCTTAGGGTGAAATGTTTCTATTTTTTTTAGAAACATTATTTTTGGATGAATAGAAAAAATGGTTTTAAATTCCAAAAATCAATTTAATAGAATATATTTATTAGCTTAAATTATATATTAAATTTGTTTCAATTTTAATTTAGATAATATTTTTATTAATTAATAAAATTTAGGTCATTGGATATCAATTTCACGTGGAACATGGGTTTAAAAACATAGAAAGCATTTGAATATTTTAACTTTTAAAACCCACATTGTCAACTTGACTGCACGATTAATTTTAAATTAATTCCTACCACTAATTTTGTTGGAATTTGTAAAATTCTATTAAATTTTTGGAATCAAAATAAATTATTAATTCTAATATGTTCAACATAGTTTTTTATCCAAATGATTATTTAAAAATAATTAAAATTAATTATATTAATTATGGTAAAATTTAGCTTAATAAGGGACTAAAACATAAATTTATAACCCAAAAAACATAGAAACTTATAAAACCCCCATTTAATGGGCATTAATATTCCATAAACCTTCCATTACAAATTTTTGATGGTTTGGTATGACTTTTTTTAGGTAAAAATGTTGGTACACTTAACTTATCTTCCAAAATTCCAAGTGTGTCCAATACACTACCTTGTCCCAAATAATGTTCTCTCACAACAATTCCCTTTGGATTCCTCAACAAGTTGTGATGGTACCTTGGGATATCCATGATCTTGTGCCTATAGATTCAATTCATTCATTATCAGAGCCTCTGAACTGCTTAGAGTTATCAAAGGGATCTCTAGAGAACTAACTATATAGATATTGAGATATGTAGTGTCCAAAATATTTTAAGGATGATATTGTAGCTTCATCAGCATAACTATAATGTATTCCCTTTGTTACCTATTTTCAGTTAGCAACCTAGTGTTTCAAAAGGCCTAACGGGTGTCAATTGGTGGACTTTTCAGTAGAAGAACTAAGTGAAGCTTCTGGGTTCTATCGACTTCTAATTGTGGCTCGTTCTATTTGGGACAAGCCCTCACATAATTTTTTCATGTCATTTGTTAGCTTGTGGGGTTTATATATTTCAGTGGATATTTTAGTGTTATCCAGATTTTTCATCTGCATTCATCTAGAATCTTGGGAGGATATTGTGCATTCCTTTTCTAGGGAGGAAAAGCGATGTGGTTTTTCATGGTTCAATCTTTCTTGTTGGTTGTGGGATGTTTATTATGGGAGGGGGTTTAATTTGGATTTTTTGAGGGTTAGGATTACAAGACTCCCCATTACTTCTAATAATCCCTCTATGCATCAATTTTTTCGATAATAACTTGGATTCCTTCATTTCATGGATGAGGCCTCTCAAAGGCTATATGCTATGATGATTTTGTGCATTTTTGTTGAGCTTGATCTAGAGGTGGACCTCATATTGTGTGTTCTTATCACGGACATAGAAGGTTTTTTTTGGTGGAAGAGGGTGTTCTATCAAGCATTCCCTTGGATTTTCTCTGTATACCATCTACAGGGATACTCAAGGGTTAGGTGTAAGTGATCTATATTGGGTTTCAAGGTGTCCAATCTAGAGAGTGGTTCATTGATTGAGGTTTTTCAAGGCAATCGTACATTGATGGTCTATAGATATACTAGTTCAAATTTGATAGAACTAGCTCTCACGATAACCTTCTCGGGTTTGGGTGATAGTATGAGTTTTTTAAATATGTTTTCTTATTTTTTTATTTAAATGCGTAGGTTATTTTTTTTTAAAAATGTGTCACAAATGTGGTATCACCACTTCTACATTTTAGTTAAGTCTAAAGGTGGTAGTGGAACTACCTCCTTTCCCCAATATCAAAAGAAATCTATTTTAAATACTATTTTTATATATTAAAAACTTTAATATATAATTTTAATAATTTTATGTTTGTATATATATATAACAAAATGTTTCTACAAAATTTATCTCTTATTCACATACGTGACTTTTCTAGCCTATAAAATATAATATATAAGTGCAATATGACAAACAATTAAGACATGGATTGTACATATAAGGAATATTCATAAATAAAAATCATTTCTTAAAAACATTTCATAAAAAATAATTTGGAGGACTTCTAATCCACCAACATGAATCATAAAGATGTTTCAAGTATGTGAATTTTCTATCATATAAAATATAAACTATAAAAAATATAAATGAAAATTAAAACATGGATTAACCAAATAAGAAATAGTAAAAAATAAAATAATTTCATAAAAAATGTTCATGAAAAATAATTTTTAAGCTTTCTAATCAACCAACTTGAAATATTAATTTTTTTCAAATATGTGACTTTTTCATCCGATAAAATATAAACTAGAAGACCAATATAAATAAAATTAATACATGGTTTTAATATATATATAATAGTTAAAAATATAAATAAAATCTTAAAACATGTTTATGAAAAATAATTTATAAACACTCTAATCCACCGACTTGAAATAAAAAAATGTTTTTAGTACCCGACTTTTCTGGCCTATAAAATATGAACTACAAGACCAATACAAATGAAAATAAAAACATAGATTAAAAATATAATAAATAGTTGAAAATATAAATAATTTTTTTAAATATGTGGATGAAAAATTATTTATAGGATTTCTAATTTACCAACAAAAATCATAAAAATGGTTCAAGTATGTGAAAAATCTATCCTGTAAAATATAAAATATAAGACCAATATAAATGAAAATTAAAATATGGATTAAACGTATAAGAAACAGTTGAATTTAATAATAATTTCATAAAACCAATTGATTTTTTTAAGTTTTGTAATCCACCAACATGAAACATAAAAATGTTTCAAGTGTGTGAATTTGATATCCTATAAAATATAAACTATAAACCCAATATTAATGAAAATTAAAACATGGATTAAAAATATAATAAATATCCAATTATTTAATATTTATTTATATTGGTCTTATAGTTTATATTTTTTAAGCATTCAAAGTCAAGTTTCTGGTTTTGGATCCTCCTTGATATTCCTTCTTTTCGCTCACACTTCTGAGTAACATTTCTTACATTCCTTTAATATCCATTTATTTATCTTATTTATGAAAATATTTATTTTAAAGAATGTTTTTATATGTTTAGGTAGAATTTTAAATTCTACCTACATTTTTTTCATACTGTATATTTTATAATCCTTTAATGTTATCTACATGATTGTTAATATTTTTTCCTATGTTGGAAGTAGTTAACTTGGAAATATATAATGTATAAATTATGCCTAAAATATAAATGGAAATTAAAAATATATATAAATATATAAGAATGTATGATAGTAATAATCGTATTTTCATTTCAATTGACATAAAACATATAAATGAGCATGTCCAATAAATGTCTATGTCTATGGTGAGGAGATATTTTACCACATGGTGGTCTGTGAATAGGATATATGCTTCAAGTTTATTGTGGAGTCTGATGATCTGAAAAGTGATAATCCTAAGGTACTAGAACATCGAATATCACAACCTCCACCTATATGTCAGTGGGAGGAGCTATCAATTTAATATAGTACTACACTCTTGATCCTTCTCCGACTATGGTGGTAGAAGGACCTGGCATTTTCACAGTGGGGAACCAAGCTTACAATGGAGTTATACCCCATGGTTGTGATGGATTTGGACCCCATGGTTGCGATGGATATGAATTACAAATCTATGATTGATCGGAAGCACAAAATATAGAGATCTATGGATATCCTATAAATAAAGACAAATCCCATGCCACCTGAGCCACACAATCAATTGGCTGAGGTTATTCTACTAACGGATGACCTCTTCTAGTGGAACTAGTGAGGCCTCACATGTAGCATGTCACTTTCTACGTAATTGTTTTCATAGATTTTCATCACCAACCACTACTATAGGATGTTCCTCTGGGGTAGGAACCTTCTCTCTCTGGTCTGGACTCTCAAAGGTACTCTTGGAAAGTGCATTATAAGATGTCATCAACTCCAATGCTTTAGAATGGTTGGATACGAAGATAAAGACCCCATCCTACTCTTCATCACTCATGTGAACAAGATGCTCTGAGTGGGTGCCCTATAAATAGATTCAAAATGATTTAGAAAACATTTCAATAAAAAAAACTAATAGAAATTTATTTACTTACAATATTATACATCTCTCTGCTGTGTGGGGTAAGATACAGTGTAGACATCAGTCTATACCATGGCTCATACTTGTCCTACTCTGAAAAAATGAATCTATTCATAGGTACACCGTTAATACGAAACTCTACACATTAGTGCTAGAAGTTGATAAAGCTGGAATTTACTCGGTGATAGTTCTTATCCTACCTCACTATTAGCTTCATGTCATGAAGCATCTTTGTCTATCTCGATGGCAATGGAATCAGATGAGCATATCAAAACTGGCGCATGATGATGTCAGGCTGCTACCACTCAATTATATGTAAGTGAATAAGGGGAACTGCAACCATAACATCCTCATTCCCAATAGTGATGTATGGTGGTAATTGGTCCATAATAGTCTATAATGGAATCCATGAAATCTGAAATGACATGTGACGTTTTTCAAAAAAGATCCTTACTAAAAAACACGAATAATGCTATTATTAAATTTCCTAGACAGAGAGAAATTGTATATACTTACCTAGTTTGGTAAGAGATAGTCCAACTTGGGCCAATATATTCCCAAATCGGGTCTTGGAACCATGTGGAAATTATGTCTCTAAAACCACCTGTAAAATAGAACATCGATAGTGGAAAATAATGAGATATAAAATTCAATAACTCATAGTAGCATCAGAAATCAATAGAAATGAGAAATCATATCATCAACCAAACAAAGTGTCATACAGAACCTTCATAATGACTAGAGGACCATCAAGATAAGGGTGGAGTGTGGGGATGCACTCCCACACACACATCTGAAGAAGGGTGACACATCCCATGAGATTTGTGTGGTCCCTATGGGATTTCATGCATAATGATTTATATGTGTATGAAAAGCATGATGATCCCCAACTGTACGTCCAAGCATGATCAATGTCCTCTAGTAGGGGAAGATACATTATGTACAAGTGCATCCCAAAGGGATCAATACAAATTGACCCTCTAATGAGTCATAATATATATGCACAAGCATAATGCATAATTGTCTGCTCATCAGTATCATCAGGTAAATGTGGAATACACACCTCCATCTAAGGAATAGATATCGGTGATCCATCAGTATCCCTATGTTCATACAAAATGTTTATGCTTAACAATCGCTAAGAAAGGACAAGAAAATATGAATGAGTTGTTCTAATAATGGATTCCCCCTAAATTGGAAGACTGAGAAGCACTTCCACATCTTGGAGGGTGATGGTTATCTCCCCCTTGTGCTGGTGGAATGTGTGTGCCTCTGGTCTCCACCTCTCCATGAGGGAAGCATGCATGTGATGGTTGAAAAAAGTGAATTCTGATATAGAAATTCCATAGAATCCAGCATGTTACATGTTTGTTGTAATGGTATGCGGAGGCTCCCTGTGATGAAATAAGATCACTCGATGCACCCAGATCGATTGATCCTCACCACTGTCAAACATGGCTTGAGAAACATGGATTTCCTACTAAGTTAGTTATATGGTATCATCCATCCATACATAAAAAAATGGAATGATTTGTAAGTTTAAAATGTAAATATAACATTATGGTGTGAATAATGTTATGATTTGTAGAATTCAAGACATACCATTTTTATTAATATTGTTTTATGAAGTTATTTTTTCCCAAATAAAGGGGCAAGTATTCTTTTTTTTAAATCATATTACTAACATGTTTTAAAGATAAGATTTTACCTAAGAAAGGTTGTTTTATAAGATATGGGTTTATATATTTATATATAGAAACAATTTGACTTTATTATTTAAATGTTTAATAGAAAATGGAGTGTTTTGAATATATGTATGACTATCCAGATGATGGTATGTTTCATGCTTATTTTATCACAAGTACATGTCATTATATAACACCAACAGAAGATTGTGAAATTTTTTGTTAACTGAACCACGATGCAAGAGGAATAGTGACGATGATTATAGTGATAGTGTAAACCCATTCCATCACCACAATCATTGTCAATATTCCTCCTACGTCGTGGTTCAATTCCCACAAATTATTTCTCGATGTTTAGTTAGTGTTACTGAATCAGCTGTACTAACCACTGTTGTTGGTTGTGTACTATAACAAGCTCCTTTATTAGTTTGTATAACCTCCTCATAATAGTACAGATAGGTAAAACATGACTCAATATGTTGAAAAAAATTTCTGGTCACCATTCTGATTGTGTAACTAATATCGACAATGATTGTAGATCATATAATTTTTAGTATACTAAATTTTTATAACGTCATCTTTTACCATAATATATGATACTATGATTTCTTATTATAAATGTTTATTATAATATCAGTCACATAATGTTCTGAAAACAGAGTTAAATGGATGATTTTTTTTTGGTTTAGGGTTCATCTTTTAGGTTTCAGGGTTTATTTATTTGGGTTTCAGATATTGGGGTTTGGGTCTTTGTATTTTAAATTTCTGTAATGTTTGAGGGTTTAAGTTTTTTATTTAAGTGTTTGAGTTTAGGTTTTAAAGTTTAGATATTATTATTAGGAATATTAGGTTATAGGTAATATATTTTTGTTTGATTTTAGGATTTTATTTGGGAATTGGTTTTTGGATTTTTTTCTTCTATTTTAGTGTTTGGGTCTATGAATTCATGGGTAGATTATAGGTTTTTAGGTTTAGGATTTAGAATTTTTACATTATAGAATACGGAAGATGATTTTGGGATTAGTATCCAGCTTTTAGGTTTTAAAATTTAAAAAAATGATGTAAAAAAGTAGACATAAAAATATATAATTTAAAATATGAGAATCTGAAAATAAAGAAAATAAATCATTGTGGCTGAGAGTGTGAACATGACCCAAAAATTTTATGGAATCGTTTCAATTTATGACTTTATTGATGATATATGGTGGATATCAAACTATGCCCTTATTCTTAAGGCCAGTCCATCTCATTCCAGATTCTTCCAGGCTTCGGTCTCCCATGGGGATGCAACCAGTTGATGGTAGGTATCACTATCAGCTAACCTTTAGGAATTGGGAAATAAATAAACACCCCAATAAGTGTCCATGGTGTAGCATAACAGTTAGAAATGGTATCCATCTGGTACACTGGATCATCATATGCTTCCCATGATATGTTAACATAGGCCCATGCTGTGATGACACGTGCACATGAAAACTACAAGGCCTGAAAGTATCTACATTATCATTGCCTCATTTCCAGTAGTACCAAAAAAAATTCACCGATGCTATTTGTAAGGGGGTCTAAATGATATTGAAAATCTAATCGAGAGTATTCTCATTGAAAAAGTCTTACATGATAACTTTATACTTCTTCAATATTCTTTTCAATCTCTTATTAAAAGTGTCTTCAATTCCATATCCCCTACTAAATTCCATCTAAGGATATTTTTTTCTATCAACAAAGTACTTCAAAGAACGATATAATTTCTCTTTAACTAGGGAAGTTATAGGTAAAATTTTAAGGCACTTAAATACACCCTTTATGCACTCCACAATGTTTTTGGTCATGTTTCAACACCTCTTCCCCGGTCATTTGTCAATGCCAATTTTTCTATTGGAATCTGCATCATATGATCATAAAAATATTTTATAGCATTTTGGATTTATTTGAAATGTTCTTCAAAAGGCTACTGATTCGAATCATATGCAACATATAAGAGATGATATTTCACATAAATTGATTTTATCTTTATGTTGAAATAGTAAAAAATAACAAAGACAATGTGCACAATGCTTCACGATTTCATTCTTCCTCACTTAGTTGTAGAATGATTTCAACACATTGCTAGAAATGTGTCTAATATAGTACCAATGATGTGGATCTGTGGATCTCCGTGTTTTAGGGTCCACATTTATTGCCTCATTAATTTCTTGATGATAATATGATATCAAATAGACACCCCGAATGCCAGTTAAATGGTTTCTGAGTCATTCCATAAACCAACTCCATGATTCATAGTTTTCTTTCTCCACAATGGAAATGAAAGAAGAAGATAGAATTTTTTCCTTATTGGGTTTCCACAATCAATAATACACCCTTGAATATTCTGTATAGAATCATTCCATCAATCTGAATGAATTTTTTCTGAAATGAAATGTAGAGATATAGGAGAGGAAGTATTAGAACAACTAATGAAATTTAACATGAGATGGATCAAGATGGTTATCTTGAGGCACCTATTAATTTATATAAAGAAGTAAGATAACTTGGTTATGGTGCCTCAGTATGGCAAAAAATTAAAAGCAGCAGCCGATACAAGTCATCCAAATAACCATAGACCCTCAAAATTTCCTTATGTTTCTCCATCAATGCCTTATTGTAGGAAATATTATAATTTGATGTTTGTTGTATCCTATATTGAACAAGGGATATCAAAAGAATCTTTGAATGTCCTAATCATCTCAATGATAATGGATGCCACAATTTTTTCATCCATTGTGGTATGATCCTGTGTTAGGCTTGGCTGAATGTAATTATGATATTCCTCAATCCTTGAGATTCTCCAACCACCAAATGAAATGTCCAGAATCTCCCTCATGAAGAATCTACAATAATACTCATAATTCTCACACCATATGAGATATTTACTATGTTATGAGTCCTAAAATATATATATGCAGTGTCTCTCAATGTGAAACTTCTTTAGCATGCCTTTTAATGAATATTTACATAGAAAACTTCTTCCAATATATAAGGTTTTGTCCTACTAAAGAATCCAATCTAGTACAACTCCAGAAATCTCAGTTGTGGGTGTGAGAACATTATTTGTGATTTTTAGCACACGTTTCATGGTATTTGACCAAGATTCAATGTGTGTTGGATAATTTATTATAGTTTTAGGTGGCTATAAAACTAATGCATCTCTAGAAAATTCTTCCAAAACTTTTGTTGGTCACTCCGCATCCACACTATGTCACCATCTATTCCATCGATACAAAAACTCCTAATCGGAATTCAAATTTACAAGTATATCTGAGAGATCATCTAGGTTTTCCTCTTCTACATCATTTGGAATAGGCTCAATTTCATGGGGTAGACTATATTCAACCACTCGTGTATGTCTATGTCTTTGTACAAATGGACGTTGTTTTTGTATCGTAGAAACATCAGCATATAACTCCATCATTGTTCCATCTGACCATTGATAAAATAAATTTATTTCTTAGGACCACTATGCATCACCAACCAATGGACAAGAAATATTCCACGGTGTTGCCGGGAATTGAAAATTCTTATATATCATATATATGATCTCTTGATTGGGTACCAAATTCCTAAAACCAAAAATTATATCTTGAAGGTCACTTAGGGTTACAAAATTAGTTATACTAGCCACTATTTTTGGTTGTGTACTTTATGAAGCTCTTTTCTCAGTTTGAATAACCTTCCCATATAAATACACATTGGCAAACATGAATCTCTATTCCAAAAAAAAAAATTTATCAAGATCATGTTTGGGTAACAAAAATTAACAATGATGGTTGACCATTTAATATTTATTATAATGTATTTTTAGGATCCCTTTTTATACCCTAAAATATCCAAGTAATGATTCATTATATAAATGTTTATTAGAATTTATTCCAAAAAAATGTTTTTGAAATATAGGGAAAAAGAAGAAAAACCATCAAATTAGTTTATTTATCATTAATAGAATGATAGTTATGATCATATAATTTTAAATGAAGGAGAAAAAACACATTAAATAATAGATTAATTCTTTATAACATTCATGAAATTTCATTACATTTTTCAATATAATGTTGTTTGGATGAGACGCGTCTCACAAAGGAGATGAGGTAAAATCCAACTTATTTTTAATTAGTAGCTGAATAACATATTCAAATGATATGTACATCACTTTTCAACTTTAAAAATATTTTGTCCTTCTAATGACATATCTTAGATGTCATCATAGATTTCATTAGAAGGCTAAAAAAATTTAAATTTCAAAAGTTTAGTTCAAATACATCGAAGATGTCATTAAGATGAAAATTAAAAATAAGATGGATATTACCCAATGTCCAAAGTGTGACTCATCTCATCCAAACCACATTCTATTAGAAAATGTTAAGGTATTTATTTTATGTTGTAATGAAATCATGTGTTATTTAATCTGTTTATTATTATTCATTTCACTTTATACGATCATAAATATCACTAGTTAATCATTATATAGGTTCATGTTTTAATCCTATGTTATTAATTAATTAATATATAATTAATCATTACAAATAATAAATATTGTTTTTGAAACAATATTATATTTATGATACTAAAATTTGAAAACATTTTATTTTATCCTAAACTGTGAAAATAATGTTTCTTAGTATAGTTATTAATAAATTAATCATTATTTAATTAATATTTGATCATTAATATGTTAATAATTAGTTAATCACTAGTTATTATTTCTTTAATCACTCTATAATCATTCCATATTCAATCATAAATCATATGATATTCATTAGTTAATTATTATTAGCGTATCATTATGTGTATTAATTTTTTAATCCTAACTTATTCATTAATTAATCTATAATTAATCAATACTAATAATAAGTATTCTTTTTTAAATTTATATAACTAATTAAACTACTTAATAAATAAAAACATTAAAACTAACTAAAAAGAAATCAATTAATAATAATAACTTTCCTTCTTTAGTACATTTTTCTCAATCCATTTCATTCTATATCATCAAAATTATCATTTTATCCTTGATAAATATACGAGTTTGATTTTTCTTTTTCTAAGTTATTTTAATAGTTTATAAATAAAATATGAATCAACAAAATAATATCCCCCGAGAGTATCAAACCATGAGTGGATCAAGGCTCATTGTCATGCAGTAGTTCCCATTCGAGTTGATCTAAAAGAGATGTTTTCATGCTTTGCCCCTTGGTAGATTAGTTCTAGAGACACATCCTATTGTTTGTATCTAATTTGGGATTTGATTGCTTAGATAACCACAAAATCATTATGTTACCAAAATGTTACAATAATTAATCCTTTGTTATTATATACATAATATATAATCAATCATTACTAATACTAATTATTAGTCTATACTATATATAACTAATTAAGAAAATTAATAAACAATTTTTTTTGAAATAAATAAACTACTTATAAACTGGATGATTTATAAATAATATAATTCAATTAAATAAATAAAAACATTAACTTAAACAAAAAATTGCCTCTAAATTATTCTTTGCAAAAAAACCAGGCCTTCTTTTTGACCACCAACTCCACCGCATGGAAATTTAGTTTTTTTTAGAGAGAGAAGCAGTGGAATGAAGAGATATGGGGGAAAATAAAAGTGTGGAAAAGGGGAAGGGGAGAGTTCCCTTTTATAGGGAGTTTTGGAAAAGGGGGAACCACCACTGCCACCTTTTTCATGCCATCGATCTAGGAAAAACTCTGTAGAGCAGGGGAGGGATACGGCATCAGCCATGCTGCCTTTTTGGAACATTTTTTTAAAAAAATTACATTACAGATTTAAAAACAATTCTGAAAAAATATTAAAAAAAACTATGGAAGTGGTGATATTTTTCCTAAAGATTGATTTTCAGATATTTTTCATCTCTTTCTATGCACTTTATACATGCCCCATATTTTAGACTTTTCTGAATCCCAATGTCTATGTGACCCTTCATCCTAGGTGTGGGACTTCTCACAAGACTAACTCTGAATTTTTTACTCTCTAGGTGCTTCTTTCTCTCTTTGTTGTGTTAGATATCTATCTTGGATCTTACTCTCATTGATTCTTCTCACATTGGTTGCTTTGAAAGTATTTCCTTGAAATTAATCTATGGAGGGGGTTAGGTAGGAGATCCAAAAGCATGGGGGTCTGATTGATTCTTTCGATCTATCAACCTCTTTTCGTGGATCTTCTGCTGTGAATGTGACGGTCAAGGAGGCTAGACCCAGGGTCCTCTCATATTATTTCATTTTAAATAAGGTTTTGGTTGATCAAAATTCACTGGTATACACATCTAGTTATTTTACGGTGTAAGAATACTTGGATCCCAAGATGGTTGGCTTGGGTGTGCCCAATTCCATGGACAATATGTATTTGATGGATGGGCCTTCTAACTTTTTGTCTGCAGTTGTAACCCAGCAAGAAGATGTTCTTGTCATTCTTCTTGCCTTAGTTGTGAAGGATTCTTGTTTAGAGGTGGTCATGGTAGAGGATAGAACCTCAGATTGGTCTCACTCAGAGGAGGTGGTAATGGAATCTAGATCTTCGGTAAGGTACTTTACTCATCCATAATGTCCCTCTGATGTCTAGTCATGGTTGAAGAAGATTTTCCTAGTTAGTGATTGATGTTGAAGGTATCTAACTGGGACGTGTTAGATGTTTCTAGAGTGGGGAATCATTTTTTACTTTTTCAAGTGAATGAGAACCTCATTCTTCAGAATCAGTCTATGCCCTCATAGATTGGGTGGTTGACTCATGCTAAAACTAAAGATGCCTCCATTTTTTTGTTCATGCTCTAAATATGGGATTGCGATCCTTAATGTCACATCCCTCTATTTTCCATCATTTCCATTTTTTATGTGGAATTCTCAAGGTCACGGGGACTGAGCAAAGAAACCTACATTTCAATGGAGGTGCTTAGAATTCGAGATTCTATTCTATCGGTTTTTTAATAGAAGCTTGAATGTAAGAGATTTTTTTCTTTCATTAGGAAGCTAGGTTTTTTTGGACGCCATGCATAGAAACCCTTATAATAATCAAATTTTGGTATTTTGGAAAAAATATATTTATATGGAATGTTTAGTTATTTATTCTAAAAGGACATCATCCAATGTTTTTTAGGGGTCTCATGTTTCTAGTTTTCCTTTTTTACGCTAAATGTTACCATATAGAATGGGTTTAGCTTTGGTCTCATCTTGGTAATATGGACACTTGCGATCTACCTCAGTTTTCTAGAAGTGGCATTAACTCTATTGAATATTAGTCGGATAATAAGGGGGAGATTTGTATTTGATCAATTCTGTGTTGGAGTTCAGAGGGTTCATTATCTAAAGTGGTCTTATAAATATGGGTTTTTTAGGTGATCCATTCACATGATACAATAATCTGGATGACATTGGTAGAATTTGGAGTAGGCTAGATTGTGGTCCTTATAATATATTGGGGTTAATTCCATTCCTAATGATTTTTCTCATCATTTAACTCATTCTATTTCTGATCAATCTAATTTTTTATCCATCTATAGAGGGGTTACTCGAGAATATGTAAGCACTCCTTTTTTCTCACAGATGGGAAAGGGATATCGAGTTTCTTCAGATCATGAAATGTTACTAGATCAACAAGTGCAATTTCTATCTTGGGGTGGTCATAGTGATCTTATTAAATTTCTCAAAAATTACTTGTGCATGTGGGACACAAATAAGAATAATTGAAATTCTAGTCTGGAGTAGATTAATTATGAGATTCACCTATTGGAGGTGTAGATTCAATAGGAATCGGGTGATGAGGTTTTCATCTTCTTGGATAGTTTGATGAGTATAATTTTTATAATGTTTCTAGAAATTGAAATGGTTTCTAGGAAGAGATTTAGAGCCCTTTGGATTCATGAGGTGGGTAATAATAATAAATGTTTTCAGGTTTACTTAAAAGAAAAATGGGGTTTCTGTGGAAATTAACATTTGACTCGAGGATGGTTATTTTACTAGTGATGAAGAGGTGGCATTGAAGATGGATAAAGATTATTTTGGAAGTATAATATTAGGTTAATCTTCCACAAATGGTGGGGTATAGTCATAGATGACTGGGGTGGAAGCTTTTCTACTAAATGTTCTAAGGTTGGTGCTGGAAAAACATTATGAGGATCTTAAGATCATTCAAGGGGAGGATGAAATTAAAGATTACATATCTTCTATGAACCTATAATTTTATCAAGTCCAATATGTCTTTCCTAGATCCTTTTTATTGTGTATTGTAATATAAGCAAATACTGGGTGATTGATGTGATTATTGATTTTTTTAGAGGAGGGGTGATTACTAGGTATTCTTGTTCTTTTACATCTGTGTCGATTCTAAAGTCTAAGGTACTAGTTTCCTTGGACCAGTTTAGTCTGATTTGCCACTAAAATTAGGTTTATAATGTTTTATCTTGTCTAAATAACAATTGAATTTATTTTTTGTTTCTAGGAGTAATTTTTCATGAGCTGCATGGAGTTATGAATGGGTGTAGCATCCAGGGAGCTATATGTATAGCCAAAGGGATGGTGGGTGACATCAACAAAAAAACATTGGGATCAAATATTATGACAATGGTTTATATGGA
Source organism: Viscum album (assembly GCA_963277665.1). Lineage (NCBI taxonomy): Eukaryota > Viridiplantae > Streptophyta > Magnoliopsida > Santalales > Viscaceae > Viscum > Viscum album. The sequence goes on along the minus strand of OY728159.1, from coordinate 684,582,320 downwards.
TAAAGACTATGATAATATAGAGTGAGGATTCATCCTTAATGTTTTGAGAGATATGGGTTTTAAATAATGGGTATGTGTCTTATTTTTAAGGTGCAATGCTTCATCATGGATCTCATTGTCAATCATTGGGAGGATCATTGTTTTCATCAAGATGGTGTGAGTTATAATGTATGGTAATCCAATTTATCTTATTATATTTATTATTTATCAAGATTAAATTAGTTGAAACTTGCATCATGAGATGAGGTAGTGGAGGATTTTCCCATATAGAAACAAATATAGTTCTGGTATTATGTCTCACCTCATGTTTGCAAATTACATGTTGTTTTTCATTATTAGAAGGCACATGTAGATTGAGGGATTCAATAGGTTTACAGAAAACTATAGGGATTGGAGCATAAATAAGATGTATCATAATAATAGTTGTGTTTTTCTCTCCAAATATTGTAGACATAGGCAAAGAACCCACATTCAAGATAAATTACGAATTCAATAGTAGAACATTCTGAAGAAGTATCTTGGGTAGCCTATTTTTTATAGTAAGATGATGAATTTTTTTTAAAACATGATCTATCAGATCATAACTGAGATATTCAATTACAAGAACAAGTTTCTATTTTTTGGAGAGTGGATTACTATCTTTAACTATGTCCCTACATCTATTCTGATGTACATACTTTCTTTGATCTGGGATACCCAAGTAATTATCAACAAACATCAAAACAATTACGTTTGGATTCATTTTGGATGACTATAAAAAAGGTATATATCATTGGGATTCTTGGGGTATATTGGTGAGGCTAATGAAATAAGGGGAAATTACTATCCGTAACATCTCAGATACCATGCACATCATGCAAGCGAGACTTACATGGGAAATTCTTGAAGGTAAAACCCATTGGAAAAAATTAATGAAGGATAGGTATGGTGATGACTAGTGGGGTTGGTCTAATCAAACAAGGATTGTTTCTTGTCTCACAAGTTATATTATTTACCATATGAAAATTTTTTATGGAAAAGGAGCCTTGGGTTGTAGGAAGTAGTGACATTAAGTATTATGAGCAATATTAGGCTGGAGACATTTTGTTTTTTTCTAGTTATCCCAATTCCATATATTACTTTTCGAGAGTCTTGATTATTCCCTTGTTTCATTGGAACCACCTTATATAATGACCAACAGTATTTGAATAATACTATCAGACTGGTTGATCTACCATACAAATTCAATTTTAATGAGATGGCATTCGGAATTTTTAGTGTGAAGGATAAATATCCTCTGATACAAGATGTATAAGAGGTTAAAAAATGGGATGGAAATCATTGGTGTCAGAATATACCATCAATTCCAAATTTCATGATTTGGAGGCTTAAGAATCCGAAAATTCCTACACATGATAATGTTCAGAGAAGGGGAATCTTCCTAGAATATTATTGTTAGCGTTGCATGTATCCTCGAGCAAAAATGGTCTAGTTTCTTTTTTTAAAAGGTGAATAGGCTCAAAATATCTTGGATTTCATTATATTCCAAAAGATTTAGGATTTTTCTTGGTGAAATGCTTCATGATTCTTTGACTGATTCATTCTAGGGGAAGATCAGGGTAGTGACTTCATATCTCTATGTGTTGTTTTTATTGCTGCCTATTTCATGATTTTGGAATCTACAAATAATGTGAGGAATGGAAGGGCCTTCTCCCATCATGGCATCCAAGATGTAGTGAAAATATAAATTTCTGATTTTGGATACCTGATTTCTGATGGGAACCTTAAGGATTTCATTAAGAGTGTTTTTCTTTAGAATGTGGTGCCTTGAATGGATAATGGACCACCAGTCTCAATATGATGGGTAATGTGGGATCCTCCTTGCACATTCCTGAAGTAAAATGTTGATGGCTCTTGTGTTGACAGACATATGGGGGGGCTTGTCTCTGACAGCAGGGGGTCAGTTATCCTTGTTTTATGCTCCTTCTATTGTATGAAAAATTCCTCTGGGTAGAGGATATGTCTAAATATAGTGGTTTGTATTTATGTATGAAGTGAAACATTATTATTTCTCAAGAACTTCATGTTTAGTATTGATCTGGTCATAGAGGATTGGAAAACCTAGAGGGAAGGAAATCATGATGTGGGTATGATTGATAGGAGAGGAGTATAATGTAACACATTAATTATTTATCTTTGTACTTGATCATTTAATTTTTACTTTATTACCATTATTTATGGCGATTCTTTTAATTTACATCACTTTATTCCACCTTGAGGCTCTATTTTATTGAAATAAAAAAGCTAATTTTGAGTGTTCCTTGTGTTTCCTTTACCTTCCATATAAAAGGAAACCACCTCCTCCTCTTCTTTACACCTATGAAACCACTTATATTTGGCAAATATCTACCCAATAAACTTATAAACTACCCATACTTCCTCATATAATCCTCCCATTGGGAAGAAAGAAATCAAAGGAATCATGTTCACACAAACCGAAAGGAGTTACACGATTAAGAGGTAACATTTTCTCCCAAGATTCATTCATTCATTTTATTTCTCCACCACTCCACTATATTTATTAAATTATCATATAAAAAAACAATATATTCAATATACTAGGACATTGTTATGCTAAGGGATATTTCTAAACATACACACACATCTATTTAATGGATAACGAACATACCGTTTACGTGTACAAAAAACTACCACCTCACTAAACTATGATGATTATTTATAAATATACACACACATACATCTAATGGGTAATGAATATACCATTTATGTGTACAGTGAACAACTTCCTCACTCAAAAATGATTGTTCATTTTTTCCTTTACTACCTCTCATGGTGTACATTATGATTGAAAAAAATATTTATATATGCCATATATTATATTTACTTTTCCTTTTAGCTTATGTATTCCTTTTACATGGTATAATTTTTTTTTACTTTCCATTTTGTGTAAATACGATAACTTCATTTGAGGAAGTGTGGACTACAACCCCCTCAAAGCAATGTGATTTGATCACACACTACATCGAATGAATTAAGGATGGGTTTAGTGAACTTATATGACCTATATGATACAAGAATTATTATGTAATAATGATTAATATACATATATAGATACTTATAGCTAATTTTCTTTTTTTTCTTTCAATATAATTATAAAAATTAGAATTAATATTCTTCTGTATATACGACTTATCGTCTCCCAGAATGGGGTATTCCATTTCATAAATATATATTCTATAAGTTATTATAATAAATATATACTATTTATAAATTATATTTAAATCAAGTTTTTATATTTTTTAAAACATGATATAGGTATAAGGACCAAATATATAATAAATTAAGACACGGGCACTGATCAAAGTGAATATTACCAAAGTGAAACCTTAAACTAGGATTGTCAAAAAACAGGTTATATAAGGTCATTATAAAACCATATATGGTATTAGATATAACAATATGGTTTTTGATATATTTATAATAAATTTATATTTATTATATAAGATTTTAGTATGAGTACAATGAGAGTTAAGACATAGTGTAAGCAGATTTCATCTCCCTTTTTATTTCAATGAGATGCATTCCATAATAATCACACAGTTATTTTTGTGTAGTGCATGTAATTCACATTAATATATTCTATATATATTATATAAAAATGTATGGGTATTCAAATATCCATTTTATAATCTTTCTTTCATGGGGTATATGTTTCACAAGATACCAAATTAGGAAAATAGTGTTGTCTCAATATTCCTTCACTGAGTCTATTCTTTTGTCATACACCTATATTATTTTTATATGCATATATAATTCCATTTTAAATGTTATATAATGAATATAAATCTTTTCATTATATTTTACGCTTTGTGTAATTTCCTTTCACTTTTTTAGATTTTTAATTACTATGCTTCTTTGATGAAATATTATGGTTCATCCCTCTATAAAACTTGGGAATTTTCTTCTTCTCCGGATATTGAAGCTATCATCATGCATTAGTACCATTTTCCACTAATTGGCACTTAAGATATCATTTTTAATTAAAATCCTCTAGTCTCTCTCTCTTTAGTCAGAAATCTATTATATTCGAAAACCATGTATTAAAAAATGTTTGAAAAAATCATTAAAGCCACCTTTTAGGGAAACTTTATTTTAAAAACGTTTTATTGTGTTAAATACTTACTTTATATGTTTTCAAATTATTTTTTACAAAAAAAATGCCTTTTAAAAGTTTTTATGTTTTAAAACAATTTTCCATGTAGAAAGGATATTTTTCTCAAGAAATGATTTTAGAATATATTGAAAAATTATTTCCCATTTTTGATAACATCCATTGGTATTACTCATACCTTAATGTGTAAATTATTCAATTTTTCCATTAATTTTATTTCTCAAAAGGGATTATGATTTCATATAATGATTTCTATGAAACTTGTTTATCATTCATGGGCTATATGATTTTGAAACATACTTATTTTTGTGGCATATTTTTATGATGAAATGATTAGGAATCCCATATCTTTCTATAGGTTATAATATGATTACATGTTTGTAATACCAATTTTATTTCATGGGTTATGATATGATTATTTATGATCACATGGCACATGTATGTATGATCTCATTATAATATGGGTGGGACCTATATCTTCCACTAATGCATTTTCTAAATATTCATCTCTCGAGAGATAAATATGATAGGAATGAGAAATAATATTTGTTTAGTATTATAGGGCTGAAATGATAAATGAAATCAATTTAGTAATATTGGGATAGAAAGGGGAGTAAAATCGGGTCTTTAATACAGGGAAAGAATGAGGGGTGAAATTAGTTCCGTAATATAGGACTATAATGTGGTGTGAACCTAGTTCAAGAAAAGATATTTTCCACTAATATGGCATTGGAATTGATGCCTTAACTACTATGTAAATCCTTATATACATTTATCTGTCTACCACTATTCTATGTTTTATTCCTATGTTATTATTTTATGGATTATGTTCCTTATTTATATATGTTTCTTGTGTTATGAATTCCCAATATTTATTCCATGATTCATGTATATGATCTTTGATATGCAGGGTATATTTTCTATTTTCATCATCACATTATCATACAATTATGCTCATGATTATGATTACATATCTCTCTTTTTTACCTGTAATAGGAATTTGATCTCACCCTCTTTAGGATTACTTCCCTAGATTATGGAAAAATGTATTATTTTCCATGTGTCTAAGAAGGTTCTAGTCAATAAGAATTTAGTGAGAGATTATGTAGCTCGTTTATGTACCAGTGTTTATGTTTCCATTTTTTCCAAAAGAACTATACTAGTATGGACTTTGGGCATGTTATTGTATAATGTTGTAAGTATTAATCCAAATATATTTAATTTTCATGTATGAAAACTAAATTTCTCTATAATCTCAACACTCAGTACCTATATTCTATCATATATGTCATGTCATCATGATGTTAAATATCACAGGTTGAACGAATTATGTCGGTTTTGATTCATTTTATAAACAGGATACATAGGATGCCTTATAAAGATTCAACCTCACCCTGAACATGTTAATTGATTCATTGGATTGTAGTAAATTCTGGAGTGATTAATTATATGGCTTGAAAATATAGGTAGCCAAACATAAATGGAAAATTGATAAAGAACCTACGATATATACAAATGAAATCATTAATATAACCCACTCTAAACATGAAATTGATTCCCCACTTGGTCATGTTCTTAGGATATTTGGTCTTATATCGGGATTAGGATGAGATTAACAAGCATATGCTATATCTATAAGATAATCATTGAGTATGAAACATTCCCAGCAAAAGGGTATGATGATCTGGACCTCCCATACTCCTGATCAATTTTATTTCCTATATTCCATTGGGTACGAAACACTAATTTACCACCTTCCATTCAAAATTTGGTTTGTAATAAGTTATGGATGTGGGAACTATTGGGAGTTTGAAATAGTAGTTCAAAAAATAGAAAGCCTAAGACAAATGATTGTACAAAGCATTGAAGCCCTCAAAATCATTCATCATTTTAAGTTTCCTACTACATCACTTCGTGAAATGAGAATGTTGAACCAAACATGAAGTAAGTTAACTACGACATCTTCTTCACATGTTGAGAAGCATGGACTACTCAGTTCCCATCGGAAGATTTTGAATCCCACTATGTGTGATATTTTTCCCACTGAAATGAAAATGGGGAACCCAAAATGAATCTCTCCAATAATAAAATGATCGGTTGACAAAATGTCAATGGGGTAATCATGAAATAAGTTCATCCTTACAATGATAAGTCCACGTGAGAAGAATCAACATTCTGGGATTAATAAAAGAAAATTGTGTTACCTATGCATATATGATTGAGTGTGCATCATTATTTTAATGATTTGATAATTTTTGACATTTTTCCACGTTGTATGTGTGACTATAGATATTTCTCTCACACACAATAACCACACAATGATCATGTCTTTGTCTTATAATAGTTCAGGAAAATCATCTATGAATACATCCCATGTGAGTGGAAGAACAACCTCAACGACCCAAAATTTTCAGTATTAATAGGAAAATGTAATTGTACGGGAACTCCACCAAGAAGGTACAATACTAGTCCTTTAGGATGTAAAAAGGATCTCTAAATTTTAATACTGATGATTCTAAAACATCCAAATAAAAATGTAGTAAATCTATTGGCACTCATTGTCATTGCCAATTGATTCGGAATTTTATCCTCAGATTTCAATAATAACTACGTTAAATATCTAAAGAAGGTGGATCAAAGAGTAAACTATTGCTCCATTATTATTTAGAATAATCCAAGGAGGTCTTATGTCAACCACCTTCACCAAAGCCATCCCTCCAGTGCCCCTCATTCACCTACTAAGGTCACCACTCCACACATTCCTATATCTAATACACCTATATAGAATCTAAGGGAGACACATGAGGCATAGAAAGATCTAGAAAATAAAAAGGGTTCTCAAATACCTAATTATGCTTTTGAATACCACTAGAAAATTTCAGTGATAGATAGTGAGATGGTTCATATTCATTCTCACTTAGACCATGTATGTGGTCTAATTACTAAAAAATCATGGGGGATGTCCATAAATCTACCCCAATTCATGAATACCATTAGAATATTCTAGTGGAATAATGAAGATATATGTGTGATTTTATCCCCATGTAAATAGAAGTTATATTCTTGTATATAGTGGAGATAGATTATTAATCGGATTAAATTCCTTCACAAACTTTTCTAAAATGACCTCATGTCATGAAAACTACTATAGAACTCCTCTAACATGTTCTGACACTATAACATATATATATATTTATAGATGAATATTCCAATCCCTATATCCATGGAAGTAGAACACTATAATCAGCATTAAAATGTAATTACTCTAGAGAATGAAATAATTATTGGTCCTATAAAGGATTATTATCGGAATATTTTGGGAAAGGATAAGGTACCATACATGAATTATATTCATTCTCCAACCAGGTATCACCTAGATAGAGTGGAACATGCCTCTAGATAGGAGAAAATTCTTGAAAAAAAATATTGGCAACATATTCCAAAGAGTCAAGATCAAGATAATATCCCATTATCACTAGGGTTCACTATGTGAGAGCATCACAATACTTGGGAATGGTGAAAATTCTTTTAAAAAAGATTGTCTATTTATTTCAATGGATCAGGTTCAGTCTCATGTCCATGTTCTAACTAGGGCTCACAAGGTGAGAGTGGAACACACCTCGGGGAATGGTTATATTCCTATAATTGAGGTTATTTTCTAAATTCCAACTTGTCACGGAATCCTTGGCTCATATCCTAACTTCCATTGATGAATGATTGCACCATCATACTTTTCAGTCCATACAGATGGAGGTTCATATCCCTTAGTCCAATCCAGATTTCTATGATATTATTCTGATGAGAAATTAATATTTAAACTAGGCTTATATGCCAACATTATCTAGGGTTAACCAGAATATGTCGGCAACCACTGATAGACAAGAATATTTTTCAAAAAAAATGATGAAAATCTATATAATATTTGATTAACATCTATGTAGCTAGCTCATACTACCACAACACTAGAAGGTTATCAATATATTTCAGTATTCTTCACACAACATGCTAATATCCCTTCATAATCCCAAAATGTATGTCGATATATACTGACCTTGAGTCATAATGAGGATCATATACCCAATATTCTAAATATCAGTGTCTTTAAGACTATTTGAGATACATTATCAACACCAAAAGTGTATTTTTACTCTTTAATTAATGATTTTTCTGATGATAACCATTATAGTACAACTCTTGGTAGTGTGTAGATGGATCACATAGACCCTACTCCTGACATCTTCCATGTTTAACCTCCCACAATGAAATCTCTATCAGACATGAAAATAACCCATTCCTAGACCCCTCAACATAGAGAGGTGTTAAAAACATGAAATCAAATATACACTAAGGTTCTCAAAACACCGAGTTAACCATATATAGTTCCCCATCAAAATCATGAAACCCTTCACCATAGTTAGCAGGTGACCATGGGTGATGACCACTACAATTAGATCATGTGGAGGCATGAAATCCTAATAAAGAGGGAATTGAGATTGATATATGGAGAGAGTTAGTTAGAAGAAACCTCTCCATCATGTTTTGGCCCCTTTAAACTTTTGACAGTGGTATCATAGATGATATAGAATATTTCATTACATGCCTATGGTAAAATATGTGGGATACTCATCAGTGATTGAAGGTTAGAGAGTTAATTTATCTAGAATATGAGTGTCTCCATCAGAACATCAATACATTATATTATCAACTGGATATGGACACCATTTCTGTGTCCTAGTACCCAATAATTGATGATTATGACAAACTCCTTTGTGGTGTTTTTGTTTGTATTATGACAACACTCCTTTGATTGATTTCCAATGAATTTTCAGATGTAAAAAATCTAAGGATGAGAAAATTTGATGCATTAAACACCACTATATCCCTATAACAAAAGAAATCCTTAGATACAACATGTTGTAATGTCATAGCCTCGAGAAATATAGAGGATCAGGTAATGCATGACCCAGTTGGTCACTAAAAAATAATTCGACCACTTTAATGATGTGATGACATCATGAAAAAGAGGGTGAGGATTTATAGAATATATTTGAACTAGGCCCATTTATGAAATGAGAATCCACTTCATACCTGGAGTATGATGTTGTGACTAATAATACGACCTCTATAAAAAATTAATACCTTTATAGGATTCTATTATACTCATATCATATACAAACATAGATACCCCCAAATCAAATAGGGTGAAATTGAAACTTCCCTAACATCCATCCAAGAGAAAACTCATCCCACAAATCTAGAAGTAAAATAAAATCGATATATAGAGTTGGTTTTTTTGTATTATGTGGTTAAACCTAACACTATATGGTTCTGCGATGGTGTCCAAAATATATCCAATAAAAATTAAATCAATATTCAACTCGCATTGAATCTTTCCATTTAGCATAAATTTATAGGAACCATTATAGAACATTTTTTAGTGGTGTTTTTTGGATTTTAGTGGCAGTTTCACTTTCTAAAAAATTACTAAAACATATTGGCGATTTGAAACTGCTAAAATACATTATACATTTTTTGGGAAGGGAAATCTCTACTAAAACCCAAAAGAACCACTAAATAAAAAACAACCCTAAATAGTGGCATTTAAATATCCTCTAAAAAATAATTTGTTATATATGGTGGAATTGGAGACTACTTCTACATATCAATTTAAAAAAATATTGCTGTATTTTCCACAACCCCAATATTTCCAAACAAAATCAGATATTTAACTATAACACATTCAAATATCCAACTATAACACATTCAAATATCCAACTATAACACATCGATGACTTTATAATATAATAACTTAATAACATTCAATATGTAATGTATTGCAGGTATTCTATTGAAAAGACCTTAATAAATTATCACTAAAACTAAAAATAAAAATGAAATATTCAAAAGTCAAATTGATTGGTGTTCCATATTAACAACTCTATGTACCATCCCAATGAACTCTTCTCGACACCTCTCCAAATCCATCTCCAATTTTTTCTACTAGAACATACATGGAAATTATGTTGAAAATTAAAGTGTTATATATAGAAATTTTAACATAAAACTAATAAAATTTAGTGTACTAAATGATTTTGAAGTTGTGTGATTTACATGATCACTACCAACCATCGATGGAATATCACCAGGTAAAAATATAGTAATATTATAATATAACTGAACAAACTCTTTCTGCTGAGTAGTGATATTTTCATCTTTTATATTTATATAACCTTAATATTCCTTAATTTTTTTCATTCATGAAAAAATACCTCTATCAAAATAATCTGACACCATCATCTGTTGGGACCCCATAGAAGTAAAATGGGACCAATATCTTCAGTCTTTTTAGATACAAGACATCTGAGTTGTGATCATTTTTCTCTCTAGAAGAATTTATTCATTATTATATAAATAAAAAATTATTAGTATAATAAAATTGAAATAAATTTATTTATAGTAAATTTTGTACCTATAAATATAATCCTCTAATATCTCCAAGAAGAAACTCTAGGGACAACCTTCTCATTCACTACTATGCCTGATGAATATGGAAGCACTATATTAGATGATGATTGGATGCTGAGGAAGGTTGTGTTAGAAGCTAACAGAATGGATGATGTGAGATTCAATTTAAGGGGTAGGGTTGTCTCAAATTCTATAGGGAGTTAGACCGATGTATCATCATCTGTCGGTGTGGTCAATGGAACCTTCACTAAGAGTCTTCTAAGGTCAGTAAAATAAATCCTCAGTGGAATTCATATCATTTAATGAATTAAAATTTACTTCAGAAAATATATTCCAAAAAAGTAACGCAAAAAAAATTAAGTGATTACCGATGCAAAGTACTGAAAAAAATATACATAGCTATGATATAGATTGACTGCACATACAATAGAAGAAGTTGATAAATGAATGGATGACTACACGTATAATAATTTTTCCTTTAATAATGTCATTTTACAGCTCCATCCTTACATCATCTACTTCATCCACCCTTTCAAGAATATTATTTTCAATATCATGAGGGAAAATAAGTTCACTTCTTGCTATTGATGAGTTTCAACATCAATGTTCAAATCTTCAACTTCATCACCCATATCATACAAGTCTTTTTGTTTTACATAAAAAAATACACTCCACACCTAATCCATGAGTTCTTCTATATAATATACCATTTTATCATATAATGATATGATATACATATCATTCAATTCATGGTCACTAACATCCATCATTCAAGATAAGTTCCTAGATGTAAAATGCAACGAATTTCTTTTAACACCCCTAAATATATCGATCCAATTAAATTTTAATAATAAATAATAAATTCCTTTGGTAGTTTAATTATAAAATATCAGTTATCTTTCCATAGTATCCCACATCAAAGAACTTAAATATAGCACTATTCTATGTTTTCATACTATCTTCCTAATTGACTGAATGAAATTTAAATTCGTTCACATTGTAATTATCAAATGTTCTAGCCTATTTTAGAGGACCTCGATCCAAAAACATCAAATCTTATATCATCATAGATATAGTATGAGTATTCATTATCTATAAAAAGTAATATACATCATTAGATTTAAAATATATATGTTTCAACCTAATAACCATAATGATTTCAATATTTATGGACATAAACATTGTGTAAACCATTATAAAATATCATTATTAACAAATTTGGTTATATCATTCAAAAATAATATTTTACTTCTAATTCATCTATTTGTTTCTATCCTACGATATTTAATATAAGACTTAGAAATTTCATTATTCAGTAGCACATATATATATATGTGTGTGTGTGTGTGTGCCTAAAATAATTCCATTTTATTCATTGTAACATTTGAGCCCCTCCTAACTAATCATCCAATTAAGGAAATAATTTATATTTCTAATATAGTTGAGAATAATTTGATGTTTCATCGACACTTATAATTCGATTGAATATTGTCTAAATATCACCTATATTTCGAGACTAAAAGTTAATAAGCTCCTATTCCAAATAGCCTTCATAAATATACACTTCCCTTGGATATTACTTTTTCATGCATGATTTCAAATTCCCATGATATCTCTAAAATAAGAAAAACATGATAGTGTATTTAATGAATTTATATTAATTTATTACTTAAGAAGACAAACATATAAATAACATTCCTCTCAGTTGGATTCGTCCATCGATAATATAGGGGGCCTCTTAATTTAGATTCCTCTACCAAATTCACATTTAAATGCATCATGATAGTAATAAAATGGTTGAGGAAAGATCTTATCCATTTCAAAAAGTATTAACACAAATCTCTATTAAAGGATTCCAAGCTAAAATCTTTTCAATGTTTTCTCACATAGTTTTTTGAAGAATGTGTAAAATTGGAGTACAATATTAGTAACCTTTTTGGGTACTTATTTACACAATTCCAATGGTAGTAACTCATATAAAAAAATATGTGAATCAGGAATTTTCAATCCATGTGACCTATGATGCTTTATGTCAAAACACATTGAGATGTTACATGAATATCCCTTAGATACCTTCTCATGAATTACAAATTGATGGAATGTATCTTCATCCAAATTTTTCATTGAAAAAATTTTCTGGGCATACATTTGATTCTCATCTAGCTAGAGATCATTCTTTATGTTCATCGTTTGTAACTATTTTTGAGAATTGGTATGGTCCTTCAATTTTCCATGATCTTTATGAAATGTGAATAAAAACTTTTCATAGACATTCTTCACAATAAGTATATCATCAACATTATTACATAAAAAATAAATTCCCAATATTGACATTTGAATAATATAATTTTTTTCTTTGATTTTTTCATTTTGATTTCACTTAATGATGAAATTTGAACTCATTTCCCACTATCATTCAAATTATATACATTCCTAAATTCTATTTAAACATTACAATGTTATGCCAATATTTCAGAAACATTCAAAAAATTTGGAGGTGGCTTATGATTAATATAAACATTGAATTTTGTCTTGTTCAACTGAAAACTATGAGATGCATAGAGAAATCATCGATGACACAAGAATCCCCATTATTTACAATGAGGGAGTTTTTTGGGCTAAAAAAAGTTACATATAAGGCATAAAAAACCCATGTAATTATTCAAACCAGAAAAATTCCCATGTCAAGGGATGACACTAATGGTCTGTAATAGATTAGCATGCATTTTGACCATTGCTCTAGAAGATACATCATATGACTCAACAGGTTTTCACCACAACAATTTAAATTATTCAATTAGAGGCATAAATATTATATAGTTTTCATTTCAAATAATTTTTTCCCAAGAATAATCATCAAATGATAAAATTTAATTTTTTTCATACACATTCACATAGTTAGATTTTAATATTTCAAAACAATGATCCATATTCTATAATTGGAGATCAATGTCCCAAATGGGTTGAATTCATCGACAACCAATCCCAATCACACAGTCATAGGATTAGATGATAAATATGGATTTTATGAATCAAATTACATCCATTATTGTGAATCACTTCGATGTATCATTAACCCATCATTTTTATAATCTATAGAATGACACAATATGTGCTTCGTTGTTTTTGATTACATGAATAATCTTTAAAATCCAGGATTTAAATGAATTTAACACAAAACCTTTGCAGGTGTGTTCATTTTATTATTCTAAATTGTAGTATAGAAATTAATACTTCCAAAATAACCAATTTACATCCATCTAGAAGAAGAACATTTGTTTTTCAATCCTGTATACCTGAATACTCTCCCCAATAAATAATAAAATCACTATGACAAGCATTTATTTTTGTAGAATTCTTACCAAGGCCGTGATTTTTTTTTCAAATCCTAAAAAAGAATCAAGGTTCTTAAACTTAGGTAATATATCACAAAACAATTCAAATATCATGTACATCATCCTATTTTTAATTCAATATTGGCATTTGATATGGTATAACTTCAAGAGAAAATAATGTTCTAAATATTTCAAACATCCATAATAGTGATCTTGAATTCCATCGTCAACTATACCATGAAACACAATTTTTTGATTAGTGAATTCTTCTATTATAGTATTATCCATATAATCAATAGGAAGATCCAATGATATGTTATAATATTGACCCGGTTGTCCTATAGTCCCAAAAGCATTACTTTTCTAGTGGCTATTTTTAGTTCCCTTAATTGGTTGTTCTGATATTTTTTTATGATGAATTTGTTGTCTTTTAATGTCAAATGTATCATTTATATGGTTTTCCATTTCATTGTCCATTGTTGAAGATGTTGGGATCTCATTATGTCGATTGAAATTATGCTCAAAAAATTTGTAACGGTCAATTATCAGTTCCAAATCCAACAAAATATTGAGTAGGTAATTTCTACAACATAAAATTTTCATTAAAATCCATCCATCTTCAACCATCTTCTAAATTTACATTTAGGATGTGGATATCTTATTCTCCCATCAAGGGATTGATTTGAAATTTAAAAATCTAAAAATTCTCATGAACCCTTATCATACTAAGGTGTGTTCTTTGGTAATGTAGTTCATGTTTTATCCATATATATCACATTGTGCTTGCAATTTATTAAAAAAAATTAAAACACCTAAAATATATTACGTTTCATGATTATAAATATTATTAGTTAGATTATAAATGGTCATAAAAATATATAATTATTTAAGTTGAATCAAAACAACTAATTTATAAAAATAATTTAATAACAATTTTTGAACATATACAACCCGATTTAATATTATGTTTTATCAATTTGATATATATAAATCTAAAATAAAAAAAATCGCTTTTAAATAGGATTCACAATAAAATATCTATTTATATCTCAAGCACTACGTGCATTTTTCCTTCTTTAATCAATTCAATAACCACCTACCAAACTTTTTTTAAAAATATAACACTTTTAATTTACCCTATAAAAGATCATAACATTTTCATAAAAAAAATTATTTTTATTCCAAAATTCTCACTATTAAATTGATATAACTCAATAATGTGCTCAATTCCCACTTAATTGTCTGCAATAATATTCTATTTAACAAAATTTATTGAAATGTTAACCAAATTGGTAATAATAGAAAAACCCAAAAATGAAAATATTGAGTCAAAAATTATAATATTATGATACTCACATATCAAACAAAAGTTAAAATGTATAATTTTAATTATATATTTTCACTATAAGGAAGCGAATAAACTATTTATCACCATTCTCAAAAAAATAATGAAACAATTTAGCATTAATGTCAAACTTTTAACCCAAGACATAATATTCTATTATTTCTCTCTTTTTCATGTCCATATTTTATTTCATCAAAATTATCATGATTCATCATTTAATACATTAAAAAGTTAAAATTAATCATTCATCTTATAGCATAGTTCTTTTAGAATAAATTAAATGTATATATTAATAAATATAATTTCAAAACTATTAATTTTTTTTGTTAAAAAAATTACAGCTTTCTCTATTTAAAAGAATAAATTTTAAAAAATGTTCATAACCACTTAAACACATTTAAAATAATATCTATAATAAATTATTATCATATTTATAATTCTATAAGAGAAATTAATTAATTAGAATAATGATATAAAAATAAAACCATCAATATCATTTTAATCATTTAAATCAATCTTATGAACAATCACTTATTGATTTGGAATTCCATTGGGGAATATTTTAAACTATTTAACACTATTGACTATGTCATTAAATAAAAACAATAAAATTGAACTTTTTGGGATTAGGGAACTATTTTATGGTGGCTATCAGTTATTATCAATGTTCTATATTTTCATACAACCTTATTTAATTTAAAATTGCAGTAGTAATCGAATTATTAATCATGAAAAAACATATTAATCCGATGAAAACACATTAAAAACCCTCTTCTATGAATTCATTAACTAGTAAACTATCATCATAAGAATAAATTGTATAAAAAAAATACCTTATTTGTTTAATTTTTTATTTTATTAACTGATTAGGAGAGGTGATCATAACATCATAATTACAACATGACATGTTTTTTAGAGAAAAAACATCAACCAAGAAGCATTAATATACAAAACAAATAACATGGAATCTAGTAAATTACATGTGAACCACCCCTTTTCCCATCAATTACATTACAAGGTATATTATCTTTCACTAGATCATCTCAACCATCAACCCAATGAAATAAAATTCACTGTAAATTAACACTCAGAAATAATTAAATAATAATAACTCTATAATCCCAGAACTCATTGAATCCTAAAATTTGATACAATAAATAAATAAATTAACTAAGGGTCAAGTGTCACTAAATGGGGGGTGGATGTAAGGTGAAATAGGGGGTGATGTGCAATAACTGATGGGGATTTGGATTGGGCTCAAGTAGAGGGGGGCTCGAGGGAGAGAGGGAGAAGAATATAAGGGTATCATGGTTGAATGGGTGGTGAGGTCCCATATGTAGCAGTGTCATGGTGCAATGGGTGGTATCAGAGAGATCCAAGACTGAATAGGGGGAACTAGGGGTGGTGGAGAGGTGAAACAGGTGGTGGGGATGGGGATAGGGCTTGGGTCTGGGAAAGGGGGCTTGGCGAGAGAGGGAGGATTTAAAAGGGGTATAAAGGACAGGGGAGGAAGTTCATTTTTTTAGAAAAATTAAAATAATGTAGTTGTAGTTTTTAAAATCCACCGCTAAATATTTGGAAACAAAAGTTTGGTAGTTTCTAAAACCACTGCTAGTTAACATCCATTATTACCCTATTTTTTTACAGTGTGTGGGAATATTTACCACCACCACTAACTCTCATTGATTCTATACATTATAGGATTAATCACTTATCTACTTTAGCTATAATGAAATCTCAGCCTGCTGGTCTGGGAGAATTTTTTTTCTAAATCACCTGGTTCATCACCCCTTGAGAGGGTCATTGGGAAATCAATAATGGTTCCAGATCAACCCTAGTCCACTATTATTAATGAATTTATATCTCAATTTTCTTCCCTTGAATCATCTAATCCTAAACCATAATCATTATATCCATAACAAAATGATCAAAAAATGCCAACGGTGGCACTATATAGTCCCTGACCTATTGGGATGGGGGAATGTTTTTCCCCAAACTACACCATATAGAGAATCAAAATGCTCTAAATCGAGTGGTAAATATTGGTTGTGAGAATCCCATCAATTCATCCCACAATAAAAACCACACTTCTATTCAATGTCGATTTAGCAATCATAACAAGAAACTCCCTCAAGGTTACTACTAATAGGTCAAGATGGGAGGAACATGCAACAAAAGAAATCAAACCCTGAATGGTTCATAAGAAAAATTCCTAATATGGCCAATGGTTTGAAAAATGACCCAGATGAAGGATGTAGAGAATCATCCAGTCGCATTGAGTGTAATGGGAAAACCACCATTTCCAGATATACCTCTGTAAATATCATTATTTTCAACACAAAATATAATGTGGATCATGACTAAACAATAGAGGGATGCAATAAAGAAAATATACCCTGATAAGATGGGGATCTAGATGAACAAATTGAGGTATAACATACCCATAACGAAAGGAGAATCCAAAACCTAGAACCTAAAAATATTGAGTTTCCACCTCTATGTTAGATCACATCCAAAGATAAATGGAATAGTATTGCTACATCCAAATCACTACCCAGAAGAGTTGAAATTACTTCCATGAATGACAAATGGTAAAATATTAAAATGAGATTCAAAATCTCACACAACTCAATATGGATCTACTCAAGGGAAATACCCATACTCGGTATCCTCTATAATATAGTGAATATTCATCCCCCACATAACAAAAAAGATCTGATCCACTTACAAGAGTGGGATCTGAGTTTCATGTCGACTATAGATCTATTCATCAAGACTATATAAATGAGAGAGTAGAATATGACCATGAATTCCCTCCAATACAATGAAAACCTCCTCTCTCTAGGGAAATCGCTAAGTCTTCGAACATATTGAAAATCAGAAGGATATGAAAATATGGACACTTCTTCAGGCTATGCCCACTACTTGTATATTGATGATAGCTCAGACGTTAATAACTCAAGAATATCTCAAAGTCATTGAATCCAAATATAATTGAATAGAATCCATATAAGAGATTTGTTAACCTTTGAAACCTAAGAATAATACATATCATGAATGGGTGTATGAAACTTTTCTGCCACCTAATTATTGAAATCCTACATTCTCCACATTTGATGGGGTGTAAGATCTAAACATAAATTTACACACTCCATGTCCCTATGCAACCAATTTAGGGGCCATTGTATAAACATGGAGAAACTCAGCTGAGGTGTTTTGTATATACTATGATAGGGCTTGAAATTGTTTGGTACAATATCCTTATATTTTGATCTATTATAGGATTGGAAGTCCTTCGTCATTAATTATTTTATCAGTTTAGCACAATGTAAAAAAAAATTATTTAAACGAATAACTGTAAGCAGTGTAAACATTAGAGGGTGTCCAACTTCATCACCATATTGAATTTTATAACCAATTCTCTCAACATATGTCTCTTTCAAGATCATTTCCTAGAACATTATACTGAAAAAAATCAGGTATTATCTTTAGATGCATATGATATTTATGAACTATTCAGGTGAATTGCATGAGTTTTATGAAATAAGATAATGTCTAGAATATATTATTAAGCTAAACTAATCATATTATCGAATTATTTCCACAATACATGGTAAAATTCTTGGTAAGGAAGAAACATAAGTTATTACCCAAAAAATGGTTATCTCTTATTGAAGCGCCTAGAAAGGTCCTGAACTTCTCAAAACATCATGTCAGGTTGATGTTGTAGAAAAACATCCCTTGGACAAAAGGAAAAAAGAGACAAAAGTCAACCTGTATAAGAGAACATATGAATAAACCACATTCCTTAAAAAATGAGCTAGTCCCATGTTATTTCCTTTGGTCCATGGAGAATAACCTACACATGCTACCTCAAACCAAGAAATCCAATCATCTAAACCTCACCAATATTCTCAACTAATTCCATGTCCATTTAAGCATGGGTAAGAACATCCATAAAATCTTCTTCTTCGAATATTTCCTCCAAATATTGTTCAAATCCATCAAGAGATGTTGGAAAACTCCCCATTATAGGGGAATTGTGTAACCCTTTACTAGTCATGAGAAGAAGGTGACTGAAAAATGTTATCGCCAAGCATTGGAAAATTTTTGAGAAATTGATGACTTGAAGTACAATTGACTGAGGTCATTCCATAATAAGAGCCTAACATTTTAGAACCATAATAATCCCATAAGTAGGTCACATCAAAAATTATTCTTGGAGGTGGAAATAATTGTTTCATGATGGAAGAAATAAAAAATAAAGATTCATATTCATATCCTACACAATCTCTAACTCTTGGATGTTTTCCCAGTAATATCAGAAGAATGGGAATCACCCCACAAAAAGGAACCATCATCAGATGAAGAGTTCTTCATTGGTTATTTCAATGTGGAACATGTGTAATACCCCTTATCCAATGAGTTATACCCTTTTGAGTATGTGTATCTCGTACTTAGATAAGGATCTAGAGGTTAGAGGCATGGGATTCAAGGATATAAGGAATAGAGTGGGCATGGTAGGACCCAATATTTTGATCACATCCATATAGATGACATATTTGAAGGAAACATGGGAAAAAACTCTAGAAAGATCAATAGAAACAAGTATGTTCCTTATATCCCTCTATAGTTCACCCCAATCTAGTCATATTAAAAAATATAGAAGGGGTTTGATTATATGATCATCTAAAAAAGGGGGGAGGTCGACACAACAAATTATGCTAGAAAAGAATTATCCCTCTATATTTGTAGAAGTACAAGGACAATCTACCTCAAATTAAAAAAAAATTGAACCACTTAATAAGTGGAAACTCCACCTTGGAATTATTTGATCTATAGCACAATCGTAATACATTCTGAACTAGTTGGTTGTTTCCCCAAATAGTCTCTCAATCATGGATTCTCTCTAGGTTTCAAAATAAAACATTGAGGCACTTTTCAAATCCCTGTAGAGGACATAAAATATTTTGATTGAAGTCCTTACAGTTTAGGATTATCTTGTGATTACTATTCTATTATAATTCCATGTCACCATCACGTTTACAGAGCATGGTCTAGAAGAGGCCTTCATAGGAAACACTGGAACCCTAAACGTTTCATGATGACTCAGTAGCATTTATATTTGAAGGAATCTATTTGAAAATGGTTCTAGGATCTACCTCATTCCAATTTTAAACCTCCAATGTTTGGAAATTATCGAGGGGATTTTTCTCCCAATAGATGACTATTCAAGAATTTGATAAGAGAAATAAAATAACTACAAGGAAGATCTAGTTGTAGGCTCAATTCAAGGACCTCACATCTAATAATAATTTCATGGTTATCTATAAAGGAATTGCATAAAATGTCTTGCTGGAATGTTATTAGATTAAAAAAATGGTATGTCACCTTCAAGATTCCATCAATACTTGAAATACACCATCAATGCGATGGTCGACATACTATATGATATCAACACTACATTCGAGTCCTGTGAAGCCATATACGCTAAGGCAGGTTTCTATAAAATGGAGGGGAAACAACCAATGGTGGATGAAAACATATAGGTTGTATCCCCCAATTGATTGGAGAAATCCCTTGATAATCCATGGTCATTTCTTAATAGATGTTATACACTACCCATAAATATGATTTGGGGAGTATAATTAATCCCAAATGTCCATGCTCTCTATATAAGTAGTGATAACTTATAATCAGAAAATTGGATTCAGAATCTATCTACAATGACTCTATAAGTAAGGGATGATAACGTCTCTTCCCATATGATTTCTCATCCTAACAATGATATATATTCTCCCATATTTACTACATCATCAGAAAATTCCTCTATGTACATAGAGATTGACTAAGAAGAGGATGACCTTAGGAGTTACCCTCCCGCATTTGAGAAAGGGGATCTTGTGCTATTAGATTCCCTTTAAGTTAAATAATTTTGATGCAACTTATCAATGCTTCATGAATAATATCATTAAAACCTTCTTTGATAATATTAGAATACCAATATGTTGATGACCTAGTGGTCAAATATTAACAATGATGTGATCACTTCATAGGCCTTTAAACAATCTTCAACATGATTCAATTGCAAAATTTGAAGCCAAATACATTGAAATGCTTTTTTTGGGTAACATTAATGAAATTATATAGATTCATGGAATTCCACCATGGTATTTAGGTAGACCCAGAGAAGATTAGGGAATCTGAGATAATTTTCTCCTTAGAATCTAAAATAAATAAAGGGAATTCAAGGGAACCTCACCTATATTCATTGTTTTATAGCCATCTTAACATAAAATATCTCCCCTTAACAATTATAATGAAGAAGGGAGTTATTTAACAATTAGATGAGGAATACATAATAATATTTGAGAGTATCAAGAAGTTCCTATTTACCCCCAAGTCCAAATTCGACTGGTTGATTGAAATTGACTCATCATATTTGTACCTCCATGGAACGATCACTTGGTACTCTTCTCTTACAAAAAAATGACATGGGGAATGAGAAATGAATCTATAACCTTAGTTAAATGATGACAGGAATTGAGACCCAATATTATGATGTCGAGATGAATTTAATTGAACTTATATTTGAAGTGAAAAATATGAGGCATTATATGTGGCATGACAAAGTCGACTTGGTTGTTTATATAGACCTGATCAAGTATATCCTTGTCTCAACTATATTGACTTGGAACATAGACTAATGGGAAGTTATTCTAATATAATATGAAATCTAATTCATTTCACATAATTATATAAAATTATAGGCCCTATATGATTTACTTGCTACCCATCCCACCTTGGAAGGTACACAAGTAGACACTACACTTCCAAATTAAGATTTTTTCTATGCCCATGATAGTCCTATGACATGGAAGATGTATTTTGATGGCATGACCTGATGTACTATCAACAAGACACTAGAAAATCTAAAATTAAACCATGTAGGTTAGGGATTGTTTGTTTCTCTAGGAAAATAAAATTCTCTCTACAGTTTATCACTATACATAGGACACAAGGATAATGAGGCCAAATAACAATCCTTCATCACTAGTTTGGAACTAAAACTATAGATAAAAATTACTTACATGAACATCAAAGGGAATTAAAGGATTGGGATAAATAACTTCAACGAAGAATATGTTATCCAGAAAGAATAATTGGCCCCTATCTAATGAAACAATAGAGGATTGATGGAAGAGTTACCTTTTAACCCACATTGTGTCATGTACCTCAATCACATAATGCTCAGGTTGACACACTAGCTAACACATCCATAGCTCGGGATGAAGTTGATCATGAAGAAGTAATCATTTGAATGAGGCACCAATGGATGGTATCATCAGTCATATTTTGTGACATGTCGGATATAAATCACATCTACACTACCCTAGAGTGTTATAAATATATATCCTCATAGATGGATGAAATCCATACAAAATTGTGTCCAAAAATGTGATCCTCCTAACAGACCAAGCCAAAATGGAATATATTCGACACTGAGCAATGGTAATTACCCTCTAGGATTGGCCAAATGTGAAAAATAACTCTAGAAACAAATATTCAATGGAATAATCCACTAAAGCAATGTATAATGAGAGATTCTTGCAATTAAAGATGAAGTAAATATAGTCTCTTATAATGTTCATTAGTCCTGTACTAGAATCTCCCATCAAATTATGTGGATTAGTTACTATAAGAAAACAATAAAACAAGGCTATATGGTATTAACCAAGAAATGTTTTAAATTCCAAATTTATTTAAAATTCATCCATCAACCACAGAAATTGAATCACAAAGGTAAATATTCATAGCTTCCTTCTATATGGGGAATGGATGTTGTGGGGCCATATCCCCCTACCACAACTAAATAGTTTAAGTAAATTTTTACTACTATAGATATAATATCTAAATTGGATAAGTTAATACCATCAAGGTAGTTTGGATAATGAATATATTTAACTTTTTAAATTCCAATATTATAAGTAGGATCAGTGTCCCTCACATGATATTGATGGAAAATAATTCCAACATATTTTCTATAGAGTTGACAAAATTGTAAAAGAATTGCTAAATTGAGTATAATCACTCACACAACTATCATGCAGTGGAAAATGGAATAATTGTGGCCTTTAATAAGAATCTATTTAATATACTCAAGAAGATGATGAATACAGATAAAAATTATTAGATGGAAAAGATCCTGCAGGATTTATGGGAACACCATACCACTATAAATACTATTAAAAAAGAGACCATGTATTCAATGATGTATTGAACTGAAGAATTGTTACCCATTAAAGCCTAGTTTCCTCACATTGAATATATATCTACAGAAAATTCTCATATGATGAGAAATTGTAAAAGTGGCTGGATGAATTAGAGATTCTCATTGATAAAAGGTTATGTACATTAAACAATGAAGATTAAAAATTGGCCAAACTATATGGGGAACACATACCACACACACAAAAATGTGAGGTTTCTCAAGAAATAATTTGTGTAGTTACTATCACAATTTATCTTTCTCCTGGTCGAATGATGTTAAAATGAAAAAATATGTCATGTCCAGCAGATGTTAAAATGTTTGGAAAACTTCCTAAACTCATGAAATAAAATTTCATGGAATATTTCCATACCACATGACCCTTGAATATATATAATATGTCCTCACATCTTGAAATTAAACTTCATGGGAAGAATCATCTCACCGATGATTCGTCGTAAAAGAGTTATTTATATGGAAAAAATGAAATGAAGTTCATCTATACATAAATGTGATTCAGACCCACATAGGTAATTCCACATTTAAGAACTACACAAAGATTGATTCCTAGCATCATATGATATGTAGTTACACCCATCCCATAAATAATGGGTCTGTTAATAATATATTTAACTTGGTAATAAGAAATTATATTGCATGATAATAGTGAATCCTTCTTTTCCAAATCAGTTGACACTCATCTATACCAAAAGGCATTAAATCACAATGATTATTTTCTTACCACTTAAAAATAAACTACACGGTTTTCTATAAGTATGTATAGATTAATTCTCATTAAAGTGAGATATATAGGTGTTCCTAGATCCTATATATTGGCCAGAACATCATAGGATACAAAATTCCCATGTCCCTTCCTTGAACTATTTTTATATGCCGAGGGAACCATTTTCCCACCCTTATTTTCCAAACCAATCATAGCTCACATGGGATTAGGAATACTGGTGATGGATTTTCTACATGATCGATTCATGTTAGTTCATGACAGGGTGAGCATGGTCCTAGGTGAATGACTTTAAAATACACAGCACAAGTCCTTTCCATATAATATTAAATTACATTGTTTATTTCCATTGTATGACAAAAAAACTGCTCATTACCATATATCCCTCCCAAGAGGACCAGTTTCATCAAAGTCAGTCTCCCACCACACCTCCATTTAAGAACAATGGGTGGCTCGACTCCCTCTATTATGATATACACATTGATCCATATATCATTGTATTGTGTCTATCCAAAACATTTCATTTTCATGTTGAGTCACTTATTTATTATTTCATGATGTTAAACTGTATGGTTTTCTTAGAACTATGTTTGGTGTCATTAATTTAATCCCCTGATATGTAGTGACACTATAATCTCTATCAAAAAGTACGACTGCAAAAAATTAATCGGAACAATACCCCTCTATATTTGTGTCAAACCTCTATAGAGAGTTTCACATTTAATAACTACATGTGGCTTGATTCCTATCATCACAGGACATATAGTGACAATGAGAACTCTAATCCATTTTCCAATTATAATAATAAGTGGGATCAATTCGCCACATTATGTTTGGGTCAGAAATGTGTAGAGAGTTTCCCATTTAATATATACATGTTTCTTGATTACTCCCATCACAAGATACATCATATATATACCCATGATTAATATAAATTGATATTATAATATTTTTGATGAATTTTCATCAAATTAAAAAATTGCATTCCCAAGGACCATAATATTTTAGTTTCCTCAAAAACATAGAAACATGAACTTTTATCTTGGCAAGAGATCATCAATGCTTCTCACAAAGATCAACAAATTTAATACTCCTACATAAAACCTTTCTTCATAATGTAAGGAAGTAGACATAAAAAAGGGTTATCTTAGATGCTTATTAAGGGTGAAAAAACGAGATACATATGAATAATATGATCACAAGGGTATGAGAACTTGAGAAAATAATTTGAATATCATAACCTATATATCCAAGATCTTATAAATCTATCATGGAATAAATATTTGTACTTCATAATACATGATTCCTATGGGTGATAAATCGTCATAAATCAACTATGAACCATAAGATCAGGTCATATTAGTGTTGCACGATCATAAATATAGAAAACGATTTTTTGTGTCAAGGTAAACTTTTGAGACCATCAACATAGTGGATGAAGACACCTATTTCCCATAGTAGATTATGACATACATGTTTAACATTATAGATCAGCACACACTGATTTCCAATTGATGACTATGACACACATGTTTCCCATTGTGGATCATAACCCACACCTTTCCCATTGGGGATTAGGACACACCTTTTTCCCATTGTGGATCTGGACACACCTATTTCTCATTGTAGATCAAGCTGATATACTTTTTTCCTATAATAATCTTACGTGATATAAATCTTTACCCAATGCATTGGAGGGAGATATAGGTCCCACCCAGTAAGAAATGAAATCATAAATATGTATTACACAAGATAATAACCACTCATCATATCATAACTCAAGAAATTAAATTGGTATCATAAACATTTTATCATATCATAACCTATGGAAGAGATAGAGGTTTCATAATAAATTCGCCATAGAATGACCAATGAAGGAAGTGAGTTTTATAAGAACTTTTTCATGGTATAATCCATGGAAGAGAAATGGATTACATAAAAAACATTTATAATAGATATAAACCTTTTAGATGAACAATAAAAATTGTTTACTTATATCATATACCTTGAAAATCATAAACTATATCAATGGATGTCTTATTTTATAGAGACGGATTTTTGAAAAAACTATGGAATATTTCATAGGGAAAATATCATTTTTTGAAAATACTTTTCATAAAACCATTTCCAAAATAGTTTTCTTATAAATAAATATATTCAATTTCATAAAAACATTTCTTGATGAAAATATATTTTCCTCTTTGAAAATCACTGTTTTAAAAATAAAGCATTTTGAAAACCTTTTTATTTGAAAATAAATTTGAAAATATATAAAGGATTCATGATAACACTTTTAAATCAATTTTCTCTTAAAATACATAGAAACTTGTAAATAATTCTTGAAAATATTTTTAAAATTATATTATTTGAAAATAGCTTTGAAAACACATAGCAGATTAAGGAAAATAATTTAAAACACCATTTAAACATAATTTTTTGGAAAAACTTTTTCATTGAAATCCACTTTAAAATAATTAATTTCCAAAATATTATAAAAAAAATTCATTAAATATATCTTTGTAAACATTTAATGTACTCTTTAATTAAATGAATACCACGACACTTGGTAAATTCATACATGTCGAACATTCCTATTCCACCATGAAACGTTTAGAAAATTTATTTTATTAGAAAAAAGGGTTTCCTTTTAAAAATTATCTTTTATTAAGAAATAAAACATGGGAAAATATCTTTTTAAAATCATGTAAAAATATTTTCAAAATGATTTTTAAAAACATGGATTATGGGGAAAATAGATTTCTAACTGAAAATAGAAACATTGTCCGATTTTATTAGAAACATTCTTAATTATATTTAGTAAAAAAGTGTGGAAAATGGTACAAATACATGAAAATATAACGAAAACCATTATGAGAAGAAAATAATGGGAAATTTTTATAAATGTAACATAATATTTAAAGAATTAATGTATATCCATAAATAATCCGGAAAAATGATGAGATTGTATCAATATACTCATACATCTTTGATCATGGAATAAAAAAACCATGTTATAATAAAATTAACTGGACCTCTAAATATAATTAAAATAAGGTGATTCATAATATAAAATTTAAAATGGTTGTATATACACCTAATAAAATAATATTGGTTCATAACAAAACATGTGTCCGAAATAAGGCAAATTGAGACAAAATTAAGTTACTGATTTGGTAACGTTTGAATTGTAGACCCCATGAAATAGAAATAATATGATGTATATGTTAAAAACCAAAAAATTTAGTATTATAATTATATCATACATTTTCAAGAAATATATACACCATAAAAAATAAATGAGTGGTGAAGTAAAAGTGAGACTTGAAATCCCTTTACTACATGGGTAACTTTTGAATCATGATCCCCATGAAATAATTGCAATAATTAAATATTTTAATAGACTTAAACAAATGAAATTGATTATATAAAATTCAAAAGTGATGTATATACACAACATAAATGAATTTAGTGGTGAATATTTCATGTATGTCCTAGAAATAAAAAGTGAGATGAAGTTCCCTTACCTAAAGTATTAAATTTCATCATACACGTTCAAACAACCTATATAAACAATATAAGCTTATTATACTTATAAAAAATTGAAATATTTTTATACATAATTCCATATATTATTTTATTATTAATTTATATTAACCTTTATTTAATAATTCCATGTCAAGGTTACATTTTAGGTAATATTAATTTTGTTTTTCGTATATATTTTTACCAGTTATTCATGATAATCATACATAGATCGTGATTTTCTTATATTAATAATGTAAAAGATGATATAATATTGATATATATTGAGTATATAAATTTTTTATGTAATCTATAAAAGACAAAATTATGAAATTGAATACATCGTTCATGGAGACGGTAAGTCGTATGTACACATTTACATTGTTTACATTTTCTTGTCATATTGAATTAAGGAATGTAAATGTTATATATATATTATCATTATAATAAATTTATTATTTTATATATGTTATATATTTTAACTAAACCCATCGTTAATACTTTAAATGTATTGTGTGAATGAATCACATCCCTTTGAGGAGGCGGTAGTCCACACGCTCAAAAAATATTGTATTCCCACAAAAGGTAAAGCAATGAGGTATGTGTTATAAAATAATTAAAGAAGAATAAAGACATCAATAATATCATATATATAATAGAAATATATTTTTTATATAATAATTACCATAATTGATATGGAGTATCAAAATAATGAACAATATCATTGTGTAAGGCAGTAGTCAGTCGTACACACGAATGATATATTTGTAACCCATTTGATGGAAGTGTGTGTAGGTGTAGGTCAAACAATTATAATAAAACATATAATAATATTAAAGATTATTATTTTATTATTTTATCATAGAATAATAATAACTTAATGGGATGATAAATAAACATAATAGAAATCCATATTGAGGAACGTTAAATCGTTTTTTGGGAAATTTCTTTTGGTTTTCACCGATGGTTTTCATTGGTCATATTTATTCCAAAATTTAGGCATATAGGTTGAAAATAAAAATTTGGGAGATTATTTGGTTCAGTTCTGGATGATTGAAAGGACATTATAATTTTGAAGAAATGTGAGGGGGGTTCTTTTTATAGTGGTGGAGGAGTGACATTCTTGTAAATATAAAAATGTAACCACTGTTGAGTGGTATCAATTATATCATGTGTCTCCATAATTTTACATTTAAAAAAGGGAGGATATGGTTGATTTATGGACATAATGTTATTTTAAATTATTTTAGAGAATTTTTACTTTATGTTATTCTTTATGTACTAAATAAACATTTTTTTACCTTAATCTTTGTAATTAATTTTAATAACTTTCACTAATTTTTTTTAACTAAAATAAAGTTTAACTTATTAGAAATTAAAAATTATTCTGAATAAAATTATTTAATACATTTTTTCTACATTCCAAACAAATAACTGGTAGAAAAAAATTTAAAAATAACCCCACATATGGGATGAAACAACAAGGTTTTAAGATGAAAATGTTCAAAATATTGAATTGTTTTTATATCAAATTTCAGTGAGAAATTTATTACAATGACCTAAATTGTTTTTTTTGTGTAAATTATATCCAAAATAACATTTAAACCTGTTCAAAATATAATATAACTATATAATTCAATCAGATGAAAAATAAATTCCATTAAAATTCAGCATTTTTCATTATTCATAAAAAAATGAAACATCTATGAAAAATACAAACAATTCACTGAAAATAAATTTTTATAATACCCTTTTAGAAATGAGTTTTATTTTGAAAAGTAAAATTTATAAAAGTTTTAAAAATAATATTTAAAATGGGTTTTCCATTAAAAGGTTGTGATATTACCTTTTTGAAAAAATACATATTTTTATTCAAAAAAATGGATTTATTCATATCTTATTTTTTTAAAATCTTTTGGATGAGTGTCAAAAAAATTTATTTAGTTTTTAATATATAAAAATTAATCAAAGGTGGAATGTTTTATTTATTTAGATAAATTGTGATTGTACATAGATGAATAGTTTTCTTAGAAATGAAATTTTTTTATTCTGAAATGGTTCTTACTTACATTTATAACCATGTATAACCAAAAGATTCATTTTATAAACATGTGTAAACCATAGTTTCATAATTTAGTAAATATTATTAATTTTTTATATTGTAACGGTTTGGTGATAATTAGAATAATATTTTAATAAAAATATTAAAAATAAATAGTAGTTCAGTAAAACTCAGTCTTGCATGTAATACATGCTATCAAAGGTATTGGCCATTGTGTGTAACACAGGACAAAAATAGTGTTGTGTTTACTGAATGATAATCTATGTGTTTTTTGTATCATAATTTTAATTTGGATTTGTTTATATTGGAATAAAATTCTAGATATTATATATAACAAAAGATATATTCTGTGTTTTCAAAAATAAAAAATATAGAAAACATTAAATTAACTTGAAAAAATATATTTCAAGAAATATTTTGATGTTAACTTCTACCCCCCATAAAATTAGTTTCTCCATATAAATTCACCTAGGTCATCAAATATTTAATACTTGAAATTTCATTTCATAGAAACCCACATCATAATAATTCATACTAAATCATTCTTTAAAAAAATGATGGGAACATAAAGTTTACCCAATGAAATACATAACTAGGTTTACAGTTATGTGTAAATTGGTGGGAAGAGAATATTGTACCTAGAATAATAAAATAAATAATTATATATAATGATTGAGTTTATTAATCTCAAGAAATTGAATGATATATGGAATGTTAAGGGCCTCAAAACCACAAATCTATGATAATTTATCAAACCATTGAGTAAGAAACGAAGGTGTTAGAATAAATAATTTTCAATTTCCTTTTCCTAGAATTAAGGTAGTCATTTTTTATCTATGAATATAAGGAAATACACTAACATGATTTCATTCCATTTAATATTCTTAATATGACCCTTTGGTGGTGCCTTACTTGATTTCCACATCATCTGTTACTCCAAGAAATGAACATGAAATTTTCATGCCTAAAGTACTAAAACATAAAAATATGTATAAATAGAATTATTTATCATTACATATTTCTTTGGTTACCATCACACCAAAATTGTTAGTATAGGTTATGAAATATGTATAAATCCTCATATGGATAGATAATACTTTAATCTCTAAACCCTAATCCCAATTTTAATATAAACCATTCCATAATTGGTTAACCATATAACCCTTTAAAAAGATGAATATCCAAAATATTAGAAATAAGGTCACTAAACTTATCAAAATTAAATTATCATTGAACCCATATATATTTTAAATTATCTCTTATTTTTGACATACTAAACATGTGAATACATACAGCATGTATTCTCTTAAAACAATGTACTAATTTGAATTACCAAAAATAAATATTGAAAAAAAATGCATGATTATTTATTCCAATGTTTATTGTATATATTCCTCAAATACAAAAAATGTTGTAAACTGTATCTATGATAGCATACTAAAATTTTTCAAAAAAATCCATAATCAGTTATGGTCTATCTAGTACCATCCAATTTAATTATTCATATCCTACATATCTTTATCTAAACAACATAATCTCAATATTAAGAACATATTAAGGGTAATATTCCCTTAGTCAAATTATCACCATTCAATTAACTAACTATTCTAGTGAATCAAAACTATTAAAAATATTATTTTATATCCTTAGATAAAAATATAAACTAGAAAATACTTATATATTTCACAATTTAGTATTCATGAATCAAACTATATAAAAACATTAATCCTTCATCTGATTTTTGTAGAATAGGAACTCCTTTGGTGTAGAAGTATATTCTTAGGCCTGTAAAATGAGTTGTGAAATTCCCACGTTATCTAAAAATATGATATTGAACCCCCTGAAAATTAATCACTCTATGCCCCTTTATCCCACACAGATAACATATTCCCCCCCTTTTGAGTTATTCATCAACGTTTATCAACCATTATTATTTACATGTAGGAAGAAAAACTTCAATACAATATGTTTCTTACAACATTAACACTTATAAAAGTCCATACTCATCATATTCAATGTGATAAGAATATCACCAATTATCACATTTTCAATCATATATAATGATATCTAATTAGACATAATCATAATATATTATTCTCCAGTCGTTATCATATTTTTCTCCTCATAGTCATCAAAATTTCCATCACATTCAAGGTTAATATTTTTCTTTCTTGTTCCCATTACTGACTAAATCCAAGAATTATAGCGTGAATGACAATTATTATACTCTAAGCCCACATAATCTTGAAAAAATCTTATTGGATGTTAGAATTATGACACCTTCTTTAATCCATGTCACCTTATCCCTATCCACATATACATCCCTAGACATATCAAACGAAATACCACTAGGGGTATCAATAAATATTTTTCATCTTGGATTCCAAATATTGACTAAAAATTTCATTTGATAACAAATATAGTGACCCAGGACTAACATATTTGGATATTACATCATTTTTTTAGAATATTATCACATTATAAAAATAAATTCCATAGAAATGTAGTAGTTTTGTGTCTTTGTAAATAAGGAAATACAAAATTCTACCTTTTTGAATGATATTAAATGGTTCTCACAATGATCTTACCATTTGGAAATTTGAATTTAAAACTTTCTTCATAACCTGGGGAAAGGAAACATAAGAAAGGGTGGGATAAACTTCATTATAAGGGTAAACAAAGGTGATATGTAATATTAACATGAGAATAATGGTCTGTAAACATGAAAATAACATTTGAACATCATATCCAACATATTAAAGACCATATAAATGTGCCATTGGAATAAATATTGTATGTTCATAAGAAATGAATCATAACAGTGATAAATCATCATAAATTAATATTAGAACATAATATCATGTCATATAATTCTGGAACCATCACAAATATAGAAAACCATTTCATGTGTAATGGTTAACTACCAAGACCATCAACATAGTGGATCCTGGAACACTTATTTCCCCTAGTGGATCATGATATAACTGTTTCCCATTATGGATCAAGACACACCTATTTCCCATTTTGGATCATTCCAGTCAATATGTTTCCCATCAATATCTCATGAGATGTAAATCTTTAACTAATGCATTGGAGGGAGGTAGTGTTCCCACCCGTCATATAATAAAATCATACATACGTGTTCCCCAAGATCATATCCACTTATTATATCATGACCCGTGTAATGAAATGGGTATCATAAATATTTCAGCATATCATAACCTATTGAAAAGAGACAGGTTTCATAATCATTTTATCATTGAATGAAAAATTAAGTATGTGAGATTCATAATTTTCTGTCTTGGTTTACCCATGGAAGAGAAACATATTATATAAACAACTTGACATCATAAACCTAAACCATTTAGAGAAATAATGATAATGGTGTCCTTAGATCAAATCATTAGTAAATTATAAACTATATCAAAGGGTATCATCTTATATAGAATAGGGGTTTTAAAGATCACTTGGAACATTTTTTTAATGAAAAATAACCATTCTTTGAAAATTCTATTCCTAATAAAAATTTAAAAATCATTTTCTTATAATGGTATATTTGAAATTTCTTATAAAACATTTCTTGAGGAAAAAATATTTTCTTGTTTGAAAAAATAATTTAAAACATAAAACATTTTCAAAAACATTTTTCATAGAAAATATATTTGAAAACTTATAAAAAATATTTTAAGAACATTTTTAAAAATTTTCCGTTGAAAATACATTAAAGACCTAAAAATAAGGCAAGAAAAAATTTTGAAACCCATTTTATTCGAAAATAGAATTGAATAATTTTAACTGAATCTTGAAAATGCTTTAAAATGCTTTCTAAACATAATTATTTCTTAAAATCTTTTACATTGGAAAATGATTTTAAAAAATTAATTTCAAGAATATTAGGGAAAAAATTTCATTATAGATAAAATTGAAAATTTTTATAGGATTATTTAATTAAATTATGGTTATGATGGTTGGTAAATCTTTACATACCAAACATTCTTTTTTCCTTACGATAAGACTATCAATGTGACTTTGTCGGAAAAAAATGATATTATTTTTAATTTTTTTAAAATTTAGAACATTACTAAAACTAAATTTTAAAACTAATAGTAAATATGTTTAAATAATTTTTTAGAAAATAATTTTTTTGGGTGAAAATAGGCCTTCGAACAAAAAGAGAAATAATGTCGAATTTTCATAAAAACATTTTTTAAAATTTTATTAAGTTCCAATGTGTGAAGAAATATAACCAAAAAAAGAATATTTAATGAAAAACTGAACGAAAAAAATAATTATAATTCATTATATATGGATCATAGTGTTTCTTAACTTGAATCAGAAAAATACAAAATCCTAATAAATGATGAGATTGTACCAATTACCTTTTACAACTTTGATAATATTGAATCAAAATAACCATGTGAGAATAATATTAAATGAAGTTTAAAATATCTTAAAATATGGATATTAGTGATATAAAATTTCAAATGGATGTATACACACCTTTGAAAAGAATATCGTTTCATAACAAGACATGTGTCCCAAAGAATGAAAATTTATAAAAAATTACATTACCAACTTCGTAAATTGTAAATAATAAACCCCATGAATAGAGTTCATAAATTTTTTATGTAAATATAAATCAATTTAATTAAATTAATCATATAATAAATTCATGGGAATTTTATACACCATATAAAAAATGATTTGTTAATGTGGCATAAATCTTATAGAAATAAAATTTAGAATTGAAATCCACATACTACATGGGTAACTTTTTAATCCTGATCCCCATGAAATAATAACATTAATTAATGATTTTAATATAAATAAATAAATTAAATTAATTATATAACATTTCAAATGGAATTACATAAACCATACAAAAGAAGTGAGTGGTGAATATGACATGTATTTTAAGTAAATAAAAAATGAGATGAAATTCCCTTACAATAAGTATTGACATTGTTTTTACACATTAAAACATACTATTTAATAAATTTATTTTTATTATAAAACCTCCATAATACCATATTATTATATATCATACCATATATTATTTTATTTTGACTTTATATTACTCATTAATTTACAATTCCATGTTATGATTGTGTTTTAGGTAATGTCTGTTTTGTTTATCATATATGTTTTTACTTGTTATTCATAATCCTTTTACTTTGATCATAATTTACATTTTAAAATAATATAAAAAATGATATAAATATCATATATATTCAGTATAAATATATTTATAGTAATATATAATATATATACATTTTAAATGGAATGCACTGTTCATGGTGATGGTAGGCCAAACATACACATGATCACTGTTTCTGTTTTCATTTCATATATAAAAAGAAATTAAATGAAATACATATATATATATATATTATCATAAAAGTATAATTATTATTTTGTATATATCATTTATGTTTACAAAACTGATCCATAATACATTCCAGGTAATGTGAGAATGAATCATAACACATTGAGGAGGCAGTAGTCCATACGTCCAAAAATGATGTTATCATATTCCCAAAAAATGGAAATAATGAAGTTATGTGTTATAGAATAATATTAAATGCATAAATACATAATTAATGTATTTTATACCACATAAAAATATTATTTAAATCATAATTACCCACCATGATAGGCAGTAAAGGAAAAAATGAATGAAATAATTTTGCGAGGCGATAGTTTGTCGTACACCCGAACGATACGTTCCTTACACATTTAATAGATTTGTGTGTACCTGTTGGTAAAAAATAAAGAATAATAAAATATCAGTATGTCGAGAATATTTTTTATTATATGATCATGTAATAATAATAACGGAATGTGTAGATAAATAAATACAAAATAAATGCCCGCTGAAAAACATTAACTCTTTTTTTAGGTAACTCCTTTTGGTTTGCACCAAACGGATTACTAGGTTAGGTTTCTATCTAAATTGAGGAATATATGACTAATGTATATAATTTTTTATCTTTTATTAGTATTACATAGAAGATATTATTTACATGAGAGGTGTTAATAAGTGAGGTTGGTGAGTTCCCTTTTATAGTGGTGGAGTGATATTATTGTAAAAATAAAAAGGTAAATATTATCGAGAGGACTCAATTAACTCAAGTGTCTCCAGTAATTGTACATTTTTTATAAAAGTGATGATATGACCTATATATTTCCATACAATGGAATTTTTACATGTTATTAGTGTGTTTTTACCTTTTGTTAATGTTTAAACGTTAAATAAACTAGTTTTCACCTTAATCACCGTAATTAATTTTAATTTACTTCCCTAATATTTTTGATCAAAAATTAATTTAAATTATTATAAATTATAAATTATTATGAATAAAAATATGGAATCCATTTTTACTGATTTTAAATGAATAAGTGGAATAAATTATTTTAAAAATTATCCCTAGAAGGAATGAATAAACATGTTTTTAATGTGAAAATGTTCAAATGTTTAAATTTTTTATATCAAATTATTAATTGAAATTAATTAAAATGGAATTAATTGTATTAATTTATTTACAATTTATCAAAATTAATTTTTATATAAATTCAAATTATAATTTAACTATATTATAAAATTATATAAAAATGTATTTTTCAATTAAAATTCATTATTTTTCATTATTTATGAAAAAATTATGTTTCTCTAAAAAATCCAAAAAATACACCCGAAATAAATTTTTATATTCTAATTTAAAAAATTAATTTCTATCATTTTTTTATAATTTTCAAAAATAAGATTTAAAAGGGGTGTGATATTAAAAGATGGTAAAATTTTCTTTTAGAAAAGACATCATTTTATTACTAAAATTTGATTTCTTTTTATATTATTTCTTTAAAATTTATTGGATGAGTATCGAGAAATTTTATTTAGTATTTAATATATAAAAATATTCATCATTTGTTTTTTTTTAATTTATTTATGTAAAATGGTGTTAGTATATAGAAGAATAGTTTTAATAAAAATAAAATTATTTATTCTTAAATGGTATCTATTTTAAATTATAATCAATTGATTAACAAAGGATTAATTTTATATGAATGTCTAAACCATTGTATCATAATTTAGTCAATATTTTTCATCACTTCCATTTTAATGGTTATGTGATAATTATAATAATACTTCAATAATTATATCAAAAGTATTTTGTAGTTCAGTAATACTCAGTCTTGCGTATAATAAAAACTATTAAAGGGATTAATTATTGTGGGTAAAAAAGATATAAATATTGCTGAGTTTACAACAATCTAATATAAGAGTTTTTTTCACATAATATTTAATTGGTGTTGCATATAATGCAAACCAAACATAGTGGTTCCATAAAATAAAAGTTGTATACGGTGTTGTGTGAAATGAAAAATATAAAAAAGATTAAAATAATTCAAATATATATATTTCAAAATGTATTAGGGTGTTACAAATTATGACATATGGATCTCTAATTTCGAGTTTATCTAATGTAATTAAACCTAAAAATTCCCCCTCCCTGTGTACAGTTCAGATTTGCAGTGGGTGATTTTTTTAAAGAACTACATATGACATGATTAGTGTTATCACACGACATATAGGGACACCGTAATACTTGATCTTAGGTTCATCTGAAATATGTAAAATTGTGAAAATGCTCTCTCAACTACATATGAGAAAGACCTATGCAGGAAGCCATCTAATATCTACTATCATATGACCTATCTCACTTCCTAGTTTTCCCTTATATATCATGCCAAGAATGAATCATGTGAGCATGGGGAACCAAATTGTCCAATATGGCCAATATGATGGGGGAACACAAATGATTAAACATCATCACCACATGATGTAAAATTTCCCATCAAACACTCTTACTACATGATCTCAAACTCCAAGAAAAATATCTTTACCGCATGAAATTAAATTTCATAACAAATGTCTTTACCTCATTACATTAAACTGCATGGAAAAACATTGGTCTTGTGAAATTAAAACTATAACAAAAAAATCCCCACAACATGATGTTAAAATGTTAAGGCCATCACCCATTATCATTCCTCTTCAAAGGAACATAATATCATGACCCCTTTCAACAAGATTATGGGGTTATTTCATCATCCATTAAGAACCTCTACCCATAGATAATTCTCAATGTATTGAGATCTACATGTTGATAAAAACTTCTCAAATCCATTAGAAAGAAAAATTAGTCTCTCTTTTTGAACCTTAAATCTACGCATAAGGGCATAGACCTAATAACTAGAGACATATTGTCCCTATAGTAATGGATTTTTAATCCTTGTGATCATGATGTCACTATAGCATGAAGAATCCCTAAGGGTGTTCTAGGACATCCCTGGTATGTTTATCCCATATAACATATCAAGGAATGAGAATCCAGAGACATGATTTAAAAAAATTTAAGCTTCCACTTATAAGTATGTTGGAGTAATATTGTCCTTAGGTATCCTAATTATGTTTTTGTGAAACAATCCCATCATACCAGGTCTATGTGCCTCATGAACATAAATTGGCTACACTTTGGTTATTATTGTGTGACCATAGACTCTAACCTCTAATGGTTCAGATTGCAAGACATAGAATTTATAGTGAAATCACAAAATACTTGTTAGGTTGAAAATAAGAAAAGGGGGTCCTGAGTAAATGTGAATTCGTATCTCACAAAAATCCTCAAATCCAAAGTTTAGGAAATATTTATTTAATAAATGAACAAGGAATCGTTATCATAGGGACAACATGGAGGCCCGAGTAAAAGATGATTCATGCTCATTAGTCCCTCTTCTATGGTAAAAAGTTATGGTAATAGTTGGTCACATATATTCTCAATGATTATATATTCACCAGATGTCTTAACAATATTTAGGGTAATCAAAAACTTCTCAAATATTACATATTTTAAAAACCACAAATTATAAAGAGACCCTTTATTTAAAAATGCATCAATACCTATGGATTTTAGATATGCACTAATGGTCAATAACCATATATGTCATAACATTAAAAATTGATTTCTAATCCATGTGAATCCTGATGTTACCATCACGGAACTAAACAGCATATAGTTTTTTGGGTCATCACCAGTATGAATGTGACATATCATTATTAATAGCCCAATAAATTTGGAAGATGATTTACAAACCCTGTAACCAATATATTCATGTGGATTCGACATCCTCAACATTACATTAGTGTGTTTTGTGCCCGTTCTAAAATCACGAATGTGTCACTCAATTCCAAAACAATTTGATAGCCTGCACCACGTGACATGAAACCATAGAGTATTAAGCATGATACTCTCCATTAAATGTTTAATGGATATAGTGTCTTGTAACCCTTCTTATATAGATTTTGATCGATATCAAAATTTATCACCTAGATGTTTTATTCTTTAAAAATATCACATTTCCATTAGAAAAGAGTTGGATCACCTTTCCCCGACAATACATGTAAGCCCTACTGGCTAAAGAATATGTGATTTGACTTATATACTAGAGGAATATCCTTGTTATTGGAAATGAACTATGATCCTCAAGAGTCCCGATTACACCACTGATGAGCTCTATAACTTAAGGTGTTCTATGTCATCCCTAATTTTTCTATGCCATTTCATATTCACCATTTCATACATTTAGGTTAGGAATTACACAACCCATATTAAAAATATCTCGGTAGACCTGACTTCTCTAATATTTTATTCTCAACAAATGATACCCTACATAAATATTTCATGACCCCTGGAAGAGAGAGGGGACTCCACTATTTGAACATAATTGTGATGCATTAGTGATTTGACCTAAATACCAGAGGAACCCCATCCTTACAAGAAAGGAGATATAATCATTGTAATCCCAAAAAACATGATAAAACTCACCACCTTGGGGTGTTTTTGGGTCATCCCTAACATGTATAACCTATTCCATATTTATTAATAATTTCCTAGTAGAAATACATTAAACTACATAGTATTTTATGTTATAGTTGAAATACATTAAATAGCATGACATCTCCATGTCAAAGCTAAAAGACCCTAAATTATAGCAATATAAGGACCAAGATCAAAGACCATTAACTATAGCTATACATAGTCCATGTTAAATGACCCTAAACTACATCCATATAAGATAAAATCTTGAAGACTTTGAACTACAATAATTGATGTTCTAAGCTAAAAGACCCTACACTACAGTAATAGAAGGTCCATACTAAAATACCCAAAACTATAACAATATAAGGTCCAATATAAAATACCCTAAACTATTACAATAGAAGGTATGAGTTCAATGTCCCTACAACTAAAACAATATAAGGTACAAGCTAGATGACCCTAAACTACAAAAGAACTGTTTTTTTGTTTTTTAGATTAGAAAAGGTATACAGCTTGTTGGTTTAAAATCCCAGATGAGGGAAGCCTACAAAATATATATTAGTCCAAACTAGAGATGCATTCTGTTATATTAATCTTAGTAAAAAATCATGGAAATATAAAGTAAATATATACAAAACATGTGAGGACTATAATATGTTATTAGAAAGAAACAAGCTATGCTCACTAAATCCAATGACTTCATTAATGATAAATCATTCTCCCTCTAAGACCTATATTTTACTGAAAATACCCATTTGCGAATATGGTAACCACATGAAAACTGGAGAAGACACACTAATGAGTATTCCCATGTGGGGGGGAATTCATGATCATTTTTATGGAAACCCTATTATGGTTTGAACATTCAAATACATGCATTCATGTTTACATGATATTATTTGAAGTAAAGGTATCATAGACGCTTCATACAATATCTTATTAGTCAAATTTCATGCACATCATGAATTAAAGGAACATACCAATTTTAGATATTTAATTCATTGATGAGATGAACAAAATAGAGGAATCAACACATTTAATAGCCTCTCTAGGGATTTGATAAAAAATTGGTGATTATACTATATTAAGTGTTGATTGGATGAAATTTATAAGAAAATGAGAGTATAAATAGAAACATCAACTGGACACTGAATCAAAACCCACCCCACTTATTCATCATTCGACAGAGGATGGAGAGTCTCAAAAAGAGATGACAACTCCAAAAATATTTTCTAGGTTGTCATTAATGAGTTTCATGATACATAAATATCATACAATGAGTGTGAAATAATCTCCCTATATCTCTTTATCTTAGTGGTCAAGGAACACATTGAGTTTTGTAGGTAAGATATTATCTGATGAAACTCAATTCCTCA
Organism: Viscum album; assembly: GCA_963277665.1. NCBI lineage: Eukaryota > Viridiplantae > Streptophyta > Magnoliopsida > Santalales > Viscaceae > Viscum > Viscum album. Next base: position 684,541,152 of record OY728159.1, on the reverse strand, counting down.
GAATCATCACTCATTATTTCAGCCAAGGTAGTCCCCTCATCAAAATCATGCAATCCCCTCTCATTAGTATCCAGATATTGTCAATGCATGAAAATCATTGACATGATTTCATATAATGGTTGAAGGTAAAAATTTCCTACCCAAAAAACATGAAAGAGTTAGTCAGTTAATTCATCATGGCCATGAAATGATTCCTAGGGAGCCTTAGGGTTCTAGGTTTGATTCTACTACCATATTATCTTGCACCATGTTTGGTTATTTGCAACTACTAGAGTGGTTGTATCTGAAGGGGGGAAATTGAATGAGATAGTGAAGAAGTAAGATTGGAATCTACATGTGATATTCTATCCATTTCTCATATCATATAGGAAAACCCCTAGAAAATTTATTTCCTACTAATGGGATAGTTTACACTAGGATGGGGATGTTTCCTTGAAGAATCTCCCAAATTTTGATTCAGCTTTAAGGTTGTTATGAACAAAGGGGTCGGTAAAGAAAATTTCCCATCTACATGATGAAATATTCAGTTCAATATACCACCTTGGTAGTATGTCACCAAAACCTTGTCATAATCATAATCTAGGTAGAAATTAATGGTAATTCGAGGAAGGATAATCCAATCATGGGTTTCCTCACACACCAACATATGCCATATTTGGAGGACAATCTTGGGATGTCATTCTTCTCACACACCGGATGAGGATAGGGGAGAAAATATTTTTATATAGATGAATTGGTGAGATAACATGTATTGGGTATATGGATATAAAATTATCAACTAATGCATCATGGTCGCAAGAACCTCGTCTCAAAGGGAGATCTCGTATGACCATTCATCAAGAGATTCATCACCATTATCAACAATAATCTTAGTTTGTATAACATAAGGTATGAAATTGAAATGATCATACTAGATTAGGATTTCAATGACATAATCAAGTCAAACAAATATTACATAAACACTATATATGTTTAGTATTCTTGACCAAAAGAAGGCACTTGAGATCCTAGTAGTGTTGTGGTATTTTTTTTAGTGAAAACGCTTCCATATCATGACAAAAACTGGAAAGGAACTCTAATATTATGATGGATTTTTACAAATTTTATATGATCAAATAGATAGTAAAGAAATTTAAGAGTCTTTTTAGATATATTTAAAGGTTTTACTTTTTCTAACCATGCTTATGTCACCAGCGTGCTGACTCAAATTCCAAGGTGTGCATCCCGAAATAGAAAAAATCACCTATTTACGAAATTGGACCTGAAATCCAAAAGATTAAGGATTGGGGATATCTCTGGTTACACATGATATGGCAATTTTTTATATTCCCTAGCTTCCAGTATTTCCCAATATGAGGTATAACTTTTCTTAACCAACCAGTAAGGGACTCAGTGAGGATGTATTGTGGCTGGATGAACTCTGCTACGATAGAGAAAAATGTTTATCCAATCATTAATAGAGATGAATCAGTGTATAGTTAGATCCTTAAATAAAATTTATTTCCAAATTTTGATCATTTGTATTTCAAAAATTGGAATTTGTGAATGTTCATCGGAGACATCTATGGTATGAAGCCACATGTCATACATTTCATTCATAGAAGATATCCTACCTATTAGGTAGATATCCCAAAGTATTATTACAACACCACCAGGGGACAAATTGAATGAATTGGTATTAGGGAACCAAAAACTAATTAGTTCTCTGAGATTATTCCACTAATGGTAGAAAATGAACAAAGAAACCCATATGGCCTCATAAAGATGGAGAAAATGTAGCTGGTCAAAAAAATTAGAACAACTCGGTCAAACCCAAAAGGGCCACACACATTCATTTAAAAAATTTCCTCTAAGGAGTGAATACCTTTTTTATCACCCACCAACATATAGAGTGTTCAAGTAGGAGACCAATATACTTTACTTTGAGAAATGTCCTGGTGTACAAAATCACATCCGTCTGGACCCATATTGGAGTTCACCAATATATAAGAAAATCAATGGGACCTTCATAAGACCAGTTCTCTATATTTATATATAATTGTTTGGATAAATTCCAAGGAAGTTGAAGACCAAAAAATTGATGATTTTAGTCTGGAGAATGAGTGGAAACATTATATATCAACTCGAATAAATATAAGGAAGAGGATGTGATAATGGATTGCTTTTATGTTTAGATGAGAGAAGCCTCTTCTGAACCTCGTTGTTAGAATTCACATGATCTCAAGGATCAATGTTTCTGTTCTCTAAAATTGTGACCCCCTGGCTAGTTGTAGTGAAATATTCACAGGATATGGAATAAATCATAATAAAATTAGGTGACATATGTTAGAAAAATTAAAACACAGTCACATCAAAAGCAAAATTACAACTCAAGTAGCATCAAGATAATCACATGAACTATGAAGAGATTCATGACCGCATGAACAAATATAGTGATCAAAAAATCTAGGACTCATGTAGATATTAAATAACTCAGGATTAATCCCTCTCCACCACATGACTAGTTAAAATACTCATGATTGTGAGACCTTGACATGGTCACACGAACCTTATAATAGTCAAGAGATCATGCGATTGATCTAGTAGATCCTAAAAAACCTACAAATACAACCACACAACCAAGCACTTAAGACAATGATTAATAAATTACTATGATTTGATTCACGATTTATCGGATAATGTGATGGTCCAAAGTACATCTCGCGAAATGGGTCCCACGATCGGTTCTCATGTATGTTATTGAGAATGAATGAAGTGGTGTAGGTAAATCAAAATATCTATAGATATTTTTGTCTTTGATGAATGATATTACCTTTATTCCCCTATTTATAAGCTTCTACATAGAATACAAATGGTGACCAAGAAGACCAAACATTTCCTATGACCATGATTAGACATAATCCAAAAGACTTGAGTGGGTATTGTCCTTCATCAAAACCCATACCTCTCCCCCAAAACATATGCTCTTGAGGAGATGGTATTATTGATTACCACAAAATTACAATAAAAAAATCTATAAGTATTGAAATATCCAAAGAACGGGTGTTATTGTTTCCATAAAGGAAAGGGAAAGTGTGTTTCTAAGTCATGAAAATCACGTAAACTTTAAAATGAAAATTAATCAAATAACAATTATAAGGTGATGTGAATGGGTCTTGTGTATCCCATAACATACTAAAGATCACATATATTCCCTCTAAAAATTCTTCTTATTCAAGAAAATGAAACAATACAATCAATATTGATCGATAGAAGGCTTCCATGCGAGCTCTTCAGATCGCATTACTTGTCAACTGTTAGGATCCTTCCAATCATCTATAAAACATTATAAATAAAAGAAGAAAATGTGAAAAATATGCAGACGTTATGAATGATTTTATATTCATATGACACACTCATGTGGTTCAAATTATCTCATAGAGCCATGGAACCATATCCAAATTGTCCTACGAGAACCTATTGAATTATCACCCTCATCATGCAAAGGGTTTCAGACATGTCCAACAGATTTTGTGTTATTCCATCATCTATATATACAAATAGAATGTTTATCCATAAAAATAATTATACATCATCACATGAAACATTATTTGTCGTGCGATGAATTATAGACAAGGAGAGTTATTTTATTTGACAATACTCACATAGATGCACAAGATCTCCTACCATTGTAAAATAATAAATGAAATAAATGAAAAAAATAGAAGCTTATTGAGAGGGAAAGATATAGATATTTTCATGTGAATGGGGTTATACACCCCATGAGATGAACATTGATTTAATGAATCCCCCCTTAACAAGATAACATGATTTCTTGAGGTTCTATAGACATGTCATCCAGATCATGTAGATCCCCCCCATGATAAGTATCCTTAGTCAACTTAATAACCCGAGACTAGTTGTATTGAATCACACGAAAGACATTTTATGGGCATACTAATCTCTCTATGACTCATAAACATGTTATAAATCCCATGTAAAAGATTATTTACACACACAAATCATTAGAAAATATCCCTTTGTTCGACCAAAGTCTAATAGATGGGTTGATGATAGGATATTCTTGTAGTCACTGAATGTCATGTGACACCCTCGAATGGGCTATGATAAGATCTTATTATTATCATGATAAAAAAATATCACCAAAGACACCAGATCATATTTATGAGATACGAACTACAAATGGTGGTGTATAACCATGGAGGAGATGCCTTTAAATCCCACACCCTAATCACCAAAAAAAATCAATCACACATGTTAATATGTGAGAGGTCTTATCAGAGTGACTGGTCTTGTGATTGAAAAAGTCTTCTTTCATGTAAAGTATGATGAATCACATAAATTATCAGACAACATGCTTAGTAAATTACCAAGATAAATCTAAAGATTATGTGAAGTCGTTCAGGTGTATCCTCTAGATTATTCATATTAGGTACAACATGTCATCTAGAGCATGAAAACCCTAATATAAACTAACAGTAGATGAACATGAGGTATATATGCAATAAAGGCTAGAATAAAAGATTGAAAAATTGGAGAATTATGAAATGAATGATATTCTGATCTTCATGGGAATTATATTACCCACCAAATCATTAAAAACACAGGTAAATGCCTCTCATGTTGTGATACAGTCCCTAAACATGCCATTTGGATCATGAAATGTACCTTGGACATGTTAAGAAAGTCACATGATTCCATATGACTAGGCCACTCTAGTATTGAGTATTTCACTGGGCTTACTATGAAAATCTTGTGATGGCCTTTAGGAATTTCACAGAAGTTATGCATTGACACATGGATATGTAAAATTGGTCTCATGATGTCCCCAAAATAATTCAAACTGGCCATGAGAAACCCTTCTAGTATGTAATCCTTGATCAGGTGCTGGCATCTAGACATTCCATTTATCTTATATGATGACCTTTAGAAAACTCACCTTTGAACATTATATTTTCTTAAAACATTTCAAGGAATCCTCAAACATGTCAGGTAGATAATGGGGAAAATTCAACCTATACTTGTGATGTCCTTTGAATAAGTCTTCCTAGTCTTGTGACACCTTCACAACATGTCATCCTTGTTCATGAGATGGAGTCAGGAAATTACATTCATATTATAAGGAATCATTTATTAAATGCCTAATGAATAATGTGATTATCTTTGGAAACATCCTCTTTCAAAACAAGATGTTTCCATACATCCTCAAACATGTCAGGTAGACAATTAGACATGTTGGGCTGACAATATTTCCATGTCAAGAAGACGTACTAGGATATAATAACCTTATGCAGTAGTTACAAAATGCAATCCTAAGTGTTTATACCTTGATCAAATGAAAATATGAGAATTATGATTCCTTCTACAACCAAGACATGTATAAAACCTTACTAAGTCATGTTGTGCAACACAAATCTACCTTGATATAATTGCATCCATGTTTATGATTCTCCAAAAATCATGACCCAATATGTCCCATGGGATGATCATTATTTCTAACCCACCTTCATATTGAGAAGACAACAAAACTATGAACAATTGTATTCTTATAATAGGACATCTCATTGAGGCCCAATGTCTAATGGGCATCCACTCTGTATAAGTACCTCAATACACCCAACTGAACAATTAGAACTTTGATTCCTACTATAACTAGGATACAATGGATTCCCTCTCAGGGTCGATCTCTAATGCTAATCCACCTCAGCGTAAGTCCCTTAACAACCCCATCTAAACTATGATAAATCGGATTATTTTTATGACTATGATACATAGGGAACCTTCCTAAGGAATGATTTCTAATAAGAACCAACCTTGATGTATGTTTCACCATGTATCTGACATTCCATCCTTTGGGATCTAATCTCTCCCACGGTGCAATCATTCTTCCTCATCTACCAACATAATGGGAAGGAAATTGAACTGTGAGAACTCTGATTCCTACAACAATACAGACACATAGGTAAACTTCCTAGGCCTCGAGCTCCATATTAAATATCCCATGTTCCTTATAGAGCATAAGAACCCAATATTTATGAAGCGAGACTGACTACATGATGTACCGTGTTTCTCACACTATGTATGGATCCCATGGGATTAGGAATTTACAATGATCATATAATTTTTATTAGGAATCCCCAGAAAGGGAAACCACGGTTTTTATACCCCATTCAGTGGCCCAACATGACATCCCCAATACCAGAACACCCACCTCGTGGAATGTATTAGGGGCCTGCTAAAACTATGATGAATACTTTTCATTCCATAACCATGATATGTATTATTCCTCCCTAATATTAAATCTCTATCCCAATGCTTATGTTCCCTCATATATGTTGTTTTCAAAATATGTCAAACTCTATGGGTTGAACTAACTACATGGGTTATGACTCATGTAATAAACATGATATTTGGATGACTCATAAAGGATCAATCTCATGATAAACATATTAATCTCCACCCTATATGATAGTAAATTTTGGATTCCAGATTATACATATTCAAAATATAGGCAGATACCTATCAATAGGAAATATATGAAGAACCATAGATACATACATATGTACTCATTAACAGACCCCACATGGAACATGAAAGGGATTGAATAATTAATCAATTATTTAGGGTAAACAAAATTGTATCAATATTAGGAATAGATTAAAAAACATATTATATATATTTATAAATGTGTCTATATGGTGGAAACAATCCCCCCACAAAGCGTGTGATGTGCTCTGCCTCCCATTCTCTTGACCAATGTGAGTTCCTAAGTGCCATTGGGGATGAATACCCATCTGGATTCATTCTTTCAAAATGATGGTTTTTACTTAGTTGTGGATGTGATAATATTTTGGTTTTTCAAATGTAATGTTAATGAAATGGGAAACTCTACAGAAGTGATTGTATCAGACATTGAACTCCCCATAGTTAGTCATTGGGCTAAACTGCCTACCACATCTTTTCACAAAACAAAATTAGTGACCCTAATATAAAATTAGTTAGCTATCACATCTTATTCATAAGTTGGAAGTGATGTATTGCATAGCTCCAAATAGAACATTTTTACTCATACCATGTGTGCGATTATTCCAGATGAATAATCATACTTGATATAAAAATATTCTTCTCACATTTTTAGTTAATTCTAAAATTACTTAGTTTGGATATTGAAATGATGATTCATTTTTAATTTTTTTAAAAAATTCCATCTTTGGTGAAAAATTATTTTATAAATAACTTCTAGAATATTAAATATATTTTCTAAACCACTTTTAGAAAATATGGATTTTGATTAAAAATGATTTTCAAACGAAGAGAGAAATGATGTACTATTTAATTGAAAATATTATACTTATCACTTTATGTATCAAATAGTGTAATATGGTATTATTAATTGAAAACATCATTAATAAATAGAGTATAAGAAAATTACCGGGGTTTATTAGGCAATTTTAAAAAAATTCCTTCTATTGAAATTAAATTATAAACAATCCCAATAAAAATGGTATTATGAAATAAACCCTTTAAAAGACCCTAACATTATAGTGAAAATTAATCAATAACTTGATTGTGTGTATCAAATGTAAATACACATAAAACAAATTGAATTAATAGAAAATATAGTCAAAATTATTTACACACAAAATATTTGAATGGCATGGAAAATGAATTAGTAATATAACCTAATGAAATGAAATTGAGTTATAAAATTTATTAACACTTCTTAATTTCATTTCGATTCCAAATTGATTAAATAATTAAACTAAAAAGAAAAAATACCATAAATAATGATGTATTAATTATATTACATGGAAAAGGGGCTGTACATGCCCCATTAAAAATAAATTTGGTTCATAACATTACAATATGCCACAGTGAAGAGAAATTGAGATGAAGTCCATTTCATCACACATACTTTTGGTTGATTGTTATATAACCTAATTTATAATGGTTTTAATAATATTAATAACTTATAAAATATCATTAATCATATTTATAATAACATATATGATCCTATGATAACATTTTACCACCCAATTGTTATTAATATTTCATTATATTCATTGTTTCAGGTGCTAAATTAATTGTTTTGTCTTGAGGGTTTTGTCTTGAATGTTATAGTTCATGAGAGTATTATATATATTCTTCATTTATATGTATAATTTTATCCTTATATACTTATTTTTAATCACTATTTAAATTGAACTTGGAGAATGGATCACATCATTTCATTAAGACGGTAGGCCATATATATGAGAGACATTATAATTTCATTAACAAGTGAATGTTTGAGGTAATATTTCATACATTAATTTTAATTAATCAATATATTGTAATATATATCACATATATTCATTAAATTTTACCTTATTATATTCCATGTAAAATGTAAGTGGATAATGAATCACATTTCTTTATGATTCGATAGTCCACTATACACAAAAGTGATGTTATCATAATTTAAATGGAATAGAATTGTAAGAAGTTATATGTAATATTAAAATTCCAGATTATATTAGATTCATAAAAATCTTATAATTTTGTAAAATTTTCATTATATCTATCATTGAAAGGTGTCCATCGAAAAAAATTATCATCTTCTGAGGTGGTAGTCCGTTGTACAGATGATCAACGATTTCATTTCCCATTTGAGGGAAGAGGTGATGGTCATAGGTCATTATCTTAACATAATAAAATCTATGAATATGAAATATATTTACGTTATTATATAATAATGTTTTAATTAAAAATTATTTATTTTTAATAATGAAGAAAACAAAAATGCTTATTTAAGAACATTACCTCTTCTTCAGACAACGTCTTTAGGTTTGCACTAAAAGACTTCCTAGGATATATTTAAGATCTATCCAAGGAAACTATGATGTTGGTAGTAAAGATGGTTATTTATTAGGATAGGTATTGGATCAACAAAATGGATTTTTATGTGTGAAGAGTGGGGGATAGGGATGGGCCTCTATAATTGGTGGAGAGGATACACATGGAGTCTTTAAAAAAATCAATTACATCCATGTTTTTATCAATACAAAAGGCTAAAAAATATGTAATTATATGAAATTATAGTTTAAAATGTTGATATATGTCCATTAAATGGGTTTTTTAAATTTTTTTGTTATTTTTTAATCCTTATATTCATAGTTTAACCACCTGGTAATTTAGTTTTTACCTAAACCATGATAATTAATTTGTACTACTTTTACTACTAATAATGTGCAAAAATTAATTTTTGTATATTATAAAATATAAACTATGAATATTTTAAATACGAAATCCATTATTAATAAATTACATTCAAATATTTTTTATAATCTAATTTAATATTATATCAGCAGATGCAATGAAAAAGAAGTTTTATAAAGAGAAAATTAATATAAGTATAGAAGGACTTAATATGAGAATTCAATATTATATTGATTACAATAAACTAAATTAGTTTAATTTTAATATAATCTAACTACCTTAACATTAATTAAGATATAAAATATATCTAATCATTGATAGTATTTTAAAAAAATGCAGTTTTCAATAAAAATCAATATTTTTCACTATTCATTAAAAAATAAAACATTTTAGAGAAATATGAAATAACGACCCTAAGATAATATTGATATTATTATTTAAAAAATTGAGTTCATTTTATAAAAAAAAATTTATAAAAGTGGTAAAAATTAATATTAAATTATATTTATAAAGCGTGAGTAAATTGTCTTTCATAAAAAACTGTTTTTTTTTTAATGTTTATTTTTTATTTCAAATGATTTTTTAATTTACAATAAATAAATATCCATTGAAATCATTTTATACATATTTTAATCAGAAAATTTATTTATTATTTTATTATTGTTTATATTGACCAATTTAATGGCTATATTATATCAATATTCTTATTTTATGGATCCTTTAAACTCAGGGTTATGTGTGTCCCCAGCTATTAGATGGATTAAATTTTAATAAATATATTCAATGGGTTGTTTAATAATAGTTCCTAATGTAACATATATTATATAATTAAATTTTATTCTTTCATATTTATGGTTATTATATTCTCTCAGTCTGAAATAAATTATGTCCTAATAATTTGATCTTTCACTGAAAAATTAAGGGTTTGATGCTTGAAAATTCATTTATTAAAAATCCAAATGGAAATAAGGATTAATAAATCATCACATTAATAAATACAGAGGGATGTAAAAAAGGTTATATGTAATAAAAAATTACTATGTTTTTCTATGTAATAGAATATGTGTGGTATGTGAAGATATGGAAAAGAAAGAAAAATGTAAATAATTATAGTGTAACACAATCCATTAATCACAAGAAAGTGAATAATCAATGGAATTTTAAAAAACTAAAAACCATAAATCCATGGTGATTTAAAATTCCAGTTGATTCATTTAATATAGAGGTAATCAAATAAAATTATTATTTTAATATCCTTTTCTTAATGTTTTGGAATTATTTTACTGTCTATGAATTTAAACACATATATTTAATTAACATATATCTAACTCATACAAAAATATATATCCTTTGGTTGTACCTTGATCAATATCCAACTCATATATTTCTCCAAGAAATTAATATCCAAAAATTAATTTTCTATATATTAAGCACTACAATTAACTTTTAAATGATCATAATATCTATAAAATAAAGACCAGTCATTCCATATGTATGTAACTATTTTCCAAAACCATAATGGTTAAAACAAGTTAACAATATAATACATTAATCTTAAAAACACAACAATAAGACCAATGCTTCATCATTAATATTTATCTATAATAATATTAAATTAAAAACAATGACATATTAAAAAACGTCATGTAGGCCAATAGTAGTCATAATACCCATATCTCTATTCGGTTGTGGGTTCAAGACTCACATACTTTCCAAATGCGATGGGTCTTAGTCTAGCATGAAAGTTGTCCTTTTTCTAGAACTATTATAATATAATTCCTATAATCTTCCCAAATTGAAATGCCATTTAATTACCTTAACATCAAGATAAATTAAATACCAATGGTTACCAATAACATTTAACATATTCCAACAAAATGTGAAGGCATTATTTCTTAAATAACTTTCTAACTAAAACATATAGTTAACCAAAGGGTTGTATTGCTACAAATGTTTCCCGAAATTTCATTAATCTTGGTTGAATCCTATCACATAAAAAGTAAAACATGGCACATAATAATTTTAAATTATTATAAATTTTAAAATAATAAACCCATTATAGAATCCATAACTCTTAAGTTATTAAAGACATATATGAATCCAAAATTATCAGAATCATTATATTTTTCATGATTTATATAATAAAAACATCAACGGTAAAAAAATTACAATATAATTTCAGAAAACTTATAAATAATTCAACCATAATAGTTAAACATAGTTCTATCCTTTATCAAGGATAAAACCTTTAAAATAGTTCATAGAGTCATTTAATGACTAATTTCACCAAATTTAGGGCAATAAACTATAATTTGATGCATAAAATGAAATTTCTTTCCTTACATTGTATAATTCATTATAATTAATAACTAATTACTTGATAACCTTCTTTTCCAGTCATAAAACATTTTCATATTCCATTGAGATAATTTATTAGGTGTTTCTTTCCACATTTCAAATAAGAAGTAAATGAATCCTTCTTTAGACCATAGTCTCCCCCACTCGATCCCATAGAAAGCTCCATTCTTCTTTTATTTTGTGAGTCTGAGAGAATGTTAAGGTATATTCTGTTAATAAATGTTTGGAATAATTGTTTAATTATAATCATGATTTCATTACATTCATAAATTACCCCATTTAGTTTATCATAGTCACCACATTGTCCTTCATATTCAATGTTATCATGATTCTTTCTGGTTCCATCTATTTACTAAAACGCAAAGGAAACATTTGAGAAACAATAATAATAGTGTGAAATGCATATAATCATTTATATAATTTCTAAATTATAAAACCATTTTTTCAGTCAAAGACACATTATATTTGACTTATTTCATTCATTATTATCATATATTCAAATCTCTTTTAATGGGTTATACTGAAAATGTGAATTATATAATGCATATCCCCCTGGAGAGTTAAATTAGATGCATAGTAATTCATGTTTTTATGTACCAAGAAATTCTTGTGTCAAGATTGACATGAATTTTATGGAGTGATTACCCATTTTTATAAGAATCACATCCACTTTTGGGATATAGATAGGGATGTATTTCAAGGAAAACCACATAATATATTCCTAACCAAATCATTATAATATTATTCTATACATATCATCAATATCTATAAGAGAGTTAATTTCCATAATAATTATTTTCCTAAATTTATTTCCCATGGTATCTACTAAATTTACTTTCAGACTAACGGTAGAGACCCCATCCCAAGTCACTTGAAGACGATGTCAACATTATTACATTGGCATAAGAGACATGGAAACTCATCCTAAATTACCAAATAGTTTACTAGATTTTGTAAACTAGATACATAAATAATTCCAGTATTACAATTAAATTCAAATACTAATTTTTTCAGTAATATCATTATTCACTCATGTATATTCTCGAATTTCATTCATAGTACACTTCTGGGATTCCTGATAAAAGAAACAAAATAAAATTTGCTCAAATTCTCATTAATGGTTAAGTAAAACATAATATATCATCAAATAATCATCATAATAAACGTGGAATTTAAAATAATATAAAGAAAATTATATTTACATAAATTTACATTCATTATTAGATAATGTATAATCAATATGAAAAGGTAAATAAATGAAAACAAATGACTTTTAATCATTAAATAGAGAATGAAATGATTACAAAGATAATATAATTGAAAAAATATCATGGATAAAAAAATTATTGAAGAATTAAATTCTTATTTACTAAACATCATTATCTTAGGTAGTATGATACCTCTACTGTCAAGACATTTCACAGGATAGTTTTAAAAGGATGGGTCAATATTCACTAGAAACCCATTTAGTTATGGTTGTCTAAAAAATTCACCTCATGAGAAAATAGATTCATCTAGGGGAGGCCAATAATTAGGAACCAACCCTATCTCCTTGTCCAAGTAATTCCACTTATATCTAATAATCGATTTAATTCATGAACAATAAACCTTATCATCATATTAAAATTTTGAATAATAAATATGGATTAATAATAATTTCTCTAGTCAATCATATAACTTTACAATTAAAATCATATATATAGAAATTATATTCTACATAAGTAATAAATATACTAGTGATAAATAATATGTATATTTAGGGGAAATATAATGTCCAATAGTGATATGAAATTAAATATTTCAATGTCAAGTTAATGATTATAAACATTAATCAAGAAATATAATGTATATAATTAAATAATTCAAACAAATAAATATATATATATATAGACATAATACTGATGGTGTCAATACAATATATTCCTAGTGTGTCATAAGTATAATAAAGGTATGATGTTGTTGATGAATATAAATACGATAAATATTTCAATACAACATTATTGAATAAAATAAACTATTCACATAAAAAAATTAAAACTAAAGGATAAAAAAATTAAAATAAAATACTTCTAAAATAAAATTTCAATTTTTTAAAGTAATATTTTAAACATTTAATGGCCATGATAGTAAGAAATTATGTGTATGTCATACACATTAAAACAATGATTTTTCTCACATTTTTTGTAAGAGCTAATATTGACTTCTCAATACAATGAAATGAATATTATTTTAAATTTTCTTCTTAAAAAGTAATAAATTGGTCAAAAAACATCTAATAAAAAAATTGAATGTCAAATACATTTTTAAAAATAATTTAAAAATTCATGTATTTTGATGAAAATTATTTTTGAATAAAGACAAAATTTCTGTTATATTTTATTGAAAACAATGTATCAATAATTTTAATTACAAAATAAATTAGTATGGTACGAGTAATTGAAAAAATCATGAATATACAATGTATAAAAATATGGAAGGGTATTATTATAAAGTGATAAATTAAATTCATTCAATGTAAATTCATGTATAAACAATTGAGATTAAAATGAAATTGTGAAACAATCCCTTATGAGATCACAACATTAAAGTGGGAATTAATCAACATATCAATTATTTGTATCAAATTTAAACTCCCAAAAAATGTGGAATTAAAAAACAATATACTAAAAAGTACATACACACACAATCTTATAATTTCATGGAAAATGAAAAAGTAATATAACAGAATGAAAATAAATTGAGTTATGAAACTTTTTACCACATGGTAATTCAAAATCAAAATCCACTTATATGATATAATTCAAACTAAAACATTAAATAACATTAATTATGAATTATTTGTTATATTACATGAGAAATGGGTAGTATATACCACAAATAAATGAAACATGGTGCATAATATTACAATATTCCTCAATGAAAAGAAATTTAGATGAATAACATACAATACGATTTTTTTGGTTAAATGTGATTGGACCTCATGTATAATGGTTTAAATATTTTTATTAATAAATAAATTAACCATATAGATATTTATAATAATATATATTTTACAATTATAACATTTTACCACCCTATATTAAATAATATTTCATTGTTTTCATTGTTTTTAGTTTTAATTGCCTTATTTTCTCATGTATGTTTTTTCCTGAAAGATTCGATTCATGAGAATTTTTTATATTTAAATCATCTCCAAAATGATATTAAGGTTATGAGTATGATTTTTCCATTAAATAAATCACTATAATAATTATTGATGTTGAACATGGATAATTTATTTCATCGCTTTGTGGTGACGATAGGTCGTACATATGCACAAGTGACATTATCATTTCCCTAATGAGTGAAAGGGTAAGGATGTAGCTAATATAAAAATTATGAAAAATAAATTTCATGTCATATAAATCACAGATATTCATTACATTTATCCTTATTACATTACATGTAATGTTTAATTATAAAACAAATCACATCACTTCGTGAGGCCGTAGCCCACTATACACATGTGCGACATTAATGTAATTTAAATGGAATGGAACAAAAGAAGGAATATGTGATACTAAAATAGAATAATTATAATAATATTATAAATATAATATACATATTTTGAATCAATTATTGTAACCATACTTGAATTGGGGTGATGGAAGATAAATATAATTGGTTCATAAGGCGACAGTCTCCCATACCCACAATTGACAACATCATTTCCCATTTGATTAAAGAGTAGATAGATATAATTCATAACCATAAAATAATAATATCATAGTTTATTTAATGTGTTGAGTTTATTTTATAATCATGGTTTAATATTTTTTTATGGAGGTGGAAGAATAGAAAAAATAATAAACACTCATTTATAAATTTTGTATTTACTAAGGATAGGTCCTTTCGGGTATCACCCAATGACTTACTAGGATGGATTTTATGATAAAAAGGGATCCTAGATATTTTGAATGGATTAAGATTGTGATTTTTTAATGATTTTCCAAACCAAATGTCTTTATAATTGGGATGAGGTGAGGAGAGAGGGTGTCCTTTTATAAGTGGATTAGAGGAAACACATGGAATTTTTCAAATGATCAATTAAATCCACATTTTTATAGATGAAAATCCCCCAAATGGGTCATTGTAGAACTTTATTGATTATAAGGACAAAATATGGATCTTAAATTGTTGTTAGAAATTTTTTTGTCCATTTATGATTGTTATCATCACAGTTTATCTCATATGGTAAATATGTTTCTACCTTAACAGTAAATATTAATATTTACTACTTTTACAATTTGTAAGGGAAAAAATAAACTTGAACTTATTAGATAAAATAAATTATTTTTTTATTAAAAATATTGAATCTATTTTTTAATGTTGAATTAATATAAGTGGATTAATTCAATTTAAAATTTTATCTGGAAACACGATGAAAAAAATACATTCATTGAGAAAAGACTCACAATTATAACATGTTTTAATATCAATACTCAATATAAAATAGATTAAACTGGACACAATTATGTATATTTTAATATAATTGATCTAATTTTACATTAAAAACAATTTAAAATAGAATTTATCCATTTATTTTTTTTAAATGAAATATAATTTTAAATAAAATTTTGTATTTTCACTATTCATCCAAAAGTAAGTCATTTCAGGAAAATATGAAAAATTCACCCTAAGTTATTTTTTTGTGATGATTTAAAAATTTATGTTCCCTTCATGATTTGTTTCCAAATGCGGTAGAAAAAAAATTAAAATTATTTCCGCAATGTGTGGCTAAAGTGTATTTTAAAAATTATAGTTTTTTATAAAACACCTCCTTAATTAATTAAAATTTTACATATTTTAATTATAATCAATATATATTTATTCAATTTATATTATATGTGTTTAAAAAATAAAATTTTCACAATTTAATTTTTACTATTTATACCCAAAAATTTTAGGACTACATTATAATGATATTTTTATTTTACATTTCCATTAGACTCGTGGTAGAGAGTTTCTCAACCTATCGAAGTGATTAATTTGATGAAATATATTTTTATTATTGTTTAAGATTATTGTTACATGTTTCATTCTCTATTGAATACAATATTATAATTTTATAATTTTAGTGTGTTATATATGCTTACTTTACCCTATATTAGAGAAGATGTTTTAAGCTATAGTGTTGTATCCAAGAAGGGATTGGGGTGAATTCTTATATAGAATAACATGGTTATATATTATGATTCATGAAAATTAATGGTCCATGGGAAAATTATGAAATCATTATTTATAGTTAACTGTGTTAATTTTTTCATTAAATATATGGACTTATTGTCTTTATAGAGATAATAGTGATATATTTTCTAATCATATACTGTTAAAGTATAAATTAAATTATAATGAGTTGAATATACATTAGAGATTATTATTAGAGCTGATTAAAAATTATGTCTACCCAATAACCCCCCACAATGGGAAATAGAACAAGGTGTACGATTCATTAATTTAAACGAATCAAGAATGTTTTTATATGATTAGGATTACAAAATATGCAATATTTTTGGATTTGAAAAGGATAAATTAGTAAATCCTGAAGGAAGGGAAGAAATATTATCTTTCTCAATTGAATGTTCAACCATATATTCAAGTTATGATTAAAAAGGAGAAAAAGGAAGATATTTAGATTAAAATAAAGGATAAAAATTGTGATGAGTTTAACTGTGATCAAGATGGAATAATTAAGTAGAGGAACCAAGTATGTGTTCCATACATACAAGATTAAATGTTGGAGTTTTCAGAATATGTTCATTGATTTTCATAGTATATTCATCCTATAAATATGAATATTTATAGAGATTTGAAATAATATTTTTGTTTTGATGGATTTAAGAGATATATGTCAGAGTTTGTATATCGATTCTTGGTTTTTCAGCATTTTACAGATGAAAGACAAAAGAGAAAGTGGATTTTATATCCATTAACTATAAAAAAATGGAAATGATAAAATAACAACATGGATTTTTTCATTGTAATCTCCAAAACATCTGAAGGGAATAATGTTATATGGGCAGTAGTTGATCACCTTAAAATGTTAGCACACATTATCTCACAGAGATGATATTTTAATCTAGATAATATTTATTGGATATACATTAAGAAAGTGCAATGGTTTTATTGAGTACCGCATTCCATTGTTTCCATCTGGGATTCTAGGAAACCTCAATGTTCTATGGAAGGCTCCAACATGCTCCTGATATATATTTGAGTTTCATCACTACACAAATCCTATAGAATAATGTTAATTTTATGTGAAAAATGAAGAGTCTAGAGTATCTATTGAGATATTTTTCTCTAGATTTATAAGGTGGTTGGTATCAAAACCTTCATCTAGTTTACTTTTCATACAAAAATATATTCCACTCAATCATTCAGAGCTATCCTTATGAATCCCTATATAGTAAAAAGTGTAGAACACCATCATACATGAATAGATTCAATGAAATAAATCAGTTGGGACTAGGGAAAGAAGAAGAAATGAAAAATAATTATAGATTCATTAAACAAACAATAAGAAATACACACAATACAAATAAAAGTTATGCTGACAACCATCAACACAATATTGAATTTGAAGATGTTCATAAGGATGTTTTATGAATTTATCTATGGAATAAGGTTATGTGATTTTGGAATAACAGGAAACCAATACTAAGGTATGTCATTCACTTTAAAAATATTGATCGTATATAGATGATATCCAACCAGTTAATGATTCTACCAAACCTCTCTCAAGTTCATGATGTATTCCATTAATCTCTCCTGAATAATTACATATTTGATCCATCACATGTAATAAATTCCGATGTCATGAAAATGGTAAATGATCTCACTAATTTGGAAGAACTGGAAGAGATTATAGAATGTATAGAGAATTACTTATGAAAATTTTCCACTCATGAGGTAATTTTTTGTAGTTTAACCACCATCTTGAGGAAGCTATGTGGGAGCATACAGAAACTATTTGGTAGAAGAACCCTCATTTGTTTGAATAATAATAATGAATTTTTAGTAATATATTCATTTTCAGGTGGTTTGAATGTGACACCCAAATTTGTTGTAATTTTATTTCTAATAAATTTTTTTTGATATATTTTTTACAGAGAACATCGACTTTATATTTTGAAACATGCGACGTCGAGTTGAAAAAAACAAAAATATATCATTAATACTATTATTTAAAAATGACTGATAAAACCTATCCATTACACATATAATTATAAATATTAATAGATAATTTTTAAATATTAAATATAATGGTTTTATATAAAGAAAACTTATATTTAAAATGTACTTAATTTTTAGAATAGTTTATAACATTGGATAATATTATTTTTTAAAAATGATTTTATTGCATTTCCTGAACCAAAAATAAAAGTAATTTTAACCAAAAAATTAATGTTTATTTTAAATAAACACTTCAGTTTTTTAAATTTAAATTAAAAAATTATTTTAGAATAAATTTTTCATATTTTTCTAAAAAATTAAAATTGAGATGAATTTTGAAAAATTCTGGATTTTATCGAAAACATTTTTTTAATTCAACTAATTTACAAGGTAAAATTTATTTTACTATATATTTAAAAGTAATAATATTTAAATAACAAATTTATTAGTCTAATTTATTTCATTGGAATCAATTTCATGTTGAAATTTTATTTAAAACCATTTTAAATTGTTGAACATTTTCTCTTTGTAAAATAGATTTTTAATCACATTAGCTGGGTTAAATTTAAATTTCAAAAAACCAAATAAGTTAATTTAATTTGAAAAAATAGATTCCATAATTTTAATATGAATAATTTGAAATATATAATTATTTAAACATAATTCTTTAACATTATGAATTTTTAAAAATGTTAAAGAATTATTTATCGTGGTTAAGTTGAAAATGGTTTTACCAGGTTGTTGAACTTAAATAATAAATTGTAAAATGAACTAGAAACTTATAAAACACCAATTATACGGAAATAATTTGACCTTTTATATTCTTTTAAATATATTGGACCTTTTAAGGCTTTTTTATATGTAAAATGTGTGTACAAAATTTTATTTTCAACAATTATTAGTGTTCCACTCACCTCACTTATAAATGTCCACCCACTATCCTCCCCATTTAAGACATCCAAAACCATTATTATTGACTATTGAACTCCCATATATTTTTTTAATTCCCTCATCACATTCCATAAGCTACGTTTTTAACTTAAATATAACATAATATGGCTTTTAGTGCACACGCAAGGAGGTTAATCAAAGAAGAATTAATATTTATCAATGAGTGTTTATTTTATTTCATCCTATTCCTCATTGAAATATTAATAAATCATGATATTATAATAAAAAATATATATTAGATATAATGAAATGTTATTATAATATGGTCTTGATCTACATACTTATCTTTCTCCCTCAAATGAGATCTGCTAACCTCACTTGTGTGTAAGGTGGACCACTGCCTCACGAATTGATGTGACACATTTTCCATCAAACCCCTTCATGGTTTAGTATGATGATGGAAATAATGTATATATATGATACTTGAAACATAAATATACATATTAATTTTTTAAATCACGTATACCACATTACTTTCGATTCTGTGGGGGATATGATTACATCAGTTATGTGTGTAGTGAACTACCGCCTCACGAAGTGATATGATTCATTTTTTCACTAAATATATTGATAAAAGATAATTAGTGTAATTTTAAAGTATATTGTGATATATTTGACAATATTTTCTTCCCCTAGAATGTTATTATAAATTTTACCCTTATTTATTTCAATCCTTTTAGAAAATGGACACACTGTTCATGTGTATGTATGACATACCGTCTCCATGTAAGGTGTATTTCATTTTCTATCACTAAATTTTCTGGATTACTCTAAATACATATATATAATGAATATATATTATATTTTTATCATTTTTAACACTATGAATATTATTTATCCATGATCTATCTAAGGGGACTGAAAATAATAAATTAAAACCTAGAAACAAATCAAGGGGGTTATTACCTGTAACACGATTAGAACAAGGAATAATTAATAGACAGGTAAAATAATCTCATAATAAAACCATATATGGTATGATATATATTATTATGGTTCATTAAAAAAATATTAATAAATTTAAATTTATTATATATATTATTTGAATGTGTACAAAAGATATTGAGGCTTATGGTATGGTATTTTTGTCTTAGATTTTACTTTTGTGAGATCAATTCCATATTCATCAGTTATTTATTTTATGTGTTGTATATATAAATCATGTAACATCAAGATGAAGATTCCATTAACTAATGCTCCGATATGGTGGGTCACATGGCCTAAAGCGCATCTCCCATGATGTTAGTGGATTCCGAATAGTAATGTGGTCCTAGAGTGTGTCCATGGGGATACTCGTTCCTCATTATAAGTGTGTACCAAAATATTTACATAAAATAGATAAGTAGAAGAATAAATAAAACAACCAGAGAGTAGATAAACAAAATAGATTTCAATGTATAAACTATTCCAAAATGAATATAATATACATATTATCTTGATAAATTTCTTGTCTCTACAAAATAGACAACATTGGTATACAATAGGAAGTACAATACATGTATCAAAATACCAAAAATACCCAAAAGGAAACTATCCCAAATAGCATCATGATCCATATATCAGTCATGTGTTCCCCTATTTCTAATCATGGTAAAAATTTAAGCATCAAACCTTTAGTGTTTTCTCTAGTCCCTACCTAAATCAACATAATATTATTGGGTACCCAAAGGCTGCTCAAGACAGGGTGTGAGATAAAATCTAAATATGCCACCATCAATGATTTCTATATCCATTCTGTCTATGTACAATAATAAAAATTAGTATGGAATTTATATCAATGGAAATAAGCAATAAAATGTAATGTTCCTAGGGAATATATACTAGAAAAGTATTGATACTACATATCATAATGAGGAACCCTACAAAACAAGGGTCAAGTTCCTATAATAAGGAAAGTACAATAAACATAGAAATCAATTCCATTGTATCACTATGAATCTAAAAATATCATACCATCCAGAACCACACCATATAACCTATATATCATAACATCTAGATTCACTCCATATAATAAAAAATTTCATTTCAACCACAACTTTACTGTAAAATCATGCATATCATATTTACCATGGTTTCCCTATATAATCAAATGTGTTAGACCCCTCAGGGCCAGATCCAAGGTACAGTGAACCAATGTATACACATCGTGCCCCATGTGAATCTTAATGGAAACACTTTTAGGATTGAATTTGTGTCTAAGGAGCATGTAGATAGACCACATGAACTACGATCCCAATAAAGCTAAATCCTAGGAGTAATAAGTTCAAAGGTATCCCACAAAATCAGAATCCAAGGAGCATACAGTTCCATGTCATTCCCAACCACTATCATGAATGATGTTGTGCCACACCCATGGAATCCAAAGCATACATTCAACATTATATTCATTCATCATTTCAGACTATCACATTTCACATGTTTAGCCACTCATATAACAATTATCATTAAATTACATTCCATGAGATTACCCACTCTTATAGAAATTTCATATAAACCATTTAACCAAAAGAAACACCCTGAAAAAGAGGCAAACCATCAGCCCATATCCCATTTCAATTCAATTTATTTATGAATAGGAATCCTTTAACTAGTAAATCACTATCACACCACATGGGTGGTTCAAAAAAGGTATAAGAAATTTTAATCACATGGAATTCCACATGGCTATCCTTTGTTGAGGAAAAATCCACCAACTATTACAAGGAAATAAATGGAATCCCTAACATGTTTCAATTCAAAAAATTGAGTCATCTAATTAATTAACATGCCACAATTGGAAATTCTGTTGGGCAGCATAACAAATCATGTTTATATAAAACACCAAACCACAAGGGAAGGTATATACAACATACCTCAATCACATAGAAGAGTGATCATCCAGAACGAGCTACCAATTCGATCTGGATTGGATGAAAAATGAAATACATGATTTTAGGGTTTATTATCTTTATCCAAAATAAATATTTTGATAACAACATGTATGAGGAATGAATGAAGTTGAATAGGGTACTCACTCACATGGATGCAATTAGTAGAATGACTCTCGATTCTTATCTTAGACGTCGAATCCGCACCAAATCCAAGAATTTGGATATCAATAGAACTCCCAAGATTTATTTCTTTCCAGCTGGTGAGAAAAATAAATATGTTTTAATTTTATTATTTATTTAATGGAAAAATGAAATTTTCCTAAGAGTTTCTGGGATTCATGTTTTGGCCACATGGTTGGCCAAACTGTGTGCCAACCATGTATCCTCACTACTTTAATGGGTAACCTTGCATGATTAGTGCTCATATATTGACTAACCATGAACAAACCATATCTAAACCCATTTTTAAAAACTAGATAGGACATCCACATGAATGTGCATCCATCCATAGGGTTTGATAAAGAGTGTGGGATCCTTTTTCTAAATACAAGGGTCTTGCATAATTTTCGTAACTATGTGGCTTTTCCCGCCCGGTTTCTCCAAACCATCCAATCTACCCAATATTTTCAAAAAGAGGGGATCCAATCTCTAAATAGGAATCAAATTCCCCTAAAACACCCATTATCATGTTGTGTACTCAAAATAAGCTATAAAAAAAGAATTTAAATAGATAAATAACATGACATAAACCTCATAGGAATACCTGAGATAATACAATCTTCCCCCATAAATTGAATAATCCCCAAATTTTCATATCAAGGGAGGTCACGAATCGACTTAGAATCATTCTGCCTACTGAGCATGTAAGTATGCCTCTCACTCCCACGTATGTACTTGTAAATGGACGTGCTTCTATTCAACCCAATCTAGGTGAACAGACTGGTCATTGAGGACCTTTATGATCCTATCAATGATACAAATTAGATGCTCCTAAAAAGACTTATCTATTTGTTAATCAACCTCCTCATGATGAAAAGAATGATATAGATCTGAGAGATAATGGTGCAGTTGAGATTCAAGGAATATTTCTTTCATGGAATTATACCTCTAAGGGAAATGAAATAGATATAATACTATCCTGACTTTCTAGAATATTGAACAACCTGACATATCGTGGTAAATGCTTTCCATGTCTCCAAATCCATCTGTGTCCTAGCCATAGTGAAACACATAAAAACATCTAATCACCAATAATGAACTCTAGAGACATTGTACGATGATCATCATAATATTTCCACCAAGATGTTACAATATCAGTATTATTTCCAATATAATGGACTTTTATAGTAGTCTCCAATACAAGATGTGGTCCTAGTAATGGTTCCTCACCTACCTATAACTAGAACATGGTTGAATGACATGGCCTATCATATAATTCCTCACAAGGTGCCAGCTACATAGTCTCTTGATAACTATTATTATAGGATAACTCATCATGGGGTATATGACTCTCCAAAGGGCCCCTAAAATCTATTATTCATCCTTACAAAATGTCCTCAAGCACTTGTATCATACAATCTGATTTTCCATCAGTATGATGGTGGAATGTTGAGCTCAAAATCATTTGTGTACTGAACACTCATAACAAGATCTGCTATAAATGAGATGTAAATTTGGAATATCAATATAAATTAATATAATTAGGGACCGCATGATGTAATTCTATCTAATAGATATAAAACCTACCTTGTGCGTTTACACTAAAACTCTCCATGATCAGAAGGAAATGAGAAACAACCCACATAGAATTACTACCTTGAGGAGACCATGAGAACCTAGTCATGAAATCCATCACGAAATCATCCCATTTACACTCATAAATAGTAAACAACTATAAAATTCTGTCTGGTCACTTATGTTCTTCCTTCACCTATTAACAGGTGGAACACCTCATAAAAAACAAAATTCCTCTCACTTGATCCCCATCAACCAGTACAAACGACGCAAGTCAAAATACATATTATTGATGCCTAGATGAAGTTAACATATGGAGGTATGAAACTCATGCATAATCTCCTAACATATGTATAGTATAAATCAAAAACTACTTGCGATATGAAGGATCTCATTGTGGCCTATAGTCCAACCAGGAGGTGGGACCTCGCCTGCCACACATTTCTATAGGACTAGACCCTAAAAATCTAATATATTCCACATAATTAATCTATACAGAATGGTAAAGGAAAAAAATAAAGATGAAACAATATTCCCATGACTGTACAACACCTCCATGTTCCTCTCAGAGAACAAAGACATAAGCTAGAACTCACCACTAGTCTCCTTAACACCCTGTATTAGATTCATCCTAATAAAATCATTAAATAATACATTTCCCTTTCCATTTATATAAGAAAATTAAAAATCCAAATACTATAGGTAATTTACCACCTTCACTTCAGAATATTTAGACCACGTTGTGTAAATATATACTTAAGGCTTTTGAGGGTCATTTACAGTAAAAGTATCTACCATAGTAAATAGTTTCTCCAATAATTAAAAGCATGAACAATAGCTGCCAAACTGAAATCATGTGTTGGGTATTTCCTCTCATGTGGCCTCAAATATCACGAATTGTACATAATGAATCTATCCCCATACATTAGAACTATTATTATCTCTATACCCGATGTGTAATAATGCACAGTGTAGCATCTGGCTGAATCTGAGTGAATCAGCACCGGTGCTGAAGCTAATCTCCCTTTTATCTCTTGAAAGGATGTCACACAGGTAACATAACATAAAATATTCACACCCTTCTTATTAAATCCCAGAAAATGTGTTTTTAAGTGTGATAATATTAGTATGAATCATCTATAGTATCCAGTTATCCTTAAGAAACTCTATACATCAAAGATGTTCTTGGGACATTACTGAGATGCTACATCTCTCACCTTCTCTAGGACATCTAATACCCCCATCCAGTATAAAATATAACACATTAAGTGAATACAATCCTTAATGAATTGGAACTTTTTGAGATTAACATATAACTAATGATCTCTCAGTGTATCCTAAATGATCTCAGAATATTGGGAATGGTGGTGTCGATTGTGAGAATACACAAGGATATCTTCCACGAAAACAACCACAATCAAATCTAGAGAAGGATGGGGAACTCCATTCATCCATGCCATGAATATTGATGGTGTATTTTCGAGAAATAATGATATAACTAGGTAATCATATAGACCATACCTAATAGGAAAAGATATAGAAGGTATGTTTTTCAGTCGAACAAATACAAGATGATATCCTAACCTCAAATCCATTTTTGAGAACACATTGGCTCCATAAATCTCATTATAATGTACATTTATCAGTTGAAAGGGATACGTATTCTTAACCATAAAATGGTTCAATTTCTGATAACCCCCACACAACATGAGGGTACCATCGACCATTTTCACCAAAGGACTGGTGAACCCTATAAAGAATTATTGGGCCAGATAAACACCATTTCTTCAAAATCATCTAGTTCCTTCTGTGGCTCCTATAACTCCATTGTAGCCTTCCTGTAAAGATTAATGAATAATGGTTCATCTCCTAGCATAAGATCAATGTAGAACTCCACCGCTATATTAGGAGGTAAACTAGAAAATTCATATGTGAAAATGCCAATCAAACAATCTATGACTAAAATGAAATCTTCCCAATGAACTGCATGATAATCTAGATACATACTAAAAATCTGGGTTTTTATCCTACCCAACATATAATGATATGTTATGTATTAGATTTATGTACATCCCATTCACCTATGGGAAAATAACATCAACTATATTGTGAGTTGAACTTCACCCTTTGGTTATAAAAATAAATATAGTTGTCATAAAAAACTATCCAATACCTTCCATGTATGAATTCAAAAACAATCATCTCAAGGAGAAAATATCCTAAACAAAGTAAATCGCACTCACCATAAGTTGGAACTCCCTATACTGATGTATATCCTCTTTTATGATCCCCAACTATGTTTCAATCATTATAAAACCCTTATAAAATTAAACAAATTCAAGGCATTCTACCACATGAAAAGATATAAATATCTTTGACGAACTTTTATCAAAAATAGAAGATAAAATACTAGAGTATACTAAGATCATAAATATCATCATAGACTATCTGGAACAATGCTATGTAGTTCTATGATATGTTGAAAAAATTTATCCTAAACCATGACATTGTGATACAGCTACCCTACATAGAGTAGGACCACTCTAATGTCTTTGTACAACTAGTGTTTAACTACCTAATTCATGACCACCCCCACCTCTTCCTAATCAAATTGTAATCCTCCATCTACCTATCCCAGAAAGATTTGTGGAACCCACTATAGATCACGATGTCAGAGAAAATTCCCTTACACTAACCATAGGAGGGAAGGTCGTGTAAAAATGATTCACTAGGACTATCCAGTAGAAAAACATTATCTCAAATGAATCACAATCACTCTAATTTCTCATGTCTTCTTATCTACCAAACATATAAAAAAACAAGCTACTAGTAATCACAGCATAGCTGGTACTCATTGCACATGAAAGCCTCAAAACATTGCTTCCTACTAATGGTAGTTGAACTACTAGGTCAAGAGTCTACACTTCCCTGATATGTATCCCAATATTTCCCCATGTTCTAATTTATAATAAATATCTGAATTTCTATCTCAAGAATCTCTGTCAACCTAAACATGTTTACTTGAGATTAAAAAACATTTTGGAAACTATACTCAATGTTTCTCGGCATTGATTTATCATTCACAAGTTATGTCATTTCAAAACACAACGACTATGTAAATCATGTTGAATACTCAATAACTATCATGGATACCTTCTCCAAATGAAAGAACCCATTGTATTTAATTTCTCTCTAAGGCATGGGGAAGAAGTATTCATAGAACCTGGTTTGGAAATCGACCCAAGCCATCTCCCATATCTTTTCATCCCTATTCAAAAAAATCCCACCAGTGCTTCTCCACTCTAGGTGAAATATATGTGTTGGGATTCACTCACCTCTTAAGAGGTGTCTCAAGATGATTGAATAATTAAAAAATCATCTCAATCCATAGCTCAGTAGTATTTGGACTATTATTACCTCAATAGAATGGAGTATTCTATTGTTGGAACCCACATGTCACCTCGGCCAATGACATGGCAGTCTACGGTGCTCCCAAAAAATTCAGCACAAAATAGAAAAAACCCAACATGGAATTGTTCCTCATCACCTGTACTTGGTAAAACCATTGGTTCCCCAACTAGAATTATTAGAGGATATATAAGTATCCCATGGATGAACACCTTTAGATCATTGTTATAACATCCCTCCTAGCATATTAATGGATGTTTTCTAGTGACATGTCTATTAAATCCCAGTCACATTGCTCAGAATGGATAAAAATCCAATTACATAGCTCAAAATCATAGGATAGGTCAAAATCATCATATAAACAGGTCATAACATACGTCCTTCTCCTAAATATTGGACTAGTAAAAGAATAGTAGTAAATGTAACTAGAGATACTACCTCTTTCCAACTCAAAATCTGAGTCGTGTTCAATTTCTCTATTTACAAATTTAATTTTCCATTTTTATTTCCATATTAATTTTTTATTTTTCATTTAAATGGTCAAACCAAATGGTTCACCCCTTCCGATCTCTAAGGTCCAATACCCTCATGTACGACAATATGGCTTCTGCCTAATCCACACCATAACATGTCCCTATCCATGAGAGTCATGGTTCATGACCCAACATGCCATATGTGTATACCTAGGATATATGTTGTAGTCTAATTAGGAAAACACTATTTAGGTTACAACAGGCACTCAATGTACCAAATTGGTTCCTTAATTTTATTCACAAATATATATCACAATATTTGATATATCACTAAAGGCACAATTCACAATGTCATGCTATCAATAAAATAACCCTATATAGAATGTAATAATGGATGGAATTTGAATTATAGTAGTTTCCTAAATTTTTGAATGATATTTATACACTCATTTCCTTAGATAAAAATAAAAAATAACCCTCAATAATATAAATAAACTCATCACAAATCAAGTGAATCACTCAATAGTGGAATCATATCAACTATTATAGGAAAAATATATAAAATATCAATTTACATTTGAGGCAATTTTGATTTTTCTTGTAGATGGGTTAGGTACTCCCTGGCATAGCTCGTTACCAAATTAAAATACCTTCACATCCATGTCTTTTGTCTAAAAATAGTAAATGATAAATAAAAAATCCTTTGATACCACTATGTAATGTCCTGACCAAGATGCCATTATTTTGTTCTCCAATCTAGTGGGTAACATGGCCACAAGCATATCTCCCAAAATGATAGAGGAAAAAGACTAGAATCGATGGAATAAGGTGTGTTGGTTGGTGACTATTCTCTCATTCCAAGTGAGTATCACATCATTACATTTAACAAATACACATCTGATAAAGTAAAAGAATCTTGCAGCAGGTAAACATCTATGACTACAATATATAAATTATACTAAAAGTAATATCTTATAAACAAGATTATGATATATTTTATATCTTTTTAAAAAAACAAAAAAAAATATACATTAATCAATACAAAAAATGTATTGTTATACCAAAAAATTAAAAGAAACTAACCCAAATAGCATCACGAGCCTCATCTTTTCCCCATGGTCCCCTTCTCTTAAGCATGGAACAAATTAAACAAAAACTTATTGGGAATAAGGAATAGACTCTACCCACATACGTATAATCAATCTATCCACCCAATGATATCCCAAGATAGGGTGCGAGATAAAGTCCTAGTAGTCAACCGTCAACAGTGTCTATAACATATCCAGTCAATGAACAATAAGTACAACTAGTATAAAATTTATATCAAATGTTAGAAGTATCAAAATTTAATATTCCCATGTAATATATACTACAATAAAAGTGATGCTATATAGCCCAATGAGGATCCATGAAAAACAAAGGTCAAGCTCATTTAGCAAGGAAGCTGTAAGAAACACAAAAATAACTACCCTGACTGCATTGTTCATTCATGAAATCATACCAACCACTCCCACACTATATAACAAGTATATCATAACATCTATGAAATTTATGTATAATAAAAAATTTCATTTCAACCACAATTTCAACGTATAACAAAGCATATAACATTTACCACGACCATGTCATATAATAAGAACTGTCACACTCCTCAGGGATTGATCCAATTTGTAGTGAACAAGGACATCCTCATTGAGTCATATGAACATCTCAATAGTAACTCTTTTAGGAAGGAATTGATATTCAACGATCATATCAGTAGACTATGTCCCCTCTGAGCCCATGAAATATGGATCCAGGGGTAGCAAGTCCAAAGGCATCCCACAGAATCAGAATCCAAGGATCATGTAGGTCCAAGGAATTCTGTACTTATATCTTCACCCATGGTATTTCACACCCATGTAATCCCCAGGAAAACATTCATCATTAATTTATTTATCATTTCATACCATCATATTTCATGAGTTTACCCACTCATATAACAATTCTTATTCAATTTCCTTCCATGAGTTTATCCACTCATATAGAAATTTCATAAAAAACTATTTAATAAAAATCAATAACATGAAAAGGACAAAACGTGGTCTAATAATATCTCATTTAAATACAATTCATTTATTAAAAGTCACCTTCTAACTAGGAAAAAACTAACACACCCCATGGGTGGTTTAACAAAGGCGTAGTACAAGGAAATCACATGGAACCACCCATGTATATGCTTGGTTGGGAAAAAATCAGCAAATGTCACAAGGAACTAAAGGGAATCCCTAAAATATTCCAACTTAACCAATTGAGTCGTTTAATTAATTTACCTACCACCCTTCGATAGTCTAGCAGGAGGAAAAATGAAACATTGCTATGCAAAATGGCAAACCATGAGGGATGAAATATACCACCAACCTCAAGAACGTTAAAGAATACTCATCCACTATCAACTTTCGATTTGTTCCAGGTCAGAAAAAAAAATGAAGAACCTAATAAAATAAAATATTATCATTCTTCTAAATAACAATGTTGATACCAATAAAAATTAATAACAACACAATATGAATAGATTACTCACCAACACGGATCCAATAAGACAGACGACTCTCAATTCAGAGATCAGACATTGAATCTATAACAAAGACTAAACATTGAAACTCAATAGAGCTCATAAGTGTGAATTATATCCAATGGGTGAGAAAAATTAATCATTTTTATGTTTATATAACTATTAATGGAATATTACCTTTTTCAAATATTTATTGGGATACACAGTTTGGATGCAAGATTCTCCAAACTGTGTTTCAACTATCTACTCTCATAGCTCCAAAGGGGCACCCCACATGGTTAGGGTGTTCAATTTGACTAACTATGTGAAAACCATGTCTCATACCACTGTAAAAAAGCTATATAAACTATCACATGTATGTGCACGTCCATCCACATGGTTTTAAAAATCTTGTGGGGTTATTTTTTTCACTACTAGGGTATCACATGGTTTGGGTAACCATGGGACCTATCCCACATGATTTCTCCTAACCATATATCCTACCATGTTTTATGGTATATAGAGATATATGCTACAAAAAATCCATAGACATCATAAAAGTACCCATGATCATGTTTTGTACTCAAAATAATGTGTACAAAATAATTTAAAATTAAGACAACAAGATCACCACCTCATTGGAAAACCCAGGATAATACAACACATGAATATATTTTATGATAAGTTGACTAGAATGTGTGTGGATTTACATAACCACTTGAAGAAATATATATTTCCTAAGGATTATGAATTAATGTTACTATTTCGGATGCTTTCGTCGGGGCGCGCACGTCCATATTTTTTGATGATGAAAGGAGCATTTTTTTCCCCACATTCCCGCTTTCCAAAGGTGGGTGGCATCTGCTCCTTGTTCAAGGAAGTTTTCTCCTTGATTGAAACGAGATGATGGGATGTCAGTTCCTTTTTCCCATTGATTCCTCCTTGGAACTCGTCACCTAGTTCGGGACTACCTTATTGACTTAAGACGTTTTTTGTGAAACTCTTCCTAGTGCCATATTTTCATGGACACTAGTTAATTACACTACTTTTGTCGAGACATTACAAGGGTTCTAGTTAGGGTAGAAACCTTTTTTTAGGTGAGTAGTCATATTGGGCATCACTAACATGTCTGGGCGTTGGGACATTGGTGTGTCAGTCTTCTATCCCTTATTATAGGGCTCCTCTAGGGCACGGAAGCCTGAGGCATCCCACATATAATGTAGGGAATCATATCCCATGGTCATGTATTTGAGGTTTTCCTTAGCTTCCCATGTTTAACACAGGGTATGCCTCAAGTTTAACAACTAGTGGAGACGGATCAGACTGATCAGAACACTGACTAGAGTGGATCAGATTGGTGCAACCCCTGGAGGGAACATTGATGTTGGGTCCAATGTATGGTTGACTTCCCGGTCACTGTTCAGGGGAATGGGGAAAGTGCTGGCATGATTTCACTGAGATGTGGCGTCTTGGATAAGAATCAAAATGGATGATGGGTGGATGAATGATGTTCATGGGGAATGAAATAGAACCATTGCAAGGGAGACGGTGAAGCTGGGCTTGAGCCTCGAAGAATCTTCCTAAGTATCCCCGTGGAAGGGATCCAAATTCCACATAGTTTGGTGAATGTAGTTAATCTAGATAATGGCTTATCTTGGAATGGAGTGACAATGGCTTACCACTGAATGAGGCTGAAAATGGCTTACTGGTGAATGGAGTGACAACTTCTTTCCATTGAATGGGGAACAAAAATTAGAATTCAATTTAATGTCATGCAGGACGGGTGTGGACTGAGGTGAAGTGGCTGGGACCATTGGTTGTTGGGCTTGAACCTCAGGGAGGCTTCCTACATACCCTTCCTGGGCCAGGATCAATGTCCACATAGTTCAGACATGGGAAAGGAGTTAGTGAACCGACGTGAATAAGGACCTGTGGTCTAGGTGGATGTTGGGATTGAAACTCATGGAGGCTTCCTATGTACCTTGCCTTGGAAAAGATCAAAGACCTTGTAGTCTAGGGTAGCATTTGTGTGTAATGTCTTACCACTGACTGTAGAAATAGTGGCTTACCAATTATTGGAGTCCACAGTTTAAAGTCATGTTGGATGGGGGTGAACTGACGCGAAGATGGTTGGAGTGACTGAATGTTTGGCTTGAACCTCAGGGAGGCTTCCAACGTACCTTGCCTTGGCAAGGATCAAAGACCTCATAGTTCATGGGGTAATTTGGGGCTTACGCTCTGAGTCATCCCAAGGTGTTGGTGAATTGACATTAATGGGGTTGGAGTGACAAATGGTTGGTTGGCATGAACCTCGTGGAGGCTTCCAATGTACCCTTCCTTAGCAAGGATCAAAGACCACATAGTTCAGGTAGTAAATTCTTGGTGCACCGAAGTAAAGATGGTCGAGACCAATGGATGGTGGTGGGATTGATCCTCAGGGAGGCTTCCTACATACCGTGCCTTGGCAAGGATCAAATACCTCGTAGTTCGGGTGGTGCGTTCCTGTTTCCCTGATGTGAAGATGGTCGGGACCAATTGATGGTGGTGGGATTAAACATCAAGGAGGCTTCCTACATACCCTGCATTATCAAGGATAAAAGACCTCGTTTTTTGGGTTGTTCAGGCTTAGTGCATCGACATGAAGATGGTCAGGACCAATGGAAGGTGGTGGGCCTGAACCTCATAGAGGCTTCCTGCGTACCCTCCCTTTGAAAGGATCAAAGAACTCATTGTTTGGGTGGCCAGGGGTAATACTCTAGGCTTCCCAAAGAGGATGTTGTAGTCGATGCTTGATCTAAACCCACGTGAGTCTTTCTCGGTATGAGAAACAAGAGACAAAAAATTCTTGATGATCACGTCGTGAAAGGTGCATCCATGGGAAATAGAGTGGCGATTACATGTGATCGCAGCCCAGAGAAGTTGGGACTTACTCCAGGATGGATGTAGGGTGGCGACGAAGCCCAGTGGGAGAGGGATTTGGTATGGAAGAAAGGGGGTTCAGTTTCCATTCCCCTTGGTCCTTGGGACTGAAGAAGGAAGGAGGACCAAGGATGCTGCCTCCTACAAGAAAAGCCATGGGGCCTACACTGAGATGGTCTCCCTTTCCCCGCAAAGGATGCATGGGGGAAGTCACAGTTTAACGTCATGTGATGAGGAGAATGGTGATTGGAAGATTATTTTCCCACAGTTCAGATAAAGGAGGGTTCACTCCACACCACTAGGACATACATAACCATTAACCTCTGCACCTTGGTGAAGTGAAGGGAAAGGCAACGCCGTGGTTAGGGGGTGTCATGGAGAAACCTATTGGGAGGTCAATGTTGGCGTGTCTATGCGATGAAGCAATAGTCGTTAGCATGCCTATGCAAAGAAGCATGAGGCGAAGAAACGTAGTAGGTAGTGTCCTCTAAGAGACTTTACAATCACATTGTGCAAACCTAGAGGGTCGCACAGGAAATGGAATTGCAAAGCAGAGGGGTTCATAAGCATGGGCCTTATGAAGCTCTGGTGCTCTGCGTGGTGGAGGGTACTTGCAAAGGGGTGTGCTTTGCGAAGTGGATCATATCAACAGATGCATAGGGAATAGGTGCATATAGGATGTGGTTCACGAAGTGGAATGGCATTCACCAAGAAATTTCTTGTAGAGGAAAGGTGCCTCACGAAGCAAGGTATCGTGAAGCAATGTGCTTCACGAAGTACAGTGACCCCGCCTTAGCATGTGGATCACATGTACATGAAGGATGTTTCACGAATCATAAATGATCCGCGATGACCCAGGTCCCCATGGGAATCCTCTTCCTTCGCAAAGGCGGTTAGGCTCTGCAAAAGGCATCCCTCCTGAAAGAGGGGGTTATAACAGGGCAAGGGGGAGGCTATTCGTAGAGAAGAAGTACCTCACACAGCTCATGGTTCATATAGCAGAAGGTGGTTCTTGATTCATGAGCTAGGAATATGAAAGTTCAGATGATCTACCACTTGGATGTGGGGGAGGCTGGTATTTATAGGCAAGATGTTCCGTGAAGTAGAGCTCGCTTGACACGAATATGGATTTCATTGCTCTGCGGTGGGTCGTGCATGTAAAATTCGTTCACGAAGAACCCTGTCTCCTTGCTCAGTGGCGGGTTGCGAACATCATATTCGGTCATAGAGAATCCATCCTCCTTGCTCCACAGTGGGCCTGCAAATGTCAAAGGAGGTTTCAGAGAAGCACGCCTTCTCGCTCTATGGTGGGCCTACGAACTTCAAAGGTGCTCACGAAGCATCCGACCTCTTTGCTCCACAGTGGTCATGGGGCCATGGGGACTCCACGAAGGGTCATTGTGAGGTGTCCTTGCACACTTTTCGTTTCTTATTCTTCTTCCCCAATTTAGGCGCCAACAAATTCCCCACCCCACCTCAGACTTGGAGCTGCGTAGAAATCAAGGGTCAATTTCTGAGGGTCAATCGCCAAAATCCCTCAGCCATTCGCAAAGCTGGCTCACGAAGAGGCCTCGCCAAGCCAGAAAAAGGAGCTCTTGACGGATGCTTCGGGAAGCTCCAAGGGTCCCTCACCTATAAATAGGGGATCTAAACTCTCTATTTTTCTTTTCTCCTCTCCATGATTTTGGACTTTAGTGATCTCGATTTGCAAAGCTCCACGTACTCCATGATTTCTCTCTACGAATCGTCCCTTCTTCTTCTCAACACTTTAGCGAGTCTTCGACATCGTGTCTCAGCACTTCACGAATCTGCATTGTAAGGTTGAGGCAGGGCTCTGTGAACAGGCTTTGTGAACGTTCTCTGTGAACGAGCTTCGCAAACAAACCCGAAAAACTCCCCAATTTAAAAAATGAATGGATCTTCAAGAAGCTTCCCAAGGGTTCCTTGCAGATGTTGTCTAGAGTGACGAGATGGTGAACAGTCTGGGTCTAGGGGAGTTTATTCGGATCCACTCTAACCATATTTCATTGGTGGCACTATTTTCAGAGAGCCAGAAGAACTACCCGCTGTGTAAGATGTTTCCTTTGTATGGCTTCGGGCTGTGGGATGACGTGTTCATCCTAGAAGGAAGTCGAGACGAACCAGCTTACTTGTTTAGGAGCACGTCGTGCCAGTACTGATAGTTCAGGGAGGCTGATGGCTATGACCAGGAGGATTTCACACCCATCAATCATGATTACTTATAAAACCACCATAATAATGTCTACGGGGTGGAATTATTGTGGAAGACATCTCCCCCTCTGTACCAGATGATTTTGAAGGCAATTTTATGGAACGTGAGGATAGGGTGGTCCGAGGAATGGGACTTATGCCATGGCGGTAGCTTTATAGATGATTGGGCCTGGGCCTACTGGGTAGGCATCTCATGTAAGGATTTTGGGGATGAGCTGAGGAGAGTGGGTTTGTATGAGGCAGCTTGGGCCTCCCAATTCCACATATATCAAACAAAATAGCTGATTCCAGAGCTATTGACCAGATGATCATCAAGGACCAATACCATCCACTTAAACCATAGGGAGGACGGTATTAGCTTGTGGGATATCCACCAAATCTTGGGGTCCTGATATTGAGGGTTATGTATGATGAATTTCTCCCCATCATGAGTGTGTGGGAGGATCTAGATCAAATTCCATGACTGGCGATGGCGTTGATGGAGCTTGTGCCTGGGGAGGATAAGGAAGTAGTAAGAGATGTCCACTTC
The DNA here is from genome assembly GCA_963277665.1 of Viscum album. NCBI lineage: Eukaryota > Viridiplantae > Streptophyta > Magnoliopsida > Santalales > Viscaceae > Viscum > Viscum album. The sequence continues at coordinate 684,504,732 of OY728159.1, read as the reverse complement.
AGGTGGTGCATCAAACAGTTCTTGAATTTCCTAGAAAGGAGGAAGTTTTCGGAGAGGCCTCAAACTTACCTGAAGGGGGATCAGAGTAAGGAGCACTCATTCTGGAGACTTTTGGTGAACAACCAGTGAAAAAAGTTGGGATTTAGCGTCAGCACCGAGCAACAACCAATAGTCAGTTTGGAAGCATTCTCCGCAGCTCTTATCTGTGGTTGGATCCTTCCAGTGAGGGATACCAACATGGGATTATGATCAAAAAAATCATCATGGCATCCACGATGGGGACAAGAGGGAGGTTCAACCTAGGAATCTCGATGCTCGCCAAACATTATAATGTGTTGTGGCATATTAGCAATGGGAAGAGGTTGTAGAGGATATTTGGGCCATTCCACCTTCTGTAAGGGTGGGTAGTAGCACACATCAAGGGGGTTTATGAATATACGTACCCTATCTCACCTCTGGGATCAAACATCCACCCATCAATCCTGAACGCCACGGGGAGCTTTCCCGCCAAGCTGGCCGCACTGTCAGTTCTGAACCCGGTGTGGAGGGCGGAGAAATTCAATTTCAACCCATTTCCCTTGCCGACTAGGGGATTCACAGATGATGGCTGGTAACGGAAGAAAAACAACCCAATATCCTGGCCTTTCTAGGTTGAATCTTAATGGAGACGGTGGACCGTGAGCCCCTATGAGAGCCGTACACCCCACACCAGTTTGCAAGGAAATTCCAGTGCTTGCAGCGGCTGACCCCACAGGTCTATCTAGAGGTATGTTATGAAGAACACCCGTGCGTGATGAGGGAGATATGGATCATGTTCATGCGGGAATATGGGAAAATGCAGAACGATTTGCCTCTGGCATCCACCATCCTCAAGCTATTAAAGTAATATTCCAAGAGCTAGGAGGCGGCCTACTCGGGGAAGAAGTTGAAGTAGCCAACCATTCAAGTCGGTGATGGAGAACTTTCAAGACCTCAGGGCAGGGGCCGGAAGGATTCAAGGGCATCCCACAGTGGAGGGGTTTCCATGGTGGAGAGGCCTGCACCACTTGAGGGGGGAGCAGTGGTAGTATATCCAGTAGTGGCATCTGACCCAGTGATTCCAGAAGAGTAGAGTTATTCAAAGGGGAGGCCGCCTAGAGCATTCTGTAGAATACCATCTCAGGCTTCGGGGAAGCGGTTTCACCATATTGACATGCCAGAGAATGATATCTTCCTGGAGTCCTGGGACATCTGGGACATCCATAGTGAATTATTTGGCCCATCCTAGATGTGGAAACACATGAACCATCTAGGGATGGATTTGTCAAGAATATTCCCTATTAGGTACGACATTGTGGTGTCCCAATCTGAAGAGGAAAAATATCTGACTGAGATGGAGAACATCGTGCACTTTTGGGGCACTCCACATCCAATGATAGATCGAGTCATGGTGTTGTTTGATCGCACTACCCTCCCATAGTTTTCAACCGCTGATTTAAGAGATTTCTTCCCTCTGCCAGAAGAATCTAAAGAGTCCTCCTAGGGAGAAAAGTCCGGGAGAGGATCCCGTTGGAAGAGGGCGATGTTGGAGATCATGAATCATATCATGAAGAGTTCGCAGAGGCCCTTGATGTAAAAATATGAAACCCCCTCCTCCAAGAATTACTTTGAGGTCATTATGGACTCTTTACTAACATCTGAACCGTGCATTAGAGTCTTATATACAGAACTCGTTCTCATCCCTCAGTGGATGTAGACACAGGACCTTGGGGATCTACACTTTCCGCCACATCAATATTTGCATATAGTAGGTCTTGGATACTTAATGTGACCCATCCAGAGCATTCTGACCTTTCGATCATATATGGGGGCCACGCTTTGGGGTCGCGATGACATCAACCCATGATCAAGATCAGAAATTCGATCTACGTATGTCCCTTCTACCAATTTCATGATATCCATCCCCTGAACATTCCAAATAACATTCATCCCCCCCCCCCACCTTTTTTTGGGTGTACAGTTCTTCAAATGGCATGGTCCGCCTTAGAGAGGTTTGTTCGGGGCTTCTGGAAGCATCCTTCCTAGGGGAATGCCAGTTTTCATGGAGGAATAGGTCCAAACAGACATAACTTTGGTGCTTCTGATCACCAATTGGTCTGTCAGTAGGACTACACATATGATCATTGAGGTGGGATTCGATGATGAGGATCCATCAGATAGTCCAGGTCCCACCACGCCTGATTAAACACCATATGTGGACCCTACAGATGAGTTCCGGATAGCGTACCCCACATATGAGCCTACCAACTGCACTAACTAGGACTAGATGGCCTCTGATGAAGAGGGCCACAAAATATTCCTCCGTCGATCATGGAATCAGATCAAGATCTATATTATGATACCCCTCAAGCACTATGGCTAGATGTGATGGACAGACTTCACTTGTGATTGAATGAACTTTGTGTTGGGGGAGTGGATTCCTAGTGTCCTCACATGCTTGTCTGAAATCTTATAGAGGAAAAGATTCAGGAGTATGACCATGGCCTTGGTGTGGGCTAGCAATGGAGGAATGTGGTAAACATCAAGGGGATCTGGGACGTTGATGATGAGGTCCAGCGGCTGTATAGTCGGGCCGAAAAGAACTCGACCTCCCTCAACATGAAATCTGAGCTAATATTGCGACTGAAGGCTCACCTGGCAGTGGCCAAATAGGGAATGAAGCGATCCACTGAGGAGATGACTGTCATTCAGCCCGACGTGGAGCAGGCCTATATTGCGTCCAATGAATTGCGCCCCCTCGCTGCCACAGGGGAGCGGGAGCTACACATGCAGCATCAACATCTTGATTCCACCAGTCAGAGGGTGGCGGAGCTGCTACACTCTTTTGACATGGTTAACCCATCGATGGGGAGAAACGAACATCATGTACTATAATGATTACAAACCATTAAACACACTTTTGTGATTTGATCATTTGATACCATAGCCTGCATGAGTTCCGTTATTTGTGTTGGTTTTACATGCATATTTTATATTCACGAAACACCCAGTGATCAATCCCTAAGCTCACACGAGTCGATCCCAATGTGAGAAAAAAAGGATGACCTCAATGTCATTTCTTTTGGACATAAAAGTGCTGACAATGTTTCAGGCATCCTGTGTTTGAACAACCATACTGGATTCCCAGGAAGAGAAGGGAGAGACATGATTGGAGAATCAACCTCTCAAAACATCTGAATTACCGTTTTCCCAGTGTGCTCTTGTGCACGAATGAGGTAACTCTAGGGGCGCTAGAATAAATTCGAAAATATGGGCATGGAAGGTGTGAATCACAATACCCAGGATTTAGAACACTATGGGGGTTCCTTGACAATGAAGGATAACTGTTGACCACATTTTAAATACAACATCCTTATTACGTTAGCCTGGAATGGGGATAGTAAATGAGGGCCGACTGCTGACTATGTTTGAAATATGGGGCCTGACTCAAAATTTCTTCCATTAGACTTCTGGAACGATATCCCAGGATAGTACGCAAGCCATATACCATTAATCCATACTGTTAGGGGGTTCCTTTAGATGTGGAAAGGGACAAGGGATTGAATAATGAGGCACAAAAAGCGTGTAGGGTGGAGTGACGGGTTGTTCGAATGGAGTCCAACAATATTGAAAATACACCACTATGGTGGAAACACATTGGTTGGGCACATCAGTCTGACCAGGGATCAAGCATAATTTCGAACAGGACCTCTCTGGTGAGGAAACTGTTGCTTCCCAAAATTATTGTGGGGAATCCTAGACTTGTTTATGGTAAAGGTGTAGGGATCACCAAAAGAACTCGGGCCAGGGGGCCGAAAAAGAGGGCAAACCCGCTTTTCGATTCTTGGGTTGGACCCAAAGGCAAGATTCTTGTGCATTCTTACGTATCCCATGGGGATGGGAATCAAGCCATACATAGTTCTGGAAGATGTCGTGCAATTTAACGTCTTGTGAAAATGACATGGAGTGATCATAGTTTATGGTCATAGAGCTTGGACCTTGGATGGTAGGAAACTCGGGAGACATATTGTGGGGTAATTACAAAACCCGATGGGAATGGGATCCTGGGGTTCCAACCACAAGGTGTTCCATGGGAAGGTTTTAGGCTGAGGGATTGAAAATGAGAGTCAAACTGGGCCCGAGGAAAAGTGCACGGGCATTTCTACGTACCTCATGAGGATGAGGATCAAGCCAAAAATAGTTTTGGGAAATGTATTGGTGGCATACCATTTTCATGTATAATAAGGTGGTGTGGTTCTGGCCCATACACAAAAAGAAGTGGTATTTTCTAGAAATTGTTTGTCCTTTAGGATGAATGGGTGTTGCTTTTTGTGAATCGATGGGCCTAGAATAAAGAATATAGGGATCAAAACAAGAATCAAGCCAAATGAAGGCATTGAAAAATGATATGGTGTTTGACCGATACCAAACATGGCGTCCCTTATGTGTGGGCACCACAATGCTGTGTCATTTTTTGTCATGCAGCCAGGAAGATATTGTCACGATTTTAGGGTCATGTAATGGGACCAAACATGAAATTTAGTGTCATGAAGCATAGACGTAGTTGAGATGAGGCTGAAGGGGGAATGTTTATGGTGAAATAATGTACACCCAACGTGAATGAGGACAATGTTCGCACCACACCGTGCACGATTCCGAGAAAGAAACCTCGGGCTAAGGGGCCAAAAAGAGGTAAGAGGGTAGGAATTAGGAGAGATTGACCTCAATTAAGTTAGACCCATAGACGAGGTGTTCGGGTGTCCCTACATATCCTATGGAATGGGAATCAAGTTGTACGTAGTTCTCCAAATGGGTAATATAAAAAGATCTTATTTTAAGGCCTTAGAACTCGAACCATAGAAAAGCAGGACTATTCCATGTAAGTGAGGACCTTAATCCGATACCTATGTCCACATAAGTGAAACTCTGTGTAGGAAACAAGGGTGGATAATGTATTTTCAATACATGAAATACATGAAAAGGGGAAATTGGTGGAGCCCCCAATGATTGCCTTATCGCGACTTTTTCCTCCTAATGTGCGGATGCACACTGACGATTAGTACAAAGAGTCTCAGAATTCTATAGGGACATGATGAGGTGTAGAAGGGTTCGAATCATGTAACTAACATTTTTGGCTTAATGGGGCTGGCGTGACGATGGAAGATAACTGTTGACCGTGTTCAAAACACAGCATCTATATCATGTTAGCCTGAAATGGGGAAAAACAAATGAGTGTCGACCACTGACCATATTCACAACGTGGGACTTGTATCGATTTTTTTTCTGAGACCCTCAAGGATGTTGGCCCGTAATGGTAGGAGAGCCCTTAGTCCTAACATCCACACCATTTGGGGGTCCCTTTGGGATGTGAAAGGTGATGGAAGCCCTAATGAGGGGGAACACGAAGTCAGAGAAATGGGTGAAAGCATGTCTGGGTAGAATCTGACTTTCCAGGTGCTAAAACAGAGTACCCTTGGGAAAATTAGTGAATCTCCAAATAGGACCAAGGGGCTCATCTTGAGAGAAAAAGATTTGAAAATATGAGTATAACACAAGGTTATGGAAAACTCTCAGGATGAGAAGGTAAATGGCATGGTTGTTACAACACCAAACACGGGTGAGAACAAATTCCCATACCACACTATATATTCCTCTCTCTGGGAAAACAAATGCCAAGGGGACAAAATGAGAGGGTGATTTCTATGAAATGGGGGTAGACCCAAATTCTAGACATTCAGTCTTCCCTGCGTATTCCATGAGGATGGGAATCAAGCCACACATAGTTCTAGAAGGGGGTAATGTGCAGTTTATCGTCATGAAGTAAGGACAGAAATGGGTAAGAGACCCCACACACAAGAGGTGTACCACACAGCAAGTAACCTAACATGAATGAGGACATAATCCCATACCACACTGCACAATCCCACTATAGAGAACTTGGGCCAGAGGACCGAAAAGGCTGAGGGGCCCGAAAAGGCCAAGGTGGCAGAAAAGGCCAAGTGGTCAGAAAAGGCCAAGGGGCCTGAGGCTGGGCGTCCCAGCCAATGGTAGCCATATGACCTCTTGTGCAGTTATAGACTCATCATAGATCCTATTCCCACGTCAGCAGTGCTCAGTGTGGTAAAAAAGGAGCCATACTCATCTCTCCCTGTCATATAGGGTTCTAATAGCTGGAATCTCCCTAAGGGAGTTCGTTGCTTGGAGATACAATGGGGTAGAATGAATCACTACACTTAATGTTTGGGACATCGTGGGGTGGCTCTAATGACAAAGGATAGTTTTTGACCATGTTTGAAACACAGTGTCCCTATAATGACCTGGATTTGGAACAACATATGAGCATTGACTGATGACCATATTCGCAACATCAGACTTGTATCAATTTGTTTCTCGACATCCTCGAGGGCATTGGCCCGAAGTAGGAGGAGAGCCCTTGGGCCTAGCATCCCTACCATTTTGGGGCCCTTACGGATGAGAGAGATGATGGATTCCTAATCAATGGAGTGCGTGAAGCATAGTAGTACCAAATTGTGAAAGAGGAGAAGACCTACAGGGAGTGGGACATAAGGAGGAATCGAGATGAGCTTGACCTGAATTGGGGGAAAAGCCTCTACCACACCATATGTCTTGACCCAAGGGAAGATTCTGGCATTTTGGATGGGCCAACAAATGAAATGTCTGAGTTTTCCTTTGTATCCCTTGAGGACGGGAATCAAGTCACACGTAATTCCTGAAGGCCATGTAGTTTAACGTCCTGTAGTGAGGACGTGGGAGGACCGAAGAATGGGGAGCGGGCACATGGTGCAAATTTTTTAATCCTGGCTTGAGTGGAGATAAGGAAGCCTACATCATATCATGAAAGGATCCTCTAAGATAATTATACCTAGGGGGATAGTCAAAGATAAGATTATGGGGATGGGCTCAAGAAGAAATATTTGAGCGTTCCTACATATCCCATGCGGATGGGAATCAAGCCGTACGTAGTTCTTAAGATGCAGTTTAACATTGTGCAGGATGATGCACAGTTTAAATTCATGTAGGACTAATTTATTCAAGGTCATGCTGGACGAGCTTGCTCAGACAAAGTATTTCTTGAGAAACATTGCATCAGTGGGAGGAGTTATATGCTCAACATCCATGGTCACTAGGGAGTATGCTCCATTAGGGTAAACCCTGTGGATTATGTAAGGTACTTCTCATTTGGGTTCCAACTTTGGTGGTTTCTTTCCAAGGATCATCAGCATCCGGAGGGCCAATACCAAGTCGCCTTCTAGGAATGAGCAGAGGTGAACCTTCTTATTGAAGGCTCTAGCTATCTTGTTCTGATGCCTTTCCAGATTGTGCAGTGCACAAAGCCTATTCTTGTCAAGTGATTCCAATTAAGCCTGATAAATTTCAGCTACCTTATCTAGTGCATGCTGGTCATAGGCCGCTATGCGTAATGAAGGTAGCTGGATCTCGATGGGCAGGACGGCCTCTGTTTCATACACCATGAAGTATGGAGTCACCTACGTAGAATTACGAGTCATCATCTCGTAAGCCTAGAGAGCGTTGGGAAGCTTTTTCGGCCAACTCTTCTCATTCTGACAAACCATTTTCTACCAAATGTTAGAGAGGGTTTTGAAAAACACCTTGATCTGTCCATTTTATTGCATGTGGTAGTGGGAGGTATGGTTCGAAAAGATGTTGAATTTGTCATACAATTTCTTCAACTCGGCTTCTTGGAATATGGTGTTGTTATCAGTGAGGAAGGTGTGAGGGAATCCAAACCACTAGTTGATATTGGAGCTCACGAAGTCGATGATTGAACGAGCCTTGACCACATTGAGAGGAACTGCCTCTGCCCACTAGGAAGAGAAATCTGTAGGGGTGAGGATGAACATGCACTGGTGAGCTGTTGTCGGTGGATATGGTCCCACAACATCGAGTCCCCACACTGAAAATGGCCCAAGGTACTTGGTGAAGTGGAGAGGTTCTGGAGTCCAATGAATAATATTAGCGTGAATTTGTCACTCGTTACATCTCTTTGTGAACATGATGCAATCATGAATCATGGAGGGCTAGAAGTGCCCTAGTCTCTGGATCTGATGGGACATCTTCGGACTAGTCTGGTGAGCCCCACAGGATCCAGTGTGAACCTCCTACAAGACATGAGAAATCTCAAATCATTGGATGTAATGGGGGAGAACACCATCAAAACCCACGCTTGTAGATGATATGCACAGGATTGGGACAACTCTAGAGGGTAAACTGCAGCGCGCGACGTCGGATCCGCTCGCACATGGCCCAATCATCAAGTATGAATCCATTTTGGAGATACTTGACAAAGGGGGATCTTCAGTATGGGGTCATATCAACCACTTCATATGTAAAACATGAGGGTCCAGACGTGGAGGCTCCAACGGTAATATGGATTACTCGCTGTCCATCACCATCATCTAAGGTGATGGGAGCAATGACTCTCTTATGTGCCATGTGTATAATCAAATCATCCTGCCCAGGTTCCACAAGTGATGCATCCAGGCCAGCCAGGGCATTAGCTCGACCATTCTGAGATTGAGGGACATGAGTAACTTCCAGCTGAGAATGGAACGGGTCCATTAGCTGGAGGGTGCGCTCCAACAATTGTACCAGCTCTGGATTTCTGACGACATAGTCATCATTGATTTTCTTGATGACTAGTTCGAAATCCCCTTTCACATGAAAATGGGGAAAATCGATCTCGAGGGCCCGCGCAAGGCCATTGATAAGAGCCTGATACTCTGCTTCATTATTGGTGTATCCTTATGATAACAGGAATGAGTATGGAAGAATATATTGCACTAGGGTAATAAAGACAATACCCAGGCCCACCTTGTTGAGCCTGGGATCACTGAGCATCCTACCAGTGAGGATTCGGGAAGCACCATCAAAGTGAATCTGCCAACATGGTATGGCATGATCTACAGATAGGATTTCCTCGTTGGGAAAATCCAGGTCTAGGGACAGGTCCGTGGGGGTTGGATTGGCGGCTAGAAAATATTCCAATGCTTGTCCCTTGATAGCCTTCTCAGGCATGGACCTGATGTCGAACTACTAGAGGATTACTACACATCATGCTAGATGGCTGGTCAACATGGGGCAGTTCAGAATGCAATTCAGTGGGTTTACCCGAGACACCAGCTATACCTCCTGGTGTTTCAAGTAGTGTTGAAATTTCTTATACTGCAAATACTAGTGCAAGGAAGCTCTTTTCTATGGGAGAGTATCTGGTATCTGTATAGAGGAGCATGCATCTGAGGTAGTATTTGCTTTTTTCTTTCCTCTCATTGTTTTTCTAGGTGATAAGGGCGCCAAGAGATCGTTCTAAGGTAGTCACGTACAGGATAAACGGCTTTCTGGAGATGGGTGGCATTAGGACCGAAGGCAGGAGTAGGTGTTGCTATATTTACTCAAACGCGGTCTGGAACTCTTTTCCCCATTCCTAGGTGGATCATTTCTTCATGAGCTGAGAAAAGGACTTATACTTGATAACCGTATTTTCAATAAATCGGCGTATGTAGGCTAATTTGACTTTGAAACCTCGAAGCTCCTAGATATTTCTTGGTGGAGGCATCTAGATGATGGCCCTGATCTTATCTAGGTAAATTTCGATGCCCCGGTACCTAACAACAAAGCCGAGGAACTTCCTAGAGGTAACCCCGAAGGCACATTTCAACAGGTTCATCTTCAAGTGGTGGGAATGGAGGATGCCGAACACTTTCTCAAGGTCCTTGAGATGGTCCTAGCGCTGGCGATATTTGACCACCAGATCGTACCCATAGCATTCCACCAATGTCCCAAGGAATGGAATTAATATGGAATTCATGTCCCACTGATAGGTGGAACCTGCATTCTTCAGGCTGAAGAGCATAACCTGGTAACAGATTGTACCTTGTGGTGTATTGAAGGATGTGGACTCCCCATTCTCAGGAGCCATTCAGATCTGATTGTATCTGGAGTAACTATCCATGAAGGAGAGGGATCAGAACCCAGCTGTATCATGGATCAACAATTCCGTCATAGTAAGGGGGAAATCATCCTTCAGATAGTGATAGTTGAGATCATGGAAGTCAATGCAGACTCTAATATGTTCGTTCTTATTTCTAACTGGCACAATGTTGGCTACCCACTTGGGGTACTGGACTTCCTTGACAAAGTTGGATTTTATGAGCTTTTCAACTTCGACCTCAACCCTAGAACCATGATAAGGGTGCATCTTCCTGGGAGGCTGTTTGAACCCGCGATTATTTGTTGGGAGACCGAGGCGGTGGACGGCTAACTGAGGATCTAGTCCTGGCATCTCATTGTAACTCTAGGAAAACACATCCCGGTGTTGTTTCAGGAAGTCCACAGACCACTGCTTCTCCTCGAATGGTATGGAAGCTCTGATCAATGTGGGTCTCGGGTCCACCTCACTACCGAGGTTCACCTATACTAGTTCATCAATCGTAGTATAGACACCGTCTTTAAAGGAGAGGGGAGCCTCTTCTGGATCTTCTTCTTCCATTGCAAAGGTACTTCCCATTGGAGAAGCTTCCTCTAGGTTGGAAGATTCTGACGGGAGGCTGGTACCATCCTGAGCGGTAGTGGTCACTGCATCGGGAAGTTCTGGTACTGCCAAAACCATAACATTGAAGGTTTTTTAACAGATCCCATATGGTCTTCATCCCAAGGGTCCATGCTTAATGATATTAAATAAATATTGGCACGTTGGTTTAAACCGGTTAATTCCGGCCTGACGAAACAAAAACGTATTATGTACTACTATTTCCATTGGGCAAATATCCCAATACCTTATGGTGATAGGATGCTCCATGATCACCTGATCTTGATTTGTGTAGGAGTATGTGGTGATTTTCCATCGTTTCTTGGATTTATGAATACGCCACTCCTTGTACCAGATACAACAAAGCACTGGCCCATGTTGGGGGTTGTGGCCTCTGATCGATTGGTCAGGAAGATATAGGCATCATCTAAGCCTGCCCAGGGGTCAGTTGCAACCACAACGGGTTCCACCTCAGTGGCCCGAATCTTCTTATTCTTGCTCTTATAATAGTCATCATCCAGGTAGCAGGATTCACAAGAGACGAAAGGAGATGCATCACCTTGGTGTATGTCTACTCATCCATTGAGGGATTACTTGAGGAATTGGTGATACGATGAGTGGACTACCGCGTGTAGGTGGATCCATGGTCTTCCCATCAATTCATTGTATGAGGTGTCCTAAAAGACAACCTTAAACTCGGTGCTAGATACTACGCCACCGAACTGGGTCTTCAAATGGATCTTACCGACTAGGGTCTGCTCTGTCGTGTCATATCCCTGAATTCTTTAATCAGAGGGAGTCAAGTCATATTCGGATAACCCCAGCTTCTGCAGTGTCCGCGTTGGGATAAGTTTAATCCAAAATCCAGTGTCAACAATACAGTGGTGAACCTCCATGTCATAAAATTGGCCGGTGAAGTATAGTGGGTGGATGTTCCCTAGTATGGGAGAGCATTAATCTTCTCTAGAGAATGAAATGATAACCTGACATTCAACATTCTCGACCACTTCATCATTAAAGGCTTCTGCATCTGCTACCTCCGTCTCAAACTAGAGGGGGTTTCTTAGCGCCTCAACAAGGTCCTCACTCATATTTTATGATAGGTGAAGGACCTCGAGGATGGAAAGCCTCAGTGGGATGATGGCTAGGTTCTTAAGGAAATAATATTTTTGGGCCAGGTGCAAACTTCTACTTGTAGGAGGGAGCTCTATGATATGAGGCATGGCGGGCCCTGTCCGCTAGGCCGACGACTGACGGGTGCTAGGCATACCCTGCTGTTCACTTTTGGAAGCCCACAGAGTAGCTGCCAGATGAGGACGAGTTGACTGAGATCGGCCTGTTGCAGAGCAAGGCTGGTCACGACATGGTCTAGGTAGCTCTTCCTGATCTTGCAAAACAAACGGCACTGGAGGCGGGCCTGATGACACTGGATGAATAGGTTGTGTGGGCTAAGCCCTGTGCTGAGCCTGTTGTCTAGTCTCAGTGGCATACACAACCTAACTAGAGTTTCCAACTGATGTACCTCGATGACCCATATGTTCGTGGCTTCCCCAACATTGGTGTCGGCTGCGGACATTGGGGAGGTTCTCCAGGTGATCCCCATTGTCAGGAGTCATATAGCGGTTTACCAACTCCAAGGTATTAACCGAAGAATTCCGTTGACTATCAATTGAAGATCCATCTACTACTAGGAAAAATCTGGGAGGAATTCCCATCATAGTGGGCATGAATTTTCTGAGAGTGCAGGATGACAATGGCATCGGTGGGGTACGTTGATTTCCCTTGCGTTGTCGATGCTTGTTCATCTAGAAAGTGGTCGGCTGAGATGATAATTCAAAAGTGGTTCCCAAAGCTTCTAAATGATCTGGCTGATTCAGGCATGCCCAAATGATGCCATGGGAATGAGCGACCTTTTTGCGAGACATCTAGTCATCATACTTTAGGGACCTGCGATTGGAAACCTTCTTCCACTCACCTTCATTGTCACTTTCACTATCCAGCCTTATGAAGACACCCACCACTTGTGTATGGGCCGGGACCATCCTGAATATGTTTCTATCGACCAGGTCTTGAAGCCAATGTTTGAACACATAGCACCACTTGATGGTGTTCCCCAGGATCCGATGATAAGGGCATTAGTTGGGGCGATCAATGAGGTTCACGTCTTCTAGACTTCTGTACACACGAAAATGCACGATCCCCTTTTCCAAGGCACTTCTGAAATAGTTGGGAACCTAATTCTCTTTGAACGATTAGGTTCAGTTTCTTCTCTCTGGGAAGGGGGGGCCTTGGGGAATGGTCTTGAAGAGGAGTTGGAGTATCCTGTTGAGGAGGCACATCATGATTGTCCCGCCCCGACGGTGGCGACACATTACATAGGGGAACCTACCGATTCTGAGGAGGATTCTGCTGGGCTAGAGGCTTCACCTGTGGTCGAGGGACACTGCAAGGTTGGAGAGGTGGCTCCGCTAGTAATAATTCAAGCTGTTCGGGGGCCTCTATTTGGGACACCACGATCTGCTCAGCTCTAACAGATCTTCCTATATTAATTGCAGGAGGCAATAGTCATGCCTGACCGGCCTGTTGTAAGGCTTCTTCTAGGAACTAGGCCTTATCATAGAAGTCTTGAATTCCTCCATGGTAGTTCTGGGTTATTAGAGAGTGAACCAGTTCTGTTCTGATATTTCCTACACACATCATCTATAATTTCTCTTGAGTATGTGGAATTTCATGGGAGTTTGTGAGCCCTTTACACTAGTAGATACAGTCCATGAAACTCTCATTTGGCCTCTTTTTGAACTTGAAAAGGTATGTGATACTTTTTTTCTACATGGTGGAGCTGAACTGGTATAGTAATTTCCTGCGAAGGTCCTCCCATCTAGTTACGGATCTGATGGGAAGCTGGTTGTACAAGACGAATGCATGCCCCTCCAATGTCTGAACAAAACAGTAGAGCTTGGTAGCCTCCTACTATACTGGAGTCCCTAAAATGCGACCACACCTTGAGTTGAAATGTGCTAGGTGTAGCGGAAGGTCCCCCCACCCCATTAAAGGGGAGAAGGTGGGATTTCTGAAACCCAGAGCTACCGGCATATCATCCACCCATGCCGGATATGGCTTTCAATCAGTTGGGATTTCCACATGTATTGTTTATAATTCCTCAAGGAAATCAATGAGTGCCTCCATTGGATCATCTAGGTGGGGATATCTATCAGGACAGGATCCCTAACCATGAGTGCACTAGAGAGTTCTTCAATGAGGTAAGGCGGCTCACCAGCTCATGGAGCGGCTAGTTGGGTGACCTACGGGGCAGCTAGGGGAACCCGAGCTGGGTTTCTTGGATTGTCGCACCATTCCAGAGGGTTTTCTGAGACATAATTCACCCTCTTACCATGAGATTTGGCTTCAGCCCTATCCGCTGGAGAAGCATGACCAGGGTTTCCTGGGGCAGGTCACCAAGGGAAGTTGTTCCTTCCCCTGCTATACTGGCCTAGGATTGTCGTAGTCGGGTTATCGCTCTATAGTGCATTCATCCAAGAGGTCATCGACCAAATTCTTCTGCATAGAAATTTGTTGGAGTAACATTTCCTTCTCAAGGGTTTCCTCCATCTTCTACTCTGAGGCGGACGGGTCAGAGTGTTTGGTAGCTCCGACATGCTCTTTTCCCTTACCAGAATTCCTGCAGAGTACCAATGCCTCAGTGGGCACAGATAGACCAGGTGCGTTATTCTGCTGATGAGTAATCCTTCCGGATGTATCCAATGGTGGTGGAATATCCTCAGGGGTTATGTCTATATTGAAAATCTCCAGCTCATCATCCACTTCCACTATGTTGGACATGTTGACCATGACCCTTCTTGGGGACGTGTCTTCGATATCGCCTAGCGAGACGGGCTGCTGTCAGATAGGACTGAAGACGAGGGCATCATACTACCCCCATCCATGGATTGGAACATTGGGGGTAGCCTCATTGATAATTTTGTGGAGTACCATGATACCCTTAATGCATTGCTACTGGAGGGCCTCACGGCGACCTGGGGACTCGGGGCGCTGGGCCACAGGGAGTATGGTCAGATCGACTAGATGACATTGATCACTGATGTCTTCGAAATGCACTTGGATCATAAGATAAACCACTCACTGATGAAGATGAATAAAATGCATCACCCAGAGGGTGTGGCAGAAACACTCAACTTCCTCCAGGGTAAGGAATTTCGGTATGCAGTAATTCGGTGCTGCAATGGGCCAGAACAAATCAGGGAAGTGGTGCGATGCAAAGATATTCCTTAAGCTCCTTGTCTCAGAATCAGGTTCTGGCCCTTGATTTCCCCATTCGTCAATTGGGTGTGGTTGAGAAACCGACAGCGGTACTGAGGCTGTCTTCTGGGATGGCAGGTTGGCTGGTGGAGAGTATGGCGAACAGGGTGGCCCCTGAATCTTGGGCTGTCCTACGAAGAGTGTAGCGACCCGACCACCACATCATGATAAGATAGATTCACGGCCACAGTAATTAGCTCAGGGACTAAGGCTACTAGTGATAGGTCGCACTGCTGCTCGCCCACCATCAGTCCCCAGAATAGTTCGTTGTGATCTCTTGTCGAGGTAGAGAGCCCTTCCGGTGACGATAATGGTGATTGCACGACCCTAACCTACGTGTTGCTAGATTTTTATCCTCATGGATATACCTACAAAAGGAGGCATGAATCCTATTGACCTCACATTATGGGTGTACCAGGCAGATGCGCCACACCCCTACCCTGAACCTTTACTCGAATGAGCGAGAGGAGGGTTCCCACGCTGAGTCTCACTCCGCCTCAGGGTCTGGAAGGAAGACTGGTTTGATATCTGTCTGGCATTTCCCATAATTCTTCTTATGGCAGTGAAAACCCACCTTCCTTCCCCTGGATGGCTATTCGGGACAGGGCGAATTTCTGACACGAGGTCTTTCTGCTACACTGGTGATGGGGTGGAGACGGTTTCCACCCATGAAAGCCGGGGTGCGAGGAGCACAAGGAAAAATGACAAAGGGGGCATGGGGAGGACCTCCATGAGTAGCACTAGAGTGGGAAAGACCTCCTCTAGAATAGGTAGAAGTATGGGGAGGACCACCATGCTTGTTTTCCCTGGAGACCTCAGAATGAGGAGGGTCACTATACCGGTCTAGCTGAACACGTGTAGGACCTCCATGCTTGGTGCGAGTGGAGCGAAGCTGGCCTTCACCTCTCTAGTTGATGAGGCGTGGATGAACTTCACCGGCTACTAAGAGGATGAACGGAGGATCCCCATGTTGAGGAGAGACCGGACGTGCAATGTCCCGACATCTGCGGTCAAGGGTAAGATAAATGACTCCATACCCAGTGTAATGGGCACGAGAGAGGCTTTTGTACTGTGTATCACCGTCACGGGGAAGACCCTTATTTAGATTGAGGGTGGAACGGGGCAGACATCCATGATGAGCCTTAATGTGTGGAAGTCATGTGCTCTCCATGGGAGTGGTACATGGAGAAACTCTATACTGGGTGGAATTGTTGTAGGTTAGCTCATGGTGACCATTGATCGTGCCGGAAACCAAGAGAGTCAACCTAGCCTACCTGTGGGGTGGTTGGGGCCTCGATCCTAGTCGGGAGTATAAGTTCCCCTACTCAGTGTTTGCAGGGAACTAATGATATGCATCAGTGGGGGCTCAGGACATATTATCTATCGACATTGAATCCCCTTGGCGGGCAACCTCCTCATCTTGCGCTTGACACTGTTGTCGGGTCGGACAAAACAGGGTCAGTGGTGCGGGTACGTAGCTTACCTGCTCCTCATCTAGTAAGACTAGGCGGTGACGCTAACATGGACGGGTGGGGCCCCTTGCTGGGAGCCCCTAGAATGGGACTCTAACCAAGCTGGGTCGGATGTCACCTACCTCGTTAGCGTATGGTAGGTAGTCGTCAAAGCATTCTGGGGGGAGGATCCCGAAACGGTAATTTGTTGGCATGGGGAACAACAGCTCCTTGCACGACCCTCAGGGGTGGCGTTGGTGATGAGGCGAAGATGCCTCTAGATCCAGATGGGCCATATCCTGGGTCGAGATTATTCCCTCCTCCTTATAACAACACATGAGGTCGTTGATTACCCTATGTTGAATGACCTCAGACGGGGAGAGGGTTCATGAGCACCCCATGGTCAAAGATGTAGAGGCCATCATGGAAGAGGTGAAGCCATGTGGAATAGCCGTGTTGGCACTACCCCTGCCCCTGTGTTGATGGGAAGGCGGTGATTGCATCCCTGGAGTAGCAACTTGATTCCCCAAATTCTGGTGAGTTTCACGCCAGGCCCGCTATTTGCATTGTGGGAGCCAGAACTGAATAACTGGATACAGTAACATGTCAATCCATTGATGCCTCGAGAGCTAAAAATCTCCATATTGAGGAGAATAAATTCACGTCAGGTTCACCATTTCTGTTTCCAATGCTTTCACCAAGGCACGCACATCCGTCTTGTTTGAGGACGAAAGGCGTGGTTTTGTTGCCCCGCATTCTCGTATTCCAAAATTGGGAGACATTTTCTCATTATTTAGGGATGTTAGCTCCATGATCAAAACGGGATGATGGGAAGTCAGTTCCTCCTTCTATGGATTCATACTTGAAACTCATCACCTTGTCCAGGTCTCCGTTATAGACTTAAGAGGTTGTTTTCGAAACTATTCCTAGTGCCATATCTTCAAGGACACCAGTTAATTACACTGCTTATGTCAAGAAATTCAAAGGGGTCCGGTCAGGGTAGCAACCTTCGGTCAAGGGAGTAGTCACATTGGGCATCACTGTCGTGTCTGGGCATTGGCACACTGGCGCTTCTGTCTTCTATCCCTTATTATAGGGCTTCTTGAGGGCATAGAAGTCCAAGGAATATCACATCAAACACAGTGAATCAAATGCCATGGGCATTTATATGAGGTCTTACTCAACTTCCCATGTTTAACACAGGGTATTCCACATGTTTAACATCCAGCAGGGACGAATTGGATTGATCAGAACACGGAGTAGAGTGGATTAAATGGGTGCAACCCCTGGAGGGAACATTATTGTTGGGTCCAATTTATGGTTTAATTCCCGGTCACTATTGAGGGTAATGGGGAATGAGATAGCATGATTTCACTGAGAAGTGGTGGGAAGGATAACAATCAGGATGGATGATGGGTGGATGAATGAAGTGTGGGGAATGAAATAAGACCATTACAAAAGTGACAGTGAAGTTGGGATTGAGCCCTGGGGAGACTTCCTACATATCCCCGTGACAGGGAATCAAAGTCCACGTAGTTCGGTGAATGTAGATCATCTTTAAAATGGATAGCCTCTGAATGGAGTGACAAAGGATTACCACTGAAAGAGGCTGACAACGTCTTACCACTGAATGGAGTGACAACAGCTTACTGTTGAATGGGGAAAATAAAGTTGAATACAGTTTAACATAATGCAGGATGGGGGTGGACTGAAGTGATGTGGTCGGGACCACTGGTTGTTGGACTTGATCCTCTGGGAGGCTTCCTACGTAACCTGCCTTGGAAAGGATCAAAGTCCACGTAGTTCAGGTATGGGTCCGGAATCGGTGAAACGAAGTGAATAAGGACCTGGGGTCTAGGTGGATAGTGGGATTAAACCTTATAGAGGCTTCCTATCTACCTTGCCTTGGAAAAGATCAAAGAACACGTAGTTCAGCGTAGGATTTGTGTGCAACATCTTACCATAGACTAGGGAAACAATAGCTTACCACTGATTGGAGTCCACAGTTTAATGTCATGCGGGATGGGGGCGAACTGATGTGATGATGGTCAGAGTGACCGAATGTTGGGCTTGAACCTCAGGGATGCTTTCTGCGTACCTTGCCTTGGAAAGGATCAAAGACCACAGAGTTCAAGGGGGGCATTTTGGGCTTATGCTCTGAGGCAACACAAGGTGTTGGTGAACCAATATGAATCGGGTCGGAGTGACCAATGGGTGGTGGGCTTGAACCACATGGAGGCTTTCTATGTACACTACCTTTGAAAGGATCAAAGACCATGTAGTTCAGGTGGTGAAGGCTTGGTGCACCGACGTGAAAATGGTCATGACCAATGGATAGTGTTGGGCATTAACCTGAGGGAGGCTTCCTACATACACTACTTTGAAAAGGATCAAAGACCTCGTAGTTCGGGTGGTGCGGTCTTGGTGCACCAATGTGAAGATGTTCGGGACCAATGGATGGTGGTGGGCTTGAACCTCAGGGAGGCTTCCTACATACCCTTCCATGGCAAGGATCAAATTCCTCATATTTCGGGTGGTTTGGGCTTGGTGCACCGACGTGAAGATGATCGAGACCAATGGATAGTGGTGGGATTGAACCTCAGGGAGACTTCCTATGTACCCTACCTTGGAAACGATAAAAGACCTCATTTTTCTGGTGGTGAGGGCTTATACTCTAGGCTGACCAAATAGGATGTCATGGTCGGTGCATGCTTTATTCCCATGTGTGTCATGCTCGATGTGGGAATCAAGAGACAGCAAAGACCTATTGATCATGTCATGAAAGGTGCATCCATGGGAAATAGAGTGGAACTTACACATGATCGCATCCTAGAGAAGTTGGTAATTACTCTAGGATGGAGGCCCGGTGGTGAGAAATCCTAGCAAGATATGGATTTGGTACCGACGAAAGGAGGGTTCTGGAATCCATCCCCCCACTAGTCCTTGGGACCGCAGAATAATGGTGGAGCAGGGATTCTGCATCCTCCAAGAAAAGCTAGGGGGCTTACACTGATAAGGTCACCCTTTCCCCACATAGGATGCATGGGGGGAAGTCATAGTTTAACTTCATGTTCTGAAGAAGATGGTTCTTGAAAGTTTAATGTACTGTGGCTTGGAAGAAGGAGGGTTTAATCCGCACCCCCATGACTTACATAATTGGTACCCTCTGCACCTTGGTGAAGAGAAGGGATAGGAAATGTCGTGGCTAGGGGGTGTCATGGAGCGAAGTATTGGGGGGTCAACGATAGTGTGGCTATGAAAAGAAGCAATATCCATTAGCGTGCCTATGAAAAGAAAAATGAGGCGAAGAAACACAATGAGCATTATCGTCCAATGGACTTTAAAATCTCATCAGGAAAACATGGAGGGTCACACTGGAAAAGGTATTGCAAAGCAGAGAGGTTCATAGGCAGGGACCTTGTGAATCTCTTGTGCTCCATGTGTTGGAGGGTACTTGCGAAGGGGTGTGCTTCACGAAGTGGAGCATCTCAGCCTACACATAGGGAAGAGGTGCATATAGGAGGTGATTCATGAAGTGGAAAGGCATTCACGAAGCACTGCCTTATGAAGCAAAGGTGCCTCACGAATGATGAAAAATTTAGTCTCTAATGAATGTTTTATGATATAACGAATGTTTTATGATCTTTTGGAACACAAATGTATGAATTATGTGAAGAGTGGGACCTGTATCTCCATTAACTTCATTGTATAACTAGGGATAAATCAGATGTAAATATTATATGTGTGTACATGATTACATTTTCACAATTTTATGTGTGAACATGATGAGAATTTCACAATTTTACGCATAATCCATAGTAAATGATGACAATATCATCCATGAATAAGGATTTCATGTCCAAAAGATTATATGCGAACCTATTTTCTTGTCCATATGTTTTTGTGAGGGTCTGCGTTCAATTCATTAACTTCTTGAGTGAACCTATTTGAATTTATAATTGTTAATAGGTTTATATGATTATGTTTATAGAAAACAATATAGGTAATATTACAGTGTCACTTCTTCATATATCATGTTATTTAATTCCATTATGATCCAGGTATTATAAACTCGGAATCCTTATTCCGTGACACAATATTTTTATCTTCAATATGAAGGGTTCCATTTTCTTGTGTAATGATCACGTTTTCGTACCCTTATATGGACATTATGTTTATATATTTCCCATGTTTAGAATTAATAAGCATCTGAGATCACCCATTCTAATGATTTCTTTCCCATGATATGATGAATTATTTTATGTAGTGTATGTTTTTAAAGACTATAAAAGAGGAAGATATTTATGGGTGATTTTGAAGATATTTCATGAAATAAGATGATGGTGTATGTAATCTCTAAGGGATACAAACTATTATGGTCATTGGGAATGTATTTTTGAAATGTAATGAATATTCATCAATTAAGATGTGATATATATGTAAGAGTTGTTTAAGAATCTATGTATCAAAAGTTATACTTGGATCAATGTAGACTCAAAAAATTTATTCCACAATTCTGTTAGTTTACAAAGCGGTAAGGTCTATCTAAGAGTAATTAAATAATTAATTTTTTAGGAGGAAAATGAGTTTTATTTTATTTTTTACCATGGATATTTAATAATATTTTTATTTTTTAGATTAGTATTTTTTATGACTTAGTTTCAATTAGCCTTTTGGAGTTTAAATGCATGGATCTTTTATTTTCAATTTTTTTGAACCATAATGAAGAAAGGCACAAGAAGATGAAGATAAAATAAGATATTTTTTAAGAGGGAAGTGTTGTTTTTAATTCGTAGTATATATACTACCAATTTATTATTTTTACATGATATATATTTTTAGGGGTTTTTAAAGCAATTTTCTTAGCAGATATAGAAATATTGATTTTATTATCTCAGATGTGAAGATACTTTGAAATCCAGTAATAGCATGTTTTAGATGCCATTTTTAATAATATTTAATGATAAGTTGATGAGTGAATATGTATAGATAAGCAGTAGGTTACCAATTTTATGCATATATAAATTTTGATACAAGATTAGTTATGTAAATTAATATTCTCTAAAATATTTTATTCTTTGATTCTATGAAATTTATGTGTATTAGTTTTATATTTTTATGGTTCCTTGAGTGAATGTTCAGAAGAATATGATATTCCCATTACTGGGAGGGTTCTAAAGAATTTTTTTCATATTCTTTCAAATAGATGTACCAAGCATGATACCTAATTAATATAGAAGTAAAAGAACATATATCAATATAATTATAAAGTTATAAAATGAAAATTCACATTAAAATGGTTGCTTCCTTTTTCATTTGATCCCTTATTTCATTTTAGAACAATATTTACATTGAAATATTCTTTTAAACTATTAGAAGCCATGAATGATTAGTATAGGGAGAGAAACATTACAAGATTATTTTATTCTTCCAACACCATCCTTGGTGTTTTCCATGATATCTAATGGAATTTTTGTATGGTAATGGGTTTTCTATGGTGTAAGGGGATTAAATGCGATGAGGATAGACGTGAGTATATTTTATTGGATTTTGGGGGAAGTATAATTAATTTATAGTCACTATGTTTCATTTTTTAACCCATATTAATGCAAACAAATTTAAAAAAAAATTAATAATTTTGAAAAAAAAATCAAAAATTAAAATCTGGAATATGTTATTAGTATTGTTTTCAGGGTTTGTAAGAATTTTATTTCAATTTGTGAAATTATCTGATATCATTATTTTGAAGAGTTTTACATTGATATATTTTTATTTATATTATAAAATTTTTATTATATTTAGCCTCCCTTTGGATCCTTAATATTTTTCACCAATTACATATCTTCCCTTTACCTTAGAGTCATTTGAACCTTATTGTGAAATACCATGTGATTGTTGCTGATATTTTTACTTATGCTATGGAGACATGAGATTCAGTGTAGGACTATTGATAAGATTAATGTATTTAGGGAATGAGTATAACATTAATAATTATTTTCCTTGAGTGATAGAAATTTTATTAAAAGTGAGGTTTATTACAAAGTTTCATTCATGACAATAATAAATTGAGAAAAATTAATGGAGTCATAGAGGAGAAACAAAAATTCATGTGGAATTGTAGAATACCTAGTAAATTAGTTTTTTTTTGAAAAAATAAGGAGCTTAAGAGAGTTATGTATGTGAACCATGAATGATATTTCTCTTGAGTATAATTTATAAATTTTATTGATTATGAAATTTTGTATAATTGGATCCCTTTATGATATGATGATATTTCGTAATTTAATTCATGAAAGATATTATGTGTGTGGGAATTTGGAAGATATAATTAATGTATTAATATTTATTTCAAAATTACATAATTTTATTAAGAAATTAAATATTTATTCACTAATTTATATTCTTACTATTTATTGGGAAAACATATTTTGAATGAAATTATTTAAAATATTATTGGGAATTGTGTTTTTTAAGAAAAGTAAATAAATGAAAAGGATATTAAAAATTGTGTAATCTCAGTTACAAAATTAGAGATTAATCTATACATTGTGAGGTAGCTAGTCGATGTCAACAGTGATACATATAATAGCGGAATAGAAGAATATTGTGATCCATCAATAGGAATAACTAGTCTATAAGTAGAGCACTGGTATGGAGAGACAATGATATTGGGTGCTAGAGTATGAGGTGATAAAATAATAAGGAAACAAAAACCTAAGGAGAAAATTAATTGATATATAATCCACATCCTAAATGAAATATTATTTCATGAAATAGTATAATTCACTAAACAATTCACATAAACCCATGTGTTAATGTGGGCCACTACAATTACATTTTTTGTTTTATATTCTCTATAGACTAGGGTTTTAACCAGGGAGTCATATAATTTTCCCCCTGAAGGTGAGAGTCATATTGAAAATTTGGAATCTAAAATGACATAGAATATTGCATTGGAGATCTTTACCTCCACTGTGAGATTTGACCATGTCTATAGAAGTACTAGTAAACCCAAATCCATCACTATGAATATCAAATACTCCATAATTATATCCCTGTAGCACCACCAGTTTCAATTAATTAATCGTTTCATTATGATTTTAAATTAATTATCATGTTTGGGTGATGTTTGAGAGGGTTTGGAGGACATTTAGAATGTTTTTGAGGCATTTCTAAAGGTGAAAGGTTGGTTCACAGTTTGTGGAAACCAGGAAGCTTCTATTGGAAACAATAAATAAGGATACATGGGCTCAGAGAAAGGCACGTGTTTTGGCACACATTTTGTCCAAACCATGCGGCCACCTTGGAGAAACCATGAAATGTTGGATATGGATGTTTTTTATTTATTTCACATGGTTTTTCTAACCATGTGGCCCAACAGTGCATGATGATCCTTGAGAAAGATTCTGGAACATAGTTAACACACAGTTTTGCCTAACCGAGCAACAAACCAAGCATGGTATAAAAACTAGATCCTAAAAAATTGATCTAGGTCCTAATTAACATTTAACTCCCTTTTTCAATATATTTTGTACAAAATTCGAAAATTATTCCACCCAAAGGTTGTGGTACCTTTCCCCATCGAATCATAAGTAATCTTGAGGTATTTCATGGTGATTTGAAGATGTATTTCATTGGCATGTCTTTATTTATGGTGGATTTTCATGGTTTTTCATAGATCTACATTCTCATATCTCTTGAATTCATATATCTAATCTATAGCAGATAAAAATAAGGTTGTCGATTCTAGTCATGTCTAGATTTTTCCTTGTTGTTATTTGTGGAAGTGATCTAAGGTGAGTTTTTGGAGATTCAACATAGTTTTGTGGGAGTTTTATTTTCAATCTAGTTTTCACCAAAAATAAAGATATTCATTGATTCATTGTCTACTCATCATATTATAACTCTCTAGATTCATTTGAAATTGCCTTTTTATGGAATTTATTGTGAAATTTTTGTTCAATGCTTGATGGAAACCTTTATGGGTGAATGTTTATGAAATTATTCAAATTAGGTGTTTTAGTAAATAGTGATTTTGGTGAAATGATTTTAAAAATATGATTTTAAATTTTTGTTTGGGTTTGATTCATGGAAATGAGTTTCTAATAAAATGGTGGTTTTATTGAAATGGTTTAAGAAATATTCCTTTGGCATGTGGTTGGATTAAATGGTTAATCTTGAGTTTAATGGGATGGATAATTATCAAGAAGTACCACCATCAAAGGAATGAGTTATGGAAGTGATGCTACACCATCAATGGTAACCACAAGTTTGTGATGTTGATATTTTGTGTGTGTGTGGTTATGTGAAATATAATGTATAATGAAAAATTGAAATTGAGTAATGGTTAAATGACTTGTTTTTTTCCTTATAAAACTATTTTGGTGAGAAACTGGTTGACTTTGATATAAACTATGAAACTATATTAGAGTGTTTTATATATTTTTTAAATAAATGTGATAACATGTTCTATAATATTGGCATAATTATGGATGTTATTTGGGGAAAGGCTACTAATTTTCATTACTGACCCCTACATTGTACCTATGGGGATTTTGCATAAATTATTTATCAGGACACTGTAAAAGTTAATGTATCCCACTTCTTTAGTGGTGATTCACACTACTTGAGATATTTTATAGACATGGAGCATGGAGAATATTTTTATATGTGGAGATATGTCTGGGAGTCTTCATGTTTTGTGGTTTTGTCTTCCGCTGTGTACATTAATTATTAGTAGTCTTCTTGTGTGGTACTCTTTTTTAATAGTTATGTTGGTCTTGGAGTTGAAATTCATTCCAGTATATTTCTTGAGTCACAATCATTGAAATGAGTAGGCTTATCTGGACATGAAATATTGAGCATAAAAAGTTGTCTCCAACCTTTTAATTTAGAACATCAAGTTTCCATGTATTTGGGTACATAATTATTTTTGAGACACTTATAGGAATTAGAATCTCATTGTTATGGGTTTATCCAATGAGATGAGCATGACATGAATTTTAGAAATGACATACCACTAGGAGTATACATTTCATGTTGAATATTGATTTCTGATTTGGTTTAAAAGAGATGTTTTATTTTGAAAAAATTTTAGTTCATTTTGAAATATATGATTTTGAAAGTGTAATGGTTGTGTTATTTTGAAAATGTTTTGACTTTTAAATGCATGGTGGAATTTTAAAAAAATGGTTAAATGTGGAAAAAATTGAATGTTGTAAATCCTTGTTGATAAACACCATATGGTTGAATTGTGAAATTTTTAATCCTTCAATTTATAGATAGTGAAACATATGGAATTGGTTGTGTTTTTGAAAAATGGAACTCGGTAAGTGTCATAGGAACCATAAAAAAGAAGCTGCTGAGAATGTGGTTTCACCAGAGCCATAAGTAAACCAAAAGCTAGTTCAAAGTATTGTCCATGATTTTTAAGCTATATATAGAGGGATCATATGGGATGAACCAAGGAAAGGTCATCATTCTATTTAGTTCTAGAAGAAGAATTCACTGATATTTTAGGTTAACTTAGAACAATAAAAGGCATCAGTCTGTCTGAATAAGGTGAATCGAATATTTGATTTCCTTGGTACAATAATGAAGATGATTGGAAAGTTGGAATCATATATTTTGGAGGGTCTTTCAAGTGATTGGTGGGACTCAGTAGTTCTGGATAAATTAGGACAAGGCCTAGTATGAGAATATTTTGAATAATTGTTCAACAAAAAATTCTATCCTTAGACATTCAAAATCACAAGAACAATATACTTCTATAACATTAAAAAATAGATACTCTCTATGATAGATTATATAGCTAAATTTATTAATTTAGTCCAATTTCACATGAATTTGGTGCTAGTGCATCCTTGAAATAATGCATTTTAGAATTGGGGATGAGGTAGAAGATTGGCTTGAAGATTGTTGTGATTTGTATAACATACTATATATAAATGTTTAACAGAGTGATAGTAGAATAAAGGGATATCTTAGGAGCTATCAGTGGAGGGAATATGTTGATACCTATGGAAAATGGTGGCAACTCTATTGCGGGGAGTATGCGGAAGAGGGACACCTAACTCCAAGGTAGTGGGATGACATAGAATTAGATTGTTAGATCGGTAAATCATCATCAAAGACCCAAGAGTAAATCGAGATGTTTCCAATGTGGTTTTCTGGACCACATAAAGATAGAGTGTATGGAACAACCTATAGAATTACTCAATTTCAACAATATTGAAGATATGTAGCACAATTTCCCCAGTGCTCTGATTTCGAGTGTTTGA
Organism: Viscum album; assembly: GCA_963277665.1. Lineage (NCBI taxonomy): Eukaryota > Viridiplantae > Streptophyta > Magnoliopsida > Santalales > Viscaceae > Viscum > Viscum album. The sequence continues at coordinate 684,478,099 of OY728159.1, read as the reverse complement.
TACACTTATTAGGTGTCACAAACATTGTATGCTTCAATGATATGAGGGAATTGAAATAATTATCATCGACATAACATAGCTATCCATGGTGATTATAATAATACCATAACTCATCAAAAAGGGAAATCTCATCAAGTAAATAAAGAAAAAAAGTATTGAATGTAAAAAATTATATGGAGTAGATAATGTTATTATTGATGATCAGTCTAGGACATCAATGGTGCAGGGTAAGATTCATTCGAAAAAAAACCATATGCAATATTTGTTTGATAAAGGTGAATGACATTCCTTTATTTCTTCTCATGATGTTCATTTTTTGGGTTTAAATGTTAAAATTATTCCTTCTATGTTAAAACTTGAAACTCCACTTAGTTAATAGAATTAAAATACATTATATCTAATGCATGTTCTATAAATATTGATAGAGATAAGATGATATGATATTTATCTGTTCTTGAGATAGATGTCTATGACATAATCATGGGTATGGATTGGTTGACTATGTTCATGGTTATGGAGTAGAGAATGTTATTATGGATACATGATGTTTGACTATTATTTCTATATTATTTATTCCATGTTTATTCGGTGACTACATTAGTATTGTATTTCCATTATGAATCTTTAGCTCTTAACCCATATTATTATTCCATTTTACCTGTTTATGGAGGAATTTATTACAATTGATATCTATAAAAGGATAACACATAAGAATGAATATTTTTTAGATGATGAAGACTTTTCAAGAATTAAATAGTTTTTTATATATTGTATTTATCAGTATATGGTGTGTCCTAATTCTATGATGTTGAAAAATGAAATCCCTATCAGATTTAATGGAATTAACAATTGTTATTGATTTTTGAATTAAGGATATCTTTAACAATTCTTTCATAGCTGGTATTTAATAAATTATATAAATTATTTGTCTCTATGAACTAGATCTGGGAGTATCAGTTCAGAAACTCAATGTTGGAATCAATGGAAAGGTTTAGATAACATTGAATATTCGGTTGTTTATGGAAGAAAATTTAATTCATTATTAGATATGTTTTATAACATTTTCAAATTTATAGATTAACCATGGTAAATTATATGATTTTATTATAATGAAATAATGAACTTTTTATATTGGGATTAAATATGAGAACTTTTGTTAAAATACTTGGGATATGTCTAAGAAATAATTGTATGTATGTGATGACATCTTGATGTTTTTTTATTGACTTTATTATATGATTTTATTAGAAATCATATCCTTTTATAGATACTGGAATGTTCATGTGGAAGTGGAATAAAGGAACGTATGGGCAATCAACTCGGTAAGTGTTGGTTGAGCATTAAATAAACCATCACATTAATGTATGATGAGTGGGACTAATATTGACAACCTGGGTATAAACTCCTGAAAAATATTCTTCAGTTAATCACATTTCCTTTACAAAACATTCTAAAGGATTTAATTAATATGTTAATTAATTAGGTTAACAAACCTAATTGAAAATTGACCATGCATAACCACAGATTGAACAAGGGAGTCATAGGTTGATCCAAAAGTATCATATGTTAAAAACATTGTAAAAAATGAATACATATTAATTTTTATATCTTAATTTTAAATTTTTTTATATTATAAAAAATATTTTATTTTTTGACACTGTTTTTGGAATATGATGTTGAGTAAGGTATGTAAATAGATACCAAAATTTCTTATATCCATGTATTGGAACATACATATATTTTTTTAATAATATTCATTAATTCTTGTTGTGATAACAAATATGAGTTTTATAGTGTTACCAAAGGTAATGAGAATAATATATTAATAGAAATTAATTATTAATAAATATTTCTATCATTTTTAGTGACTGCTTTTTATTAATTATATTTTGGTATCTTACAAAAATTATGAGGATTATGTGAATTTAATAAGGATTTTTCTTCAATAATTTTACATTAATAATATGAAAAAGATATATTAAATGGTATAAATAACCATGAGAAATGGTTTTATGGAAGTGATATATATTTTGGAGAAAAATATTTAATTATACATTATTTAAGGATGGATAATTTTTAGGTTTATTATATGTTTGATATCCAAACAATAAAGGGTTAGATGATTTTTAACTTATAAGTTATATGGTGTCAACATCCTTGTGATTGATAATTGAATCATAATATTTTTTGGGAAGTCCATCACATTTTGAGAATATGTTATATAGTTAATTTGTTATAAACTAATGGTTAATACCATGTCACGGTTTATGATAGAGATAATTTTGTACGATTATATATTCCTTTTGTGGTTTAATGTCTTAGAGATTCAAAAAGTTTGGAGTAAAGTTATTTTGTTGAGAGTATATTACCAAGGTATATAATTATTTTTTTACATTATTTTATAAATGTTTAATATTTTTTGAATAAGGACAAATTGAATTTTAGGAATATATATTTCAAGTATTTTTTTATAACATTTTAAGAATATCCATGGTAATTTGGGATCTCAATATTAAGGGAAATGTTAATAAAAATGAGATAACCAAAATAAATTAAACCTATTATGATCCTTGAATGATATAATTTGAGATATGGATGATATATTATAAGTGATGAGTGAAATAGTTTGAAGTAAAAGAACTATTGGATAATAAAGATTATACACATCAGTATCCTCTAAGAAAAATGAAATAAAAGAAATCCTACAGTACTACAACTATTGGTAGATGACCATGAAAACAAATGGAAAAAGTTACATTCAATATATACTATTGTTTTATGGATGTACAATTAGAATCTAATTATATCCACCCTAGTATGCCAACAAAAATTCTAAGAGAATCAAATCAATACAGTAATGGCTTGATGTAATCTTATATTATTTTTGAATCCATGTATGATTTTGGTGTGAATATTATTCTTTTAAATGTAATTAATTAATCCTTTAGTAAAATATTATGTGATTTTGGAAAATGAATATATTTAATTTCACAGATTCCACATCAATTGCGAAAATAAAGAAATAAAAAATCACATTTGAATTAAACTTAGGATAACTTATTAGTGCAAGGATGACTATAAACACTCTAAGGCAATTAATTATGAGTGGTGGGTAGCTTTAATGGTTAACAATAATCCCTATAATTGGATGATCATCTTACAAAAGAATACAAGAGGTTTAAATTATCACCCAAATTATTAAGGTTGATACCATATCGGAAAATAACTCTCATGTTGTACGCACATTATTGATATCCTTATCCAAAAATTGTTACTATGTGATAATAACAATTTTGAGGAAAACATTAATTTAAGGGTGGTAGAATGTAATGACTTGAGATTTTGGATCATTTAAAATATATACTATGTTCTATAACAATTTTCACAAGATACACCCAATGAAAATAAACCAAAACATATTTAGAAGAAATTATTCCTAACTTTATAATAAACACTAATATGGTAAAACATTAACTGGTATTACCTTTAGAAGGTAAATAATTAACAAGATTTGATATTAAAAAGGGTGTTTTCAATAAAATTAATTTTATTTATATTATATATTTTAATTTTGAGAGAAAAAAATTAAAGAAATTAATTTATATTTAATAAAGTAAAATAGATTTTTTAATTCCATATATTAAAATTACCTTAGGTTTTCATTTTTGATATTTTTCTAAAATAATAATTTTTAAGTGAATTGAAAAGGAAAAATTTTTTTCTAATATTATCAAATTGTGTAGATATTTTTAAAACAAACATAATATAATTTTTTTTCTAAATTTAAAATAAATCATTTAAAGACACTATATCAATTTATAAAACCTTGGAAAATCATTTTATACAATTATATACTATTTTATAGAATAATTTATCATCTATTTCATTAATTAAATTTATTACCGTGGAATTTAGAATCTGAATTAACTTCAATTGAAATTAACACTTATCAAAATAATTATAATCTTCTTTATATATTTATAATCGTCAATAGTGAAAAAATTTTCCTATACATAAGATTAATTCATAAAAATGCACTTTAAGAATTGGGATTTAACACATTAATTGCATAAATATAAAGATTAATTTCTATATAATAATAATGTTAATTTTATAAAATTCAATTAAAATTAATTTAAAAAATTTAATATTTTATAATATGTCTAATTTCATTTTTGGGGATAAAATTTAGATGGTTATGATTAATGTTAATTATCATGATAAGGGTGGATCAATTATTTCCAAATTATAATTTAACTAATATTAATGAAATTATATTTAATGAATTTAATTTTAAAACATTTAAATAATGGATAAAATATTATTTATAAACTCATAAATAAATTTCATAAATTTTATTTTATTTTCAATCAATAACAAATTACGATTAATAACCAATAATGGTCAAAATTTCAATTTTTTGGTAAAATAGGTTTTCTACAGTTGATATTTATTAATTAAGGGGCTTGTTTTACAATATTTTGAAATTGAATATGATTAAATAGAAATTAAATTTGGTTTCATATGGAAATTTGTTTATATGTGATATCTTATATATTTAATAAAACATAAAATCACTTAGTTAAAAACAAGTGACCTAGTTTAAAAGTAATTGATTTAAATGAAATAATATAGTGGTAAAATATAATAAAATGTATATAAAATTTTATTAAACACTTGGTTGAGACGTGATCATCCCAAAAATACCCTAAAATCCATTATTTAAAAATAAAATCTATTGACCATGGATGAGTGTATGGGAATTATTAAAATATAAATGGTGTTTCTAAAAGTTTCTTCATCATATCTTATATTAGGGGATCGTTAACCCCCTTTTAAACATAGACCAGACAAAAACAATCAGTTAAAATATAAAAAAATATGTCTCTTATATTTCCCATAGACTAACTTAGTCCGGTAGTCACAATATGTTTTCATAATCCCTCTAATCCCATGGAATTTTCCAAAGAAAGACAAGGTCTCCAACATAAGCATTATAACTCTTTTAAGTTTTAATAGTTAATAATCATTATACAAATATCTTACATATGAAAAAATAGAATGAAATAATTATCCTAATAATATGGATATGTTATTATAAAACTTTTATCATATTTATTTATTTATCACTATCAGTTAAGAAAAAAATGCATCGTTAGTGTGTTGTGCGGATTACCGCCTCCACAAAGTGAAGTCATCTGTTTTCCAAAACAGCCATTATTGGATGAAAAAGATGATGTAATGGATGAATAAATATTATATATATAATATAACTATGAATCTAAAATTTAAAATTATCATTCACTTTATTTTCCACTTACTCTTTGAGAAAAAGTATCATTAATCTTGGGTATGTACGAAATATCACCTCCACGAGCATTGAGTTTCATTTTTAGCACTAGCAATAATGGTTGGATTTAATAATATATGTAATTTGAAAATTACTTCCATAGAAATATTATTATTATAGATATGATGAAAATATTTAATGTTTATTGTTACTATGATCAACAAATACAAGGAGTTACAGAACAGAATTGACTGAATCACAATTAGAAATCCAAAAAGGAAATAAAAATATATATTAAATAAATAAAATATGATAATAAATGGTCCATATTGAATAATATAATAATAATTATACTTATAAGGTGTTATAAAATAAACAAATCATTATTATTCTGGAAGAAAACTTTGTTCACAAAATGAACATGGTACAAGTTTAGGATTTTAGTTTCAATTTTCTTTCATTAGGTCATGTTTTTGTTATGAAACATGTATGATATTTTATGGTGTCATTATCACATCATTGTAATAATTATATCATCATTATATTATATTTAATTGTATTTAATATACCACTAATGTTTACTTTTTCAATATATTTTTGTTCCAATGTTGCAACGGTTGTAGAGGATTTCATCTCAATTTAACTTCAATGAGATAATATTGTATTTATTCACTAAATTAAATTTATATTCTATATATACGTCCTATTAAATATATCTTATCATGTATTATATTTTGGTAATAATATTTTGTGTTTAATTGCAACATATATATTTTAAGGGGTTTTCACTAAATTGTTACTCAAGTCGTAAGATTTTTCCTAGTCACAATTCTGATTCTCTAAGTCGTATTACATATTATGCACTATATTTTATTTCTGTGTTGAATTCAATTCGAATGAATATATTTTTTATATAAAAAAATTTAGTTCATGGTTTTTTCTATCCAAATCATGTTCCCTTATTCATGTGCCTATTTATACAGTTCTATACCCATTAGTAATGATTTTTGGTAACTCATATCCCCTTTACTAAGTTATAATGTTTTATCTAATAATTATTATTCCATTCATGTGGTCTCCAAAACTAGTATATTTTATTGAAAATTTTATTTTAATATATGGTAAAATGAATTATTAATATATATGTGGGTTTTTATCACAGTTTAAAAAATTTATGTTTGGAAAAATATATTTTTGAAAATATTTTAATTAGTTTTTAACCTTTCACTTTCATATGAATTTTTTACCAATCTAAATTTCTCCAAGAAAATCATTATGAATTTTCCAGTGAAAATTATTGAATTTTATTTTAAAAATTTATGGTTCTTGAATATTTATCAATTAACCTTAAAAATAATTCTTTTTTATGTGACCTTTAACATCCTCTTCTATGTCGATATTAAAAAAAATTCTAAAATATATATTTTCTTTCACTATCATTTACCCTTTTATTTTAAAATGGATATACCCTAATATGGATTATGTATCAATAATTATACTCTAATATATATATATATATGGGGGAATAAAATAAAAATTCCAAATAGTCTAATTCATGATCCTATCTTAGGCGGTATTGTTGAAGCATTATTTGACAAGGTTGTTTTTCATTTATTTCAACAAACAACTAGGCTCCTTCTATTAAACTAGAGATATGTTCTTTTTGTAACCATAAAACATATTCATATGTATGTATCGTGATCATATTACTTAAGTGTTTACTTATCCATATAGTCATTTCTCTATAAGGTGGGGACAACACATTTTATATAATTTTGAATAGACGAGGTTAAAAAATGTATTTATATTGATAAGGAAAGATTTGTAATTCCATATATTATTAGTAAGTATATATTATTTTTTTGTAAAATTCACTATTTAGTGTTTGACCATCCATTTTCTTTCTCAAGAAGGTTTATGATCATTTTTTTACCTTTTTTTTTAATGGAAATAATTATTTGAATTATTGAATATTATTGACTACTGATAGAGGTTGATTACATATATGATTTTAGTATTTCTCAATGTATGTATATCGATGTATTATTCATTAAGTGGTTCATTAGGTAATGGTATAAAATTTCATGATGAATCTTATAGTGAATACCATGATTTTAATCCAGTGATGGGTGGGATACGAACTTTTATTTCCACGTGACACATCAATATGTCTCATGAGTCAAAATATGTATGGGTATTTTTTGTATGATTACCCAATTATGCATTTTTCTATAATTTTAGTATCAATAACAGGAAAAGGTTTTTGGAAGAAGGCCTTTGATCTGTTTTTTTGATTTTCAACAAATTCATTCCATTCATATGAGATCAGTATTATTGATATATATGTATTCATTTATTTTCATGGATATAGCATGTGGCTAGTCTCATGTTGATTTTGGATTCATGTTATTTTACTATTCATTTAATAATATTTATTCCAAAATATAATATTATTTCTCTGGTTATATGTTACCTTTACTATATGTTTGATCTTATCCCTTATTATGTTCCAATTTTCCCACCTTATGAAGAAAAGTAGTACACATTACATGTTCAATAGGATACCACTATTGAATGAATGTTTCGGAAGAATTAAAAAAATTTCATGAATTAAATAACATCATCTATAAATGGATTTTTTTTCTATTTGACAAAAATAAAATGTTATTTTATCTGTTAATGTATTTTCGTAATTTTATAATTCAATAAAAAATAAAAATACCCTTTCGATGTATGATATTAAAAAATAATTATTTATTTTCTACTTAAGGATTTCATAGTTGGTACTAAAGAACATCTCTAAAGTATATCTCTATATGAATGATATATATGATCATGTGTCTTAGGAGTCACATAAATAATGTTTTAGATGTCAAAATCACTTTCACCTACCCCATATAATGTGAAAAGTGAATGTTGGTTTTCTATTTGCTGATTTCCTCAAAATTGACACTGAACTTCTATGATACAAACTCTCGATCCACAATGTGATTCCTTCACCAAGACATCATTTTAAACACACAATATCCAACATGATATTTCACCAAATCACACTCCCTCATTATTCATTGAAGGAATTGGTGTCAACCACCCACACATATATTTTTTCAAAATTAATGTGGTCTCAAAATGTGACACCAAAACACACCTACCAAATATTTGAATGCTTATCATCAAAAACCTAACATGATCTATATCTACAAAAATTTGGATGTCTACAATAAGTCACCTATCATAAGGGTCTTAAAAAACATTTATTTGAATCCCCATGCCAAAGTATTTTCCATATCATCATCCTAAAAATAAAACCATGAAAAACAGATACATTCAACCATGATTTTATTTTTATGAGTATTTCTCATTAATCTTGGAAACCATGAATTGTGGAATAAAATCTCAAGTAATATAATGTCAATGTATCTCCACATTTAACTCTCATCGCCACAATGGACCTCAATTAACTCAAACAACTAACAATATGCACTGAGCCCTATGTTCATGTTAACATTAGATACATATCTATTAAAAATTGAGCAATGTGACCCAAACCACTATCTCAAACATCCCAATAACACTTGGTGATACACGATATTTCCCCTATAGATATCTTGAGAAAGTCTAAAAATATCCCATATTTCTTGAATTAATACTTCTCTTTTCCCATAACCAACCAATGTTACTTCACCTAATTGAAGTCTCACATACATTTTATGAACCTCATCCACAACCACTACCTCTAAACTAAATCAAACCACTCCATGATGGATTTACCGATAATACCAATATACATCCAATAATCTTTTAATGGCCCTTATATATTTACTTGAGATCAAGAGAAATGTACCACCATCTCTCCCTTCATGAACCAAATATCAATAAATCTAAAGATAATCAACATTCCTACTCATATGGTAGCTCCATCAAGTCCTAACCATTAAAGATGTTTCATAAACAAGATTTATTTTCTAGGATAAACATCATACTAAGAATTTATTATTGAGTCCAATCTACTCACCTTAATGTTATTTTTAATAAACTATTTATTCCACATAATATCATTATCAATTCAAGATCATAGGTTTAATCAATCAATAATAGATGAACCCATTAGTGTTTCTAATACATTATTAATAAAATGTGTTACATAACTAATGTATACAGAACAAATATATCAAAGTGGTTTTCATTCCCAATGTTATAACAACAGCCTCTTACCCAAACAGAAACAAAAACCTAGTTTCCCAACTATAACCACAAACCTTTGATATTATAACAATTTATAATATTCTAACCCGTCTATAATGATGAATAAATATTTATATCCTCCCTAACACACCCAATTAAATGACTATAAAAAATTAAAATATGATTCCCTACTGTTCAAGAATATGTATATATCCATATCATCTACCCATACTCCTCTCATCGTGGGTTTCATCATCCCATATACCTAGTAACAAATAGATAACCACATTGTTGTATCCATGATAATTAGTAACAAACAACCTACTTTTCTCTCTTTTATGTGAAATAAAACTATCACATCCACTGACGAGTAATGACCAACTATCCAATCAACATGAATTGTGCTATAACTACCATAATCACAACATTACCAGCATTTTTTATATCTAGATATCCTATACTAGCATCAACAAAACTATATTGACCAAATTTATAGTCTTTAACTATCCAACTCTTTACATAATAGAATTAACCCTTACTAAGTAATTAATATCATTATAATAACCAAAGGAACTTGACACGAAGAACAATAAACTATAGGGATATTATCATCCTTGTGTATAACTATTAAAGAAATCATTGAACAAAAATCCCATGAAAAAAAAATTCTAAATTTTAATTAACTAGTGATCCATTAATAAATATTATAGGGAATCATAGATTTAGTCATTATTGATGTTTTATTCAATTTAAATATCCTTTAAAAAATATTTCTCAAAACGTTTCAATTTATTATTTGTTTTTCAAAAAGATTCCCCATTTTGAAAACTATTTCACACTCAGGAGAAATCATTAAAATATCCAAGTATACCAACAAGCCTAAGATGATGAATGAATATACACACTCTTCCACCCCAGGAAATGAGAAAAAATTAAAATAACTATTTCATTAATATCCTTATCCTTGAATTAATATCTCAAATTAAATTATGATAATATGTCACCATCAATATGAAAACTAGTAAATTAGAATTTCATTATTAATGGTTTATCAATTCCCTAAAATAATATCCATCGTAAGCTCTTAAAATATCCTACCTCTAATAACTAAAAAATAGTAAATTATCCAAAAAAGGATCTGATACTATATTTTAATTCCCAATGAAAATCACCCAAATAGTATCATAGTAGTTGGATCCATAAATCCTATGGTGGGACATCTCATATACCATAGGCTCCATACTAGCAGTGAGGGTATATAACCAATTTATGGATATTATACTCATAGTATGACAATATACAATTCTAACCAACAATAGAAACAAAATATGAAAACATAGTAAACCCATCAAATTATAACTATAATCAAATTATCAATAACTATAACATTAACACATTATAACATTAATAATACATGTTCTTATTATACATATATATAATAAAGTCCACCCATAGGTTGAACAAGTATAGGGTAAACTAAAAAAATATGCATAGAGAGGCTCATATATAAAAATTATGACCCCCCCCCCCTTATACCAATATCCCCAACTCCATCCTACCACTCTATCAATATCCTTTATTCAACCTATCACCTGAAAGTGAAACATAAAATCCTTCACATACACCATGATTCCAATATAGGATGTGAGAACATAACTCAATCTAGAAAAATAAATTGTCACTTATATATTCCATTATAAATTGTTATGTGTGTATGGGAAAAAAAGAGATTGGAAATAATAAATCATGTTGGGCCATTAGGTTCTAACTTGAACATCCCCACACATGGTGCCACATACTTCATTCAATACTAGAGGTATGATTCTTCCCAACAATAGAACCATACCTATAACCCATTACTAATATAAAGATCATATAACTAACTATTGGTCGATACACTATAACTCAAGATAAGGTCCTTTAAAACAAGTCTCAACCAACAATCTATCACTCAAGATAAGGTCTCTAGTGTGTCTCATAAGACGACCCTATCACTTATAGTGAGGCCTAATAAATAAAAAACATATATGTACCCAATCATTCAAGGTGATATCCCAGAGTGATATCACAACCAATACTCTGTCACTTAAGGTATGAACCCACCACCATGTATCAACCAATACCTCTCACTCAGGATTGTTTCCCATAATATAATCTCCACTAATACCCACTCAATTAAGGAGAGGCCTTATATCATATTCTAAAACTAGTTGCATACAGATGGTCTAGATATCACAACAAGCATGAAAGAAAATCTAATCTATACTTATACCTAAAAAATTATCTAGACTTAAAACTAACATATACGATAACATCTAAAACTCAGTATCACTATCCTTGATTAGCCCTATTATATATCTCTATCAACCCAATATCTAGTTTCACAACACACAATATTATCCTTACACCCTATTACATACATAAACTATAGGACTATCCTATAGTTCATACTTGGACATAAGAAACACTTATCCCCATTTTGGAAACACACAACCCTCTAGGGCCTCATGGTAACACACATTCTAAAATCTACACTATCTCTATCATGTCATTAGTACTAAAGTATTCTTAGAAGCAACTCACAAGAATCACATTCCCCCTTCTATGACTACTCATGCACTGGGTCTACACATGTTGAAACTAAAACCCCAATTATTCCACCCATATGAATATCTATTTCAAGAATTAAACACTCATAATTGTTTCCACATACAATACATATTTTTATCACATTTTTATCCCACTCCATTGAGATATAAATCTCAAGAATGAACATACACCCAATTTATAATCACTATGTGAAACTAGTCATTCCCAAATTGAGTAATTACCATCTTCAATAACCAAAAATTTCATATCAAAAACCCAAAATCATAATCTAGATTCCTGACACATTTAGATCATCATATCACCAAAAAAATATGAGTTCTAATGGGTCAATGACTATTCTTATAGAATTTTCCAAAAATTTACGAAGTAACAACACTAAATAGTTTATTCCTGAAGGTACAACTATATGGAATACCTTAACATGGTCACTATAGATCACCCATATTTATTCATAAATCATTTCCCTCTAACAAACATGTTTGGTCAGTCATGTATTTCTAGTCATGGCACCCCATGGTTTCAAACATGTTGGGCTTCAGTCAAATATTCAAACCATTACTAAAATTTTCAAATGAAAACAAGAAGGATATAATAAATCATATCTCACTATACTGGACTCACTGGACCCCCTTTTCTAGATCATGAACTCAAACCCATGGAACACAGTTTCAAGAACATATTTACAAATATATGTTTATGTATTAAAGGGACAACCTACCTTAGTGTCATATTTACCATATATATGAAAAGACCTCATTCACTATCTAATATTTGACCAAAAAATGTCATCCTCTCCATCCCCACTCTCACTCCAAACAACCTCTATAATTAATTAATTTTATTAAAAAAATTATATTGTTTAATATAATGAATTATAATCATTAAATTCTCACTAATAATCACTAAAACATATAGAACAAATCTTCTTACATATGGAATACACCCACCATTCCTCTGAAACTATTTATAGATAAATAATTATGATTTATCACTCATATTATATCAAATTCCTTGTGAATTTGGAATAATTCAAAGAAAATGAATTGGGTGTAGTGTTGTTATCAAAATATTAAGAAATAGCTAGTGTTATCTCTCTTTCATCATCCTTAAGCCTCTCGATCATAATACCCCATCATTATGGGATAATTCCACAATTATTTGATTGAATAAACATAATAAATCTTGATAAAGACATAAAAAATTATAGAATAAAAATAAAGGGAAAGAGAAGATGATGATATGGAATTAACATGCATAAAATGATTAAGAAATCCACTCATGGTCTCAATAGATCCCCATGGTAATATAGAGAATATGAGGGGTGGGAGTAGAGCAACACTGTATCTAGATTGAGAAATAAAATATTGAAAGAACAATGGCTAAATTGGGGGTTTGGGAATAACCCCTTTTCCCATCCTTAAAAAATATACCCATCACTAACGATTAGTCTATCAGTCGACATTGATTACCTAATGGACAATATAAAAGGGAGACACCTTTTTTCAATATAGTAGGTACTAGGTACCCCTCCAACAAATTTTTGGAAATGAAACATTCATAATCACCCCATGATTCAAGATAAACACTAAAATCAAGAGAAAAATACTAGATATTATCTAAAATATGATATTAATATTTAAATATATATATATAAATCACCCATGCTAAAGGATTACAAATTAAAATCCCTATATAATTTATGACTCATAATGACACATGGTGTTATGGAATACCTATAGTTTCTATTTATTCCAATATATTTTTATTATTATATCATATTTATGGAATAAATCAGAATTCAAAATGATACAATCTCCATTAAATTCTAAATCCGACTACCCTAGACAGTGTTATGGTACCATTTTTCAATGGCCCAGTTCTAATCCAAAGGTTCTGAACCAAATAACTAAAATACCTCAAGAATGCTTCATAATCACCTATGATAGAATAAATATAATGAAATAGGGTAACATAAATAGGAAAATTATTTTATTTATCTGGAATGTAAAAGATTAATTTAAATATACTATTAGGAAACTAAAATGATTGTTTTTTATGTTATGGGTTCCAAAAATAAAAAACACATGTAACATAGGGTGCATGTCATACCTATATGAAAATATAAATAGTATTCAATATATTTTTGTGCTCAATGAAATAAATAATCCAAAATATTCAATCCATAAATCAAACATTATTATAGGAAACCAAGTATATACATGATCAAATAATAAAATGAAACCATACTTAACAAAAGGAATAATACATCCCATTATTTCATATTAAATGGAACAAAAACAGCTCATGGCCTTCATTATACTAGAAAACCACCACCCTCTACCAAACCATTATAGCTCCTAGCTCCAATTTCTATAAACAGTCAAGCATTGTTTACTTTACATTTATTTCATTACAGACATCATGGTCTATACACATCTTCAGGAGACATTTATAGGGTGTGAGTGTAACAAACCCAAAATGATGTCACCACTTAATCTATATATATTTTCCATAATATTAGTGTATAGAATAGTAATAAAATATAAGAAAGTATAAACATATAATAATAAAAAACCATCACTAATGTATTAAATAATGTATGAAATACACCTATTTTGACATGATCATACAGAAATAATAGAAACCAACTATATATACTTCAATCCATGATGGGAATCTAATCTATTTCAGTCTAGATATCATCTATTGTTGAGATATAACCACATATAATCATAGATATATATATCCATCTTTATTTAAGAGGACTCATTCCTCATATGAAAGAATTTAGAGATATATATATATCTATAAAAATATATTAAAATATACATCCTCACATAGCTTTTGTTTACATATGAACCCTTAAACTATATGTTCAAAGCATACATTATATATATTTTTAATTTATGAAAATAGAAAGGTTCCATATATTATATATCACATATTAAAAAAATATTAACATATATTATATGTTATAAAATAACATAAAATAAATAATAGTAACATGTAATTGAATTATATTCATTATATCATGAAGGAAAAACATTATTTGAAATTTAGTTTGAATGAATAAGAACAAATAAAGTTTTTAGTTTATATTCTTTAGATTATTCTTCTCTCTACTACATATTAATGAAATCACAATTTATAGATTAATATAAGTGAAAATGATGGATCACCTAACAAATGATTTAATAAATCCTAAATAAGAAGTAAGAGAAATAAATATTCCACTAATTAATGGAATTAATAAATACTGAAAAGAGGAATCTAGGGATTTAGGGATTTAGGTCACTCAACTAGGATGAAACATAAAATATAAGGAATGATAGGATTCAATTACCTTAATATTTCTTATTATTATCTCACACAATATATTTTCATAATAAATACCAATAGAGATGATGGATGGAGAATCCTATAGAAATGGAAAGATTTAGGATTTGGTTCAATGGTAAGAATAAAATTTAAAACTAGAAAAGAGAGGGAACAACAACATAATGTTATACATAGGAAAACTATTGTACTATCTTGGAAATTATTTGGCTCCATAATCACATGGAGATGAAAAGGAGCATGATAGAGTGTCGTTATAATGAGCTCTAAATGGAAAACAACTTATTAATCTCAAGGAATAAATGAAAAAGAGGATTAGTTTTTTATGTAAAGATATAATATTCCTTCGATTGAAAACACATTTTGATTCTTACTAGGTACTTCGTGTGAGGATAAATCCCACTTCAAGAGCCACAAGGTACCTAGTGTATGGGAACAAAGTACCTACCATATGAACCAATAATTAATTTTCTCCCATTAGATTGCATTCATTACCCATTACAAGGCCACTAAAAACATTGTGATAATTGTTATTTGAAATTTAATTTCATGCTTCCATAATCCCATAAATTACTCTTTAAAACATTCATAAAAAACATTTTTACCACTTTTATAATAATTACGATATAAGAATTAAGGGATAATATAAATCAATATTTTCACGGTTCATTACAATATAGATATAAATTATAATAATTTATTTGTTAAAAAATACTACTAAACGATATAAATATTTTTTATAAAATAAAAAAGTTTTGAAATTTGGGAAATTTATTTTAGAGAAATTATAATTTCTACAAGGATACTAGTAGTATGTTAGAACTTAGAGAAGTTCAAAGTATAAATAATAATGGATTATACAAGTATAATTCAATGTTAATTCACTTTACATCCCAAATCTGTTTTAGATATATTGGTACAAAATAATCTTAATATAAAAAGTCAAATTTTATCTTTAAATCAAATAATATGAATGAAAATTTTAAATTAAAATATTTTGTTGTTGATTTTAATATTTAAAATTATTATTTTTATTAAAATCATAAAATTTAGTAACATCATAACATTTCATGTTATGATGTAAAATAATTTGAATATTAGGATGAACCAATTTTACCTAAGGATTGTGAATGACAATATCACAATTTTTATAATAGGACTTCATCATGTATATTGAACAACAAAAATAGTTTAGTGGGAGGATTTATAACATAATAACATAGTGATATTGTAGAAATATTTTTAATGTAATGAGTCTGAAAATCCATTAAAATTTAAAAAACTATAATGGCTCACTTAAAGTCTAACATATGATACATTATTAGAAAAATTAATTTTTATCGATTTTTTATTATTTTGAAATAATTTTTTGAATATAAAAAATGTATCATGTTTTTCATAAGGTGATCTATAATTTTCAATTCATTCATATTTTTTTAATACCTTACATGAAGTGAAATGATAATTAACCAATCAAATAACAAATTTGACTTATCCTTAATATATAGTAACCAATTAATATTATACGTTGCGATGAAATGTGAATATTTTAATCAATTGTGTATCATATAGAGATATAAAAAGCACTCATGAGGAACAAAAAGTTTTTTATACTAGAAGACCAATCGAGTATAATACTAGACCCCACACACAATTTATTTGGTGTGATATGGGTTAAAATTTAATATTTAATTGTAGTTGCATGAGGTTGATAGTATACCCAGCATAATAAACTTAATACACTAATATATTTTATACCATATCCTCATGTTTGATCAAACTAGGGGTAGTTAAGACTATTATTCATTAATTTTTCAGTTAACATTTTTGAATAATTGGATTTTAAATCTCATATAATAAATATAATATATGGGAAATTGATTGATATATAATGAGGAAGGGTATATAGATTCCTTGATAGGAGACATTTGATGTTCTTATCTATTTATATGATTGACATGTGATGTGTTCATCCTTTTAGATGAATTTAATATAATGTGTTAATATATATGGTTAGTATATACATGGGGAATCAAGAATATATAAGTTTGTTATAAAATTTTTAAAAGCATATTATATGATTATTAAAAGTTTAAATGATATATCTGATGGACACATGTATTAAGATACAAATGGTAGAAGGATATTATACCATTCCTAGTAGTATCCTTCTTTATATAATTTTTAAATTTCTCTTTATATTGTGGAATATGACTCAAATATGATTTTGAAAATCATAAGGGGTTTTTTCCATCCCACTAGTCCATAGCCTACATTATATGGGAATCAAAGAGGTTCATCAAGCAAAAAGTGGTGATTCTTCACACTTTGTGTGAGGGAAACACATTGGAGGATATGCATGCCTCAAAATGTATAAAAATTTTATGATTTTAATATTTATTACCATATTATCCCTTATGTAATATTATATGAATATTAATTCTATGTATTCCCTCCAACTACACCACTTTGAACCTCCTTGAAATCTTCTTTGGCATTTATCTCCGTCTTCAACTAATGTTTTTTGTCTTGTTCTTAAAGAATACTACACCTGATTTTTTTATTTTTTAGTAGCATTGATAATTTTATAGAGGCAACTATTTACATAATTTTATGTATTGGTGAATTCATAGTAGGCTTCAATTATATAATTTTTTTAAATTGTTTATTATGTGAATTTGGATTAATTTTGGTTAAAAATTACATATTACTAAACTTATATATTTACTAATTTTTTTGTGGATTTATAGAAATTGTTCTAGAAATATTTTTATAATTTTATATATATGATGATAAATTTAGATAAAATTAATTACATGTTATAAACAAAGGATATTTAGGGGATATTAAGTAGGATTTTTATATGTGATTTCACATTTTATCACATATGATGAAACATAAAGGTGGAAGTTCACTATTTCTATGAGGATTTAGTTTTAGTGGGACATTGGTAAAATTATAAACTAAATATAAAACCATGTTGGGGTGTATTAACCTCATCACTATTTAAGAATGTGTAAATCATGTCATACTGAAGGTCACAATGTCTTGGTTTGGTGGATTATATTGCATGAGTTATTTGGTAAGAAATGTTGGCTATTATTTGTTATTATTTATCCTAGTTAAATGTAACATAACCCATTTTGAATATCATTTTATGATTTTAAATGGTGTTTTTAGTATCTATATTCAATTTTTGAATATTAAACGTTAAATATGGGTATTTAATGACATCCTAGATATAGTTATAACATTAGTATTTTTTAAAAAATGGTTTATCTATGGACAACCATCTGAGATATGTTTAAAATCCAAAGAGTATCCTATGAGGGATTTATAATAAGGTTATATTCTTATATGGTGGTTGGTAGAGATCTCTTTTATAATGTGTGTGTGTAATATTCTTGGACCGACGCCCATTTTTTTATCATTTTACCTTTAACCAAAGTTTGAGTAAATTGTAATGATGTGATTCCATCCTATTTGATGGGAGAATCACAATATCACATGGATACTCTAAGAGGAAAGATTCATTTAGATGCTTTTTTTTTATCAACATATGCCATAGTTAATAATAATATTGATATCAAATCATCAGAGTAATAAAAGTTCATTATTTATAATTATTAAATTTAAATGACTTGTAATATCTTATAGAAAATTGTTTTTCATTGTTAATTTCCATTATGTTCATACGAGGTCTTCCCCAAGTAACACCCAAGATGTTCAAAATGAGACACCCCTAGAATAATATTTTGGAATGAATGTTAAGTAAAAAACATTGATAAACATCATTAAATTACAACCAAATTTAAAAATTAAAATTTTAATTATCCTGGGATCTATGTATATAATATGTCATCAGTTATTTATATAATATAAACTATAATTAAATACCTTACCCCAAACCACCTAAAAGCTGATAATAATCTATTTAACACTTATAATCACCTAGGAACACACATCAAATATATGGTGAGATGAATATCATAGTAAGTGGATATTTCAAAGGAAACATAAAAGCCATAATCAATTTCAATATCAATATATCATTGACTATAACATGATATAATATAACAGAGAAATATAAGGTATGACATTTGAAATTGAAATATTAATATTATAAGAACATGAATTCCTTTGATATAATCATGAAGTCATATCATTATAGAATCATGATAAAATATAAGGAATGTGATAATAATAATAATATTTCATAAACATAAATCATGTTTTCTTAAGAATATGTCATGTCTCACTCAAAATATATAATAAAAATATATGTTACGCTCAAAATGAATGTACCATTACACAATGTTCTTGGATTTTATATCTGGAACTATAACATAAAATCTCATGATATATAAAATTTATCCAATTCATTGGTGGGATATATAATTCTAGGAGTACCCATCACATCAAAAAAATTACATTCATTTTTGTTCCTCCTAGGTGAATAACATAAATGAATGATAATAATAATTATTTATTGATTAAATATATGACTAATAAATTAATGATTATTAACATAATTATTTTATAAGAAATTTATTAATAAAATTCTTACAAAAATAAGATAGATATATTATAGATATCATTAAAAATATTTGGTTGATCCATGAATTTGAAAACCTGGAATAAAACGATTGAGATCATTGTTAAATAATGAGCATAAATAATTGAATCTTATAAATTACCTATATAATGAGTGTGTGTATTAGGGGATTATTCTTAAAATATTAGTTAATAGAAAATAGAAAATTGATTTATTAAAAATAATATAATTTTTTTTACAAATTAATGTAATGAAATAAATGAAATATAAAATAGGTTGACCAAGTAAGGGAAACCATAAATATAAATGAAAAAATATGGAAGAGAGAGACAGTTTCCCTTATCATCACAGTAATGTATGTAATAGTTATAAATCAATTAAAAAATATAGATAACTCATATACATATATTGAACAAATATAAATTTCAATAATATATAATCTATATATGAAATATTCAATTCATAAAAGATATTATACTTCACGAGAAAATTTAAATAATAATAAAGTTCTACGAATGAAAATTGAGAAGAATTATATTCACAAAAAAATTTGGAAATGGAATAAATAGCTCTTACAAAACGTGAAGTAATTAAATTTATGAGAAAAAAATAAAAACTTATTTTTTTATAAATATCAAGGGTTTGAAATTATTTTTGACATATTTTCGAGGGATGTTATTCAGTAAAAGTATAAAAATATGTATGCATATTTCGTTATTTAATTAATATGGTTACAAATAAATGAAAAGGTTAAAATGATGGTTTAAAAGTATATATATATAAATAAAGTGAAGTAGATATTAAAATCTATTTTAATGGAATGACTTTTTAAAATAATAACATATATGAGAGATAGTGTATATCACTAAAAGGAAAGAAAGAAAAATAATGTGGGATGTCATTTTAAAATAATATATTATATGGACATTAAATAAATAAGAAATGTAAAGGCTAAAAATACACATAATTAGATGGTATACCAATAACAAATACAGTAAAAAAGTTTATGATAAGATATATAAGAGAAAATATATATTAGAGTTGAAATATGTCAGAATATTGGAGATTTGTAAGAGAATTCATTATGAATTTGGTCACATATGAGATATTGACCAGAAAAATAACAAATATTATCTAGGGATTTTAAATCCTTAAAATTAAGGAAAATTTAAATATTATTAATTCATATACTAGTATATAAAAACATATAGGGATATAGATAAAGAAGTGGGAACATGATTATAATGGAAATTATTTTGATGAGAAGCATTTGTGAATTTTATGAGGTATGACTTAGGAATAAAAATTTTTTAATAGGTTTTTAACTACCCAAAAATGATAAATAAGAAATTAATATTTTATTTATATTATAATTAACATGAATATTTTTTTAAGGAGTATTATAAATAGTAAATTATTCCAAAATTGAAAATTTAGAGAGGAGACCATACTAAAATTAATCGTGATGAGAAATGTATCATTCAAAAAAATAAAGTCATATGGTTTCCATGAAAAAAAATAAATGAAAAAATAAGTGTTTAAAAAATAATATTTCTCTATATCATGAGGAAAAATATGTCATTGTGAGATATAATAATGAAAAATAATAATAAAGAAAAATATTCCTATCGTTGGGCTTTATTTACAGGCATGATTATAAAGGGAACAAAAAACATTCATATCTCTCGATGAGGAGTATAAAATAATATATTTAAATAGATTGGAAACATATATAAACAAAATATAATAATTATATGTGTATAATTGTGAGATAACAAGTGAAAAATATAGTGTATAAACTAAGTGAACAAGGATTGTGAGGGAGTCCCCTTTCCTCATGTCTAGCCTCACATTGATACTCATCTTTCTCTTAAATAGTCTTATTATATATAATAATTATTTAATTTAGAAAGTTATTGATATTTATTTAATATATTATAATTTATTTATCATTATATATCATTATTCATTATATCAGTTTGGTGTTTTGATCATTTTAGGTTGTTCATTCCATAGTTCCAATATCACTTTTGTATAATAGTAATTATTGGTGTTTTTATCAATTAGTTCCAAAACATTAGGTAATTAAAGGATATAATGTCAATAAATTTACATATGTTAAAATATTTATTTATATAAATGGTGTTTCAATATAATAAAAATTCAATGTGTATGAACGTTATCATACATTGTTATGTCCACTTCTAAATTTTTACCAGTCATAATCAACTTATTTTATTTCACCTATTTTTATGGTTATTTACACAATACATAATTTTAATTAAAAATAAATATAATTATTAATTATATATTTGATAGTAAAATTATATATTATAATTTTCCATGAAGTTGGTAATAGTTTGTTAATAACAACATCCATATTGGTGGTTTTACGGACCATAAATGGATGATTGATAAAATAATAATTGTTTGATATTTATATAATTTTACCATTAAAAATAAAATTTCTTTATTTAGTAAATTTTATCCCATAGAAATTTTGAAATTATATTTCTAAATTTAAAAAATAATAAACACTAAAATGTAAAGGAATGATCTTGATTAAGAGTTATTAACTTACTATTTGCAACAATTTCCTTAATAATCCACTTAGGACACCATATGATGGTCTATGGATGAGACTAACCCTTCTAAAAAGGATAATGGTGTTTAATTAGTGAATTTGGAATATATTTTTAATTCTATAAGATTATTTTATGAGGATAAGTGGAGGGGTGATATGTTGTATTTATGGGAATAAGAGAGAGTTGATTGGAAGTAAAATATTTGTAGAAAATACTATTTATCCAAATAGTGATCAAAATTGTTATTCAATAATAAGTGAATTAGGAATTAATAGAAAATATGGAATTATAACATTCATATAAGTTATAAATGCCCCAAAATTATTCCATACATAACCATTTAAAACTAAATAATCTATATGACATTTTAATATTCATCTACACATTTTATCATTCATTAAAAGTACTAAAACATCATCCTTTCCTAATTTAGAAACTTATATAAAATAAATTAAATACATTTAGAAAATATAAATTTCTATATTTGGTAATTTTAATATTTAATTATATTATGAAAATTACTATTTTATTAAATAATATAAAACATGTTTTCCCACAAATGTATGCTTATACTCAAATTTTTTTTATATTGATTTATTAAATATTTCACTCACCATGGTCTCACATTCATTTCAAAAAAATACATTGATTTTCATTTCTAAAAAATTCAATACATGCGTTTATGTAATGTTCATAAATTTTTTATCAAGTCATTATCCCATAATTAAATGGAATATCAAAATGTGGGATTTAGAAAACTATCAATTCATTTAATGGTTACATCATTGATTGACAAAAAAATGTACCATGTCTCAAGAAAATACCATAAATAGTATTTCTTAATGAAAATTTATGATAGTTATTATCATTTTATAAACTTTCTACCAAGAATTATTGGTTCATGTGAATTTTATCATTCTTCTTCAATATTTATGACATAAAATTCAATAGAAAATATTATATCCTAAACTCATACAAGAACATCCTCTTATATAGTTATTGGGAAAGATTTGGATCAGTTAGCAAGTTGTACCACCACTCTATTTTGATTAATCTCTTTAATCTAAAAAAATGAATACATAATGTAATTAATTAAAATAATATATGTATCTTCGTAAAAAATGAATAATTAAATTTATAATTCACTATTGTATATAGAATGATTCATTTCATTTTATCCTGATACGTTGTAAGATGTTAGGGTGTGATATATACAAAGATACATTCACTCCCAGGAAATAAATTTTATAACCATAAATCCATATCCAAAAAATTATTTTAAGATATTTTCAAATTTTGGTTGTTATTAATGGATTCTAAAAGGTGGTATTTTAATCTTAACTATTTTAAAATTATCTAGGACCTCATCCTAAAGTCATTATTTGGTTAAATAATATTATTGTAAGTTTTTGGAATAAAATGATATGGTATTTTGACTTATCCTCTATATTATTATTTCCTTTCTCAAACTTTATGAGTTATTCAAAATTTGGTTTCACTATAGGTTTAATAAATTTCTTTATAGCTATACTATTCCTTCTATGCGGTTAGTCCAAATCATGTTTTTCTTCCTAATATCATTTGTATGAGGGAATATATTTTATACATCCTAGGGTAATCATTAATACATTAATTTTTAGGGTTTAAATGGGTTTAGAGGGTTGATTACAATATCAATGATTTTTATGTGCCTTCGGTACTAATTCAATATTCCTGAATTGAAATTTTATCACTAAAAGTTCATTTTCATTATTCATATCCATTTTTATAATATCTACATAATTTTATGTATCTCTACTTATTTGATACTATTATTTTGGTTAATGGTTATCTAAGGGTTGATTAAAACTCTTTATTTCTATAACGTGAGTTCTTGGTAATTTTTTTTGAATCCATTCTTTGAAATTGAATTTTTTGTTTTTATTGATTACAAAATCCATACTATATATTGGAATACTCTCTATAACCATGACTGTAAATTTTTAATTGATATCAATTTCTATATAACTCTCTAACAAATAGTTTAATTTTTTAAAATTGAGAGAAATTGTTAGTGAATGACAATTTATAAATACAAATAAGATATAATATGGTAAAGTTGCATGGTTTTAATTTTTATTTCAAAACTATCTTTCACAAAATGATAGTTATCTTATGAAGAATAATGTCAAATAATGAATAGTAGAATATTTTTAGTATATGCACTCCATTTTTCAATGTATATCTTGTTTCAAAATGTTTTATGTTTTGAATAACATTTTATATGAGGTCAATATATTTATATGAACTATTTTTAATTAAATATTTATATGATTTCATGTCTAATTTATTTCAATAAATGTTTACTAAATATGATAAAATGAACTAATTTTTTCCTATATTTTTTTATGTTGGAAACCTTCAGATATCTATTTTTAACCAATGTTATCTATAATGTTTTAAATGAAATTTGTTGAATAATTAATTATATACCATTCCAATTGTTTGTAATATCTAATTTTTAAGTTATAAACACACTCCTTTGTATATACTATTAATGGGAATAAAAAATGCTTCCATTTTACTAGATCCAAAATAACTCCATGTGGCCTTGATGATGTACTGACAATTGTGAACTCATTGAATTGCTTGCTGAGGTCTTGATTGGAAATTCTATGAAAATTTTGTAAAATATGTAGGATACCATGATTAATATTATAATCCTCTTATAAATTCTTATAAGAAGTTTAATTCTTCGGATATTTGAAATTTGGTAAAAACAATTTATCTAAAATGTTGATGTATGTTTTATATAAATTAATCCATTATTTCTATAATTATCTTATAATTAAAAATTATATGTGTTCTACTTGAATTAATGTGTAAAATATGAAAAAACCAATTAATAAATTCTCATTGTTTAAATTGTCATATTTTTTTTAATATTTTCTTCTCAATTTTGAGATCATCTTTTAGTATTCCATCATTAATTTCTCTAGTAAACTATGAAATTCATTCCTATATAAAAAAAATGTAAAACCAAAATAAAAAAATAAAATGTGAATATTGAAATAAGTATCCCCAATGATGATGAGTTTTGTTTTGATGAGTCATTCATTTTCTGGATAAAAAATATCGTTATATTTCAAAGGAATCAATCAAAACAACATACAGATGGTTGTCTCTCAAAATGAAAACATAAATTTGACAAAATTTATTATTTCACAATTTTATTTTGGTATTTATATGAAAATAGTGGAAATGATTATTTTTTAGATTTTAGACATTTACACAAGTGAGAAATATTTATATATCAAAGAGAGAAAAAAAAATTCAAATCTATAGAAGGTTCCCCAATTATATTCAATCTCATTAAAATAAATGAATAAAAAAAAATTATTATTGTTTTTTGAGTAAATTTATTGTCAGAAATTAACTGTCTCATATTGAGTGGAAGGTTAATTGTAAATAAAATCTTTTAAAAAATTTCTTTTCCTCCTATACTATATGAAATTGAAAAAACACCTGAAAATCTCCAAGTACATTAAAAATACCATTGATTTCACAACTAATGAAACAACCAAATGAGATAAATATTATATAATATGTGAAAAATAAAGTGTACACCCCAATCTATGTAATTTAAATCACCAAGACTTTATAAAATAGATTAATCCATTGTATAATATTTATGAAAAAATAGAAATAGAAAATAAAATGATTACATTAAGAGTAATAACTTGTAAAATGAAAAGATAGCCAATAATTATCAATTATATTTCATTAAGAGAACTATAATTGTTGGAATATGAATAAAATTGATAGATTGAAATTGAAAATAATGATTCAATAATAGACATGGATTTATCCCATTAAGATTAACTACTTGGGTTTTTGAGCTATTTAACTATTGATTTTATTGAAATGAAAAGAAAAAGAGTTGAATGACTTGAACTATATAGACATTAAAAATGAAAATTCCAACCCTATTTTCATATAAAATTATTTTACGAATTCAATATGATATGGAAAAAATATTAAATAATATCCATCCAATATTTCATTTTAATAATCTCCCATATATATTTAAACATCAATATTCATATTCTGGGAATAAATTTAAGGATTAAAATATATATGTATTTGTTTAAAGTGGCCTTCAGATATTATATAGGATACACCATTGATTTTACATGACTGCTAGATTGATGTCATTTTATAATTTAATCCATTTTCAGTGTTTATTTGAAAAAATGTGATTTCTCTTTGTCCATAGATTTAATCGTATGATATTATAAAAATCTTTTTTGTAACCACCAACATCATTAATATCATTCAATATTCTGTAAAATAATGTGTTATTTCCTTTCATGAAATTTTTCAATAAAACAAGTGTAATATAGTTAGTTTATAAAATACTTTTACGTTTTATATTGAAGAATTAGGATATTAGTTTTTTATAAGCAATGGTTTAGCCACATTCATTAATATCAATATGTTTCCTTTACAAATTATGTTTTTATTGAAATTTATTTACTCCACCTATGAAATATTTCCTTTTATTACATGTGGATCATTAAAAATCGATCATATCCTATATTCATATTTGAAAAAAAATGATATAACTAATATAAATTGGAAAATATCACACGTGTTGTGTATAAATCATATTTTTAAATGTTTTAGCCTTGAAAAATAACTAATGTAACATATAGAGTTAGTTATGTCCTTAATTTAAACTTACTGTACCATCAAAACACCCATTGAAATCGATCATGTTAACTGTGGATTGAGTTGTTCTTTACAGTTGATATTGGCCATAATTTGTTTTTACATTGTTAAAATTATGGGAATAATAGTTTACATCACATAAAATATCATGATAACCTTATTTCAACTACACAATCAACTATATTGTAAATTTTTTTTATTTTTATAGTCATATCATCTCACCTATATGGTTGATCATATAGTTGAAATACTCATACATCATGGTATCATCAGAATGAACTATATTTCAACCATGTAGATGATTATTCTTAAAATTATAAAAAATTTATAAATTATCATAATAAAATAAAAATCAGAGGAAAAAATTTAAACATTTTCATTAAAACTAATAAAATGATATTTTGTTCCTTAAAATAAATAATATTTTTTTGGAAGCTAACATAAAGTTGACCAGATTTTATAAAATTGGATTCAGTAATACTATTTACCAATAATTAGTGTATAATTTATCATAATATATAAGTATTAAAAATGAAATAATATGGATTATTCAATTTTATATAGCTCTAAAGTGAAAAATAAAATTTGTTTTAATGAAAAATTAGATGAAGGGTTGGGATTTATATATCCAATGAATATAATTTCATTAAAAATGAAATGAATAATTTTTTTATCATTTTATTTTTTTTACCCACTAAAACTCTTATCAATAAATAGTATTTAACATATATATATAATATTTTCAAAATTATGTAAAATAAGAAAAAGGAATCCAAGGTTGTCTAAGAGAGCATTAGGATAAATTTACTATAAAAGAAGAATATATATTATTCTATTTAACTATTTTTTAATCTCCAATTAACTTGATTAAAATTCCATAGAAATAGATGATTAACTATTTCTTCAATAGGTATTCCAAAAACTAAAAAAATTATGAATAAAATAAACAATACATACATTTATTAAAAGAACTGATAATATCTTAATAGGCAAAGGAGAAGGATAGAGAGAAATGTTGTTGGAAATAAGGAGTGTGTAGAAAACTAGGACCTAGTATCCCAAAGCTAGTGTCTATTTTATTACCTTGGAAAAAGATATAAGGAATCAAATCCTGAAGGATAAAATATTTTAAAAATATTGGTACATTGGATAAATAAATTATTCCAATATTACATTTGAAAACACAAAGTACAGTATAATATTTTTCGAAAATTACATAATTACATCTAGTATATCCTTCCATATCAATCATAGTAAACTTCATGGGTTCATGGGAATGAAAAATGATAAGGGTAATCTCAAATTCACTGTACATATTATGTACAATGGATGCTATAATGAATTAATTAAATAATCTAAATGGTAAGGTATATAAATGATCACACATGCCTTGTGAAAAATAATATGATAAGTGAGTGCATTAAGGGATAATATATAATAAAAAATAGTATAGAAAACAATAAATATGAAAAGGTAAATGACTAAAAAACCTTCCATTTAATAAATAATATGATTATAAAAACAAAATAAAGAATAATCAATACAGAAAGGTAAATAACTGACATCACATAACATCTATTCAACAACCAAGAATGAAATGCATCTAGAGATAATAGTATTGTGAAAATCAAATGGATAATAATAAATGAATTACTAATGAAGAATATTATTTACTATCGTATTTCAAGATATCAATAGTCTTGATACCTCTACCATCAAAACCTTATATAAGAGAGATTAAAGTAATGGGTACAAACCCTTTGGGTTCAGCCAATAGATTCCATACTAGCATACCGATTCACCGCATTAGACAACCGAAGAACTGATGGAATATCACTAACTGAGCCCCAAACATGGTTTACATGTCCAAATCATTCTTCAAATTTCAAATATTCTAGTTATTTTATAAACAATGTGACCTATCATGAAATATCCATATTGAGTAAATAATACATATTAATCAATATTCCACAGCTAATAAAATGACTTTTAAAGCATACGCCATATGTAAAAATGGTATGTGATTTATTAAATGATCAAATATATCATGAAATAATATGTTAATTAAGAGAAATGTAATTTATAGGAAAAATTTTAATTCTATAGTGATTGTTTCAAGGGAAAGTTAGTAATCACAAAAGAAAGTGAGAATGTATAATAACTTTTAACACATGGTAATTTTCTAGTCGAAAACTAGTTAGATTATATGATTAAAACATAAACATAAAAAAAGAATTTTGAATGAATATAGATTTATAATTTAAATGGAGATGATATATAGCATATAAAATGAATTTCTTGAATAAAATTACAATATACCACAATGAAGGGACGTTGAGGTAAAGTCCCATACCTTACACTTTCTTTTAGTTTAACATGATTTAACCTCATATATAATGGTCTAAAGTAGGTTAATATTTTTTAGAAGTATGATATTAAAATTTATAATATCATATATGATCGTAACATTTTAACACCATTCCATTAATAATATTTCATTATTTTTATTGGTTCAGGTGTTTATTTCCTCATTTTCTCATTAATTATTTGCCATATAACTTCTAGATCATGTGATTATTATATTGATTCATCAGCATGAAAACAATTATTAGGAAATAATTATCATACATATACATTAATTATACTTTTTATACTAATAATGAAAGTTGGTTTTGAGAAATGAAATATGGTATGATCATAGAGATTGTAGACTGTATGCACGCTTGAGTAAAGTTCCAATTTTTCAATGACCATGATGGAAATGTGGTAAGTAATATTTCACCATTAATGAATGATAATAATATAAAAAATATTATATTATATATATATATATATTCCATTTGGTCTGGTGGTGAAAAGAGAGTCACATCATTTTGTGAAGGTGATAGTCAACTCGTAAACTAATGACATTATCATCTTTCATTGAGTAAAAGAATTAGAAGAAAATGATATATATTTTTTTAATAATGATAAATATGTTATGAATATTAGAATTATTTCATCTATATCACATATAATAATTAATTTTTTCTTTATCACCTTCCTTGTAAAGCGTTAGTGAAAGATGAATCACATCACTTCGCGAGGCGGTAGTCCACCGTACAAACGAGCTGCATTATGGTTTTTACTAAGGAATGTAAATTAAGAAAATTTATATGTGAAATAATTTCTCCATAGGTCTAAATATTATAAAAATATTATATATATAATTTACATCCATCATCATTCCCAACCATGATAGTTGTTAATGGAAAACCCAACGACATCAGTTCATGAGGAGGTAGTCTATTGTACACATAAATAATGATTTCATAACCCTTTTGATGGAAGTGGAGTTTGTTTTAGGTCATGAACATAATGTAAATAAATATATTTATACTTTTTGTTTTTATTTTATTTTATAATAATTTTATCAAATTAATTTGAGGGGGTGGAGAAAAAAATATAATAAAAACACTCAGTGGAGACTGTTAACTCTTATTCAGGCATCCTCTTTAGGTTTACAAATAATTCTACCTAAATTGGACTTATAATAAAAATATGGCTTATAAGATGAGATTATGGAATTTTTAATCTTATTTAGGTTCTTATTGGATGAATTAAAATTGATATTATGGTGTACATAAGAGAGGATAGGGGGTGGCCTTTTATAAGTGTGGTGAGTGGAAAACATGAAATTTTTCGATAGGATTCAATCATAACCTTCTTTTTATCTTGAAAAGAATAATAAAATTTTTTTATTATAGAACATGGAATATATCATTTTTAAATATTTCCATTAGATTTGTTTTGGTAGATTTGGTAGGTCATTTTTACCCTTATCCTTTTAGTTTAACCCCTGGTAAATCAGTTTTTACCTTAACCGTGATAATTAAGATTAACTTCTTTCATTATTAATTTTGGTATAAAAAATACTTGAACTAATTGGACATTAAAAATTACTATGATTCAAAATATTTAATTAATATTTATTAAATCAATTCATATAATTTGAAAATATTAATTTAATATTAATCACGCTGAGGTAATGGGAAATATGGTTTTTAAAGAGAAAATTTCCAAATGTTTACAAATTTTATACATTGAAATTTTATATAAAAATTATTAAAATGAACTAAATTATATTAATTGATATAAAATTTAACATATTTTACTATAAATAAAATTAATAATATAATTTATCATCCTAAATTATTTAATCAAATATGAAATTTACAACTAAAATATAATATTTTTCTCTATTCATAAAAAAATGAATCTTTTGAGATAAATATGAAAAAATAACACTAAGATAACTGTGTTATTAAGATTTAAAATATGATTTTTATTTTTTATAATAATTTTAATAAAAGTGGTAAACATTATTTTTAATTTATATGTGAAAATCACGACTAATCCATCTTTTTGAAGAATTGTTTTTTTCAAAAAACATTACTTTTTTCATTTAAAGGATGCATATTTTATTTCTAATTAATCAAAAACCATAATTTTCATAATTTAGTAATCAATATTCATACCCACCAATTTAACATCTATGTTATAACTATTATATTAAATTATAATATATTATTAATATGTCATGTTTCGTTTAAACTCAGTGTTGCATGAAATGCAAGATAAACTCAATATTGCATTTAACATAATGTAAAATCAATGTTGTATATAAAAAATGAAAATATCAATGTTTTGTTTATTGTAAGAAATTATATAGAATGAATAAGTTTGAAAATAATTATATCATAACGTCTTGGGTTGTTATATTTTATTCTATGTTTAGTGTTGTGTGACCCATACTCTATCGAATACAATGTTGTTATATTAATGTTTTGGGATTTTAAATTTTATCCACCATAAGTAAATGGTCCCCATTTAATTTAAATATGACCTTGGTAGTCAAGGGTTTTAAATTTAGATATTTTATTATTTTAAAACATACATTATATGAATAGTCAAAAATATATCATCTTAATAAGATAAAAATGGAAGCGCTGAGGCAATATGGAATAACACCTTACTAGTTTTCCATGTTTGAGAGCATTAGTGTAATGTAAAGATTTGGACCTGGAAGAAAAGTGAAAATAATTTCAGATATATTTTGAGGTAATTTATCACATGCAATTGAATGATGAATAGAATGTTAAGCGCCTCAAAAACATAAACCATTGATGATTGAAAAGACCATATGATTCATCAGATATTAATGTAATTGGATATAATTTCTATTTCATGATCGATTTCACAATTTTTTGTCAGAGTAGATACTCAAGAGGGAGGTGAATTGAGTACCAATCAAAATTTCTGTTAAAAACTTTTAGGATTAAAATCCCCCAAATTAGAATAGCCCAGTTAGTTAAGGAAGTAGAGATATAAGTGACTCATTGTTTAACAGGTTTCTAAAAGGTTGATTACTCCTCAGTATAATCAGTATGAGAACTAATTCCACTTTTGATTCAAGTTTACTAAGCAAATTAGATATACATACTAACTAGAACTGACTAGCAGAGTGAATGTAAAAATAGATTTCTGTCTTCGAAAATTTAAGCACAACGGATAAAAGTAAAACAGAGTATAGGAAATATGAACACAACAATTTAAACAAGATGTTCAGTCTTAAGAAAAGACCTAATCCTATCCACTTGGTGATCACCAGTCACCAAGAAATTATATTAAAAATTGATACACATCCTGTTTCGGGCATTATAATAGTTTTCACAAACGGTCCAGGTTTTTCAACCTCTAATATAGTTTTATGTGGAAAAATAAATTACCAAGCCACATAAGGAATCTTCCATAGTTATATGTGGGAAACAAGTGTAAAGATAGTTTGTTATGGGGATTTTCAGTATCCCTCAGTTCAAGAACAAGAGTCAGTGTGTGTAACACATAAACATTGCTCACAAATGTAAAGTATTCAGATACAGTAGAGCTAAAGATAGTAGAAATGAGTTTAGAATGATCTGTTTTGTTGGCAGATCAGCTCGGGACTCTTTGGAATGAATAAAATGAAGTTTTGGTCCTTCGCTGCAAGTTGACTCCAAAACAGATTGTGGAAACTTTCAGATTCTGACTTCTAAATGTAGAGATGATCAGATTCTTGGGCGTTAATCTCTTTGCATCACACCACAATAGCTTGAAGGAGATTATTTCAATTGATCCTTTTGAAGCTCGGTGTTCTTCTGAATGAGTGCTTGAGGGTTCTTCTTGAGATTGTGTATGGTTTTCTCTTATGAGTATTCTGTGTATA
Organism: Viscum album; assembly: GCA_963277665.1. Taxonomy (NCBI): domain Eukaryota; kingdom Viridiplantae; phylum Streptophyta; class Magnoliopsida; order Santalales; family Viscaceae; genus Viscum; species Viscum album. The sequence goes on along the minus strand of OY728159.1, from coordinate 684,444,584 downwards.
TTAAATATATCCATGCCACTTTTCTTATTTCTATATGTATTGGATGATCCTCTCTGAATGTCTCTCTCTTATATATATACTCTTTTCTAGTCCATCTTTTTTCTCATCTGGTTCAGTAGGGGCCGACAGGAAAAATGATTCAACCACGTGTGGTCTTCCTTGTACATCGTACTCTTTCCTGATATGCCTAAAAATAGCATTAAATAATGTCAGGTGTATTAATTTTTCCAGAAATTACCGTTATAATAATTTTAATAAAATTGATAAAAAAAGAATAAAATATCATTAGACTGGTAGCAGATGCATGTCACACAGTAGACTTCTACAGTAGCCTCTATGAATGTGGACTTCATCGGTAGGCTCTCTGACTATAGGCTTGTAATGATAGCTGTTACTCTATGTAACAGTAGCTCCTCATTAGTTTTGACACCCCAAGATTCCACGGTACGTTTTCCTTTGAATAATACAATGACGTGCATTGTACGCAACTTCGAGATTCTAACACACCACAACCAATCAAACTAGCCGTTATGAATAGTAATACCTACTTTCTAAAATTTTATAAATTTTATCTCCCAAAATGGACTTCATTTTTGGATTCTGAATATATAATTTAGCCTAGGGTGAAATTTTGGAACCTTTCAAATAACATTTATATTTTGATGAATAGTATAAATTAGTAAATTTTAATTAAAAACAACTTTTTTAATCAAAATAATTTATATTGATAAATTATGAATTATAGTGGTTTTAAAGTATATTTAGAATATATTGTTACCATATAATACAATGTTGGTCATTGTACATAATTTTACAATTAAACCGGATATAAACAAGGGTCAATCTTTTGATAGTTTTTATCTCTTAAAAACACGCTTTTTGTTTTAACAACAGGAATTAATTTTAAATTAATTTTTTCCACTTCTGTGCTTTGAATTTGGAAAAATGGATTCCATATTTGGAATCAGGACGTTCAAATTGGGTAAACAAATAACTTTTATTTTTAGACATTTTGAATAATTACTTCGATAAATATTTTATTTACCATGGTTAAAGGGTAAATCCGGTAAATGAGGGTTACAAAAATAATATTATAATAATAATAAATTACCTTAAAACGTGTCCTAACCTTATTGGTTGATACATGTCCGACCATGGGCATCGTTGGGTCGATTTTGGGACCCCATGGAGCTACTTTTAGGTTATAGGGACACTTTATTTTAATTATGTTAAAATGAATACAAAAATGACACAACCATATATCTTTTAGAAAAACAATTTTTACATAGGGTTATATATGTTGGATATTCTACTATTGATATTCATTATAAAGCTAAAACGAATTACTACATAAATGTATTTTATTTATAATTTTTAGACATGAAATAATTTAATTTATATATGACACAATGGTGATGTAGTAATTACCATAATAGTGAAAAATTAAAATAATTGATATTGTAGATACCCAAATAAATATAATTTGAGACTTTTTATCAATTAAACTAATTTTATAGGTTCATATTACATGTTATGAATGATTTAATTAACTTTATTTGAAGTAATATTTCTGTTATGATTTCTTAAAAAAATCAACTATTGAATAGTGTCAAAATTGACATAAAAGACTTTTTAAAACAAATAATATATTATTAATTGATATTAAATTCCTAAAAATCTAAGGATCGGCCAAGATAATTATATAATAATATTTGTATCATTAATGGACCACTTGGGGGGGGTCTATTGTATGTATATAGTAAGTTTATTAACCATATAATAGAAAAATACAAAGAGACATTGTAAAAGTGAAACTAATTAACTAAGAGTTAATACTAAATGATAAGGTTAATATAGTAACCCAAACCTGTCTAAATTATATTGGTTGAGTGTTTTTCTACCTATACCTACCTTATAATTTAAATAATCCACTTTGGATCCATTAAAAACCGAATATGAATTTATTATAAAATAATATTTCTAGCTTTTCCATAGGTGCCCCTCACCCCTCTTATAAAAGGAAACTCTCCCTTATCAGTAAATCACACCTTAAATGCCTTTTGGTTCGGCCAAACTCTGCCCAAATACTCTCTCAACTTCTCTCACTACAACCTAGAGTCCTTATTTTGATCATAAATCCAACCTAAGATCCCTTTTTATCAAATCAAAAGGGAGAACCCGAAGAAGAGGTAATGATTTCACCAACCTTTTTCAAGTTCCTTTCTTCTTCCACTTCTTCTTTCTTTGTAATTACCATTATAAAATAATAACTCCAGTATCTTATATATACTGTGATGTTATTATAAATATGGTACAACCATATTCAGTATTCTATCCATCCTTTGAATAACATCTCACCATACGTCCGTAAGTACGGCTTACCGTCTCCACGTCGTGGTGTAATTGTTATTCAATAAATTATTATTTGGATGGGCATAATAGTGATGTGTAATTCATGTATATAATAAATATAACATTATAATTATTCTTTCTAAATGATATACCATCCAATTATATATTATTTTAACATCAAATGAATGATATTGTCGCTCGTGCGTAAGTACGGACTACCGTCTCCACGAAAGCGATGAGATTCATTCTCTATCATATCCATTCAAGTATAATTATCATTTTATGATTAAAAAATAAGGTTTAAGGACTTGATATAATTCTTTATATGAATAATTTACAACCTATCGATAACAGACACGGCTTATGTAACAAAGAATATAAAGTAAAACGAGTAAGTTAACACCCAAAATGACGATAATACTAAGATTTATTAACAAATGAATTTTAAAATATAATATATGATATCATATTAATGTAAATGATTCTTGTATAATTCAATAACAATTATTTCACCATTATATAGGATGTTAACCTACCATCGACCAAGGAAAAAGTACAAATTAAGGGGTTTTTTATCTCACTCTTAATTTTGTGAGAATTCCATTGTTCACCACTTATTTATTGCATGTGGTGTATGTGTACTACCCATGATTGTATTCATTATGTAATATACTTTAATTTATGGGTATTTAAATCATCATTGTATTATCCTTATTTCATGGGTGTATGTTTCATAAGTTAGCTAATAGATAAGGGAATTTGAAATTTCAATTTCCATTTATTCTGCTTCACGCAAACTTCATTGATTATTTTACTCCGAGATTATGTGTGGAATCACTATTCATTTTCTTATGTCATAATTTCCACTACCCATTTCTGTGGATATAATTTTGATACACATAATCACTCCATTGATAATTTCTCAAGTCATCGATATGAATTTGATAAGAGTAATTTTAACTCATTCTCTATTTGCTGAGTTAAACATCCAATTCATTGGTGTTGTTTTTACAAGATTATGTTTGAATGTCCTTTGATTGTTTTACACTGAATATCCAATCATATTTAGTGTATTTATTTTTTTCACACATAACTATGTCTTTGATTTATCCTTAACCTAAGTATATGTCCTTTATGAGAGATTTCATCTCAATTTACATTCCATTGAGACTTCTTTGTTGTTATACACCAAATCACTTTTATATGGTGTATAGAATGTAATTTGACATAGTATATAATGAATCCCTTTATTATCATGATATTAAAAAGTTTTGATTACCTCAATTATTTTTATCCAAGTGTCCCTCTTTTGGTTAGAAACTCTAACTAAAATACCATTTTTAAATGTTTTAAAGACTTATTCTTCTAAATCTTTATCATTAATGTCCATGTTTTAAAAATGGTTTTAAGGATTTATTTATATGGACATTAAAGTATTAAAATTAAAACACATTTTAAAAAGTTTCAAAGTGGTATGAGACACTTTGATTCTAAAATCTATTTTAAATGGATTCTTGACAAATAGTGTGTCTTTTAAATGATTTCAAGAAAAATGGGGATATTTCACTCTAATTGTTTTGATGATTATTTTCATCTATGTCAATATCCTTCATCATTCTCGATTGAGGATAATATGATACAATAAAATCTTCCATATTGTATCAAATGAGTTATGTTTGACTGTGGATGTGCTATTTTTATACCATTCATGGTTTGTGGATAAAGTGTTGACATTTGGTATGCTAGTTTTAATACGAATGTTTATGTTATGTTTAAAACTTTTCAAATGAGGAATGCATTGGACTTAGTAAGTGACTGGTGTAGCCTGCTATATCTCCTCAATGCATTAGTAGGTATCATGAGACAAACTAGTGTCTTGGTACAAGGCCTTGGAAAAATCTTATTTTTAGTCTTGGCACGAGGCCTTGGATATGTGGTTATGATAGCCTGACATTATGCATTCCATCATTATGAAAGTGGTTATTGATATTGCAGGTGATTGTTCAACTAGTAGAATATTCATGTGAATATGTAAATCGAATTATTTCATATTATCTTTTCCATATTATGATGAAGTTCAAGTTTAAAAGGCTTTTTTTAGTTATAAATTGTTTTAAGTGTTTATGCTTATCTATAAAAGCATCTCCTATTTTGTTATCCTTACTGAGCATCTGAGCTCACCCCTTTCAATGTTTTATTTTTTCCAGGATGTGAAGAAGTAATTTATGAATGACCTACAGGGATATTATGAGGGGATTTGAAGACAATATGTCATTGTAGTTTTTTACCTTATGATGTAATGTAAAAGTTATGAATATATCTAGTGTTTCCATGACTACTAAACTAATCGGTCTTTTGCGACTTGATCCTTTGTGATCATGCCAATGTTATGTAATAATGCACCGACTACGGGTATCTAGGGTCGGGGTGTTACAGTTGGTATCAGAGGAAGTTTAGTACAAACCATGGAAGCTAGATTTAGATAAACTCTGATTAGAGCACGTAGACCTAAGATGAACTTTGAGGATTAGTATAGAAGAACTTCCTAGAATTTTGGTATTGTAGAGATTTTGTGAGTTTTCCGAGCAATACATCCCTATCTGGATATGACTAGGTAGAGGCGGCTCTGGCACAGATGTACCTAGGGGTAAAACCCGAAAACACCGATTTGAGCTAGACTCAAACAAGAACTGGTGCACGACAACGGGCCTTGCTGCACTCTTGGTTACGACACTCCCGGGGGATATGCTTAGGATAATTTAAATTTTCTTTACTAACCGATTTGAAGTATTAAATATATAATATGAGATTAAATAACCTTGGATAATCCTAATGTGTTTCAAATTGGGAATATGGTGACATATTACTCTCTAAATGATTTTATGACTACTGTTACTCACACAATGCTTTCTGGTTTTAGTCAATGGCTGGATTCCATGGAAGTCATAGTGACTTTGAGAAGGATGTACAAGGTGGGAACGGTGGTGGAAATGAGCAACAAAATGGAATGTTGATAGGCATAAAGGATATCGTCTTTATGCCAAATCAATTTTCCAAAAATATCATCAACAATATATATATTAACCAATTCCCGGACTCAAAAAAGAAGATAAAGGTGATGAATGATAAGAGCTCCAGCAGTGGAGACCATAGATAAAGGAATCCTCGATTTCCATCATGCAGTAAATGTGGAAGGAGACACCCAGGAAAGTGTCTCAATGGGACAAAGAAATGCTTTACGTGCGAAAAGGAAGGACATAAAGTGAAGAATTGCCGAAGAAAAATGAAGAGTATTATGGAAGAAGATAAAAATGGTCCCAAGAGTCCATTTAGAGTCATTTGTCGTAAATGTAGGGGACCTGGCCATTACCCGAGTGAATTCCCTATTTTGTAGGATATTTTCTTGGTCAAAGAAGAAGCTATGTGGAAATAAATGGTTGGGGAAATGTTTAAAAAGTATTAGTGCTCCTTGTTGATGGGTTTACTTTGGAATAATTTTCTCTTGTATTTTTAACCCTGAAGTTTTCCATGTGGGAATGATACTTGAGGAAGAATTATCTTTTCTCTTGTGAATATAGTTATAAATAACCATTTGGTTTTATATGATTGTTGGGTTTGAGGAAATTATAAGTTATTCTAATTTGGGATAAAAATGCAAGGTATGAGATAAGATTTGTGGTTAAATTATGTTATGGTTATTTTGAGGAATTTATCTCATTTTGGTAATGTTATAAAATATAGTTTTTGAAAAAGTTCAACACACATACTGTGTGACAACCTGTCGCGTCAGACAAAGTTGTGGGAATCGAACCCACAACCAAAGTGCATTGGGATATATCGACTACCACTAGACTACGTGATGTCCCTGGTTAGTGTGACTATTATTTTTAGTTAAATGATTTTATTTATCATTAATAATTTGATTTGGGATCTTATGTCTTATCAAATTAATACCCTTAGTATAGGAAAATGATTTGGTAATTAAGTGATAAATAATATTTTGAAAGTTTTTCGCTTTGTTGTATGGAAAATAGAATAGTATGGGATTTCATTTGAGGAGTAATGGTGGATTTTTATCTATGTCTTTATTGTGGATTTATAGTGATTTGGGTTGTTTATGGAAATGATTAGGTTAATTACTTTTAAGTATGTGAATTTAAGAGTAATTAATGTCATTTGGAGATACTATTTAATGTGGAAGACTACATTCTTATAAGTTTTGATTTTCAATATTAGTTTGGATTATATTGAAGGATTTTAAGGAAAATTGATTATTGAATGGTATTTATTTAACATTGGGGTATTGATGGTTTAATTAAGATTAGTGTTTTTTTTCTCTAATGGAATATCCATTTGAGGGGTCATCAGATATTATACTAACCATTTTGGTTTTGATTAATCTCTAAAGACAAGGTAAATATATAGTTTATCCTATGTGGATCATGTATTTCTATAGAAGTTTATTCTAGCTCTTCCATTGTGACCAAGTCTTCTTGAATACTCATTGCTCAAAAAATAATGAGTTAGTGGTAAAAAGTTATTAATGAATGAAACTCTACTTAAAAAGTACGTATATCTCTTTATGTTCTTAGTCAATATCATAAATGGATTCCTCTTCCTTATGTAATGTAACTTAAAACAAAAAAAATGATGTCTGTTTACTTTTCCTACTGGGAGACTAAGGACCGTTTGTCCCAACACAAGTTTGTGATTTTATTATTGTTAACTTTCTCCGGATCATGTTTTCTATCCCTCTCCATGAGAACTGAACACTTATTTTATCATCCATATCCATGTTTTCCTACATAGAATCCTAGCATGGGTAATCTTGGGTGACCTTTATACCTCTCTTCCTTTCTTTTAAAGTGATAGTTTTATTTACTCTTTTTCCGATGTGGGACATCCCATTATATTCTCAAGCCTAATTTTAAAAAATAATTGCGAGGACACAATTTATTGAAGGTGGGGAGAATGTAACACCCCAAGCTTCCACGGTACGTTTCCCTTTGAATAATGCAATGACGTGCATTGTACGCAACTTCGAGATTCTAACACACCACAACCAATCAAACTAGCCGTTATGAATAGTAATAACTACTTTTTAAAATTGTAGAAATTTTATCTCTCAAAATGGACTTCATTTTTTGATTCGGAATATCGAATTTATCCTAGGGTAAAATTTTGGAACCTTTCGAATAACATTTATATTTTGATGAATAGTGAAAATTACTAAATTTTAATTAAAAACAACTATTTTAATCAAAATAATTTATATTGATAAATTATGAATTTGAGTGGTTTTAAAGTATATTTAGAATATAGTTTTACCATTTAATTCAATTTTTGTCATTGTACATAATTTTACAATTAAATCGGATATAAACAAGTGTCAATCTTTTGATAGTTATTATCTCTTAAAAACACGCTTTTTGTTTTAACAACGGGAATTAATTTTAAATTAATTTCTGCCACTTCTGTGTTTTGAATTGGGAAAAATGGATTCCATATTTGGAATCAGGATTTTCAAATTGTGTAAATAGGTAACTTTTATTTCCAGACATTTTTAATAATTACTTCGGTAAATATTTTATTTACTATGGTTAAAGGGTAATCTGATAAATGAGGGTTAAAAAAATAATATTATAATAATAACAAATTACCCTAAAATAGTTCCTAACCTTATTGGTTGATACATTTCTGACTCTGGGCATCTTTGGGTCGACTTTGGGACCCCATGGAGCTACTTGTAAGTGATAGGGACACTTTATTTTAATTATGTTAAAATGAATACAAAAATGACAAAAGCATATATCTTTTAGAAAAACAATTTTTACATAGGGTTATATATGTTGGATATTCAACTATAAATATTAATTAGAAAGATAAAATTATTTCCTACATAATGGTAGTTTATTTATAATTTTTAGACATTAAAAAACTTAATTTATATACGACACAATGGTGATGCAGTAATTACCATAATAGTGAAAAATTAAAATAATTGATATTGTAGATACACAAATAAATATAATTTGATACTTTTTTTGAATTAAACTAGGTTTATAGGTTAATATTAAATGTTAGGAATTATTTTATAAACTTTTTTCGAAGTAATCATTCTTTTATGATTTCTTACAAAAATAAACAATTGAATAGTTTCAAAAGTGACATAATAGAGTTTTTAAAAAAAATATTATATTATTAATTGATATTAAATTCTTAAAAATATAAGGATCAACCAAGAGACTTATATAATAATAGGCGTATCATTAACGTACCACTTGGGGGTCTCTTGGATGTATATAGTATGTTTATTAAACATATAATATAAAAATACAAAGAGACATTGTAAAAGTGAAATTAATTAACTAAGAGTTAATACTTAGTGATAAGGTTAATATAGTAACCAAAACCTATCTAAATTATATTGGTTGAGTGGTTTTTTACCTATCCCCACCTTATCATTTAAATAATCTACTTTGGAGCCATTAGAAACCGAATATGAATTTATTATAAAATAATATTTCTAGCATTTCCAAAGGTTCCCCTCACCCCTCTTATAAAAGGGAACTCTCCCTTATCATTAACTCACACCTTCAAAGACTTTTGGTTCGGCCAAACTCTTCCCAAATACTCTCTAAACATACCCCAATACTACCTAGAGGCCTTAGTTTGATCAGAAAGCCAACCTAAGATCCATTTTGATCAAATCAAAAGGAAGAACCCGAAGAAGAGGTAATGATTTCACCACCCTTTTTCAAATTCCTTTCTTCTTCCACTTCTTCTTTCTTTTTAATTAGCATTCTAAAATAATAACTCCAGTATATTATATATAATTTCATGTTATTATAAATATGTTACAACCATATTCAGTATTCTATCCATCCTTTGAATAACATCTCACCATACGTGCGTACGTACGGCTTACCATCTCCACGTCGTGGTCTAATTGTTATTCAATAAATTATTATTTTGATGGGTATAATAATGATGTGTAATTCATTTAAATAATAAATATAACATGATAATTATTCTTTCTATATGATATACCATCCAATTATATATTATTTTAACATTAAAAGAATGATATTGTCGCTCGTGCGTACGTACGGACTACCTTCTCCACGAAAGCGATCAGATTCATTCTCCATCGTATCCATTCAAGTATAACTATCATTTGATGATTCAAAAATAATTTTTAAGGACATGATATAATTATGGATATGAATAAGATACAACCTATCCATAACAAACATGGCTTACGTAACAAATAATATAATGGAAAACGAGTAAGTTAACACCCGAAATTACGATAATACTAAGATATTATTAACAAATCAATGTTAAAAGATCATATATGATATAATATTAATGTAAATGATTATTTTATAATTCAATAACAATTATTTCACCATTATACAGGAGGTTAACCTACCGTCGACCAAAGAAAAAGTACAAAGTAAGGGGTTTCTTATCTCACTCTTAATTTCGTGAGAATTCCACGGTTCACCACTTATTTATTGCATGTGGTGTATGTGTGCTGCCCATGATTGTATTCATTGTGTAATATACATTAATTTATGGGTATTTAAATCATCATTTTATTATCCTTCTTTCATGGGTGTATGTTTTATAAGTTAGCTAATCGATAAGGGAATTTGAAATTTCAATTTCCATTTATTCGGCTTTACGCAAACTTCATTGATTATTTTACTATGAGATTATGTGTGGAATCACTATTCATTTTCTTATGTCATAATTTCCATTCCCCTTTTTAGTGGATATACTTTTGATACACATAATCACTCCATTGATAATTTCTCAAGTCATCAATATGAATTTGATAAGAGTAATTTTAACTCATTCTCTATTTGTTGAGTTAAACATCCAATTCATTGGTGTTGTTTTTACAAGATTATGTGTGAATGTCCATTGATTGTTTTACACTGAATATCCAATAATATTTAGTGTATTTATATTTTTCACACATAACTATGCCTTTGATTTATCTTTAACCTAAGGATATGGACTTTATGAGAGATTTCATCTCAATTTACATTCCATTGAGACTTCTCTATTATTATACACCAAATCACTTTTATATGGTGTATATCACGTACTTTGACAAAGTATATCATGAATCCATTTATTCTCATGATATTACAAAGTTTTTATTACCTCAATTATTTTTATCCTAGTGTCTCTCTTTTGGTTAGAAACTCTAACTAAAATACCATTTTTAAATGTTTTAAAGACTTATTCTTCTAAATCGTTATCATTAATGTCCATGTATTAAAAATGGTTTTAAGGATTTATTTATATGGAAATTAAAGTTTTAAAATTAAAACTCCTTTTAAAAAGTTTCAAAGTGGTATGGGACACTTTGATTCTAAAATCTATTTTAAATGGATTCTTGACAAATAGTGTGACTTTTAAATGATTTCAATAAAAAGGGGGATATTTCACTCTAATTGTTTTGATGATTATTTTCATCTATGTCAATATCCTTCATCATTCTCGATTGAGGTTAATATGATACAATACAATCTTCCATATTGTATCAAATGAGTTATGTTTGAATGTGGATGTGCTATTTTTATACCATTCATGGTTTGTGGATAAAGTATTGACATTTCGTATGCTGGTTTTAATACGAATGTTTATGTTATGTTTAAAACGTTTCATATGAGGAATGCATTGGACTTAGTAAGTGACGGGTGGAGCCCGCTATAGCTCCTTGATGCATCGGTATGTCTCATGAGACAAACTAGTGTCTTGGCACAAGGCTTGGCAAAATCTTATTTGTAGTCTTGGCACGAGGCCTTGGCTATGTGGTTATGATAGGCTGGCATTATGCATTCCATCATTATCAAAGTGGTTATTGATATTGCTTGTGATTTTTCAACTAGTATAATATTCATGTGAATAGGTAAATGGCATTATTTCATTTTATCTTTGCCATATTATGATGAAGTACATGTTTAAAAGGATTTTGTTTTAGTTATAAATTTCTTTTAAGTGTTTATGCTTATCTATGAAAGATTCTGCTATATTGTTATCCTTACTGAGCATCTAAGCTCACCCCTTTCAATGTTTTATTTTTCCCAGGATGTGAAGAAGTAATTTATGAATGACCTGTAGGGATAGTATGAGGGGATATGAAGACAAGATGTTGTTCTAGTTTTTTTACCTTATGATGTAATGTAAAAGTTATGAATATATCTAGTGTTTCCAAGACTAATAAACTAATAGGTCTTTCGAGACTTGATACTTTGTGATCATTCCAATTTTATGTAATAATGCACCAACTCAGGGTATCTAGGGTCAGGGCGTTACATCAGTGGACTTCATCAGCAGTAGACTCAAATAGTAAGCTTCTAACGGAAGCTTTGTAACATCAGACTACTTCAACAGTGACCTTCCCAACGGTAGACTTATCTCAACAGGTAATTTCATTAATAGTGAAATATGTCCATCGATAGACTATATATCTCGAAAGTAGGAGTTGTCCAGTGGTAGCCTTCAACAGACGGTAGGCTTGTCCAGTGAACTTCTAACAGAAGCCTTGTCACAGCAGTGACCTTGTGACAGTAACTCTTTGTCTATGAGCATTGATAAGCAGATCAACAGTAGACTTGTGACAGTAACCTTCTACCAGTAGCTTCCATCAGTGAGTGTATATCTTCAACGGTGATCTTCTAGCATCAGTGACTTAGAGTGACAATGAGCTATAATGGTGACTTTGAACAGAAGGCTCTTACCAGTAGCCTTTAACGGTGAACTTATATTTAGATAAATATAAACTGTAACTAATGCAGCAAAGTCATGAGACATAAGAGTATACATTGTTGAGGATAAGATAATTATAAATATAGATTAAAAATATTAGTAACTGACTTAATATATCATGATCAATATTTAAACATGATTTGGGATTATCAAAATTGGTGAGTCCAACAATATCCCCCTTTTGATAATCACAAATTATGCCAGTATTTATTAAAGATAGATATCATATATAATACAGTTAATAAACATAGATAAAAAATGTCCCAAGTATCAGTGATTAATAAGAATGTAAAACCATAAAATAGTGGTACATGGTATCATAGAGAAAGGAAGATAAGATTCAACATAGTATTATAGTAGTATATTATCACTTTTCTCCCCAATCATTTGATTAGTCTAGAATTAGTATAGTATTTGTCACCCTTTGTGATTAGCAAAAAGAAATACAAAAGGGAGAGAATAGAGAAAGGTTGTATTAATAAACAGTTCAGTACATGACCTAAAAAGAAGGCATAGTCTCTATCAGAAGATTTAAACAGACTCAATTCACATCAGCCTCGGGCAAGGGGTGTTTCCCTTTGGAAGAAGAAGAGGGAGGAGGAGACGGTGGATCAACAGGTTTTGGAATTGCTGCAGGAATGACTGGAGTGGCAGCAAGAGAAGCTCCTATGGGTATTTAGTGTGTATCTCACTAGGGTATCAGTGGAGTAAGGCTTCTGATAGCTTCAGTAGGAGACATCATGGAAGAACCACTGGGTTGATATTCAAATAAGTTAGGAGGAGTGATGACAGGGGTGTATTCCACAAGGAGTAAGGGTAGAAGAAGGTTTCTAAAATCCATAATAATGCTTCCTCCTCTTTCCAAAGCAGATAAAAAATCATCTTTATTCTCCAAAAACATATCCAAGGCAGGGGTCAATTCTCTCAGATTTCTGACCTGCTCCATGAATTCCTGAGTCACTGGAGGTAGCTTCATATTCTCTATAAAGAGATTGAAGTGGTTTGTCATTTGATTCTTGGTATAGACCTTCTCAAAGAAATAATCTATCTTATTCTTAATGGACTCTTGAGAAGTAGTGGCTTCCCGCAAGTGGTCACGAACAAAACTGCTGACTTCCCTAGTTGTAGCAAGTATCTGAGAATCAGAGGTTCCACTAGGACTAGACTTAGCAATCTCTTCCTAGATCACAGTTCTGATATGGTCAATGTTCGCAGAGGTTCTAGGTGATGGAAGGGGTTTGAACGAGAAGGCTACTGTCTCTTTGAAAGACTGAGTAAAGTTACTAATCACCTTCTGAACAAGTGCATCTTGACTGTTCATATGTTCTTTGAATGATTGCTTAAAAGCCCCAAAAACTTCTAAAAACTGCTTGGAAACTTCTTTGATATATTTAATCTCAGCATTCACTTGGTTCTGAGAACTGCTCATGGTAGTCAATGAAGCAACTGATTGTCTTAGAGGAACCAAAACTCCTGTCTAACTTTCAATTTGAGTATGGCAGACTTTAACTTCAGCTATCATTCCTTTTACTGGACTAGACACAACACATCCTAGAGACAGCTCCAGGGATTGCTCCACACTCCTCATCTCTTCAAAAATGTTATTCTTCAAATCTGCAACTAATTCTCTCAATGCCTCTTTCCTTTAAACTTTCAAAGACTCAAGGTCCTCCTTAATTGCCAAATTTCCAGCCATAACAACTGGAACACTCTCAGGTAGGATAACTAAATCCCTTTAGGGCTGGCCTTCCTCATCAAAATCTCCATAATTGAGTCCAAGTACCATGTATCCTAGATCTGATGACCAACCTTATATGTCATATAGCACAGAAACTTAACCAAGATGCTCCCCCTCACTTAGAGCTCTCTCCTGAGGAATCTCCTCTATCGGTTATGTTCTAGGTAACTCCACAACCTCCTCTTCAACTCCAGTAGATTCAACAACCATTTTCTCTGTTAGTTAAATAGTAGGGTGAGTCTTATCCTTCTCTGTGTCATCAATTAATCCCATATCAATGGCAGTAGATGCCACTTATGCTTCCTGACCAGACACTATCTTGTTTGTATTATCTATCAGAGGGCTCAAACTGAGCACTTCTTCTTCATTGTCCTCATCATCAGCCTCACCAAAATCCTCCTTTACCTTATGAGAAAAATGATCTGACTCGGTATCCTCTTCCTCTTCAAAGGTGTCCTTGAAAATATTCCGGTATGATTCTTCTTCTTCTTTAGTGGTCTCATTATCACTGTCCTTCAGAACTATCTCTCTTCTTGGCAGTTCTTTTGGAGAACTAGCTGCTCCGAAATCTATTGTCCTTATAGGACTGTGAGGCAAATCAAGATCACTCCCATCATCAATGGGGGTGTTTTCTCTTTGAGGGTCCACAGCTCCTTTAACCTCCTCCTCATCAGAATAAGATGGTTCTGGCTCATCAGGCTTCAGGCCTGTATCTTTCTTGTATTTTGGCCTAGATGGATGAGTACTAGGGCCAACCATTTCATATAACATTCCTTCATCATTCACCCATGCCTTCTTCCAGGGATTCCAGCTAATTTTCATGAACATGCAAATCACCTTGGAGATACAAAAACTGTTCATGTACACTGTCATCCCTTCTTAATTTCCATCCACACCCTTTACCTTTTTCATTATTGAAATAACCTTGGAATGAAATAAGGCATTAGATTTTGAGATTTCCATAGTCATATCTTCTAATTGTTCCATCAGTAACCTACATAGGTTAATATTCATTACATGCTTCAGTATGTACATCAGGAATATGTCCTGGTACTTTAGCACTGCAAAGTCTCCTCTCCTTGGACTAATTACAAGATGAATAAATTTGAATAGAAGCTTGTCTTCTCCATTCATCTCAGCTATAATAATCATCCTTGATTTTCCATCTCCTGTCAGTTCTTCCAGATATTTTTCATATTCAAAAACAATACTGTCTAGAGGAGCCACTCCAGAGTAGTAATCATATATTCCTTCCTGAGGGACTCTCAAACAGGCATCCCACTCAGTAGAAGAGAAACTAACTTCATTGTCATTGACTCTGGATATTAGCTTATGCACATCATATTCCTCTTTGAACTTTAGATATTCATATAATTCTTTCACAAGATTTGGGTAGTACGGTCCATTGTTATTGGCAAAACATTCGGTCCATACTTGGGCATTTAATACTTACAGTACTAATGACTTGCTCGACAGTAGCCATTCTTCACTTAACTCCTTCTCAGCAAAGATTTTTTTCTTGGTCAGATGCGGGTTTACTGGTCCCATTGGAGTATTACTGGTGCCACTGGAATCGGCTCGTGTCCTATTTGTCCTTGGTGCATCCTCATTGACAGTCGGGGGTCGCTTGGTTCTGGCCATAGAGATTGAGAGAGGTTCGAGGGCTCAGGTGAAGGGTTAGGGTTTAGGAATTTTGAGAGAAAGGTTCGATATTGAAAGAATAAGGTGGATTGAAATATTTTCATTGCAATTTATTTTATCATTTAGGTATTAAAACAAAATAAAAATAGAAATAATAAATAGGAATATAAATGGTTTGAATTCCCGCAAAAATAAAAACATACAGCGAGGTATTCAACAGTGAGATGTACCGGTGAGGTACATCAGTGTGGTGCAATAGTGAGGTATAACTGTAAGGTCCAACTATGATGTCTAACTACGTGGTCTAACTGGGAGGTCTAACTGTTTGGTCCAACTATGAGGTCTAACTATGTGGTCGAACTGTGAGGTCTAACTATGTGGTCCAACTGTGAGGTCCAACTGTGTGGTCCAACTCTTCTAAAATTAATCATTCCTAAATCAGGTTTGATGTAATTTTAACCTCTCAGAATTCAAAGGCATTGTGAATATATCATCCAATTGATGTTCAGTGCCAATGAATTCAAGAGTGATATCACCCTTTTGATAATTATCCCTAAAAAAGTGATGTCTCACATCAATATGCTTTGTCCTAGCATGAGATACTGTATTTTTGGAAATGTTAATTGCACTTTTATTGTCACACTTTTTAGAGACATGTTTAAATTGATATCCATAGTCCAGTAAAGTATGTTTCATCCACATAATTTGAGCACAACAACTACCAGTAGCTATGTACTCAGCTTCAGTAGTAGATAATGCAATAGAGTTATGCTTCTTACTACACCAAGATACTAGTGACTTGCCTAAAATGTGACATGTCCCAGAGGTGCTTTTTCTATCTAACTTGCAACTGGAAAAATCCGCATCAGAATAACTCAACAGATCAAAAGATTGCCCTTTTGGATAAAATAATCCTAAGTTGGGAGTATATTTGAGATATTTAAAAATCCTTTTAACAGCAGTTAAATGAGACTCTTTTGGATTGGCTTGAAAGAGAGCACACATGCATACACTAAACATGATGTCAGGTCTATTAGCTATAAGATATATTAGACTCCCTATCATACCCCTGTAGTTGGTTTGATCCACTAGTTCTCTAGTTTCATCAGCATCCAACTTACAAGTCGTACTCATAGGTGTGTCACTACCTTTACTACCATCCAAAGAAAAACGTTTTAAAAGATCCTTAATATATTTACTTTGATTCAAAACAATGCCATTTCAATTTTGAATGATCTGAAATCCAAGGAAAAATTTGAGTTCTCCCATTAAACTCATTTCAAACTGATTTTGAATCATTTTTGAAAAATCAACACATAATGAATTTTTAGAACATCCAAAAATAATATCATCCACATAAATTTGTACTGTCAAAACATCTTTAGAAATCCATTTAATTAAAAGAGTAGGATCATCTATCCCTTTGGTAAAAACTTTTGATATAAAAAAAGAGGTGAGCCTATCATACCATGCTCTTGGAGCTTGTTTTAATCCATATAAAGCTTTAGATAGTTTAAAAAATGATTGGAAAAAATGGGGATTTGTAAAACTAGGAGTTTGTTCAACAAATGCTTCCTCAACTATATACCCATTTAGAAAATCACTTTTAACATCCATTTGATAAAGTTTCAAATTTAGATGAGTTGCATATGTAAGTAGTATCCTAATGGATTCTAGTCTAGCTATAGGTGCAAAGGTCTCCTCATAGTCTATTTTTTATTCATGACTATATCCTTGTGAAACTAACCTATCTTTATTTTTAACTATATTCTCAGACTCATCTGTTTTTTTCCTAATCACCCATTTAGTATCTATGGTCATGGTGTCTTTAGGTCTTTCCACTAATTCCCAAACATTGGTTCATTCTAACTGATTTATTTATTCTTGCATATCCATTACCCAAAATTCATCATTGATAGAATCATTAATATTTTTGGGTTCAAGCTATGAAAGAAAATCATGATGTTCAACCCGGTTTCTTAGAGAAGCTCTAGTTTGTGTTCCTCTATTTAAATCACCTACAACAACATCTAGAAGATGATTCTTAAGAGTCCTAATACCTCTTGGAATGGTTAAACTAGATTCTTCATTGTTGTCTGTTGGTTCTGAATCGGTAGGAGGAAATTCTGGAAAATTTCTAGAACTGGATACTTTTATAGGGGATTCACTATCCTTATCCTTAAAGTTCAGATTTGAAAAATATTCCTCAAGATTTTCAAGAGAGGTTTTAGACTCATTCAGATCAGTCTCATTGAATGTGATATGAACTGATTCTTCTACACATTTGGTTTTCTTATTGAACACTCAATAGGCTTTAATTGAAATAGAATAACCTAGGAAAATTCCTTCATCACTTTTGGGAGAAAATTTTTCATGATTATCTTTAGTATTAAGAATAAAGACATTGCAACCAAAAACTCTAAAATAATTAATCTTAGGCTTCCTATTATTCCAAAGTTCATAAGGGTTCCTTTTTAGAATAGGTCTCATTAAAACTCTATTGATAATGTAACAAGATGTATTTATAGCTTCCGCCCAAAAATAAATAGGTAAGTCATACTCATTAAGCATAGTCCTTGCAATTTCTTTAAGGGTCATATTTATCCTTTCTAAAACTCCATTTTGTTGACGTGTACTAGGGGAAGAAAATTTTTGATTATAGCCATTGTGTGAGCAGTAATATTCAAAATCATGACTCTAAAACTCACAGTCATGATCACTTCTCAGGGTTTTAATCTTAAGTCCACTAAGGTTTTCTACAGACTTTAAATATTTGACAAAGTAGGAACAAGCTTCACTTTTGTGAGCTATAAATTATACCAAAGTATACCTAGAAAAGTCATCTACATGAACATAAACATAGTGCTTACCATTTATACTTGAAACTCTTGATGGTCCAAACAAATCCATGTGAACAAATTCAAGTGGTTGAGAAGTTGAAACTTCTTTCTTTGGTTTGAAATAATCTTTGTGTTGTTTTCC
Source organism: Viscum album (assembly GCA_963277665.1). Classification (NCBI taxonomy): domain Eukaryota; kingdom Viridiplantae; phylum Streptophyta; class Magnoliopsida; order Santalales; family Viscaceae; genus Viscum; species Viscum album. Next base: position 684,426,082 of record OY728159.1, on the reverse strand, counting down.
CTTTTGACAGGGATTACACACTTTATCAATTGGGAATTTTAATTTAGGTAGGTCTCTAACTAAACATTTCTTAGATAGCTTCCTAATTGAGTGCACCTTAATGTGTCCTAATATTCTATGCCACAACCAAGACTCTTTATGAAAAGCATTTAAACAAGAAACAATTTGTTTGGCTAAGGAGTTTAAATCAACAGCATATACATTCTCATTTCTACATACAGTGAAAACTAAATCATTTTTTGAATTAAAAATATTGCATGAATCATTTTAAAATTTAACATTAAGTCCATCATCACATAACTTAGATATTATAAGTAAATTATACTTTAATCCATCAATAAAAAGTACTTTAGAGATTAATATTGTATCAGGGTTACCAATCTAGCCTAAGCTGATGATTTTTCCTTTTGCATTGTCACCAAAGGTGACATGCCCATAATCAACATTAATTAGACTCTTGAAGCAATAATTGTTTCATGTCATATGTATTGAACATCCACTGTCCAAGTACCATAGGGTATTACAGGAACTCTTTAAGCAATTTCCATGCAAAACAGGTTAAACATGGGATAATTATGGTACCTAGATCTTCTTGGGTCGAGAAAGGTTAGCCCATAAAATTTTGGGAACCCATATTTGATTTATAGGTTTTCTAAAATAAACAAACATATTTTGAGACATAAATACTTTGTTCGGTCATTAAGAAAATTGGTTCTCAAAAGATAATCCAGAAGTAGTAGTGAACTGTCTATATTTTGGAACAAATTTGGTTTTGGTAATTTGTCTCTGTCCAGGATGATATCCCTGACCAGTTTTATATTTTGGAGCAATATGTTTTCCAAGAAACTATGTCAAGGTATCCCTACCAATAGTGAACTTCTCAATATCCTTTCTTAATTTTTTCATTAGACAATTTTAGCTGAGTATTCTCTTTCAACAATTGATCATTCTTTTCTTTTTCTACACTTAGATGTGTTTTAATATTACTAGTCAAGGCATATTGTTTCTTTAAAGACTTATATTTACCTTTTAGTTCATTGTAGGTATCTTCCAGTATATTGAAATATTCATACAGTTCGTCCTTAGACATATCATTATCTGAATGAATTTTATTTCCAGAATAATAATCATTTAGAACAGGGGAAACAGGTACCTCAGATATGTTAGTCATGAAGCACATGTTGGCATGATTCTTTTCAGAATCAGTAGCTTCGGATTCACTTGTGCTGTCTTCCGAAGCACTCTAGGTTGCTTTCATGACTTTCTTGTACTTATTGTCCTTATAATCATATTTATATTTGAATTTTAACTTAGGAAAGTCAGCCTTGATGTGTCTCTTCCTCTTGTATTCATAGAAGACTATATCATCTTCTGTATCAGATTTCTTCCAATCATTTTTCCACTTACCTTGTTGATCATTCTTACCCTTGTAGTTTGGTTTTCTGAAAAACTTCTTCTTCCTATAGAACTTCTTAAATATCCTAGCTATTTGGGCCATTTCTTCATCACTTTCTGAATCTGAAACTTCACTAGTTGAAATTTTAGAAGGTACATGAATTTTCTCTTTGTCTTTTCTCTTTGAAGCAGTATAATTGAATACCAAATATTTTCTTTTGGGTTCATAATCTTCTTCTTTGTTCACCTTTAATTCCACTTCATACATCATTAGTTTACCAATCAACTCCTTAACAGGTATCTTACTAATGTCACATGACTCTCGGATAGATACAGAAGTGCCTCTCCATCTATCTGGAAAACATCTAAATATTCTCACGATCTACTCCTTCTCTGGAACAGCTTTTCTCAGTGAACTCATGGTGTTGAAAATATCATTAAACCTAAGGTACATGTCAGAAATGGGTTCATCAGGTCTCATATTAAAATTATCATATTTAATAGTATAAGTATTTAATATAATTTCCTTCATGTTGGTTGTTTATTCATGAGAAACAGCCAAGGCGTCCCAGATTTGATGAGCTGTTTTACATGCTGAAATTCAGTTAAATTCCTCATCTCCTAAAGAGAAGTAAAGGGCATTAATATCTTTATAGTTATTTTTATAGTCATACTTTGTAGCATTATCCCAGGTAGATCTATCAGTTTTGGGGATCACATATTCTGATTATATAGCAGACCAAATATCAAAACCAATACTTTCCAAATGAATTTTCATTTTAATTTTCCATTGAGCTTAGTTCTCACCATTAATGAAAGGTGGCTTGTTAGTAGCAGCACCTTCTAGTCTATTGTCCATAACTAGATTTTAGAAAATATATTAAAGTGATAAAATTTAGAACTAACATAAATCTAAGATCTTTAAGATAAAACTAAAGTCAGAGTTTGAAAAAATAGAGTGTTTGATAACTTTGTATATAAAGATGTCACCTCTGATACCAAATGTTGGTCGGAGTGGATACCCAAGATTGGGTGAATTGAGTACCAATCAAAATTTCTATTAAAAACTTTTAGGATTAAAATCCCCCAAATTAGAACTACCCAGTCAATTAAGGCAGTAGAGATATAAGTGACTTATTGTTCAACTGTTTTCTCAAAGGTTGATTACTCCTCAATAGAATCAGTATGAGAACTAATTCCACTTTTGAAACAAGTTTACTAAACAAATCAGATATACACACTAACCAGAACTGACTGTCAGAGTGAATGTAAAAACAAATTTCTATCTTTGAAAATTTAAGAAGAATGGATAAAAGTAAAACAGAGTAAAGGAAAGATGAACACAACAATTTAAACAAGAGGTTCATTCTTAAGACAAGACCTAGTCTTATCCACTTGGTGATTAGCTGCCACCAAGCAATTATATTAAAAAGTGATACACAGCCCATATCTGGCTTTACAATAATTTTCACAAACTGTCTAGGTTTTTCAACCTCTACCATAGTTCTACGTGGGAAAATAAATTACCAAGCCACACCAGGCTTCTTCCACAGTTATACGTGGGAAAAAAATGTAAAGATAGTTTTTTATGGGGATTTTCAGTATCCCTCAGTTCAAGAATAAGATTCAGTGTGTGTAACACATACACACTACTCACAAATGTAAATTATTCAGACACAATAGAGCTAAAGATAGTAGAAATGAGTTTAGAATGCTCTGTTGTGTTGGTAAATCAGCTATGGACTCTTTAGAATGAATGAAATGAATTTTTGGTCCTTCTCTGAATGTTGACTCCAAAACAAAGTGTCGCAACTTTCAAGTTCTGACTTCTAGATGTAGAGATGAATAGATTCTTGGGAATTAAGCTCTTTGTAGCACACCGCAACAACTTGAAGAGATTATTTCAATTGATCCTTTTGAAGCTCGGTGTTCTTCTGAATGAGTGCTTGAGGGTTCTTCATGAGATTGTGTATGGTTATCTCTTATGAGTGTTCTGTGTATATTCAATATATCCACGCCACTTTTCTTGTTTCTGTATGTATTGGATGATCCGCTCTGAATTTCTCTCTTATATATATATACTCTTTTCCACTCTAGATTTTTTCTCATCTGGTTCAGCAGGGGCTGATAGGAAAAATGTTTCAACCACGTGTGGTCTTCCTTGTACATCATATTGTTTCCTGATATGCCTGCAAATAGCCTTAAATAATGTCAGGTGTATTAATTTTTCTAGACATGACCATTATAATAATATTAATAAAATTGATAAAGAAAAGAATAAAATATCATTAGAATGGTATCAGATGCATGTCATATGGTAGACTTCAACGGTATCCTCTACGACTGTGGACTTCATCGGTAGGCTCTCTGGCTGCAGGCTTGTAACGATAGCTGTTACTCTATGTAACAGTAGCTTCTCATCAGTGGACTTCATCAGCTGTAGACTCCAACAGTAAGCTTCTAACGAAAGATTTTTAACATCAGACTACTTCAATAGTGACCTTCCCAATGGTAGACTTATCTCAACAGGTAATTTCATTAACAGTGAAATATGTCCATCAGCAGACTATCTTGACAGTAGGAGTTTTCCATCGGTATCCTTCTATAGATGGTAGACTTCTCCAGTGAACTTCTAACAGAATCCTTGTCACAGCAGTGACCTTGTGACAGTAACTATTTTTCTGTGAGCTTTGATAAGCAGATCAACAGTAGACTTGTGACAACAACCTTGTACTGATTGCTTCCAACAATGACTGTAAATCTTCAGCGGTGATCTTCTAGCATCAGTGACTTAGAGTGACAGTGAGCTATAACAGTGACTTTGAATAGAAGGCTCTTTCCAGTAGCCTTTAACAGTGAACTTATATTTAGAAAAATATAAACTGTAAGCTAATGCAGCAAAGTCATGAGACTTAAGAGTATACATTGTTGAGGATAAGATAATTATAAATTTAGATTAAAAAGATTAGTAACTGACTTAATATATCATGATCAATATTTAAACATGATTTGGGATTATCAAAACAGGTGAGTCCAACTAAAATAATGAAGAATTATTTTATTACCTAAAAATATATGGAAATATAATTACATGATATGTTTTTATTTCACAAAAATTATTTCATTTTTTTGTTTTCATTTGGTAAATTTATAATTCATACCCTACTCCATGAAATTAATATAACAATGATTTTTATACCAGTAGAAATAAAATTAACTGTTAATAGATCATAAGATCCATAATTGTGTTACAAGTATTTCCATCAATCTCAAAATATTTTCGAAATAAATATGGATAGAATAAGTTATCCCACATAATGAATCAATATGTAAACATCAACAATAACAAAAATAGTTCATTATTAATATTTATCTATAAAATTGTTTAACTCATGGAATATTAAAGAGGATATTGCGTAGTCTAGTGGAAGGTTATAAGACCACATCATTCTTTGGTCATTGGTTCAAGACATGGGACTTCTCCATATGTGATGGGTTTCTACTCAGTATGAGGGTTTTAATTTTTAAAAACTATATTTCAATAATGTTAACGAAAAATATGATATATACCTTAGCAATAAAATTAATCATTAAATAACCTTTTTTACTTTGGTTTTCAAAAAAAAATTTACATGTTTTAGAAAAGAGAATAATATTATTTTACTATTATTATAATTTTATTAATGATCATATTAAACCTAAAGGCTATCAATACATTTAAACTCATTTCTGTAAAATTTAATGATATTATACAGTAAAAAATTTTCCTCTAAAACGTATAATTTCCATAAGTTTTCCTAAAAATATCCTTAATAATGGTAGACTCCCATCACATAAAATATAAAAATATTTGTATAATACATTGATGTTATGATCAATCCTAAACTCATAAACCTAGGATGGTATCCATACAACTTGTGATAATTAATACACATATGCATCTAAATTTAATAAAATAATCATTATTTTCCTAATTCTTTTAACCAAAATATAATTAGTAAAATACTCATAAAACCTGATTCTTGAATCCAAATGTATAATTACATAATCTATTCTATTTCAACATAGGTCTTTCCTAGGTCAAGGGTTTATCCCTTATAAGTTGTAATTGGCATGGGTAATGTCTAGGTTTTATAAATTTAGGATAAAAAATAATAAATAGTTCCCTATGAATATATTTATTTACTTCCATAGTATTATTCATTTTTTTCAATAATTTATTCTTTTATGCCCATATTTTTCACACCAAAAAAATCCCATTCATTTGAGAAGTATTTTTTTCAATCTAATACACTTTAGGTTAAACCTAATTCATTCATTATTGTTATCTATTAAAATCCTTCATAATAATTTATAATGAAAATATGGATTATCTTAATAATATTTCTTAGGAGTGTCAAAACAAGTGTGCATTTAGGACCTATTTTATGTACATTTGGTGATCAGGTCAAGCCCAATAATCACTTTTTAGATTTATTAGCCATAGGAACCTCTGTGCCAGAACAAAATCCACTTATAGTATCTTGTTAGGGACATGTTTTTGAAAAATAAACATAATATATACCTTAAAAACATTAGGGTGTTTGTTTTTACTATTCTCAATGTTTATCATAGGGTAATGTTACCATATATATCTTTTATTTAATCTAGTTCTCAAGTTTTCTACTAAACTACTATGATTCCAACTCTAGAAACACCTACCCCAGTATCCTAGAGCTGGTTGATTCATTATTACATTATAATTAAATACATGGAATCATATTTCGATGGACTTTATAGCTTAGTAGTCTTGTTAGACTTGATACATACATGATTCCTACACAACATTGGAAAACAAAAATTACAATATAATTGTGTTTTTATCAATAACATTATTACTTATAGTATATATGTACATATCAATTGTAGTAAAATTCATGGATTTCAAGGAAATGAGAAAAATAAGGGTGATATCATATTAGAAATAAGGATTAAGTATAGTGGAAACTGTCATGATTCAATAAGAATATTCAAAATGGAAAGGTAAATAAAAAAACACACATGCCATGTAATCAATAGTCTATGAATGATGTGCATCCACATATAATAAGAATATGAAAATCTCATGGATAATAATAAATATTTAAAGATAAGTTACTTAAAACACATTATATTTAAATAAATTACATGACTGAAATAGTTTTATAAGGCATAATAAATATGGAAAGCTAAATAAATGAAAACACATTACATTTAATCAATAACTATAAATTAAAATCATCCAAATATAAAATAATTGGGAAACTATAATGGATAATAATGATTGAATTACTAATGAAGAAATGATTAATTTTTGGATTCCATACTATCAAGCATCATAATACCTCTATTGATAAGATCATTCACAAGATAATTCAAATTACTGGGTATACACGTATTGGGTTTGGCAACTGATTTTATATTGGCATTCTAATTCACCACATGTGACTACTATTGCCTCAAGGGGCTATAATTTACCAAGAACACCCTATTATTTTATTTCCAAATAATTCATAATATATCAAATAAGAACATTATTTCATAAACAATATGCCTTATCATCAAATATATATATTTATTAAAGAATACAAATTTTCAATATTTATCTAGTAAATCAAATAACTTTCCATGTAGACAACGTACATAAAAATGGTATGATGTTTACTAAATTTTAATATAAATATTATAGTATTATGTATATTTTATTAAAATTTAATTTCAAATGTACAATTATTAAAATAAACTGACTGCTCAAGATAAATTGATGAATTATTAAAAAAATGAGATTGTACAATAACTTTTACCGCTTGGTAATTTTTGACTAAAAATCCTCTAGGATTAATTGATTCAATGTGAAACATAAAATACAATGAAGTATTAATGAATCATGATATTACCTTTAAAATGGGTAGTATATACACCATATAAAAGTAATTCTATGCATAACATTATAATATGCCTTAATAATGGGAAATTGAGACGATGTCCTTTACCTCACATTATTTATTACATTAATGTCCTTTAACCTCAATTAAAATGGTTTTGAACATGTTATTAATTTATATAATAACCATATTTATATTTATAATATTATATGTTATCATTTTACAACATATTACCACCACTCACTCAATAATCCTTCATTATTTTCATGTTTTCGGGTGTTAATTGCCTCGTTTTCTCATTCGTTCTTCATCTTGGGTGCTCTGGTTCTTGTGAAAATTATATATTTTTTTCATATTGAAATTATAATAATTAATTAATTATTATATTTATACATAAATTATACTTTTAATATCAGTTTTGAAATATGGTTTTGATAAACGAAGAATGCTACGATCATGGAGAGGATAGGACATACATACACATGAGTAACGTTTCAATTTTTCAATAATCATTACAGAAAAGTGTTAAATGTTTTTAAATATTTCCATAATGATGATGATATTATAAATAAAATATTATTTATTAAAATATTAATATATCTATATATAATATTTGGTGTGGTGATTAAAAGATAGTCACATCATTTTATGAAGGTGGTAGTCCTTACGTACACGAACGACGTTGCGATCATTCATTGAAAGATACAATTGAAACAATAATATATATTATCCTATAAGAATGATAAATATTTAATTACTATGATAATTATTATATATATATAACATGTAGTCCTTAAATTTATCTTTATCACATTCCATGTAAATCGTTTGTGTAAATGAATCACATCGATTCATGAGGTTGTAGTCTACTGTAAACACAAGGGACGTTATCATATCCCCATAAGAATGTAAACTAAAAAGGTATATATATATATATGATATAATGAATACATATTTATAATTATGTTATATATATATATATCATACATATACATCATATCCATCATTATACCCATCCATTAATATCAGTACTGAATAAACTAATGAAATTAGTTCGCGAGGCGGTAGTCCACTGTACACATGAATGATGATTTCGTAACCCAATAGATGAAAGTAGATAAGGTTTTTAGTCATGAAATAAAACTAAAAAAATATTTATATCTATGATATAGTGTCTGTCATATCATTATTGTTTGAAAATAATTTAAGGGGATGGATAAAGAAAAAAAATAAAAATACTCATTGAAGAACATCGCCTCTTCTTCCATTATTCTCCATAGGATTAAAAGAAATCCTTCATAGGTAATTTTATTGACCAAATTAATTCATATAGGATTATATTATGGGAGTTTGTAAGTGATTTTAGATTGAATCTGGTGAATCAAATGTGTTTTAAGGTATGATGAATAGAGGAGTGGGGTGGCATTTATAAGTATGGTGAGTGGAAAACTTGTAATTTCTCAAAAAGACTCAATCATACCCACTTTTTAATGACGCAAAAATCTTAAAAAATAGTTAATTATATATACTATAAGATTTAAGATATATATATGGCCATAATATTGGTGTTGGACATGTTTATATTTCATTTTTATCCATGTCCTCTTTTTTTAAGCCCTCGGTAAATCAGTTTTTACCTTAATATCATCAGTTAATTTTCATGGATTTTACTATTCATTTTGGACAAAAATTAATTTTAACTTATTCTAAATTATGAAATATGATTGTCAAAAATATTTATTTAATTATTAAAAAATTCAATTCATTGAAGTGGAAAATTTAAATATCAAATTAATCTTGCTGACAGAAAGAGAAATAAAATTTTAAAATAAAAAATGTATTAATCTTTATAAAGTTTATATATCAAAATTCAATATTCAAATTACTAAAATGAACTAAATTGGATTATTTTATATAATATGGAAGATATTTTACTTTAAATCAAATTCAATATGTAATTTAACATCATAAATTATTTAAATGAAAATAAACTTTACAAAAAAATTATTATTATTTATTTTTCATAAAAAATGAAAGTTTTGAGATAAATATAAAAATTTTCCCTAAAATAACTTTTTTATTCTGACTAAAAAAATGAAATTTATTTTTAAATAGTTTTTATTAAATTGAAAAAAATGAATTTTTGGTTTTTATCTCAATGTGCGTCTAATCTGTCTTTTTGTAGAAAATATAATATTTCATGAAATATTTTTTTTGAGTGAGTATCATTTCATTACTAATTATTAAAAAACCATAATTTTCATAATTTAGTTAGTACTATTCACACTAACCTATTTAAGGTATGGGTTATAACTATTATATTCATTAATATTATTGAAATAGCATGTAACATTTAATTGAAACTCAATGTTGTGTGCAACAAAATAAAAATATAGTGATGCATGTAATAAAATCTAATATTAGTGTTACTTGTAAAAATGATAAAATAGGCACAATATGTAATGTAAGATATTCATGATATTGAATTTTAAAAAACAAATAACATATCTTATGGTCTTGAGGTATTATATTTTTTTTCTATGATTAGTGTTGAGCGTCACATACTCTATGAAATAAATTTCTCTTATTAGAGAATTTTAAGGTGTTATAGAGTTCAAATGGATTACAGATTATTTAACCTGAGAAATATTTTTTCTTTTCAAAACATAATTTGTTCAACGACAGAGTGAACATTGAGTTAGAAAATTTTTAAAATATGCATTGATATGAAGTTTTACGTTATAAAAGTTATAATGCACCACCTCTTAAAAATTAATTTAATTAAATTTCATGACATTTAAAAATTTATTTCATCATTTTAAAATACTCTTAAAAACATCATAAAATGATATAACAACCAAATATATATGATATACTATATTGAAAAATATTATGGAGTTAGGTTGGTAATGTAATATAATATGTATAAAAATCCAGATTAGTAAACTTTTCCATGTGATATACATCACCAAAAAGTAAATATGGCCATAAAATATGTGATTTAGGTTATGTCTCTTTAAATCACCCACTTTCATTAAATCATCACTATAATTTTTTATCCCTTACACTATGTTGTATCACATGTAAAATTATTATTAAAAAATATCCAAAATGGTTTTAAATAAAACTCCAAAATCCATCTGACAAGTTATTATATAAACTCAAATCATTTCAACAAAAAAATAAAAATTAAATCATTATTCTTATATCCTTTTTTGCATTACCATTGGAATTTTATGCGTTGAAAATGATTATGAATTCCTAATCAATAACCAAAAGAATTTATATTATTCTAGAAAGCTATCCATGTTATTTTAAATATAAATAGACCTAATCTGATCACCATAGAAAAATTTATCCCTATACGCAAGTCCACTAGATGTATCTCCATATACAATAAATATTCATAAAATAATTAGGTCAAAGATAACAAGTGTATCCAAGAGATGTGGAGCATGAAAATTTTATAAATATAAACAGATGTATTCTTGATTATTTGATTTAGACTCACTATGTTAGATGAATATGTGACATAATATTAAACTAAATAAATAAAAAACATACCTATCACCAAAATAGGTATAACCATACACTTCCTTAACCATAATTAATCAAGAGAAAAGGCGTCATATGTGTATTCCTGAGAAAACATCCCATTAGGATTAAGAAAAATTAACCACATGATCAATAAGAAACTCAAAGTAACCTCTACTTACATCAAAATCAATACTATCATAAAAATTTTATCAATATATGAAGGATCGCATAGATTCAATTTCATTAACATTAAGAAATTGGTAATTTAATGAAATATACATCTCAAATATAACATCGAAATTATATAAATCATCCCATGTGGTATAATCAAGTGAGATATCCCAGATAAAAATTAACACTTTTCCATCATGAATAAACATTTTATATACATATAGAATACTTATCATAATGTTGACCTATTACCACATTCCATTCCGTTATATGAAAATTTGATTAATGGATTTTTGGAATCTTAAATAAATATTAACCACTAAAATTTAAATTAACTGAAAGACCGTTATATCGAAATCCAATCACTTGAAGGAGTTTTCCAAATGCTAGTGTACTGGATCATGGAAGAATTAATTCCACAAAATCACTACATTGAGTTCCACAATCTCTATCCAATTAAATCCAAACTCATATAAATATTCACATACACAATGAGAATGAAATGAGAGTACATAAATAAAAAGTGTTTTATTTGGCTTTTAATTTTTCCCCATGTCTGTGGGAGAATCATTGTACATGTTTGTTTCATCATGAGTATAATTTTTACAATAATTGTAAATTTTTGTACACATAGATTACTAATCCCAATGATAAATATAAAAATAATCGCATGGTCTTATTAAACCTTGTATAGATTGTCCCAAGAAATTAACTAATTGTATAATCCTTATATAAAAGTTTCATATTTACTAATATAATATTATATAATGCACACACACCACATGATAAAACTGTCTATATTATATTATATTAATTTAAACATTACATTTTGAGCCTTAATATGGAAAGGATACTTGAAATTATTACAATTGGTTAAAAAATTGGAAATGAGATTATAATAATATGAAAATTTAGATGTACTTAATACCCCAGTGTGGAGGTAGTTACGAACAATAATGTAGAAATGAACAAGAACATTAAAATGCAATATGAATTTTGGAAAAAAAATTATATAAAAAAGAAAATATAACTGAATTAAGAATAAATGAAATTTTAGATATTTATATAAACGATGGAACCTATATGACCATTATAAATAAGAATGTTGTAATAGTAATCATAAAGTTGGAATAGTAATCTGGCCATTAGGAATAGTGACATGACCATTAGAATAGTAACCACACCTATGGAAATGTAAATATTTAGGTATCATATAAAATAAAAATTTATAATATTTATACCATGATAGAATTTGAAAAATATTTTATAAAGGATAACATAAGTGGTCATATTTATTTAAAATATATTTGTTTAATTTACATTTTAATAAATAATATAATGTTTTATATGTTTATTTTCAATATATGGTGTTTTAAATTGATTTTATATTTTATTATAATTATAATATAATTTTATTTGACTATATATTTTCATTCAAAGGGTCAGAAAAATGTTCATAATATTAATAAGTTATTTGAAAATAAAAAAATGAATTTATTAAAAATATAAATTTATTAAATTAATAAAATTATTTTTATAAAATAGTGTTAATTTTTCGAATCTAAACATTTATAAATATTTAGACTGAATTTTTTTGTATTTTCTGAAAAAAAAAATATTTTTGGTGAATAGAAAAATAATGTAGAATACAACAATTTGAATTATATGAAAAAAACATGAAAATGATTAATGGATGAGTTAATTGATATCAAATTAGATTCATATAAATAATTATATATATATATTGATATAACAATGAATTATATTTTCAATATTTTGGAAAATTAATAAACTAATGAATATAATATTGAAATAACACCCCACCCCCATATAAATACCACCCCTTATAACCCCTTCACCACACACATTCTAATCATTGTATATTGGGAAATTTACACACAATTATCATCCCAACACTATCCCCCAAATCCAAGTTCTATTAGCCATGCCAAAAGACCAATTCTATGTTTCTTATGGAGTTTTTAAAAGAGATGAAATTAAATAGGTAATATTTGTTGGAGTTGGTTCCCTAGAACCAAATTATGTTTTTTTATTATAACATGTATACAAAGTTTTTAGTGTAATTAAAATCCTTATAACATCATATTTTTTCTTCATTATAACATTGTATGTGATAAGGTCCTAATAGTAGTTTTTGCACTAAAAGGTCATCACAATTCCCCACTTTGATGAGAAATAAAATATTCCATGACTGTATTCTCAAATTTATGTTCTCTGAACCAATGAAATAGTTTGAGGAAAAAATGATACATTCTTTCAAAGGTGAACACTCATAGTACATTGAGAAACCTTTTTATAGTGTACACCCTTATTAAAATCTTTTGTAGGATATGATGAGAATGTGACATTCTGGTAAGAAGTATACATTTATATGTTTCATTGGATGGTTCTATATGTGGGAATGTTTATTGAAACTTAGATGTTAATATTATTATTAATGATTATTTTAAGTCTCTTAATTTTATGTAATGGAGAAAACTATGATGAAATATGTTCATGAAGAGGAAGTTATAATTTATGCATCCTGAGTAATATTTCATTAATGAATAATGCGAGAAATGATTTATCATATCCGTTCATTAATAGAATTATATATCTCATGCACTTCAATGAATGTTATATAGATTAAATAAATCTATAGACATGTTGTTCTATAGGAACATTTTATTTTTGGAAATTCCTATAATGTGAAATCGATCACATAGGTTGAAGGCACCTACATGCAACATTCTTGATTAGATATATCAAAATTAGAAATTAGATTATATATTATGCATCCATATGAGGTATTATGTAATTGAGGCATAATATTATTTATTTATGTGTTCCATGGAATTTTTATAGTTTATATCCTTGGACTTTAGTTAGATTCTCCTAATGCCACTGAAAAATAGGCCCAAAGGGTCACAGACTAAGTGTATCCAAAATCATACTTGAATACTATATTACTAATTATTATTTAAAAATAAAATAAATTTTATTCTTGGACATAGTTTATTATTTATTCATGTTTTTGTGATCACATATATTAAATCACAAGTTATTTATAGTAATATTATGTTAGATAAATATTTAATAAATGTGTATTTTCTATTTATTGGATTTATTATTTATTTATTATAATATGAGAAATGTAATTATACTTATTTATTAAATAAATTGTCATTATTCAGGGCCAGATAAATATGGTGGTGGAATGGTAGACTGAGTTTAATTTTTTGGTGAGAAATAATATATATTGAATGTTATTTGAATATATAAAATTTAATATTAATTACTTATTCTCGATCATGTCATGAAAAAATATTATTATTATAGGCATGGGGTTCAATGAGGGTTAATGAAATAATAAAGGGAACTTGTGTAATTATTAATTCTAAACCAGACAATTTATAATCAAAATTACATTATTTTCATAATCTTATTCATTTTTTATAGTGAAAAATGATGTCTAGAGAGAATAATTTATTTCCCTAGAGAGCTCCCTCACTAAAAAACCACCATGAATCAAGAGAGATCTTCCTCCAACTTTTATACTCAAGTATATAGGGATCAAAGATAATCCATTGGATGTGATTCTAATGGTGATCAAAGAAAGATGACATAAGTGACTGAATCTACCATGCTAGAACCCAGATATATCTACAACAAAAAATTTTATATTCATGGAACTTGTGTATATCACTACTAGATGGAAACTATTCTAGATTCATAAAATGAATCTATATCATGACATAGATCCATTGTCAGATCCATCGATGAAGAAAGAATATATCTGAGGGAAATTAATTAATTTTTTAAATTAATTATATATCATATTTGATGATCCTTCACATTGTCTTTGATATTTATACATTATATGTGTTCTTCAAATCAGTTATGTTGATCATGAAATTCATCATTTTTTAAATCTTGTTTTAATCATCGATCATGAAAAAATTTAATGTTTGGAATGATGCATCTGACAAGTCCTCTATGCTAAAAACCATCATGTGGCATCAAATGGGTTGAATAATTACTTATAATTATTTAAGGATAATTGAGTTATTTAGGAATTAATAATAGGGTTTCAAATATAGTTTAGTTTTTATTTAATATTAATTGAGAGATCTATTTTCTTTCACTTCATTTATCATAAATAAAATTAAATTGATTAATTTTATAAATGAAGTAAATTCAAATATATCATCTGGTGATTCCAAGGAGTCTAGTTTGATAATAAAAGAGTAAAAACCATGTACTATTTTTAAATTCACAAATACTTAATTCATAATTAACTAAAGTCATTGGAATTTATTAAACCTGGTGAATTTAATTATTCATGTTGTGTTGACCATGCTTGCTTGGATAAGAATTATCATAAGTACAAGTTGTGTAACTTCAAAACATGATGTATAGTCCCTTAGTCAAAAACATACCATGTATTCTCTTACATGACCTAGATGACTGGTGGTTATGTAAATCAGAGACCACATAGAGTGTATCCCATGTACAAGTTCTGCACATAAGCATTTTCTGTGGCATAGTTACATGCCAAGTCTCTAGGAATGTTCCATAAATATATGGTGAAAAAAACACACACCATATAGCTCAAATGTATATTCTGTATAATTTAACCAAATTGTGAGAAAATTAAAATTAATCAAATATATTATGAAATCATGATAAACCTTTGTTTCCTTGTGGTCATTATGGTGATAGTATATTCCATGTGATGCATTTTATATATACGTGTGAAATTTATTTCTACATAATTTTTGGATATTCATACAATTTATAGGTTGTATTATAGTTATTACTCTATGCACATTGATGCATTACATGCTTTGTAAATACCATGTGTTCCATATGGTCATTAAGTTGATAGTACACACTGTGAAATAATGTGATAAATCATTTTTCTCATGCGTCATAAGAGAAAAAAAACATATGATTATAATATACATTAGGTAGTTCATATGGGTACCCACTATGTTTCCTCCACAATACAATATGTAAAAAATTATTTCTACTAAAAAATTATTTATTTTCTTTAAAATTATAATGGATGGGAATCTCACGCAAATTTGGATAGGAATTAAGAAAGAGGAATTGATTAATTAAATAATATAATTAAATGATTCAAGAAATGTGTTTCTTAAATTATAAAAATTATAATTTAATGATAATTTTCCTAGATCTGTAATTTGTTACATTCATGTGGATGCTCATGATCTTAGAAGATGACTTTTTATGAAATAGGCTTCATTTAATTTTATGTTAAATTAAATTATTGGTCTCCGTGTAATCTCTCATATAATTATGTAAGGGAGTGTGTGCCTATAGTTTCTTTTATGTAAATACCTTAACCAATTCATTGGTTCCTTGACCTATGTGTGAGTAAATGTGTATGTAAAGGATGTAGATCCAATTATTGAGGAGGTGGTTATTGTTTCGTGAGGAATTCAAACCAATCCAAGTGAGATACATTTGTGGATAGGTGGAAAGTTGCAACCTGAACCATTAATGGTTCAACATGTATGTCGGTAGTTAGTTTTTCATCCACTAGATAATCTAACTATTAGGAAACTTTTATGATCATACGTCTTTATTATTTTCTTTCTATCAATTTTAATGTTTATTTCATTATGGGTTTTTTTTCATGATCAAATTAATTAATGAATTGATAATATTACAATACAAAACTAAATAATTTTATTTTGATAAAATATCTTCAAATACATGGTTAATCACATATGTTAATACAATTAATATTTATAGGAATGTAATAAATATTTAAAAAATTAAATATATAGAGAAAAGAAAAGATCCTTCAATTATATATATTATATCTGTATATACTTCCTCCACTTGAGTTTAAATAGAACCTTGATTCAAATTACATGACCAAGAAAATTTGGGGTGATTTTAATTGTCACAGAATTCTATCTTGAAGTTTTGGATTCATTTAAATATGTTCACATCATGGGTTGACTGAAAAAGCATGATTTGTTTTAACTGAGAGTCCATGGTTGAGGAAATCCAATTTATGGGTTTTAGGGTTGGGGTGTCCAAAAAAAATATCAAGGATCTATGACTTAATATTGTTGTAATTTAGAACATTTAGGTAAAACCATTTAAATTTCATGACCTTCCAATGTTTGTGTGATCAGATAGGGAATACTAATCCTTTCTAATAGAATTTCAAAAATAGATGATATTCTTATTCCAGTGGTGAGGGATATTGTGTTTGGATAAAATAGTAGGTGATTAATGAATATAATAGTTATTAATTTGTATATATTTTTTAAAATAAAGTACTCAACTCTGATTATATTATTTGGAATATCAAAAAATAAACTGAATTAAAACATATCAATGGGATCCATACCTAAGAAGGAAAAACTTTTCCCCAACACAACATTAAAAGATTGAAAATAGTGCTTATGTGTTCTCATATGCAAATATTGGAAATTGTATATTCTAGAACAACATATTCTTAATGCACCTAATAATAAGGCAAGTGATAAATAGTTGACCGTCTATGAGGAAAATTAGAATGATACTATTGATTTTTAGTGTTTCATGATATCATCCATGACCTATGAGAAATTGAATAAATTGAGGACATAGATGTGTATAACACAATGTATCATCTTTAGGATATCTATTATGATACATAGATACAAAATAGATATGGGATCTCAAATTATTTATTTACAACTATGTTATGAGATTATGGACTAGCCAAGCCCCATGTAGTTAAGATTATAGGCTACAGTGAATGTCGATACATATTAAGGATTAAATTTCCTATGATTTGTGAACAAATATAATACAATCCTCACTATCCAATGCCGCCTTTTGTTTTATTATTAACTATATAATGAAAAAAAATGAGAAGAGTATATTTTAACTTATTGATCTCATTCTCCAAGTGGATAAGAATAAGGGGACTGGTAATCCCACAATCCTTTTGGTGAATATGAAAAGTAAATAATAAGGAAAAGGGTCCAAGACTACTATAAATTATAAATCCCCTAAGTATTGCCCTTCAAAGAAGAGGAAGATCTATAGGTAGGGTCAGGAGGCAGCATGTTCTTCAGGTGGAATGAAAGGGCACAAGAAGAATAACTACACCCAAAAGAAAGGGGAATCTAATGGTGCATTCGTTATCTTGTTTAATATTTCAATAAATCCACATTGGATATTAGATATAACATATGGTTCTCACATCTGTATCAAAATGAATGAACCACACAAACATAAAAATATTTCAAGAGGAAATATAGATTTGTGAGCTTACAATAGTGTGAGGCTTGTTACACTATCCATTAGGTACTACCACTCATTCCTAACATGACTAATTTTATTTTTATGAGATTGTTATTAAATACCAACTTTTATCAAAACCATAATTTTTGTATCATTCATAGATTTAGTTGATTTTATTTTCATGTTTGGAAATGAATGATAATTATTTTATAAAAAAAAATTGTGGTATGTAACATTAAAATAATTTTCTTCATGCATTAATCTTTGATACCAATGTATTGGAAATATATAACAAATAATGTTTAAATGACTGAGATAACACTAAGTAATGGAATCAATATCATATTCATGTAAATTAGAAGTTTTTGAGAAATTTTGATCTATATAGTTAATTAAGATATTCTAATATAAATTCACTTCATATATGTCAATCTTGTTTATAATAAAAACAAGCATTTTTTGTAAAATGTGATTGGTGCAAAGATCTTTTAGGATTGGAAAAAAATAATGTGGGTGTAAAATTTCTAGTTGCAGCTAAATATGGATATTATTAATTTAAAAAAATTAATAATGACTTTAGTAGATATGGATATATCTACTTAATGATTATTAAGACTAAGTCCCTTGAGAAAATAAATGTATTCAAGAATTATGTAGTGAATCAACATGGAAAGAAGATAAAAATGTTCCAATGGAATCAAGGTGGTGAATATATTGTCCAAGAGTTTGTGTAATTTCTATAAGATTTTTGGATTCTATCTCTACTCGCACAACCTTACAAACCATGGTGGAATGGTTTTAGTGAAAGGATGAACCATACCTTGTTAGACAGGGTAAGGTCAATGATGTGTCATGCCGATCTTCTATTTTCCTTTTTGGGATATTCACTACAAAATATTGGAGACACAATAAACCGAGTACCAACTAAAGAGGAAAATGGAATTACTATTGAGTTATATAGTGAATAGAGTCCCATTTTTTCACATATAAGTGCATGGGATTGTGAGGAATTTGTTATGTCCTTCTTAGTTAAGAAACTATAACCTTGGGGTACAAAGTGTATCATTATAAAGTATCCTAAGGAATCAAAGTGATATTACCTTTAAAATCCCTCAGAAAATAATTTGATCATCTCTATACAAGACATCTTTATTGAGAATGAGTACATCCTTAAAAAGGGTAGTGGTAGGAATATTGGCTCCAATGACATTGATTATCATGATACACAAGAGTTGGTACAAGAATATATTCTACAGATCTCCATAGAAGAAGTAATTCTTGAAACACAAGTACTATATATGATCATTAGAGAGGTAATAGAACAAGAGATATAGGGTTTTCTAGTCCCTGAATATGGTGACTCATTATTAGTTGAAAATGATGAACCTCAATGCTACAAATAAAAAGTATACCGCTCAGAAGCTACAAGATACCATGATTTCATGAATTTTAAATTGGATTCCATGTGTCAGAAGTAATTTTTAATTCTTGTTGATACACCATTTGATGTAAATCCCATATGGTGTAAATGAGTATTCATGAAAAAATTGTTCATAGAAGTTAATTTAAATACTAATAAATCAAGTCTAGAGGCAAATGGTTTTAAATAGAAACAAGGTATTGACTTATATGAAATTTTTCACTAGTTTCCGTGTTTAAATCCCTCGTAATTATAAATGTTGTATAAGAATACCATGAATATGAAATTTGGAAGATGGATATCAAAAAAATTTTCTTTCATCTGAAACTTCAAAAGGATTCATATGTTACACAACTAGAAGGGTTTTTGACTCTAGGAGATTCCCAAAAGATTTAAATGATGTAGAGATCAATTTATTTATTAATGAAAGAATTAAGTTAATGGATTATTCAATTCGATGAATATGTGACATAATTTGGTTTAATTAAGGGAGAATGTGTTCAATATGGTTACTAGATGTTTATTGGGAATGTAGTAGTTATCATAGTAATATATTTTGAAAATATAGTACTTATTGGAAATGGTATATTAGAATTACAATTTGTTAGGGACATATTAAAAATGTGTTTCTCCATGAAAGAAATAGTTGTAGCTTTGTATATTCTGGGGATCAAGATCATTTGTAATAGATCGAAGATTATTATGAGACCATATCAACATATATAAATTCACAATATTCAAAACATATTTTTTGGAATAATCTAATAGGGTATTGGTTCAAGTGTCTCATGGAATACAACTTTAATAGATAATGTGTTCTTAGAAAAAATATTAAAAGGAAATAATGAGTAAGATCTCATACACTTTAGGGATATGAACCATCATGTATTACATGTAATACATTGGCCATGATGTTTCATATTAGTTGATAATTGTTGGAAGATATCATGTTGATCTAGGAACAACATTTGTCTTTTATTAAGGCTATCCTTAAATATAAAAGATGAACTAAGGATATATTTTTGGTGTATAGAGGAGAAATGATATGGTCATTAGGGATTATACTAATGCTAGTTTGAAATAAATCAAAATGATCTAATGTTATATAAATTATTTGTTTTCTATATTAATTGATTATGTGTGAGATGGAAGGGTTTAGAAAATCTAGTTTTCAATGATTCTACAATAGAGTATATGCATATATCGTCTTCTGATACAACTAATGAATCTATTTATATGTTAAAATTAATCGAGTATCATGATGTCAATAGAATTATTAAAGAACCTATGACACCGTGTTGTGATAATACTATAATGGGGGATATTGAAAAAGATAAAATCCAACAACAGTAGAAAATGAACATACTCTAGAAGTATCACCTATTGAGTTATTTTTATTAGAGGGGTGATGTTGTGATAATAAGGGTTTACATACAGTAAAATGTTGTTGAAACCGTGAATAAAGGTCTATATTAGAAAAAGTATGAGTATCATGTGAGAGCTAGTAGACATAAGGTTGTTAGAGGATGGATCAAGTGCATATAGGATTCTGTAAGAGTTGGTTCCCAATAACCAACATCATTTTTACAACATGTATTACTTTTTCTGAATATTAATATACTCTTAATGACATTAGAATTTTCCTTATACGTAACATATATGTGATAATTTCTAAAGAGTATTAGTAACTCTGAAATTTCATAATGGTTCCCTAATATGATGAGAAACCATAATTTACACAAAAGTATTCTTAAATATATATTCAATAGACATATGAAATAATTTGAGGGAAACAAATGATAGATGATATCTTGAGTGGAGAATAATAGAAATCTGAGGAACCTTCTCATGGTGTACACCGTTGGTAATATCCAATGTAGGATACTATGAGAATAAGACCCAACTATAGGAAATACAATTTAAATGAATCATTGTATGTTACTATTTATAGAGATTTGTATTGATCCTTAGACTTTATGATTTTTATTAATGAGTGTTATAACTCACTTTTATGATGTATTAATGAAACCCAGGATAAAATATGTTCTGTGGAAGGTAGGATATGATGGGAATGCCATGGGTAATATGTTATTAATGAAGAGTACAAGAAATTATTTTTCTATTATTTTCTTTAACAAAAGATCATTTCTCAGTCCCTTTTATAGAAATTAAATAGCATAAAGAAATCCATATACATAGTGTTGTATAAGAATGTCAATTTCCATATAGTCGGAGAAATAAACATCGATAACATAGGTTTATGGAACTAACATGAAACATGCTTGATTGGAGATACAGTAATAAAAAGAGTGTATTACATAGTAAGCATTTGTAGGATGTATTATGTGATTAGAACATTAATTTATTTCACTATTTTTTCCATGGTGTGTTTTTATATTATATTTGTGGAAATTAGCCCGATTAACCTAAAGTCACATGGAATGTGGCCTTGAGGGTCACAAACTATGTATATTTAGAATCATAGATAAATTATATATTTTAATTTATTTTTTTACAAGTTGAATAAATATCAGTCCCATACTTGGTTCAATAATTATTCATTTTTCCTTGATCATCTTATTGCATCAATAACTATTTTGGAGAATATTATGTGAGAAGATTATTTAATAAAGAGTTATTTTTAATTTAGTGTACATAACATTTAAAAATTTATTGGTGAATAATTTAGTGAAATTTTATTATTAAATAAATAGAAATTAGTCAAGGACAAATATTTATCATGGAGGATTGGATGACTGAGCCCAATTGCAATGACTTATTCCTTTAACTGAAGGTAAGGATAATTATTTTTCAGTTTGAGTTACATTAAAATTAAAAATATTGATGTCTAATCATGTCATAGAGGCCTCAGGTGTGTATGGGGTTCATTTTAAGCCCATATTTCCCTAATGAGAAGAACATATT
This sequence comes from Viscum album, assembly GCA_963277665.1. Taxonomy (NCBI): domain Eukaryota; kingdom Viridiplantae; phylum Streptophyta; class Magnoliopsida; order Santalales; family Viscaceae; genus Viscum; species Viscum album. The sequence continues at coordinate 684,403,456 of OY728159.1, read as the reverse complement.
GGGCTACATGTTTTTCAATAAACCACTTGCCCTAAGGTGAATGATTGTGAAACTTTTTGCATGTTCGTAGAAGTGACATTACACATGGTTAGTCAAAACATGTTTCTAAACATTCGTTGTTCCACTAGTATTAGTGAACTGATCAAGGCTTGCATATGTTTTGGCCAAACCATGCATCCAAACCAAGCACTCATATATTTTCAGATGAATTTTACATTTTCCCCTCATTTAGTCTTGATGCCTTATTCATTTTTCTCCATCTTCCACTAGTGGCTGGGTTGAGGTTTCTTCTCATGTGGCTTTCATAATTCTTCTATCCTAGTATCTCATGTAACTCCTTTATCTGGTATGTTTTTTCTTGATCTTTTTGAGGTGTTGGACCCCTTAAGGTAAGGCTAACAACACTCTTACCTCATATTTCTGTTTTTTATTGAATCAATCTCACAATTTACTTGAAAGGATGTTTTAGATATCTTCAAGTCATTGGATTGTTTCATATTTCTCTTCCATCATACTCCATCTATTATATTGATATCTAAATCTGAGTTTTATATGGCCTTGAGGTAGGTGATCACATTGTTTTCCATTTGAGTTTCGTCACCTCGTAGCTATGTTGTTGCTCCACACACCGTCTTTGCCTGAGAATCCCATTAATATTGTGTTATAGATGTTAAATTAACCATTATATATTGATACATACTTAATGATTCTTTTTTGGTAGTTTAAAGGTTGTACATGCCTTATTTGGTCACCCTTTCAGAATGCTAATTAGAATTGGCCATTATAGTTAATATGTCAAAATTCCTGAAACACCTAATTAACTAACAAATTCTTTTTAAAGATTAATTAATAATGAAATGTGAATAGATATAGATCACGAGGAACCTATCAGGTATTTGTATCAACATATAGTTTCAATTCCCTAGGTAGGAAAGTTCTTTAATGACCATGTCACCCTCTATGTTACCCCTTCTAGATTATGAATGGTTTTTCCATGTCTGAGTGAATTGAATAAGTTAAATAGAATTGATCGTATGGGTTGGCTTATGTGTGATGTTATTCACTTTCATATATAAAATGGGTAAATTTATTTATGGGTAATGACTACAAAGTTTAGTAAGGATATTACGTTTGTTTAAGATTAATTTAATTATTTTAATAAAATATATTTCCTTTTATATAATGGTAGTTGGAAAATGTAATTCCTAAGAGGTTATATTGTATGTATTATATTATAAATGATTATGCCTCCTCTATAAATATATAAATGCATGGTAAAAGTGATTTATTAGAGGAAATTACTGATGCGAATTTTAAATATTAATACACCTTTATAAAGGTGGTGATATGATTGTATGGGGTGTTGGTCAGGATTGATAATAATGCTCCCTTACATCAGGTGTGGAGTATTCCATCTCTCACCAGAGATACTATATGGTCATTATTATTTACGCTCCACATTCTATGACTAGAGTGATTAAATAATAGATCACTCATCTTCTCAAGAATTTTCGAATGAAGTCCCATGCTCTACTTGGGATATTGGGTATGTACTGTTTTTGTTGAGCTTATTGGCTCGTTGGACTAGTTATGGATGATTGATTAATGCATGGTCTATATAAAAAATAGTATTATAAGTACATGCACACTTACATACACATGTAAATAGATCATATAATTGTATGAAATATATATAATTATACAATTAATATATATCACAACTACTATATATATAGTTACTGTTCAGATTCCTCTTAAAAATGAGATGAAGTAGGTAAACTTCTCAAGTTTCCTTATGGAACATAAGTGGGTTTGTTATTTTTTTATTACACATTCTTAATTAATTCCTATTACATATACACTATTTAGTTAGGACAACTATTTGGATTACATGTAGACACCATTGGTGGTGGCCTACTGATATTTTTATCTCACACCCTACTCAGGCTGCCATTGGCACCCGAGAAGATTATATATCTGTAAGTATTGATAAGAAAAATCACCCATATATAGGATATTTATATTCAGTAAAATTAGTTGGAGTTTAAGAGTAGATGAATGGTCATAGGATCAAGAATCTTATGGATTATATTTTTCTTCGTTTTTTTATTGCAACAATCCACGTATCCATGAATCAGACACAAACATAGTGTCTTCTGATTATATTATTTAGTTCTTCAGTTTACTTTCTTATGCTTATTTTTTTCATCAGTTTAATAATGCATCCACAAATTATTGAATTTTTCTGATTATTATACTTATAATATTGGTTAATATTGATTGTATCTATTATTCCATTCTGAAAAGAGTGTATAATATCCTGAAAATATTACATTTACAACCTCTCTGCTAGTTGGAAGCCTCTATAATACCTGGTGGCATAGTTGAGGTCATGTGACCCACCAGTTTATAAAATAGTTTATATGGAGCCAAATTTAGGATGTTAAAAAGTGGAATCCAAGACTTTTTTTCATTTTTCAATCTATTTGTGTATTATACCTGGGACAAGTAATTAAAGATATTTGGAATTTAAACTCTTCTTAGACATAGTAAACCCATGAAGAGGTAAAATCCAAATTACCCAGGATGTGTAAATTTTTTACTGATTATTATTTTACAATTGATATGAATTCACCATATAATAGAAAACATGATTTATTATGTTATTGATATCAGTATTATTGAAATTAAAATTTCATTATTTTGGATCGATGAAATGAGGTATTTTCGTTAGAACACACATCATTATAGGAAAAATATGATTAATATGTCATGCATATTTCCATTCCATGTTTATTTTTCACCATGCATTTGAATGTGAATAATTTTTGTGCGTTGAATGTGTATTTAATTGTGATGGTACTTCTTACAGGGATTCGAAAACATAATTGATACTTAATGTGCCTTCCTTAACATAACATTATTTTCCTATATATGTTATTATTGACACAATAAGTTGTAAATTATGGAACATTGATCTATGGACCATTAGTTTCATGAGGTGGAATGTGTTATAGTGTGGTTGAGGTTTATTCCATGTTTTTGTTCATAAATAGTAATTGCCCTTACAGATCAAAAAATGAAAAACCAACTCATTTAACCATTTTATATAGTTTCAAATGTTTAAACGAGATCATATTAAAATGGATATGACTTATAAAGTATGATCACCTATATTATATATACTTATCTAACATAGAGACTTAGACCTGAAACAGACCATAGTAGTGGGTAGTGGGGTATCTCTTATGTCTATATAGGCTTTGTAGTTCCCCTTCTACCATCTAGTCTTGGAATTTTGAGCAAGCCGAGAGGAATGGTCATTTCAATATGATGGAATTATACATATCCCACTTTCTCAAAAAAAATTATTATCAAATTCTTAATTCTTTTCTGAGTCCTTCTTTTGGCATTATACCATTATGCCACCACAATGTCCTACAGTTACACATCTTGAAAGCGGAGACGACCATTCTCTTGAGGTGGTGGACCAAAATCCAACAATTAATCCTCTAATAGTGTCTTATGTGGAACCTCTTCCAGTACCTTATATGGGCACTGATTCTCAATTTTGTGTGTGATTATTATATATGTTGCAATATATACAAGGTGTAGTTCGACCTCCCCCAAGCATGGAAGAGTTGGCATAAGATTTTCAATAGCATCATCCTCGCAACTTTTTTGGTAGATTGATGACCTCATGTTGTGGATTCATGGATTGAAGAAATACTATATATATTCAAGAACCTTGAGATGCCTCCAGAGTTTATGGTCAAGATAGTTGTGTATATGCTACATGTTTCATCAAATCGTTGGTGGGACAAAATCACTTCGGTAGATCCATATCCTGATATGGTGTGGGAAACATTTCAAACCATATTCTATAAATACTTATTTCCCCTAAATCTTAGGGCTATTAGATCAAGAGAATTGATGAACCGGTAGTTGTGGATCATTCCATTCATAGAGTATTTTACACTATTCACACAGCTATTGTGGTTCACTCCAAATCTAGTAGGATATGATCTTATGACCCTCAAGAAACTCATGGATGGGTTGGTATACACCATCCATTTGTAGGACAATGCATTAAGGTTGAAAAACGTTTTCTAAAATTCTCACATAGTACATAATCATATAGTATAATTTGTGGGAACCTGATGGTGTGAGTCAGGGTAGTTTAGCACCTAAATCTATTTATACTTTTTATTCTTGAAAAATATGCATTTCAAGGCTACTCATAGAGGTATAAGTAGTCATACCCAAAAAAAGAGAGTATTTAAATCAGAAAATAGTATGGGAATCCATGCCATGTAAAACCATAATGTTAATGAGATCCAGTCAAGTGTAGAGGTTGTAGAAGGATTGGCCAAATCCAGTGCTTCTGCAAGACATTACCTTCTGTTCCTAGTGATAATGGGTCCACTCATACTCCTAAATCAAACGCAGTGTAAGTAGGATAACAATTTGAAGAATTATGGAATACAACCAATCAATCAAGATGAGGCAGTGGTTGAGGAAGAGGTAGTCAGACATAGGACTCTCACTGCCAGCAGAGCGGGCTTTCTCAAGGCAGGCATAAAGTGGCTCAGGGACTTGGTAAATGCCATTTAAATATTTCCCAGCCTATTATAGAGGATTAGATAATGATACTTTATACTATATGAGGTAATATTATATTATCCTCTATTTTAGGGTTTAGTTCATCTTAGATAGACCCTTCTCACTAATTTTTATATGAGGCAATCAATGAGAGACTAGGCCTCATTATCAAACATTTTCATGTTGTTATGATACTAAACACCTAGTTTGGTATCCATTTAGAGGGAATGAAACATTATAGGGACTGTCTCCTAGAAATTGGTGGTTACCTTCTAATGTGGAATATTTTTATAAGTGACATGAAAGGATTCGACATAATCTTTAGTATGAAATAGTTATTTCCCTATCAATCCAATATTGATTACTATCATCACATAATTAAGATTACATCACCAGAGGAAGTTAATCCCATTCATAATGGTGAGTGGTATGTCAGTGCCACACAATAAGGACAAGAGTGGAAAAGACTGGGTAGTGTGATAGCGCATATTGTCGACCTTTTCCTCGATGACTAGAGGTTACTAACAACTATTTTTCTTTGTGTAGTAGTGAATTTTAGAGAAGTGTTTCTAGATGAATTTTATAGACTACCATTGGTTTGATATGTAGATTTTACTATTGATCTTGTAGTTTGAGAAACACCAGTGGTCATTCCTCTTTATAGGATGACATCTAAGAGGATTTTGGAGCTCAAGAAGCAGTTAGAGGATTCAGATGCTAATGTATTAATGTTACCCAACACATCTCATTTGGGTTAAGTGGTCCTTTTCTCCAACATTGAGGATGGTACCCTTAAGATTTTTGTGGATTAATTTCATTTAAATCAACTCAAAATGAAGAACCATTATCACATTCCTAAAGTAGACATCCTCATCGATTAGATATAAAGAGAGAAGGTATTTTTGAATATAGATTTGAGGTCAGGCTATCATTAGGTGCATATCAATTCATATGGAATACCTCGTATAGATTTCAGGAGAAGGTATGGTCTATAAGAGTACCTAATTATGATTTTTGGGCTCACAAACACACCTGAAATCTCCGTAGATCTTACGAATTAGGATTTTCACCCATGCCTAGATTCATTTGTGGTAGTATTTGTTGATGAAAATTAGTGTTTTCAAAATCCAAACAAGACCATTCCAAATATCATGATATCATACTCAATACACTAATAGGTCCTTAAATCTATGATAGGTTTAGTGAACTCCACTTTTGGATCATAAAAGTCCACTTCATGGGTGAAATCATATCAATGTCAATAGTTTCAGTGGAGTTGTTGAAAGAGAGATCAATAGTTTCTTAGTAGCATCCCATGAATGTATTTTACATTTAGGGTTCCTTGGTGATAAATTGATATTACATATACTTTATCCAATATTTATCACGCCTTGAATCACCTCTTATAGGATTGAAAAAGAAGGGTATAAAAATTTTATGGTCAGAAGCATGTGAAGAAGCCTTTTAGGAGTTGAAGTGTCATTTGACTTATGGGCTAAAACCAATTATTCTATATCCATGATTGAGCAGTAATTTATACTATGATTCATTAGGTATTTGGAATAGATAAATTCTGATGTAGGATGAGAAAGTCATCCAATATGATTATCTTCAGTTAAGGCATCAAAAGCAGAATTACCCAACGCACAATCATGTGTAAACTACTATAGTTCATGATCTATGCAACTAGAGACACTATTTACTTGGAGATAGGTTTTTGGTACACACTGAGTACAAAATCCTCAAGTACAGCATCACACAATGTGATATCAATCATAGGATTCATATATGGGTCTAGTATCCTTAGTAGTTTGATTGAAATCATTCCTACATGCCTTTGAAATGAAATTTTGTAGTTACGACTCACAATTGAAAGACTCAAACATAGGTGGTGCATGAATACAGTGGTGAATGGTAGATCATGTACTTTTTCTCATAAATTCACATTGATGATCAAGAGATCCATTAAAAGAATATCCTCATAGCCTTAGCAACATACTCTATATTCTGTGAAGTGGTGAGTTTGAGATACATACTTTACCCTGAAGGCCTTTCCCTATGAGAATGTTTTGTGGATGATAAAACATATTCTAGTTAGACCATGGATGGTGGTGGTACTATATTATTCTGTGGGTGTGTATGGGTCATAGAGGATGTTAGAGTAGAGTTGATGCAGGAAATCCATCACTCAATATGGGCAGCTCACCCAGGTGTCACCAAAATGTATCGAAACATGAGATTCCAGTTTTGGTGGCCTTGTATGAAACATGACATTTTTGGATTTATCACTTAGTTATCCACATGTTAGTAGGTGAAAAAGGAACACTAATGATCTGTGAGGATTCTATAGATATTTTCCATTCTTTATTGGAAATGGGATGATGTTTCAATGGATTTCTTGTCTGGTATACCTAGATCAACTCATGGAAATGATACTATATGGGTTTTTATTGATCATTAGAAAAATGTTATGCACTTTCCAACTATGCGATTGAACTTCTCAGTAGAAAATCTAGGAATTCTATATAACAAAATGGTTATAAATCTTCAATGATCTCCTAAAACTATCATTTTTTGATTAAGAAACTTTATTCACATCACTATTCAGGAAGGTGTTACAGATGGCCCTAGGTATATAGTTTCTTTTACAATGGCCTATCACCCATAAACCAAAGAAAAAATGAATCGTACAATTCTGGTTCTAGAGAAAACTCTCTGTGTACGCATCCTTGACAACGGGGGTTCATGGGAGATACATTTTACCCTTGTAGTGTTTTCTTATAATAACATATTTTAGGATACCATTGAGATGGATCATTATGAATCCTTATATGGAAGGAGTTTCCAATCACCTATATGTTGGATAGGGGAAGGGGAGGTAATAAGTCATAGAGTACATCTCATACATGAGAAAACAAAGCCGGTCTAACAAATTAGAAACTGCAAGATGAAAACTCGGTCTAGACAATAGTCATATGCTAAAAAAATGTCTGCCACCTCCTATGTTCAAGGTCAAAGATAGGGGTTTCTTATAGGTCGCACCCAGTATGACCCATAGACGTATAAAAAAGAAGTGTATGCTCTCACCGAGGTTATTTGTAAATTTTGAGGCTTTGAAATGGATTAGACCAGTGGCTTACCAATTGTCACTTCCTCAGAAGTATCAAGAAATGCATAATGTATTTCATGTATATTAGGTTTTCTGATACTATCTAGGGTCGTTATATGTCTTTCATCCTAATAAGGATGAGTTGGATATGAATGCTTCCTTTTTAGAGTATCTGGGTTGTATTGTAGATAAGAGAATGCAAACACTCCGAGGAAGGTGTCTTCCTCTGCCACAGATGCTATGGTAGCACGACCATGTATAGGATGAGTCCTTGGATAATAAAGCTAATATACAATCATAGTGGCTGAAACACTTTTCTAAAAATACCTCTTTACCCTTAGATTGCTAACTTGGGGATGACTTTTTTTTAAGGAGGGGATATTGTAACCACCCTTTTTTCATCAATGGTATATATCATTATTTTTTCAATTTTAATTTCACAAATGGTTATAATATTAATTTCTATTAATGTAATGGTGGTCTCAGAAGTATCTAGGGATTAGATAAGTTATAGTGTTCTGATATGGGAATAACATACTGGGGTGCATGGTTTGTCTAAAACCGGTCAACCTAGGACACATGGTCGTTCCACTTATCATAAGATCATGAGAGAACCATTTCACAAGATTTTTATATAGTTAGTCAAATTGTGCACATAACTATGTGGTGGGAAACTAGTAATAGTAATTTGATCATAGGTTTCACACAATGTTTCTAAACCGTGTGACCAAACTGTGAGCTTATATATATTTGCGGTGAAACAACCATTTTACCCCATTTATAATTAAGTCCTAATTAATTTTTATATTTTTACCTCTAGTGGTTGGGTTGAGATTTCTTCTCCCATATCTTAACAAATTATTCTTACCTGGGATTTCATATAACTCATTCATCCAGTAACCATTTCTCAATCAGTCAATGGAGTTGGAATCGTTAAATAAGGATAACCTCACACATACCTCAAATTACTTTTTTTTCTTTGAACCCATAAATCTATTCATGTGAAATAATATTTTCCCTATTATATAGTGTTGGAACGTATTTGTGATATATTCCTACCTAATATGAATCTAGGGCTGATATTGAGTGTGGATTCATATATTTCCTTGAGGAAGGTGGTCACTCTATTTCCCTTATATTGTTGTCATCTCAAAGATATATTACTAGAAATCATGCCATATTCTGTTGATAATTTCCATCATAATCATGTTCTTCTAGTTTAATTGACTTTTACCCCTTTTTACATGATTATTGATCCTTTTTTGGAAGTTTAGAGTTTTAACATACCTTATATTTTCACCCTTTGGGTGTGTCTAGTGGAACTCTCAATTACAGATAATGGTTCAGAAATACATGAAATCCTTATAGCTAACATTTTTGTTTTAAAGTGGAATTACCAATTAAATTTGAATGGAGATAGAACCTAAGTCACCCATTTAGTGTTTTGATCATCCAGTAGTTGGAATTTCCAATGTAGTAATGTTCCTTAACAACCATTTCACCGTCTAAATTTCCCCTCCGAAGTTATGAATGGTTTTCTATTTATTAGTGAATCGAATGAGTAAAATGGAATTGATCATATGGGTTTGCAGGTGAATAATGGTTTGATCCTCCATAAATGAAATGAATCTATTTATTTAAGTCCAATGACTTCAAAGGATGGTATGTTCATACTAATTTTTAATACTTAATTGACTATTTTTATGGTAATGTGTTGACTTTTATATAATGGAACGTGTATATTGAAATTCATAAGAGGATATGAATTATTTAATATTTTATAAATGATTATACTTCTTCTATACATATATATAGACTTAGTAAAAGTGATGGCTGTGAGTAAATGCCCCATTCTAACTATAAATAGGAATTCTTATTAATACATGATTTCATACAATGGTAAGGGGTGTGGAGCATGACGAATAATCACACTCCCTTACATCTGGTGTGGAGTATGGAATCCCACACCAATGACACTATATCGGTATTTGGATTTATGCACCATATTTTATGATTACAGTGATTAGAGGATGGATCACTCACCAACCATAGTGTTGTTTCATTACATCTCTCACACTTATTGTGATATAGGGAATGTATCAAATTTCATGATCATATAAGCTCGTATGAATGGTTAGGGGTGTCTAAGTTAGGCCTGGTTTAGCCAGAAACTAGTATTCTAAGTATATAGCCTCCTACATCCCCATATACACAGTCCATATAGGTGGATTCAATATATATGATTATAATATATGTATATTAATATATATAAATATTAGTACTATATATATAGTGACTCTTCAAATTCCTCTTGAAAATAAGCCGAATGAGGTAGGCCAGCCAGATTTCCTTTTGTAACCTGAGAATGATGGTTATTTTTTAATTCTACATTGTTAATTAATTATTATTTCCTACATTATATTTAATCACAATTACTTCTTTAATTTCATGTAGTCCCAATTTGTGGTGTCCTATTAAGATTTTTATCTCGCACTCTACTTGGGTTGCATTTGGTATTTGATAAAATTATCTATCTATATGCACTGATAAGGGAAGGTTCCCTTCTATATGTTGTTGTTGTTATTCTATACCTTCCGTTGGATATTAGGTTCTAAGACTAAGTATATTCTCAGGATGATTATGGATAATATTTTTTTGTTTTCTTATTTTTTTAATATTTTATAGCATGATGGTATCTTCATGTTATCAATTTGTAATATAATGTGTCACACATCCATGTATCAGACACTACCTTAGAGGCTTTTAATTATATTATCTGGTTGTTCTATTTATTATCTTCTACTGCTTAGTTATTTCATCCATTTATTTATGCTTTTACATGATTTTTTTTTCATATTATTAGGCTTCCACTATTGGTTATTATTAATTATATTCACTATGGAATTTTGATAATACGGTATAATCTCCCTAATGTATTACCTTTAGGACATCACTGCTAGTCATAATCCATTAATGTATGGGGAGGCACGCTTTAGGCCAGGTGACCCACTGACATGAGGAATAGTTTAAATGGACCCCGGTATGGATGTAACATTAATGTTCTAGTTATAAAAACTGTATCTGAATTATTATTCTAATAAATACTTTTAATTTTAATTAACATGTTTATTACATATCAATAAATAATAATATTATTATTATATACATGAGGATATTTATGAATAAAATAAATAATAAAGTTCACTAGTGTAATTATTTATTCTAACCCTAGTGATAAATAAACACAATTATGTTATTTTTTAAATTGTTTCATTTCAATTATTTTTTCATAAATCGACATATGGAGTGAATCCTTTCAACCCTAGAGAGCTCCCTCTCCCAGAATTCTCCTAGAAAGGTAGAATGGTCTTCCTCCACCTTATAGTCTTGACTCTAGAGATATTAAATGGAATCCTTTGGAATCATTTTTGAGGGTGTTTTAAGGTGAATGGATAATGTGATATGTTCTCTTATGCTAGAACATTGTGATTCCCACCGCGATGTTTTCATATTTATGAAATAGTTGTGGATAAGTACTAGATGGAATATATTATTTATATCTATAACACAATGATAGTGTGATGTAGATATATTTTCAATTACATCACCAAGGAAATAATATCTCAAAGGAAATTAATTAATTTCTTAGATTAATTATAAATAATATGTTAAGATCATGCGCTTTGATTCTGATGTTTATCCATTGTCTATATCTTTTTATTCTATTTAATTTATCTTGAAATTCAACCACATGAAAATATTATATTAATAATTTATCATGGAAAAAATAAATTTTGGAAAAGTCTCATCTGACTCTTCCACTATGCCTATAACCATGAATATTCTCTAAAAACCTCTATTAAATTTGTTTCTTCTTCTACCTTATCCTCACCTCCATCACCCGAAAGTGCATGAAAACTAAAATGTAATTTTTATAATGGAATTTCATATAGATAATACAACATTTTCCATTCATCCTCTTCTTTTCTCCTTTTATTCTTAAAATAAAACAGTTATTCATATTATGTTTGTTCAATGCCTCTATGGATGATGAGTTTTTCGTTTTCCATCAATGCCTTCATTTAGAGTCATCAATAGAGTATTATGCTTAAATAAAATTAAAATTGGTCTATTATTACTCATTTCATGATCTAGAATAAATATATATTTATCATATTAAATACAACAAAAGTAGTTCTTGATGGTTATTAAAACCGAAAAAATTAACTAAATGTTAAACATTATAATTTTTAATAAATTAATTATGCCTTTTTCAGAACACAAACGGGTATTTAGGAAAGATTAAACCTTTTAGAGTTTATGAATAACATTTCTTTTAACATATAAATTTTTACTCCATTTTGAAAAGAATTTATATAAGTATCTATAAGTGATTCAACCAAGGAACCATGTAACTAATGCCCTCTACTATCATAAATTAGAAAATAGATGAAATTTTCTTTTGAATTGGATGTTTTTTAAATGACCACATAATATTTCAATGATAATGTTTTTTAAAACCACATTATTAAATTCATCAAGAATAAAATATTTTCATTTTCACCCATTTTATAGTGGTTCTAGAGATGTGTTGCTTAAATTTTATTTATCAATTTTTATTGAAAATTTTTGTATCATTTTTTGTATTAAAAAGTGTTGAAGCTTTAGTGATAATTTAAAATTTCACTAAAATTTATAAACTTTATTGGTGTTTTAAACAACCCATAAAAGTATTTCCACTATATTTAGTGGTGGATTAGTCCACAACATATGACATAGTGAAAAAAATAAAAACTAAATAAGTTGTATCCAAAAAATGAGATAGAAAAAAAATAGTAAAATACCAACCCTTTACCACATCATGATTAATGAAACCCATTCTAATTCCTTAACCAGAACTACCGTATTTGAAAGAGTTTAAACTAAAATACTATTTCCTAAAAAACAGAAAATCTTCAAATATTAAACCTTATTATTATATAAATATAAATTATTATTAATGTCACAACACAAGATCAATTAAAAACGAATCAAATATCTTATCAAAACCACTTAAATCAAAAACAAAAATTAATAAAAAACAAAAGTTCCAATAAAATCATCACTACATGTACTTGTCATTTTATAAGTCTCTCTAACTCTAAATGGGTTGGTGAGCCACGGTAGAACATCCCTTTATATCTAAATCAAAAAATAACAAAAAAACACCCCAACACATCTTCATAAAACAATATAGCCATCATATCACACGAAAAAACTACATTATTCTTCAACTTTATACATTTTTAAATACAACCACATTCCATAATATTTCCACATAATTGAATAATTCCACATAACCACATAATCAGATAACCTCACCATAAATATAAATCCTAAACGTGTACATTTTTCAACATCACTACCTATTCATATCCATTGAAAATCACTTTTATATTTCCACCACACATCTTCACATGTCTTTAACAAATCATCAATAAACTACTTCAATCATGTAACACCCTGATACGTTAAATGAGAAACATCAAATTATATAAAGTATATGACACAAAAACTAAGGATATAGAAAAATGAAACACCCAAATAATTTATAAAATATTTCATTTTAATTAAATTAAATATCTTCTATATATTTAAATAAATTAAACACTAAGTTTGAGTGAAACTCGATTTTCTATTAAAATAGTATTATGTAAACATGACCATTATTACATAGTTGTTATGTTAAATGGTATGAAGAATATTATATAAATAATGAAAATTGTATGGTTTAAACATATATAAAATAAATTAAGTATTAATATATTGATTATAAATGAAAAAATAACTATTTGAAAGAAAAAGAATTGTTTTTCAAACCAAACTGTATTTCTCTAAAATGATATCTGGTCATGGTTTGATCACATAATTTGAAATCAATTTTTACAACTTTTAAGACATTTAATTCAAAAAACATCATTTTGTAAATTCAAATGTCATATTTAATTTTGGGTTAAGTTTTAATAATTTTATAAAAGAATAATGTTCTTAATTAATAATAATAAAATATAGGGATTTAGTAGAAATCATCATTTTTTTATAGAATTTATCAACATGAAATCATTTTAAGAGGTGATTAAAATTAAAACAATTAAACTATAAATATATTAATTAAATTTAGGTCATTTTAAAAAAAATTATATTTAATTTTGATTGTATACCTTTGTTAACATTTGAGAATTTTCTCTTTGAGAACATAATTTCTCATCACGCCTATGAGAATAATTTTAATTAAAAAAATTCAAACATGTGAATGTAATTTAGAAAAACTCATTGAATATTTTTATTCATAACAATATGTATTATAAAATATGGTAAAATAAATTCTTAACTATAATGAATAATATAAATAGTAAATATATTTTCAGTGGAAAATGATAAAATCAGATTATAGAGGGTTAAAATAAAATGATAATAGTGAAAAACTACACAAACATGTCCAAAAATCATTTGAAGGAAATAATTCGATCTTATATATTATTTCTTTGATAAAATATAATTTTATTTCTTTTTGGAATGTGAATATGTGGGTACACCATCTTCCAAAATTGACAAGTGTTCCCCTCACCACACTTATTATATGCCACCAACTCTCATATATTCTTCACACTACCAAAACACAAAGGATTGTCCATGAACTACCCAAATAATTTCCATAATTCCATATTATCTTCCTATAATCTTTAGTTTGTTAATAAATGAATTCCATATTCTTATTCTATTTTATTTATTCCTACACATATTTAAATTATTATTAAACTGCGATAATATAATGAAATAATTATATTAAATATAATTGTATGTTTTTATATTAAGGGTGTGACCTATATCCATCTCCTCTTCCATATAATTGGTTATAAAATCACTATTTGTGTATATAGAGGACTAACAACACACAAACCGATGTTATTTGTTCTCCAACACCAAATCTAAAGGGTGGATGTAATTATGGATTTAACATATATATATATATATGATATATATTATATTATTATACTTATGGAATTATCATATCACAATTACCTTTTAATTTCCATTATAAGTGTAATATGAATATGTCGCTCGTGTGTACGGCGAACTCCCACCCCCATGAAGAAATGTTATATATTTTTCACATACTCTTTAATTAGAAGGTAGTGATGACAAAATTTTAAAAATATATGTGAGATTTATGATCTAGGCATGATTATATAAATATAATATCATATATAACCTTTTACTATCCAATCCATTTGAAAACAATAACATCACTTGTGTGTGAGAGTTGACTAACGCCTCCACATAGCGATGTGAAATGTTTTTCAATTTATTTTTACATGGATTGTAATGAGAATGGATTTTAATAATATATATTATATATATAACCGAATAATTAATTTTTTAATGTTAATTAATATTTATTTTCCTTTCATTCTATCCATTTAGAAAATTGAAACAATATCCATGCATACGTACATCCTACCATCTCCATAAACGATGTAATCTAATTTCAATCTATAAATTATATAGAGTAGTATGAATAAATATAAAATTAATTTATATTATAAATATATCTTGGTTTAAATTCTAAATATTATTTAATAATTATCTAATTAAAGGGTCAAAAAATTTAGAAACAATAATACATCAAAAACCATGAAATTATAATTAAAAACAATGATTGTAAAAACAGATTGCTAATAAATGAGTAATAAAATATTTTACATTAATCATATAAGATATCAGATATGTTATTATTGTTTTTAATGGATTTAATATAGACCTATATTTAATATAATGTTGATTCTGATATTTACAAGGGATGTTAAACAAATGGTAAGGGGTTCTCATCTCACTTTTACTTTTGTGAGACATATTCCATATTCACCACTTATTTAATTTTTGTGGTATATAATAAATTTTTTTATATATTATATCATGAATATATTTATTTTCACGTTTTTTAATGTTTCATTATATGTTATTTCTTCTATGGTACTTAAAATTCAGAAGCTTCCAATGTTGTTAGGGTTTATTTCAATATCTCATTATAATTCAAGATTGTTTATATTTATGCCTATATTGGGGTAATTATTAGATATTTATATTATAAAAAAGTTATTTTCTTATACTATATTTATTTATATAAATTTCATATAATAGTACTATTTTTAAACACATTGGTACTTAAAATGATTGAGAATGTTTCCAGAAAATTATTCATTATTTCTATATTCAGTTGAAATTCATTTTTCATTAGAATACGTGTTTTATAAAAAGGAATTAATTTTTTTAACGTTTTATGAATATTTATAAAAGTATTTTTTACAATATTTTATTTTTATAAATTATTTTGGAATAGAATATTCCAGACACATTCAAAATAATTCCTCTTTTCGTTTACAAAAAATCTAGAAAGCCATATTTGTTTTAACATGTACAACAACAATGAAATTTTCCAACATCATGAGAACTCAATATTTTAAAAGATATTTTATATGTATTATAATTTTTTATCCTAGATTTTTTTGAATTTTTTTGTGAACTTCTAGTTTTAAAAGGGTATTTTTAAAATTCAATGATTATTTTCTTCAAAAATGTTTTTAAGGATATTTTATTGTTTTATATTCATCAACGACATCAACCATTTTGTCCATATGATCCACTAGGAATAAGATGTAATAATGGAATCCTTATTATTTATCTATATGATTTATTATCATTTTGACTAGGGATGTGTCTGTTTGATACCATTCATATTACTCTGTATGTTTTTTGATTATTTTAATTAATTGGGGTTATTTTTATCCTTTTATTTTCTTGTTCTTAAATTTGAATGCTTTTTTAGGTTATAATTCATCGCTTTCATGTGATTAATGTATTGGAAATAATTAGTGATTGGTGGGGGAATGGTTATGGATATCCCCTGATGCATTAATTGGACTTCTAAGAAAATGTGTATTTCTCTGGACGAGCCCTTACCCATTTATTTAAATTCCTTGGAATAAGGCCTCATCTATATGTTTCTGATGTTCAACATTATACATTGCATCATTATGAATACACCTATTAACAATACATGTTATTATTAGATTATTTGGAATATCTATATTTAACATTTCAAGTTTATGTGATTATTTTTATGGCATTATTTGATAATATTTTTTAATACCATATTATTCTCATGTTATTGATGAAATGGAATGTGATTTAGTTTTTCTACTGTTCCAAATTAATTATTCCTTATATATTCATTGAATTTGATATAATATTACCCTTACTAAGAATTTTTTATCACACCATGATTATGTTTTATCTTCCCCTGGATATTAAGAAGTGTTCAATGATTGAAATGTCTGGATATGATTAGGGGAGTGAAAACATTATCAAAGAAAATACGTTATTATGTTTTGATATTTCAAATTTATATGAAATTAGAGTATGCTTCAATTTTACCAAGACTAATAAACTATTTTGACATTCAGGGTATCATTCCTTGTATACTATAAAAATTTAATAAAGTAGACAAAGAATTTGGGTTATAGGAGTTTGGTCAATTTTAGTTTGTATTAGAGGACGTTTAATAGAAACAATTAGAACTGGATTTGGGAAAACATAAATTAGATAACATAACCCTATAAAATACTTTGGGAATAAATATATAAAAATCCAATTGTTTTGTTGTGGAATAAATTTTTTGGTTATTCCTACAAATACATTCGATTATAGATAATACATTTTTATATAGATCTAAAATGGATATACCATGGGGTAATAACTCGAAAATGGGGCATTGAGATTTACCCAATCATCAATTGGTGCATGAAAAAGATCCATACAACACAGCTGGTTTTACAATACTATGTACATTAATAGGATAAATCACTTATTATTTATATTCAATTATGAATTATTTTAAAATAATGCTACCCCCATAGAAAACATGAATATGATTATCAGAATATCTATGCAGAAAATTTTTTATTTATGTTGTATATTTCACTAGGTTTGGGATTATACATTATTTTTCAAATTTTTATGATCTAATATAGATCATTACATTGTTTTCAAATTTCACATAGTGAAATTAATGTAATTTTTATCAATGAATGTAATCTAAATAGTTATAATATTTGTTTCTTTAATGGGATTTAGATAATATTTCTAAGGGAGATAATCTCCGAAATATTCTCATCACACTATGACATAATATATTATTCTATCAAGATAGAGAAATAATTCTCAATGTATTATGGATTTTTACGTGTGGATATAGAAGTAGAGGATGATAGAGAGAAAAAGTTTAAGGAGATGAAATTAAAGATGGGGTTTCTCACTTGTAACATTTGTTGAAAGAAACAATTTGAAACTTTCTTGATGGTGGTGTGAGTTTGATACAAGTTTAGAGATAATATTCTTCATGATAATTAATTCATGGGTAAGAAATAAAAATCAAATTTTAAATTCTAAAATTCTAAAGATATGGGTAAATGTGAAAATTAATTCACCAAGCATCAAAAAAATATATCCATATATCGATAAAATGAAATTGGATTGATTACTGTGCTTGTGTATCTAAATCAACAAAATATATTCTAAAATTATCATATCAATGATATTGTAGTCATTATATTCTTTAAATGTATAATTATTGTTCTAAAATAAATCTTCATAATAGATTTGGGATCATATGTTGTAACGATCCAGTCTCGAATAGCCACCTGAATAGTGCTAAACAGGTCTTGAGTTAGGACCTTAGGCGCACCTCCCTAAATGCCAATGGCTTCCGACTAGCAGTGAGGGTCTTATAGGTATATTGTGGAGGATATACCCTCTCGGAGGATAATAATAAGGGTACTGGACCGAGTATAATAATAAAAATGCAGCGGAACAAAAGACTCAGTAGACTCAAACCAGACCTATAGAGCAGAAGAATAATAAATATAGATAATCAATGGAAGAAATAAATATAACAACAACAGTGGAAATAAACACACCATCATTCTCAACACATGTAACTACTACTGAAAAATAAAATATGCATCCAAAGTAGGTCATACATATCTGAATATAAAAAGGGCGTCAATGGCTAACCAATAGTAGATACAACAAGTAATCATGTTGATACAGAAAAGAAGACAAAACAGGGTAACTCCAGCTAGGTAAGACCTCAAAGTACATACCATCTCCATACAATAACTAACGCATCCCAGCTCCTGAGGCTGGCCTCTTTCCTAAAAGTAAATCTATAATGTTGGCACGCGTCCCGAAGGGTCCGTGTAGGGTGTGAGACAAATATTAGTTGGATACCACCCAATGGTGCATACATAATATAAGTTTTTTAGTGAACTTTCATTTATAAGAAAAAAAGTAACATAACAATACAAAAATTAACACAAACTCCATTGGTGCTCAACATCCACCATGGAGTGTCGCCTGCTTCAGCCAATGCTGGAATCTCTGTCGTATAACCCGACACCATGTGCCATTTGACACCTCATGTCTCAATTACCGACGTCCCGAAGGCACACCCAATAAGTAACAACCTGACACCATATGCCTCCTGACACCTCGTGTCTCAAGTACCGTCGTCCCAAAGGAACGCCCAAGAAGTAGCTCGGAGGAACATCGATGACTGCCCTCAAATAACGTATCTGAAGGGATAGCGATATCTGCCCTCAAATAACGACGAGCCTCAGCCCCCAACCTAATAGCCTCAATGCTATCTTATGAAGGCTCCTCACCTCCCATGTGGCTTTCTATGGCAAACACCCCCAACCAAAGTACCTAAACTGCAACTAATGGGGGCCTCTACCCACACGAGTTGTCAAAACCACATCATCGCGAAGTTTCTCTGTGTGAACACTACTCAATGTCCTGGGTGAGCGTTAATCACCAAAATAGTATGTAAGCCACCACACATATGACACCTCATGTCCCTGTGACCATGCCGCTCAAGTCCGATGGCCTCACTATCCAAGTAACCTGGGCCATTCCCAACCTGATAGTCGTACTGCCTCAGGCCGACATCCATGACGCCCAATCATGTGGTCAAAACCACCCAAAGTAACCTGGGCCAAGACCAACCTGTGATTATCATCGCTCAAGAATACCTAGGTCATGCCCAAAAACACCCCAAAGGTCCAACATATGCAATTCATTA
Organism: Viscum album; assembly: GCA_963277665.1. Lineage (NCBI taxonomy): Eukaryota > Viridiplantae > Streptophyta > Magnoliopsida > Santalales > Viscaceae > Viscum > Viscum album. Next base: position 684,383,564 of record OY728159.1, on the reverse strand, counting down.
ATCGCATATATATCATATTTAAACAGAACACATAATCAGTCTAAATAGACTATATTGTTGAATTGAACTATGCATGATGTTGTCTCATACCATCATTGAGGTCTTGAATGCCTCTAAAAATTTTTATCTAGATTAATAAATTAAACTCAATAGGTTATAAAAGTATAAATCAAATATACCATTTTGGAATCCCCCAACCAAAATGACCTGATGAGCTATGACCTCTCACCCGACCCTGCTCAAGAAAAATAGGTAACAGGGCAGACCCAAAGGCATCCCATTGGTCCATAAACAATGTAATATGAAATATCAGATAAAAATGGGTCCCGCTCAAAATTCCTAAAATTAAGCCAAAAGTCGTGCCACCCAAATGACCACGAAATCATAGAGATGTATGCACAACCAACTTGAGACTTGTATGATGATACTCCTTTGATAACACCCTCTAATTCGGTCTAAAACATGGAATATCTACAAAAGATTAAAAACAGCTCAAACTCCTATATCTCGTTCTAGAACAGAAATCAATCGAAACGGCCCAAGGGGAATCGAGGCCTTACCGAGGGGTTCCAACGCATCTAACTACGATCGTATCCAACTTCGGACGAAGAATTTGGAGCAACAAGAAGGTCCGACCGACTTGGTTCACAAAACCTAGCCAAAAACGTGAGTTCTGCCTCTAAACAAGGATACATCCCATTTTAATGCAAAAAAAGAAGCTACATGGTGTGTACTTTAGGACTACACGCTGTGTATATCATTTAATTGTTCATTTGGTAGTTGGAATTCCACCGACTTACTTTCCTGAACTTTCTGACATGAGTACACAGTGTGTCCTAGGGGTACACGGTGTGTACTTCATTTTCCTTCCCTGAATTACCCACATGCCATGTATATCCCTCATACATATCCAGAATACACGACGTGTCTAGGAGGGACATAGCGTATACTTGGTTAAACAAATCATCCCGGCCAATAGTCCTACACGCCCCGTATGGCCTCCACACGGTCAAGAATACACAGTGTTTCCCAGACTACATGTCGTGTAGTAAGAAATTCCTACACTGTAATCACACGACTTGTACTCTGTGATCACACGGTTGATCACTCTCTTAACATATACACGACATGTACTTAAAGTACATGGTGTGTAGTCTGGAAATTTCAAGACACTGCCCATTTTCTCCAGTTTCCTCAAAAACAAGTCTAAATTCAAACTGGTTCAGGATTTTGACTCGTTCAAAAAACCCGAGTTCTTACAATATCCCCACATTAACATAGCTCGTCCCTGAGTTATCAAATGAAACCTGGAGATGGCACCAAACAGACCACCTTGATCAAGGTAACCCAGACATCCCCAGTCTCAAAGGTCCCGACTAAATTTCTAATGGGGCTCCCCAAGTTAGGAATCACCTAACTCAATCTCAACCTAACAAAATTCAAAGAAAACAAGGTTTAGTAACCTGTTTTCCAGATGCATAGTCCTTCTGTGATTCATCTTCACTCTTGCGCCTCATTGGTTCCCCCCTTGCCGCTTCTAACACCCAACGTATCCCACATTGCATTGGTGTCTGCCTCCACGAGGTCCTGGTGCCTAGCACCTCAAGTAACCTGAATCCTCAATGCCGCGATGCTCAAGGCACCTCAAGTAACCTGCATCCTCGATGCCCAGATTCCTAAGGAACCTCAAGTAACCAGCATCCTTGATGCCTTGATGCTATTCATATCATTCATATATATATAAATATATCACGCTTCTGATATGGTTCCAATCCTACTAACTAGCATCTAGTCAGTCCACATGGATCTTGTGCACCACGTGCACTAAAAACAGACATGCCTCTACAGGTCATGACAGAAAGGATACATGGGAATCACGGCCACACTGCGTTGTACCTCTAACTGTCGTCGGCTCACCAGCCTGCTCAGCCTCTGGCATCTCCACGGCATGCACCTAGCCAGAAGAACAACTGCCTGATCCTTGACCTCCCGGCAGTGCTGCTCTAGTCATCGGCCACTAACCCCTCAACCGGATCCCATTGTCTCTATCACGTCCTCCGAGTGTAGCTAAACCTTGGCTACCCTCTCCATGTAACAAACCCGAACCAACTTCGGATGCCACCGTCTGTCCTGGTCCTTGTCTATCGGCTGTCTGAGAAGGATGCCTGCAAAATCTCTAAAGGTTCCCGACCTGTCCGCATGCCCAACACTCCTTTGGAGGCCTATCGCACAGATTCTAAAATGTCATGGCAGTCCACACTGAAATCAAATCACTGAATAACTTCCACGAGGTTGTCTAGATGAATCCCTGGCCTGATAGCCCTGCTGGAACTCATCCCGTCCTCGCTTCCTGCTGTCTGAACCCTCACCTGAAGCCATCACCCGGCCAACCTGGGGCCTATCCCTATGGTTTCCCTCCACTATGAGTGCATGGTTCACGACCTCTGAGAAGGCACCTAGACTGAAGATATTCACCTGGACCCGAATGGCGTGTCTTAAGCCATCCTCGACGTGCCTCCCCCTCGTCGCTCCATCACTTACCATAACAGGTGCAAATCAAGAAAACTCTATGAATGTAGCTACATAGTCCATGACAGACATGTCTCCCTACTGAAGACTCAAGAACTCACGAGATTTCTCTTCCCTCAGAGACTCTGGGTAAAAGTTCTCAAAGAACCTGTCCTTCAAGTCCTTCAATGCAAGTCCCTCGTGCCTACGAGCCTGAACCTGCACATCCTACCAACGCTTCGCTGGTCCTCTCAGCATGTATGTCGCCAGCTTGACCCTCCGCCCTCGAGGTATCTTGAGATGCTCGAAGATCATCTGCATGCTCTATATAAAGTTCTTAGCAACCTGTGGACCTCCCTCACCAAGAAAAAGTGGTAGGTGCTATGACTAGAACTCCCACGTCAGATATACCATAGATTGATATGTACCATGCGTGCCTCTGTCGATCCCCTGCAAGACATGTACCAGGCTAGTTGGGAGTTGCTTGTCAAGCCATGGTCCGAACACTATCAAACCCGACTGCTGCCCTGCCTACACTGGATCCTGAACCTACTCATGTCCATGAGCCTGTACCTGCAGTTCATGATTTGCCCGCACAGAATCCTGAACCTGATCCAAAACCCGCAGCACTGTATCCTCACTCACCTGATGCTCCATCTGAGTCGGAAAAAAGGAACCAAATGAATACCATAAATGGTCATACAACCCACACACGCATATATATATATATATAATAATAATAAATATTCAATGCAGATAAAGAAAGCAGTAAAGTCAGCGCATAACTACAACCCTTACTCCCCCCACCGCAACCCATTCCCATGGAATCCCGGTCTCGTGGCCTCATTACCCACCCCTAACAGAGCCAAGTATCAAAAGTATCTCAGGCAATGCCTATCCTAACAACTAGAGATTCCTCTAACCGATGACCGAGTCACCCAATCCAACTGATCCAAATCACCTCAACAAATAGTACCTACCTGCTCGTACAAGATCCAGACCCAGATATCCTGCCACATGCAATTCTACAAAATAATAATCATGGCATACACATTGAACAACTAGAAATTCTATCTTGAATTTCACCAATTCACATTTCAGAGCACACAATCATGGAAATTGATTTTATTCACATGGTATTATTACTTAAAAATCATATGTGCAGTTATGAAATTGAAATACCCTAAAAATGTGCCTACCAAAAACCAAGAAAACAAGCCTTGCCATACTGGGAAAAGGTTAAATTCTTTTTTACCACATTGGGTCAAGGGTTAAATATCACAATAAATAACATCACACAATAAGTGATCCACCAAGGTAGAAATCATATAAACTGTAATCAAAGCAAAAAAAGAAAACATCAATTCCCACTCATGGCAACTTGGTCCATCCCCCGTACCTGGGGCTGCAGGCACCCAAACACAAGCTTGAAACCCAGTTCCATTAACAAACTATCTCCATTCTACCATATCCCAAATAGAAAAACTTGAAGAAATAAAATGATAAGTCTTTATCTCATTAGTATCCAGACACTTCTACTAAATCCCTGTCAAGAACTCATTTAATACCACTTTGTAATGACCCGGACACGAACAGCCACTCGTACAGTGCTAAACGGGTCAGGTGTTATGACCATAAGTGCACCTCCCCGAAAGCCAAAGGGTGCAGACTAGCAGCGAGGGTCTTAAAGGTATAGTGGGGAGGATATACACTCTTGGAGAACAATAATAAGGGTACTGGTCCGAGTATAATAATAAAAAGGCAGTGGAATAAAATACTCAGCTTACTCGAACCAGACCAGAAGAGCGGAATTATACTCAATATAGATAAACAATTGAAGCAATAAATATAACAATAGTAGCGGAAATAAACACAAAAATTTTCTGAACACATGTAACTACTAATAAACAATAAAACATGCATCCAAAGCAGGTCATATATATCAGAATATAAAAAGGGCACCATTGGATAACCAACAATAGCTACAAAAAGTAAGCATGCTGATACAAAAAAGAAAACAAAAAGGGTAACTCTAGCTAGCTAGGACCTAAAAGTCTATACCATCTCCTTGCATCAACTAACGCAGCCTAACTCTTGAGGCTGGTCTCTTTCCTGCACGTAAATCTATAATGTCTGTATGCGTCCTGAAGGGCCCATTCAGGGTGTGAGACAAATTTTAGTAGGATACCACCCAATGGTGCTTACCTAATATAAGTGCTTAAGCAGGCAAGTATTTATAAGAAAAACAGTAACAGAATAATGCACAAATAAACACAAACTACATTGGTGCTCAACAGCCACCATGGAGTGTCACTTTCTTCGACCAACGCCGACATCACTGTCGTGTAACCCGACACCATGTGCCACCTAACACCTCATGTCTCAAGTACCGACGTCTCGAAGGCATGCCTATGAAGTAAAAACCCGACACCATGTTCCTCTGGACACCTCATGTCTCATGTACTAGTGTCCCGAAGGCATGCCCAAGATGTAGCACGACGGAACAATGATGTCTTCCCTCAAATAACATATCCGAAGGGACATCAATATCTTCCCTCAAATAACGATGAGCCTCAGCGCCCAACACAATAGCCTCAATGCTACCCTTTGAAGGCTCCTCACCTCCCATGTGACTTTCTATAGCAAGCACCCCCAACCAAAGTACCTAAACCGCAACTAACGGGAGCCTCTACCCACACCAGTGGTCAAAACCACCTCATCACGGAGTATCATTGTGTGCACACTACTCAATGTTTAGGGTGAACGGTAATCACCAAAATAGTACCTAAGCCACCAGAGATATGACACCTCATGTACCTTAAACCATGCCACTCAAGTCTGATGGCCTCGCTATCCAAGTAACCCGGTCTATGCCCAACTTGACAGTCATACTGCCTCAAGCAGACGTCCATGACGCCCAATCCCGTGGTTGAAACCACCCAAAGTAACCCGGGCCAAGCCCAACATGTGATCAACATCACTCAAGAATATATGGGTCATTCCCAACACCACCCCAAAGGTCCAACATATGCAATTCAGCAATCTTATATATTTCATATTTAAAAAGAACACATAATCAGGAAAAACAACCTAAACAGTTGAATTGCACTATGCATGGTGTTGTCCCATACCAGCACTGAGGTCTTGAATGCCTCTAACAATTTATATCAGGCTTAATAAATTAAACTCAATAGTTATAACAGTATAAATCAAATATAACCATTTTGGCATCCCCTGGCTAAAATTCCCTAATGAGCTATGGCCTCTCGCCTGGCCTCGCTCAAGCGAAACAGGTAACAGGGCATTCCTAAAGGCATACCATCGGTCCATAAACAATATAATATGCAATATCAGATAAAAATGGGTCCCACTCAAAATACCCAAAAACGCGCTGAAAGCCACGCCACCCAAATGACCACGAAAACACATAAAGATGTATGAACTAGATACCGGATACACATACGATGCTACTCTTTTGATAAAACCTTCTAATTCAGTCTAAAACACAATAGATCTACAATAGATTCAAAACCTCTCAAACTCATATATCTATTTCTAGAACATAAATCAAACAAAACGGCCCAAGGGGAATCGAGACCATACATAGGGGGTTCCAACACATCTAACCGTGATAAAATCTGACTTTAGACGAAGAACCGGGAGCAACAAGAAGGTCCGACCAACTTGGTTCACGAAACCCGGCCAAAAACACGAGTTCTGCCTCTAAACGCGGCTACTGCCCATTTTAGCACAAAAAATAAACTACATGTCATGTACTTTAGGACTACATGATGTGTATATCATTTAATTGTTCATTTGGCGGCAGGAATTCTGCCAACTTACTTTCCAGAACCTACCGACATGAGTACATGGCGTGTCCCTAGGTGTACACCGTGTGTACATCATTTTCCTTCCCTGACTTGCCCACATGCCATGTATATCCCCCATACACAGCCAGACTACATGGTGTGTCTAGGAGGGACACGGCGTGTACTTGGTTAAAAAAATATTCTCATCCAACAGGCCTACATGCAATGTATAGCCTCTACATGGTCAATAGTACATGGTGTGTCCAAGACTACACGCTGTGTAGTAAGAAATTCCTACACGATCATCACACAGCATGTACTCGGTGAGCACACGGCCAATCACTCGCTTAACATATACACGGAGTGTACATAAAGGACATGGTGTGTAGTTTTTAATTTTCCATAAAATCCCTATTTTCCCCAGTTTCCTCATAAACAAGTCAAAATTCAAACAGGGTAGGGATTTTGACCTGTTCTAAAAACCCGGGTTCTTACATATGTCGAAGGATACCGATGACCATGAAAAGTGATGCAATGATATATTGAACCTATTATAAAACATGGGATTAAGGGATAATAAACCTTAAAATTATATCTATACTGAGATAATAGTGATAATGATATGTTTAAAGGATAATATTAGTGACCAACAAATTGGTTAGTGATTTGGTAGTTTATGTTATCTTTTCTAGATTTTACTACATATTTGGATCGATGGAGTATATTGGATGACCATAGATTTTTTAGATGAATACTTGATTTCCTTATGTTTTTAAAGTAATAAGAGTGTTCACATAATTTTAATGTGACATTAATAGACACATTATATTATCTTTGGGAATATGATTTTTTTAGTGACATTTTATCTAAATTCATTCAGATATATTTTATAGGATCCTTAAAGACAACTATTTATTGAATGGATTAAGTAAAATTTTTAGTGTTATTGGATTAAATTTAATAAAACAACTGTTCTATTAAAGGTAGTAGGAATTTCATGTTTCATTGTTATGGATATTAATATTTTCTAAAAGGTAATTTTAGTGATTTAGTAATAAAATATTCATATTTGGATATTCATTTCATTATGTAAGAGATGAATTGTAAATTGATCAAATTACTAACAAAACATAACATTTACCTAATAACATATAAATATATTAACTAATTATATTTATTATATTCCTAGACAGTAAAATAATTCCACAATACTAGGAAAAGTATTTGGAAAAAAATATCCTAATACCATCATTTTTTATGAATCGGAAGTATTTTCACCATTTAAAGATTTATGGTTTTTTTGTCTTTAAACTTATCTATGTCACCCACCTTCTTGTGATTAGTGATCTAAAAAAATCTCTACAATTATTTAAAAATTTCTTCTATTTCCATATATTCACATCCCACCCATGTTCTCTTATGTGGAAGCATATTTATGTAATTATTCTAGATAAATTTCCCATGTACTTTTCTCTATTATCAGGAAGATGTTTTATTAAACGTTACCATTATGTGGGATTTCAAGAATGTAATTTTTCAACTATCAAATCCTTTCCTACAAAGATTTTGATTAAATTGTGAGGAAAAAAGTATTTTAAGATGGATAGACTTTAACACCTTATGATTTTAGAGGAGGGGCATAAAATTCTACAACCTATATGCCATGAAAAAACAAGGATATAAGAAAATGAAACATAACAATACTTTAAAATATATTTAACTTTAATGAATTTCAATATCTTCAATATATTATGATTCATGAAACCCTGAGATTGAAGTAAACACAATACTCTATTAAAATATTATTATTTAAACGTTACCATAATAACATAACTATTATGTTAGTGGGAATGAACATTATTAAATATTATATGAAATTATATAGATTAAAAATATATTAAATAAATTCAATGGATATATATTTATTATAAATAAAATAATAACCATTTGAAATACTTAGAAACATTTTCTTAATAAATGTATTTTTTCGAACATGTGTTCCAGTCACAGATTTCTCAAATAATTAAAACAGAATTTTTAAAAAAATTAGATTTTTATTTTCAAAAAAAAATTTGAAATAAAAATTTCAATATTATTTTCAGGGTGATTTTTGATAATTTTCTAAAAAGATATATTTTTTAGTGAATAGTAAGAAACATCTTTTTATTAAGAATTTTCATTTATTTTAAAGCCTTTAAAAACATTAATTGTTTTAAGAATTGTTTTACATTTAAAAAAATTCAACAATATATATATTCATACAATTTTGGCCATTTTAATAAATTCAAATTTTAATTATTATATAATGACATTTAATATTTTTTTTTAATTTTTTCTTTGAAAAATCATTTCCTCATCGCGTCCATGAGATTAATTTTATATTAAAATCTTCCATAACTGTGAGTTGAATTTTAAAAAATGGGTTCAATATTTTTAATAATAATAATTTATATTATCTAACTTGTTAAACATAATTTTTTATCATAATCAATAGTATTAACAAAAAGAATTATTTATTATAGTAATGGTAAAAATTGGTTTACTAGGGGATTTTACCAAGACGATATGAATTAGAAATGACCCAAACCATTTTAAAAATAATTTTTTTGAAACATTTAGACCACATATCATATATTATTGATAAGAGAACATTTTGGATCGTTTTGAAAAAATAAAAGTGTGGGTACACCTTTTTCTTTTTTGGAAATTACAAGTGTGCCACTGACCTCGCATATAAATGTCACCCCTCTCCACTCATACCAAAGCATCCAAATCCAATTGGTTTATCAAATTCCATCCAAAGTAACATCAATAATTCATAAATACCATCCTAAAATCCTTATTTTTTAATTAATCCAGAATCAGAATTATTTTGGTTCAAACCGAAAGAAATTTTCTGAAGATGACATAATGTCCCTAACAAAGCATTTTATTATATTTCATCATCCTCCCCATTTAATTCAGTATAATCTATACTGATAGAATTATATAAATATTTTAAAAATACACATATTTTTTTGTTATGTTAATGACCTATATCCCATTCCTCTTCCATGAAATGGTTTTCAAAATCAATATTATATTAATGATATTATTATACTTATATAATTATCATATCACATATACCTTATTACTTTCCATTCCATGAGAGATACGATAACATTGCTTGTGGGTATGAAGGACTACCACCTCACGAAGCAATGTGATTCATTTTTTGATTATTATTTAATAAAATGTAGTAATGATTAATATTAATTAATATATGTCATAAAAATTATATAAAAATAATTCGAGGTATATAATATATTGTCTATCTTCTTAGATTCTAATCCATTTGAAAATAATAACAATGATCGTGCATATGTGAGGACTTCCATGACCACATAACGTTGGGATTTGTTTTTCATTTTATTTTTATATGGATGGTAATAAGAATTGATTTTTGTTAATATATATGATATGTAAAAAATAAAAAATATTATATTAAGGTTATTTAATATTTATTTTACTATAATTTTATCTATTAATAAAAATTGAAATAATTTTCAGGAGTTTTTACGACCTCCCATCTATATGAACGTTGCAATCCATTTATATCAATAAATTTTTTAGATTAAAATAAACAAACATATAATATATATATATTTAATAATTATAACTTTATTAAAAATTTGGATATAATTTAACCATCATCAAATAAGTAGGAACAAATTACCGAAACAAAACATACATGAAAAATTAAGAAATTATAACATGAAACAGAGATTTTAACCATGAATTGATAATAAATGAGTGACAAAATATTATAAGTAAATCTTATATGATTTGAGATATATGATTATGGTTTTATTATTTTATTTTTATTATAAATATTTATTTATTATTTAGGATTTTAGGAATCATACGAAGGATTTTGAATAAGTGGTATGAGTTTCCCATCCCACTTTTACTTCCATTATAGATATGTCATATTAAAATATTATTTCTTTTTTGAGGTGTATGTACATCCCATTTTGATATTTTATATCATAAATATCTATTTATTCAAGGTATTTAATGTTTTATTTTATGTTATTTCTTTTATAGGGATTATGATTTAGAAGTTACCAATTTGGTAAAGGTTTATTTCACAATTTCATCATTATTTGGGATTGTTTATGTTTACATCTCCTTTGGGATAATTATTCAATATTTCTATTTAGAACTCAACATATTTTCTTATCTAATGGTTATTCATGATTCCTTATGTGAATTGAACCATTTTTTCACTTTTAGATACATAAAACTATCAAGATCTATTTTGAAGAAAATCCATCATTTTGACAATCTTTAGTCGAAAATCATTTTTCATCAAAATAAACGACTTATAATAACATTTTAAATAAATTTTTTAATATTTTAAAATGATTTATTAAATAAAATTTTACTTAATTTTTGAAAAAATTTAATGTATTCTGCTTGTATTTTTAAAAAAATACTTATTTGGATTTTACTAAAAATATAAAAGGAATCATTATTTTAACATGTACAGTATGGAAACAAACTTCTCCCCAAAAAGAAAATTTATAATTTTAAAAATTATTTTAATATCAATCAAGATAATTTAAAAAATATATATTCATATTTTTTTTTGAAATTTTTGTTTTAAAAGGTAGTTTTCCTATTAAAATAGTTATTTCCCCAATTTTTTAATTATATTTCAATGGTATTTATATTAATTAATGGTATCAACCCATTATTTTACTTATACTCCCCTAGGGATTTTTTGTAATGATACCATAAATATTATTTATCTAGATTGTATATATGCAGTTTGATTGAGGATATGCCAATTTGATTCCATATGTATTACTCTAGAGGGTTTATGATTATGTTTATTAATTGGGGTAATTGTTAAAATAATTTATTCTAGTTTATCAATGCGAATGTTTTTATTTACCATGTTTCAACCCTTTATTATGTGGAATGAATTATAATTAATAATTGATGGTTGGGGCTGAGTTATTGATAGCACCTTAATGATTCGGTTAGTCTCATTATATAAACTATATTGGATTTTTAGCCCTTACTAATTTTGTAACGCCCCGACCCGAGTTACCCAGAGCCGGTGCATTATTGCGTAACATTGGCAAGATCACAAAAGATCAAGTCTCGAAAGACCGATTAGTTTAGTAGCCTTGGAAACACTAGATACATTCATAACTCTTACATTACATAAAAAATTAAAACAAAACTACAACAACATCTTTTCTTCATATCCCCTCATATTATCCCCACAGGTCATTCATAATATACTTCATCACATCCTGGAAAAATTAAAACATTGAAAGAGGTGATCTCAGATGCTCAGTAAGGATAAAAATATAGAGGAAGCTTTCATAAATAAACAAAAAAAATTTAAGGCAATGTGTAACTAAAACAAAAGCCTTTTAAACTTGAACTTCAACATAATATTGCAAAAGTAAAATGAGATAATGTCATTTACTTATTCACATAGATATTCTACTGGTCGAATAATCACATGCAATATCAATAACCACTTTCATAATGATGGAATGCATAATGCTAGACTATCATAACCACGTAGCCAAGGCCTCATGCCAAGACCACAAATAATATTTTGTCAAGGCCTCGTTCCAAGACACTGGTTTGTCTCATGAGACCTGTCGATGCATCGAGGAGCCATAGCGGGCTCCACCCATCACTTATTAAGTCCAATGCATTCCTCATATGAATAGGTTTAAACATATCATAAACCATAACATAATAATATCACATAAAACATGAATAAAGGAAACATAACATTTCCACATTTCAATCACAAGATATCAATACAACATATTGATATAATAAAAACACTTTCAAAACCATTTTCAATACCAAAATAAAGGAAAATTAAAACTTTGTATTTATTTTTCATTTAAAAAAAATTTATGGCTTGTAGAGGAATTCGAAACTCAAATAATGGTCACGGTGGTGGATAAGTCGTTGTCGCCGCATACGTACGACAAAAAAACATTCCATTTTTTCGTTTAGTAAAACGCTTCCTATAAAAAGAATCCTTTTGAAAAAAAAACATAAAAGTCAAAGGGGTTTATACACCGTATAAAAGAAAGTTGTGTATAAAATAAAATATGTCTCAATGAAAAGAGATTGAGACGAAGTCCTTACCAAGATCATTTTTTTAAATAAAATAGATCTATTATGTGTATTCAATATAAGTACACATAAATAAAGTACAAATACAAGATATGATATAATAATATCATAACATAATTTGAAAGTAGGAGATTAACCCAAAGAATAGAAATTGGGTTAAGAAGTTCTCTTACAAAGATCATTTTTAAATAAAATAGATCTATTATGTGTATTAACTATAAGTGCACATAAAAAAAGTACAAATACAAGATAGGACATAATAATATCATGACGTAATTTGAAAGTATGATATTAACCCAAAGAATGGAAATTGGGTTAAGATGTTCCCTTACCTCGTGTCCGACTTGACTCGACCGCTCTTTAACCTCCTGAATAATAAACTAGAGTTAATATATACTTTCTTAAGAACCTTTTTCAAGTTCATTATCCCTTTTATATCACTTATTACAATGTTACGAAAATTATGTAGTCATTTAAGTTAATAACTGTCGTTTTGTCGATCTTTGGTACTTGAGTCAACAATAAACTTCTTATAATTACAAGTTGTTTATGTGGTAGAATATACATTATATCAAGAATTATATCCATGATGTAGATATCATATATATCATATATATCCAACATATACATTCATTTATAATATTATATAACATTTAGAGGTAAGAAATGAAATGCACCGTTCATGGAGACGGTAAGCCGTAAGTACGCATGAACGCTACATTCATTTCTATTTCGTATTTAATGGAATGAAATTATAATTATATAAAGTTATAATATAATTCCAGTATAATATAATGCATAATACCATTTACTACATCCTTTATACATCCCACATATGGTATTAATGATTCAAATCACTTTGAGGGGGCGGTAGTCCGCACTTCCTAAAATGAAAATATCGCGTTTACCCATAATGGAAACCTTAAAGGTATGCCATAAATGTAAAATAAAGAAGATTAAGTAAAACATAAACATATTATATATCATATATAAATATAGTTACATCTTAATGGCCACCTTTTAAGGTGTTATATGAGTGTTGAACAATCATCGTTTCGTGAGGCAGAAATTCGCCATCCACAGAAACAGTATGTTCTTTAACCATTAGATGTAGGTGTGTGTAATTTTAGCTGTAATACTTCTTATAAAAATATCCTATTATATTGAGGATACTGTTTTTGTTACAAAAGAAATTAATAAAATGATTTTAGGGGGTTGGAGAAGCAAAATAAAACATAAGAACACAAGAGAAAACACTACCTTTAAAATGGGTAACTCTTTTTGATTTCAGCTCAAAGGCTTCCTTGGGAAGACTTATGCACAAAGTTAGGATTCTAGGAGTAAGAGTGGGATTTGGAGAGACAAAATGGTCAGGGTTTGGACAAGCCAAAGGCTTGAGATGTGTGGGAATGGTGGTAGAGGTGGGGGCCTTTTATAAGAGGAGAGGAGGGGCACTCTTTGAAGGATTGAAATGTTACTTTATTATGAAATACTTTTTGGATTCTAAATGTCCCAAAATGATATATGTCGAGGTTATGGTGATAAGGGTTCTAAATCTACCCATCCAATAGTCTTTGGAAAAGTGTATGTATTAGATTTTACATTATCCTTCCATTTTATTAAAATCGTTAATTAATGAGGTAATTGCTGCATCATCATGGTTTCATAAATTATTTAATTTATTTAATGTCTAAAAATTATAAAAAAAATATCATGATGTAGGAAATCTTTTTATCTTTTCAATGAATATTTATAGTAAAAAATATTACTTTTATAACCCCATTTAAAAATTGTTTTAGTAAAACAACTCATGTTTGTGACATTTTTATTTTAACATTAAATAAAAAGTTTTTAATGACATTTTCCTTCCAAAGTGGCTCCATGGGGTCCCCAAATTGACCCATGGATTTTCTTGGTCGTCCATGACTCATCCAATAGGGTTATGACATGTGTCAAGGTCATTTCATATTATTATAACATTATCTTTACCTTAAATTACACTAATTACCTTTAATCGTGATTAATTAAACTTAAAAGTTACTATTCACCAAAAAATTATTTTAATCCCATTGAACCACATTTTACTTACTAATGACAACCATGTATGTTGGATTTTTGAAAATCAAATCACATAAGTGTTAATGTTTCATTTAAACGAAAAATCAGTTTTTTAACTACCACTTAGTGGTTTCACTATTCATCAAAAATTGAAGTTTTTCAGAACAATGCCAAAATTTCACCCTAAGCTATAATTGATATTCAGAATTCAAAAATGATGTCTATTTTAAAAAATTCCAAACATATAATTTTAATTAATTAATTTTATAATTAATTCCCGCTGTCACAACAAATAGCGTGTTTTTAAGAAACAATATATATCAAAAGATTGACAATTGTTTATGTCCAATTTCAAAGTGAAATTAATTCTAATGACCCCCATTGGATAAAATGGTAAAAATATATTCTAATTATACTTCAAAACCACTCAATATTATAATTTATCACCATAAATTATTTTTATTAAAAAAGTTGCTTTTAAGTATTTTTCACTATTTATAAAAAAATGGAAGTTCTCAGAAAAATACCAAAAATTCAACATAGGCTAATTTCGATATTCCGAATACAAAAATGAAGTCCATTTGGAAAGATAAAATTTATAAAATTTCAAAAATTATGTATTACTATTCATAACGGCTACTTTGATTGGTTGTGGTGTGTTAGAATCTCGAACTTGCGTATAATGCAAGATATTGCATTATTGAAAGAGAAGCGTATTGTGAAAGATCGGGGTGTTACAATCTCCCCTCCTTCAACAAATTGCGTCCTCGCAATTTGAAATTTTTCTTTGAAAATAAACGGTTGAAGATAGGAAATACCTTTGTGGAAAACCCACATCGGAAATAAGGTTAATAAAAATATAACTTTAAAAGAAAGAAAGATAAGTACAAAGGTCACCTGAGATAGCCCATACTAGGATTCTATGAAAATATGGATATGTAAGAAAAACAAACCATCAAGGTCTGATGGAGAGTTGTAGAAAAGAGGATTAGGAGAAAGTTAACCACAAGAAAATCACAAACTTGTGATTAGTTAAACGGTTATTGAATCCCCAGTTGGAAAAGTTAACCAGTAATGTTTTTGTTTTAAGTTACCTTTTATAAAGTTGAGGAATTTATTTAGGAGATTTACTATGAGCATAAGGGAATATACATACTTGTCATGTAGACTTTCATTCTTAAATAAATTTTTTCCACAAATCCATCTTTCTCTCTAAAAGGTAATAGAACTCAAAAATATTCTATTTATCATAATTGTATAAGGTTACAAATATTAACACATACCATTTAGATTAGTAAAACTGTTTTGTAATAATCAGGGACTTCCTGTAGGCCAGTGGTAGGTAATAAAGGCCTGTAACACTATGGTTGTGGGTTCAATTCCTACAGCTTTGTCTGACGCGATGGGTTATCCCCCAACCTGTAGGTTGTCCTTTTCCTATACTATAGTATTATAATATTCCAAAAATAATCTTCATAAATGTTTTAACCTTAAACAATACTATCCTAAGTTCAACTTAATCCATTCCTACCTTTATAGTTATCCAAAATACCTTCGTCCAGACATTCTCTAAAAGGTCCTTAAATTCCAAAATCAATTGTAACATTAGATTCCCCAAACAAAGTAAAGTTTATCATATTGTCACATACTAAAAATTATGATTACCTTCATCATATTAAAACCTTAATGAAAATAACAAGTACTGCAGTACAATCCTTATATATATCACATTATTCTTTTAACCAGAATATAATCCTTGTTTCCAAAAGCACCAATACATTAATTATTCTACTTCAACTGTAGTAACAGCATAATATTGTGCTTGATCCCTTGGGCTTTTCTGAGGTAAGGTTCCCTGATGCTTAGGACATTCATTTTCATAATTCCCCATTTCCCTACAATTGTAGCATTCAACATTGATAGCCTCTTTCTTTCCCTTGCAATCATGATCTTGGTGACCTTTTTCTCCACATTTATAACAAAATCCCATTCCTTTTAGACAAGTACCAGGGTGATTCATCCCACAATTATTGCATAATGGAAAATCCTTATTTCCCTTTTCCCCTTTATCTGTCTCTTGTTCCATCGTTCTCTTCTTCTCTTTCTTTACTTTTTTGTCATAAGACATAGAGAATTCCTTTTCTGTCTTGATAGCTGTCATGACCCGACCCTACCCGGGCTCGAGCCGCAACTACCCCAAGCCCGCCTCCATAGGCCAGGGGCTAGCGACCAGCGTCGAAGGCACAATAATTAGGGGAGGCCTTTGCCTAATCACCTGTACACACCCACATGCAGCACACTCAATGCAAAAGTGCAGAGTAAAAGTAAAGACAAGAAAAGAAAATGAAAGGGCAACTGCTATATAAATACCACAAATGTGCATCGACCTCTAAAAAGTACAAGGTACAAGCTGAAAAGAAAAGGGGAAAACACGCGCCCAACCAAAAAGTTCCACAACCCGGCAACAGGTAAACAAAAAGGAACAAGTGACGAGTCTCCCACCTGGATCCCGGCCAAAACCACCGCACGCGGTCCATGCTCCCAAGCTCCTACGCTCCACTGAAGTCACACTCCACATGTCCATCGTCTGCAAGGGAACACCAAGTGCGGGTAAATCCCAAGCAGGGGTGAGTATAAAAATACTCAGTAGGATACCCCGAAGGCTCGAGGGAGCAACAAAGGAGGTACCGAAGGGTGAGTAGTAGAGCGAACAAGGAATAGAAAGGAGTAAAACTGGAAGTGAAGTAAAGGGTCCAGCTCAACCCAACAAGAGAAAGAAGATAGACTCGTCCAGAAACAAGGAGCTGGAAATGGTGAGAAGACGAACTTCCCGTCGAGTCTTCGCTACCTATAGCAGGAGAGTAGACTCGTCCAACCACGAGAAGCTAGACACGGAAAGCACGTGGCATACCCCGTGTGTCTTCGCCTCTCCTGGAAGGAGAGCAGCCAAAACCCAAGAAGTGGGTACCGGAAACAAGGTATATACATATCTCTATGCTCAGCAAGAAGCTTGAACAACGTCGTAATGGGATCTCCGTCCTGTAGCTCATCCCAAGAAAAGTGTCACCAACAGTCCCAGATATAACACCATCGATGCCCAGCATCCCGCACGTCTGCCCTGAACCGCAATCCAAGGGGCTCAGTCACTGCACCTTGATACTATCCGCTTTGGGCGGCACTGACTCGCCCGCACAGTTTTAGATCGCGTCGCAAGAACGAGTCTCGGTGGGGAAAGCGCCCCTCGTACATGAAAGTTCTAGGAAAGTCAAGCCACACCTCATCACTGTCCTGTAGTCGAGAGGTCTCCTTAAAGTCAAACTATTCCATCACTGACCCGTACAACCAAGGGTCCCGCTCCGGTAATCACGGAGGAAATCCACAGACTAGCCTAGTCGAGAGGACTGGGTCTGGAATTCCAACAAATGACCCACTGCCCAGCCCTGCTGGAGGGTAATTCATAACCAAATATCGGGTGACCCACTGCCCAGCCCTACTGGAGGGTAAACCCTAATACATCGTTAGGCGACCCACTGCCCAGCCCCGCTGGAGGGTAGACCATAATCAGATATCGGGTGATCCACTGCCCAGCCCTGCTGGAGGGTAAACCCTAACACATCATCAGGCAACCCACTGCCCAGCCCTGCTGGAGGGTAAACCAAATTACATCATCAGGCAACCCACTTCCCAGCCCCGATGGAGGGTAGACCTGGAATAAGTCGACAGGCGACCCACTGCCCAACTCTGCTGGAGGGTAGACCTGGAACTAGACGACGGGCGACCCACTGCCCAGCCCTGCTGGAGGGTAGGCCCTAAGAGGTCGTCGGGTGACCCACTACCCAGTCTCTGCTGGAGGGTAGACCCTAAGTGTCGGGTGACCCACTGCCCAGACTCTACTGGAGGGTAGACCCTAAAAGTGTCGGGTGACCCACTGCCCAGTCTCTGCTGGAGGGTATACCCTAGAAGCCGATGAGTAACCCACTGCCCAGCCCCGCTGGAGGGTAAAACTCAGAACTGCTCTGGCCACATCCACTGAAGGGTACAACACTGGCCAACCAAACGCATAGTGGGTATCGCACAACCACCCAACTCCAGCACAAATCACCCTGAGGGGTTCAGTGCCTGTTCCAGCACTGGGTGGCTAGCACCGCTACCGGCCAATCCACCGAGAACGAAACCAGGGGAGACCACTCAACCCTGTTGTTCAACCAACGAGCACAGATGCAGGGGGAAAAGTCCACCCAACTGGTCAAACAAACACACAGAGGGGCCCTCTACGTTGTGAGGGGTCGAAGTACACAAAGCAGAACCTGGCACGCACGTGGGGCCCACACAACGTGTGGCCCCATCTCAACCCCAACTGAACGCACCAACATCCTCAGGTACAAACAACACGTACCTCCAAGCGCTCCCGTATACTCCCGGAGTATACCTCATTCCAGCCCAAAGGCTATCGTTCACACAGCACCCAGCGTCAACGCGAAGGCGTGACGTAACATCTCCAACTCAAAGGCCCAGGCACGACTGACCACATCTCGTGGACCAATTACATCACTCTCCCAAGAGTGCGCAATCACACGCCAAGGGTCTCCCATAAACAACCTAGGGCGAACCACCACTGGAGCACCTTTCGTGATTCCACATTTAACAAGATCACGTATAAGGCTTCGCAAAACCAAACGAATTGCACCGTGGTATTCCTCGCGGAAAAATACGCGAGATCAACTACTTACTCGCCTCCAACGGATACCCGACGGAAAAGTCACCGACACCGCCTCACGCCCGAATGGCGTCCCGTGATCCCGATCCTCGGCCCTGAAAATAGTCGGGCGCATCGCACCATTACGATCCCCTCGGGAAAACACGTCAAAAGCACTACTCACTTGAGTGCAACGGATATCTGGAGAAAAAGGTGCATCTCGGCGCACCGCACACGAGTGGTGCCACGTGTAACCCGCAACCCGGTCCTGAAACTCCACAAGCGGATCGCACCGTTTTGATCCTCTCGAAAAAGCACACAAGATGGACTACTCACTTGTCCAAAACGGTCACTCGGTGATACTGCGGCAAAAACATCGCCAACGCCCCAACGGCCCTCGTGGGGCCCGCACCACCGTGCCGAATTTAAGCGGGCAGATTGCGCCATTGAAATCCCCTTGGAAAACACCCAGAATCGACTGCTCGCACGCCCCGAATGGACGCCCGACGAGAAAGTCGCTAAACGCTGCACGCAGCTCGGAAGACGGGTCGTGGGGCCCACGCCTCAAATCCAGTCTCAATGCCTGAAACTGCCCTGAAAACCTTCGCCCTTCCGCCAGGGTCACAACGCCGCTGACGGCGCTCAAAACGAATGTCGGACGCGTCCGCGCCGTCCAAAACAAGAATCCCGGAAGAAAATGCTCGTCTAGTTAAAGACACGTCTCGCCACCGCAGCCCCTCGTTTCGGGAATTAAAAATTCCCGAAACCACCTCAAAACGTTCAACACAACTTCAGGAAGACACTACCACAGACGGCAAGTAAAACAGACACCCGTAACTATATTTACGGGCGTCCGAAGCCGGAAGGGTCAACCCTTGGGCTGGACCGGCCTAGCTGGCCGGTCCGACCGGCCCGGGCCGGCCCGAGCCGGCCGCGGACCCGCGGTCCCCTCGCGGTTCCCGCTTCAGCTGACCAGCCACAAGGCCAGTCTTCGGTCGTCGAGGAGACCCGCTGGAAGCGGGTCTCGGTCCCTCGCGAGGGGTCTCGTCGCGACCCCTGCCAAGCCGGACGACCACGCCCCGCCGCCAGCGCGAAGCGCCGCGCCGCCGTCCGCATGCCGCGCCGCCGCCTGCTCATTGCGCCGCCGCCCGGAACCGAAGCCGCTGCCTGCAATCCGCCGTGCCTGAGGTTTCCGCCGCCATCTGGCTCACCGCGCCGCCGTCTGGAGCCGCTCCACCGCCGCGCCTACCCGCCGGAACACCCGAGAACCCCTCCAAAAACCCGCAACCTTCGACGATCAACCTCGGCCTCCTCCGAGCTCGGATTTTAATTCCGAAATATGTGTTGGAAAGAGTAAAAACTCTACTACGCATTCAAATGGTTCGTTCGAAAATCCAACAACAATTTGATCATAAGATTTATGTTCAAAGGAGGTGCGGGAAGGAAAACGCAATAAGATCCTACCTCGTGGGGCTTCGCCCGACGTTTTCCGCGCGATCCGCCCCGCGCTGCTGCCTCGCCGGAGTTGGCTCACCAGAGCTCGCCTCGCCAGAGCTCGCCGGAGGTGAAGGAGGAGAGGGAGAGGAGGGGCTTCCAGGGGGTTCAAGGGAGAAGGGGGAGGGGGAGGGTGTTTAAATTAATTAATTAATGTTTTAATAAATTTAAAACCCCCGAAAAGACCCGCATCTGAAACCCCCGACGGGGTCGAGGTTAAGCCTCCCCTAGGGTAAACACCACCTCTCGAGCACAACGGTAGTCTCGGAATTTTAATCCGAGAACCCGTTCAAAAGTTATTAAACTTAGCGCCCGAGGACGCCAAATTACGAAAACGTCCCTGGAGCCATTTTTCACAAACGGCCTGCGCCCGTGAAACTTATACCCCTCCTAGGGTAAACGGCACTCTCCAAACTCAACGGTACTCTCGAGTTTCTGATACGAGCCACCGTTTAAGAGATACTAGCGTTTCGCCAATAAATGAATAAATTAATTAATTAATTTATCCGTTTAACATTCCAGAAGCGGGCGAGGGGTCCAAAAATCCCGCGCCGACAAGTTTAATGTCGTTAATAGGGTAAAAAACCCATTACGCACCCATCAGTACACTCGGATCCCTGATCCGGAACTCCTTTTAGGAGTTATCTCATTTATTTAGCGTTTCCAGTGTGAATGCACTGAAAATTTAATTCCGGCCACTCCGGGGCTCAGAATCGCACGCCGTCTGAAGGCGCTGCTCTGGAATATCATCAAGAATATTCCAAAGTCTTTCTCAGCAAAGAACGAGTTCTTACATCATTCCCTCCTTCAAGCTTTTCGTCCTCGAAAAGCAAAACTAGGGAGCAACACAGGGTACGAAGCCCATTCCTGGCTTTCCCATACCCAGAAGAACTCACGCACAGCTCTGCGTCACCGCACACAGACCAAAGGATTGACCCGTCCATGCGAGGTCGGCCCTTGCCGACGTCGTGCACCCACTCCAGACTTTGGGGTTAGGGCAAGGCGGTAGGGTACCTTGCCATCCCTTTGCATGGTCTCACACGGCCCGAAGGCCCTCGGGGGTAGCTCACCTCCCCGGTCAAACCTCTACGTCGCACGCCGTGACTGGAATCACCGTCTGCACCTGAAACAAGGCCCGGTGATTCCCTCCTTCAGAATATCCATATGGTGAAACACCCAACGATATCTAGTCACGCAAGGTTCCACAGTCGATTCTCTCTTACACGCTCAAAAGGCGAAAGAGTCAACACCATCGAATAAAGGAAAAGGTCTCACGCTTTTTTCCTCACCAACACAGGGTCACACCTGACGCCCTAAGTCACCCTGGTAACACATCAAACAAGGAGCAGGGAGGAAAGAAGATCACACACAGAGTCTAACAACTCTACTGCACAAAGGTAGAAGAGTTGTAGAGCATACCTCTTATCTCCTCATGCTCTGCAGGATCATAGACATCCAAAGCCCGCGGCTGCCCGCGGTCCCAACTGTCAGCTCCCGGAGCCTGACGTGGACCACCTAGTGGTGATGGGGATATCTCGTAACGTCTTCCCCCACTGCCAGCTCCTCCCGCTCCTCTACTAGTACCACCTCCCTGGAAACTACTCCGATCACGGCGCTGCCTCTGCCGTGGGGGTGCGCCTGCTGCCTGCCCGAAGCTCTCAGCAACTCGGGTCAGGCAGTCTCGTGCCAAGTGACCTCGCCCGTCACAATCATAGCACCAGCGCTCTCTGGGCTGCCCTGGTGCCCTATAGTGCCACTGTGGTGTATGACCATGGCCCGGGATCCACTCACAGAAGGGCATCCTCAAATGAGGCTCAGCGCCCTTTTCTCCACATTGGTATACGACCACATCTCTGAAACCGGCAATGGGAAGGCCACCTGCATCGAGGTCCTGTCCTCCAGCACTTGCTAGCTACTGCAGACGTCCCGGCTCCGTCGCGCCCACTGCCACTACCAACCGCAAAACATGACAGGAAGCCCTCTGTCACCAACGCCTGCTCTAGCACCCCGGCATATATGGAAATGCCCAAGGGTACTATGACAGCACGAACCTCTCGGCGGAGACCCGGCTCAAACTTCCGCGTTTGGAGGTCGTCATCATGGACCAAGTCTGGGTAAAAGCATGCACGGTCTGCAAAACTAGCCGCGTACTCGTCCACCATCATCCCTCCTTGCTGAAACTGCAGGAGCTCCTGAATCCGAACGGAGCGCAAGTAGGAGGGGAAAAACTCCTCACGGAGAAACAACTAAAAGTCGCCCCACAAAAGTGATGACTCTCCAAGAACTGAGTCACCAGACTCCACCAATGCCAAGATGATCCACAATAAGCAGTGGCTTCCAAAGCCGCTCTCTGATCTGTCAGCGTTCGCACAAGCCTGAAAAGGCGAACCACTGCCTCGAGCCAAAACTCTGATGCCTGAGGGTCTGGCTCACCACTGAACCTCAGTGGTCTCTGCCGCTGGAACTCAGGGAGCATGATCAACCTGCGCTCAAGCTCAGCATGCTCTGCTAAAACTGCCTGCTGCTCAACAGGTAGGGGTGCTGCTACCGGCCCACCTAGAGAAAGGGGCTCGCATGATGGGTTCTAGACTGAGGCCTCGTAGCTCACAGGGTCGTCGTCACGTACCCAAAGCTGGTATCTTGGTTGGCTGTCCTCGCGGAGACATCCTGAATATTATCAAGGAGTGCCGCGGTCAGATGAGCATATATGTATATACCAATAGCAACGATGGGGAGCTGACTCAAGAAGGATGGTCAAAGACTCGATCCTATGTGATGCACAAACAAATTTCCCTGCAACAAGTGTCTCAGCATGCTGAGTCGACAAGCGGGTTATCAAGGTCCTGGTGAATGGATACGTCGGCCGCTGCACCATCACTGGACTCCCTGGCCTGAGAGCCGCTCTCAAGACACGTTGACACTGTTGCCCTAAATCCCAACCAGTTCCTTTTATTTTAGGGACATCCGAACAGTTTCCCAAGGAACGAACCACCTCTGATACCACTTTGTCACGACCCGACCCTACCCGGGATCGAGCCGCAACTACCCCAAGCCCGCCTCCATAGGCCAGGGGCTGGCGACCAGCACCGAAGGCACAATAACTCGAGGAGACCTTTTCCTAAGCACTTGTACACACCCACATGCAGCACACTCAATGAAAAAGTGCAGAGTAAAAGTAAAGACAAGCAAAGAAAAGGAAAGGGAAACTGCTATATAAATACCACAAATGTGCATCGACCTCTAAACAATACAAGGTACAAGCTGAAAAGAAAAGGGGAAAAACACGCGCCCAACCATAAAGTTCCACAACCTGGCACCAGGTAAAAAAAAGGAACAGCTGACGGGTCTCCCACCTGGATCCTGGCCACGACCACCGCACGCGGTCCAAGATCCCAAGCTCCTACGCTCCACTGAAGTCACGCTCCACCTGTCCGTCGTCTGCAAGGGCACACCAAGTGCGGGCAAAGCCCAAGCAGGGGTGAGTATAAAAATACTCAGTAGGATACCCCGAAGGCTCGAGGGAGCAACAAAGGAGGTACCGAAGGGTGAGCAGTAGAGCAAACAAGGAATAGAAAGGAGTAAAACTGGAAGTGAAGTAAAGAGTCCAGCTCAACCCAACAAGAGAAAGAAGATAGACTCGTCCAAACACAAGGAGCTGGAAACGGTGAGAAGACGAACTTCCCATCGAGTCTTCGCTACCTATAGCAGGAGAGTAGACTTGTCCAACCACGAGAAGCTAGACACGGAAATCACGTGGCATACCTCGCGCGTCTTCGCCTCTCCTGGAAGGAGAGCAGCCAAAACCCAAGAAGTGGGTACCAGAAACAAGGTATATACATATCTTTATGCTCAACAAGAAGCCCGGACAACGTCGTAAGGGGATCTCCGTCCCGTAGCTCAGCCCAAGAAATGTGTCACCAACAGTCCCAGATATAACACCATCGATGCCCAGCATCCCGCACGTCTGCCCTGAACCGCAAGCCATGGGGCTCAGTCACCGCACTTTGATACTATACGCTCTGGGTGGCACTGACTCGCCCGCACGGTTTTAGATAGCGTCGCAAGAACACGTCTCGGTGGGGAAAGCGCCCCTCGTACTTGAGAGTTCTAGGAAAGTCAAGCCACACCTCATCACTGCCCTGCATTTGAGAGGTCTTCTTAAAGTAAAACTATTCCATCACTGACCCGTACAACCAAGGGTCCCGCTCCGGTAATCACAGAGGAAAGCCACAGACTAGCCTAGTCGAGAGGAATGAGTCTGGAATTCCAACAAATGACCCACTGCCCAGCCCTGCTGGAGGGTAATTCATAACCAAATATCGGGTGACCCACTGCCCAGCCCTGCTGGAGGGTAAACCCTAATACATCGTTAGGCAACCCACTGCCCAGCCCCGCTGGAGGGTAGACCATAATCAGATATCGGGTGATCCACTGCTCAGCCCTGCTGGAGGGTAAACCCTAACACATCATCAGGCAACCCACTGCCTAGCCTTGCTGGAGGGTAAACCAAATTACATCATCAGGCGAACCACTGCCCAGCCCCGCTGGAGGGTAGACCTGGAATAAGTCGACAAGCGACCCACTGCCCAGCCCTGCTGGAGGGTAGACCTGGAACTAGACGACGGGCGACCCACTGCCCAGCCCTGCTGGAGGGTAGGCCCAAAGAGGTAGTCGGGTGACCCACTGCCTAGTCTCTGCTGGAGGGTAGACCCTAAGTGTCGGGTGACCCACTGCCCAGTATCTGCTAGAGGGTAGACCCTAGAAGCCGATGAGTAACCCACTGCCCAGCCCCGTTGGAGGGTAAAACTCAGAACTGCTCTGGCCACATCCACTGAAGGGTACAACATTGGCCAACCAAACGCGGAGTGGGTATCGCACAACCACCCAACTCTAGCACAACTCACCCTGAGGGGTTCAGCGCCTATTCCAGCACTGGGTGGCTAGCACCGCTACTGGCCAATCCACCGAGAACGAAACCAGGGGGAGACCACTCAACCCTGCTGGTCAACCAACGAGCATAGAGCCAGGGGAAAAACTCCACCCTCCTGGTCAAACAAACACACAGAGGGACCCTCTACGTCGCGAGGGGTCGAAGTACGCAAAGCAGAACCTGGCACACACGTGGGGCCCACACAATGTGTGGCCCCATCTCAACCCCAACTGAACGCACCAACATCCTCAGGTACAAACAACACGTACCTCCAAGCGCTCCCATATACTCCCGGAGTATACCTCGTTCCAGCCCAAAGGCTATCGTTCACACGGCACCCAGCGTCTTCGCGAAGGCGTGACGTAACATCTCCAACTCAAAGGCCCAGGCACGACTGACCACATCTCGTGGACCAATTACATCACTCCCCCAAGAGTGCGTGATCATACGCCAAGGGTCCGCCATAAACAAGGTAGGGCAAACCACCACTGGAGCACCTTCCGTGCTTCCACATTTAACAAGATCACGTATAAGGCTCCGCACAACCAAACGGATCACACCGTGGTAATCCTCACGGAAAAACACGCGAGATCGACTACTTACTCGCCTCCAACGGATACCCGACGGAAAAGTCACCGACACCGCCTCACGCCCGAACGGCGTCCCATGATCCCGAGCCTCGGCCCCGAAAATAGTTGGGCGCATCGCACCATTGCGATCCCCTCGGGAAAACACGTCAAAAGCACTACTCACTTGAGTGTAACGGATATCCGAAGAAAAAGGTGCATCCCAGCGCACCGCACACGAGCGGTGCCAAGTGGAACCTGCAACCCGGTCCTGAAACTCCACGAGCGGATCGCACCGTTGCGATCCTCTCGAAAAAGCACACAAGATGGACTACTCACTTGTCCAAAACGGTCACCAGGTGATACTGCTGCGAAAACATCGTCAACGCCCCAACGACCCTCGTGGGGCCCGCACCACCGTGCCGAATTTAAGCGGGCAGATTACGCCATTGCAATCCCCTCGGAAAAACACCCAGAATCGACTGCTCGCACGCCCCGAACGGACGCCCGACGAGAAAGTCGCTAAACGCTGCACGCAACTCGGAAGACGGGTCGTGGGGCCCATGCCTCAAATCCAGTCTCAACGCCCGAAACCGCCCTGGAAACCTTCACCCTTGCGCCAGGGTCACAACGCTGCTGACGGCGCTCAAAACGAATGTCGGACGCGTCCGCGCCGTCCAAAACAAGAATCCCAGAAGAAAACGCTCGTCCACTTAAAGACACACCGCGCCTCCGCGGCCCCTCGTTTCGGGAATTAAAAATTCCCAAAACCACCTCAAAACGTTCCCCTAAACGTCAGGAAGACACTGCCGCAGACGGAAAGTAAAACGGACACCTGTAACTATATTTACGGGTGTCCGAAGCCGGAAGGGTCAACCCTTGGGCTGGACCGGCCTAGCTGGCCGGTCCGATCGGCCCGCGGCCTTGCCGCGTGGGCCGGCCGCGGACCCGCGGTCCCCTCGCGGTTCTCGCTTCAGCCGAATGGCCACGAGGCCGGTCTTCGATCATCGAGGAGACCCGCTGGAAGCGGGTCTCGGTCCCTCGCGAGGGGTCTCACCGCGACCCCTGCCAAGCCGGATGACCACGCCCCGCCACCAGCGCGAAGCGCCGCGCCGCAGTCCGCATGTCGCGTCGTCGCCTGCTCGCCGCGCCGCCACCCGGAACCGAAGCCGCCACCTACAAGCTGCCGTGCCGGAGGTCTTCGCCGCCGTCCATCTCACCGCGCCGCCGCCTGGAGCCGCTCCGCTGCCGCGCCTACCCGCCGGAACACCCGAGAACCCCCTCCAAAAACCCGCAACCTTCGACGATCAACCCCGACCTCCTCCGAGCTCGGATTTTAATTCCAAAATATGCGTTGGAAAGATTAAAAACTCTACTACGCATTCAAATGGTTCTTTCGAAAATCCAAAAACAATTCGAGCATAATTTTTATGTTCAAAGGAGGTGCGGGAAGGAAAACGCAATAAGATCCTACCTCGTGGGGCTTCGCCCGACGCTTCCCGCGCGATCCGCCCCGCGTCGCTGCCTCGCCGGAGTTGGCTCACCAGAGCTCACCTTGCCGGAGCTCGCCGGAGGTGAAGGAGGAGAGGGAGAGGAGGGGCTGCCGGGGGTTCAAGGGAGAAGGGGGAGGGGAGGGTTTTAAATAAATTAATTAATGTTTTAATTAATTTAAAACCCCTGAAAAGACCCACATCCGAAACCCCCGACGGGGTCGAGGTTAAGCTTCCCCTAGGGTAAAAACCACCTCCCAAGCACAAAGGAGGTCTCGGAATTTTAATCCAAGACCCCGTTCAAATGTTATTAAACTTAGCGCCCGAGGCCGCCAAATTACGAAAATGCCCCTGGAGCCATTTTTCACAAACGGTCCGCGCCCGTGAAACTTATACCCCTACTAGGGTAAACGGCATGCTCCGAACTCAACGGTGCTCTCGGGTTTCCGATCCGAGCCACCATTTAAGAGATACTAGCGTTTCTCCAATAAACGAATAAATTAATTAATTAATTTATCTGTTTAACCTTCCAGAAGCGGGCGAGGGGTCCAACTGTCCCACGCCGACAGGTTTTATGTCGTTCATAGGGTAAACACCCCATTCCGCACCCATCCGTATACTCGGATCCCTGATCCGGAACTCCGTTTAGGAGTTATCCCATTTATTTAGCGTTTTCAGTGTGAACGCACTGAAAATTTAATTCCGGCCACTCCAGGGCTCGGAATCGCACGCCGTCTGAAGGCGCTGCTCTGGAATATCATCAATAATATTCCAAAGTATTTCTCAGAAAAGAAAGGGTTCTTACAATAGCACATGATACTATATCTTCATATGTTGAGAAAGATTGTGATACTAAAGTTCGACGGAGAAATGGTTTTAACCCATCAAAGAAATGATCAATCTTACTTCTTGGGTTACGTATATAATCTGCAGCATGCCTTGATAACCTTGTAAAGTTAGCCTCATACTTTGCGACATTCTCATCCTCCTTCTGCCTCAGACTCAGAAATAGCCTTTCCATATCTTCTCGATTGTCATGTGGAAAGTATTTTTCTAAGAAAATTCCCTTAAACTCCATCCATTCCATACTTGATACTTCTTCATCTTCCTTTGTGTTTTGAATAAACGACCACCATTGATCGGCATCTCCAGTGAGGCGGTAGACTGCCATGAAAACCTTCTCCTTTTTGCTACTCCCCATGGCGTGGAATATGTTCTCTAAGGAGTTTATCCATTACTCAACTACTAATGGATTTGTACCCCCATTAAATGTTGGTGGTTGTTGCCTCATGAAGCGGTCTAACATTGATCATCCTCGTTGCGGATCAGGGTGCTCCATACGAGTAAGGTTATTATTCATAACCTGAGTGAGTTGTCCCAGTATGGTAATAAGTTGATCAGCACCAGTTGTATCTCCATATCAACAATAATTATCTTGAGTAGGAGTGAAATCCCTACACGGAGTGCGTGTGTTGATACGGTTTCCATTCCTCCCACTAGGCACCATTTCTAAATAATGGCATAAACTAGATTAGTTTATGAATTAAAATACATAATTCCATACTTGTAAAACACTTAATATAAATTGAACTATTTATAGATATAATCCATAATCATAAAAATGTTTTCTTTGGGAAAGTATGTACTCATAATCCCTTCATAGTGGTTTGTAAAGAAAACGAGAATTATCCTAAGCATATCCCCCGGGAGTGTCGTAACCAAGAGTGCAGCAAGGCCAGTTGTCGTGCACCTGTTCCCGTTCGAGTCTAGATCAAAGCGGTGTTTTCGTGTTTTACCCCTATGTACATATATGCCAGATCCGCCTCTACCTTTTTGTATCCAGACAGGGATGTGTTTCTCGTAAAACACACAAAATATTTATAATACCAAAATTCTAGGAAGTTCTTCTATACTAATCCTCAATGTCTATCTTAGCGCTATGTGCTCTAATCAGAGTTTATCTAAATCTAGCTTCCAAGGTTAGTACTAAACTGCCTCTGATACCAACTGTAACGCCCCGACCCGAGTTACCCAGAGCCGGTGGATTATTGCGTAACATTGGCATGATCACAAAAGATCATTTCCTGAAAGACCGATTAGTTTAGTAGCCTTGGAAACACCAGATAAATTCATAAGTATTACATTACATCAAAAAGTAAAACAAAACTACAACAACATATTGTCTTCATATCCCCTCATACTATCCCCGAAGGTCATTCATAATATACTTCATCACATCCTGGAAAAATTAAAACATTGAAAGGGGTGAGATCAGATGCTCAGTAAGGATAAAAATATAGCAGAAGCTTTCATAAATAAACATAAACATTTAAGGCAATGTGTAACTAAAACAAAATCCTTTTAAACGTGAACTTCAACATAATATTGCAAAAGTAAAATGAGATAATGCCATTTACTTATTCACATGGATATTATACTAGTCGAATAATCAAATGCAATATCAATAACCACTTTCATAATGATGGAATGCATAATGCCAGACTATCATAAGCACATAGCCAAGGCCTCGTGCCAAGACCACAAATAAGATTTTGTCAAGGCCTCGTGCCAAGACACTAGTTTGTCTCATGAGACCTGCCGATGCATCGAGGAGCTATAGCGGGCTCCACCCGTCACTTATTAAGTCCAATACATTCCTCATATGAATAGGTTTAAACATATCATAAACCATAACATAATCATATCACATAAAACATGCATAAAGAAAACATAAAATTTCCACATTTCAATCACAGGATATCAATACAACAGATTGATATAATAAAAACACTTTCAAAACCATTTTCAATACCAAAATAAAGGAAAATTAAAACTTTGTATTTATTTTTCATTTAAAAAAAATTTATGGCTTGTAGAGGAATTCAAAACTCAAATAATGGTCACGGCGGAGGAGAATTCGTTGTCTCCTCATACGTACGACAAAAAAACATTCCATTTTTTGTTTAGTAAAACGCTTCGTATAAAAAGATTCCTTATGAAAAAAATATAAAAGTCAAAGGGGTTTATACACCGTATAAAAGAAAGTTGTGTATAAAATAAAATATGTCTCAATGAAAGGAGATTGAGATGAAGTCCTTACCAAGATCATTTTTTTAAATAAAATAGATTTATTATGTGTATTCAATATAAGTACACATAAAGAAAGTACAAATACAAGATAGGACATAATAATATCATAACATAATTTGAAAGTAGGAGATTAACCCAAAGAATGGAAATTGGGTTAAGAAGTTCCCTTAAAAAGATCATTTTTAAATAAAATAGATATATTATGTGTATTCACTATAAGTACACATAAAAAAGTGCAAATACAAGATAGGACATAATAATATCATGACATAATTTGAAAGTAGGATATTAACCCAAAGAATGGAAATTGGGTTAAGAAGTTCCCTTACCTCGTGTCCGACATAACTTGACCGCTCTTTAACCTCCTGAATAATTAACTAGAGTTAATATATACTTGATTAAGAACCTTTTTTAAGTTAATTATCCCTTTTATATCACTTATTACAATGTTACAAAAATTAGGTAGTCATTTAAGTTAATAACAGTCGTTTTGTCGATCTTTGGTACTTGAGTCAACAATAAACTTCTTATAATTACAAGTTGTTTATGTGGTAGAATAACCATTATCTCCATAATTATATCCATGATGTAGATATAATATATATCATATATATACAATATATACATTCATTTATAATATTACATAACATTTAGATGTAAGAAATGAAATGCACCGTTCATGGAGACGGTAAGCCGTACGTACGCATGAACGCTACTTTCATTTATATTTTGTATTTAATGGAATGAAATTATAATTATATAAAGTTATACTATAATTCCATTATAATATAATGTATAATACCATTTACTCCATCCTTTATACATCGCACATATGGTATTAACGATTCAAATCACTTTGAGGGGGCGGTAGTCCGCACTTCCTAAAATGAAAATATCGCGTTTACCCATAATGGAAACCATAAATTTATGACATAAATGAAAAATACAGAAGCTTAAGTAAAAAATAAACATATTATATATCATATATAAATATAATTACATCTTAATGGCCACCTTTGAAGGTGTTATATGAGTGTTGAACAATCATCGTTTCGTGAGGCAGAAATTCACCATCCACAGAAACAGTATGTTCTTTAACCATTAGATGTAGGTGTGTGTAAGTGTAGCTCAAATACTTCTTATAAAAACATCCTAGTATATTGAGTATACTGTTTTTGTTACAAAAGAAATGAATAAAAAGATTTTATGGGGTTGGAGAAGCAAAATAAAACATAAGAACACAAGAGAAAACACTACCTTTAAAACGGGTAACTCTTTTTGATTTGAGCTCAAAGGCTTCCTTGGGAAGAATTCTTCCAAATGTTAGGATTCTAGGAGTAATTGTGGGATGTGGAGAGACAAAATCATCAGGGTTTGGCTGAGAAAAATTCTTGAGAGGTGTGGGAAAGGTGGTAGAGGTGGGGGCCTTTTATAAGAGGAGAGGAGGGGCACTCTTGGAAGGATTGAAATGTTACTTTATTATGAAATGATTTTAGGATTCTAAAGGTCCAACAATGATATATGTAGAGGTTAAGGTGATAATGGTTCTAAATCCACCCATCCAATAGGCTTTGGACAAGTGTATGTCTTAGATTTTACATTATCCTTCCATTTTATTAAAATCGTTAATTAATGAGGTAATTGCTGCATCATCATGGTGTCATAAATAATTTAATTTATTTAATGTATAAAAATTATAAAAAAATATCATTATGTAGGAAATCTTTTTATCTTTTCAATGAATATTTATAGTAAAAAATATGACTTTTATAACCCCATTTAAAAAAAAATTAGTAAAACAACTCATGTTTGTGACATTTTTATTTTAACATTAAATAAAACATTTTTAATGTCATTTTCCTTCCAAAGTGGCTCCATGGGGTCCCCAAGTTAACCCATGGATTTTCTTGGTCGGCCATGACTAATTCAATAGGGTTAGGGCATGTGTCAAGGTCATTTCATATTATTATAACATTATCTTTACCTTCAATTACACTAATTACCTTTAATCGCGATTAATTAAACTTAAAAGTTACTATTCACCAAAGAATTATTTTAATCCCATTGAACAACATTTTACTTAATAATGACAACCATGTATGTCGGATTTTTGAAAATCAAATCACAGAAGTGTTAATGATTTATTTAAACGAAAAATCAGTTTTTTAACTACCACTTAGTGGTTTCACTATTCATCAAAAATTGAAGTTTTTCAGAACAATGCCAAAATTTCACCCTAAGCTATAATTGATATTCTGAATTCAAAAATGATGTATATTTTACAAAATTAAAAACATATAAGTTTCATTAATTAATTTTATAATTAATTCCCACTGTCACAACAAATAGCGTGTTTTTAAGAAACAATATATATCAAAAGATTGACAATTGTTTATATCAAATTTCAAAGTGAAATTAATTCTAATGACCACAATTTGATAAAATGGTAAAAATATATTCTAATTACACTTAAAAACCACTCAATAGTATAATTTATCACTATAAATTATTTTTATTAAAAAATTTGTTTTTAAGTATTTTTCACTATTCATAAAAAATTGGAAGTTCTCAGAAAAATACCAAAAATTCAACATAGGCTAATTTCGATATTCCGAATACAAAAACAAAGTCCATTTGGAAAGATAAAATTTATTAAATTTCAAAAATTATGTATTACTATTCATAACGGCTACTTTGATTGGTTGTGGTGTGTTAGAATCTCGAACTTGTGTACAATGCAAGCTATTGCATTATTGAAAAAGAAGTGTATCGTGGAAGCTCGGGGTGTTACAAATTTATATAGATGTATTGGAAAAATTCCTCGATTTAATGATTTAGATTTGAAGCATTAAACATTTCATCTTTATGTATTCTATTATTGATATTATATGTGATTACAAGATTAGTTATAAAATAAATTATTAAGCTTTCAGGCTTATGTGGTTATTTATATAGAATTGTTTGATCATTATTTATTTCTTCTATATTATTCTCATGTTATTGATTTAATAGAATGAGTTAGTGTTTTGTAAC
Organism: Viscum album; assembly: GCA_963277665.1. Lineage (NCBI taxonomy): Eukaryota > Viridiplantae > Streptophyta > Magnoliopsida > Santalales > Viscaceae > Viscum > Viscum album. The sequence goes on along the minus strand of OY728159.1, from coordinate 684,349,731 downwards.
TATCCATATATGTAACAACTTATTTATTCATATATTTTGATGTATTTTTACCATTAACATGCATCTGAGCTGGCCCCATTCTTATGTTTTATTTTTTCCCAGTCTACCGTGAAGTGTATAATGATAGATATATATGAATATTCTATGGTGAATAATGGAACTATCAAATAAAATAAATTTTTTATGTTTGAGGTTTTAAAATTCATATGAAATTCATGTATGTTTATTATTTACGAAGACTACTAAACAATTCATTTCTTTTGGATGTTATTCCATTTATCTTATGATAATGTCATAATGTAGACACCGACTCCAAGTTACTGGGGTCAGTGTCATAAAAAAACACCCCATAAATAAAAAAATATCTTAAAATCAATTACTATAAAAATATTCCCATGATAGTGACTCCATATAATAATAATATAATGGACTACTACCCAATAATCTCATAGACAATTCAATCATTGATAAGTAAATGCTTCTATATCTCACAATAACATAAATGAATTTCCACAACAACCCTACATTCATTCTTGAAACCACACAACATCATTATGCCAATAATAATAATAATCTTAAAATAATAAAAAATGGATAAAATTAAACCCTCACACACCATTGAATTATGTAATAACCATCTCATTATATGGGCCAACCTAACTATCACACCTAAAATAAACCTTCTAAAATCCAAAATTTCATCACAGTAATTATATGCTAGACATCCCAAAGCTAATATAACATTTTAGATAAGGATTAAATGGTTAAAAAATCTCATACATCACCCATTAGAAGACATATCCCCTAGAATGTAACAACATCAGTTTAATAGGATACAAACCACCCCATATTTGTTTTTCCCACACTATTCCCCAATTTTAATATTTGAAAACATCACATAATCATTTTAATAATTGCATAATAATGTATTGAAAAAAAATTCCAAACATCTCTAAAGTAAGGTAAATTTTTAGATTTATAAAATACATATGTCAACCTAATATCGTTATTTATTATAGAATTTATGAACCTACACTAAAAGAAAACCTTTCTACGATGTATTTGTTATCATATTTTTTATATCATTCTCATTTTGTGTTTTAATTATCATGTTCCTATTTTTCTTTATCATAAGATCCTTAAAAAATGAATATGCAATTTCACTAATTTGTATCATATATATATTTGGTTATAATAATTCCATTTTTTTGACTAAAATATTTGAGAACCTCACAACTGATTGGCTAGTACTTTGAATGATTTATGGGTTTTTATGTAGGTGAGATTGAGTCCATATATCCTCAAAAAATACAAATCAATTTAGTTTGTTATGAATTACTTCCATGTATCTAGAGAAAATGGTATGACACTACTCTTCTAAATAACAATTAGAACTAGAGCCTTTAGGTTGATCATTATTTTTCACCTATTTTTTCAAATGACTAATGTATTTTTTAAATAAAATGAATAATAATTGTTACATATATAATTAAGTGTCAAGAAAGGTATACACAAACTGATAAAATATAAATAATTTATATATAAATTAGATACACCCATCAATATGCTATGAGGCCTTATAATTTATTTTACTTGAATAAATGTACTATTTTATGAATCATGATAGTAAAAAAGGCATCAGGAACCTCATCTACATTTCACAAAGTATTAGAAAAAAATATCCTAAATATTTTCAATCTCAGTTGGTTGTAGTATTTTATAACATAGTTTTCTGGATAATGGGATGAATTAGAGAACAACTACATTAGCCATTTCATATAACAATTTACACAAAGTGCATGGTAGTAACTGCTAAAAAATATATGATTTAGGTTTTTTAATATCGGTAACCTGTGATGCTTTAAGACTACACACATTTATATTTTACTTGAATAATCATTTGAATATTTTACATGATTCAATATTTGAAGGAATATATCTTTAACCCTAATCTTCAATGAAAATAATGCAGGATCATACTTTACATATTATCTAGACATAGATCAAGATTTATATTCAATGTTCGAATGTCCTTCTAAGCATTGATATCATTATTTATTTCTTATTCCCATTAAGTAACTTGAAGAGATGTTTTTGAAAACCATGCTTCACAATTTGCATAATGTCAGGATTATGAAGTAAAAAATTAAATTACCATCAAATAAGTTAAAAGAATATATATTTTATCATCCATTATTACATTTTTATTTTAAATAAAAATGCACTTAAAAATCATTTACCACAATCATTTAAATAATTCACCTTAAAAATACTCCTTCCACAATTATTATTTTTTCCAATATTTTTGAATCTATCAACATCTTTGAATGTGTTCTATGATCAATGGACCCCTTGAATTTTGATTGGTTCAATTAAAATCTATGAGGTGCATTAATAAATCTATGATAAAACCAGAAGCACCATTTTTACTATATGGAAGTAAATCAGTATCAAAATTAATTTTAAAGACAATATAACAAAAACCTATGTAATTGATCCAACCAGATAGGTTCCCATATACAGATAATTCACTAATTCTCTCTATTAGGATAACATGCATTTTAAATATTATTATTAAAGATTCATCATATGTCTCAATATAGTTCTTCATAACACATTCAACAATTTAATTACATTATTCAAGTATACATCTATATAATTTATACAAGTTTTTTTCAAGAATAATTTTCAGAATATTAAAGTATGATTGTTTTATACAAATCCACGAGATCAAAATAAATTTACAAATTCTAAAATTCGTATTTGATGTCTGAAATTGGTTCATTTTATCAAAAAATAATCCCAAATGGGCATTAAAAGTTTTATATGAGAAATATGGATATAATGAATTAAAAAAATTCATGTTTGGAATCTATTGGTTTTTTCATTAACCCATCATTGTTATTATATATATAATTCCACTTCATATGAATCTTGTTTTTTATGAAATGAATGATATTTAAATTGAGTTTTAAAAGTTGAGTAATGAAGAAAATGGGGTGATTTTATTCTTATTTATAATATTATATTCATTCAGAATTATAACACTACCCATTGACTTTAATTTATAAGGCAATCATTTTTTAGTTTTGTATACATGGATCCTCTCCGAAAAAATGCATACAATCACTCGGACAAGCTTGTATTTTTTATAATTTAGAATAACAATTTTTTATTAAGTTATTTATATCCTAAAATTTCTCAAGGATTATAGCTTCAAAAAACATGCCACACAAAAATTACAATATCATGGGAATTACATTATTTTTAATTTCTTATAGGTGTTTTATATGGTATTAATTTAGTAGAAAATAATGTTTTTAATATTTTGGATATCCACTATATATCCCTTGATTTCCATCATTAATAAAATCATAAACCAAATTTTTATAATCAATTATGATCTCTCAAGCATTAATCATTGTCGCATCAGGAGGAGGATCCATTGAAATATTACAATAATGATATGGTTATCATATAGTCCCAAAAAACATTTTTCAAGTTACTATTTATATAACCTTCCAATTTTTTTAATTATATGTTTTGATTCTGATGATTATTTCTTGAAACTAAATAAGAATCACTTATAAGGTTTTTAATATCATTTTCCTATATCGATGAAGTTTCATACTCTTTGTAATGATTGAAATCAATACATCAAATTTATTTAATTTTTGTTTCTACATGAAAAATCATACCCATGTATTGAGTTGGTAATTGATTCAATATCAATGTATTATAAAAATTATATATCTTCAACCATATTTTTAATTTATAAGTTGGGAATGGAAATCTTATTGCTCCATCAGTATATTAATAAGAAATTCAAAAATACAAAATTTCCCCTCATCCCTTAGCATTCTGAGGTGTGTTCCTAGGTGATATGATCTTGATTTTATCCTTATGAAAAAAATTTCCTATAATTTATTAAATAAAAATAAATAACATAAGAAATTTTGTTTCATTTAAATAAAAATTTATAATTTAGATGTAAATGATATTTGTCAACTCATTTTCCCATTTTTATGATGCTAGAATCATACCAAAAATTAGTAAAGATTATTTGAAAAAAATTTAATTATGAATTTTCATTAATATTATATTTTATGTTTGATACAGAGGTAACAATTAATGTTAATCCTATAAGACAGATAGAAACAATAGTTGGGATGGAGGGTAAATGATCAGCAATATTACATGGGGAGAGGGCTCTGTAGGGAGAAAGGGGTTGAGCGGTGAACTTATAGGTGGAAAGTGGGGTGACCGACAGATGATAGGGGTAAAGGGGACAATAAAGAAACATTTTGATAGTGGATGATGGCTATGGAGGGGGAAGGGAGTAATGGAGAACATGAGGTAAACAATAGGGGAGACAGAAGTGACATCGAGTGTGATAGAGGATGCGGTGAGGATGAGTGGGAAAATGCTGAGGGGATGGGAATGGGGGTAGAGGGAAGTGGGGTTATGGTTCATAGGAAAAGTGAATTTATTTTCATTATGGTAAATATTTTGCATTAATTTTTTCAGAAAAATAAACAAAAGTATTTATATTTTAATTAGATGTTATTCGTCAAACTCCCATTATTTAGCTTCCACTAAACCTTAATTTTTTTTGTAGTTCTGGACTAGTGAAAGGAAACTCTATATCCCATTATAATTTATATAAATGAAAATAAAATAATTATTATCAATAAAATATAAATAATAATGTTCTAAAATTATGTAATTAAAGAACATTTTTTTATTATTTATGAAATTGTGTTTAAGTGCCAAATGATTATAGAACATTAGGTAAGGGATCTCTCCAAACCAATGTTGTTCTTTAGGTTATAAACATCACCAACTAACTAGCATTTTTTTAAGTTTTATGTTGTGAAATTATATATTTTTTTAATATGTATCTTACAAATATACAAATCTTATTCTCCCTTTATTTAATGTATTAATAAATTCTTTAAATTTATTTCTCAAATTCCTTCATTAAAATGAATCCTGATTAAGGGAAAATTTCCAATCCCATTATCCTTTCATATAGCACTAATTTAATTAATTTATTCCAATTAAAAATTCTATTTAATAATGGAATATTTTTTTACAACCATTATGGGTTACCTATGGTTTTCAAAAAAATAATATATTTACTCTTTCTACACCAGTCTTTGAATGATTCCTTAAAAAATTGAATATACATTTCTATAACCAATTATCTATCCATTCCCATGATGATTTTCTAAATGAAAAATATATGTAAAGACCAATACTTTGGTAATCTGATATTAATCTCCAAATCAGTTTGTCAATTTTTTTTGAAATCATTTTAAGTTCTCCCTTGATTATGATTTGAGGCTTGATTATAGACTACATTTATTTAGAGGGGTAATTATTATGTTTATTTTATTTGATTGATTTCATTTTTATGGTTCAGATAAGCATGTACATGTTATGATTGGTACACATAGATACTGCTCCAACACATTGGGTAATGTATTTTCTGTCATCAAATGTTATTTACGGGAATGGAGACTAAATATAATCCATGAAAGGACTTTGTCCACCATATAATGTTTTGTTTGAAGTGACCCTTAACATATACTTATTTGATGTTTTATTTTGTTTCAACATTCCTATATTTCCATATTGTTATGGTTTCGTGTTGTTTATGATATTCCACCATATGATTATTTATGAGCCTTTTACTTTTATAATATCATGTTTTGTCTTTTCAGTAACATGAAATTATTCAATATAATGTTTATTAAGAAATTTGGATTTTTAGCACACCCCCTTTATCTTTATATTCCATAGGTTATCTTATGTAGTTTTAGAAACTCAAAGTGATTTAGGATCTTGTTATGGTGATTTAAATAAATACATTTTGTATTAGTTTCATGTTTATATTTTAGTTACCAATTAGTTTAAAAACACTAGATCTTTTAATAATTTGTTTTATTTAATGGAATATTTATTATAAAAACGAGGCAATAATATGTTTAAAATTATTTTTTAACTATATACTGAGATGTAATTTTTTTATGAAATAATATATTAGGCTAATATCACTAATATTGAACATTTCATTAACATACATCCACATTTTTCAAACAAACACAACTTAAATCTTCATCTATGGAAATCCTCATGTTATCTCAATCACAGTTTCAAAAAACCATTAATGGGTAAACTATTTGTTATATAGTGTATGATTTGTACCACATTTTATATTTGAAAACAATATATAGAGACCAATTTTTTACCATCTATTAAAAAAAATTTATACTTTCATCCATTGGGTGTATTTCATATCTTCATATAAAATACCACATAAACTCTCTCATCCTCATCAATTATTAATGAATTTTAATTTTGAATAAAATTCATCCATCCATATTATCATTTATTATAATAAAAATATCATTGATATCACATGTGAGCGTACAATAAATAAATCAACCAAATTAATTTTTTTTGTAATTTTTCCAATAAGTTGTCATATTTTATCTTCTATATTTGTTTCCATTTTAAAATATTTAATCTTAAAAAATTTCCCTCTTTAAATGATTCGATTTGTGATAGAAATTGAAATTTCCCAAGTGGATCTTGATTCACATGTGTTCTATTAATTCTATATTTATAAATATATCACTTATATTTATCAAATAATTAATTGGAGCATCAATATATACTGTAATAACACTTGAATATATTGATTCAACCTCCCCATGTGTAATATATAACCAAAAACATTATATATGTTAAACATAGTTAATAGAATTTAAATACAATGAGGGAGGGGAACATCTGATTCCATTATGTTGAGGAAGATTATGTTTCACTATAGACCATCACTTTTCTTGCTTCCAAGAATATATCTTCATATCTGAATTACTTTTTATAGAATCTAACTTATTTTATTATTATTTCTTATTTCTTATTTCTCTGTGGTCCAACATTTATACCTTTATTAAATGGTGTTTCCTTCTATAAAAAATCTATTGGAGCATCACTATTTTGATTTTTCTTATCCAAAAATTATTTCTCCAATTTTTATCCAAATAAAAATATTCAAATATTTTGACACATGCATTTCCTTGGAATAATTATTTCACATGATATTTTTTAACTTTTGATACTATTTATCTTATCATTATCTTTTCTTTTTTTGTTCATATTACAATTTCAATTCAACAAAATATTTTGAACTCCTTTTCAAAATAATTTTTGAACGGTGATTATCATCAACCAACCCCTGAAATATATTTCTTAACAGAATATACTTTTCAACGAATAAATGATAGTCTTCTTATCTTATTCCTAATAAACCGCATATCTCCATTAGATACATGAATCGAATGAAAATAAATATCAGAATGAAATCTATATTTTTATTGTTTCATCTGGTAAGTAATTTTTTAGAATTTCTATCCACTTTATAATAAGGAATATAATATAATTATTTATAAAAAATATGGAAATTTGTCCACTAATTTCATATTAAAAGCACATATCTCCATACCTTCAATTTTCACTCATTATTTTTTCCTAAATTTTTATATAATTATTCTTATATTTGAATTTAGTACTTATTTTATTTCCCTTTTCCCGTGAATAACAACTATTCTCTTTATTTAATATATAGAGAGGTTATATCATACTCAAGGACAATGTTTTCAATGTAACATTACATTTGTGACATAAAAAATTCAATAATGTTTCTACTCTAATATGACATACTTAAAATTCATATCAATTCCATTGGCCCAAATATCTATAATTTCTATACCCTTGGATTTTTTTTCAAATTACTATTTCATCAAGGTAAATTCCTCTTGAGGTTATGGTATGAGAAAGCTTCTTTCCCCAAGTTGACTACTAATGACTTCTTTAAGTTCCTATCCCCTATGACTTAAATTATCCATTACATGTGAATATTTATTTAGATTTTAAATTATGTACTTTATTTTAATTTTCATCTAATCAATGAAATAGTTGATAAAAACGTTTTATTATAGTATACTTTGTTTCCCCTCAACCAATCCCACTATGTGTGATAATGTTCCATATCACTTCCCTTATAGTATTTAATTTGATTGAGCCAAGGGACATCTTTGTTGAACAAATTTTATGTTTTTATACCATCTAATATATATAATATAACTCCTTATCTGAGGAATCATTATTTACCCTCAGTTAAATAGCCACTTCAATTAGTATTTTATTCAACCTTTTCATCTTTTCCATCTTAATTGTTAGACCATAAATCCATAAATTTTGAGAATTATTCTCCTCCTTCAACTTCATGTATTCTTATAAAGGCCTCTAATCATTTTCCTATCACAAATAGAAAGATTAATTTTTTCTAATTCATTGGAAATCATAATATTTAGTTAATATATAATAACATGCAATTTTTGGAATTCCATTTAATTCTGCATCATCATTAAAATAATATATATATTCCCAATCAAATGAATTTATACAGCACCTACAAAATATACTGGAATATTTATTCTGAAAAAAAATAAACAAGAAATATTCCATTATATTAAACATTCATGTTGTTATTTTTATTCTTTTAATTCATACATACTTCCACAAAACCAAACAATGTAATAGATGAATGGAACAAAACACTGAAAACAGATAAAATCAAATCAAAGAAAAAAAGTCCAATGAAAATGAATTTATAATAATATACCAATTTGAATGCTCACAAGAGACTTTAGTGTGATATACCCTGAGTGTGGGGAGACTTTAATTAGGGTATGAATATAATTCCATCTTAATCACTTATTCCATAAACTCTCAACACCCAAAAAATCTTAACCACGTAGTTATTAAGGTAACAATTATGTTTATCTCCCAATAATGAATATATGGTTAATTCACTCAACCTTTCCTTTAACATATAAGACAAATTAAATTTTAACCAAATATAAACATGTTATTTCAAGAATAACAATAAAATAAACACCTAATATATAGTATTTTTACTTGGTTCTAAAAAAAGGGTTAATGCAATGAATGTGAAATCGACAATGCATTGATGCCCTTGAATTAAACAAATGAAATATTTAGTTGTGGGTTATGGATAAGTCACTTGTATTCCTAGTATAATACCATTTAAAAAGTTTAATTATGGTTCAAAAAACTCCCACAGTATAGTCTCATCCCTTTCACCTCTTTTTAACTACTGCAAGAAAGGAAAACCCCTTTGGAAACACATTTCATGTCAAAACAACATCATAGTTATAGTTTTTAGACAAAATATAAATGGTTCAATTTGATATCCACTTTGGTTTTTCTATATAGATTGTGTGTGAATACCACGATGAGAAAACCCTCATCTTTCCATTATTAATAATGAAAATTTAACCTTCTTTCTAGTAAGAAATATTTTTAATTAGTACCTATCACGAACCAACCAGGGTCGACCCTGAAACGGCCACCCAATTTGGTCTATGACATTTCCAAAGAGGCATTCCCGACCCTCCTAGGATGGTGACAAGCACCATGGAATCAATAGAGTACAATTGGGAATGATTTCTCCCAGTGAAAATAAATAAAGCATCGGGCAAGTAGAATATCGTAATGTAAATAAACAGAATGAAAAGAATGAATGATCATGCACAACCAACTAACCTGACCATGACCAAAACACTTTGTGAATCCAATTGTTACTCACTAGTCCACAATGAGCTCCCACCCATGACAAGAAAACTCGAGTCAAACCTACAAAAAAACTAAAAAAGGAAAACACTATAGGGGTGAGTATTAAAACTCACTAGGCGTGCCCAAAAAACTATTCCCAATGCACTACCTTTAAATAACGAAATTAACAATTCTAGGTTTAAACTAAATTATAAAATATATTGGTTTCCACACACACACTTTCATTTATAAAACATGTAACAATCCATTTCCCTTTTTAATTTAAAAATAAGTATAATGTTTGAAAGGAACAGGTGCATTGCATTTTGAATCATTTTGGTGAACAATTTAGAAATCCAAATTTTAGTTGTTAGTTAAAATGAAAACCACACACAACACACAACACACAGTAAGGGAAATGGAATAAGTGACACACATGTGCCAGCTACTGAACTAGACCTCTCAATCGTCTGCCACTTACAAATAAACACTAAAGAAAACATGGGTCGAACCTAGGAGCTCGTGAACAATCTAGAACGTACAATACATCTGACTCATCCTGAAGGCATGACTACTGTCGATGACATCATACTGCCCTAACGCTTGGTGTTGCCCTACCTGGCCTAACCGAGGGGCACAATCCCCTAGCAGATTACAATGAGTACTAAGGGCCACTAGCCAGTGCGTAATCTAAACTAGTGCAATAATCATTCTCAGAAGATTCACTTACTACCCTAGGTTCACATGTCAACATGTATAATAATAAGGAAAGGGGTGAGTCAAAAAGTCAATCAAGTAGCATAAACATCACGTGCAACACATGTAGTCAACGTACACCAAAGATCACCCCTAAGTCACCCGAAAGAGAGTTTTCCAAAATAATTTATTTTATTAAAGTACCGAACATGCCATCACTAATTTTAATGAAAATACTCATTTTCAGGAGAACCAAAACACTTGTTAAAACTTAAAAATAAATAGTTTATCAATAAACCATAACTACATTTTAAATTCTATTAATTATGTTTAATGGAAAAAATGAGCATTCTTTCACTACTGGGTGTCCGTTTATCAAGAAATTATTTCAAGTGTCGTGTATAAAATAAACGGCTCTTTTTACGGAAAATAATAATTTGAAAATTAATTATCTTATATTATTTCCCATTTATTAAATATAATAAAATATCAAGAAATTAAAAAATTATGAATTTAAAGGTGAGTGCAGTGGGGGACCTACCTCGGATCGCAGTCCAAACACAATGTTGCATCACGCATCGCACAGACGAACAAGCACGCACAAGCTGACGACCGTAGTTTCGTGGAATTATCTCGCCAATTCACTACAAAAAATTCACAACAACAAAAAACCTGACCACCATTTTAAAACCATTAAATCATTTATAAGAGTCAATTGGGAATTTGATAAGTGCTTAGTTTGCACATCACAAGCAGACTGCTAGAAAAAAAAACCCAAACTACTTTATATATCTTCCTCAAACCAACTACTTTCATACATAAGTGAAAGAAGAAAATTTTAACCCAAATAAAATTAGAAATCCATTTGAGAAAATGTCAATAACAATTTTCATAAACTTCAAAAATATATTTTTCAGACCAAAACATTCTTTTATAAATAATAACCATTTTCAATAGCCAATCGTAGTATCGACCAAACATGAGGCGTGGGTCATTCTTCAATCCCACATCACACATTCAACACAATTAGACAGAACACTTAGTTTCACATAGAAAAAATACTATAAAAATGGAACATTACTAATTTAATAACCAAGGAAGTCTCAAAAGAAAGGAACCAATGAAATCATGAATTTAAAGTCAATGTACAAGGCATCAAAAAACATAAAAAATGATGATTTAAAATTACCAAATCAAAAAGAAAAAACTCACCATGACACAACGACTATTGGGTCGGAATTAACCCAAACCACTCGTGGGTTTTGAAACATATGAAAAATTGACCTAGCATGCCATTGCACCTCCAATCAATGAGGCACATGGCAGGTCTCATGAACAAAGGAGGAAGGGGGCGATGGGACTGGTCGCGATGACCTGGGAGGCCGATGAGGTGATGAGGACGTCAGAGAACTTACCAGCAGAGGGGGATGCGCGGCCGAGAAGGGTTTCACGGGCGGAGTTGCACCCCAGCTGGAAGAGGATGATCCTCGAGAGGGAGGCCGAGGACTAATTTTTTTTTCTGGGTTTTAAAAAAATTAAAATATGATAAAAGGGGTTAGGGTTCGGATATTTTTAAAAATGGGTCTGGGATGCGTGAACGTCGTTCACGCATCCTTCGCCGCGGAAGGATGCGTGAACGGCGTTCACGCATCCCGGACCCCGACGGTAATGCATGAACGGCGTTCACGCGTCCTTTGCTGACCATCTAAAGGAAGCGTGAACGCCGTTCACGCATCCTTGCGCGGGAAAAGATGCATGAACGGCGTTCACGCTTCCTTCCGCGGCGAAGGATGTGTGAACGCCGTTCACGCATCCTTCGCGGACGAGCTGAAGGATGCGTGAACGGCGTTCACGCATCCGGCCGAGAAAAATTATAAAAGGAGGGGTCCCCCCCCAATACCCATTGTCCTCCTCTGATTTTTGTTGCGAAGCTCTCCAGAAATTCTTTCTCAACAAATATTTGCTGCTTTTATTGAGGTAAAATTTCTATTTAATAATTTAATTGTTTATTTGTGTTTATTTATTTCATTTGTATGTTTAATTGTGTTTATTTATTTCATTTGTATGTTTAATTGTGTGTATGATTTATTTATTTCATATGTTATGCATGAAATGTTTTGTATGATTTAATTTTCTTGATGTTGAATGTTCGTATGATTTAATTTTTTGAATGTCTGTTGTCTAAATATTGAATGTTTTATGTTATGTCTAAAATTTTTAATGTTTAGAAAAAGTAATTTATGTTAGAGAAATTTATTTTAATGGATGGTTTTGATGTAAGTGTAAATTAAATTACTTTTATTTACTAGTAATAATATTTTTAATCAATAAAGTATAAAATATATTTACTTATATTTTGAAAAGTAGAAGAATGCCCTAAAAACATTACAATTTCATAAAATTTAAAATAACAAAAGTGTTTATTATGTAAATCTCAATTAGATCAGTTATAATAAAATTTATTTAATGTTTTTAATAAATATATATATATATATATACACATGAAGTTAAATTTTTGTAAAAGAGGTGTAGTATTTAATATAGATTTTATATAATACAGATAATATAATAAATATACCAAAAAACACGGTATGAGTGATGACTGATCTTGAGATGACCGACCATGCATAATTGAAATTGCATGTTTTATTTTTTGTATGTTGTTATTCAATTTGTAATAATTGCATTTTTTCGGTATTGATGACCTGCGAGTCATCTCTCAGTAAGTGTAAGGACCTGCGTGTCCGTTTAAATTAATTTATGTATTTCATACCCCTAGACCCTCTCACATGCATGTGAGTAAATTTGTAATTAAAAGACTGACGCCCCAAAGAGGTGTCGACGAAGAGGCATCCCCGAAGAGGTGTCGACGAAGAGGCATTTGAGAACTCGTTCGAGAGGAGGCGTTGCTGTTTGACAGGAGATTGGCGGTTGCTGCAATATTTGATAATAGAGACAGGAGTTTACCCATATAAATTGTGGTTAGTTTATCAGATAATGATAAACTAATCGCAAGTCTCAAGATCAAGTCATGATTATATATTCATAAGTAATCAAACTTTATGAAACATTATATTAAATTTGATTTTGTGCTAAAATCACAATCACTATACCTTAACAGTGATAAATCAATACATAAAAAATTCTCAAGATAATCAATTATTCAAAACCAAATTAAATAATTTAAAATTTTAATGTAGTGTATAATATTTTTAAATTTTTTTTTAATAGGTAATTATGTCTGCTCAAATATATTGCAACGGTGAGGTAATTTGTACCGAGCAGGGTTTTAGCTACAATGTGCCACCTGTCAAAGTGGTAAATCTCCATGGTTGTATGACATTGGATGCAGTTCGTAATAAGATTCATAGTCGGTTAAAATTGAGTGCAGGACAAGCAATCACTTCAATTAGATACCGACATCTTCAATATCCTGAGCTTATGTAGCACAGCGACTACCCTATAGTCGATGATGAGGATTGGATGGAGGCTTCTCAGTTATTCAGGCAACAGTGTATTAATGGTTTGATGGAATTATTTATTGTAATTTCTGATATTGATGTGGTGCAATCGATTACTACAGAACCATGCTTTGTGACCTCTATAGAAGTCGGTCCTTCACAACAGTCTTCTTCATTGCCTCCTTCTCATAAGACTCCTGTGGAAGAATGTAATGAGGAAGATCATCAAAATTTGGAAGGAAATGTAGATGACATCCCTTTCTGTGCTGATATAGTGCAAGAAAGTTTATCTGAGGAAGAAGAATCTGGGGAGTCAGCAGGAGATGATGTGGTTGGAAATGAACCTTCTGAGGTTCCTTTGAGAGACAGACATCCACTACATCCACCAGTTAGTGGTAATCAGCCTTCAGTTTTGAGTTCCTTAGTTGGAGGAATGTCTCATGAACAACCTTTTTATTGGGATGTCATTACACCAGCTTCTGAATTCCCTGGAATTATAGGGAATATGCCTGCATCAAATGATAATGCCATATATTTTGGGCAGGAGTTTGAAAGTAAAAAGGTCATGAAAAATGTGATAAAGCAATACCACATTGAGCGACATTTCACATTTGTGGTTTATGAGTCAAAGAAGACCAAATATCTCATTCGTTGTGAAAAATATGGGTCAGAATGTAAATTTCGATTAAGAGCACTATTTGATAAATGTTATGGATGTTGGAAGATAACAAAATTTGAAGGCCCACACACTTGTCTGTATCCCAGCTTGGCACAAGATCACTCTTCTCTTGATGCAGAGTTTATATCTACTGTTATTTGTGAGATGATATGAACAAGTCAGGATGTTCCTGTTGCCCTTATTCAGGAAAGAATTCAACAGTTGTATAACTATAAGGTATCATACAACAAAGCTTGGAATGCAAAACAGAAAGCCATTGTAAAAGTTTATGGTGATTGGGATGAGTCTTATGCGTTGTTGCCACAGCTTATGGAATTGTTGTCTCTCAATAATCAGATTGTTTATCAGTTGGACAGTGTTGAGTATGTATCCCAAAATCATCTAGTTGATCGGTCAAAGGTGAAGTTCAAGAGGATTTTTTGGGCATTCAGACCGTGCATTGCTGCATTTCCCTTTTGTAAACAATTTATTCAGGTAGATGGCACATTCCTTTATGGAAAGTATACAGGTGTTCTACTCATTGCTGCCACACAGGATGGTAATCGTGCTCCTCTGCCACTTGCTTTTGTTGTTGTTGAAAAAGAAAATTTTGAATGCTGGAGCTGGTTCTTGGCATGTGTACGTGTTCATGTCACGCAGAAACAGGGCGTGTGTCTGATATCTGATCGTCATCGAGCGATTATAGAGGCCGTGAGTAGTGATGGGGTTTCTTGGAATGAGCCGAATGCTTATCACCGTTATTGCATTAGACATATTGCAAGTAATGTGCATAAGCAGTTTAGAGATGAGGCCATAAAGAAGGCGATCCTCAAATTGGGTATGGTTTTCTAAACTTTCTTTTTTTAACAAAATTTACTATCCATTTTAATACATTATTATGTTATTATTTCAGCATATGAACCCCAACAAGAAAGGTTTGATCGACGTCTTTAAGAGATCCGAACAGTTAATGAGGAGGTATATGAATATATGGTACAAATTTCAAAGGAAAAATGGTCATTAGCATACGATGGTGGCATGAGATATGGGCATATGACCACTAATATAGTGGAGTGCGTAAATGTGGTCCTCAAGGGTGTGCGCAAACTCCCAATCACAGGGTTAGTGCAAGAGACATTTTTTAGATGTGTTCACTACTTTGTTGACCGGTCCCAAAAGGCCTACTAGAGGATGGAAAATGGAATGCTTTTTACTCAGCATTTTCAAACTGATATTGACCGGATACGGAATGAGGCTTCACGATGGAATGTTATAGCCTTTGACAGGGAAAAGAGGAGTTTTCAGGTAAGAAAGTGCTACGACCAGGGTGCATGCACTAATGGTGGAGTGTTTGTCGTGATGTTGGATAACAGGTACTGTGATTGTGGCAGCTTTCAGGCATTGAGATATCCATGTGTACATGTTATTATAGCTTGCGCTTCGGTAAATATATCGTGGGAGCCATATGTTGACCCGGTGTATCACATGAGCACTTTGGTTAACTGTTATAGTGCTGCTTGGATGCCTGTTGGTGACTTCCATTCTATCACATTGCCTGCTGATCAACCGACCATTGTCCCTGATATTTCCAGGTTTTCATAAGTCGGTTTTGGTATCATTTATAATTTTTTCAATGTGTGTCATTTTTAAAATTATTGGCTTCATGCTACTAGGTTGCGGCCTCGAGGAAGACCGAAGTCAACTCGCATCAGAAATGAGATGGATTGGCCTCGGCAACGAGGAGGGAGAATACGATGCAGTATCTGCCACGCAGAAGGATATACTCGTAAGAGATGTCCCCAAGTGGCAGGACAGAGTTCCAAATCTCATCATCCATGATCGAGTCTGTGTACCTGCTCTAAGAGGAAGAGGTTGTGGTTGGTGTCAATGATGAAGAAGAAGAATAAGAAATAGAGGATGAGGATGAGAAGAAGTAGAAGACTAAGAGGAAGAGGTTGTGGTTGAATAACCTATTGTGGAAGTTTCTATAGTTACTTAGGAACTTGATCTATTTGGAATAATGTTAATGGTTATCTAATGGATAATGGATAAATTAACAAACTTAATTTCACAAATAAGAAGAAATAATTAATTTTTCACTTTTTCCTCTTAATTTTTAATGTGGAATAATGTTAATGGTTATTTAATGCATAATGGATAAATTAACAAACGTAATTTCACAAATAAGAAGAAATAATTAATTTTTCACTTTTTCCTGTTAATTTTTAATGTGGAATAATGTTGATGGTTATTTAATGGATAATGGATAAATCAACAAACGTAATTTCACAAATAAGAAGAAATAATTAATTTTTCACTTTTTCCTGTTAATTTTTAATGTGGAATAATGTTGATGGTTATTTAATGGATAATGGATGAATTAACAAACGTAATTTCACAAATAAGAAGAAATGATTAATTTTTCACTTTTTCCTGTTAATTTTTAATGTGGAATAATGTTGATGGTTATTTAATGGATAATGGATAAATTAACAAACGTAATTTCACAAATAAGAAGAAATAATTAATTTTTCACTTTTAAATTATGGTTTTCTTATAAGATGTCTAGTTTTAGTAATGGCATCTGAGTGTCTGAGCATCCTTAACTAATGTTGATTGTGAGACTAGGCTAATGTTGATTGTGACACCAAATAAAAATGAATATATCATGATTCCACTATTAATAAGTAACGATGATATCATGTGTGCAGATGGCAGGTTTTCCATTGCTTACATCTCAGGCTACTCATGTATCACGACTGCTTTTAGAGGGACGTCCTGTGGCTCCCTTGAGTGTACGTAGATCTCACCATTTCCATCATACTGCACCACCTCCCGCTATCGTCCCACATCTTCGTCGAGCTGGATTTTATGGAGTAGCGATGTGCGACTTCACGTTTCTTGATCATCAGCTCATTGCCGCACTTGTCGAGAGATGGAGACCAGAGTCGCATACTTTCCATTTCAGTGAGGGAGAGATGACTATTACATTGCAGGATGTGGCTATTATGTTGGGCCTCCCTATCGACGGACATGCTTTGACAGGCCGAGTTCCATCAGATTTGCCTGAGCTTGTTCATAGACTTCTGGGCATAGAGGTCCAGGATGATGGCAGGACCATCGTCGGTGGTAGATTGCGGATGCCTTGGTTAGACCAGCACTTCACACATTTACCAGATGATGTTGATGACGTCACCGTGCTGCGCTTTGCACGCGCATATATTTTGAGGCTGATCGGTGGCACGCTTTTTGTTGACCACTCTACTACTTTTGTGCACCTGATGTATCTAGCTTTTTTAGAGGATTTGGACCAGGCAGGTCGATATAGTTGGGGGTCTGCCTGCCTAGCATATACATACAGAGCCCTATGCAGCGCATGTCGCATCGACAAGATGCAGATCACAGGATGCATGGTTCTTCTACAGATGTGGGTATGGGAGCACATACCTCGTTTAGCTCCACATGCTCGTGCGCCATTACCCGTAGATATTGTAGCAGAGGCTCCACGTGGACATTGGTATGTTATTAATTCTTTCTAATATCTAACTTACTTGTATAAAATTCTTTTATGAAATGTAAAAAAAATGTTATCTATAGGTGGAGTCAGGCGCATCGACATTCAGATTCTCCCAGACATGATGTTCACGCCTACAGACTTATGCTAGACAGCATTCGACCAGACGATGTAAGTGATTATTATTTATATTGTTAAATCTTTACTCTTTACTGTAAATCTATTCATTTATTAATTGATTATTCATTTTTTCTTTCAGATTACATGGATGCCATATACAGATGATATCCTTCAGAGTCTGCCCCCATACTGTACAGTGATGCTTGATATCGGCTCCTACATGGTTCCACTGATTCATTTTCATATAGTCGAGTGGCATCAGACGGATAGGGTTATGAGACAGTTTGGATTCCTTCAGCCAGTTCCTGACTCGCCCAGTCAGTTGGATTCATTGCATTCCCTGAAGATGTCAGGGAAGAGAGATTTTGATTGGAGGAGCTACCATGCGAGATATGTTGCGTTATGGGACAGGCGACGGGAGTCCCAGTTGCGAGGGGCAGGGACAGTACGCTTTCATTTGATGGATCAGATGGATTATGCAGGCTGGTACATCAGGTCTCCCGTCAGATTTCTGACACGGCACGGACGGGGCTTCCATGACTTGGTATGCATTCTTTCTTTCACAGTTCAACATATTTTTTATTCAAATTGGTTAACAACAGAATTTGTTTTCGCAGGATGCTCGTATTTTTCATCTACTTCATATGTCTGATCCAGTGGAGAGAGCTGCCTTTGACCCAGCATATTTTCACAGCCTTGTATGACAGATGCTACCGTCGATGGATGAGATTTATCATGGCATTTTCTTTGATCCACCACCTGCTGCGGAGGCCGCGGAGCCTGCTGCGGAGGCCGCGGAGCCTGCTGAGCCTCACATAGATGTACCTGGGGGTGACGACCCTGTTATGGATGTTGTTGTTCCACAGGATGAGGCTTCTCAGCTTGCTCAGCCACATGATATTATTCCACTGGAGGAGGGTGTTCAGCATGATCAGTCATATGCTCCTCCAGCTTCTCAAACACAGCCACAGGTACTTACAGACGCTGACTGGATTGAGTTCGATGTTTTATTGCAGTCATCCGCAGCAGAGTATCCATCTACTTCCTATATTGGTGAGAGTTCCATCCAGCTTCCACTATCCTTAGATGCAGGCCAGGGTACAGGCGGTGAGACTGTACATCCACCATCTGTCACACAGGAGGATGTGGAGGTGGCTGTCGATGAGGATGCGCAGCGTACGCCAGAGCACAGACGTAGACAGACACGGCGTGGACGCATCCAGTATACGCCTGACTGTGGGACAGAGGAGCATCCACACCGGAGGCGTAGATTAGGTTGACATTTGATTTATGATACGTTTTGTATGTGTATTACTGTTATCTAGACTTCTATTATACCTTTAATAAGTGTCTTACTGTTATCAAATTATCTACCAATGTATATATATATATATGTGTGTGTATAATAAATAATATGATTAAATTAAATGATAAATATTAATTATATTAATTATTTCGAATTGCAATAGAAGTGGTCACAGTTATGATGAGTGATGGTTCAGTCCAACCATGCAAAATGCATATGCTGATAAGAATAAAAGGCCACAACAAGTGTAGAAGAATGGAACAATAGTTGGAAAATCTTCCATTGGGAATATGCAAAAACAATGAAGTCAAGAAAACTGTGAAAGAAACTATTTCCAAGAATAAGTTTGAGCTAAAATCCAAGGATTATTTCATGACAAATCTTGAAATTCATATCATCTCAAGAAGTTGAAACTTGAGGTATTCCAATCACACTTTATCCATTGTTCTTAATTATATTTCTCATTTCAATTAAGGGGGAGAGCTTGATTGATGGAAAGATGGGATGAAAAGGGGAGATTTATCTTTTCACTTGAACTTTTTAATATATTTGGTGAAGTATGTGCAGGATTTAGCATTTCATTGATAATTTTGATTATCTACCCTTGGTTAATAATTGATACACTCTAAGCATGATTTAACATTTATGGTTGTTTATGGACAACATTGAAAACTACAATATGAATTAGAAGTTCATTTGGACAATTTTGAGAAGATACATATTCAGACTTTATAAAAGGAAACGATTTATACTGGTACGCAATCTAAAGAGTGAGATTATTGAGTATGCATCTCAAAACTTAGGTCATGTCCATGACATCACTTCTTCCACCTTATTTAGATAAAATGATATTTTTTAGAGAGCACATGCCATAAAAAATATTACTCTTGGATCTAGAGAGCACATGCCAATAGGGTGGTTTAATATTCTAAACTCTATATGAAGTAGTAGGAAGAAGAGAAGTTTGAGATGAAGATTGAAATTGGAATTATCAGATCAGAAATTCCATAATACTCATATAAATTCAATAAGTTCAAGATAAAGGTTAAATAATAATCCAAGGCTATTTATTTTATGAATAACATATTAAAAGACCAAGTAAAATGTATTGAAGAACTTTAGGAGGATTTTGTTGGCCTACAATTAAATATAGGATCAAGAGAAACTCTTGACTCCTAATATGATATTAGGAAATTAGGTCACACAAGTGATGGAAAAAAGGGAAATTATGGTTCATAGGTCCAAAAAATAGTTAAAAATGTTTAGGGAAGAAAATGATACATTGTAATGCCACAAATGGTATGGTTATTGTTCGTAAACAGAAAGCAGTAATGATTGGTGTCAGAACACAAGAGCCTGTTATGTGGATAAAGATTTATTTTGGTATGAATTAGAATCAGAATATTTAGTGATCTTAAGGAATAATGAGTGGTGTATTAGTGATGCACATGAATAAAGCATTTATCAAATATTATTTTTGTGGAAATATGGGGAATTCTTAGAATGCTCATTCCATAGCCTTGAGGGTCACTATTTTAGGTTTAGAGGATTTAGACACATGGAAAAATATTTCTCATCAATAATGTATTTTTTAAATTCAACCTATTGAAATTTGTTTAGGTTTTTGATCCACTCAATATAAACTCTCAATCATTCCTCAAGTGTAGTTGGATGGATTCCTTTTTAAATAAAGTTAAAAAAATGTGTTAGATAAAATATTCCACCAAATTCCATATTCACTCCAAATACCAATCCTTATTCTTCATGAAAAATATAAATAATATATTTATACTTTTTTCATATATCTCTTCATTCATACTTTAGTGAACATTTTTGAAAAATCCTTTGCACATTTTTTTCTATTTAAGATAATCTTAAATAATTCTCACTTTTAAAACATGGATAATTATCCAAATATGAAATTAAATTACATAACATGAATCCATAAAAATTATCCAAGCACCACCACTTCACATATTGACATATTGATAAAACATACAACCATTTTTTCCAACAATCTCCCCCTTTATCTTCTGTTGTTAATATCCATTCATATCATAAAAGTTAATATGTGGTAACATCAATTATTCTCCCCCTTATTTAAAATAAAATGAAAAGGATAATTGGACAATTTTAAACTCATATTTCTTCTCAAAAAAATCTTCACATATATTTTAAATAAGGGGATGATATGACATGATACTTGGAACAACGACTTTAGTTAATAAACACTATATCTATATGATCCATCCTAGTGTAGAAAGAAATAATTAAATAACCAATATAATATAATCTACCTATAACACATACTCATATGTGATACTAAAATTAGATATTCTCAATTATCAGGATGAGTAATTTTAAGATAAGAAATACATGATCCTGCACACACTTCAAAAAACACATTAGAAAGTTCAAGTGCAAGAACAAATCCCCCTTTTCTCATTTTTTCATTAAATAAGTACTCAACCTTAATGAATATAATTAAGAAAAAATGTAAGATAATGTGATTGGAATACCTCAAATCTCTTATAAGATCCTCCTTAAGAGATGAACTCATTCTTCATCATGGGAATTTATGTACTCCATGATGAACAATACTTCTCCTTCAATTCCATTCAAGTAAACTCATAACACATAAAATAATAAGGAATAAGGAGGAACCTCTTGTATTCTATAGAGGAAACATTCAATGTGAGAGTTTTCTCTCATCCTTTATTTCTTCTTATTTCTAAGCCAAGCATGGGATGTGATTTATTTCTTATTACATGCTTCATGGATTATGCACATATTTCCTTCCCATGAATTTCCTCTTTATTTGGAATACATTTTCCCTCTCCTCCACAGCTGGTACAACCTCATTATTTTTCTTCCAAATTTTTCATCTTCTCTTCCAAGATTCTTATTACGAGGGATTTGATTTTGGTTCTTTAAACACCATTTTTTGATACTCGTTTTTATCTTTAAAAACATTGAACTTATTTTCTATCTTAATATGACTTCTTTCAGGATACAAAAATTCCTTGTAAGTCATATGAGTAGAGTTTCTCCACATAGATTATTTACCCTTGCATGTTTTCCTCTAAGTGAAATACCTTTCCATATGATCTAGGTTAGAAAAAATGAATCATTTAGGTTTTCTGTGAGATGCGTGAACGCCGTTCACGCATCTCTTCTCTCGGGAAGATGCGTGAACGGCGTTCACGCATCACGCCGGGGTCCGGGATGCGTGAACGCCGTTCACGCATCCCGGACCCATTTTTAAAAATATTCGAACCCTAACCCCTGTTATCAAATTTTAATTTTTTAAAAACCCAGATAAAAAAATTAGCCGAGGCCGAGCTATACGGGAGTCACGCCGGCAAGAGGGTCGGCCGGACATGGCTGTGCCGGCGAAGCACATGGCTTGATGGAGGGCTCACGACTACTGGGGTGTGTGAAAAAGGGGGGAGGCATCGCATCAGGTCGCCGAAGATGGAAAGGGCTTCTTGGGATTGAGGGGGGTGTGGAGGTGCTCTGCACACGAAGGGAAGGGGAAGGGTCGGTTGTCGTTGGCCAGAAAGAGCAGGGAATGGCGTCGGTCATTGCTGTCAAAATGAAAGGATCTGCCACAGTTGGATGGTGCGCGACCAAAGGGTGCAGCGGCTGGAGTAGAAGCAGCGCATGGCTGCTGACTGGAGATGGTATGAGGGGAGCCGTGGGATGACGACACCGAGACAAGGGAAGGAGACTTGGTTGGGTGAGGAGATGGGTGGACGGCGCGGCGGGTGGACGGCTTGAGGCCAGTGGAGTTGGGCGACTGGAGACACTGACAGGGAGGGGGCCCTGAAGATGGTCGTGGTTGCAGGGCAAGCCGAGAGTCGCGATGCACCGGGGAGTCAGGTAGAGGGTGAGGCGTGGGAGGCCAGCTACTGGCGGGGCACTGCGTGGAAAGGGAAATAGGGGGAGACCTTCGCGACGGGGAGGAAGAGAGGGGATGCGGTGTGCCCTATGGGGAAAAAAAGAAAGAAAGAATGGGAGTTATGGTTACCTGAGAAAGAAATGAAAATAAAGAAAAGAAAAGAAAAAAAAGAAATAAATAAATGAAAGGAAAAGTAAATATAATATGAAAATAATAATAATAATAATAATAATAATAATAATGAAAATAATGATAATGATAATAATAATAACACCTTAATTACAATAATAATAATAATAATAATAATAATAATAATAATAATAAATCTTTTTTAATAATAGAACTAATAGGAATAATAATAATTATACTGATATGAATATAAATAATATAAATACTCATTTCGTTTTAATAATAATATTTAAAATTATTAGTAACCATGATAATTTTAAATGACGCAATAAATTATAAAATTTATTCATTTTTTTTCAAAGATTGGAGGATCATTCCGTTGCATGGGTGAAGCTCCCCGGAGTATCCAAAATGCACTCTGCCTGGGCGCTCAGCAACATCAACTAAAAAATGCACGCATTTTGAGAAATCTCAAAAATCTTGTTCGGGATTCAACCCGAGCCTCGACGAATTTTTCTAAAACCAAAGAAAATATTAAAATAAAGTAATTAGATAGGTCAAGGTGTGACAATTCTCCCCACAAAAATACTTTCTTACCCAAGAAAGCCATGAAAAGATCAAGACCCAAAGATGAAACTCCTCAAGTGTCACTCACCCTCAAATGTTTAAGTGCCTCCATTTGATCGATCCAAACATACACCGAAAACCCATGACACACAAATCAACCTTAAAACATGATCTCTTTATACATCACAAAATAGAACTCAAACCATCCATTTCAACCAAGGGAATAACGAACTCCAACCTCCCCTGACACTTATTCCCATCATTGTAGTCCAATGGGATCGTTAGGTATACTCCAATCCCAACGTTTACTCAAGAGGAAGAAATTAAGATTAGGTGGTTCTACAAGAGACCACTTGCCACCAAACGATACTTGAAAATAAACTCTGATATTGGCACAGGGAATCCCAAACAAACTCCCCAACATAAGGATTGGGCTAACTCTAAATTACTTCAGGTGTAACTTTGTGAGACCCGCTGTGGGTCTCCCAACTATAAGAACTGGCGAGATTAATCGAACTTGAAAACTTTTTGCACGGACCAAAATCCCCACCACAAGGGTAGGGGAGGGAAGGTCCCAACCAATAGAGCTTCAAAACTGCCATCCATGCTACCTCAATGACGTCAAACC
Source organism: Viscum album (assembly GCA_963277665.1). Classification (NCBI taxonomy): domain Eukaryota; kingdom Viridiplantae; phylum Streptophyta; class Magnoliopsida; order Santalales; family Viscaceae; genus Viscum; species Viscum album. The sequence continues at coordinate 684,325,103 of OY728159.1, read as the reverse complement.
CTCATAAGAGGACAAACCATGACACACCAAAGACATGGGTTAAACCAAGGCCCTTCCTCACTCCTGGGGTTCTCCTTACTACGTGCTAGCTTCACTCTGGGGCCTATGGCTGGAGTACTAATGATTGAAGCATCTCCTGCCTCATAGTCAGGCTTCAAAAATTCCCAAACATAATACACAAACCAGATTTTCACCAAACAAACTTCTCATAAAATCAAAGGTTTCAACGAGGTTCAACCATAACCATTCTTACAACCGAAGGAAAAGAAACACCACATAATGCTACAGGAGATGACCACTCCATCCAAGGAAGACTAAAAAGATAAAACCTCAAAATAATCCCTAAATATCGCCCTACTCCTGCTGACAAGTTGAGGTAACCTTTGACGAGAAAGCTCTCGCTTCAGTGTGCTTTTTAGAAACACTATGGCAGAATCGCTGCAAGTGACCCCAATGTCCACATGTAGGGCAAGGTCTCAGAGCACTCAGACACATCAGCATCTTATGACCCCGCCTACCGCACTAATGAAAGATCACGACATTGCGTTTTTGAGGAAGATGATTTAAGGTATGAAGGCCTCTTGACTCCCCTACAAGTACTACCAGCATCAGGTCATTTCTCATTTTTCTTATTTCCATCCTTTTCCCTGCTTCACGAGGCTGGAGGGTTCTCACCCTCAAGTCCTCCTATTATCCCAGCTTCAGCAAGAAAAATATGCCGCATAACATCCGAGAAGGTGGTTAGGTTGAGCTCATCCACTTTAGATCACAGTTCATGTCGGAGTCCAGACTCAAATTGTCAAAACTTCCTGGGATCATTCACAACAAACCACTGATCATACAGAACAAGGTCTATAAAACATCGATAAAATTAAAGTCTTGATTCAACGCCCTACTGATGTCAACACAACTTCATCCTATTCCTTATATTCATCAACTTAGAGAAATATTGTTGAAAAAATGACATCTTGAAGAACTCCAACATTAAATATTCCAAAGGATTCTTCCGAGACACAGACTTCCACCATTTCCAGGTTGGACCATCATGCAAAAAGGTAGCCAAATTCACCTTTAAAGACTCAGGAAAACCAATGAATATGAAGTTCTTCTCAATATTCCACATCCACTCCTCTGCCTCATGTGGATCTTCTGGACCATAAAACAAGGGAGGGATCATCTTTCGAAATTCGAAGATATAGTCTAAAGATTTTCTAAGGATGCACCACCTGAAGCTGCACCTTGGGAATCCATCAAACCTTTGTGGGTGTGAACATTAAGGAACAAGGAAATAAATAGTTTAATCAAAACATGGTCATTACCATTTCAAACTCGACATTCCACAAATTCCAAAATAAAACATTACAAAACGATTCTTAGAACTAAAGAAGACACAAATGATCCACAAGGAGAAACTAGTGCCGATTGGTGACTCAGACGTATGGTTTGTAGCCATACTCCAATCATGCCACCATCAAAAGGTGCACTCTTGGGTAATGTCTCTATATCCACATAGCTTTCCAGACCATGCGATCTCACGAAGGTTACTTTCCTATCTCCCATTTCATTTCCCAACATAAAACAATTCACAACAATCAAAGGACACCAACACGCCCATAAATCCCATTGTAACCTAAGGTTCGGAACGACTAGGGGTTCATGATTTCCTTCCCATTCCTACACCTAAAGTCCCAACAATTCTACTCCTTCTACCATGAAAACCACAAATAACGATGGGCGCGATAAAAAACAAGGACCAGTCAGGAGCCGACATGCTTGGATACCATTTTATCATGAACCAACCTGGGTCGACCCTGAACCGGTCACACAAGCCGATCTGCGACATGGCCCTATAGGTGTCCCTGATCCTCCCAGACTGGTGGCAAGTGCTAGGGAATCAATAGAGGAAAATTGGGAATTTTTTTTCCTAGTGAAAATAAATAATGTAGTGCAAAACTATAATATCGTAATGTAAATAAATTGAAGGAAAAGAAAGAACATCCAAACCCAACCAACTAACCTGACCACGACCAAAACTCCTCGCAACTCAGAGAGTCGCTCACCAGTCCACAACCAACTCTCACCCATAGTGAGCAAGATCAAGTCAAACTTGAAATAGAATCTAAAAACAGGAAAACACTATAGGCGTGAGTATTAAAACTCAGTAGGCCTGCCCAAAAAACTATTCCCAATGAACTACATTTAAATAATGAATTTAATAATTCTAGGTTTGAACTAAATTATATAAAATATGTGTTTCCACACACACACATTCATTTCAAAATCATGTAACGGTTCATTTCCCATTTTAATTTTAAAAAAAGATTAATGATTGAAAGGAACAAGACCATTTATTTTCAAAACCTTTTAGAGAAAAATTTAGAAATCCAAATTTTAGTTGTCACTGAAAAGGAAAACTAGACACAACAAACAACACACAATAAGAGCAATGGAAAAAGTGGAACACAGGGGCCAGCAACCAAAATAGACCTCTCAATCGTCTACCACATACAAATAAACACTAAAGAAAACATGGGTCGAACCTAGGATCTCATGAACAATCTAGAATGTGCCATATATGTTACTAATCCTAAAGGCATGCCACTCTCGATGACCTCATAATGCCTAAATGCTCGGTATCTCCCTACATGGCCAAACCGAGGGGCCCAATCCCTTAGCAAAGTATAATCCATACTAAGGGCCACTAGACAGTCCGTAATCTAAAATAGTGTAACATTCGTTCTAAGAAGATTCACTTACTCTTCCAGGTTCCCATGTCAACACGTATAATAAAAAGGAAAGGGGTGAGTCAACAAAGTCAATAAAGTAGCACAAACATGAAACATAACTCATGCAGTCAACATACACCAAAGATCACCCCTGAGTCACCCCAAAGATAGTTTTCCAAAATAATTTATTTTATTAAAGTACCAAACAGGCCTTCACTAATTCTAAAGAAAATCCTCATTTCTCAAGAGAACCAAAACACTTGTTCACACTTCAAAATAAAGGATTTATCAATATACCCGAACTAAATTTTAAAATATTGTGAATTGTATTTAAAGGAAAAATGAGAATTCTTTCAATACTGGGTGTGCGTTAATCAGGAAAATATTTCATGTGTCGTGTATAAAATAAATGGATATTTTAAAACCAAATAATCATTTAAAAAATTATTATCATATATTATTTCCCATTTATTAAAATTAATAAAATATCAATAAATTAATAAAATCTAAATTTAATGATGAGTGCAGTGGGGGACCTACCTCGGCTTGCAGTATAAACACAATGGCATGTCACGCCTCGCACAGGAACACAAGCGCACACAAGGTGACAATCGTAGTTTCGTGGAATTACCTCGCCAATGCACTGCAACAAACACACAACAACAAAAACTCAAAAACCACTTTAAAACAGTAAAAACATTTATAATAGTCAATCAGGCATTTGATAAATGATTAGTTTTCACAGCACAAGCAAACCAGTTGAAAAAAGCCAAACTATTTTACATATCGTCCTCAAACCAACTACTATCATACATAAGAGCAAGAAACCAATTTTAACAGAAAACACATTAGAAATCAATTTGAGGAAATGTCAATAACCACTTTCATAAACATCAAAAATACATTTTTGAGACCAAAACACTCTTCTAAAAATTATTAACATTTGCAAGAGCCAAACATTGTATCAACCAAACATGAGGTGTGCGTCGTTCTTTAAACCCACGTCACACATTCAAAGAAATTAGAAAGAACACATCATTTAACATAGAACAAATAGTATAAAAATAGTACATTACTAATTTAATAACCAAGAAAGTGTGACAAACAAAGAACCATTGAAATTAAGAATTTAAAGGCAACATGAAAGACATATAAAAATATAAAAATGTTGATTTAAAATAACCAGAACAATGAAGAGCAAACTCACCTTGACACAGCAGCACACGGGTCCGAAAGAACCTAAACCACTCGCCCTCAGCAGCTGGTGTCGAAACATAAGTAAAATTGACCCAGCAAGCCATCACACCCCCATTCAAGGAGTCACATGTCTAGTCGGGTGAACAAAGGTGGAAGGGGTTGATGGGACTGGTCGCCATGCTCTAGAAGGCCTGTGAGGTTCTGCTGACGTCAGAGAACTTTCCGGTAGAGGGGTTTTCATGGTCGGGAAGGGTTTCGCATGCTGAGTTGTGCCCCGGATAGAAGAGGACGGTCCAGGAGAGGTAGTCCGAGTTAGATGGGAGTCACGCCGGCCAGAGGGTCGGCCATACATGGTTGTGTCGGTGAAGAGCACAACTGGATAGAGGATTCACGACTGTCAGGGTGTGTGCAAATGGGGGTAGGCATCACCACAGGTCACCGGAGATGGAAGGGGCTACTCGGGATTGAGGGGGGTTTGGAGTTGAACTGCACACAAAGGGTAGGAGAGGGGTATGTTGTCATTGGATAAACAAACCAGGGAATGGAACTGGTCATTGCTACCATAATGGAATGATCTTCCTCAGTTAGATGGTGCGAGGCCAAAGGGTGCAGCGGCCGGAGGAGAAGCAGCGCATGAATTCTGGCTGGAGAATGTATGAGGGGAGTGGGGGGATGACGACAACGGGACAAGGGAAGGACAGTCAGTCAGGTGAGGAGCAGGGTGGACAACACGACGGGTGGAGGGCTTGATGCTTGAGGTGCTGGGAGACTGGAGACACAGACAAGGAGGCGGCCAGGTAGATGGTCGCGGGTGCAGGGCATGCCAAGAGTCGCGGCAGGCTGGGGAGTCAGGTAGAGGGTGCGGCGTGGCATTCCAACTGTTAGTGGGGCACTATAGGGAAAGCGAAACAGGGGGCGACCTTCACGATGGGAAGGAAGAGAGGGGAGGCGGCGTGTAGGGCTACTAGGAAAAAACAAAGAAAGTACGAGAGTTAGGGTTAGGTGACAAAGAAATAAAAATACAGAAAAAAAAATAAAAAAAAATAAAAAAAATCAATAAAAGAAAAAGTAAGGATAATAATAATGATAACGATAATAATAATAATAATAATGATGGTGATGATAATAATAATAATAATACCTTAATTACAATAATAAAAATAATAATAATTCCTTATTAATAATAAGTCTAATATGAATAATAATAATTATACTGATAAGCATATAAAAAATATAAATACACATTTCATTTAAATAATAATAATTAAAATTATTAGTAAACGTGAACATTTTTAATAAAGAAATAAATTAAAAAATTTATTCATTATTTTCAAAGATAGGATGATCGTGGCATTTCATGGGCGAAGCCGCATAGGGTATCCAAAATGCTCTCTCCACAGGCGCTCAACGACGTAAACTAAAAAACACACACTTTTTGACAAAACTCAAAAATCATTTATGGGATTCAACCCGAACCTCGAAAAAAAAATTAAAACCAAAGTAAATAATTAAAGAAAGTAATTAGATAGGCCTGTGTGAGACAATACCAATTATTCGTTCTATAATAATTTGCTCCTATTCATATAAGACACATATGGAATGATATTTAACTATGTTTGTTCCCTTTTTAATATTTTATTTATTAGTATTTTGTTTTTTCATGAATTCCTACTATCTAAATCATAATTTATTCTCATTATTTTAGATATTAAATATATTTAATTCTTCAAAAAATGGGAAAATCATTTCAATAGTCCCATGTTTTTATTTTCAATGAATAATCATGTGAGATATTTATAATTTTTTGAATATGGAAACTATGAAAAGAAGGGGACTGATTTCAACCTCCATCCTTATTTATATCCTACAAAATATATATTTATCTAATATTAAATTATAAAAATAATTTGACAATAAATTTTTAGAAAATAATCATAGCCACATCCTTGGGATAAACCTCATTTTAAAATCGTTGTAATCAACTATTTCAGTATTATTCCTAGTGTGATCATTAATATCCGGGAAAGTTGTTTAGCTCCCATTGAACCCTTTACCTCAAGCTTCTACCTCCCCATTCATCATCATAAGGGGACACAGACATCATGACATGATTTTTGGTAAAATGTGAATCCCACCAATTCATCATAAATCATATATCAATAATGATTTAATTTCATGGTTTGAATCTTATTTTATTTCAAAATGATCTTAACCGTCCTGATTAGCCATAATAGAAATCATGTATTATGATAATAAATAATTTCATAATATGTTACTCACTGGACCTTACCCACCAAATGAAAAGGGAATGAAACTTATGTATCAAATAGTGATGATGAGTTTTTTATACATTACTTGATGACGTTTATATATTTCCATGATGAAACTTAGATTTTGGAAAATACCATTTTTGTAGAATCTATAAGAAATTACTTTTATGTATCAGTCAATATTAAATTTAAGAATCACAAAACAGTTTAACACTTTTCCTTTTTTTCACATAGTCTTCGATTATCACATTTATATTTTTTATATATTACACTTCAATTTCATAGGGTGTGTTCTAGGACTTGTGCACATTTATACCTTTTAGTAGAAGTTTAACCTATGTATTTCTTTATTACTTTTACACATCAAGTGTTTTTTTTGACATTTTTATATACATCTTCCTAGAATTACTCTTACATATACAAGGAGATTTAATACGAATTTAAAATTTTCATTAAATACTGTCACATATAATCTTGATTACATTAACATATTAATAAAGGTTACCTTTTTATCTTGATATGGTGAATATAATATATTATGAATTTGTAATTATTATTGATTTTGATAAGATTACTTTTATATTATTGATTTTGGTAACTTTTTATCATGGTACATTTTTAATTTTTAATAAATTTACCCAAAACTGGAATAATTTAAAGACTTCACCAAACGAATCTATTTATAATTCAAATCCATACTAACAAACAATAAATGTAATCTATCCATTTACCAAAATATCATCTAGAATTATACTTATGGAACCAAAATTTGATATATTATCAGATTACTTAAGAAATATTACCAATCATATTTTATAATTGATAATCCTTATCCATATACATAATAACATCATGAATGCGAATTCTGATCTTGACCATATTCTGATCATGTACAAACGAATATAATTTATTCTTTTTAAATAAAATTAAATTTAATCCAGCTATTAATTTTTAGAATATTAAATCATATTATTTATTCTATAATAACTCTTAACTCCGTCTGTCCCAAAAAAACATTCCCATTACTTCAGAAATGTCATACCCCATTTGAAAAACTTATTAACAACGTACACTTCTACTTTGAGAAGATAAGTACTTCCATAACGCCATATTTTACTTATATATTAATTTATATAATAACCTCATCCCCAAATACAACTAAAAAAATATTTTTTAAAAATAGTCTTTAAAAAATAAATACCACACCCATTGAAAATAATCCCTATACCATCCAACAACGTACATAAATTGGATTCCAATAGTATAATTAACCCTTGTTCTACATATGTGTAACTTTTAGAATCAAGTCGCTAAAAAATAATAAATTGAATATTTTTGGATCTATATAAGAATAATTTGAGGTTGTGTGATATTAAATTATGATTTTTTGAGGGAAATATATTTTAAATTAAATTAATATAAGAATTAATGATGTTGTTGTATGAATCACTCAACATGAATGGAGGATGAGTAAGAGTATGAAAGGCAATGATTGAGTAACATAAATGTTTATAAAATTATATATAATTATCTAGTACTCAAATATTATTATTTTATAGTTATTTAAGAGTAAATACATTGTATCAAATTCCACATAAGAATAAATTTGTTTGATTTGTGGTAACGTATTGGAAAATTAATCACATATAAATTTAACCATTTTTTTAAAAGTGTTTTTACATAACATCACAAAATATTTATGGTTATATAAAAAAAATATTAAGTAGTTATTGAAATGATTTGATCATTGAATGTATTTAAATAAATACAAAGGGATATTTACACAGATTATTAAAGAAGATAAAAATAAGATGATTCATCACTGTTCTTTATGGATTCAAATATCATGATGATTCAATGATATTATAATTGAAGATGAGTTGTTTTACATGTATTTTTAATACTCAAGTATAAATATATAACACTTTAATAGCATAGATCATACAGTCATTTTATTATAATGTCATAATAACATAGGATCATGTCTCTAAGGACTAAAAGGTTTAATAATCATTTAATACTAGATACATATATGATAATGACATTACATAAGAAAATATGAGCTATAATAGAATAATTCTCGTCAGAACATTGTGATTTCTTCCATCAAATCTATACATTCATATATCCCATCTTTATATCTTGGGGAAAGTAAAACATAATAAAGGATTAGAATATATTTTCAACAAGGGAAAGGGTAAAACAAAATCTATCACAATGTGAATAAAACATTAATTATAATGCCATGATAAAAAATAATTAAATATTAGATATAATGAATAACATAAAATTGGGACAAAACCCATTGATAGTATAACAACATTAATAATCACAAGGATAATTATAACTATTTTCATAATGATTGAATGTAAAATGCAAGACTTTATAATCTTACCGTCGAGGCCTTATTCCACAAAAACAAACATAAAGAGATAAGATATATTCCAAATAACCTAAAATTATTTCTCGCAAGACCCACGATGGAATTTATGGTATATAGTGGGACCCAACAATCACATACTAAATCCAATTTATTCATTATATAAATTGGTGATACTTATTGAACATAAACATTTGAATTGAAAAAATATCATATGAAATGTTAATGATCCCCCAATAAATGAAAATAAAAATAACCCATCCTAGGTAATATGCTGAATGTTTTAATAAGTGTACATCCCCAAAAAATCACAACATTTTCCAAAAAATGTTGACATAGATGATTATGTTTTAAAATGAACACATGATGATTTCATTAGGGATATAACCTTTTCATTTTTAAATAACACATTAAAAATATAAATTTTCACCAATATTATGGAAAATATGTTATTTGAACGAATATTTTAAACATTTAAAGGAATAATTAACAAATCTGTTGTTATAACTATATAAAATTCCATTAATTCTGTGTAAATTAAAAAAACCCCTTCACACTTTTGCAAAAAAAGACAAAAAGTACCTCATTCAGAAAATGACAGTTAGATCCCTTTCATACAATTTTTAAAAGTGAACAAATATTTTTAAATTTTATAAATAAATAAATCTATAATATCAAACATATTAAATAAGATATTATAATGAAAATATTTATATATAATTAAAATATTCTAGACCTAGTTGGAAAACAAAGTCTGTTTTCCTTAAAAATATGGGTTAAAGATATATATTAACTAAAGTGTAGAAAATTAACAAAAAATGTTTAATTTAAATAAATAAGTACAGGGGAAAAGTATATTTTTTATATGATATAAATATAAAATAAATCCATGAATGCCGACATTAACATAATCATTCTTAAATAACAATGTGATTGCGAAAAAAACCTCACCTCATATTAGATATCCTTTATATGTGTCCAATACTCATATATCGAAAATAAATTTATTAAAAATAATTATAAGAACCATATAAATACTTATAATAACATATAATATCCAATTATAATATTTTAAATCAAATTTATCATTAATTATTATTTTAATTTTGTTATTCTTGAGTGTTAAGGGTCTCATTTTTCAAGTAAGTTTATGTTTGATAGTTTTAGTCCTTTTATATTGATAATAATTCAAAAATATTCATAATTTTTATAATTATATAAATATAATATATATAGGTCAATCCATAAATTTTAGAGGTAGAAAAATGAATTACACTATTTATTGAGATAGTCGTTCGTATGTACGCATGAACATTGCTTTCATTTTTCAATTGATGGAAGTAAATAAAAGTAAATAGTAATTAACACTTAAATTATAATTCTTATATCACATATATATATATATATATATTCATTACATATATTCTCATTACAACCCATTTCAAAATAAAATAAAAAATGAATCACATCGCTTTGTGGAAGTGGTAGTTTACACATACGAACAAGAAACCTTATCATTTTCACAATGATTGGAATATAAGAATATATATTTGATATTGTAATTAGATAATTATTATTATGTCATAAATCTAATAAATATTCATTAAATAAATCATTATATAAATCCCTGAGAGGTTGTGATGAAAAATGAATTACATTTGTTTGTGATGCGATAGTTGGTTGTACACACAATCGTCAGTTTCGTTACCAATTTTATAGAAGAGGAGATGTATATGGGTTATTAAACTAAAATATTAAATTATCAGTATATAGGATAAGATAATTTTCTCACTTAATCAATTTTTATGAATATTTTATGGAGTTATAATAATGAATAAAACAAAAATTCATGGTTATGAACTACACCTCTTCTTCAGAGTACCACTATATGTTTAATCCTAAATACACAATAGGATGGTTTGATGATAGAAAAGTACAATAAATTATAGCGATGGTTTTATATAAGGGTTTTAGTTTTGTTTTTTCTAGACCAAAGGGATCCTGAAGTGTGGAGAGGAGATGAGAGGGGTGAGTATTTATAATTAATGTGAGTGACTGGCTATTAATATTGAAAAGTGTAAAAATAATTTCAAGTGACTTTCTTAAAACTAATTTATTCCAAATGGAAATATTTTTATTTTAAAATTTTAAATTCAAAATAAATCGAATCAATTGGGATCCATATGTTTTTTGGCCATTTTAATCTTTCCCATTTTAGTTGAATCCCAATAAACCTATTTTGAACTTAGACATAGTAACTTATATTTTTTTACTATTCATTATGAAGAAAACATTAGTGGAAAATATTACCTAATATTAATTATTGTTATTAATAATATGGAATCAATTTAATCAAATTCCATTTATAAAAGTGGAAAATTTTAATTTCAAATTAAACATGCAAACATAACGAAACATGGTCTTTAGAAAAAAAATGTATCTTGATGTATAAAATGTTTTACATAAATATTAAACATAATATCTATTCGAACAAAATAAATTAGATTAAAAATAATATTAATGGACAAATAGAATTTTTAAAATAATTTTAAAACAAAAATTAACATTTTAAATTCTTTAAATTGAAAGATAATTTTTAATAAAAACAGTATTTTTTATTATTCATAAAAAACCAATCTTTTAACAAAAGTCTCAAACATTAACTCTAAGGTAGTTTTTAAAATTTAATTTAAAAAATAAAGTTCATTTTATCAAATATAATTTCTAAATGTATCAAATAATTTTATATATTATATGTGAGAAAGGTTTAAAAAACTAATTTTCAGAAAAAATAAATTTCAATCATAATAATAGATTTATTTTAATCCAATTATTTGAAAAAATATTAGTTGAATGAATAAATTGTTTTAAATATATATTACATATAATTGTTTAAAATCAGTCACTACTACAATAAAGCCCCGACCCCTAAAGCCTAGAGTCGATGCATTATTTTAATATATTGGCATGATCATGAGAGATTAATTCAGGAAAGACAAATTAGTTTAGTAGCCTTGTAAGTATTAGATACATACATATGTTTTACATTACATCATGACATAAAAAACAACAACATTGTTTCCCATTGAAAAAAACTCATTTCCCGTAGTCAATCCCAAATGATCAATCATAATATACTTCTCCACATCCTGGGAAAAATAAAACATAATAATAGGGTGAGCTCAGATGCCCAGTAAGGATAACAATATAGCAGAAAATTTCATAAATAAGCATAAACATTTAAGGCAATGTATAAGACTAAAACACAAGCCTTATAAACTTAAAATTAAGCATAATATGGAAACATTAAATAAAATAATTCCATTTACTTCTTCACATGGATATTCTACTAGTAGAATAATCACATGTAATATCTGTAGACAATTTCATAATGATGGAATGCGTAATTTCGTACATCATAACCACATATTCAACGCCTTTGGAAAATACTACAAATAAATATTTTGCCAAGGCCTTATTCCAAGACACTAATTTGTATCATTAGACTTACCATTGCATCACGAAGCTATAGCGGGCTCCACCAATCATTTACTAAGTCCTATGATTTCCTCATATGAAAATGTGGAAACATATTAGAAATATATGTATTAAAACTAGCATACGAAATGTCAATAAATTAACCATAAATCAGGGATGGAATAACAATATCACATCAACAATCAAACATATCACAACTCATTCAACACAATATGGAATATTGTATTATAAAAAATCAACCTCAATCAAGAATACTTTATAGTAAAGGGTGTTTACATTGGTGAAAATGATCAATAATACTCTTTGATATAAATATCCCTTTTTCATGAAATCAATTAAAGGTCTCAAAATTTATAAAGCAAGTGATTTATAATTTATTTTTGAATCAAAGAGTTTCATACCAATTTGAAACTTTTGAATGTAATTAACATTTTAAAAAAATGATGTCCATATAAATAAATCCTTAAAATCATTTTTGAAAACATGGAAATTAACAAAAAAGATTTAGAAAAATAAATATTTCAATTATTAAAAATGATGATATAGTTAAATAGACCATCCAATAAAACCTTAAAACAGTACTTTTGAAATAATTTTTATAAAATAAGTACATAGATGATAAATATGTCCCAATAAATACGTATACATAAACAATCTCGAATAATAATGATATTGAAGAATTAACCCTTAACATGTACTTTCCTTTAGTCGAGAGTACATTTGTCATCCTGTATAATTACAATAGTATGTTATTAAATTATACCAGAACCTGAACCATATTCATATTTATTATATCATAAATGATTCATTTATCACTTTATACTACCCATTAATAATAATTTCTATGTTAAAGTACCATTTCACGTAATAATCGCTTTCTTTTTCGTACGTGTTTATAGTTGTTATTCTTGATTGAATCACATAGATCATGATTTACATACTTACATAATATAAAAAATTATATATATATATTTATAATATATTCAGAATATAAATATGTATAATAGATAGATATATGAAATTGAATACACTGTTTTTGGAGACGGTAAACTATAAGTATGCATAAACGCTATTTTGATATTCATATCGTATTGAAGGGAAGTAAGTAAATGAGATATGTGTAAATATATATATATATTTAAATTATCATTATTATGTCATATATTACATACTCATTAATAATTTAAATTTTTATAATCATTGTTGAATGGTGAATGTGGAAATGAGTCTCATTGCGGTGTGGAGATGTTAAGTCATACACTCACACAATCAACCATATCATTACCATAATGATAAAATGGAATGTGATTGGATGATATATTAATTATACATAGACATTAACATGTTATATTTTTTATTTACATCAATTATACTGATTATTATACCCATCAAAATAATGATGTATTGAATAACAAACTACCCCATGATGTGGAGACAGTAATTCATACGTTCGCACATTTGGTGACTTTGTCATTCATATGATGGATAACATAATGAATATGGTTGTACCATATTTATAATAACATATCATTATGTATAAAGTACTGGGGTTATTATTTTAGTATACAAACAACAATGAAATAGGAAGTGGAAGAAGAAAAGAACTTTCAAAGAGGTGATAAATCAATTACCTCTTATTTACATATTTACTTTTGATTTGATCAAAAGGACACTCTATGTTGGATTTCTATCACACCCTGACTTATCCTTTATTTTATTTTATAATTTTATTTGATTTTTAGAATTTTGTTGGGGTTCAGGTTGAGTCCCAAAAGAAAAACTTTTGAGTTATGTTAAAAAGTGCACGTTTTTCAGCTGACGATGGTGGGCGCACATGCGGAGCCTGTGTTGGAAACCCTCTGCGGCTCTGATTAGGCATTGGCATAATTCACCTGCCTTCATAAAATTAAAATGAGTAAATATTGTGATTTATTGGGTTATTTAAAATTTTTATTATTGGAAATAATTTTATAATTATTATTAAATATGAAATGATAAATATTGTTATTGTTATTATTATTTTTATCATTATTGTTATTTTAGGCTGGTGCACGAGCACCATGTGGCTAGCGGAAGACATACAATTAACCCGAGTACCATGAGGTTGCAGATTTTGAGACAGAAAATAGAAATACATTAAATAAGTTGAAGAGAAAGGAATTAAAATTAAAAGTTATTGAAATAATATTATGTTATTATTAAAAATTGTTATTATTAAAAATTGTTATTATTAAAATTATTATTTTTATCATTTATATTATTGTTATGAAAGTTGTTATTATTATTATTTGGTGTATTATTAATATTATTATTATTAGGGTTATCATTAGTATATATTAATGTTATTGTTATTTATTAATATTATTACTTTCTTTTCTCAGTTCTTTTATTTTCATTCTTTTTTTTCTTTTCTCTATTTTTTTTCTTTTCTTTTTTATTTACTCTCTAACCCTAGACCCCCCCTCCCCCCATTTATTTTCTTCTCACTCAACCCATACACCACTGCCATATTCATGTTGTGTTGCTGCTCCCTCTCAACTCTCTTACTCAGCGCAAGCAGACCCTTGTGACATCCTCTTGTGCTGAGCTGGCCTCCCGCACAGCTCCATACATACACCTATTGTGATGCCGACTTCTGCCTTCAGCTGGCTATGACGCCCGCACCTCCCTCGGTATGCTTCCCTCAGGCCACCTGTGCCTATCATCCCTCGCCCGATCAGGTTACCCTCTTCGGCTCCACCTCCAACGGTCTGAAGTCCTCTTGCCGCACGACGCTCCTGCCCAGTCCCTCCTCTTTCTTAAGTAGCAACACCACACAACTCCCCCCTCCGGATCCCCTTTCCCTAACACACCCAGCCACCAACCTCCCACGTCCTGCACAAGCCGGCCTTCTGCCTTGCACCATCTACACCCCCCGACGACATCCCCCCCTTGTTGCTGCACCTATTTGTTGGCCTCCTTACTGAACCACACCAACCCGAAACCCCCTTTCTCTTCTCTAAACATCTCATCTGTTAAAGCTCTTTTGTTATCTTCGGACCTTTATGCATTCAATTATTTCATCCCAATTTACTCGTTGACTGCCTAGATATTTTATCATGTCCGTTTTTTTATACGTGAGAATATGGCTAAGAATAAAGAGAAGCCAATGAATGTCTCAGGGAAGCCAAATCATTCTATGGATGTGAACCGAAGTTCCGACAAAAAGAATAACGGTCGAAGTGCAGCCACCGTTCGATGACTCAACAGGTACAACACCAAGATGAAGCGTAACAGTAAACGAAATATTATCAAGCAATAATTTCAGTCTAGGGAGTTTCCTTCTACTATAATCCAAATGGATCGTCTTTGGTTTGGGAATAATCATATTGAAGGAAAATAAACTGTTGATGTCCCTTTTAGTTGATCTCCAAAAGGTTGGCCTTGCTTCCACAAGATTAGAAAATCACCGTGATAATCCTTAATTATTACATTTTAATTTCTGGTTTTTAAGACACATGGTTTGATTACATTTCATGTAATTTGGATTTTTTATTTTTCTTTGAATGTAATGGACACCCCCTTCCCTGTACCAGCACCCTCCAGCCGACCGAGAACCCTCCTCCGAATCCTACCACAACAACCTGTAGCACGCCATCCAACCGGCCCTGCCAGTGCAACGTGCGTGCTTCCGGCCAACACACCTCTCGTCCGGCCATCATGCACCCTCCCAGTAGGTCTGCACTCTTCACTGGCATCCTCGCCTTTCATTTCCACTTTCGCACCATCCCTTTTGTCGAGCGCACCCCCGCACTAGCTCTTGCCTCCTTCACTCATTTCTTTTCATCTTCACTAAGGATTTGGTGAGGGTTGCCTTGTCTTTTGTTTGATTTATTTTAATTTTTTATTTATGTGGTTTTAGTTATCTTTTTGGTTGTAGCGCATAGATAAGTTTTTTTCCACGGTCCTGCAATCGTCATCTTGCGTATGCTTTCACGCCCTCTAGAGGCGTGTTGCGTAGTCGTGCTTCGACTATGAGTTGAGGCAGGTCCCCCACTGCACTCATCTTTAAATTTAGAATTTATTAATTTATTGATATTTTATTAATTTTAATAAATGGTAAATAATATATGATAATTAATTTTTAAATGATTATTTTGTGTAAAAAGAGTCGTTTAATTTATACACGACACTTGAAATACTTTCTTGATGAACGAACACCCAGTAGTGAAAGATTGCCAATTTGGCCTTTAAAATAATTCACTGAATTTCAAATGTAGTTTTGTTTTATTCATAAATGACTTCATTTGAAGCATGAACAAGTGTTTAGTTCTCTTGAGAAATGAGGATTTTCATTAAAATTTGTGAAGGCTCGTTTGGCACTTTAATAAAAACAAATTATTTTGGAAAACTCACTCATTGGGGGGACTTAGGGGTGATATTTGGTATACGTTAACTGCATGATTTGTGTGTGATGTTTGTGCTGGAAGATTAACTTTGTTGAATCACCCCTTTCTTGTTTATTATATGTGTTGACATGGGAACCTAGCGTAGTAAGTGAATATTCTGAGAAATATTGCTACACTAGTTTAGATTACGCACTGGATAGTGGCCCTTAGAATGGATTATACACTGCTAGGGGATTGGGCCCCTCAGTTAGGCTAGGTAGGGCTACACAGGGTGTTAGGGCGTTATGACTTCATCGAGAGTAGGCATTCCTTCGGGATGAGTCACATGTATGGTATGTTCTAGATTGTTCACGAGCTCTTAGGTTCAACCCATGTTTCTTTTTGTGTTTATATTAATGTGACAGACGATTGAGTGGTGTAGTTTGATTGCTATCCCCTGTGTGCCACATGTTGTCCTTTGCCCTTAGTGTGTGTTGTGTGTTGTGTGTGGTTTTCCATTTGACTAACAACTGAAATTTGGATTTTTAAATTGTTCAAAAAATGTCTTAAAATGAAATTCACTTGTTCCTTTCGAACTTTAAACTTGTTTTTATATTTAAAATGGGAAATGTATTATTAGTTGTCTTAAAAATAGAAGTGTGTGTGTGTAGAAACCCATATTTTGTATAATTTAGCTCAAACCTAGAATTAGTAAATTTCTTTATTTGAAGGTAGTTCATTAGGAATAGTTTTTTTCCACGCCTATTGAGTTTTAATACTCACACCTATAGTGTTTTTCTATTTTTAGTTTTGTTTTAGGATTGAATTTAGCATGTTCACCATGGGAGAGACTTGGTTGTGGTTTGGAAAGTGACTCTCTAGGTCACAAGGAGTTTCGGTCATGGTTATGTTAGTTGGTTGTTGTTGGTCATTCTTTATTTTCCTGTTATTTATTTACTTCACGTTTTTCTATTTCCATTCTGCTTCTTTATTTATTTTTATCATGCAAAATCATCCCCCCTTGCTCTCTTTGGATGCCCTGGAACTGGTCTCCAGCCTGGGAGGATCGGGAACGCCTCTCGGGACATGTCGCAGACCGAAACAGGTGATCAGTTCAGGGTTGACCTGTCTTGGTTCGTGACAAAATGGTATCATAGTAGGTTAGCTCCTGAGCTGACCTTGTTCTTCAGACCACCCATTGTTATTTGGGGTCGTCATTGTAGAAGGAGTGGAATTTTCAGAAATTGGGGCGTATGGGCAGGAAGGACGTCATGAACTGTTTCTCGTTCCAAACCTAGGGTGACCATGGGATATTTGGGCATGTTGGTGTCCTTTGATTGTTGTGAATTTGTTTATATTGGGAAATGAAAAGGGATTTGGGAAAGTAGCCCTGTGAGTTCACAGGGCTTGACAAGCCATGTGAAGGTGGGGACTTTACCATAAAATGCTCTTAGTAACGGTGGCATGACTTGTGTATGGCCACCAACCATATGTATGAGTCACCCATCGACACTAGTTTCCCCTAGTGATTTTTTTGGGTCTTTATTAATTCCAAAAGTTTTATTTTGGAATTTGTGGAAAGTCGAATTTGAAATGGTAGTGAACATGTTTTGATCTTATTCATTGTTTTATTTTTCCCTAGTGTTTACCCCAATGATGGTTCGATGGATTCCCAAGGTGCAACTTTGGGTGGTGCATCCTTAGAAAATCCTCCAGTAGATCAACCTATAGACTATGTATTGGAATTCTAGAAGTTGAACCCTCCCCTATTTTATGGTCAAGACGATCGAAAGGAGGTGGAGGAGTGGTTGCAGAACATTGAGAGGAACATCAGTTTCATTGGGTGGCCTAAGTCGTTAAAGGTGAAGTCGGAAACCTTTATGCTTGAAGGTCTAATATGGAAATAGTGGAAGTTCGTGTCTTGGAATAAACCTAGAGAAGATTTAACTTGGGAGTTTTTCAAGTAATCATTCATCCAACAACACTTCTTTGAGTTGAAGAAGCTGAGGAAGAGGATAAATTTATGTTGTCTTCAGCATGGCGTTGAATCAGTACTAGAATTCTATCAGAAATTTATAGACCTAGTTCAGTATAATAAGTGGTTTGTTGTGAATGATCCCAGAAAGGCTTAGAAATTTGAGTCTGGACTCCGACCAGAACAACGATTGAATGTGGAAGAGCTCAACTTAACCACCATCTCAGATGTTGTGGGGAAAGCATTTTTGGACGAAGATGAGCTATCAGGAGGACTTGAGGTGGCGAATCCTCCCCCAGGATTGGGAAGTACTGCAATGAATAGTGATAGATAGAATGGGATGCAACCTAATGTCAGTGGGTTTGCTTGAGTAATCAAGAGGCCTTCAGACCTCTAGTCATATTCTTTACAGCTCAATGTCATGATCTATCATCAGTGTGGCAAGAAAGGTCACAAGAGGCCGACATGCCCAAGTGCTCTGAGACCCTGCCACACCTACGGATGTCTGGGTCACTTGTAGCGATTCGGATGAGGTGTTTCCAAGAAGCGTACTAAAGCCAGATCGGGCTCATATAAGGTCACCCCATCCCATCAGCAGAAGTAGGGCGATGTTTGGGAATACTTTGAGGTCTTCTGTTTTTAGTGTTCCCTGGATGTAGTGGTTTTCTCTTATGGTGTTTTGTGTTGTTTTTTTCCTTCAGTTGTAAGAATAGTTATTATCGAACCTCTTTGAAACTTTTATTTTATTGGACGTCTGGGTCACTTGGTTTATCCTTTTTCCATAGCGTGGCATGGTTTTTTTATTCCGAGTGTGTGATGTTCTTTATATAGTAATGGTGGTAGTTTTGATGCTCTACCAGTTCGGTCCTTCCCTTCTTCCCCCCTCATGGTGGGGGTTTTTGGTCCATGCACTATTCTTTCATGTTAAGTTAATCACATTAGTTCTTATGTTGGGGAGACCCACAATGGGTCTTGCGGAGTCACAAAAGAAGTAATTTAGTGTTAGCCTGATCCTTATGGTGGGGAGTCCGTTTGGGCCTCCCCATTTCAGTGTCAGAGTTTCTGTTCATTTATTGTTTGGTGGCAGGTGGTGTCATGTAGAACCACTTAATTTTTAGTTCTTCCTCTTGGGTAAACGTTGGGATTGGAGTACACCCATCTATTTTTTTGGACCAAGATTATGGGAATAATTGTCAGATGTAGTTTAAGTTTGTTTATTTCTATGTTGAAATAGATGGTCTGGGAACTGTTGGGTGGTGGTTAACGTGTTCTTGTTTTAAGGATGAGTTGTGTATCATGGGTTTTCGGTGTATGCTTGGATCAATCAACTGGAGGTGCATAAACTTTTGGAGGTGGGTGACACTTCAGAGGTTTTATCTTTGGAGTCTTGATCTTCTTGTGGCTTTCTGAGGGTGAAAAGCATTATGGTGGGGATAATTGATGTGGCCTTAAAAACACATGTTTTTCCACACCTTTTTAATTAATTTTTATCAATTTAATTACTTATTTTAACACTTTTTGATAAATAATGACACTTATGTAGTTTTATCACTAAATTTAATAATTAATCAATTTTTTATAATTAATTTTGTATTATAAGTCATAAAATAATTAATTTAATTCTTACTTTAATTTTATAGACTAATAACTATTTATTAAAATTGTTTATTTTTAATTTAACATTAAATAATTAATTAGTTTGATTTTTTCACTTTAAATATGTAGTATTAATTTAATATTGCTTGCATTAAAAATTAATTAACATGTCTTTTGATAATTTATTAATTACTAATTAAAGTTTTGAAACAAACTAAATATATTCAAGCTTTATAATTTTATGTCTTAATTCAATTGTCTAATAAAATGATAATTATTAGTCTATTTTAATTAATTTAGTTTGTTAAAGCATCATTAACTTAACTTTGTAATTTAAATGGTTAAATATTAAATGTTACTTTAATCTTCAATTAGTTAGTTGATTTTTAATTTTAGTTTTAATTTTGAAGGAATTTAAAATTTACTTATTGTAGTTATTAATAAATTGACATATGTTGATTGGTTTTATAAATTTATTAATGTTTACATCTTATTAAAGTTTTCAATTTTTTTAATTCAAATTTAGTTTTTATTAATTACTCTGTTCACATTCTATTTATGTTTTAATTTAATTTATTTACTCTGCTTATTTTTTAGGTTCACTGTTCCATCCCGATCACGGTCACGGTTCCAGGAGAAATGGTGGCACCATCTCCCTTCCTTTTCGGTGGCACCGTAACCCTTGAAAACGGGTGCCACCGTGACTTCTTGGCACCGTGATTCTTTTGTCACTGTCTCACCGTGATACTACTTCACGGATGCAGCGTTTCATCCTCCCACCGTAACCCAGCTCACAGACTTTCTTCTCACCGTCACTACTTCTCGCCGCCAGCTTTCCCTCTTCCCCTGTTTCACACAGCCATCCACTTCCATCATCGCAACCATGTTTTTCCACCATTTTCCCGTTCATTCACCGTCACTGCATCTTTCAACCTACAACTTTCAACCGAGAGCAAATCCAACATTAAACCCCTAAATTCTATACTCTACCCAGAGTAATTTTTCAACCACAACCAGACTCAAATTAGAAGTGAAATCTATATCTTGGACTTCCAAAGCTCATCCATAGATCTGACCACTGTTTCGTATGTCACCACTAGAGAAGCCAAACCCAAAGTCACCATCCCTGGAGCCCGCCCCTTTGGAATTGGAGATAGGATACTCTGCAGGTGGAGACTCTTCCTAACGGAATGTGGCCTGGCCCTGTCTTCAGATGTACCAGGAAGAACAGATGGCTGTGAGGGCCGAGCTTTTGGCTCTGAAGAGATCGATCGAGATGCTGTAGAAAAAGGAGGAATGTTTCGTCGTGACGTGCAGGGGTTCGACTGGATCGGAGGCATGGAATTCAGAGCAGAGAGTCTCGGGGAATTGGAGGCATGAGGTTTTCTAGTTAAGGGAGTTGACGAAGCCTGGATAGGCTTTGAAGGAGTGGAAGGGCGCGAGATTGAATATGGAGCGGCGACCTTGGGAGGAAGAGAAAGAAAATCCCCAATCCCCTATTCCCTGATGTGCACCGAATTTTTGGAGGAAGGAGTTAAAAAAATAATAAATATAAAGATAATAATAAAATAAATGTAAAACAGAAAGAAAAAAATATAATAATAAAAGTAATATAAAAGTTAAGTAAAAATAATAATAAAATAAAAGCAAAGTTAAAAGTTAAAGTTAAATTTTATTAATTAAATAAATAGAATATAATTTATTAAAATTATAATTCAAAACAATTATAATAATAATAAATTAAAAAACAATGAATTAAAATATAAAACTAAATTAATAATAAGTGTTAATAATCAATTATTATACTGTTAAGAGTATAAATATATAATTATTAATAATTATAAATAAACCATGAAATATTCTTAATAATTTAAGTTTTAATAATAAATTAAAACTATAATAATTCTATATTTTATAATAAATTAATAATCATAATAAAAATATTTAATAATATTTAGAAATTAAGTTTTTTATTATTTGTCGATTAGTTAACTTTTAATAAGTAACATAACTTAAAATTAAAAAAAATTAACTATTTTACTTTCTTTGTGTATTCATTTATTTATTTTCTTTTTAGCTGTGCAGGTTCATCCAGGAGATGGTTTTACGTCCATATTCAACTAACTAACTCACAGGTAGTTAGTTACGAGGGAAATTCAAGCGCGATGTGCCTGTCGTGAAAAAACGCACGTATGCGGTGTGCTCGTGAAACAAACTTAATGTTGGTGGAAGTCAAGCGGTGACCTGCAGTAGAAGACGGTGGATACAAAAGCAGAGTAGCAGCAGAATTTCGGGGGACACTCATTCATTCCACACACACATTGGAGAGCAGATCCAGAGAGACTCTCATGCGCTCTCGCTCATTCATTCCATGAACACATCTATCCAAGAGCAGACACCGAGGAGCAGCACTGGAGACGAGCAGGAGGCCAAAGAGCCTGAAGGCAGAGCAACACTTGGGGAGTTCATCCTTCCCCTTTCTTTAATTCCTGAACTCTGTTTTCGAATGTTTTCATTGTTAGATTTCATTATGATCATAGGCTGAATTGTTAATCTCAGAAATTTCATATTTTTTTGGTTTATTCATTAAAATTATTACTGTTATTCTTTTCTGAAGTTAGAATTGATTGGTGGGATCAATTTTAATGATCATGTTGATTGTTCACACCTTACATTATTTAAAATATTCATAGTTTCAAGTTCAATTGGTGATATTGAACTTGATCATCATCTTGTTGATGCTTTAATGTAATCACAGTTGGAGTTTTATGGCGAGTTCAACTTCAACAGTATTCTTTTTCAAAATTTTAACAGATGATGATTTTTTAGAGTGGCGAACTCTAAAAGTCATACTTCTGTTTGATGTGTCTTCTGGCGAGGAAGATATATCAACCAATTTCTAAGGTGTGAATCAATTAAAATTTGTGGAGAGTTATCCATTCAACCGTCAAGTATGGAATTCCCGAGAGACCTGTTGATTTCGCTTCTTTGTCTTGCTGCTTTATATTAGTATAATGTATTTCTCTAGTTTATCATACTTAGTGTAAATTTTAGTTTCTTTTTAGAAAATCTTGTTTCCTCATCCTGTTTCAACTTCATCGTGTAAATAAAATAATATAAAATAAAAATAAATAAAAAATGCACACTCGCTCCACTGCTAACAACAATGGAGTTTAATAAAATTAAAAATATAGAAATCACTCGTCTTCCTTCTCTATGGTTTGAACCTGCACCACTATGATACTGTAGGTTAATAAATGTAATTTTGAGGGCCGTGATGACCTCCGACCAGTTCAAAATTTGGCACCATTTCCAGGGGAGTCACGCAATGAGAGTCTAGGGTTTCAAAAAAATAAAAATAAAAAAACAATAAAAAAAAGAAACATAAAAAATCATTAAAAAAACTGATGTAAAAAAAATCTACTTTGAACTGTTTCTGCTGCTTTTGTTGTTTTGAAAAAATCTGCATCTACTGTGAAACTCTGTGTGTTTAATCTATAAAATAAAAAAATGGAATGTTTTGAAGGTTCAATCCACTGCATTGGACTTTACTGTGTTTGTTGTGGTGATTATGGGCACACTGCCTGGTAGTGTGTCTATAACCAACCACTACAAGATTTTGACATTGAAGAAAATGAGAACATTGAGCCCAGTCCTGACACCCTAGCTAAAATTGACCTAATTGATTCTAAATTGGATGCTAGGGTGGAACTAATTAACAATTGGTTAACTAAAACCCATGAAATTCAAATTAGAGATTCTCAAGAGCAAGATGAAATACTAAAAAGATTAGAAAATATGATCTTAGAATTAAAACAAAGGTTAAAAGAACAAGAAGAATTTGAAGAAAAAGAAAAAGAAAATGTGTATAAAAGATATTAAAATCATGTTGAAGAAGATAGTGACTGTGAAATTGGGCAACAAAACTTCCACTTTGAAAAATCTGACACTGTTGAACCTAATATGGAAATAAAAATCTCACTGAATCAAGAGAATACCATTGAATATCACAAAAATATATTTAATGGTGTTGAGTTGGACAATTTTGAAACTGAATTAAAACAGATTGAAAAAGATAGACAGTTATTTTCATCATCCCTTCTTTAGAGAAAAATCACTATTTTAGGTGTTTTGATAAGGAAGTCACTCGGGTTGAATATATAGTTGAAACTAAAAACTTTAATGTTAAAAACTCTTCACCCAATCTTTCTAAAATTCTGAACAATGAGCCTGAACTTGAAATTGGGAACCCTTTGGAAGAGAACCTTAAGCTGGAAAACATGGAATCTAAAATCATTGAACGTGAACTGAAAACCACTCTTCAATGTTTTGAACCTGTAAACCAAATAATTTTTCAAATATTTTTGGACAATGAGGATGAGGGAATGACATTTGAAGAAATCCTAACTGATGAGTTCTCATTTCCCTTTTCTCTTAGTGATCACTTTTCTGAAACTTTGTGTACTGAAATGGAAAGTAGTGTTGTAATTCATGGGGAAAACTGTTTGAATTTGAAAAATATAGAAATTGAATTTATTGAAGCTGAATTAAACATTACTCCCCCTGTTTTGAACTTTCTTTAACACACTACAGTCATTATTTTGGAAAGTGAGATTTTTGAATTTGAACATGAAAAAGAGGTTGAATACATATTTGATGATGATTGCAGAATTGATTTTATAGAAGCATTAG
Organism: Viscum album; assembly: GCA_963277665.1. Classification (NCBI taxonomy): domain Eukaryota; kingdom Viridiplantae; phylum Streptophyta; class Magnoliopsida; order Santalales; family Viscaceae; genus Viscum; species Viscum album. The sequence goes on along the minus strand of OY728159.1, from coordinate 684,300,402 downwards.
ATGTTCATTGTTCATTCAGTGATTAGGAACTTTTGGAAGATATTTACAATATTGTTAAACCTGATTTTGTTACTGGTCAAATAAATTCTTTTCCTTGTCTGTCACTTACATCCACAACTGAGTTGGGTGCAAAAGATCATCATGATACTGATAGTAGTTTAGAGTGTGAATCATACTTGAGTTCCAATGCTCATAATTCTGTTCATTACTTAATTGAATTCCCTTTTGAACTTTCTAATCAGAATTCACCCATGAGCACCATTGAAATTTAATATGTTAATGATAAAGTTAAGAGAGATTGCTCTAAGCTAAACGTTACACCCTTTGAAGCATCTAGTCTTATGTTTTCCCTTCATGTGAACTCAAATCTTGATAACATTGAACGTGATCTGGAAGTGGAAAAAACTATGCTCTCAACTGTCAAAGGGTGTTTCTTGGGGATTTTTGCAGCTGATGAAAGTTTAGTTTTATTTGTTTTGAGTCTTGGATCCCACAATGTTCATCCTTCAGTTAAAAATAATTGGGCCAAACATATGTGGTGGTTTCAATTAAGGAAACCACATCCACCTAGTGATTACGGTTAGTTTCTAGGTAAGACTGGCTGGGGACTTTAAACCTAGCGCTGCATGGGAGGCAACCCGTGAGTTTTTTTTAAATAAAAAATTGTTTTTAAATAAAGTATAAATGAGGACTTTAAATTCAGTACTTCATGGGAGTCAACCCATGTTCTTTCTTTTGTGTTTACTTTTATTTTTTTTTCTTGCTTTTCTTTGAATAAGGTCATGTTGTGCTGCCTCCTTAATGCAGTGTCTATGCTGGTTATTTGTCTTTGGTTTTCATGATTTGTGTTTTTTAGGATGCTGTTGCTTTGTCTTTTAAGGAGTGGAGTTCCCATACTGGAGGGAAATTGAAAAATATATTCAGGGAAGTATCTTACTACTATTGCTGCATTTCATTTTTATGCTCCTTAATGCTTTAGAAATAAAATTCTGCTCATTAAAAAATCTTCTTGTATTGTAAAAATTCTGCTACATGTGTACTGAAAATTATGATTCTTTATAACTGTATAAAATTCTGTTGCATGTCTTGCTACTGAATTTCTTAAAACTCTGCACATGTTTAAAATCCTACATGTATTGGAATTTAATTTTGCTATATGTCACTACTTAGACCTAAAATTCTGTATGTGCCTCTTGCTGAAAAAAATTGAATTTCACCATTGTTAAGATCATTCACTGCATGAAATTAAGTGTGGGGGGGGGGGGGGGGTACATGCTTTCTGGTGTGTGTGTTTTTCAATAAAATGGTTTTACTTTATGGTGTTTAGCATGCATCTTTCTTCTATATTGAACATCCATTTGAATCATACTTTATTAAAATTCTTACACCCAGTTCACTTGCACCCACAAGTTAAAAGCTTTGTTTGAACATTAATGGAAAATATGTGTCACTGGACTTCGATGTTTATGCATATACTTGCTAATGAACCTGCTGATTATTTATCCTTTGTGGAAAATAATATTTTTGAACTTCAATGAGACCCTTTTTATATGTCATCTATCTACTTAATTAAAAATTTGTTTTGAACCTTATTTGATTAATTTATCTTCTCCATATTTAGAAGTCAACTTTGGGGACAATGTTGGGTTTTAAGTGTGGGAGAGGGGGTCAATTCGTGGGTGTGATTAACTGTGCTTTATTGAAATCCCATAAATTCCCACTGAAATTTCATACATTTTGTTAACAAATGGTTAATTTTTTTCAAAATTCTTGAATAATTTTAGGCTTTACATTGTACTCAATTTGGTCTTTCCTTAGGATAAGTTCCTTGCTAGTAGTTAAGAACTGCTATGTAACTGAAATTGATGATAATGGATGACTTCTGAGTGATCTTACTTAGTTATTTGATGGAAATTCGGTTTGGGGCCTACTTCTAAAAATGATATGGGTTACATGTTTGTGGAGTTATGATTATAGCCTTGGAACTAGAAGTTTGATTCTAATTCTAGGGGCCTCATTCATTTTATTTTAATTATTAAAAGTAACTGCTTTAATGAGACAATGTAAATGATTTCTGATATAAATCTTTTGAAACTGGAGTAATTTGGGCATCTGGGATCCCACGATGAGTTTCTGAGACCCTAGATGTTGGGTGCGTTTCTGTTTACTATAATCCCTCTATTCAGTTTGAATAAGTGCATTGCACAGTGCATAACACAATAATACATGTCCTGGGAAAAATAAATAAAGTGTCTAGGGTCAAAAATGAGCTCATTAAGGTGATAGGAATGATGAACGCTAGATGAAGAAGGGGTCAATTGATGTATATGGAAATCATTTAGGTTGTATCAATAAGGTGATTCATAAAAAAAATATTTATTCTTGGACCCTAGATGAGAAAGTCAAAGTACAAGGTTCCTCTGGTTATGTTCTTAATTCCACATAAATTTTACCTCTTGTCACTCTTGGATTTTGGACTTTAGCTTGGATAGAATTTAGTCACTTAGCAGTACTACATATGAGGAATAACAACTTCATTACATGATGATTCATAGTTTTCAAGACTATCAGTGAGTATTTGTTCTATGCGTGGTTCATATAAGAAATTTTGTTTCTAAAATCCTTTTGACATGTTTTTGAATTCCTCTGTTTTAAGTTCTGGACATGTTAAATTTTGATTTGAATTTTCAACATACCATTGTTTTCAAGTTTAATAAAGCATGGGATTGTTTGAGGACAAACAATGTTTAAGTGTGGGGGATTTAATGGGGTCAATTCTTGACTGTTATTAACTGTGCTTAATTGAAATCCTATCAATTCCCACTGCAATTTCATACTTTTTGTTAAAAAATGGTTAAATTTTTTCAAAATTCTTGCATAATTTTAGGCTTTACATTGTACTCAATTGGGTCTTTCCTTGGGATAAATTCCTTGCTGGTAGTCAAGAACTGCTTTGAAACTGAAATTGATGATCATGGATGACTGCTGAGTGATCTTACTTAGTTATTTGATGGAAATTCGGTTTAGGGCCTACTTCTAAAAATGATATGGGATACATGTTTGTGGAGTTTTTATTATAGCCTTGGAACTAGAAGTTTGATTCTGATTCTAGGGGCCTCATTCATTTTCTTTTAATTATTAAAAGTTATTTCTTTAATGAGCCAATGTAAATGATTTCTGATATAAATCTTTTGAAACCGGAGTAATTTGGGCATCTGGGATCCCACGGTGAGTTTCTGAGACCCTAGATGTTGGGTGCATTTTTTATTACTATAAGCCCTCTGTTCACTTTGAATAAGTGCATTGCACAGTGCATAGAACAATAATACATGGCTTGGGAAAAATAAATAAAGTGTGTAGGGTCAAAAATTAGCTCATTAAGGTGAGGGGAATGATGAACGCCAGATGAAGAAGGGGTCAATTGATGTATATGGAAATCATTTAGGTTGTATCAATAAGGTGATTCACAAAAAAAAATTTATTCTTGGACCCTAGATGAAAAAGTCAAAGTACAAGGTTCCTCTGGTTATGTTCTTAATTCCACATAAATTTTACTTCTTGTCATTCTTGGATTTTGGAATTGAGCTTGGATAGAAGTTAGTCACTTAACAGTACTATATATGAGGAATGACAACTTCATTACTTGATGATTCAAAGTTTTCAAGACTACCAGTGAAAATTTGTTCTATGCGAGGTTCATATGAGCAATTTTGTTTCTAAAAGCCATTGACATGTTTTTGAAGTCCTCTATTTTAAGTTCTAGACATGTTACATTATAATTTGAATTTTAAACATACCTTTGTTTTCAATTTTAATAAAGCATGGGATTGTTTGAGGATAAACAATGTTTATGTGTGGGGGAATTTGATGTGGCCTTAATAACACATGTTTTGCCACATCTTTTTAATTAATTTTTATCAATTTAATTACTTATTTTAACACTTTTTGATAAATAAAGACACTTATGTAATTTTATCACTAAATTTAATAATTAATCAATTTTTTATAATTAATTATGTTTTATAAGTCATAAAATAATTAATTTATTTCTTACTTTAATTTTATAGAATAATAAATATTTATTAAAAATGTTGATTTTTAATTTAACATTAAATAATTAATTAGTTTTATTTTTTCACTTTAAATATGTAGAATTAATTTAATATTGCTTGTATTAAAAATTAATTATCATGTCTTTTGATAATTCATTAATTACTAATTAATTTTTTGAAACAAACTAAATATATTCATGCATTATAATTTTATATCTTAATTCAATTGTCTAATAAAATGATAATTATTAGTCTATTTTAATTAATTTAGTTTGTTGAAGCAGCATTAACTTAACTTTCTAATTTAAATGGTTAAATATTAAATGTTACTTTAATCTTTAATTAGTTAGTTGCTTTTTAATTTTAGTTTCAATTTTGTAGCAATTTAAAATTTACTTATTGTAGTTATTAATAAATTAACTTAAGTTTATTGGTTCTATATATTTATTAATGTTTACAATAATTGTCACACCCCGACCTATCCTTTATTTAATTTTATATTTTCTTTAACTTTTAAATTTTTATGGGGTTCAGATTGAGTCTCAGACAAAAAACCATTGAGTTATGTTAAAAAATACGTGTTTTTTCAGCTGATGACGCTGGGTGCACGGGCGGAGCGCATGTTGGAAACCCCATGCATCTCCGATTAGGCATTGACACGATTCACCTACCCTCAGAAAATTAAAATGAGTAAAGATTGTGTTTTATTGTGTTATTTAAATTTTTTATTGTTGACAATAATTTTATAATTATTATTAAAGATGAAATGAGAATAATAATAATAATAATAATAATAATAATAATAATAATAATAATAATAATAATAATAATAATAATAATAATAATTATTTTAGGCCAGTGTGTGGGCACCGCACGGCTAGCAGAAGTTGTACAGTCATCCCGAGTACCACACGGTTGCAGAGTTTGAGTCGGGAAATAAAAATACATTAAGTGAGATAAAGAGAAAAGAATTAAATTTAAAAGTTAGTGGAATAATATTATGTTATTATTAATGAATTTTTATTATTAAAATTATTATTTTTATCATTTTATTATTTTTATGAAAGTTGTTATTATTATTATTTGTTGTATTATTAATATTATTATTATTAGGGTTATCATTAGTATATAATAATGTTATTGTTAGTTTATTATTATTATTGTTTTATTTTCTCAATTCTTTTATTTACCTTCTTTTATTTTCTTTTCTCTGTTTTTTCTTTTCTTTTTTGTTTACTCACTAACCCTAATTACCCCCCTGTTTCTTTTATTCTCACTCGACCCATACAACACCACCATCATCCAGTTGGGTTGTGTCTCCCTCTCCCCTCTATTACTCAGCGCGAGCAGGCCCCGACGACGTCCTCTTGTGCTGCACCGGCCTCCCGCACGACTCCTTCCCTACACCTACCATGATGCTGGCTTCCGCCTCCAGCTGGCCATGACACCCGCACCTCCCTCGGTCTGCCTCCCATAGGCTGCCCGTGCCTCCCAGTCCTTGCCCAGTATGGAGACCCCCTTCGGCTCCACCTCCACCGGTCTGATGCCCTCCTGCCATGAGACACTCTTGCCTATGACCTAATCCTGCTTAAGCCGCAACACCGCACAACCCCCCCCTCTGGATCCTCTTGTCCCAACGGACCCAACCGTCGACCTCCCATGTCCCACACCAGCCGGCCTTCTGCCTTTCCCCGTCGACACCACCTGACACCATCCCCCCTTGTTGCTGCACCGAGTTGCTGGCCTCCCTACTGAGCCGCACCAACCCAACACCTCGTTCCCTTATCTAAACGACTCAACTGTTGTGAATTGAAAGCTCTCTTATTATCTTCATAATTTTATTCATTCGATTATTTGATTCCCAATTTACTCTTTTACCGACTAGATATTTTATCGTGTCTGGTCTTTTATACGTGAGAAGATGGATAAGTAGAAAGAGAAGCTGTTGAATGTCTCAGGGAAGTCAAAGCATTCTCTGGACGCGAACCGAAGTGATGGTGGAAAGAATAACGGTCGAAGTGGGACCACTATCCGGTGACTCAACACGTAGAACACTAAGCCTAAGCAAAATAGAAGAGGAAATATTCTCAAGAACAAATTTCAGTCCAAGGAGTTTCCTTCTACTAGAATCCAACCGGATCATCGCTGGTTTGGGAATACTCATATTTAAGGAAAAGAAACTGATAATGTCTCTTTTAGTTGATTTCCAAAAGGATGGCCTTCCTTCCACATGATTAGAAAATCCCCGTGAAAATCCTCAATTATTACATTTTAATTTCTGGTTTTCAAGACACATGGTTCGATTACATTTCATGTAATTTTGATCATTTCTTTCTCTTTGTATGTAACGTACACCCCCTTCCATGCACCAACACCCTTCGGCCGACCGAGAACCCTCCTCCGACTACGGTCACAAAAACCTGTAGCGCGCCATCAACCTGGCCCTACTAGTGCAACGTGCGATCCTCCGGCCAATGCACCTCTGGTCCGGCCATCGTGCACCCTCCCAGTCGGGCCGCGCTCTTCACTGGCTTCCTCACTAGTGGTTTCCTCTTTCACACCATTTCTTTGGTCAAGCTCACCCCTGCACTGGATCTTTCCTCCTTCACTCATTTCATTTCGCCTGCACTGAGGATTAGTTGAGGGTTTTATTGTCTTTCATTAGATTTATATTAATTTTTCGTTTTTGTATTTTTAGTTATCTCATCGGTTATAGTGTTTTGACAATTTTTTCCACGGTCCTACAATCGTCAGCTTGTGTATGCTTGCACACCCGTTCGAGGTGTGTCGCGTAATTGTGCTTGGACTGCGAGTCGAGGTAGGTCCCCCACTGCACTCGCCTTTAAATTTATAATTTATTAATTTCTTGATATTTTATTAATTTTAATAAATGAGAAATAATATAAGATAATTAATTTTTAAATGATTATTTGGTGTGACAAGAGCCATTTATTTTATACACGACACTTGAAATATATTTTTGTTGAACGGACACACAACAGTGAAAGAATGACTGTTTTTCATTTAAACATAATTAATGAAATTTCAAATGTAGTAGTAGTTTATTGATAAATGATTTCTTTTGATGTGTGAACAAGTGTTTTGGTTCCCTTAGGAAATGAGAATTTTCATTAAAATTGGTGAAGGCCAATTTAGCATGTTAATAAAATAAATTATTTTGGAAAACTCTCTCTTTGGGGTGTCTCAGGGGTTATATTTGTTGTACGTTGACTACATGATTTGTGTGTGATGTTTGTGCTGCTATATTGACTTTGTTTACTCACCCCTTTCCTATTTATTATAAGTGTTGACATTGGAATCTAGCATAGTAAGAGAATCTTCTGAGAATGATTATTGCCCTAGTTTAGATTATGCACTAGCTAGTGGCCCTTAGTACGAATTATAAACTGATAGGGGATTGAGCCCCTCAGTTAGGCCATGTAGGGTAACTCAAGGTGTTAGAGTGTTATGACGTCATCGAGAGTAGGCATTCCTTTAGGATGAGTCACATGTATGGTATGTTATGGATTGTTCAAAAGCTCCAAGGTTCGACCCATGTTTCATTTAATGTTTATTTTATGTGGAAGATGGTTGAGAGGTATAGTTCAGTTGTTGGCCCCTGTGTGCCACTTCTTTTCTGTTTCCCTTAGTGTGTGTTGTGTGTTGTGTGTGGTTTTCCATTTGACTAACAACTGAACTTTGAATTTTTAAATTGTTTGCAAAAGTGTTTTAAAATGCAATGAACCTGTTCCATTCAAACAATAATCTTTTTATAAATTTAAAAAGGGAAATGGAATAATACTTGTCTTAAAAATGGAAGTGTGTGTTTGGAAACCCATATTTTTTATAATTTAGATCAAACCTAGAATTAGTAAATTTCATTATTTGAAGGTAGTGCATTGGGAATAGTTTGTTGGCCATGCCTACTAAGTTTTAATACTTATTCCTATAGTGTTTTCAATTTTTTAGTTTTTTTGCAGGTTTGACTTGAGCATGTTCGACGGGGACGAGACTTGGTTGTGGTTTGGAGAGTGACTCTCGAGGTAACGAGGAGTTTTAGTCATGGTCAGGTTAGTTGGTTGTAGTTGGTCGTTCTTTATTTTCATGTTGTTAATTTACTTCACAATGTTTTATTTCCTTTCTGCTTATTTATTTATTTTTTTCAGGCAAAATCGTTCCCCCTTGCTCTCTTTTGATGCCCTGGCACTGGTCGCCAGCCAGGGAGGATCGAGAATGCATCTTGGGCCATGTCGCGGACCGGCACAGGTGATCGGTTCAAGGTCGACCCGGCTTGGTTCTTGACACATTCGTATCAAAGTAAGGCCACAAGGTTGATGTGAGGATAGTTGAGAGGAGATTTGATCAGGGATTATCCAATCCAAAAGGTTTTGGAGGTGTGAAAATAAGATAAGTGGATGTACCCTTTTATAGGAGTGGTGAGAGTCACCTTATGACATGCTTGAAATATTATTAAATTAAAAATCATCATCGGTTTATAATGGAATCAAATGAATTTATTTCAAGTATATGGTGGGAATGGGTCGAACAAATCTCAACCAGTATGTTTTAGACAAGTTTAGATCAACATATTAAACTTATCTTTTAGATTTAACCCTTAGTTAAAAAGTTTAACTTTTACCATGAATTCTTGTATTATTATAATAAATGGTTAATAAACGTACAATAAGATACCAAGAGAATATCTAGTGTTTTAATAATTACATACTTATAATTAATTAAGTTCTTTGGATGAACCTTTGATTTTTAGGACTGTTATATAATATAATAAAATAGTGTTTGTTTTAAAAAATCATTTATGTCAATTTTGACACTATTTAGTATTTGGTTTTTGTGAAAGTCATAACAATCTGATTTCTTCAAACCAAATTCATTTAATTGTCCCAAACATGTCATATTAATCTATAAAATTGTTGAAATCCATCAAAAGTTTCAATTTACCTATATTTTATTATTTATAATATCAATTATTTTATTCATTCATTAATAAGGTAATAACTACCTCATCAGTGTTTCATAAATAAACTTAATTATTTAATGTCTAAACATTATAAATAAAATACCATGATGTAGGAAATATTTTTTTATTTCTAATGAATATTTATAGTCGAATTTATTTTATCAATTACTCTGTATTAAAAATGTTTTAGTTATTAAATTTTGAACATTACACTTTTAACTCTTCTTTAAATAAATTAATAATAAATGTCCTAATCTAATCAAGGGGATACAAAATGATCCAATTTTATTCCTACGGTTTATTGGTCTAAATACTCTTATCCAATAGAATTAGGACATGTGTTGGGGCAATTATAATATCATTTTTATCTTTAATTAACCTATTTACTTTTAACCGGGGTAAATAAAATTTAAAAGTTACTTTTCACCAAAAATTATTTTCATCTTATTGAACCGAATTTTACTTACTGATGTCAACCATGTCACTCAGATTTTTGAAATTCAATTAACTAAAGCGGTAAAATAAAGTTTTATGTAAATTTGCAAATGTTCCTAGAAGGTGGGTAAAAGACGTTAAAAAGTTTCAAAAAACTTTATATATAAAAAATAATTATAAAATGGCTCCAATTAATTAAATTGGGCTAATATAGGTATTATGTATCTATTTTGAAATTAAAATAAATTTATATAAAAATAATAATTAATTAAATAAATCGTCGGTTTTAAACAAAAATGCAGTGTTTTTCACTATTCTTCAAAAATTGAATGTTCTTAGAAAAATAACAAAACATCACCCTAAGATAATTTTGATATTCCAAATTCAAAATTGATGTTTATTATAAAAAATTAAAAACATATAAGTTCCATTAATTAATTTAAAATTAATTCCCGTTGTCAAAACCAGAAAGCGGGTTTTTTAAGAAGTAAAAACTATCAAAATGATTGATATGTGTTTATGACCAATTTAAATGTAAATTTACTTTCAATAACCAAAATTTGACTAAAAAATAAAAATATAATCTAATTATACTTCAAAACCAATCAAATGTATAATTTAACACTATAAATTATTTTAATTAAAAAAGTTATTTTCAATTAAAATTTAGAATTTTTTACTATTCATCAAAATATGAAAGTTATTAAAAAAACACCAAAAAATTATCCCAAAAAAATATGTATTCCCCAATTCTAGATAAGAAGATTATTTTGTAAAATTGAATATATAAAAGTGTCAAATATTGGATTGAAAAAAGGGTTATCCATTAAAAGGTGGTAAAATTTCATTTTTTTCAAACTACTTCTTTAATTTGAAAAACTAATTTTTTTTCTAATATATTGTTTAAGAAACACATAATATGGATGTTAAAATTATATGGAGTATAAAAAATTCAAAATTCAGTTACTACTATTCATAATTGCTTTTTGAACGGCTAGTTTGGTAAGTCCTGGTGCGCTCGAACTCGGTGTTACGTGTAGCACAAACTATTGAATTACTTTAATGATATAATGTATAGTGAATTCATGGAGTGTTAAATTTCCCACATTCAATAAATTCCGTCCTCTCAATATTAAATTGTTCTTAAAAAATTAATGGTTAAAAATAGAAAATACAATTGTGAGAAATAAGAGACACATAATTGGAGGAAAAACATAAATATTTATATTGAGTGATTGAGGTCATAAATCACAAAAAAAGTGAACAAAAAATGGAAAATTAAGGGCCTTAATGTCATAAAACTATGACGATTTAAAATACCATTGGTTCAATGAAACATAAGGTATTAGGATAACACATTTTTGGTTTTATGTTTCATTCCCTAATGTTTAAGAATGAATTTATTCATCGAATAAGAAAAATAATACTTGACAAGAGAAGTTCCATCCATCAAATAATTTCTACCACAAACTCATCTTTAACTCTAAAAGATAATATAACTCTAAAATATTCTATTTAACCTAATCGTATAGGGTTTCAAAAAAATGAATTTATAATTCATCATTCAGAGCATTTAAAAAAATGCATTATAGAATCAAGGACATCACTTAGGCCAATGGTAGGTGATGCACTGTTGTTGCCCTTCGGTTGCATGTTCAAGTCTCGTGGCCTTGCCGGGCATGATGTGTGGTTTCTCGACCTCCAGGATGTCCTTTTTATAATACTCCAAATAAATATTAAATTTTTTTAACCATAAACAATAGCATCCCATGTGCAACATAATCCATTCCAACCTTATGTTTTATCCAAAATAATTTTTTCCAAACTCACCTTCCAAAATTTATAAGGAAGGTCATCATAACATAATGAGAAACTATTTTTCCCACATAATAACATGTGAATACCTTAATCATAAATTCTATTAAAAAATTGAAACACCCTGAATTATTATAAAACCTTATTGATTACATTCATTCTCCCTTATTACTTATATGATACTAGATAAATTCTTTATATCCAAAAATAATTTATACTATAACAATGATGGAATAAACAAACCATTAATTAGTTCCAAGGTAGTCAAGAATATCCAATAATATTTATCTAAATCAACCATATCTTATTCCAAAATCACTACCTCAGTATTAGGACCATATTAAGGTTTATATTTCCTTAAACCATGTATTTTCCAATAAGTTTAACTTTCTATTGAGTCACTTTTATTAGTACCTCATATTCTCAAATCCTTAATGAAATAGTACTACAGAACCATCCTTATATACTATATAATTATTATCACTTGTTCAACATTAATACGATACTCAAATGAAATACTTCATTAATAAAAATATAAGAACAAAAATTATTCCACTTAATATGTGATGATATCATAACTTGATTATTATCCAATAACATCATTTGAGGTATAATCTGATTATTGGGAAATTGATTCACATAGTGTCCTAACTCCTTGCAGGTGAATCATTGTTAATTTGAAAACTTTTTATAACCATTCCAATCACGTACTTGGTGTCCTTTTTCTACACACTTATAACAAACTCACATTCCCTTCAAGAATTTACCAAAGTGATTCTTTCTACAATTATTACATTTGGGAAAATACTTATTTTCATTATTCCCTTTGTCCAACTTTCTCTCTACCATCCATTTCTTCTATTGCATCCCTTGAAATCCACAGGACTTCATGATTTTTTTTATCTTATTAACACATGATACTATTTCTTCATATGATGAAAATACATAGGATGTGATTTTCCTTCTAAATGTTAGATTAATACCATGAAATATATCATACTTTTTAATAATTGGATCATGTGTATTTAGGATGTTTTCATTTATTCTACTGGGATCCATTTATAAACAATGACATGCACTAGGTTAGTTTATGAATCACAATGCATAATTCAAAACTGGTATAATACCTAACATAAATTGACAAGTTTATGAATATAATCCATAATCATAAAAATGTTTTCTTTGAGTAGGTATTTACTCATAAATCATTCATAATGATTTGTAAAGAAAATATTAATTTTTTTTCAGCATATACCTTGGGAGGGTCAATACCAAGAGTGCAGCAAGACCCATTATCATGTACCAAGATACCCCAGGTCAAGCCCGAAACACCATGTCAGAGTTTTCACTCAAACGTACATCTGTGCCAGAGCCACCTCTACCTGTTTATATCCATACATGGATGTACTTTCTTTGAAATCCCACATAATATATACAGTACCAATTTTTTAGGTTGTTCTTATATACTAATCCTCAAAGTCTATCTCAGTGTAATGTTCTCTAATCAGAGTATATGTAAATATAGTTTCCAAGGATTATACTTAACTTCCTCTGATACCAACTATAAAGCCCTGGCCCCAGATTCCCTAAGCCGGTGCATTATTTTAATATATTTTCATCATCATAAGAGATCAAGTCTCTAAAGTCAGATTAGTTTAGTAGCCATATAAGTACTAGATATATTCATTACATCATGAAATAAAAAAATAACAACATTGAGACCCATTTGAACACACTCATATTCCTTAGTCTATCCATGTATATCCATTATAATATATTTATTAAAATCCTAGGAAAAATAAAACATAAGAAAGGGGTGAGCTCAAATGCTCAGTAAGGATAACAATACAACAGAAACATTCATAAATAAGCATAAACATTTAAGGAAATGTATAAGACTAAAAAACAAGCCTTTTAAAATTAAAATTCAGTATAATATGGAAAAGATAAATCAAATAATTCCATTTACTTGTTCACATGGAAATTCTACAAGTCTAATAATAACATGTTATATCAATACACAATTTCATAATGATATAATGAATAATGACAGACATCCTAACCACATAGTCAAGGCCTCATGCCAAGACTACAAATAAATATTTTGTAAAGGCCTTGTGCCAAGACACTAGTTTGTCTCATGAGACCTACTGATTCATCAAGGAGCTATAGTGGGCTCCACCAATCACTAACTAAGTTCTATGCATTACTCATATGAAAATGTTGAAACATAATATAAACATATGTATTAAAAATAGCATACAAAATGTCAATACTTTAACCATAAATCATGAATGGTATAAAAATATCACATCCACAGTCAAACATATCACAAATCATTAAATAAAATATGTAAGATTGTATTATAATAAATAATCATCAATAAAGAATAATATCTTGTAAAGGATGTTGACATAGATAGAAATGATTAGTATAACTCTTTGATAGAAATATCTATTTTTTATAGAAATCATTTAAAAGTATCTAAATTTATAAAGCAAGTGATTTAAAAGTTATTTATGAATCAAAGTGACCCATACAACTTTGAATCATTTAAATGTAATTAACATTTTAATATAAGGATGTCCATATAAATAACTCCTTAAATTCTTTTTTAAAACATTGAAATCAATAATTTTTTTTAAAAAAAATACATCTATAAAACATTTGAAATCATGATATAGTTAAATAGACTCTCACATAAAACCTTAAAATATTACTTTTGATAATTTTTTTATGAAATGTGTACATGGATGATAAATATGTCCAAGTAAATACTTATACATAAACAATCTCAGATAATATTGAGATTGAAGTATTAACCCTTACTTTGTAATTTTATTTAGTCTATGGTACATTGAATCTACTATATAATTACCATATATTGTTATTTTACTATAACAGAACCATATTAATATTTATTATATCATAAATTATTTTTTAATGACTTTATAATCCAAATTTATAATAATTTCTATGTTAAAGTAATTTTTTTTGTAATAATCGCTTTCGTTTTTGTACGTGTATAAATTGTTATTCGTGATCATATCTATATCATGATTTATGTAGTTCCAGAATACAAAAATAATTTATATATAATATATATTTATAATATAAATATGTATAATAGATAGAAATATGAAATGGAATACACCGTTTATGGAGACGGTAAGCCATACGTATGCATAAGCGCCCTTTCCATTTTCATATCATATTGAATGGAAGTAAGTGAATGGTATATATATATATATATTTTCAAAAGAATTATTATGTCATATATTACATACTTATTAATAATATTTATTTTTAAAATAATCATTGAATGGTGAACATGGAAATGAATTTTATCGTGTTGTGGAGACGGTAGGCCGTATGTACACACAAGAAACAATATCATTTCCTTAACGATAAAATGGTATGTAATTGGATGGAAAAATAATTATAAAGAAACATTAACATGTTATATTTTTTATTTACATCAATTATAATCATTATTATACTTATTAAAATAATGAAGTGTTGAATAACAAACTACAACACGACGTGAAGATGGTTAGTCGTACGTACACACATATGTTGACTTTGTCTTTCATAGGATGGATAGAATAATGAACATGGTTGTACCATATTTATAATACAATATTAGTATGTATAAGGTAGTGGAGTGATTATTTTTTTATGGAAACAACATATAAATAGTAAGTGTAAGAAGAAAATAAACTTGAAATAGGTTTTAAAATAATTACCTCTTTTTCAGATACTTCATTTTGATTTGATCAAAAGGGCACAATAGGTTGGAATTATGATAAAAGTAAGACCTCTAGGTTGAATTGAGGATAGTTGGGAGGATATTTCAGCAGGTTTTTGCCAATCCAAACGGATTTGGGAGTGTGAAATTAAGAGAAGGGGTAATACCCTTTTATAAGAGATGAGACAGTCACTTTAGGAAAAGTTTAAAATTTTATTTTATTATAAACTTATTTTCGGTTTCTAATGGCTCAAAATTGATTTATTTC
The DNA here is from genome assembly GCA_963277665.1 of Viscum album. NCBI lineage: Eukaryota > Viridiplantae > Streptophyta > Magnoliopsida > Santalales > Viscaceae > Viscum > Viscum album. Next base: position 684,285,106 of record OY728159.1, on the reverse strand, counting down.
ATAGATAAGGTGTGGATTGGCCGAAAACTTCTCAAAAAATATGGTTTAGGGAAATCTAGGTCACCATACTAACCTTATCTATTAGATTTAACACTTAGTTAACTATTTTAACTTATATCATGTCTTTTTGTATTATTATAATAAATGGTTAATAAAAATAATATAAGATCCTACGATTACCACAATTGGTTCATTAATGTCATACCTATCATTATTTAAGGCCTTTGGCCAAAACATAGATTTTTATGACTATTATATAATATTAAAATATTTTTAAAAGAAAACTCATTTTTGTCAATTTTGACACTATTTTGTATTTGGTTATTGTGAAAGTAATAAAAAACTGATCTGATCAAACCAAATTCATTGAATTAACCATAAAATGTAATATTAACCTATAAATTTGTGTAATTATACAAAATTCTTAATAAACCTTTATTTTAATATTTATAATATCATTTATTTTAATCTTTCCTTAATAAGGTAATTACTACATCATCATTGTGTCATAAATAAATGTAATTATTTAATATCTAAAAATTATAAATAAAATACCATGATGTAAGAAATCATTTTATCCTTATAATGAATATTTATAGTCAAATTTATCTTATGTATAACCCTAAATTAAAATTGTTTTAGTTATTAGAATTTTAATTTTACACTTTTAATTCTTCTTTAAATAAAATATTAATAAATTTCTTAATCAAATCCTAGTCGATCAAAAATGATCATATTTTATTCCTAAGGGTGTTTTTCGTCAAAATACACTTATTCTATAGAATTATGACATTTTTTCAGGTAATTATAATACCATGTTTACATTTAATTACCCTATTTACTTTTAACCGTGGTAAATAAAATTTAAATGTTACTATTCACAAAAAAAATTATTTTCACCTTATTTAACAACATTTTACATACATATGTCAACCGTGTCTCTCATATTTTTGAAATTTAATTCACAGAAGTGGTAAAATTATGTTTTATGCAGATTTTCAAATGTTCCTAGAAGATGGGTAAAGGATGTTAAAAAGATTCCTAATATTTAATACATCTAATCTTATTATAAAATGACTCCAATGAATTAAATTGGGATAATATAGGTATTATGTATCTATTTTGACATTAATAGAAACAAAATTAATTTTTAATTATTATTTAAATAAAAGGTCAGTTTTAAATAATAACGTAGTGTTTTACACTATTCATCAAAATTGATATTTTTCAGAAAAATACAAAAACATCACTGTAATCTAATTTAAATATTCCAAATTCATAAATGATGTCTATTTTACTAAATCCAAAACAAACAAAGTTCATTAAATAATTTTAAATCAATTCTCATTGTCAAAACTAGAAAACATATTTTTTAGGAGTAAAAACTATAAAAAGATTTATATATGTTTATGTCCAATTTAAATGTAAAATTATATCTGATGACTGAAATTAGATTAAACAATAAAATTATAATCTAATTATTCTTGAAAACCATTCAAATGTATAATTAAACACTATTAATTATTTTGTCTAAATAAATTGTTTTCAACTAAAATTTAGTATTTTTCACTATTCATCAAAATATGAAAGTTGACAGAAAAAATACCAAAATTTATGAAAAATAATTTTTATTTCTTTATTCTAAAGAAGTTTTTTATTTTTCCAAATTTGATATATAAAAGTGTCAAATATTTGATTTAAAAAAAGGGTTCTCCATTAAAAGGCGGTGAAATTACATTTTTTGAAAAATACTTCTTTTATCTAAAAAACATAATTTGTTCATATATTATGTCTAATAAACACATAATATGGATATAAAAATTATATAGAATATATAAAATTTAAAATTGTGTGACTACAATTCATAACAGCTTTTTGAACGGCTACTTTGGTAAGTCATGGTGCGCTCGAACTCGGTGTTGCGAGTAGCGCAAACTTTTGGATAGCATTAAAGAGATAAAGTACAGTGATATCTTGGGGTGTCACAAATACATATTAATTTAATTTATTATCATGAAAAAAATTTTAATAATAAGAAAAAAAATCAAATAAGTGTTTCTTTTACCTTCAAATTATTTTAATTTTCAATTTTAATCAATTTATAACCAATAAATTTCATTATACATGTGTAAACAATATAAACATACTAATTTAGATATTCCTAATCATACACTATAATTTAATTACTATATTATACTATATTATAATATATTTAGACTTTGTGAATCATGTATCACATTCTCTCGAAGAGATAAAATTTGTTGAAAAATATTTTGTCCTAAAATATTATGGTGGTAAATTCTTCCCTCCTTCAGAAATTTCATCCTTGAAATTTATATAATTTCAAACCCTAAACATATTTTGGTAGTTATTCATAATTTTTCAGGTTCGCACATCACATCTTCCATCTACTTATTTATTCAAAGTAACTTTTACCAGTTGAGTCATCTGGTTCTTCAACACGTGTTTTATAGTGTCAAGAATCATGACAAGCTCTTCAAAGAATGATAGATTCATCTCCAATTTTATTTGATAAAAGGTGAGTTCATGCATTGGATTTGGCATTCACTTAATTAATCGACAGATATGAAACACATCATGTACTTTATAGAGGCTTGATGGAATTTCCAAATGGAAATACACAACCCCAATTATTTATAGAATTTAAAATGGTTCTATGTACCTAGTGATTAGTTTCCCTTTCTTAATGTATCGAATAACACTCTTATATATATATATATACTTTCATGGAAACATGATCTCCCACATGAAATTCGAAATCATTCCTTCTTTTCAATATAGATCTTTTTCCTTCTTTGTGCTTCCTTGATATGAGTTTGAATAGTATTTACCTTTTCTGTTGTATACCATATAAGTTATTGGCCTTCAATATTTTATTCACCAAATTCATCCAAACATCCTAGAGTGTGATTTCTATCTCTATATAATGCTACATACAAACCCATTGGAATACTTTATTTGAGGATATTGCTATATTTGAACTCCACTATAGGTAAATAATGACCCAACGTAGATTTAAATACCAGATAAAACAACCTTAACATATCTTATAATTATTGACATGTCCTTTCAGATTACCAATCAGTTTGAGGGTTATAAGTGGCGCTGAATTAAATAATTGAATCCAAATCATTTTAAAAAACTTTTTATGATTTCTATGTTAAATAGGGACTATGATCCATACCAAATGATGGTACATCTCTATGCTGTATTATAACATCATTAACATAGAGTCAAGTAAGGAACTCAAGTGGTAAATCCTCCCATATAGCTATAAAATGTGTTCATTTGGTAAGTGGATCAATAATAACTTATATTGAATCATTATTTATAGGGTTCGACAACAATCTAGTGACAAATTCCACATTAAAAGTATCCCATTTCTATATAGGAATAGTTAGAGGTTTCATGACTCATCTATTAATCTCTCTCTCAGCCTTCACCTATTGAAAAATAAAGCATATTGACTCATAATTATAAATTTACTACTTCATATTATCGGAACATAAATTCTCCCTTAAATATTAAAATATCATGGTTCTACCATCATGCCTATAGAAATTATAGTTTTTAAAATATTAAAATAATATACATTTTTCTATGGTATAGATGGAACACAACGTCCCTTTTATAATTTTATAATTCTATATTCATAAATGTAGTCTTCCAATTTTCCACCATTCAAGAATTTATTTTTCTTTGGAAAATTATCATCAAAAGTTTGAGAATGTATTATAGTTTACAAAAAATTTAGTTTGCAAATAAATTGAAAAATGAATAATTTCTCACGTTCCATAATATTCCTATATCAATATTTACTTGTTCAATGAATATACGATCCATTTTAAATATAATTTTTAGAACTCCTGGATATTTCTTACTCAGTATATGTTATAACATATTATCCTTCACTAGACGGTAGTGTGTTGAGATACCATAGTCCATGAGTAGCTTGATTCATATCCTTCACCTCATATAGAGCTATTTATGTGAAAAAAGTATTTGAAACTCTTGTGACTTCTAAATATGTCCCATTTTAAACCATATATATTAAATCTCCATATATTCCAAGCAATTATTAAGGATTCCAACTCAAGATCGTGGGTGGGATAGTTTAATTCAAAAGTTGATATCTCCCTTAATTAATAATCACAAACTTTAATGATACAACCATGTCCCTTTTTTAATTCATTCCTAAATATAAAAACTCTATCATTTCCTTTTGGTAGAGTCAAAATCAACATATTAACCAATATATACTTCAATAATTCAAAACCATCAACACATTACATTTTCCATATAAAATTAACACCTTTTAATGTATGCTTGTTTAACTATTTAGTCAACAAGGAAATAATTCTGAATTAATATTAGATTGTGACCTTATAAACTAATTAACATTCACACCATATTTTTTTAATTGATGTTTGATATTCTTGGACTACTTATTTCTTCACAGGATCAAAAGAGATTTCATCCATGAAGATAATATCACCATGAAAAGAAAATTTCTCCTGATAAAACTCACACATTTTAAATTTACCATATAATGATTTTCTTCTAAGAGTCTCAAGAATGATCTTCATGTTATTATCACAGTCCATGTAGCACATAGATCACACCTAGATACCATCAATGAATACCTAAAAAAAATATCAATATATTTGTTGAATAACCTATTTAGTATGTCCATAAAAATATGGGTGCATTAGTCAATCCAAATGTAACTAATATAAATTACAAAAGTCTTCACACTATATGAAATATTTTCTTCATAATATCTTCCATCATTACTGACAATTGAAGATACACACACTAAATTTTAATATTTAAAAGTCATTGAATTCCGTCAAGTTGATCATATAATTCATCAAAGCGAGGTAGATGATACTTGTTTCTTATCAAAATAGAATTTACTAACCTATCATAAAAGCATGGTGCCATATATCCATTATTCTTATTAATTAATGGAACATATGGATACCCATGGAGAAACACTAGGGATGTAAATCCCTTACCAAAAAATACCACTAGTTATTTCTTTAATTCCACTATTTCTACGATATAAATTCTATAAGAAGCCTTTGATAAAGATCTTTAATGGGTTATTAAATCAATGGAAAACCCAAAATAATGATATTGTGAATTTCAATATAATTACTTAGGAAATACATCAATGTATTCATATACAATAGGTACATATAAATTTTTAAGACATCCTTTTCCATTCATTGATTTTGTTTCTCTCATTCCAAAAAAATCTCATTCCGAAGAGCTATAAGGGTTGAATCTAGATAGGGTTTTGATGATTAAATATCACCTCTAGAGATATGAAATTCCAAATCTTCACCAAAAATTACAACATACATATCATTCAAATAATTAATTTAATCATATTTTTAAATCAAGTCTATACCAATCACTATTTAAAAATCAACAATATATATACTAATAATTTTAGTAAATATGGTATATTGATATGTTATAATGGTTACTAACTGAACATATTCTTATTACAAAGGGTCATTAACTTGGATTCATCACTAATAACTCCATTATTATGGTTTAGAAAATATATATAATTTTATTTTAAAGTATAGAAGATATAAAATATTGTGACTATCAAAAATGAAATAAATGTTTATTTGAACATGATGGTATGATTGAAGTACCTACCACTGTATCTTAAGGAAATTCAACCTCAACTATTTTAGATCAGTTGTCTTCTCTATACTGGAAAGGTAATTTCTTATAACCCTAGTCATATACCCTAATATGGATTTATATTTTTATCTCTATATAGAACAATGGCTTTATTGTCCTTCCTAGGTGTAAAATCACTATGTGTATTAAGTGTATTGATACAGTTTCTATTCCTTCCACAAGGAAACATTTATGAATATTTGAATAAATTAAATTAGATCATACCATTATGAATTAGAATATATAACTTCAAAACTTTTAAAAACCTTTAAATTAATTGAAAAATGAACATATAGATAATCTCATAATCATAGAAATGATTTCTTTGGGAATATTCTCAAACTATAAAAATATCTTTAAATACATTAAAATGGTTTTGAAAAAATATCTAAATTATCCTAAACATATCCCCCTAGGAGTGTCGAACTAGGTTCATTGAAAGGTAACACTCACCACGTACCATAATGAACTCTGATATATACTCAAACAAGCTATTTTACTATATTATCTATAGATGCATCTGTTCCAAAACAATATCCGTAATTGTATCTAGATAAGGAACATTATATTTTGAAAACCACATAATTTTTACATTATAAATATTTACGGATGTTATCGTTATTATAATATTATATTCAATGTCATCCATATGGTTATATTACCTAATTTATGTTCTCCTATTTTATTTCATATGGGTTCAACTAAACCTAATCCCATACCAAACATAACTCCTCGACTCTTGCATACAGATCTAATAGTTCAGTTACTACAATGTAACTAGAACATGGGACCACAACCCAAAATGTTGAATTGTTTTATAGTTATGGGAGACTAAATTCATACATGATTCTGACATTTCATGGGATAACATGAACTATAATATGACAATACATATTATAAAATTATTATTTCATCTAGTTAATATATGATTTTATTCATAGAAATCTTCTTTATATACTGTGGAAAAGGAAAATATAATAAAGGGTTACCCCAAATGTTCAGTAAGGTAAAGTATAGAACAAATTCAATCATTATGTAAATAGAACATTAATAATAAGGCTGAGATAAACAATAATAAAACATTCAATGTAATTAAATCCATCAAAAGTTGACTAAAACCTTGGATAACATAACTATATAATTAATAACATGGATAATAATAATTAGTTTAATTATGATTAAATATATAATTCTAGATATCATAATCCAATCATTAAGGCCTTCTGTTAAGATAACATACATAAAGAGTTAATCCGTATGTGAAATACCCATGAAATTTGGTCTTAGGAAATCTACTGATTCACTAAGGGGATATATTGTATCAATCCTATCAAATACCGAGTAGGATTCATTCATTATAGGAAATTGGTGTAACATAAAAAATTTAAATATTCGAATTGAAAAACTAATTTATGAAATATTCATAATTACCCAAACAATAAACATTATCATAATCCATAAAGCGTAATATGGATATTGTTATAAGAAAATTACATCCCTTGTAAAACATAACATCCACCAAAAAATGATGACATATATGAACATAAATTAAAAATATCACTTGAATATTTCTTTTAGGAAATACTAAATATTTTATATATTTTCTCAAAATAAAAATATTTCCCACATATTGAGTAAATTTTTTCCTATTGAAATGAATCTTGTAAAATATTAAATTAATGTTCAAATATATGTCTGTTCATGATGAAAAAAAATATTTCCATTTCAAATAAGTTAATGAACATTCCATTCAAACATTTGTAAAAAAAGTCAAAATATACAACATTTAAAAATTTATAGGAATATTCCCTTTAGCCCATTTTTTAAAATTAAAACATTACTAAAAATGTCATTAGAAAATAATTTGATAATTTTAATAATATTTTTTATGTAATTTTAAATAAAATCATGATTTGATATGAAAATATTCCTAGGTGAGTAGAAAAACAAAGTCAGTATTCCTTAGAAAATGATCGTGGTATACTGAGTAGTTAGAGAATTGAAAGTGAATGAAAAATTATTAATTTCCAAAAATAATCAGAGGAGAAAAAATATATCCATTTATGATATAAAAATCAAATAATTCCAAAGAGTAAACATTAACATAAATAATCCCAAATAATGATGAGAAGGTAAAATAAACCCTTAACTCAGGTTCAACTTCCAGCATATGTTTCCAAAACACTTATATAATAAATATATATTTATAATAAATAAATTCCATAATCATAAAAATATTTACAATATCATATATGATCCAATAATAATTTTAAAATACTTATTTATTATTAATTATTTTCTAAATTCACAGTTTTTGAGTGATAACAATATAGTTTTTCAAGTATGTTTTGGTACCATAATTTTGGTCCTTGTAAATTGATGATGGTTAAATCATTCCTAAAATATTAATAATGATATAAGTATAATACATATTCATTATATATATATATATATAAATATATATTTATTCATAAATAGTCGTGTATAGTTGCAACCTTTAGGGAGATGTCTCATGCACATTTTCGGGCACTGTTTTACCCTTGTTTTTGTTATACCTTGGATGGATTTTCTATTGGGTTTTTTTTGGGTGAAATAGTAGAATTTGTAAAGATAAAGGGGTATTGAACACATTTCATACTATTCAGGAAAACCATGTGGGTTTCCCTGGGAAAACATGCACCCCATTTGGAGATGATGGTGGTGGTGCGCAATTAGCACATGGTTGCACAAACCATAAAGTGTCCCTCCCAAAAACTTGGAAACCAAATAAAAGGCAATTTTAATGTTTATATAATGGTTTGTAAAAAAATTTCACCCTTATAAAAAAATATTCATCATTATGATGGAGTTCATTTTTAGGGTGCATGGTTTGGAGAATAAGGCTCCTCAGCCAAGGAAACATTCTGTGCAAGATTTTAGACACCCAAAAATTTAATTAAAATTACCAGACCCTTGGTTGTTATTAAAAATATCCCCAACTCAGATGTAAAGGATTATATTTAGTTTTTGAGTCCCATTGAATGATTTCAACGCTACAAAAACCCTTTTATTTTTCAATCAAATATTCTATTGAAGGATCACCATCCATAAGGTTTTGATCATAGATATTTTGGTCCACTGTAATTTCAATTGATCCACTTCAAATTAGGGATTTAGAATTGAAAAAATCTCATAAAAAACATTAATGAAGGATTTATAATTGTCAAATATAATATTCTTGATTATATATTCTTATACATAATTGTGAATTTATATTTTCCTAGCTAGAAAGTTTCATTCTACATTTTATTAATAAATTGTTATTTTCACATGTGATAATGAAATAGGTGAATAATGATATTATGTAATTGACTGATTGCTTTCATATGAATGTTATCAAACCCCTTGGGGTGTTCTGATATTATTTAAATAATGATTTTTTAATTACGCATGGTTGTTAAATAAATTTATGAAATGGGTAGAATAATGAATTATGTAAATGGTAGATCAATGGGTTGATAATATGAAACCATGGGACGTGAAAATTGTGAATGAGTTTTAGGATAATTACTGCTACTCCAAATTCACACAAGGTTTATTAATTTTATTCTAGTCACCCATGATATATATTTTATTACATTTGATCATTGAGTTGTGGGATAGAGACTACTAATAAAAATTCCCATAGGGTGCCATTCCACAACTATATGCCCCCATTGTTTGAATGTGAATTTGGGAATTAATTGATTAGTGAAACCCATGATGAATTAAATGTGATATATCATAGTGGATACTTTAAACTCTTTCATAGTCTAAAGTAGGTATTCTGGGTTCGGGTGTCATCGAGAACACCGATGATTATGTGGTTAATTTAATGAATAATTTAAGTGTTATAACTTTTTTCTTATTTATTTGGGTCTGATTCTTTATTTGACTACATACACTAATATAATATGTACAATGTTTTAGATATCATTGGTGGTGGCCTATGGATTTGAAATCACACTATACATGGTTTTCTTGATCGTGATGTGAATAAATTTCATGTTTACCGAACATCATAATGGAAAACCCTCTTTTAGATGGATGAGTTTGGATTCTTGATGGTGTGTGGATGAGGGTACTGGACCTGATGTTAGGACCCTCTTTGGGAGTTGATAGCGTGTCTCTATTTTGGGTATGCATTTACCACTTGACACTTATATGGAATGATATATCTACTATTCAATTTATGTCCATTTATCCAAGTTGAGGTGTGGTCATATGATATTGGTCCTTATTAATTATTGTATTAATTTGTATAATGACTATTGTAAATTAGGATATTGTTTATTTATTTACACTATTGTGATACTTTGATAAATAATGTATAGTCTCCCCACATTACATATTACACCCTCACTGCTTGTAAGATAACTGTCTTGTATAAGGAGGAACACATGAGGTCATGTAACCTACCAGATAAAGGTACGACATGGGAACCTAGGTTTTCATGTTACAATGTGAATCAAAGAGGTTAGTTTTCATTCCCTTTATTTTTTCAAACTATTTTGGAAAGGCAGATAAGATACTAGGATGAGTTGGACCTTGTTCATGAGAATTTTCATGGGAGTAGATAACCCTTTTATAAGGTAACACTCATGTTACTAGGGTGTGATTGTTATTATTTATGTTTTTTTGTTACAGTTGGATATTATTTCACTGTGGTTAATGCAATTTTTTTGGATATTATTTTTCACTTATATTTTACTCATAGAATAGTATGGAATGAAACTTGATTCTGAAAACATTATTCTAGTCACAAGGGATTTCAAGTAACATGAATCATATTAGTAATACATAAAAAATAACTTTTTGGTTGGGTTGTTGGAATTAAAATTCTTATCACGTTTTTAGTAAATTTAAGAGGAAATATTAGTAATGGATAAATGATGCTAAAGGACATACATTAAAATGGATAAAATGGGATTCTAATGGGTAAATTGACTTATGATTGTTTTTTACCATATTTTATCCATAACCTTGGTGAGGGATGGTTGAAGGTAGTGATGGTACTTCGGTTTTGACCATGTGGTGAAGAATGATGGATGACTTGTTATTGTCTTTGGTGAATCCCATTTTGTTAAAAATGTGACAATTTTGTGTTATGTTTCCAAAGTCATGTGTTTTGAAATATAAATACTATCACATACATAACTTATTTTAAAGTTATTTTTAATTTATTTTCCATTCATGCTTTGTTTTGGGGGTTTCCCAAGGTTTTATGGAGGAATGGGTGAGTTTTCTTGAATTGGGCCAAACTGTGAGACCAATTCAATATTTAAAATAAATTTTGTTTTTTTATAACTCATTCATTTTTCAACATTTTTTATCAATTCTAATTCCTACATGGCCTCCCCTGACATATTAACACTAACATTTAAATTTTTGGCCTTTATAAAGCCATAATCATGGGGGATTTGGGTTTTTATTTATGAATTGGGCCAACCGAAAAGCCCATTATCTAGTTTTAAATTGTTTCTTTAATATTTTAATATCATATTAATTATAATGAATTTTTTGGTGATTCCACCTCCATATAGACCATAAGAAGTCCAGACGCGCTCCCATTGCCTTTCTCCCCAATTTGGAGCTCGTTTTCACCGCGATTGAGTGATGAAATGCTTAGGGTTTCTAAAATCGGGCAGATTTGAGGAGGTAAGTTCGTTCCATCATAAATCTCTCAATTATTTCTCTTTTCCCCCATTCCAGTTCCTACATGATCTCAAAATCCTTGTTTGAACATCTCTTTAATGGTTGTATGTTTTCAAATTCAGATTCTGGTGGATTTTTGGTCATTTTATTCAAGATTGTGTTGACTAAGTGTTTCTCTCTTCAATTTCTTCATTCTCTTTATGGTTTCCTCCCTTATTAATTATGATCTAAAATGTAAAGAAGTTAGGGTTTGAACATATGGTTTTATTTGGTGCGTTTTTGGTTAAATGTTTTGGTATAGGGCTATATTTATCATCCTTGTGATGCGGCGGTGGTGTGGTTGACGTTTCGCACCATGTTTTGAGGGATTCGACACTTTCGGTAGATAGTTCCATGTGAAAGCAATTATTTATGAGTTACCTTTCTGTATTTATTCATTTTTCATATTCCTCATATGTTATATGTGGTGCGAAAACTGTTTGTGATTAATTTGGATAAGTGTTTAATTTTATTGTTGCATTTTAACTTGAAATTGGGTGTTTTCGTGTGTAACTCAGGGGGTATTATTTGGGTGTATTTTATAACATATGGAATTGGTTTACTAAATATTTTGTTTCCTTCCAATTCCAATTTGGTAATGTATTAGTGTCATGTGGGCCTAAAAAGAGGGTTTTTGAATAGGTTTAATGTTTAAAACATTTTTACACTTCTTGAGAGTATTTTATGAAAATGTGTGTTTTCATTTGGATCATTTGTAGTATTATTCAAGGTGATTTTATAAAACTTTAAATTGGTTTTATAAATGTCTCTAGGGCTTCCAATTCTCTTTTGGAGAGGAATTGGTATGGTTTTTTGTCCTAAATTGGGGATTTAAAATGAGTTTTGTGTGCAAGACATATTTACAACACTTGGGTTCTTTTTATTAAAATTTTAAATGTTTTAGTTGGTTAAACAAAGTTGGAAAAGGGTGAATATGTACTATTTGGTATGTGTGTTCACCTATTATGGGGTTTTGAAAGGTGAAGTGATGTTTTAAGATGTAAATCATTTTTAGAATGTTTTTTAAATTTTTGAAATGTTTTATTTAAATTGTGATGTTGGAATGAAACTTGTTTGTGGGCTGTTTCGTGTATGTTTGATGATAAAATGACTTTGAAGGTAAAAAGGGTATTATGTAACAATTGATTGGGCTGTTATGAGAGTTTTAATATATTGTAATGGTTTTATGAAATTGTTTTATGGATTTGTGAAAGTGTTAGAGAAATGTGAAGAGTGTTGAGGGATATTTTGGTGTGAGTCAGATTTCCAAATCAATTTGAATGAAAAGTGGACTTTTGTGACTTGTGTTGTATACATGTGGTATTTTTGGTGAATTTATGATATGGAAATGATATTTTCATGTGAAAAGTATATTCATTGACTTTTTGAACTTGTTTGACCACAAAAGAAAAACCTGGGTATCTAGGTGGGTGGATGTGTACTGGTATGGTAGTGAATCCGTGGGGTTTGGCCTCAGTTTCACTTAGAAAGATTGATACTTAAAAATCTAACTAAAATATGACGATTATGATGATTGGGGACCACTAGGTTATGGGTATGTTCTCTACTTTTGGATCATGCATGAGAACAGATATTTGTGATGGTTACTCTCACCATGATACGAGGTACCTAGGACTCACAACTAGCTAGTGCGTAGGGGTTATTTCCCATTGCTTATGCTCACTAGATATTTTGTGCTTACCGTTGACATACGGTATGAGTGGATAGAAAATTAAGTAGCTTTGTTATTTATTTTAAAAGTGTTTATTTTTTAAATTAGCCCACATTAAAACTGTTTTTATTTAATGTTGCATCTTTTAGAAATTGTAACTAGAATTTCATGTTTTTGAAAACTTGCATTATTTTCTTCTTTAAATGTTTATCACATGGAATATCTTAGTGATGGTGTCCTACTGGTCATTATCTCACACCCTACTTACACCCTTGGGTTTAAGTAGACTTGGTTATTTTTGTTGTCACAGGTTGGGTATTGTTTTTATTGCGAGTGGTTCGGGTTTCTAGCAGGTCCTTAGTGGTGAAGTCTTGTGGGGATGTCTTGAGGGAGGTACCAATTTCCATGTGGTGGTTCTTGGAATATCCTTATATGGTTTTGTAACTTTTTAATGATCTTTAAACATAGTTTTAACTTATGTAATTTAGTTATGAAATTTTTTAAAAGACGGTTTCAGTTGAAAAATCAAGATTTGTTTTATTGAGTTTGTTTGTTGTTTAATTTTTATAAAATTGGGTAAATCATTCCCAATTATAATTATATGATACCTGGGCACTTGTGCCAGCCCGTGGGGATCTAGAACGCCCTTCGGGCCTTATCACGGGCTGGGTTTGGGGCTGGGTTTGGTGGCGACCAGATTCGGTTCGTGACAAAATGGTATCAGAGAGAGGTTTTGGTTAACTCTTTGGGTCACGTTATTTAGGGGACAGTCAGGATAGTCTAGAGTTAGGATTGTTGGGACTTGGTAGTTCAGTTATGGGTAGTGTTCCTAATCAACACACCTCATGATGTGATTTGAGTAGCCATGGGATGTCGGGATTTATCTAAGTCCATTGGTTTTCTAGGTTTGATGATGATTATGGGAAATGAAAAGGGAGTTGGGTTAATGGTATCAGTGAGCTCGCAGGGCCTAGCAAGCCATGTAGTGATGGGTATATTCCCTAGAACACTCTCTATGATAGTGAAGTGATTGGAATTGGCTGATAACCATATTTACAAGTCACCCACTGAAACTTGTTTCCTCTCACATTATTTTGTGCTTTAGTTTTGAAATCATGACACTTTGGTTTTAAAGTGACGTTATTTTAAGAAGAGTAAAGTTTTTGTGAAATTATTTTCAAATAAAGAGGGAATGTATTGGTTTATGAAATGGAGGAACTGAATTTTTAGATTTTTTTTGAAATGGAAAATGGTGTTCTTACACCTCTTTTGAAAGTAAGAACTATATTGAAGTTGGTTTTGAAAATTCTTTCCAATATAGTTTTCTAAACAATCAACATGTGTTTTAATGGGATGAGATGTTTTAAAATTGATGTGAATATCTTGAAAGTGGGTAATTTTCTAAATGGTTGCGTCTTTATGAAAAGTTTTGTATGATGTGAGTTGTGATTTTGATCTCGTGGTTAGCGGTTTTGAGAAAAAGGATGTGTTGGTTGACCGTTTTGGTTTTGAAAAGTGGAAATAATTTTTGTTTTAACCTTTGGTATTTTTGTGAGAAACCAAATGCATGGGATTATATGTGAAGATGGATGGTTGATGACATGAATGGATGAGTGTCAGGATGGATATGAGGAGGGTGCCCGGTGTGGCAGAGAAACATGCATGTGTAAGGCCCATGGGGTACCATTGGTGGATGCGCTAACCGCTGAACCATTTGTTTTCAAAGAAATGTTTTTAAAGAGAAACATGTCATCTTGATGAATTGTTTGGGATGGTTTATATTATTTGTTTTTGGAAAGTGTTGTTGTTGTGGGATGTTGTGAGTCCAAGAACCCCTCCTGTTCGAACTGTGTTTTGAGTTTGTGTTTGGTCGGTAAGCTGGGTAGAAGGACCGGTTAATAGTCTCCTCTGAGATATGTTTCAGGAAACCATTTTGGTGGATGGATTCATGTGTTTGGATCTAGTTTGTGGCACTTTTTTTCCAATGGAAAAGCTTGGTTGGGTCTTTAGGTTCTCTTGTTGGATAAGGTATGCCCCTATTAAGGGTTATTGCATAACTGAAGTGCAACCCAGATTGTTTTTCCATTCTAAAATCCTCGAGTTGATCAATATAAGGATTTTTTTTTCTCGAGATCTGTAGATTGAGTCCACACACATTCCTTTCTTTTATTTTTAGATCCTCTTGTAATAGTAGAGTGCTCGTGGAATGTTGAAAGAGACCTTAGTTTCTTAAGTTTCCTGATTCGTCAATGGTGGATGTGGTCTAGGGTTGTTAGTGTGGATGAGTGACTCGACGGTGTCTAAGAGGGCCATTGGGTTCATCAAAGTTTCTATGAAGCATGAGTTCATGTTAAACAACCAGTGTGGGAAATATGGTCCTGATAGGATATTGTAGCCACTTTCTAGAATTGTGTGTTTTTTGGGGACGTTGTATAAGGTCCTATTCCATGCATTGTTTATATCAATCGCAATAGTCATGTTCGGTGATGACTTATGATGTCATGTGATCGATTGACTGTATAGGTTAAAGTCGTGTAATCCTATGAGAGTCCCTGTTATGTTGGGAAAATGTCTCCCTTGAAAAAACATCAAAATCTTCTATTTTAGAGGAAGGTGAGTGTAGGTGTTCTTTACCTCTATTATTTCTCACATGAAGAAACAAGGTGTGATGTTTGTGCATCTTTTAGCCCTTGTTTCAATGAAATATCGGGATAGTGTAAAGTGAGTTTAGAATTTGTTATGTCTAGAAAAATTATCTAGGATTGCGGTGTAGTTGTTGGTGGCACCGAAAGAAGAACTCTCATTCAGTGGGTTTCCAAAGACTAACTGCGAGGCTGATGATGCTTCAATCATTTGACCTCCAGCCATAGGTCTCGGAGAAAAGATGGCTCGTAGTCAGGGGAAATCACAGGGTCATTTAAACCCTTGTACAAAGTCCTATACTAAATATTAATTATGGGAAGATTTTAAACCTCTGGTATCATTGTATTTCTTATGTTGTTCACATTTGGTGGAAATATGTGGAGGGCCTTGTACCCATCACATCACCCAATGTCATTCCCTCCCCCTTTGGTTTCCATTGAGTCATTGGAGAATGGTTGGAAATTTGGCTAGACAGGCTGAGCACATGGTTTGTGAACGATTAAGAGATACTGTTTTCCTGGAATCCATTCAGGGAGATTGATCAGCACAGTTAGTTCACGGTTTCACAAACCGTGCAGACTAACCGTACGACCTTCCCAAATCTTGAAATTTTTTAGTTTTTCTATGTTGTCCCATGCATTTAGATTAAGATGGTTGGTTCTTATGGTGGGGAGAAACACTATGATTCTCATGTATGTTCATTTGTAAATTTTGAATGGAAGTCTACCCTATGTACTAGGGAGTCTGTTCAGGCCTCCCCCTATTAGTGTCTTGATTCTGTCTCGGGGAAAAAATTATTGGTTGTCTCTTGTGGTGGGGAGCGTATTTGTGTCCCCCCATACCAGTAACATAGATTTATCCATGGTCTTGGATTTCTATAGATAGTCTTGTTCGGAGCTATCTAGATACAAACATCTTCCATGGGTAAAATTTGGGATAGGAGAGTTCCCAATGGTTTAGTTAAAGTAAGGTAAGTGTAACCTTGTTCACAATTATTGTTCGTTTGGGTGAATTTCTTGAGTCTTGTTCGGATAGTGTTTGAGGAATTTTATTTTGGGATAAAGTATGAATGTGATTGATCATTTCAAGAGTGTTGTGTATGTTTTGGTTGTGAGAGTAATCCTTAATTGATTACTAGAGGTGTTTTGGGCTTTGGGGGCGAAACCTGGAAAGGGAGTACCTATTGGTTTCTCAGTTGGGTTTGGTTGTTGCTTTGACCTTGCTGTGACTTTCTGGGGTGAAATGTTTTCAAGGTGGGGATAATTTTCACATAAATAACTTATTTTAAAGTTATTTTTAATTTATTTTCCATTCATTCTTTGTTTTGGGGGTTTCCCATGCTTTTATGGAGGAATGGGTGAGTTTTCCTGAATTGGGACAAACTGTGAGCCCAATTCCAGATTTAAAATAAATTTTTATTCTTTTATAAGTCATTCATTTTTCAAAATTTTTTCTCCATTAAAATTAGTACATGGAATCCTATAACCTATTAACACCAAAATTTAAATTTTTGGCCTTTATAAATGATTAATCATGGGGGATTTGGGTTTTTATTTAATAATCGAGCCAACCGAAAAGCCAATTTTATAGTTTTAAATTTTTTCTTTAATTCTTTAATATCATATTCATTATATTGAATTTTTCAATGATTCCACATCCCTCCAGACCCTAAGAAGCCCAATCGTGCTCCCATTGACTTTCCCCCCACTTTAGAGCTCGTTTTCATCACGATTGAGTGCTGAAATTCTTAGGGTTTCTAAAATCGGACAGATGTGAGGAGGTAAGTTTTTTCCACCATAACTCTCTCAATTCTTACTCTTTTCCCCTATTCTAGTTCCAAAATGATCTCATAATCATTTTTATAACTTTTATTTAATAGATGGATGTTTTTAAATTCAGATTCTGGTGGATTCTAGGTCGTTTTATTCAAGATTGTTTTGAGTAAGTGTTTCTCTCTTCAATTTCTTCATTCTCCTTAGGGTTTCTTCCCTCTTTCAATATGTTCTAAAATTTCCAAAAGTTAGGGTTCGAAAATATGGTTTTATTTGGTGTCTTTTTGGTTAAATATTGTGGTCTAGGGATGGTTTTATCATCCTTGTGATTCAGCGGTGGTGTGGTTGATGTTTTGCACCATGTTTTGAGGGATTCGACACTTTCGGTAGGTGGAACAATGTGTAAAAAATTATTGATGAGTTAGCTTGCTGTATTTATTCGTTTTTCATATTCCTCATATGTTAGGTGTGGTTCAAAAACCGTTTATTATTAATTTGGATAAGTGTTTAATTTTATAGTTGAAATTTAACTTGAAATTGGGTGTTTTCGTGTCTAACTCATGGGGTATTATTTGGGTGTATTTTATAACAAATGGAATGGGTTTTCTAAATATTTTTTGGCCTTACAATTCTGGTTTGGTAATGTATTAGTGTCATGTGGTCCTAAAAAGAGGGTTCTTGAATATGTTTTATGTGTAAAACACTGTTCTACTTCTTGAGAGTATTTTATGAAAATGTGTGTTTTCCTTTGGATCATTTGTAGTATTATTCAAGGTGATTTTATAAAACATTAAATTGGTTTTATAAATGTCTCTAGGGAATACAATTCTATTTTGTATAGGAATTGGTATGGTTTTTGGTCTTAAATTGGGGTTTTGAAATGAGTTTTGTGTGCAAGACATATTTACAACACTTGGGTTCTTTTTATGAAAATTGTAAATGTTTTAGTTTGTTAAACAAAGTGGGAAAAGGGTGAATATGTAATCTTTCATATGTGTATTCACCTATAATGGGGTTTTGAAAGGTAAAGTGATGTTTTAAGATGTCAATAATTTTTATAATGTTTTGTAAATTTCTGAAATGTTTTATTAAATTGTGATGTTGGAGCGAAACTTGTTTGTGGGCTGTTTCATGTAAGTTTGATGATAAAATGATTTTGAAGGTAAAAAGGGTATTATGTAAAAATTGAGTGTGATATTATGATATTTTTAATATATTTTAATGGTTTTAAAAAATTGTTTTATGGATTTGTGGAAGTGTTAATGAAATGTGAAATGTGTTGTGGGCTATTTTGGTGTGAGTCGGATTTCAAAATCAATTTGAATGAAAAGTGGAATTTTGTGACTTGTGTTGTATACATGTGGGCTGTTTGGTGAATTTATGATATGTAAATGATATTTTCATGTGAAAAGTATATCCATTGACTTGTTGAACTTGTTTGAGAACAAAGGGAAAACCTGGGTGTCTAGGTTGGTGGACGTGTACTAGTATGCTAGTGAATCTGTGGGGTTTGGCCTTAGTTTCACATAGCAAGATTAATGCTTACAACTCTAAGTAAACTATGACGATGATGATGATTGGGGACCACTAGGTTATGGGTATGTTCCCTACTAGAGGATCATGCATGAGAACAGATATTTGTGATGGTTACTCTCAGTGAGATACGAGGTACCTGTGACCCACAAGTAGCTAGTGCCTAGGGGTTATTTCCCATTGCTTGTGCTCACTAGATAATTTGTGCTTACCGTCAACATATGGTATGAGTGGATGGAATATTCCGTATATTTTTTATTTATTTTAAATGTGTTTATTCATTAAATTATCCCACATGAAAACTATTTTTATTTAATATTGCATAGTTTAGAAATTGTAACTAGCATTTCATGTTTTTGAAAACATGCATGCTTTTCATCATTAAATGTTTATCACAGGGAATCTCTTAGTGGTGGTATCCTACTGGGAATTGGCTCAAATCCTACATACACCCTTGGGTGTAAGTATACTTTTTTATTTTTGTTGTCGCATGTTGGGTAATGTTTTTAGTTCCAGTGGTTCGGGATTCTAGCAGGTCCTTGTTGGTGAAGTCTTGTGGGGATGGCTTGAGGGAGGTGCCAATTTACATGTGGAGGTTCTTGGGCTGTCCTTATTTGGTTTTTTTACATTGTAATGGTCTTTAAACATATTTTTAACTTATGTAATTTGGTTCAGAAATTTTGTAAAAGACAGTTTTAGTTGACAAATCCAGATTTGTTTTAATGAGTTCTTTTGTTTTTTAATTTTTATAAAATCAGGGAAATATTTCCCAATTATCATTATATGATACCTAGGAACTTTTTCCAGCCCGTGGGGATTAGGAATTCCCTTAGAGCCTTGTCACGGGATGGGTTTGGTGCCGGGTTTGGAGGTGACCAGATTCGGTTCGTGACAAAGACATAACTTCCGAGCGATTCTTGTTGATTGAATGATTGGAGGACATGCTAGAAATGTGTCTCCAGTAGTGCCACATAAGACCCTAATAGTGATGAATGATGGGTATGGAGAGAAGTTCCATGATAAGATGCCTCAAATTATGTAGTTATTAGAGATAGACCCAGGGCATGCTATGTGGAGTATATCTAACATTACAAGAGAGTTTCACTTATAGAATCCTTTAGCCTTCACAAGAGAGTGAGGACCTACTGTAGATGGGTTCTGTATTGAGTCATTCTCGATGATCCATGATCATTTATTGAAACATATAGATAATAGGGTCATGTTAGTGGCTTATATGTTATGTGGTGAAGATAATCGTTTGTGGGACATTCAATCTTGGGATGAATAGATACACAAATTGAAAGGTATTAACTTCTAGTATATGTTCTGGTAGGACGTTACCCTGATATGATCAGGAAGGAGAGGGAATAAAAGTTTATAATATTTACCTAGGAGAGTAATTCCACGATGGACTATGTTGGCCACTTAAATTATTTGAATATCATTGTCCTAGAATTTGCAGGAGATGAGCCTAATTCAGTGAAATATTTTTAGGATGGGACTACATGTGAGATTAAGTCCTGGGTTAATATCATTCTGATGAATCAGTTTTTTGATTTGGTGAATCAAGATCTCATTTCAGTGTAGAACCTAAAGGAGGCTTCTAGTAGAATTAATGTGGTTTCTAATGGATTATCTGCTACAAAATATTCCATGATTAGGATGTTTTTCTATGATAATGTCATCCAGGGTAGTAACAGATATGGTCACCTTAGAGAAGGATTAGTTACTTCGAATATTAAATGAGTTTACACCCCAAGTTTGTGAAGTCATGACACATTTTTTCAAGTTTCCACAAAAACCAGTGGAGTGCTGAGACTGTGGTATAATGTGATACTTCTAGAGGTATTATTGTAACCCTTGACAGACGAGAAATGACAGAGGATCCAAAATGTGTTAATTATCTTAAAGGGGATATCATAAATTGTATTGGTTGGGTAGTTGGAGTTCTTCTGGATTTGGCTGTCAAGGTAGTGGGCATGTTACTTCGAGCCAAGACTGCCCATATCAGAAGAGTGGTGGAGCTTAGGGGACTCACAATAAAACATAAGGAAGAGGTTCATGATAGTTTCATGAAGATAAACATACACTTTTTGATAGTGTGTTTGGGCCCTTAACAATCATAGGTAATATTATTATTTGTTATACACATGACAATGCCTTATTTGATATAGAATCATATCATTATTTTATATCTACTAAATGTTTGAAGGGTTTGATTCTGGTGATAAAGTTGTTGAGTGTAGGGATGGTGATCTACACATAGATGGGAGTGTATTCAAGGGGAATCTATTTTTGAAATAGAAATTCTCTCATGTTTGGTGAGTGTTATTTTCTTTGGGATATTTGCATCCTTGATATGTATCGTTTTGACCTGATTTTGGGTGTGGAATTTTATGTAATATACTAAACCACATTGGTTTTATACTGTGGGAGAGTGACCTTTATGTCTCTTCTAGGTAACCATTATGTCTATCATGGAGAATGGGATATCCAGGTAGGCCATGTAGGTCTAGATCATCAACAACTTAGGGATCTCACCACCCATGTTTCAAGTCTATTAATGGATAGTGGTGGTAGGAATCATGATGTATTTCCAACTATAGTTGACAATTTTTTGGATATATTTCTAGAAGAATTATTAGGGTCACCATATGATAGAGATGTTGAGTTTACAATTGAGTTCATGATTGGGCCCAAACCAGTATACATTATACAATATCAAATGGATGAAATATACAATTAGAGTCCTAAAATTTTTCTAGATAAATTAATTGATAATATTTTTATCCAATTGAGTGTGTATCCTTGGGGTTCTATAGTTTTGTTTTCCAAGAAGACTGATAGGGGATTATTTTCATGTGTTGATTACAAAAATATAAACTAAGTGATAGTGAATAAATAATACCATATTTAACATATCGATGATTTCTTTAACTAATTGAGAGGATCTTGTGTTTTCCCCAACTTTTATTTGATGTCAAGGTAAAATCAGTTGAGATTTCTACCCTATGATTTTCCACATACTTCTTACGGAAGAATCCTTGTCCTTTATGAGTTCGTTGTGATTCTCTTTGGGATGAATAATTCTCTGAATATGTTTATGGACTTGATGTACAAAATCTTTCACTCATATATAGATTATCTTTTGGTTTTTTGTGTAGATGGAATCATGGTGTTCTTCACTACTCATGCTGATCATGCCCAATATCTTGACATCATCTTGAGTAAACAAATTGAGCATCAGAATTACGACAAGCTATCAATGTGTTAATCTTAGATCGGGAAATTAGATTTCATAGTTCACATCATGGCTGAGTATCAAATGGAAATGGACCTAGGGAAACTTCAATAATTTTATTCTTTGGAGAATCCCATGAATATATTTGATATTCATAGATTTCTGGGTTTATCATGGTATTATTAGAGGTTCACCAAGGACATTTCCCACATGGGAACACAACTTTTGGGATTCAATATGAAATGGATTTTATTTTAGTGGTTAGGATCATGTGATAATATATTACAGGTTTTGATGTAGTGTTTGATTACCACATATATTTTGATCTTACAGGATCTAGGTGAGGAGTAAATTGGGTTATGTGATGCATCTGGGATCATACATGGAGAACTGTCGATGCAAGGAGATTGATTTGTGGTGTATGGGTCATGAAACACAAGGACACATGAATAGAATTACTATATTCATGACATCGAGATATTTTTCATTTTTTATGATTTAATTTGTTTTGTAAATAATTTTTTGAGTGAAAGGATTTTGGTGCATACTGACCAAAAGAGTTTATAATACATAATTTCACAATGATATTTGAATATCTTGAAGAAGAAATGGGTTTAGTATTTAAAGTCATTGGATTATGAGAATGAATATATTCCCAGGGAGTGATATATTGTTGCTAACACTTTGATCATGAAGACAAAGTCCCATGATGATTAGGATTCTAGTAGTTAGTTGATGTGGATGAATTTTCTAGTGGGGAGGCATATTGAAATTCATGGGGGGAGGAGAAGTTGAAATTTTTATCCTAATTTGTTGAGTCCCCATATATGATATGGATCAGAGATATAATGTAGGAGGATATGAAGTGTTTTCCCTTGAGAGAAAGCCATGAATATGGGGAGTCGCCTTCCGATTGGACTATAGATGAGGTTGAAATCATATATGTATGCAAACGTGATCTTGTGTCTATAAGTTTCCATGAGGAGTTTATGTCTGGGGTTCTTGCCTCAAAGTTGGTGTTTAATCTTGGTTCGGAAAAAATGTATTGTGATATATGAAAAATAAATTGGTTTGGGGAATTAATAAGGAGATGTTTGGTTTTGTGACTTGATACTGCACCTATCAGTAGGTGATGGTCAAGAATCAATGACCTAGTGGTTTTATTTGGACATTTACCCTTCCAAAAAATAAGTGGGATGATGTTTCCATGGATATTGTGATTGTTATTTTGAGGATACCATGGAAGAATGATTCTATATGTGTAAATATGGACCGAATAAGGAAAGTAGACTAATTTATTTCGATTTGGGATACATTCACAGTTGATTAGTTGGGGGATATAAAAATTAGAAAGATAGTCCATCTTCATGTGGTATTATAGAGTACTATTTTAGGCTATGATCCACACATTTCTTCATGATTTTGGTTGGTATTGTAGTTGTAATTGGGTACCCATGTATTTTTTAGTATGGATTTCCACCAACAAAAGATATGTTGTTGTAAAAGACTATTCAGGTGTTGGGGAATATGTTATGGGTCAAAATTCATTATTTTTATGTTTCCTAGGATAAACACTTAGCATTTATTTATTTTTTCAATAAAAATAGTTACCAATAAACTATTCATATGGAACCTTGTGAGGATCTTTATGATAGCCATTGTATATTACCTCTATGCTAGATAGAGGTTGGTGAGTCTGAGTTATTGGAACTGGGTCTCATGTAGGAGACATCAGGGTAGGTTCAAATGACTCAAAAGTGTATGGATAAGACAAAAATTTGGTAGATTTTGTATGATTATTGATATAAAAAACCACTAGAGTTTGTATTAGGTGATCATGGATTCATTAATATGTCACCCAGATTGGGTAACTATAAGAGTTAATGGTAGGGAAAGTTGGTACCCATATTTGTTTGACCTTTTGATATTTGGGAGAGAATCAGGCTTGTGGAATATTGAGTGGATCATTCATAGATCTATAGTGTTATGCATGATATTTTTCAATTTTCAAGGCTCCAATATCATTAACCCTGCCCTTATCATGTGACTGATATTGATGATTTTGATCTTCAATATGATGTGTCATTTGTAGAGAATGTGATTTTTTAATGGATGGTAGTGAGAAATAGTTGTGTGAAAAAAATATATCATTCTCTAGGGAGCTATGGTAGCATGAAAAATTTGATGATAAATCATGGGAGAGATAAAAAATATCCAGTATTTGTGTCTTGATATTTTTAACTCATAATCATAAAGATGCTTGGTATTAAATCTTGAGGATAATATCTTATAAGGTGGGGATATTGTAAGATCAAAACCTTTCTAGAGATATCTTATGCACATTTTTGGGTACTATTTTACACTTTTTGTTGATAACATGGGTGGGTTTGTATTTTATGTTGGTTCAGGTGAATTTTTTTAATTTTGGAAGATAATGGAGTAGCGCACAATGAGCGCATTCTTACGTTTAACTATGTAGATTTCCCCAAGAAATCATGCACCATATTATGAGGCCTTAGAGGTGGTGCATCAATGGAGTTAGGATTAGCCAAACTATGTGTCTTACCTCCCCAAATCATGTACACTCAAACATGGTGGAATTCATGGTTGGTGCACAGTTAGTAAAACCATGTGCCCATTTGGAGAAACTATACACCCCTATGTATAGATGAACTACTAAGGCACACCGATTAGAAAACATTGTGCCTTATCCCATGGAACCATGTACATAGGATTTTAAACCCCCAAAAAACTAATTAACCTACCCAAACCACTATTTTTTATCCCAAAATCAGCGTAGCATGGCCCTAAATGATCTCCTTCATTTTTTGAGTCTCCCAACAGTATTGAAAGGCTCCAAAACCCGTTCCTTGGTAAATCAATTATATGATGGAAGGATCATCATCCCTAGAGTTTTGATCCTAGATATTCTATTTCATTTTAATTTATATAATTGAACTTCAAATTGGGAATTTTGATTTGGAGAATGCTCATAAACTACCTTAAGGTAGGTAGTATAATATTAAATTCCAATTTTATTTATTATAATAGCATATATGTATTGTGACATTGAAATTTACACATTGGGACCTTAAATTTATATCTAAATTAATTAGTTGATCGTTTTCCCCATGTGACAATGAAATTGGTTGAATATGTGATAATTAAATAAGTGAATAATGGGATCATTGAATTGATAGATTAAAGGTTTATAAATGTGATGGAGAACCATTGGTTGTTCCAATATGATTGAAATTATGGTTTATAAATCATTAAAGGTTTATAAATGAATTTATGAAATGGGTTGAACAATGAATTATGAAAATGGTCAATAAATGGTTTGACAATGTAGAACAATGAGATGTGATAATTGTGAATGAGTTTTAGGATATGGACTTATACTAAAAATACCCTTGGGGTTCCATACTAACACCATTGGACCCGATGATATATATTTTATTTCATGTGATAACTGAGTTCTGGGACGGGGACTATTACTCCAAATACCCACAAGTTACTATAATACTTCTTTAGGAACCATTTTTTGAATTTGAATTTAATAATTAAATGATTAATAGAAGCCCATGATTTAATGAAATGTAATATACATCGGTGGATGGTTCAGAAAATTGCATTTGATGAAGAATGTATTACTGTTTCAGTTGTAATCATGATCCCAAGAGATTATGTGGTTAAGTTAAATAATAATTTTTTTGTTGGAACTATTTACTTATTCCTTTATACTTTATTCTGTATAAAACAACATACACTATTATAGACTATATTTTTGTAGACACCATTGGTGGTAACCTATTGAGTTGTACCAATTCCCAACTCATGATTACTAATCGATATTTGAATAGACATCATGTTAATTGGATAGGATAAGGGAAAAAAACTACGTTAGATGGTTGTATTAGGATATATTATGAAGCATTGATGAGGGAACTGAACATGATGTCTATGCACTCTTTGAGAGTTATCAATATGTCTTTATTTTAGATGTGTATTTGATACTCGAAACAGATCTTGAATAATATATATACTATTTAGTTTATTTTCATTTATCCATTTTTTAGTATATTCATAATAAAATTGTAATTATTGGTTATGGTATTATTCTGGTAAATATTAATTTTTTATTTAGACTATTATTTATTTATTTTATCTATTTTCCATATTTTATAAAGAGGGTATTGTATCAACACATTACATATTAGAACATTGCTGCTAGCCTAAAGCCTTTGATGGATGGGGAGGTGCACCTAAGGTCATCTGACTAATCTGGTTGGGGTTCTATCACGTGAAACCTAGGTTGAGGTGTTATAGGTAGAGGTAGAAAAATGAATTACACAATACATGAAGATGGTAGGGCATACTTACACATGAATTCAGTTTTCAGTTTTCAACCGAAGGAGAAAAATAATGGTCAAAAGTTATTTACCTTTATAGGATCTTTATTAAAATAGAAATATCATATATATTCATTATATATATCCTTATTAATATCCACGTGAAAAAAATAAAAATAATCACATCGCTTCTTGGAGGTGATAGTCCAAACACACACTTGAATAAAATTATCATTATCTAACAGATTGGAATGTAGAAATGTGTATAATGAAATAAACATTACATACATAGAAATTACATATTAGTAGATGAATATATGTTCTATTATGAAAAAATAGATCTCGCATGTAAAGGATTAGTGTCTTCATAAGAATAGATATATAAATATCTAGTTTATAAAAGATCTAAGTCATCTCCCATATGGTTCTTCAAAAATAGAACCTTTTTTAGGAACATCAATCTTAAAACACCAATTCTAGATAACATGGTGAAATAAATCAGAAGAAAGGTTGATATCAAATTCTCTGTAAAGGTAGAAAAGGGAGATATCATTGATTACTTAAACATAATATGAGTATAGGTTATGGGAACATGCACATATAGTTTCCAAACCATACCCATCATATCATATATCATAAAACACGAGTCATTGAATAAATATTGGTAGTTCATAAATCATTAATCAAAATAGAATCAATCAAAATGAGTCATAAAATCATAACATTGTAATGTAACTTATGTTTGTGGAATATAAAAAAGCATTAGAAATATTTTATATAGTAAAAAAGGATCATTCCCAAGATTATCATAGAATTTTGGCTTCACTTTCTAATATATCATAGTAGTTGTTGTCACTCCCAAGACTATCATTATGGATTGGGTTCACTCCCCAAACCATTATATAAGTAATGATTCACCTCAAATAATATCATAGTCAATTGGTTCCACTCCACAAACCATCATAGTAGTTAAGGTTCACTCCCAAGATTATTATAGTGGATTGCATTCTATCCCAAAACTAGTGTAGTAGTCAAGGATAATCCCAAGACTATAATAGTAGATTGTGTTAACTCAACAAACCATCATAGTATTCATGGTTGAGTACCAAGACTATCATTGTAGACATTTTACCTTACTAAACTAGGCTTAATTCGCATTCAAGTCCAATTTATCCCATGATATATCATTATTTACCCACTATATTAGAGTGAAATATAAATCCAGGACCACCTATCACAAAATGAATATAATTAATATTGTAGATAGAAGATAGTAAAACATTCATCATATCATAATATTTGAATATTAATTAGTTTCAAAAATATTTCATATTTTTATAACTGGTGGAAAAGATTTGGGTTTTATAAATAGTTTATCACATAATCATAACATAACCCATGGAAAAGAAAATGGTTTCATAAAAATCATCATAAAAATAAACTATCTCGATAAGGAATTAATATGGAATTATTGTATCATATCCCTAGTAAAGAAAAATTTAAATCAAGGGTTGTTTTATTAAATGAATAGAATACAAATATAAGATCATTAAAACATTCTTGATGAAAATTTTCCATCCACTATTGAAATAAGTTTTCAAAGGAAATATATTTATAAAATATTGGTAAAAGAATTTTGATTAAAAGAATATATAGAAACATATATGTTAATCCTTACAATATGTATTTTTCATCTTATTAAGATATTCTATTCATCCATATTGAGTTAAAATAAAACATTAATTTCACATTTTTTTAAAAAGTTAAAATGATCGTTATTCAGTAAAAGATTAGAAGATTAATTTTAAAAAGTTTTTGAAAATTAAAAAATACATAAAAATGTATTAAAAATATATATATATATATATATATATATATATAATTCATAACATTATAGAAATCTTTTTTATAAAATAAGAGCATGGAAGATAAAGGATTTCTGAATGAAGATAGAAATAAAAGTTATTTCCTTAAAATGTTAATTTTGGTCTCTTTAGTACTTAAAAAGTGAAAATTTCAAAGAAAACATTTACTCTACCAAAATAACCATATAATAACAAATTTCATGTCATTATTTAATTTTAGATCATGAAAT
Source organism: Viscum album (assembly GCA_963277665.1). Taxonomy (NCBI): domain Eukaryota; kingdom Viridiplantae; phylum Streptophyta; class Magnoliopsida; order Santalales; family Viscaceae; genus Viscum; species Viscum album. The sequence goes on along the minus strand of OY728159.1, from coordinate 684,256,362 downwards.
TATATTATTGTAAACATAATTGTAAACAATCCTAATAAAAATAAGTTTGTAACCTAAAACATTTACCACTTTTGTAACATTAGAATTGTTATCCATAAAAAAGTATAAAATCAAATGGAAAATTAAAAAACATTACATTGAGGATAATAATTATATATAATTTCAAATTTAATTATATATACCCCTTAGAAAATAATACTAGTTCCTAATATAACATATATCCCAATAAATATAAATACTGATGATAAACCCTCACAACTGGTCTGACATCCATTGTAAGTATAAAAAACCACATACAATAAATATAGGTTTATATATATATATATATATTAAACAACCAAAATAATATATATCACATCATATATGATTTAATTATGTTATTTTATCACTATTTTGTTTACAATTATTTAATAAAATCATTATCTTGGGTGATATTTGCTTCGTTTTTCATGTATGTTTTTTCTCAATAGATATGTTTAATCAAAAATGATAATTTTTTCATCACACCAAAAATATTATTCATGATATATATATATCATATATTTTAATTATATATAAATTTATAGTCATCTATAATTTTTATATGTAGAAAAATGAATTTCACCGTTCATGGAGACTAGAGGTTCTACGTATGCATAAACACTTTTTTCTATTTCTGATGAATGAATTGAAATAAAGTTAAATAATAATTTACTATTTTAGAGTCATAATTTAATAATAAATGTCATATATATTCATCAAATATATCATTATTACCATCTATGTAAAATAGAAATGAATAGTGAATCATAGTGCTTTATTGAGGTGGTAGTCCTTATGCACACATAACCCATTTAATAGTTTTCCAATAGATTGGATGGTTAAAAGGAATTTAAGATTTAAAAACTATAAAATTATAATTATGACATAATAATAATATATAATAATTAAAAACGTCATAATATCCATCCAAGAAATATTTTGATGAAAAATGAATAGTATTGCTACATGGATAGGGTATGTCATACGTACGTACATGAAATAATTTTAATTAAAATTTGATGGAAAATATGGTGATTAATTGTGATTTAATAATAATAATAACATTTACATATATAAGAAAATTAATCTATTATTTTATGATAAATACAGTATATTTAGGGGAGTAAATGGGGAAGTAAAAATATAATGTGATCGGTTAAGGTGATTACCACATCATTGAGTGTACACATTTATATATCAACTTAATGGTCTAAGGGTTGAACTTTTGGGAATAAAATAACCTCTAAAATGTGTATACAAAATTTTATAATTGATTCTGGTAGGGTATGGTGAAAATATATGTCTCAAAAAAGTGTGATGAAGGGAAAGGAAGTGTACAGAATTATAATTGAGGTGATGGGCATAGTTGGAATTTCCTAACAGATTTAATAATAATATAGTCATTCATAATAAAAATCCATTCAAATGAAAAAATATTCTAAGATTATATAGGATGTGGGTTCAATCCCATCAAAAAAATATTTTAAATAGGTTTAATTGGTTTATTACACTATATATTTTTGCAAAACCCTTTAGTTAACCTATTATAATATTAACTAGGGGAACAACCTTTTCCCTCTTAACAGGTAATAATTTCATATGAAATGAAACTATTTAATCCTAAATGGGGAAATTATGGAATTTTTACCATATATTAACCTAATTTTCCTCATGAAATATTATTTATAAATTTAAAATAATAATGAAAAATATTATTTTGATAAAATATCCTTAATTTTTTTTTGAAACTATTTATTTATTTTGTCTTCAAACATAAAAGTAAAAATTTGAATTAGAATCTAGTTATTAAATTTTTTTCATAATAATACTTAAAATTATTGGAACACTATGAATCATTCAAATTATATTATATTTATTAATTTCAAAATCATTTAATTTATTTTTCTAGTAATTGAATGAATAATGTATTCGTGTTGTTCAAGCACTTATGGAAAATAGATAATAAAAAAATTATAATTAAATTACTATAATTAATATATGTTCATTATTCATTAAATTTATATTTATATTCATTAATAAATAGTTCTCTGTTTATGTGAACACATGAGAGATATTTTAAATTAAAAGGGAGACATTTTGTAACTTTTCATTAAATATTATATAACTCATTATCATGGAAAAGTGTACATAAAAAATATATCATATTTTTTGAGGGTCTAATTTTATTCATCCACTAGGATTTATGATGAAAAATTATGCACTTATCAATAATTTTTAACCTAAATTAACATGATTTTTCATCCATCAAGGTGATGTACTTTTCTATGGTAATCATTCATATTAACTAGAAATATAATTTGACTATTAATAAAATTTAGGGCTCACAATTCAATATTAGGATTCCATTTCTTATTATTTAATTTATATTATTGGGAGAAATTTATTTTAAAAATATTTTCACAATATTTGATGAAATCTATTTAAAAAAAAATATTTTTACGCATAAAATATGGTTTATTCTTATACCATGAATAGAAAAATATTAATTTAATGTTAAAATAATTTTTTCAATATATAATATATATATTATATTAAAATAATTTTCCAATATTTATTAATTAATTTTTTTTGAAAACACATTGCATGAATAAAAATAGTTTTTTATGAAAAATTCCATTTTCGTATAAAAATGTTTGATACCAAATTCAAAAAAAAAAATGATTCCAATGAACATAAATGAATTATTTAAAATATAAAAGAAATAATTTTTTTAAACCATTTTAAAAAAATGGAACTTTATTACATTCTTAAAACAAAATATAATGTTAAAAATCTGTCTTTTTCACCATACATAAGAAAAAATCTCTTTTTAGAAAAAAAATGAAATACACACTTTGCTAATTCTGAAACTGTGTAATTATTTCATAAGTATTAATCAATTAATTTTTATTTATTGGGACCTAATATATATATATATATATATATATATATATATATCGTAATTTAAATATTATTATTCAGGCCTTCCAAATAAATGTCTATGTGAGCATATCTATATTTAAACAATAAAAGTTTGTGTTTAAATTTTGATCAGTGTTGTGTGTAACAAAATAAATCAATGTAATTAAATTTCTTTTTAAAAAATTCATAATATATAAATGTTTTACATTCTCCCATCCCACTTTAAAAAATTACATCATCGTAATTTTAACTTCTTCTTGATAATCCGCGGGTTAACATTTAAATATTTATTTTTGGAAACCCACATCTCAAAAATGATTAATAAAACATAAAATTTTAAATTTTAAAAAATATTAATTTTATCTTGATTAACAAATATCTAGGTTCAAAAATATGTCAAAATAAGTGACATGTGAAAATATGGACATGAAATACAAAACTGACACACAAGGACTGATAGAGAGTGATAGAGAATATTTTCAGGAGAATGTTAATGACCATAAAAACCTAAATTAGTGAATATATAAAATACCAGCAATTCATTTGAATGGAAGGTGATAAGAAATAAAATTCATGATCCTTTTTCTTACATTTTATAATTTAATTCACTGTATGGACTAATATAATAATGAAATATACTTAATGGTGGTTTAGAATGTAATTATTTAAACTCTTTTTAAAAGGTGGGGACAAACCCTTATTTTTAATATTAAATCAAAGTTCTATTTATTTTGGAAGGGGGAGACCCATTACATAGCCTAAGGACCCATGACCAAGTGGTCTGAATACAAGGCTTGAAAGCCCATTTTTGGCCCAAAGGTCCCTTCGAGGAATAATAATACTTTGTATTACAATAACTTTCTCCTAAATATTTTACATGTAAGATAGTCTATTTTAAACCAAAAAAATGGACTATTTCACATTATATAAAAAACTATTCTAAACATATCATTGAATCGTATTCTTAAACGAAGGGTCATGTAAACCACAATACTTTATTCATCATGAAACCTACTAAATGTTTAAAATCAGCTAAAAATCACATCAATTAAAATAGTAATTTTTTTTGATACCATAAAACCTACAAACCTATGACGGTGTCCATAAATCTTAATTCAACCCCACATGAAACCATAGATGCTTATATAATCTTTATTCCTCAAATAAAATAATAGAATAAAGAAGTAATAAGAATTTCCACTTAGTCATCATATTACTTACCGATTTCATTTTCACCATTACTATATTATTTAATTCTATAATTTAAATAATCTCTTTATCCAATATTATCATTATATAAGTACCAATAAATTAATTTTATTTTTTATTGAAATTATTAAATATATTTTTTCAAATTATGAATTAAAAACATCTATGGAACAATCCTTAGAGGTTTCATAAATCATATATCAATTTGATATAATAGATATACAATATAATTTTCAAATCCTACTATATAAAAACGTAAATCCCTAAAATTAATCATTTGGTATAGCATAGGTCCTTAATAGGTCTATGACTTAACCATTGGATTGGGGGATTCAATAGATAATTCTCACATTCCGCACACACAAGACATTGAACTATAAATGAACAATTAGATGGAGTTCATTTCCTCTTATCAAACTCTTTATTTTTTAACATAAATTTATTAGTCTATTCCATTAGTATCAACATAGAAAAAATAATCACATTAAATTGAGACATTACATTGAGTGATTCTTCGCACATTCTTGAAATTTAGGTAGTTGAATATTCATTTCCACATCGTATTCACAAGAATTCATTTCTCTCTTATTTTATGTGTCTGGTAAACTTACCCAATTTGATGTTTGTAGTCATATAATTATATATAATATTAGGTAAACTTACAATGTTTCATATTACATCTCCCATTTCACATGGTTTCTCATAAGTGTAATCATTCAATTTTCTATAGTATTTTACTTTAACACAATTCTCTAGGGCCACATCCATTTACTATAACAACAAAATATATTGTAAGAAAAGAATAGTCATAGTAAGGTATCATGAAAAAATAATTTATATGTTTTTAAATCATGACACATCAATTTAAATATTTTATAACATAGGATTAACCAAGTTTATCCAAGAACATTACCACACACATAGGATGCTATCCAATACTTATACTTACCCCTAGGGATTTGATCAAATTTATCACATCCTAATATCTAAATTTTGAAAAAAATCTATCCTCTAATACCATCTATAGTGACCCAAACATTAACCACATAGATATTATATATTAACATATTAATATTTGGTACATTAAATAAAAACATACATGAGAACCGTAATAATTTATTGTCTTTAGAAACATGGATTCATAGAAAACATGTTCATAGAAGATCAACATCATCTCCCACTTATTACTACATAAATATAACCATTTTTAGAAACATTTTAGTAAATTTTTTTTAACATGGTGAAATGAAATATAAGAATACATGATCATATATTCTTAATAAGGGTAAAAAAGGAATATATAAATGATTACATAAACATAACATGAAGACAATGGAATGAGAACATTAATGGAAAATTGGAAACCATAACATTCATTACATATATAATAATTACGAGTCATTAAATAAGGCTTGTATGTTCATAAGACGTGAATAATTAAGAATCAATGAAAATGAGAAATAAGAGAATAACATTTACATAATACATATGTCTTTGGTGCAAACATAAGCATAGAATAAACTTTACATAGTAATTAAAGATAATTTCCAATAATTTCATGCTATTATGGGTTTACTTCCCCAAAAATTATTTTACTCAAGATTCACTACCAATACTACCATAGTTGATTGGGTTAAATGCCCAAACCATTTTAGTAGTCTTTTCACACTCTGCAAGACGAACATATTGGATTGGGTTCACTCCATGGACCATGATAATTTTCATGGGTTTCTCTCAATACTATTATAATGGATTTGGTTCCCTTGCAAAACATTATAGTACTTAATGTAAATTCCTAAGACTATTGTAGTAGAAATATCCCCTTACTAAAATAAGGGGACTTCCCATTCTAGTAATATTTATTTCAGGATGCATCATTTATTACCCAATGAATTTTAGTGATATATATTTCTAGGACCGCCCATCACAAAATTAAAATCATACATATGTTTTCCAAAAGATCATAAAAAATTCATCATATACAAAAAAATTAAAAGAAATGGTTTTCAAATACACTTCATCAGAGAATAACATATGGAAAAGAAATGGGTTTTATAAATATTTCATCACTTCATCAGAACATATCCAATGTTAGAAGAATGGGTTTGAGGAAAATATTATCGATATAAACATAAAAATTATAGAGGAATAATAATAATGGTACTCATGTATCATATTATTAGAAAAGAATAATTGAAATCAAGGGTTGATGTCTTTTATAAATAAAAATACCATTATAAGATCATTATAATATCCATGCCTTAAAATAAATTTCTTCTTTGAATATTATTTTTAAAGAAATTTAAATTCAAAAAAATTATGAAAATAATTTCCTTTTAAAATCAAGATTTGAAATTTCAAATTATTATTCATAGTCTTAATAATTCATGATGGTGGAAATTCAATTCCCAATAGATATGTTAAAATAAAATATTTTATTCACATTTATGAAATCAATAAAAATTATTGCATTCATTAAATGAAAAGAAGTTTCTTTTTAAATGATTTTAAAAAAATAAAACATGGTTAATAATTACTGTAATAAATTATTATTTAATGTTAAAAAAATTCTTCTGACCATTTTCAGACAACATATACATATACGGGAAATGTATTTTGATCAAAGAGATAAATGAAGTACATTTTAATCAAAAACATTTTAAAATTACCTTTAGTAATTAAAGAGAAGAAATGAAAATAAAACATGTACTATATAGAAATAACATGATTAGAAGAAAATCCGGGAGAATCTTTATAGGTAGCTAATAAAATTTCATTCTCACAAACATACTCATAAACAATCTCAATAAAATGTAAGATTATAATAGAAAACCATTACCACATTAGTAATAGTTTAATCTTAATCCCCATGAAATAATAACAGAAAATTAAACATTAAATATAAATAACATAAGTATAATGGGGATAAAATATATCCAAGGGGAGTACATACACATTATAAAAGAATATAGATGTGTGGAATTTCATTTTTCTCAAAAAAGAAAATTTTAGACCATAAATCCTTTCCACAAGTATTAATTTCTTTATACTTGTTCCAAACCCGAGGTATAATAATTTTCATTTTATTATATAGATAATATATAATTATAATCATATATATATCATACAATATATTATATATTTATAACCTTTTATCCTGAGATTTCTTAACAATTCTTTATTTAAATCACTATCTCATGTGATATCTGCATCATTTTTCATGGATGTTTTTATTCAGTAGTTTTGGTCAGTGTACATTGATATTTTTTACATCTTCAAGTTAATTTTAATAATGATATAAATATATTATATAGTGATTATATAAATTATTATAGTCAACTATAAAAGTTAGATTTAGATAAATTAATTACACTATTCATGGAGATAATAAGGTATATATATGCAGAAATGTTGTATTTTCATTTCCAATATATAGAAAAAAATAAATGTAAATAATAATTAATAATTAAAAAATCATAATTCTAGAAAATAGATATTATATATTCAATAAATTTATCTTTATTTCTAACTATGTAAACCTTAACGGAATAATTATACACATCATTTCGAAGAGGTGGTATTATACACATACACCTAAGTGACATTATCGCATTCCAATGGATTGGAAGGTAAGAATTTATATGACATATTATGATTATAGAATTATAATTATTTTTTAATTATCATATATAAATATACAAAAAATTATTATAACTATCCATAAAGTATGGTGAAGAAAACGGAATATTATCCCTATGTAGAATAGTAAGGCGTACAAACACATGAGCGACACTTTCTCTACCCATTTTATTGTAAAGTAGATAGATAATGTTTATTCAATAATAATAATAACAACAACAAAATTTCAGTATATTTAGGATAAATAATTTATTATTTTATGATAAATTATATTGATTTAGATTTGTTAATGATGATCTAAAACACAGAAGGTGGTCGGTTAAGGTGATTACCTTGTCTTTAATTGAAGTTCATTAGATCTCCTCTTATGGATATAGTGTTGGAGTTTTTTGGATTACCAGAATATATATAATGTGGATAAGGATTTTTAAAAGTGATTTTCTTTTTTATGGATGAGATATTAAGCTCAAAATTGTGTGATGATGATAATGGAGGGTTTTACCATTATAATTGAGGTTAGGGGATGTTTTTGAATTTCATAAAATATTAACTTATAATAAATTCATTACAATTAAAAATTAATCAAAATGGACATATATTAAAAGATATTATGGTTGTAATACCATGAATTAATATAAATTTTATATGTTTCAGTGGTGTTTGAAACCTTATATTTTTGTATAAACCCTATGATATCTCATTTTAACATTAACTATATTAACAATTTTTTCAACCTTAAAGTGTTATTATTTTACATATGAGGAAAGTATTTAATGATAAATAGGAAAAAATATGGTATTTTGACCATATATTATTATAGTTTTTCTCTTTAAATATGTCTTAATGATTTTTAAATAAATTAATAAAATGTAATATTGATGAAATATCATTATTGTCAATTCTTACACAATTTAATTATTTTAAATTAAAAAAATAAATAAAAAGTTGCACCTAGAATAAAATATTTTAACAAAATAATAATACATAATTTTAATCAATAAAATTACTTTAAAACTAAAATAATTCAAATTATATTACATACATATTTTTAAATCCTTTTATTTAATTTTTCCTATAATTTCAAAAATAATGTCCTAGTGTTGTGAATCAATTTAAGGTAAATATTTAATCAAAAAATCTTTAAAATAAACTACTATAATGAATATAAATTCATTTTAAAAAATATAGATATTTATATTCATTAATAAAATGTTTTTATGACAATGTGATCACATGAGAGATATTTAAAACAAACAGAGTGACATTTTGGGTCTTTCCTAGCGTAAAATATTATATGTGTCATTCTCATGAAATTGTTTCCATTTAAAAAAAATTATATTCTAAAGGTGATATGGTTATAATTACCTTAACCCAATAAGATTTTTTATGATTATTTTTATCCTTATTAGTTATTTTTTACCTAAATTATCCTGATTTTCCCTTTATCGAGGTAATAAATATTAACACCTTTATTATTCATATTGATTAAGAGTAAAATGGTTCAATTTACCAAATTACAAGATCCTTTATATAAATATGGAATCCATTTTTTATGATTGAATTTATATAGGTGGGATAAATAATTTTTTATAATATATAAAAAATATATGATGAAACCCATCTTTAGAAAAAATAAATTTTTATGACCAAAACATTTTTTATTCTTATCCTAGGATTATAAAAATATTACATGAATGTTAGAATTTTTTTTAGTATATAATATATAAAATTCATTAAAATAATTCACCAATAGTTATTTATTTAATTTTTTAATATGAAGATGCATTGTTCTCATAATCAAATTTTTTGTTTCACAAAAATACCTATTTAGGTAAAAATTGTTTAATGTCAAATTCAATTATTGAATTGATTCCAAAGAACATGGTTGGATTATTTAAAATATAGTAGAATTTTTTTATTATAACCCATTTTTTTATAGGATGATGATTTTTATATTCCTTAATCAATATACCTTTTTGAACAAAAATTAGTATTGTTCACTATTTACAAGAATAAATTGTTTTTTAAAAAATCCCAGAAATTCCCTCTAAGATATTTCTCATATTCTGGATTCAAAAATGATAAAATATTTATAAAACCAAATTTATAAAAGTTCTATTATATATACAATATACTCTTATAAGAATCAATAAAAACCATTCTGGAAGAAAACATATTTTTGATGAATAAAATGAGTTTACAAAATATCGAATACTTATTTACTACAAATTAGTTAATAAATTTGTATTGATTAGGAAATTATATATATATATATATTAATTTAGTTATTTAAAACATTCCCTAATAATTAATTTATATTTGTTAACTATTATATTAAAATAATAAAATTTCATGGTTTGTTTAAACTGGGTGTTGTGTGTAACACATGTTGTCAATGAAATTATATTAAATTTAAAAAATATATTCCATAAAATATCATGGTGTTACAATGTATATTAGATATTATTGTTCTATAATTATAAATATTTCATAAATAACATATATATACATTAAATCTATTATTACATCCATCCCTGAGTGGCGGTGATGGAAAATAAAATTATATCGGTTTGAAAGGTAGTAGTTCATCAAACAAATGATTGACCATTTCATTTACCATTTTATGGAAGATGAAATGGATCAATGATATTATTTAAACATAATGGAATCTTGGTATATGGGAGATACAATTTTTGTTATTTAACCGTAGTTAAATATGATATTAATTAGGTAGAAGTAGAAATGAAACAAAAATACAATGTTAAGAACTATATATCTTCTTCAGACAACCTATTTATGTTTATTCTAAAAACATTCCTAATATAGTTTCAGGATAAAAAATGGGACTATATGACCTAGGGTTATATGAAGAAGGTATTTGGGTAGGTATTGGATAAACCATAAGGAACCTAATGTGAGAATAGGATAGGAGAGGGGGTTTCCCTTTTATGCTTAAAGTGAGAAACCCACATATAATTTTTCAATGTTATAAAATAATTTCAAGTATCATTTATTGAAAATGGATGCCAAATTTCCAATATTTTGAATTGAGAATGGTAAGGCCTAAATCAATCCCACTAATGGGGTCAATTTTTTAGGTTACCTTAACCCTTGCATTTTTTTTGTTTCACCCCTTATAACCCTATTTTTGTCATGAAAATTCTATCACATTTTTACTGTAGTTAAAATTCAATATGTTAAATTTTTTATTAGAAATAGTTAACAAATATTAATTATTATTATTTCAAATATTTAATCCATTTCAATATGTGTTATAATTTAATGTCAAATTAATCCAACAAATCTGATGAAAAATGGTTTTCACAAGAAAAAGTTTCCATTACTATAAAATGTTTTTTCACCCAAATTAGTTAATAAATTTAATTCAATGACCAATAGTAAATTAATCATAAAATAATTTAAAAACATTTACATTTTAAAAGAATTTTGAAAAAATAAATTATCTTTTTAAAATTGTTTAAATCAAAATAATTTTTTTAATAACAATCCGTAATTTTCACTATTCATAGAAAAATTAATAATTTCAGAAATTTTTAAAAAATTAACCATATAAAAAATATCATATTTATTTAAAAAATTAGCTTCATTTTTTTAAAAAATATTCTAAAATTTAGAAAATTATTTTTAATATATGTTTGTAAAATTGGAGGAAAAATATTTTTCTGATAAAATACATTTTCAAGACTAAAACTATATTTATTCTAATATCATGAAAAGAAGAATTATTAAATATATGTTATAATGATTAATTAAATATATAAAACAAAAATTTATTGAAAATAAATAAAATATATTTAATAATATAATTTATTAATTAAAAAATGCATTACACTACTAATTTTTTTCATTAATACTTTAAACTGTTTTCAAAAGTTTTTATTTTTAATTCCTAATATATTATTGACCAATAAATTTTATTTTATACATATGTAAACCATAAAATTATATTACTTCATTTATTCTTATTCTGATTCATAAAATTAATTTATGGGTCACAATGATATAGTATTTTATAATTCATTTAGATATAGGGTTGTGTGTATCACTAGGTATCAAATAGATTAAATTTACTTTAAAAAAAATATAGTATAATTTTATGGTGTTAATAAAAATCCATGTTAGGATGGATATTGAATAGATTTAAATTATTAATTATTTTTTGGTTTCCACCCATAATAATATTACCTAATAAATTGACGATACATTGAAAAATCATGATAGATTATAATATGGAATAACTAATGTTTTCGCACTATAACATTATTTCTACCTCTAAAACTTAATTCTAGTACAGAAAAAGATACATCCATTTTTATACAATTTCAATGGAAACAATAAGATATAATTCTTATAAATATTAATTGAGTATATACTTAAATATGTAATAATTTTTGAATGGAAAATATGCTTTCTTCTATACTCTTAATAATAAATCTAATAATATATCTTAGAATCTTATTTCACCAACATGATATTTATAAGATATTAAAATTTAATGGATTAAAAATATTGTCATGAATTAATTTTAAATAAGTTAATGAGTTGCTAAATGTGATGATGATAAACATTCAAGAAAAGAAAGAAATAAATATCAAGTGCAATTTTAGTAATTTATTGCTACTAATCTAATCATATAGATATTAATAGTATTGTTTTATGATGGAGATTGAATTATTTTAGGAGATTATAAGGGATCCAATAGAAAATCATACATTGGTGTTGAAGGATAAAAGGGTTCGAGAATATGTTTTCAGTTATAGTTTGTTCATATTTTGAAAATTTGAGGGATATAATGTAAATAGAAATTTGAAGATATATGTTACTAGTAAACAATCAGTGCTAAGGATTATACCATACCTTCATATAATCCCTCTAAGAGATTAATGATGAATATATGAATCAAACCTGAACTTAACTTATCAGGGATGTAGTCAACCATATTTGGAGTGAACCATGTAAAAATAAGGATAGCTCTATGTTCATTAGTAGTTACCTTATATGTGTGAGTAACTCAATTCTTAATTTTTAGATGATATCAACATTAATTAGTCATACATATTTATTTCTTTTAAAAATTAAAATATGTGGAAATTATTGATTCAAATTTCCATCTTTGTATTTCCTATCAATATTCTTGGGAACTTAAAGTGTTTAAGTAATGATCCAGGTTACCTTTATAATATATTTTCTTGGATGAAGAACATAAGGGTAATCTAAATCATATAAAAATAGTGGAATAAATATATTTTATAGAATGAAATATCATAAATAAAAGAACCATATTAGTCCATATATAATTTCATTCATCAAAGAGGTTATTTATTTTCCACAATTGAGTTTACTATAGTTGATAAAGATTCTCCATTGAAATATACTAATAAAAGGAATATCTTAAGTTGGTGGAGAGATAGGGAATGAAATTTCGATATCCTTTTTTCATATAATGAATGAAAAGGAGTTTCCAATAAACATTTAAAATGGAATATATTATATGATCAAAAATATTTGAATGTTGACAATTCTCCATAGAAGAGATGGATTAAGGACACTGAAGAAAGACATAAGCATCTTGACAGGGAGAAGAATCATACTGTGAAAATTAGATGTTGACTACCCCTAAAAAAGTAATAATTATAACGAGGAAACTATCTAATGTTTTATAAACATCCTAAACCATTATTTAAAACATAAGTAAAAAATTTAAATATAAATAAGGTCAATGAACATATAATTAAAATATAAAAAAATATAAAATTAATGATTTATTGAGAAAAAAAGAAAAATCATGAAATAAATCATCTTTTAAAAAAGTATGAAATTAATTATGAAATATTATATTCGTTACTCAATAAGGAAACTGAATCAAATGAATAAATCAAGATTCTATGGGTGATAATTTTAGAACAAGATAAGGGAATAATATTCAATGAAAATATATTACATAGTTAGAGGAGTTAAAGAAGCCTTAATTATAGTGTATTGATGATAAAAAAATTATATATGATGATATAAGACTTAAAAATTTTTTGAATGTAAATATTGAATCATCACATGATGCTCAGAATATGTTTTCAAAAAAACTGGTGAAAGATGCTCCAAAAACCTAAAAATGTTAAATCTATTTCTAATAACCATATAGGTTCTAAAGATTAAATCTATTTCCAATGAGGTGTTGTCTATTTATGGGATCAAACACAATAATTTTACAAATATACATGTTCTTTATGAAAGGAAAGAGGTCATTATTAAAAGGAATTAATATATTATCCATTGATTAAATAACATAATAGTTATCAATAAGGGAAAAGGAACCAATGTTTACCTATTCCAAACTAGAAAATCAAGTGAATAACATTATTTTAGTTCTACAATTGGGTAAAATAATTTTAATATAAGTATTTTATAGACTTTTTAAAATATTATTAGTAATATTTAAATAGGATATGTGGTGGGAGACTTCCTATAACTAAATATAAATGTTATTGTCATCTTTGAAACATGAAAAAGTAGGAATTTTTTTGATGGATTTAAAAATGGGTGAAATTTTGGTCCACTTGGTCACATGTCATAATATGCTAATATTTATGTGAAATCAATCCCCTATAGTAGGTACATAAGTCAACACATTAAATAATTACATTACCATGATTAAAAATGTTATGTTAATAATGCAAAAATTTAAAGTAGTGGTGATGGTCAAAAAAATTGAAGAGTAGTCTTAAAAGAGATATGAGTTTATATCAATAATCTAAAAACAAATAATTTATGGGTGTTTAATATTAATTTATTTGAATAGAATATTTTATGGAATAATATTTGAAACAAACACAGTACTCTTTATACATTCCAATAAATACAGTTTCAAAAAAGGGGATTAAAATATAGGTTGATATTAGAATAACCATGTTTTCAGAAATCAAACTCTAAAAATTATTTTAAATATAGGATATAAGTATATATAAGAAAACTAAAAATAAATTATTTTCAAGGACTAAATAAAACATGACTACCTATGAAATACAGTATAAGAATAATCATCTTTTGGAATTACATAAAACGTTTTTGGTTGTCCATAAAAAAAAAGTCAATAATTAATAACTTGGTAAGTTTGATGAGAATTCTATGGATGAAGTTTTCATAGGATACTTATCCGATGTAAGATGCTATAAATTTGGAGTAATTTTTTTTGGAAGCATGTAGACTATAGTTATATTATGATCAATGAATATAATCAGAATATGAATGAGATACATGACTCTAATATTGAAATTTTTGAATAAGAAAACATGCAGAACTATGTAAATGTTAGTGAAGATAAAGATGGTAATGAATCAGATAATGTATATATTGATTCAAATAAGACTATTGAGGATGGGGGTGTTGTGGGGAGAAGTAAATTAATTTATTATAGGCTGTAAAAACATATTAAAATTGAAAATATAATTTGAAATTAGTGGGAAATAAATTATAATAGAATAATAAAATGTTTCATTATGCCAACAACTCTTGTATCAAACATTGTCCCATAATCAGCTGTTAAGGCTACTTGGAACAAGGATTTGATATATTCAATAAATTTTTCACAATATATGATTGAAAATAATTCCATTTGGAATTTTTTTCTAAGACCAGTGGGAAGAATTTCATTTTAATTTGGTGATTTATTAGAGTAATGATCAATTATAATGTATAGATTTAAAAAAATGACATGATATGGTTTAAAAGAAAATTATAACATACATTTCCCAAATATCTACATAAAACAAGAATCACATTAACTAGTTCTTCATGACTACCGTATGATCCACAAGGGATGAAGACTAGCACTGTGGGTCAATGGTGGACACTGGTGAATAATTCACATTCATTAAATATTACCAAAAGTCATGCCTAATTTCTATTTCAAATCTAGTGTGACTAGTCTGTATATCATAAGCTCGAAGAAAAATTATAAAATATATGGAAAACCAAATGGGTTATTGAAGGTAGAGAAAGATCTGGATAAACCAACCATTACTATTTGAATGCAAGCATGACCAATAAATGAAAAACAATGAAACAAAGAATTATTAGATGTATATGAATCCCAAATGATGTATATGACTATGAAACTGAATAAAGATTTGGTGATGAAAAAAATGAATCCTCTAAAAAAATCTTACATATTTAATAATAAAACCAAATCCTAACATTCTTTATCGACTGGCATAGTGAATTGTTATATGGAACAAATCAACAACTGAATTATTTGTAATACATAAATGGTATTTAACAAAATTGAGTAAGTCGATTTTGGTTTCTAAGAATGGTGTGAGCATAACATACTCATAAGGGAACCACGAATTATGACTCATCACAAATTTTATATAACAAGTTTATATCTATTCATGCCTATATATTTTCATATAAATATACTAAAAACAAATACGAAAGAAAAAAAATCAATATAATCAAACAAATAATGAATAAACTTAGGTATCAATATTGGTTACAAATACTAACTCCTTATACTAGTATCATCCATATATATAATTATTCCAATGTACACATTTTAGAAGGGTGTGATATTATTATCAGGGTAGAGGTAGTGAATTATTTAATCCCTTCACATCTAGTATAGGGGTATGAAAATGCTTTAGACCATCCCAACTAAGTGAACATAAATAGTAAAATCCACATGAAATCTAAGGGGAAATGAGACTGGGTAAAATATGTTGGGTCTCTAACCCATCCTATGGAATAGGGGAATGAGTATACTCAATGAGTAATAAAAAAATGTATCCTAATGGGTTTCTACTTTTACACAAAGGACAATCCTATTTAATTAGTTTATTATATAAGGATATAATAACATATAACTACCATACCAATAAAAAAATGAAAATCCCCCATTCAAAAGGATTACATGCTTCATAATACAATAAAAATTTATTCACCCATTTACTAATGCTATTATTTTTCAAAATTGTAGTCATGCTCAAAACATCATCTATATTGATTTACTGACTAAGAAAAAAAAAGTTTGTTTCAATAGAAAAAAATATCCATGTAGTAACCAAGGAAATTTTATAATAAATCATTTTTATGCCTTATTAATTATATTTTACCTAGTTATAATAAATATAATAATATAAGGTAACTTTTCTGTCAAAAGTAAATGGCATTATTTATAAACAAATTGAATTTTTAAAAATCATATTGTTTTATTTCAATTATATATTTAGAAATTATATAACATTAACATGAAAAAATGAAATTAATTTTCCAAATAATTATTTAAAAATTATCTTAGTATTGATTTCTAGTAATTTCAATAAATATTTATTAATGAGTGAATTGTAGAAACAATGATTTTATTGAAAATTATCATTTTATTTCCTGAAATTATATTGTTTCATTTACTTTAAAAATGGTTTCAAATAAAAATTAGTTCAATTATATTATTGATAATCCTGATATGGGTTTATATTTAACATTAAACGTTAATTTTGTATTGATATATATTGATTCTTAAATATAATTTTTTTTAACAAAAACAACAGATTTCACGTTTTTCATGTTTAATTTTAAATTATATTATTCCAATTATATGGGATGAATTTGAAAATTTGGATTCCAAATTTGAAATGAAAAAAAAAACAATGTTCAATATATTTATCTCGATATTATTTCTTAAGGAATAGAAAAAACAGTAAACACTAGTTACCATAGTTACTGTTAAAACTAGTTTAGTAGGGGTTAAACTAATGGAATAAGTGTACAAATAAGTTAAAAAATTTCAAATGTACAGTGGATATACATGTCTAAGACCAATCTCATGTAATATTAAATTATGTTCCATTTTGGATCCTTTTTCATTGAGTAAGACATTAATATATTTTATTCATTCTCAAATTTCTATATCCCCCCACATACAAAATGAAACCCCTCCCCTTAGAAATATATATATTTTGAGCCCCTTGGTTTGTCCAAAAAAATACCCAAATACCATTCTTAAATTTCACAACATGACCCAGTGTCATTGTTTTTATCATAAAACATTACTATAAATGAATTTGGTGTAAACATAAAGAGGTTGTCTGAAGAAGATGTATAACTCTAAACCACGCATTTGTTTTTATTTCTTCTTCAAACCCTTAAAATATTTTTCCCTTATTATGAAATAAAAACATAATTTTATTAATTAATTAATTATTCTATGTTTATTCAATTACCTATATACATATCTTCTTCCATCAAATGGAAATTGATATTATTACTCATGTATATATAAGACTTACCGTCTCCACGTAGCGATACAAATACCTTTTCATCACTATATTTTATAAATGAGTATTATGATGGTTTTAAAGTTTATTTAAAAATTTTATGTACTAATTATATTTTTTATATTATAATATCATACATTCTTTGTTATATTCTCATTCATTCGAAAAATATATTGTCCTCGTGCATATGTTTGGACAACCAGTTCCATGAAGCGTTGGGATTTATTTTTCATTTATATTTCAAATGGAAAAAAATTAGGATATAATTAATAATTATATATGATATGTATGAAATAATAAGGAATGTATAAATGGAAATTATTATTTATTATTATTTAATTTCATCTTTTTGAAAGTGAAAATAGTGTTCTTGCACAGGCACGACCTGCCATCTCCATGAATGGTGTAATTAATTATTCAACATGTACATTATTAGGGATACATACATACATATATATATATAATGAATAAATATGATTTTTATAAAATTATTATCATTTTAGAGATAATTTAAAAATCATCAAATTAGAAGAACTGAAACTACTAAACACAAACTTACATGAAAAATGAATCAATCAACAGAAACAAAAGAAAAATTTAAGAAATAATTATTGATAAATGGGTATTTGAATGATAAAATTATATAATATATGATATTTTAAGAATGATTATTGTTATTATATAGATGTATAATAAATTCAAATTTATATAAATCAGTATAAAAACACATACAATGTAAGTCAGACATGAGGTAAAGGTTTAATCTACTAGCTCACCATTATTAGAGATTTTGTTGTTTAACTCTCATATGAGAGAATAATTTTACAATTATTTCTAAAACAAATAAATTTTATTGTTATCTAGTTATTTATATAAATTACATGTTTTTCTTTAATTTTTATATCTTTATGAACTCAATATACGAAATAGATTTTTTAAGGAAAATCGATATTTTTTTAATCTCAACTACGAATCATTCAAATTCATGTACATATTTTCATAAAAATTAATAGAATAATGTTTATAATATTATAAAAATATTTATTATAAAAATTCAACAATTTTGGTATAATTAAAAATAGTTATAAATGGAATCTTATTTCATTTTTTTGAACAATATAATTTTAACAATTTTACAAAAGTGTAAAAGGAATAACTTTTTTTACTTATATAGAATGAATGAAATCCCTCTTATAATGCTCAAATAATAATTTGAAGACTCATTAAAAATATTAAATTATTGATTTAAAAAAATGGTTTCCTTAATATTTGGTAAATTTTTAAATTTTGAATAAGCGATTTAAAAATTAAAATTGTGTTTTCCTTGAGAAATATTATAGTGAAAATTTTAATGTATGTTCAACTATGACAAAAATATTCGGTGAATATTATTATTTACTTGGGTTATACTATTTTTATACCATTTTACATATCACATTTTATGTATTATTATTATTATTTTTAATTGTGAAAATTATTATCACTTCATATTCTAGTTTCTTAGTTAAATGTTTTTATTGATTTTGTTTCACCCCTATTTTTGATGAATGCATTAGACTTATTATGTGATGGATATGGGATGTTATATCACCTTGATTCATTAATAGGACTCATGAGACAATATTTTTTGGGTATTTGGTGTACACATTACATGTTTACTTATGTTGTCGCGACGTTGGGCCTTGTTGGTCGGATTATGTTATCTCACATTAAATATTGTATAATTATGAAGCAAGTTACTATTTTCCTTGTTATATTTTTTTTATGATATAAATGGACTCACTAAAACATTATGGTATTATTTATGTGTAATATGCCATCAATATTTATCTATACTATATGATTCTTGTTTTATTTATTTATGATAGTATCTCTTGTATTCTTTTCCTTAATGAGCATCTAAGATCACCATTTACTATGTTTTCCTTTCCCTAGGAATATTAATGAGGGAGTTATGAATATAATAAGATATTTATATGAAAAAACAATATTTTTATCGAACAAATTAATTATTATATTTAATATTTTTAGTTTTAATGATGGAATTTAAGTATGTATCTAGTCCTTAAGTACTGATAATGAATTCATTCATATGATATGTGATCTAGTTTACTTATTTTAAAGTAGTAAAATATCCACCATCTTTGGGTAATTGGGGTAGGGGTGTTACAATTTGTATAAGAGGATGTTTAGTAGAAACCATGGGAACTAGATTAAGGAATATACAGATTAATGGAAATAAAATGATGAAAAATTATGAGGATATATCTAATTATAGAATAATACCATAATTTAATGGGTAATTTAGATATTATTTGGATTTTTCTATTATTACATCATTTACTTGATACTACAAGTGGATGTAGTTTTAACACATATGAATCTAGGGGTAATAATCTTAAAAAGAGTTGATCAAGTATATATTTACAATATTATAGGGTGCAATGAGTGTTCCCTAACTATGAAACAAGTTTGAAACACTTAGTGGATAATATTAGTTTAATTCACACATTATTTACAAACCACTATGATAGATGGAAAAATATTGAATTTTTTCCATGATATTATCATTATGATCCTATTATTAGCTATGAATATATTTTCATGTTATGTATAGTGTTTCAAATGATTCAAAATAACACATCATGGTTTATAATTTTATATTCTCATATAGTGTATTCCATTGTATAGAGACGGTGCATTGTGAAAGGAATGGAAACCATATCAGCTCATGTATTCCATATAAGGATTTATCTCATGGGAAATAAAATTAATTTAAAGATGAAGCTACATATATGGATAAAAATTTAGTAAATATAGTAGGGTATATGAATCAAGATATGATCAATAACCTTTCCCATTGTGATTAGATTATGGATCTATGATTTTTTTCAACAATTTCAAACCATTATATACATTTCATTCATTCATCATTCAATGGGAATATAAATACATTTGTGGATGAGCAATGAATAAGTAACATAGAGAACATATTTCTTACTTTTGGAAGTAATGAATGAGAAAATATTGTCTTGGATGTTATACTCTCATACTGTCTGTAGATAAATGGTGGAAATTAAATAAAAATAGTAAGTATGAGGAGTAAATAACTATCATATAGCTAAATGATTTTATGTTACTTTTTATGGAATTATATTTTCCTCATGATAAATGAGATCTTATAGAGAGACAATTCCTACGTTTAAGACAAAAATAAGAAGAATTTTTTTATGCATGAATCCCACATTACATGGTAACAATTGAATTAAATTCACTATGTACATAATCTAAAGAGTAATATTAACCTTTTATTTGATGGGATACATCTATTTATTCACTAGAACTAATATTTAAAAAAATCTAATCATATGAGGACATAGTCTCAGATTTTACATAGGTGTAGAATTAATTTTAAAAGTCATATAACATTGATGGAATGAAGAATGAGAAGAGGATGGATGGGTATTAAAGAAAAATAAATAAGGAAAATGGGAAGAGTTGGAGGGTGCAATTTATATCTTTTAATAAATTTAAAAGATAATTGTGGAACATTAGATTGGGGTGTGAATAAGTGTAGGATGAAAACATATCACAAAAATCATAGTATATTGAGGATAAAAATTTTTATACAAAAAATTAATAAATATAGTGTGTGGGTGGATAAGGAAAATAAAATAATGGAACTTGGGAGGAGATGTCACCTCTTAATCGGGTAACTCATTTTGGTTTGTGTCACAAATCATAAATGGAAGAAATTATTCCCAAATCAATGATTCAAGGATAAGATGAGGTATTTTTTATGTGATTTGGGTATATCATGACCGAAACATATGTGGTTTTATATGTGTAAATAAGAGGGGGAGGTGGTGTCCATTTATAGGGAAGGGAAAAGACTCACATGCTATTTTAAAAAAAATAATAAGGTGTACCCACTTTTTTACCAAAAAAGTCATATAAAACCATCCAAAATAAATAATGGAAGGTTTTTGGATTAATAATGGCCATAAATGCGTGTTTTATATGTTTTTATTCCATTTTAGGTCCTAAATTTATGGTTTAGTTGTTAGTTAAACTTAAATTATCCCAAATCATTGTAATTATTTTTAATCACATTCACTTATATTTCGGGTAAACAAAACATTTTAACATGTTAAACATTATAAATTAATTTTCTTCCAAATATAAAATCCATTTTTCCAAATTCTAATAATATAATGGGAAGAAATTAATTCAAAATTAATCCGGTATAGGGGTGGAAAATGTGGGTTTTAAAATAAAAATATTCAAAAGATTTCGTTTTTTTAATATCGAATTTATATGTGAAATTAATCTCAATGAATTTTTTTATTAATTGAAAAAAATATTATCTAATTAAAATTATAAACCAATTAAAATTATAATTTATCCTTATAAATAAATTAGATCAAAAGGTGTTTTGAATTAAAATCAAGTATTTTCACTATTCATCAAAAATGTAGTTTTTAGAAAAATAAAAAAATATCTCCATAAAATAATTTTTACATTCTAAATTCAAAAAAAGTTTATTTTATTAAATTAATTTTTTAAAATTATATAAATTTAAATTTATTATTTTCCATCGATGGACATTAAAATTAGTTCGTTTGGGAAAATAGTATTTTTAGACATATAAGACAATAAAAAATCACATCTTTCATTATCAATGTGTTTTTTTTTATAAAAATACAATTATAATCAATATTTGAAAATTTGTTATTCCTATTAATATTACTATTTTTAATGTCTAGGCTATTATTATCCCATTGAGATAATTATAACTATGAAATGATGTTTCATAGAAACATCGGTGTTGCATGTATCGTAAACCAAGACGAGGTTGTGTGTAGGATACACCATATTGGTGTTTCATGTAACATAAAACAAGTTAATGTTCTATGTATCATATTCCATGTTCTTTCCATGTAACATACACCTAGATAGTGTTGTGTGAATGGAATTTTTAACTTAGTTCATTACAAGACATAAATGAAAATTTAACTTATTCAATTGAAAAAGGTCTAGACAACTCTCAATGTTACATTATACCACTTTAAAATGAATTTCTCCAAAAAAATCACTCATTAGGTAAAAAAAGATGAGGATACTTCTGGTTCATCAAATCTAAAAGTTCCCACAAAGCTTCCTCTAATAGGATATTTATCTACCTAACATTAACCAGGCGAGCAGTCTTGTTTCATATAACTTTCTATGATCGGTCTAGAATTTCAACTAGTAGTTCTTTGTAAGATAGATCTAGCTCTAATGGTATGGATTCTCAATTTAGTACATGTGAAGGTCCCAATATATACTTCCCAAGAGAGATACATGGAACAAATTAGGGACTTGAGAGAGCTTTGGAGGACATTCCAAGCAATAGGATACCATCAGGATATGATCAAGAATCTCAAAGGAACCAATATTCTTAGGGATTAGATTTCCCCTTATTCCTGAATCTTATAACTTTCTTCCAATGAGAGATTCGTAGGAAAACTTTTTAACTAAATTCAAATTATAGTTTATGTGAGTGGTTGCTATTATAACATTTCAACTGACATTGAGGTGTGTTGATAAACTGATGATTGGTTCTAACATTATCAGCCACTTCTTTAGTTGTCTTAGGTCCCAATAGATTTCATTGAACAAATTAATCCTAATATATTGGGGATATACATTTCTTCCCATATAGGGCTTCATAAGGTACTATCTAAATTCTTTAGTGAGACATATTATTCTAGGAAATGTCACCTAGAGGAAGGTGTTGATCCCAACCACATTTTACATCCATAGAAAAAGATCCAAACATATCCAATATGGTATGAATTTTGTTATTTTAGACTAACCATCAATCCAAGGATGAAAAGAAGTGATGAAACTCAATTCTGTATAAAGTTCATGAGAAGACTTCGACAAAAATTTTAGGTGAACCATGGATCCTGATATGATACAATAAAATATGGTACCCCATGCCACCTCATCACTTAATAAATGTACATACTAGGAATCTAGTCTAGAGATAAGTCTTATCTAAATGCGATAATGTGTCCTTAATAAATATTTCATTAAACTACTACCCATATATCATTTAATTCATTAGAGTATTTGAGTAGTTCAACTACAAAATCCCTAGTGATGTTCTCCCATTTCAATTCTAGTATTTTTATTGGATGCAACATCCATTTTTTACTTTTGTCTTGTATCCTTAAATTTTTGGAATACTAACCACTAAGATACAAAATCTGTGATATCCCTCTTTATGACATATAACAATATATATTCTATAAATTCCCAAACATCTTCGTACTTCTAGGATTAATAGAGAATGATGAACTATGAGCTTCCTCCAACAGCTCCTTCTTTAAATGTGGTATGGAAGTAACACATACAAGGTTCTTAAACCTTATCATTCCTTCCATATCCTAGTTGAACTTGGTAAAATTTCTACTTTTCTTTTTTAGATCTACATCATCCTTATGCGCCTCATTAATCATCACTGAGATATAGGGTAGGATATTCATTTCTCAAAAATAAGATTTTTCCCCTTCCATCAGGATTTATATATCCATCCATTAATTATATAAGAATATTGGATCATTTATGATCTTCATAATGGATAAGTAATCAGGATTCGTCTAACTCAAAGCACCAACCACCTTGTTTTCCTTCTTAGTGTGGTAATTTATTGAGAAATCGTAATCCATTTTCCACACTATCAATCATCTCTCGAACATGTTAAACTCTTTATGTGTGAATATATTTTTTTTGCTTTTATGATCAGTATATACATCACACTTCTCCCCAAAAAGATAATTCTTCTAGATATTTTAATTCAAAAATTACCACGGCTTATTCCAAATCATGAGTTGGGTAATGATTCTCATTAATCATCAATTAATGCAAGAAATAAGTGATAAGTAGGTTATTATTCCAAATAACTTATCCCAATCCCTTCTAAGATACATCAATATATATTTCAAACTCTTCTATACTATAGTGTTATTTAAGAAAATTTGAACTGACTATCCTTTTTTTCAATTAGTTGACATTTTCCTCACATTCACCTATCGAGAGGAACTTGACACCATATCAAGTTAACTTGGTTAGAGTGTTAGATAGTCATGAGATATTCTCCACAAATCTTCTATAATATCAAGTTAAACCAAGAAAGATATGTATCACCAACACTGTGGTTACTCTAGGACTATATTCAATAGACTCCATCATTGATGGATCTACTGCTATACAATCTCTTGAGATTATGTGACCCAAAAATGGAACCTTTTCCATCCAAAATTCACATTTTCTGAATTTTTCATATAGATTCTTCTTCATTAGTTTCTCTAGTAAAATTATCAAGTTATCTTCAGGCTATTCCTTTCTCATTGATATTATAAGAATATCATCTATAGAGACTTCCACAAACTAATCATGGTAATATCAAAAGACTTCATCCATTATGTCCATGTATATAGAAAGAAAATTAGTGTGGACAAAAGTCATCACAATATATTCATTGTATCTTTATCTTGTACAAAATGTTGTCTTGGGTATATCCTATCTAATAACCATGAATTTATGAATTAAATAATGAAGGTAAATATTGGAAAAGTATTGATCTCCACGCAATTGATCAAACAAGTCATCAATATGGGAAAGATGATATTTTTTCATGATTGAGATCTTGTTCAACTCTCAATAATCGATATAGAGTCTCATTCTTCCATATTTATTTCTCTAAAAAAGAACTGGTTCACGCCAAGGTGAAACAATTGGATGAATTAAATCTTTATCCAGTTTTTTTAAATGTTTCTTCTTTAATTCTTGCAACTCAATCTCAGCCATTATTTAAGGATTCCTTGAAATCGGTGTAGAATTAGGTATGAATTATATTGAGAACTCAACATTAAATTTTAGTGGAAGACTAGGATAATCTTCTAGATATACTTCCACAAATTCTAGAACAATAGGAATATCATCATGTTGATTCTATCCCTAACAATTTAAGGTAAAAAACGATATTGAATTGGAATTAACATCCATGCAAAAGATGTAATTTCCAATAGAAGTTCATTATTATCATCACATTGATGGATGATCGTAGGAGGGTTTGAAATATCAAGTGTTACAATACTTCCATGATAATTTATTTGGGATTTATATATATAAAGACAATCAATTCCTACAATGAAATAAAATTCTACCAAATAAATAATAACAATATTTGAAGGATGCACATTCCCATAAATTTCAACTAGATAGTAAAGATATACTTTAGATTAAATCATTATACCATTAGGGTTTTTCACTTCTAATATGACATCTAATTATTTTGGTTGAATCTTAATACCCTTATAAAATTAATTTGATATGACATAGTGGGTATATCTAGAATAGAATTTGACATTAGAAGTTATTGAGTGGATGGTAAGTGTGTATTTCATCAAGTCGTTATCGCACCCCTCATTAGAAGTAAAGATTCTATGAGATTTTATTTTTTCCCTTGACTGAAGAGGATACATACATTGATCATCATCACTAGACCTTAGGGCTATGCACTGGTTAGAATCATTCCCATTCTCCTTACACTTTTAACACTAAAACTTGGGAGGTTCATTCTGTATTTCTTTCTCTCCATTATCTTTTTAGATAACTTCATACCATAAAATTGATGATAAACTACCTGATGGCCTTCCCTTTAAGGCTTAATTCCATTATTATACCTAGTAAGTCAATTTACCCATGCTTATTCTCATAATTAGAGCCTAAAGGAAAACTCATATTCTTTTCTCCATCGTTTTAAGATTTTCCTTTGAACTCTATATTATTTTTTCTAGTCAAAACCATGAGGTATATATGTTAATCCGACCTCTATTTCAACCATGATTTCCCAACATATAATCTATTTGTAGCTACTAAAATATATTATGGATAAAACCTTTTGAGACTTAGATTTAATCCTCTATAGAACCATTCATATTTTCATTTTGGTTGAATGGGAATATCTAAATCATACCTCTTATGACTCGTGTATTTATCCTCATAGATATCAATAGATTCATCATCTGTTTTCTTCTACTCAAGGAAATAATTCTACATATTGTTATGAAGAATTCGAGGAATGTACATGTTGAAAAATATGTTCTTGAACTATACAAGTTCCAGGGATTCAATAGCTTCTTACTACCTTGTATTATTCATTATTTTACACCACTATACTTCTTTTCCTTCTAACTGTTAAACAACGAGAATGATATTCCCATGCACTAAACACTAGAAAATGAATAATATTTTTTCATTAGTACTTATCCATTATTCAATAACAATTGGATCCGAGGACACTGTACTGTCATGTAATTTCGATATAAATTTTTTCAAAATATATTTAATTATTTCAGGACCACACGATTTAACGACCCATGATTCTGAGGCCATGTGAGCCCAGAACAAAATTTTGAACTTTTTTTAGTTTGATTATGTAAATGTGCGAATATGTTTTTATAACATTTATACTGATGCTCGGATAAAAAATTTGAGGGCACCATTGAAATCAGAAAACCAGTATTCATCTAGAAAAGTCCTAACTTCGACCAACAAGGGTCAAGTAGATATGATAATTTTTAGAATTTTTGGAATGTAAATAAATAAATTAAGAAAATTATTTTATTTTTCATCCCTCACCATTGAGTGGTGGACGGTGGCATTGCGGTGCATCGACATTGAACATTAAATGAAGGCCATTAATGGATAAATATTTTATAGAATAAGGATGAATTAATTAAAGCGTAACAGAAATGATGTTTGAAAAAATGAAACAGCGTAACGACATGACATTCCAATATAACAGAAACACAGTGATGTGTTTTCTTTTTAACAGGCTAGTGAATTGGAGAATAAAGAATTAATCTGCCGAATCTCACGAACGAACCTTCGAAACTGATTCCCTCCAATTAAAAACTAAAACACCAGTGTGATCACTATCAACGCCGACGCATTAATAATATTGGGACTGGGAATAGATGAATTTCAAAAGAGCTTGAATACAGAGGGTGGAGCAGTTCAGTGATGAATTTTGATCAATATAGGGGTAGTTTTATTTAATTATATTCCACATTATTTTTCTAAAGCAAAAAAACGTGAGTAAAACCAAGAAAAAGTTGACCCACTGATCATTTTTCAATGTGCGGGGTCTCTTTATTATTCATTTTCTATAGTGGTATTGAATTATTGTTGATAAAAAATCTTCCCCAAGCCACCCCTATTTTAAAACACTATTTCTGAGGGTGCGGTCCAACATTAACAAGGCCTGAACCCAACCGTTTGTTCATTATTCATGTTCAATCATTTTAATGTGGAGGAAATATAGATTAAAGTCCTTCTCAGGGAAGGCGATACCCCATAGAGGTTAGAGGCGCAGTCGGTGTGAAGAATGGACCACCAGTGCGAACCCGGTGGTCTGCGAAAGAGTCCACCTGCGCACCATGATGACATGCCAAAGTTGACTACCACAGTCGGCTTGTGCGATGGCTTCGCAGGAAGAGACACTAGCTTTTCTGGGGGCTGGATGCAAAGATGTGACCACTTGACTATGTTAGTGGAGCAGTCTGTAGTCACGCGCCACAGTTTGTAGGGCATGCAGTCTTCTAATTGCGTGCAAGGAAACTGGCCAGCTGGATTGGTAGGTAGCATAGCGGCATGCCGTAGTCTCTTGACTGTTACAATGGAGGTGGCCCTCTGGATTCCATGTGGGGTGAGGGGAGCCGAAAATGGCTTTTAGCTGTGTCTCAGCCAGGTAGAACCGATCTGCCTATGGAAGACCTGGAAGGGCACGGGTTGGACCCGCTCAAGAGGTCCTGACCTGCCCTAGTGGGTCAGAGTCACCCCCATGGGTGGGACATAGGATGATCTTGGTCGGTGTCAGGTCGGAGGACTCAGGTCAGGTCGGTGGACCCCTGGCCAGGTTTGGTTGGGTTGGTCAAACTAGGTCGGACTGAACCCAGACCCTATCAAGCCCTTTTTGGAAAAAACACCAACATATTTCAAACCGAGCATCTGATTAATTTGTTTTTTATAGATTTTTAACCCTTAAGATGACAAAAATATATTGACATGATCTATGTTGGATTGAATGAAGTTAAAATATGAAAAATGGCTTGGGGATTGTTTCCCCCATGATCAAGCATGCTACATGAAGAAACCCTATGGTTAGATGAGACCTAGAGACTATTGATGATTGACCTTGTGTGGATTGAATACTATGGCCATGGGGGAAGAGGCATCTCTATGAACCAGTAGGACCATGGTGGGTAGAAACTTCTATGTGACACGACAGATCCCTAGTACTCGACAGGAGAAGTACCTCAGTATGGCCAAGGTGGGAAGTGGCTTCTTTTGTGACCTAGTATGGCCACGGTGGGGATAAACTTCTATGTGACCCAGCATACCCATGGTACTGATCAGGGATGTGTACCATAACAGACCTAGGATAGTGGGAAGTAGCTTCTCTGTGACCTGGCATGCCCACTGTACTCATTGAGGAGGAGTTCTCCAGCAGCCCAAGGTGTTCAATGAAGTGACTTAGGGTCTTACTTTCATACTATAGAATATACCTGGTGTGATATTTCCTGATTCTAGATTATTCATAGTGATACTAATTTGTGGTTTGGTTGTGGATTACTTTGTGGTATTTCCTTTGTTGTTTTTGGGTCTCTATTGAGTCTTTTATTACTCACCCTTGTAAGGGCATCACCCGCACAAGTTGTGCCTAGTGCATATGACCGCTTACATGAAGTAGGAATTAGTGGACTAGGACCAGGTGGAGCCCAGTGAGACCAGGAAAGCAGGGTGTACTTCTATGGCTTCCCAAAGAAACTCTGTACTTTACCATCTGGTTGGGTTTTCAGTGTATGAATTCCAGAGTTTATTTTGTACTTTCATATTTTCAAGTTATTATTTTATTGGGGTTGTATTTCTCCCCATTTTTTTCATCAGTTTTAATTGTACTAAATGTTTATTTATAGTTATTTACTTGTTTCACTATTCTGGCCTTGGGACATGGTTGTGTGTGTGTGAATACAGGTACTCAGTAAAATGCCTCCGACTTGCTGGTTGATGCCTTCAATGCTAGTCGCCAACATCGGGCCTTCGAGAGGTGGGCTTGGGGTATGTGATGACATGGGCTATATAGGACGGGTTATGAAAACATGGTATCATAGGTGGTTGGTTCTACCTCAATGATCAGGATTATATTTTTGTGTTTTTAGGGAAACCGTGTTAATTGTTTCATGTTAAAATGTCAGATTCATGGAGTCCAGTATTGGTATGGAGGCCAATGTATCCATACACTAGGACATTGAATTCTACTTTCCATCTCAATACATGAAAAAATAGCTTCCATAAGTGTCTCCTTATGATCTTCTTGAATAATGTTTTTCTCACCTGGTAAAATATTCTGATTGCAGTACATCATGAACCAGTTTCTGATTCCTTGACGTAGACAACTTTCTAGGATTCTAATACATGATCGTGTGGATAACCCATCTAGTAATGAGGTTTCGGTTCAGGGACCAGTTATAGTAATGGCCCATCAGGTTGGTGAACTAGTGTTTCCACCACCAAATTATTATTAGATACTACCATTGTTACTAGTAGAGGACATTTGCAGAGTTAGTTCTTTGGCAGAGTTTTAGAGAGAGAGAAATCCTAGGATCATAGGAGAGACCGATTCTTAGGTTGCTGAGGACTGGCTAGCAGATGTACGTAGAGTTAGTTCCTCGCATGAGTGTCATGAGTTCTTGGGGACTCCCAATAAGGTGACTAATGCCCCAGCAGTGTACATGGGACTCATGAACAGGATCTTACAGCCTTACCTCGATCATTTTTTGGTGGTCTTGATTGATGATGTCTTAGTATACTCAGCGTTAGAGGAGGTGCACGCTACAAAACTACGGATAGTCATGGATACAATCTGAGAGCACCAACTTTAGGGTAAGCTCATGAAGTGTCAGTTCTGGATTTGGGAGGTCCACTTTCTAGGACAAATAAACATGGAGGCTGGAGTTTCACTGGGTTCGATGAAGATAGAGGGAGTTATTTCTTGGGAGCCACACAGTAGTGTGACTAAGGTGTGGAGTTTCTTGGGGATGGATGGATATTAATAGAGCTTGTTCTGGACATTTCCAGCATAGAATCACCTTTATCATCCTTAACACGAAAGGAACAACTCCTCCTGTCGATAAAGATGTGCTATTATAGTTTATTAGAGATGTGGAAGAGACTGACGAGTGTCCGTATCTTAAGACTACCTGAAGAGGTCGTTGGGTATCTAGTGTTCTTTGATGCATCATGGATCGATCTAGGTTATGTATAGATGTAGGATAAAGCAATGATCGCCTAATGATCATGATAGTTAAGGAAGCATGAGAAGAACTAGGTGACCAATGACCAATAGTTAGCAGTGGTGGATTATTCCTTGATGATGTGGAAGCATCACTCGATGGGTGAAAGGTTCACCATTTACTCCGACCAAAAGAGTCATAGTTATATCTTCTCACAGAAGGACCTGATCTTGAGACAAAAATTGTCTAGTGTTCCAACAAGACTATGACATTGAGAAGGTTAATACTCATGGGAAGGGGAAAGTGGTGGCAAATGCACTCAAAATGGGTTCTAGTTTACAACTGTTGAGTGATGAAATGCTGCATCTAGCTGTGATGTAGATATCATTCATGGATGATGATGTATCAGATTGGATTTAGTCAATGACTATTACTACCCCACTCTTACAGTGATTCAGAAAGGCATATCTTGTTGATGTTGACTATGAGGCCTGAAATGCTCAGTTATCCTCAGGATAAGATCATCATGGATTTTTGGTAGGTGGGGATAACATCATCATTTTTCAAAGGATTATCTATAGTACCTGTGATGTTACATGAGGAGGTGATGAGGGAGTTTCATACTTCACCTTTAGCGGAACATCTGGGTGTGGAGAAGATGTACCCGGACCTACGACATCGGGACTTGTGCCTAGGAATGAAGAAATTATTGGTATAGTTCATTTAATGATTCCTCAGTTAATAGCATGTGAAGGAAGATCATTACATCCTAGTAGACATGGACGAACCAATTGTGGTACCAGAATGGATGTCAGATGGTATCTCTATGGACTTCGTAATGGGGTAACCATGCACGTACATGGTCCAGAATTCTGTTTGGTTTGTCATTGACCGACTCACCAAGTAGACTCACTTCCTACCCATTCGATAGTAGGGATTGGTAGAGGGATTGGGACACCTCTACGTCCATGAGATAGTGCAGCTACATAGTGTTCTGTCAATGATCATCTCAATCCATGATGCACGCTTCACATCCCTCTTATAGAAGGGATTGAAAAAGGTGTTCGGGACTCACCTATACTTGAGCACAACTTTTCACCCCAGACTAATGGTCAGACATAGCAGACCATACATACCTTAGAGGACATGCTTAATACAAGTGTCCTTTATTTTGGTCGTTGTTGGAAGGACCATCTACCACTGTTTGAGTTTCCATAAATCAATAACTATCGCTCCACCATTGTCATGGCACCATTTGAGGCCTTGTAAAGGTGTCCATGCGGATAAACTCTATGCTATCCAGACCTAGGGATGTCAGCACTCATGGGTCTAGAGATTGTATGGGCTACTACTAAGAAGGTGCATATCATCCAAGAGAAGATGAGGACTGCACAGTGTAGGCTAAAATTCTTTAATGGTAGGATATGAAGACCATTGGAGTTCTTTGAGGAAGACAATGTTTTCTTTTTTGGTGTCACCGCAATGGGGATTGCAAAAATTTGGCCAGAGAAGAATGTTATCCCGAAGGTTCATCGGACCTATCCAGATCATTAGCAGAGTTGGTAAAGTGGTTTACCGCCTGGGTGTTCCCCATAGATGAATAGGGTTCTTGTTGTCTTTCACATGTCACAGCTGAGGAGGTACTTACATGACCAATCACATGTCATCGACTAGAGTGAGATGGACATTTAAGATGGCGTGATGTTTTCGGAGTTCCTAGTGGAGATAGTGGATTGATAAGATTGGTTCCTTCGTGGAGTGTCAATTCCTATACTGCGCATTCGGTGGTATCACATGAATCTATAGGATATCGCATGGAAGTGGGAGGATCAGATTCATGCTCAATACCCCAATTTAATTGATTAACACTTGGTTTGGATTTTGGGGTCATAAATCCCTAAGGTGGGAGAATGTAATGTCCCAAAATTTCCATATATGTTATTTTAATGTATATAGATTTATTTCCAGACCACATTCTATAACTTCACTTGATTATGAGGCCTGATGATCCCTGAATGGAATTTTACACTTTTCTAGTTTCTTTTAATAAATGTGCAAGAGGTTTTTTCTATCATTTAAATCAGTGTTCAAATCTAAAAACTATTGGAACTGTTGAACTTGGAATAACAGGATTCACCTTGAATTCACCTAACTTCGACTGGAAAGGGTTGGACGGAAAAGTTAATTTTATGGCATTTTGAAAAATAATAATATAACATAAAATGTTTGTTTTATTTTTCTTCCCTTTCCATGTATAGGTGAATGATGGAATTATGTTGAGACAATAAGGTGCATTAAATTAATAACATTAATGGATCATTTTTGTGATGCATAATGACATATTAATTAAAGAGTAATAGATACATTTTTCAAAAATGAAACATAATAACAACACAATGTCACATCGTTACATAAACATTGCAACGTGTTATATTTTTAATCAGCTAACACATTGGGGAAATGAGAATTAAGACATGGAAACTATCTGACAAACCTACAACAAGTATTCCCTCCAACGACGAATGAAGAATACAGGTAGGATCACTGGCAACGTCGAAAAATTAATAATAATGTGACCAGGAAGCAATGAACTCCAATAGAGCATGAATACTCAAGGGTGAAACACTTCAACGATCAACGTCGATAGATGTATGGATTTTCTGAATGAATTTTTTTTCCCTATTATTTTTCTAAATTACTGAATGTGGGTCAACCCATGAATAGGTTGACTCAGGGATCATTCATTGATGTGGGAGGGTGTCCTTCTTCATGGATTTCTATATTGGGATTGATTTATTTTTTATAGAACATTATCCACAAACCTCCCCCGTTTTTAAAACTCTAATATGGAGGTCATGGGCCGACATCCCAAGATTCGATTATTTTTTATTCATTGTGACCAAACTTTTGAATGGAATGATAAGGTAGATTTCAGGTATTCTAAGGGAAGGTGATACCCCACGTAGGCCTGAGGCGTATCCGTTGTGAAGAACGGACCACTGATGAAGAAACAATGTTCTGGGGAAGAGACAGCTGGTGCGTCGGTGGTGGGATGTGGCAGTAGACGTGTATTCGTCTTATCACACCATGATGAACATTAGAGTTGAATTTTGTGGCTAGATTGAGTTGCGACACAATGGGAAGAGTAGGTAGCCGGCACCCAAAAGGTTCCATGTAAGCACTGGCCGCAGTTCACCGGGTCACATAGTCTTTCGAACATGTACAAGGAAACTAACCAGCTAGATTGGCCAGCCGCATAGTGGTAGGCCGTAGTGGCTTGATCGCAGTAGTGGAGGTGACCCCATGGACATCTGATGGGGCGAGGGGAGTGGGACGTGGCTTACAACTGTGTCTAGGTGAACCAAGAAGGATGCAGGCTAGAACTAGGCCGATCTAGGTCTAGGTCATGTCAGCAAACCTGAGTCGAGTCAGTGGAACCCAGGATGGGTGTGATCAAGAGGGTTTGACCAGCTTGGACCAGTCCCAGACCCCATCGGCCCCATTTTGGGAAAAAATCAAAATTTTTCAAACTGGGCATCCAATTGACAATCCCTTTTCAGAATTAGAACCCTCAAGATAGGGAATATATTTTGGAATACTCTATGGAGGCTTTCATGGATGTTGAAATACAAGGAATGGATTGGGGAGAAATTATCTCTAGATCAGTAGTGCTATGTGCAGATACCCTACGATTGGATGAGACCTAGAGACTACAGACGAGCAACCCTGTGTGGATCGAATAGTATAGAATTGTGTGAAGAGGCTTCCATTTGAACTAGCTAGCCTAAGGTGGGGAGTGGCTTCTGTGTGACATATCATTACCACAGTACTTGAAAGGAGAAGTACCTAAATATGGATAAGGTGGGAAGTAGCTTCTGTGTGACCCGACATGCCCACAGTGTGGAGCAGCTTTTGTGTGACCCACAATACTCATGGAACTCTTCTGATATGAGTACCACAATAATATTAGGTTAGTAGGAAGCAACTTCTATGTGAATTGGCTAGCCCACTGTTCTCATTGAGGATGAGTTCCCCAACAACACAAGGTGTTCGATAATGTAACTAATGGTCTTACTTTCAAGCTCTAAAATATACCAGTGTGACCTATCTTGATTCTTGATCATGCTTTTTGATCATGATTTGTGGTTTGGTTGTGGATTTCATTATGGTATTTACTTTATTGTTTGTGGTCCCTATAGTATTTTTTCATACTCATCCCTGCACAGGCTTCACCCGCACATGTTGTGTCTAGTGTAGATGACCGCCGACTTGACAGAGGACGTGGTGGCCCAGAACCCTATGGAGCCCAGTGAGTCAGGGTAGGCAGGGCAAACTTCTATGGCTTCTAGTAGATACTATGTACATACCCATCTGGTGGATTTTAATTGGGGTGGCTTCTAATGTTTCTTTTGTATATTCCTGTTTTCTAGTTATTCATTTGTGGGGTTTTTAATCTGGACCATTTGAATTTCAGTTGTACTTGTACTCAAAGGTCATTTATAGTGGACTACTTGTTTTAATTTTCTGGCATTGGGATGAGGTTTTGTGTGTGTGAATAAAGTTACTCAGGCAAATGAATCCCACATACAGGTTGATGTCTTTAACGCTAGTTTCCAACCCCTAGCCTTTGGGAGGTGGGTTTGAGGTATTTAATGGCACAATCCGTAGGGGATGAGTCATGATAGACCCTTTGAAATAAGGTGGAGATTTATTAAGGAAAGGGTGAAAAGAATGTTGTTCCCTCCATTTCTCATATAGAAGTCCACTATAATTCAAATCTTCCGAAATCTGTGTGATCAAAGAAATGAGGTTTTTCATTTCATATCCCATAAAATTTAGTTTCCCAGTTAAAAAATCATTGCATTTTTCATGAAAATCACTATTAGCATGGTTCTTTCAGCGTTTATCCATTAACTAAATCCAAAACCATAGAGTTAGAAATAGTTACCATATTGATGGACCACATAATCATCAAAATTCAATTATAGGATTTCTAAATTAGGACACCATCCTTAATCTATGATCCCTTAGGATTATCCAAGGTGATTCATAACCAGAAAATATTTAAATCCTTCATGATGGTTCATTAAGAGTATGTGAACTCCAAAATCATATACCTGAGGTGTGTCAAACCCAATGTGCAGCAAGGCCTATTTTCTTGTATCAGATTACCCTGAGTCAGTCCCAAAATATCTTGTTGGAGCTATTACTGTTATGTACATATGTTCTAGATCAATATCAACTTGTAGTATCAATATATGAATGCATTTCCTAGAAACCACACATTATATCCATTATCAAAATTCGAGGACATTTTTTTATAAATGTTTTTATCCTTAAACTTATTCCTAAACATGTCCTTAGGGTTATAAATAATTTTATATCATCATCGATTTCAAATTTCAATTATACCTTTTTCCCAATAAAACTATAGAAACCCTTGTTTACAAAAATTTTCATTACATAACATTTCTTAGAATACATAAAACATTGTAATAACACATGACCAATGACTGTACGAGTCTAGTTCCTTTAGAAACATAGAAATCAAAATCTATAATTCAAAAGTGTGCTACATTATCACCAACTAGGTTCTCCTTGAAAAGAAAATTTCTTAGACACATCAAAAATTATACATATCTTCATAACATGGGGAATGAAACATAAAAATCTGTGATCTCAAATGATCAGTAAGGGTAAAAAAGGAAAATATTAATCATAATCTTGAGTATAAGGGTATGAGAATAAGATCATGAAAATAGAACACCATACACTGCATATCAAAGATCATATCCAGGAATCATGGAATAAATCATGGAAATTAATAAAACATGAATCATAAGTATATAAAAAAAATTAGCCATCAAATCATAACATAGAAATAAAATATGGAATTGTGAAAAACAAATCCCCAAATAATATGATTTCCATAGAAGCCATGGCATTGCTTTCGATACCAACATAGTGGAAAAAGTCTTATACTGAACTTAGATCACACCTCCTTTAGCATTGTATTACTGGACTAAGTTCACCCCTCATTATAGACATGTATTACTAAATTGAGTTCATTTCCACTTCCAGCCCTATAATAATGAAATTAGTTCATTTATCCTTACATCCATGTTAATCTCATTGCATATAAATCATTACCCAATACATTATAGGGAGATAGAGGTCCCACCAATCACATAATGAAATCCTACATGCAAATTCCATAAGATCATAAACAATCATATCATAACGTGTTAAATGAAATTGTTATTATAAAAATGGAATGATATCATAAACCATGAAAATTTATTGGTTTCAAAATCATTTAATCATAATCAAAACATGTCAAATGAAGTGGGTATTAAAAGCATATAACCTTTTAAAGAGAAACTAGTTTCATAACATTATATAATCAAAAAATAATCGATTCATAGAATGAATATAAATGGAATAAATGATTAATTCCCCAATAAAGGCATGAGTAACACCAATGGATGTTATCTTAAATAAGAAATAATTTCGAATGATATTTTAAAAACATTTCCTTTGGAAAATATCCATACGACATTAATTTTTCTTAAACATAAAACCTTTCTAGAAACATTTACATTTGAAAATATCTTTGAAAATGTATAAATGAATCATTGAATACACTAAAAAAATTAAAATCCATTTTCCATGAAAATGGGCTTCAAAGATATTCTGATTTTTTTGGAAAACATGGTTTTTGACTTTAATAGATTTTTGACTAAAGAGAGAGATTCTCAGATTTAACATAAAAATATTATCTTAAGTAGCAAGCAGAGGAAAATGTAACTAATGCATGAGGATATATTTAATAACTCTAGGAGAGTAAATTCATGAGAGTTCTTTAGATATAGATCATGATATTTCTGTAATTGAAGCATAATAATAAGAATTCTAGAAAAGTGATGAAAT
The DNA here is from genome assembly GCA_963277665.1 of Viscum album. NCBI lineage: Eukaryota > Viridiplantae > Streptophyta > Magnoliopsida > Santalales > Viscaceae > Viscum > Viscum album. The sequence goes on along the minus strand of OY728159.1, from coordinate 684,218,003 downwards.
TGTTTCAATAATGTATTTGTTAGGTTGGAATAATATAAATATGCACAAGTTGGGGGGGGGGGTGGTTAATTGTGTCTTTTCAAAACTATCCATAGATTCTAGTTTGTAAATATCTTTGCAATTTATGCATATTTGCGGCATTTTCTTATGTAATGAATATGAGATGTAGGTAAATTGGAAGTATGAACACAACAATTTTTTTAGTGTTTTGGGGTACAATGGAGTTATAGTCCACTCCACTAATTGTCTATTCGTGAGATTGGAAAATTTAACTAGAAAGGTACTCTTATCATAAGACATTCAAATAAAAAATTTAGTGTAGGTCTTTTAATCATTTTACAATAAGGCTGAACAAAGTATTTTTGTTCTTTTACACGGAACTGCTTATCCACAACGAAGTACCAGAAGCTGACACTTCCCCGTAACTGAATTATAGTAGTTGAAACTCCAATAAATCAATTTTTTTGATTTGATGAAGGTTTCGGTTTATCTTCACAGTTGTAGTAGTAATAACTAACTGTAGATGGATCATCTTATTTAGAAATGAATGCATTCAATAAAGAATAATTCCTATGTGTTCCTGGAGAAAATTGATCTTTATTTTGATTATCAACAAATAGTTATAGTAATCTTATAGAAACACAAGGTTGTAACATGAATATCTCCAAATTATATCATATTTTGTAAATAATAGACTCGATCGTTTATTGTATAAAATATATGAAATAAATTCACAAAAATACAGTCAATTCTGTTAACAAATAAAACATCTATCACCTGTATCACATATATCACAAACACCACAATTTGTTATTTGAAAATACTTTGATCATATAAACAGATTTATTTTTGTTTAATAGATCCAAGAAATTCACCTGTGTAAATGCATAAATTAAAAATAATATTGACAAGGGGATTCATAACTTCCTTTATGAAATGGAGTTATTTTATCCTATGAATACGATTAATTGAATCAATCATAACATGATTTGACTAAGTTGTAGAGGAGCATTAAATTATCCTATAATACTATCAATATCATTTCATAAATCCCATATTAAATTTTGAATTTAATACTCTATTATTGAGTAGAAAAATGTAGTGTTGAACTATGTATTGTAGGGTTACTACCAATGTATGGTTCTTTAACCATAATTTCACCTACACATAATGTAGGGATCAGAGTAATGTAGGTATGACGAACCATACATTCATCAATATCATCATAATATTCCACACGTAGTAGTGATTAACCATACATTCAGTTTCTCAAATGTATTGTATAAACAGTGTTTCTAGATTCCAATGCAGGGTTGATATTTTATTTGTTCATTAAATCCCGAACAAAGGGTTGAGAATTCATACACTTAATATCCATTATATGGTTTCTTCTCTATATACAAACTATTCATCATAGCATAGGAATGATGAACCATATAATATTTCACTGAACGTAGGGTTTGAACAGTGTTTCCAGAATACATCTTGTAGATTTTCATTTCCTCAAGGACAAAAACATGATATATATTCCTGAAAAATACTTAACATAACATCATTTTAATAAATACAAGGGTATTTATGAGCATCAAAATAATACTATAATATATAATATTATTGAGACAATACATTCCCAATAATCTCCCCTTTTCTGATGATCTCAAAACCCATAAAAACTAATAGAAAGTATAGGATTTGTGAACACATTTAAAGAAAAATATTTAATGTTTTAAAAATATTTCAATTTCCTAAAAATATATTGATTGAAATGGTTTCTCAAAAAAATATGCGTTTCTCAAATATTCTGCCCCTTTTTGTGATATAAAAAAGAATGTTTGAAATATAAAATTATATAAACCATAGTTAATATAGTACATAACTTTAAAAGAATGTTATAGTCTACTATTAAAAAAATAAGACATGTGATATGGAAGTGTAACTATAATGAAAAATAACATAATAATTAATTTTTAAAATAATATAAAATAGAGAAAATGTTAAAGTAAAGTAAAGCTAAAAATTAGATAAAATGTTTTGAAAAAGAATTAGTATAAACCATAGTCAAGAAAAGAGGCTTTCGAAATAAAGGGCTCTAATCTGACTGATTCCCTTGGTTAGAATATCCAGGGGTAGAAATTTCTTTATATGGATGAAGAAATGTCTTAACAACACTACAAATTTTAAGTGGAATCACCAATAGAATTTTAGAATGGCTGTAGAAGACATCAGTCCATTTCTATTGCAGATTCCTTGAATCTTCTCAAATCATCAACCCATCTACCAAGTTTACCATAAAAATTAATTAAATGATTCTGTAAATTGAATAATAGTTTCCAATATATCTATAAATTGATGAATGACTAGAAAAAATAGGATTCATTTGAGGTCAGATAGCTGATTAAATTTCACGGATTATGAGGAAGAACATTAAAAGGTTTACTATCAAACTTGAGAGTGTGGAGCATATTTTTTAATTCTTCCATCACCGTATTTATGGCTTCAAATTTAATAATAAAGTGAAGAGAAGTTGTATGAGGTGAAGAGGTCAATGATTGAGGAAAATTCTGGATAGATTCAAATTTTATTCGCAATATAATCTTCAGCTCATTAAAATCATACTTTTTCACATACTCATCTTTCAAAGATTTGAACTATCAGCCTAAAGTATTGATTGAATCTTCATGTTATTCAATAAAATTAAATTTTCTTAAACATAATTGAGTTTAGTATGAACGGATTAATACTATACTATCAGAACCATTAAACATTTGATCTCCTCAAAATTCTTCTTCTCGTCATCTAAATCTTCTCTTAAAGATGTGTTCTAGCTCCCAATTCACATGTACTTTCGATTTAAAGCTTCAACATAAGAGTCTGAAGACTATAGAGTGATATTTCTTAGTAGATGACCTCCCTCTACCGTAACTAAAAATTTCTCCTCATGAGAATCTAATATATCTCTTAATAATGTTTCTTCTCAAGCAACAGAGTCATGAGTAATGAGTTAAATCTTGTTAGGGCCACAAGCTTTTTTCATATGATAATCTTCTCTATGAGACTCTTGCTCAACATTATAATTCACATGATCCTCATTATCATCTAGATTTTCAAATTCATCCATATCTTCAAGAATGTTAATTGTAATTATTATACATTGAATAAGATAACCATCTTTAGGTCTAGATTTGACTTCTTTATTTGGCCTTGGTTTGATAGAACCAATAGATGGAATTATCCTATTCTCCCCTAGAGAATCTTCCATAAGTTTCTGTTGTTGTTTAGCTCCCATAAGTACATGAATATTGTTGGTGTTCCTCCAATGTTATCCTAATTTATTTATAGTGCAAGAATTTAAAATTTTATTATGATTAAATATGTATCCAAGAGTCATATTTAGGATTATTCCTTTTTTGAGATATATAAAGGAATGTATTCATCCATGGGGATAGTAGTCCATATTTGTTTCTTTGTGGAAACAATTATATTTATACCACATCAAAAAATTATTAAATTTAAATTAATTTCATTCAAAAATTCAAAAAAAAAACATACATGTCTTGGTATAGAACATTCTCTAGCTCAACTGTTCGAAGCGAAATCCCATTTTTGTTTGACTTCACATTGACATTACAATCAAGATTATGGTCCATGTACATCACATTCTCGATGGTTCTTATTAAAAAAAAATAAAAAATAATGAACTATGATTTATATTTTTCATCACCAAAACATTTCAAGTAGAAATGAAAATCCCACTAATGGGGACAAATAATATTATTTCTATTTCAACTAAAGAAAGAGAAAATTTAGTAACATGAATCATAGAGATCATAATTTCTTCATCGATTCCAAAATTGAACTCAACATTTCTCTATAACTCTTTTACATTTATGTCAATAATTATAGGAGAGATATCACCTCCAAAATTAAAATCTATTCTGTAAAATATAATCGATTCCTTTAATGAAATATTTGATACATTTAAATATAGAGTGTCTGTCAGATCACCATTGTGAAATTTTTGATAATTAAAAGGGGGTAAATAGATACACCCACATTAAAATCTTTTTATCTTACTCATGCTTCCATTTATAAAGATTTCCTGATTAAAGGTTTGATGGTTTAGGGTTTCGGTAATCTAAAATGAGATATTATCTAAAAATCAAGGGGTGTCAAAGAGAAAATCATGAGAAGGAAAACTATTTTCTCATAATGATTAATAATGTACTCAGTACATTTAAATTGGAAAATATGAATAAAAACAAATCAAAATGATTTTTTTCATTAATCAATACATAACTAATCAAAATAAAGAGAAATAAATAAATAAATACAACATATTTCGATTACATAAGATAAAAATAAAGTAATTTGGAATAAAATAAATTAACAAATATTTATTAACAATTAAATAATCCTAACTCCCCTTTAATAAAATAAAAACATTCATCCTGAAGTGGTTTAGTGAAAATATCATCTAATTGGTATTTGATATTAACAAATTTTTGAGATATATTCTTTTTAAGAACATGATCTCCCATATAATGACGTCTTATGTCCATATGCTTAGTCTTAGAATGATTTATAGTATTTATTAAAATATTTAGAGAACTAGTATTACTACATAAAATATGTAAATTATTGAAATTTAGTCCAAAGTCCATTAGTGTGTTTTCATCAAAAATACATGTGCACAACAACTTCCTGCAGACATATATTCGTCCTAAACTGTTGACAGGGAAACTGAGTATCTTTTCTTACATGAACATGATACTATATATTTTCCAAGAACGTGATAGGTTCCTGATATAATTTTTCTAACTAATCTACCACCTCTAAAGTCCACAACTGACTATGAAATTAATGTTAAATAAATTGCTTTGGGGGTAAATATGATATTTAAAAACAGTTTCTTTTAAATATTTGAAAATTCTTTTCACAACTGTATGATGGGATTATTTTTGATTTTACTTAAACATATCACATAACATATATAAAACATAGTTTTTAGTCTGCTAAATGTAATGTATAAAAGACTACAAAGCATACATGTATATAACTTTTTCTCTACTAGTTTTCCATATTTATCCAAATAATGTTTTATATTGGTACACATTGGAGATGTATATGACTTGTTGTTTTCTATTCCAAACTTTATAAATAAATCAATAATATATTGACATTGATTTAGAAAATTTCCATAATCATTTTGATGAATTTTTAATAATTAATAGAAATTTAAACCTTCGATTATTCTCATTTGAAATTCTTTTTTCATCAATTTTGAAAAACAATTGAAATTCATTTTACTTGTTGAACCAAATATAAAATCATCAACATAAATTTTTAGTAATAAAATATTAGAAAAAAATTTTTTCTTAAAAATTGTTGGATATGGAAATCCAATAGAAAATCCATTTTTCAAAAGAAATGAACTTAACCATTCATACTGCGCTCTATGTGCTTGTTTAATCCCCTAGAGAGTTCTAGAAAGTCTAAAAATATAATTTCTTATATGAGGGTTTTCATAATTACGAGGTTTTTCAACATAAAAATCCACCATTAAATATCCATTTAAAAAGGAAGATTTAATATTCATCTAATATAATTTAAAATTCAAATAAGATGTATAATCTAAAAGGATTCTAATAGATACTAATCTATATATAGAGGAAAAAGTTTCATCATAATGTATTACTTCTTCATGGGTATATCCTTTAACAAATAATCCTTGTTTATTTCTAGTTATGATCACTTGAACAACCTATTTATTTATAAATACGCACTTAGTTCGTATTACCGGATAATTTATTAGTATTTATACTAATTCTAAAATATCATTTTTTATAAAATTTTCTAGTTATTCTAGAATGGCTAACATGAAAATATCTTCTTCTAAGACATCTTTAATTTAATTAAGTTCTAACTAAGATATAAATGAATAAAATTCATTTATGATTCCTTCATTTATTCTAGTTCTGATTCCAGTGTCTAGGTCTCTCATTACAGTCTCTAAAAGATGGATCATTAATGTTATAGAAGGTATAGGAAATAAAATCTCTGGGTCTTCAGTTTCATGTTATTTTGAATTGAAATAATTTTTATTTATATAATTTTTAAAATTATTTTTAGGGAATTCAAGTCGCATGTTGTCAAACGAATCATTAACTTCTTCTATTTGTTATTTCTCTTTAATAAAAGTGTCAGTTTCATCAAACATCACATGAACCGATTCTTCAATAATCTTGGATTTTTTATTAAATCCTATATAGGATTTAGAGGTAGAAAAATATCCTAAACATGTTCCATCATCAGGTTTTGGATAAAACATACCAAGGATTCCCTTAGTATTAATGATATATACAATAAATCCAAAAATGATAATGTAAATTACATTAGGTTTTCTGTTATTCCACATTTCATTGGGAGTCCTTTTAATAATAGGAATTTTTAAAACTCTATTAATGATACAGTACTATGTTCTTATAGATTTTTCCAAAAAATAGTAAAGAAGGCTATATTCATTCAGTATATTCCTTTATGTTTCTTGAATATTTATATTCTTTATTTAAACAATTCCATTTTGTTGAACTATTCTTGGTGTAGAGAAGGTGTGTTTAATACTCAGGTATAACAAAAAATAATTAAATTATTGATTCTTAAATTATCCACCATGATCACTTCTTAATGAAATTATTTTAGAACTATTTAATTTTAAAACATTTTTCAAAAAAATTTAATAGTATATAATACTTCACTTTTTAATTTTACAAAATACACCCAAGTAAATAGAGAATAATAATCAGCTAAAACAAAGTTAAATAATTTACCATCCAAACATGATAATATTGATGTTACAAAAAAATCCATGTGGATATGTTCTACTTATTTAGATGTAACAATTTATAATAGATTTAAAATAATATTTGTACTGTTTCCCAATTTGGCATGCATCATATAATCAATCATTGTCAAATTTAGGCCTTCGAAATTTCAAAAATAATTATTTATTAGATAACTTAGGTAATTAATATATATTTAAATGTCCATGTTTTTGATTCCAAATCGATGAATCATTTTAATTAGCATTTAAACAATTCAATTTCTATTTACAAAAGGAATTTAAATCCAAAGTACTGACATTTATAGTACTTGGTGCACTAAATTTATGAAAATTACCATTACAGACATCTCAACAATTATTAGAAAAATAAATACAGAAACCATAATAAAAAAGTTGAAAAATACTTCTCAGTTTCTGTTTTAATTATTATACATACAATACTTTGTTGATTGATAGAGTATTTGCAACTCCAACAATCCCAACCCCAACAATATTTCCTTTTTAATTGTCACCAAATGAGACTAGTCCTCAATTCATTTGAGTAAGTGAATGTAAGTTTTTTGAGTCTCCAATCATGTTCCTAGAATAATAACTATACATATAACACAGAAAATTATTTTTCCTGTGGCCTTTTTCCTGAAAATGAACTTAATTGAGTTTTTTTGTATCCATTTTTCTTAGTTACAAAATTTTTATCAAGAAGTGATATGGGAATCCATATTTTCCAAATTATACCATAATTTACATCAATTTATTGAGAAATAAATTTATAAATAGAATCCTTTTTAATACCACTAATTTGATGAAATATTTAATGTAAAGTGTTAGTGAAATGGATAATAGTTCCACAATAATAACATGTAGTAATTTTTGTATTGTGCACAAAGTAATTCTTATACAATTTAGATTGTTTACACCTACGTCCTATTCCAAATCATTATCTTTTAATAACATTCATTCCATGAATATAATTTAAATCATTTTCTCCACTAGTAAAAATAATAGAGGTACTTTTATTAGATTCTATGTCATAATGAAATTATTTATTCCTTTTTTGAAGATTAATACATTTTAATGTAGAAGAATTGAATTTTTCCTCTAAATAATTATGTTATTTTAGCATGGTATCTATTTTACCTAATATAAAATTGTGAATATTTTTCAATGATTTATGATTCATTAATAAATAATCTTATTTTTCTTCTTACATTGAACAATAGTAAGCTGATTTATCGATTGAAAAACTATTAGTTTCAGTGGAGTAAGAGGACTGTACCTCTTCCTCATTAGAAATGAATCATATTTTGGCTTTGAGATTTTACTACTCCATATATAAAATAGATATTTCATAACTTATGGTGTCTTAAGACACATTCCACGTAGCTTTCATTTCTCTTTTTTCTTTTATTCTCATAATAAGTATTCTTCTGATATTTACTTTATAGAATTTTTATTTCATCTTTCAATTGTAGGAAATCAGATCGGATGTGACCTAATGTTTTGCATTCATAGCATAAAACTTTTTTAGGTTCTTTATCATCCATCCTAATGGATTTTTAGAGTCATATTTTCTTCTTTTAAAATTTTTCGAATTGTCTAGCTTGTTTCGCCAATTCCATTTCATAATATGAGGAGTCTGAATTTTTTCCTACTGTAGAATCTTATTTTGTTTTTTGGTTATTCTTCTAATATATTACTTTGAGAGTAATATTTCCCCTTTTTACAACTATCTTGTGATCTTCAAACTCCTATTTCATTTCAACTTCATACATCATTAATTTTCTAATTAGTTCCTTTATTTTCATATTCATGATAGAAGATTATTTTCGAATAGCTGTAGATATCCCATTCCATTTTAAGGGAATTACATTGAATAATTTTAGTGATTGATCAGATTTTTTTGTATTATCTCCCAAGTTAGTAATATTATTAATTATTTTTGTTAACATTTTATACATATTTGTGATGATTTTACCATCAATCATTATTAAAGAGTCTAATGTTAGTTTTTTATATCATATCTCATCTTTATGAAATTCTCCATTCCATCATATGTAACAGTAATAGTTTTCCAAATCTCATAGGATATATGCCATTGTCATACATGATTAAACTCCTCACGACCAGGTCCACAGTGAATAGAATTCATTGCTTTTGAATTGATGTCATATTTATCTTCTCTTTAAGTAGTCCATGTATCTATTTTTTCATGAGTCACATAAGGAGATATGAACTTAGAATAGAACTTGAATCCAAAATTCTTCAAATAGATAATCATTTGATATTTACAACATCCATTATTTTCTCCATTAATGTATGGATCATGAACCATATATGTTCTTTCTTTCAGATCATCCATTAATGTGTTCTTTATATATACTGTATAATTTTTATCGAGTTACTAATTTATCCCCAAATATTTTCTTTAATAACACTTTTTATGTAAAATTAATACTAATTTACACAAGAGGGAGTGAATTGTGTCATTTTAAAACTCTTGATTGATTCTACATTGTAGATATCTCATTAATTTATACTAATTTGTAGCATTATCTTTTATAACTAATATAATTATTGGATAAACTAAAAGAATGAACATGTCACTTTTTATTGTGGTTTATTGTACAAAGGTCCACAAGTCTACTCCAACAACACTCTCTCTACGATCATGGTGAATATCAGTAGCATGGTCCTATTATCACAATACTATAAAATCAAAAACTTAGTGAAGGTTGTTGACAATATTATATTAAGGCTAAATAAATCCTTTTGTATCTTTTATAGGGAACTGATTATTTAAATCATATTAAAACAATTTGACACTTCTGTATAACTGAGTTCAAGTGGTTGATACTCTAATAAATCAAAATAGTATTGATTTGATGATGGTTTGTGTTGACATTCGCAGTTGCAACAACAACAAATGATGTTGGATAGATCTTTTGTTACACCCCAATCATCCACGGTATGCTTCTCTTTGAATAATATAATAGCTTTCATAGTATGAAACATCTGGTTCTAGTACACCACGACCAATCAAACTGGACATTTTAAAAAAGAATTTATGAACAGTAATTCCCACTTTTTGAAATTTTTAAAATTTTTCTTTTCAAAATGGTCATCATTTATGGATTTGGAATATAAAAATTAGATTTTGGTAATTTTTTTGTATTTTTCTGAAAACATTCAATTTTTGATTAATAGTGAAAACAATGTGTTATTGTTTAAAACAGACTTTTATTTAAATAATTATTATCTTTGTTTAAATTAATTTTTAAGTAAAAAATAGTTATATAATACCAATATTAGTTCAATGTATTTCATTAGAGTCATTTTATAATAATATTGGGTGTATAAAAATTTATTGATCTTTTTAACAACTTTTACCCACCTTTTAGGCACGTTAGAAAATTTGTATAAATTTTTTTTTACCTCTTATATGAATTTAATTTCAAAAATCCGAGAGAAATTGTTGACATAAATAAGTAAAATTTGGTTCAATAGGATGAAAATATTTATTTTGGTGAATTTTAACTTCTGATTTTATTTTCCCCATTTAAATGTAAATATGTTAATTAAAGGTAAAAATGATATTATAATTATCACAAAACATGTATTAATTATATTTTATAAGTTTATTTCTAAAAAACAAACCTTAGGAATAAAATATTATCATTTTTTGTCCACATCGATTATATTAGGATATTTATTATCATTTTATTTAAAGAAGGGTTAAAAGTGTCAAATTCAATGTTTCATAACTAAATAATCATTAATATAGGGTTATATATAAGATAAATCCTACTATAAGTATTCATTAGAAAGATAAAAATATTTCCAAAATCATGGTAGTTTATTTATAATTTTTAGACATTATATAAGTAAATTTATTTATGACGCAATGATGGTGCAATAGTTACATTTTTAATGAAATATTAAAATAATTGATACTATAAATATTAAAATAAATTTAAATTGATACTTTTAAAGAATTTAAAAAAATTTCTAGGTTAATAAGACATCTTAGAGTTGATAAAATAAATTTTTTTGATGTTATAAAATTTTTATGACTTTAATAAAAAAACAAATACTAAATAGTGTCAAAATTGTCATCAATGAGTTTTTAAAACAAATACAATTTTATAAAATTATATAATTATTCTAAAAATATATGGTTCATCCAATAGACATATATAATGATATATATGGTATATAATGAACCACATTAGGTTCCCTTGGAATTTAATGGTAAATTTATTAACCATGTATTATAATAATACAATAAGACATGGTAAAGGGCGAACTATTTAAGTATGTGTTAAATCAAAATGATAATTTTAATATGGTGACATAAACTTGTCTAAAACCATTTTGATGATAAATTGTCGACCTATCCCCACCTTAGTCTCTAAATAAGTTCTTTTTGGGCCATTACAAACTGTAAATGATTTTAAAATAAAATAATATTTTAATATTTTTCTAAAGTGACCCTCACCTCCCTTAAAAAAGGGCACTTCCCCATCTATTATGTTCACACCTCTAAATACATCGGTCTCGACCATAAAATGGTAAAATATCCTCCTAACTATCCCAAATTCATTTTATAGGCCTTAAATAGATAAAGAAAATCCAACCTTTTTAGCCCTTTTGTTAAAATCAAAAGGAAGTACCTGGAGAAGATGTAATTATTTTATTACCACTTTAAATGTTCATTTTTTCCTCCACTTCATCTTTCATTGTTGTTTCCATTCCAAAATAAAAAATCTAGTACCATATACAAGTTTTGATTTCATTATAATTATGGTAAAACCATATTCATTATTCAATCCATCTTATTAATGACAAAGTCACCATATATGCATACGTACGGTTTACCGCCTCCATGTTGTGGTGTAGTTTTCTATTCAAAACTTCATTATTTGTATGGGAATATTAATGAGTTTAATTTATGTAAATAATAAATATAACATGTTAATGATTCTATATATATAATATATCATCCAATTACATATTATTTGACCACTAAGAGAATGGTATTTTCAATCGTGCGTACGTACGGCTTACCGTCTCCATAACACGATAAGATTTTGTTCCCCATCATAACCATTAATGAATAGTTTCCATTTGATGTTTAAAAATAATTTTATAAGAACTTAATATCATTCTGGATATGAATAAAATATATCCTTTCCATAAAAAACATGACTTATATAACAAAACATATAAAGGAAAATGAGGCAGTTATCACTCGAAACAATGATTATACAAAAATATTATTAACATAGAAATATTAGAAGATAATATATGATATCATATTTATGTATGTGGTACATGTATAATTTAATAAAAATTAATTAACAATTATATAAGAGGATAATGTACCCTCAACTAATGAAAAATAAAAATAAAGGGTTAATTTTACAATCTCTTTATTATCCAAAGTTGTTTATACATAAGTATATACTAGGACTTCTTATCATCCACATCTTCTTTTCTTAAAAATGTATTTCAAATTTTTTTTAAAATTTACAATACTATTGGTTAAAGACATTTATAACCTTGATTAAATTTTTATAAATTGTTTTGAAAGTAATCTTTTGGTTATTTTCCAGATAAGGTACTTTATGAATTTTTCGACAAATTAAAGAAAGAATGTTTTGTTAAACTTATACGATGGGTGCGGCTATTTTCTGCTATTATAACACATTATGAACATCCCTTACAATATTATATGAATATTTTTATAATAATTATATTCTTTTATAATTACACAACTTTTAAATGATATCAAAATAGAAAGAGATATTTATCTTGAATAGTTTTGATTTCATCTATGCCAACATACTTTATTGGATTTTACTCTTGTATGAAGTTTATTTTTTTTGATACAGTATTCCATATTATATTTAATGTTTTTTGATATGTTTGACTATGGATGTTTTATTTTTATACCATTCATGTTTTATGGTTAAATTATTTACATTTATTATGCTAGTTTTAATACAAATGTTTATGTTTTTTTCTACATTTTCGTATGAGGAATGCATTAGACATAGTAAGTGATAGGCGGATCACACTACAACTACTAAATGAATTGGTAGGTCTCATGAGACTAACTAGTGTCTAGGCATAAGGTCTTGAAAAAATCACAATTTGATGTCTAGGAATGAGGCCTTGACTATGTGGTTAGATGTCCGACATTATGAATTCCATCATTATGAAATTATCAATTGATATTACATGTGATTGTTCAACTAGTAGAATTTCCATTTGAATAAGTAAATGGAATTATTTTATTTATATTTTTCATTTTATGCTGATTTATAAATTTAAAAGGCATTTGTTTTAGTGGTATAAAATTCCTTAAATGTGTATGCTTATTTATGAAATATTCTGCTATATTATTATCCTTATTAAGCATCTGATCTCACCCCTTTATATGTTTTTTTCCTAAGATGTGAAGAAATATATTATGACTATCTTTTAGGGATAAGATAAGGGATATGAGTGCATTTAAAGGAGAAAAAATATTTCTTTTTCATTTTATAATGTAATGTGAAACTCATGTATGTATCTAGTAATTCCAAGTCTACTAAACTAATCATTCTTCCAAGACTTGATATCTTATGATCATGCCAATGTTATTTAATAATGCATCGAATCTATGTATCTAGTGTCATGGCATTATAGATGGTATCAGAGTAAGTTTAGTACAAACCTTGGAAACTAGATTTAAAAAAACTCTGATTATAGAACATTATCCTAAGAAATTTTTTGAGAAATAGTATAGAAGAACTACATAGAAATTTGTTAATGTAGAGGTGTTTTGAATATTCCCAGAAATACATCCATATCTAGATACAGGCAGGTAGAGGTGGCTCTCGCATATATGTACCTAGGAGTGAAAACTCCAACAAGGAGTTTCAGGCTTGACTCGGGGTATCATGGTACTTGACAATGGGCCTTGACGCACTCTTCGTTACAACACTCTTGGTGGATATTCTTAGGATAATTCACATATTCATTACAAACCATTATGATGGATTTAAAAGAAAATTCATCCTTAAAGAAAACATTATTTTGATTAGGAATTATATGCATAAACTGTTCAATTTATTTTAAGTGTTTTACATGGTTGTAGTTATGCATTCTAATTAATAAAATATCCTATTGTATGCCATTGTTTAGAAATGGTGCCTAGTGGGAGGAATGTAACTCGTATCAATGCATGTAATCCATGAAAGGGTTTCCCTCCTGCTCAAAACAATTACAGTGGAGCTGGTGATGTAACTGGTGTGGAATAGTATATAACCATATAGGGAAAACTCACTTAGGTTATGAATAATAACCTTACTCGTATAGAGCACCCTGATCCACAATGCGGAGGTTCAATGTTAGAACAATTAATGAGGCAACAACCACCAACATTTAATGGGACTATAAATCCATTTTTACCTGAGAAATGAATAAGTTTTTTAAAGAAAATATTTCATGCTTTGGGGAGTAATGAAAGAGAAAATGTTATCATGGAATATTATCACCTCATAGGAGATACAGATCCATGGTGGTCAAGAATTTAAATAAAAAATGAGGATTAAAAAGTATCAAATATAGAATGGAGTGAGTTTAAAGATATTATATTATAAAAATACATTCCTCATGAACATAGAGTGGATATGAAATGGAAATTTCTGAGTCTGTGGAAAAAGGGGGATGAGAATTTTGTAAAGTATGATTCTATCTTTACAATTTTACAAATGTATGAGGAAGATTATAAATGTAACAAAATGAGTAAGATTTATCTATTCATTGATGGGTTGAAACCATTTCTCTATCAAGCATTAGTCTCACAATCCTTCTCATCATACTAAGATATAGTTTCATGTGCTATTCACATAGAAAATTAATTCATTAAGTCTTATAACATAAAAGAAAATCAAGAGAACAAGAGATCTAATGAACACTATACAAATGGAAATAATGGGAAGAATGGAAAAGTTGAATATCTACCCTATAGTAAATGTTATAAGAAGCACCCTGCCAATTGAATAAAGGGGATGAGAGTTTGTTACAAGTGTGGAGAAAAAGGCCACCAAGATCATGATTTCAAGGGACAAAAAGATAATTCCAATGTTGAATACTACAATTGTAGAGAAATGGGTCATTATGAAAATAAATTTTTTAAGCGCCAAGGAAACATACCTTAGAAAAGGCCAAGGGAGTAGGTCCAAGCTTATGTGATCACAAATGATGAGGTTAATGGACCGAATGACTTGGTGGAAGGTACTTTAATCGCTTCCCCAAATTTAGCCATTGCTCTATTTGATTCTTAATCATTGTATTCCTTCATATCTTCCATGATTTCCATGAAAATTACATATTTCCAATTTGATTTATAAAGAGAGTTTTCAGTCAAAAATATTAAGGTAAGTATCATTGCAATACAGGTTTTTAAATCATTTACCATTATAGCATATAAACGTGATTTATATATAGATATTATGGTCATACTGATGATTGAATTTGATATAATCCACAAAATGGATTGGCTTTCAAACCATGATGTGAAAATTTATTTTAATAAGAAGGAGGTTTTAATTTTAAATGATGATAAGAAATCTATTATCTTTGGAGCAGAAACATCACCATCTGATTATCATATAGATTATCCCCCAGTAGCTCTATTAAATTCTATTATTGGGGAAGAAGAGAGAGAAATAACAATGGGTGACGAAAGGAATTTTCAAATAGAGGATGTACCAAATGTGTAAGAATATATTGAAATGTTTCCAGAGGATTTACCTGGACATCATCTAGAATTGGGAAATTGAGTTTTTCAATGACATAATTCATGGTTCAAGGCCCATATCGAAGAACCCTTATAGAATAGACACTGTCTAATTAGTGGAACTAAAGAAACAAAAAGAGTAATTTAGTAATAAAGGATTTATTCTCCCTAGTTTTTCTCCATGAGGTGTCCATGTTCTTTTTGTTAGGAAGAATGATGGATATATGAAGTTGTGAATTGATTGTAGAGATACCAATACTATAACTATAAAGAAAATTATCTTATACATCACATTGATGATTTATTCAATCAACTTCAGGGAGATAAATATTTTTTAATGATTGACCTTCAATCTGGATATCATCTGTTGTGCGTGAAAAAAGAGGACATTCTAAAGACATCATTTTGAATCAGGTATGGGCATTACATGTTTAAAGTGATGCATTTTGGAATGACTAATGCACCCTCTATTTTCATGACTCTATTGAATAGAGTTTTCAAGGATTATCATGTTGACATTATAGTGGTATTTATTGATGATATCTTTGTTTACTAAAAAATCTATGAAGGTCTTGAAAATATCTTGAGCACTATTCTGAAAACTATTAAAAGAAATGAATTATATTGGATGTTTAGCTAGTGTGAATTCCGGATTCAGGAGATTACTTTTCTCATATATATTATCTCTAAGGATGGAATCTCTGTTGATCCTTCAAATATAAGGTAAATCCAATGGTCAGCTCTAGTGAGTATAACTGAGGAACACAGTTTTATTGGGTTAACAGGTTATTATCAGTGTTTCTTCTAGAATGTTTCTTGATTCACTAACCCATTAACCAAGATCACACGTAAAGGGGTTAAATTTATTTGAGAATAAGGGTGTGATGAATTTTTAGAATAATTGAAGAGAATATTAGTAAATACTATTATCTTTACTCTTCCATCGGGGAATGATGGGTTTGTTATTTATAATAATAATTCAAAGAAAGGACATGGTTGTGTCCTTATGCAGATTGAATGATTTATTACCTATGTCTCATGGTATTCATGAAAAAAACCACCACACTCATTATCATGAGTTAGCAGCTGTAATCATTGCCCTGAGGATATGGATACACTATCTCTTTGGTGAAAAATGTGAGATATATACAAATAAAAAGATATTGATGTATATTTTCTCGAAATATAACTCAACATGAGGAAAAGGGGATGGATCGAACTTCTCAATTATTGTGATTTCACAATACACTACCACCCAAGGAAGGAAAAAAAGGTGGATGATGTTTTGAGAAGAAAGAATCAGGGAATTTTGAACAATATTAGAGTTTAAAGGGATCCTATGCTTATGGATCTAGTAATGATGGATATGGTAATAATCATGGAGGGTGAAACATCAATACTTTTTCATATGGTTTCCAAAAAATCTTTAATAGAAATGATAAAAAGTTCTCATACTGATGATGAAGAGTTTAAAAAGAATATTAAATTTGTGAATGATTGGAAATTAGTTGACTTTGTATATGAAGATGAAATTTTGAAATTTGAAAAGATAATTTGTGTTCCTGACATACCTGATATAAAAAGTGAATTGTTGGATGATGCTCATAGCTCCTATTTCATTATACACCCTAGTAGCACTAATATGTATAGAGATTTTAAAGAACATTTTTCTTGGGACAACATGAATAGGAGGATTGCTGATTATTAGCCAAGATGTATGGTGTGTGAACAAGTGAATTATAGAAGAAAATATCTAAGAGGATTCAAGAAACCTCTTCCAATACCTGAGTGGAAGTGGGATGATATTATGATGGAATTTGTCCTGGGGATACCAAAGAGTCCTAGGAGGAATGACACAATATGGGTTATTATTGATCATCTTACCAATTCAGCACATTTTCGTGCTATAAGAGAAGATTTACTACGTGAACGTTTAGAAAAACTATATATTAATGAATTTTTAAGACTTCATGGAGTACCCAAATCGATTGTTTCTGTTTCTTATCGTCATTTTACATCATTATTCTGAAAAATTCTTCAAGAATCCCTAGATACTAATCTTTTTTTGAGAAATTCCAACAACCCTTAAACTTATTGACAATTAGATCAGACTATTAAAACATTGGAGGAGATGTTAAGATCTGGATCAATTGACTTTCATGGTTTGTGGGATTAGTATTTACCTCTAGTAGAACTTTCCTACAACAATAGATTCTATTCATGTATTCAGATGGCACCGCATGAATTGTTATATGGAAAAATAAATTACACAAAAACTTGTTGGGATGATGTTGGTGAAAGAAAAACCTTAGGACCAGAACATATTGAGTAATCAATGGAAAATATGATAATTATCCAATCCCAAATCATAGAAACTAAATATAGAAAAAATAGATATGCCGATAATTGAAGGAAAGAGTTGGAATTTAAAGTAATTTATCATGTTTTTATTTGGTATCCCAATGGAAGTGTTTTATATGTTATTGTAAGAAGGTTAAATTATGTCCCAGGTAAATCAGACCTTTCAAAATTATATAATGAATTAGTGTTGTAGCTTACCCTTCAGCAATGACACCTAGTCTCTCCAAAGTTCATGAAGTGTTCCATGTATCACTATCAAGAAAATACATGCCAGACCCAACGCATGAAATCACCTATGACAAATTAGAACTGGAACCCAATCTGTCTTATTGTGGAGAGTCTATCAAGATTCTTGATACCAGAGAACAAGTGTTGAGAAACTAGACGACTCATTTGGTAAATGTTATTTGGAGAAACCATAAATTGGAAGAGGCAACATGGGATCTTGGGGAACATATGATAAAGAAAAACCAGAGTATTTTTTTGTAGTAATATTCAAGAAATATTGAGGATGAAAGTACTTGAAGGAGGGAAGAATGTAACACCCCATTATTCTATAGTACGCTTCTCTTTGAATAATACAATTTCTCTCACCATACGCAACTTCGAGTTCTAGCACACCACGACCAATCAAACAAGATGTAAAAAAAATTATGAATAATAATACCCACTTTTTGAAATTTTATAAATTTTATTTATCAAAATGGTCTTCATTTTTGGATTTGGAATATGAAAATTATCTTAGGGAAATTTTTTTGTATTTTTCTGAAAACATTCAATTTTTGATTAATACTGAAAACTCTGCATTATTGTTTAAAACCAAAATTTATTTAAATAAAAATAATTATTATTTAAATTAACTTTAATGTCAAAACAGATACATAATATATATATTAGTTCAGTTTAATTTATTGGAGTCGTTTTATAATAACATTAGATATATAAATTTTTATTGATGTTTTTAATGCCCACTACCCACCTTCATGGTACATTTGAAAATTTTCATAAAATGTAATTTTAACACTTCTGTGAATTGAATTTCAAAAATTTTAGAGACATGGTTGACATAAAAATGTAAAAAGGTTGTTCAATAGGATGATTTTTTTTTGAATAGCGACTTTTGATTCTATTTACCACGACTAAAAGTAAATAGGGTAAAAAAGGTAAAAATGATATTATAATTACCCCAACACAGGTCTTAATGATATTGGATAAGTGTATTTAGACCATAATAAACCTTTGGAAAATAATTGTTCACTTTTTGGTCCACTAAGACTAGATTCGGACATTTAATATTATTTTATTTAAAGAAGGGTTAAAAGTTTTAAATTCGATCTTTAATAACTTAACCATTTTTAATATAGGGTTATAAATTAGATAAATTATACTATATATATTCATTATAAATATAAAATGATTTCCTAAATCATGTTAGTTTATTTATAATTTTTAGACATTAAATAATTAAATATATTTATGACTAAATGATAATGCAGTAATTACCTAAACATTGAATGATTAAAATAATTGATATTATAAATATTAAAATAAATTTAAATTGAGACTATTTATGAATTAAAATAAATTTCATGGTTAATATGACATGTGAGAGTTGATTAAATAAATTTTATTCTATGTGATAAAGTTTTTATGACTTTCACAATAACCAAATACTTGATTGTGTCAAAATTGAAAAAAATGTGTTTTTAAAATAAATTCTATTTCATTAAATTATATAATAGTCCTAAAAATATAAATATCAACCAGAAGGCTTATATAATGATATATATGTCATTAATTAACCAGTTTATGTTCTATTTGTACTTTATATTATGTTTAGTAACCACGTATTATAATAATACATGAACACATGGTAAATGTTAAACTATTTAACTAGGAGTATAAACTAAATGATAAGGTTAATATGGTGACCTAAACTTCTCTAAATCAGATTGGTCGAGAGGTTATAAACCTATCCCCACTTTATCCTTGAAATAAATCTTTTTGTATCCATTACAAAACGAAAATAAATTTATAATAAAATAATAAATAAAGCTTTTCTTAAAGTGACCTTCACTCATCTTATAAAAGGGTACTTTCCCTTATCATAATTTTACACCTAAAACACCTTTTTTACCAGAAAAAACCTAATAAAATATCCTCCCAAATACCCTCAATTCAATTTAGAATCCTTAAATTTATCATAAATCCAACTTGAGAATCCCTTTTGTTTAAATCAAAAAGAAGAACCCGAAGGAGAGGTAATTATTTCATCACTTCTTTCAATGTTTGTTTCTTCTTCCATTTCATCTTTATTTGTTGTTTTTATACCAATTAATAAATACAGTATCTTATTCATAGATTGATGTTGTTATAATTATGGTACAAACATATTCATTATTCAATCCATCCTATGAATGACAAAGTCATCATACGTGCGTACGTATAGTTTACCGTCTCCACGTTGTGGTGTAGTTTGTTATTCAACAATAAATTATTTAGATGGGTATAATATTTATTTTATTTTATCTAAATAATACATATAACATGTTAATGATTATTTATATATAATATATTATTCAATTACATATGATTTCACCACTAATAGAATGATATTATCGCTCGTGCGTACGTACAACTTTCTGTCTCCATGAGGCGATGAGATTTCATTACTTATTATAAATATTAGAAAATAATTTCCATTTGATGATTAAAACTAATGTTTAAGAACACGATAAAATTCTGGATATGAATTGAAAACATCCAATCCATAAAATACATGAATTAAGTAACAAAACATATAATGGCACACGAAATAGGTAACACCCGAAACAGTGATACTACTAAAATTTTATTAAAAAAGTTGTATTAGAAGATAATATACGATATCATATTTATGTATGTGGTTATTGTATAAATTAAAAATAATTATTTAACAATTATACATGTGGATAACATACCATCAACTAAGGACAAGTACAAGGTAAGGGTTAATTTTTCAATCACGTTATTATCAGAGGTTGTTTATACATAAGTATCTATTGGGACTTCTTATCATCCACATATGTGTTTCTCAAAAATATATTTCAAAATATTTTTACTATCTACTTTACTACATGTTAAAGTAATTTATAACCTTGTTTGTTTTTTTATAAATTTTTGGAAAATAATATTTCCATCATTTTTTCAAACAGGTTACTTTATACGGTGGGGGAATCTATTTTTTGCCGTTATAACACCTTCAAAGCTTTCCTTACAAGATTTTATAAATATTTTTAAAAACAAATATTTTCTTTTATAATTACATGACTTTTAAATGATTTTAAAATAGAATGATATATATATCTCAATTTTTTTGGATTTCATCTCTGTCAACATTCTTTATTAGATTTTACTCTTGATTGAGGTTGATTTATTATGATACAATATTCCATATTGTATTGAAGGTTTTGTGAATGTTTTGACTGTGTATGTGCTATTTTTATAGCATTCATGGTTTTTGGTTAATTTATTGACATTACTTATGATAATTTTAATAAGAATGTTTATGTTATGTTTTAACATTTTCATATGAAGAATGAATTGGACTTAGTACATGACTTGTGGAGTCCACTATAGCACCTCGATGAATCGGTAGGTATCCTAAGAAATACTAGTGTCTTGGCACAAGGGCTTGACAGAAATCATTCTTTTAGTCTTGTCATGAGGCCTTTACAATGTGGTTATGATGTCTGGCATTATGCATTCCATCACTATGAAGTTAGCTATTGATATTACATGTGAATATTCAACTAGTAGAATATCCATGTGAATAAGTAAAGGGAATTATTTGATTTATACATTCAATTTTATGCTTAATTTTAGGTTTAAAAGGCTAGGGTATTATTTTTATACAATTACTTAAATGTTTCTACTTATTTATGAAAGTTTATTTAGTAATTTTATCATTACTGAACATCTGATCTCACCCCTTTCGGTGTTTTATTTTTACTTGGATGTGAAGATGTATATTATGACTGACTTGTAGGGATAAGATAAGGGATATGAGTGTGTTCAAATGATACAAAATATTTTTTCTTTTTATTGTATAATTTAATGTAAAACTCATATATGTATTTAGTACTTCCATGGATACTAAACTAATATCTCTTTCAAGGTTTGATCTCTTGTGATAATGCCAATATTATTTAATAATGCACCGACTATAGGTTTCTATGGTCAGGGCGTTACATCTTATTGTCTAGAAATCAAAAAATTATGGATAAAATAATTATAAAGATATCCTAGTTGCAAATTATTTTTAATTTTACAATAAAAAATTAGTAATCTTATAGCACCATTATATTATAACATTTATATCTCTAAAATTTAGCCTCTTTTACAAATAATAGAGTCAATTTTTTGTTGTAGAAGATCAATAAAATATTTTCCCATGAATATAGTCACATTTTTTTCAATAAATAGAACATCTATTACCCTTATCGTATATATAAAAAAAACCAACACTTTTTTTATTAAAAAATAATTTTATAATATAAATATCATTCTTTCAGTTGAATATATCTAAGGAAATCACTAAAGTCAGTCAAAAATTTAAAAAACATGATGACTAATGAATTTATTATTTATTTTGATAAATGGAGTGATTTTATTTGATGAATATGGTTCTTTGAATAAATCATAATAATCCTTTAATTATTCAAAGCTATGAATTCAATTAGCATGTAATTATATAAAGACATTTTCATGAATCTATGATAAAATTGAGAATTTAAAACTCTACTGTTGATTAGAAAAATGTAGGGTTAAACTATGTAGCATAGGGTTCCATTACATAGTGTAGGGTTCATACCAATGTTTGGTTCCTTGAAAATATATTAATTTATTTTTAATATAAGAATCAATTTAATTATGGGATGATGATCCATATGTTCATCCTTTTCAGCATAAGATTCCACAAATACAATTGATTAACCAAACATTAAATTTCACGAATATAGGTTATAAATAATGTTTCTAGATTTCAATAGTGAGTTGATATTGTATACATAATTTGATTCCTAAATGTAGTGTTGTCGATTCATATGATTAATATCCAACATAGGGTTGTCACTCCATTTGCAAACTGTTTAATGTAGGGTATGAATCATGAACTATATAATCATTCACCAAATTTAGGGTTTCAATAATGCTTCTAGAACACATCCCATATCATTTCATTTCCTAAAGGATGGAAACATGAAATATATTATTTAAAAAAATATATTTTAACATCATTAAAAAACAAACAAGGCTATTTATGAGAATCAAAATCATCATATAATATAAAGTATTTTTGAGAAAACACATTCAAAACACTATTATCACTTGGTAAAATGATTTCATACTCTCAATGTAAGAAAAAGAATTAAATTAAGCATAAAATATCCTGAAAATAAGTATATTTGTGATATATCATGAAAAATTGATTTATATACTCCACGAAAAATAATTTAGTAGCATACAAAAACATGATTCTCAAAGAATGAATATTGAGAAAGAACTATTTTAACGATTAGGTAACATTTGTATCATAAACCACAAATAAATATCCTAAAATTTAAACATAAATTAACATAAATGTTTATATATAAATAATTTAATACATCCAGGGTCAGTATACACACCATAAAAAAGTAATAGGCTGTTAATAAAGCATGTATCTCACAAAAATAAAAAGTGATATGAAATCCACTTTCCTTGTGTATTGACTCTTTTCATACTCATTAAAACCACATATCTAATAAATAAATATTCATTATAAATATTTTACATATACAATTTATTATATCTAATAACATATATGTTTTTGATATTAGCTTATATTATGCACTTGTTAACCATCCTATGTTAAGATTTAACTTCAGATAATGTTCACTTTGTTCTTTGCATGTGTATTAATTTGTTATATATTTAATCATTATAATAGTATAATTACTCTAGAATGTAAACCATGATATAAATAACATTCAAATATAGTATATATGTATTATAATAATCAATATAATATATAATTATTCAATAGAATACACCATTCATGTAGACAGTAAGACATACATACGCATGAAAGTTGTTTCCTATTTTATTATCCTATTGAATAAAAGAAATAAAATGAACTATATGTATAAATGTATATAATATTATTATTTTATAATTATAATTTTATTTTTAGCAAATATTTTTCACTAAAACCATACTTAATACTTTCCATGTAGTTATTGATTGAATCACATCACTTTGAGGGGGTGGTAGTCCACACATCCTCAAATAAAATCATCATGTTTACCCCAAATGGAAAGTAAAAATATATTTTTTGTAAAGAGAATATTTAAGATTAAAGCCATAATAAATATAATATATAACATATAAAAAATATTTTCAATCATAATGTACTCCATGAGAGGAAATTAAGGAAAAATGAACAATAGTCATTTAGTGAGGTGGTTGTTCACCATACACATAAATGGTATGTGCAATACCCATTAGGTGCAGGTGTGTGTAAGTGAAGGTTTAAAAATTAACATAAAAACATTGAAGAACATTTATGATACTGGTGTTTTTTTTCATGCATGGAATAAAGGTATTATATGGTTGGAGAAGAAAAATAAAAGAAATGATCTTGAGAGATGGTGTGACCCCTTATTTAGGTAACTCTTTTTGGTTTGTGCCAAAATTCTTTATCGGAAGAATTTATTCAAAAATGGAGTCTTCAAAGTGGAATGGAAATATATTGGGAAGTGTATTGGGTAGATATTTGATTATTCTATATGGTTCTATATGTGTAATTATGAGGTAGAGTTTCTAGCCTTTTATAGGGAATGGAATGGACTAACTTGGTATTTCTGAAAACAAGTTTGGCGTACCAACGTTTTTACCTAAAACATTCTATAACAGACTAAAAAAATAAATATTCATTTCTAGAAAATTTATAAAAAATTGGTGTTATAGAAGTTTCTATGTTGTTTGGGTCTTAAATTTAATGTTCATTCATTAGTTAAGTATAATTTAACCTTAATCTTTTTAATTAATATTCATCACATTCATTAATCTTTTTTGTCAAAACCTACTTTAACATTATTAGAAATTTTAAATTATTCTAATTCCAAATATAAATTTTATTTCTCCAAATTTTAATAATATAAGTTTTAGAAATTAATTGAATATTAATCTGGTAGACAGGTTGACAATGTGGTTTTTAAAATAAAACAATTTAAAAGTTTTCTATGTTTCTATAACCAATTTCAAAGTGAAATTGATCTCAATTACCTAAATTTTATTAATTGATAAAAATATTATCTAAGTAAAAATTGAAAAAAATTTGAAATATAATTTATCCTTATAAATAAATTTTATCAAAATGTAGTTTTGAATTAAAATCCTGTATATTTTACTATTCATTAAAAAAAGTTTCTTAGAAAAATCAAAAAAATTTACAGAATCATATTTTCATATTCTAAATTCAAAAACGAAATTTATTTTATAAAATTAAATTTCAAAATGGGTCTAAAATTAATTTTATTAATTTTCAAATAAGGACATTAAATGTAGTTCATTGGAGAAAAAGGTATTTTAAAACATATAAGGACTTTACCAAAAATCATAAATTTAATTATCAATATGTTTTGTTTAAATAAAACAATTATAAATAATATTTTTAGAGTAGTTGTTATTATTAATATTACTATGTTTAACGACTGAGTTATAATTATCTCATTTATATAATTATAATAATAAAATTATATTTCATAGAAACATTAGTGTTTCATGTATCATACGCCAAACTGGTGTTTTATGTGACATTAACCAAATCAACGATTCATGAAACATATTCCAATTGTATGTTTCATTTGTCATATGCCAAGTCGGTGCCGTGTAACATGTGCTATGTTGATTCTGTGTGAAAGGATTGTTTGACTTAGTGAATTGCAAGATATAACTGAAAATTTAATTTGTTTGGAAAAAATGTCCAAAAAAACATAGAGAGTTATATCATATTTCGATCATATCCACAATAAGTCATAGGTAACAAAAAAAGATGCTATGTTAGATGGAAAATGATTTTAAAGGAATATTGTAAACATTTCTTGAAGAAAAAATCCTTTCCACATTTAAAAAAACATTTATGTCATAAAAAATATTAAATATCTTCTTATTTGAAATTAACATTTAAATCATATAGTTTATTATTCAATGTTAATTATGGTCCTGGTGGTGGGAATTTCCATTCATTATCTACATGTTTATGTAAATATTCCTTTCAAAATTTTAGAAAAATCTAAACATGCATTCTTTTGAGAATGACCTGATATTCAATTCCATTTTTTAAAAAGTCATGAATTAGTTAAAAATCATTAATACATCATTAAAATAAGTATAAAAACATTTTATAATATTTTATATAGAAATAATGGTTATGGAAGAAAAGGGGTTTTCAACTGAAGGAATAAATAAAGATGATTTTCATTAGAAATGACATTTTGAACTCTTGAGGACATAAATAATGGAAAATGAAAGGAAAAAGTATATTTTTTAGATATAAACATAATAGATTTAAATTAAGTTGTTTCAGGAGAGAAAGATAATAATATTTCATCATTTTAATCATTATCATGAACAATACCAATAAATGATGACATTGTAAAATAAAACTCTTACTAATTTAGTAACTATGAATCATAGTCCTCATGAGAGAGTAACACTAAAAAAATTATAATGTCATGATAATATATAAAATCATGATATTAATTGTAAATGGGGATCTATATACACCAAATTAAATAAGATAGGTGCATAACATAACATATGTCTCAAAGAAGAAAAATTGAGGCCAAAATCCCTTACAACTTTGGTAAATGTTTACCAATAAAACCCGTAAAAGATAGAAATATAAATGGATATATAAATTAAAATAATTTTAATGAAATTAATCATAAGATAAACTTATGGATACTATAATCACAAAATAATAAAAATATGTGGTGAATATAGAATGCATCACACATAAGTAAAAATGCGACAAAAATCCCTTTCCTTAAGTCTCAACTTTTGTCATACACATTCAAAAAACATGTATAATAAATATAATTTTATTATAAATATTTCAGAAATAATAATTGTATATATCATACCATATAATATTTTATTAGGACTCTTTATTACAAATTTATTAACATTTTCATGTTAAAGTCATCTTTTAGGCAATAACTTCTTTGTTTTTCATGTCTGTTTTGATTTATTATATATTCTCCACTTACACTTACCATTATTAAAAAATCTTAATAATGTTAACCATAATATAAAAATCATATATATTTAGTGTATATGTGAATAACTATTGTGATAAATTATTTTAACAATGTTTTTGTATTTTTTGACAACTAACATTTTTGTACAAGAATGTTTTTGTTATTATGTAATCATACCCAATCCATCATAATGAGTTTATTAATAAAGTTGAAAGTTTTAGAATGTTCAAACCCAAAAATATTGGGGGAAAATGTTTTTGTATTTGGTAATTTTTTTTTCTAGACAGAGGTTTATATAGTCAAATTTCCATAAAAAGTGACACTAGAAGCATATGTAATTAGAAATATGATGTTATTGATTAGATGTTTTATCAGTTTCAGATCCATCACCATGAATATTCATCAGACTTTTAATTATTAAGAAAGTTAGGTATTGATTTTTGAAGAAGCTTTATTATCTCCAATTATTTTTTGAATGATGTTTCTTAAGTTTTAGTTAGAAAGAATTCACACTTTCTAAATAATGTCATATGATGCATTTATAATCATGAAGTTTTTATAAATCCTGAAGCATGGTCATGATAAATGATTTTTAAGAAATGGAAGAATCAAAATGATTGAATCAGTTCTAGTGATTAAGAAAATGTCATAATCAAGTTCAAGAAATCCAGACATAGAAGATCAGATCCAGAAGTCATAATGTGTGATGCTGATCATGATTAAAGAAGATAAATTTTCTACATAGAATCATCATTGAGTACTTTCCATTGTTATGGAAAAAACACCATAACTGGATTTTCATCATAATGTTAAAATACACTATAATGGTAATTCCTTTATATTGATAATTCCACTATGAATATTTTTTCTGGTTGAATCAAAGGATGTTCATTATAAAGAGATGAGATAGAAATGAAGATCTCAATGTTATGAGAAATAAAGGCAGATTGTAATGAGATGGGAAAAAATGGAAGATCATAATGAGTTGAGAAATAAAGGGAGATCATAATGAGAAAAGAAATAATGGAATATCATAATGAGATGATAATTAAATGAAAGTCATATTGAGTTATGAAATAAAAGATTATTTTAATAAGTAGATGAATACAATTTTGAGGAAGTTTCATCATAATGTGCTGAGGAGGTTTCATCATATTGAGAAAATAATGGATGTACATGAATTATGATTATGGATAGGAGGTTATGTGAAGAGTTAAACAAGAAAACATGATCTAGAATTATCCGTTAATCTTAGAGAAATCTAAGAACATTTGAAGAAGTAAAAGATGAAGTTAAAATGTTAGTGTTTTTTGGAGTTTTGAATTTTGAGGAAGCAAGAAAGGTTTTATTTTTTCCCTCTCTTTAATTTCTTAGTTTCTTATAAATACTTTCTCAGATAGTTCCTTTATTTTATCATATACATAATTAGAAAATATAAAGCACTAAATAATTTAATTGATTGTTATTTTTGGAAATATATATCTAATGAAAGGTTAGAAATATAATTTTTTTACCAGATAAGAGAATCATATTGACAAACATCATATTAGGCCAATTATATTGAGTCAATCAGATTGAAAAAAATTGTATTGACCATATTGTATTGATCGAATCAGATCATACCAAATAGGAAAGACGGTCCAGACCAAGATTTTTGGGGGGAAAATTAACAATGTATTATTAATTTGTTTTGGATCAATTGCCTTGTAAGACAAAAACGTAAACTAATGGGATATAGAATAATATTTTATTTTAGGAGATAGATGGTGTCTAATGGGAGATGGAAAAAGGGGTATTCACTTCTTCATAATAAAGGATATCCATAGACCCACAGGAGTGGCTATGGTAAGGAGGCATTTTCTAACAGTGATGCAAAACTAAGTAAATATTATGTTCTTTAATTTCAGTCAGACATTCTCATGCATGAGTATTTACTAAAAGGTTATAATTAAATTAATCATAAAAATTTTATGGGGTTGAGTTTCTAAATGTTTTGAAACTATTAAAAAGTAAACAACTAATTCAAACCTATACTCTACTTATCATTTTTTCTTTGATCCTTTGGATCATTAATATATATTAGAGTACTAGTTCCCCTTTTCAATCATTATGATAGATAATATCAACTCTATCAATATTATAGGAATTCTTATATTTGATGGAAAAATTATTATGAATGTAAAATTAATATGATTCGTTTTCTCCTGTCTCTTATCATTAATGTTGTTATGTAGCTTCAATTTATTTTTTACCTATTGAGAAGGTTCCCACGACGATTTTTGCTGATAATAAAAATATAAAATTTTATCGAAAAGGTAAAAATTCAATCCTTATGTTGTTATATGAATTTTTTTCAGAAGATTACGTGTCACAAAACAACACAGATTATGTGGGACTAATGGAAAAGTATTTTGGAATAGAATACTAATGTTAATTAATAAAAGCTAAAAATTCAGAACAGTAAGTATTAAGACACTAGAATTAGGGATGGGGAAATTATTAATGAACACTTCAGTTGAGTAAATGTAATTTTCTGCAACATTAGTGGATTCAGAGATGTATTGTAGGATTATAAAATTATGTATAAACTTATGAGAAATATTTTATACAGGTTTGATTCTAACATTTTCTCTATAGAAGATAAGGATGATTTATCTCTTGATGAATTGTGAAATATTCATGATACTTATTTAATGAAGAAAGCTCCAATGTTCAAGAAGTTTTTGAAAGATTAAATGGATTTTGAAGCCCTGAGAAAAATGAAAAATATTTTTTTAATGATGTCCATCCTTGTGACTTCGAAGAAAAAGTGGATGATGAGTTGAATGAAACAATCATATATCTTATATCAAAGAATAATTGAAGAGGAAGAAGATGATATTTATGTAAACATCCTCTTAAATATTATGAGTATTTATGAATCAAGAAATTTTGTATGAATTTCCCCATGAATAAATTTTGTGAATATAAAAACATTTCTGATTAAAATCCAAGATGGAAGAAGTGGAAACAAATAACAAATAAGGAAAGTCATCTATAAAATATAAAAAGAAGTTTACTAAAAACAAGGGAAGTATGTTGAGTAAGAATTATGAATCCAACATAACTAAAAACAATTATTCAGAATATGGATGTTCCAAAAATGTAGAAACATCCATTGGAAAAGTTAATAATGTTTAAGACTCCACATATAGTGAAGAAGAAGGAGGTGATGAATCTTATAAAGAGTATCAACTCAGAGTAGAACTTCATTCATGTCATGAACAAAATAAATCTCTCTAGAAAGATATCTGAGTGATAAATAAATAAAATTAATTACATTTTAAAGGATGAATGGTTTTATAAAATAGTAGGATAAATACATTTAAAATATCTGAAGATAAAAATTACAAAATGTTGAACAAGGAATGATGATTGAATATCTCAACAATAATTTGGATGTTATGGATGAATAAGTTAAAAAAGTTTTAATCAAAACATATTCAGTCTGAACATACCCCAAGGAAGATGAATGAAAACATAAACAAAGCATCATAAGTAAAATCACAGACATCTATGTTGGTGAGAAGGATAAAAACGAAAACCAGGTGAAATATTCACCCACCAAAAACAATGTTTCATCTAATTTTTATAACATTTCAGGTTTTATAAAAATATAAGGAAATAATTAGGGGTTAAAGGATATGATAAACCTATCACATCAACAAAATTTGAAAACACAACTATAGGGAAGGACATGTTGTGTCAGGAGTGTGATAAATGAAAACAAAGTAATCAATCTCAACAAAGTTTCTACATATAAAAATCCATCTTCAATATTAAATAAATATTTGATTATTGTTTCTGGTGTTTTGGAATCTATGATCATAGAGATTATTTTTTTCAGAACAACTTTTCACTTATAGGAATAATATATGAAAAAAGAGAAATAAATTATGGAATAAGGATGAAAAACATTCCTAACCCACAAGATGTTTCAAAAGAAAAATCGCAAGATATTAGAAATATTCTGACAAAAAATTCAATTTGAATATCAATATGAAGTTTATGGAATATGTGATGTGGTTGGTCACCATGTAAAAATATATATGACACTCCTTCAAGAACACATTTATTATATTAGTAATGAAATGGAAGCTAGAAAGATGAAAATAGAGGAATGATCCTTTGTTATTAAGACATATTAAAAAGAATGTAAAAGAAACCTACCATGGATTATTGATAGTTCTTATTCTTTACATACGATAAGTGATATAAAAATATTTATACATGTTGAATTTCATGATGGAGGAGAAGTTATAGATGGTAATTATAGTTCTATAAAAATAAAATGAATCATAATGGCTGAGATGGAAGAAGAAAAATTGAAATCTAAGTAGTTCTTATTTTTTGGCATGATGAAACATAACTTATGTAGTTTAATTCAACATTATGATGATGAAAAAATGTGATCTTCATAAGATATTTTTTGTGTTATAAAATTTTTGAATGGTAGAAATGTTATTAAAAAAGAATAAAAAACTACTGGGAATCTATTTTAAATTAGAGAACATAACAACTCATGTTATATATGTTCTTATGATAAGAATAAGTTTTGGCATCAAATACCTGGACACCATGGGAATAAAAACATTAATAAATTTTTTAAAGTTGATGATGCGTGTTATCTGAATGAATTTAAAAATAAGTTTTGAATAAGTTTTTGTTACATTCTAAATAGAGAAAATGACTAACCTAAGTCATAAGACAGTTGAGATTCTGTCTACCAAACTTCCTAAGATTATTCATTCAAATTTATATGGGATAACAAGAGTTCAATCAATAAAGGGAGATTTATAGTTTATCATTTTGTTGACGACCCTATTCATACCACAAACATCTTTTTTATTAATCAAAAGTTAGAGTCCATGGAAATGTTTAATTTTTTCAAAAACTAAGTTGAAAATAAAAATAGGGTTTATATAAA
Source organism: Viscum album (assembly GCA_963277665.1). NCBI lineage: Eukaryota > Viridiplantae > Streptophyta > Magnoliopsida > Santalales > Viscaceae > Viscum > Viscum album. The sequence continues at coordinate 684,185,763 of OY728159.1, read as the reverse complement.
TAATTTGAGAACATATAATGGTATTGAGTTCACAAATAATAATTTTGAAACAAAGATATTAAACCATGGTATAAAAAATCAGTACAGTGCTCCATATACTCCACAAAAAAATGGAATAGCAGAAATAAATAATATAAGTTTAGTGGAAATGGGAAGAGATATTTTTAAAAATACAAATATAAAAATTTATATCAGATAGAAAAAGTTAGTAGTATTGTACATTCTCAAAACAGATGATTTCTAAGACTAGAAACCAATATGTCTTCTTATATAATTTGGTATAAAAAAATTTCATTTGAGGTACTTCAACATTTTTGGATGATGATGTTTTCTTCAAATAAAAAATCCTAATTGGGAAAAGTTTGATGAGGAAGATGAGGAAGAAATTTTTATGAGTTAATCAACAAATTGAAGAATATACAAATGATGGAATGAATTTTTACAATGTTTTATAGAATCATATAATATGAATGTAATTAAAAATAAATATTCATTAAAAACATTATTGATAATGATGAGGAGTATAAACTTTCGTTTTTTAGAAATATTTAAACCAAGTGAAAACAAACCTATCAACATTAATATGAATCATGGGATGAGAAATGTGATGTTGGGAGTGAAATATTAAAATTTTCCACCGTAAAAAAACATGTTGACTCAAAAAACCATATTGGAAATAAGAAGGCTCTAGTTCAGACAAGAATAAAGATGAGATTAGAAAACCAGACATGAATTATTTGAATATTTGAACTAAAATTAGTTTTAGATGCTATTAAACACAAATAACTGGTGGATTATAGTAATTAAGTGTTTGGACAAATTGAGAATTATTAATCATGGTAACTTGTTTCATGACCGGTAAATAAAAAAGATTTTAGAACAAAGTGGGTTAATAGAAGAAACTGTTTAAAGAACATGGAAACTTTTCATGAAAAAATTCATTCTTTTTTAAAGGATACACACATGTGTAATGTGTGGATTTTGGAGAAGCATTTCCACATGTTTCAAGATTATAATCTATTATAATGTTTCCATTAGTGGCCACAGAAAGATATTAAAAATATTATCAGTTCAATGTAATGTCAATAATGTTAAATGGTGAGATTGATTTAGAAGATTACATTTAACATCCTTGTGGGTTTATACATGAAGAGGATGAAATCAAAGTTTATACTATAAAGAAATATTTGTATGGGATGAGACAATATACACATTCTTGGAATTCAAAACATGACAATTGTTTGAGAATGTTGAATTTTTATAATGGAAAAGTTGATAGAAATTTGTATGTGAAAGATGTTTCATAAAAAAATATAATTATTATTGTTTTTGTGGATAATATGTTTTTTCTGGGATAAAGAAAACTTTTATAAATAGTTTTCTAAAGAAACAAAGATGAATTTGGAAATGTCAATTTTGGGAGAATTAAATCTCTTCCTTGGTTTACTTGTTTGAAAAAAATGAAATGTACATTTTCTTATTTCAATAAATGTATGTCATGTAATTGTTAAAAATATTTAGGGTTAAATAACACAATGATGTTTATAGTCCCATATCATTGAGCACAACGTTGAGTATAGTTTAATCTCGGAGAAATGTGAATCAGATAAACTTTTTTAAGTAGATATGAATTCTAATTTATTATGCATCATTAAGGCCACATATTGTTTATGCTATAAATATATATGCTAGGTAACAATGAAATAAAATAGAACCACATGTGATAGAAGTGAAGAGGATTGAATGATATTTTAATGTAATAAATTCACATGGGTTATTACTAAAAATAACATTTTAGATTAAATTTCATATTTATACTCTTGTTGACTAGGCTGTAGATTGTAATGATATAAAATCATCCTTTGGAGGAACATTTTTCTTTGGTTAATATTTTGTGAGTTAGCATAATATTAAACAAAGTGTATTAAATTTGAGCTTAGATGAATTTAAATATATTTTATCCACTTAGGATTGTATTCAAATGTTATGGATGAAAGTTCAACTGGAATATTTGAAAATAAATGATTCTAAACCATTGAATATACATTGTGATTATTTGACTGATTTTTTTTCTTCTAAAATTCATATATAATATTTGTGATCAAAACAAATTGAAATAAAATTTCCCATTATAAAACTTAATGTTTCAGATATAGTTATTATAATAGAATACATCTCAAAAAAGTATAAAATTGATTATATTTTCAGAAACGAGTTGTTGAGGGAAAGATTTTTGAAATAGATGAAAAAACGTCATGTCCATCCTCCTTTCATGACTTCCTAATCCTCATAAGTAAGTACCCCCATTTTGAATTGAATTATGATGAAAAATTTGGAGATAATTTAGTAACTTTATATGGTAAGATTTTTTTACAAATCTTACATTTAAGAATCTATTGTTTTGGTTGTCATTAAAAGGGGGAGGGAAAAAAGAAATGTGAGATATGAGAAGATAATAGTGAGGAAATATCATTTCTACATAGACCCATATTATTATAGCCACTGAGGGATAGAATTCCTTTAAAACATTACTTTATATAGTAATTTTGTTTCAAGTCACACTATTTTCAAAGAGGCTATGTTTATATAAAAAAAATAAAAAAACATGAACTGTTTACCAATGTTGAGAGGAAATTTTTTCTATGAGTTAAATAAAATATTAAAAAGGGTTGTTAACAAATCTAAAGGGTTATATTGAAGAACATTTGTTATAAATTGTTCTTACCATAGTTTTTTTGATAACTAATTTTTTTATAATAATTTTTTTTATTCTTGAATTATAAACAGTCCATTATAATGTGTTTTTATGAATTTTGAAAGTTGTTGAATGTTCGAACCCAAACAGAATGGGGGAGGGGAGGTTTTGTTTTATGACTTTTTTTTTGTAAATTTTTTCTGGAATCGTTTTTCTAGAATGATCAACATAAAAATAATAATGATTTAGAAAGATAATGTTATTAATATGATACTTTATTAGGCTTATATCTGTTGCCTTTATGATTCATCTTACTAGGTGTTGATTTGAATTTCAAGTGTTTATATTGGAAGAGTTTTAATTGTTATTGAAGAGTTGTGAAATAATATTGTGAATTTTTGAGTTATAATGTTTTCATACTTTTTAAAAAAAGTTTATATGAATATTTTCTGATCATGAGGTTCTTAAAAATCACTTTTCATGTTATTGATAAATTCATTTGATGAAATGTAGTAATCATAATGGTTGAATAATATACAGTGATCACGACAAAGTATTCATTAGATTCAATAAATTCATAAATCAATGATCTGCACCAAAATCCATATTGTGTAGAGCTACTGAGGTTTGAAAAAGTTAAAAGTTGATAAATTGATTAATCATTTAATACATTCCATCATTTTGAAAAAATCATCACATTGAGATTTCCAGGGCAATGGGAAAATCCATGAAAATGGTAATTCCATCAAAATTGGAATTCCATATATATGAGGATTCGATCAGGCTAATGATAAGGATGGTTATCATAATGAGATGAGATATATTAGATGATCATAAAGATATGAAAAAGAAAGAAAAACCCTAATGAGAAGAGATGTAAGGTAATAAGTAATGCACCGAGAAAGAAATGAATATCATAATGAACTGAGAAAAAGAAGTAGATAATAATGAAATTGGATAGAAAAGATGAACGAGATGAGATGAGAATGATAGTAAGAACATAAGGAGTTGATAAGTAAAGGATGATAATAATAAGAAGTGGAAGAAAAATCCGAGGTAGTTTCATTGTAATGAGATGAGGAGGTTTCATCATACTAATAAAAATAAAGAAAGTTAATAAAAGAAGATTATAGGGATGAAGTTATCTGAATAGTTGATTTTGTTAAACTTGATATTAATTTATGCATAAATCATAGACTAATATGATATGTCTTTAAGTAGTCAATGATTAATGTTAAATGATTGATTTTTTAGAGTTTTGAAATATGAGGAAGTAGGGAAAGTTTTTATGTTTCCCTCTCTTTCTTTTCAGAGTCACTTATATATACTTACCATATCATTTATGCATTGCAACATTCATATAAGAGGGAAATGAGGAGAATTGATGATATTTTGTGGATGTTCTTTCTCGGATGAGATCATAGAAGTGTATTAGACATATGAATGTTTTGTTTTCCAGATATGATAATTTTATTGGGAAGCATCATGTTACTTCAATTAGATTTAGTCAATTAGACTGAATAAGTTGATATGCACCCCATCATATTGAGAGAATATGATCCATCCAAATCAGACTGGGGATCTAGAAAGTTTTTTTTCGATAAAATTGAACAATGTATTATTCTTTTTTTTGGATCAATATTTTTTTAATCCAACTTTGTAAACTATTGTGAGTCAATAAAATTTTTTCTATCAGGAGATAGAAGTTGTACATAAGGTGTTGAAACAGGTTTTAAAAACTTGTCAATAATAGTTAATTTTTATAGACCCAAAAAAGTGCATAAGGAAAGTTTATAGGTTCTCACACTAATATTGAACCATATAAATATTGTATTATTTAAATGCTTTCCTACTATTTCAATCTTGATTATTTACAAAAACGTGATAATGAAATTAATATTGACATATTGTAGGGGTTTTGTTTCTAAAACTTTTGAAACTCATGAAAAGTGACAAACAAATTCAACCGCCCCCAGTTTTATTTAATCCATTTGAACATAGATATTTTTTATGAGTAATCTATATTATTTTGAGATAGAAAATTAATTAAACAGTTTATGGAGATAGTAGAACATACATTCAGAGGAACATTGTTTCCATTTTCTAGGTGGATTAAAATAAATAAAGGTAAATAATATATTACCATTCCAAAATTATGTTTTATGCCATATATATGTTATATATTTATTAAACCCATCATTAGTACCTTTTACATAATGTGTTAATGAATCACATCGCTCCACGAGGTGTTTCTCCCCCATATATACAAATGATGACATCGTATTACAACATAATGGAATTTAAGAATTTATATGTCATATAATAATTAAATAAGGATAATATTTTCATAAATATCATATAAAAAATTTAATCCAACATTATATCCATCCCTGCGAGGCTGTAATGGAAAAAATGAATGACACTGGTTCACAAGGCGACAATCTGTCGTACACAAGGATGGTGATTTCGTGACCCATTTGATTGATGTGGAGATAGTTTTAGGACATGAAATTAACATAAATACAAATAATTATATATAATATACTGAGTTTATTATTTAATAATTGTTAATAGTTATTTAAGGTGGTGGAGGATGAAATAAAATCAAAACGCTTGTTAAAGAACGTCTCGTCTTCTTCTAGTAACCTCTTTAAGTACAAAAAAATCCATCATAGGTTGGATTTATGACCAAAATAATGTTTATAGGATGATATGTGGTAATTAATCTTTGTATTTTTGTATTTATTGGATGCATCTCTGGGTTTTGTTTGTGTGAAGAGAATTAAATAAGAAGATTCCTTTTATAATGAGGTAAGTGTCACACTTGTAATTGGTTGATAAGAAAAAAATAATATCCACACTTTTAACATGAAACAAGGATATAGAGTATAAAATTAAAAATTATATAAGATATATGGTATAAATATTTCAATAAAATGGTTTTTGGACTTGTTTTCTATGATTTTTAAGCCTTATATTTTTTGTTTAACACATAGTAAATCAATATTTTCCTTAACTACAATATTTTTTTTTTCATTTTTTCACCATTCATTATGGTAGAAATAATATATTTAAATTATTAGAAAATATAAATTATTCTTGATATAAATATTCCATCAATTTTCTTTAGTTCCATTCACATAAGTGGTAAATTTAAATTTAAATTCAATTCCATATATGAGACGAGAAAGTAAGTTTTCAAAATATTAAAATGATATTATATCAAAATTAAATATTAAAATGATTCCAAAGACATACTATTTATTAATTGATATATAATTTATCAAATTTTTCTTTTCAAACATTAAAAAATATTTTTTATGTTTTTAAACTATTTAAAAGAAATGAATATTCTTAATAAAATCGATATTTTTTTCACTATTCATTATCAAAATTATCATCTTAGAAAATTATCAAAAAAATCACTCCAATACATTTTTCAAATGGTGATTTCAAAAATGAACTTTATTTTTTCATGTCAAATATAAAGTATAGAAAATTAATTTAAAAAATAAGTATGCTAATGGAAATAAAATGACATTTTAAAAAATTATAGTTTTAAGTATACAATTGGATTTATTTTTATCAATTGTCTAGAAATAAAATTGGATTAATGATAAATTTTTTATTGAATATATAATATATAAATTTATATAAAATATTTCACCAACTTATGGTTTTCTAATTTTTTGATATAAAACAACATTGTGTGCATAAAAATATATTTCCAATAAATATTACCTTTATTTTAAAATAGTTATTATTTAAATTTTTAAAAAATTGGTCACCAAAGAATTCATTTTATATAAATGTATAAAACATGTTTTTTCACAACTTATTTAATATTATTCATACCCACCATTACGATAGCTTGGTGTTTACATTCATATTAAATAATAATATTTTAATAGTATGTCTTATTTTCTTTAAACTATATGTAGTTGGTAACACAAGGTAAATATGATATTGCATGAAAAACAAGACAAACATAGTGATATGTGTAATGAAAACTTGAGTAATTTCACACTATAATAAAATATTTCTAAAAGGATAAATTGGTTACAAAAAATATATTTCACAAAATATTGGGGTGTTGCATTATACTCCAGAAAATAAATTACATCCTATAAATTTGAAATTAATCTCCGTAAAGAAGGGATTAACATTTTGAAATTCTTTTGTGGGAAATAAAAATTGTAGAATGTTTTAATAATAATTAATACTAAATGCATCAAATGGGATGTACAATAATGATATAAAATAGGACAAAACTACGATTCAATATAGGAAAACATAGGTGTTAAGTGAAAACATGTATAAACAAGAGAAAACTAAAAACCAAAATAGTAATAAATAGTAATATAGAATATTAGAAAGATAATGTTAAAGAAAAAAATTTACTAAATCTATGATATTTGAAAAAACCATTCATTCATAAAAATTATCACGTAAGTGTTTAACATTTTATATTAGGATTCTTTTCATATAGTTGTAGAATTTTCATCATATGATACACTTACCTGATTTAATTAAATTTCATAAGAACTTTACCATCCCTTAGTTTTCATTCAATCAATTTCCACTGCATCTCTTAATTTAATAAATGAAAAAGGATTTTTATTATTCTTGAAGAAAAAATGGATCAAAATATGTATAAAATAATAATAATTCATTCCTTAAATTACTAGTTATTATGAAAAACTAATTTATTAACATAAATTATGTTGATGAATTCATTTGGTGAAATAGAACATTATGTTCTAAATTGTTATCCAAAATTAAACTTAATCCATTCCATAAATGTTGTCCTTAAAAAAATTATAAAATTCAAAATTTATAAAGAAGGTAAATAAATTTATAAAAACCCAACTCACATTGATCCCCAAATATCATAAAGTGTATCTTTATTATCACATACCAAATATGTGAATACATTAGTCATATATTTTCATGAATCAAGGTAGTAAAAAAATTACAATAAACCCCTAATAGAAACATACATGCATCATCATTACTTCAATTAAACCAAATATTATTAAATAATTTCCATAAATATTTTAATGATTTATAAAAAATTAATGAAATCATAAATTACGTTTTCTACAAATCATTAATTAGTTATAAGGTCAATAATACTATCCAATTTACTTTATTCACATCAATCATATCTTTATCTAAAATAAACACCATTTTCTCAACATTAGGAAAATATTAAGGGCTCTTTTCCATTAATCAAAATATTACCTTTTCCATTAAATCATATTTCTAGGTAATCCAATCTATTCAAAATATTTTTGAAAATCCAGAATTAAAAAAATTATACTAAACAATCCTTCAATATTTCATGATTAATATACCATAATTCGTAATTCTAATACATAATCAGTTCAATAATCCCACTTCCTTCTCAAAACATTAAATATGCCTCATCATATTATTAATTAATACATTTTTCCTACAATATGAAATGTGAATCATTTATTAACAATCATAAACCCCAATTTATTCATTCATCTCATTTTTAACATATAAAATATGGTTAGAAATACCGATAATTTTTATATGTAAATTTTAGTATCCTCATCATAAATAATATAACCATTACTCATATATCCTTTCTGATTATCCTCATGATATTTCCCCTTATTAAATATATTTACTCAATTCCAATACATTCCAAATTTCAAATATTCAATCATTGAAAATATATTATGGAGTCCATTATTCTCATTCCTTATGTCAACTGAACATTTCATTATTCCTTTATAATTTCTTTCTTATCGTCTTTCTTTTCACCACTCAAAACATCTTCCTAATCTTATAAGACATTTATTTGGATTCTTTATCCCACATTCTTGATATATGAGAAACCCAATCTTATTTTATCTGTGGCCTCCACCACCCTAAATATCAAAGCCAACTATCATTATATTCTTTAGTGAATCTAAGGGTTAGTTAAGGTGCACATTTTTAAATAGATATTTTAACAACTGATTAAGAATAATAAAAATATCATTAACACCAGATTTCATCCCATTTGGTGTCTCCTGAACAAATTTTCTATCAAAGTCAAAATTGGTCCAATTTTTTTTAGTTCCTTCCAATAACTAAAACAAAAAATCATAGTTTGAGTAACAATATTCAAATATTGAAAATAACATGATCAATAAAAAATATATAGTATGTCAAAATCATTACGACTTATTTTTAATATATGAAACATCCATTTTATCACAATACATTATTGATAATTATTTAAATCATTCATGATGTTTCACAAGGAGTGATTGAAATTACAAAGCATATACCTCATGAGTGTCTAGCTAGGTTGCAACTAGTCCTATTATCATATAGAGAATGAAGATCGAGTCCAGCTCAATGCACCATTTTTAGAGTTAATACCACTTGGCACTTCTTTATTAGAACATCATCCACTTGTAGTATCACGACATGGGTGTAATTGATTGGAAAAATATCCTTTATCCTTTAAAAAGAATATATGACATTTTCCAATACATTGAATCATCCTTAGAATTATCCTTATAGATGTCCCACTAGATATCCTTTGAAATATACGCTAAAAATCTCACAAAATATTTCACATCCTTATTTCCAATGGTTAAAGATTAATACATACGAGACCAACTATAGAGAATTATGAATTTTTCATATAGATATTACATATTTTAGAAGAATAATAATTAAACTAAAAAAACACATGCATATAGAACGTAATGATTTAGTGTCTTTTTAGAATAGACACAAAATTATTTTATTTCTTTTAAGATCTTTAACATATCCAAAAAATATCTTCCCATGTTTTACTCTTCTTAGACATACCCTACATAATAAACTTCTTCCTAACCTGGGGAAGGTAAATAAAATAAATAGTGAGCTTAGATACTCATTAAGGATAAAAAAGGGATAAAAATAATCATATCATGAGATTAATTATTTGTGAATATTAAATTAATATATGAATATCATACCCTTTATATCAATGATTAAAAGATTGAGTCATGGAATAGTGATTGTAATCTCATAATACATGAATCATAATGAAATATAATAACATGATTTATGAGATCATAAAAATTTCATAAGAAATAAAATTTCCACATATAAATAAGAATGTAAAATCATCTCCATGGTAGTTATAGATTACTTCCAATGATTACCTTGTTGAATGAGTTCAATCCTAAAACCATCATATCAGAATATATCATATACTAAATTATATTCAATCCCCATTATAATCCTCTCTATCTCATGAGATAGAAATATTTTTACAATGACTAGGAGGTTTTCTGACTAGTTAAATGATAAAAATCACACATATGAGTGCCACAAGATTATAAAACATCAATCATATCATAACCCATTAAATAAAATGTGTCTTGTAAACTATTAACAATATCATAAACCATGGAAAATAAGAAATTTTCATAACCATTTCATCAATTCATTATAGCATAACACCTAAAACCAAGTAGGATTTATAAGAATTTACTCATTAAATAACTCCTGGTAGGGTAATAAGTTTCATAAGAATCATCCCATAATAAACATAAATCATCCATATAAACAATATGACTAGTACCCTTGGATAATACACCTAGTATGTAATATGTAACATAAACATATGTGATATTATATAGAAAATGATTTTGACTGATCAATTGAAACATTTCATTAGGAAAATAACACTTCTAATTTGAATCAAATTTTCAAAACATAAAAAATTTTGAAAATAATTTTCCTTGAAAATAATATTATTTGAAAATATAATGGATAAAAATAATATAATCCTGATTGAAAATAATTTCAATTATGGTGGGAGATTCTATTCATTTCATACATGTTAAAATAAATATTCCTTTTAATTTTTTGGTTAATTAAATGGGGCATTGCTTGGAAAATGATATGAGGATTCCTTTTAAATAATTTTTTAAAAATAAAAACATGGTACAAATTCAATTAATATATAATTTTAATAATAATATTTTTTTTAAAAATGATTTTTATAATACATGTTTTTGAAAGAAAACATATTTTCAACTGAAGAGAGAAATAAAGTTATTTCTTCATAAAAATATAATTTCCAACTCTTCAGTATATTATGAAAGAAAAAAAGTGAAAACATGTATTCTACATAAATATTTTTATTTTAAAAAATCTAGAGTGTCTTGAGATATAGAGTATTATATTTCATCATTAGAATCCTGTTATAAATGATCTTGATAATCAATATATTGTAACACACAACTATTAACACATTTATAAATTTGAATCATAATACCCATGAAAGAATAAAATTAAATGAACCGCTAAATATCACGGTAATAAATTAATTAATGATATTATAGGTCAAATGTTATGTTTATAGAAATCTCAAAATAAGATAGGTTCATATTATAACATATGTGCCAATATAGGTAAATTAAGTAAAAAACCCCTTACCGTTGTGGTAACTTTTGAAACATAAACCCCATGATATAGAGATCACAAAATTTATATTAAAATATATATAATTTTTAGGATAATATTCATAGAATAAATTTATGTTCATTATATAAACTACATAAAATAAATAACTTTTTAATAGGGATTTTGTCTTGTAGACGAGAAATGTGAGATGGAAATATCTTACCTTATGTTTCGACATCCATCATAGAAGTTCAAAGATAATTTATAATAAATATAAAAATAATATAAATATATTATAGAACAATACCTATATATATATTACAATATATTATTTTCCTATGACCATTTTTTACCCATTTATTAACAATTCCATTATAACGACCCATACTTTACATACATGGTTATTACTTCAGAATTGAAGCTTACTTAATACAACATATAACAAAACCATGATAGGGATATATTGGTATGGTGTCATTAGAAACTGGGAAACATAAAAAACTAGTTCATAAATCATATACATTGTCTCCAACTTATTTCATCATATCTTGAGTCCATTTTGGCATATCCTACTTAATACCCTTCTTCCTGACCTGAGGAAAATAAAACAAAAAAAAGGGGGATCTAAAATGCTCAGTAAGGGTAAACATGGAGAACATAAAAACAATCCATAAACATTTTAACATAGAAACATGAACATAAAACATCAAAATCTTGAGCAATGACATAAATCTTGGCAGTACATAAGGCAAAGATCATAAAAGAACATTAATCATGATAAAATAACATGGTAATAATACATGTAATTGTGTAAAACCATTAATCACATGTTATGATTTCCATTGTATCCAATTCATTGTTTCCAAGACCATTATAGTAGACAAAGTCCATTACTGAACTGGGTTTACTTGCCATTCCAGCCCTGTATTATTGAACCGAATTCAGATTTTGTTCTAGTCATGTATTTCTCATAAGATATAAATCTTTACCGAATGCATTGGAGGGAGATATAGGTCCCACCCATCTCATAAAGAAATCATTTTTACATGTTCTAAAAGATAAACATAAATCATTCATCATAACCCAAAGAATAAAATGGGATTCATAAACATCATCCCATCATAACATAATCCATATAAAACAAATGGAAGTCATTTTATCATAAGAAGAATCAAACCATGTAAATAATATAGACATTATACTTGAAACATAATCATACTAAATAATGTCATCTTATATGGAAAATAGTATTGAATAAACATTTGAAATGAAATATTGAAGAAAATATTGTTTCATCTTCAAAATCATTTTCTTTTCACAAAATGCCATGAAATTTTAAAAAAATGGATTTTGTTGAAAATAATCATGAAATATTGTATAGTATGCTTTATTAAAATTAGGCGTTATGAAATAGTAAAAATCCATTCATGCCGTAGAATTTTAAAAAAACATTTTCCTCGTACTTTTTCCAGAAAAGTCAAAAAGTACATCGTATGCTAAACAAAAGAAGGATTCCTTCAATTCATCATAGTAAAAGTCAAAAAGAGGTAAAAATGACTTTAAACATACATGGAATAATAGTAAAAATTTTATGAAAACATTTTGAGAAAACATGGACATGGATGATAAACCTAACCTAAGTAAATATTTATGAATAAACAATCTCGGATAAGAATGAGATTGGAAAAATTATCCCTTACCTTATTTACAATTTCTTCCATATGTGTCCAAGACTCCTATAAAGTTGGTTTAAAAATATTTCTAACTTTTAACATAACCATAATAATATTTATTATATCATATATGATTCATTTACGACTTTATATTACGCGTTTATTTTTCAATTTCATGTTAAAGCGGCATTTTTGGTAAAATCTTTTCATTTATCATCAGTGTTTTAACATGTAGTTATTTATATGATCACATAGATCATGATTACTTACTTCCATAATGTAAAACTTGATTTATATATAATATATATTTAGAATAGACATATATATAACAGATCGATAAATGGAAAAAAATACACCATTCATGGAGATGGTAGGTCGTACGTATGTATTAACGCTGTTTTCATTTCCTTATTAAATTGAATGAAAGTATGTAAATAAAATATAAATAAATCCAGTATCATTAATATGTCATATATTTCAAGATTATTTATTATATATACTTTATAATCATTCTTGAATGGTAAACGTGGAGAATGAATCTCATCGCGTCGTGGAGACGCTAATCCGTACATAGGCACAAGCGATGATATCTTTCTCATAATTATTGAATGGAATTATAGTGGATGATATAATATCTCAGAATTAGTGTCATGTTACAATAACCAAATGTAGTTTTTCTTTACACAATTATACCCATCCATGTAAGGTGGTGCTGGAAAAACAGATTACACCACAGCGTAGAGACGATATTCCGTACGTACGCATGCGCATTGATTTCATTTTTCATAGGATGGATAGAAGGTGAAATAGGGTTGTTTCATATTTATAATAACATATCAGTATATAATTAATAATTATGTTATTACTTTATAATGAAAAAACTAAAGAAGAGGAAGTAGAAGAAGAAAACACTTGAAAGAATCGGTAGAAGAGATTACCTCTTCTTTGACATGCCTCTTTTAAACTCACTCTCAGGGAACTAGAGTTGGTCTTTTGAGAATACCAGAACCTCTATAATATAACTAGAAATATTTATAAGAAAACTTTTCAGGGTTTGGATGAGCTTGAAGGCTCAAAATTGTGTAACGTTGAGAGGGATGAGGTTCCCTTTTATAAGGGAGGAGAGGGGAACCTTTGGAAACCTCAAAAATATTAATTTATAATAAATTCAAACCCCACATAAAATCCTCGAAAAATGTCTCAATTGGAAGATGAGATGATTTAGGTTTAAATATCATCAAACAATAAGATTTATACATGTTGGTAATTTATTTTAAAACTTATCAACTTGATTTATCCTTATTTAATATATTTAATTTTATTTGTGGTAATAATATTATAAATTTTAAATTATTATAAATAATTACTTATGTGTTATGAATAGTCCATAATTGAAAAATTTATGACATTTTCGACCATATTAAATTCAATTTATAATTTTTAAATGTTTTTTGATTTTTAAACAATTTAATAAGATGCTACTTTTATAAAATAACAATAGTTTTAATTTTGATACTATTCATTTATTTGAATTTAAATAAAATACACATAAGGGATATATTAAAACCAAAATATTTAATAGATTCCTAACATGTAAAATTCATCTAAAAAATTCACGGAGCACATTAATTTGTACATATAACATTTATTTTAATATTTTTAAAACCATTTATTTGATACTTCCTTAATAAAATAATTACTACAACATTTTTGTATAATTATATAACATACTTATTTTTTTCATAAAAATTAAAAATAAAAAACTATGATCTATTTAAATCTAATAGAGTTCATAATAATACTTTTAATTGAATATATCAACTAAAAATCAAAAAATTTATTTTGTTATATTTATTAATTTTTGATGGTGTCAATTTTGAAATAATTTAAAATAAAATAATATAAGTTTTATAATCACATTTATAAGGCTCCAAATGGTCAAATATTTGACCATTGGATACTTATGGATTACATGTACAGTACCAATAAGTTTTAGTCAGGTTTTTTGACCCTTAATGGGTATTATTAGTTTAATAAAAACTATATTATTGATTTTTGACTAAATAAATAATTTCTACATCATTAATGTATAAGCTATTAAGGTAATTATATATTTCTTAAAAATTACAAATAAATTACCATGATAAATAAAAACATTTTAGATTTCAAATTAGAATTTATAACCAAATTTACATTCTGTATAACCTTATATTAAAAATAATTTAATTATTAAAGTTTGAGTGAGACATATTTCACTTTCATTTAAATAAAATAAATTAAAGGTCATAATCACATACAAGTGGGTTCTAATAAATATCATTTTGACAGAATTATATTTTATTCTGAAATATAATCATCCAATTATATTAATACAAGTTTTACGGTAATTTTATAAAATTATTTTTACCCTTAATTAGCTAATTTACCTTTAACTGTGGTGAATAAAATTTACCGTAGTTACTATTCATAATGCCCAAAAATAAAAAGTAGTCTATTAACATAATTTGGACCTACTGATTCCAAATATGGAATCCATTTTTCCAAATTAAAGACAAAGAAGATTTAGTAATTAATTAAAAATTAATCCCGTTGTCGAAAAAGGGTTTTTATTTAAAACATTCGAAAAGATTGAAATGATTTTACCTATGAATTCAATGTACAATTAATGCTAATGTGATAAATTATCTTACATGGTAAAAATATATTATATTTATACATTAAAACCATCCAACATTATAATTTAACCTTGTAAATAATCGTGATGAAAAAAGTTGTTTTTAATAAAAATTTTGCGTGTTTTTACTATTCATTAAAATATGAAAGTTATCAGTAAAATATCAAAAAATCATCCAACATAATTTTTTATATACATATTCAAAAGAAAAATTTTATTTTGTACATTTTAACTTATAAACTTGTAAAAAATTTGATTTATAATGGGTGTGCCATCAAAATGCGACAAAACAAGATTTTTTTTAAATACTTATTTTACGCAAAATATTTATTTTGTTCTCATAACATGCTCTTGAATATTCTTATGATGAATGATAATGTTATAAAATTAAAAATTTGGTTAATTCTATTCATAATGACTAGTCCATAATAATATTATAACAATATATCATTGTTTAGTAAAACTCGGTATTGCATACAATACACGCTATTGAGGAAGGTCGCTCTTATGTGCAACACAAGCCAAGAATAGTGTTTGCTTATGCTAAAAGCTAATATAGTATTCCGTATAGTGAAAGATAATCTTGTTGTAGTGTAAAACATAAGATATCAATTAAATTAAAAAAAGATATCTCATAAAATCTCAGGGTGTTACATTCTACCCCCTTAGAATGAATTTCTCCTTCGAAATTCATTGGAGTTATAAATATTTTACTAATTGAAAGTTTCTTTTATAGAAACCCACATTGTAAAAATAAATACTAAAACTTCATTTTAAAATGGAATGTTAGAAACCTAATTTATACCCAAAGTAACTCATCACTAGGTTTCCACATAATAGGACATAGGTGAAAATATGGATATGATAGAGAAATCTAACCTTTATGTTCTGATGGAGAGTGTTAGAGGGCATGGCTATGAAAAATCCAACAATCAACAAGCCATAAATTTTTAATGATCTTAGGTACCTTCTGATTCATCAGATATGAGGTCACTAAGACAACATTTTTGGTTTTCAAGAACATTTCCCTATTATTAAAGAATTTTTGAATTAAAAGAAATACTTAATTGATTTTGGTACAATACCACTTTTTTTCGTGCCTTAAACAATTTCCACTTCATCTCTTACAGAAATTAAGTTGAATTTGTCTTTCATAAAGTGTTAGTAGATCATGCGATGAAATGATAGGTTATTCCATCTGTCTCAAACATAAGGTTTGTATAATTTATATACATAAGTCCATCTATGGTGAGATTAATCGTATATGGTTCCAAAAATGGAATTATACTTCATCTATCATACCGTTTAATAAAATAGAACTAGTTTATACTAACCAGGGACTTTCTGTAGGCCAGTGGTAGGAGATAAAGGCCTGTCTCACTTCGGTTGTGGGTTCGATTCCCACAGCCTTGTCTGACGGGATGAGTTTTCGCCCGTCCTGAAGGTTGTCCCTTTTTCTAAAACTACATTATTATAAAATTCTTGCAATAATATCAAAAAATGTTCTAGCCTTAAACAATACTATCTTATGTCTAACATAATTCATTTCAATATTTATGCTTATCTAAAACACTTCATTCCAATCTCATAGTATAAAGAAAATGATTACTAAAAAGGTCATCTACCAAGCATGTGAATACCATCATTTATCTCCCATATATCATGAGATATATCTTTTTGGTCACATTACAAATATGTGAATACGTTAATCGTGTATTCTCTTGAAACATTAATTACCATATAAACCTTGTTAAAAACATGAATGCGGTCAAAAGTAAACTCTTTCCACTTAGAAAAACCCAAAAAATTCAATATATTCAAACCATGATATCAATGTTTCCTTTTATCAATCATGAGATCATTAATAATATCAATCATATTATTTTCTCCTTATCTATTCATTATGTGCATATCATCTTCTTTCCAAAAATATTTGAATAACCTTTCATGGTTACTGGTACCATTAAACATATACTTTCAAATACATTAGAAAAAACAATAGTGTAACAATCCTTAGATGTTTCTTTGTTCCATAGTACCATTAAATTACCTATACAACATAACTCTTGATAAACATACAATCATTCCACTAACTTCTTAAACCATTGACTGAGCTTCATCATTTTTTCCTTAACACATCATTCATCTCATTTATCATTTGTATTCTCTTTTTCATCATCAACATAAATACTACCCATAAGACCATTCTGATTCTCTTCAAGAGATTTTCCCTTAGGGAATTGGTTTTCATAATTTTTATATATTCCACATTTTAAAAATTTTACCATTGTTGATGTCTTCGCAATTCCATTATCATTTTCCATGGTGTTAGCAGAACCTTTTCCATTGAAATTAATGGCTTTGTGTCCCTCTTTTCTACACCCAAATCATCTTCCAGTTCCTTTGAAATATTCTACCAGATGCCTCTTACCTCATGATTTACATGATGGAAATTGAACTTTCTTTCCACTATGATCATCATGAAACTCTATCTTTCTCTTATTAGATGAGTCAGGAAAATTACCAAAGATGATATTATTGATCATATTATGTGATTGCTGATTAGGCATAATAACGATGTTTGGAATTCCAAATCCCATTTCATTTTGTTGGACATTAAGAATATCATTCCATTGTCTATTATATCCTATATTATCATGAATCTTCCCGTTTCCAAATATTTTCTAAAACCCAAAAGAATAGTGTGAGAGGTAAATATCATACTAGGAAAACAACATAATCAAGGGGAGTACTTTCAATATCTAATATCTTTGGTTTAATTATAGGATATTCATGAACGTTATAATAATTCTAGGACTGTAACTTATACTTATATATAACCTTAGGGACATCCATAGACATAACTTAGATATATCTCTAGGGATCTCACGAAATGTTTTGCATCCTAGTTTCCAAAGTTTGACTTATACTTTGCTCTGATACCAACTAAGGTGACCCAAAGCATGACGTACATGGAAATTATATTACTTTTGCGAAAAACATAATACATGACAGAAACAGACACCGAATGAATGTATTAGTTTAGTGTCTTTGGAAACATGGAACATAGACTTCTAATCGTGTTGAAAGATCTTAAACATATCCCATAAATATCTTACCATTTTTTTCTTACCTAAAACCATTCATTATATCTTTGGGGAAAAAACATAAAAAGGAGTGATCTCAAATGCTTGGAAAGCGTAAACATGGAGAACATAAGAAAATCCATAAACATTTTAACATAAAAACATGAACATAAAACATCAAAATATTGAGCAATGACATAAATCTTGGCAATACATAAGGAGTAGATCATAAAGAAACATTAATTATGATAATATAGCATGAGAATAAAACATGTAATTTTGGAAAACCATTAAGCACATGTTATAATTTCCATAGAAGCCAAGGCATTGTTGCCAATACCATCATAGTGGACAAAGTCCATTACTAAATTGGGTTTACTTGCCGTTCCAGCCCTGTTTTACTGAACCAAATTCACTTTCCATTCCATCCATGTTTATCTCATGAGATATAAATCTTTACCCAAATCATTGGAGGGAGATATAGGTCCCACCCATCTCATAATGAAATAATTCGTAATTGTTCCACAAAATAAAAATAAATCATTCATCATAATCCAAAGAATAAAATGGGTTTCATAAACATCAACCCATAATAACATAATCCAAATAAAACAAATAGATATAATTTCATCATAAGAATAATCAAACCATGTAAATAATAGAGATATTATACTTGAAACATAATCATACTAAATAATGTTATCTTAGATAGAAAATAGTATTTACAATACACTTGAAATGAATTCTTGAGGAAAATATCCTTTCTTCTTCAAAATAATTTTTTTTCACAAAATTCCATGAAATTTTAAAAGAAAAGGATTTTGTTGAAAATAATCATGAAATATTGTAGAGTATGCTTCTTGAGAATTAGGTGTTAAGAAACCGTAAAAATATGTTCATTTCGTATAAGTTAGAAAAAACATTCTCCTCGTACTTTTGCTGAAAAATTCAAAAAGTATGTCGTATGCTAAACAAAAGAAATATTCCTTCCATTCATTATAGTAAAAGTAAAAAGGGGAAAAAATGACTTTAAACACACATGGAAGAATAGTAAAATTTTTATGAAAACATTTTGAGAAAACATGGACATGGATGATAAACCTAACCCCATTAAATACTTATGATTGAACAATCCTGGATAAGAATGAGATTGGAATAAATATCCCTTAACTTTTGTGTAATTTCTTTATTATGTGTCTGAGACTCTTGTATAGTGGGTTTAAACATATTATTAACTTATAAAAGAACCATAATAATATTTATGACGTCATATATGATTCACTTATGACTTTATATTACCCATTCATTTGTCTATTTCATATTGAAGCAGCATTTTGGGTAAAATCACTTCATTTTTCATTCATGTTTTAAATTGTAATAATTAATATGATTAAATAGATAATGATTACTTACTTTAAGAATGTAAAACATGATTTATATATAATATATATTCAGAATATACATATATATAATAGATCGATAAGTGGAAATAAATACACCATTCATGGAGACGGTAGGCGGTACGTACGCATGAACATTGTTTTCGTTTCCTTATCAAATTGAATGGAAGTAAGTAAATAACATATACATAAATCCAGTATAATTAATATGTCATATATTTAATGATTATTTATTATATATACATTATAATCATTCTTGAATGGATAACTTGGAGAATGAATCTCATCGCGTCGTGGAGATGGTAATCCGTACGTACGCACGAGCGATGATATCATTACCATAATTATTGAATGGAATTATAGTGGATGATATAATATCTCAGAATTAGTATCATGTTATAATAAATATATATAGTTATTCTTTACACCATTATACCCATCCAAGTAAGGTGGTGGTGGAAAAATATATTACACCACGACATGGAGACTATATTCCGTACGTACGCAGGCGCGGTGATTTCGTTTTACATAGGATGGATAGAAGTTGAAATAGGGTTGTTTCATATTTATAATAACATATCAGTATGTAATTAATACTGTTTTTATTACTTTAAAATGGAACAACTAAAGAAGAGGAAGTAGAAGAAGAAATAAATTTGAATGAATCGGTAGAAGAGATTATCTCTTCTTCGACGTGCCTCTTTTTAACTTCTTCTTAGAGAACTAGTGTTTGTCTTTTGGGAACAACAGAACCTCTATGATATAACTAGAGTGTTTGAGAATAGAAATTTTAAGGGGTTTTCCAAGCTTGATGTCTCAAAATTGTGTAAAGAGGAGAGGGAGGAGGTTCCCTTTTATAAGGGAGGAGAGGGGCACCTTTGAAAACTACAAAAATATTAATTTATAGTAAATTCAAACCCCACTAAAAAACCTCCAAAAACGACTCAATTAGAATATGAAATAATATGGGGTTGAAATATCATCAACCAGTAATATTTTGACATATTTTTAATTTATTTTAATCCATATCAACTTGATTTATCATTATTTAATCTATTTAATTTTATTTTTGGTAATAATATTCTAAATTTTAAATTGTTATAAATAATTACATATGTGTTTTTAATTGTCCATAATTGGATACTTAATAAAATTTTAGACCTTATAAATTTAAATTTATAATTTTTAAATATTTTTTGTGATTTTTAAACAATTTAATAATATGTTATTTTTATAAAATTACAATATTGTTAATTTTGATACTATTCATTTATTTGAATATAAATAAAATCCAGACAGAGGATATATTCTAAAAAACATATTCAATAGATTCCTAACATGTACTAATCATCTAAATAATTCATTGAGCACATTAATTTGTTCATATAACATTTATTTTAATATTTTTAAAACCATTTATTTGATATTTCCCTTAATAAAATAATTACTACAACATTTTTGTATAATTATTTAACATAATTATTTATTGCATAAAAATTAAAAAAAAATACTATGCTCAATATAACTCTCATTTCTTCAATAAGAATACTTTTACTCTAATTTATCATCTAAAAATATCAAAATTTAAATTGTTATATTTATTAAATTATGAAGGTTACAACTTTGACATCATTTAAAATAAAATAATATAAGTGTCTTAGTCGAATTTATAAGACTCAAAATGGTCAATTATTATACCATTGGATGCTTATGGATTACATGTACCCGAAAAATAAGTTTTGGTCAGGTTTTTTGGGCATTTATAGGGTATTAATAGTTTAATAAAAAATATATTATTGATTTTTCACTAAATAAT
Source organism: Viscum album (assembly GCA_963277665.1). Lineage (NCBI taxonomy): Eukaryota > Viridiplantae > Streptophyta > Magnoliopsida > Santalales > Viscaceae > Viscum > Viscum album. The sequence continues at coordinate 684,163,992 of OY728159.1, read as the reverse complement.
TAATTTTTGCATCCTTAATGTATAAGCTATTAAGGTAATAATATATTTCTTAAAAATTAAAAATAAATTACCATTATAAAGAAAAAATTTTAGCTTTCAAATGAGTATTTATAACCGAATTTATATTATTTATAACCTTATATTTAAAATAATTTAATTATTAACGTTTGAGTGAGACATATTACAATATTATTTAAATAAAATAAATGAAAGGTCTTAATCACATAAAATTGGGTTCTAATAAATATAATTTCGACCCAATTATATTTTAGGATGAAATATAGTCATCAAATTACGGTAATACAAGTTTTAGTGTAATTTTATAATATTATTTTTACCCTTAATTACTTAATTTACCTTTAACTGTGGTAAATAAAATTTACCGTAGTTACTATTCATAATGCCCAAAAATAAAAATTAGTCTATTAACATAATTTAGACCTAATGATTCCAAATATGGAATCCAGTTTTCCAAATTAAAGACCTAGAAAATGTAGTAATAAATTTAAAATTAATCCCGATGTCGAAAAAAACGGGTTTTTATTTAAAACATTACAAAAGATTGAAATGATTTTACCTATGATTTCAATGTAAAATTAATGCTAATGACATAAATTGTATTACATGGTAAAAATATATTCTATTTATACTTGAAAAACATTAAAAATTATAATTTAACCATATAAATTATCTTGAAGAAAAAAGTTGTTTGTAATTAAAATTTAGCGTGTTTTTATTATTCATTAAAATATGAAGGTTATCAGAAAAATATCAAAACTTAATCCAATATAAATTTTTATATACTGATTCAAAAGAAGAATTTTATTTTTTAAAATTGAACTAATAAACTTGTAATAAATTATATTTATAATGGGTGCGCCATCAAAAGGCGACAAAACTGAATTTTTTTTAAAATACTTATTTTACCTAAAAATTTTATTTTTTTCTCATAACATGTTCTTGAATATGCGTAAGATGAATGATAATGTTATAAAATTCAAAATTTGGTTAATAAAATTCATAACAGCTAGTCAGTAATAATATTATAACAATATATCGTTGTTTAGTAAAACAGGGTATTGCGTACAATACACGCTATTGAGGAAGGTCGCTCTTGCATGCAACACAAGCCAAGAATAGTGTTTGCATATACTACAAGATAATATGGTGTTGCATATTGTGAAAGCTAATATTGGAGTAATTACGACATATGATATCAAATAAATTAAACAGAATATATCTCATATAATCTTGGGGTGTTACATCCATGTTAATTTCAGGTTTCAGGAACTAACTACTATGTTTTTCATGCATGTTTTGATTTTATTTGGTTATATTACATTGATCATGGTTATATAATATATATAATTATAACAATGATATAAATATAATATATATTCATTATGTATTTTTTTATAGTAATCCATAATATTTAACGGTAGATAAATAAATACACCATTTATAGAGATGACATGGTGTATATATGCATGAATGATATTTCCATTTTATCAATGGAATAAAAGTAAGGTAAATAATATATAACAATTATAGAGTATATATATTTTTAAAATATTTCATATATTATCATTGAAGACATCCTTATTACCTTCTATTTAATGCGTGAACAAATCAAATCACTTTGCGAGTTGGTTCTCTGCTATATACATAACAGAAGTTATTGTATTCCAACAGAAAGGAAAGTACGAAGGTGATGAGTCAAAAGTTGTACTTTGGAATTTACCGTTCCTTTTTTGGGAGATCACAAAAAAATTATTAAAAATTTATCACAAAATTTTCATGTCCAAAGTGTTTTAGAATGTTTAGGTAGAAAACATTATAATTTAAAATACTTAGAATATGCTCCAATGAATTATAACAATAAATTTAAATTTATCCATTACAATTATAAAAATGAGTATGAAAATGATACAAATCATATTCAACCTTATCAGAATAATGTAAGACATTATGTCATATCTTTCATTCAAAAAAATGTTAGTAATCAGACTAATCCCAATATCGATGATTATCAGACCGATACTCATAAGGTAAATCACAATAAAAATATTAAATCAGTCCTTTAGACTTACAACTATTCATTATCATATTCCTGATATTTGTTTCTAATGTTAGAAAATATTTTTAAACTATGATAGTGTAAAACAATATGATGTCATAAAATTAGTTAAAATATAGTTGTTGATGTTCTTGGTGTATAAGTAGTTATGAAAAACTCGTAAGAAATATGACTAATGGGAAGAAAGATGAAGGTTAGGAAGGTTTCCTATTAATACCCAGCCATTCAATGATTCTGAAGAAGTTGTTGAGCTGATCAATTTCATATTCAATTTGTCATTGTGTATGAGCTTTGGAGATTAAAAAGAAGGAATGACTCGTTCTTAGTAATTTTTAATAGTTTTATATTTTTTTCTCCTTAAGTGAAACTTTTTAGTATTTTCATTTAGGAATAATTTTGTATTTCCACCATGCATCTAATTTGGGATTATGATTGAGGGCTTTCAAGGATATAAGGGTAGTGAATCCAATCTTCTGATCAAGGGACTGTAAGGATAGAAAGATATATATGATCAATGAGATCAAGGACTATTGGGGATATGTAGACATAACAAAGCTAATAATCATATTTACATCCTTCATTGTCGAAGAAAGACATAAAGTATTTAATTTATAAAATAAGGTATACCTTTAGCAGAGTTTTGTGGCTACAATACGGTTAAGGTTAAAATATTTTTATTTATATTTAAATATCTATAATTTATTCTAACATTTTTATCATCATACTAATATTTTATACAATGTTTATATTCCAATGTGTTTGTGTGAATTAAATTTATAATAATGATTCTAAATATGATAAACACAATATGAATTGCTAATCAGATCTACTATGAATCTGATATAATATTATATAATTATATTTATTCTAACTATAAGTTTTATCTATTTTTAATTGGATATTTTATAATTTGGATTATTTTTTCTTGAAAATTGGAATCAGTCCTAATAATGATACTTTTTAAATTGGACTAAGGGCCAAGAACGAATTTGGTATTTCTAATTAATTAGTTTTCTGAATTGATTTAGTTTAATAATTTTAAACAAAATTATTTAAAATTACAGTCCAACCCCTTCTTGTAATTGATCTATAAATAATATATTATTTCAACCCTGATTAGTATAATTATAACACAATAATCCAAAAATATGTATCTGAGAAGTATTACTCTTCTAAAATACTTTTTAGATTTTACATTCCTTACTATTTCATGTTTGTTATCTTCTGTTATAATTTTTTATAAAACAATACTACACAAAAGCGTTTTTGGAAAAAAAATTCAATTAATATAGATGATTTTAATGTTGGATCAATATACAATCTTAATCCATATAGGCCTCATATTTTTTTATGGTGATTACTTTGAATTTTTGAGATATAGAATAAATAATTCTACTATCAACCCTAGGGTTCACAACTTTTTCCCAATGACAATAGATTATAAGATTCATTTTAAGGAAGTAACAACCTTTACCAATGTTGCAACGAAAGAGTATCAAATAAGCTACAGAGTTAGAAACACTTTGTTATGTTCAATTACAAGGAGTATCTATAGTTAGATTTACTCTAGTGAAGCAGGATATAGTACATGGAAAACTGTAGAGGTTACAAATTTTAGTACATCAAGGTTGGTGAAACCATTATAGCTATTCTAAGAGATTACTATCAAGCATTTAAAAATTTTACCTAGAGAATATGTGGCCAAGATGCATCAACGCTTTCAAACTGTCACAAATAGATTAGAATCTCTTGGAGAAAAGAGATTATCTTATGAAATCCCTATGGAGAAGAATTTTGATATCATGCCCCATGAATGGGAGTCTAAGATAAAAGTTGATTATGATACAATGACGTTAATGAATCTTACTCATGATGATCTTTTGAGAAGTCTTATGCAGTTAAAGTACATATTTAAAAGAGATATCAAAATTGTGAAAAAGAAAAACTATATTATTTCATTTTCTATAACATCTACATAACCCCCTAAAGATCAGTTTGATGATAATGTAGTGAAATTTTCTTGAAAGAATAATATTTGTATACAATCATAATCATTATCATGATAATATTCTAAAATTAAGTAGTTAATATTTCACAGTGGATGAACAATATAGTTTTTAAGAAAAAAATATAGTATTTTTATATGAAATCTAACAAAGAAATAAGTGATAATAAATATTCTAAAGTAACATGTTATCAATTAATGACAGTAGACACATCAAATAAGATTATCAAAAACAAAAAAAATCAGATATAAAAGTAGGATATTTTTATATGAATCCAAATTTTTTCTAGAAGTCAATAGGAAATAATGAACATAAAGCTAATGATTCATGGAGTTAAAGGGGAGGAGATTCCTTAGATAACTCTTATTGTTGTAATAATTCTAAACATATGAACATTTATGATATTTCTAGAGTACCCTAATAAAGTATTTTTCTTATGGCCGTGCCACACTCTTTTGAAATCTATAAAAATGCATCTTTAATTTAAAGTTTTCCAAAATTTGGTAATGTAAAAAATTCTAAATCAATAGATTGATAATATTCATTAGATATTGAAGATAATCGCATACCCTCTAGTGATTAAGTATCTAATTTTTCTAAACTCCATGAAAAAAAGAATTAAAATGTTTGTAAAAAACATGATAAGGCTAATTCTAAGATAAGTGTATTAAAAAAATCTTCATATCAATATCAATATCTTGTTAATGAATATTTTAAAAAAAAAATCTATTTTTAGAGATTTTTAAAAAGATATAATCAATAATGAAAATATTTCTAATGATTTTGAAAATGTAATTTCTGAGGAAAATATTTTAGAAACTAAACTTACTTCTGAAACTAATAATTTTGAAGAATTTTTTTTTATATTAAATTAAAATCCAAAATATCTCCTTCAATGTAAAATATCTTCCAACATTAGTAATGATAAATAAATGATAGAAATATATTATAAATAAATCTATCCCCATGGTACTAGGTCTAGAGTGAGTATTAATCATAAAAAACCCATTTTTAGTAACTATTTTTTCCAATAAGTTATTTATTTTTCATAATGTATCGAAGAAGAGGTCATTGGAAAAATAAATTTTCAATAAATAAAGTTCAAACCTTATGATTTCATATAGACTGTTTTTGTATAAAAATTTATATTACTAATGTTTTTTCTAACATGATCAGGCCAAAGTAGGTTTGGTTTCACAAAGACTATAATATTTTGTTTAATGAAGATGAATAAAGAATAAAAAAATAATACATGGTATATGTATAGTGGATGTTCCTGACACATGATAGGGAATATTTTTCTTTCAAAAACATCATCAAGATGAACAATGGAAAAGTTAGTGTCAGAGGTAATGATCAAGAAGAGATTATTGTTATAGCTAATATTTTTCTTCTTGGAAAAGATTTAATTTTTAATGTTATGTGTGTTAAATAACATAGTAACATACACATAAGAAGAATTCAATTATGTGATGACGATTTCCCTAGGAATTTTAGGAATAAAAAATGTTTAGAACATAATTCTATGGATGAATTCATTATTTCTACCCATTTTCTAGAGAATGTAAATTCTGGTATGGTATAAGTCTTTTGGATAAATGACTTACTTTACCTATGTGAATTTAAAGATGAATCATGGTTAAAATATTAAAATATAATAAATTGTAACCTTATAAACATATCTATGTTAAATAAGAAAAAAAATTTCTAAAGTTATAACAGAGTTTATATTTGATTCATCAATATTCTGTAACCCTTGTTAATGTAATAAGGCAATATAATTCTAGTTTGAAATCTATTAGTGACATCTTATCTACATATGATTTATAGATAGCACGTATTGAATTATACAGTTCTACAAAAACAGGGAGTATTGGAGGAAAATGTTATATAAACGACTAGGATAATGATAACTCTTAGATTTATATGAGTTTTTTTTTCAAAAGGAAATAGGAATATTTTTTTTATTTAAAAACATTTGTATTCAATGTTAAAAATGATAAGAAACTTACCCTGATAACTATTCATAGTAATCATAGAGGATAATTTAAATGTTATTATTTTTAATCTTTTTGTAGTCAAAATAGTATACAATCTAACTTTTTAGCCCCTAGAAATCCTTAGTAAATTGGTTTTGTCGAATAAAGAAATAGAATTATTCATGAAATAACAAGTACCATGTTGAGTGAATAAATAGTTTCAAGTCATTTTTGGAATGAAGAGGTTTGTACTTCCCACAATAATATAAATTAGTTTTCTATTATACCCTCTCTTAATAAACCTATTTATCAGTTGGGTTATGTCGAAAACTTATTTTTTTACTTCAGAGTAATTGGATGTAAATTATTCATCTTGAATATGAAATACAACTTTCATAAATTTCCAACCAAATCTGAAGATGGATTTTTTTATGTTATTTCACTATTTCTAAGGAATATAATTTTAATAAAATATCATAGCACTGTTGAAGAAATATTTCATGCTAAATTTGATGAAACAATTGGAGCCATTATCATAATGTACCTATACACATGCACAAATTTCTAAGACACACAATTTGAAAATGTAATAAAACTATTAGAATGCATGCATAAAACTATGATCCCACAACCAGAGAATAATAGAAAGTAAAATACAAGTAAAAAGGGTCAAATACAAGTCCATCATAAAGAGTTTGTACACAAGTCCAACTGAAACTGTTAAGAGTCCAACCTACTCTAAGAGATAGGATTATTTTAAAGATATGATCCCACTATATACCTTGTTATTACCTGATCTAGTTATTCTCCAAATGATCACGGTCTTCCTAGGACTCCATCAAATGGGATGTGTTCTACATAAGACCTGAAATGTGCAGTCAAGGCCGGTGCAGGGTTGAGTGTAATAATACTCAGAAGGACACCCTTAAAATAGTAAACAATAAGTAAAAAAGTATAATCAGCTCAATACAAGATGTAATAATGGATAGCATATACAAGGATAAAAAAATCCTATATAAACTCAGGAGAGACACCATGCCATCAAGCCGTTACAACGAATTGCTTTACACAAGATTCTGCTCGAATCATGCTCATTTTGGGAGAACTCACTCCTTGAGATATGATATCATAAATAAAACTTGACAAATAGGTTTAGCTAATTTGGGCCCCACTAAAAGAGAACACATTGGTCAAATAATACTATGGTACAAAGAGAGTGGGCACTCCTAGACAGGCTGGGAGTAACCATGAATCCAATTTAGATCAACCTGTTATATAGGGGGTCATATGCCAATGATTCCTCAAACCCAATAAATGTTTCCCTCTAGAGAGAAGGATTAATTATCTATATAGGGAGCATACAATAATTCCAAAATCACCACCACTTATGATAAAGGAACATGCTTGAGTCTCGGGAGGGATTCCACAACTCAATTTGAGATTCAGCCTCTATAGGGCATTAAAATCTAGTGATATAGATGTAATACCAGACTATACAAATGAGGAATGTGCCAGGGGAACACAATCAATCTATACTACATGATTTTCATGGCCTAGAATTCCCTATGAATACCACCACACAACGTGTCTGACGTCGTGTTTTCCACTACCTATCCCAACCACCTGCCCTATCCACCATTATCGATCCCAACTGCATGTCGATCTTCAACCATACATAGATTACCATTGCTTGTTCCCTTGCATGGCCTCCCTCCACTAGCCACTACTATCTCAAATTTGTGGTCCAATTAGTGGACCACCGCACCTCCCCAGATGTCCAAAAATCTAGAAGATCATATATTATATGTCCTTGGATCCCTATCTACACTGATATACCCTTTGTTGTCAATTTTCTCTAATTCCAGGGGTCTAATCTAGTTCAGAACCACCCAACAACGTCGAGCTTATACCACATAGATTCCACCAGAAAAAATTCAAAGAATGCGAAGAATGGAGGCAAGACTAAAAAAGAAGAATGTTTCATGATCGTTAGACAAGTGTTCTGTGACAAAAATTAAGAATGGGGGATTTGGGTTATAAAACAAGACCAAATAAACCCCATTAGACAAAAACCTTCTCAGAAAGTGATTGATCCAAATATCAATCCATTCGTCAATTGATTTTTGATCTTCATAGAAATGAAAAATGAATTCAAAAACTAAATCACATGTCCTACCTAGTGTTTGGATCAATCTTTTATGAAGAACAATTCTGCTTTTTCTATTGATGAAATCCTCTAACTCCACTGGGGCGACAATCCACAACCCAATCCTGATCTGTTGTAGTCTGCCAAGAACTTTCTCCTCCAGTGGCATCACGAACTCCATAGTTTAGCGGTCAACCCTATGACAAAATCTATAGACGTATACTTATAGAGGAGTAAGATTATACAATGAAGAAAAGTAAAATAAAATTTTCTTGTAATTTATTTTATTAATTTCACACCTCTAACAATTTTTTCTCAAATGACCAACACCGTCCAATGATTGGTCACACCAACAACAAAACCAGTATTCTGAACACAATGGTTCCATTAAATGCACACATTTACATTCTACAGAATGATGAAATAAAAAAAAGATTGAATTCTTGCATAAAACTATGATACTATAACAAGAGTACAAAAATAAGTAATGGAAAAGTATACATGGACAATACAGGTCCACCGCAACCAGTTTATACACAAGTTGAACAAAAGTAGTAAGGAGTCCAACTAGCTGCAAGGGAGAAAACTACATTAAAGGTATTATCCTAGTAAAAACCTCAGTCTTCCCTTCTCCAACTATGCTCCACCAGCTTCTGTTCCTCATAGAACTTGGTTAAAAGGGCCGCCATCTACATGAGAAACCACATGTTTGGACAAAGCCCATCATATGGTGAGTTTAATAGTACTCCGTAGGATACCACAAAAACAATAAAAATAAAACAACAAGTTTAGTCTAATCAATAAAATATGTGATAATAAGTAATAGTTATATGAAGAAGGAAAACCTAGATATAATCAAGACTGACACAATTCCATCAAGCAGTTATAACCAACTTCTTGCCACATGATTTTTCTTGAAGTACACTCGTTTTGGGATAACTCACTCCATGAGCCATAATATCATTGTAGACACACAAACAAGAGTTCTAGATCAGTTGGGACCCACTAGAGAAGGACACATTTGTCAAAGAAGAATATGACACATAGATTTTGGGTCACACATAGAACAATTGGGGGATACAACTAAGCCAATATGGATTAACCTGCTACATAGTGGATTATATGCCAATGATTCTACAAACCCATCCAATGAGGCCCTCTAGAGGGAGGATCAACATATTATGCATGGAGGCTATACTGATTACAGAAACATCACTAGGGATGATAGAGGATCACACTCTAGTATTGTGGATGGATTTCCCAACTCTATCTGAGACTCAACCTCTAGAGGGGATTGCGATCTAGTGATGCAGATGTAATTACGCCATGTATTGTTGAGGAAAGGTCCAAGGGAACAAACTCAACCAATACTGATCCAATTAGTAAAAATTAGATTCTAAAATCCAATGAATATACCCTACATTGTTCTTGAGTTGACTATCTTAAAATTAGGGTCATTCTACCATTGAATACATTTCATTTGGATTATTTGATTAGGAGTTATGATTGTTTGAACGAATATTACCACAACCCAACCTTGGCCCACATACCTACCTCCATAGTCATTTTACCAACAATCGCAATCAGCCCACATACTACGAAGACCGGCTATCTGTGGACTAGCCATCATGGTCAGTCCTCCTATCATGCTGACCAACTGTTGCAGTCAACCTCTGAGGTCAACTAACCTCGAACTAGCATCAGGGTCATTGGGCTTGTGGTAGCTCGAGCCATCACTGCCCCATGGTCGACCGTTGTGGTCTATAACCATTTTCGACCATAATTGGTCTCCACACCAGTTTTCTCAAATATGACTTGGGACCACCATATTCAGCCCATACCATCATCCTATCCCAGTCCATGGACCCGACCTAGACATTCGACAAGCCTGTGCCCACTCTGCACGACCCTCCTGGCATGGCCCATTGCATGGCTACCACATTGCCCAATATTTGTTGCTAAATTTTTTTCACATATCCAGACTGCTCTCTATGTCAATGACAACTGATCCTAACCTCACGATGCTCTTCCCCCACATGTGGATTGCCACCACATGATTTCATGTTCCACCACCGACCTTTGTTCACAGCTAATTTGTTTTGTTAGTCCCTTCTATAGACCACCATGCCTCCTCCAGGTCCCTAAAATTGAAATTATCCTAAATCCATGCTCTTTGGGACCTGATCTACACTGACCCTGCCTATGTTATTGAATCACCTAAAATATGGGGGTCTGTTAAAATTTTGAACCACCCAACAACGTTGATATGGGACAAAAAGGATCTAATCAGTGAAGAATGTGAAGATCTTGAATAATAGAGGGAGGAATGCACAAGAACAATGTTTTATCAACATTGTCCAAGTATTCAGGGATAATTATCAAGAACAATGGATTTGTTTTAGAAAAATAGATGAAATAAGTCTCATAGGATAAAAATATTCCAGAAAAGTGATAGATATGATAATCAATCCATTAATCAATTGATTTTCATTCATCACCAAAATGAAGAGACATTGAATAAAAACTTAAGCACATACCCTATCTGTTGTTTAGATCGATCTTTGAATAAGAATGGTTGTGTTGTCGCCATTGGTGAGATCCTCCAACTCTGCTAGCATGACGATCCACAATCCAACCCTGTTCCATTTTCTTCTTCCATGATATATCTTCTCCAACGTCGTCTATGTTTCCATGGTTTAGTTTCCATCCCTAATACAGAATATATAGATTTATACTAATAGAGGAGCATGTCATTGTGCAGATGAAAAAAATAAATATTTCCCTTAATTTATTTTCTTAATTTCTCACCCACAACAAATTTTTAAGAGACATCCCATTCCAACCAATGTTAGGTCATGCCTTGGGTAAACCCTATATTTTTAACTCAACATTGAACCATGATTTATGATTTTGGAACCTATTTAAGCTTTGTTGTACTTTTTAGGAAACCTATGCACATGTGCTATTAAATATTTTAATATTTTTCAAACATTTATTATGGGATCATCAGGCCTTATAATCCCAAATTGTGTCACCACCAGTTCTAAAAAATAATTCAAATAATATCTAAAATAAAAAATGGAAAACCTAATCTGTTACATTCTCCCCACCCTGGTTATTTATGTCCCTAAAAAGCTAAATAATAGTTACAAAAATATATGGTGGTACTAAGAATGAATCTGTGTCATCTGCTCCCATGTTCTCTTCTAGAGATCCCCATGCTTCCACAAAACAAATACCAAAGTATTCGAGCACCCTAGAAGTATAATCTCCCGCTGATCCTTGATCTCTAATGGGTACTAAGAAAAGGTCACTACATTCTCAATGTCTATCTCACCCCATTTGAAAATGTGCCATTGATCATGCCCACACCTCCTCAACTAAAACAACTGTAAGATGTCACGTACTATGTCTAACTATGGAGGTAGAGCTAAGAGGTATTCCATCTTTCCAAATCAACACAATATATGGAAAAGATCAATGACCATCAGATATAGCTTTCCCCCTCACCAAATCTCTATAATACCAATTTAGTTTAAACATGAAGAAACACATGGCCTCCTCCCTTGAACTCCAAAGTCCTCTTTCGCCTATCTAAATAATAGTTATGAAGGATATTTGTAGTCTTCATTCACTCTTGGATGATATGTACCTTTTCTAGAGTATCTTTCACCAACTCTGTGCCCATTACTACTGACTTTCCTGGGTAATTCCAGATTTTTTTTGGAAACCTGGGTCCCCCGTAAAAGCCTCAAATGGTTCCATACGAATGGTGTAATGGTAGCTATTGTTTTATGAAAATTCTACCAGTGGAAGGTGATAATCCCACCTATGGATAAATTCAAACATTAAATCTCTAATCAGTCCATCCAGAAAATGAGTAGTCCACTCAATATGGATATCTATTTGTTTGTGAAATGCTATGCTCAAGCGTAATTTGGTCCCAAACACATCATGTAATACCTTGTACAACTGGGATGTAAAGCAAGTATTATGATTAGAAACAATCATTGATGGAACTCCATGGTTTCGAACTATATCCTAAATGTTGAGGTGTCCCAAGATCACCATTGGACTCTGATAATAGATAGATAAGATGTGGCCCGACTTGTTGAGTCGGCCAACAATCACATAGATGTAATCATTAACAATGGACATATTTTGCAGATCTATTAGTAATTCCATATATATCCCATTCCACATCTATTCTAGAACAACAAGGGGTTGAGCTAAACCCGATGGAACCTGGTGCTCAGCCATTACTTGATGAAAAGTAAGACATTGTGAGACAAAATCTACAACTTACTTCTTCATCCCTAGCCACCAAAACTAACATCAGAGATCCTGTTACATATTCTCCACACCTGGATGTACCAAAAAAAGAAATGTATGAGTTTCTATCAAAACCTCCTCCTATAACGACATTGGTACCATCGTTCATCCTCTAATGAAAATGAAATACTCCCCACCTTTTGAATATCCATCACTGACATACTATGTGGTCATCTGAGCACTTAGGGTCTCGTAGTTGATATCCATAAGCTATGCCTCCTTGAATCAATACAAGAGTGGAGGGGTGAAAACCATAGACTGGAAGTATGCTTCTCCATATCCATCTATAAATGTTAAATGTAATGATTCAATCTACCAATGCCTCGTTAAGAAACTACAGACTGGATCTCTTACAGGGAGAATCTACCACCACACCCCCTTCAAAAAGTATAAACATTCTCAATGTCATAGTCCTAAAGTCACTCTATCCATTGCCACTCTCTAAAGTTTAGATCCTTCTAATAGAATGTATGTACAAGACTATTGTGATCAAATTAGATGTTAAACAACACTACCAATAGGTAGTGTCACGATATATTCATAACAAATACTACCACTAATAACTCAAGACCATGGGTTGCGTAATTTTTCTCATGTGGACTCAACTAACCTAAACCATAGGTATTACCCACTTACCTCTGCATCAAGATAGAACCACACCTAGTTCCTAATGCATCATAGAATACCACATACCTAAAACCTTCCTCCGGTAACCTCAAGATTGAGCTCATCAACTTATACTTTAGCTCCGAAAACCACTGCCAAAATTTTTCTGTAAACATGAACGGATTACCATTTCATGTGAAATCCTTCAATGGTGCTTCCACTCTAAATAATTTGAGTAAAAACCTCTGTTATTACACTATCAATCAGAGGAATCCCCACATCTCGGTAACACTATTGGTTGGTTACAAAGAAAGAACAACCTCAACCTTCATTGGATCCAATGAAACTCCAGCCCCTGAGATGATGTGTCTTATAAAATGGACGTCTAGAATCAAGAAACAACAAATAGAGATCTTTCTATAAATCATATTCTCTTAGATTGTGTAAAAAATATCCTTATGTACCTCTTGTTCTCCTCCTTAGACGTCAAATACACTTGTATATCATCGATGAAGTCTACCTTGAATTTATCTTCAAATGGAAGATAGATCTGATTCCTGATTTCCATGAACACATCTAGGGATTTTGATATAGAAAAAGGTATCACCAAGTCCTCATAGTGACCATAACAACATCATATTGTTGTTTTCAGTATATCTTAATCATGTAATAACAACTACTGATAGCCTAATCTATGGTCAATATTTGAGAAACATTGTGCCACCCTTCAAATGATCAAGGAGGTCATCGATTCTTAAAAGTGGATACTTGTTCTTTATAGTTGCATGGTTAAAGCATTGTTAATCCACAAATAACCTGAAGCTCCTATTTTCTTTATTGGAAAACAAAACTGGGTATGCCAAGGGTGAAACACTGGGTCTCATGAAACCCTTCCTCTGTAAGTCCCCCAAATCTTTCCTCACCTCAAGATACTTTGTGTGAGCCATATGATATGTAGATGTCGATATCAGGGTCTTACCAGGTTGTAGATCAATGAAGCATTCCATTTCTCTATGGGGACGTAAACTTGAATCATATTCCAGAAAGACTTCCTCATACTCTGCAACCACTACAAAAAATGTACACTCATATCATCCATTGTACCAAGGGTGAGTCTATCTGACTAATGAGTAATCGGATGTACCCTATTATATGTGAATCCATCATGAGCTACCTAGTTTTCCATTTTAAAAAATGGAAAACTTGGTTCAATTACCGCGGATAGAATTTAATCTTCCTATAAAATAATCAATTTGAGTATGAACTATTGGTGACTAATACATACTAAGAATGATGATGTAAGGCCTTGATTCTAATAACAATAGATATCAATTGAAAGTCTCACCTCCAAGAGTCAGGTCACACTTTTGGAACCTGTATGTGATCATTGAGTCTCCTCCAGTTGAAGTCTCTAAGCCTAAAGGCCATGTCAACGGTTAAACTAGAATATCTAAGTCTTAAATAAGATTCATCGAAACAAAATAATGAATATCACCCGTATCAATCAAAAATTTAGTTAAGATAGAAAATAAATAGATTTCACCTTGTATCCTCCCTATATCCTTGGGGTCATAAGCATCCATAGAAAGCATCTAGCCTTCTCCATCTCCACCATGTCTCTAATCCTAGTGGGTACCATCTCGGGGTGGTAGTGGTAATAGGTTGAACCTCTAACCACCTCTTGTAGCCCGACCAACCCCTCTACCACATCTGATGCAATGCTGACCACCCTGATCCTATCTTTGTGTCTGTCTAAGAGGTATCACAACTATATATTAGTCAACTGTATGAATGGTTGATCAATCTCATGCAAAATTTCCCTGACTGTTTCATGAGAAACACCACATGTACCTTGGCTGATTTGGGCATCACTAGGAGCCCTAAAATGATTTCTCTGAGCCCTAGAATTGCCACCAAAATATCCTAACCTGGTTGTATCCCTATGAATTCGATGAATAACCTTCTGTTGAGGTATCATCTACCGAGTGCCCACAAGTATCCCCAATGACTAGTGTCTTCTCTTCCAAAAAATTGTCCATTAACACTGCTTGATCAAGTACCCTTGAATAGGATGAAATTCTAAGGGAGACCATTTATGCCTTGATGTAAAATCACGAGACCATATTGATGGTCTGATCACTAAACAACGGGTCCCATGCCATATCTAATGTTTTATTCGAGAGATAAACAAACTTCATGGAATACTCTTACACGGTATCACTACACGACAGTATATGGTGGAGCTCCTACATCTATACTGATAGAAACATGGACAGATAAAACTTGTCACTAAAGAGATACTTGATGTCTATCTAGGAGATAGATATCTCATCATGTGATTGTGTCAGTAAGCTCAACCATCAACCTAATCATTTTAGAATAAGACTAGTGGAAAATACTACCATCTGATTGGAAGGAATACTTACAATGAAAAAACCTGGGGGACTACCTCTAGACAATCCTCAAACATTTGGGGTTCTTCATCTCCCCAAAACCTGAGAGTTCACTTCCTATGAAACTCATGTAATGCACTCATCCTATGTCCATCCTCATTTGGTAGTGCTGGTAGTTGATTTTTCTTGATGGGTAGTGTCATAACTAGTAAAACACCAAGAGGTTATATCCCTATTATATGTCATTGTACTAATGCATCATCACTTGGTGAATCATCATTATCCTAATGTAGTTGAATATTGGTTGACTATCATGTAAAGGAATCCGGAAATAAAACAAGATATACCATGGTCAATAGAGTAAATCTAGGGAGCTAACTCAATAAGGACATGGACCCCCTAACCATACCTATGTGATGCTTATACCATTATTTTTACATGTAACTAGTGTTTTTATATACAGAGTCGGAATGTATGTGATCAGAGTCTGGGTATATGGATACATCAACAACCACACCAACAGAAGAGTCCCTCGCCTGAATGCTGAAGTCGAAACACTTAACACTATTTCCCAAAACTAGCCTCATAGACTTTAGGTCCTAATATAAAAATGACTGCTCTAGTACCATTCTATCAGGACAATCTAAGAGGGGCCAGTCCTAAGAGAACCCCAATCCCACTTATGATAGGCTAGGGGATGGTGACTAGCACTGATTAGGCATTTACCACATATTGGGGGTATTATCCTGAAGTACCTCTACACATGAACCCATATCCAAGCCACCTAATGATGAAATGTAATAAAAACTAATAGAATTCATGCATAAAACTAATATCCCATAACTAGAGTACAACAAGAAGTAAGGGGAAAATTAAATAGGTCTTAATACAATCCCAACATGATGAGTATGTAAGAAAAGTCAAACTAAAACTATAGAAGTCCAACTTGCCTAAAGGATGAGGACTATATTGAATGTACTCTCCTGGTAAACGCCTCGATCTGCGCAGATCTAGCTATAATCCACCCGCTCTAGATCCTCCATTGACAATGTAAAAAGGGCCACCATCTACATAAGATAGGGCATATAGGAGAAACTCTCGTGCAGGGGTGAGTATAACAATACTCTGTAGGACTCCCCGAAAATAATAAATGAGAGGCACCAAGTATATTCTGATCAACATAATTTGTTACACTATATCGAACATATAGGAAGAAAGGAACCCCAGATATACTCAAGAGAGACTCCACACTAGAAAATGTCCATAACTAAATTTCATCTATAAGATTCAACTCAAATAAATGCTCATTGAGGGAGAACTCACTCCTAAATCCATGATATCATCAAAAACCCTCGACAAAGTAGTCTACCTCATTTTTTACCCATATAAAGATAATTCAATGGTCATGAATAATGTGATACACAAGGATGGTGTCGTTCTTAGAACTATTGGGGGACACATAAAACCCTATATAGATTAACCCCCTATGTGTGGGATCATATTACAAGAATTCCACAAGCTCTGCTGATGCAGCCCACTAGATGGATTATCAAAGTACTACTGAGGAAGGTTATTTTGATTCCACAAACTCCACTGGTGATGATAGAGGATAAAACTCTAGTCACATAGAGGTATTCCACAACTCTATCTTAGACTTATCCTTTAGCGGATATTACGATCTAGTGATGCGGATGTAATGTCACATTGTACCATTGAGGAAAGAACCGAGGGAATGCACTCGACATATACCAGACCAAAATAGAAAAAAGAGCCTAAAATCAAATAAAGGTACTCAATATGGGGATTTTTAAACTGTATTAGAATTAGGGTCACACTTCTGTTGACAACGCATTATTTTGATTTTCCATTTAAGAGTAATGACCATTTGAACGAAGTTTTTTTAGACCACTCGAGCATGTGGACCGACCAATGTAGTAGGTCCACATTCCACGTGCACTTTCCACCCATGGACCGAATGATGTGGTCAGGCCAGCTACCACACCGAATGACCACTTTGGCCAATCCCCCATGGTCCAGTAGAGTGATCACTTCAACCACGACATCTCGAGCTTCCAAAACACCACAATACACCATCGTTGTTGAACACAATGGGGTACTTCCCTAGTTTCCTTGTATCCGACTCAGGTCTGACTCATGTCCAACTTTTCCAAAACATCCAACCAGACTGCTCCCCATCCATTTCTGTTGTCACTCGACTATCAACTGTTTCACTCCTACATCCACCTCTATCAACCATTCTAGCTCCACCACATCAATCGCGGTCCCGCAACCTCCGACCCATGTCGCCCTTACAACGGCCACATAGGGCTTCTAAACCCACATGGGGGCCACCTCTGTCTGCTACCACTAGAATGGATACCATACACCAGTGGTCTATTCACAGAACATCGTGCCTCCTATGATGCCAATAAATTTTAATGCCCATAGATCTGAGAAGGTTGTGTCCCAATATATGATGATCCTGTCTTAGTTGTCAATTCGCCTCAAATCGGGGGGGGGGGGGGGTCCGATCGAGTTAGAAACGTAACGAGAATGCCGAGCTAGGACCATGGGGATACAACCTAGAAATAATATGAGGAACAGAGGAAGGCTTATATATGAAGAAGTTTTTATCATCATTTGACAAGCATGATTGGACAATGATAAAGAACTATGGATTTGGGTTAGAAAAAAAAATTAAAAAATATTGTAGTATAATACCATTCTCATACAGTATTTGATCTGAAAATTGACCCTTTAATTGGTTGATTTGCACTCATTTTAAAAATTTAGAATGGAGGATAATAAAAATAAAACAAATTACTACCTAGAGTTCATATTGATCATTGATGAAGAACGATTGCGTTGTTTTCGTTGACGTGATCTTCCATATCCGTTGACATGATGACCCATGATCCGATCATAATTTGTTGTTTTCCACCAAGAATTATCTCATTTAATGGAATATAGGTCTCCATGTGTTAGTGGCCAAAACTGAGAAAAAATATATAGTTGTAAACTTGTAGAGGACCAGGTCTCTGATTTAAATAAAAAATAAAATAAAAATCTTCTAATTTATTTTATCAATTTTGCAACCCTACTAAATTTTTGAAAAATGTAATACACCAAACCATTATACATCATTCCTATAGTAAATTTTCTATTCTAAACTCAATGGTTCCCTCTAGTTTTTTGAAATGGGCACATGTTAAGTAATTATTAAACTTTTCAGGAAAACTTCATGAATGTGTTTTTAAGTGTTTTAATATTTTTCAATTATTTTTTTGGTAACACGAGGCCTTGGAATTGAATAATGTCCCAGCGCTTGGTCTCAATAATAATCCATATAATATCTAAAAATAATACACAGAAAATCTAAGACATTACATACTCATCACCTTGGGGCTTTATATCCTTGAAAATCCAAAACATGGGATACACAAATATATGGGGGTAATGAGCATGAATCTGAGCCTCCTACTCACATGGTCCCTCCTATCGATTCCCATACATCCAAAGAATGATTTCAAAAGTAATCGATCACCCTAGAAGGATACACACAGTTATATCCTTGATCTCTAATGTGTCCTCAGCAATGGTCGCTCCATCCTCGATTTCCAGCTCACCCATGTTGATTACGTTTGATGTGTCATGCACATAACTTGCTAGATGAAACTTGTGGAAGATTACTTGTACCCAGTATAACTATGGTGGTAGAGAAAAGCAGTATACGACCTCGCTAAATCTACACAATGTCTATAATGGTCTAATTAACCTCAAATATATCTTTCCACCCCGACCATATCTTTTTTATCCCCATCGAGGTGAATCCTAAAAGAACAAAATATGTCCTTCCTTAAACTCCTTAGGCCTCTATCACACGTCGATATAGGACTTTTGATTGCTATGTGTAGTATTCATCTACTCCCAATTGATATGCACCATCTCCTTATCATGTTCTACAAACACAGAGACCATGAGTGATGACTCTCCTAGGTTAGTCCATTAATGGGGTGAACTATAGGGTTGCCTAAACAAAACATCAAATGGTGCCATTCCAATGGTGGAATGGTAGATATTTTTGTAAACATACTCTACCAGTGGTAGGTGATCCTCCCAACTATGGCCAATGTATTACATGAAATCCCACAAAATATCCTCAAATACATGAATGGTATTCTCATTATGGCTATCCATTTGTAGGTGAAATGTTTTTCTCAAGTGTAGCTAGGACCCAATTGCCTCCAACAGGCTATGTGTTAGATACTTGAAAGAGTTGAATTTTATCACAAATGAGAGACATTATCCTAAACTACATGTACACACACACATATTCCGGAAAAAATGTTAATATTTAAAACAAATAACAGAATGTATGCATACAATGATAATCTCACAACCAGAGTACATCATGAAGTCAATGAAAAGTAAACCTGGCCAAATACATTCCCTCCTCAAAGAGTTTGATCACAACTCCAACAGTAACTGTAAAGAGTCCAACCTGATCTAGGGGAAAGGACTACATCAAATGTATAATCCTAATAAACACCTTGGTCCACCCTGATTCACCCAATACTAGTCCTCATTGGACACCGTCAAAATGGCCACCATCTACACTGGAAACGGCACGTGCGGGAAATTCCAATGTATGTGTGAGTATAAAAATACCCAATAAAACTACACGAAAATATGAAACATGATGACCAAAGGATATTCACATAAATAAAAGATGTAACAATGGATAACAGTTAAAATAATAAAGAAAACCCTGATATACATAAGAGAGATGCCACACTATTAAGAGGTCACAACCAACTACCAGCCACATGATTCTACTCGAAGAACAATCATTACTAGAGAATACACACCTCGATCTATTATATCATCAAAGATACTTGATGAAGAGTTCTAGATCATTTGGAACCTACCCAAACCAAATGAATTGGTCATAAAAGTCAATGATTCATAGAGTGGGGTCACGAACATATCTTTTGGGGGGCACCATCATCCCAATCTATATCAACACACTATGTAGGGGATAATATGCTTATAATCCCACAAACCCTACGGATATGACCCTCTATATAGAAGATAAAAATCCTAATCCAGGAGGTCATGTAGATTCTATAGACTCCTCTATGG
The DNA here is from genome assembly GCA_963277665.1 of Viscum album. Lineage (NCBI taxonomy): Eukaryota > Viridiplantae > Streptophyta > Magnoliopsida > Santalales > Viscaceae > Viscum > Viscum album. The sequence goes on along the minus strand of OY728159.1, from coordinate 684,143,311 downwards.
ATGATAAAGGGTCACACTCTAGTCTCTTAGTGGGTTTCCAAAACTCTATCTAATACCCATCCTCTAGAATGTATTACAATCCAGTGATGTGGATGTAATGTCGCATTATTCCCTTGATAAAAGGACCAAGGGAACACAATCAACCAAAAAATTAGTGTCTGAAATTCAAATATCATTCCCAACATTGTTCTTGTGTCAACTACATTAAAATCAGAGTCATACAACCCTGAAAAACACTTTGTTTGGACACTCTATTGAGGAGTAATGACCATTTGAATGAGGCTTCCTACATACCTATCGGGGTCTGCGGACCTACCACCATAGTTAGTCCACCTACCACTATAGTCGGTACACCTAACTCACGGAACGAATGCTTGTGGAATGACCATCATTGTTATCCCACCTTCGGTGCAAACTGGTCTCTGTAGTGGACTGCCTGAGGACTGGTTATACGGTCACGTTGCTCATGGTAGCTCAATCTACCATGACACCACAGTCGACCACTGTAGTTGATTTACCTGGTTGATCACCATTGTTGATCTCTATGGTCAAAAGTAACAGGGTTGTCCCCTAGTTTCCCCAAGTACGGCATGGGTCCACTTTTTCTAGAATGAACCACCAACCTGACCCATCCCACTAACCTCACATGGCCCACTGACTAACCTAGGGCTACTCCGTGTAGCATAGCATGCCCGACCGACCTTAAATATGCTGCCAAGCACCGCATCCACTCACACCGATTCTAGCCTCCCACTGTATCTACTTCTAGGGATCCCGACTATATGATACTCCACCACCCACACATTGACCACCACTGAATGCCGACATGAACCACCGTCCACTATCGGTCACCGCTTTCGCGCACCGGTTGTTTGTTATACAGACCTCTGCACCTCTTCTGATGCCCCAAAATTGTAGCGATCATATAGTCACACTCTTTGGGTCCTGATCTACACTGATTGAGTCTCAATTGTCAATTCTCTTAAAATTTGGGGGGTTGATCAAGATCAAAACCACCGGGGAATGTCCAGTTGGGACCATGAGGATCTAATCAGTGAAAAAAATGAAGAATGGAGGGAAGAGTGTGGAAGAAAAATGTTTACCATTATTTTAATATTTTTATTGGACAATAGTCAATAACGTAGGATTTGGGTTAGAAATATAGATCAAATAAATCATGTAGATTAAAACACCTCCTGCAAAGTGACCGATCAAAAAAATCAATCTATTTATCAATTGATTTCCATTAATAATTGAAATTTTGAACAAGGAATAACAAAATCAAAACACATGCCATACCCGGATCTTGAATCAATCGTTATAGAAGAGTGGTTGCGTTGTTTCCATTGACAATATCCTATAACATAGATGGTGTGGCGATCCATGATCCGATCCTAATCAACTATCATCTACCACGAATGCTCTCCTACAATGGCTTCTTGATCTCCTAGTTTTAGTGGCTAACCTTGAGAAAAATGATATTGTTGTAAACATATAGAAGAGTATGTATCTATACCTTAGAAAAATAAAATAAATCATTATTTTTATTTATTTTATTAATTTTGTGCCCTGATTTTTTTTTCAAAAATTACCCACACCAACCAATGTTAGGTCATTACTACGGTAAACATGTTATTATGAACTCAAATGTCACCTTTTATTTCTGAAAGGTGTTCCTATTTAAGAGTTATTCCACTTTTTTAGGAAAACCATACTGAATGCTCTTAAAATATTTAATATTTTTCAAACATTCATTCTAGGCACACCAGGCCTTAAAATCACATTCCATATCAGCACCTAGTCTCAAAAATAATCTATATAATGTCTAAAAATAAATGATAAAAAATATTATATTTTACCAGCCAACAAATTGGTTGTCTCATAGGAATCATCCTAGTGATAATATCATTGGTGATGTTGATCACTTATCAAGGATTAAAAGTTATTTATAAAATAAAATAGAATGTCATTCATTCCATTCCCAATTTAAACCTAAGAATAATAATGAGGCTTTAGGTGATAAGGAATATTTTAAGGATATTCATGATGAGATAAATGAATTCATGAGGAACAAATTCTGAACATTAGTGGAATGACCAAAATAAACTTCTATAGTCGGAGTAAAATGGGTCATTAGAATTGAATGCGATGAAAATTAAATAATCGTTAGAAATATAAAAATACTTGTTAAAAACGTTTCTAGTCAACAAGAAGGCATTCAATTTGAAGAAAACTATGCTCTAATAGAAATATTATATGTTATTTGTATTCTAATATCTATTGCAAGATTTATTAATTAAATATTTTTCAAATAGTTGTGATGTGACATTTACATAACGATTAAGTTTAATATGTTGATTATATTGATAAACACCATGGTATTGAGAATAGAAAACATCCTGAATACATTTAATAACTTACCAATGTTGTATATATACTTAAACAAGCCCCTATATCCTGGTATGATAGATTAATAACATTTTTATAACAAAAAACCTTTTTAAGGGAGCTATAGATCGAAATATTACTTATAAAATATGTTAAAAAAAATATTATATTGGTTCAAATATATGTTGATGATATAATATTTAGAACAAGTCAAAAATATTTAAGAGATTCATTTTGAGATCTCATGAAATCTGAATTTGAGAGGAGTATGATGGGTGAGTCAACATTTTTCTTTGTTTTCATATGTCACAAAACCATATAGATAATATATATCTCAACATAACTATATTAAATATATTAATAATAATTTTGAATATAAAAATTAAACAAGTATATGTACTCCCATCAATAACTCAAATATCATAAATTATGATGAGGCTAGGAAACTAGTTGATCAAAATACATTTTGAGGCATGATAGGAAGATTTCATTACATTACCGCTAGTTATATAGATTTAATATTTTCCTTATTATTTTGTACACAATATAAATCTAATACAAATGAATCTTGTATTAAAGCAATAGAATGAATTTTTCATTATCTAAGGAGAGCTATGGATTTATAACCTTTTAATTCGATTAAAAAGTTTTTCAATTAAAATGTTTTCCAAATAATGAATTTGGTGGTATTATAATGGATATGAAAGGTATATCCACAAAATTCATTTATTAGGAGAATATTTATTTTCATAGTCTTTTAAGAAACAACACTCACTATCACTTTCCAATAACATATCTGAATAGGGGTTCGCCAAAATCGTTTGTGCTATACTGTTGTGGATTCAATACGCACTTACTGACTAGTGAATGAATTTTACAAAAAATAAGATACTATGTGAAAATACTAGTGTCATTTAATTAAATAAAAAACCTACACATCAGTCCCATTCAATTCCCATAAATATTATATATTTATTTAATAGGGACCACATACTTAAATTATATATAAATTTATATTTAATCATAATGTATGATTCACTTCCTAATAATTTTAAAAAAACATTACCTTCTAATTATATTGAATACATTATCAAACATCTATGAATTGTCAACATAAATAAATCTCTCATATATACTTGTTTTTTACTCACCTCTATACACTAATTCACTCCTCCTCATAGGGGTAGTACATATATTTCTTATTTTTAAAAACAATTATTTTTTCAAAAAAATAGTTTTCTTAAAAAAATTCTCAGTGATGTTCCAGAATCACATTTCATTGCAACATTTTCGAAGTCAGTATTCTATAAAGAATCAGCGAACTCAAAAAATATGACAAACAATTATGGATTTAATTTTATTTAAAAATAATTGATTCAGAAAATTCTCGTGATGTGCTTTTATATTTTATTCATCTTTTCTTCATAATTATTTTCATTTTGCATTAAAATTTTTATATTTATTTTTATAATAAAACAATCATTTTCAACATTTAAAAATATTTTATACAAAATTCATGTATAACATGTTTTTTATATTAATGACACTCTCCAACATTGGAAGGTATTCTTTTTGTCTATTAATTTTTCACACTATTTCATTATAATTGAATATCCTTTTTTTTATTATTGTCTTTAGTTTTTATAACAACACTGTGTTAAAATTTTTTATTATTCAAACCTAGTACAATAAAACATTATGACTTCAACAATTAAATTTAAATATTTTTCGAATAATTTTCAATTAGTAGTTCCTATTAGTCAAAATCTCAACCATTGAATTGTTTCTGGAAGATGAAATATCATACCAATTACCTATATATAGGGGGGCCACCACCCTCTGTGTCCAACATCAGATTTATAGATCTTTTTCCTTGATTTTCTACTGATCATAATGTCTTATAGATTGAAATTTTTTCTAACTTATGATTTGTCAATCTTATGTATTATGTGGAAGATTAAAATGATTTTTTTTTGAGAAAGGATAGTAGAAAGTTCTTTATTTCATAAATAATAATATTGTATTAAATTGATTATTTTTATTTAATAATATTACTGATTTGGTATTGAATTAGTAGAGAAATGATTAGATCTATTCTATCATAATATTATCAAATTATTATATTTCTCGTTTAAAATTTTCAAGTAGGAAGGAATTGAATAGTTTCCATTTGATACAAATGACAAGAGATAATAATTATCTTATACAAAAGATGAAAGTATGATTGTAATACCTACTGAAGCAGATGTTTTTTACTTCTCAAAAGATTTCAAATAAACTCAATACCTTCAAAGAAAATAAAGAAAATGATTCTTTTTTTGGCTAGGATGAAATATTTTTTAAGGTAACTCATCTGAATCTGAATAATTGTTTAATAGTTATTTGGATCCAAGGGTTTTTTATTACAATTAAAATAGATAAAAAAATACATAAGGTGTCAAATGATTTAATTTTAGAATATTTAGTGAATGTTATGAAGATCAATTTCATCATATTCATGTTTATCACTAATAAAAAAATAATGTTTGGAACCATAAATTCAGAAATAATCATGTTTGTAGTGTTGTTAAAAAAATATATAAGTGAATTCATGGGGATGTATAAGAATTATATTAAATAAATTCCAATGATATTGAAATATTTTTACATAAGTGATGATACACTGAATAAAATGAGATTTGGTTTTTATGTAGATCCAATGATGTTTATTGACATATTTACTTGTGATGATTCAAAAGGAGAACCCTTAGAGAAACTTGATAAAGGTAATCTAGATAAGAAAAAGATATATGAATCCTACCCTCTCAATAAGGTAACAAACAAAAGAATGTGTCAGATGATGTTTTACATGAGTGGATAAGGAAGAAATTTGAGGGGAAAGAAGGGGATCTAGTTATTAGAGTTGAACAAGAAGAGGCCTTTACTTTAATAATTATTGTTTATAATACTCTAAAAATTGAAGAAATGGAAATTAACCCAAATAAAAAACAATAAGGTGTAAGAATTTTTGATTCTATGATGAAAGTAGTTGTGGTAGCCTAAAAAATTATGTTTTAACTCCTCTACAATACGATCAACCAAATATAAATGTCATTTTAGTTTTTTAAGAAACCAAAGTTGTTCATGAAAATATTACCACCTTAAAAGGTAAAGTAAAGGATAATTTGTTAATAAGGAATTGAAACCATAATATGAACTAAAAAAAGAATCTGAATCAAATCCAACTACAATGGATGTCCCATTAACATAGTCTCTACTCCATAAATAGTTTTTTAATGTAATTGAGGAAAGGGATTCAAGAATTAAAAAATTAACCCATAAAGGAGAAAGAATTGTATATGAAATTGAATATGTAAAAGAGTTTTTTGATTAATAAGTTTCTTATAATGAAAAGGAAGAAAACTATGAAGAAGTAAAAGGTAATGAAATTAATTATAGTGATGGAAATAATGAGGATAGAGATGGAGAAGATGATAAGGATGAAAAATAAGATAAAGGTTTTGATAATAAAGGTACTCAAACTGATAAGATTTCATTAAAAACATCACATTAATATTCAACATGATTTACCTCTATTTTCAAACAAAAAGATGAATATGAGTCTGTTGATAAGGAAAACTCATTATTATAGAAAGAAGTTGAATATTCAACCATGAAAGATGAGAAAGATCCGAATTAAATGACAGAAGGTGATAGAGTTGATACAAATTAATGATATGTTATAGAAAATTATGATGTAATGGAAGGAAATTTTATAGTTTAAGAAATGGTTTTAGAGAAAGATATGTTCAAAGGAAAAATTAATGATGTTGGAACCAGTAATTTTCATCTTCTTAAAAAAATAAAAAAATAATTAGATTCAGAAAATAAGTAACAACATAGGGAGTTGATTATATCTTTCATGATTTATAAAGAGATAAAGTAATATTTCTATAATTTCATAGTCTTAAAGATATAGTGTGATTAATTCATGATGATAAAATTGAGAAACTGGAATAAATAAATATTTTAATATAAATGATGATTCTGCATGAGGATAATCTTAATTTTTTACAAGAAAGATCCCTGGATCACAAATCAACATGAAATAATGTTGTAAAATTTTCTCATAATAATGATGTTAATGTCAAGTTGTGTGATGAATGATTTTATTATATGGAGAAACATTTGAATGAATCCTCATAAGCCATCTACTAATTATCTAATTATATGGTAGCATGGGTAATGTTCATGGAACTGTTTAGAGATTCATTTGATAACTGGGAAGATTAAATGAAAGAGTTAAATGGGAAGAAAAAATATTTGTAGATGGAGTAATCATGACTTAAATATTATAAATAATTAATAATTGGTTTGAAAATTCTACACAAATAATGGTTTGAAAGGCTTCAGATTCAAGATGATAATTTTTTTCTCAAAATGAAATAATAGAAATGTTATAGGAATTTAGAAAAGATTTCAAGAAGATAAAAACCATTCTGAGATCATTAATGAATAAAGATTTTATATTTCATTTGAAACTCTTTTTGTAATTGAAATTTGAAAACTTGTTTTTGATTGAATTGACTTTTTCATCCCATTATGATTTCTTTGAATATTTTCAATTCTGATTTGTTGAATATTTATTCACTTTTTATAGAGGATTATGATGTTCATTATATTATTTTATATAGTTGTTTACTATCTCTTTTTAGTAATCTGTTAACCATTCAACATTGTTTCTTTAAAAACCACCACGAGGGATAAATATTCTTATTTTTGATGAAATATTATTATTTGGGGTAGATTTATATACAAAGGGGTATAATTTCTTAGTAAAGGTAAATTTTAATGTAAGGGGAAGAATAATACTTTTAAACTAGATTATATAAAAAAATACTGATAATAATTTAATGTTCAATCAGGTTATGATGTATCTAAATATTAATGGACTATAACTTTTTCAATGTTATATTTTCATTTATGATTTTCTTTTTTTCATTCCAAAAAGGGGAATATTTTTGAATGAGATGTTATATATATGATTTTTCCTTTCCTTCTATTTTTAAAATCACCAAAACTTTGTTAAATACTTAATTACTAACATTACACTTCTATTTTTTTAAAATGTTTCTATAGAAAATATAATATTTCACCATATATAGAATAAGATCTAATTATTTATGAAAAAAAACATATATTTCTTCATTATTATTGTCATAATTAGTTTCAATCAAATAAAAATAATATTCACCCTTATCATAATAAATGTATGAATCTCTGTCTTGTCTTTTATAATGACAAAGTCATAGTAATCAAAATGATACCTGTACTGATGAATATCGAATTGATACCCACAAGGTCTGTCATTATCAAAATTGTAATGATTTCAATCATAGTGAATTAATATTATTATTTTAATTATAAGACTTATATATAATTTAAAGAAAACATTTTACTCTATGATGGTGTAAAACAATAAAATGTCAGAGAATTAGTTACAATATAGACGTTGAATTGGCAATATTATAAGTCATTGTGAGAAAATTGGAGATATTATAATCATTGGGAAGGTTTCTTATAAATACCTAGTCATTCAAAGAGATTAAAGAAGACATTGAGATGATAAATTTCATTTGAAATTTCTCACTGTTCAAGAGCTCTGATGATTACAGATCACAAATGGCTTGTTCTTATTATTTTGTAATTGTTTTTGTTTTTTATTATGTAGGGAACTTTATTAGGTTGTCCCATTAAGAATAAGTTGGCATTGTAAAAATGAAACTGACCTATAATTACCGTTAGTGGATTTTGATGATTTCGAGACAGAAAATCCAATATTCTAATCGCGGGTATTCTGGCATAGAAAGATAGATCCCCTCCATCGGATCAAGGAATTCATAGTATAGATAGATAGAACAAACCGAACATCATATTAATGGAATTAATTGATGAGTAATGAAATACATTATTTTATTTATAAGACTATGGATACATTTTGACATTTTTTAGGTACCTTTCTCTTAATCTTAAAATAGGTATATTAATTTTTAAATATAAGTAATTCATTCTTACATTGTCATCATTGTATTACTTTTTGGTTAAATGCTTTGTATTCTACATTTCATGTATGAATTAGTTTTATCACAAGGATTCAAAATAAGATAAATACTATCTGTACTATTAACCATATCTATTTTGAATCATTAACACTCTGATATAATCATATATATTCTAATTATATTCTTTTTAATCTATTCTAAATTTAATCTTTCTAGATTACAATTTTTTACTCTAGAATATTAAAATCATTTTTAATTATGATACTTTGGTATTTAGACTGAGTTCCAAGTAAAAATATGTTCATTTCTTCTTAAATAGGTTTATTAGTTAATTTATTTTAATTATTTTAATCTGATGTTTTTAAATCCATAACCCCCAACTAGTAATTTCACGATCAAGAACATATTCCTTTGATCCTAATTAGTATAATTCAAATATAATGACCCAATAGAAGGTATATGTGATATAATAATTAAAAAATTAAAAAAAATAATATATATAAACTTTAATACATCATTACTTCTAGCCATGATTGGTTGTAATGAAAAAATTAATGACATTAGTTCGTGAGGTGGTAGTTTATTGTACACCTGATTGATGATTTCTTAACACATTTTATTGAAGTTCTGGTGTGTTTAGATCATCACATAACACAAAAAATCTATGTATATATGAGATAATAAGATTTGTATATCACCATGGTTTAATAATAATAGGATGAGGTAGAGGAATAATGAAAATAAAAACTCTTTTGGGAGAGCACTACATCTTCTTCAAGTAACCTCATTTTCTTTTCACATAAATCCTTCATTAAACAGATATCTACCCAATATAGTATTTCTAGTATGATAAGATTGAATTAATGAAGCTATTTGTTCATGTATTTATGTAAACAATAGGTTTTAGGAACTATGAATAGGAGAAGAGATGGTGTGGCCTTTTATAACTATGGTGGGTGGCATAATTGTAATTTTTTGAAATGAAAATTCTATACCCTTGTTTTTTACATGAAACAATGATAAAAATAGAATATTATCAAATTATCAAGATATATGGTCTACATAAGTCCAATATATGGTTTTTAAAAATATTTTGGGTCTTCTGTAACCCTTATCTTTTTAGTTTAACCCCTGGTAAACCCATTTTTACATTGACCATGATAAATAATTTTTAATTATTTACTATTCAGTACGATAAAAAATTAATGTTACCAAATTAAATAATATAAATTATGATGAATTAAAATAATGAATCCATTTTTCCAAATTCCATTCAATGAATTATAAAAATTTAGTTTAAAATGAATCCTACTAACATGAGGATAATGATGTTTTTTAAATAGAAAACGATAAGAAGATTAAAAAGTTTTTTTAATAAAAATTCAATATGAAAATGATAAAATATAAAAAAATTGGATCAAAAGATATATAATTGTACTAGTGATTCATTTAATACCATATTTAAAAAAAATTCTTCAAAATCTATAAACAAAATGAGAATTCTTAATAAATACAAATACTTTTTAACTATTCATCGAAAAATTTAACATCCCTGGCATTACTCAAAACTTCACACTAAGATAATTCTGAAATGATGATTTCTAAAATAAAATAAATTTTTAAAAATAAATTTTTTGAATTTTTAAAAATATAATTTTAAAAATAAGTGATCAAAAGGTGAAAAAATTACTTTTTATGGATATATAGTTTTTGAGTCTAAAATTGAACTTATTCTTATATCTTGCCTAGAAAATACATAACATTAATATTATAAATTTTAATGAATATATTATATATAAATTTAATTAAAATAATTCAAAAAAAGTGTTTTGTTTAATTTATATATGCCAAACACATGTTTTCATATAAATTTGTGTTACCAAAATATTTTCTTTATTTTGAAATGGTTCTTATTATCATTTTCAATAAATTGATCTATACAGAATTCATTTTATAAATTAGTGTAAAGTATATATTTTTAAAATTAAGGGAGTATTTTTCATTACCACTATACTAATGGCTTGTTTTTAATTTTCATATTAAATAAAAATATTTTAATACTATGTCATGTTTTGTTTAAACGTAGTGCTTCATGTATTGCAAGATAAACATTGTGTTGCATGTAATGAAATTGAAAATTATTATTTAGTGTAACAAAATATAAACTTAGTTCTCATTGTAAAATAAAATATTGAAAATATTATATTTATTTGAAAAAATATATATCACAAAATATCAGATTGTTTAACATTTTATAGAATAATATTTCCTTACGTAAATTCCGTTAATTGATAGGTGTATTTGGATAATAATGTAACAATTTCCTCTTGTATAGATAAGTTCCACATACTGAAATCATTATGCGATTCTTCCACTTTTGGGATTTTATGTTCTTTTGTATCCATTATAAGTAATTAATGTATGTAATGAACATATATACCTATAATATATCTTACACTAAAATTCCTCCTCAATTAAATATATGAATCATCTCCCTCTAATGATATATCATTCGGTTCCGAATATTAAAGTGTCTAAACTTTCATAGTTCTATTACTCATATCGATAAATCTTGAGAATTATTTTACATATATCACTAGTATATTTATTTGACTTCTTAATCTAAAAACTGAACACCCTAGAACTGGAATACTTCTAGTATTATCATATAGATCAATGTGATCCCCACTAGATGAATCATTCAGATCAACTTCCACCTCATCGAAGATCTAGTCTTTCTGAAAGACACTCCCATTAAAAAAAACTATATAAAGATCATCTGAATATTTTCATCCAATATCTGATGGAAAATGTTCTCATCATTATATCTCATGAATAAGAAAATTTTATACTTATTCCCAAGATTTCCCAATTTCATATCATCTATGTGAATATATAATGAACATTCGAAAAATTTTAGATAACAATTTGCTTCTAGTTTTTCAAATCAAAACTCCTCCATAATCTCACGTACTACTCATGTCGATGGGAACTAGTTTTCTATGTATACATTGAATTTTTTTTCTTCCACCCAAATTTCATTATACATAATATAATAAAACTCCATGCATCATTTCATCACAATCAATGTTTCTTTCATCCATTTAGCAATACAATTTTCTATGTGTATAACCTAGAAAAAAATTCCATGTTGGATTACCTTATTCTTAAAGTAAAGTATGATGTCCATTTAATTATATTAACCACCATTATCTAAATGAAAGTATACCATATATATTTTAGTTTCTATTTCAATATTGTCTTTTTATTGGATAAAAATCCCAAACACTTCATCATTGTGCTTTGAAAAATATTTATATAATTTTAGTATAGTTTAATAAATTAAATTAACAATATTCTGGGTACCTTTATGAGATCATACTATGGATGGTCCCCATAATTCTGAGCAAATTAGTTCAAGATTCCTACTATGAGGCTTCCATTAATTTAAATTGACTGAATCATTACTATTTTATTGAACAATTCTCATAAGTTTCAATGTCATAAGGATCAAGATTTAGAATACCCTTTATTGATAGGACCATTATTTATTCTAACTAAGATATCTAAGATGATTATTCCATAAGTCCAGACATACAATACTTTTACTTCCATCCATCGAGTTTTCATATAATCATCCAATCATATATAAGGTCCCATCCATAACTTATCTTTCCACAACCATTTATCCTCTTGTGTCTTTCCATACAAAATTATAAAATGTTATACCATATCCCCAATATTTTACTATCTAATAGAAATGATATTTTTCTATATTACAAGGATATAAATAAATTACAACAAATATATTTTGCAACTTTTTAATATAATGATATTCAAATCACCTTAACAAATAACATCAATAGACAAAGATTACACCAAGTGTTCCTAGATAAATCTTTTTCCACATAATTATCAATACACATTACTCTTATATAGAATAAAATTATTCTCTAGAATCAACTACACCTTAATCCATATAATTATGAAAACATAATATAATGTGGATTTTACCACTATATTCATAGAGTTGGGACATCAAGAAAAATATTTTTTTAAATTAACATTGGATCCCTGTAAAATTTTTTTAGATTTCCACTCGCACAATAGTGCCGAAAAGTAATTCCTAGTCTATCATAGTTACCTATATTATCATACTTGATCTTCTAATATTTATTCCTACTCATCATTCAACTATGTGACCATCCTCTACCTTTTACATGCAAGGTAACCCTGGTAGGTTTTAGGACAAACCTGCACCTTAGTTATTTATCTAGGATTAGTCCATTGATATATTGAATAACCAAGTATGATTTTATGTTAGAATTATTAATAGTTGTCCCTATCACCTCCAAACATACTGGTTATGATTATTGAAAAAAACACACATAAATCATATGTAATAGTAACTTTCAAAGTCTCAATTTGGAAATAAATTAGGTAAAAAAATTAAAATGGTATCCAAATAGAATCCATTTGAAAAATATCATTATGAACAACTTAAGAATTATACAATCCTTGTTTAATGTTTATAGTTTTACATCCATATCTATCAGGGAAACCAAGAGTTTTTTAATTGTTTTCTTCTAATGAATATAGAATGAAAAATTTATTTCCAATAAAATTATCATAATTTTTAGTTCTTTATGATCAGACCATTCCAGTTCATATTTCACTATTTTATCTAGATTGAGTCTAATTAATGGATTATTCAGATCCCATTGGTTGAAATAATATTCCATCAATCTATTCCAGAAGTTGAAATTTTTTCTGTCAAATTTATCAACCCTAATATTTCATGCTACTGGTTCCATTATACCATCATAATAACTCACACTAAATATTATATAATAAATGTAGAAAATTGAATTGATGATAATTATGGTATACTATTTGTAATTAATTATTGTGACAAAGACCTGGATTCCACTTTTTTGGAGTTTGATAGGTTAAAATCACGAGTTCACTAGATTTAATCATCTAAATTATGACTTGTAAACTAATAGTTGTTCACATCCACCGAACTTCTCAGACAAGAAACACACCAGTCTCCTGGTATGAATACAAAAAAACATATTGTTTCAGAATACCATAAATCACCAAAATTAAGGATTTTAAGAAAGTAACATTCATGTATACAAAAAAAAAAGAAAAGAAAAATAAAAATTTAATAAAAAATCTAGTTTTATTTTGATGATATTTTCATCCTATGTCCATGGAAGAACACTGTAAAGATGTAATTATACAAAAATTAATATGAATAAAACTTTGATAATCATTTCATGTGTATTACACATAACTGATTAATTTTATTACAACACGATGTATAAATATGTTTGCGGTACAACCACATATTCATTGAGAAGTTCAACCCATCAAATTTTTAACACTGACCCCTTACTTTAATGGGATTTAATTCAATCACAACATTATTCCCTAAACATTGGTAGAAATCCTCAAAACGTTTTTCCAATTATGGTAGAAGGATCTCATCTGATGACGGTAGAAGGATCTCATCTCGCTTCCTTCCTCGCACGAGACAATCCCTGGGCAATTAGATTTTTCTTGAACAACATATTTGGTTGATATAAGTCTTGATAAGTGTGGACTTTTGAAGGAATCTAACACGTAGTATTTTAAGGTGATTTAATCTCAACATGTAATCAAATTTTATTCATTTTATGTATACACAATTCTAATTATTATTTTTTTAATCATATAATTTACACTAAATCAATATATTCAATGTATATCACTGCGTAACTCTTTACACAAATCATTACTTATGTAACAAACCCAAATTAAAATCCATCTATATTTAAAAAAAATCCATATGTATCCTACATATAAGATACATGAAACCATTAATGTAAATAAAAAGAACAATTCCAATAAGAGTAATCTTATTGAAACAGACAGAAACACTCTACTTTCTTGAAAAAGAATTGTCATCCTCACTAGTGAACAATGAGGTGAAAATTTCTTCTACCCAATGTTACTATTCTCATGGGATGCCTCAATTCCACCGCAATATTAAAACCTAATATATATATAAACTATAATTAACCTTTAAGATCAATATGATAACAAAGTATGGGTAAATTCCAAGGTAGAAGAATACCAAATCAATTATCATACCTAGCATGTAACTTCACAAATGAGGGTTTAAAAATAGAAATAATTTATTTAATACTTTAAGTTAATGCATACATCACAATGTGTAATATGAAAATAAAATTCTAGGATAATTTATGAAATTTAATAATTAAATGTTAAATTCAAATAATTAATCTATAGATAAAAAATTTAGGAATACATCATAAATATAGAAGTTTATAACAATTTTTAATTTAGCCATTCATTATGAATATATTAAAATTAAACTAATATAAACAATTTATATTTACTCCCAATATAACCACATTCATTTTATAAATTATGTTGAATTTTACATAAATGTATGAAATTACATGAAATATACACATATTGTATTCTAATTATACGATGTAAATAATTGACATGATCTATATATAACTAATATTAATTGATACTTGATCATATCAATATTGAAAATATAGTTTAATATGTTTTAAATAAATTTATCAAAAACAAAATTCTAATTTGGACATTTCAATTTAAATCATTAGAAATAATTAATAATTTAATATAAAATAAATAATATGTAGCCTTATTTTATAATTTGTAATAATTTTATAAAATATACTTATGATTTTGATATGATAATTTTATATAGAAATTATTAGTAATGCAGTATAATCTCAGAGAAATATTTTATATTAACACATAATATTATGAAATATTTATTTAATGAATATTTGATAAAAATTTATTAACTAAATTATAAATACATTATAATTAGTTAATTTATGGACACATTTATAAATTAAATAAATATCCCATAAATACATTTTTTTAATAATTTATACTAATTTAGTTATTAAAACATTTAGTTTGTTATGGAAAATTAACAGAATAATATTTTTACTTGTGTACCGTAATATATGATATATTTTATATCACTACCAGTCAATTCATTTAAATATTTAAGTCAAACCTTATGATTGGCATGTTTTGTCCTATGATTGAAAACCTAGTATTATCAATCATAATTTCAGGTGATAATTCCTTCATTTTCCATGTCTGTTTTGTTTCTGTAAATTATGTACTTTTACATTGATCATGGTTAAATAATCTCCATAATTTTATCCAAGATATAAATATAATATATACACATTATTTATGTATATTAAAATATGTATATAATTCAGATATTAAAAATGGATTACACTATTCATAGAGATGCCAGGTTGTATATACGCATGAATGTTGTTCCATTTTTCCCGAAAGATGAAAAAAGAAAAATAAATATAAATTAAAACTTTGAGCATGATTTTTATTTAATATATATAATTTATATTAATAAAATCCATCTTTATTACCTTCCACCTCAAAATAAAATTATGAACATTTGAAATGGCTATATGGAGGCGACAGTCCACACACATGCATGTGTGACATAATTGTTTTTGAAACAAAAATAAGGTAAGAAGTTATATGTGATATAATATTTATATAAGTATTATAAGGTCATATATATCACTTATATTCATTGAATTTATCCTTACAATATTCCATTTAAAGTATATTATAAAAAAGAATTATATCGCTTCACAAGGTTGTAGTCTACCGTACACAAGACTGACATTATTATATCACCCAAGGAATGAAAAGTATGAATGTATATATGATATAGTAATTCCATAATTATAATAGTTTAATAAATATAATATAATTATGATAAATCCATCATTATATCCATCATTGAGATATTGTGATGGAATACGGATTATAACGGTTGGCGAGGCTGTGGTTCATCATACACACAATTGAGAGTGGCATTTTTCAATTGTTGGATGTATAAATGTATGTGGGTTATAAAATTTAAAAAATAAAATAATATATATTTAAGATATAATGACATTTTTGTTTTCCAATTGTTTTATCATATTTTTATGTGTTGGAAGAATAAATAAAACATATACGCATGTTAAGAAATTTACTATTTTTTTTCTTCAGAAAAGTCATTTTGGTTTATACGTAGGGACCTCCTAGATTGAATTTATTATCATAAAAAATAATCTAGTTTGTTTATAGAGGATAAATAAAGGTATTTGATTAGTTAATTATGGATTAAAAGGGTCTGTTATGTTTTAAGAGTATAGGATATGGGGGGCCTTTTATAGTTGGGGGAGATGACAGACATGGATTTTTAAAAAAGAAAAAATTAATACAAAAATTAATACAATTAAAAAAGACTCCAAAATGGGTAATTATATATAATTATAGGTAATATGGAATATATATGTCATGAAAATTAGCATTGTAAAATTTTTAGGTAACATTTAATCCTTATCTTCGTAGTTTAATCTTCAGTAAACCCATTTTTATCTTAACCATGGTAATTAATTTTTACTAATCTCATTATTCAATATATTAAAATTTCATTTTGAACTTATTAAATAATATATTATATTATTATTCCTAATATAGAATCCATTTTTTCAAATTAAATTCATAGAATTTGTATAATTCAATTCAAAATTAACCTATTTGTTCATCAAAAGAGGGGTTTTCTAAAGAAAACTATCAAAAGTGTAAAAAATGTTTCATCAAAATTAAATATAAAATGGATTATAATGAAATAAAATAATAAAATTGAAATTTAATTGAACTAATTTTTATTTAAACCCAATTCAAAATATAATTTTACTTTTTATATAATCAAACAAAAATTTATTTGTCAATAAAAACTAGAATTTTTCACAATTCATAAAAAAAATAATTTTTGGAAATTATAATAATGAACTCATATATAATTTTTTAATGATTATTTTGAAAATTAAGTTTATATTTTCCAATAATTTTTTTAAAGTTTTTAAAAATTACTTTCAAATTATATATATAAATGGAGACAAATCCTCTTTTTAGAAAAATAATGTTTCTTAGTAAACATTTCTTTATCTTTTATATAGTTTTTATTTTATTTATAATCCAACGGTAACCGTTAAGTTTATTTTGTAAATTTGAAAGAAATATAATTTTCATAATTAAACTATTCTTATTCATACACTCAAACATAATGGATATGTTATAAGGGTTATAATAATATTTTAATATATGATCATGATTAATTTAATCCCAGGGTGGCTGGCATCACATGGTAACCAAGAGATTTAATTTATTTGAAAATAAATATATTTTAATGTATTTGGATTTTTCATTATCATATAATCATGGTGTTTGGTGTCATATATGAAATTAAACGTGATGATACTCTTTTAAAATCTCAGGGTTTTACATTCTATCCCATAAATTAAATTTCATCCATGCAACTTAATCATGACACTGATAATAAACTGTTTAAAATTTGAAAATATAATTTTTAGAAACCCACATCATAAAAAATTCTTTATAAAACACCCACATAAAATAGGGAAGGTAAAATATTGAGTTCATATGGAATAACATTGAATTAGGTATCTAAATAGTAGAACATTAGTTGCAAGTGAAGATATGGATAATGAAGAAAGTAATAAATTATTATAGAATGTGATAGGGATAACTGAACACCAGAAATTGAATGATCTATAATATCTAATGATTATAAATCCATAAATACGTGATTTATTAAAAGTTCATCAGTTCAATAAAAATAAAGGTATTATGATAACATTTTTGTTTGAATATATTTTTCTAGGAATTGATGAATTCACTTATATTATAGAGTGATAACATAATAAAATGTAGTCACATGATATAGTTTTATTTACTAGAAACAATTACATCAATTGTATATTCTTATATCAATTCCAAATTTGTATGTTATTCCACGAAATAAATGTCAAAGGGGAATTTTATTCATGAATTACAAAAAATAACATTTTAAAAATAATTTCCTCAATAAAAGTATAAAAATTCATTCTTCTAATATATATATATTCTGTAAGACCATAATGATTAGAAAAATATATCAAATAATACCCCAAATTCAAATTAATTCATTCCATAGATAGTTAACCTTGTATTCCATCAAAAATATTTCCTAGAAATATCAACTTATAAATTTTTTTAAGGGAGGTCATTGAATAATCATTATATTTCCCAAACAATATAATGTTCCCCTTATGGTGACCTTCAATATGTATTAATACTTTGATCATGATAAATCCTTCATTAAAAGATGAATTCTTCAAAAATTAAAAATCTATGTTGTTGAATATTTCTCATAAATCACAACATGTAGTAAACTCCATCAAATAAGGCATAATCCAACAAATCACTAAACAATTTACAGGTTAACAATACTATCCCATAAAATATAAATTTAATTATTATCAAAAAATAGATCATATATTAATTATTATATTTGATCAATAATTTGTTTTATATTAATTTAGATATTCTACTAAATCAATTTTCTTGGTTATGAGTACCAATTAAAATATACTCCCAAAACCTTAAATAAAAATTAATGCAGTGCTATCCTTATATACTTAATAATTATTATAACCTTTTTTCCATTGTTAAAATACAAACATAAAATAATTATTGAATACAAATACATCAAAATTATTCATCCTGGTTATTTTTTAGCAATAATATAAGGTTGACATTGGTCTCATAGCTTATTCTAGGATATGTTCCATTAACACATTAGAAATTCATTGTCACGGTGCCCTATCTCCATTAAATTGAATAATTTATTACTGTAAGCTTATTCTTTCCATTTCCATCATGAGAATTTTGACCTTTCTATCCACACAAATAGAACACACTCATTCCGTTCCATAGTGTACTAGGGTGTTTCTTTCCATAATTATCATAAGTTGGAAAATACTTCTTTATCTTCTTCCATTTATCAAGTTATTCCCCTACCATCCTCTTATTCTCTTACTTCATTTTAAATAAATAAGACATGGGGGATTATTTCATTGTATTGATAGTAGATGATATTATGTAATCATATGAGGATAACTATTGTGAGTCTATTTTACTTTGATTAATTTCATTAAATTCAATAAAAAATGTCAATCATGCTCACTGGATTACATATGCGGTCTGTATCATTACTTTCTAACCATGTATAGTTTTCCTCATACATAAAAATATATTCCTATGAATTTTTTTAAATAATAAATAATTATCTCTCTTTATTAACTCATTGATTATAAAGAAAACACTTTTCAATGAAGAGTACCTTAAAATCATTCCATTCCATGTTTTTTCATCATCATATTATATTTTGGAATCAGGGCCCATAATTGATCCGTAATTCAAGGGATATGATAAAATTACATAACAAATATCTCTATTTCAATACTTCCTAGAGTGAAAACATATCCTATTAAGATATTATCATTTTATTAACAAAATATGTATTTTTAGTCGTATTGAATAGTTGTTGTTTTTGAAACATAAATTAGTCTAATATTGCTACATTACCTAGAGGATCAATATGATTCTCAATAAAGGAAAGGTAATTTCTCATAATCTGTGTTGAGTTCCCTATTAGGGTTATAATATCTTTAGTTCTAGTTGCTACTCCAGTGTAAGATTTAATATCTTTCCCAAGACTTAATTCCTGATATGGGGTACATCTATTGACAAGATTAACATTCCTTCCCCTAGGATCTATTTATAAAAAATGGCATATATCAGATTATATCATAAAATTATGAATCATAATGTATAATCCCAATAAAAGTGAACTACTAAATAAAAATTGAAAAATTTATTCATGGAAAATCTAATAATCCTAAGCATTGTCTCTTTAGTAATGCTTCCAAATCATAAAAGTTTTTCTTATTATTTATAATAGTTTGTAATGAAAATGTTACTTAACTATATCATATCCCATGGGAATATCAAACCTAGTGCGAGTCATCACTGGTCATCATGTACCAGGTAAAAGTCAAGTCATACGTGACATATCATTTCCATAGTTATTACTCCTAGGAACATCTATACCAGAACCATGTCCAATTGTTGTATCCAAATTGGGATATAGAGCTAGGAAAACCACATAATCCTTACCTTATAAAATCATTACGATTTTATACTATAGTTAGACATATCATTTCTATAATTCATATGGTTATATCCCCAAATATAGGTTCTCCTAAATCTATTTCCCAAGGCTTTTACTAATATTTCTTGATACCAACTGTAAATAACCCAACTCTAATAGCATAGAGACAATGTCTACTTTATTACATTGGATTAAGATACAAAGAACCACATCATGAAGGACTGTATAGTTTAATAGTATTCGAAAACAAGACACATATATTATATTTAAATTACAATTTAAAAACATTAAATTTCCCATAATTTTTTTTGATAAATCCATTGTTACCCTTTTCATAGCCCTTCATATCAATCATAAAACCCTTCCCGGTTTTCAAGGGAAAACTATTTAGGAAAGGAGTAATATCAAATTCATCATATGGGTATCTACACTATAAAATATTTATAGAGTAAATAAGAATAATAAATATATTACGTTAAATAAATTATCACACATTTCATTTAATAAATAACATGAGAATTATATACTATGAATAATTTATTACAAATAATGAAATATAAATTATCACATTGTATTGAAAATTATACATGAAATTCAAAAAAAGAAAATAATTAAATTAAAATTAATTAATGTTCAAAAAATATGTGAATTTATACTTATAAATATTATAAACAAATATTTTTGATAATTTATATGGATGTTTAAAACTATAGGTGAAACCCCAATTAATTTTTCCAACTAATTTTTCTCATGAGAACTGTTGATTTATTGAGGGGTAGTCTATATCTAAAACTCACATATTACTTACTATGTCCAATGAATTGCCCATATTAATGAGGTAAAATATATATAATATAAACATTAGTCATTAAAAACAATCATATGAAAGGTTATTACATACCCCAAACTAATAAATATAATCATAAACTCTCTAAAGTAATATGGTGAATGTTAATAAAATTCTAGATTCTTAGTAAAAATGATCAAAACCTATTAAAATAAAGAATATGTATGATATCAATAAAATATATAACTATAGGAACATAATTTAAATAAATTATTGACGTCATTGATGAATTTAAATACCATAAAAATGTGATAAAAACTTTTTAATTAAAATAAAAATTTTACGTTGCAAATATTTTTAAAACTAAAAGTTAAAAAAATATTTTGGAAATGATTTTCTATGAAATTACAAAGTAAAATGGTAAAATAATCTTTAAAACATTTAGTGGTCCTGATGTTGGAACTTTACATTCAGGTCGTTCAAGTTAAAACCATGATTTTATTCATAGTTTTATAAAAAGGGAAACAAGAATTGTTTTGAAAACAACATTAAGATTCCATTCATTATTTGAAAAAGTAAAAAATGATTAATATTAAAAATGATAAATCCTTTTGAGAAATTTGAAAACTTTTTTTAAATCATTTTTAGAAAATGTTGATTTGAATGAAAAATCAATTTTTGTTTAAAAGAGAAATAATGTTGCATTCTATAAGAAATATTTCTTCCATCCAATTAAGTGAAAAATAAAGGGAAAATGGTAATATTAATTGAGAAATTCCATGAATAATACGATTATAAATAATTTATTGAGTTAAGGATATATAGTTAAAATAATTCTCTAATGGGATACATAAATAAATAGAAACATAAAAAGTGATGACATTGGGAAATAAACCATTACCACTTTGGGATCTCTTGAACTATAATGTCCATGAATTAAAATAATTCAAAAAAAAAAAATTGAATAAGATAAATATAAAATTATTAATGATTTAAAATATCAAAATTGGTATTATATACACCACATAAAGGAATAATAAGTGAATATGGCATATGTCTAATAAAAGTAAATGTCATATGATAATTCCTTACCACTTTTTTAACATTTGATCAATGAAAAAAACTAACATCATATTATACCTAAAATACCCAGAATATAAATATATTCCCCACAAATAACATAAAATGGGTAATTTATACACCACATGGAATAATAAATGGTGAATATGGAATATGAATCACAGAAGTAAATGTGAGACGGGAAACCCTTACCTTTGGTAAATTTTTTTCCATATGTGTGTACTGCATTTATAAAAAAATATATTTAATATTTATATATTAAATTACAATAATATAAAATTTTATTATAATATATATTTAAATAATGTATTTTATGAATTTTTTATTAACATTTTTTGTTAAAATTACTATTTTTTGTGATTATTTCTTTGTTTTCCATGGATGTTTTGGCTTGTTAATTGCATTCCATTTCCATTGTTTATGGTTAAAATATATATATATAATGTTAAAATAAATATAAATGTCAAATAAATTCAATATATATTTATTAATATTAATCTATATATTTTAGATATAGAAAATGGATTACACAGTTCATAGAGTTAATGGGTTGTACATGCGCATGAACGATGTTTCCATTTTTCATGACAGGTTGATCGAGATAAATGTAATTACTAATTAACCAGTAAATAAGAATTATTATATTATATATAAAATTAATAATAATAACCCCCGTAATTTTTAAAATCTATTTAAAAATTAAATTAAAAACATTTCACATCTCTATGTGGAGACAGTGGTCCAATCTTACACACGAGCGACACCATTTATCCCGAAGATAATAGAATGTTATAAGTATTATATGATATTATATTTATAAAAATATTTTATGGTGGTAAATAAGAAATATATTTACAATCATTTTTTTACTATGTTCTATGTAAAGTGTAAGTGAAAAATGAATCACATCGCTTCACAGGGTGGTAGTCCGTCGTACACACGAGAAACATTATCGTATCCACTACAGAATGGAAAGTAAGAATTTATATTTAATTTTATATTTTAATATTTATAATATTTTCATATATCTCATATTAAATTTTTAAATAAATCCTTATATGTATATTTCAAAGGTGGTGATGGTAAACGATTTACATCGATTTGTGAGGCGTTCGTCCGCCATACACATTATCGACGGTTTCGTTTTACCTTTGATAGAAGGGGAGGTATACTTAATTTACTAAATTAATATAATTCAATATCATCATATAGGATACACTGGTGTTATTATATTATCATAGTTCAATAATATTTAAAGGTGGTAGAAGAAGAAATAAAACAAATACACACATTAAGAATTTTACATCATCTTCAGAGAACTATTTTAGGTATATTCCTAAAGCCTTCCAAAAAAAAATATCATAAAAAATGTCTCTAATATTTTGAGATTGGGATATGTAAGTATTTGTTTCATGTATTGGATTAGTTATTGTTTTTTACCTTCTATTAGCAGGGGAAAGGAAAACTTGTAAATTTTGAAAAGAAAAAGTGATGTCAAAATTTTTATCACGGAAAACAATTTAAATTAGGTAATTATAAAAAATTAGGAATAATAATGTTGAAATATATCCATAAAAATGTTTCCACAAGTTTTAGGTCATTCTTAACACCTATCATCTTAGTTTAACCCTAGGTAAACTCATTTTTTCCTTAACTGTAATAATAATTTTTTACTATTAATACTATTCATTAGGGGTACAAAATTATGTTAATCCTATTAGTTAAAAAAGATAATTATGATTAATATTATTGAAACCATCATAAAAATATAATTTATATAAGTGTGATATTTCAATTTAAAAAGTTACCCTTAGGCATGTTGAAAAAATGGTTTTCCCAAAGAAATAAATTTAACAGATTAAAATATTTATATATTATAATACTATATGAAAATGAATCTAATGTCTCGAATTAGTTAGACTATAATATTTTTAAATAATTTAGCTTTTTATAAAATTAAAATATAATTTATCTTTGTAAATAATATAAATGAAAAGACTGTTTTCTATAAATATCAGTATTTTTCAGTAGTAATCAAAAAATTATTATTTTTTTAAATTCTAAAAAATTCACACAAATATAATTTTAACATATTTATTTAAAAAGTTATGTTTATTATTTCTTTTAAATTTTATAAATGTGTAAAATATTTAATTTTTAGTTTGTTTTCAAAGCACTACTAATTCGTTTTTCAGTAAAAAATATAGTTTTTCATAAAACTTTTATTTCTCTTTCAAGTGGTTATTGTTTTATTTATAACCAATTGATAACCATTGATTATATTTTCTACCTATTTAAACAAATTATTTCATAGAATTTAGTTTTTTTTTCATAACCACCATCTTAATGAATAGTTTATAATGTTTATATGAATTTTTTAATAGAAGATATCATTCTATTTAAACACAATGTTATGTGCATCAAAAGCTATCAAAGTGATTGAATTTATTTAAAAAACATTTGTGAAGTCACATGGACATTTATTATATTAAAATATTGGTGGTATACATAATATATGATATCAATCATTATTTTATTATTTTATAATCCTTGGGTGTTATAGTTGTTGTATCCCAATCACAGCTTCTGACTAGGGTTTCTAACATTATCCATCAGTGCTCACTGACCTATGTAATAGTAAACATTCACCACCTGGGAAATCATAATCTATGATATGAAAAATATCACTTGTGGACTCTATTAATTGTTTTATGATTTAAAATAGGGAATATAAAATTTATCATAGGATAATATTATTCATATCATACATTACGATATATTGAAAATTGAAAAATTACACTAAATCACATTCTATGATATATCATATCATCCGGTGAAATACAATAACATATTACAATATCTAATTTCATAAAACCACCCATAAAAACATAAATAATTTATTACAATATAAAATATCATATAAAATATGAAAAATGATTTCAATAATTTTAAAATTTGTTTTTGTGAATCAGGAAGCATGGTGGAGCTTTGATACCACCGAAGGGGGATGGAACACATTCCCTCATATGAAAATGATCAATGTGACATCAATATGAACCTATTAAAACCATCAATTATACAAACACATTATCTATGTAAATATTCATAACAACCAAGAATCTTTTATACAAAGATCAACACCATTCCTCTATTCATGTCCGAGAGTTCCCTAGAATCTATTAACTCTTTATCTTTTTTTTTCTGGTACCAAATAAGGTTTCACAGGGACCAAAAAAACTCTTTATATATAGTTAAAAAAAATTAAAAACCAAAAAGGCCCCAAAATTAATTTCTATGAAAATAAAAAACCTTTTATAATATAAACTATGATCTCTTATACCTTACCAAGAAGATGATTGTCACTCCTGTGATTTTGGAACATTTTCATGATACAGATCATAATGTATTAGCCAATGGAAGCCCTTCTCCATGATGTAACCACATGATGTCTGAATAACCCAAAACCAATGTATTATTCAATATAATTCCCATGTTATTCTTGTACATATCGATTTATATGGAATAAGGAGGAGGAGAGCATCATGGAGAATCGACAGTGTGAGTATAGACTATATCAAAAATCCGTCTAAATGTGTTTGCCTCATTTTATAGGTCTTAGGGATTCTATCAAAGCCTATTTAACATTTAATTTTATGTTATAAAATATATATTTAAATTCATTAGTATTTCATATATTTTTATACATTAATGATTTATTCTAACATTCAATTTATCATATAAAATGTCTGTTATTGAAGATAACAATTGAATATTCATGGACATTAACACTTCAACAATAAACTACATGATGAATATTTTACTATAATTTGAATCATTTAATATGATTCAATATATAAAAATATTTATGATATGGTCATATGATATATCCACAACATTCAATTTGATAAGCTGGGAAGTGTCATGATTTCTATAAATCATCCATTATGATATACCCAAACTAATAATTTATGATGTGCCTTGGTTTTTTGAATGTCATACCAAAACATATTATGGTATGATAACTTATGATATATAATATACATAATATATATATATATGGATTTATAAAATATTACTATAAATATAAACATTGCACCATTGGGCAGAATGATGTTTTTAAGAGTTCTAAAACTTTTGATTTATACATCAGTAACATATTGATTATAGTTGAACCGAGGTATTATAATCTCCCCAATTATCGTTTTTAACACCTGAAGGATATTTAATATTATGATGATCAAAATATCTTCAATCTTACCAATTTATATTTTAAAAACATGATTAAAAATTGATCTAAAAAACAATACTTTATCGTGATAAAATCTCTTATAACACTCTATATGGAAACTAATATTCCCTTATCCCACATCATCAACTCCCCATGTATAATGACTCATTATACCTTTTCAATAACAGTTATAATACTATTATTCATCACTGTTAACAATGAAAATAAAATAAAGATTCAAAGTAATGTAATAAACAAACTAGGATTTTATTAGGGAATAAAATCCTAACAATACTCAAAATCAATAATGGAATATTTTATTCGTGTATTCTTCAATACATACTTCATATATACCCATAAATAAATATACTCTATGTGTATATCTCTATCTTATACCTTTACATTGGTAATTTGGTACTTTATATAGATTCAAAATGACCTCTAATGTTTTACTAGATTCATTGATAAAGTTGATACACGTGGGGTTCACACTATATCAACAAAGGATATGTTTAGTCCACCCCAACCTCTAAAATTTGTAACATCATCCACAAAATTAAATTTATGGCTTGTGATTACATCACATACTATTCATATATTATGTTTAATAAATATAAATTTTTAATATTGTATTTAAAATAAATGGAAATTCCATTAATAATGATTTCTTCTTCAGAAACATATTTATAATCACTAAAATTTCATGAATAATTCACATTAGAAAACAATTTGACCCATAATGATAAATCTATTTCCCACATCAAGAAAATAATTAGAATGACTTTAATAGAGTTCAATATATGTGTTCCAATTATAATTTATTACTAACATAGATTCATTTAGAAGGTTCATAATGAGTAATAAAAGAGACAATGTATGTTCAATATGTTATCAAATAAAAAGACATATAATAAACCTCTATAAAACTTATGATCCATACTCCTTCCATATTCACCATAGAGAATTTAGTCCCATTTTCTATGGGAATTTCTCCCATTGTTCATTATTTTATTCCCATATTATTTTTTAACTTTTGAGTATACATTTTTTCAGAGTGAAATGTATAATCTACATTTTTCTACATTGAAAACACAATAATAATATTATCACACCAATCATTGAAATTTAAAAATTATTTTTCTTTTCGATAGAAAATTCATCAAAATACATTACATAATTCCTAGAAAAATTAATTTCCTTAACAAACACAATCATAATGAGTGTGCTTTCATCATATCTATTGTTATAAATGTTAAAATTGAATTTTCTGTTCTTGAAATTCATCCTCTTACAGTAATTATCCAGTTCAAAATACCAATGATTTTATTTTTTTGTTCCCATATAATTATTTCATTAACTTCGAAACTTGAGAACCATCACTACCATGTAAAGAAACTTTTATCTATTCAACGTAAAACTATTTCTTGAGTTATCTATTCAATAACATTAACATTATATCAATTTAAAATAATATGTAACTTTTTTGAACATATATCATTTAGAAAATAAAAACTACTTAAATCATTTTGAATAGAGAATAAGTATCAGCAATTTTAATACCCTTAAATTTAGAGTAACATTTCTCATAAATTGTGCTTTTTTTCAATTATATTTTTATCTTACCATTTTTTTTATTAAAAAATGCATCCATTCCCCTCAACATTATTGTTTTTATGAAATGTATCTAATTACCAGTTTTAAATTTTCACAATTTGGTTTATCCATTCCTCTATTTTGGTATATAATATTTTCATTTCAATGATTCGTCAAAAATCATTAGTTCAACTTGTTTAAGAAAGTGGGTGTGAATATAACTCTATATATAATTTCATATCATAACTTCAATATTGTTATTTCAAATAATTATTTTAGGATTAAAACTTTTTCTGATAATGGAGAAATTGGATCCTCATTTATCTAGACCTTTCTTATCACTATATGTTTTAGAACCATCATGGTAAATTCAAAAATATACTATTATAATTAAATATGTTCAATGTTATTCATAAAAAATAGTGTTTCTTCATAAGTACCAAAATTAGTAGGAAAATTATTTTATTTTAGTAATTGATCCCCTCAAAAAAACTAAATGGATGTCAATTAGTTTCATAGGTTTTAGGTTTTAACATTATCATGCTCTAGAACTAGAAGTATATTGATTAAATATAACCACATTTGATTTATTATCAAATTTCACAAATAGTTTAATTTTATTTATAATAGAAAATAGTTTACTGAAGACCTTTAATATATTCATATTAAACTTCTTTAAATTCTATATATCATAATGGTTATTAATAGAAATTTTTAAATTACGCACTAATTCAAGATTTAGACAACTATTTATTAATCCAATCTCTAAATTAACTTTGAACTACCAGGATTTGATATAATAGATCTTCCCAAGTCCACCAAACAATGATTCATTCTTTCAATTAACCATTTTTTTACTTGTATGGAGCACTAAACTCCTAAAATATTGCTTCTCTAGAAATGACTCAAAATGTTTTGTATTATATCAAAATTAATTTTTATACCAAAATATTTTAATATGAAAACAAATTTGATTGAAATATAATTAATTAAAACTGTTTAACCAGTAAATATATTTTAATTTACATTAAATGAAATATATATAATTCATATTAGTAAAATCATTAAAAATGTAATAATGTGCTTATATATACTGGTTGAATTCATGGTCACTATCTATAAACATTCATGTTTATTAAATCATGTGTCATGTTGTTTTTTATCTCTAAAATATTTTGACTCATTTTCACCATCTTTAACTTCTTATACACATTATAAGAATGTATTAAAACATTATTCAAATTTCATATATTTTTAAATGCATCATATTTTAATGTTTATTCAATTTTATTTCGACCGAAATGGATATTTTTAAAATTCGAACACTCATTCTATTTATTCACACCCATGAAAATGTTGTTGTGATAATTTGAAATCTATAATAAATTTACAATTTTCTGTTATCCATTCCAGATCATTCTACTATCTATAGTAATTTGAATGAAACTTCCATTATTTGAAAAACTTACCCTATTCCTACTTTTATAATGATGATAAACAGTAAAGAAATATAATACCACCACTAAAGAAATTGAACAACACCGTGTACCATACAGTTAGAAGGATCCTATAATTATTTAAAGTGAGATAGTCTCGTTCATAAATGGCATGAAACAATGTAAGTCACTAAAAAATTGTCACTTAGATATCTACCTCATTTCATAACAACTCCCAAAAAAGTATCTGGATCACTATGAAAAATTTTCATATCCCAACCATTGTTTATAATGATCGTTCTCTCACCTCAATGATATTTTGACCATTATTTCACTACATAAGAATATAATTATATTTTGTGGAACCTAATAGTTTCACAAAAATATCCAACATAAATTTAAAATAATTTCATCCATCATAAAAATCATACAAATAATTATAAAATTATTCCTAAACCACCATTGAATATGGAAATCGCATGTGTATATTTTATAATCTTAACTAATAATTTAACAAACCAATAATTTATTATTATTAAATTTTCACTCAACAATACCATTGTTTTTTGTTCACTAAATCATTGAACACAACATTATTAAAATTCATAAAACCATCGTTTATGATATTATGGGGTATTTGATTCCCCATTATGTGTATGTGGTGAATGATATTATATTTCATTCAAATGTTCTTACTATGTGTGTTATCATATATATATTTAAAAATAACGCATAATGAGATGATATGTAAAAATAATATTGTTTTTTAATAAATTTTAACAATATGATGAATAAATCAGTTTAGATTTGTAATGATTTACAAAATGTATACACCATTTTGAAACTATTAAAATGATTGTATTGAAATAAGATTTATTATATAATGGTAAATATCTATTTAAATGGGGGATTTAGGGACCTTATTTATTGATATAATAGATCACTATCTTATCAACAACTCTCACAAGTTTTATTTATTCAATATCTTCTTACAAGTACCAAGTTTTGTAACACCATTCACAGAATTAAGATTAGACCAAACTGTCTAGTGATTCCAAAGGAATGTAAATTCCATTGGAGGGAAGAACCATTTATTTGTTACTGAGGGAACATGAAAGTACTCCATCATAATTTTGAATAAATGATTGTATTGTTGGTGCACACATTTATTGTTTTTATTAATTTATCCTATTAATTTATCATTCAGATAATAGTGTGAGATTTATGTTAATTATTCTAAAATATACACATTGATATAGTATAAATCCAATAACTAATATTAGAGAAATGCACAGTGATGAATTATTAAGTTGATGTTTGGTTAAGAGAACCCAAAATATATTATTACCTAGTTTCATAACAGATCCATTCAAAACAAATGTTTATGATCTTTATTTATCCAATGAAATCATTAATGGATATGAATATGGAATTTTTCTTATAACATAATTCCATAGTATAATAAAAATAGGTACATCAAATTTTTACATAAAATAGAGCAATATATTTCATGTCCTTATGCCTTGGTCTAGATATTCTTATTTCTTGGGGACATCTACCATGTCACATACTCTCGAATAGTAATTTTTTTTTATCTAATTTCATAGTTTGGATTTCCATACCAAAACACATTGTCTATGTTAAATGGATTTTCCAAAATAATGATCCTGAAATAGAATACAAACCCAAAATTCAACAAAAAAACTCATTGTATATGATATAATGAAATGCCAAAAAAATTATTAAAAATCAATAATTGTGATAAGAATATTTAGTAAATTTTATCGGAAATTATATTGTTTGATGAAATTCATAACAACCTTTATTGGTGATGATTCAAATCCCCTACACTAAATATATGTGAATTTAGATAGTTTAAAATGTGGTTGAGAGAAAATTATTTATTTAAATTTGATTATATCTGGTTAAATAATTAATTATTCCATTTATTTAATTTGTTTGGTTTTATATATTCATGTGAATTAATTGTTTCTATAATTTTAAAATTAAATGCATTATTTTTAATTTTTTAAACATCTTGTTATAAAATTTTAATACCATGCATTGCAAGTTAGGTTTGAAAATGTAAGATTTAGTTTTTATATTCCATGAATTAGTTTTTTTTGAAGTTTTATCTTCCATTTTATAGGTTTTATATAGATTACATATAAAATACCACGCCAATATGAGAAATATATTTTTTTCGAACCTAATGTCTATCATTTTTTAGCTATTTGAGGTGTTTTCATGGGGAACAAGGGTTAGTTTTGGGATTCGTCTCTAGTATCAGTCTATCATTATGATATAGGTGGTCTATCACGCCTCATCACATGATTGTTACATTGTAATGAGGTGTTGGATAAGATTAAAAGTTTTCAATTATATATAAAATTAATATTTTTAATTTCACTATGTTTCACATCTTGGTAACACCATTATGTACATTTCAATAGAGTAGATAATGTCGTAGATGTAGTGTTAGTGTTGTAAACACTTGGATGAAGGGAGGGTTCTACACCATGTTGATGTGGATTATTCCACAACATGGATAAGGTAAGGGAATTAAGGTTTTTGGTTCTGTTGTGACTAAGGTGTCATACATTGGCCAGATTGTTCACACTATGAGTGTGACACCAGCTTAGGTGTCGTATTTGGACCCTTGTGGCCATGATGTATCCCAAAACCAATGTAGTTTTATAAAAAAATAGATTTAATTAATTTAAGGATTAATTAACAAATGGGTAATTGACATCTCTTTATTAATTTTTTCACATCCCAATATTCCCTTTATTTATTTTTCTTCAACCTTGGTTTCTTCATCATACATGATCGTATTGAAGTTTAATTCATCATGTTGGGTTCCTATAAGAGTTTCTAAAACTTAGCATCCCTCCCTTTTGGTTTTATCATATTATTTAGTTTTAAATCATCACTTTCTATCTGAATTTGGGGTTATCATATTTATGTTTTTTCAACATAGTAAGGAAAAATTGTCCTATTGGTTTTAATGATCAGAACCATAATAGATCTAGGCATATTTTCCCTTATATTCCCAATTAAATTTTATTATTGGCGAATCAACATTTGATTTTCAGGAGATGAGGATTTCTTGTATTTTTTCTAAAACTAAATGGAATTAGATTACAAAATTTTCTAGGGTATTATTAGAACCTAATAGGCCATGGGTGGACTATGTGAGGTGATTATTGGAATTTATGGTCTCTAATCCATCCATTATTTGAATTGAGATGTTAAAATGTCACCTTAGACCTCGTATGGGTGCCTTTGAATGAGAAGCAACTATACGATCCTATATAGATCCCTTATTGTATACTGTAGTGAGGTTTGGATTGAGTGAAGGTTGGGATAATTGTGAGATGGACATTAAAAGTTATATTATGATGTGTGGGAGGAAGAAAAGAAGAACCCAATATATTTTACTTTGTCATAAATGATTATGTTATGTTAAAATGATATAACATTCATTTTACATGGTTTCTTGGTATATAGTGGGTTCTCATAAAACTAAAATCTAATTGATGGAAGAATTATATCCATACTTGGTGAATTCATGATATATTAACCACTCAAAAGTGGGTGGTGGTATCTTGTCGACCTAAAATAGGGCCAGTGATTCATCTTTTACCTAGTGACCAATGAATTATTAGAACCTCATCTACGTTGGGATGTTATACTGGGCACATATATTTCCATAGTTATTTAGGATTAGTGGAGAGTCTTCCTAATGTGAGATTTTTTATGGTGGTATTTTTTCTATATTGGGGAATATTTTAGTGGTATACCATACATTTAGTAACCTCCCAAAGAGGATTAAACTAAATTGGTTCCCCAGTCATGTTCTCCCCAAGACCTCAAGCTCACTTCCTCACACAGTAGAGGTTTCTAACTTGCATCAGGGGTGTATAGTTGAACTTTTAGAAGAATATATCCCCATATAACAGTTCCTAATTACATGTAAATAACCAAACATCATACACATCATAGTACATATAATGAATAAAAAAATCCAATAAAAGAATGTTCTAATGTAATGAAATACAATAAATTATGAAAAAACCATTTGACACATAAAAAAAAATATCCCACTAGGAAAATCAAATATAAAAATTAAAAATTAAAAAATAAATATGTCAAGATCTACTACATACATCGAGCCATTTCACATGCCCAGTCCCAAATATTTTGTCTAGTTTCTCCAACCTGATCATCAGAATCCACATGATTAATCTGCTCAATCATGCAATATTGGGCCATATACATATCCATCATGAATCCAAAATCAAACTGTATCAAAAAATAAGGTATCCAAATACATTAAGGTTCTCATATATGAGGTGAGAAATAAATATTTTGAGACCACGCTAATAGATATCCAATAAACATCTACCGTAAGTGCATTCTATAATATTATGATCATCCTAGCAAAAACATAACTAAAATAAATACAGCCAAAATATCAATTGTTACTTTGGTCCAATACCTCAATTGACTATACCAACATTTTCCAATGTCTTAGTTTCATTGAACATGTGTTGATGAGTTTGTATCCTAAATTACCTTTTTGATTCATAAAAATGGAAACTACAACCAAACATGATAATAATGTGGACACATCATATGATAGTCCTATTATCTAGGAAAATAAACTCTGAAATCCCCTAAAATATCCTTAAATCACCAACATTTATCTTACACTTGGTACCTAGACACATCTTTCATAGGCACCACACAAATGTACAACCATAACATAAGGAATCATTTCGACATCTAACCCATGTATCATAAAAAATGTGCATGACATAATTGACTAGATCATCCTTGTGGAATGTAATTAAAAAAGTAAAATATCTATGTTTATATCCTGAGAATAAAACCTAATCCATATATTATACGATCCATTCCTAGGGTATCAGTTCCACATCCAAGTACATAAATAGAAGATCAAATCCAATATTAAAAAATATCAAAAAACATGCCTATAACTTCAGTCCATAACTCATACCATAATAAAATTATCAATATCGAAATATAGAATCTTGTAAAACTCCTAAACCATGGGTATGGATATCCATGAACCACACATCAAACCACAAATGAGGATAACCATGTTCAATAGCTAATTAAATGGGTGAGGACCTCCATGAAAAAAACCAAAACCAGATATATGGAGCACCATGCCCACTAACCTCACAAATTTCACCTCATCCCCATGGGTGTAAAACACATCATGATGTGAGAAAGAGACAATATATTATGGGATGGAAAAATTCCATCATCTGTCATCGCATCCCAGACCCAATTTCCCACACACATGATTGGATCCCTAATGGATACCCACAACAATTAATACCCAGAAACACATACCATCTCTAGTTTAGTCTGCCAATCGAACACCCACAAGGAGTTTTATATGAACATGTAAATAGTTTAATCTTTTATGGTATCTTAAAAAACAATATATATGTGTATGAATCCTTCTAAGGATATTATTGATCACATGATAAGCATAGAAATCCTTCGTATGGTCCTTCATAATAACTAATATCCCAATACAATGTCGACATCTTGAGTAATACTTACTAAAACATAGTCACTACAATATCACTCTATAAAATGCCTTAAAATAGTAAAACATCATAATGATGATTTCATAAAGCCCAACCCCATTCCAAGCCACCCATGTTTGGATCATACACAAAACCTATCTACCACTTCATGTCATGGATTAGTCCTACTGACCAGGGATTATCCCAATCCAACACCAAATCATGGTCTCTGACAAACATATTATGCATTCTCTAATCATCATCACGACCCTCATAAGGGTCTCATCTCATATATCACCCATAAGATATTTTAAAACTCACTTTCTATAAGAGAATATCTTTTTTTGAAATTAATCACCCAAAAACCACCTTTTAATAATACTCAAACACCCCAAGTGTTCCACTATCATGATCTACTTGGAAAAAACAAAAAATGTACTACTATTGATTCAAAATTTATCTTTATTGTGAAAATTCACTCAAAAACCTGTAAAGGGTATCCAAGGAGAAGTACCTGACATGTAATTCAAGTACACAACATATTCGCAAAAAACACGTTCAAGTCAATCAACTCCAAGACAATGTGGGTCAACATGGATATAGAAGTGTACTAGTACACAAAGAAAAAATACACGGAATGTTTTCATATAAATACACATGGTAAAGTCCCCCTTACAGGGAGTTTCTTCCAATGTACCAAGACACCTATCTTTGTCTCACTATATATGTTGAACCTAGACTACATGATGTGTAGTCACAAATTCAAACTCCCTAAGTACTGGACCATATTGAAAAGAACCACCACATGGTGTGTACCCCAATTTAGGTCTTGTAGTTTCGAAAGGGTCAATATTATCAGAATGGGAAGAAAAAATGATATGTGTTAAAAAAAAACACATCAATGATTGGGATTTCTAGTTAGGAAACCCCTAAAAACCTTCTAAAACCCCTATTTTTTATCTGATTAGGAATGAATCAACCATAATGGGATCCTTAGTAGCTATAATGTTCATTAAAAAATACAAAAAACACATCTATGAGGATTTTTAATAGAAATTCAATAACTGGCCAACCTCAAGGAATAAACACTAAATATTCAATTACAAACATAACTCTGTAAGTTGTTTCACATCGAACTTGTCTCATTATCCACCATGGATGATGTATGAATCCATATTATCCTCCTACCCTCTTCATCTAAAAGGTCTGTGTAGGGGAGAATGCCTCCCCCTTTCCCATTGTGCATGGAAATCCCCAAATGGGCGTGTTTTAATTAATATTAAATTAATTAATAAATATATTTAAACCCATGTAAAAAAAAATCTTCAATCCTAAAACCCAAAATGGGTTTATACTTTACCAAAAAAACCCCACCATTTTGATTATGAATATAAATTAAAAATATCAATCTAGTGCTCCATTCAAAATATATAACCACCCAAATCCATGTGAGAAATATAATATTTAATTCAATAAATTTAAAATTTTCTACAAAAACAAAAATGATTGAAAATTCATTACAAATTCATTCATAGTCTAAATGACCTATTTCTAGTCTAATTTTGAGGGTAGAAAAATTATCTCAGATCATATTCTTGTGAGAAATGATCATTTGACCCCTCATAGGAACACAAAAGATGATATAAAAATTTCTAATAAATTTATAATTCATGAAAAACCCTAGTCATTACATCCTACGTGACATATATATTATTTTCTTAGACAACCTAAATGGTTTTTAGACCACACATCCTGACGCAAATTGGTTGTCAGCTCAAGCTTAACTCTTTGAATTCTACCCAGATTCACCAACTCTGTTTCTATTCATAACTCCTACAATAGGGCATAATAACTATTAAAGGACAAGTTGATTTTTTCAACCATCAATAGTCCACTAGGATAATACCAAAATGCAACTCCCATTCTAATATGTCACAACATCATTGAATACTCATCATCAAACTCGTGGTTCTCCCCACTGCATAACTCAACCACAACTACTAATATCAATCCATGACGCATCTCACAGTCATAATAAACATTTAATAAATATTCTCATTAGTCAACAAGACCAATTTATGTGGTCCTACCTACAACCTCCACCTTAGGAACATATGTGTCCCATCATCAGGACCAATTTTTTACTCCCCACTATAAAATGTATCCCTTCATTCGAATCACAACCAAACTACTTTTACATGTCCCATGCACCAATAAAAACAACCTGTTTGATAGGACATGGCCATCTCACTCAACGAGATCAACAATAAAAAATACCACTTATCACCCATTCTGAATATCATAAGGAAAAATACATGGTATTCACC
The DNA here is from genome assembly GCA_963277665.1 of Viscum album. Classification (NCBI taxonomy): domain Eukaryota; kingdom Viridiplantae; phylum Streptophyta; class Magnoliopsida; order Santalales; family Viscaceae; genus Viscum; species Viscum album. The sequence goes on along the minus strand of OY728159.1, from coordinate 684,105,755 downwards.
GACATTTGATCTATCAAATGTACCTCACTTATAGATGACCGATTATGTATTTCCTACCATATGGTTTCACATAAAATGCCTCATGAGTGGAACCTTCTATAATGCCCCTATAAACCCAATCAAATATCTTTATATCATGTTTTATTGATTTTTCACTCCTAGAATGATTAATATGATATCAGGATATTGGGAATATTCTCTTATATACTATCAGTGCAATAATATAAAGTCGATAAATACAACTTGAAACTAATCCTTTCATAAAAAATCATAGTTTTACTCTACGGGCTTTGGTTCACTATACCCATTAGCCTCTCATCACACACACATAAATTATCAACCTACTCATAGAAGCCGTATTAATTCCAACATCATGGGGGAATTCATTCAATGCACCCAATATACAACCCACCATCATAGCAATTAATCATAAATCTATGCCTATAATATAATATTAAAACTTATCAATTACATGATCATGAGTTACCTGAAAACAAATTCAAATTCAACTACAATGAGTCACAAATGATGAAAATAAACTCCCATGCCTTTTACAAATATCCGTGAGCAACTCTAATGCTCAAGATCCATCTCAAAGCCACTAGGTACAACCAGCCTACCCAACAATTACATAGGATAGACACATGAATGATCCTACCCCTCTAGTAACTAACCATAGTTATGAATAAATGGCACACAAGTTCACCCCCTCATAAAAAATTAATTCAGTGAGATTCTACCTCAAAATGGGTTATACCCTTCATGCATTATCATCAAAATTATAAAGCATCCATCTATTCCTCACATGCCCAAAGGAACACACAACTATGCCAAAAACTCTTATGGGATGCCCTCATATTCCATATAATTCAAAGTCCCCAAAATTGGAGTCATATCATAATAGTCAATAGGCTCTCCCACATACCCATAGTGGTCATGTCTTGCGACGGGACATTTGGTTCATCAACCTAGTTCAATGGTTACTCACTAAAGTCGAAAACTAGCATTGTGGTATGAGCACTCATATCCCAATATAAAATGACATATACAAGTAGAAACACCCATATATGAGGTCTCATATATAAAATTTATCATCATAAAAACCAACCACCAAAAACTAGGGAACTTGTCCCCTTGAATAATCAATACATCAAACCACTCCCTAGAGGACCATGCCCCACAGGTAACATTAATCAAAACCACTCACCATGGGGAAATGTTTATAAACTTTTACTATACTAACCATCAACGACAAATTCCACTACTATGGAAGATGGTTTAATCAACATCCTCTTCATCGATTACGTCATTGTAAATCCAAAAAACATGAAACCATTTATGATAACATAAAATCAAAAACTTGTTTGCCTATAACATAAGGATTTGAAAAACCTATCATGATTAATGAGTCACCTATTGAATTAGTAGTCCAGGATTCAAGAAAAAATCACATGGATCTTACCAAAGGGATAAGAGACAAAAGACCATAATGAACCATAAAATCCAAAAAACATGTGTTTTGCCTAATGGTAAATTCATATAAACTATAACATCAAAAATTAGAACTCCAATCCCATCACTGGTAACCTAGACGTCCAACTAGAATAGTTGTTCATGAAGCACCAGCATAATATCCATCAAAATCTATGAAACATTCCTATATCTTCTAATCTACTAAATCTTAAATAGTAAATATAAATTTAACTCCTTTGATACCATAGTGTAATTTCATTTCCTCGATTCCACAATATCGATGCCCGAATCTAGATATCCACAAGACCAAATAGTGCCTCCTTATATGCCAAAGGCTGCTAACAAGTATAGGGGGTTTATGGTGGAACTGTGAGTAGAATATTTCCTAATATCATATTGAACAACTATAATTAGATTGAAAAACAAATTACATAATAGATTATATAAAATGAAAAAATTAACTGAAATAGAAGAGTACAATAATGATGTGATGTTAAATAATGGTTCGAAAAACTATGGCATTGATAAAACTTCTATTTCCCATAGCATAGATCACAAATAAAAAAATAAGAAACGAAAAATTAAACACACCATGATATACTTCCAACTCTAAGACATGTCACAAACCCAGTCCCTAGTCACATATCGATCTATTCTGGCATGATCAATCAGACTACACTTGACAAACCTCCTCAATAATATAATCCTAGAACTCCACCCTACCCAACATACATCCAATGTCAGACTAGAAGAAGTCATTAGGTCTAAAAATACACCACGGTTCATATATATGTGGTGAAAAATGAATCTCAGTAGGTCATACCCAATGGTGAACCTATAAACTTAATATATAAGTTCATTATCATTTAATATTCATAATGTCGACATAACATACTTATAATTAATTCAACCAAATCCAAAATTGATGCATAGTTCTATGAACTCAATTGATAATAACTAATTTAAAGGACTCTAGGGTGTCTCTGAGCATGTCTCAATTACTGTGAATACAAAAAAACCAATGTTCCCTATATCCATGGAAACAACAACCAAAACTAATGATTCTGGTGACCCATCCTATGATAGTCTTATCATTCATAAAACTAATATATGAAATCCCATACTATTTCCTTTATAACCCAATTGTTATCTCACACGTGGTACTTAGAAACATCTATCATAGGTACCATAAAAATGTAATAAAAAACACCAATCATCATTTTGACATCTTATATATTAATAAGAAATAGTAGTTACTAAAACATTATCTAAGAAACTAATCCTTGGATGCAGAGTTCCATCCCACTATCCATTCATACTAGTTTACCATCATTTCCTAGAGAATACGTTTGGAACATAAACAAAAACTAATATTATTTGTGTATAGAGCCTTATCATGTAACCTCATCCATATATTTTATCATCCATACTTGAAGAATCAGTCCAACATCTAACAAAAAAAATGTAACATCACATCCAATATAATCAAAAATATCAAAAAACATACCGAAAATGGTGGTCTATAAATAAAACCATAAAAACTTTATCAGAAAAAATATGTATCAATAGGTATATTCTCTTAAACAATTGTTGAGGATGGACATGAACAACACCTCAAACCATAGGTGATGATCGCCATGGCCAACACCTAAAAGTACTAGTGATGACCAACATGACCAACACCCCAAACCATTTATGTGGAATTCCATGTCCATTAACCTCATAAATATCACAATATCCCCATAATCATAAACCACATCTCAATTTGAGAAAGAATCAAATATCAAGTCATTTTTTAAAACTCATTCCCATCATCACATCTCATCCCCATGGGCCCACACACTGGTTCAGGCCCCCAATGGACACGATCATCCCTTAACAACAAAATGGACATACCCACTCCAGATCATTCTATCAATCCAGAAACCCCTTATCCTACTATGGATATACATAAATAATTGCATACCTCTTGGGATTTTTATAACAAATCTGCATGTGGAGGCATCCCACTTAGTATCCTATGGATAAGAACGCATGAGTAAACATCCCTCTTACAATCTATCATAATAACTAATAACTTGGACTAATTCTTGTATCTCATGTAATACATACCAAAACACTGTCTCTAGAATCTCATGATCTCACAAGACTCAATAGAAGCTAAACCTCATAAAGGAGATGGACTTAATCCATACCCATTTTCATGGTATCCAATGATTACTCATACATCCAACCTATTGACTACCTCAAGTCAACGCTTAGTCCTTCTGACCACAGAAAATATAATTCCAATAAAAAATTGAGGACTCAGAAGAACTCAATCTACATTAATCAATCATCTTCCAGACCCTCTCTCTAGTCTTATCCAATGTATCACTCTCAAGAGAGATTTTTACTCACGTTCTTTAGAAAACTTCTCTATCATAACTTAATCATCCCAAATCCATCTCACTGAGGTATTTAAACACCCCAAGGGTTCCACTTTCACGATATACATGTATAACACACAAAATTTACTCTGATTGTGTACCATTAATACTATAGTGTAAAAAATACATAAAAAACTCCAAAGGGTATCCTAGGGGCAGCACACAATGTGCACTTTGAGTACAAAATATGCACTGAAAAATCTTACGCTAGTCCTTGTACTCCCACATGGCCTGGGTCACCTATAGTGTACACATGTACTACAACATGACCATGAAATACATGGGGACTAGGTCTGTACTTTCAAATATCCATGTCCCCCTTACATGGGGGTTCTGCCAATGTATGTGGATAACCATTCATGTCTCACTACATCCCATGTGCGTAGACTACATGATGTGGAATATCAAAAATAATCATTTCCTAGTAATTAAATAAATGGAACTACATGGTTGGTACCCCTAGTATATGGAATTTAGTTCCAAAATAGTCCACCTTCCCTTAATGGGATATACATATGGTGTGTGTTCCAGAATAACACAACATATAATTGGGATTTTTAATTGGGAATACCATGAAAACCTCCCATAACCCACTCTTCTCAAAATTTAGGAATAGATTAACACTAATTGGGACCTTATAAACCAAAATAAGGATATAAAACTTAATTAAAATAAATATATGTGGATAAGTGATGAAAAATAAAAAATTGTCCTACCTCATGGAAACAATGCTAAAGCTTCGGGTCCAAATCCGCTCCCGAATGTGGTTTCACCTAGATCTAATCTCGATGTCCAAAATGGATGATGTATAAGGGAATCTCTTACCTTGCCACTCTTGGACTAGTTTCCATGCCATATAGAGTTCCTCACCCCTTTTCTATATTGTGTGTGAATCCAGAAATGGTGGGTGGGGAATGTTTTTATTTATTTTTTGAAACCCATTTAAAACACCTTTCTTGAATACGGGAACCTGAAGAATGTTTATACCTCACGTAAGAAAAACCCGTAGTTCTGGACTCAGCCACATATTTAGTATCTCAATCCGAAGCTCCATTAAAAATATATCACTACCCAAACCTATAAGAAAAATTTAATATATAATTAAATAAATATTTAATATTCCACTAAAACTAAAATAACTCTGAATTTTACCAGACTGCTATCAAAGGGTAAATTATATATTATGTGTACACTCGAGTTGTCAAAAAAACCATCTGATATCAAATTCTTATTGAAAATTACAACATTACCACTTATAAGAACCCCAAAGAAAAAAATTCAAAATTCTCTAAAAATTTGACATTCTTGATACATATGATTCCTTAAAAAAACGTGGTCGTAACAACCCAATAATATACTAATTATGTTTCATTAATTAAATACAATTTGAGTAGCTTGTCATTCATGAAACACTAAACTAAAATAATTCATGGTACCATAACAAAATTATTAAATATTACCATTATATTATAGATTTTATGTTGTCATATATCTCTATATGTAGCCACATTATAAAAACTATATAAAACAATACAATAAATTAAAGATCATTTAGTTCATTGAAAATATTTACTTCATAAAATTTTATTTATACGTGATTATATTTAAATAATTATTTTGAAAGTTTTTAAACAAAATTAAATAAAACTATTTATATTTTTTATTAGAATAATAAATTTAAAAAATACTTTCAATTTCATTTTAGGAATTATTTTGGGTTTCAAAATTAAATATTAGGTTCGATGTTGCAGTAGTTATTTTTCAAAGAATAATACTAATGTATGTACTGTTTATTTTTTAAAATTATTAAATGAATCCTTTTTATTTAATAACCTAATATGGTTTACAACATATATGAAAATAAATTAACACCCATTTAATTGGTATCAAATTTTAGGAACACATAATTACTAAAATGTCTTTTTTTTCTACAAAAATAGGATTCCGTCACATTATATGTTTTTATTTAGGTGATAAATTTCTATTATTTAAAAATTGAATCAGGTAAAATGAACATAAAATTCAGATTTTTGATGAGCAAATTTGGTATGAAATTTCATCTAATATGTTTAACAATAAAATCATTACTGTGATTTTTTTTATTCAATATTAATAAGGGTAAAATGGGTAAATAATGTGTCACAATTTTTTTTATTAAAAGGAAACTTATACCATCTATCATGTTTTTTAGGAAAAAATTTCATACCCACATGTCTCACATATAATTTCTTCACCTAACTCCCAAAACTAACCTAACCAACATAACACCAATGTTATTAATTTCATACCCTTTACAGTGCTCTTTTTTTCACAAAAAATCCCCTCGCTTTCACTTATAAAAGGAGATCACTCTTGATCTTTATATTACTAATCTATACCATAAGGTCATGTTCAGGATTTCCAATTCAATATCCCTCTATAAGGTTCTCCCAATAAATTACTACCCTTCTATGTTTTCATTGTATGATTTAAGAATCAACTTAAAAAGAAATGGACACTCCTCCTTCTATTTTCGATTCAAATACCTCTATTGGTATATTTAATTTGAGATTCAATTACTATAATTAAATATGTCCATAATCAACCACTTAAAATATAAATCATTATTAATTTATTAGTTTTTACCCTTATTTTTCATATAATCAATTCTAAAAAATATTTATATTGTCATTATTCTGTAAAAAACACTCATTTTTCCCACAATCCCTTTTCAATTCAATCACTTACATTCTGATAGAAATTTTATTTCCATATTATTATGAATAAAAAATTTTATAATCAATACATTATATTTCTATTGATTCTCTATTTCTATGATATGATCGTTCTCTCTCATTAATGAAATTTATAATCCCTTTTTAATAATCACTTTGCTTCCAAAATCATTTTTTGATAATTTATCTTCAAGATCTGAGTACCCAAATCAATTATCATTATATTTTATACATATAAATGTTGTTAAATAAGGTATATTGATATAAAAATTATTATGATATTTTGGACTCAGATAGTTATATTTCTTATACAATATATTAGAGTGTGATCAACTAAATAGAAATTCATGGTAATGGCCTCATTGAATCATTTTACAATTCATATTGTAATGTCCATTCCTAAATGTATATAATTTTCAATATTTCCTTGATCCAGGATTTCGCATATTTTATTTTTATAAATTTTTTTACATGGGGAAATTATATCTCACTAACAATAACCAATTATTTGATAAAATTGTTTCCAAAAATTAATGTTCACAGTTGTTAAAAATAAACCCCTTTCATATAAATGGATCTTTTCATCCCTGAATATATTTTTCTTCCCAAAAGTGTTATCCTATATATATTTTTGGTTAATAAAATATGAGTTATTTTTTATGACTCTAATAATTCAATTTCCCACCTTTTGAAATTAATTTTTATCAATCTTTTTATGATGTGGGTTTTCAAACAATAGATTTTCAAAGAAAAGGGTTTTTAATCCATTCAAAATGAAATTTTTTATCTTTCACTCAAATTTTTTATGATAAAAGAATTTTATTTTAGATTTTTTTTGGGTGTATTTAGAATTTAGTTTTCAAAAGTTTACTCTTTCTTTTCAATGAAATATTTTTTAATTTGATTTTTCCCTTCCATATTAAAATTTTTTCTGATAGATTTTTTATTTTAACTTTGATTTAATCAATATTGTTTATCATTCTTGAAATAATGTTTTTATTATCCTCTATATTTTATTATAATATTATTCCTTTTGTAATGTGATACTTTTGATATCCTATGACATTTTATATTTATTTTATGTTATGTTTATAATGAATCATATTTTCATCCAATTTATTTTAATAAATTAATTGGGAAAATACAGAGGTCGTAAGCATGATATTTTTAGACCTGGTGTGCCAGGAATAAATTTTTGAATAAAGATCAGTTCTTAATTAAAAACCCTTGATAGCTAACATTGAACTTTAATAGCTTCGAAATGGTTTCCCAGATCAAGGATATGAGGGAACCATTGCGTCCAGAACAACGAATTTACCTTAGGCGAGGCCAAACATCATTTGGCACAGGCAAGGAAAAAAGTTAGATTTTGGACGTCACTATCATTCTGTATTTTAATAAAAATATTTTAATGAAGAAACAGATAGTTTTTCCCTTTTTTAAACCAAGAGGCAGAGGACTATGGTTATAATTCACATCCCAAAAAATTCATTGAGATCTATTGAGAGAATAAACTTCTGATAGAAGCATTGATGAATAATGAAGGAATGAAACAATCTCAAATAAACGATTGAGGATGGAGGTCGTTCTTCAACAAATCATCAACGGCGACAAATTCCACATCTATCAGTGAATAATGCAATTCTAGGTAGGCTGTTGTTTTCATTTTGATTCCTTCCCTATTCAAGAATTTGACAATAAACACAGAACATCCCATTAACATGTTGATCTGTGGTTCGATCATCCATGTGGGATGGGTTAAAGTTGAGGGGAGTTAATGGGAGTTGATCTGTGTGATTCATTGTTCCTAGTTAAACCTTATGACAAAGATGAATCCATATTATCATGAAAAATGAATTTGTTCCATTCTTCATGTGTTCCTTGTGTGTTATTCTCCCCCATTAAATTGTTTTATCTTCGTGGCTTATGAAAAAGTGATCATTACACCTTCGATCTATAGAGGAACGACCTGTAACAAAATATCCAACCCCCATGATGACACAAAGTTGTTGTGATGATAAAGGAATAACACATCACTGGAGACCGTGATCCATGCGGGATCACAGCGACAGATAATCCCCTGGCATGAGGCAGCGTTTAGCGGCATGAAGATCCACCGGTTCAACAGATAGTGGTGGAAAGATCCGCAATAAGAGGTCGTAGGTGGTATTGGTTCCATGTAGCCATCGGCTCGACAATCAGAAGAGGAGGGGTCCAAGGCGGTGCAGTGGTGAGCGATGCACAATGTTTACAATGGCGGTGGACAACTGCAATATGAAGTTGTAGCGACAGTGGAATTCCACGACAAAAAGCCGTAATGGCGGCAGATAGCTGTGGAAGGTGGTCATGCCATAGACGAGACACAGCTTGCCAAAGTTGCATCGGATGGAGAACATACACTTTGTAGAGTCATGGGATCCATTGGTCCTACAAACTGGCCATGACACATAGTCCGACTGAGTTAACCTGAGGCAGCGCATGTGGTTGAGTCGTGTATAGGGGAGATGGGGTTCTAGGCCAGGTTGGGACATGGATGTCAGAATAAGCTTTCCTGTCGAATATAGGGAAAACTGGAATAGTTGGGCCACCCCAGTTGTCCAACAATCCCAAAAATTTGGGTTTTTGAACCCCGTTTCGGGTCGACGAACCCCATGTCAGGCGGGTTAGACCGGGCACATACCCAACCAACCCCATTTTACAAAAAACTTCATAACATTCAAACTGTAAGTCCATTTGAGGAACCATATATGGAGTTGAAACCCCTATGGTGAGGCAATACTTTTGAGATGTCTATGTGAGACCTTAATGAGGGTCAATATAGTTGAAGAGCATTTCCCCTTTGCCCTTTTATTGATTTTTCGTTACGACATTGCACTAAAATCCAAAGGAGTGATAGTGTCCTGGATAGAGTTATAGAATCCTCCTTTGGACTGGAGTGATACTCTATCACCCTTGGTGGAGTTTGTTGGGTATTAATGTGACCTCTGAGAGAATATAATTAATACTCCATCTAGTAGGCCACATCAATAGGTTTGGAAGTATTCTTTTGAATTCCCTATGCTACATTCTGCATTGGTAGGGTTCAAGGTATTCTCATAAAATCCCCTAAAATGTAGGGTAATAGAAATTAGGTTCGTGGTATTATCAGAGAGAATACCCTATCTGTATGACATAATCTTGACCAGTGATGAAAACAATACTCAAGGAGAATGTTCTCTTAGAATGACCATGCCTCATGACGAATCTCATGGAAGAGGTTTGGATGTTACTTATCCTTTCTACCATGAGATTGGTATTTGATTATATCATGAAATCATTGGTATATGTATGGGATTAAACCCGTTTAGAGGTGTTGTGATTTTTTTATGTATTTCTCTTTTGTGGTTTTGGGGTATCCAACTGAGTACAATTTTACTCACCCCGATACAGGTGTTCCCCGCACGTGTCGTGTCTTGTGCAGATGACCATTATTTTGATGGAGTCCTAGGCCAATCAGGACTAGGACCAGGACCAGATGATGCCTTGTGAGATAAAATAGGCCAAGGTGTTTTTGGTAAATTTCTACAATAGATTTAGTACCCTTGTTTGCATGTTAGACTTTGCAGTTGTCTTTCTTTTTTTGGGCATGTTTTCTGGCCCGAATTTCCTTCTAGTAATTTACATTCTTTTTTGTACTCTATGGAAGGTTATCAGAGTATGCATGCATAGAGGTTGGTGTTTTATTTATTTCTTTTTACTTTTTGGCTTGAAGTCGTGTGTGTGTGTGTACATGAACTTATGAAACGGCCTCCTTTTAGTGAGATATGCCTACTTGACACTTTTCACCATCCCTTGGCCTATCATAGGTGGGATTTTGGTATTCGTAATTTGGGCATGAATGGGACGAGTCATGGAACAACAGTATCAGAGTGGGTAAGTTCCACATGGGGACTGGTAGGCAGTGAGATTGGTTTAAAAATATAGTGTTATGTGTTTTGAGTATGATATTCAAGGCAGGGAAACAATTGTTGGTGGGGTAGGTGATGTATCAAAACACCAGGTCTCTGGGTGCCTTCATTCCATCATGGTCTACGAAAACATTTTTTCTAGGGAAATGAATGAAACATGCATCGTATAGTAATTGGTTGTGTTTTTTATAAACATATTGAGTCAGCTCTCTAGATGTACTCAATTGATCATGGTTCATATTGATATATCTTGTGATTCCTCTATGCAGATAGCCAACCAGGTTCCGGATGTGTGAACATGAGGATGATCTATATACTGATGAGGTGTTATTATTGGGGTCTATGCCAGAAATGGAACCCATAGGTGGTTTTCCTGCTGTAATACCACTATTCGAGAAGAAGTTTTTTCCAGTACTGTTGATAGTGGATGCACATAGACTCAATGTGTTTCATGAGTTCTAGAGGAGAAGACGTCCTAGGTTCAGGGGTCTGACTAACCCCCAGGAATATGAGGATTGGCTGTAGGTATTAACTCATGTCTTCCTCATAGTGAGGACACTGCCTGATCATATAACAGTCTTTGTCACGAACCCTCGGTAGGACTCAATGAGATGGTGGTGGGGCTTCGTGATCCTGAAGCATGACAACATGGCTCTTTCATGGGATTAATTTGATATCCTTTTTTAGGTAGGATTTCGTTCTAGTGACCTTATGGTCAGTACACATCCAAGAGATCCTACATCTATAGTAGGAAAGCCAGACATGAGTGGATTATTCAAGAAGTATTACTGAGATTCATCGCTACTCCATAGATATGGTATGACAACCATTCCTCAGGGCTCGAGCTTTTGAGCAGGGACTACATTCATATATTATGGCATCCATGGTGTCTCTTAGAAGCGCTACTCGGGCTGGGGTGCTGGAGTGAGCTCTATATGAGGAGAGATTCCAAATGGAACATGCACCCACAATACGAGCAACCAGTAAACATCAGGTGGCAGAGTCCTGAGTTGTGGATAGCAGGACACAGATGAGGGGGCCCAAGTGGGTATGGTCCTTTAGGAGACAACCCCATGATATGTGACCAGTGGTTCGAGGCTCCCAGGGAATAGTGGGAAAACTAAAGGACAGACTGTGTTTTGCATGTAGTAGTCAGAGACACAAAGCTCCTAATTGCCTGACAAGTCATGGAGACAATCAGTGGATGATTGAGGGACCGCTGAGGTAGAGATATATGTTTGATAAGGATATATGATGTGGTAGGGGAGCATGAAGATTAACTAGTAGTGGGTAGATGTTTGAAGTTCTACCACCACCACCCCCATTGGGTCTTCCACGGGTTCAGGGAGTCGGTGAATAGGGGTGAGGGTAGCTTTAGGTTATGGAGGCTTACAACCCCTGTGCTCTAGAGATTATCTGAGGTATGATATGTGTCTTATCCACCCATGATGTTCTTACTAGAGACACAGATGTTGGCCACTCCTTTCTTTCAAATAACCATGTTCATAGCTCAAAGATTCTGGGGTGTTTGTTGGCTTTATCCTCACATTTAGAGACTCCACCAGAGGGGATTTGATGATCAAACACTAGTGTTGGTAGTTTTCGCTTACTCTTTAAGGTGAGATCATCGACAAGGATCTCCTAGTATATGAATTGAGGCTTTATGCTGTAATTTTTTTTACGGATGGGTTATCCATAGTCCATGCTTAGATTGACTAGTTTAGGCATCAAGTGAAGTGTGTCCGTAGAGATGGGACCGGGTTTTCTATTACATGTTAAAAGGAAATGCATGCAATTTATAAAGGACATTCTTAGAGGTGGGTGAAACTGATCACTCACCCGTTGGAAATCCTCACCTTCGGTGTGGTGGATGAATGTAGTCCCTATTTTCTTCCAATGGAGGAAGAGTAAAAATACGTCTACCATGAGGATATTCTAGTATTACTCAGTCAGAGGGAGGTTGAACTCTACATTAATATGTACCTAGGTAAAACACTGATATCAACACCCACATATTGAATGGCTCTGTAGAGCTCACAGAGTTGAGGTTACATATAAGGGACCAACCTTAAACATAACTTATTCAAGTTATTTTGGACTAAAACATATTTCCATTAATTCACAAATACCGTTTAGGTTTAAGTTTTTGATAAGTATGATAAAATCCTATATAATCTTTCAATATTACAAAGTAGATAAGTCTACATTCCATCCATATTTTTATCATCGAACAAAATCGATTAAAATGAAACATGGTTTACTTTCATGATAAATCTACACATACATTCTTCATCGAATGTTCATTGAACTTATCAATCCTAAGACCTAGGAAAAACATTTAAAAATTGGGATGAGAAAATAAAACTCAGAAAGGTAAAAAAGGTAATTTACTTATGATCTTGAGAGATATATATAATAACATTAGGACATTCATAAAGCCATGAGAATGATGAATATCATAACAATAAAAACATGTATCATTACATTAAATTGTGGCTATAACATTTAATTTACACATTCATAATCATATAAATATGGTCCATCCCAAAGGTGTCATATCAACATGGTCCATCCCCATGGTTTCATAAAAATAAACAATGTTATACATCATAGTATTGTAAAAATTACCATTTTTGTTCACCAAGGCATAATAAACCATGTCATCTCTATAGATTTAATTATTTACACAATGAATTAGAGAGCTATCAGAGAACACACTTAATATGTATTAATTTTCAGGTAAACCATGTATATCATAATAAAACATGTCATAAATAACCTATATAGATTAAAATAAATGAGTTTCCTGTCAAAATATTGAATTTATAAAAATTTCTTAATAACATATTCATTATGTCAATTATAACCATTGAAAATGGAAGAAGGGTTTTATGTATGTCAATTCCAATATAAAATATATCATTTTTACGTCTTGATGAATACCCTTGAAAATTAAATGGGTTTGGGTATTCATATAAATAAAATAATATATTTTTTAGAAAAGGGGGAGATTTTGAGATGAAAATTTTCTAGCATGAAAGCAATGCTACATGGTTTTAGAAAACATTAAAATGAGTGGGGATTAGGGTCACCCATCTTAAAAAACTTATCATATAGTATAGGGACAGAATATAATGTAAATAAGAACATGTTATGAAATCATTAATGACCTAACAAAAAAAGGATCTTGAAAGGAAAGAGAAGCGGAGAATTCCCTTATGAAAATTCGGCAGCCTAACGATGTCACCTAAAAATTTAGAAAATGAGTTAATGAGAGAGAAAAGGGGTTTCTTGTAACATGAAAATAAATTGGAATGAAATAAGTATATATAAAAACATACCCCAACAAAATAAAAAGGAAATTAAAATATAGAACACAAAACAATTCTTTAACTAAAATAGGAGGGTGAATGGTTCCCTATACATGAAGAGTAACTTTTAAAACATAAATATCAGGACCTTGGGGGCTTGAAGGCACCTTGAGAGGACTACATGGGAGGTAAAAAGATCATATATTCGTTTTATGGAAATTTTTAATGAATTTAATGAAAGAATGGGTTGGTATTTATAGAAAAATTGAGGGAATATTGTATTGATTTCCAAGGGACACCTTATTAGTTGTATATGGAAAACCATGGGCTTACACTTGATATTTTATAATGGTATTTCCTACTTGGGAAACTTCATATCATATTATAATCCATAATAGCCTACTATAATCTTATCTTACTCCTTACATAATTATTTTATAGTTATGATCTCATTAATCCTATGAAAAACCAAAAACTGTAGTTTTACTCTTCATCAAAAATTCAACTATTTCAGAAAAATCCAAAAAATTGAACACAACAAATTTTCGACACGTATAGTTCAAAAGTTAACTCAATTTTATTAAAATTAATTTAATTTTAAATTATATTAAATAAATAAAATAGTAATAATTAACAAATAATTTATAAATCATTTGTTTACTTATGCTATGATATAATTATATCACATTACCACTTAAGATGACTAAAAAATATTTAAACTTCCTCACCTGACGATACTATTCAATTGGTAAAATTACAATTCATAATGGTAAAATTAATATTCCAAAGGGAAATTTTAATATTGAACAAAAAATTATTTTGATCTTGTTGAACCATAATTTTCAAGCTTATTGCAACCATGTATGTATGCTTTTTTATTATCTATTCACTGAAAAAGTTTCTTAATAATGAAATATATTATTACCATTCATAAAAAACACTATTAATTAAATAATATTGATAAATTTTTTTTCCTCAAATACTAAAAAAATTAAACTTCTTAGAAAAATTCTAAAAATTCAGCCTAGATTAATTTTCATGTTATTTATAAGAAGACATTTTTTTCAAAATATCCTAACTTAATTACTTTGAAACAAATGCATTAAATCAATGATAACATTTCATAATCATCCATAAAATTTTTGCATGACAACAAAATTTTCATATTATATTTATATTTATATTTATTATTTCATTCATTTGAATTTTTCCTTAATAATGTAATCACTACTTCATTAGCACGTCATAATTAAATTTATTTATTTGAAGTATAAAAATTATGAATAAAATACCATGATGTAATAAATATTTATATATATTTAATAACTATTTATCGATTAACATATCACTTATATTAACCCATTATAAGAATGTAATACTTATTAAAAACATTAGAGTGAGAGAACCTTTAATCTAGTGTCTATGAGATGTATTGTCCTTTTAATTAAAAAAGGTTATATGAGAAGCATTAAACTATATTACATGGAAAGTATTGTACCATTAATTAAAAATACTTCTATGATAATATTTAAAATTTCTTCCTTGGGAAGCTTAGTTCTATTAATTTAACAAGCTTCAATGAAAAGCATTATAATAGCTTATAAGGGAATATTTCTACATTTAATTAAACAATATCCTATGAGTAGTTTTTTACAATATTTTATGGGAAGATTTATCCATATAATTAAAGAATATTCAATGAGAATCATAAAACCTGCTCATCCAATAAAATTATAACATGTGTAAGGGTAATTTTTTAATTTTATTTTTATAGATTTACCCTTAACTATGATAATTAAAAATAATTACTGAATTTAATATTCATAATTTCCAAAAATAATAGATACCTATTTACACAAGATAGAAAATATGATTATAAATATGAAATCCTTTTTTTTGAATTCAAAATATATATTTTTCAGTAATAAATTTAAATTTAATTTCTGTTTTCAAAATGATAAAACGATTTTCTTTAAAGTAATAACTGTAAATAGATTGGCTTGTGTTTATATATAATTTCATTGTGAAATTTGTAATAATAACCAAAATTGGATTAAAGAAAAAAAATATATTATATTTATACTTTAAAACCATTCAATAATATAATTTAACCATATAAATTATCTCGATGTAAATAGATGTTTTCAATTAAAATTTAGCGAGTTTTTACTATTCATAAAAACATTATAGTTATAAAAAAATATCAAATATTAATAAAAAGAAAATTTTGAAGTCCAAATTCTAAATTAGAAGTTTAGTTTTACAAATTGGACTTTGATTTCGCCTTAAAAACATATGTTTTGCTACATCATCTTAATTAATTTTAATTAATTTTAATTAATATTTTTTTTCACTTTTCAATATATATTAACACTTCATTATTTTTGTAATTAAATTTATCAATTTATAAATTTTTATAATTAATTGTGTATTTTAGGCTTCAAAATAGTTATTTTTTATCTTACATTAATTTTATAGTGTAATTAATTTTTATTTAGTTTGGTGATTTTTATATGCATTTTTAACAAATTAACTCTTATTAATTAATAAATTAATTAATCCGGCTATTTTTACATAAATAATGTAATTTTTCATTTACATATCATATGCTAAATATTAATTAATTAATCCTTCTAGATTATTTCAAGGAATTATAATATATTTTATTTTGTTCAATTATTTTAATTATTTGTTATTTACATTTATGGTTTAAATTTTTGTTTCTTGCTTTGAGTTTATGAGATGTTTGTATTTTTTTAATTAAATTATCTTTTAATTCCTTAATTTACATTTTATATTTTAACAAATTAATTTAAAATTGTATTTGAGTTTAGTTTATTTTTATTAATTGTTTTAATTTATTTATTATTTTTAATTAAGTATTTAGTTGTTGTCTAATTAGGATTTTACTTCTTAAAATTTATTGCTAATTTTTGGTAAAACAGTTAATTCAATCTATTGTCCCATAGGTTTTCATATTATGATTTTTCCATTCATGGTCTCACCAGTTCCTTTATTCATGGTGCCACCATGAATTCAGCTTTACAGTCTCATAGTTTCCTACTTTACATAGTGGCACCGTAACCCTTGTCACTGTCAATTCCCGTCATAGTCTCACCCCAGTCATGATGCCACAACAATAGTTTCATTTCGTGGTGCCATCACACACTGTTTCCCTTTCTTTTCTCTACCAACATGACTCTTTACATTGTCTCGCCATTTCCAAATAGACACAATGTATCTCTTTTATTAACGGTGCGAACATCAATTCCCTCTACCTGGCCAATGTTTCCCCTGTCATCACATCCCAGGCTTTGGCACTGTCCTTCATCTATTGCCACCACTTTCCATCTCAATCCATGATCCACTGAAACCATGCATCTGACACCGGTGCCTTCAACCTTGGTTGTACCATCACCTTCTTCATACAGACCTAAATCAAGATTCTTTCTTTAATCGTTATTACTTCATCAAAACAAATTGAATAGGAAAAAAACAACAAATGGACACCCCAGATCCAGACATGCAATCCCAAATCAAATCCTCACATGTTGAAGCCACACCACAATAAGATGTGGTTGTCACCTTGTTGGACCCATGTCACCACAAGCCACATAGGCGACACCACCCTGTTGTTGAATATGGAAATCAACTCTCCACTAAAGATGGATCCGCTACTGTGATTGAGAAGCTGGGGAACCGGTTGCCACAGATGAGGTAGTCATGCTGTGTTGCATGTAGGAAGACGTCATGCAACCATTTTGATAAGGAAGGGGGACCGAAGCAGCTTCTCGAATAAGATGAATTTCTCCCCATGCACGTGGAATGGGATAAAGAGGGGGAATAAGATGTAATTTGATAAAAAAAATTAAAATAATAATGAATTAAATTAGACAAATAATAATTATAATAATAAATAAATAAAAACAATATAAAAACAATTTAATAAAATATATAAGAATCTAAAATATTAAAGATTAACTTTTTAATAAAATTAATATGGATAAATTTAATATTTAAATAGATATAAAAATCAAAATTTAACTATATTATCAATTAAATAATTATAAATTATAACAACTATATAAAATTTTATAATTTTTAATAATTAAAATAAAATTATTTATTATGATAAATTTAAATTATAATTTTTTTAAAAAAAACATAAATATTCAAAAAAACTAATCTCTAAAATTTTAATAAATACTAAACATCTATTTTAATCTAATTACTAATTAATCACCTTTATAATTAAAAAAATAATAACATATAAGTGAGAAGATTAATTATCAATAATAATTAAAGTAATAATAATTAATTATTTAATTTTGAATTTAACTTTTGTTTTTAAAAGTAAACATTTAATGTTGAAATATTTATTTTTTCTGTTCTAACTTTTCAGGTTCATTCAAGAGATTGGTATACATCCAGATTCACACAACTAACTCACCTGGAAGTAGTTACGTGAGAAAAACTAGCACACCGTGCCAGTCATGAAAAAGCACATGTGTGCACTGCACAACTGAGGGACTTTTGATGTCGGTGGAAGTGTTCGGTGAAATACAGTAGATGAAATAGGATATAAAAACAGAGTGGCAACATAATTTTTATTATAAGAATTCATTCTATCATTCACTCGGAAGCAGAGCAGGAACCTAAAGAAGAATCATGGAGCATCTCTCAGAGAGCCATTTCTTGGATATCCTAGAGCCATGAGTAGTAGCAATTCAAGCAAAGAGAGGGAGATCCCTTCCTCTCTTTTCATTCAATATTCTTTCGTAATAATATAATGATATTATTTCACATAATTGAGACAATGTTAGGCTAAATACATCTGGTTTAGTGTTAAAATCGAGTCTACTGGTTTTCTTTCTTCTTCTTTCTCTCTATCATTTTTAATGTGATCGACATTGATCGGTGAGATCTGTTCTAGTTGTATTCAGTTACAAAATACCGCCGGCACATAATCTTAGAATTTCACATTCATTAGGTTAGTTTTATTGTGGATTATTTTTCATATACATTTATATTAAAATAAAGACTATAGAAAATATAGCGAGCTTGTTATGTAATCTTTATCAAACCAGAAATTTCATGTTGATTAATCCAGGAGTGGCGAACTCCAAAACTCGCTAGTTTGAGTGATTTTTCTCTTGGAGAGGAAAATAAATCACTCTTTTTTAGTGGTATTAGTTGTAATCACTATCATGAGAAATAATGATTTCAAAACCAGTAGAATTGAAAATTTTCCCGATCATTTTACTAGATTTTTCCTTTATTTGTGTTTTTTTCTATATTCCCCTTTGATTACAACTATTTCTCACTTCAACTTAGTTTATATACATGATCGGTAGTGTTCTGTCACATCGATACATAATAAAGAATATTTTTAAAAAAAGTAAAAAATGATAATAGAAAATTTACCCCACTGCTGACATTAGGGGGGTCTTTTAAATAATTTTAAAAGACTAGTGGCCAAAATTACCTTCTCTATGGGTTAGACCCTACTTTCCACATTTACTGCAGTTTATGAATTTTAAATTTTAAATATTGAATGGCTTCAATGATGGTTTAGGTCAGGTTTTTGGGGCCGTTTCTAGGGAAGGCGCAAGACATAGCTTCTAAAATAACTGAAAAACACACACACACATATATAAATCTTAAAAAAAATTGAAAATTTTGAAAATTGTTAAAAAATATATCTCACATATTGCTGAATTCTTCTTATTGAGTACTCTCTGTTGATGTTTGTATGAGCAAAAAGCACTCTACTATTAGTCTAGAGACACTAAACTTAGAAATAGACAAACATCTCACTACTCTAAGAATGAAGAACAAAACTAAAATGGAAGACTTAGATAATAGAGTTCCTGCACTTAACAACATCCAAAATAAACGAGAAATCATATATGAAAATGAAAGGCCTGAGATGCGGGAATTCCAACTCTCACATGTTTCAAGAAATTCATCGTTCATTAGATTATGTCATAGGGATAGAAATTATAAATTAAAAAAATCACACGTTTTGTTGTTTCCCACATTTAACGGGTTCTCTAATGAGGACTCCCTTGCATTTATTAGGTTCTTCTACAATACTGTGTAGCAATTTCCTCTTCTAGGACTCCTAGAAAATGAACTAAGAATCAGAGTATTTTCATTTTTCCTTAAGGTTAATGCCCGTAATTGGTTTCTAAGTCTAGATGAGATCATTTTCGAAAACTAGGATCAAGTGTATAATTCATTCATAATGAAATTCTATATCAAATGATTAACAGGTGAACTAAGAACAAAGATAACTAGTTTTTGTCAAGGATACAGAGAAGATTTTCATGAATCCTGGGATAGATTGAAGGATTGTTTTAGGCAGTGTCCCCATCATCAACTCCCATCTCAACTTCTCATGGATACCTTATATGAAGGGATGTCATCCTCTGGATAGAATCTAGTTGACCAAGTTTTTGGGGTTAATTATAATGATAAGTA
Organism: Viscum album; assembly: GCA_963277665.1. Classification (NCBI taxonomy): domain Eukaryota; kingdom Viridiplantae; phylum Streptophyta; class Magnoliopsida; order Santalales; family Viscaceae; genus Viscum; species Viscum album. Next base: position 684,085,398 of record OY728159.1, on the reverse strand, counting down.
AGACTAAGAATATAGAAAAAAATTTAATAACTTTTCACTGAATTCACAACATTAAAATTCAAGAAGAAAAATAGTCAATAGAAATGTTAACCCAAACACTAGTTCAATTAATGAAACTCAAGATGAACTTGCTGAAATCACCATCCAACTACAATCATTAATGAACAAAACTCAAAGAAATCTATTAACAAACTTGGTTGTTAAAACCCCAACCAATCTTTATGGGAACAGTGTGTCCAGTTTTCTATGTTTAGGCATACTAAGAACTTTATTCCTAATATTTATATGCCAGCACAACAAAAATAAAGCTCAAACATTGTTAACTATGGTCCCTGAAATCCTCCTAATGATTATCCATTTTCAAACAATTATAATCATGGATATAGGAACCATCCCAATCTATCCCGAAATGATCAAGGCTTAATCAAACAATCCACCACCCGTAATTACTCTAATCTTCCTAGATAAAAAATTCATAATATAAAAATGGTTGATTCTTCAAATTTACAAGGAAACAATGATAATCAAATGTCTTTTAAGATTGATCTAATCTTGACTCAGCTAAACAATCATCAAAATAAATATGAGGTAGAAAAAATTTAAACTTATGTGAGAATGAAAAACATGGAAACACAACTTGATCAAATTTCTAGTGATTTTTTATCTAAGGAAAAAGGTAGAGTTCCTAGTACCACTGTACATAAATCTAAAAAGAATGTCAATTCTATTGTCACTATAAGTGGGCTTAATACTCAAACTGTAGCTTAAAAAGACCATGAAATTTCCCAAAATAAAAATTTTCTTTGCACACATGTAAGAAATTCACCGAAAAGTCTTGAAAATGATCAAAATTGGACTTTATCATTAGAAAATCAAGCTCAAAAGTCCTCAAGAAATCAAAAAAATAAAGGAAAAGAAAACGTTTATTAAGAGGTTAGGGATATACCTACTTTCCATAAAAAGTTTTCACCACCCATCCCTTTCCCTGTGAAGCTGAAACCACAAATTAACACCTAGGATGAACATATTCAGTTCCTTGGTCTCCTTTCCAAACATCAAGTAAACATTTATTTCAATCAATATTTAATTGAAATACCATTTATTTAAAATCTCATAATAAAATTGTTTCAAAAAAAGACCCTGGAATAATTTTCTACTTACAGCCTCACTGAAGAGTGCAGTACTGTACTCTAAAAAAATCCCACCCAAATTGAAAGACCCAGGTAGTTTTGTCATTCCTTGTACCATAAGAGACTTTGACCAGTTCAATTGTTTGTGTGATTTATGTTTAATCCTTAATCTGCTCCCATAATCACTATTACAATAGTTGAGGTTTGGTGACCTTCAACCCACCATAGTCATAGTATAGTTACCTGATAGATCGTTCACTCATCCTGTGGGTAGGGTAGCTGATTTTTCTATTTGGTGTTGGGAAGCTTTTTTTACTTGTAGACATTTTAGTCTTATATGTGGAGTGTGATCAAGAGGTGCACATTATCTTGGGTAGGCCCTTCTTGGCCACATGTGGTTCTGTTATTGATTTCTCTAAAGATTAGTTAATTTTAAAAATTGGAGAACAACAAGAAGAGTTCAATGTTTTAAGAAATGTTAAAGGACAAACCTTATTTGAAAAATGTTCAATGGTAGAGTCCTTAGAAGTTGATAACTCAATTGGAAAATCTAATGAATCTGAAAATCAATCCTCTCTTGAAGAAATTTATTTAGAAGCTGAAAATCCTATTGAATCTGTCTTAGAAGTCGAAGATTCTATTCAAACAGCAAATCTGGAAAATTTCCCAGAACTGGACAATTGTCCAGTTTCTACTGTGGAAGAGTCCACTATTTCTAAACATAGAAGATTTTTGATTCAATTTGATTTTGTTTCTATTAACACCAAACTTGATGTATTCTTTGATGAATTTTATGGAGAACTCTTAAGAAAACTAGATTATTCTACTTTGATAAATTTTTTAATTACCGATCTAGAAAATCTGGATAGTGTGTTGCCTACATTGGACAATAGCACTATAATTATTAAATCTGAACATGAAATTGAAAATATTTCATCATTTAATACACTTTAGAAGAGATATATTGAAGATCTTGTACCTCCATGACCTAATATTCTTCCATCTAGTGTATAACCAACCAATCTTGAATTAAAACAAATCCATTCCCATCATAAATATTCATTTTTGGGTGATAATTCTACTTTTCCTATCATAATTTGTTCTGAACCTAATGAAAATAAAGAACAAAGATTGTTAAGTGTTTTGAAGAAGTTTAAATATGCCATAAGCCCGACCATAGCTGATATTAAGGGTATTAGTCCATCCATTTTTATGCATAAAATACCATTGGAGCCTGATCATAAGCCTATGGTGGAGTGTCAAAGAAGATTGAATCCAAACATGAAAGAAGTTGTGAGGGAAGAAGTGATTAAGTTTCTGGACACAAGAATGATATATCCCATTTCTAATAGTTCTTGGGTCAACCCTGTCCCGGTTGTCCCCTAGAAGGGAGGTTTCACCGTAGTTAAAAATGAAAAAAATGAATAAATCCAAGTTAGAAAAGACAGAAAATGGAGAGTCTGTATAGATTATAGGAAGCTTAATGCAACCACTAGGAAGGATCATTCTACAATTCCCTTCTTGGATCAAATGCTTAAGAGGCTTGTTGGAAATGAGTTTTCCTATTTCTTGGATTAGTATTTTGGTTACAACAAGATTCATGTTGATCAAGACGATCTGGAAAAGACCACTTTCACATGCCCTATTTGGGCCATTTGCTTACAAGTGGATTCCCTTTCAGTTGTATCAAGCTACATCCACATTTAAAAGGTTTATTATGGCTATATTTTCAGATATGATTGAGAGAATAACTGATGTTTTCATGGATGATTTCTCCATTGTGGGTATTAACTTTGATATGTGTCTTGGAAATCTTGAGTTATTTATAGAAAGATGCATTAAAACGAACCTTGTTCTTAATTTGAGAAGTTTCAATTCTTGGACATAGAAGGAATAGTCCTTGGTCATAAAGATTCCAAGAGAGGTCCAGAAATTGATACTCTTAAGGTTGATTTCATTCAAAAAATGCCACCTCCTGGAAATGTTAAAGTTGTTAGATGTTTCCTAGGGAATGCTGGTTTCTACCAAATATTCATAAAATTCTTTTCCAAAATTACTATTCCCTTATGTACGTTGCTAGTCAAGGATGCACCTTGCAATATTGATGAAAACAATTTGTGATCATTTAACCAGCTTAAAGAAAAAAACTACATCACCCATTATCACTACACCTAATTGGAAACTACCATGTGATATAATGTGTGATGCTGGTGGTATGGATGTAGTTTTTGTCCATGGAATGAGGAAAGATAGGAAACTAAATGTGGTGTATTATTTTAGTAGACTCTTAGATGATTCCCAAAATAATTACACCACAACTGAAAAAGAATTGTTAGTTGTTGTGTATGCTCTAGAGAAGTTTAGACAGTATTTGTATGGTTCAAAAGTCATAATTTTCACTAATAATTTTACTTTAATGTATTTTACGTCTATGAAAGAAACTAAACCCAAGGTAATTAGATGGATTCTATTTCTACAAGAGTTTGATTTAGAGATTAGGGATAAGCAAGTTGCTGAATATTTAGTTGCTGACCACCTATTTGGATTTTCTTTACTCAATCTAAATTTGAAGAACCGAGGGAGATAAATTCTTCTTTACCAGATGAGAAGCTACTCATTGTGTTAATTAGGAGATCTACTTGGTTTCCATATTTTTCTAACTTCCTGGAAGCATGTGTTTTTTCCAAAAAACTGTCAAATAACCATTGAAAGATATTCATTTCCGAGCTTAAGTACTATCTTTGGGGTGATACCCTACTATTTATGAGATGTGTTCATGGTATCCATAGGAGGTGTGCTCTTGAGGAAGAGATGTTGCCTATCTTAAATTTTTTTCACTCTTCACCTTGGGGAGGTCACCGTGGTGGTGAGAGAATTGATCAGAATGATCTTCAATATAGTTTCTATTGGCCTACTCTTTTTATGGGTTCTATGAGCTTTGTGGTTGGCTGTGATAGATGTCAGAGGCTTGGTAATGTTGGTAGGAAGTAGGAGTTACACCAAATATGAATCTGGGAAGTTGAAATTTTTGATGTCTGGGGATTAGATTTCATGGGTCCATTTCCATCATCTCATGGGAATGAATATATACTTGTTGCTGTTGATTATTATTCAAAATGGATTGAGGCAGGTGAATTGACCAACAATCAAGCCAATTATATAAAATATTTTTTTTGAAAAAGAACATCTTTACATGAATTGGAGTTCCCACAGCCTTTATCACTGATAATGAAACACACATTATGAACTATAAGTTTAATGATTTCATGGAGAAATATGGATTTATTCGTAAAACTGGTACTTCTTATCATCCACAATCCAGAAGACAAGTGGAAATCTCAAATAGGGAATAGAAACAAATACTTGAGAAAACTGTGTCAACCACTAGGAAAGACTGCTCTATTAAATTGGATAAATAATTATGGGCATATAGAAGTGCTTTCAAGAACACAATAGTTATGTCTTCTTATGGGCTGTTGTTTGGGAAATGTTGTCATTTACTTGTGGAGTTGCGACATAATTCATATTGGGCAGTTAAGGCTTTGAACATTGGTTGTTGGAGTGCCAATGAGAGGAGGTTACTTAAACTGAGTGAACATGATGATATTGGAAGTGGGATCTATGATAATTCAAGGTTTTATAATGAAAGGACTTAAAATTTTCATTATTATATCATACAAACCAAAGAGTTTAAACCTAGATAGAAGGACCATCATTTTAATTCTAGACTCAAACTCATCCATAGAATACTTATGTCCAAGTGGTCTGGACCATTTACTGTAGTGAGAGTTCTTAAGAATAGAGCTGTTGAAATTGTAGGTGAAGAGAACAAACCCATGTTAGTTAATGGGAATAGAGTGAAACTTTATTTTGAGGGACAACCAAAGGGGATGGCTACCTTCACTGTGCTTGGAAACTGAACTTGAATAATTTCTGGCTGAAGACTTTAAAACCTAGGGCTTCATGAGAGGAAACCCATGGTTTTTCTTTTGTTTTCAATAAAAAATGGCAATTAAATAAAATCTAACTAAATATTTTAAATTTAGTTCTTCATGGGATTCAACCCATGCACATTCATTGTTTTTTACTTTTACACTATTTTGTGTTGAATAATGTGTTCATGTGCTTCTTTTATGCTCTATTTTTCGGATGTCCTTGCTACTTCTTGTTCCTAGTCTCCTGGTTTTGTTTCAGGATGTAGCTACTTATGTGAATAAAGGAGTAGAATTCCCCTACTATAGGGAAATTAAGAAATATATTTAGTGAAGTACTCAACTCATAATTTATGCATTTATTGTTCTACTTCTATTGACATAAATTATAAAATCAGCTGCATGTTTTCTTTTAAAAAATTCTGCTATATATTGGTCCAAAAAATCCTTTTTATAGTTCAATATTCTATACAAAAATTCCACATGTTCATCCTTATTGAAAATTTTAATTCATTGATATATGAAAACCTATAACTACATAAATTAAAGTGTGCGGGGGATACATTGAGGCTGAATTTTTTTACTAAATCTACTTTAGGTTTGGGTGTTTTAGCATTCAGTATTAAGCACTATTGAATATAATATTGAACTCAATCTATTCAAATGCTTTCACCTTATTAACTATGCACCCAAGTTATATGCTAATTTTTTAGATCCATGGTTAATTATTCACTAGACTGAATTTTAATGCATGTAATTTCTAATGAACATTCTGTTAAATTAATTTTTGTGGCGAATAATATTTTTGAACTTCATGTGACCCTTATAACATGTCATAAATCTACTTTATTCAACATCTATTCTGAACCATTAATTGTTTAATTTTTCTTCTCCCATTTGAATTCAAATTTGGGGACAAAGATGGGTTTTAAGTGTGGGAGAGGGGGTCAATTCTTGACTGTGTTACACTGTGCTTTAATGATAGCCCATCAATTCCCACTACAACATTAAATAGTGTGTCAAAAAATGGGTAAAATATTCCCAAATGCATTCAAAATTTTTGGTTGTTCATTGTTTTTAATTTTGTTCTTCCATTTGAATGATACCTAATTGGTTTTTAAGATTTGTTTTGAATCAGAAATATTTGGGGATGGATGATTTCTATGTGATGTTTTCTTAGTGGTGTAATGAGATCTAGGTTTAGGGACTATTTTTAGAGTGATTTGGGTTACCGGTTAGGGGAATTTGGATCATAACCTTTGCAACTGGAAGTTTGATTTTGATCATAGGTGACTCATTTTCATTTTAATTATTTAAAAGTAATCACCTTAATGAGACAATTTAAATGATTGTCAAAGAAATTGTTAGAAACTGGAGTAGTTTGGGCATCTGGGATCTCACTATGAGTCTTTTTGACCCTAGATGATGAGTGCATTTCTGTTTAATATATGCCCTTTGTACACTTTGAATAAGTGCAATGCACAGTGCTTAGCATATGATACATGGATTTAGAAAAATAAATAAAGTTTCTGGGGTCAAAATAATGTTCATTACGGTGAGGGGAATGATGAACACCAGATGTAGATGGGGCCAATTGGATTTTATGAGATTTATTTGGGTTGTTGCATTAAGGTGATTCAAAAAAAATTAATTATTTTTTTGAACCTTTGTGAAAATTCAAAGTTCAAAGTTCATCTGGTTATGTTTTAATTCCCCTGATAATTTACCTCTTGTCACCTGAAAACATTGGGCTTAATATTAGAACTATGTTTGTCAGCAATAAGTATCACATATGAGGCATGACATCTTCATTGCTCGATGATTCATATTTATCTTGATTACCCTCTGAGTATTTTTTTCTGGGAAATAATAAATTTTTTCAGTTCATTTTCTAAACCATAATGACAGTATTGAAGTCCTCTATAGAATGTTATGGATATGTTACATTCTGAGTAATTTAATAAAACATTTTCATATTTCTCAATGATAGTAAAACATGAAATTGATTGAGGACAAATAATGATTATGTTTGGGGGAATTTTATGTGGCCTTAGAATCACATGTTTTTCCACTTCTTTTTAATTATTTTTTATAAATTTTAATTTATAATTTGTGAATTTGTCACTATATATTATCCTTTTATATTTTATTCATTTAATTTATCAATTTATCAATTTTTATAATTAATTTTTCATTTTAGGCATTGAATCATTTAATTTTTATCTTAAATTAATTTTATAGTACAATAACTTTTTATTTAGTTTGGTGATTTTTTATGCCTTCTTATTAATTTAACTCTTATTAATTAATTAATTAATCCTGCTATTTGCACATATATAATGTAATTTATCTTTAACATCATTTTCTATATATTAATTAATTAATCCATTTATATTAATGCTATAAATTGTAATATATTTTATTGTGTTAAATTATTTTAATTTGTTTTTATTTACAATTATAGTTTAAATTTTTGTTTCTTGCTTTGAGTTTATATGTTTTTTGTCTTTTTCTTAATTAATTTATCTTTTAAGTCATTAATTTGTATTTTATATTTTAACAAATTATTTTAAAATAGTATTTGAGTTTATTTTACTTTTATTAATTGTTTTAATTAATTTCTATTTTTAATTAAGTATTTATTTTGTGTCTAATTAAGTTTTTACTTCATCAATTTTATTTCTGATTTTTTGTGAAATAGTAAGTCCATCTGTTATCCCACTACATTTCGTATTATGGTTTCTCCATTCACGATCTCACCGGTTCTTTTATTCATGGTTCCACCATGATTTCAGATTTACTATCTCACTATTTCCCACTATCCACAGTGGCATTGTAACCCTTATCACCATCAATTCCCATCACGTTCTCACACCTGTCACGGTTCCACAATAATAGATTCATTTTTTGGTGCCATCACACATCGGTTCCCTTCACTTTCTCTACCACCGTGACTCTTTACATTGTCTCACCGTTTCCAAATGGACTCACCGTATCTCTATTATTCCTAGTGGAAACACCAATTACCTATGATTTTCCACTATTTCCCCTATCATTACATCCCATTCCTTGGCACCGTCTTTCATCTATTGCCACTACATCCAGATCATGCAGTGATCCACTAAAACTGCGCATCCAACACTAGTGCCTTCAACCTCGGTCGCACCATAACCTACTTTTACCAACCGAAATCTTGATTCTTTCTTCAATCATTCTTACGTCATCAAAATAGATTGAATAAGAAAAAAACAACCAATAAACTCCCCGAATCATGACTTGAAATTCCAAATCTAATACTCTGGAGCGGAAGGCACACAACAAGAAGATGAGGAGAACACCTTACTGGACCCGAGTCACCAAAAGCCACATAGGTGAAACCTCCTTTCTATTGAACATGGGAACAAACTATCCAATGAATAAGGATCCACTACTGTGATTGAGAAGCCGAGGAACCGGTTTTTGCGGTTGATGAAGTCAAGTTGTGCCGCCTGTAGGAAGATATCGTGCTACCATTTTGAGATGGAAGGAGTGCCGGAGCAGCTTCTTGAATAAGATGAACTTCTCACCCTACATGTGGAAAGGGGTCATCATGGGGAAGAAGAAATAATTTGATAAATAAAATTAAAATAATAATGAATTAAATTGAACAAATAATAAATATAATAATAAAAAAATAATAACAATAAAAAAATAAATAAATAAAATATTTAAAAAACAAAAATATTAACGATTAACATTTTAATGAAATAAATATAGATAAATTTAATATTTAAATGAATTTATAAATTATAATTTAACTACTTTATCAATTAAAAAATTATAAATTATAACAACTATATATAATTTTATAAATTAAAATATTTGAAATAAAACCATTTAATATGATAAATTTAAATAATAATTTAATTTTTTTTGAAAAATAAATATTCAAAAAAAAAATAATTTCTAAAAATTTAATAAATACTAAACTTTTAAATAAATCTAATTTTTAATTAATCAACTTCATAAATTAATAAATAATAAATTATAACTTAGAAGATTATTTATCAATAATAATTAAAATAATAACTAATAATTATTTAATTTTTCATTTTAATTTTATTCTTAAAAGTAATATTTTAATATTTAAATTTCTATCTTTTCCATTCATACATTTCATGTTCATTCATGAGACAGGTATACGTCTGGATTATCACAACTAACTGACCTGGAGTTAGTTATGTGATAAAAACTAGCGCGATGTTCCAGTCGCGAAAAAGAAAATGTATGCAGTGCACAAAATATGGACTATTGAAGTCGGTGGAAGTGTTCAGTGAAATGTAGTAGATGACAAAGGATATAAAAATAGAGTTGCAATGGTATTTGGAGCATGGGATTTCAATTGATAATTCACTCGGAAGCAGAGAAAGAACATGGAGGTGAACCCTGGAGCATCTCTCGGAGAGCCATTTCTTGGAGATCCATGAGCTTAGAGCAGTAGAAATTCAAGTGAGGAGAGGGAGATATCTTCCTCTATTTTCTTTTATTTTTTTTGTATTAATATAATTACATTACTTTATGTAATTGAGATAATGTTAGGCTAAATACTTCAGGTTTGGGGTTGAAATTGAGACAACTGTTTATCTTTCTCCTTCCATCTCTCTATAATTTTTAATGTGATTGGAATTGATCAGCGAGACCAGTTTTGATTGAATTCAATTAAAACATACAACCTACACATAATAATGGAATTTCACATTCATTTAGTGAGTTTTATTTTGGATTAATTTTCATATACATTTAAATAGAAATAAATACAACAGAACATACGATGTTTTTTTTGTAATCTTTATCAAACCAGATTTCTCATGTTGATTAATCATGGAGTGGTGAACTGAAATACATACTATTTTGAGTGATTTATCTATTGGAAAGGAATATAAGTCCCTCTATTTCAGTGGTATTAATTTTAATCACTATCATGAGAGGGAATGTTTTAAAAAAACTAGAATTGACACATCTCCCCGAGCGTTTTACAAGATTGTTCATTTATCAGTGTTTTTATATCTCTTTTCTTCTTTGTTTTCAACTGTTTCTTGGTTCATCTTAGTTTAGATACAATATCTATATTTTTTTTCCACTTCACTTCTTAATAAATAATATTTTAAAAAAAATTAAAAAAAATATAATTGAAAATTTACCTCATTGCTGACAATAGTGGGGTCTTTTAAAAAAATTAAAAGACTAGTGGTCAAAATTGAATTCTCTGTGGGATCAGCCTTGATTGCCACATATAATGTAGTTATTAAGATTATATATTTTTAACATTTATAGGCTTCAATAAAGGTTTCGTCCAGACATAAAAATGTGAAAAAGAACTAAATTTAATAAGGTCTCTCCTTCAAAAGGTGGTAAAACATCATTTTTAGAGAAAAATATTATATTATACAAAAAAGTTAATTTGTTCATATATCGTATCTTGAAAACATATAAGATGAATTTAAAATAATAAATTGAATATTTAATATAAAATTTTTATTAAATAAAAATCTATAAAGAGTGATTTTTATTTTATGAACACAATTATTCTCTTTTTAAATAAGTTATCAAAAAAACATTTTTTATTTTCAATTGGTTTTTATTTTAATTTATATTAAATTTGGTAACCAATGAATCATTAATTGAACATTTTTAAACCATATATTAATAATTCAATTGATACTATTAATTCTCAATATTCTATGGATATGTTATAACGGTAATATTTATATAATAATATCTAGTTGATCGTTTATAGTCAATGTAGCTGATCATGTATGCTTTTGAACAAAGTGTTTATTTCTTAGAAATCAGGATGCAAGAGTAAAGATGTAGGATTTTTAGAGGAAGAGCTTCATAACGCGCAACATCTCACCCTAGGTGGATCCAATATTGATTTTCAAGAAAGAAGATGCATGTTTGAGTCTATGTATGGATTTTAGGTGCTTGAATCCGGTTACTGTGAGGAAAAACTATCCACAACCTAGAATTGACGACCTCTTCGACTAGATAAAGGTAGTGATGTGGTTCAAGAATATAGAACTAAGATCTATTTATCCTCATATTTGTGTATGATATGTGGATGTATTAATGACATGATTTAAATGTCTTTTTGGAATATTTCAGTACTAGGTTATGTAGTTCAGCATAACCCATAATCTTGTAGAGTTCATGAGACACACGAACATGATCCTCGATCCATACCTTGGAAGGTTAATCGTGGTCTTCATTGATGAAATTATGGTATAATCAGCATTTGAGGAGGATCACATGATAAACATGAGTATGGTATTAGACATTATATAAGGGAACCAAATCTATGTGAATCTTTTGATGTGTTAGTTTTGGTTTCAGGAGATCTAGATTCGAGGAAATATCAATTTTGGGGATGGAGTTTCAGTTGATCCGGTGAAGATTGAGGTGGTTCTTGCTTGGTATCTACCCAAGAGTGTGACCGAGGTGAGGATTTTTCTTAGGTTTGGTTGTGTACTATCAAAGGTCTGTGCCCAAATATTTTAGGGTAGCAATACCATTGATGGATTTGACATGGAAGGGACAACCCTTTGTGTGAAAAAAAAGTGACCGAAGTATTTCCTAGTGGAGAGACAGAGGTTGAAAAGCACTCGAATATTGAGACTACTAGAGGATGTTGGTGGGTATGTAGTGTTCTACAACGTATCAAGGAATGGTCATTGATGTTTCTGGATCCAACGGAATGAGGTTATTTCCTATGGCTCATTCCAGTTGAGGTAGCATGAGCAAAACTACATTGACCATGATTTTTATCTAGCATAAGTCGTCTTTTCGTTGATGATTTGGTAGAATTACTTTATGGGGGAGAGGTTAACCATTTTATCACACCATAAGAGCCTCATGTACAACATTTCTCATAGGTACATGATCATGAGATAGAGTTTTTAGATTGATTTCTACCAACACCATGACATCGAGATATTCTATACTCGTGTAAAGGAAAATGTGGTGGAATACATGCTCAGCAGGAGGTCCAGCATGTATTTGCTGAGTGGGAAATCAAAGTATTTAGATGAAGTACAGATATCCTTCATGGATGATGGTGGAGAATCTTACCTCCAGTGGATGCTTTTATCCCCTCCCCTTTTGCAACGAGTTTAGGAGGTGCAGTTTGGGGATATCGACTGTGAGCCTCGACGTGCTCAGTTATCCACAGGGTAGGCCCCTGATGGATATTTGATAGGTAGAGAGCAAGTCTTTCTATTTAGAGGGAGTACCATTGTGCCAACAGTGTTGCAGGAGGAGGTGCTAAGGGAGTTCTACACATCTCCCATGGCGGTACATCCGAGTGTCGAGAAGATGTACTAGGAACTCTGACAGTAATTTTGGTGGCTTTGGATAAAGGAGGTTGTGTCCGAGTTCATTTCTCACTGTTTCACTTGTCAGCAAGTGAAGTTAGAGCACTAGGTTCTAGTGGGCTAGAATCAACCATTCAAGGTTCCTAAGTGGAAGTGGGATGTGATATCGATGGACTTCATGATGGGTTTACCATGCGCAGGCAGGGGACGCGATATCATCTGGTTGATCATTGAGAGACTCGCAATGTGTGACCGCTTCCTACCAATTTGGGTGCACTTTTCCATTGAGATATTGGGACACTCCAATTTTTAGGAGATTGTTCGACTTCATGGGGTTCCATCGATGATTTTTTCAGACTGTGATGCTCGTTTCACTTCCCGATTTTGGAAGTATTTTAAAGGGGATTTTGGGACATAGTTTCGGTTGAGCACAAATTTTCAACCACATAAGGATCTCCAGATATAGAAGACCATCATGGGGATAGTGATAATGATTCAAACCATAATCTTGGACTTTTATCAGAGTTGGGAAGACCACTTACGATCAAGATTGTAGATCAAAGTTATGTTGGACTGACCTAGGGGAGTCTGCACATGAGGGACCAAAGTTAGTACGGGATACCACCGAGAAAATTCCAATCATATAGGAGTGGTTGAGGGTAAAAAAATATCAAAAAATATAATTTGCTGATAGAATATAGAGGCCCTTGGGATTTGATGAGGGATACCATGTTTTCCTCCAAGTCTCACCTCGATGGTGTTTGTGGAGATTTGGCTGGGGTGGTAAGTTGTCTCTGAGGTTCATTCAACCCTTATAGAATCTATGTAGAGTTGGAACCAGATGCATTATATCGTCCGTGTGTTGTAGCTAAGAAGGTAAGAGCATGCCCCATCACACATTATAGACAGGGGAGAGTATGACATTGAAGATGGGGTGACATTTACAGAGTTCTCGTAGATATTGAAGATTAGAAGGAGCAGACCCTTCAAGGGAGGTTGATTCCACTAGTGTGCCTTCGGTGGTAGCACAGGAACCTCTAGGAGTGAACCTGGAAGCGGGAGGCTCATATGTGTGCTTAACATCCTCATATTTTTGTTGAGTAGCCCTAATTTTGTATTTTAGGGTTGTAAAGCCCTGAAGTCGAGAGAATGTGATGACACAGGTTTTCATTTGATTTATTTTAATAAATTAATTGGGTAAATAATGATACCTCAAGATAAGATTGAATGAGATTTGGAGACCCGATGTTCTCATAATAAATTTATATATAATTTTTAGTTGTTAATTAAAAATGCTCAGTGGATGATTTTGACATTTAATAACAACTAAATGGGTGATCAAAATATAGATCTGAGGGCACCATTGCATCCGAAACAATTACATTACCTTATTCGGGGCCTAACATTATCTTGAGTAGGCTAGATGAAAATTTTATATTTTGGATGTAACTGTCATTAAATATTTTATTATTTATATTTTATTGATGCAAGAGATTTTTTTTGGTATTTTAAACCTGAAAGAAAGTGTCCAAGGTTAGAATTCATAACCCTAGAAATTTTCTAAGTGCTCTTGAGAGAATAAACTACTGATAGTGTTGTTGAAGAATGATGACCGATTGATACCACCTCGAATAAAGGATTGAGGACCAAGATCATTCTTCATTATATTATTAAAGATGAATAATTCTCCCTCCATCATCAAATTATCCTATCCTTGATAGGGTGCTTTTTTCATTGTCATTCCTTCCCTGTTGTAGAATTTGATGATGAACAATGACCAACCAACGAATAGGTTGATCCGTAGTTTGAATGTCCTTATGTGATGGGTTAATCATATAGTGATTTAAAGGTACTTTATCCATGTTATTTGTTGTTCCTCATTAAAAATTTTAATAGTGGAAAATCCATGCCGACACGAACAATAACTGTGATCTATCTTTCATGCGTTCATAGTGTGTTCTTCTCCCCCACAATTTCGTCGCGTCTTCATGGATTATGAACGAGAAAACATAACACCTTTGATCCATGTTACAATGCCTAGTGACTAATGATCCGACCCCATGAATACAATGGGGTGGTGAGACAATGATGGAATTCTAATTTATTAGTGACCCAAAGTCTATGATGGACCACGGTGGAGGATCGGCCCGCGGAAGGTAGAACTTCTGGCTTGATGTATGGTCGCAGGTTGTGGCGGCGCTACGTAGACACCAACTCAGTAGCCAGTGATGGAGGGGCCCGCGATGATACAATAGTAGCTAGGTGGTCTGCAGTGGTGGCAAATAGGTGGTCCATGGAAGTGGAAGATAGTTGCGACTCGCCCGAGCCGCGTCAGTCAGAGAACGAACTAACGACAGAGCCGTTGGATCCGCTGGTCAGACGGACTGGCCACACCATGTGGTCCGGTCATTTTTACTGGAGGAAGTACATGTGTATGAGCCATGTGTGGGGGAGATGGGGGGCTCTGGTGAGGTTAGTTCATGACTGGTAGAGAAACATGGCCCCCTAAATGTGGGCTGATTGGAATAGTTGGGTCGCCCTGACAGGCAGGGTACAATAATCCTAATGAGTCGGACACCTGGCCCACTGGGTCAGGTCAACCCGCAGTGCCAGGTCAGTCTTGGGTCGGATATGTGGACCTTGGGCTAGGATGGGATAGGGTAGACCTAACCCAGACCCAACCAAACCCTTTTTACCAAAAAAACATGTAACATTTAAACTGTAAGTTCATTTGATGATCCATCTGTGGTGTTGGCACACATGTGAAGATGTCGTTCATTTTAGATGGATTTGTGAGGCCTTAGTGAGGGGCAGTGTAGGTGTAGAGATTTTACCCCTGGCCCTTTCATCGAGGTTGTGGTACAAAATTTTATTACAATCTCCTCGAGAGACAGAGTCCCAGATAGAGTTCTGGAATCCTCATTGGGATTGGAGTGATACTCTATCATCCCAAATAGAGTTCATTGGTTATTGAAGTGACCTCTGAGCGAAGGGCATTAATACTTCCTCTAGTGGGCCATATATATAGGATTCAACATATTCTTTATAATTCTCTATGTTACAAGCCACTTCGGTAGGGTTCGTGGTATTATCTAATAATCCCCTATGTTGTGGGGTAATACAGATTTGGTTCACGGTCTTATCATAGAAAATCAACTCTCTGTATAACATATTCTGGACCAATGGTGACAACAGGACTCATGGAGAGAGTCCTCCTAAAACGACCATACCTCGACCGGAATACTATAACAGATGTTTGTCTATGAAATATCCATTCTACTTTTTGATTGTTATTTAAGTATATCTAGATATCCTTGGTATATGTATTAAAGTATACCAGTGTAGAGATGACTATACATTTTCATTGTGGTTTATTCATTTAGGGTTTTGGGATATTCTACTAAGTAATATTTTAGTCAACCCTACATAGTCTTTTCCCTCATGTTTTGTGTCTTGTGCAAACAACTGTTGTTTCAACGAAGTCCAAAGAGGAGAAGGTCATGGACCAAAACTGAACGGTGTTTTGTGAGATAAGATGGGTAGAGGTGTTTTTGAAGGATTTCTATTATATCTTCAGTACCCTCATTTGAAAGTCTGACTTTACATTTGTCTTTCTATTGTTCGGCTTGTATTTTGGCCTAGTTTACATTCAAGTACATTAAATTCTTATTTTACTCTGTGGTTGGTTCATAGTGTATGCATGTATGGTGATTGGTGTATTATCATCAATTTTTTAGATTTGTGTATTAGAGACATGTGCATGTGTATAAGTACATAAGAAAAGGCCTCCCTTTTGTGAGATAAGCCTACATGGTTCTAGACACCATCTCTTGGCCTATCAGAGGTGGGCTTGGGGTAGTCATGGCATGGTCCCGACTGGGGCCAGTCGTGAAAGTGTATAATAAACCAGTTATTTTTTCATGGGTTCATTATGATATTTTCTTGATTAATTTTACATTCCACACATATATACGTACAATGAAGTGTGGATCCCTATATAACCATATAATTAATTTGTTTATGTTTATATCTCATGATGTTTTCTTGGGTGGACATAATTAATTTTTTCACATAGGCATGGGTATGATGAATTTGCACAAATTTTTAGGTGGGGACATATTGAATTTGTTTTAATAGGCATAGGAAGAATTAGTCAATCCACATTGGTTTTTGTATTCAAATAAATGTGAAAAATTTTAATTTTAATTTCCAGGTTATTCTAAATTTGGATAATTCCTTTAATTTTCAAGAAACTTTTATGTTTTTAATATTACACTTTATTATATTAATTTTCTAGACTCTTATATCATGCTAAAATGATCTATGGTTTTTTATAATTTAATATCATAGTAAGATATTTTAAAATTTCTTGATGATCTCTTTATGATATTGTGTCTCAATTAGTAGTTTTACTGTTTTGATCTAATGTATTTTTCTATTTTATTATGATATTTATGAGTTCCTAATGTACTTTTTTGTTATGATTTGACATGTTATGATATGTTTTCCCTTACTTAGCATATGAGATCACACACATATATATTTTTGCATTCCCAAGTCATGGGTATGATTATATGACATGAGATATATAGAAATAGTCTGGCGGAGCACAATTATGGGGAAATGTTTTCAAGTGTTCTGAAATAAATTTTTTGTGTAGTTAATTTCCAAGGAAGTATACCTCAAAATCCTTAGGTTGTGAGATTAGTGGTGATATTTATTAATAAATCATGAGATTAATGTTTTATTAATGTAATTTTTAACCTGGGTGACATTAGTTGGTGTGAGGGTTGGGTTTAGTTGTTTTAATGGTTAGTTTAGTTACCTTTGATGTTGCAGTTTGTGAAAATTTGTGAAAACACTAGAGATGATTCTAAGTGTTTAATGATATCCTAAAATATTCTTTAATTGTTGAGTAGTTGGGATTCCTAAGAAATAAATCTATTTAAGGATAATATATGTGGATATATAATTTTGTAAAGTTTTACCTAGTGTTAGTAACCCCTAATGGGCATATTGGGTATTAATTATATCAAAACCTAGTGTTTGATAATGATGACTAACTACACACCTAGATTGAATCTATCAAAGGATATGATATGTTTAATCACATTATATGTACAAACAATAATGGAGTATTTAATCATAATGTTAACTAATTAGGTTATAGAACCTAATAGATAAATAACCATTGATTACCTAGACTAAAACCTATAGATTCGTAGGATAACGTATGTATATGTTTTTTGAAACTAATATAGAATAAAATAATATAATATGGGTTATTATACCAAAAAAACTAGAGAATTTTGGATCAAATAATTGGGGATAAATTCAACAATAATGACATTCTTATTGTATGAGATTATACTGATGGAAATATGGATGGCCATTGTGGTCCTACCCCAAAGTATGACACTATGATATCAATAGAACTCATACTTGGATCCATGCCTATCCTAGAGAGTCCATGTAAGATGGTTCTATTAGATTTAGCATATTTAAAATTAAAATAAAAGAAAATTTGGACAGGGTTTTAATATTACACAGTGCTTCACCATGTGGTACACTATTATTATTTTTCATAAAGATGGATTGATTGATATATCATTACATTGAATTTCATCAAAATAATTACATAAGTATAAAAAAGTATCCATTACCCAGAATTGATAATCTATATGATCAATTCTAAGGAGTAAGATACTTATTGAGGATTGATCTTCGATCTACATATAATCACTAATGGTTTAAAAGTTATTGTACTTCAAAGACAAATATTCGAGAATGGTATAGACATTATGAATTTATGGTGATGTTGTTTCGAATTAAAAATTATCCTATTCTATTAATTTATTTAAATAATAGAGTCTTTATAGACTACCTTGAAAAAGTTTTGGTTGTCTTTTTATAAAATATTTTTATATGTTCAAAAAGAATGGAATTGTTGTAAGATCATTTTTAAATTCTGTTATATTCCTTGGGAAAGGAGAAACGGTACATTAAATTTATAACAAGTGAATTATTTCTGTAGAATTTATCATTATTGGTCCTTATAAACACAACCAAGGGAATATTAGTGGATCTATTGATGGTGGATGTTATTGAGAAATATCCATGATGAACCATAACAAATAAGATCTAAATTTTTCATGGGTTAGTAGTGTATTACTGAAAGTTTTTTAGAATGTTATAATGGCTATAAAGTCTAATAAAACATTTTCATAGAAGGGATTAAAGTTTCTATACATAGTGGAATTTGAATAATGTTTAAGGGAACTAAATGAGAGTTTTTTCACTACTCACGAATATACATTACCCAATAGTGGGGATTATTTTTTTATATATACTTATTCTTTCATATGGGTGTCGAGTTGTGTCGGGATGACGAATTATAAGTTAATTTTTTATTATTCACAACAATTAATTACTCATAAGAAAAATTACGAAACACGTGATCTAGAGATGATATCTTTAATCATTGTATCAATATTTTGGAGAAATTATCAATATGGGAATGTTTGATAAATATAATTATAGAAATTCCATGAAATATATTTCAATATCAAAGGAATTGAATATGATCCATAGTTGATGGTTGGAATTAAAATAATTATTATGATTGATGAAAACATTAACACCCAATGAGGTGAAATAATCTAGCTATTTTTCTGAGCAAGAAAAAACAAGCTACTCTAGGTATGATGATGATTGAAAAAAGACTCATTACTCAGGGATTGTCATAGGATAAATCAAGAATTCATATTAGGAGTAGATAAATCTTATATTTCCCAACTGACTCCTCAATCTTCCATTGAAATAACTATAAAAATCCACAGAATTTGATGTGGAGATATAAAAAGGTTCTTGTATATTACAGTGTTAAAATGTTATTAGGACAGAGTTATATGGTTCATAACCAAGATATGTGTCCCCTAAAATCTAGAGTCAATGTAGGATCTTTTTTATGATTCAAATTGATCATCAAGTTTTATCAATCCTATAGTCATAAATATGTATAGATCTAAATAAAAACAATTATTGGGATTTCAAAAATAGGGAAAGCATAGAGTATGTATCAATATGCATGGTATGCTTGTGAGTAAAGGCTGAGCACAAAATATCAAAGGGTATGCTACAACAATTAACCATACCAATATAGAAATGGGAAAACATCCCCACGGGCTTCATTTTAGAACTATGCAAAACATATAATTGATATAATGGTATTTGGGTTTTAGTCGATCACCTTAATAATTTAGCACATTTTATTTAAATTCAAAAATATGTCTCCTTTGACCAACAAGATAGTAGATACACAAGGCAAGTGGTATGGATGCAATGGATTACCACTGTCCATTTTATAAAATTTTGATCTAAGGCTTACCTCATGGTTTTGGAGATGTATTTATAATTATTTGGATATGGGGATAAGCTTTAGAACATCTTATTATCCTTAGACATATAAAATGTCTAAAAGGAAAATCAAAGCTCAAGATAAAATACTATAATCTTGTTTTATGGATTTCCAAGGATGTTGTGATCATAACCTTCCTTTGGTAGAGTCACCATTTAACAATGGATTAAATTTTTGAATTCAAACGGAACTTTATAGTGGACTATACTAGAAGAGAAGAGGGAACCGAACAATATGGTATATAGTTAGAGAGATGAAGATGATAGGTCTTGAACATGTCTAAGAAATAATGAAGAATGTTTAAATTATTCGGTGACATATGCAAGGGGAAACCGTGGATGGATGAATTATGTGTTTAAAGATCTGTAAGATCTGGAGTTTGAAGTTGCTGATAACATGTTCCTTCGAATATCTATATGAATCATGTTATGATATTTAGGAACAGTGGAATTTTATCTCTAGATACATCATTCCCTTTGAGATCTTTGATCATGTGGGGTCATAGGCTATCATTTATACTCCCTCTATACCATTATCAGGGGAACGATGTTTTCCAAATATCTATTTTGAGGAAGTGCATACTAGATCAATCACATGAACTAAGAATATAACTTCTAAAAATATAACATAACCATATATGATGAAAAAACTATGGAAATAATTAATGAAAGAGACATGGTTTGGAAGAATAAGACCACCCATCTAGTCAAAGTTTGTTGGGAGAATATAAATTTGAGTAGGCTATATGGGTACCTGAGGATGTGATGGGAGATTTGTACCATTACGTTTTTTCCATCCTATAATAAAATTTAGATGATAAAATTATTTTATGTTTGGTAGAATTTAATGACCCAAAATTTTAGTAATTACATTTCACTAATCAAGTAAAATTTGAGTTACATGTCTTACATACAACACTGATTTAAAAAGAAAACATATAAAACCATAGTAACATTATTAAATATTAAAATTATATTTATTCTATTATTTTTTATTGTATAACTAGAATTAAACATATTATAGAAACTATATAAAATTGTATGATAAAACCGAGATCATTTTATTCTTAGAAAATATTTGTTTCTTAAAATTAAATTATGCACACTTATTTAAAAAATAATTTTTAAAA
The DNA here is from genome assembly GCA_963277665.1 of Viscum album. Taxonomy (NCBI): domain Eukaryota; kingdom Viridiplantae; phylum Streptophyta; class Magnoliopsida; order Santalales; family Viscaceae; genus Viscum; species Viscum album. The sequence continues at coordinate 684,064,441 of OY728159.1, read as the reverse complement.
TTTATAGAAATCGAATAAGATAAAATGAATCAAAATTTTTTATTATCATGATAAAATTTTATAATGTGGCCTATTTAATTTTAGGCATGTATGTTTCAAATTAAACACTAGTTACTATTGAAAGGCTGTTATTTTTTCATAGAATAACATAATTATAAAAGTATTTTATATTTAATTGAAAAATTAAATGAATAAATATTAAATTAATATGAAAAAATGACATTAAACCTAATATAAAAATTAATTAACATTAATTTAATTAGTAACCAATTTTAGGAACACTGAACAAATAAAAATTACTTTTTTCTACAAAATCATTTTTTCAACACAATATATGTTTTTATTTAAAAAAATTTCTCATATTAGTAAATTGAATTAGTATAGGTGGATTAATAATTTTTATTATTCAAATCTAAATACGGTAAGAAGGGTCATCAAATTATTTTAGTAAATAAGTAATTGACATTATTATTTATAATCTACATTTTTAATAATAAAATGGGTAAATAAAGTGTCTCAAATTTTTATTGATTAAAAGTTCAGTAACACCTTCTATAATTATTTTTTAAGTATTAAATTCATTTCCAAATGTCTAACCAACCATTTATCCACCTATCTGATATAACGTACCTAACACCCATGTGATTCTTTTATTACCCCTTACCCGACAATTTTCTTCCTAGAAAAATCCCCTCACTTAGACATTTAAAATAACCTCACACCCACCATCTTGATCATTAATTTATACCCCAAATTCCTTTTTCATAAATTTCTTTTCCCTGACCCTCTATAAAGTTCTTATAAAGTGTTCCTTTGGTTTTATGGATTCCTCCAAATTGTTAATAAGTGATATAGAAAGGTATATATTCCCTTACTCATTTTGATTTATGTAATTAGTTTGTGATAGTGCCTTTGGTTTTTAATTGATTATTCTTTTATATGTTCATAATCAACCTTTATTATAAAAACAATTTCCGTACTGATGTGAAAATACACTTTTCCATCATTTAACACATTATTTATATCCTATTGAAAATCAATTATGTTTTAGAAATAACTTCTCAAATCATACCCTCCACTTTACAATTATTGTAGTAAATTTGATAGTAAAATTTTTATTTACATGTGATTATTACTCCATTTCATCATTATCAACAATATAATATAAAAATTATTCCTTATTGATGATATGCTATCTTTTACACTCATTAATTTAGTTCATAATCCATTATATATACTCATTATGAGGCTGAAATCATTCATTGAATTTTTGTATTCATGTTTCGAGTACCCAACTCCAATATCATTCAATGGGATCCATATAAATGAAGTTTATGAAATGAAATCGATATAATAAAGGTTATTAAATAGGTTAATACTATAGTTATTTTTTCTGTATATTGATTTATATTTCGATCAACTAAATGAGAATTCATGTTATGTGTTTCATCAATGCAATTTTAGATTCCATAGGTCATATCCTTTCATACCTAAATATACATTCAATGTTTCATCGATCAAAATATTCACCCATATTACTTTTTTATCAATTTTTATCTTTGGAAAATTTTTTATTTTCCAAAAAATAATTATTTTATGAATTTTCATTCAAAATAAAAGTGTGCCATTAGTGAGGATAACTCTCATTCACACAAATGAATCCTTTCATTGATGGCCATATTATCCTTCCCACCAATGATCTCCTATATATTAATTGGAAAAGTAATATTGTAACATCCAGATTCCGGAAGCCAAATAGTGGCACACTATACCCATATGGTAACATGACCTCAAGTGCATTTCCCCAAATACCAGAGGCTACCGACTAGCAACGAAGGCCTTGGATGTGATAGTGGTAAACTATTCCTTCATTGGAAGAGTAACACAGTGGAAGTAAAACATATAGTAATTATGAAAGCAGCAAAACATGAAATAAGTAAACAATACGAGTAATAAAAAACTAGAGCACACATATATGAATGACGAATGATACATATATCTAGGAAAGTAACCAAACAAGTCACTATGATTGAAAATAGTAATAAACCATTGTACAGATGAAATTAGAAAATCTCTAACAGTATAGCCTGCCTCGGCTTGGACCCATGCTTTCTTTCTCCTCAGCAATAAAGTACCTGAAGTAGATGGGCGCTTGCCCTTATCAATACCTACAAATATATAATCTTTTTGGGCCCAAAATCAAGACCAAAACATGGTGTGAGACTAATCCCTGTAGACAACAACCCAAAGATACGTGCCTAAAAGTCTGTGAATATATATGGTAGGTGATAAGAAAAAGGATGTAGTAAACAAGGAAGTACTCAAAAGTAAACATTCTTACAGTTCCATTTACAAACATTACTCTTAATAAATTAATCAACAAAAACAAAAATAAGCAACCCTCTGGGTAGTTCTCATATCCAAACCCCTCTGGTTTACTATAAAAGGAATGATATACAAAAGACTCTCTGAGGAAGCACTCATAGTCAATTCCCCCTATAGTCAATTGTGATTAATGACTCCCTAAGGAAGCACTCACCGTCAATTCCCCCTATAGTCTTTTAATAGTAAACTACAGACACTGTAAGTAAGCACTAAACACAATTACCCTTATTGTCACGTGATGTAACTATAGACACTCTGAGGGATCACTCAATGTCAATCCCCCCTATGGTCTCACATTGTGATAATTATAATAGACACTCTGGGAAAACCCTCAATGTAAATTTCCCCAATGGTCTCAGTAACCTAGGTTCCCGTAGCCCCAGGTAAAGGAAACATGCATAAACGAAAATCAGAATCCGAAGTAAACCTCTATAAATACTTGGATAAACAACCTACAACACATCATAGCATGCAAGAAATAAATAATATCTCCGTCCTACAATACTAGGCATGGGAAAGGAACAAAACAATCTAACCGAAAAAGTTAGACTAATTGGTTAAAACAAAAAAACATGGGAAAAACATTCACAACATAGAAAATATAACCCTAATCTCTAAAATTAACCTATATCCAATCAAACTAGGAATATTAGGAAACAAAAGGTGTTAAAACCATAAATACTGAATACCCCATTCAAGGGTAATTTGCACTTTTGCACATATAACTCAAAGAATATCTACAAGAAACTCACAATCCACCTTCCTCAAAATTGTACGGTCGATATACTTCTGTTTTAGCCCATGGATTGACCTAGAACGTGGTAGATATACAAAAATGTCAAAAAATTTCAACTGAGGATAACTTGTGAAAGTGGAGAAATCAAGAAATGAGGCTCTTGAAGAAGGAAGAGCTTATCTTGGCTATCCCGACGCAGTCGCCGATGGTTGATTCAGAGAACGAATAGAGATTCTAGGGCTCAAAGAAGATTCTTCGATGTATGGATGCTCCTGGATGAGTTAAGTTGAGAAGAAGAGAATTCTGTCCGTCTAACATGACCCAGGTTTATTTAATGAAAAAAAGTACACAGTATGTACTTTTAACGTACATGGAATGTATTTTCTTTTACTGGGCCCCACTTTTAGCATCCTCTAGGTCACCACACACGGTTGTGTTGTTGGCCATTACACATCCAACACACAGCTATGGGTGGCAAAAGAGTACATGATGTGTACATATAAGTATATGTTGTGTACTTAAAAAATTTCCAAAAACTCCTGTTTTCCTAAAAAATAGTAGAAAAAGGAAAACATACCTGAAAAGAAGACCTGGGTTCTTAAAAACATTCCCCCTTAATGAAATTCACCCCCAAATTTCCCTAACAAGGCTGTACAGAAGAGGAAACAACAAAAAACTCTGGCCACTATGATCGTACATCGGTCTCCCTCTCTCATGTCTCGTTCTGTACTCGCCTGAGCTGCCATAACACTCGTACCCAAGGAATAGAATGGCCATGGAGAGCCTTCATACTTCAATCAACAATCCAGACATGATGCTCCTCAAACGAGTAATACACCTCCAAATCAACCGCCTCAGGTTTAAAAACATGAGAAAGGCCTAGGAAGTTATGTCGAAGCTGAGAAACGTGGAAGACATCATGCATATCCCAATACCTATAAGGTAACTGCAACAGATAAGAAAAAGACCAAACTCTCACCATCATCTCAAATGGCCCGATGTACCTTGATGAAATCGTACCTTGTCTCCTAATCCTCTTGTCTCCCAACCTCGGTGTGACATTCAAGAACACCTAATCTTTGACCTTGAACTCCAAAGGTCGTCTCCATTGATTATCATAAGACTTATGACATGATTTTGCATTAACCATCCTCTTATGAATCAACACAATCCACTCTGTGGTCTCCTGAACAAGACGAGGTCCCAATAGAGCAGCCTCTCTAACATCAAGCCAACATAAGGGTGATAAGAATGTCCTGCCGTACAATGTCTCATAAGGTTCCATATGAATAGTTTCCTGAAAACAATTATTGTTGGAAAACTCCACAATAGGTACGTGTTTCTCCCAAGAACCTCTAAAATTTAGGATGCATGCTCGAAGCATGTCATCAAGCACCTGAATCGTACGCTTGGACTGGCCATCTGTCTGTGGATGGTAAGTTGAAATCAAAAATAACTATGTTCCAGAAGCCTTTTGTATCCCCTTCTAGACATGAAAAGTAAAACGTGTATCCCTATCTGAAGAAATAGAGTGTGGAGGTCTAAGTAAATGTACGTTCTCTTGAATGAACAGGTATCCCATTTCATCGACACTAAATGTCTCGCTGATCAGTAAGAAGTGAGAAACTCTTGTGAGTCTGTCAATGACAACACATACTGCAGCATTTCATCAAGGTGACCACGGAAAACCTGTCAAGAGGACCATCACGACATCATTCCATTTCCACTCAAGATTGGGTAACTACTACAAAATCACTGCAGGTCCCTGATGCTCTACATTCACCTACTGACAGGTGGAACACCTCATGAAAAAACCAGCAACCTCTCTCTTCATACATGGCCACTAATACTGATGGTGTAGATCAAGATACATCTTGGTCACACCCGGGATGAACTGTCCAAAATAAGGAATTAATATCCCAAATTATCTCTTCATGTATGTCTGCTGGCACCCATACGCGCCGTTGGAAATGATAGATCTCATCATTTCATATGGTCCATCCAGTTATAGGGTCATCCCCCGACACACTCTCCTGTAGGTCTAGGGCATTAAAATCAGATAGATACCTCATTCTCACTTGATCAAGAAGAGTAGAGGTAACATACACATAGGAAGGAAAAGTATGCACATGTCTGTCATGAACCTCCAAATTTATCTCAGAGAAAAGATCCATAAGGTGCCACTCACTACTGGCATCCTGAACTGCCTGTATCTGAGTCCTCCTACTTAGTGCATCAGCTATTGTGTTGCCTTTTCCAGGCGTATATGAAACCTCAAGGTCAAAGGACTGAAGGTACTGAACCCACCTTCACTGTCTCGAATTTAGATTGTGCTGAGTGAAGATATACTTGAGTCTCTTGTGGTCAGTGAAAACCACAAAATTCTCTCCCAAAAGATGGTGTCTCCAGCAGCATATAGCATAAAAAACTATAGCCAACTCAATATTGTGGGTCCGGTAATTTCTCTCACCTAGCCTCAACTACTGAGTCTCGTATGCAATGACTCTTTCCCCCTACAAAATAACTACTCCTAGCCTGATACCTGATGCATCACAGTACATAGTATATCTCTTACACGACTCTGGAAATACTAGTATCAGTGCTGAAGTCAACCTCCATTTCAGCTCCTTAAAGGCTGACTAACAAGAATTTTACCACAATAACTTTGCACCCTTATTAGTGAGTTCTATCAGTGGCACTAATATGCATGAAAAGTCCTATATGAAATTATTATAGTATCCATCTAGACAAAGAAATCTTTGAGCCTCAAATATGTTCTTCAGCTACTCCTAGGAATCTACTGCTCTCACTTTCTCTAGGTCTACTGCTACTCCGATCTCCAAGATAACATGACCCAAGAAGTGAATCTAGTCTGTACAAAAGATTCATTTTGAGAGCTTATCATATAAATGATTCCCTCTCAGTCTACTCAAAATGATATTAAGATGGGTTTCATGGTCGCATCGAGTGTGGTAGTACAATAGGATATTTTCCATTAAGACTACAACAAAAGAATCCAATAATTGATGGAATAGTCGGTTCATCAGTGCCATGAAAACTGTAGGTGAATTAGTGAGACCCAATGGCATAACCATATAATCCTATAGACCATACCTACTCTGAAAGGATGTAAGAGGTATATCTAATGGTTTAATGTGAAACTAATGGTAACTGGACCTCAAGTCGATCTTCAATAACACCAGGGATCCTCAAAGCTGATCAAAGAGAACTTCAATCCCCGATAAGGGATATCGGTTCTTGACAGTCATCTAGTTAAACTTATGATAATCCACACAATGTCTAAGGGTATCATCAGCCTTCTTCTCAGACAAGACAGGAAAACCCTGAAGAGAATTATTGGGTCTGATGAAACCCTTTTCCTGCAAATCCTCCAACTGCTTCTTGAGCTCCTACAACTCTGGTGTCTCCATCCTATAAGGAGGAATGGACGACGATGCCACTCCTAGAAGAAGATTAAAAGAAAATTCCACCTCTCGCTTTAGTGGAAAACCTGAAAAGACCTCTGTAAAGACATCCCAGAAATGATCCACAGCTAGAGGAAAGTCCATCTGTGATGTCCCCTGATCATCCAGTTATAGACTAGAAATCTGGTCCAACCCATGATGCTCGGGTCCCACTCTTTTCTCCTGGACATCCCATTCACCCTTATGAAGAAATTATCCTCCCTTTAGTGATTTGAATCTCACCCTATGATGATAGTAATAGAAAAATACATAAAAAAGAACTAACCAGTCCATTCCGAGGATGACATAATAGCCCATCATCTCTAAGAAATGGAGGTCCCATAAGAAGTGACATCCACTATCATCAAGAGGGAACTCCTTGAACTGTCATACACTAGCAGTTCTAGTCTCCAATAGATTTTCTGACGACACGATATCAGTAGAAGAAAAGATAAAGATCCCAAGGCTCTCCACCACAAAAAATGACCTAAATCTATGGGAAGCTCTTGTATCGAAAAGAGAAGAAGATAAAAATAAGGCAAGAAGAAATTTACATCGAACTATAGATTGTCTGAGATCCTTTTCTTGCTGGTTCTGCTCCACAGAAAACATATTTCATGTACCGCAACCCTATGACCCTACCTAACCACTCCAAGCTGATCCACACGACTATCGTTAAAGGACCGAGGACTGACTACCACAGCCCCAACCTCCACCTCGGCCTGAATGGCTAGAAGAAATCCAGTTCCCTGACTGAGGAGTAATTGGTGGTGCTGCTCCTGAACATAGAGTTATAGAAGAACCCCTATCACCAGCTGCTGGTGAGAAGATCTAATAAAAGAACTGAAGGTGTCCCATCATGCTGCAATATCTCCACTCCACCGGGTCCCTCAGGCATTGTGTCCTTGTATGCCCAACCTTTCCACACTGATAGCATACCACTTGGATACCTGAAGGTGAATCCTGCCTACTTGGATCTCCATGTGTATTCTCCCTGTGGCACTTCCTACTATCGGCCAGAGAATCACTAACTCTAGATATTGAACGACCTTAGACCATAACTCTAGAATCACTCAGATTATGTTTTGTGATCAGTGTCTGGTTGAAAATAGATGTGATAAAAGTCAACCTGAAGATGTTTACCTTAGATCAGATATCCTACCTAAGAACATCCTAAAACATCCTTTTCCGGAAAAACTTGTCACCTTCTATAATGGGTGTAAATCAATGCAGCTCTGTGATGTGAGAAGAATACTCCATAACAGAAAGAGTACCCTGCTCCAGACACATGAACTGTTGGGATCGATCGGCCTTCATGGTCTCCGGGTTGAAGTAATGGTAGAAGGGCACAAAAACTCCTCCGAAGACATATTTTTCTAGCATCTGACATGTGAGATCACATCCCACCATCTCATGGAAGAATCCAAAAGCATATATGTAGCAAGGTTGACCCTCATCTCCGGATGAGTCTTTAGATACTCAAATATTGTCATCATGGCTTCTATCCATGACTCTGTAGCCTGGGGTCCTCGATCCCCTGGGAAGGAGGGAGGATGCTACTGTTGAAAGACCCATGTCAATTCTGCCTTTGACGGGGTAGGATACAATGCTCCCTGGAATGTCTGGATCATCCTCATAAATCCCTCTCTGAACTGTGCATCATCACCTGTGTTTGGAATGATGGATGGTGCCAAGACTAGAATAAATGGAGGATCTACAGGTAGTCCCTGATCAGCCATGTTAGGTGTCTAATCATTGCCTTTTAAATAGTGTTCAACCGGAGGACATCTCGGTGGAATGACTCTGAAGTTCAAGTTCACACCATAGATCAAGACTAACAGGGACTAAAACATAGAAGTGTGTGAAGGGAAAATGGGAAAGAAAGCATTCATGTTTTTAAAAACATGGATACATGACATGTATAGTGTCTACCTGGTATGTTCCCTTTAGCCTTCACATGGGCGTGTACTTCTGCCAACCCAGGTCATGTAAAACCCCATATGCACAACATGTTTTCCTAACACATGATGTGTACTTGAATCCTATTCCCATGCCCGAGTTCTTCTATATGGCTAAGCTACACGGTTCTCGTAGAACTAGAATACACAGCGTGTTAGTTCCAAAAATGGCGTGTACTAGATGAACATATAGCGACCCAGCATTTTATTCTATTACTATTACATCATTTCAAAGATAAAAAACATAATAGTATTACACATGGATGATCCAGAGGTTTAGTGTCTTGGGAAAACTTGGACTACACATAACAAGTACAACATCAAGCATAAAAATTCATTTAATCTCTTCTTCTATAGCTTCTTAGTAGCACTTGTCCTCTCCTTAGTACATGTAGCCACCTGAGGATATAAATCAAAAGGGGTGAGCTAAAAGCCCAGTAAGCGGATAGATAAGAACAATATAGCATGAGGTGAGCATAATCATGACATAGGAAGAAGATCTTGAACATGAGAGGAGCATAAACAATATACTTGAAATGTGGCAAAGCATAAAAATGAAACATCATGTCTTAGTGGTTAACTACCACACATACTTTTGAACAAAGCTAGCATCATGTTCATGCATCATTTCACATTTACTCATGAGATTCATCACTTTACGCAATGCATTAGAGCTCTATATAATTCTGGGCGCACCTGTCACATTTAAACATTCATATTGCGCTATATAATTCCGGGCGCACCCGTCACATCATAACATTATCATTATCATGCTTGCCACATAGAACACATATCAAACATGTACATAAATAACCCATGGAAAGGAATGGGTTTCATCTCATAATAACACATTCATAAGCTTTGGGTTCCCAAAAGAAAGAGGAAACAACATACTTGATATAAGAACCATCAACCTTGAATGAGAGGTAAAAGGTGAGATCTTGAAAGAAGAGTTCTTTTGGAAAACATTTTGATGGACATAAAAACCAGTGAAAAACATGTATATCCCAGAAAATTAAAAGAAAATATGAACAAAAGACCTTTTAGGAGTAACCATATCAAAAATTGAGTGAAAGAGGGAGAACCCGAAGGAAGAGAATTGGGTTCGAGATTTCCCCTTACCTTGTACTCGAATGCCTCCTTCTCTTTAATGTCCTATATAATGACATTATATTCATTAATTAGAAATTACAGAACCTTTTATACATTAATAGGGTTCATTCTGGTTTCATTATTTCATATTATGTTCCTTTGGATGACTTATAGAGTTTAAAAACATTGATCGGGGATGTTCGTTTTCATGGTTTTCTTGAGCGGTCCACTTGTATTCTTAATTTAATATTTGGTTAGAACATGGGTAAACATCCAGAACTGATATTCCATGTAATTAATGATATTACAGAATCTTGAATTATTTTATAATGAGTTATATTAGATCCATGTGGCCGAATCCTTAGATAATAATTAAATGAAGATTATTTGGGCTAATTTGAGCGGGTTTTGGATCACAACCAACTCATTTTAACTTTTCACTTAGTTGTATGGCCATAGGTTATTTCCAGAACTTAAAATAGAACATAATACATATAAAAAATTCTGGTTCAACCATAAAAATGGTTTCATGACCAGATTGAAGGTATAAATGGAAGAAGATAGCATGTTGTTTTTGAAGGTTATAAATTATCACCACATGAACAACGTTCTCTTTAATAAAATAAAAGGAAGATGGAAAGGGTGTGAGGTGATATAATATAACATTAGAATCATAATATTACATTATATATATAATACTGGATTTACAGAACAATTTGGATGAAGATAGGTTGGGAGAGATCAATAAAGGAACTTGAACTTGAAAGGAAATTAAAGGAGAAGAGAGAGAGAAATTACCTTTTGAATCCTCCTCTTGAGAACCTCCTTAAGGGCCTAAGCTTGGTCTTTTGATGAGACCAGAAGCTCTTGGACGTGGGGGAGAGGCTAGGGAAGATGATTGGGCAGAGCTTAGACAATTCTAGAAGCTTGAGAGGTGTGGTTTGGCAAGAGGAGTGGGAGGGCTTATTTATACATGAGGTGGGAGGTGTTTTTGGCATAAAATATTAAATAAAATAATATATCATAAGTTAGACTTGTAATAGTGGGTTTTTGACATCCTAATCATATATTAATATAATAAAATTAGTTTTAGGCTTTAAATCTTCTTTATAATTCGAATTCATTAATTTATTTAAAGGGAAAGTGAAAGAAAGAGAAAAAGACACTTTAAGAAATCACTTTTTGACTTTAGGGTTTGGAAAGATCATTTTAGGTTTGAGAATTGGATTTATTGTGTTTTAAGAAAACATTTATAAAATTTAATATGTTTTGGCCGAAACTAAAGTTCTAGAATGTTTATGTCATCATTACATCATTAATGATGCAATTTAGTGTACACCGATTATGCGAAAAACTGTATTTTTAACTAGTCACCCGAAAATTGAAGTATTTCAGAATAAACCCAAAAATTTACCCCTACCATTTTTTGACGTGTAGAATCCAAAAATGATGTCCAATTTTCAAAAATAATTTTCTAAATATTATTAATTTAATATTTAATTAAAATCATAATTTACTTAAAAAAAACAGTTTTTAAAATTAAAACTGATTTTGCAGTTCTTTCAAAAATTACTTAGGGTCTTATAAAATTATGTAAAAACTATTAGACATTGATTAAATAATTTATGAATATATTTCAGGAAAATAAATATTCTTTTAAATTAATTAATTAATTATAATTAATTATTTATGACTTATAAAATACCAAAAACGTTTACTAAGGTCAAATTATCACTTTCTATGATGTATAAATTTTATTTTATTATTCAGAGGTAATTTTATTCTTATTTACTATTCATAAGGGTAGGTTACTATTCATAAGGGTAGGTTACTATTCACCAAAAATTATTTTTGTTTCATTAGACTCCAAAAACTATCTTGAACACAACCGTGTATGTTAGATTTTTAAAATTCCAAACATAGGGGTGACAAAATTATTTTTAAAGGTCACTTATCACTTAGTAGTTCATTATTTTGTGTTTTTATTACATAGATATAAGAAGGGAATTTTCTATTGAAAAACTTTGGGTCATTACATTCTTCCCCCCTTAAGAAATTTCGCCCCTGAAATTTCACTTTACACAAACAGGTGAGGGTACATCTCCTTCATCGCCTCTTCCGGTTCCCAAGTTGCTTCCTCAAACTTTTGGTTCCGCCACAACACTTTGACAAGGCGGGTTGTCTTGTTGCGTGAAAACTTATCAATTCGGTCCAGAATTTTTACCGGCTGCTCCTCATATGAGAGATCATCTTCCAAATATACCACCTCTGAGTTTAGTACATGTGAGGGGTCTGGAATGTACTTCCTTAGTAGTGATACGTGAAACACATCATGAACATGAGCCATATTCGGTGGAAGTGCCAGTCGATAGGCCACGACTCCTATACGATCAAGGATCTCAAAGGGGCCAATGTACCTTGGGCTTAGCATCCCTTTCTTCCCGAATCGCATGACTCTCTTACATGGAGATAATCGAAGGAAGACTTTATCTCCAACGTTGAACTCCAATTCCCTTCGACGATTGTCAACATAGCTCTTTTACCGACTTTGAGCAGCTTTGATGTGTTTCTGGATGACTTGAACCTTCTCTGTCATCTCTTGAACAAGATCGGGACCAAGTAGTTTTCGTTCTCCAACTTCATCCCGACAGGTTGGAGTTCTACATCGCTTCCCATAAAGAGCTTCATACGAAGCCATCTGAATACTCGAGTGGAAGCTATTGTTGTATGAGAACTCAACCAATGGAAGGTTCTGATCCCATCCACCTTTGAATTCAAGAGAGCAGGATCTTAGCATATCTTCAAGTGTCTGAATAGTCCTTTCAGACTGGCCATCAGTTTGGGGGTGATAGGCTGTGCTGAAATTTAATTCAGTACTCAAAGCATGTTGAAGGCTCCTCCAGAATTTAGAAGTGAACCTTGGATCACGATCAGAGTCAATTGAGAGTGGAACACCGTGCAATCTCACTACTTCCTTCACATATATCCTTTCAAGTTGTTCAAGTGAGAGGTCTTCCCGAATAGTGATAAAATGGGCAGCCTTGGTGAGTCGGTCAACCACAACCCATATCGCATTATTTCCTCTTGACATTTTCGGAAGACCCATAACAAAGTCCATAGTAACATTTTCCCATTTCCACATGGGTATAGGCAATGGCTTCATCATACCTTTGGACTTTTTCCGCTCAGCTTTAACTTGCTGACATACCAAGCACCTTGATATATATTATGCAATCTCCTTCTTCATGTTATCCCACCAGAAGTGTTCTCGGAGATCACGATACATCTTGGTACTTCCAGGATGAATAGAGAAAGTTGAGCTATGTGCATTATCCAATAGCTCCTTCTTTATTCCGGGTGATGAAGGAACACAAAGCCGCATTCCAAACCGAATTACACCATCATCATCGATATGGAACTCTTGCAGCTTCCCTTCCTTTACTGCATTCACCCTCTTTTGTATCTCTACATCATCCCTTTGTGCTTCCTTAATCATCTGTTGGATGGATGGTTGCACAATCATTTGGGAATGGTAGGATGTATCCCCTGCCCTTACGATTCCCAAATCCATCCTTTGCATATCCAAGAAGATATGGTCTTTCTCAATCCTCAACATGGATAGAGTAGCAGGTTCTTTCCTGCTTAGAGCATCAGCTACCTTGTTCGCCTTTCCAGGATGATAGTGAATAGAGAAATCGTAATCCTTGATTAGCTCTAACCATCTCCTTTGAAGCATGTTGAGCTCCTTTTGTGTGAATATATACTTTAGGCTCTTGTGTTCGGTGTATATGTCACACTTCTCACCATAAAGGTAGTGCCGCCAGATTTTCAAGGCAAAAATCACGGCTGCCAGCTCGATATCATGAGTCGGGTAGTTTTGCTCATGGATCTTCAACTGTCGTGAGGCGTAGGCTATCACATTATCATTTTGCATGAGTACACAACCCAAGACTTTCTTTGAAGCATCACTGTATATCACAAAACTTTCTCCACTTTTCGGTAGTGTGAGTACAGGTGCAGTGATTAGCCTTCTCTTTAGCTCCTTGAAGCATCCCTCACATTCTTCCGTCCATACATACTTTACCCCTTTTCTTGTTAACTTAGTTAGCGGGCTTGACAATCGTGAGAAGTTTCTCACAAAACGTCGGTAGTACCCAGCTAATCCAAGCAAACTACAGATTTCTGTGACACTAGAGGGCCTGGGACATTCTTCAATTGCCTTTGTCTTTGAAGGGTCCATAGAAATTCCCTCGCTTGTGATCACATGTCCCAAGAACGTGACTTGATTCATCCAAAAGTCACACTTGCTGAACTTGGCATACAACTTCTCCTTTCTCAATGTCACCAACACAAGTCTTAGATGTTCTTCATGTTCCTCCTTGCTCTTGGAGTAGATGAGAATATCATCGATAAACACTACCACAAATTTGTCGAGGTAATGTCTAATGACTCTATTCATCAAATCCATGAAGATTTCAGGGGCATTAGTAAGTCCGAAGGGCATCACCAAAAACTCATAGTGCCCATACCTTGTACGGAAGGCAGTCTTCTGAATATCTTCTTTCCTCACCTTTACTTGATGATATCCAGAACGAAGATCCACCTTTGAGAAGTATTGAGCTCCTCTTAACTAGTCGAACAAGTCATCAATCCTTGGGAGAGGATACTTGTTCTTTATGGTGATCTTGTTGAGTTCCCGATAATCGATACACAACCGCATGGTACCATCCTTCTTCTTCACAAAGAGCACTGGCGCACCCCAAGGTGATGCACTAGGGCGTATGAACCCTTTGTCCAGATTCTCTTGCATCTGCTTCTTTAACTCCTCCAGTTCGATAGGAGCCATCCTATAGGGGCACTTTGAGATAGGAGTAGCTCCGGGTATGAGATCAATTGAGAACTCTACCTCACAATCCGGGGGAATTCTGGGTAACTCTTCGGGAAATACATCGCCGTATTCCCTTACGATGGGCATTTCCTCAAGGTTGGAACTTTCCCTTGACTCAAACATTTGGGCGAGGTATGCTTCTTCATAGGGAATCATCACCCACACCATTGAAGGATTTCTCAAAGGAGATTCATGATCTTCCTTGCATTTGTAGAGGAGCATGGGATGGTTCGGAATATGAAAATATATTTCCTTTTCCCGACAATTGATATGTGCTCTATATAACGAGAGCCAATCCATTCCCATTATAGCGTCTAATTCCACCAAGGGAAGTATTACGAGATTTTCTGGAAGAATCTTCCCACATACGTCAACAGGATAAGAATCAAACACTTGGGTTGCAATGATTGCACCACTTGGTGTTTTTATAGATATCTCTACTTCAAGGTTTCAGGGCTTTGATTCTATAGTTCTAGCAAACTTTCAAGATATAAAGGAATGCGTAGAACCAGAATCAAATAAGAATTTTGCCATTCTTGAGTGAATAGGAAGTGTACCTTGTATGACTTCATTATCATGTTCCACCTCCGCAGTAGTGATGGCATAAGCCTTCCCTTGTTCCTTTGGCTTTGGTGGTTGTTGGCGCTGATTACCCTCGAAAGCTCGAGGTTTAGTGCACTGGTTTGAATAGTGCCCTAGCTCCTTACAGTTGTAGCATTGAACCATGAGTGGTTCTCTCCTTTCATCGGGTACATTATCCTTCCTTTTCATGTCTCTTCGACACTCGTGAGCTAGGTTTCCTTCTTTCCCACACTTGAAGCATTTACCCGTCCCTTTGAGGCAGTTCCCATTGTGAAACTTCCCACATTTTTGGCAAGTGGGTTGTTGTGTTTTCTTCCCATCTTTATCACTAGATCCACCAGCTTGAAACTCCATCTTTCTTTTCTTGTCACCATAGCCATGGGACCATTCTCCAAACTCCATCTCCACTTTGAGAGCACACCGAACAACTTCTTCATAACTCCCAAAGTCTCGAATTGCAAGAGCTTTTCGAAGGTGTGGTTTTAATCCACTAATTAATCTATCAATTTTTCTGTCATTGTTGATAACAAAACCCGAAGCATACCTTGCGAGCCTTGTGAAATTTTCTTCATAGGTTGTGACAGATTCTCTTTCTTTTTGCTTGAGCTCTATGAATTCTCTCTCCATCTTCGTGCGAAGAGTTCGTGGGAAGTACTTATTAAGAAACATTATCTTAAAGTCTTCCCATTCCATATCTTCAATTTCATCCCTTGGCTTGGTGTTCTTAATCAAAGCCCACCATTGATCAGCTTCTCCATCTAGACGATAAACAGCTAGAGTCACCTTCTCCGTCTCAGAACAGTGAAGAACAGAAAAGATCTTCTCCATGGAGTTGACCCACTGTTCCGAAACTAATGGATCGGAAGATCCACAAAACGTCGGTGGTCATTTCCGCATAAAACATTCAATAGCTAGTTGCTCCCTCTTTGGTGAAGGAGGACGTTCCCCATTATTATGGTTATTATTCATAACCCTAGATAATTGGGTAAGCATTTCCATGAAGTTTTGAACTCCACCACCAAAATCATTGGGGATGTCGTTCGGGCAATCGTTGCATTGACCTTCGCAAGAGTTGTTGGCCTGATTTCTCCTGTTTCCCACCATTTTCTAAAATAGAAAAGTTTAGAACAAAACATAAGTAAATAAGTCATGAATAACTTATTCATTTAAACAATTATACCAAAAACATAACATATGGGATCCCTAGGTAAATATCCTTGTGTGCATATTTTTACTTAGTCTCATGCTAGAGGTTTTCTTTAGGGTTCACTAATCCTAATTCCCAAATTAACTAAACCTTTCCTTTGATACAAACTATAGAGACCCGGCCTTTTATTCTATTACTATTACATCATTTCAAAGATAAACAACATAATAGTATTACACATGGAGGATCCAGACTTTTAGTGTCTTGGGAAAACTAGGACTACACATAACAAGTAAAACATCAAGCATAAAAATTCATTTAATCACTTCTTCTATAGCTTCTTAGTAGCACTTGTCCTCTCCTTAGTACATGTAGCCACCTGAGGATATACATCAAAAGGGGTGAGCTAAAAGCCCAGTAAGAGGATAGATAAGAACAACATAGCATGAGGTGAGCATAATCATGACATAGGAAGAAGATCTTGAACATGAGAGGAGCATAAACAATAAACTTGAAATGTGGCAAAGCATAAAAATTAAACCTCATGTATTAGTGGTTAACTACCACACATACTTGTGAACAAATCTAGCATCATGTTCACGCATCATTTCACATTTAATCATGAGATTCATCACTTTACCCAATGCATTGGAGCGCTATATAATTGCGGGCGCACCCGTCACATCATAACATTATCATTATCATGCTTGCCACATAGAACACATATCAAACATGTAAATAAATAACCCATGGAAAGGAATGGGTTTCATCTCATAATAACACATTCATAAGCTTTGGGTTCCCAAAAGAAAGAGGAAACAACATACTTGATATAAGAACCATCAACCTTGAATGAGAGGTAAAAGGTGAGATCTTGAAAGAAGAGTTCTTTTGGAAAACATTTTGATGGACATAAAAACTAGTGAAAAACATGTATTTCCCAGAAAAGTAATGTAAAAGATGAAAAAAAGACCTTTGAGGAGTAACCATATCAAAAATGGAGTGAAAGAGGGAGAACCCGAAGGAAGAAAATTGGGTTCGAGATTTCCCCTTACCTTGTACTCGAATGCCTCCTTCTCTTTAATGTCCTGTATAATGACATTATATTCATTAATTAGAATTTCCAGAACCTTTTATACATTAATAGGGTTCATTCTGGTTTCATTATTTCATATTATGTTCCTTTGGATGACTTATAGAGTTTAAAAACATTGATCGGGGATGTTTGTTTTCATGGTTTTCTTGAGCAGTCCACTTGTATTCTTAATTTAATGTTTGGTTAGATCATGGGTAAACACCCAGAACTGATATTGCATTTAATTAATGATATTAAAGAAGCTTGAATTATTTTATAATGAGTTATATTAGATCCATGTGGCCGAATCCTTAGATAAGAATTAGATGAAGATTATTTGGGCTAATTTGAGCGGTTTTTGGATCACAACCAACTCATTTTAAATTTTCACTTAGTTGTATGGGCATAGGTTATTTCCAGAACTTAAAATAGAACATAATACATATAAAAAATTCTGTTTCAACCATAAAAATGGTTTCATGACCAGATTGAAGGTATAAATGGAAGAAGAGAGCATGTTGTTTTTGAAGGTGATAAATTATCACCACATGAACAACGTTCTCTTTAATAAAATAAAAGGAAGATGGAAAGGGTGTGAGGTGATATAATATAACATTAGAATCATAATATTACAGTATATATATAATACTTTATTTACATAACAATTTGGATGAAGATAGGTTGGGAGAGATCAAGAAAGGAACTTGAACTTGAAAGGAAATTAAAGGAGAAGAGAGAGAGAAATTACCTTTTGGATCCTCCTATTGAGAACCTCCTTAAGGGCCTAAGCTTGGTCTTTTGATAAGACCAGAAGCTCTTGGACGTGGGGGATAGGCTAGGGAAGATGATTGGGCAGAGCTTAGACAATTCTTGAAGCTTGAGAGGTGTGGTTTGGCAAGAGGAGGGGGAGGGCTTATTTATACATGAGGTGGGAGGTGTTTTTGGCATAAAATATTAAATAAAATAATATATCATAAGTTAGACTTGTAATAGTAGTTTTTTGACATAATAAATCATATATTAATATAATAAAATTGGTTTTAGGCTTTAAATCTTTTTTATAATTCGAATTAATTAATTTATTAAAAGGGAAAGTGAAAGAAAGAGAAAAAGACACTTTAAGAAATCACTTTTTGACTTTAGGGTTTGGAAAGTTCATTTTAGGTTTGAAAATTGGATTTATTGTGTTTTAAGAAAACATTTATGAAATTTAATATGTTTTGGCCGAAACTAAAGTTCTAGAATGTTTATGTCATCATTACATCATTAATGATGCAATTTAGTGTACACCAATTATGCGAAAAACTGTATTTTTTACTATTCACCCGAAAATTGAAGTATTTCAGAATAAACCCAAAACTTTACCCCTACCATTTTTTGACGTGTAGAATCCAAAAATGATGTCCATTTTTCAAAAAAAAATTTCTAAATATTATTAATTTAATATTTAATTAAAATCATAATTTACTTAAAAAAACAGTTTTTAAAATTAAAACTGATTTTGCAGTTCTTTCAAAAATTACTTAGGGTCTTATAAAATTATCTAAAAACTATTAGACATTGATTCTATAATTTATGAATATATTTCAGGAAAATAAATATTCTTTTAAATTAATTAATTAATTATAATTAATTATTTATGACTTATAAAATACCAAAAACGTTTACTAAGGTCAAATTATCACTTTCTATGATGTCTAAATTTTATTTTATTATTCAGAGGTAATGTTATTCTTATTTAATATTCATAAGGGTAGGTTACTATTCATAAGGGTAGGTTACTATTCACCAAAAATTATTTTTGTTTCATTAGACTCCAAAAACTATCTTGAACACAACCGTGTATGTTAGATTTTTAAAATTCCAAACATAGGGGTGACAAAATTATGTTTAAAGGTCACTTATCACTTAGTAGTTCATTATTTTGTGTTTTTATTACATAGATATAAGAAGGTAATTTTCTATTGGAAAACTTTGGGTCGTTACAGAACATCACGGACTCGTATTAGTTACTTGGTCGGTTACATGGATGACTCTACATGGCGTGTTTGTTCCAGACACGATGTGTACTAGAAAGATTTCACTAACCCATGTTGTTCTATACATAGACAGATACATGGGTTACACTACATGGCGAGTTGAATATTGATACGGCGTGTATTGTTTATGTTTTAACCATCCACGTCGTCAGGCACACGGGTGGACACAAGGTCTATGAAACACAGCATAAACATTCAGTACATGGTGTGTCTCACCTGTGATTTCCAAACCCCAATTCTCTACCCATAGAGTTAGTGTCAATCTTAGAGACTACATGGCGTGTACATATAGTGCACAACTTGTACATATGAAAAATAGTTCCTTCCCAAACAGAAGGACACAAGGAGTGTATTCATCAATACACGCCCTGTATTCTAGGTTTTTCTAGACTGTAAGCCTTAAAAACAAATCCAGAAAAATGAAAACACTCATCTGAAAATTAAGGTGACAAATTCCATTCCATGAGGGCCCATGATCCCCGAGAATCAATTCTTGGTATATTATACATATGATATGAAAGTAAAATAAATAAATGTTCCACCAAATTCTGATCCATGAGGGCCCATACCCCTCTAGAACCGAAGCTTGGTGTTCATTCAAACTAAATATTTAAAAAATTCAATACCCAATAAAAATTAGGTATTCTATCAAGGAATCTATCACAACATCATGCATATCTAGCACAACATCTATCAAAAAAATATGCAATCACTAGTGCATCCTAAATGGCAAGGAAGGAAGGCATGACATGTGATTTCTAAAAAATTCCAATATGATTCATGAGATGGAATAACCTCATCTCATCGGGTTGCAACAAAAATAGAACATTAATAATATCAACGTTAACAGAAAAAAACATGGGAATCTCCCAACGGTGAAATAAAATCATTTGAAAAATTGAAACACTAAAAAATATCATTAATGATGTAGATTGGATTTTACTTATACACGGGCCATCTACCCTCAGGTACAGCTCATTACCAAGTACATATTCATTCTTATCCACTGAAATAGTCTGAAAACTATAATTAATGAAGAAAAGAATTGATCTGATACCAGTTTGTAATATCACGGTTCCGGAAGCCACTGTCATGCCCCGACCTAACGGGGCTCGAGTCGTGACTCCCCAAGCCCACCTTTAACAGTCTAGCAGCTGATGACTACTGTCGAGTAGGCTATCACATACATGGGAGGAATTAGCCTATGTTACCTATACTCAAAAACCCACAAACACCTACATCTAATAGTGCAGAGATATATATATAATCTAAAAGAAATGCATGCATACATCTTACCCACAACTAGAGTACAACAAAAGTACAAATGGGAAAAACAGGGCCCACCAAAGTAAAACTAAAAAAAGTTTCCAACCCACTTAGAAGGAGAAAAACACTACCAAATGCACCAACCAGTAAGCTCCTCGACACAACTCTGGTAAAAACCCCGACCAGTCTTGCTCACGAAGCTCCGCCTGCTCTGGATCCTCCTGGTACTCTGTCGAAAGGCCTGTGTTCTGCACAACACACTAACATGTGATGTCAAATCCCGTGCATGGGTGAGTATAAAAATACTCAGTAGGTACCCCAAAAACCCCAAAAAATGAAGTAACTGAAAGGGAACAATAAGCTCATCCCAGCCAGAGGGAACCCAAACGAGAGAGAAAATCTATCTCGAGACCATCCTTGGATATACATGAATAGTCAGCTCAACCCAGATGTATGCCCATATTTACATCATGAACATACGCTCAGTTATATGCCCATATGTATACCATGAACATCCTCTCAGGTATATGACCATACATATACCATGAACAACCATATATAATCATTTCATACACCAAGCCTCATGAGGATCTGACATCATAACTAGCGACATGTTCTACACAAAACCAAGAGAACACACTCCACGAGCTCTTCAAACCCAAATGACTCTCTTCCAAGAGATACACTCCATCAGGTCTCAAACCAACATCCTAGTTTCCCATCAGGGAGATCACGCTCATCAGATATCGTTACTAAGAATATCAAGCTGAAACACCGGAACCACAAAACTTCTCGGATAGGGGATAACTCCTAGGGTCCTCTAGGGGATACAAGAACCTACTCTGGTATCTCCAAGATCTCACATATGGTAGATCACTCCAAGGATCCACTAGGGGATACCAAAACACAATCTGGTGCTCCACAAATCACATCACCCAGATAGAGGATCATCGCCCATGTGAAGATGGTCATGACGATGCCAGAAACCCCATCTGGTAAAACTTGTGATGTAGGGGATCAAACCAAAAATGAACCAACCCTACTAAAACCATGTGTTGATTAGGGGATTGTATAACCAATGATTCTACAACCCTACCGAAACCCCATGCTGAGAAGCGGATCGTATACCTAACGATGCCGCACCCCTACTAGAAACCACATGCTGGGTGGGGGATTGTGTAACCAAGGATGCCGCAACCCCACTACAAACCACATGCTGAGTAGGGTATCGTATAACCAATGATTCCACAACCCTACTGGCCATGGACCACTACATATGGTATAATCTTCCTGATGATTCCTCAAATGCAATGGGGTTAACCGGCTAGATAGGGGATCGCCGCCTGTGGAAAAGCAGTAACAATAATACCAAGAACTCGATCCAGGGAAGCGCAGCTAGATGATCATACTCTATTCTCACTAGACGAATGCCAAAAATCTATCAAGAAAACAACATATTGAGGGGATCACAAACTTATAGTAAGGATTTATTGCCACACGAACCCTCATAAGAACGAACAAAGGGTGTACACTCAGCCACTGCTAGTCCAAACATCGCTAACCAGAGCGACCCATAACATCACCCCATCGTGCACCTCCTAGGCCAATACCAAGGTCCCCACCATGATCTATGCTAAAATACATGTAGGATAGACTATTTAATCACCGAAAATGGACAACCAGGGAAAAAGGTACTATTCCCCATAGCACGCCTGGGTGGGGCACACACATCAATCCTGAAACTCATTAAGAGAATCGCACCGTTGCTATCCCCTAGAAAAAACACAAGATATTGAATAACGTTTGTCCAAAACAGAAAACTAACGAAAAATTCATTCTTCTCCGTAAACACCCAAAACCAGGCTCATGGGGTCCACACAATATAATCAGTTCGAACGCCCAAAAACTACCATGAAAATTTTTATGTACCATCAGGGTCTCAACGCCATTGACGACATGTGAATCAAATGCCGCGGGCTGAATGTATGACAGACTGAAGTCTAAAAACAATAAAATATTATTATATTCTACTTTTTATGCTCCTTGGCCATGATCCCAAACGTTAAAATTCCCAAACCCACCTCAAAGGGTCGTCTTGTCACCAGGGTCACACCACCATGGACGGCTCATGATTACGACACTTGAATTTCAAGGAATGGGGGTTTTTAAAACTCTCAAACTTGTAGAGAGTCAGACTGGCCCAAACTGGCCGCTCTGACTGGCCTGGGCCGGCCCGCACTGACTGATCCGGCTGTCGCTACTGCCAGCCGCTCTGTCTGGCGGTTCTCCCACTACGCGATGCCCTGCGCATGTGCAGCCACTCACGGCCAACCCCAGCCTGGGTCACCGCTGATTGATGCCATATCACCACCTTCACATGGAGGTCCCTTCCTCCGGCAATGTTGTCGCGCCATGGCCCGCCACCACCGACAAACCTTCCGTGGACTGTCGGGGGCAGCCCGGTGGTCCAAATGCAGATCTGTGACCAACAGTGCGACCCTGGGAACCCGATCTACACAACTATGGCTTAAAATTGATGAAAAACGAACCATAAATAGTATCTAGGGATAAAAACTCAAATCACATACGTTAACAGTGAAACGCCGAAGCTTCGAGTGCAGAACGATGCCTGCAACGCTCCGACGCTCGATCTGCTGACAATTGGCACAAAAAACGGAAGCCTTAGGCACATTAATCTGTTGAAAAAAGAAGGAGTAGGGAGTTTGTTGTTCATTGTGAGCCTCCATATAATGATCAATGATGGGGGATTATTGTTTACATTTATATTAATTTAATTAATTACAACAACATCCCTAACCAGACCTCCCGGTGCCAAGGAGATTAGGTCAGCCCTAGGGTAAACGCAGCATTCTAAACACAATAGTGATCATAGAATTTTGATCTGAGACTCTATTCAAGAGTTATTCAAGCTGAAACCCATAAATAAACATTTCCACTTATTTACAAAAATAGCCCTGGTGCCTTTTTCCATAACAGGCCCGCGCCCACAATGTTTACACCCCACGTAGGGTAAACAGTGCGCTCCAGACGCAACGAAGCACAAAAATTTATGATCCAAGAAAACGTTTAGGATAAAATTCATCCCCACCAAGTGCATAGTATAAAAATACTCAATAATTTTATAAAATTAATTCCAGGCACACCGGGCCTCGGAATAGCACGCCGTCTTCACGCCTAACTCCAGAAAAAATCATAAGAATATATCAAATTCCAACAGGGCAAAACTTGAGTCACTATATCCTCCCCACCATAGAAAGTTTCATCCCCGAAAATCCATAAGCCCAAGGAAAGCAACTGAACTCTCAACTAGGTCTCTCACACCAGTGAGTTCGCCAACACACACCACTACCCGAACCCATCAGTTAAAGGGACTATTCTACCACACATTGACACTATCCGCTTTGGGCGGCGTTAAATCACCCACATGGTTTTAATAATGTCACACAAAAACAATTCTCAGTGGGGTAAGGATCCCTCTTCCTCATGCATTTCAAGCAAATCGAACAACGCCAACATAGGGTCTTACCAACACCCTGAGCATAACTCGAGCAAGCAACAAAAACAAATGAGTACTGCTAAACATTGTCAATCGAAACTAATATAGATGTAGGGAGGACACAGAGCATACCTTCGTCCACCCATGAAGCCTCTGGTTCAACAACCTCTAAGTCCTGCAGTTGTCCTCGCCCTCTCCCTCCAGCTCCCTGATCTCGGTGTGGGCCACTTAGGGGTGGTGGAGGTGGCATCTGATACCACCTACCACCTACCACTGTTGTCCCAGCTCTATCACCTGACCGCCGCCCTACGACACTCCATACTCTAGAAGCTGCCTCTGCCAAGGTGGAATGTCTACTGAATCCCTCTCAACAACATGACGGGTCAGACAATCTATAGTGAAATGTCTCCGACCATCGCAAGCATAACACCACCCCTCTTGTGGCTGACCATATGCATCTTGATAGCCCTACGATCCCTATGCCTGAGATCCTCTTTCCTATGGTCGCCTCCTTAGACATCGGGCACATCCAGAACCCTATGCCTGCCATTGACTACCATCTTCCATGTTTCCAGCATTGACGGGCTGAATCTGCTTAGCAAGAACGTTCTCCACCACCAAGGATCGCTCCGGTACTCCAACATAGGTGGGCAGACACAAGGAAACAACACCTGCCCAAATGTCCCTACATATCCCCTGTTCAATGGTCCGGGCCCTAAGGAATGGGTCACGAACCATATATAGGGATTAGCGTGATAGATCTGAAAACCTCGTTGAGTAATCTGACACAGTCATGCCCTCCTGGTGAAGCTGTAGAAGCTCCTGGATATGTGATGACCTCATCATCACTGGATAGAACTTTTCACTAGAGAGACTCCCAAACCATGCCTACGTGAGCATCTCCTCATCATGGGAAACATAGTGAGGGGGATCATGACATGGTGAATCTAATATCAATCATATTTCATTCATGGGTGGAAGGTAGAACACATTGGAGACTATGAATTTCATAATATTATCACTCCTTCATATTAACGAATACGACCCTCACAAAACAACATTTCCAAGGTTATTTTGGTGGTTCAAAATGATGTAGGGGTCACAATCATCATCAACAAATTCATGAACATGAACTTCCGTCCATTATAAAATCTTTTTTTTTGTGGAATGGTGGTCCACCTAGGAGATGATGGTGAAGATGGAATACCTGAAGAAATTCCGGGCTGGTGTAATCCTAGCCTGAATAAATAATAACACATTTAGGAGAAGTATACTCTTTCTTGTTTCACCCGGTTTTTTGGATGCATCCAGAAGCTAATGAAGAGTGTTTACATTGGTATCCTTTATGAATGGAATATATCTACCATTCATCATATATGATGTATGTTCATTGGTGAATGAACAGGGGAGTTCATCATGCTTCTTCTAGAAAATTTCAAGGTCATACTATTTTAAACTCATGAAAAAATTAGATTTTAGCATATCTGGGAGTGATTCTGCATCAGAAGACGAGGGAAACTATGTAGAAAAATGATGCACATGAGTAACATTGAGATTTGGATAGCCTCTATTTAATTATACACTAGGAGTCGACGTATTTGATTAAGGATTTTGTGGGGGACCCAAAATTATTTCGCACCCCTACCTCTAGGAGGGAAGGGCATCCTTGAGAAGATGTTAAAGGAGAATGTAGATGGATTTCATGAAATGATGTGTAGAGCTAGTTAGGAACTTGAAAAGAAAGTACAATACATTATATATCAAATTTACAATTTTTCATTACCACTTCATTGGAAGACATGGGGAATACAAAGGATGACCTTGAAGGAAGTGAAATATTTGTAGAAGATATCCTAGGAAGGCATACGACATTCAGATGTGTGGCTTTCCAGGATAACATTTTGGGTTAGATTCGATGAGAGGTTTGTATGCCTTCTTGGAATATATGTATTCTCACTCCAAAAAGGGAAGCCCGATATACCCTATACAATGATTCCTGTGATATTTTGTTTTGATCCTAACCTTGAGGAGATAAAATCTTCTATAGAATTAACACATGAGTTTTTTTCTAGTGGTGATACATAGGGTTCTCATGATTATGACTCTTGTGGATCGACCACAAATCTGAAAAATCCCTACAATATCAGTGATGCCACCACTATAGATGATTCCCTAAACATTATTATGTTTTTTGATGTATGCATGGATTATTAATTCACCTATCTCTTCTGAATTTTATCCTTATTTTTTGTCCAGAGTTGACAAACATGATTTCCGATATGAAAAAGAAATCCCACAAAGGGGTCCCTATGGGAAAGTGTGAGGGCGATGCATCAGGTATCGATGGGAACTCATTGGAATCTACAATATACAATCGAAGGGATTAATGAGGATGTCATATGTGTGGAATTAGAGTACATGGTTCTCATATCCATATATGGGGGACCATGCCCTCGTATCCTAATAGTGTCATCTACCATCAGAGAGGCAGACTGCCTAGAGTGACTCATTATTGAGATATATCTTCCTCAAGGTAAAACTAAATCACAATCAACATATTAATTTTCAATATTTCATGGAGTAATTAATTTTAATGAATCAACATGTAATGTATGCTTCTACCCAATTGGTGTTGGTGGTCCAAGGGCCAGCTGTGAAAGTACCAACTAGCATTGAGGAGTCTCCTAAGGTGGAACTCCCTATCGAAACTCTAGGGTTAGGCTTTACCCAAATACATTTTCTCTATATGTATGTCACCCTTTTATGAGCCGAATATACCTAACTCATCATCATTTATTATACTAAATGAAATAATTTTTTTCATGCCAGACATGTGAGGGTGTTCTCAAAGTAAATAGTTTTGGTGGGGGAAATAGGGAACCTCCAATGGTTATGCCCACTCTTGGGGATATGAAATAGAAAGAGGATAAACCATAAATCCTAAGAGGGAATACTTTAACAAACATGTAAGATATATCTATAGGGTTTAAAATCATATATGTAAGTAATTGGGCCCCAAATTAGGTGTTAGATGAGGATTCCCCGTACTCAACATAGAGCCTGACTCATCCGAGAGGATCTCAAATGAGGACCTTTACACTTCAATCCTCATGGAATTTCCAACATATGAACCTTAAAAACTAAAGAAACTATTATATTCCAATTCTAAAATCAATTAGGAAAATTACATCATCTATAAAAGGTAGTGGAGGAGCACTCAACACATCATATACCACACTCCATAACAATATCAAGTGATCCGGATGGGGTACCTCAACTACTAGCTATAGAATGTGGGCATAGGAGGGTGGACACTTTCTCCCACCATGAACTAGTCCATGACTAGCATTCCAAGTGAGTTCATGGGAACAACCAATAATTTTTCAACACCTTGATCAAATAGAGATTTTGGAAAACTAGGAATCTCTAAAAGGCTGATCATGAACATCAATGTCTAGATGAGTATTTGAAGAAGTTATCTACCTTTATCAATATGTATACAAATATTATAAGTTAGTTAAAGGATGAACTACTAGTGGAAGAGGATCATGTAGAGGAGGTGATATCTTACATAGTTGAGTACCGTGTTGAATAATATCAAGTGTGGATCTGGGATGATGAAATTATCCTCATGGATGAGGAGAAGTAAGTAGTGCTCCTTAGGTTATAGTAGGTCATCTTGGACCTGCACTAAAGGCTTGATGTGCAGGAGTGCTCGATCAATATGGTGGATCTATAAGGGGAATTTTATTATTGGATAAAGGGAGGCTTCACTATGTTGAAGGCACTCAAAAAATTTACAAACTATTTATTTTAATATATCATGTACATTTACTTGTTTCTTTTTTCATATTAACTATATCACTTTAATCATATTCATGGTAAAAACAATGACCAAACATTAAGCTCACATATGTTATCTAGGATTTGAAAAACATGGGACAACCATATGATTCCTCATTTATATGAGAGTCATAGAAAATATCTTGAAACTAGGGGTACAAATTAGCTTATTGAGCACAATGATTTACAGACTAAGAATAAATATGGTTAGATGATGGGGCTCTATAAATTTTTTTCTTTTTTTATTAATGTATGATAGGGCACGAATGGAGTAATGCAAGGGGAATTGAATTATACCCAAACAATGGGTAATGATAAGAATGAAACAAGACACATATGATTTTACAAACAAGGGGGTGATGTGATGATGTGGGATAACATAATACCATGTTCCAAACATAGAATAAGTTTTCATATTTATGATAATGGATAAAGATAAATGAGTTTCTACCACAGAATATGTTTGAAACATGATACCTATCTCAAAATGTATTGACACGTTTTTTTGTGGCATGGTCCCCAGATTGTAGGTGAACCAGTGTTGTATGGGACCATTCCATCACAGATGGCTTGTTAAGACATAGAGGACAATGAGAATCCCCCTAAAGGGATACATGAAGTATGGAGTTGAAGTGATGGAATATTGAATCATATTTCAAAACTCTTAAAGTTATTCCACCATGGATTTGAGAATATTTTGTAGGTGTATTTATCTAAACAATATTCACACACATCCTACAAGTATATCTTCTTATTGGATTTCAAGTGATGGTCGAAGAACATGAATGTTGTGGGAGATGAATGAAACTGGATGAAATGGATTCTCAAGAAAGGTCCTAAGACACTTTTCAGTGTAACATCTTTCATTGAGAATGTTAGACACACATTTTAACAACATATAGCGGGGACTGTCAACATGCAGTTTAACATCATACGGTAAGGATTATGTATCAAATATTTTAACATTGTGTGATTGGGACATAAATTCATACAGGTTTACATCTTGTTACCAGGACATCATGCTATTAGATTAAGGTCGAAGAGGTCAGACCATGGGATTTAATTTCACATTAATATAGTTTTGGTCATAGGGTCGTGTGTCTCAAAGGGGATATGTGTGGCACATGGGATACGTTACCCGATGTGAATGAGTTTCAGAGGAGTCCCAACGACATATAATATCCCAAGGAAAGCATGCACATTGTTTAATGACATGATTCATTTACACATGTTCTTACAACAAAGATATAGATTTTGGCCCAATGGATTACATTTTATGGTTATCATTCTTCATCCATGGATGTGTTTCTCAAAAAAATATTTGTTGTATCAATGGAAGGTCATTTGAAAATATGTGAGTGGTCTAAGAGGACACTTGGTGCTTCGCAAAACATCTCCACAATGACTTGCACATTTTTGAAGGGCATGATGTTTGGAACACAGTGTGAGCATCCACAAATGGGCATGCGTATTATAGTATAGTGAAATTAATAGCATGAATAGAAGGGTATGGAAAGGTAATAAACCACAAAACATATTCATTAGTTGAAATGGACATAGTATAGAGTCATGATTCTAGGAAATTGGTTTTTATTTTATGGACATAGAATAAATACCATGGTATCTTATTTCATAATCACATATTTCAAACAATGGGATTACTATAGTGTTCGGTTAATCGTTAAATATTTGTAACCTAATGTTAAATGAGGCCTAAGAAAGTGAATACACATTGTATAAAATAATAGGAAGGTTACAAATATTTTAAGGGTGATGATGCCTAGACCTCGAGGTGATCATAAAAAAAGGACATTGTTGTACAATGGTGTGAAAAATGTTTTTGAATTCAAGGAAAATGATCCTTTCTGTCGCACTAAAAATTTATAAGATGAATGTAACTGAGTTTAGAGTCATGATGATAGGATTGGGGCTCTTATTTTATTCCTGTATAGATTGGATATTGGGGAACTCATGGGTCTCAAACATGATAGTGGAAAACTAAATCCCTTGTCCTATGCTCTAGGGAACCATGATTGTTATGAGAAACATGGATCACTGTGTAGTTCCCATTTTATACTTTGTAGAAAAGAACACGGGGTGAAGGCCCCCAAAAAACCCTATGATGGTGACCATAACATTTGAGACATGAATAATGAATGTGTAATGACTGATGGGAATGGAAAAAATTCTGAATATATTTGAAACACAAGTTCAATACTCACATTGGTTAAGGATGAAAAAAAGAAATTCATGATTGACCTCTGACCAATTTCAAAACATGGGATCCATTATTCCTTAAATATATCTATTGAGGTGTAATTATTGGATGGTAGGTGAGCCATTTTTCCATATGATGATTTTTTGTTAGTGATACTTTACAAACCAGGATGATGATGATTATCTAAATCAAAGTATGTGTATAAGTGTAAATGGGGAATATCCTAGAAAGAATAGTGAGTTCATATAGAGACAATCCACCATGCACTAAAATATTCTATATGAATGTGTGTGTCGGTGAGAATCAACATGGAACCTATGGGAAAATACTTTGAAATGAGTTTATGGAATGTCTAGGCCAATGATGAGATAATCAGGTTAAGGTTGCAGTGTAATATCATGCACTAAAGACATTGGTATTTGCAGTTTAAATTCATTCACACAGACTATGGATGATGCAAGTTTAAAGACATGGAGCTTGGACTGTAGGGGGTGTTTCTAGTTGATGGTCATGTTAATTTTACTAAAGGGTGGAAAGAGTTTCCATTGGGGGATTGGGTGTCAAGATAGAGTGATAAAAAAACTTTAAATGAGGAAAATAGAGACCCTTTTCCACACATAAATTTGACCAACCATAACCTATGTCAACCTCATGATGTTTAGGAATAAATTACCTCATATTGGGTCAAATAAGGGTCTAGTCTAGGGATGAAATTACTAGGAAACACTACAAACCAATGGGGATGGAAATCAAGTTGCACATAGTCCTGGGAGGCGGAACGGTTGGAGACTGACACCAGAATGGGTGACATCCTCTATAATGAGGATATTACATCATCTCATTATATATGGGTCCTAAATATATAGGGTAAGGATATATTATAATGTTATTTTTAAGGAAATTGATGCTTCATCATCAAATAATTTTTATTTAGGGAATCCTAGTTCTATATGGAGTAGTGATATCATTTAACATTATGTACTAAGGACAATTGTGGGGATTCTGCATTTAACTTCTTGTTCATCCCATCCTCATGTCGAGTGAGAATGTAATATAGGACAATTAATGTGTTAATAAAAATAAATGGAGATTATACATAAATAAGAATCCCATGGTATCGTCTTGGGCAATAATGTCATGGGAATGGGTTATTTTGATGTGATTTCATGGATGACTTGGAGACAGGATGTCGCGACATCACTACATATCCCATGGAAATGGGAATCAAATCACATTATTTCTGGAAAGGGGTGAGGTAATAGGATTGTTAAATAACTAGATATGAAGGAAACCATATTAATGAAGGGATAAGGAGGATGAATTAAAAAAGTTTATGCTCATAATTCTTATACCATGACTCCTATTTTATGGTCAAATACCTTGGGGAATGAGAGTGTTATTCAAGGACGTTTTGGGTGGAATCAAACATTTAATCATAGTGTGAATGGATCCAATGAAGTAATTGTTCCACACAATTTGATCATGTGGCTAGTTGCATATAATTAAATGTCATAGGGTTAGGACTACTGAAACATGGAAAATAGTTTAAATTTGTGTTTCTTAGAGTATTTGAAAACAGTTTACAGTCATTATTCTCTAACTAAAGGGGGATTTATTACCAGGATAACACCATGGATAGAAATATGTTGAACCTGGTGTGGAAGGAGGGAGTATAGGCCCACGTACCAGATAAGTACATGTATGAATATGACACATAGTTTAAGGTTTTAATTTTTGGACTATGAGTTGGGAAATAGGGGAAAGAGTTGGTGACATTGTGGCTTGGACTAGAGACTACATGTCTAAGACTCACTATGTGTCCCATGAAAATGAGAAAAATACACATGTAGTTTTGGAAACCAGTGTGGTATAATACTAACACTATTAGAATAAAAAAACCACTTAGACGAGGGAGTTGAGGAATCCCACAATTGTCAAAGGGAATCACGTTCTTATGACACATAGTAAGGCTATAATTTTACAATTTTTTCTGAGGACATTCACCAATTTGGTCATCTCACTCATGTAATATGTAGCATCTTAAATTCATTTCAAAGTATAATGCTATAGTTTATTGTCATTTTTGACGTTGTTAATTTGTGATCATCCTATATTCATCATATAAGGCATCCTTGTTCAATATGAAGTAATGTTATATATAATCACATAATTATTTTATGATTCATATCAATTATATTTTGTCTAAAATCACAGTTTAACGTCATCCATTGGGGACATTGGTATTTACCATTTAAAATCATACAACATAGACTATGGATGTGTCTACTTATAAGTCTAAGAGCTCAGATTATAGGGGCCGAAAATAGTTTATGGCCATAATTGGTGGACCATGAGTCTTAGTATATGGTCATACAATTTGTAATAATTATGAATTATTTATGGTTGTCACATATAGATATTGAGGTTTCTGTTTGTTTAAGTTCATAGTGCTCCGACCATGGATTCCTCAATTTAAAGTAAATTGACATTGACTAACTGAAAATAGTTTATGGATATACTACCTAGACCATGGGTTTACTGTTAGTTTAAGGATGAATAGTTTTAAACCAAGATTCACATGAAGTATTACATGAGTAATTTTAATTATAGGGGAGGTGTGATGTGTTCTTCTCCCATGGTGATCAATGTGTATGCACCATTAGGTAATACCTTTGACATAATGTATGGATTTTCCCATTTGGTATCCAATACAAATGTATTTTTGTTTGGTACTCTTGGAATTTTTAGCGGAAGTACCATTTCACCCTTGAGGAAATACTAGAGGAAAACATTCTTGTTGTATGATCATGATATCCTATTATGGAGCCTCTATAGGTAGTGAAGGGACTAAAAATTATTTTCATTTAATGATTATATCCCATCTAGATATGCTTCTTCCATTTTTTCTACCATCTTATAATCATATATAGTTGTTATAAGTGAAGGATAGAACACCTAGATGGGTATGATTCCCTCTGTTTCTTATACCAATGAGTAAGAGGTCACTTGGGTGGAATTCTATTTTGTTTTTCGATAGGTCCATAGGGTTTGGGGTGATTTTTAGGGAAATATTTTTTTCTCAACAATTACAGAATTTATTGTGGGTCATTTTTAATTCCTCAATCTTCCCATTTTCCATCACATGGTAGTAAGATGTACAGATGGACATGATGATGTTCTCGATGTACAATTTCATCAACTCAACAACACATAAGTTTGTACCATTGCCTATGGGAATAGTGTGGTGAACTCCAAATTGATGGGTGATGTGGGTGCTTTAAAACTTGTCCAGAGACCATGTTTTGAATTCAATGATGCGAAATTCATCTTCCCATTTATATATGAAGTCAGTTTCTATAAAGATGAACCTACATTGGAAAGCATTAGTTCATGATTATGGTCCTACAACATTGATTCCCCATACAATAATGGTCCATTAATACATGGTATTTGGAAGATTCATCAGTGGTCCATGCACACAGTTAGAATGGATTTCACATGTATGACACCTCTTAGGTAGATTGATGTAGTCAAGGAACATGGTGGGAAAGAAGTATCCCATCCTCAAAATCTTGTGGGAGAGCATCAATCCCACGAGATGGGAACCATATGACATGGAATGGAATTCATGCATAACATGAGGTGTATCATCTCATTTGATGAAATGGATGATATTTCCATTATACCCATGTATGTAAGGGGTTTTATCTAGGTTTGGTCAACTATGGGAGGGGGGAAACTATGTTGGGAGCCAACATATTCTTTCATTCTCTATTCGACCAGGTGGGATAATTCGAGGCTAGATATACTTGATATATTTAGTAACCTAATTAGATGTTTTTTTCAATTTTGGGGTGACTAGAAGGTCCTAAAATAGAATTTCTATAATCCTTTTAGATTACCTATTAGTTACCATAATTTTATTTGGTAGGGTTTATAACACTTCGGTGGGCCACACGAATGACCATGTCATCATGGTCAGTCTCTCTAAGAGACACTGCTAAACATTCCAAGGCATCAGCTTGAAAGTTCTGCGATCAAGGGACATGATTCACCATTGTCTGGAAATTGAACTGGGCTATCAAATGATGGATATTTTAAATCAGTGGTATAAGGTATTTATTTATAATGATGTAGTCACCCTTGATCTATCTGATGACTAACATAGATTCTCCCTTTATGTGTAAAATTTGGAAACAAATCAGGAGGGCCAACTCGATACTAGTAATGATATCCTGGTACTCTACATAGTTGTTGGTGTAGGCTTATGACAATGAGAAAGAGTACAAACTTATGTCTTGTGCTAGGGTGATGAAGCTGATCCTAAGGCCTACACTATTAAACATACGGTTGTTGAGCATTCTACTAGTTTTGCATCAATCGGTATAATCTAAGTGAATCTTCCAAAATTGAAAATTCAGTTCCACTAGAAGAATAACCTCATATACAAAATCAACATCCATGGGATGTTCTTCAGGGGGTCAGATGTTCATCTCGAGATTCTATGAAACACAATTCTTTGATGGCATAATGCAAGAAAACCCTATTTTTGATCTTCTCGAGGATCACCACCCAGTTTTCCCTACGTCCAATCAACATGGGGTAATTTAGGTTGTACTTATACATGTCTATATAGGACACGATCTAAACCTCATGATGTTTCATATAATTTCACAACTTCTATAATACAAGCCCAAGGAAAATATTCATTATGGGGTAGTATCTGGCCCCAATGTCGATGATCTTTCAACATAGATAATATTGGATTGTTTACATTCCATCATTAGTTTTTCACAATAAGGGAATTGTGAGATTGTTATGGAATGGTTAGGTAAAGAAAAAAAAGATTTCAAAAATGGGTGGCATCAGAACTAGAGGATGTAGTAGGAACTTCTTTGTACAATCAAATGAAATCTAATATTCCTCATCGCATTCTAAAATGGTTGAATTCTTCATGGGCCTCTATAAGGAATAAAATTTCTAGAAATATTTTGAATAAATCAGTGCATATATGCTATGTTTCATTAGTGGCCCTACAATTACTGGATATTACACTAGGGAGGAATCTAATTGGTGGAATTGATATTCTATTGGGGAATCTAAATGCCTATGTAGCTTGAAATAAAGTGGAAAAATTCTCCATATGTAACATTCAAAATGCAATTCATGGGGTTCATCTTAAAATTCTTGGATCATAGGAATCAAAACACATTCTCTAGATCTATTCGATGGTCATAAATTTGGTGGAAGTTTACCAGTAAATCGTATATGTAGAATTCAAATAGCTTACCAAAAATTGAATTGAATATGTGGTGCGTGGACCAGAGGAAAGTCGTTCTAGAATTTGAAAAGCCAATTGGTGTCACCTGAGAGAAAAAGGTCCCTTGGTGTTTCTTAAATATGGTAGACATCTCATCCTCCGGAATAATCTATATAATTGTACCTAGAGTATCAATTTATATAAATGTGGGCCTGGAACACTATTATAGCATTGGTTAACAACTCTGTCACGGAATGTGGAAACCCATTCTTCAAGAAATGGCATTTGAGGCCCCAAATGTTGATATATAAACTTCCACCAAATTTATGACCATCGGGGGGGCTGTACGGGGGTGCGGGGGGTTGTACGGGGGTACGGGGGGGCTGTACGGGGGTGCGGGGGGGGGGGGGGGGGGGCTGTACGGGGGTGCGGGGGGGGGGGGGGGGGCTGTACGAGGGTGCGGGGGGGCTGTACGGGGGTGCGGGGGGCTGTACGGGGGTGCGGGGGGGGGGGGGGGGGGCTGTACGGGGGTGCGGCGGGCTGTACGGGGGTGCGGCGGGCTCTCCGAGGGTGCAAAGGCCATCCCATTGATTACAAAAGTGAAAAATAAAAGTGATAACATCTAATTAATACATATTTCTTTTATCGATACCATACAGAAATTTATAAAAAATATATTGGATAATACATAATCTATAATATCAGATTTATTGATCTGTTGGAATTAGTTCGACTTTTTCAAATGTATAATCATTCAAGATTATCTGATCAAAAACTCAATATGTGTATAAAATATTTAAAAGACCACCATGGATGGTAATAATGCATTACTTAAATGAATAAATACAGTACATCAATGTCAACCCTACCAGTAGAAACAAAAAACATATCTCGTGAATATATGGTGCGTCACGCGTTGCCATCACTGCTACCTCCTTCTGGTGGGCTAGGTGCCTACAACAAATAAACATTATAAATATTTTAATAACAAAAATAATTTAAATTAAATAAATAAATACAGTATATACCTGCATCGTATGATCCCCTGTACCATCAGCTCGACGCACATATTCCCGCAGTGCTCTAACCTCAGCTGTCAATTGCGCATTTGTCTCCTCGGAAGCGCGCAGCCGTGCCTCAAAATCTGACATCTGCTGTGTCATATGAGCAACAACAGGACCGACAACCGCAGCGCTTGACACTACAGAACGAGGAATCCCTGCTCCATAGGTCAAACTATAGCCATGCCCATCCCGACCAATAATGCGATGAAAGATATCATCCCGTCGCATGGGAAGCTGTTGCTGGTCCTCTTGCAGATGTTCTAACTCAGCTTCAAATTGATCCTGTGAAATATTTAAATATATATAAATATATATATGTTAATATATAGATTTATGTAATTATTGGTAAGTACAGACACTTACTATCAATGCTGCAACCTCTGGATCATTGCGATCACGAGTCCTTATCCACACCGACATTTTATCAGTTGCTGCACCTTGACCTCGCAACTGTATATTAAAAGAATATAAACACAAAACCATATTAATTAATAAATTAAAAAATGAATAATATATACCTCATGTCAGATCTGAGACACGTGACGAGTCCCGAGCCTGTGAGCTGGTCCCTGCAACGCTCGATTCTCCGAATGGCGTGTTGACACCTCCTACATTCAATTCATTCAAATTTCAAACAAATCACATATTCTTGAAAATATATATACAACAAAATAATTAATATACAAACCGCAACACCCTCAGTAGACCAATATGCAACCAAGTCACGCCACTGAGCCGGGAGGACACCTCTCAGGCCTTTTTCCAAAATGTCAAGGGCACCCACATTTGGTACCCAGTGGTCCCTCTTCACTTTGCCTTTATAATATTTCCACAGCTTACGACATTTGCTCATACACACGGGCCGAAACTCTTCAGGGCATACTTTAAAATTTTGCTATAATGAAAATAATCAAACATATTAGTATTATTTATAAATAGAAAATAAAGTAAAATTATTTTCGTACCTGAACCTCCCTCCATAGACGATCTAATGTGTCCTGAGGGATAGAAGCCCAATCACGCGTGGTCAATGGAAATCGATGTGGGTCACGTATGATATGACCCAGCTGATGAATAAATGCCGGGGCATTCGGTCCCACGGGATGAAATACCTCATCAAATGAAACATCTATCGTCGTGTCTGAATTCCATGATAATATGCCACGACCAGGGCCTCTCCTGCGAGAGGAAGAAGCAGCCGAGTCTGATCCTGTTGAAAACAATTTTATATATAAATTGACAAATGTTATATATATATATATATATATATGTCAATTACATAAAAAATATAGACAATGACATTCAAACATACCTCGACCCTGAGACGTAGATGCCTCAGATGGATGATGTGGATTTTCTGCCTCTTCCCCTGACATGTCTGCAGTCATACAAAATATCAGTAATGAGTCCAAAGTGTTTAAAATATAAATTGGATTGTTCTTAATAAATAAAACTTGTACAACTGTTAATCAAACAAAAAATGGATTGAATAATTAGTTGTGAATGAATTTTAAAAAATCAGAAAGTTAATCAACCTAAATATTTATGACTGAATTAACTTACAAAAGTGAGGATTAAAACTTATAAGGATTTATAAAATGATTAGATAATTTATGATATCCTAGGACATTCTACTGAATAGCAGGAAAACAATTATACCTTTCATTAAGCATGCAAATCAACCGTTTCTCCTTCAACAGCCGCTCTGACCCAATAAATATCTTCTTCACGTTGAACTACGGTATGTTGATCAAGTTGTTGGTAAACAAACGGAACAGTCTCTGGTTCATCTTCTTCAAATAAAAACACTCCTCGCCGAGACATTTTGACAACAACTTGCCAACTTGGATCCGAAGGAAAAGTAACGAAGAATACTTATTCCGCTTGTGATGTCAAAATGAAAGGTTCATTCTCAACTCGTTCATTATTTTTGTATAACATATAGTTAAAATTCACCAATGAAAACTGATATTGATCGACTTTACATCCACGCACTGGATCAACCCAATTACACTTTAACAATATGTACTTCAAACCGTGTGTGTATACAACTTCAATGATGTCTATCAATTGACCATAGTAATAACCAAAA
This sequence comes from Viscum album, assembly GCA_963277665.1. Taxonomy (NCBI): domain Eukaryota; kingdom Viridiplantae; phylum Streptophyta; class Magnoliopsida; order Santalales; family Viscaceae; genus Viscum; species Viscum album. The sequence continues at coordinate 684,025,815 of OY728159.1, read as the reverse complement.
TCGACAAAGGGACAACCGATGCCACTGTTTTGTGTTGCTCGTTTGTCATCAACATCTTTAATGTGAAATCGAAAACCATTAGCATCAATAGCTTTATAACGACGAGCCATTATAGATGGACCCTCAGCCAGTTGGATAAATACTTCAGGTAGCGTGGGGTCCCCTAACTCCCTCAGCTTACGAACCTACATAATTTATAAAAATCAATACTGATATATGCAGAAAGAATTAGTTTAATACTTCACTCATAATGAAAATCAATTTATACATACATAATCCTTGAACCAATCATGAAATGCCGCATAATGAGATTGTTGAATTTGCAACTCAGTCGCACGATGCATCTCTTCTTTTATCTCATTAATGTGTTTCCTGTAAATGATTACGCGATGTTTAAAAGATCAACTTATGCAAAGAAAACATGTAAAAGTTATACAAGCACATTGATAAGATACTTACTGCATTAATGGTGCAACTGATGGAGTATTGAACAAGATATATCGATGTGCTTGTATCCACTCGATGTTGACCATATCAAATGTGGTTCCTTCTCCAACTAGACCATCATGAATCCGAGAGGGCTTATCTAATTTTGTTTCAACATCCATAAGATATTCTGCACAAAAGGTAGTACACTCATCCATCAAATAACCATTGGCTATTGATGCCTCTGGACGAGCTCTGTTGCGTACAAATATTTTCAATGTACTCAAATACCGTTCAATAGGATACATCCACCTGAATTGCATTGGACCAGCAGCCATTACTTCATCAGTTAGGTGCACTGTCAAGTGGACCATAACATCGAAAAATGATGGGGGGGGGAAAGTTTCTCAAAGTGACAAAGCGTAAGTACAATTCGGTCCTGCAAACTTTTTAAATCACTCATTCGTTGATTTCTTAAACAAAGCTGTCTAAAAAAATTACTCATCTCAATCAAGGGCTGAACAAAATTGGGGGATAAACAATCAAAAATTGCGATTAGAATCAACTGCTGAAGTAATATGTGATTTTCATGACTTTTCAACCCTTGCAATGTCTTGCTCGTCAGATTCACACACTTTGAAATATTAGAAGAGTAACCATCAGGCACCTTGACCATCTTCAAAATGGAAAGAAATGTCTCTTTCTCCTCTGTAGTCATCGAATACTGTGCATCAGGCATATATGCCTTGTTTCCCTCAGCTAACTGTAAATGCAACTGTTTCCTTAAACCCATTTCTTCCAAATCACGGTGTGCATTAACATGGTCCTTTGACTTTCCACTGACACCTAAAATGGTCCACAATATGTTATCACAAACATTTTTTTCAATGTGCATGACATCCAAATTATGCCTCAACATGTTAGTTTTCCAATACGGAAGACTATAAAAAATACTTTTCTTTTTCCAATTGTGACTGCGCTGCCTACCCGCAGCACAAATATTACATACTGGAGGAGCCACCAAATCCTAAATTTCATATACCGTGCAGATGTTTTCTTCCTCAATCTGCGATAACATTTCGACTCCTGTCATGATCTTTGGTGCTGGGATGAACTCTCTAGAACCATCAAATTCCACTCTGTCCTTTCTGAACCTCTGCTGGGGAGGGAGAAAACGCCTGTGACCCATGTATGCCCATTTTTTGGAATGTTTAAGCCATACAGATTTTTTTACTTTTATTGCAACAAGGGCAAGCAAATTCCCCTTTCGTACTCCAGCCTGATAAATTTGCATAAGCTGGGAAGTCATTGATTGTCCACAATAAAGCAGCATGCAGTTTGAACATTTCATTCGTTTCGCAGTCATAAGTCATCACACCATCGCCCCAAAATTCATTCAACTCATCAATCAATGGCTGAAGGTAAACCTCAATATTATCCCCCGGACTTTTAGGTCCATCAATAAGAGTGGAAAGTAATATAAATTGTTGCTTCATACAAAGCCACAGAGGAAGATTATATGGAACCAACACTACGGGACATGTGCTGTGAGTTGCACCAACCATAGACTTGAATGGATTGAAACCATCTACTGCCAATCCTAATCGGACATTACGAACATCTTTAGAAAAGTCGGGATGTCTCTTATCAAAATCCTTCCATGCATGAGAGTCTGCCGGGTGGGTTAACATGTCAGTTTCATGAACTCTTTCTGCATGCCATCTCATTAAATTAGAAACTTTAGATGACATAAAAAATCTTTTCAACCTTGGTTTAAGGGGAAAGTAACACATTTGCTTTACGGAAATCGGTTTCCCCTGTATCGCAATCTGACTTTGATGAGTCTTATTTCCCCTGTTCTCTTTCCACCTGGAAGCGCCACAAACCGTACAAATATCCAAATGAGCAGTTTCATTTCTAAACAACATACAGTTGTTTGCACATGCATCTATAGTCTCATATGTAAAACCTAAGTTCTCTGTCAACTTACGAGCATAGTAATACGACTCAGGAATCTTAGCGTCGACAGGAAGAACTTTTTTCAATAAAACCAAAAGAATGTCGAATGATGTGTCTGACCAATTATTCAAAGTCTTCAAATGCAACAACTCCACGATAAACGACAGTTTATTGTAAGAAGTACATCCAGGATATAATTCTGTTTTCGCATCATCAAGTACTTCATAAAACCTCCTCGAATCACGATCTGCACCAGAGCGAAGATTTATCTCACCGGTCTCAAGATTCTGGATGTCAATGCCTTCAGGATCAAACCCACGTACCATTTCAGTAAGCATTTCATGCATTGGATCAGTCATCCTTGCATCAACATCCATCTGAGCTGCATCTGTATTTTGACAACGAACATATTATTTTCCATGACGAGTCCAACTCTTATAATTTTTCCGAAATCCATTAAAGAAAAGGTGCTCCCTCACAGTATCTCGTGTGAATTGATATCTGTTAGCACATTTTCTACATGGACAACTAATATAGTCACTTTCAAATCCTCTCATGAAGTCAATAAACTGCATAATGCCATTGAAATATTCTCTAGACGTTCGATTTGGAAGATCAATCCAACTCTTATCCATAATAATATCTGTATAACAAACATTTACAAAATACTTATTACATTTACATTTTTCAAATCAACTATATTCAAAATAAATATTAACCATTTGTTTATGAACCATTGATAAAATAATAATGTAACTGAAAGATCATGTTACCTGATTGAGCTACAAACCTGGAAGGGAGGGGAGCCGAAGGCGGTGCTGCGAGGGAGAGGAGGCAGCGAAGGGGAGCCGGAGCCAAAGGCGGTGCGGCAAGGGAGGGGATGGGCGGCAGCGGCGGCGGGGAGCTGGAGGAGAGGAGGCGGTGAGGGGACGGGGGACGGGCAACGAGGGGGGGGGGTGTCCGGGGTCGGGGGGGGGGGGGGGGGTGTCCGAGGTGCGGGGAGGGGTGTCCGGGGTGTCAGGGGCCTGTCAGGGGTGCGGGAAGGGGTGTTCGGGGTGCGGGGGTGTCCGGGGTGCGGGGGAGGGGGCTGTCTGGGGTGCAGGGGGGCTGTCGGGGGTGCGGGGTGGGGTGTCCGGGGTGCGGGGGGCCTGTCCGGGGTGCGGGGGGGCTGTCCGGGTTCGGAGGGGGGGGGGGGTGTCCGAGTGCGGGGGGGAGGGGGGGGGGGGGGGCTGTCCGGGGTGCGGGGGGGCTGTCCGGGTTTGGAGGGGGGTGTCCGAGTGCAGGGGGGGCTGTCCGGGGTGCGGGGAGGCGTCCGGGGTGCGGGGGGCGGTCCGGAGTGCGCGAGGGGGGGGGGGGGGGGGGGGGGGCTTTCCGGGGTGCGGGGAGGCGTCCGGGGTGCGGGGGGCAGTCCGGAGTGCGCGCGGGAGGGGGGGGGGGTGCTGTCTGGGGTGCGGGGAGGCGTCCGGGGTGCGGGGGGCGGTCCGGAGTGCGCGCCGGGGGCTGTCTGGGGTGCGGGTGCCGTCCGGGGTGGGGGGGGGGGGAGGGCTGAGAGGCCGGAGGCCCGAGGGCGGAGGGCGGCGGCCGGATGGCAGGCGGCGGGGGAGGGAGGGCGGCGGGGGAGGGCGGGCGGCGGGGGAGGGCGGGCGGCGGGGGAGGCCGGGCGGCGGGGGAGGCCAGGCGGCAGGGGAGGCCGGGCGGCGGGGGAGGGGAGGGCGGCGAGGGAGGGCGGCGAGGGAGGGAGGGGGTTAGGGCGGAGGGAGATCGAGGGCGCGGGGGGGGGGGGGGGGTAGAAGCCCCCCGAATTTTTTTATGTAGGTTAGCGACCGCCATTGGCGGTCGCTAATGGTTAGCTATAGCGACCGCCAATGGCGGTCGCCCGAGTCTGGGGGGCTCCAATGCCCCCTTTTCTAGTAGTGTCTTATCCAAAGACTTAATCCATTACTCATCTACAATTAGATTAGTAGTCCCACTAAATAATGAGGGATTCTATCATATAAAGTAATCTAGAATAGAATATTATTACATTGTAATAGGTTTCTCCATCTGTAATAGGTTATTGGTCATAGTATGATTAATATTCCATAACATATCCATAGCTATCTTTGTTCAAATACCAACTGCATTGAATTTTGAAGTAGAGAAAACTCTATATTGGCCCCAATTATTGATTCACATATTCCTTGTAGGTTCCATTTCTAAACATTATAATATACTATATTATCTTGTAAAATTATGAGCTTAATATAATTCAAAATATGGAATAACACTTAACATAAATTGAAATATTCATGCATAGCTAATCTCATAATTATAAATATGGTTTATTTCAGGATATTTATACACTCAGATATCTCATAGTGGTTTCTAATGAAAATGTGAATTTTCCTAAGAATATCCTCCTGGTGAGACAGACCAAGTGCATATATGGTCCATTTTCTTGAAATGGGTTATGCTCGAGTTAGGCCCGATGCACCTTTTCAGAGTTGTTACAACTTGGTACATTTGTGCTAGAACCACGTACACATGTAGTATCCAGAAATGAATGTATTTAAAGGAAGAACCAAATAATATCTACCTTACAAAAATTATATAATGTTCTTCTATAATTATCCTCAAATTCTATTATAGTTTATGTACCATCATCTACATTTTCTAAATCTTGTTTCCATGGTTGCTTATAAAATTCATTAGATATAAACTTTAGTGCCCAACCCAAGAATCCCTTAGCCAGTGCCTTATTTTATTAAATTGAAATGATTATAAAGAAACAAAATCCTGAAGTACTTAATAGTATAGAAGTTTATCAAAACAATATTACATTCATGATACCCATTTTAAATTGGGAAATAAAAAATTCAACCCAATTCATATAAAAATCTATTAAACTACATCCTTGAAAACTAATTCAAATATCTATTCATCATAACCTATAGAATTTAAAAAAATAAGGGTGAGCTAAAAATCTCTTTAAGGGTATGCGTATAGTGGAATAAATCATGAATTAATAAAAATAAATAGTACAAAATGGTAAATAACTGAACACACTATTCATTTAAACAATTGGATGAGGCCAAATCAATACAGAAATGAAAATAACTAAAACACATGAAATTTAATAAATAAACTCAAAATGAAATGAATCCATAAATATTTTCATGAAAAATATCATGGATAAATTATAACTGAGTCAAAATTAAAAACAATTCTTATATGTTGAATAATCGATTTAAAAAATAAACAATGTGAAATGTCCTAAAATATCCATATTGAATAAATAATTTGGATTTAAAAATAATTATACAGTGTATTATAATTATCCATAAGGGTTTTTTACATTGATGAATGGAAATACCATTGAAATATCATTACAACATTTTTGACGAAATAATATTTATAAATTCTAAAGTATCCCATACCACATTGAAACATTTGAATCGAAATATCCCTTAAGGAGTAAAATTAATTAAATCATACAATACCACTAGAATAAATAGAATCATGATTTAAAATGAATATGGGTAGCACATAAACCATTTAAAATAGAATTGGTGCATAACAACAAATAAGTCTTCATGAAATTTAAATCGAGATGAGATATCTTACCTTCGATCCAACTTGTCACATGTGTATTTATATACTATAATAATATAAATATGTTAATTATTTACCTACTTATATAATATTTTTCATGTTTATTATTAATTTGACCTCACATATTACAATTTTGTAAACAACTACTTAAACAATTATGTTTACATCAGTTGTATTGACCACATTTGATTTATGTTCCAAGAATGACATTGGTTTGTCAAATATTATCAACTGGGACATTATAAAGACATATCTATAAAAATAATCATGAAATAATTATTATATTAATAATTCTATTATACTTTTAAACCCATCATGAAATATTGTTATGAAAAATGAATGAATATAACAATTATGGAGACTGTATGAAGTATGTACGCATGAGTAATGTTTCAATTTTACAATTATCATTACAGAAAGAATATAAGTAACAACATATCATTACATACGGATAATTACATGATAAATACCATTTGGTTTAATAATATAATCATATGTATATTATTCTAGTTATGTTAAAAAATCACATGGCGTCTATGAGGTGGTACTCCACACATCCACAAACGATGATATCACTTTTTAGTGTATGAAAATGGTCAATAAATAAAGTGATACATTGTATTTCCAGAAATCTAATTATTCAATGAACACCATATATATATATATATATAAATTACTTCACATAACTTTAATTAAAATCATCCTTAATACATTCCATGAAATGTGTGAATATATCACATCGCATTGAGGTGGTGGTAGTTCAAACATCTATGAACAAAGTTATCATTTACACAAAATCGAACACGTAATGGTTTGTGTTATATAAAAATTTTATAATAATAAATTCATAATAAAGATCGTATATATCATAGATAAAAAATTATTCCATTATAATTCCTGACCATGAGAGCTAGAAAAATAAAAACGAATGACATTGTCTCGCGAGGTGGTAGTTCTTTATACAAGAACAGTAAGTTCATTAAAAATATGATTTATGTTGGTATTAGTTTCATTAAATCCCATAACATAAAAAATATCTGTATATTTAGGATACCATGGTTACTATATAATCATGGAATAATAACAAATTAACATGGAGAAGAAAAAATATAACAGAAATTCATATTTAAGGATGTTACCTAATTTTTGGAAACTCTTTTAGGATTTAAACAAATGGATTCCATGGTCTTTGTTATTAAAAAATTGAGAAATATATTATGTGCGAAGGGATGTTGGGAGACTATTTTATCTAAGTTCAGATGAGATAATGTGGATTGAGCGACATGATTAAGGGTAATAATGAATGTATTTTTACAGTTTAAGGGGAGTAGAATTCGTTGAAATAGCCAATGATATTCACTATTGTAAGGTCTTACCAACCTCATGTGACACCAAATTGGAAAAATAATCTATTAATGTGAAATTATGTTCGATAAAAAGTTTTAAAAGAATAAAATTAGTGAAATTTTTCAATTTCATTCGTTAGTCTATAAGTTTCCATATTTTGTCATTTCACTTTCTTATTTGGGTAACTAGTTTTCCAACCTAACTAAATTAACCATAAAGTCTAAATTTAGGATATATTTATTATTAAATATATCCCATATGGATTATAAATATTATTGTGAATTTAAAAAATACTAATTCCATGAGTGTTGGAAATTATTTTTAAAACAAGCACATGTAATTTGCCAAAACACTACTTTAATTGGCATCCATGAAGATATGGGACAAGGAAGAGTTTCACGAACAATGTCTTAATAAATAAGGGAGAAACAGACTAGGTGGCATGTTCTAAGGAGGAATACATGGACAGAAGATTTGACATCCCATCATCCTATTTAAATCATGGTGAAAACGTCCCTAAATAAGAGATGGATGCTGCCCGCCTTTGGAAAGTGAGAATGCGGGGAAACAATCAGTTCATCCTCGTCATCCTAAAACATACTGATGCACGCGCCCCAAGAAAAGATTCAGAAATAAAAATGGTGAACCTGAAATGAATTTATTCTCCTCAAATATGGTGATTAATAGAGTTAGAAACATAAGTGGAATAGCGTGTCACCAGATCCAATTAGCCAGTGTTCGGTCCCACTAAGAAAATTGCAGGCCTAGCATGAAACTCACAAAAAGTCAGGGCAATCAAAACCTTGGACATCCCGGTCTTTGACATTTTCAGTGTGGATCCTTATTACCATCCTTGTAAGATTGTATGGTGCTGGGGCATTGGATGTCAAATTCATTGTTTCAGTACTATTGGTTTAATCTCCAAGCTTTCAGGAACCAAGTTACTGCATCAGGAATCCAATCGCCACCCACCCACAGATGTAGGGTAGGGGCAACACCAATGTAGTAATCTAGTGTGGCTCCACCTATTATATGAAAATCCCTTTTCCCATAGCTGCTGGGTGCCCACGACCCATCTCCCCTTCTGAATTTGTTCAACAAAGGGTGATAAACAACCTCATACGCCGATACGATTAGTAAGTGATTATCCTAACTCGGGATATGGACCACTAAAATTTAGAGGAATCTATGCCTCATTTCCACCTCCACCCCAAGGGTAGAGTAGGGATCCACTACTCCCAACTTTGACATACAACCATTTCGGGAGCCTCTCCCAGGAAGGTTTCGATGACTCCCTCGCCTACGATGATGTGGTTGGGGATGTCTGGGTGGGCCCGTCCAGAATCTTGTTTCATGGGATCCTAAGTAGGGCTCTTTCAAGGCCGTGCCAAAGCCTCCATCTGGTCACACTTGTTGAGGAGAATGTAATCCATTTTCCTGCACTGTCGACCCCGGTCGGGTTATCCCGATGCCAGCTTCGGGAACATGCCGAGGAGGACACCGACCAAGGGGAGTCAACATCAACAGCTACTATAGCCCATGCCAATAAAAATGTATATCATTAGCCCCCACATATGCTGATCATGGGTACTTATATACCCAACTTTTATTGAGCCCCTAACTACCTCACAGGTATGCTGGGTCGACACTCTTAGTCGCTGGTGTAGGTAGTGCCTGCCGTGGGCAGACCCGTAGCAATGACACCCAGATCCGAGGTCCTTCGCGTACCACCACCTTGGAGAATGCGGGTCCTCCAGGCTTACAAGATCTGCATGGAGGTCTTAACCATTCTACCTTCAATCTAAATTTGGGTCCCCCCCACGACAACGACACATAGTTCAGAAGCCCCTCCCACTCTCATTACAATGGGTGTTGAGTTTCTCCTCTTGTCGTAGGCTGCTGGTGTGGAGATGTTACACATCCGGTCAATCTTTTGTATGGGGATGTTCCCCATGTCATTACAATAGATATAAATGGTCCTACTCATCTCAATAATCAGAGGAGTGAAGGACAAATTCGCTTCACTAGCACCCAACACGGAGGTCATACCCATGTTCCGCTTGACCAGAATGTGGATCCTCCTTGAAAGAATGATTCCAGGGGAAACAATATTGGAGGTCCTTCCCGTGATTCTATCCACTCCAATGGAGGTCCTACCCTCTCCTATATTTCCCGTGGAGATTCCCTCCACACATCAGTGAGGGGGCATTATGGTCCTCCCAGTGTTCCCTTTGATATTTGTCCAAGAGATCCTTGCACCCCATCTCACATAAGCGAATATCCTCTCCACCCCAGCACCAATACAACTGAAGTTCCTCCTCATGAAGGAAATCTACAATGTACCATATTAATATCCCAGGGTAGGAGGGTGGTTCGTCACTGCTATAAAAATAATACCGAGAATATTTAGACTGAGAATAAACATTTCTTCTTCTCAGATTATGAGGTGGAATTTGACTTAGAGATGGAACCCTCACCTAGATCCTCTATGTCAAGGGTTGGGGCATGAACAATGTGTATCTACCTCATACTTCCAAAATGGGAGATCCATCAGATTACCACCTCCCTCTTCAAGAATATCCTGGAGGAATAAAATTTGGAAACTCCATAGGTTCCAGCCATGAAATCACCACCATCATCACCGGAAGCACTCTCTACCTCGACCAGAGATCACAGAGAGCTATTTTGGGGACCAATGGTAGAGGAGAAACAGTGTATACCATCTCCAGCATCTGTATTCTGTATTCCAGAAACTATGGTCTTCATCCCATATTACCGCGATGTGGTGGCTAAGTCACTACACTCTTCGATGGACAGCCTGAGATATGAAGGTTTGTCAACTCACTCGCCATAATCCCTGTCGAACAGCCTTCCATCTCAGAGGTTTGCCTCAATACCACTACCAGTTCCCCAGCCACCAGCAGTTGATGAATGGTGAAATGAAGGGCTAGACCCTAAATCTGGATTAAGGAGCTTGTGGGATATTCTCGTAGTGTACATTTTCCTTGAGATTTTTTTTCTAGTTGCAGCACCAAATTTCAAGGCTCCAGAAGCACTCACCAAGGAAGAGGTTGGATGCTTTCGACAGACCCACTTGGTGACTCATTTCTTTCTTCATCATCAATGAGTGTCATATCCCAAGAGTCACCCGTGTTTCGACGACATTGGCTAACAATGTCGTTTGGTTGATTTGGCCACACTCCATGGGGCCCAGTGCCCGAAGTCACCATGTTTCCATAGTACCCTCCAACAATGATGCATACAGTGATTTAAAGTGCTTCGTTGGATAATCGAGGAGGCTTCTCCCCACATGAAAATCTGTGGATGGGGGTAGTACACGGCCCTCCGTTTCAATTCCATCATGCGCCATCCCGATTTTCCAGGTGGCATATATGATATGCCTCCAGGCAGGGTTGCAGTTAACAAGACAGACCTACCACAGGGTGAGAACTAACTAGAGCTTCTTGGAGAGGACCTCCCCCTGGGGGAGATTTAAAACTATTGGATTTGTTGGAATGTATTACTTATCAGTACTAGAATATAATGGGTCTCCCAGTGGCCAATATGGAGTTGGACCTCAGCCAAACCCAAACAAGGGTAAGGAGGACCTCAAAGCCATCAAACCCTTCAACCCATCTAAAATAGTGTAGAATGTAGATGACGATATTGAAAAATCCACATTGCATATGAAACTCGTCATACCCAAGAAGATGGTTAATTTCCTCCATGCTAAATGTGCTACAGAGTGACGACCAGACTACGATGATCCTTGGCTGGGGCATTATGGGAAGCCACAATATCCCCTCGGTGAATTTCCTTCGGGTGACCCGGATCACCCTACCCACATAGACAAGGTTGATGCCGGAACTTATAGTAAGAGGGCATGGTGTGTGTCGCTAAATCCTCCTAAATGGTGTGAAAATCCTTGGGTCCCTGATCAGGTTACCCTAGCTACTCCGCAGGTCATTCTGCTAGCCGTTCGAGGAGTCACTGGGTGAGATTATCTTGTTGAAGAACCTGCCAACACACTGGGGGTTAGGGATCCCCGTAAAGACTTGAACCCTATCCCAGATGATCCAATGGAAACACACATTTCCCGCCTAAAAGATTTAGAGACTCGAAAGGTGGCAATCCCATCTGATGGGAAGCCTTATACAGCGTGGGTTGATGATATTCCAGCACCTCAGGGTTTTGGAAATCCAACTTATTCCCCTTTCAATGGGACAGGGTACCCAAAACAGCACCTGACCCACTTTATCTCAAGATGTGGGCCCATGTGGGGAACTACGACCCAACCAGAAGCCTCTAAAATCTGGTGTTACGTATAGACACGGGAGGGGCCGACATTTTTCTAGTACATCCAGCTCCCCATCGGATCAGTACCCAACTCAGAAGACCTACAAAGGCAGTTTCTCTACCAGCACAGATCCACCACTCAGAAGACGAGTATCACCAACCATATAAAGTTCGAGCAGAGTTCTGATGAGCACGTTGCGGACTTTTTTTCCCAGTGGAAAGGGCTCAAATACTCCTATGACATGCCATTGACTTAGAATAAACTACTAATGATGTTAATGGGGAATGTCAATGTAACGCCCCGACCCTAGTTACCCAGAGTCAGTGCATTATTGCGTAACATTGGCATGATCACAAAGATCAAGTCTCGAAAGGCTGATTAGTTTAGTAGCCTTGAAACGCTAGATACATTCATAAATGTTACATTACATCATAAAGTAATAAAAAACTACAACAAAATATTGTCTTCATATCCCCTCATATTATCCCTTCAGGTCATTCATAAAATACTTCTTCAAATCCTGGAAAAATTAAAACATTAAAAGGGGTGACCTCAGATGCTCAGTAAGGATAACAATATAGCGGAAGATTTCATAAATAGACATAAACATTTAAGTCAAGTCATAACTAAACAAAATCCTTTTAAACATGAACATCAACATAATATGGAAAAAGTAAAATGAAATAATTCCATTTACTTATTCACATGGATATTCTACTGGTCTAATAATCACATGCAATATCAATAACCACTTTCATAATTATGGAATGAAAAATGCCAGACTATCATAACCACGTAGCCAAGGCCTCATGCCAAGACTACAAATAATATTTTTTCAAGGCCTCGTGCCAAGACACTAGTTTGTCTCATGAGACCTTCTGATGCATCGAGGAGCTATAGCGGGCTCCACCCATCACTTATTATGTCCAATGCATTCCTCATATGAACAGGTTTAAACATATCATAAACCATAACATAATCGTATCACATAAAACATGCATAAAGGAAACATATCATTTCCACATTTCAATCACAAGATATCAATACAACACATTGATATAATAAAACATTATAAAAACCATTTTCAATACAAAAATAAAAGAAAATTAAAACATTTTTTTTTATTTTTCAATTAAAAAAAATTATGGCTTGTAGAGGATGCCGAAACTCAAATAATGGTAATGGCGGTGGAGAATTCATTGTTTCCGCATACGTACGACAAAAAAAACATTCCATTTTCTCGTTTAGTAAAACACTTCATATAAAAAAATTCCTTTTGAATAAATGTAAATGTCAAAGTGGTTTATACACCATATAAAAGAAAGTTGTGTATAAAACAAAATATGCCTCAATGAAAGGATATTGAGACGAAGTCCCCTACAAAAACATTTTTTAAATGAAATAGATCTATTATGTGTGTTCACTATAAGTAAACATAAAAAAAAGTACAAATAAAAGATATGACATAATAACATCATGACATAATTTGAAAGTATGATATTAACCCAAAAAATTGAAATTGGGTTAAGATGTTCCTTTTCCTCATGTCCGACTTCACTCGACCGTTGTTTAATCTCCTGAATAATAAACTAGAGTTAATCTATAATTTCTTAAGAACCCTTTTCAAGTTAATTATCTCTTTTATATCACTTATTACAATGTTACCAAAATTATGTACTCATTTAAGTTAATAACGTTCGTTTTGTCGATCTTTGGTACCTAAGTCAACAATAAACGTCTTATAATTACAAGTTGTTTATGTGGTAGAATATCAATTATCTCCATAATTATATTCATTATTTAGATATCATATATATCATATATATCTAGTATATACATTCATTCATAATATTACGTAACATTTAGAGGAAAGAAATGAAATGCCCCGTTCATGGAGACAGTAAGCCGTACGTACTGATGAACGCTACTTTCATTTATATTTCGTATTTAATGGAATGAAATCCTAATGATATAAAGGTATATTATAATTACAGTATAATATCATATATAATATCATTTACTCCATCCTTTATACATCCCACATATTGTATTAACGATTCAAATCACTTTGAGGGGGAGGTAGTCTGCACTTCCTAAAATGAAATTATCGCGTTTACCCATAATGGAAATCATAAAGGTATGCCATAAATGAAAAATACAGAATCATAAGGAAACCAAAAACATAATATATATCATATATAAAAATAGTTTCATCATAATGGCCACTATTAGAGGTGTTAAAAGAAGATTTAACAATCATCGTTTTGTGAGGCAGTAATTCGCCAACCAGAGAAACAGTATGTAATTTAACCATTAGAAAAAGGTGTGTGTAAGTGTAAATCAAATCCTTATCATAAAAAAATCCTATTATATTTAAGATACTTTTTTTTGTCACAAAAGAAAGTAATAAAAATATTTTAAAGGAATGGAGAGGCAAAATAAAACAAAATAACATAAGAGAAGACATTACCTTAAAATCGGGTAACTGTTTTTGATTTGAGCCGAAGGAATACTTGGGAAGAATTATTCCCAATGTGAGGCTTCTAAGAGTAAGAGAGGGAAGTTGAAATAGTATTTGGGCAGATTTGTTCTGATTCAAATGGCTTGATGGTGTGAATAAGGTGGTAGTGGTGGGGGCCTTTTATAAGAAGAGAGGAGGGGCACTCTTGGAAACGAATGAAATGTTACATTATTATGAAAGCATTTTCGGATTTCAAAGGTCCCAATAATATATATTTAGAAGATAAAGTGATAAAAATTCTAAATATACTCATCCAATAGGTTTTTGACATGTGTAATTATTAAATTTTGCATTATCGTTTAATTTTATTTAAATCGTTAATTAATGAGGTAATCGATGCATCATCATGGTGTCATAAACAATTTAATTTATTTAATGTCTAAAAATTTCAAAAAAATTACCATGATGTAGGAAATCGTTTTATCTTTCCAATGAATATTTATAGTCTAAAATATAACTTATATAACCCCATGTAATAATTGTTTTAGTAAAACAACACATGTTTGTGAAAATTTTATTTTTACTTTAAATAAAAAGTTATTAATGACCTTTTCTTACCAAAGTGGCTCCATTGGGTCCCCAAGTTGACCCATGGATTGTATTTGTCGGACATGACTCATCCAATAAGTATTGGACAAGTTTAATGGTATTTTTCATATTTTTATAATATCATTTTTACCTTAAAGTTTACTAATTACCTTTAATCACGATTAATTAAACTTAAAAGTTACTATTCATCAAAAATTATTTTAATCCCATTGAACCTCATTTTACTTCCTAATTACAACCATGTATTTCAGATATTTGAAAATAAAATCACATAAGTGACAATGTTTCATTTAAACGAAAAATCAGTTTTTTAACTACCACTTAGTGATTTCACAATTCATCAAAAAATTAAAGTTTTTCAGAACAATCCCAAAATTTTACCCTAAGATATAATTGATATTCCAAATTTAAAAATGATGTCTATTTTAAAAAATTATAAACATATAAGTTGCATTAATTAATTTTATAACAAATTCCCATTGTCACAACAAATAGCGTGTTTTTAAGAAACTATATATATCAAAAGATTGACAATTGTTTATGTCCAATTTCAAAGTGAAATTAATTCTAATGAACACCATTGGATAAAATGGTAAAAATATATTTTAATTATACTTTAAAACCACTCAATAGTATAATTTATCACTATAAATTATTTTGATTAAAAAATTTGTTTTTAAGTATTTTTCACTATTCATAAAAAATTGGGAGTGCTCATAAAATTACAAAAATTTCAACTTAGGATAATTTTGATATTCCGAATAAAAAAAAGACGTCCATTTGGAAAGATAAAATTTATAAAATTTCAAAAAGTAGGTATTACTATTCTTAACAGCTACTTTGATTAGTTGTGGTGTGTTAGAATCTCGAACTTGCGTACAATGCAAGCTATTGCATTATTGAAAGAGAAGCGTATCATGGAAGCTCGGGGTGTTACATTCTCCCCTACTTCAATAAATTGCATCCTCGCAATTTGAAATTGTTCTTCAAAAATAAAAGGTTGAAGATAGAAAATAACTTTGTGGAAAACCCACATCGGAAATAAGGTTAATAAAAATATTACTTTAAAAGAAAGAAAGAGAAGTACAAAGGACACCCAGGATAGCCAATACTATGATTCTATGAAAATATGGATATGGAGGAAAAACAAACCATCAAGGTCTGATGGGGAGTTATAGAAAACATGATTAGGAGAAAGTTAACCATAAGAAAATCACAAACTTGTGATTGGTTAAACGGTCATTAAATCCCCAGTTGGAAATGATAACCGACAACGTTTTTGTTTTAAGTTACCTTTCATAAAGTTGAGGAATGTTTTTAAGAGATTTACTAAGAATGTAAGGAAATATACTTACTTGTCATGTAGACTTTCATTATTTAATAAATTTTTATCACAAACCCATCTTTCACTCCAAATGGTATCAGAACTAAATAATATTCTATTTATCCTAATTGTATAAGGTTTCAAATATAACCACATACCATTTAGATTAGGAAAACTATATTGTAATAACCAGGGACTTCCTTTAGGCTAGTGGTAGGTAATAAAGGCCTGCCGCACTATGGTTGTGGGTTCGATTCCTACAGCTTTGTCCGATGCGACAAGTTATCCCCTGACCAGTTGGTTGTCCTTTTCCTAAAACTATAGTATTATAATATTCCAAAAATAATATTCAGAAATGTTTTAAACATAAACAATACTATCCAAGGTTCAACTTAATCCATTCCAACCTTTATAGTTATCCAAAATACTTTTTTCCAATTCACAGTCCAAATTTTTTAAGGAAGGTAAACATAATGAAGATCCTTTTTTACGCGTAACAACATGTGAACACCTACATCATGTATTCATTTAAAACACTGCAACATCCGGAATTACCATAAATCCTTATTGATTACATTCATGATCCCTTATTCCTTATAGAATACTAGATATACTCCTTCTATCCAAAAATGTATACAAATCATTAATCTGTTTTAAGAATATACAATATAATTTATTCAAATCAATGATGTATTATTCCAAAATTACTATCTCGGTATCAGAACCATATTATGGTTTATCTTTCTATCAACCATATATTTTCCAAAAAATTTAACCAGCTGTGGAGTCACCTTCCTTGGTTCCACACAATCTCATGTCCTTGATGAAATAGTACTGCAGTAAAATCCTTATATACTCCATAATTATTATAACCAGTACATCATTGATACAACACTCAAATGACAAAATTCTTTAATGAAAACATAAGAACTCTAATCCTTCCTCCTCATCTATGGTAGTATCATAACTTGATTATTATCCAATAACATCATTTGGGGCATACTCTGATGATTTGGACATTGGTTTGCATAGTGTCCCCACTCCTTGCAGATGAAGCATTGTACATTTGAAACCTTTTTCTTACCCTTTCAGTCACGCACTTGGTGTCCTTTTTCACCACACTTATAACAAACTCCCATTCTCTTAAGGAAAGTTCCAAGTTGTTTCTTCCCATAGTTATCACATATTTGAAAATTCTTCTTTTCCCTCATCCCTTTATCCATCACTCCCTCTTCCATCCTTTTCTTCTCTTTCATCCTTTCAAATCCATATGACTCATAGAATTCATTACTTATTTTATTAACACTTGATACTATTTCTTCATATGTTGAGAACACATGGGATTAAATTTCCCTTCTAAATGTTAGCTTAATACCATGAAAGATATGATCCTTCTTACTCTTTGGATCATACGTATTGATGGAGTTCACATTCCTTCTACTGGGCGCCATTTCTATACAATGGAATAAACTAGGTTAGTTTATGAATTGCAATGAATAATTCCAAACAAGTAAAATACTTAATGTAAATTGAACAGTTTATGGATATAATCCACAATCATAAAAAATGTTTTCTTTGAGGAAGTTTATACTCATAAACCCTTCATAATGGTTTGTAAAAAAATGAGAATTATCCTAAGCATATCCCCCGGGAGTGTCGTAACCAAGAGTGCAGCAAGGCCCGTTTTGGTGCACCAGTTCCCATTCGAGTCTAGCTCAAATAGGTGTTTTTGGGTTTTACCCCTAGGTACATCTGTGCCAGAGCTGCCTCTACCTGCTCATATCCAGACAGGGATGTATTTCTTGGAAACTCATAAAATATCGATAATACCAAAATTCAAGGATGTTCTTCTATAATAATCCTCAAAGTCTATCTTCGGGCTATGTGATCTAATCAGAGATTATCTAAATCTAGCTACCAAAGTTAGTACTAAACTACCTCTGATACCAACTATAACGCCCTGAACCCAGTTACCCTGAGTCGGTGCATTATTGCGTAACATTGGCATGGTCACAAAGATCAAGTCTCTAAAGACTGATTAGTTTAGTAGCCTTAAAACACTAGATACATTCATAAATGTTACATTAAATCATAAAGTAATACAAAACTACAACAACATCTTGTCTTTATATCCCCTCATATTATCCCTTCAGGTCATTCATAAAATACTTCTTCACATCCAAGAAAAATTAAAACATTGAAAGGGGTGAGCTCAGATGCTCAGTTAGGAAAAAAATATAGCAGAAGATTTCATAAATAAGCATAAACATTTAAGGCAATGCATAACTAAACAAAATCTTTTTAAACATGAACTTCAACATAATATGGAAAAAATAAAATGAAATAATTCTATTTACTTATTCACATGGGTATTCTACTGGTCAAATAATCACATGCAATATCAATAACCACTTTCATAATGATGGAATGCATAATTCGAGACTATCATAACCACGTAGCCAAGGCCTCGTGCCAAGACTACAAATAAGATTTTTTCAAGGCCTCGTTCCAAGACACTAGTTTGTCTCATGAGACCTGCTGATGCATCTAGGAGCTATAGCGGGCTCTACCCGTCACTTATTAATTCCAATGCATTCCTCATAGGAACAAGTTTAAACATATCATAAACCATAACATAATCGTATCACATAAAACATGCATAAAGGAAACATATCATTTCCACATTTCAATCAAAAGATATCAATACAACGCATTGATATAATAAAACATTATCAAATCCATTTTCAATACCAAAATAAAATAAAATTAAAACATTGTTTTAATTTTTCATTTAAAAAAAGTTATGGCTTGTAGAGGAAGCCGAAACTCATATAATGGTAATGGCGGCGGAGAAGTCGTTGTCTCCGCATACGGACGACATAAAAAACATTCCCTTTTTTCATTTAGTAAAGCACTTCATATAAAAAAATTCCTTTTGAATAAATGTAAATGTCAAAGGGGTTTATACACCATATAAAAGAAAGTTGTGTATAAAACAAAATATGCCTCAATGAAAGAAGATTGAGACAAAGTCCCTTACAAAGAACATTTCTTAAAAGAAATAGATCTATTATGTGTATTCAATATAATTACACATAAAGAAAGTACAAATACAAGATAGGACATAATAATATCATGGCATAATTTGAACGTAGGAGATTAACCCAAAGAATAGAAATTGGGTTAAGATGTTCCCTTACCTCGTGTCCGACTTCACTCTACCGTTCTTTAATCTCTTGAATAATAAACTAGATTTAATATCTACTTTCTTAAGAACCCTTTTCAAGTTAATTATCCCTTTTATATCACTTATTACAATTTTACAAAAATTATGTAGTCATTTAAGTTAGTAACGTTCGTTTTGTCGATCTTTGGTACTTGAGTCAACAATAAACGTCTTATAATTACAAGTTGTTTATGTTGTAGAATATCCATTATCTACAGAATTATATTCATGATGTAGATATCATATATATCATATATTTACAGTATATACATTCATTCATAATATTACGTAACATTTAGAGGTAAGAAATGAAATGCACCGTTCATGGAGATGGTAAGCCGTATGTACGCTTGAACGCTACATTCACTTCTATTTCGTATTTAATGGAAATAAATCATAATGATATGAAGGTATATTATAATTACAGTATAATATCATATATAATATCATTTACTCCATCCTTTATACATCCCACATATGGCATTAATGATTCAAATCACTTTGAGGGGCGGTAGTCCGCACTTCCTAAAATGAAATTATCGCGTTTACCCATAATGGAAATCATAAAGGTATGCCATAAATGAATAATAAAGAATCATAAGGAAAACAAAAACATAATCTATGTCATATATAAAAATAGTGTCATCATAATGGCCACTATTAGAGGTGTTAAAAGATGATTGAACAATCATCGTTTCGTGAGGAAGTAATTTGCCAACGAGAGAAACAGTATGTTCTTTAACCATTAGACAAAGGTGTGTGTAAGTGTAAATAAAATCATTATCATAACAACATACTATTATATTGAATATATTGGTGTTTTTACAAAATAATGTAATAAAAATAGTTTAAGGGATTGGAGAGGCAAAATAAAACAAAATAACATAAGAGAAGACATTACCTTAAAAGCGGGTAACTCTTTTTGATTTGAGCCGAAGGCTTCCTTGGGAAGAATTATGCCCAAAGTGAGGCTTCTAGGAGTAAGATAGGGAAGTTTAAAGAGTATTTGGGCAGAGGTTGGCCGATAAAAATGGCTTGAAAGTGTGAATAAGGTGGTAGTGGTGGGGGCCTTTTATAATAGGAGAGGAGGGGCACTCTTAGAAACTCATGAAATATTACATTATTATGAAACCATTTTCGGACTTCAAAGGTACCAAAATTATATATTTAGAATATAAGGTGA
Organism: Viscum album; assembly: GCA_963277665.1. Classification (NCBI taxonomy): domain Eukaryota; kingdom Viridiplantae; phylum Streptophyta; class Magnoliopsida; order Santalales; family Viscaceae; genus Viscum; species Viscum album. Next base: position 684,005,392 of record OY728159.1, on the reverse strand, counting down.
TAATAATTCTAAATATACTCATCCAATATGTTTTTTACATGTGTAAGTATTATATTTTACATTATCTTTTCATTTTATTTAAATCGTTAATTAATGAGGTAATCGTTGCATCATCATGGTGTCATAAACAATTTAATTTATTTAATGTCTAAAAATTATAAAAAAAATTACCATGATTTATGAAATATTTTTATATTTCCAATGAATATTTATAGTCTAAATGTTAACTTATATAACCCCATGTAATAATTTTTTTAGTAAAACAACACATGTTTGTGACAATTATATTTTTACTTTAAATACAGAGTTATTAATCTCTTTTTCTTACCCAAGTGGCTCTATGGGGTCCCAAAGTTGACCCATGGATTGTCTTGGTCAGACATGACTCATCCAATAAGGTTAGGACAAGTGTAATGGTATTTTCATATTTTTATAATATCATTTTTACCCTAAATTTTACTAATTACATTTAATCGCGATTAATTAAACTTAAAAGTAAATATTCACCAAAAATTATTCTAATCCCATTGAACCACATTTAACATCCTACTGACAACCATATATGTTGGATTTTTGAAAATCAAATCACCGAAGTGACAATGTTTCATTTAAATGAAAAATTAGTTTTTTAACTACCACTTAGTGGATTCACTGTTCATCAAAAATTGAAGTTTTTCAGAACAATCCCAAAATTTTACCCTAAGATATAATTGATATTCCGAATTAAGAAATGATTTCTATATTACAAAATTACAAACATATAAGTTTCATTAATTAATTTTATAACTAATTCCCGTAGTCACAACAAATAGCATGTTTTTAAGAAACAATATATATCAAAAGATTGACAATTGTTTATGTCCAATTTCAAAGTAAAATTAATTCCAATGAACACCATTGGATAAAATGGTAAAAATATATTATAATTATAATTTAAAACCACTAAATAGTATAATTTATCACTATAAATTATTTTAATTAAAAAAGTTGTTTTTAAGTATTTTTCACTATTCATAAAAAATTGGGAGTGCTCAGAAAATTACAAAAATTTCAACTTTGGATAATTTTGATATTCGGAATACAAAAACGAAGTCCATTTGGAATGATAAAATTTATAAAATTTCAAAAAGTAGGTATTACTATTCATAACAGCTACTTTGATTGGTTGTGGTGTGTTAGAATCTCGAACTTGCGTACAATGCAAGATATTGCATTATTGAAAGAGAAGCATATCGTGGAATCTCGGGGTGTTATAGTCAAGATGGAACTGATCCCCTCTTTGATAACCCAAAACTATTCTGGTGGGTTCTGAGACTTCTCTGATAAGGACCAGCGCCTTGAAGAAGCCTTGTAGTTGGCCATCCAAGCACATCCATTGGCTCATGCAATCCCCACGAGAAGGGATTCCAGGGCCTAGACCACCACAGTGGATCAAATAAATCCCCCCAAGAAACTAGAGTTGTTACCACTGGAGCCACCTCTACAACCTCTAAAAGGCCCTCCGCATCAGGTGAAGCCTTCAGACTAGCAGAGCCCACCTCAGAATCAGTAGGTGCCCCCGCACAAGCCACCGCCACCATCAAGGTGAGATAACCAGGCTCCAACTCCTCGACAGGATCCTCCATCCCCATGTCAGGGTCATTTTTAAGGTCCCACATACTAGATAAGATGAACCAGACCTACTCGTTCCACAAAAATCAAGTCCCTGGTTACATCCAAATTTCCTTGTAGGAGGGGATTATACGTTTCTCTGAGTGCAAAAGGCCAGAAGTGGGAAACCTCACTGATCACCCTAATTACTTCCATTGTCAACGAATCTTGGAGAACACCCTCAAACAATGCTATGTGTTTAAATACTGGCTCCCAAACTAGGTGGATAACAACATAGTCCAGTTAGGCCACACTCCGGCATGGGTGGAATCTGTCCTTTTGAGTCCATACCACAACAGTGACAGTGAAGGCGAGTAGCATCGGGATTCTAACAGTGGGTCCCAGAAAAATGAAGATTGGATGGCTCGTAAAATGGCCTCCCATGCCCATGGTGTAATTATTGCACGCCTAAATCAGCCAAAGCCTTTAGAAGCCACATCTACTACTTCTACATCATCGTCTCAACAATCCCCTTCTCATAAGAGCAGGTATTAGCGGTGTAAGAGAATACAAAGTCCCATGCAGATGCTAATGTCATCTCAGACTCCTGGAAACTTCATGCCCCCTGAGAAGGTGATTCATCCTAGAATCCATATAGTAGTGGTTGATACTTCATGTGACAGTCAAGGTTACACTTCGGTAAATATCGTAGAGCTTGAAAAACCCCTACATAATTCCTGATGGTGAGGAGCTCCAAGAGGATCCTCCCATCATCCCCAGCTTTCAACAGTGTCGGTGGGGCAGCGGTAATAAGGGCTATTGTAATTCATCAGTTAGTACTTCCATACTGGCTTTGCATGCTACCAAAACTTGGAAATAGGCCCTGTGTAGAGCTCAGCACGTGCATCCTCCACATCTGATGTCATCAGGTCCGCCTTCACCACCATTTGTGCAACTCAATCAGACTGAGCCACAAATACCATGTTGTGACCATCCATGCCTTTCTACTAACAAGAATCAGTCATCGGTCCTTCCTCTGGTAGCCTCTTCTTGGGCCTCGACTAGTGAGCACATGGATATTCCTAGCACCAGTCAGCTGCCAGTTCAGTTAGCAGGTCCCACCATACCACATGTCATAGAGAGACCTTCTATAAGTAGAATTTCACACCTGAAAAATAAGTATGATGTTCTCAAGCTTCATTCTAGAATTCCATCAAACATCCCCATCTTTGAGGCCCTCCTCCTATCATCAGATATGCATGAGGCCCTCTCCAAGGCTTCGAGAAGCCCCCTCCAGTTTGAGAATGAGGTAGAAACCGTAGAAACCTTCCATAATGAAGTGGTTGAGCAATCTGAATTCCAAGTCATCACCACATTATCTGGAGAAGATGATGACTCTCCCATACAGGGTCTCAGTTGCACATTGTACATTATTAACCAGTTTAATGTCATAGTGGTTCACTGTTGTCTTATCGACACGGGCTCTGGGATCAACCTAATCCTGACTCAAAAACTATGAAAACTATGGTTCTCTAAGGATGATCTGAGTACCTCTTCCCAAATAATCCAAGGTTATTATAGGAAGGAGTAGACATGAGTAGGAAAGATCAGCTTGAAGACCCAGTTCAGTGGCCTAATCTTCAGCACCGAGTTCATGGTTGTCTCCCAGGACACCACCTACAATACTTTGATGGGCAGGCCATGGATCTACCTGCATGCGATGATTACCTCATCATATCACCAGTTTATAAAGAACTACCTTAATGGTGGAGTGGGTGTGATCCAAGGTGACGTGTCTCCCTTTTCCTCTTGTGAAGCCTGCTAATTATATTCTGACTACTACAATAGAAAATACATGCAGATTTATCCTAACAAGGATGATCTTTCTATCATTGCGATCATCTCATGGATAGATCTAGATGACACCTAATTCATTCCAATCCACCGATTGGAGGCTACAACTCTAGAAATGGGAAAATTCTTTACAGTTTCTGGAATGAGGGGGATCACATTCCCAAGTCTAAGAGACACCAAAAAATCACCTCATACTCTTGTACAAATCAGGCTTAGATGATCCTGAAGCCTCCTACTCCAATAAGGTATCAGGATGTACACCCCATGGAAATAGAAATACATCATACTTTCTTGTTTCACCTAGTTGAAATTAACTAGATCAAGCCAATGTGCCACTATTACTTCGTTATCATTAGGCATTGTTTTTTGGGCCGAAGACCAGATGGGATTGGATCAACATCCTTCATCACTATGGTTTCAAAAGCACAGGAGCTCCCCATCCTTTGTCCACTACCGCTCAAGTTGGTACCAGCCTCCCATCAAGAACTGTCAAATCAGAGGAAAAACCTCCCACTGAGGATCCCTCCTTCATAAGAGAAATAGAGTAATTAGAGGATTCTCTATATAGATCCTTTGAAAACGTCATCTCTTCCATGATCAACGAGTTAGTACAGGTGAACCTCGGTAGCGAGGCAGACCCGAAACCGACACTGATTAATTAATCCATGCCCCTCATGGAGAGAAAATGGTATAAAGACTTTCTTAAACAAGACTATGATGTATTCGCCTAGAGTTATGAAAATATGCTAGGAATAGATCCTTAGGTAATCGTCCACCTCCTCGGTCTCCAGGAAAATCATCGTAGGATCAAGTAGCCTCCTAGAAAGATGCACCCTTATCATGGTGACATGATTGATGTAGAAGTTGATAAGCTCATCAGATCCAATTTCATTAAGGAGGTCTAGTATCCCAAATAGCTGACCAACATTGTGCCTATCAAGAATAAGAACAAAAATATCAGAGTCAATATCATCTTCTGTGATGTCAACTGTCACTGTCTGAAGGATGACTTTCCCCTTCCTGTGACAGAGTTTTTGATCAATGATACAACTGGGTTCCAAGACCTCTCATTCATGGATACGACATAGGATGTAACCAAATCTGAATGGACCCCAAGGATGAAGAGTCTATAGCAATCAGGGCACCACAAAGTAAATTTTGTTTCCAAGTAATTCACTTCTATTTAAAGAATGTTGGTGCCACTAATCAATGGTATATGCATAACATATTTAAGATGATCCTCATAAAATAGGTGGAATGTTACGTGGATGATCTGGTGGTCAAATATCACAATTGTCAGGACAATCTAAAAGACCTTGTGAAAGTGTTCAGATTCCTCTGTTCCCATCACCTGATGATGAATCCATTGATGTGAGCCTTCGTGGTCACCCCTGGAATGTTTCGTGGATTCATTGTCAGATACAGGGGCCTTAAGATTGACCCAGAGAATATCAAATCCATTATCCAGATGTCTCCCCCAAGTAATATCTGGGAGCATTGAGATTTCCAATGCCACTTGGCCTACATATTCTGATTCATCACGAATCTGGCCAGAAAGTGTATGCCCATTTCAAAGCTCAAGAAGAAATTCACTGTCTAAGAGTGTGGAATAGAATATCAGACTTATTTCGAGGAAATCAACCACTACCTTCTCCAGCCTTCAGTCTTGATGCCTCGTGTCATTTGAAATGCACTGGTCCTTTACATGAATGCCCTAAAACAGTCTCTCAACACCCTTCTCACCAAGAAGAATAACGTGGGGACAATGTAAATTCTTTACTACCTCAACTGCATGTTCCTCGATACAGTGACCAGATAATCCCTTATCAAGAAGTGATGCCAAGCGCTAGTATTCACAATACACAAATTGTGACATTATTTATAGAACCATGATGTATAGATGGTGTCATGAGTAGATCTGCTAAACTATATCCTAAACCGCCCCATGTTCACAGGCTGTCTTGCTCGGTGGGCAGTGATTCTCTACTAGTTTGACATTAGGTTTCTCCAACAGAAGGCTATTATGGGGAGGCATTGGAAGAATTCCTTGCAACCCATCCTGCTCCTATGGACCAGTCCATGGAACTCAATTTTCTTGATGAGCAATTATCTCGGTAGACCAAGCCTTTTCTTTCTAGAAATTAAACTTTGATGGTGCTTCCCATAGCCCCAACAGCAGAAGTTTCAATGACCTCAGTCTCAATAGAGTAGGCCTGGGAATTGTCTTCATTACCTTAGCATAAGCCATTCTATCATATTCATTCATGTTTTCAGAAGGCTGTACCAACAATGAGGAAGAGTATCAGGATCTCATTACTTTTTTTAGGATGGACCTCGAGATTGAAATCCCCCATTTAAATGTGAATGAGGACTCCTAACTAGTCATCAAGAAGATCAATGGTGACTATGTTGTCAGAAATACATAGCTTATACCACTGCGAGAACACACTCTCCAAAAAATGACCCATTTTCCATCTCCTCCAGAAGACACTCATGTCCCTCTATCTCATAACTGTCGAGTTGATTCCCTAGCTAGCCATGCTGCATTACATGCAGAGCCTGAATAGGATGATCTGATTAACCACATGGCACACTGAAGAGTTATTTCTCCCATCACTTCATATAATGGTGGCATTCAGCAGGTAAGCCACCATCCCATTGATTCCTCAATGTCAGGACCCCAAGGTCCCCAGGATATAGCGATTGAAGTGACTCATGACTAGAGAAACTCCTTTGTCGAGCACCTCCAGAATGATAATCTTTATGCAGTTCGGGCCATGGACAAGATAATTCGATTCCATGCCCTTAAAGATGGTCCTGGTTGTGAGAAGATCCTCTAAAATCATTGGTCTGATGGGGTTATCCTCTATTGCATTCAAGGAGTCGTGACTTCCCAAGTCATGCAGAAGGTTCATGCCAGTTCCTGTGGGGCTCATCAGACCTATCTGAAACAATCTCACTAGATCTAGAGACAGGGGTATTTCTGGCCCCCAAGTTGCATGACTGCATCAAGTTCTCCAAAAGGTGATATACGTTCCAAATTCATGAAAATTTATGAATCGGCCACCCAAGACTCTCCACTCCACCATGTATTCTTGGCCATTTGTAGTAGGGGAACTCGATGTCGTGGAAACAGATCCACTGGTGATAGCCCTCTAGTGAAAGTTTATCCTAACTACTACATATGTCATCTCGAAGTAGGCAGAGGCAGTCCCACTGAATGAGGTCCTAGCATGTTCCATCATTGACTTCATGATATCCAACATCATTTAATGGCATGGACTTTTAGGTAGATGAGATAAAGAAACTTTACAGTAAGTACAACATCATTTCTAACCATACCACATGTTATCTTGCATAAGAAAATGGACTGATCAAGGAAATCAACAAAACCCCCTCTATCATTCTAAAGAAAATGGTTGGTTAGAATAGAAAGAGTTGGCCAGACATGCTCCCCAAAGCCCACTGGGATTATTGGATGACAACTTGTAATTCAACCAAGGTGACCTCGTATTATCTAGTGTACAGAACATAGGCTATCTGACCCATTGTGATTCAGTTTCCCTCATTGCGTAGAACTGTTTATGATTTGAAATCACAAGATAAATTAGCTGAAATCCGTCTGGTTGAGTTGGTAGTGCTCGACGAGAATAGGCTTTGTGCCTTGCACAATCTGTAAAGGAAGTAGTACAAGATAGCTAGAGATATCATCAAGAACGTTCACCTCCGATCCTTCTTGCAGGATGAATTTATATTGGCCCTAAGAATGACAATGATACCTAGAAGGTAACCTCCCATGTTGGAGCCTGAATAGGAAGGACCTTACATTGTTCACAAGATTAACTCTAATGGTACATACTCCCTGGTTACCATAAATGGTGAGTGTATAACTCCTCCCACCCATGCCAAGTTCCTCAACCAATACTTTTATTGAGTTTCCTGTTCCTACAGGACCTTAAACTATAAGGTCCCACGTGACCCTAAACTACATCACAGAATAACATGACCTTAAACTCTCAGGTCCAACACGACCTTAAACTGGAAGGTCTTACATGACCATAAACTGTCCGGTCCTACATATACATAAACAGTAAAATGTCATGCATGACGTTAATCTGTATATTGTCTCGTAGGACACTAAACTATATATTGTTCATCAAGATTTTAAATAGCAAGAAATACGTACAACTTGATTCCCATCCCAATGGGATTTGTAGGAACGCTCAGACGCTTCATCTTGAGTCATTCCCCTCATTTCCTCTTTGACTATTGCAATGGGTTTATTTCGCATCGTGGATCCCACATGGTAGCGTATTGGCTTATTTAGCCCCAATCATGTCAGGATTACGATGATTTCATAACAAGCCCTCCCTCATTCTTTTCTCCTCCCACATCCTCACCGAACGACAGAAAACTACAAGGCCTTGAAAACTACATATGGATTGATTCAAATCCTTATGGGATACATATGAACAGTCAGAAAATTTGTCCATTGGCCCATCCAAAAACTTTGGGATCTCCCATTGGGTCGAAATACATGGTGTGGTGTAGTCCTTTTCCCTCATTCATTTCGAGTTCATCATGACTGTACTGTGTGTCCCTCCTCCCTGAAGATCCCCACCTCTTCTATTGTCCATCTGACATCTGGTTCATAGGGACATTTATTCTTCGCAAAATCCATCATTTGGGTTTCCATTATCTTTCACATAATAAAGGGGCCCCGAATGGTTTGGATACTTAACCTAATGGCTCTCCTATCATATCTGTCCAATGCCTTCGAAGACATCGAATGAAAAATTGATACAAGTACCATGTTGGAAATATGGCCAGCGGCTGATGCTCATTTGTTTTTCCCATTTATGGTCACACGATGTTGATTCTGTGTTTCCAAATTTTTCAACAACTATCCCTTATCATTTTCATCACCCCCATATGTCCTGAAAATTGAGTGAAGTGTCACATTCTGTCCCGCTGTCTCTTCAAGCCTCGGTTTACCTCAGGCAGTAGTGTGATTCCAATTGTTGAACCCTTATGTGATGGGAAGAGCCTAGTTTTACTCCTTGTTTCCCACTACGAGCAATGCTTGCATGGGCTTCGGAGTTGAGGTAACACAATACCTGCATGAGAAATAATATGTCTAATGTTGTTCCGGACACCCAGCCTCAGGTCCCTCGACCCTTTTGTCCCCCTGGCCTGAGTTCTCATTTTAGGTGTGTGGGGTGTGGTATGGACTCACATCGGTCTATTTATCCACACCGCACATATCCCCTTTGAGACATGCCTCTATTTATAGTCCTTTCCACGAGCACATGACCCACCATTCCTTGAAAGCCCCATCAGTTGGTTTTCCATCATCATTTCAACCCAAAAGGACCCCCAAATGGCCTGGATTATTGGCCCAATGGATCTCATACCATTACGGGCTAACGACATCGAGGATTGCAAGTGAAAAATTGATACAAGTCCCATATTTAGAACGCAATCAATGATCAGTCCTCAATTGTTTTCCCCATAAACAATTGTCACACAAGTTCAGATACTGTGTTGCGATCATAGTAAACAGTTATGCCCAATTGTTGTTTCCATTTCATGGCCTTCCACGGGCACACTGATTTTCCCACTCTAATTAGATGTCCCATGCATATAACATTAAACTAGGCATCTACGGTCTGATCCCTATGACCATAAACTAAGAGCACAACTATCATTGCTTCATGATGATAAACTACACATCATCCTTTTCTAGAACAATGTGTGTCACGATTCCCATCCTTATGGGATATATTGGACCACCTGAACGACTAGCCTTTGGGTCCAACCCCATATCATAGAATCCTTGCTATCATCTTGGCCCCTTGGCCTGCATTCTTCTAAGTGAGGGGTATATGGTGTGGTATGGGATTATGTCTCCATTCATGTTAGGTTTATAACAACCACACCACATAACTCTCTCTCCTGAGTGCCCTTTTCTCCCTTTCCCTGCACTCTTATTGTCGAGTCGGATACTTCTATGTTGGATTCCTTGACCCTCTTAAGTGATTCAGCAATGTTCTTAGGAGTACTCTGGCTCAGAGTATAGTGTATTGGATTCAACCTGGACATGATTTCACCTATTTTTCAGGCTTCATGTTCCCCTTCATTCAGGCTTTTATTGTCTTTACATCCAAAGGGACCCTCAAATGGTGTGGGTGCTCGGCCCAATGGCTCTCTCACCATTATGGGACAACATCCTAGAGGGTTTCAAACAACAAATTGATACAAGTCCAGCATTGTGAATATGGTGAGCGGTCAACAATCATTTGTTTTTCCCATTTCAGGTCACACGATATGGATGCTGTGTTTCGAACACTGTCAACAGTTACCCTCCATCTCCATGCCAACCCCATCAAGCATTAAATGTGAGGTACATGATTCAGATTATTTTCCACCCCATCATGTCCAAGTGGAATTCCGACACTCTTGGTACTACACCTCAGTGCTCATTTTCACATTAAGAAGACAATGCTGCAGTGAGGTTTCATTCTGGGATCCGCACTGACATCACCTTTATGTGTATCCCATGTGTTGCAAAGACCTCTTCCACCCTTGTTTCCCACACCAAGTTTGACTAACATTGGATTAGGGACCAAATTGAAGTCTGCACTCTCATGGATTTGTTTTTCCTTGTCATGGTCCAAGCTCTAAGACCTTAAACTAAGATCTCCTTATAAGTGCTTGAAGAACTACATCTAGCTTGATTCCCATGCTCATAGGATATATAGAAATGCCTGGAAATATCTTCTTTGGTAACAATAAAACTGAGAGACAGTCTCTCCTTCCCCATATTCTCTAATCTTTTCTGGCCCCTCATCTCAAGGGTTCATTCATGGAATCACGTGCGGTTTGATGTGGGCCACATCCTCATTCATGTTGGGAATGCATTATCACGCCGTGCACATTCCCTCATGAACCTCATCTCCCTTGTATATGTCTGAGCCATATGATTTTAAACAATGTTACCTAGTCCCACATGACTTTAAATTTTTACATCTATAAAACCTGAAATTAAAGTGCATGGTTGGTCCCATCACATGACCCTAAACTGTGACATTATCATCCTGGCCATAAGATGAACAAATCACACTACATCATGGTGTCCCCACTCGAGGGGAAATCATGTTTGATATTGGTCACAAACCATACCTTTTGTCAATTTTGGCATAAGGCTTGATTCTTGTGGTGATTCCTGAACATTCTATCCCTGGTCCATCACAGCACAAAAAACGCACATTCATCGGAAAGGACAAAAAGGATCTATCAAATACCGCTACTTTTGGTGTGAGAGAGAGACTCACATGACCTTAGTATCTCTGGCACTGGTATTTTACCATCCCACCATTAGAACTACGTATGGATTGATTGCCATCCTCATAGGGTACGTAGGAACGCCTAGGCACTTTGCCTCGAGCCCAACCTAACATTAAATTTTGGTCCCCTGACCAGGAACATTTCCGGGGAACACATTGTGGTGATACAGACTCCTATTGTCCTCACTCACATTGGGTTTAGTAATTATTGCATAACGATTCTCCCTTTTTTAGTTCCATCATGGTCTAAGATCAATGACCATAACTAAGACCACTCCACATCTTTACTGCAAGACATTCAATTGCAAAACATCTCCGAAAACTACATACTGCTTGATTCCCATCCTCATGGGATACATAGGAATGTGCAGACATATTCTCTCTAGGTCCAGGCCTAGGAATCTGAAATCACCCCCCTCTCTTTTGGCCCATAGGCCCGAACCCTTTTGGAAGCATGTGGTGTGGTGAGTACCTCATGGGTTCTCATTCATGTCTGGTTTGGTAATAGCTGCACTATGTGCCTCCCATTTCTTTTCCCAACAGGGTTTGAGTTCTATGACCCTACAATAAGATCTCTCTATGGGAACAACGTTTCCGGTTTGGATACTACGCCACCCTGTGCACTATCTATTAAATAAATCCCCCCTTTATGGACAATCCAACAATAATTAAGTTGGAAGAATGAGACCCTAGGACCCTTGTCCTTGAAAAGGGACCCGAAACCCTCTATCTAATATGCCTTTTTGTCATACTCAGATGTGTTGTGATAAAGAGCATGAAGTGTGGAATTTTCATGGGGACATTCGCTCATTCCATGTCCAAGATTTGTGGGGCCATTATTTGGATCCCCCATCCTCTTCCATGTCTTAAGGGACCCCCTTTATGGCCTAGTCTCATGCCACATTTGATTCCTACCATCTTGGGCCAATGTCCCTGAGGACCTTGGATGACATTTGTGACAGGTCCTGTGTTTTGAACATGGTCAGCAGTCGACCCTCATTTGTCTATCCCCATTCCAGGATAATGTGAAATAGATTCTATGTTTCGAATATGGTCAGCATTTATCCCCTATCACCACGCCATGAACATTGTGGTCCCAATCTCGACCACCATGATTCACATATTTCTACATAATTATGTTCAAGTGGGATTCCATCATACTCAGCTTTCCCCAATCGTGCATCTAGGTGTGTTATGTAGGCAGGTCAGCATTTTGGGGATGTCAGTCAACTAACGCCCCACAATCCCCAATGTGTGCTATATTGTGCTAGAAAAGTCTCATCACTAAATCTTGTTTCCCACATCGAGAACGACTCACATGGGCATAGTAGTTTTGGTAGGACGTGTACAGGCGCAGCCATGCCACACTTGCTTTTCATCGTTTAGCATGACATAAAACTACGCCCTTAGAACTAAACTATTCTTCTACCCTAAACAAGTTCAGGATACCCCATGTTAGTCATGGGATGCACCAAATCCCTTTCCAGAGAGGATTTCCCCTACCGGTGTTAGTCTCTGACCACAACGTGGTTAAGAACTACGTTTGGATGGATACTCATCCTTATGGGATATGTAGTGATTCCCAGGCATTCCACCTTTGGCCCTGCATAAGGGTCATTAACCCTTCTGGACCCTCAGCCATGATCATATTCCACTCTCTATTACTATAAACTAGGATCCTAAAGTACATGTAACATGAATTTAAATGGTTAAACTTGGTCCAAGAAGTAAGACTATAAAACTGTGTGCAACGTCTTGGTCATATGACGTTAAACTATCACATTTATCATCTGCATCAGTATGAAGTAAAACTAAAATGCATTACAGGTCCTCCCCATAGAGTTTATGTTGAGAAATAGGTATGATCCCAGATCATACTGATGCACCCAATTAATGTGTTTCCACCACGGTGGCATAATTTCAATACTATTGGACTCCATTCAAACAAGCCATCACTCGACACTCCAAGATTTTCTTGCCCTATATGTGGACCCTAATCCTAATTCACACCTAAATGATCCCCCTAACAGTATAGAGGCTTTGCCTATTTCTTTCCTATAGTCTTGGACCAATTTTTTAGAAGACAAATGGGCAGCATTTTGTGTCAGGACCTGTGTTTCAAACATGGTCAATGGTTGTGCCGCATTTGTTATCTCCATTTTAGGATAATGCAATAAGGATACTATGTTTTGAACGCGGTCAACTATTATACTTCATTATAATTCCACTCCCATAATGTTCCGAATTTGGGGTATTGTTATTCACATTATACACTCTCTTCTGTTCAGATTAATGCCAAACACCCCTGGCGTTACCCCACTAGTGCACTAGAGCACATTGGGAAGATGGAACAGTGGTTGTTCTGAGGTCCTCATCCTCATGTTGGGACTCTCCCTTTCTTCCCAGAAATCCAGATTTGTTATTCAATTTTTGGATTCTAAGACCATGGTTTTCACTCTTCTATTTGTATTGAATGGTAAGGTGTTCAACCCTTGTTTCTCACATCGGTCCCAACCCACGGGAGCACAGGGACTAATTTATAGATGTTCCATGAATGTAACAGAAATGAAATAGTCCATAAAACGAACAACAAAACTCATGCAAGCATCTTGCATGAATAATAAAAACATGATGGTGTGTTAAAAATTTGGATATATCATAGTACCCAAGGATCATCCCCTCCCATAGGTGGGTTAACACTGTCAAAAGAGTGCTGCCACTCCACCACTATCTACCTTGTGGAATCCATGATTCGTTGTTGCCAGTTCAGTTCCCGCTCCTCCTCAACAACAATGGGGCACAGTTCATCACCTGCGATCTAGGAACACTTTTCATTGGTTTGGATAAAAATCATCTCCTCGGAGGCTTGCCTCATTCACTCTTCTCCCTACACCAGCTGGGCATTCAGTCGCAATATAATCTCCGATAGTGCATTGAGGATGGTATAATGATCATCTTCCTGGACGTACAGCTGTTGAATCTCAATTTCATCATCCTAGAGCCTCTTTATGTTCAACACTTTTCTCCACTACCGACCCACACCAAGGCCGCGGTCATATTCCCATATCTACTCCGCCATGATATCTTAGATGAGCATGTGGGGACATTGGGAATTCACTCCCCCAACACACAGTTCCCACAGTCATGAACAAAGTCTCTCCATCTGGTCTATCCATTGTACTTGAGGGGTGTCATCAATAATGTTCCTGATCAGCTTCCATGACTAACGATAGACTATCTATCTATCCTTTTTATCAGTGGCCATCTTATCCCAGTTTGTAGGGTTGGCATGCTTAGACGTAGGGAACACCCCAAAAAACTCATCTGCAGGGTCCACATGTGGTGTCTGATTAGGTATGGCAGGACCTGTGCTCTCTGATCAGTCTTTATCATCCAATCCCACCTCGATAATCTTAGGCACAACCCTACTAACGGTCCCACCAATGATCGGGAGCACCGCAGCTTGTTCGGTATTATTATCTGCCTCCACGACCACCAGTATTCCCCTAGAAAATGATCCACTAGAATTGTAAACCAACCTTGCCAAGGAAGCCCACACTAGTTAAAGAACTGTCCATAAAAAAGGGTATGGATGCCCGTTAGCTGGGTGAATGGGTGGTATTAATGAATTTTGTAAAGGAGTATTATAGAGATTGAATTCTCGGTCTCGTTCCTAGGTTTTAGAAGTCAACACCACGAGGTGTGGCCCTATTAATATTTTTGAGAAGTATGAAAACTCTAGAGAAGCCACCTCGAGTGTCCGGGCCCCACTGCACATGCTAATTTCCATAGCCGTCGGCATAGATCGTGATGGCCCCACATCTATATCTATTGATGGGAGAGAGCAAGTTCTGTATATGAGGCCCTCCTGCACAGTTTAAATATTAGTGAGGGGTCCAAAGTGGCTTGAAAGAAATTATGGGGAAGGAACTCATGGTTTTATCTCAAGAGCCTTTGCGAACTCTTCAAGATCTGGGTCCGAGTCAGCAACTTCTACCTCCACCAATGGGCTCCCTCTACCAGCCTCCTCCCCCCAGGAGGACTTGTCTGATTCTTCTAGAAAAGGGAAGCACTCTTTCAATTCTACATCTGACAAATGCGGAGGGTACATTCAATACTACAACACCTTCACCCAGTAAGTCATTGGACATGGGGCACCTCAAGGGTCCATGAAGTCCTCCATATCAGCCAGGTATTTCTCTGCCTTTGCCTAGGATACTGAAATGATGACCAAATTAGGGACGATCCCAAAAAAATCTATCCAGAGATGGTTCAAGTATTGCCACATCTCAGACTGAACGAAAAATTTCACATTGACATCCCATATTTCCTCAGCCTTTGTAAGGAAACATTCTTTGACATTTCTATATGGTGCAGCTGCTTCCCTAGATCCTAGGTGGATATTCTACGGAATCCTCTTGGTGGCATCCCCTCTAGATAAATCTTCCATTCTTGGACCACCGGGTCTGCTGCCACCACTAGATTCACTATCGCTGCCTCCCCCTCAACATGTGCAGGCCTCACCGCTTCGACAACCCCACTACAGTGGGATGTACTTGCTGCCTTACTGCCCTAATATCGATGTTGGGGAGGCACACCATTATTGGACCCAACGGTTGGCTGCTTCAGCTTATCTCTTAAGTCAACCACCTCCCATCTTTTGGCACACTCCTTCACCAGTATGAAGACTACTATTGGCAGAGGTAGATCATTCTGCATCTTCCCATCTTCTCTTTTAAACATGAGCCACATTTGTCCCATCACAAATCGGTGGTCCTCGTAGTGCACTCCAAAATAGACCTGTGGGGTCAGTCGGTGCATGCCCCAATATTGCAAGTTGAATTGGTGTGGGGTGTACGACTCACATAGGGGACCACGGTCCACCCGTGCCACCAGGACTCTACCTTGAAAGGACATAATGTAGGACCAATGCTCTTCTGTTCCCTGGCCATTATCGGAGAATAAACCTATCAGAAACTCAAACAGGTGAATGATGAACTCCTCCTACTTCCAGACCGGGTTCAATACCAACTTCACGATTAGATTGGATGAAAATATCTATATGAAATTCAGAATGTACAGGAACAAGTTCGATCCTGGAGGGGAGATGGTGTTTGGATATTAATATATCCCCCTTGACATGTTCCATTATCCACCAATACAGGAGGTGGAGTGAACCTCATATTCTCTACGACTTCTTCCCCACACTGATATGTCACAACATCTTATATAGCTTGGCGATCATTAGGATCCCGAGGTTGACCCATCATCCTGTCACCAGCATGGACGCCATGATAAACGTGTTAGGTCACACACCCATGTTTGTATCTCTCACCGATAGGATCCAACCATAGATGAGCATCGCAAAGAATACAGCCAACCTAACTACCAGTTTCTGATCGATACAAATGTTGAATCCCCACATCTTCCACTGAATATCCTCTTAGAACCACCAGTATGAGTGCTCCATTCCTCGTTGAGACCCCTTTGGGCAAGTCCGTGGCCTCATAGGGAACTACCAATTTTCCAGTAAGTTCACAAACTGCATAAACCACCGTCAGAAGTGGACATCCGTCACTGACTACTTGTTCTATCCCGATACTAGGATCTTCAATGCCATATCTAGTGGTGAAATTTTCTCCAGATCCTCCCACGCACCCATAACAGGGAGGAACTCATTGTACATAGCCCCTATATCTTGACCCCCTAGATCTGATGAAGGTCCCATAAACTGATTCCAACATCTCTATAGTGTAAGTGGAAGGTTTTGGTCCTCGATGACCATTATCTCAACAACTCCAACATCAGCTGCTTCAACTGATAGATATAGAATTGGGAGGAAAAGATGGATCATACAAGTCCACTCTTATCACCTTTTCCCAAATTCCCCACATGAGGCACCTACCTAGAAGGCCTAGGCCCAGTCATCTGTGAAGTTGAAGCCCTGGCGTAGATCCCACTCAACAGACCACCCCCATTTAATGTTATTCAAGGATGAATACAAGATGGTATGATAGAGTGGTGGAGATTACTCTGACTTCAATTCCATCCTATCAACGTTTTTAAAGTGATTGTATAGATAGTTAGCATTGGCATGCGTGAATTACTCCCATGCATGACCATCAGCTTCCCTGAAGCACTGGTGCTGGCACAACATACTCTTGAACTGATATGTTGATTCGTCCATGCTATCTTCATGGATGAAGACGCCATCCCACCGTCCATAGCCAAATAGAGGCAGCCACTGACACTGTAGATAGTTCTTTTGGATTTCCAGTAGCATCTCCACCAACGAATTATGGTCAGAATGGATCCAAACAAACTCCCCTATACCTAAGCTATCTTATATCTCCTCCCTCTAGGTAGCATCTGCAAGGACCCCCTAGCACCCTCTTGGTGAGACACTTAATTTTTGAGTTTGGGCCTTTTTTGGTTTTGGTTTGTACAGCTCATTTGCATAGTCCGTTTGTGAATGTAGTTCATGGAGACCTTCCCTGACCTTCAGACACAATCTAAAGAGCTCACCCTTGAGAATTTAAAGACTAGTTGTGCGCCGCGAAGTAGAAGGCCCTATTCGCGGAGAGAAATCGCAGAGTATGTGGAGCTTCGTGAATCAAGAGTGCTAAATGCAAAAACACGGAGATGTGAAAGGAAAAAAAGATAGATCAAGCTCCCCTATTTATAGGCAAGGCCCTCTGGTGATTCATAGTGCATCCAACCGAGGCGATCATTATGACACGCTCATCCCACCCATTGCCTCTCCGATTCTTGATCCTCCTTTGCGAGATAGCATCGCGATTGATCAAGGGATTTTGGAGATTGAACCTCATACATTGACCGCCATTTTTCCTCTTCTCAAATTCTAGGGGGGGAATTTTTTGGTGCCAAATTTTGGGAAGAACAAGAACAAACTAAAAGCCTTAGGGGATGCCTCTCGAAGCTTGTTCACAGAGACCCCGCAACACTGCAGCCGGTGAAAATATTTCCCTCTGTGAAGCTGCAACAGAGCAAAGAGGTGAGATGCTCTAAAAACCCCTTTGACATTTGTGAATCCTCCATGGAGTAAGGAGGTGGGAGGATCTATGATCCACTTTGATGTTTAAGAACCTGCCTTAGAGCAAAGAGGTAGGAGTGTTCTCCATTACGAAAAAATGCCACGTGTCTTCCTGCCCAGCAATCTCTGCTTCACAATGCCTTTTGCTATAAATACCAATCTCCCCTCGAGACCAAAGGATGGTCCTCTGACCTTTCACCTTCTCATATCTCAAACCAAGAAGAAATTTCTACTCTACGAACCATGATCTCTACTAGGTACTTTAGCAACGTGAAGTACCACTCCTTTGGCTTGAATTCAGACCCTCTTCAAAAGGTATGCCCTTCATAGAGGCCACATGACTCTCCATAGGAAGGGGATCCCCAAGGAAACTCAGTTCTTCAAGGGGCACATATGCATCACGAAATATCCTCCTTGCACATTTGACCCACATGCTAAGGCATGGTCATTAAGTTTCATGAAGCTCATTTCATCGCAATTCAATGCTTCACATTTAACCCTTTCTTCACGAAGCACTACTCCACACATGCCTTTCCATTTCGCGAAGCACCTTCACTATACACCTATGCCCCACGCCTAGGCTTGGCCACTTCACTTCATAGAGCATACCCCTTAGCAAAGCCCCTTATCTATGTGGAGCACCAGAGCATCACGAGGCTCTTACTTGTGAACCCCTTTGCTCCATAACTGTTTTTCCTTTGTGACCACAAGGTTTCCATGAAGTAATTTCTTAATCCCTTGGGTGGTTCTTCTAGTTGTGTTTCTTCAACTCATGCTTCATCACATAGGCATGCTAACAGCTAATGCTTCTTGGCATAGCCACACAAACCAGGACCCCTCAAGGGATCACTCCATAACCCCCCTCACCACAGCATTGTTGATGCCTTCCAATTCTCAAGGGTGGGTGTGTATCAGTTAAGTATGTCCAAGGGGTGGGGATTGAAGCTGCCATGTCCGAGCGACAATATGATAAACATCAAAGCACCATCATCCTCAACACAAGATGTTAAAATGTAGCCTTTCTGTATTCATTATACATGGGGTTCCCAATGTCGTTCATTCTCTATGAACACTGGTCTCAATGTGAGTGAGATCATTCCTCACTTGGAAGGAGATCCTCTTTATTGGAGAAACATCTATCTATCGGGAAAGGGAAACCACCTTCTTGAAAGCCCCTAGACTTTCTTGTGGGAGTCAACATCCTTGCTCCTCCTATCATCTTCGTTGCCAAACACCAGGGGGATGGACACCAAAGACCTCCTTTCTTCAGTGCCAAATACCTCTCCCTTTGGGATTTGTCGCCATCAGGCGTCCATCTTGGAGTATTTACCAGTCTCCATGGGATGCTAACCACATGTAAGCCCCTATATCATATTTGGGATGCTAACCTCACATAATATGAAGTTTCCTCTTTGGGCTGCTAACTATGCATGAGCCCCTATTTCTATTTTGGGTTGCTAAACACATGTAATCCCCACTCCACTTCCAATGGAAACACGTTTCGTGATTTGATTATCAGGTCTTTGCTACCTCTTGTTTCTCACACCGACCATGACTCCTGTGGGATTAGAGTAAGCATCGACTATGACATCCTCCTTGGGCAGCCTAGAGTGTAAGCCCCAAACACTATCCTAAACATCATTTATTTTGATCCTAGGAATGGAAAGGTACATTGGAAGCCTCCCTAAGGTTCAATCCCAACACCCATTGGTCTGGACCATCATCACGTCGGCTCACAAACACCCATCTAGAACTTCGTAGACTTTGATACTTACCAAGGAAATGTACGTAGGAACCCTCCCTGAGGCTCAAGACCAACACCCAATGGTCTTGACCATCTTCACATCGGCTCACCAAAACCACCCTAGAACTACATGGTCTTTGATCCTTAACAAAAATGGTACATAGGAAGTCTCCTTGAGGTTCAAGCCCAAAAACCGTTAGTTCTGACCCCATTCACATCATTTCCCACCATTCCAAATGATAGGTACTTAGATTCATGCCCACTAAAGGTATGTAGGAAGCCTCTATGAGGTTCAGTACCACAATCCATTTGGCCTGACCATCCCCACCTCAGTCCATCCCTGTCCTTCATGACGTTAAATTGTACGCCCCTTTTGTTTCTCATGACACTAAACTATCCCCCATCCAGTGGTAAGATGTTGTGACCCCATCCAGTGGTAAACCATTGTAAACCTCATCCCATGGTGTGCCATTGTTGTCCTGTCACATAGCGGTAAGCCATTTTTTCCCCATTCAGCAGTAAGCCGCTGTCAAGTCCATTCAGTGTTAAGTCGTTGTCAACCCCAATCGAAGTTAAGCCATTGTAGTCCTCATTGTAGGGACCCACATCTCTGGCCATACCTCGAGCATCACAACAACATCGGGCTACTAACCATGAATAAGCCCTAATATATCATCAGGTCACTGTCTTCTGCACACACCCTAATCCTATACCCCATCCAAAACTGCATGGACATTGAATCCATGCCATGTGGATATGTATGAGGTTTCTTCGAGGTTCAATCCCAAAATCATTGTCGCCCTAGGGTCGACCCCATTTCATTCTCCATCCACTTCACATAACCATCTTTCATCTATCCTGATTCTTACCTAGGCCACCACATCCCAGTGAGATCATGGAAATTCACCTGTTCACTGCTCCTAGCGGTGACCGGGTAACTAAACACATGTTAGCCCCGACATCAATGTTCCCTCCAGGGGTCGAACCCATATGATCCACTCTAGTAAGTGTTCTGATCTGTCCGATCCATCTCCTCCAGAACATAGCCTTATGGAATACCATGTGTTAGACATGGGAAGCTAAGGATGACCTGAAAGACTTTCTTATGGAATATAATTCCTTAATTTGATGTTGGATGCCTCTGGATTCCGTGACCTTGATAAGAACTATAATAGTAGGTAGAAACCTAAAAACTCTAGTGTTCCAGCTTCCAGACATGCCTGTGATGTCCAATGTGACTACTCCCCTAACTGAAGGTTGCTGCCCTAACCAGACCCCTTGGAATGTCCCGACATAAGTAGTGTAATTAACCAGTGTCCATATAGATATGGCACTGGTAAGAGTTTCATTAACAACATCTTAATCTATAAGGGAGACTCGTACAAGGTGACGAACTCTGAGGTGGAATCCACAGATGGAAGAGCTGACATCCCATCATCCTATTACAATCAAGGAGAAAACATCCCTTAATAACCGATGTATTCCACCCACCTTTGGAAAGTGGGAATGTGGGGAAACAATCAGAGCGTCCTCATCATCATCAAACAGATAGATGCCTACGCCCCGACAAAAGCGTCAGAAATAATTGTATATGATGAAAAATGTATTAATATCATCCTATCATCCTAAAATAGTGTAGGGATACATGATAAAGATGTTAGAGATTGAGGATGCCCAACACTAACTGAACTAACTAGCAAGTGAGTTTCTTTCCGGGCCCACCATTTTCCTAGTGGCGCATGGCACTGAATATCATGATCTAATGACATGAAAATATTTTGGTTATTCAAAATATATTAGTTACCATGGTTTATGATAAGGTTTTGAAATTGGGTTCACTATTTATGTTTTAGATTCTTTCATCGTGGCACAATTCCATCACTGCATCTGGCGACAGACATGCTACTTTATCGATTTCCCCATGATCCCACATTGTAAAGGTGGGTGTGTTTCATCAAATTCATATGTGATTTTCACTCCACGATAGAAATGGGATGATGGGATTTTGGTTCCTCCTTACATGGATTCATCCTTGGTGATTGTTAACTATTACGGGTATCCATAATAGGTGTAATTCAGGATTGTGAAACTCATTCCTTGTTTCATAGTGAGGTGGGGACCAGTTAATTACGCGGCTTCAGAATCGATAGGGAAGAAACATTTAGTCAAGGTGAGTAGTCATATTGGGAATTCTTATGCCTGTAACGACACTAGGAAAATTGGGAACCGATAATATCTTCCTATAACAAGGGAATCTCAGTTGTGAAGCATATTAGTAATAGAACCCATGTCATACCTTGTCATACAAGAGGTAATTGACCCTAGGGGCGTATATATTGTAAGTATTTTTAGCTCAAGAATCCCAAATTTATTGAATGGGGCTGGGATTATGTATCAAGGCATGAGTATAACATATTGTGGAGATAAACCATGACACCTTAGAAATACTAGATCAGAGAATGAGTTTAACATATTGTGGACAAGGATGGGGGAGTGTGTCACTAGGAGGGGATATTTTACACCTTGGATGATGGATTGTGTCCACCCTAGAAAGATAATTTCACACAGGTATGTTTTTATATTGAACCTTAGGGTTTCATATTATGTACCATGTTTATGATATAATTATTTAAACAGATAAAGTTTGATTCTATATTTTAATTTCACGTGATAGGACCAGTCTATGCATTTTAATTTCTTGTGGTAAGGATGCTCATGTAGCAGAAGGAGCATCAACAATGTAAGGTGTGGGGATTATGCATGGAAGATGCCTAGTATTGGAATCACATCTGATAATTGAAAAGAATATATGAGGTAATTCTTGTGTAGGATTCCCTAGTGTTGTATTATCATCCTTAGTGTTGGGGTTTCATCCCATGCTTGTGGAGGATGGTGTGGGGCTTACACATTCATGCTTCCCATATAAGGCGGTTCATCACATGTGGATGGGGAAAATGTGTGGCTTATCAATGGAAGCTTCCCATTGTAGGAATGTCCCAATTATATTTTGGGTTTTCCCATTTGTATGGATAAGGTGGCATCCCATTATGATCATACATGGGGAATCCTATTTTGATCCCACAAGGTATTGAATTTTTTTTACATAAATTATTGATCTCGATGTCATGAAGTTTAATGTTGATGTAATATGATATAAAGAAAGGTAATTTTATGTCTTGTTCCTCAAATGTTGATTGATCTCACTCCCCTAGGGGGACAGAGTCAAGGATGGAAGAAGACTCATCAAAATAAATCACCTCCCCCTCCTAGAGAGAAGAGTACAATTTACCTCGATACTGCATCCTTTTGGGCTTATGTGACCATATATGATGAAACAATGGGTGGGTCTTGGGGTTGGAACTATGAGGGAGGAGT
The DNA here is from genome assembly GCA_963277665.1 of Viscum album. NCBI lineage: Eukaryota > Viridiplantae > Streptophyta > Magnoliopsida > Santalales > Viscaceae > Viscum > Viscum album. The sequence goes on along the minus strand of OY728159.1, from coordinate 683,982,429 downwards.
GGAAATCATGAGGTCCAATGTTATCAATCCTATTCTTAGGGGGTAGAGGTATTACAGAACCTATGAATATGAGAATAAGTTAGGGTAATAGCTGGACTACAAATATAGGGGACACTGGGTTTGGGACTTGAAATTTAATACTTAAACCATTTTTTTATTGTGATGAAGTTTTATTCAATTAAGTTGTTCTAGAAAAATTAAAATAAAAGTATTATAAACACATATTTGGATACAATTATTGGAGTTGAATGGAGGTCGGTCTTGTGGAAAGAAAAATGTTCTTTCACAAACCTGACCATCCTGGGTAAATGTTGTGTGAGGATAACTCAACCAAAAGTAAATTCATTTTCGGATCTATATGATGTTTATAATATAAATTTTTTATCATTAAGGATCCATTGTTTATGGTGTTACACTCTTTCCTTGAAGAGAGGTATTTTAACACATGAGGTTATCGCTTCATCCTATGGAGAGCCTCTTCTAGGGCGGGGGTGTTGTTCTATTTATAGAAGGAATTGTATGATAATTGAAAATACCATAAAATTAGGTATAAATTGGTTTTACTCTTATCATTTCTTTTCTGAAGGGACTTCGGCATGAAATTTCAATGGCTATACAACAACAATCTCCACAACTTCAGGGTTGTGAGATGAGATTATACACAATTCTAACCTTTTTTCATGCACATTCATTGGGTTCAAGGATCATGATCACACCACCTGTGCGATATGATATTTCTTATTGGACATAACCACATGGTTATGAAAATGGTGGCTTTACATGAAAACACTTTTTTCATGCATTGGTCTTGTGTATTATTTTAGACTTAGGGGAATCTATGGAATACAACGTCACCTTTGGCACACAAAGCCTTTGAACTCATAACCACATCTCTGCATGTAGCCATAAAAACTAACAAAAAACAATCTCCTCAACCCAAAAAAATATTTTTTTACTTTGTTCTCATTTTTGGTACTTCCAAAATTGCTTTTTGGCATCCCAATCATGTTTATTTTCCAACATAATTTTTAGAAAATAGTGAAATGAATGTTCACTTTTTAATGTAAATGTCATGAATTCACTTTTCAAAAATATTCCCCCTTTTATCTAAGAATATTAATTTAAAAATTAAAATTTTTTAAATAGTAAAACACATTCTCATTTTAATTGTAATTTTAGCCATTAAAACACCCAAAAGAAAAGGTATACTATCTCTTGATTTTCAAAGAGTATTTAAAATTTCCTATAATGGAGTATTTTATTCTATTTCAACATTATTTAATGATTATTATACTTCCCTATGGTTATTATCTAATAATTCCATCCATTTTTTTACTTTATAACTTATTATTATTTTTTCAATTAATTTATTATGAAAAATAATCTAATTCCATATGATTGTTTTCAATTAAAAACATTTATTTTCATTATGTTTTATAATATTTAATCACTTTTTAATTTGATGAATGATTTCGAATTTGTAATTTATAGGTGGGGCCTAATATTAGATACCTCAATAATCCATGATATGGTCTAATGAGACAAACTGAACCATGTATTTTTTGTATGTCTTCTCAATTATTTATGATGTATTGGTTGGAGGCCTTAACATTAATATTTTGATGTCCAAAATAATGAATTCCATAATTACGATATAATTTATCATTATCCATGTGATTATTTGTAATTTATTTTTGGATATATTTCATTTTCATGTTTTTATATGTTTTTCTGGGAATTGAAAAAATTCATAGAATCTTAAATTGACTTTAGGATTTAAAGGAATTTTTATGATCCCCTATGGGGAAAAGTATATTCAATGCAAATTTTTTCATATTTTTCAATGAAACACTCTTGATTTATCAATTTTTACATTAAGATTTCAGTTTATATATTTTTTGAAAAAAATGGGGAATTTTTCTTAAAGAGTATGTAGGTTATTTTCTTGAGCTAAATGATTCTTTTAGGAAAATTACAACATCCTTATGAGTTTTTATGAATTTAAAGTTAAATAATATGTGTTTTTTCATATAATATCACTTACTAAGTTTTTTTTTCATTCCATGTTTTCCTATGTTTTTTATAGGGGTTAGTGGATTTTAGGGATTATAACATGGTAATTAGTTATATTTCTAGAAAGTTGAAAAATTGTCGGCAATAGTACCAGACTATAAACATAAGAAACTATTTTTTTTGGAAAAATATATAATAAGTTGAAGTGTCCAATTTTAAGGTATAATTTTTTATAATCCTCTATGGATCTCTGCCTATATAGACTCCATGATGTATGTTATATAGTATGTATCACTATATTTTACATTATTGAAGTTAAAATTTGAGTCATATTATTTGGTGTAAAAAATTATATATAATGAGTATGATTAAAACATGAGATCTCATTGTATGGGTTTGGTGAATTATAGTGACCTCACGTGGCCTAAAAATCACATTTTAATATTAGTAAAACTAGAACCTAGGTTCATGATTTTGTTTATTGTTTTCATGATGATTAAAACCATATCATGTTAATGAGATCTTCCTTAGTGTTACCATGAAATTAATGATGTATTCTATGCATATCACTATTAAAGAAACCATCATGACCTTTATCATGTGATAAAAATCAATGATAAAAACATGATTTGGAAACATCATATTTGGAATCACTGATTTTTATAGTGGATTAGAGTTAGATTATTTTTGGATGGAAGGGCTTCCCTATGGATTGAGTGTGGTGGTGGCATGGGAATTACATGGATGTGACTTTTGAATGGGAATCAAATATATAGGTGTAATAGTTTTGGTTATTTTATGATAAACCTTAGTGATACATAGAAGTGCATATCCAAGATAATTTGGTGTATGGTGGAGAGGTTGTAACAACTCTCACCCATAACTGGTAATTTTTGAGATTTTAGAATATGTGAAAAATTAATCTATTTTTATATCAAAAGAACATTTTTTCTATAGAGGAGAACTATTAGAAGGATCACGTGAATATAGGTCATTAATTCATATTACATGGCATGAAGCCCATATTTTTTTCCCAAATACCCCTCTGGTGAATAATAAATTTAATGTACCTGGGCTGCTATAGTAGCTACAACTGTACCACCACAGCTATAGTTCTTGCTACATTACCCACCACTGTTAAAATTTTTTTGGTCCAAAAATTCCATAACTACTAATATTATAGTACAGTACTACTATAGTGCTGCTACAATAATCTATTTCCCATGTGTTTTAAACACATAACCTTGATGTATTAAAATGATATGTTTACCACTATGTAAAACTCCAACTAAAACATAATGATTTAAATAAACTTTTACCTACTATCATGTATTTCAATGTTTTTTTATTTATTATAGATGATAGAATTATACATAGGGGTCAATTATTAGAGTTGACCTTAGGTTTGGGATTTTATTCAAAATTAGGTTGTCCATGATTCCATAAAACATGGGGGTTTCCCTTAAAGAAGTGTTTCATAAGATTAAAATATTCAATGGACCACGGGTCAAATAATAATAGTGGAAGGTTTCACCTGATTAGGGATTTTTATGTATAACTCTACTATTTTGTATGATAAATATTTTAACCCTATGGATTGTTATGGAATAACACAATAGGTTTACCCCGTGATCTATTTTCTAGATGAGTAAACTAAAAAATAGTAGTAGTGGCTATAATATATTTCCTTGGATGGAGGTAAGTACATATTATATGATGAGGGTTCATTCCACAACATGACTAATTTAAGGGAGGAGAGGTTTTTTGTTCTACTAGGAACAAGGATTTCTTCAATGATAGTAGGGTCCATATCCTCATGGTTATCCTTGTAAGGGTGTTGCATCCAAACATTTTTAGTAATGTGAAAAGACACATTATATAATCCTCTTTTAAAATTAAATAATTTTAATTAATTGTATGATAGATATATTAAATGATTTATTCACATTTACATAGTAGTCACACGGTCTGACATTATTCCCTTAATTTAATCTTCTTGAAACATGGATTCATCATCTTTCAAGATCTGATTAGAGTACCTTTCATTGTGTCGCATTCATATGGGTGATTCTAATCCTCCACTTTTCCAAAAATTTGTATTATTTTAATATTTCCACATGAATTTTTGATAGATCAATATTTGTGGGTAGGGATGGGGTTGTTTTATTTTATTTTTTATGTTGACTGATTGTGTTCAAAATATCTAGTGGTTGTTGATGTAAATTACTCAATTTTATATAGGAAGGTATACCCTTCCTTTCATTATGAATTTTTTTGTTCACACCTCACATAAAATGGGAGTAATTAAAATATTTATCTACTCCCTAATACTAAATTAATTTATTTTACTTAATCTCACTGTGTATGATGGGAACCTAATGGGACATGGGTGGACTATGTGAGCTGTTCATTCACATTGGTGGTCATTAATGATCCTACATTAAATAAATTAAACAATTAATCCATGATTTTGGATTTTATATGGGTTTCTATGACATTGAAAATACTCTAAGAGCCTAGTGTAGTGCGTTAGTGTATGCTTAAGTGAGGATTGGATTGAGTTCAAGATAGTATATTGGTGGTATAGCCTAGAAATTTTCCATTGATATGGGTAGGTTTCTTAATTTCGCAACACATGATGTTCATGATACTTATATGCAATTATATTATGTTTAAATGATTCACAATTAATTTAAAATGTTTCTTAGTACGTAGTGGTTCCCCTGCAACCTAATAGCTATTCAATTATGGTATTATATCTATCCTTAGAGGTTTTTTGGTATATAAACCATTGTAGGATGGTTGGTGGTGTCTCATCCACCTAAAATAGGGAAGTGATTTATATGTAAAGTACTAACCAATATAATAGAGGAGCCTCATCCCCATGGTATATTGTAATGGTGTTATATCATCAATTTTTTTGTTTTGTATTATTGGAGAATCATCCACTTGTGATAATAATCTTAATAGATCATATTATACATAGGGACCCATTATAGTGGAATACCATACACTGAGGATCAAATTATAGTTGTGTTTAGTTCACATGAGAAGGCTTATAGGTGGAACATCATCCACAAAGAGGATAATATTAGTGGTGCATCATCCAACTATGGATGTGATATTGTTGGTGCATCACCCACCTATGAATGTGATCTGAGTGGTGCATCATCCATATATAGATGATTTCTTGATGGTACATCATACACAAAGAGACTGGGGATAGTGGTATGTCTCCCACATCGAGAGTTATATTGATGATATATTTTCCACCAAGATGAGATGTTGTTGTGGTATATTTTCAACCTCAGTTGTCAAATTGTGGTATATCATCCACCTAACCATTGTAATAGTAGTTCATTTTATACATGAAATTAGTGTTTCTTCAATCAGTAATGATGACTTATTCGTTATTAAAAATAGTCTAATATAGAATAGTTCACTGTATAGAATTGTGATAGTGGTAGATAATTTACCTTATGACATTTAATGGTAATAGATTATTAAATTTTACTATTATAATTTTATTGATATATAATTCATCATTGATGATTGTTCTTTGACCTAGGTTATATCACCCCATCCTAGTATTGGACAACATTGGTGTGGTTATAAATAAATTAGTTATAGAACATAATGGGGCGCCATCTTTTTTTAGGATTAATTTAAAAACATTTCATATCTAGAATGCTCATATATCCGATCAAATTGTTATACATTTCATTGGTGGTGGGATATTGAGTTTTAATCAAACCCTACATGAGTTCATCAGTAGCAATAGAATATTTATGTTTCATAGCCTATGTAAGGTTACAGATTCTACAACGTAAGATGGTTGTGGTAGCAGTACATGGTTTGAGTATATCCATGTTGGGACTGTAGAAAAACTATAGATGTAACTTTCACTTTTGATTTATTTGGACTCGAATGTGAAATATCTACACGATGGATCATTTTTATATTCTATGAATTATCTCACATGTACTACTATTCATTTTGATATTAATTACGATGATATTTACTATTGGAAGAATTTTAGATCTAATAGCTATATTAATCATATCTTAATATTATGATGATTATTTTTTATTATTTAAACATTCTTTATGGTTAATTATACCTTTAGGTATTACAAACACACATGTTTTCTATCGAAACTCACCACTAATCAAAATCCTATGCATATTGGGAGGTGAAATTGAGGTATGTGGTGCTCTGGTTCAATCATGATAGAGGTTAATCAGGATAGAGATGTTATATTTTACTCATTTGATGTTATAGTATTATTAGATTAATTTCTATCAGGAGTAAATAACTATGGGTGGATGGAATTTGGGATAAAATGCTCATAGAACTAGAGGATTGTTCTTTTTTAATAAATGTTGGGGTAGACTATATATCATTCATTTCATACTCTTATGGGGACTATAGATTTCCTGAAATAATAAAACATTACATTAATTGGATTAATTGACCCTTTAATGGGATGAATTTTAATATGTTTCAACATTGTATGATTCAATTTTAGGTGGCAATGAAAACTCTATGTTGGGAAAAAAGATATTTAGTAATATGGTTTGATCAAAATAATTTAGGATGGGAATAATTTTTCGAAACTAAATCATTATAATATTTCAAAAATATGGGAATAAGAAATGAGATAAAAAATATGTCATGATATTTATTAGTTATGAAATAATATGTATCAGGTGTATATGGAAATAATGAGACAATAAAAACCCCTCAAAAATTATAAATGGGATTCCATCCAAAGAATAATTTTTCAAACCATGTTAATCCAATCATGTAGGTTCATTCCAAATAAGGGTGTGTATATATTATATTATATATGGAATGTTGGATGTGGTTAACCATAAGAGTTAGGTAACCATATCCTATAATGGTATTCAAGTGACACTTATTAAGTAAACCGTATTTTTTTGATAACAGAAGATTATATTTGACAATTATATATGTGATATATTTGTGAAAAGAGTTTTTCAATCAACTATAGAAGAATCATATGGGAAATGATTGATAATGGACTACACAAATAGCTAAATTGATGGGTTTCATTACAATTCTGGGTAATTACACAGTGAAATATATATCATTGATTACTAAATTGATATGATAGTCGGTCTTATAATTTTTAGTGGGAGTACTTATATTAAATTTCCTCAATGAAAATATATAAAAAATGATACTCACACATAAATATGAAATTTATTGTCAATTATAAACAACATTATGATTGTAATTTTATAGTATCTTAATGGTATAAAATATAAATGAATAAAAAATTAATATCAAATGATGATAAGAGTTTTCAAGGAGAATATATAGTGAACCAATCTAAACCAACCTAAAAAATAAATTAATTCTATGATTCAGATACTACATATCACAAATAGTATCATAACCCAAGGACCAGAAGGATTAGTTTTATTGAGGGTTAGATTAATAATAAATTTTTTATGATGAATGTGAACATTTATCCACATTGTAAACATACTAAATACACTTCTTTACATATCTTAGGTAATAAATATCTTTATAACATAGGGAAAATATATGAAATGGGTGATATGGGACTCTCTGTAAGGGAATATTTATCAACATGATATTTTAAGTTAGAACGTAAAGATATAAGAATTCCTTATAATGGGATAAATTTATTTTTATAAATAACACGGGAAAATAATATTTTTCCATAAGTCAGGATATAAGAACATGAAATCTCAAGTGAACAAAAAACATTGTGGATAAATTTTACAGAATCATGATACCTTAAGAATTATTCATAGAGCATTATAATAAACACAAGATCATGACTTAAGTGTGTGTTTTAAACCTAAGAACAAAAATCATATTACAATGATACCCACCATGAAATTCATCACATATTAAATGTGGGATAATCACCGTCATACCAACATTGGCTTGAGATAATTCTCTTATCTACCATTGGGCATAACAAAAATTTTCCTATGTATGCATTTTTCTTCAGATATGTCCTCCAAATTCCCTATAGATTATGATAAATCCTATCATGTGCCATTTTTATTGGGATAAATACATGTATACACCCTTTTTCTTCTTATAATAATATCTTACACTATTTGATGTCTGATAAATATTTTCTTGTACCCTTTATATTGGGATAAATTCTCATCTGTTCCCTTTGGGTTTAGATAAAACCTTCTATGTTTCACTTAGATTTGGATTAATCACCTTCTATAGCCATTCTACTTCATTATCAATAAACCTTACCAATGCTTTTGGGGGTGTTTAAAAGAGTTTAGTAAGAATTATAATAAAAATTATTAGATTATGAAGAGAAAACATAGAAATCCGAACCAAGGATCTCCATGAAAAAATAATTTTAAACATCATATAAAAACAAAAATATAGACTACTGAAAAACTGAATGAACTATTCATCGAAGAGCTAGTAAAACCTTATATCTTATTATTCATAGGAATTTATTATTATTATATAGTATAAAAATTAAGAATCCCAAATCCAATGTGTATCCATTGGATGATTTGAATCACTCAAAATAAGAGATGGATTCAACTTATATCCATGGGATGCTAATACCTATGGTAAAATTGGGGAAGATAAAAGAGAGTTTCAGATATAAAGAGATTAAGATAAGAATATGAATTACCACACACATTTTCCATCATATGGAAGTATGATTTATAAATACCTTAATGAATCCCATTTATAGTTCCTGAATTAACTAATTTACTTCAGTTCAAGAGTTAATTCTTTTAAAATTACATGTATCAAATACATTAAAGAAACACCCAGACATTTTATGTAAATATGAAACTATTTTACTTTATGATATCATACATGAGTGAAAAATAAAATGATAACTATTTTTAATTATACTAAAATAACATATTGTACAAAATATTATACCATTTTATGCTGAAAAATCATAGTTGGAATGCAATATATATACTATATAAAATGCGTCATGTAATATCACCACCCATCTCCCACATTCACTAAATCCAAAATGAATTTGTTCCATTTCATCTTATATCATATTACATACAATAACTTGTGTAAATATATCTAAAACTCTTTTTAGATATCATCTGAAACACTTTTTGTAAATATATCATAAACATCATCGTGTGTCACATCATATATAATTCCTTTGGAATACCCATCTAAAACACCTTTTTGATTAACTCTAAACACATTTAGATTAACTATGTGAGTTAAACTCTATCACCATTTAGTCAAACAAAAAATGTTACCCATCAATATATTATTTAATTGAAAATATATGAATATCCAAATACATATATATACTAAAATAGATTCATCTAGAAAAGAATCAATAGTACTCATAATATAAATGATCTGGAATGATATCCATCAATTCTATAGAGCCAACTCATTTGTTCATGACTATCAGAGTATAAACTGAACTGATAGTTGAATACCTCACAAGTCCTTCATCTTTCTCGATAAGAACCACCCATTTCAATTATGTGGATAGATATGAAATATATATAGGTGTTTCCACACACTCCATAGTTAATATAAATAAAGGTATATGATTTTATACTCATCATATAGAAGTAAAAATTTCATCTTGATTAATCTCTAACCATTTACATGATAATAAAAATATATAACAACCTCGATATTAGATACTTCAAATAGTACACATGAAGAATTAGAGTATTAAAAAATTACGGATATAATTATAGAAATTTAAATATAAATATATATATATTTCTAACCATAGGTTGTGATGGGAAAAAAATTACCCATTAACGCCTAGTATACCAAAGAAATTTTTATGGCACTACATGTGGTCTCATAGTAGGCCATCAAATTCCAATAAATAATATTATTATTTATATTATGCCTAATGAAAATATTTTAAATCTAAATAAAATAATCCTACTCATACTAAATATACAAAGTCAATATAACCTCTAATACACCCTGACAATCATTAGTAATAGTGAAACTCAATGTCATGTTTTGAGAGTTTAATTATAACTTCACTTCATGAAATATATATCTATAAATTAATTTATATATCCAATATGAAATAATTATAATATAATTTTTTATTTATATTTTGATACATTTTAATATTATAATTTTGTTTAATAATAAATATAAAACCCATAAAAATATGCTTAACACATCATATATGTAAAAGTACCTGCAAAGCCTTATGTTTTCTACACATTCTAGGGGTTTTAACACATTAGATCATATTAAATCCACATTATATCTTTATATAACTATATGATAAAACCCTCCCACTAACTATTTAGTGATAATAATCTATATAGTAATCTAGATTTAATAATGGGAATACATAGGACTGAAATTTCGAACTGTTAAACATCTTGAAAATATTAAAACATCTTAACATCCAAACATCATATGTTTAGATGTAAAATTCTATTTTCAACATATAACTCATTCTAATTTCATAATAACCATTTTTATAACACCATTACATCCAATGTTTTCTTTGAAATAATATAACTACATGAATTATTGTTTACTAGTCTTCCAAAAATCTTTTAGGATAACGTGAAAATATCATTGTTATGTTAACTAATAGTACTTGTTAAATTTATCATTATTACCATACCCTAATCTCTATTATGATAACAATTGTAATTCAAATTTCAATTTTTCTGGAATATTCATTTTTGAAATAGCATCTTTCATTTTTTCATGATAACCGAATGAAATTCTTGGAATATTTATTTATAATCACATATAATAAAAATATAATGGGATATTGATTGATAAAATCTTTTACTCAAATTGGTGAAATATTGATAACCAATTTATAAATAGTTAGTAAATATAACATGATACATTTCCATTTACTATCACATCTGATAAAATATTTATGATATTAAATGGAAAATACAATATCTTATGATTGGTGTTATCATGGAATTTGTATATTTTTAATGTTATCTAAATCTAAATATACTTCAACTGTCATCTAAGACGCAATATTCATTTCATAATATTTTACAAAGATAGATAATCCCTTTTTAAGAACTAACAGTTATCCCCATTCAGTAGGAATATTATACAAATAAGATATTCATTTCAAATAATATTTGGTAGTATATGTATATGAAAAATTAATTTGAGAAGAATTCAATACTAAAATATGCCATGGTCAGTGGTTGGAGAACATTTCCAAATATTTTAACGAATAGTAGGATAAACACTTTTACCCAAATCATTTTCATTCATTATGTTAAATAAATTGATAAATCATAAACCATATGTATACATTTAGTCATCTCATATTTATTCATAACAACTCTTTATAATATGAAAAAATCTGTTATCATATAAGGGATATTAGATTATGGTACATAAGTATATATTTAAGCTTGATAAAATCAATTATATTCTATTCCTTTATGGAGTAACTACTTGTTTCATCTCATAAATATAAACTACAATCTTAATTGACTCTTCATTTTATTTTAAACTCCCACTTATTTACAACACTAAGTAAAATTTACATTCATTATTATATAACAGTCAAAATAGAATAATTAATTTCAATAACATACATGACATACATTTTGAATAGTTTTAGAAAAAAATTCAGTAATATCTAATAAAATTAAATCATATTGAATTATTACCCTTCCTTTCAAACAAACCTATGCTCTAATGACCTTTTAATATATTATTGAAGAATCATTATTGATATTTTTGACCAAATTTTCTTCTATTGGTTTGAATGTTTATCTTTTTTTAAACACAATATAATATTTTATAACCAATACATAATATTCATAGTTTATATGTATTCTAAAAACTTTGAGAATATCTAGTAAGGGTTCTTTCGTTTTGATCATATTGTGAGAACATTCTAATAAATGAATGTATTATATAATCCCTGACATGGAAAATAATTTAAAAAAATAAATAAATCACTATATACTTCCATAAGTATGAATATTCATCTTTTTAATCAATTTCAAACATTTGTAAGAGAATAAGAAATTTCTCTAACACAAAGAAATTTCTAGAAGTTTATTTCTAAAATAACCAACCTTTTTTAATCACATTTCTAATTATACTTTTCTTTTGAGTTATTTATACAAATATTTATCTTTTAATAGTTTAATTATATTGTTTATAATGATAAGTATAATGATATTATCTACAATAGAAGATTTAATAAGATGAGTATCCTGTATTATTAACCATTTAATGATGAAATTTATTAAATGGGATCATACTAAAATTATTACCCCTATTAAAATTATATCATATCAATTAGTGGGAAAAGATACATATTTCACTTAGTAATGATTCCAATTATATGTTCATATCACCGAATTACTATTTAGGTATGTAATCAACCCAATAATATAAACTATGATTCTTGGATAGCTACGTCCAGTCTATCATATAGATATATTCAACTCTGCTTCAATGCTATCATAATCCTTTCGAATTCTGAGCCTTGTATTACCCAAATTAAATTCCAAAAAACAACATATTTAGGGGAAAACAAGGGAAAAGTATATGAAAAAAATACCAAAAAAATCTCAAGTAACTTATTACAATATTTCATAACACGATGTATTCTCGGGATACTCAACAATGGAAGGAAACTATATAATTGGATGATTGAGGTAATGGATTTTTTTTAATTTTTATGGAATATCATAGTTAGTATTTGAATTATATTTTATCTCATCATCGTATCTCATGATATTCTCTTTTATGTATACAGGATTCAGGAAATCTAAATTGGAATCATATTCCCTTCACTATGATAATATGTTCAACCCATATTGATATTTAACTCTATGAACAATCAACATGTTTGTGTTACTCAACCAAAAAAAGTATTCAAAAATGTTGATAAATATTCAAATACATTACTTGAATAAGTTATTTGTACACTTCTATAAATGGTATAGAATTACATGTGATTGAAAGTATCCATTTGAGTATGCTCTGAGTGAATGATAGGAAACACCATTAATTCTTTCAGAAAATACATAGGCCTCTTGGACTATATGTAGTCAAACATCATATATGTCTACTAGGGGATACTTTAAATAACATGGAATGAAGTTCAACATTAATCTAACATCTAATATTTAAAAATTATATTCAACTACTAAATTCATGTAATTATCCTCAATTAAAAACCATGTCTAATATAGACGAAAAACCAAATGAATTTATTTTTTCTATACTAGTATATGAATGAAGAGATGTATCCTAAATAAATTTGTCGTAGAAATTATTTCAAATAGAAATTCATAATATAAAAAATTTACAACATTCCATAAAATAGGGATCAACATTTAAATATATAAAAAATTAAAATATTTGATCATGAGATAAACATTTATGAGAATATTTTAAAATCAAAGATAATTATAAACCCTTTTATAATTTTCATCCTTAACATTATAGGGATTCTATTATTTTAAAAATATAAATTTAATATATCATTTAAATAATAAGTCTTTCATATTTATCATTAAATATCATTTCAAATATAAATATAGGATATTTTATGAACTATAATCAATTTTTTAATTCTAGTTATATTATGTTTTAATTTAACATTATCTAATTTCAGATTTTTATTTCCATTTAAAACAAGATAATATAAATAAAAAAACATTGGATGTGTATTATTTAATATCAAAATAAAAACTACTAATTTTAGTAATTCTATTTAATTAATTATTAAAAAATCATAATATTAATACGAAGTGTAATATTTTGGAGATATACCATCATTTCTAACCATTTAGGATTTATTATCTTATTATTTTAAAATAAAAAATCTTATTTATCCACTACTATAATTTCCATATAATTAGTAATAAGTATTTGAAATTGTAGCATTTAATATTTTGTTATAAAATTTTTTGTAAATATTTATTCAATTTGTTAAAAGCAATTTATAATTAATTAATTAATAATTATTTTAAAAAATCATAGATCTCTATAATAACTTATAAAATATTTATTAACCATTAAACAATTATATAATTTTTTTAAAAATTAAATCAATTTCGATTACCCTCCGACATTATCCATCTTCTTAATAAGGGTAACTTCTTTACACCCTTACAAAACTACTATAAAAAATGGTGAGACCCTTATGTAAATTCCCCAAATAAGTGTAAGTCATTATATACCTTTACATGAAATTCTTGAACAACCCCATAAAGGTATGAAAAACATGTTAACACGATAAAGTATGGATAAATCATGTCGTTTGTTAGTAAAACCATTTTTCAATTACATGGATTTTAAAAAATATAAGTTACCCAAACGTAAAACCATTAAATAATATCCCAAACATAGGTAAAAAATTGGATTACATTACACAATAATCATTTAATATGAAGGTATGTTGAAAAACACCATTATATAGCCTTAAATAAATCCTAATTCACCATTCTATAAACCGCTTCATGGTAATGTAATATGCTTGTTACCTTTTCATAAACACTCACACATATATAACATATAGATTATCCTTACAAAGTTTATCTATATAAGGGTAAGGACATGGGTAAATATAAACAACCAAAAACATAATGGTAACACATCATTTAACTTTACATATCCCTACTATATAAGGGAAATACATCTAAAAATAATAATTTAATAAAAATCAAATCTCAACTTAGTTTTTCTCATCACTTTTTCCCACACATTATTTCGTAAAACTAAAATATGGGATCCCTCTAACACCACTAAATGGTTTCAAAAGAGTTTAATAACATTTATTAGATAATTAAGTATCAATTTTATCTTTTAACTAATGATCTCCATGCATGATAATATTAAAACGAATTTAAAAATTAAATGGAGAAAATTGTAAAGCCGAGCATAACATTCAATAAAGATCAACTGAAACCAATTTATTTCATATTATGCATTTTATACAGATCACATAGGGGAAAAAATCAGTGTCCCACATACATAGTGTATCTACATACTGATGTGAATCACTAAAAATATGTATGAGAATCTTCTTTTCTCCATGGTATACTAGTATCTCAAATTAGAAAGAAATGAATTTGAACGAGATATTCATGTACATTGAGATTCATCCATGAATAATAATAAACATACACACACATTCTATCATATTGTAGTATAATTTCTAATTCTCTCATGGAATCACATTAATACTTTGTGTGCTAACTATTTCATTTCAATGAATGAGTAAATTCATTGGCTACTACAAGTATCATATACATTAGTAAAAACCCACAACGTTTCATCTAAAAAAGGAACAATTTCAATTTTTGATATCTTTTGTGGGAGAAACACATACTAATGACTATTTATCGTTTTAGTTAATTCACATATTTAATAATATAATATACCTTTATGTGCATGAAAATCATAATTTTCCTAGAATGTATATAATATATATATATATAAGGATTTAAGAAATATCATCAGAAATGAACCACTTATAGTAAATCCTAAAATAATTTTTTTTCCTTTCAACCTTATATCATATCATACACAATATCTTGTGAAACTATATACACAAATCCTCTTGGATATCTCTTAAAATACTTTTTGGATCGTTATCATAATCTTTACCATGTATCATATCATAGCATGTGCAATTCCTTGTGAATACCCATCAAAAACATTTGTGGATTAAATATAAAAACTTTTATAGTTTTTCTCTAAGTCAAACTCAATCCAAAATTAGTCAAAACAATGGTTCCATATATTCATTTATTACATTGAAAACAAATATGCATCTTGGGATACATATATGTATGAAAAAATTGGTCTCTAGAAATTGATAAATTCAAAAAAAAATATATACAGGGATCTAGTGTGATACCTATCATAAAAATTCATCTCTATACAATTTTCTACAAATTTGAATAGTATTAAAATGCAAATTCTCATATTTTACATTTGTACAAGACTTGGAGTGACATCGGGAATGGAATATGTCAATACCAAGAAGCCAAAAAATCTATTATCACATATTAGTGTATAAAAAGAAAATACTAATTAACAAATCACATTCCATTCACCCATCTGGATAAGTAAATCACATGATCCTTATCCAAATAGATATAAAATATCAAGACATAGTCACACACTCCAATGGTTTAACTTAACTAAGTCCCTTGATGGTATACTAATCACATGGGAGGTTAAATATCATATCCATTGAACACTAAATGATGAAATGATCAACAACAAACCCAACCACCCATATATTAGCTAAGTCAATATGTAGACTTCTGGAATCAGGGTATCAATGTTTTAAGATTATCATCCTAGGTATTTTACAACCCATAGGTTCTGTGAAGTAAAATATTATCAATGAACCCCTAGTACAAGAATTCTAAATGAATTACATTCAATGTGGTTTTATTTTTAGGTCATCTAACACACAAAAAAATCATATTCTTTATGTTGTTCCTCATGAGAATATTTTGTATCACTAAACGAGATTCACACTCATTCCAATGTTAATATTTAATAATAACATATAATACAACATGATGACTATTGGTCAACGATAAAATCAAATTCATATTTTCATAATTCAATTATAATTTCACTTCATTAAATTCATATATATATATATATATATATATATCCAATATTAAATAATTATAATATAAATGTTTCATTTCAATCCTGATACATTTTAATACTAATAATATTTTATCTGAATATCTAAAAAACCAATAATAATTGGTTTAAAATATCATATATGTGTAATGGCCAAATAATCCTTATGTTTTCTACACTTTTTGGGGTTTTTAACACATTATGTCAAATATAATCAACATCATATCTTTATTTGAAAATATGATAAAACCCTCCAACTAAATCATCAGTGAGAATCATCTATTCAGAAAGCCTTATTGAATAATGGTGTGACTTTATAATCATATTCGTAACTATTAATCCTTTTATACACATTGAAATATCATAACATCACAACATCAAATATTATATCATCAATTTTTTTTCTACTTAGAACTCTTTCTATTTTCTCCATCAAAATCCATGGAATCCTATTGCATCAAAAATATTCCTTGAAATAATGAAACTGTGTATCTAATTGTTTACCCATATTCATAATCTATTTTAAGAAAAATTTTAAAATAGTTCTTCAAGATAAATAATCTTACTCTTTTAATTTATATTTACAACAATACCCTAACATATTTTAGGATATTAACTGTAATCCCCTTTCTATCTTGACTGGTATAATTGTTCATAAAATGATATATTTCATTTTCTAGGATAAATGAATGTAACATTTTAAAATTTTATTTATTTTCAAATATAGTAATCTCTTTTAGGATATTAGTTGAATATAAATATATCTTAGTATAATACTGAAAAACTCATTCTTAATGGTTAATAAACGTAACACTATATATTTGTATTTACCAAAACATACCCTAAAAAATTTATAATATTATATTGAAAATAATTTGAATTAATATGTTTTTACCTTTATATGTTTATTTTTAATTTATTTAAGTCTAAACATACTCCCACTATCCTCTTAGACAATTTTTAGGATATATTTTAATGATATAGAAACCATTTTTGTTAAGAAATATCATTTATTTCAATTCAACAAGAATAATTTACTTATATACACTTATTTAAATTTAATGTGTAGTTTACAATGTATTTTGAAGTTATAATTTAAAACTAATTAATTCTTAAAATATGCCTTGGGGGCAGTGGGAACACAATCCCATATATTTTAACAAATATCTAGATAAAAACATTTATCCTAGAAAAAAAAATATTCAAACATCATCTTTGACCGTGTTATATAATTTTATGAATCATAAACCATTTGTATACATTTAATCAACTAATATTTTGTCATAAAAACTATTTTTAAATAAACACATTCTTATATACCTTATGATAAGTGGGGTGAAGGTACACATATTTTACTTAGATTCATTTGAGTTTGGTAAAATAATTTATTTTCAAATACCTGATATGTTAATAGTTTTATTCATCTCAAGAATATAAAATTAAAGATCAAACTATTCTCACCTTTATTTTAAACTACTATATATTTACAATACCTTTTAAAATAAACATACTCTATCACAATTAGTTAAAATATAAGAATGAATTTATATAACATTTTGGACATAAAGATTCCAGGGAATTTCAGGAACCCATTAATCAATATCTTGTATACTACAAGAATATTAAATTATTACATTTCCTTCCTAACGAATGTAGGATTTTATAACCTTTGATTAGTTTCATAAATATATATTTTTTAAAATTTTTAACAAAATTTTCAACTTCTTGTTTTTACATTTACCAATATATACAATCATTACAGAAATCTTGATCCTAGACATCATATAAACAATTCATATATGTCCCTAAGACATTGATAATATCCAGTAATGGTTATTTTTATTTAATAATATTATTAGAATATTTCAATAGATAGAAAAACTATGAAATCCCAATGAAAAAAATATTTTTAAATCATTAATAAAATCAATCTATGCTTCCATAAGAATAAATATACAATAGAGTGATAATTTTAACAATTATTTATTAAGGATGTAATATTTATGATGCTTATAACTTAGATTAAGAACATTTCTTAAATAATAAATCTTCCCAAAGAAACTTTCATAAGATACTAGTCATGGGAGAAACATTTATATATCCTATCTTTTTTGAGGATTAATTATAATATTCCACTTGATAATGATTATGAGGATGATTTATCTAAAATATAATATATTATAATATGTGGATCATGTATTATTAACAATTTCATAAGAACATATATTAAATGTGTTCACATTAAAAGAATGAAACACTTAAAATTCTATAATATCTATTAGTCGGAAAAACCCAATCAATATAATCCAGTGCCACTAATTTCATTATTTTCATACACAAAATAAAATATGGGTACCCGATAGTGGAACTTAACTACCCATTTGGATGATTGTGCTATTTTTTTCAATTATTCTTTTTGGAATCCTATTTTTTCCGCAAATAAAAATGCTCAAACCATATTTATGTGTAACTATTTACAAAATCCATAGATTTGTGTCACTCACCCAAAGATGGATTCAAATCATATTTATACATATTAGTATTAGTTGTATGGATAAGGTATAAGAACACATCATGTCACACCCAAAACAAATAAATACATTATTTTATTCTTTTAATGTGTATTGATTTTCCCTTGGATTTTTAAGTTGACTCTGAGTTTAAATTATATAGGGTTTGTTGAAAAATTAATGTTTCAGATTAGCAACATGTGGTGGATAAATTAATCATAGTTAGGGAAACCGTGTGTCTTCACCTAGGTAATCATGAGACTTGAGTTGGGTGTTTGGTGATATCCACAAGGATTTCACAATGTTTTCGAACCCTTGTAAAAAGCAAGTGATTTGAATTTAGAATCAAACAATGACATATTGCATGGATCACACATGGTTTGGGAAACCATTTGGCTAGCTTATGTAGGGTTCCCCTCTACTCTAGTAGGGGTTGTACTATTGGAACAAAAATTTCCTAACTATGAAACCATACCTTGAAGATTACCCAATTAATTAAAAGTGTGAAATTCCAATCTTTCTAATTTTTTATTTTAGCCTTATGTTCGTTTTTCATCCCCTCCTATGACTTAGGAATTTGAGGAGTCTCTCCAAGACCCCTCTATATTTCTACCCTTCCAATTTTTGAAACCTCATGAAGGTTACTAAGGTGAGTTCTAGTGATGTTTTTTCAATTTTCCCTCTTTTTACTTCCTCAGCTCTTGGTTTCATGGTGTTTCTTGGTGAGGGTTCTCTCATGGACGAACCCTAAAATTTGTTTTTGTGTTGTGATTTATTTTATTTGATTTTATGGTGGGCGGTTCGTCCCTTGGGATATATTCTTCATCCTTACGAAGTTTCCTCACATTCACTAATATTTGAGATAGGTGTTTCTATTGGTTTCCATTACAGTACATTCCATTGATTCTTGACCATTCTTTTAATGCATTAAATATATTATAATATTGCTTCTGATGTGATAGTGTAATTTTTATTGTCTTTTTCTAATGTAAATTACGTTACAAATTGTGTTCTATAGGGGTTATTTAATAATGTTGATGTTAAATGCATGAAAGGTGTTTGATGAATTATCAATTTTATTTTTAAAGTGAAATTGGGTGATTTGAGTGGTGTTTTCCCTAATTTATATGCTGATATTATTTTTGGATGGTTATTTGGGTGTTATACATTTAAAAGTTTTTCATTAATATGTGACACATATGTGTGGTGTTTTTTATTGGTTTCAAAAAAAGTGATGCCTCCTTTAAAAATATGGTTTCAAAGTGACTAAAAGTGCCTGTGTAATGGTATATGATTTTCTAATGTAAATTGATTGACATTCATGTGTGTTTTTTGGTTTTATATAAAGTTTTTTTATGCCTTGTGAATGTGGTGGAGAAAATATTTCCAAATGGATTTGGTGTGTGTATGAACAAGGGAAAAGGGATTTTCATGTTAAAGTGGGTAGTTTCTATATGTGTTTACATAAAGGTTGTTTGACATCCTCTTGTAAATTGAGATATATTCTAGTAAAAAATTGTTTTAATGGCCTGTTTGGCATCTTATAAGTTTGATTGTTTTTTAAAAATATGTAAAGTCTTGTTTGGAACTTCTAGTGTTGTTTTATATTTTCATTTGGTTTGGAGAATGTTTTGGATTGGAAAGTTAAAGGCCATTTTTTCATTCTTCACACGAACATGGTGATTTATTTTGTTTTTAAAATGGTGTGGAAATAGATTTGGGATAATATTTGGATTGTAAATGTTAAAGGCCTGATTTTTTCTTTTTAATCTCTTGAATAGAGTGTTTGGATGTGATTTAATGTGAATTTCTCGATTGGATCCTTGTGAAATTATAGGAATTAGGTTTTGGAAATCATGTGATGTATGAGACTGCTGGACATGATGCCATTTTTAGAAAATTATTTGTAATTTATATGGTTTGAAAGACTGGTTGGCATCATGGCATGTTTTTGAAAATTATTTAAATCTTGGATAACATAAATATGAGGTTGGTATTTTATAATTTTTTGGAAATTGGTTGGAAATTGAAATAAAGTGATGTACTTTTGGCATTCGTGTATTGATTGAAACTTGTGATGGTCACTTTTATTGAGGATACACCATCTGAGGGATGAGATTGCATTGGAGGTGTCATTATTAGATTTGGAAAGATTGGTGGTATGCTCCATTCATGTGAGAACCTTCCCACTCACCTTAACATCATTATTATTATTACTATCATGTGATTCTTGGTCATCAATTAGAGGGGTGAGTGGTGATTAATTATCAAAACCAATTTGGAATGGTTGTTACACCCTCGACATGATGTGGCAAGGTGGCCAGTTTTAATAGATTGGGTATTTTATAGTGGCTAGTTGGTTATTGACTATGGAGCTAAACCATATGTCGACAAGTTAGTCGAAAATGAGTATGTATGGGGATTTCCTCAAGGGATGTTCAAGAAATTCCCATAGTCTACAATAATTCGGTCTTATTTATTTCTATTTCATGTACGATATTGGCACTACTAACTTCTACCTGCCTGTTTTGTTTCCATTATATTCAGCATAGCTATGTTTGGTTATTTGGTTTGGATTTTGTGATTGGGTGTTGATTTTGAAAAGGGTTATGGAAAGTTAAGCTCTTTTGAAAAGAAAATTTTTATGTGTCGATTTAAAGAGGAAATTTGGGGAAAAAATATGAGTTAATTAGAAAAGATTTAAAATAATATTTTTTAAAATGTATTTCAAACTAATGTTTTTTGAATATTTCATGGAACGAAATGAATGGACACTATTTTGATTACATACTGAGGAGTTTTAGATCACACCCTACTTGTGCCACTCATCATTAGTAGACCCGAGATGTTTTGTTGGTTTATGATCTCAGTTCGGTTATGCCTTTTGATGTGGTTGGTCTTTTGGTTAGTGGTGACAAATATGTCACATGGAGATCGTGTTAGAAAGTTTTTTAGTCTTTTATATAGTTTTGTTTTAGTTTTTGTTATTTTTGGATAAGTTTTTATATTTAATTGATATTAAGTTATTTTTTGTTCATTCACATGTTCATTTTATTTATTTTATCATGTTTTATTGGACTAAATCATTCCCATATTGACTACATTTATTTCCAACACGAGTTTCTAACCCAGGGGGATCAATAATTCCCATCAGTACATGACTGAGAGTAGGTCAAATGTTGGGTAGGAAGGTCTCTCATCGTGATTCATGAAAAAATTTGATCTGATAAGACCCTTATTATTTGGTGTGTTTAGTAGATTAGATATTATGAATGTTGGGACTTGGTAGGTTTGTTTGGGAAATATTTCATGAACATATTATCCTTATGATCATCTAGTTTATATGGGTAGTTTTTGATTTGATCCATTCAATTTTCCCATTTTTTTAGTCTGGATGAGGAATTAAAATGGAGGTGATCTGGTGTTATGTTGTGATTCACATGGATTAGTGACTCAGGTAAAATAAGAACACATGGTTTAAGGTACTTTTAGTTTTTCATGATTACTTGGGGCATGTACGAGTAACAATTTCAGCAGGTTTTTCATTCCCACTAGTTCCTCATTCCTATAGTTTGATATGTGTTATGCATTTTCTTGGTTTTTTTTGTTGTGAATAGATTATCATAAGGGAAATAATTTTCAGGGAAATTGTGTTTCATGAGGAAAATGGTTTTTGGAAAAATATTTTTGAAGGACGAATATTTTTTTTAATGATTTTTTTTGTCAAATTGGAATTTGACGTTTGAGTTGAATAATTTTTTTGAAAAGTTAGGGATAATGTGGACAAAAATTGAATTGAGGATTTGGTAAGTGATTTTATTTGAAGATGGGATGTTATTTGATACCCTTAGTATTCCTTATAAACATTTACATATATGTGGGTGTGTGTATAAAGTGAATTTTGAAACCTTTTCATGGGTTATGTAAGCATAGGTGGAGGAACACATATGTGAAAGTTCAAAGGATGTCAAGAGTGATTGATTGGAAGCAAAATATTCGATTGTATTTTCTAAAATCATTTTTAATAGAAACTTATTCCATAAAAATGGGTTTTCTTTGAAAATTGGGGAATACTTTATAAAACATGTCTCTTTAGAATTAGAATGTGGCCTTGGAAGCATGCAATTTTGGAAAGTGAAATCAAATTTTGATTTATGAAAATATGATTTTTTTCATTATTATAATTTTTGAATTGTGAGATTTTAGTTTTGGAACGAGATTTTATTTCTGATGGAATATTTTGGTTGATATTTATTTTGTTGTTTTGTTCATCATTTTTTTCATAACATTACCTCATAAAGGTCCTAATAGTCTCTAGTGAATCTTTTCATGATTTGAGTCCTTCTTGGTTGTTAATGATGTTCCTTATATATCATAGTCCATTAAGGGATATGGAATGTATTGAGGAATTTGAGAGTTTCCTTAGAACATTGGTAACTCCCAAATATGTGATACTGCATGTTGTTTTGGATTTTTTTAAGGTTCCATATTTGGACTAGTAAAATTTGATTGTCCCTTAATTGAAGAATTTTTGGTTGACATGGGATATTATTAAGATCAACTTCTTCTAATGGTTGATATATGAAAAGTTTAAGATAAGGATGGTGGAAGATATCTTGAGTATTCATCAAGGATATTATTCAGTGAAGGATTTTGTTGAGCATTTAATTGATCTAGCTTCTTTCTCTCTATATATATATATCACTCTAGGATCTGTTTATAGAAACTCATTAAATAGGGGGTTTTCATCCATATTATCATGGACTCAATGATCCCCAAAATGCTTCTTCATTTTGTGAAGTTGGTGGATGAATAATTCTTAGCTGAGTTGGACTTCGAAGCACAAATAGTTGTAAATTTGGTGTCTCTGATCGCTCATGAATGTTCCCAATTATGCGGTAGGTGTGTGCAGAAGGAACATGTTCTTGAAAATTGTCCTTCCTTAGTACCGACATCTCGTTCAATGGACCTTTCAGTCATATGTTTTCAGTGCAGTACGTTTTGGAATTCAAATACTTTTTTTCATGATCCTCCAATGACTGGTCACTACTATGTCCATATGGGTCATATGGGGTAGTTTTTAGGAAACCATTCCCAAATAGTATGTCTTGGTTATAGGATAATAGCTTCTAAATAGGAAGAATTCATTGCATTAAACAATAGGGATCCAGCTATATACTCTAATGTGAATCTTTCACACAGTAAGAAATCATTGGGGGTGTGGGGAACCTTTCTTACTTATTTTATCCAATATTGGGGTGGACACATATTAATTTATTTATTACACTTCCTTGATATTATTAACTTCTCTAATAATTGTAATAGGCTCAGTGTAAAGTTTTCATGTAATCCATTTTTTTCTATGAATGTTTATCTTTAGGTGGGTGGACTTTTTAAATTTGGTTTTAGTATTTTATATATTATGTTTAGAGATATCCATTCTCGTGGAAACAAATGTTTATAATTGTGTTTGGGTTCACTGTATGATTCAAGTTAATTTCACGGGTTTCCCCTATACTGGGGGTTCCTTTATTGTGTAAGATATTTGTCGTTCTTGTTGGGAGTTCTAGTGCTCAGATTGTATTAAAACGTTTTTAGGTGGTAGTTAGATTCTTATTGTGGGTAGATCACTGTCATATTCTCCGACTATTCTTTGTGATGCTGATTCCTCTAGAATAGTAGGGTGTGGCTTATGAATCTAAATTTATCCTATAGGTTCTTGGTTTATTTAGTTTTTGATAGGATATGGAATTATGTTTTTTTATCATTCAGTTGGGTGACTTTCGAGGGGAATAATGTGTTTTTAGTAGGGATATTTTTCACCCACTAATATTGGAAATCATTTTTTTTCTCTTCGCCAGGTAATTTATTATGGAGGTTTAGGTTGAATCCCAATTAAAATATTTGGGTTTTTGTTAAAAAATGGATATTTTGGGCTTTAATGCATGTTGTGCATGACTTGTTCATTGTTAGGGAAACCATGAAGCTTCAACTAGGTAAGAATGAATCTTGAGTTTGGGGCTAGGGGTATAGTTCACGACATGTGTACAGTTAGGGAAACCATGTGGCAAGAGCGTGGTGTGGTTCTTGTGTCAGATAGTGTAATATTGTATGGATCGTGCATGGTTTAAAAACCCATCACTCTAGTGCATGGTGATGGCCCTCCTGTGTAGTTGAGGGTGCACAGTTGGCGCATGGTTTTGATAACTGTGCAACTTATCCAGATCATTAAAATAATGAAATTCCAATATTTCCCCTCTATTCATTTAACCCAATTTTGGGGTTTCCTTCCCTCCTATGATATAGGCATACCAAATGGCTCTACCAAACCCCTCTTTGTTCCTCCCCTTCCATTTTTGATTCCCATTGAGGGTTCTTAAGACATGTTCTTGTATTTTTTTTTGATTTTCCAATTTTCCTTCATCCTCTATTAGTTTCACGGTGTTTCTTAGTGAGGGTTATCTCTTGGAACAAACCTACTAGAAAGTGTTGATGTGTTGGTTGTTTTCTTGGATGTTAGGGTGTGTGGTTTTTCCCTTGTGAAGTGCTCTTAGTCCTTATAATCTTTTATCGCATTCACACATCATTGAGGTTGATATTTCCAACAGTTTCTTTTCCAAAACATTCATCTTTTTCTTCATATTTCTTTTATTTCTTTTAAAATAATATAATCCATCTTAATATGTGCTAGTGTAAATTTTTTGTATTTTGATAATGGGAAATGGGTTTGAAATTTTTTCTAAAGGGGTTATTTAATTATATCTTTAATAAATGCATGAAAGTTGGTGTATGAAATTTTTATTATGTTTTTAATGTGATATTGGGTTCTTTGAGTGGTGTTTTTACTTGGTAACATTTTAATAATATTTTTGGATTTTTATTTGGTTATAATATGTGTAAAATGATGGATTTATGATGCGACACACATGGGTGGCATGTTGTATTGGTTTGAAAACAAGTGAGTCACATTAAAAATGATGTTTTCAAAGTGACATTAAGTTTGTTTGTGTGTAATGGTAGATGGTTTTCTGAATTAAATTGATTGTTTTTTAATTATTTTATTGAATTATATAAATGTGTTTTATTCCATGTTCATGTGGTAAACAATGTACTTCCATATGGATTTGGTTTGTGTACAAACATGGGAAACAATATTTGCTTGTGAAAATGGTTGGTTATCATATGTGTTTTCTTAAATGATGTTTGAGGCCCATTTCAAAAATCATATATGTTTTTGTTAAAAATTTGCTTTATGTCATGTTTGGAATCTTATGAGGTGTCTTGGTTTCTAAAAATATATAATGTTATGTTTGGAAATCTCGTGGTGTGGCATGATTTCATTTGGATTTTAAAAAATTTCAGATATAAAATATAAAAACCAATTTGGCATTATGCACAAAAATTTGGTGACTTACATTGTTTTAGAAATTATGAAGAAATTTATTTTCAAGTATGTTTGGATAAGAAATAATAAAGGCCTGGTTGTCACTTTTTATTCTTCTGAAAATTTAGTTTTGATTTGATGTAATGTGAATAGCCTGATTGGAACATTCTGATTTTTAATGAATTTGGTTTTAGAACTCATGTGATGTATGGGACCTATAAGAATCCTTCCATATTTCAGTAAATTATTTTTAAGCTATATGGTGTTAAATCCTAGATGGAATCATGATTTTTTTTAGAAAGTGATTAAAATCATTTGTTCCTTGAAGACTCGATTGGTATTTTATAATGATTATGATAGTTATTTGATAATGAAATGAGGTTAAGGCCTACTTGGAATTTTCATATAGACTTGTATGTCTGATCGACACCTCTATGGAGGATCATCCATATGAGCGAGGGGTTTACATTGGTATTACTGTTCTTGGGTTTGGAAAGCATGGTGGTATGAGCCACACATGTTAGGACCTTCCCACTAACTATAGAATCATTGTTATTATTAACATAATGGAATTATTGGGCATAATTTATAGGTTTGAGTGAAATTTTCTTGATGACCATGATTTAGATAGGTTGTTATAACCTTGACATTATAGGGATGGGTGAAATGCGCCAAAATATTGCCTAGTTTAGAGATGTCGGTTGGTTATTGACTATGGAGACACACTATATGTGAATAGCTGAGTACAAACTGAGTGTGTTAAGGGATTTCCACAGGATATGTTCAAGAAAATACCTTCATCTACTATCAATATGTTTATTTATTTCTACTTCATGTTTGATATTATCACTTCTATCTTTTTTCCTTCCTATTTTGTTTCCATTAATTTTTTCATAACCCAATTTCATTATTGGGTTTGGATTTTGAATATGGGTCTTGATTTTGAAATGTGTAATGGAAAGTGAAACTATTTTGAAAAGGAATTTTGTGTTTTTTTTAAAGTGGAATGTGTAGGAAAACTATTTAATAACTAGGAATGGTTTAAAAGCATATTTTAAAAAACGTATTTGAAACTAGTGTTTGTGGATTGTTTTAGGAAGGAAATTCATGGACTCTGTGGTGATTACCTAATGAGTATTTTTTTCTCACACACTACTTGTGATACTCTAGGTCAGTATAAGTGAGATGTTTTGCAGCTTCAGGCTTTGTGTTCAGTTATTCCATGGGATCAGTTTGGTCTTATGGTTGGTGACCATGAGGTCATATGGAGATCATGTTAGGAATTTTGGTCCCAATATTTTATTCAGCCTTTTCAGTTGTTGTATCTGTAATACATTGTATCTTTATTTTATATTTAGTTATTTTTAGATATTCTACATAAATATATTATTTATTTTAGATTGTTTTTTTGGGAAAAATCATACCCATATTGATTACTTTGATGCCTAATAGTATTTGCATGCCCGTGGGGATTCGAGACACCCTTTAGACCATGTCTCAGATTTGGACGGATTTTGGGTTAGATGGAATCCCTTCATGGTTCGTCAAACTTCATTAAAATATCATGAAGTATAAGAGATTGATAATATCTATAAGATTAATCAATGTTTGATAGATACAAAAACCCATTCAATTTCCTAGAAAAGGTATAGGACTCCAGTTAAGTAGGTAGTTTGACCCCAAGTCCCTCAACTCGATGACCCATTACCCAATAAGGAATCTAATATATCATTACTATATGAGCTAACATTTAGAAAATATATACAAACAATTAGTTAAATCTAATAAATCTAATTAAAAAATGGTCAATGTACATGAATTACTATATTCCTTATCATGTAAATCCTAGAATGTGATTTTAAAAAACTATAATATAAATAATTTATCATATAAATTGTGGAATACAAACATTCTAAATTTAAAAAATTTATTTCGACGAATTACATAGAGATTACAATTTATATTAATAATCAATTGAAATATTTATACATGTGATTAAAATTTCTTAACAATTCATAAATAAAAGAAAATTATAAACACTTTTATAAATTAAAGCATTAATATTATGGACATTAAAAAAATATGAATGTAGGGATTTTATACTCATTTAAATATAAAAAATTTCATATTTATAATTATATTATGTTTCCATTTTAAATATAATTTACTGTATGAACTAAAAATAATTTAGTATTCAATTGTAATTATGTTAACATTTTATGTAATTTAATATCACATATTTAATCATCATTTAAAATATTATCATATCAACCAAAAAACACTTTTTATGTGTCCAAAATAATATCAAAATAATTCACGATTCAATTGAATGATTCAAAATAATTAATTATTAATAATTAAAAATTTAAATATCAACATTTTATATGTTGGCCCTACATTATAATTCAAAACTCTATAAATTATTTTCTTTTGATTTATAAATATACAAATATATTTCCATATTCTATGAATTTTAATATAATTTTTTAAAAAGTGTTTAAATTATTACTAGTTAATATTTGGGAATAAATTGTTTCATTAAAAATTACTAAAATATTAATAAATTATTTATGAATAATTAATTTATACACTATTTATAAATTAAATTATATCAAAATACCTTAAATAAGGATTTATATACATTTTTAAAATATTAAATCCTTTTTAAAGAAAAAGAATTTATATCCTGTATATGGCTAACTACCTTGTACCCATACACAGAAACCCTATATAAGGATATGACTCTTGAATAAAGGCCTCACATAAGGCTAATTAAAGGTATACCTTTATACGGATTTACAGAACTATTTTATAAAAATATAAATTTATCTCCCTTTATGCGGTGTAGAGAAAAAACATTGTGTGCATGTAAAACCATGTTACAATTACGTAAATTTAAGAAAATCATGGTTACCCTCGTGTAGGATCCTTAATATTGGTAACACATTAGATACCATTACACAACTAGTGTTTTATGTATGGGTGGGTAGTATTGTACCTTAAACAACCTTTGGAAATAATTATTTACAATTTTCTGAACCCCTTTATAGAATGGTATGATGTGCGTTACCTTTATATGAATATTCATGTATACGTAACACACTGGTAAAGCATATGCATTTGATTTAAGTATATGTAATGAATTTTTCACGTTTATGAATTTCATCTTTATAAATGTAACACCACAATTAACTTTATATTTCCTAAATATGTAAGGGTAATTCATTCTATATAACTACAATTATCTAAAAGAAAAAATATAACTCAGTTTTTTTTCATTTATTCACTTCCCATAAGTTTTTTCATTGAAATAAAACATGGGAACCATCAGAAACTAAAAAAGAGTTTAATAAGAGTAACAATTATTATATCAGAAAGAATAGATTTAAACCCTAAACAAAGGATCTCCATGAATGATAATATTAAGAAGAATATAAAAATGGAAATTAATAACAATATAAAACTAGGAATACCATTCCTTAAGGTGACACGGTAATCATTGATCATGATCTTCATTTGTATTTGATAAAGGTTTCATAATGGAAAAAATAATTATCCCACCTCTGTAGTATATCCATAGACAATTCTAAATCACTAGACATATAAGAGGGTTTCAACATTTTATTATGGTTTATTAGTACCTATAATTCAAGGGTTGAATATGAAAGAGATCTCTGGGTATATAGAGATTCATCAAAACATAAAAATAACCCCACACACATTCCATTATATTGAAGTAGGATTTATAAATCATTTGAGGAAGTTCCTGAACAACACATTAATTAACTCTTCCATTTCAATTAATGTTTCGGGTTCTTCGAATTGTATATTGTTGGTCGGAGTGGATACTCAAGAGGGGGGTGAATTGAGTTCCAATTAAAATTTCTGTTAAAAATATTTCTCTTAAAATCCCCCTATTTAAAAACAAAGTTAAACTATAGAGAATTTATACATAGTGTAAATGTTCAATTAGTTTCTCAAAGATTGATTAGGTCTTAGTTAACTTAATCAGAAGATGAAATTAAAATTTGACACTAACTTACTAGTTTACAATAAGTATAAAAACTTGCTAATTTATCTATCAAAGTAACTTAAAAACAAATTATATTTCAAAGTATTTAGAAGTGGAATATGATATATATATATATATAGTATACTTATGATTTAAACTAAAATGCACAACATATGTAACCAAGAGGTTCAGTCTCAAGACGAGACTTAGTCCTCTCAAATAATTTATATAAATTGATCCACACCCTGGATCGGGGTAAACAACAGTGAACACACTGTCCAGGTACAAAGACCTCTACCACAATTCTACGTGGGAAAACAAACAACAGCTCACAGCTGTCCTGGTCTTACTCGACCTCGACCACTATCCACAGTGGAAAACAATGAGTTATAGAGTTTGAGTGAGGATTTATGAATCCTCCAGTTTAGCTCAGGAGACGGTGTGTGTAAAGTAAACAGGATACACACACTACTCAAAATGTAAATGAAAGAATCACTAAAGAAAGTTAGAATTAGTTTATAAAAGATTTAGTGATCGGTAGTGCAGCTCTGTACTCATTTGGTTGGTCAGAAAATCTTCTGATTCCTTCTCTGGTTTTTGTCTGAAAAACAGAGTATCATTTTCTTCCTTGGTTCGAGGTTCAGCTTATCAGTCTGAGTGCATGGAGTGTTTTTTGTAGTTCTTCACTCAAGATGCAGCCTGTGTTCTCCTATAGAGAAGAATATCTTCATGTATGTTCAGTGTTCTTGGAGTATGGATGTAGTATTTCTGTATGCACCACTTTCTAGTTCTTTCTTCACACTTCAGGTGCTTCTTCGTGATGATTCTATCATTCGTGCCTCTATCAACTCTTCTTCTTGCTCTACGTATTTTCTTATATTTTCTAGTGTTCACTTTCCTTCCCCTTATAGCATTTAGCTCCAGAAAAAAGGATTGTTTACTTTTTTGCATGGGTATTATGTAAATTTCCCTAACATGCAAACAAATATCTTTAAATAACATTAACTTCATTAAAAACATAAAATGTTACTGTTATCTTAATAAATAAATAGTATTGAGAGTATAGAGTTTGAATGGTTGGTCAATCATTAGTAGCCATATGTTGGTAGATATGTACGGTGGACTATATAACAGTAACCTTCAATCGGTAGCTCTTTGAACTTGCATCGGTAGGTATATATATCGGTATCTCTTAAAATATCTGTAACTCTTATTCCATCGATAGCTCGTGGGCTATCAGTAGCTTGATTTAACAGTGAATCTGTACTTGTATCGATAGACTATGTCAGTCTGTTCATATCAGTCGCTAGTCTGTGTATCAGTAGGCCGGTCAGTAGCTCGTATCGGTAGACTTACTCTATCATTAACTGTCTATAAACTAGTTTTATCAGTATACTTCTATCGGTAGACTTCATCATATCGGTATCTCTGTTTCTGTCAGCGGTCAAGAGTATACTAGAATACTTAAGCATACTGGTAGACCTGTTATATCAGTAGCTCAGTTTCTGTCGGTAGCTCTGTACATATCAGTAGGCTTATCTTATCGGTGACTCTGTCTATCGGTAGACTAAGTACCAGTAGCTCTGTACCCGTGGCTATATGTAGATCAGTGACTGACACTTGTATTTTTTATGAAAAACATATCCGATTTGGTTAGAATTACTTCAAAACTGATACAAACATGGATAACATTGATTAACATATCTCAAGGATTATTTTAATATTATTATCATCTTGATAACATAATATCATATTGTGAGAGAATTTGAATATAGATAAACATTAATTGGGATTATCAAAGTATGTGAAGGCATAATTGGGATTATCAAAACAGGTGAGGTAAACAATCTCCCCCTTTTTGATAATCACAACTTATTATATTATTATTTTTAAAAACTAAGTAATTGTATCATAGGATATATAATTGAAATAAATTTTCTTAGAGAAAATAGTATATTATAGAACATAATGTATCAGAGATAGAATTTAAATGTGATAGTATCATAGATAAAATTAAATGTAATGGTATCAGAGAGTTAGGTGTAATAGTATCAGAGGGGAAAAGTATGATAGCTCTTCCTCAGATAATATTTCTCCCCCTTTGATACTTTCTCCCCAAAGTTTATGTTCCCCCTTTATAGAATCTTTGTAGAATATATCTCCCCCTTTATGATAATCAAAAAGTGGAAAACAACAAAGAGAAGAGGAAGAAGAAAAAAAGAAATGAAAAATAAAAGAAAGCCACATGTATTAAATGTTACCAAAAGGTACATGGACAGAAAACCAAATATAAAGGATTCCTATCAAACATATTAGCCACTTGATCAATTCACAACCTCAATGTGAGATTTTCCCTTGGGATCAGAAGAGGCTTCAGGTGGTGTGGATGCAAGTAAAGGTTTAGGAACACCAGAGATGATCATAGGAGGGTGAGCCACTAACACTGTTCATGGAATGTACTGAGGAGTTATTAGAGTGATCATAAGGTTGAGGCTTCTAATTTCATGGGCAGGATTCATCTAAACAGGAGAATCAGTAGTGGCAGAGGAAGGTAAGGCTGGAGGTATAATCACTGGCTTAGCATCAACATGCAGGAAAGGTAGCAATAGATTTCTAAAATCCATAATTATTCCTCCTCCTCTCTCCATAGAAAATATTAAGTCATCTTTGTTCTCCATATATTTGTCCAATGCTAGAGTCAATTCCCTTAGTTTTCTAACTTGTTCTCTAAAGGCTTGATTGACAGGAGGTAACTTCAGCTTTTCCAACAGAAGTTTGATGTAATTGTTGAGTTGATGCTTTGTGAAAATATTAGAGAAATATGAGTCCACCTTATCTTTTACTTCTTTCTGAGAGGCAGAAGCTTCTCCCATATAGTCTTCTACTATCTTCATTATTTATCTAGCTAAATATGTAGTAGAAAGAACAACTTTTCTCAGATCAGATGAGTCCATAGAGCCACTGGTTGATGATGAACCAAGCTCCTCCTTCATCACAGCTCGAAATTGATCCATATCCACTGAAGGTCTAGAAGTAACAAAACCAATAGGAAAGGTTACCATTTCCTTGAAGTTTTTGGTCAACCCACTGATCAGATTTTGGACTTAGAAATCTTAGGTTTTCACATGATCTTTCATGGCGGTTTTAAAACCTTCGACCACTGAAACGATCTGACTTACAAAACTCTTGACATAGGCTAAGTCCTTGTTTTCTTTGGATTTTGAGCTCATGTAAGAGTCTAAAGAGATAACTAATTTCTTTAGAGTTTCAACATCTGCTTCCAGTCAAGATATTTGAGTTTGGAAATATTTAACTTCTTAACCTATTTCTGTCATAAAGGATGAAAAAGTACAACATAGAGAGAGTTCAAAAGATCCTTCCAACATACTAATATCTTCAGTAAAATAGTGCTTCATCTGAAGAACTGAGGCACTAAAATATTCTTTCATCTCATCCTTTAAGAATTCAAGGTCAGCCCTGGTGCTCATATCAGCAGGAGAAACTGCAACAGGTACTCTTTCAGATGCTAAACTGACCACTGAGTCAGTCATGATCAATTCAATTGATGATATGAGAGAAACTTCCATATTCTTTACTTATTCCACATAATGGTCCTTAAGCTTTTTCTTCAAAGTATACAAGTCATGCTTTTATACCACATATTCAGGTAACATCTCAAATTCAACATCATAAATGATTTTTGGTCTATTTAGAGATGCTTCATTATCAGAATCAGGATAGTCTAAACCACAGACCACAAAACCTTGGTCTTCTGCCCAGTCGTCAATATCATTAGCCACTGTTACACTTCCAAACTTGGTTTGATGCTCCCCCTCAACTAGTGCATCATCAAGTAAAAGAATAGCATTCTCAGCAGCACTCTCAACAGGTTTTTCTTTTTCAAGAGAATCTTCTACTATCAATTCCATCTCTCCATCAGTTGGAGGGTCTTCCAAAATAGGCAAGTGTACGTCAACTTCACTTGAATCCTTAGCAGGCACTAAATATTGTCCAATCACTGGACTAAGACTCAAATCAGTTGACATAGATGCTTCACATTCATGAAAATCTTCTTCATTCTCTACAATAGCCACTTCAACATCCTCTAAAACAGCTTATTCCTTATCTAATTTATGTTGATCTTGGTTTTCTGGAGTTGGAATGGGAGGTATGTCAGGGTATCCTCCTTCATTAGCAGAGGAATCTTCCTCTTCTGAAACATTATTGTATTCTGGGTCATCTTCATCAGGTCCTGGACCTGGATCCCTTATATCCTTCTGTCTTGAAGGATAATCCACAGGATTGAATTTATCATACACTTTCTTATCATCAGTGACCCATTCTTCTCTCCCTGGGTTCCAATTTATTTTCATGTACTTGAAAACTGTTCTCGTAACATGAAAATTCTTCCTTTCTACTATTATCTCATCTTGAGACTCATCAATTCCTTTCAGTTTGATCATTACTGAGATCAATTTGGAAAAGAACCAGGCATTAGTTTTTGACTTGGGTCTAATCATATCCTCCATTTGAGTCATCAGAAATCTGCATAGACTCACCTTGAATCCATTTCTCAAAATATGCAAGAGATATATATCTAGATATCTTAAATTTTCAAAGTCTCCTCTCCTTGGTATTAAGACATGCTGAACGAACAGCAATCTATTCTCTCCATCCATTTCAGCAGCTACTACTTGTCTTTGATTTCCATTGCCGGTGACCTCTTCCAAACCAGTCTTATAATTGAAGATCTCACTATTAGGTGGCATATCTCTTGATACGTATCCAGATACACCTTTTTGTGCAACTTTCATACATTCATCCCACTCAGTCGATGAAAAAGATATCTCCTTTTCTTTCACATAAGAAGAAACTCGGTTCTCATCTACAGATTTATCGAAACATAAAAACTCAAAGAATTTCAAGACTATCTTCGGATAATAGGCACCATTATTGTTCAGAAAACAATCTACCCACTTTTGATCTTTCAGCACTTCAATCACTGACGATTCACTTTCCAGCAGCCATTCCATGCACAACCCTTTTTAGATCACAATCACTCTATTCTACAAATGAGGATTTACTGGTCATCTTCTGGATCTTCTTATGCTAGCACTGCCACTTGATTCTTGCTCGGACTTCTGCTTCTTTGCCTTAGGCTCATCAGCAACATCTCTAATAGAAGGGAGTTTTGTTTTTGCCATCTCGGATTTGAGGGATTTAGGTTTCTCGAAAGATTCGGGAGTTATGGTTTGAGGGTAAAGGGTTTGAGACTCGGTGGATTGAGAAGTAGCTTGGACTTTTTTTCAACCATTTAGGAATCATAAAATAAATAAAAAATAAGATAAAGTATGAAACAATTCAGATTCTGGTGGCAGACAGAAGTTTAAAACAGTGCACTCATCGGTAGGGTTTATCGGTGAGAATTCACATCGGCAAGGATTTACATCGGTGAGGTTACAATTAGTGAGGATTCAAATTGGTGAGGTTACATCGGTGAGGATTCACATCGGTGAGGTTACATCGGTGAGGATTCACATCGGTGAGATTACATCGGTGAGGATTCACATCAGTGAGGTTACATCGGTGAGGATTCACATCGGTGAGGTTACATCGGTGAGGTTACATCCATGAGGATTCACATCGGTGAGGTTGCTACCGATCAAGGTTAAACATCCCTAAATCATGACTAATGTAACTTAACCTATCTGAACTCAAAGGTTTGGTGAAAATGTCAGCTAATTGATGTTCAATACCTATAAAATCAAGAATAATATCATCCTTTTGGTAATGATATCTCAAGGAATGGTGCCTTACATTAATGTGTTTTGTCCTAGAGTGAGATACAAGATTCTCCGAAATTTTTATTGCACTAGTGTTGTCACAGCTGATAGAGACATGTTTAAAATCATATCCATAGTCCAAATGAGTGTGTTTCATCCACATAATTTGTGCACAACAACTACCAGCAGCTATGTACTCTGCTTTGGCAGTAGACAAAGATACATAATTCATCTTCTTACTACACTAAGA
The DNA here is from genome assembly GCA_963277665.1 of Viscum album. Taxonomy (NCBI): domain Eukaryota; kingdom Viridiplantae; phylum Streptophyta; class Magnoliopsida; order Santalales; family Viscaceae; genus Viscum; species Viscum album. The sequence goes on along the minus strand of OY728159.1, from coordinate 683,945,834 downwards.
TACTAATGATTTTTCCAATAAATGACATGTTCCTAATTTGCTTTTTATATCCAACTTGCAACCAGAAAAGTCAGCATCTGAATAACTCATTAACTCAAAGGAGTGTCCTTTTGGGTAAAAAAAACCTAATTTTACAGTTTTCTTAAGATACTTAAAAATTCTTTTAACAGGAAGAAAATGAGATTCTTTTTTATTACCTTGAAATCATGCACACACAAAAACACTAAACATAATATATGGTTGACTAGAAGTAAGGTAAAGTTAGCTTCCAATCATACCTCTGTAATTGGTTTGATCCACTGGTTTCCCAGTTTTATCTACATCCAATTTAAAGACTGCACTCATAGTATTTTCACATTACTTAATACAATCCAGAACAAAACGTTTTAAAAGATCCTTTGTATATTTATTTTTATTCAAAATAATACCATTTTCATTTTGAAAAACTTGAAATCCAAGAAAATATTTGAGTTCTCCCATTAAACTCATTTCAAATATATTTTGAATACTTTTTGAAAAATCAGTAAATAAAGAATGTTTATAAGATCCAAAAATAATATCATCAACATAAATTTGAACTATTAGAACATCTTTAAGAATTATGTTAATAAAAAGTGATGGATCAGCAATCACTTTAGTAAAACTTTTTGAAATAAGAAAATTACTAAGTCTATCATACCAAGCCCTTAGAGATTGTTTTAAACCATATAAATCTTTATAATGTTTAAAAATTCGACTTGGAAAATGAGGATTAGTAAATCCAGGTGGTTGTTCAACATAAACATCTTCAATTATAAAACAATTTAAAAAATCACTTTTTACATCCATTTGGTATAACTTGAAATTCAGATGAGCATCATAGACAAGTAGAATTCTAATAGCTTCTAATATAGCTAAAAGTGCAATGGTTTTCTCATAGTCTATACCTTCCTATTGACTATATCCTTGTGCAACTATCCTAGCTTTGTTTCTAACTATGTTTTCTGACTCATTAGCTTTGTTTCTAAAAACCCATTTAGTGCTTATTGTCAAAGTATCCTTCGATCTATCAACTAATTCCCAGAATTTGTTTCTTTCAAATTTATTTTACTATTCATGCACATCCATTACCCAAAATTCACCATTGATTGTATCATTGAAAATTTTAGGTTTTAGCGTTGAATGAAAAGATTGATTTTCAACCTGGTTTCTTAGAGAAACTATATTATGTGTCCCTCTATCAAGATTACCAACAACAACATCCAAAGGATGACTCTTTAGAATCCCTGTTGATCAAGTAAAGGTTGGACTAGAAATTTCAGGTTCATCTATAGGTTTGGGTTCTATAGCAGCATATTCTTGAATATGTCCAGAACTAGATTTTTTTATAGGAGGTTCTTTAGTTTTATCATTAAGGTCCAGAATAGTAAAATCTTCTTCAAAATTTTCAAGAGGGTTTTTAGGCTCTTGTGGATCAGTTTCATCAAACATGATGTTAACAGATTCTTCCCCACATTTGGTTATTTTATTAAATACTCTATAGGCTTTTCTAGTAAAATAATAATCAAGAAAAATTTCTTCATCACTCTTAGAAGAAAACTTGTCCAGATTATCCATTGTATTAGGAATAAAAACTTTGCAGCCAAAGACTCTAAAGTAACTAACTTTGGGTTTTCTATTATTCCATAGTTCATATGGGGTTTTCTTAAGAACAGGTCTAATTAAGACTCTATTAATAATATAACAGGCTATATTCACAGCTTCAGCCCAAAAATAAATAGGCCGGTCATACTCGTTAAGAATGGTTTTAGCGATTTCTTGAAGGGTTCTATTCCTTCTTTCTACTACACCATACTTCCGAGGTGTCCTAGGAGCAGAAAAGTTGTGGCTATAACCATTGTGTGAGCAATAAGATTCAAACTCTTGATTTTCAAACTCATGGCCATGATCACTTCTCATATTTTTAATCTAAAGACTACTAAGGTTTTCTACATATTTAGAGTATTTGATAAAGAAAGAAAAAGCTTCACTTTTGTGAGCTAATAAGTATACCCAAGTATATCTAGAAAAGTCATCTACTAGGACATAGACATAGTGCTTAACATTTAGACTAGAAACTCTAGAAGTTCCAAATAAATCCATGTGAACCAACTTGAGAGGTTGAGATGTTGAGACTTCTTTCTTTGATTTAAAGGAAAATTTATGTTTCTTTCCCTTTTGACAGGTATTACAAACATTGTCTGATGGGAATTCAAGATTAGGTATGTCTCTAACCAAGTTCTTCCTAGTCAATTTTCTATGTGAGTGGATGTTACATTGTCCTAATCTTCTGTTTCAAAGCCAATACTCTTTATTAAAATCATTTAAACAAGAAACATTTTTCTTAGATAAAGAATTCAGATCCACAACATAAACATTTTCATTTCTTAAAGAAGAAAATACTAAAACATTTTTAGTGTTAAAACATTACAAGAATCATTTTCAAACTTAACATTAAATTGATCATCACATAATTGAGAAATACATTAAAGATTGTATTTAAGTCCTTCAACAAATAAAACCTTAGAAATCAAAACTGAATCAGTGTTTCCAATCTGGCCTAGGCCGATGATTTTTCCTTTAGAATTATCACCAAAGGTGACATGGCCTCCATAAACTTTTATTAAGATTTTGAAGAATGAATAATCTCTAGACATGTGCCTTGAAAATCCACTGTCAAAGTACCATACCTTCTTTTGAGAACTCTTCAAGAAAGTTTCCTAAATTACAGATTGAGATTGGAAATGATTTTGGTACCCTTATCTTCTTGGGTTCATAAAGGTTAGCAATCAAAGATTTAGGTACCCATATTTATCTTATGGGTTTTATATAATTTACAGAGTCAATAGATTTTGAAAGATAATTTTTATTTGATCTATAAGAATATGAATAACTAGTTGAAGCATAGGAATTTCCAAAACTAGAATAAGCAGAATTTTGTCCAGACATGAGAATAAATTGAGTTTTAGTGCACTGTCCATGTCCAGGTTGGTATCCTAAACCAGTAGTGTACTTTGGTGAAACTTTTTTTCCTAACATTTGAGTAAGTTTATCTTTTCCCTTTGTGAAATTTCTTACGTCCTTTCTAAGTTTTTTATTAGAAATTTTCAGTTCAGTATTTTCCTTTAACAGTTGAGAATTCTTTTCTTTTTCTATGTCGAAGTCATATTTAACATTGACCGTGAGAGCATGCTGTTTCTTTAGTGACTTATATTTGTCCTTAAGTTCATTACAAGTTTCTTCCAGCATATTACAATATTCAAACAATTCAGCTTTAGAAATATTTTCATCATTGTCTGAATCACTGTTATTTCCAGAATAATAATCATTCAGCATAGGGGAAACAGGTACCTCCAAGGTATTAGTCATGAAGCACATGTTGGAACGATTTTTTTTTTCAGAATCAGAAACTTCAGATTCACTTGTGATGTCTTCCGAAGTACTCCAAGTAGATTCCATGGCTTTATTGTACTTCTTGTACTTATAATCATGTTTCTTTTTGAATTTTAATTTTGGACAGTCAGCCTTGATGTGTCCTCTCCTCTTGAACTCATAGAAGACTATATTATCTTTCTTATCAGATTTATTCCAATCCTTCTTCCAATGACCCTTGTTGTCATACTTTCCTTTGTAATTAGATTTTCTAAAGAACCTCTTCTTCCTATAAGAATTCCTAAATCTCCTTGCTATTTGATCCATTTCAGTATCCCTCTCTGAGTCAGAATCTTCACTGGTTGAACTTTAAGTAGGTACATGCATTTTCTCATTGTCTTTGCTCTTTGAAGTAGTAGACTTGAATGTGACATATTTTTTCTTGGGTTCATCATATTCTTCCTTATTTACTTTAAGTTCCTCCTCATACATCATGAATTTACCAATATGCTCTTTTATAGGGAGAGAACCAATGTCACATGATTTTCTGATTGAAACAGAAGTGCCCCTCCATCGATCTGGTAGACATATCAAGATTCTCATGTTTTGTTCCTTTGTTGGAACAACCTTTCCAAGTGAGCTCATAGTATTGACAATCTCATTGAACCTGAGATACTTGTCAGAAATAGGTTCATCAGTCTTCATTTTAAAATTCTCATGTTTAATAATATAAGTATTTAATCTCATTTCTTTAACTTTGGTTGTTCCTTCATGAGAAACACCCAAAGTATCCCATATTTCATAAGCAGTTTTGCAAGAAGATATTCTATTAAAATCTTTATCTCCTAAACACAATACAAGGCATTTATAGCTTTATAATTATTTTTGTAATAAGTCTTTATAGGTTCATCCCATGTTGTTCTTTCAGTGTCTAAAATTTTATATTTAGATTCTATAGCAGTCCAGATATCAAAACCCATACTCTCTAAATGTATTTTCATTTTTAGTTTCCACTCGGCATAATTGGTACCATTGAAGAAAGGTGGCCAGTTAGTAGCAGCAACCTCTAGTCTATTTTCCATAACTAGATTTTAGAGAATAGTATTAAAGAGATAAAATTTAGAACTAACATAAATTTAAGATCATTAAGGATGAAACTAAAATCACAGTTAAAAAACAGAATGTTTTGAAAATTTCTATTGATAAACAAAACCAATGATACCAAATTTTGGTCGGAGTGGATAATCAATAGGGGGGTGAATTGAGTTCCAATTAAAATTTCTATTATAAATATTTCTCTTAAAATCCTCTATTTAAAAACAAATTTAAACTGTAGTGAATTTATACAGACTATAAATTTTCAATTAGTTTCTCAAAGATAGATTAGGTCTCTGTTAACTTAATCAGAAGATGAAATTAACTTTTGAAACTAACTTACTGGTTTACAATAAGTAGAAAAAATTTCTAATTTAACTATCAAAATAACATTAAAAAAATTATATTTCAATGTAGTTATCAGAGAAATATGATATATGATATATATATATAGTAAACTTATGATTTAAAATAAAATTCACAGTAGATGTAACCAAGAGGTTCAGTCTCAAGCCGATACTTAGTCCTCTAAAAAAAATTTATAAATTGATCCTCACTCTGGATCGGGGTAAACAACAGTGAACACATTGTCCAGGTACAAAGACCTCTAGCACAGTTCTATGTGGGAAAACAAACAACAACTCACAGCTATCCAGGTCTTACTCAACCTCTACCACTATCCAAAGTGGGAAACAAAGAGTTATGGTGTTTGAGTGAGGATTTAAGAATCCTCTAGTTTAGCTCAAGAGATAGTGTGTGTATAAAGTAAACAGGATACACACACTGCTTGAAATGTAAATTAAAGAATCAATATATAAAGTTAGAATGAGTTTAGAAAAGCTTTAGTGATCGGCAGTGTAGCTCTAGACTCGTTTAGTTGGTCAGAAAATCTTCTGAGTCCTTCTCTTGTTTTTGTCTGAAAAATAAGGTATTGTTTTCTTCCTTGGTTTGAGGTTCCGCTTATCAGTCTGAGTGTGTGGATTGTTTGTATTAGTTATTCACTCATGATGTAGCTGGTGTTCTCCTCAAGAGAAGAATATCTTTGTGTATGTTCAGCGTTCTTGGAGTATAGATGTAGTCTTTCTGTATTCACCACTTTCTAGTTCTTGCTTCACACATCAGGCACTTCTTGATTACTTTGTGATGACTCTACATTTCATGCTCGTATCAACTCTTCTTCTTTCTTTATGTATCTTCTTATATTTTCCAGTGTTTACTTTCTTTCCATTTATATCTTTTAGCTCCGGAAAAAATGAATGATTACTTTTTTCATGGGTACTAATTATAGTTCCCTTACATGAAAACATATATCATTAAATAGCATTGACTGCATTAAAACCAAAAAATGTAACTGTTAACTTAATAAATAAATAGTATTGAGAGTATAGATTGTGTCTGGTTGGTCAATAATTAATATCCTTCTATTGATAGATGTGTACAGTGGACTGTGTAACAGTAACCTTCCATTAGTTTCTCTTTGAACTGACATCGGTAGCTATATATATCGGTAGCTCTTAACATATCAGTAACACTTAATCCATCGATAGCTCTTGGTCAATCGGTATCTCGATGTACCAGAGACTCTATACTTTAATCGATAGACTATGTCAGTCGCTTCATATCATTCGCTAGTCTGTGTAACAGTAGGCCAGTCAGTAGCTCGTATCAGTAGACTTACTCTACCGGCAGACTTGTATCGATAACTGTCTGTGAACTGGTTCTATTGGTAGACTTCTATCTGTATAATTCTTCATATCGGTAGCTCTGTTTCTGTCATTGAATAAGAGTATACGAGAAGACTAAAGCATATCGGTAGACCTGTTCTATCGGTAGCTCAGTTTCTGTCTATATCTCTGTACATATCGGTAGGCTTATCTTATTGGTGACTTTTTCTATCGGTAGACTATGTACCAGTAGCTCTGTACCAGTGGCTATATGTAGATCAGTGACTGACACTTATCTGTTTTATGCAAAACATATCCGATTTGGTTATAATTACTTCAGAACTAATACAAACATGGATAAACATTGATTAACATATCTCAATGATTATTTTAATATTATTATCATCTTGATAACCAAATATCATATCTTGAGAGAATTTTAATATAGATAAACATTAATTGGAATTATCAAAGTATGTGAAGGCATAATTAGGATTATCAAAACAGGTTAGGTCAACATATCTGTATCATATATATAAATTAATCTACTAAATGATTCATCTAAATGATAAACTGTTTCATTTAATTATATCATGTGTGGGTGAAACACTAAATGATAACCATTTTTCATTTTACTATAAATTAATATTGCATAAAATAATACAACCTTATGTGCATGAAAATCATAATTATAATGTTATATATATATATATATATACTAAAAAATAAGGTTTTAGGGAATATCATCATCACTATATAGATACCTACTCCTCAATAATCCATGCACATGGTTACACTTAAAATCAAATGATTCACCATATCATAAATAACCAATTCTAATAAAATGTGTTAGAAAACATATGAAATGGTATCGAATAAAAAACATGATCATTTGATAAAAAAATATCTCAAAAAAACCTTTTATGGAGAGAACATATAGGGTATTTTATTAAACATATCTCCATTATAGATGAGTCTGTTGAGAAAAGAAGTGGTATCACAAAATTGTTTTTCATAAAAATAATTTCATTTTATAACCTTATATAGATGTGATTTTCAAGTCACATTCAAAAATCAAAGATTTTTAAGAAGATGAGAATACTAATTAAAATATTACATCAAAAAAATTCAAATACACTTACATATATATGAAATAAAACATTTCTCTAAAACTTAAATTTAATGGTATAAAATAAAATGGCAGAATGTAAAATCCTTTTTAGATATTTTTAATCTTCTTTATTTATAAACCTACATAATTAGAAGTATAAAAACATATTTTTTTAAAAAAATAATAAATGTTTTTACTAGGATAATTAGAGATAAAAACAGTTATAGTTTACACTATATAAATGATAACATTGATGGTATGTAAATACATAGATATGGATGAAAAATTAATTCAATAAAATGGGAGTTATTCACAATAAAATGAATTTTGACAAAAAAATAATCATCAAGGAAATATATTTTTCTATGAATCGCGATGTACCAAATAATGAAAAAACATATAATATAACATCATCATAAGTTAGAATATACCAATGTATAATGATAATATTGAATGAGATATTATTAAGACCCAATGAAAATATTTGAGCCACAAGACCCCCATACAATTGGAGAAATATTTAACTCAAAATATATTGAAAGAGATAGTGATTTAAATTGAACTAATATTGAAATATATAAAGGGTAGTTCATTATATCTAAAAAAAAATCATATATCCTTTTAAGATATATTATGTGGATATTACAGAAAACATTCCCAGAGGGGAATTTTAAATTAAAACCCCCTTTTAAAAAGCATAATCATTGAGAAAATAGTCATTCGGTAATGACAACATAAGGTGGAATTGTCAAAACCAATTAAATAAAAATGTAATAAAAATAATTGTAATAATTTGGTAGAATAAATCATATGCTCAATAAAGTAATTTAATAGAAATGTTTTTAACCAAATTAATGAAAATTAAATTAATACAAACCCTTACCTTGGTCTGAATTTATTCTACACATTTCAAGAACATGATTGGGGACATGTATTTTCATTGGAATTATACATGGAAGGAGATATCTTAGGAAAAATAATGGTGAAAAAATAATTTTTCAAAATAGATAAGGTTCTTGTATGAGTAAGATGGTATAGTATCAAAAGAAAAAATCAAGGATAAAATTGTCTTAATGTGGTGGAAGCTTTACCCCTTTATAAGTAAAGGGTTAGGTAGTTTTGGACGTCATCATTACATTTTCAGTAATGTAATGTTTCTATTCAAATAAAAATAGCTTATAAATGAAAAAAATAGGAGGGTAAGTGTATGGGACAAGAAATTTCCTTATACACTCATTTTAGAGAAAAATATTACCCTTTTGGAATTTTCATTTACCTTTTTAACTTTTACCCCAATTTATAATTTCCATTGTAATTAAAATCAAATGTTTTAATTTATATTAATTTAAAAAATTAATATAAATGTTTTTCCAAATTTGAACCTTATTATTTCAAAATTTTAAATAATTTATGAAAATAAATTTTTTAAGGGTAGTAAATTATAATTTTAAAATTAACACACATAACATGTAATAATAGTTTTTTTAAGAAAAGTGATTTATTAAATTTAAAATTTTATATACATGATAATGTTATCATGGTTTCTAAGTTTCATGAAATATGACGATCTATAATGACAATAATAATATTAAATAGCTTTCAACATGAATAAAAATGAAATTTCTCAATCAAAACACATAATTAGAATAAAAGGATGTTTTTTTTGAAACTTTTTATTTAGTCCGAAAAATATCAGACATAAGATTTATAATAAAAATAATAATACTTTTATATGATCGATTATATTACATAAATAAATATATTATTACTTAATATGTTCTTTAATATTTTAGGATTTTTTTAGATAATATGAAAATGATAAAATTTTAAATTTTCACTAAATTTATATTTTTTACATACAATCAACCCATAAAAAATAAAAAAACATACAATGAAAATATTGATGTGAAAAATAAAAAGTGATGTTAGTTTTAAATAATTAAAATTTTTACATTTATAAATTTATATTTCAAATGAATGTACAAAATATAATGAAAATTAATAATTATGTTAAAAATGATTTTATGAAGATTAATTATTCTTAATATTATTTCACATAAATTTAAAATATAAAAGATTTTAATATATAAATTCATGTATAATAATATTATAATATTTTCCATTTTAAACTGTAATGATTAAATGTTCAATAATTTACAAAATAGTTCTTTTGAAAAAAATTCTTTTATTTTGAATATGCTCAAACAAAAACCATTAAAATTATTTATTAAACCCTTAAATTTTATTTCAATACTCTATTGGTTTTTATTTCATTATATTAAATCTATATATACACCAAATCATATTTCATTAATAATATATGTATTTATTTATAACAGATATATATATATATAATTTTAATACAATATTTTGAGAAATATTAATTTAATTATACTAGTCAACAATAAACGACCTCAATATACACATTCGCTATATGATGAATGAAGTTATTTTCAATGACCATTTTTGAAATGGATAGATTTTTTTCATATACATATATACTTTTAAATTATTTATTCATTCTACTCTCTCATCATATGGTTTTGTTCTTATTTAATATTATAGATTTTTCAAAATGATTTATCCATTCATTGTGACCATCCCCAATATATATTTTTCGTACCAATTAGTGATACTCAAAGGATGAATATGATCCCATTGATTTCCTAGTCCTAGATATTCTATTCATTTCTTTCTATTATCCCCTATTTGTTTATTCAAATTAAATGGATTTATTTTATCCATAGTGGGTAATAATCCATGGTGTACAACACTATGTTTTATGTGATTTTATTATAATGATTGACTTATGAATTAATAAAGTTTTTTTCATTTTAATCCAAATCTTCTATGACTTTTTTCATATTCAATTCCAATTCATTTAAAACAAATATATGAAAAAATAGTATTTAATTATAAATATAGAGTTTTAAAATGAATATGCTTCTTAGAAACTTGGGGTGTTATATCCTCAAACCTATAGTAAAACAGTTTCTTCATAAATTTAATTATTTAATACCAAAAGAAAAATGTAAATGAACCTAATGTATAGAGACAAATCATAATATAATTTATATTTGATATGAAGCATACAAACATTGGAAACATATATCCTTCCTTATAATAGGCTTATCTCTAATATTGACTTTTTCAATAACTATTTAATCTAAGAGTCTAAAATAATTTAGTATTTAGACCTTTATTTTATATCTTGTTTGTAGGGTGTGATTATTATCAAATTTTCATTGATAGAATATCATAGGTTAATATATACATTTCTTAAGCCGTATAATTTATCCTCTAGGTGGAGGGAACCAATCCATCATAACAATAACAATAAATTTATCAAAACTAATGATAATAATATTTGATAAGTCACAATACCATAATAAAAAACATGTAAAAAATAATCATACTAAACAAATATTTATTCAAAAATTAATCTATCAAGATGGTGATTTAATGATCCCAGAATTTTTTTTAGACATAAAAAATTTTCATCAAATGAAACTCAATAATATATCTAATTCTCTATATTAGAGGGTATGTATAAATTAAATATCAAAGAATAAATTTGGTGTGGTTATTTCATATATATTCTTTTATCTTATTCACCATGGAGGATATATTGACTCATAAAATTAGTTATTAATTGAATTAGGTAATTAAAATGGATAATTAAATAGTTCCCCTCGCTTAATAAATTAAAATATTAATTTTACCATAGTACAAACTATTTATTCGTTAAATCTTCTTAAAAAACTATTAATTTTTCCTTGATAGTTGGATGCAATACATCCCTCCTTTCATTATCAATACATCTTTCAATCAACTTGAGGGAATTCTCTTGATTCATCATTCAAAATTTTTATGTATAGAAAGTTGAAGATTTTTTCCATAAAAATATTCATCACATGTTCTTTTACAATACTCCATCCTTAAATTATCTATTATGTTTTGGAAATTAAATATATTTAAATTATAAATAATATTTCATGATTTCTAGTTTTTATATTCATAAAATATTCTCACAACAGATCAGGTTCCATTGGGATATTTGTTGAAGTAATCCCTCCATTGTCACATTAATACGTGGTTCCTTAGAGTTCCATCTGTAACATTAAAGAAAAGGGTTTACATGGGTGATGAAAATTTAATAATAATGGGGAGTTATCATAATCATAAATGGATATAAACTTAAAAGAACCATGTTATTTTACATTTTCATGTTGGTCTATAGTTCCATTAGAAAAACTTATACCAATATTAGTTATCCTAGGTTACATAATATAGTGTTATCTTATGCTTATCTACATGATACATCATTATAAATATGAAATTAATCATCAATAGTGGTTTATAACGAGCATGTGAGCAATCAAATCATATCCCGTAAGAGCCTCTAGCCAGATTGTCGCCCTAGGTTCACTCATCACAAATTGTAGTGATGACCAAGTTAAATATTGATGAACCATTTTCATAGTTATTACCCCAAGAACAATATCTTCTATAGTTATATGAACTTACAAGAATCTAGACATTTATTCATTTTTTAGTAAAACCACATACTCAATACATTACCATAATTTTTGAATGTTATCCTATACATAGAATTTATCCCTTAAACTGATACCATGGGATTTAAATAAAGTTATTTATTCTTCTTCCATAATGTAATTAGAATAATTATAAAAAATAAATTATTCCTACTTGTGTACAATCTATTATGACTTAATATAAACATACAAAAAATAAATAAATTGATTCGATGTTTTAGGAAATATAAATGTTAAATGGTTTCATTGCTTCAGGAAAGATTAGTTTAGTGTCTTTGATAATTTTTTACATAAGATACTTATTTTACAATACTTTTTGTCATTTATCGACATTAAAACCTCACTAGATCCACTTATACATGTCCTTGGTTAAAATCACCTTTAAAACATGGGAAAATGTGAAGTGGGTGAGAATTATAACTCAATAATAGAAGAATTATCAACATGTTATAAAGGGTTTTATCATAGGAACATGATAAAACATGATTAGGTGATAAATGTATTATTACAATATATGGAAAAGTAATATTAATCCATGATTCATTAAATTAGTACATGTAATCTCATACGAACAAACATATACCAATGAGAAAGTGTGCAGAATCAAGAGACATTAAACAAGAGTCAATGAGAATAATCCAAGGAAAATGATAATGACATAAGTGTATTAAAATAAAATAATAATGGCTCCCCACTACCCTGATGCACATAATAATTCTTATAGGGTTATAATATCCTTCATATATAATCGAACAGCTCCTCATTCTTTAATGGCGGTTGTTTGAGAGATAAATTGATATTCATTTTTTCTATAGATCACTTGTTGGACGTTGCATTCCAAATTTCCATATGTGTTTTGATTTTTCTTGCGTGTCCTATTTTTCCTCTTATATCTCCTTATACATAGATCTATTTTAGATCTAGGATCTCCCAAATTTTATCAATGTTCACACAACAGTCCTTGATTCCATCTCACAACTATGGAGGAGTTCATGTGGTGGTTTCTCATTGGGTAGAAATTATCTTGCATCTCAAGGTGGTAGTGTTCATTGATACCTTCATTTTGTGATGTATGATGTCTAGAAACGAAGGATTTTATGGTGGAGGTCATGTTGTGTGAGGTGTCATTTCTTTATTGGATGAATTGGGTGGTAGATGGTTGGGGAGATGGTTTTCCAACAGCAGTAGTCAGGTTCGGAACTAGGATGCCAATGTTCATCTATATGGTATATAACAGTATCTTGGTATATGATCTGGTGGATAGATTGGTTTAGTTATTTTCTTTCTGGTTCATTATACCATTTGTTTTACTGTGTTGTATATGTATTAATGAATGTTTTATTTGGACTCATTTCACTTGGATGTAGTTAAACTTTTATAGTTATCACTGGGTGGGTGACCTCGAAAGAGGGATGCGTGTGCCGGTACCCACCATTAGACATATGTCCTTATTTTTGATTGATGGGTACCATGTTTTTGAATTTACAAGGTGTTTTATATTTTCCCATTCATTTCATTAGGTTGAAATTGTATTTATCTCCCCATAAGCACTATGTAATGGCCTACATGTTTTAGAGATACGTGTACTAGAACTTTTTTTCTATTCCTCCATCAACATTCATTTGTGTGGGATGAGTGCTCTATCTTGATGTGCTAGTTCAACACATTGAAATATTTTTATAGGAGGATGGAATATATTATTGGATTTATTACACATTTGATTTGCCTTTCAAGGGGCTATGAGATTATTTTATGATGTATTTTATGTTATTTTAATCCTTTTGGAACTTCAAGACCATTTTTCTGTTGGGTCTTGTCTGTTTAAGGCTTCTCCTCTGTGCTTATAACAGGTTTCCTCTTCTTCCTAGTTTTCAATAGGGGATTTTTTTATTTTCTATTAAGAGGGATTTCCCCTCAATCTATTTGAAAAAAACAAAAATATTGAAATCATATGTCATGGATACCCACCCAGACAATAATCAGATTGAATATATGGGCTAATCACACTTGTACCTCCTTGGGATTGGGATCATCCTATTGTGCACCCTTGTGACTGGGATAAATCCTCTTATATACCATTTATATTTGGAAAATACCATAATGTATTGATTGGATTGGGATAAATCCTCCAATACACCATTTTTCTTGGGATAGATCCTCATTGGTACCCATTGACTTATGATAATCCATTCTTTATACCCATTATAATGGGATAAATCCTGTTCTGTACCATCATGATCTCATATGATTTCTTCATTAATAATGTATTTGAGGGTTATATAGGATCCCACCAATTACTATACAATAAATATTCTACCACATAAAATCAAATCCTTCACTTTATCATAAATATAATGTGATAATAAAAGGTTTTTTAAAATCATTTCATAGGGTATAAAAATATCATTTATTACAAAAAAAGATAATTTACAAAATGGATTATTTAAAAGAAACAAAATACATTATTTAATGAACCATTACTCCAATGAAAAATAATCTTTTGATAATAAAAGAGATATCTGAAAATTATTTTTCATGAAAATGGTTTTTTAATTTCATATTAAAATGATTTTATTTTCAGGTCAATTTTAAAATAATTTTATATAAAGAGAAACCCTCTAAAACCATTCCAAAAAAATAATCCATCAATTCAACTTTGATGAGAAATAAAACATATATTGAAATTTAAATAACATGGGTAGAATATATGGTCATGTTAAGGAAGATCCTTTATAAAATTTTTAATATTCCATTACTAAAAAACCCCACATTATTAAAAGGATAATGAATAAATTGTTTTATATTCAATAAATCGGAATAAAAGTATCATTATATATAAAAACAAATTCATTTTCTACTATGGAAAGGGGAAAACAAGTAATAAATAAAAATATTTATATGAATGAAGAACCCACTAAATAAAATGGGAATTGTTCTCAATAAAAAATATTTCATGAAATAATATATTTATCAAGGAATAATAATTTGGTGTAAAACATGGTTTCCCTAGATAATACTGTGTTAATAAAAAATTACTTCATCATATATTATAATAAATAAATATTTAATGATAAAACTCCAATAGGAGTGATTATAACTCATGAAAAATATTTTATTCATGATAATCCCTAACAATTTAGGGATAAAATTAACTCAAAATCACCTAGAAGGGAGAGAAAAAATTGAAATTAATTTCCATAAATAAATGGAATTAAATTACATCTAAATTAGCAAGAATGTGCACTACTTAACATAAATTGTTTTCATAATCCAACACATGTCTTAAAGAGAATAATGTGATTCTAAAAGTCCATTCAAGAAATATATTCATTGAGAAAGGAGTCATTTGATAATGAGTTCTCAAGGAATAATTATAAAACCATATAAATGATGTTGGAAATAAAAATATATGTACTCATTAGGTATAATAAATCAAACTTTTAATATTATAGTGAAATAATAAAAATTAACTCGACAGAGCAAAAATGAGTGATCACAAATCCATACAATGGTCTTAATTCACTCTACACTTTCACCAAATGTTGTTGATGAATTGGATTTTATTCATAATTATTCTTGTAAATTAATCCCTAATTCTAACTAATGGTGACCTTAATATTTTAAACATGCAGCAAATTATGAGGTTTAATGTGGAAAATTTTGAAGATAAAACATAAATGAGAGGTGAGTCATGATGAAGTGGTAGTTTTACCCTTTTTTAATTAAAGGGAAGGATAGTTTTTCAAGTAAAAAATATATTTAAAAAAATCCGAGTTACCATTTAGAAGATAATGGATCTAAACAAGAACAATGTGGAGGTGAAATGTGTGTAGGTCTAGATTCTCCTCAACAACACTAGTTGTAGACAACGATAAGTGTCTTAAATATTTATGTTAGATTTTTAAATTTCACACCAGTTTTATTTGACCTAGTTATTAATTTGTTACAATAGAAATAAATAAAAATAAAAAAACATTAAGATTGATCCTTCTACCTAATTTTACCATTTTTATTTAAAAATTTTAACTTATTATACAAAATTAAATTTTATATGTGTTTGTAATGTTAA
This sequence comes from Viscum album, assembly GCA_963277665.1. Lineage (NCBI taxonomy): Eukaryota > Viridiplantae > Streptophyta > Magnoliopsida > Santalales > Viscaceae > Viscum > Viscum album. The sequence goes on along the minus strand of OY728159.1, from coordinate 683,929,949 downwards.
TTTTAAAATAATCATCTATAACGTGTAATTTTTATCCAAGAAAACTATGTTATTAGGTTTTAAAATTTATTTCAAGATACTATTAGCACAGATACGGTTTTTATAGCATAAATTGGTTTATTATAATTAATAAATGTAATTATATTCCAAAATCATTCCAAAATAAAATTTCACATTCAAAACTAATATTTAGATGAAAATAAAAAATACTAATTTTATTAATGTAACATTTTAATAATTTCAGTGAATAATTTATAATTTCAATGAATAAATTGGAATTCATGATTTTATACTTTTAAAAAAATTATTACATAATTTGTTTCATAATCTTCTAGGACAACATTACACAATGATAAAACAATAAAAAATTAATATTACTACAAAAAAAATATTTTTATTTCAAGAGTAAATATTTTCAGAGAAAGATAAAAATATTATATTAAGAAAATATTTAACTTATCAATATAAAAATTGTGTTTTTTTCTAATTCAGATAACATAATTTATAAATTTATATTTTAATTGAGAATTCATATTGTAAATTTTAACTGATTTTATTTGAAAAACGAAAATTTTAAACATTATGTGTTTTTAATAATATTTCATATGATTGTCTCAATTAGAATACGTTAATATATGATTCCATATATTATTATTTTTCAACTGTTATCAATATACCCTATAATGATAAAATTTAAAATACTAGAAAAAATTTGTTGAAAAAATATTACATCAATAATATATACGCATTATGTGATACTAATAAAATTATTCATTCAAATTCGAAATTTTATTTTTATAGCTCCATTTATATTAATATATTTATTTTATTTTTTTTATAAAAAAATAATATATTATAATAATTAAACTATTAATATATATATATATGTATACACAATACATAAATACCTATACATAGTGATAATATTTTGACATCATATTATAAGTTATAACATTTTAAATTTTATATATAATATTACATTAAGTTATTAAGCCTAGTGGAAATATAATCGGTGATTACATATATCATACTTCTCTCCATAATTATTATTCCTCAAGATATTCAATGAAAAAAATTTTATAGATAACTTCGAATCATGAGTTGGGTAATTATTATTCTGAATCTTCAATTTCCATGAGGCATAAGAAAAAATCATGTTATTATTCATAAGAAAACATCCAAATTCATTATTGGATGAATCACATTATATTATAAACATTTCACCATTATCAGATAATGTAATAAAATTTGTGATGACTAATATTCTCTTCAGTTCCTTGAAATGTTTCCATCACTTATTTATCTGGAAGATCTTTCCTCCCTTAATAATAACCTTGTTCAGAGGATTAGATAATCATGATAAATTTTCCATAATCCATTGATAATATCGATCTATACCAAGAAAACATAATATCACAATCATCATGGTTTCTTTGGTCCAACATTCAATAACAGATGTCTTTGATGGATCTACTGATATACCCTCTCTTGATACTATATGACCCAACAATGAAACCATTTTCAGCCAAATTTCACTCTTCATAATTTTTTCATTCAGTTTCTCCTTCCATTAGGGATTTAGTACAACTCTCAAGTTGTCTTCATTAAATTATTTTATATTTTAGTAGATAAAAATATAATCAAACAATACTATCACAAACGGTCAAGGTTTTCTATAAAGTCTCTATTCATCAAATAAATTAAAATAGAAGGGGTTTTAGTTAGACTATGAGGCATTAATATATATTCATAGTTTTGATTCCATTTATGGAATGATATATTATATATATAAAACTTATATTCCCTCCATGGATGATATCCCAAATAAAGGTAAATTTTGAAATAATATTAATCACTTTGATATTGATCAAACAAGTCATAAATATGGGGAGGATGGTTCCCACTCTTAATTGTGATCCTTTTACGTTCATGATAATAGATACACCATCATATTGACCAACATTTATTTTTCAAAAAATGGAACACATGCACCCCAAGGTGTCGCACATAGTCAAAAGAATCCCTTACTATATTTTTATTTGAGTTTCTTCTACAATTTTTACAACTCAAATGTGGTCATTCTATAGGGAGACATTGAAATTGTCATGGTACCTGGTATGAGTTCTAATGAAAAAATCTCTTCACATTTGGTTGGAATATTAGAAATCACATCTTTAAATATAGTAAAAAATTTATTTATAATAGGCATATCATCGATGTTGTGTTTCCCAAAGCATTTGAGATAAACACCCTTTCAGAATTAGAATCAAGACCTATATAGTTGAATAAATATCAATTAGATTTTCATAATTATTCTCACATTGATTAAAGATTATAGGTTGGATTATAATATAAATGTTAACTTATATTTTTCAATAATTGATGTGTGAGTTATGAAAAGAATGACTATCCATGCATAAGATGACATGAAATTCAACCAGAGTAAAATGACAGGATTTGCTGGAAACACAATCTGACCAAAAACAACCAGTGTGGAATCATAGACATGAGATTTCAGCATCATACCATTAGGGTTTTAGTGATAAATCCAAATATAAATGTTTTCAATGAATCATGATACCCTTGTAAAAATATTTAGTTATAAAATAATAGTTAGGAGATTGTAATTGTACCTTTGCCCACATCATTATCTCACCCATCATTAGAATTAGTGATCACATATAATTTCCCCTTATCTTTAGTCTTAATAGGTTTCTTATGTCTATCATCATCATTACCCCTTAGGTTTTCTCCCTGGTTACCATAATGAAGATTCTCTTTAAAGCTAAAGAATTTATGTGGTGGAGTTTCATTCTATTAATCTTTATCTCTATTCGCATCATTATCCAACTTTTTCCCATCATAAAGAAAATAATTTTCATGATTTTCCTTCCCTTCCCCACTTAAATCATTTACTAATCCAGCAAAGTATATTTAATTTATTATTGTTCCCACATGAATAGCAGAAATGAAATCCCATATTCTTCATTCCATGGTTCTTATATTTTCCTTTTAATTCCATATTATGTTTCTTATAAATTAAATCAGATAGATATGTAACTAAAACCTCCATTTCCACCATGATATCTCATTTAACAATCACTTCATAGATAATGAATTATCATATGGCTAATTCCATTGATTTAATTGGATTAAATCCACTAAATATTAGTTAAAATTACTTTTAGGATGGATTAAAATGATAGAATAATACCTCACATGTATGGTAAAATTATTCTCATAGGTAGCAGCAAATTCATCATCCTTTTGATTTAATTCACGGAAGACTATGATATTCATATTAAGAATAGAAGCAATGTAATTTCTGAAAAATAAGTTCTTGAAGTCACCCGAAACCATGGATTCAATATCATTTAGTTTCCTTGTATTATTCATAACAATCAAACATTGATCAACTTCACCTTTCAAATGGTATACATCCCAAATGAAGTTTTCAATTTATGAACATTTATGAACAAAAAATATATATTTTTTGTGGAACTGATCTATTTTTCAACAGCTGGTGGATCAGAAAACCCTGGAAAAGTAGGTGGACACATCTTCATAAAAGACTCAATAGAATGTTGTTCCCCTATTTAATCTTTAGAAATTTCATCACGATTCATAATTTTGGAAATATGTGTGAGAATAACAGTAATATTCTTTCATTAAAACTCCCATAAGATTTGGACTATTTGTAGGAAAATCATTTTTTTTCTATCAAACTCCTCATTAAGATGGTTCCTTTGAGTTCCTTCTATTGACTAAAACATAAATTCATTGACAAAGAAATAATTATCAGAGTGGGGAAAGATATAATCATAAAAAATCACTTATGTGATGTATAAATCATGAAAATGTATGCTTTAATCATTGAAACATTAGGTTTACCCTAGTTTTTTCATAGCCATTTTTTATTTAAATTATTCATGATGTAATATAATGGGTTCATGGATATCTAAATAATATCCACCTTGGAGGGTCAAACTCGGTGTGAATAAAGTCCCATTATCATGACAAGTTCTAGATCAAGTATATCCCAGTATGGTGTTTCCATGGTTGTTATCCCTCTATACATATGATCTAGATTCACATCAACTTATTATATCTAGATAGGGATATATTTCATGGAAACCACTCACTTTATCCTTTATCAAAATTCCAAAAAAACCTACACATTGAATAAAACATATATATATCATTAGACATGAGTTTATAGATCATACTAAGTATTTATCATCTTTGTTTTGATTGGTTAAATAAACCATCAATCTGATACCAAAAATAGTGACAAATGATTAACATACATATAAATTACATCATTATTGAGAATTTTTTATTTCATTATAAAAATGCACACCAAAAATAGTATTATTTTAGTTACTTTGGAATGATGAAAATATAATCCTTGGAACATAATAAAACTACATTATTTCTGAATAAGTTCTATATTACTTGAACCCTTCTTCGACAAACCATACATGATAAATGTCTTCATAACATCACTATGAGAAACAAATGAAAAGGATAGATCATATTCTAAATAAGGGTAAACATGTGAGATATACAAGAATAATCATGAGCATAATGGAATGATAACCTGATCAAAATGTTATAAGATCAAACCATCCATATCAATGACCATAATCAAGAGTCATGGTCTAATGATGGGATGTTCATAATACATGAATCATAGGGGAATCAAATAACATGATCCAATAGAGTATAAAACATGTAATTCATGGCATAAAAATAAGCAGATACAAACATTTCAATATTAGTCAAGTAGCACGACCTAGAACATCATAGTGGACAAAGTCCGTCACTAAACCACGTTCACAACAGATTCTAGCATGGTATTACTAAACCAAGTTCACTTCTCATTCCATCCCTATATTACTAAACCAAGTTCATATACCATTCCATTCGTGTATTACTATACCTATTACACCTCTAATTAAAGTAATGTATATCTCATGAGATATAAATATTTACCCATTCCATTTGATAGATATATAGGTCCCACCCGTCACAAAATGAGATCGTAAATATGCGTCCTATAAAATCATAAACATTCATCATATCATAAAACATGAAATAAGATGGGTTTCTTGAAAACATCATAATTTCATAACCTTTGGAAAAGATAAATGTTCATTTATCATATCATAACCTGTGAAGATAAGTGGGTTTCAAAACCTTATAACTCGTAGAAGATAATCATGTTTTATAATCATCATCCCATAAAAACATAAACCTTTTAGATAAATAATATGAATGTTACCCATGGATCATACCCCATGTAAGGAAAGAGTAACAACAAAATATTTCATCTTATATGAATTTTTTTTGAATGATATTTTTAAAAAAATTCATGAGGAATATATCCTTTCCATTTTGAAAAATGATTTTAAACATGAAAATTTTTTAAAATCATTTTTCCTTGAAAATGACATTGAATATTTATAAAGGATGATTTAAAAAAAATTAAACACTTTTTATAACAGAACATAATTAAATTTTTATTCCTTAAAAATGAGGATAAATGATGACTTAAAAAAATTTCATTTTTTTTTGAAAACATGGTTTTTGAAAAAACAATAGATTTTTTACTGAAGAGATAAATAAAGTCAAATTTTTATTAAAAAATTATTAATTATCAAAATTACCAATGATTGGGAAAATGGTACCATAATATTAATATTTCATGAACAACTAAAAGAAAATAACTTTCATGAAATCCATTTAGTGATAGATCATAATATTTCATCAATGTAGTTATAATCTTAAAAAATATTGATAAATGGTGAGATTTGTGCAATAAACTCTTACCACTTAGGTAACATTGAATAATATTTCTCCAAGAGATAGTAATATTACATGAAGGTTACAATATCTTGAAAATAAGGATATTTATGATATAACATGTCAATGTGGAAATATATACACCTCTTAAAAAAATATATATTCATAACATTACATTTTTCCCAGGGATTGAATATTGAGAAAAAATTACCATATCTCATCGGTACCATTTTAACTATAAGCACCATGAAAAAGTGATCATAAAATGAAATTTTAAATCCTAATAATTATTAGTTAAATAGTTGTAAAATTATTACATGGATATTATAAATACTAAATATAAGAAATTTGTGGTGAACATTTCTGGTGTCTCACGAAAAAGTAAATGTGAGATGAAAATCTATTACCATTAGTATTGAATCTCATCATACTCAATCAAACATACAAAAAAATAAATATAATTTCATTAAAAATCTATTGAAAACCATATTAATGTATATAAAATTATTTATGATTTAATTAGGACTCTATATTACTCGTTTATTAACAACTCTATATTAATGTTATATTTTAGGTAATAACCACTTTGTTTTTAAATCAATTTATGACCTTTTGTTCATGGTACTCTTATATAGATATTGATTTAGCAATATAAATAATTAATAAAATGAAATAAATATCATATATATTTAGTATATATGTATTCTTACTAATCTTTAAATGATATAAATAAGAAATTGAATACACCATTAATGGAGACGGTAGGCCGTATGTATGCATGCACGATGTTTCCATTTTCTTGTTGGATTGAATGACAAAAATTATATGATATATTATTAGTATATAATAATTTTTATTTCATATATATATATATATACTTATATAAAATTTTTATTAAAACCATCTTCCATATATTCTATTTAATGTTTGAATTAATCATATCGCTTTGCAAGGCATTAGACCATAGTACTCATGAAATCCATATTCGTATTCCCAAGAAATGGAAAGAATGAACTTATGTGTGATATCGTAATTCTATAATATAACTATAAATTCAAATTTTATTCCCCTCCTTAAATGTGGAAATGAAGGGAAAATGACGCCGGTTCGCGACATAATAGTCTTTCGTACAAACGAACGTTGAATACGTATCCCATTTGATGGAAGTCTATGATTTTTTAGGTCTCACCCATAATATTAACACATATTATTCTATGTAATATTATGAGGTAATTATATAAGAATTAATATAAATAACTGAAGATGTTTGAGAAGAAAAAAAAATTTGTTGGTGAACATTACCACTTCTTTAGGTCTCTCTTATTGGTCTACACTATATGACTTCCTGGGTCAGATTTACTCCCAAAAGGAGGATTATATGATGATGGGATGAAGTTTTGAAGTTTATTTTGGTTGGTTTTGTAGGATAAATTTTTTTTATAGGCCTGAATAATTCATTGGGGTGGGTGGGTTCTATTTTATAGTGGATGAGGAGTGACATTCATATATATACCAAAAGGTAAACCCTATTGGGAGGTCTTCTATACATCCTAATCCTCTAATAAGGAACATTTTTCTCAAAAATAGTTTCTTTTGTCGAAATATTACCATCCAATGTGTATTTGGAAAGGTGTCTCAGTCATTTTTTCATTTAATTTTAATGTTTAGTACCTTGGTAAAATCATTTTTCTCTTAATCTTGGTGATTAATTTTAATATATTTCAATAAATTGGGGTAAAATCATGTTTTCTCTATTATAAATTTTAAATTATGATGATTCAAAATGTGGAATCTATATTTTAAAATTAAAATCATATAAGTGGAAGAAATTATTTCAAAATTAATGTCACACATAGGATGAGAAAACATTTTTTTAATGTGAAGAAGTTTTAAAGTTTGACATGTTTTTATATATAATATCAATATGAAATTGATTCCATTGAACCAAAATTTACTATTTTATTTATAATTGAATTATTAATATTATAAAACCAATTGAATATATAATTTATCTATATAAATAAATAAGATAAAAGGTTGGTTTTTTCATGACCCCTCCCTCTAAAGATATACCTCCTGAGTTGGAAATTATGTAAGAGAGAGAATAACCCCATGAGTCCCACCTCCAATAGGCCACAGGGTGGTGACCAACACCAATCATATAAAAATCTCACAAAATGGGAGGCATTTTACTTTTATGTGAAATAATACCAGGAGGTAATATGGTTCATCCCAAAACAACTCCATGATAAATATATATATATATACAAGAAAGTTAAATCCATCCCACATGCATGATTAAAACAAAACAGTTACAAATTCAATGAAAACAAAAATGTAAATAACAAAAATAAATCTATGTAGAAACCCAACAACTGTCTCATATTCTGAGCTAGTATGGTCTAGTACGATTCATATAATCCTCTAAGTAACCTAAATGATCATTTATATACACAGGGTGGAATACATGTATAATCTCTAGAACACACAAGGTCTCTCATTCAAATGTAATGGAATAATATTAATGATCTTGTGAGGAAACAAAAGAATCAAACAGAACCTAAGAAAGTATACTACTCACCCCAACCACACCATGTAATGCTCACAAAATAGTGCAAGTCAAGTAATGTAATATAGTGAACATCGATAATAGGTTAACCTGCACCACATTATCAAAGATTATCCATTCTAACACCCTAATGGAGAATGTCATGGAACTTCCACCTATTCCATAAACACCACATCACTACCTACCCACACACACTAGGGACTCACTACCACACCTTCTCACATCATCAAGGACATGATCCACAAGAAATATCACCTATAGACACCTGGGCCCCATACCACATCAAATCCCTTCAACATACACCCATCCCACATACCATCTCACATCCAAAAACACATGGGAAAGTAAAACATCTCTTATCATGAAGAAAACTTGGAAAAAACAACTTTTCTACACACACATGGGCCCCACAAACAACAATATGTCCAATGTATCTTGGGCTAACACCACCTAGAAGGAATAAGAAAGAGTGGGTGGCCATCCAGCCATCATCCCATTTGGCTATTTTGGAAAGACACCCCAATGACTATTTGGGTGTTCAGTACATAGTGCTTAACTTCAGTGGGGTTATTATTTAAATAAAAAAGTAAATACATGTATATATTGATATAATAGAAAAAACACCTAACCAGCCTATGGGTTCTGAAAAAATAACCATCACAAAATAATTCCAGCTTCGCTGCTACCTCTAATGCAGTCACGACACAACGAGACAAAACTTATTTCTAATTCTGAACAAATCTTAATTATCAAATTTCCTTTCTCTTAACCACACAAAAACCATGTAATTTCAAACATTATTAGTCAATTATTTATTAATTTATTTCATTAATATCCATACAACTACAAAGAGCATCAAACAGAAATCCACATTGCAAAAGTTTCACATGTAAAAACTCTAGCGAAGTACCAATGACAACCAAAACAAGTCCCCAACTGTCAACTACTTACAATAAAACTACCAATTCACAACCTAATACTATCTCCATTTCCCAAAACTACTCATCCATTATTAAATCAATCAATCTCTCAACCATCGATTCCATTTAACACCCCAAACCACCCCACATCAAACATATATGCCTTCAACCTTAATACAATTCATGTTTGAAGAATCCCACACACAACTCAACACCATATGAACCATGGTAATACATATTAAAAATTAACAAGGAATTCCTCATTCAATTTAAAATTTTTAATTCATGGGTTATTAGAGAAAATGTTTTATCATGGGGAATCCATTTTTCTATGTTAGTGTATGTGGATAATCGATTCCATGACAATCATTCGACCAAACACCCCACATAATGCATTGTAGAATCATTACTCAGTTTCGAAACAAGGACCCCACACATCCACAATTTTCTTTGGGTATCTTGCCTATATAGATCATAATATCATCAAGACAAACAATAACACAATAAAACATACATAACATCCCAACCCAGTGTTTATTAACATAAAACCGATTCAATTATATTTATTATTATTGGATTAACAATTTTCAACAAAGATACATCTGTATACCCATCCTGTATGATGCACAAGTAATAAGGATTAAGGAAAATCTTATTATAAAATTATTAGAAAAATTTTATTGGGATAAAACAGGGGGAGCGCATGGAGCCGGCAAAGCCTCCAGGGAAAACAAAAACCAAAGACTAAGACTGGACAAAAAACATTGATGAGGGTTAAGGTTATGGGTGCCTCGTACCAGGAGAAAATAATAATGATATAACAATAAGAAAGTTGATTCAGCACTTGTATGATCAAAATAGGGCCACAGTTTAAGAACATTTTTTATATTTCATTAATGTCAGATCCAGTCATGATTATGATCTTTGACTATTTAAAATCCCTCAAAATCTAAGGAATTTGAATATAAGATTGATATCCCATGAAACAACACCACAACCACTTAAATATGACATTAATGTCATTTTACACCAAATAGAGTCATCAAAAGTGAAAAACTAAAAAAAGGATACTATTGGAATGAATATCCTTTAGATGATTTACTATTGTGAGTCACCAGTGCAATTAATATGTAGAGATCACTATTGCGAGTTACCGGTGTGAGACGCAAGTTGCGAGTAACTATTGTGAGTCACTAATGATAGTGACCATCATGAGGAAGAATTACGAGTCATATGTGCGAGTCACCATTGCGATCCACCGTCATGAGCTACTATCGTGAGTCACGATAATGAGTCACAGTCTCAAGTCACCATCTAGAGCCACCATCGTGATCCACCATCACAAGTCACTATTGCGAGACACTGGTGGGATGAGATACCATTAGAAAAATGGATGTTTTTAAAAAATTGTGGAATTATGTCACCTTGAATTCCTAGAACACTTAAAACACTATATTTTCATAATTTAATTGACTAAAGTGGTTGAAGCAACTACATTAGATACCCCTAATAATTTTCACACCATAATGAATTTAAAAACAAACCTCGATGAGAAGGGGGGTCCGAACATCCATCATGTGAGATAACTCTCACAATTGATGCCACACCTCAAGCACTACAACCAGCTAAACATGCCAACCTAAATGATCACAAAACAAACCATGAAATCACTAAAACTTCTTCATCTCAAACACACAAATAAAGGAATCCCCTCCTCCATGTCAAGATTCTATCTACTTTGGGTGGCACTGACTCACCTACATGTGTTTAATCAAACGTTGTTAATGCACATCGGTTAAGAGTCTGGTTTTCCAATTTTTGCATTTCAAGACATTATCAGAAATTGAACCACATAGTTTTCAACATAATAGATAAAAACTCATTTCCTAAACATAGGGTTCAAACATTACATTTCAAAACCAAATATAACAAGGAAAAACTCAATAAAATTTAGGGTACTAGGAACACATTTTCATTTCCTTCCTCCATGTACTCTCCTCTATGATACAATGACTCAAAAACAAGTAAACCAAAGGAGTGATCCATCCATGAATCCCATTCTCTTGATGATCTGAGATTACTATCAGTCATTCCACATATGTCATGTCGTCCTAAATACCGAACTCTCCATAGTCTAGGACATGGGAGTCAACGGGAGGATATAAAAGAAATTTAGAGATGGTGAATAATTTATGGAAACTCTATAACTGTGGTGGAAATTCAAAATGATATGAAACATTTCTAACTCAACCTAACACCTTAAATAAGGTCTAATAGACCATTGAATTTTTTTTCTTTCTCTACCAAACCTATGCTGCCCACATTGAGCGGAAACCTTCTAGAACACGTAGTCTGCATCCTCAAACTTCGAGGGCCTCATCCTGCATTTGGTATAAGTATTATGTCAGTAATATTCCACTTTCATCCTCTCATGAATGAGCTGAACCATATCATTCATTCTTTACACTTCCTTGGGGATATCAACATCCCTCTCTTGAACCTTTGTGCAGTACTACAAGAAATGACAAGGTCACCCATACAATACCGAAAACATATCCATTCCAAAAGAAGAATTATAGATATATTATGAGAGAACTCTACAAGGGGAATTTGTTGTATCCAAGATCCACTAATGTATATGAAATACTACTACAACATATACTCCAATGTATGGAGATTATGCACTATTTTCCCATCTTTTTGATAGTAGAAAGAGGTAATGATGCCTAACTATGTACCAAAATCATGTTGTATTCCCCTATAGACTCATGTGGTAAACTGTTGATTATCCACTAAAAGTGTCTAATATTAATTTTTTATATTTTCATACTCTTGCTATTAAATTACTAAAATCATCAATTTTAGTGCATTTTATATATTGAACATCATTTCCCACTACAAGTGCAATTAATGAATAATGTGAATATTTGGTCCCAATCAATCATTTGCCTGAAGAATTAATTCTGTTCATTTTTTTAATTAGATATTTTGGTATATGATTGAATATGATTTTTGGAAAAATTAATATTTTATCCTATATGGATAAATCAAAAGTGAAGTTGATGATTTTTGGGAAAGAATGCATAAATTTTATTGACAAAGCATAATGGGCCTAAGACCTATAAAAAAGGTGGTACCCACAATCTAATCCCAACGAATCTAAAATTTTAATTTTAGAATGATAATTTTAAGGGAATAATTTCATAAAAATATGGCTTGACTTAATCATTATGTTCTCATGATGATAATGGGAACTAAAGTTGACATTTTTGTCTTTTATGTCCTCTTCTTGTTTGTCACTCTTCAGTTACAGATTCACCTGTTAAAAATGATGATGAATCTAGTCCTATTTTTGTGGTCTAAATTGTAACATTCAATTTCTATTATTTTCTCCCACCATTTGTATCTCCTAATTAATGGGGATAGGATTTGATTATTGGGGGTCAATTTAATGCTCCAAATATGCCTATATAAGGTGTTGGTGATGAAGGTATTCCGTGAGTAAAATTGTTTATTTCAACTGTAATTTCCCACTTCCATTTTTTAATCACAACATCAATTTTTATCATTTTTGTTTTTCATTCATGTTACTTTATTAATAAAATTTATTATTTTCTCCTCTTATTTTATTTATTTCAGAATAAAATTTATACTATTGCCTTAGAGATTGAGATTATTCACGTCATCTTTTGTGAAATTCCTCACACAATGGTTGATTGATCATTATTTCAATGTTTTATACATTAATCCCGCATTATTTTGTTGATTTCCACATATGTTGAAAGAATAAAATAAATAAAGGGATAAAATTTTATGGTTAAATCCTATGGATTTTCCTGGGGTTGTATTGAAAGATATTTCTTGTGATTTAAATATAGTTTATTATTTTATTATTTCAATTTGATGATTTATTTTCTTCTTAAACTTCTCCACCTTTAATGATATAACATTTTGAGTGCTAGTACAACCCAATTCCTTAGAGTAAAAAAGTTAATTGATGTTCTATAGAAATTGTTGATTAGCTTTAGAATATTCTAGGGATTAAATGGGTGAATTGTTTTTGGGAATTATATCATTTGTTTTATACATCCTGAATTAATATCCCTAAAATTTAGATGAAAATAAATACAACCAATCTAACCATAGAAACAAACTAAGATAGACTCATCTTAATCTATTTTTTAGATCAATTTAATTATCATTTTTTATTATTATTTAAATTAAATAATTATTGCATCTATCCAAAAAATCCCCCATATTGGTCACATCATAGACCAAAACGTCCATCAAATCTGAGGGTCTCAAGGTTTTTTATTTAGTCTATATTGATTGCGTCACTACCTATATTACAAAAGATTCATTATACTGTTGGATAAATTTCGGAACTAAATTTCTTTTCTGAACTTTTCAGGGACCCAAGTATGTTATCTTAGACAGTCACATCGTTTTCTCATCCCAAATTCCCCTTTTTGACCCCCTTTTCTCAAATTTTTTCCATTTCGCCACTATAGATCATAATTTAATTATACTCTAATGGAGTATCGCCATAATTACCCAATCATAATCTAAATATAGAATCAAATAGGAAATCAATATTGGGAATCACCTCACATAGATAATTTCATTGATGAATCATTGAATGATTACCACACACCCAATGAAATGTATAATATTTTAGATGAATAACAATTTATGGAAAAATTTCTATCCCTCTTAAGGATGGCAGAAGAGATCAATCTTAGAGAAGTCCATGATGTCCAAACACTTATCCAAACTGATCCCTAGCTACTTCTTGAACAATTTTGTGATCAAATAGAGATAATTATTTATGAGGCTGTATCATTGAGGTTAGAATTAAAATCATTAAAATATGGTAGGAACACATATCTACAAAGAATATCCCTACCATAAACTTATGTGATGTTATTATTTTATCTCAAACCTCTCATGAATTTACTAAAGAACCATCATTAGGATTTGGGGTAGCTAAAGATGTTCATGTAATTAATCAATATTTATTAAATCAATAGAAAAATGGGTTTTTATTCATAAGATGGAATCTTGGAAATGTGGATTTAGTGTCCAGAATATGTCTCCACTGATGACTTTTTTAGAACTCTGATCACTGAACCATTTGGGGAGATCACAAACATAGAGTATATACCTAACATTTGAATGGAAAATTTTCTATAGGAATCAAATTTTTAATGTGAACCAATTCTATAAAAAATTTTCAGATAAAAAACTTGTTTTGACTCCATTTTCCAATCATCATTAGAAATGTTCAATCTGCCCAAGTTAATTTTTTTGTTCCTTCCCAACTCGAGAACCATATCATTAGTGTTAATAAAAAATTTGCAGTTTTAGTTCATTATTATAGTGAATCCAATATTGTTTTAATGGTCATTGATGTCTTATGAAAGACTAGAAATTCAACTAATTCAACCATTTATGATATTACATGCATTTCCCCACTCATTATAGAATAAAAGATTCCATATTACACAAATTATATTAAAAAATAAATATCAATCTTGTTAAAGTTGATAAGAATGGGGTCTTAAAAATGATGAATGTTGGTATTGGATTAGTTTGGGGTCTATGTTGAGCTAAAGAACCTAAATTAGGCAATTTGTGGGAGCCAACCTGTATTTTTGATTTTTTTGATTTTTTGTCTTTTTTTGTGTATTTTATCAATGGAACCCTTTGTGGTTACAATGTGATCTAATGTATCACATATTTAGGATTTTGGTTTTGATTCATTTTCGTAGTTCAATGTAAAACCCTAGCCATCAAAAGTTCATACCCAGCCATCATACATCCCTGAAGAGTCTACATGTGACATGAATCCAATGTAATAAATATTTATTGATGGGTCATCAACTACAAACCCAGTGGTTTAATTCCATGGTTTACATTCAAATGACATCTCCAATCATTCTTCCCAATTCTAATATCTATCTTCTCTTATCATTGGAAACATAAGGTATCTTAATTCTACGTTATGTGAAGTTAAAATTCGGAACATTGAAAAAGATTGTTCTAAAAAAAGTCAATTCCAAAATAAAATCAATTCATTATCCTTGAATGAATTAATGTGCCTTTTGAAACATGAAAACTAAATTTCAAATAATAATGAATACCTTTATGGCGATTTTAATGAATACATAAGTTTATGGGAATTGTTTTTTTTAATCTGTGGTTGTCTGATGTGATTTGTGAAGGTTTAAATTTTAATCATTCTAATAAAAATGCCACAATTCACATCCATTGGATTTTGGTTTTATGTTTGATTTCTTGGGACACTTTCATCGTAACATAGGGTTCAGGGACACTTTTAATTTTAACGAGTATGCCAAAAAAATGACCACACTGAGAAATGTTTTTTCCAAATGTCTAGAATCTGACACTATTTGATTGTGACTTCAATGTTTGCTTTCCCAAAGATAGGCTTTATATCTCTATTTTAGATAACTTAATTGAAAATATTTGTGGTTTTCGACACTTGGAGATCATGACTCAATAGTTTTTTTCTCAAAATGTTAAACATCTCATATATATTGTGGATCAAAAAATGATAAAAAATCATAAAATTGGATTCTCATATTATGGATTAATGTGATTCCCACTAATCACTTCAATTTTTCCCTTGAATTAGAAAATGTGCCCTTTTAATTTTGAGATACATAACACATCATCATGCTTAATTTAAATTTTTTTGAATGTGATGATGACTTTTAAAGAACGAATGGGCCAGATCTGAAGACCCATAAAGTCATCCAATCATAACGAGCATAACATACAAACAATTGATCCAATTGGCCTAAATTTTTTAAATATATTATAGGAAACCAGTAAGAATAATTTTTTGATAAATCATATGTATTCTTCAATATTATTTTATAAATTCAAATGTAAAAAAGGGGGATGAATATGGTCTTATTTTGGTGATCAATATTATAATATATTATATCCTTTCTTTTCACTGACATTTAGACTCTATTAATAAATGGAGAGAGGAATTGAATTTTGTGGGTCAGCCTATGGATACTAATATGCCTATATATGGATCTGGTGGTGTTGTTATTTTGGGGGTGAATGTTTTTCTTTCAATTGTAATTTTCTATATTCATTTTGTAATCGCAACATCATTTTTTCTCATATATGTTTTTCATTCATGTTCATTTATAAATTAAAGTTCTTATTTTATTCTATTATTTTATTATTTTCCATATCAAATTGATACTGTTTCTTTATGAGGTGATTTAATTCATGTCATATTTTGTGTAATTCCTCAAACAATGGTGGTATAATCGTTATTTTAATGTTGTTCTTCTTCAGTCCCACTTCTTTAAGTCGATTTCCCACTTACGTTGATGTAACAACATCAAGGGAGGGATATTGTTTAAGGGTTAATCCTAGAATTTTTTATGGTATTTTATTGGAAGTTATTTCTTGTGATTTAAATTCAATTCATTATTTTATGAATTCTACTCGATGATTTATTTTCTTCTTCCTCTTCGCCAACAGAAAAAATGAAACCTTTTTAGTTCTATTACAACCCAATTCATCAGATTTCACATTTAATTGATCCGATATGTGAATTATTGATTAGATTTATAATACTATAGTTATTAAATTGGTGTATTATATTGAGGAATTAAATCATTTTTTGGATACATTTTGAATTAGTATCACTAAAATTTATATGAAAATAAATACATCCAATATAACCCAATGAAAAACATATGATCGACTCATCTTATTTAATTGTTTTAGATAAATTAAATTTGTTTTTTTAAATTTTTTAAATTAAATAATTAGTTCTTTAATCGAAATCAATCCTCTAGAAGTTTGTAACTTCATGTCCCAAACCGTCTATCAAATTGGAGTGTCTCGTGGATTCTTCTTCGGTCCATGTGGACTCAATCCCTACCTATAATACAAGAACCACATATACCTATATGGTGAATATGGGTACAACCAAATTTTGGAATTGTTTTTGGGGCCCCAAGTAAGTTGTCTTCAACACTCACATCCTTTTCTCAAAAAAATTCTCTTTTCACACCCCCTTTCTTTTATATTTTCACATATCTTCACTCTTAATCAGAATTTCACTCTACTCTAATAGAGTTCCAAAATAATTACCCAATCATAAACAAAATATGGAATGCAATTGAAAATAAATATTAGGAATCACATCACATAATAAATTTTATTGATCAAACATTGAATGATTACCACACACTCAATGACAAGCACAATATTTTTGATGATGAACATTAAATGATAAAAATTATAGCCCTCACAAGGATGGTAGATTAGATCAATATTATAGAGGTACATGATTTACGAACTCAAATCCAAATAGATCCCCAAATAATACTTGTAAAATTATTTGACAAAATGGGTATAATGAATTCTGAGGATGCATCATGGAGGTTATAATTAAAAAGTAACAAAACATGTGCGGAACCCATCTCAACAATGAATATACCTTCAACAGCCTTTGGTTATGTTTACAGTTTATCAGAAGCCATTCTTTAATTTAATGAATAACCAACCATAGAATTTGGGCTTGCTGATGAGGATCATCTAATTGATGAAGAGTCATTAAATCAATAGGGAAATTATTTTTTTTGTATTCACAATAGGTGAAATTTGCATCATGGAATGAGTGTTCAGAATATTGCTCTAAAGATGATTTTTTGGACCACCATTCACTGAACCATTGGGGGAGATCACAAACATAGAGTCTTTACCCATTTGTTACATTCAATTGGATAATTTTTAGGAGGAATAATTTTTTTAAAATGAACCAATTATTTTTAGATTTTTTGGAGAATAAATAGATAATGATCTAATTTTTCCATCTTCTCTAGGAAATATCAATCCACCTGAGCACAAAATTATTTTTCTTCATTACCAAGTATAGATCCCATTATAATTTATATGAAAGACCTTATAATTATATTAAGTTCTTCTCATGAAGCCAATATTGTTGGAATGATCCTTGATGTCATAGGCAAGACTATAAATTCAACTAAATCAACCATTTTGATATTACAATGATTTTCCCACTCATTATTGAATAAAATATGCCACATGAAACAAATTCTTAAAAAATAATAAATCTCAATATTTCTTGATTTTGAGAAGAATGGGGTCTTGAAAATGTTTAATATTGGTATTGGATAAGTTAGGGGGTCAAAATTGTAATTATGACTTTAAATTAAGTTCTTTCCAGGAGGAATCCTAGTTTCTATATTTTTTTATTTTGTGTTTTGTGTGTGTTTCTTTTCAATGTAACCCCTTGGGGATTCCAATATTATCTAATGTCTCTTGTGTTTTAAGTCTAGGTATTGATTCATTTTATAATTTTAAAATAAAACCATTTCCATGTAAATTTAAAACCCATCCATCCAACATCCTCATGGAGACTACATGTGACGTTCATCCAGAGTAATAAATTTCTTATTGATGGGTCATAAACTAAAAACCAAGTTGTTTTATTCAATAGTTTAATTTCAAATCAGATATCCCCTATTTATTTTCAATTATAATATCTATCTTCTCTTATATTTACAAACTGATAGAAGCATTATTCCACATTAGGGTGAGTAAAAAATATGGACATTTTAAAAAAATTGGTCTTTTATGAAAGAAATTATATTAAATAAATTAATTCATGAAACATGAATGCATTAATGTACATTTTGAATCATGAAACCTGAATTTCAAATCAATTTTAATGCTTTTATTATGATTTTAATGAATGTTTTTATTCATGAGAATATTTTTTGGAAATTGTGGTTCTCCAATATGATTATTCAATTTAAACAATTTCAAACTTTTAATAAATATTCCAAAATGCACATCCATTGGATTGTGTGTGTATGTTTGAGTTATTGGGACCCTTTCATCATAGAATTGTGTTCATGGACACTTTTATTTTAATTTGAGTATCCTGAATAAATGACTATATAGAGCAATGTTGTTTCCAAATGTGTTGTGTTAGACACTTGGGGATTGTGAGTCGATAGTTTTATTGCCCATAGATTGGTTTTATATTTCTATTTTAGATCATGGATTTGAAAATACAAGTGGTTTACAAAATGTAGGGATTGTGAATCCATAGTTTCCTTTCCCAAAGTTAGTCTTTCCATGTCTATTTTGGTTAAACAATTTGATATAAAAACAAAAATAGAACAAAATCAAAAAATTGGACACTCATAAAAATAATTAATGTGATTACCACCTAGCACATCTATTTTCCCCCTTGAACAAGAATATAGACCCCATTTCATTTGAGATAGACAATAAATCACCACGCATAATTGAAATTGGATGAAATATGATGATGAATTTTAACAAATGAATGGTCCTGGTCTTCTTTTCTGATTGTAGACCAATATTGTGTTAAATGATTTGGAAATGTTAAATGATTATTTTGTATGATATTTTTTTCAAAAATGTTTGTAATATTTTTTTTGGAAAATGTAATTCAATTTCATATTTTTGAGATAATTTTTTATTGAGACTATCCAGAATCATGTTTGGGTGTGATTAGACATTGAAAGAGGATAATATTGAATTTTAATATTTTAGTATAAAAGTGGTTGAATTTCTAAAAACATCAATTCTAGTGAATTTTATATATTGAACCTAATTTTTCAATATAATTACAGTTCACGTTTAATGTGAAAATTTGAACCCAATCAATCGCATGATTTTAGAATTAAATATATTAATTATATGAATTATATATTTTTTGTTAGGATTTAAAACATTGTTAGGAACATTTTATCTTCTAGGATTTATGGATAAATCGTAAGAGGAGATGATGATTTTTGGTATTGAATGAAAACATTTTATGGACAAACCAAAATGGGCCAAAGGCCCATAAAACAAATGTGGGGCCTGAAATACAGGCCCAATGAAGTTAAAATATTAATTGTAGAAAAATAAAATTATGGGGATCATTTAATTAACTATGTCTAGGGGTAATTCTGAATTTTTCACGATGATAATGGGATCCCATGTTGACATTTAAATGGTGTGCCATATCTAAATTCCCATAATGTAATCCAACCATATTGAGCATAATGTATAGAAATATAATTTAAACTGTAAGAAACTTTAAATATGTAATAGGACTTCATGAATAAGATATTTGCCTTTTATGATTCCTATGTATTCATCCATCATCAATTAAAATTCACACATCAAAAAGGGAGATGATTATGGTCCTATTTTTGACATCTACATTCCAACGTCCAATTTATTTTATTTTCAGCCACCATTTGAATCACCAAATTATTGGGGACTAGAATTGATGTTTGGGAGTCAGCCAAAGGCTTCTAATATTCCTATATATGGAGTTGGTGGTGAAGGTATTTGGTAGGTGGAATTTTTTCTTTCAATTTTAATTTCCCAATTTCATATAACATTTGCAACGTCAATTATTCTCAGGTAATTTTTTCATTCATGTTAATTTATTAATGAAAGTTATTTTTTATTCCCTTATTTTATTCATTTCAATATCACATTGATACTTTATTCATAGGGAGTGAGTTTATTCATGTCTTCTTTTGTGAAATTTCTTACACAATAGTGGAGTGAACGTTATTTAAATGTTTTTCTTCTTCTATCCAGCTTCTTTAAGTTGATTTCTGGATTCCTTTTGTAGAATAAAATTATTTTTTTGATATAAATTAATGGGATAATACTTGTGAGTTTCATGGGGTTACATTTAATTCTATTTCATGTGGTTTATATTTAGTTAATTATTTTTCAATCTCCATTCAATGATTTATTTTCTTCTTCAAATTCTCCAACAATAACTATGACAAATTTTTAGTGCTAGTACAATCCAATTACATGGAGTTCCCATTTAAGTTATCCAAAATGTAAATTTTTGGTTAAACACAAAATATTTTAGGGATAAATTTGGTGAATTATTTTGAGTAATTATATCATTCTATGGATACATCTTGAATTAGTAAACCAAAAATTTCTATGAAAATAAATACATCCAATCTGACCAAAGGGACAACCGATGACCATCTCTTCTTAATTAATTTTTCAAGATCAATTAAATTTATGTATTTCATTTTTTTAAATTAAATAATTAGTTCTTCAATACAAGTCAACCCCTCCCCCATGTTGGCCTCTTCATTGACCAAATTGTCCATCAAATCCAATTGTCTCAATGTTTCTTCTTTGGTCCATGTGGATTTGATCCCTATCTGTACTAAAACAACTTCATATACATTTATGGTAAATTTGGATTCAACCATCCATGCATCCCAGATTGATAAAATTTACCTAAGAACATTGTGAAACTACACCACTTTATCCATATTCATCTAGGATAAGCCATCCACCGAACCCGGATCCTTGATTGTTATGAAGTGATCTGATTTTGTTCGTCGATCCACTACTACCTAGATTGAATATTAGCCTCCAATGTCGTTGGGTAATCTGGTAAAAAAACCCATCTATATTTCATCCCATTTCCACTTAGGGATATTCAAGGGATTCAAAAAAACACCTGAAACACAGTGCTTGACCTTTTCCTCATGGAAGGCCCAGAATATTTCCACAAACACTTCTACTACCCATTTATCCTTAGGCCACAAAAACTATATCGTCATTCCATGGTAGATTTTAGAAATTCCTAGGTGTACCTATAAAGGCGAGTTAATAAAATCACGAAGAATACCATTACACATTACTACAAGAACTAACAACCTCCCACTGAAATACATCTGATTCTGACCACCCACCAACCATCTCTTTAAAGCACCACCACAGCCATCATGATCATGAAACACAACTACCTTCGAGTCTCGACACTGAGACTCCTCCACTAGATACATCATAGAAGAATGAATTTTCATCTAGGAAAAAGATCCTCGACCACCATTCATTCCTACATCTATGTGAAAGTATGTCAACTACTCTATCGTTTTCTATGAATCTATGGATTCACAAACAACTTATTTATGAGACATTCTACTGAAATCATGAAAGACAGTATTCCCCTTTCCTCTGGTGTAGGAGATCTAACAATCGTAGTGCTAATGAATCTCCATCTTCCTCTACTTCCATATATTTAGATCATGTTTCAAAATAATATACATCATGCTCTTATGGTCCATGAAGACAACAAAGAGCTCCAAAATTAGGTAATGTTTTCCAAAACATTAGTGAAAACACGACCACTGCTAACTCCAGATCATGGGAGGAATAGTTACACTCATGGGGGAATAACTACATAAACTAATAAGATATCACTTTTCATTGCTGCATCTCAATGCATCCAAAACCCAAATAGGGAGCTTCACAAATCCCCTCAAACATCACCCATTCATATGGAAACTAGAGCACTACAACACTATCTATAATCGAATTCAGATAACTGAATACTATATGGCACTAATTACTCTACAAAAAATAGTGGTCTTTTCTTGTAATATCTGTTAAAAGAGCTGGAACTCAAGAGAAATAGGGTAAAAACCTCTGATTGTAGCCCAAGAGACCCAGAAAGCTATGAAATTCTGCCATATTCTTGGGTGTTGCCAAAGAAAAAACCACATTATCATTTGATAGGTCAACTACAAACCTATTTGGGATATCACATGACCAAATAAACACACCTCTTATGTCCAAAACTTAAACATGAACATCCTTTTGAAGAGCTAGGGGCGTCAAAGAACATACACGGTAGTTTTTAGATATTGTGCATGCTTCTCCTCAGACACCGACAAGATTAGGATGTCATAGATGAATGTGACGATGAACTGATAAAAAAACTCATAGAATAAAGATTTCATTAGTCCCATGAATACGAATGAAGCATTTTTAAAACCAAAAGGCATGCCTATGAAATTGAATTGTGATACCATCATCTAAAAGTAGTCATTGTAATATGGCCCACCTTCACCCTTAACTGGTGATATCTTGATCGTAAATTGATATTATAAAACAAATATTCTTCTCTCAATAGGTCAAAAAGATCATCTATACTTGGAAATGGGTAACGGTTATTAACTATCACTTGATCAAACTTCTGATTGTCTATAAACAACCTCAGAGCACTATCCACCTTCTTAGAAAAAGGCTATAGAAACCCACAGTGATGCACTGAGTCAGATAAAACCTTTTTGCATCAAATCAACAATCTAAATCCCCAAGTCCCACCACTCAAAAGGTTAAATCTGATATGGATCCATTAAAACCAATGAAGCATTGCACTATAGGTCTATCCCTAACTCAACATCACAAAGAGGGGGTTTCATCCCAACCTTATTAGGTAAAATATCCATGAACTCCCCCAAAAACCTTCGGGACTTCCACCATCACTGTAACGCCCCGAACCCAGTTACCCAGAGTCGGTGCATTATTTTAATACATTGGCATGATTATAAGGAATAAAGTCCCAAAGGACCGATCAGTTTAGCAGTCTTGGAAAAATAGATCACATACATGAATGTTACATTTTCACTTTAAGACGTAAAAAAACAACATAAATAATCTTTATGAATTCCATTATTCCCTTGGCTTAACCCTTCATATCAATCACATTAAAGTTCCTGGAATCTTGGGAAAAATAAAACATAGAAAGGGGTGACCTCAAATGCTCAGTAAGGGTAAGAAATACAGTGGAAACTCTAAAAAATAAGCATAAAAATTTAAGGAAATGTATAAAACTAAAACAAAAGCCTTTTAAACTTGAAATTCAGCATAATATGGAAGAAATAAAATGAAAATATTCCATTTACTTATTCACATGGATACTCTACTAATCGAATAATCACATGCAATATCACTAACCAGTTTCATAATGACGGAATTCATAATGCTGAACTTTAGATTCTTTATCAAGGCCTCGTGCCAAGGCCTATGGTCTAAATATAACCGGAACCCAACCCGAAGTTCCTCTAATAACCGGACACCAACCCGGAGTGCCTCTAATAACCGGACACCAACCCGAAGTTCCTCTAATAACCAGACACCAACCCGGAGTGACTCTAATAACCGGACACCAACCCGGAGTGCCTCTAATAACCGAACACCAACCCGGAAGACTTAATTTTACTGGTCCCCAACCCAGAACATACTAGTCCAACGCATTCATCTTAAGAAGAGGATGAAATATAACATAAAAATTTGTATTAAAACTAGAATGATAAATGTCAATACATTACCCATGAACCATGAATGGTATAAAAATAACACATCCGCAGTCAAATATATCACAAAACCTTCAACACAATATGTAAGATTTTTATCATGATAAATCAACTTCAAAACAAGTTTAAAATCCATTAAAGAATTTTGACATAGATGAGATTGATTTGTAAAACTCTTTGAGAGAAATACCCCTTTTCATGAAAACATTTAAAAGTCACACAATTTAGAAAAGAAGTCATTTAAATACATTTTTGAATCAATGTGTCCCATACCACTTTGAAACTTTTGAAAGGAATTAACATTTTAAAAACATCCATGTCCATAAAAATAAATCCTTAAAACCCATTTTGAAGACATAGAGATTAATGAGAAAGATTTAGAAGAATAAATATTTAAAACTTATGAAATGTTGTTTTAGTAAAAAGTCCCTTAAAATAATCCCTTTGAAAACTCTTTCATAAAACATGTACATGGATAATAAATATGTCCTAGTAGATACTAACGTAAAAACAACAACCTCGGATAATAAAGAGATTCTAAAATTAACCCTTACCAATTTGGTAACTTACGAAACATACACCCCGTGAAAGAGGTATCATGAAATGAATATGTAAATACACATAAATTAAAGTGTATTACATAAATAATACAATTATGGGCAGTACATACACCACATAAAAGGTAATTGTGTAAATATGGCATGAATCTCACGGGAATAAGGAGTGAGATGAAAACCACTTACCATACTCTTTCTATTAGTGGAGAGTACGTTTGACCTCCTGTACGGAGATTGTAGTATGTTATTAAATTATACCAGAACCATATTAATATTTATGATATCATACCTGATTCATTTATGACTTTATATTACCCATTTAATAATAATTTCCATGTTAAGTTAACATTTCGGGTAATAATCACTTTCTTTATCTTACGTGTTTTAACTTGTCACTCTTAGTTGTATCACCAAGATCATGATTTAAATACATCCAGAATATAAAACATGATAAATATATCATATATATTCAGAATATAAATATGTATAATAGACATATATATGAGATGGAAAACACCGTTTATGGAGACGGTAGTCCGTACGTACGCATAAACGTTGTTTCTGTTTTCATATAGTATTGAACAGATGTAAATGAATAAGATATATGTAAGTACATAAATAATTATATATATATATATATATATATCTCCAGTATAATTATTATTTCATATATTACATACTTATTAGTAATATATATTTTTATAATTGTTGATGAATGGTGAACTTGGAAATGAATCTCATCGCGTCGTGGGGATGGTAATCCGTAAGTACACACGAGCGAAAATATCATTCTTTTGATATTAAAATAATATATAATTGGATGTTATATCATATATAATGAATTATGATCATGTTATATTTATTATTTACATGAATTACAAATCATTATTATACCCATCCAAATAATAATATATTGAATAACAATTACACCACGACGTGGGGACGGTAAGCCGTACGTACGCACGTATGGTGACATGTCATTCAAAGGATGGATAGAATACTGAATATGGTTGTACCATATTTACAATAATATTAAAGTATATAGGAGATACTGGATTCATTATTTTATAATGGTAATAACAAAGAAAGAAGATGTGGAAGAAGAAAGGAACTTGAAAAAGGGTGGTGAAATCATTACCTCTTCTTCAGGTTCTTCCTTTTGATTTGATAAAAAGGGCTCTATAAGATGGATTTATGACAAAAGGAAGGCCTCTAGGATGAAGTGAGGGAAGTTGAGAGAGTATTTGGGAAGAGGATGTCCGAACCAAAAGGTCTTGGAATGTGTGAATTAATGAGAATGGGGAGTGCCCTTTTATAAGAGGGGTGAGGGGAACCTTTGGAAAAGCTAAAAATATTCTTTTATAATAAATTCATATTCGGTTTATAATGGCTCCAAAGTGGATTATATAAAGTTTAAGGTGGGGTTTGGTATAAAACCACTCAACAAATAGAATTTAGACAGGTTTGGGTCATTATATTAACCTTATCATTAAGTATTAACTCTTAGTTAATTAGTTTCACTTTTACAATGTCCCTTTGTATTTTTATATTATATGGTTAATAAAAATACTATATACATACAAGAGACACCAAGTGGTCCATTAATGATACACCTATCATGATATAAGTCTCTTTGCCGAACCTTATATTTTTTGGAATTTAATATCAATTAATAATATAATATTTGTTTTAAAAACTCTTTTATGTCAATTTTGACACTATTCAATAATTGATTTTTGTAAAAATTATAACATACTTATTACTTCAAAAAAAGTTAATTCAATAAATCCTAACATGTCATATTAACCTATAAAAGTATGTTTATTTATAAAAAGTCTAAAATTACATTTATTTGGGTATTTATAATATCAATTATTCTAATTTTTCATTAATTAGGTAATTACTGCATCACCATTGTGTCATAAATAAATTAAATTATTTAATGTCTAAAAAGTATAAATAAAATACCATTATGTAGGAAATCATTTTATATGTCTAATTAATATTTAAAATCTAATTTATCTTATGTATAACCCTATATTAAAAATGTTTTATTAAATAAACTTTGATTTTAACTCTTTTAACTCTTCTTTGAATTAAATAATAATTAATGTCCTAATCTAATAAAAGTGGACCTAAATGATAATATTTTACTCCTAAGATTGTATTTGGTCGAGATACACTTGTCCAATAGAATTAGGATATGTGTTAGGGTAATATTAATATCATTTTTACCCTTAATTACCCTATTTACTTTTAACCGTGGTAAATAAAAGACAAAAGTTACTATTCACCAAAAATTATTTTCATCTCATTGAACCACATTTTAATCCTTGATATTAACCCTGTCTCTTGGATTTTATAAATTCCAATCACAGAAGTGGTACAATTAAGTTTTATTAAAAATTTAGTTTTTTAACTACCACTTAGTAGTTTCACTATTCATCAAAAATTGAAGTTTTTCAGAACAATGCCAAAATTTCACCCTAAGCTATAATTGATATTCGGAATTCAAAAATGATGTCTATTTTACAAAATTCCAAACCTATAAGTTTAATTAATTAATTTTATAATTAATTCCCGCTGTCACAACAAATAGCGTGTTTTTAAGAAACAATATATATCAAAAGATTGACAATTGTTTATGTCCAATTTCAAAGTGAAATTAATTCTAATGAACACCACTGGATAAAATGGTAAAAATATATTATAATTATACTTTAAAACCACTAAAATTAATAATTTATCACTATTAATTATTTTTATTAAAAATGTTGTTTTTAATTAAAATTTAGTAGTTTTCACTATTCATCAAAATATTAAAGTTATCCGAAAAGTACCAAAATTTCACCTTAGGCTAAATTCGATACTCCGAATCCAAAAATGAAGTCCATTTTGAGTGATAAAATTTCTATAATTTTAAAAAGTAGGTATTACTATTCATAATGGTTACTTTTATTGGTCGCGGTGTGTGTTAGAAATCAAAGTTTCGTACAACACACGCTACTGTATTATTCAAAGAGAAGCGTACCTTGGATGCTCGGGGTGTTACATTCTCCCCTCCTTTAATAAATTGCGTCCTCGTAAATTGATATTGTTCTTTTAAAATAAAGGTTGAAAATAGAAAATATCTTTGTGGGAAAACCCACATCAGAAATTTGGTTAATAAAATTTCATCTTAACAAGATGAAAAGAAAAATAAAAGGGTCACTACAAAATTATGATCTCTATTAAGAGGACATTGGTGAAAATTATTGACATTTAATTGGAGGAAAAACATAAATATTTATAGTTAGTGATTGAGGTCATCAATCACAAACATGGTTAAAATTGAGGTCCTTAAATTCATCAATCTATGATGATTTAAAATACCATCGGTTCAACAAAACATAAGGTATTAGTATAACACATTTTTGATGTTTCAAAATATATTAGTTGAAATCCCACATTGAAAAATTAATTAATGATGCCTCTATTTAAAATAATGTGTGGAAAGTATGAAGATTACCGAAAATAATACATACTAGGGTTCCAGGTAGGAAAATATGGATATGGAAGAGAAATCTAACCATCAATTATCTGATGGAGAGTGGTAGAGAACATGGCTATGAAAATGCCAAAAATCCCAATGCCATAATTTAGTGATGATCTAAGGTACCATCGAGGATAACATTTTTGTTCTAAGTTCCTTTTCATAATTTTGAGAAATTTATTTATGAGATTGGCTCAGATCATAAGGAGATATACTTACTTTATAATTAGAGTTTTATCTATTAATAAATTTCTACCACAAACTCATCTTTCACCCCAAAATATAATATAACTCAAAAATACTCTATTTATCCAAATCGTATAGGGTTCCAAATATAATGAATTTCTAATTCACATATCATACCCTTTATGTAAAGAAACTATATTATACCATCCAAGAACTTCATGTAGCACAATGGTAGGCGATAAATCCCAATTGCACTATGGTTGTGGGTTTGATTCCCATAGCTTTGTCCGACACGACGGGTTGTCACACGGTCTGTGTGTTGTCCTTTTATAAAAATCCGAAAAAAATAACCTTTCAAACATAATCCATTCCAACCATTAGAATTATCCAAAATACTATTATCCAAACTCACAGTCCGAAATTTACAAGGAAGTTAAACATAATGAGGATCCTTTCTGCCAGGTAATGACATGTGAATTCCTTCCTCATATATTCTTCTACAACACCACAACATCATGAATTACCAGAATCAACCATCTCTTATTCCAAAATCACTACCTTAATATTAGGACCATATTAAGGTTTATCTTTCCTTCAACCATGTAATTTCCAAAAAAAAATTAACTCGCTGTAGAGTCACTTTTCTTAGTACCATAAAATCTCTAATACTTAATTAAATAGTACCACAGTATATCCTTATTTATTTCAAGATCATCAATGATACAACACTTAAATGAAATAATTATAAAATAACAAAATAGGAACACTATTTATTCCTCTTCATCTGTGGTAGTATCATAATATGATTATTATCAAATAGCATCATTTGCGGCATAATCTAATGACTAGGACATTGGTTCTCGTAGTGTCCAAACTCCTTGCAAATGAAGAATTGTAAATTTGAAACCATTTTCTTACCCTTGCAGTCACATACTTTGTGCCCTTTTTCTACACACTTATAACAAACTCCCATTCCTTTCAGGCAAGTTCCAGGGTGTTTCTTCCCACAGTTATCACATATGGGGAAATTTTTCTTTTCCCTCTTCCCTTTATCCATCTTTATCTCTTCCATCCTTTTCTTCTCTTGCTTCCCTTCAAAGCCATAGGACTCAGTAAAATCTTTAGTTATCTTATCCACATGTTATACTATTTGTTTTATATAATGATAATATGTGGGAGACTATTTTCCTTCTAAATGATGGCTTAATACCATGAATGATATGATTCTTCTTACTCTTTGGATCATACGTATTACTGGAGTTCACATTCCTTCTACAGGGTGCCATTTCTATACAATTGCATAAACTAGGTTAGTTTATAAATTGTAATGAATAATTCCTAACACAAATTGAATAGTTTATGGATATAATCTATAATCATAAAAATGTTTTCTTTGAGTAAGTATATAATAATGAGCCCTTCATAATGGTTTGTAAAGAAAATGAGAATTATCCTAAGCATATCCCTAGGGAGTGTCAGAACCAAGAGTGTAGCAAAGCCTGTTGTCGTGCACCAGTTCCCGTTCGAGTCTAGCTCAAAGTGGTGTTTTTGGGTTTTACCCCTAGGTACATCTATGCCAGAGCTGCCTCAACCTGCTCGTATCCAGACAGAAATGTATTGCTCGGAAAACTCACAAAATCTCTACAATACCAAAATTCCAGGATGTTATTCTATACTAATCCTCAAAGTATATCTTATGGCTATGTGCTCTAATCAGAGTTTATCTAAATCTAGTTTCCAAGGTTATTTCTAAACTTCCTCTGATACCAACTGTAACGCCCCAAACCCAGTTACCCAGATTCGGTGCATTATTTTAATAAATTGGAAAGATTACAAGGAATCAAGTCCCGAAGGACCGATCAGTTTAGCAGTCTTGGAAAAATAGATCACATACATGAAAGTTACATTTGCACTTTAAGACTTAAAAAAACAACATAAATAATATTTGTGAACTCTATTATTCCCTTGGATTAACCCTGCATATTAATCACATTACACTTCTGGGAATCCTGGGAAAAATAAAACATAGAAAGGGGTGAGCTCAAATGCTCAGTACGGGTAAGCAATACAGCAGAAACTTTCAAAAATAAGCATAAACATTTAGGGAAATGTATAAAACTAAAACAAAAGCCTTTTAAACTTGAAATTCATCATAATATGGCAGAAATAAAATGAAATAATTCCATTTACTTATTCACATGGATATTCTACTAAACAAATAATCACATGCAAAATCACTAACCAGTTTCATAATGATGGAATTCATAACGCTAAACTTTAGTTTCATTATCAAGGACTCGTGCCAAGCCCTAGGGGATAACTATAACGAGAACCCAACCCGGAGTGCCTCTAATAACAGGACACCAACCCGGAGTGCCTCTAATAACCGGAAACCAACCCGAAGTGCCTCTAATAACCGTACACCAACCCAGAGGGCCTCTAATAACCGGAAACCAACCCGGAGTGCCTCTAATAACCGGACACCAACCCGGAGGGCTTAATTTTACTCGTCCCCAACCCGGAACATACTAGTCCAACACATTCATCTTAAGAAGAAGATGAAATATAACATAAAAATTTGTATTAAAACTAGCATGAGAAATTTCAATACATTACCCATGAACCATGAATGGTATAAAAATAACACATCGGCAGTCAAATATATCACAAAACCTTCAACATAATATGTAAGATTTTTATCATGATAAATCAACTTAAAAACAAGTTTAGAATCCATTAAATAATTTTGACATAGATGAGATTGATTTGTAAAACTCTTTGAGAGAAATACCCCTTTTCATGAAAACATTTAAAAGTCACACAATTTATAAAATAAGTCATTTAAATACATTTTTGAATCAAAGTGTCCCATACCAATTTGAAACTTTTGAAAGGAATTAAAATTTTAAAAACATCCATGTCCATAAAAATAAATCATTAAAACCCATTTTGAAGACATAGAGACTAATGAGAAAGATTTAGAAGAATAAATATTTAAAACTTATGAAATGTTGTTTTAGTAAAAAGTCCCTTAAAATAATCCCTTTGAAAACCCTTTAATAAAACATGTACATGGATAATAAATATGTCCCAGTAGATACTAACGTAAAAACAACAACCTCGGATAATAAAGAGATTCTGAAATTAACCCTTACCAATTTGGTAACTTACGAAACATACACCCCATGAAAGAGGTATCATACAATGAATATGTAAATACACATAAATTAAAGTGTATTACATAAATAATACAATTATGGGCAGTACATACACCACATAAAAGGTAATTGTGTAAATATGGCATGAATCTCACGGGAATAAGGAGTGAGATGAAAACCCCTTACCTTACACTTTCCATTAGTCAAGAGTACGTTTAACCTCTTGTAGGAAGATAGTAGTATGTTATTAAATTATATCAGAACCATATTAATATTTTTTATATCATACCTGATTCATTTATGACTTTATATTACCCATTTAATAATAATTTCCATGTTAAGTTAACATTTTGGGTAATAATCACTTTCTTTATCGTACGTGTTTTAACTTGTCACTCTTGGTTGTATCACCAAGATCATGATTTAAATACTTCCAGAATATAAAACATGATAAATATATCATATATATTTAGAATATAAATATGTATAATAGACATATATATGAAATATAAAACACTGTTTATGGAGACGGTAGTCCGTACATACGCATAAACGCTGTTTCTGTTTTCATATAGTATTGAACGGATGTAAATGAATAAGATATATGTAAGTACATAAATAATTATATATATATATATATATATATATCTCAAGTAGCATTATTATTTCATATATTACATACTTATTAGTAATATATTTTTTTATAATTGTCGATGAATGGTGAACTTGGAAATGAATCTCATCCCGTCGTGGAGACGGTAATCCGTACGTACGCACGAGTGAAAATATCATTTTTTGATATTAAAATAATATATAATTGGATGTTATATCATATATAAAGAATTATTATCATGTTATATTTATTATTTACATGAATTACAAATCATTATTATACCTATCCAAATAATAATATATTGAATAACAATTACACCACAACGTGGAGACGGTAAGCCGTAGGTACACACGTATGGTGACATGTCATTCAAAGGATGGATAGAATACTGAATATGGTTTTACCATATTTATAATAATATTAAAGTATATAGGAGATACTGTATTAATTGTTTTAGAATGGTAATAACAAAGAAAGAAGAAGTGGAAGAAGAAAGGAACTTGAAAAAGGGTGGTGAAATCATTACCCCTTATTCGGGTTCTTCCTTTTGATTTGATCAAAAGGGATCCTTATGATGGCTTTATGACTAATAGAAGGCCTCTAGTATGAAGTGAGAGAAGTTGAGAGAGTAGTTTGGCAGAGGTTGGCCGAACCAAAAGGTCTTTGAATGTGTGAATTAGTGCGAAGGGGGAGTGCCCTTTTATAAGAGGGGTGAGGGTCACCTTTGGAAAAGCTAAAAATATTATTTTATAATAAATTTATATTCGGTTTCTAATGGCTCCAAAGTGGAATATTTAAATATTAAGGTGGGTTTGGGTGAAAAACCACTCAACCAATAGAATTTAGACAGGTTTGGGTCATTATATTAACCTAATCTGTAAGTATTAACTCTTGGTTAATTAGTTTCACTTTTACAATGTCTCTTTGTATTTTTATATTATATGGTTAATAAACATACTATATACATCCAAGTGTCCCCCAAGTGGTTCATTAATGATACAACTATCATGATATAAGTCTCTTGGCCTAACCTTAGATTTTTTGGAATTTAATATCAATTAATAATATAATATTTGTTTTAAAAACTCTTTTATGTCAATTTTTAGACTATTCAAAAATTGATTTTTGGAAATATTATAACAGAATGATTAATTCAAAAATATTTAATTAAATCAATCCTAACATGTCATATTAACCTATAAAATTATTTTTATTTATAAAAAGTCTCAACTTAAATTTATTTGGGTATTTATAATATCAATTATTCTAATTTGTCATTAATTAGGTTATTAATGCATCATCATTGTGTCATAAATAAATTAAATTATTTAATGTCTAAAAATTATAAATAAAATAAAATTATGTAGTAAATCTTTTCATCTTTCTAATTAATATTTAAAATCTAATTTATCTTATGTATAACCTTATATTAAAAATATTTTAGTAAATAAACTTTGATTTAAACTCTTTTAACTCTTCTTTGAATTAAATAATAATTAATGTCCTAATCTTATACATGTGGACCTAAATGATAATATTTTACTCCTAATATTGTTTTTGGTCAATATAAACTTGTCCAATAGAATTAGTACATGTGTTAGGGTAATATTAATATCATTTTTACCCATAATTACCCTATTTACTTTTAACCGTGGTAAATAAAAGTAAAAAGTTACTATTCACCAAACACTATTTTCATCTCATTAAACCACATTTTACTCCTTGATATTAACCGTGTTTCTCAGATTATCAAAATTCCAATAACAGAAGTGGTAAAATTAAGTTTTATGAAAAATTCAGTTTTTTAACTACCACTTAGTAGTTTCACTATTCATCAAAAATTGAAGTTTTTCAGAACAATGCCAAAATTTCACCCTAAGCTATAATTGATATTTCGAATTCAAAAATGATGTCTATTTTACAAAATTACAAACATATAATTTTCATTAATTAATTTTATAATTAATTCCCGTTGTCACAACAAATAGCGTGTTTTTTAGGAAACAATATATATCAAAAGATTGATAATTGTTTATGTCCAATTTCAAAGTGAAATTAATTCTAATAAATACCATTAGATAAAATGATTAAAATATATTCTAATTATACTTTAAAACCACTCAAATTCATAATTTATCACTATTAATTAATTTGATTAAAAATGTTGTTTTTAATTATAATTTAGTAATTTTCACTATTCATCAAAATATTAAAGTTATCCGAAATGTACCAAAATTTCACCTTAGGATAAATTTGATACTCCGAATCCAAAAATGAAGTCCATTTTGAGAGATAAAATTTATAATATTTTAAAAAGTAGGTATTACAATTCATAACGGCTACTTTGATTGGTCGTGGTGTGTGTTAGAACTCGAAGTTACGTACAACACACGCTACTGTATTATTCAAAGAGAAGCGTACCGTGGAAGCTCGTGGTGTTACAATATCAGTGTCTACTGATTCCACTAACAGATTATCCAATAAGAGAATAAGAGGCTCCACAAGTCGACTAGCAACCTGAAAACCTCACTCTCCAATGCAAGCCACACGAGGACCATCCACATCTAAAAACACAACTCCCCTATAGAAGAAGTTGATAAAAGTATAAGAGAATTCAACCAGTCTATAATAAGAATGAAAAATTTATAGTCACATATATAACTAGAAGAGATATCCACAGGACTGATGTAGTCCCATCTTCAATCTACATCCCAGGCATACATTAAACAAGTGGTTCTGACCACTGAATAGTGTACTTAAAACAAGGAGAATGGGAATCCTGTCTATGTCTAGACCCAGAATAAAGGATATAGTAGGCGCAACAAAGGAGTGCAAAGCTCCTGAATTAAACAAAGAACAAGAAAGGTTACTAAACATGATGATTGTACATGAAACAATATCCGATTCTACTAGAAATCCTACCTATGTTGTGTGATACTGAAAATTCATATCTCTTCTCCCTCACTTCGAAAGACGAACTCCATTACCACCCCCATGTCAAGGTCCCTGATGATCACCGTAATGTAAACCCCTACCTACTATATCATCCCTAAATGGAGAAAAATCACATTAAACTTGTTCCTAAATCTTCTTAACTAGAAACTACTATTGAGGATAGAGTTTAATCTATCCTCATCCACCAAACTGATCTTGAATAGCCATTGGGTACTGACACTGATGATATCCATATACACCAAAGAAGAAGAACCTCCTCCCCAAGCCCACATAAGGTTCAAGGGAACCACTAGTACTAGAAGGACAAATGAGACCCTACTGAGGGTGACTCCCTACCTGTCAAAAACAAGATGGTTCTAGAACCATGAACCTACCACTGATAATCCCTTCCCAATAAATACTTTGCTAGCTTTATCCTTTTTGTAGACCTCCCTGCAAGTGCATGTTCTTGATTACATTCACCTTCTTATGAGCCTCCTGATACGTTGAAAATATAATATGACTAATAACATAACATATATAAGGGTATATGGAATCCTTAATCCATCTCACATGATACTCCTCTTCTTGAATTAGACCCGGGGAGAAGAGAAGAAGATCCTTGAACTCAATCCGATGTTGCTGCACAAACATGCTCTCCTACTGAAGGGTGATTAAGTCCTTCCTCTTCTCATCCTTCATAGTCAATGAAAGTAACTCCTCCAATAATTCCTTTAGAATGTCAAACCACAACACATATTCCTCCTTCCTCACCCCCAAATAATGCATCCACTCTTGATGCACAAGTCCCCGAATTTGAATAACCTCCAAAAGAACCCAATACTCTATTAGAGCTCGGATCATTCTGAAGGTGATCTCAAGCTCCTCAAGCCATCTCTCGATCTCCATATCTCTAAAACAGCCCTCATACATTACCAAGGCCAAAAACTAGAACTAATGTAACATTATCTCCCAATAGTCGTACTACTATAGTATCAAACCTCCATTGATCAACTGGATCATCAAGATGAGCCTCAACTACCGAATCCACACATCGATGATGACTGGGTTCCATAGTAGAAAGGTAAAAAATGAATTCCTAAGAACGAATATCATGAAATTTTATTTATGATTCATTTAAATACATTATTTTAATTAGAAACATTTTAACAATCTCAAAAATAGGGGAACTTAAACAAGAACACAAGTCATTACAATGCATTTACCTTTAATAAGTTTCTTCCCTGAAAATAGTGTAGCCCTACCTGGTCTTTTAGTATGCTCAGATTCATTGCATCAGATCATGGTGGGATAAAATACCATTTTCTAGCAGGTCTTATGTGGCCTGTGTCATTCTCTAAGATCACCTAACACTATATCCCTACCAACCCATGCAATCATACCTATTCTTAACTCCATACTCCATCCTATATCTCAAACATCACATATAATACCATTATATCATGACCCCTCCCTCCAAATATTCCCATTTTGAGCTAGAAATGAAGGATGATTGAGAATTCCCCCTAAGTCTTGTTTCTAGTCGGCCCCGAAGTGGCGACTAGCACCAAGGTTATACAAATCATACAAAATGGAATGGATTTCCCTTCTTAAAGAATCAAGATCGGAAGATAAGATGATTCATCCCAAAAAAATAAAAGATACATATTTATATATAATAAATCCAAATTCATCCTAAATGCATGTTTAAAACAAAACTATTATAAAAACAATTAAAAATAAAAATTAAATACCGGAAAATAAAGCTATTAAATGAAACGAAAATGGTCCCAAATTCGGAGTTAGTAAGGTCCTACACGGTCTATGTAATCCTCTTGGAAACTAGAAAGTAGTTTTATATATATAGGGTGAGAATAGAATTATACTATGTAGGAAAAACATGGTCTCTCATGTACATGTGTTGGATGCATACTAATTACCTTGTCATGAAACCACATATATTAATAGCACCTAAGCAGGTATACTAGCCCCCCCAAACCTCACCATATAATGCCCACCAAATAACACAAGTAAAGAAATATGATTCACATCGATAAGAGGGTACCGAAACAAATTTCCCACTAATTAGCTGCTCTCACACCCTAGTGGAAAATGTCATGGTCCTCCCACTACTACCAAATATACAATGTTAAAACCTTCTCGTACCCACCTAGGTCTCACAAACAATCCTCAGCCTATCACTAGATCGACAAGCCACATCACATATCACCTGCAGACACCTAGGCCCCGTACCACATCACATACCACTCATTGACACCTAGGAAACATACCACATTACATCCCACCCATAGACACGAGATCCAAATACCACGTCTAATCCCAAAAAAACTAGGAAGGCAAAACACATCTCATCCAAAAGACACTTGGGAAAACAAAAATCACCCCTAACCACTCGGGACCCATAAACCATAACATAACTAAAGAATCTTGGGCTACCACTACCTAGAAGATAGAGAAGGGAAGAGTGGGTGGCCAGATATCCATCCTCCAACTAGGTTTTTTGGAAAAGACACCCTCTCCCATAATGATTGTTGGGTTAATCACATAGTTCTCAACTAGGGTGGGGTGTGTATAGAAATCAGAATATAAATACATGTATATATAGATATAATACCTAACAATCCATCCCAACGTTTAGGTTCTCAATCACAAAAACATCTCAAAATATTTCCAACTTCACTGTTACCTCTAATGAAATCACCACACAACATGCCACAACTTCTTTACAATTCCCAACCAATTTTATTTACTGATTTCTATTCCATTAAACACACATAAATATTCCAATTCAAAACATTATTATTCAATTATTTATTAATTTATTACATTTTACTCTCTGCAACTACCAAGCACATCACCTAGAAATATTCATAGGAAAGGTCACAGATGGATAAAATCTTGGATAAGTACTCACACAAACCAACAAAGAGTACACAAATCTCAACATAAAACAGAAACTCTACAAAAGAACAAACTGGTTATTACCCTAATGCATAAAACTATTCATCGATTCCACAATCAATAAATATCCACCCCTATTATTCAATTACACCACCCAAACTATGCCACATCACACATTCATGCCCACAACCCAACTATTGTACTTGTATGAAAAATCCCACAAATAGAACACCACTACATAAACCATGGAAAGGAATATTAATATTTAACAAGGAATTCCTCCCTCAAAATACACTTCTAAATTTAGGGGTTATCACATATGTAGTTTGATCTCGGGGAATCCATTTATAAGTCGAGTGTATGTGGTTAACAAATTCATTAACGTTTTTTTGATAGAAAACCAAACAACACGCATTCCAGAATCATTACTCAGTGAAAAAACAAGGAAAACCAATGAACATTTTTTTAGTGGGTATATAGGCCATATTGATCAAAATAAAATCAAAAGAAACAATAGCATTGTAAGACATATGTTACTTCCCAACCCATTGTTTATTAAATTGAAAATGATTTAATTATCCTTTTTATTCCGAGATTTGTTTTTTTTACAAAATAAATATACATATATCCATCCTATAAGAAGAAAAACTATAAAATATGATCCAAACCCTACTTAGACGAAAACACAATTATCACTTTCTCATTTCATCAAAAGGGGGGATTGATGTAATAGGAGAAGCCCACAGGGAAAACAAGAACATAATGATGAAGCATGGACACATGACATTAATGTGTTGAATGGTTTTGGACTCCTCATACCATGAGAGAAAAAGATAGATATAACATTGATAATGGTGTTCAAGCAACTTTATGATCCAAAACAATGTCATGTTTTAGACAAATTTTTTATTTTCCATTAATGTTAGATCTAGTCAAGAATATGCACTTCGACTAATTAATAGCCTCTAGAATATTCAGAATTTAAAGATATAAGTCATAACCCTGGAAACAGATCTAAAACAACTTAAATATGTTATTAAAATCATTTTACAGTAATAAAATGTGTTAAATCATAAAAACTGGGGAAAAAGGCAAGTGTTGTAATGGCTCTCTGTCAGATAATCTACCGTTACGAGTAACCAGTGCATGTCACTGGTGGTGAGCCACCATTGCAAGTCACTGGTGTGATTCACCCTCGTGGACAACCATTTTATGTATCCAGTGTGAGCCACTATCATTAACCACTATCATGATCTACCCTTGTGATTCACCATCGTGAGTCACCATTGTGTGTCAGCATTGTGAGCCAACGTCATGAGCTACCATCTTCAGTCACCATCATGAGTCATCAGTGGGATGATCTATGGTTTGAATGCTTTAAATATGTAAAATGTGTTGAAATAAATTACATTGACTTCCCAAAACACTTCAAACACGATATTTTTTAAATTTAATGGACCAGAGAGATCTGGTTAGTTATTGTTTTAAATTAAATCTTATTATTTTTCACTATTCATCAAAAAATTTAATATTTCAGAATAATCCCAACAAATCACCCTAAGAAAATTATGATATTATTAAATAAAAAGTAATATTTACTTTATATAATTAAATTTCTATAGTTTTAAATAATTATTTCTGTTATTGTTCAATGAATGACATAAAAATATATTTTTGGAGAAGATAATATTTTCAAAACATGAAAATACCTTACCGAAAATTAGTTATTTTAATATCAATAAGTTTTTATATAAGAACATTATATTTTTAAATTAGATAAAAATATTCATATTACTATGTTTAATGGATATTTTATAACCTTCTCATTTATATATATATGATATATCATTATTTTTCAAAATATCATTGTCACGTGTAATACAATCTTAACATGGTGAAGAATATCATGAAATAATAACTTGGTGTAGAGTGAAATGCAATACATCAAAGAAATTTACTTTATTGAGAAAAGAATTCATAAAAAATTATGGTTTCTATGTAATTATCTAAAACTATATAGCATATTATTTGTATAATTAAAAAAGTTAAATTATGTTCCGGCTATAAAAAAGTCTAATTTATATATCTTTTTCGTAAGAAGGGGATTCCCATAATGATAAAGAATGAGGGTAATTATACATATATGAATTATTTTTTATGGAATTGGTAATATGATGAAAGATATATATATTTTGGATATATATAATTCTATTTATAACATTCAAGATATAATGTTCAAGGTTTTTTCCAAATATACTTATCTTTCACATTGTCAGCTTTAAAATATACATTAAAACTGCATCAAAATTCCCTATATATATGTTTTGGTCAAATAATGATATTATGAGTTTATTTTTACTTTAAAATTTTTAATATTAGTAAAAAATAAAGATAACTTATTAATGTAAAATGTGAGAGACCTTGTTGATTATTGAATTTCATAAAATGTATTGTATGTTGAAAAAATGAGTGCTCAATAAAATTTTGGATATAAGGACTTCATAACCATAAATCATGAATTTAATGAATATGGATATTATTTTAATGAGATAAAAATTTGGAACCATAGAAGAGTCCATGGTATGTCAATGTTCACAATAAGATCAACGTGAAGAAGAATTAGGATTCTTTGATCAGATCAGGATGGAGAATACTTAATCCTAGAAGTCACTAAAAATCTACAACATTGTTGAATTTATTCAAAAATAACTCATTAAGAAACATTGTAGTATAATGGTGTGTCTATGAGGAGTAAGAATACCATGTCAGACATGGTTCAATCGACAATGAGTTAGTGTGACCATCTTGTATCACTCTATGTATATTCTTTTGAATTAACATCATTACACCTTAGTTGTATTCCATATAAAGTGTTCATAATGTCACCATTTGAGATATGAAGTAAGAAATTTCTAAAATTTTCTTTTATAAGGATTTTTGACCTTTTTACTATACATAGGATGTTGGGATTTTGGAAAAACACTGAGTTAAATCTTAAAAGCGCTTATTTATTTGTTATCTCAAGGAAACAAAAGGATATTTATTTTTAATCCTACTGAAAACAATGTTTATGTGGATTCCGATGGTGTATTCTTTTAGAAGAATCATATGGATATAGTAGTCCAATAGAGTAAATTTAAACATTGATATGTATAAAATTAACAAATAAGTATTGTACTTGAGATAGAAGATGAATCAATTTCATATAGTGTTATCAGTGATGAACCAAATCGTGTTGTACATGAACATAAATGGTTCGGTAGATTTTTTTTGTAAAATAAGTGATATAGATATCTTATATAAAGTTTTTATGGATATATATTCAATGGTGTTGAAACTAATTCCAATTAAGAGACCATTTAGATTTAAAATTCCATGAAATTGATAAATGTTATGAATTTTGAGATCAACTTCATGTACAATAACACTGTTTAGAACATGGTGGATGCATATAAAGGGGTGAGAATAATTGAGTGATTCTGGATTTTCCATAATTAAAATGAAATCGATGGAAGAGTATCTAACTATAAAGCTCTATTTTTTAAAAAATATAATAAAACAATTCATGGGTTTGACAATGAAGACAACCTTTCACTGGTTCTGATGATAACTATTTTTATTTTTTTATAGTATCTCATTAAAAATATGAGATATATAAAATGTATATGGAAAACACATTCCTTAGATTGAATTAAATTGAGGACATTTATATGATACAACCTAATGGTTTTTATGTACCAAATGATCTTTTTATGGTTTGGAAGTTACAAAAGTCCATTTTTGTATTAATGTATGATTCTCTTGGTTGGAACATTCAGTTTGAAGATACAATCCATGATTTTTAATTCATAATGAATGTGGATTATTCTTGTGTAATCTAGTTGTTCACTGGTAGTTTTTTTATATTTATTATCTTATATGTTACTGAAATACTACTTCTCAGAAATGATTTCCCAACATTACATTTTGTAATGGTTTTATTGGGAATATTCATAATGAGGGAAGATGAGTAAAGAACCCTACATACAAGATATGAAGATATAAAGAGGTATATTAAATAGGATTAATATATAGATTGAAAACATATATTTTTAAAACCTATTAAATAATGTATGCATAAAGAACAACAAGAAGTAGTATTCTATAGTGTTTTCTCACATGAATCCAAGAATGATTTTTGTTTTATATAAAAATTTGTAAAGGACATATATTATTATTTATCTATCCACTATTGGATTTATCATGTATGATAATTTATGGACATGAACCAATGTTTCTTATTGATTGAGCATAACCAATAAGTACTAATTCAATCTTGGTAAAAGTAACTATATTTCAATTTAGAATATACTTAAGTTATTGAGATAAAGTAAGGATATGCAATAAGTATCTTGAGGTGAGGATAAGATCCTAAATTTTTTTTACACTAATGATAGTTTCCAAAATCGATAAAGATGGGATGATATCTCAACCTCATTTCCTGTTTTCACCAACTGTGAAGCTATCATTTTAAATAGATCCAAAAAACCATCATAGAATACTCAAAAATGGAGGAAGATTACCTCACTACATCATTTTCTATGAAGGAAGTTATTTGGATTAAAAATATCATTACTCAAATGAGTTAGTTATTAGTATTAACGGAAAAAATAGACATTATAATGATAATAATAGATCAATTTCTTAGACCAGGGAGTGCTGATCTCACCAAA
Source organism: Viscum album (assembly GCA_963277665.1). Classification (NCBI taxonomy): domain Eukaryota; kingdom Viridiplantae; phylum Streptophyta; class Magnoliopsida; order Santalales; family Viscaceae; genus Viscum; species Viscum album. Next base: position 683,886,844 of record OY728159.1, on the reverse strand, counting down.
GGGACAAATATATCCTTCAAAAATAAAATCTCATTTGATTGATCTATGAGGGGAGTTATTTAACGATCTATTAAGTTGATATAAGTGATGATGTGGTATATCGATTTAAAAGGATAATAATTCATAAAATTAATCTGGGTCATGTTAAATAACATGGTATTATGTACATGTAGTATTGGATATCATGGTTTCAAAATGCATCCTTGTTTTTTATTGAAGTAAATACTCATTTATCATTAATTCATGTGATATTAATATATTATATGAATAATTTAATGCCAATATCTCTTCATGAAATGACTTCTTTTGTCCCTTATTGATGATCAACATGGAATATTATGGGTTTTGATAGTATGATATGATTATCATGTGTAGAATGTCATATGAATTATAGTGAAAACCCATGAGGTCATCAGTAGTGACATATTATTTATAATGAATTATAAAATTATATCACATGAAATTTCATTTTTTTAATTAATATACATAGGGAAATATGATTAATATTAATAACAATTACATAAGGTTAACAAGATACATAGAATTTGATCCTTCATATTTTGATAGCTTACTTACACCGTCTTAGAAGATGGACTTAAAATAGTATTTTTAACCATGATATTGATCAGGTAATCAAATTTAATTTTTACATTACGATTTCAAATGAATCATCAAGGCCAAAGATTAAATTTTACTTGGGATATTTATGTCCATTATTAGTGGAGTGACATGTTTATGTTCTTCAACACTTTAATGAGTGAAATGTGATGTATTTATTCAAACTCATCAGTCCAATTGATAGATCCCTGAATTTTTTAGTTTTCTTATTCTAGGTAATCATGTTAAATGCCCAATATATCTAAATGAATTAAAAAAAGGATTATATAGGCTTTTATCTAATATATATGATCCATATAATAGAGGTAACATTCATTTAGATATGTAACTATGTTTAGCTAAGATCATTCCAAACCCATTTACAGATTGGGTGGAACTATCATTTCACCTAGGAATGTTATTTGATTAAAATTATGGATCATATGGTTTTTAATTTTTATCAATTATACAAGGGCATGTAGGGTGATACATAAGGCAATGGAATGAGAATTAATTTTTTTTTAAAAAGGTCTATCTAATATTTAAGAGATATAATGATTACCACATCAAAATGTGTTTGTATGCAGTCATTAATATTTGTGTTTTTTTCATCATATCTATGTGTATTTAGTAAATGTGTGACATTATTTAGTTTTTACACTAAATCATTGAACATGATACAATGAATGTAACTACACAATAGTTTGTTATATTATATTATACTTGATACCATGTCATGTTCATATGGTGAATGATATTTGATATATATCATTTAATATTACTTGACTGGTTTTAATATATGTTTTCTCCATTAACCAATAATGAGATGATGTGTAAACATAATTTATTTTTTAATGGAGTTTAATAATTAGATGAATAAATGGGCTTAAATTTATAAGGAGTTACAATATTTATTAATCATTGAAAATAGTGAAATCATTTATATTATTATAATCTTGATATATTGGTGGTATATCTCTATTAAAAGTGTATTCATGGACCTCATTTCTTCAAATGAGAGTTCATTACATTGTCGTAAATACACCTATTATTTCTTGGTTACCAATTCAAAATTAATGAATATATTCTATTTTTTAAAGAATTCAAGAATTACTAATACTCATAGTGATTCTAATGGTGGGTTCATACCATGAGTGGAAATAACCCATTATTTATTTCTAAGGGAACTTGATCAAACTCACTTTTAATGAATATTGAATGCTTGGATAGTTTTGTATATTCATTTATGGTTTTTAATTTTTATCATATTGATTCATCTCCCAATGTATCTTGGTGGGAATATTATGTTAGTATTCAGTATAATTGGACATTATGATATCCCATAATACCTATCAAATAAACCTCATTTCGTTTTCCAAATTAATAAAACATGAATTGGTATTTATAATTTAATCATAGGAACCCGTATTGAAAATTTTTATAATTTATACGTCTTGTAATAATTATTATAACATTAATAAATAACAATTTAATTGAAATTACAAATAAAATTCTAGAAGTTAGTGAGAGTCTGGAGTCAAATATTTTGATTCCTAAGAAAATTATCCTTCAATCCTATGATTATAACCAATGACCATTCACATATTCCTATTTATATTCATCAAGATAGATCCTCCATACTAATAAAAATAAATGTGTTATGACCCTCCAGATAATTTTATAGAGGATAATGAATACTGCCTTAGATGGGAAAAGAATTTTTTCCATTCCTTTCCATTAAATGTACCAATATTCCCACTATTAATTCCCTTTATAATTTCTAATGAATTAATCCATTACTTTTATATAAAACTAAAACCAATCATGACTCATTTTAAATATCTATAACCTTCCACACCATCAATATAAAAAGTATATGAATCCAATCCCTCCAATAATTCCACATCACTGTAATTTTATAAAATATCGTCAATAAAACATTATTTTATTTTAAAAAATAATCCATAAAAATAAAATTCACTTATGCTATTTTTTTAATTAATTTCTTGTAACACATTAAATGTATGGTAAAAATAAAACCCCTTTTAAAAATTACGAAATTAATACTCAGAGGAAATATCTCATCCTAAATCCAATGATAGATTTTCTAAAAGATAAATATTAAAATTTTAATTTTTTTGTGGTATAGGTATTTGAAAACATAATAATGAGCTATGTTATTTTAAATAAAAAACCCCATATCACACCATTCTCCCCACCACTAAATATCAAATCCTTGAAAATAAAACAAAAAATGATGTAAACCTAAGAAGATTATAAAAACCTTTTTGAAAATGGATGATAAGCCCTCGAATGTGATTCTCCATTACTGGAAGTCAAAAATCTCTGTAGAACTGGAACATAAAAAATAAGATAAAATATTTCTATTTTTTCACTTAAATTAAGACATAAATTTATAGTGTTTCAACATTTTTCCAAAAGTGACAATGAAGTTTTGATCATTAAAAGAAAATAAATCAACACATGCACTAACTCACCCTTTTCAAATATTATGAGTGGTTCGTCTCTTAAATTCCTTGTAATTAATATTTTTTCACCATCACATGAATGAATAAAAACAATGAACCATCAATATAATCTTTAAGAGGGTTCACCAACTTAGGTAAATTTCGATGATCTAATAATGCACCCAATGTTTTATGAGTAACCTAATATATTTTGTCAAAATGATAATACAACTACACCAAACCATGTAATTATATTCCTTAAAATTAATATTTCATTGTATTAAAAGATCCTTATGTTAATATGATTCTAATAGTATATCATCTCATCTAGTCATATCTCTATAATGTGCACATATTAGCATCATCAACTCAATGTTACAGATAATTCCATATATCCCATATAAAATTTTCTATGGCCTCAAAAAGTATAACCATTTTTATATCCATGAATCTAGTTTTATTCTCACAACCATATTAGGTTTCTACTTAGAAAATTATGTTAATACATTTTGAAATATATTAATTATAACATTAATCAGTGAAATTATCCTCCTTTAACCTATATGAAACATATTAACAACTCATCGATGTCCGACACTCCTGCAATACAATATTATTTCATTATATTATTTTCATAATATTTAATTGTTATATTCCACACAAATGGATAAAACCTTCTATAAAATGGGAAACCCAGACCCCAACCATTAGTTCCACATCAATAATCTAGACCATTAATATATCATAAAAAAATATCCAATTGAGACTATGATATTGTAAAAATGTTAGTATATAATAAATAAAGACAACTAGTTGGAATATAGATTACTATAACCATAACACCTCAAATGATAGACCCTTAGAGTATAAAATAATATATAAAATGGGATTTATTTTAATGAATCCATAAACTTGATGTAAGAAACTATTATCATGTGTTGGAAAAGAACTCACTAATCATTTATAAATAATGGAGTACATACAACTCTTGGTTGAAAAAAGTATTAGTTGAATGGGTACACTATCTCAAAGATGGAGGATCCTCCACATGATCATTGGGAGACTTATAACTACACTAATAGTGGATGTTTACCCTGTCCATCACAAGAATTAATTCTATATTAATATAGGTCATGAAACCGTATTTGGGTGGGAGAGTAAAAACTCTCCTAGAGAACCGAAACCATGTCTCATAGAGGAGTACTAAATCCATATATCATATAGTAGATTCACTTATTATTTGGATAAATTGAGAATTTCAACCAACCCTAAAACATAGGACAAGTACCTTGAATCCTTTGGGGTGTATCAAATATATAGTACATATATGGGACCCAAACATCATTAATACAAGATATGTCAATTGTGTGAGTACTCTACCCTAGTAGGCCACACCCCTCATCGAGTAAAATGTACATTAATTGAGGGTTTATTGACTTTATAAACTGAGTTCTGCACCCACACACATGGGGGAGTACCTAAACATTATGAAATTTATATTGTAAATCTTCTTTATTGATATTTAATTGACCAAGGGCGTACATAGTTTTATTAAATACATACAGTGGAAAGACACCTCGTCAATGATATATGGATAATGATTTAACCGATGCGAATTATCAACTATTGAAAAGTTTATAACTTATAATGCCTCAATATCATGTAAAATTGTATAAAATAAATTGTTTTGATCTTTAAGGGATAATATTTACAACAGAGTATAGTGGAACCTAAATGTTTATCTAGTATGTTAAAAAATCCAAATTATCTTCTCTTTTAATCCAAAACCCTTTTAATATGTGTTAATCATACAATATAGTCTTAGTGAATCCCTCATTTATCTCATTAATTTGGATGAAATTGGTTTGAATTTTCACCAATGTGGTGTAGCCACATGCAAATAACTATAATGTTTTGGCATTCCCCTCATTTTTCAATTCTTAGTTGATGATAAATACCTTGGCCAAACAATAGTCTATATATCTTTATTTCATAAATAATTTTATAAAAGTCCATTTTCTCTCACCACCCCCATCATTGTATGTAACTTTAGAATTAAATCCATAATTAATAAATAATAAAAATTAATACATGATAATTAATATACAATATTTTATAAAAAAAACAAAACAAGTTATTAAATATAAAATATATTAATTAAATTATATATACACTAATAAATATAATATAATAATTAATATTAACAAATAAATAAATAATTATAATGTTCACATAAAAAATATAAAATAATAAAATTATAAAAAATACATGAAAACCCAAAAATACATTAACAAAAACTAAAATAATAACTCTATGAATTAAATTATTGGAACCTATAAGTTATTATTTGTTTTATATAATTCTAAATATTATGTTCATGTTTTGGAATTAATTACAATAAAACCTATGTTTGGTTACTCATCAATGATATTAATATAAAATACTAGTACTTAAATAAAGTGAATGTTATTAGAGGATTAAAACAAATAAAATTTACACAACAAATTATTTACAATATTAAATATAAAATAGTACTAAAAATTATTATTAAATTAAAATATATATTTATACAACATATAAAAATTTAAAAAATATATATTAATGTTAATTAATGAAACTATTTATTGTAATATTTTTAAATATTTATAAAACTAATATAATAATGTTTATATTAAACTATATATATAATAAAATATAAAATATAAAAATATATAAAAATAGTGACATGAACTTTCATAAATAAAATCTCCACAATTAATCATTTAAATTCCATTGTAAATAAAATAACCAACAAAACAAAATTCATGGTGAAAGCATAATACTAAAACTACAAGTTCAAAAATTATTGACAAATTCACCCATATAATTATATTCAACTTTTAAAACCATTCCTTTAAAAATAAAATCTCTGATATATTTATTATTTCAGATGACATATATCTTCATTCATTCATCTTTGTGGAACACCTCACAACTAATCTTATTTATAAAAATAGATTATTTTGTGATATTTATACTTAATTATTTAAAAAGTTATCCTTATGATAGTATTGTAATGACTCTTAAATATAAAAAAACTAAAAACTAAATGTCTTCATCAAATTATATGGACTTTTCAAATGGTTCAACAATCTTATGTTTGTGGGGGTGATTAAATTTTATTTTATTACTTTTCACTTTTAATTTTTTTATTTAGAGTCTAATCAACAAAAATAATCATTAATAATTGTTGTTTTCCACTAATATACCCCACTATATCATTAAATCATTTCCATACCCCATGAAAAAAATCTACTTATTCAAGAGATCCAAAAATAAAAAATAAATAGCTTAAATTCATTTGATATGATTCCTATAATACTCTTTAGCTCTTTAAGTAACGACTTATTAACTTTATATGTATTGGTAATGTGGAGGGTTTCTGAGTAAATGGACAAAAAATATAGTATGTATTGGAATAAATAAATACATATAATCCTAATCAAATTAAAAAACATGTAATGGGATAATGTGTATAAATAATCATTTGACTATTCAAATCACATTCCCTCAAATAACCTTTTGAAAATTAATTATTCATTTCTCCACCCTTAGAATTGAGATCATGGATAAAAGTAAAATTATAACTCTACTAATTGGTAATGAATATGATAGATAATTCACTAGGGGGTTCAAATATAGGAATAATAATAAATTATAGTTCATAAAACATTCAATAATTATAGTAAGGAATAAAATAATGCTATATAAGACATTACTTGTTCTAGGATTCTCACAGGTTGGAATAAAAAAGAAGTGGTGATAGAGGATTAGTGTAATATTGGGCTTGGAATTAAATTTAAAAAAAAACTAATGATCATAAATGTCAATAGTGGTTGAAAAAATAAACAACATTAATGATAAAAATGTAAAATTATGAGAATATATCAACAATAATCCAATTATGAGTACAATTGATTTCAAAAATTTGAAACAAGTTGTAAAGTGGAATATTTTTACTAATTATAGAATTTAATCTTATATTTACATTACTATAAAGATGTTTCTAGTTTTCATATGGGTTCACTCGATGATGAAATAAAAGAAAATGTTGTAGATATGTATGAAATAAATTAGATATGACATAAAAAATAATGGTATAATAAAATGATAATATTACAAAAAACGTATATATATATATTTATAATAATTAAAACAAGAAATAAAATAAAAAAATATATTAAATTTGAACAACCCAAAACCCTAATAAAAAATTATTTATATAAAATTAAGATTAATAATATATATATGATATAAAAAACAATAAAATTAATATTTTTTAATAATAATAACTATATAAAAATAAAATTATTTTTCTATAAAAATATAATAAAAATATACAAATTATTTATTATATTTTTAAAAAATTTAATTAAAAATAAATAAATAAATAAATATTAATATATAATATAAAATATATAAATGTATTTATTTAAAAAAAAATCCTTTTTAAATTACAGAATATAATTTTAAATTGGTTAACTAAATTGTCACCATGTTAAATTAATACAATGCTATAAATATTCAGTAAGTAATCAAGGAGTAAAAAAATATAAATATTAATTCATTTAAATGTCTAATTATGTGAGATTAATGAATGGAAAAAATTACATAAAATTTTATAAAGTGGAAGAGATTAAAAGTCTATTTTAAAATTTATTAGGAGGAGAGATAATGATAATAATTTCAAAATTCAATAAGTTTGTAAAAATGAGTCTTAAATAAACTTATTTGTATAATAGAGAAATAAATGAAACTAAATTATTAATTTTGAATTAAATAATAAAAAATTATATAAATTAGTGTTTTTTGATTAAAAATCATTTTAAAACATCAAATATTATCTATAGAAAAGGGGAATTAATTTTTTATTTTAAAAATCCTTTACAAAAAATAACTAACTAAAAGGCATAATTAATTTCAAAAAAACTGAAATAAATAAATAAATAAATAAAGTTAATTTTGGTAAACTATTTTTTTCAATGGATCATGAAGCCACAGTGATTGGTGGGGAACGGGAGTGAATCGACATGCTAATTTTTTTTATGGAACTCTCTTTTCTTTAATCCATTTGATCATTTATGCCTATATGGATGATTGGATTAGATTAATGATAACCAAAACACAACACAAAATGAAAAGTTTAAATAAAATTGGACATTAGTATATAATATTTAAAGGTTTAAACTATGACATGGGTTACTATATCCTTGTTGTGTTTGGGTCAAATTTTAGTCAAAAATATATACTGTAATCAAAATTGAATATTATAGGTATTGAAGAATTATTAACCATGAGATCTATTTCTAAATAGTTAATTGTTCCCTAAAATGTATTTCTATACTAGATCCCTTTATTTTATAATCTATGTCAAAAACTACTTTAGAAAATTGATCTTCTTATGAACATATGGATGCTCCAATAAAATCATTGATCTTCTTCATTAAATAATCACATTGATAGCAAGAAAATGTTCAACAGACATTGTAGTTTATCAGTCTTTCTGGTTATGATAATGGGTAACATTTATATGTAGTTGGACCCTCACATTGTCTTATACCTCAAAATAGTATTAATTATAATGGTCCAAAATGGTGGTATATAACCTCAACAAAGAAATCAATTTTGTTGATTACAATTCAGTCTCACTATCTTCTTCTTCATCAAACACCTGAACATTCATGACATCAAATAGAAGAAAGTCAATAAATTAGAAATATCACATTTTACCACATTTGACTACTAGAATATACCTCAAATGATTGTACACTAATCAGTATCTCTCTCATCTCTTTATCTTTACATATTATCTTAATAGACTCATCGTTGACAAAGGGGAAATTAATTCTAATATTCAAACATGAAAACTTCCCAAAATGTGCAACATTGTGATCCTTATTTTTAGACTCAATTGTTTTTTAATGGTAAAATATTCTATGAAAATTCCACCCAAATGATACAATTAGATTTAGAAATATATCTCATTTTTCAGACTTCTTATAAATCCATTCAATAGTCCTCTCATACCTCTAGATTCATGTGTTCTTTCACCTCATTCAAACTTGTCCAACATATCATTAATATTTTATTAAGATATTATGATTGATGTCGGAAATTGTTTTAAATTAATTTACACAAATAATTAATTTTTTAAAATAATCATACATACCATAATTTTAATAAGTTAAATTCATGAATTTTTATATGATTTTTTGTGAATATTTAAAATTTTTATCTCTTTATTCTGGAATATTTAATTGTGAACATTGAAATTTTGCAACATCATTGTGTAACCTAAGATAATTCTACTGGATGGTCAGGATGGATCATCTTAGTTTATTTCATGTTGTGGGTATTTTCAATGTTCAAAAAGCGAGTCATTACATGTTTTCTATGATTACCAGTTATAAATAAAAAAGTGAGTCTTCAATGAATAGATTTATACTCATGTAGAAGTTCTAAATTTCCTGATTTTTTTCACCACCTTGGTTGAAAAATTCTGTTTGATTCCATTTTCAATATGATCTCTGAGCCTAATTTTTAATGATTATTTCTTATAATATCTATATTATTTCCTTTATAGTCATTTTATTTATATTAATATTTGAACAAAAAGTTCTAGGGAAATGAATTTTTCCTTCTGACCTTCTTATTTGACAATTTTCTATGGATAAGGACTTGGATGATTTTTATCAATTGATCATATTAGATATCAGATGTAAGACCCTTACTATTTTATTATTATCCAGAAAATGATAGGGATATGAATTTTTATTTTGATATTTTGAGCAAAAAAGGAATATGGTTTAAAAATATGTATTATTTAGATCTTGGTAATGATCTTTCTACTAATCCAAATTAAAAGTGATGTTTTTTATTATTAGGACAATGACATCCTTTAATAACATTATTTATAGCTCTAAATATTATTTATTCATAACCATATAATTTTTTCATTTTTTATTATTAACATTAAAGTTAACCTATTAAATTCTATTAGGTTAAAGCTTCCACAATATTTTTTTCCACTTTTCATATTATGTATTTTTACTCTGAGAGTTACGAAGGTGTAATTTATAGATATGAATTTTTATTGAGCGGGATAAGATGATAAGTTTTGTAAACATTTATTTACCACCACTCATTGAATCATTTTTTGAAAAAAATTTGGTATCAATGTTATTCATGTATTCTGTATACAATAGTTAAAATAAAGAATGTTCCTTTCATATATAAACTAGCTAAATTATCTTGGATTTGGAGATTATTAATCATATTAATCCATAAATATTTTAAAAAAAAGTTTTTGATATAATGGATAAAGATGCTTGTTATTATTATCATGGAGTGGATAATTATTAGATGATGTTCAGAAATGACATTATTCATGACATGGAAATTATAAGAATTTCATGTAAATGTAAAAATGAAAATCATGTGAATTAAATTGTCTAGAATATGTTTTTTTATATGAATGGGAATATATATAGTAAAATATCTTCTTGTGATATGATGAACAAAACATTGAATAATTTTTATGTTACACATTTCAAGACATCTATAGTGTTGGAGAAGTGAAGGGAAGTGTTGTAATATAACTATAATTAATTGGAATTTATTTCTAGAGAATAAATTGTTCATATGCATTGTATGTTTATTATGGTAGTTAATATATTTAAATCATTGTTTAAGAATGTTATTAATAATGATTAGTATTATGATTAGATCAGTGATATACTTATTAATGAGTGAGAATCGAAGAGGAAAATTCATGATAATATAATTCATACTATAAAACTAATTCTTGATGATCTTATGAGAACATCATTGAAAAATTAAAATTGATTGTAGGGATATGAAGATAATGTGAAATCTAATAATGGTTTTGTGTTTACACTATTAATTTAGAAGATAATATTTAAAATCAATGTTATTCAAATCAGATTTCAAAGTAGAATTATATGGATGGTAGTACTATAAATCTTACTAAGGGAGTGTTTTCTCAATTAATAGGGAATATTTTTCAAAATAAAAATAATTGAATAAGAAAAAATATTATTGAAGTAATAGAGTTGGTGATACTAGCATAAAAGAGGTAACAAAATATTCTTCCAGTGTTATTTATTATCTGTGTCATAGTATAGGACCATACAAGAAATATTTTCATGGATTTAAATAAAATGTGGAAGATTATAGGAAATCAGTTACATGGAGAGGAAAAATTGTCTTTAATGCTTTATATATTTGGACTTTCTATGTAGATTCATGTTCCAATAATAGTGATTAAGATGGTTATGACATCCTGAATATCACTCCTTTATATGCAACAATTTTTTATAATGAATTTGTCTTATGAATAAGTTAACACCAAAATCCATTAGGAATATATATTTAAATTCTAAATTATCATATTCTGGTTATTTTTATGATGAATATTTTATTTTTCAATCATATGAGAATATGAAAGATTTTTTAGATGAACTAGATAATAAATATCAAAATCTTTTTAAGAAGTATATAAATTTTATTAGATTAATTTATAATGCCATAGGTCAACATTTAAATAGTAATTCAAATTTCAAAGACAAATGGATATCACTTTCATTACATAATAATTTAAATGTGTTTTTAAAAATTATGTAGGATATTGAATTCTGTGAGAGAAAGATATCTAATTTTACATCTATATGGAATAAATTTGTTATTCTTTTATCTTGAAAATTCGAATTAAATAACAATACCTTGTTGGACATTCATCATCTTGTAATTCACATATTCATTTTATCAATTTTTATACAGAAATAAATGATTTATAAAAAATGATATATGGTATGTCACTGTAGAAAACAATGTTTCATGTATAAGGAACAATCATTAGAAACATGTGTTTATTTTTTAATACAAATTGTATATTTTAAAAGTCATAGAGTTTGGAATATGTGGGTTTTGAACGTATTGTTTTCACTTTTTTCTATACCCAATGTGGTTTCTGTACCAAATAATGATTTTATTTATAAGAATAAAGAGATAAGTATATTAAGTTGAAAAATATGTTACATGGTTACATTTAAATAACATTAAATATATACACATTATTATGTTCTCCTAATCTAACATTAACATTTTTCCTTTCATGTAATATAATATTTGTTTCATAAATATTTTACTCCATAAAATGGGGGGATATTTTCTAATATAATTTTTTTTATGAAATAAAAATTTTATAATTTTTTTAAATGGAAGATAATGGTGTTTTTAATACATCTTATAAAACCATAATCATCATAATAATATATTTATGTGTGTATAAGAAGATAAAATAAAAAAGATAATTTATATAATTATTATGTTTTTGAACATTCAAATGATAATAATATATTTTTTAGTAATCATTTCTGTTTTGATATTTTTTTGAATGTAAATGGTAATACATTAATTTTTCATGAAAATGATGATTTTTTATTTAACTGATATTTGAAATCACTCTTTTTATGAATAATTAATCGTAAAATTCTACTAGAACATATCAAAGAAGAAGTCACATATAAAAAAGTAACCCAATAAGAAACCTCAACTTCTTTTTTATTAGAATAATTTTCAAATATCAATTCAAAAATAACCAAAAATCATTTAGATGAATGTACATGAAATAAAAATATGACGTCCAAAGACATAGAAGAATAATCAAATTATATATCGAAATATGTTTCTAAAAAGTCAATGTTAAAAGAGATTAAAATGTCTATATTTGATATGTATTTTTCACATGAATTCTAGAATATTAATGTGAATAAAGAGAATGAATTAGAAAAGTTGTATATAAACTTTCTTCATATTAAGAACATCACTCCAAAGAAGATGGCATATCTAGAAGAGATATTACAAGATAAATATGGATGATTTAATTAAAATATTTTTTCAAAATGAATCAAATAATGAATCTAGTTCAGGGGGAACTCAAATGAACATAATATATTCACATAGATGGAACATAGAGATATCTTTTTTGAGGCCAATTCAATACTACATGAAATTAATTATCAATTAACTATTATGCAATACCAGAGCCTAGATTTCCATGTCTCTTAGTTATAGATGTAGTTTGATCATATTGCTACCTTACCAAGGAGACTAACATTTTAGGTAGGTGTGTGGGGGAGGGGTGGTTCATGTTATTACTAATATTTAAAAAAACATACTACGATAGGGTTAAAAAGATTTTACCAATGGGATAAACTAAGAGATAAGGATACACAGTCTATATAAAAATGTCTAAATGTTATTGGTTGAATAAATTTTTACTTTATCATATAATAACATTTATTAATGTCAATTTTTCCATGTTTTAAATTCTCTAAATTTTTTTAATAAGTAACTTCATGCCATTTTCCTAACAATGTATTTTTTAAAAAATGTGTGAATTAAAAAATTTTCCCCACTATCACAATTAATCTTTTATTTGGGGATTCCATTATAATTTTCAAAGGTTATTGTCAATGAAAATTTTTCTGTAATATCCTACAAATTATATATATTTTAAATAAGTCATTTTAAATTAACAATTGAAATTTTTGGGAAAAAATATTCGAGTGATAATTGAAATTTTTTTCAATATCTGTCAATATTCGTTGATGAATATTTTAAATTAATGGTAATATAATCAACTAATAACATCCAATGTATTAATCAAGTAATATTTGATACTTTTTTTCATTTTTATTGACGAGGGAAAATATCAACACTTCAAATGATATTTTTTTAATATGAATGTTTAATTTTAATATGTGTGGAATTATTAATTATTTCATTCTTTTGAGGAATGCACTAGACATAATATGTGATGAGTAGGGCCCATTATAGCCCCATAATGGATTAGAATGTCTAATGATAAAAAATATTTTTCAATTAGTGTGTTATATACCAATTTATATATTCTGTCATGGAATGAGGCATTGATAGTTAGATTGTGATATCTAAAATTATGAATTCTATCATTATGAAACCAATTTTAGTTATCCATGTGATTATTTATGTTTTTATATGTCCCATGTATTTATTCCCCTTTTTTTGATTTATTTATATTACATATTTTTTAGTAATTATCTATGAAATATTATTCATGGTTTATTTATCATAGAATTTCTTCAATTTTACATCTCCATTAATGAGCATCAGAGACCACTATTTATTATTTCTTCTTTTCTACAGAATACCAAGAAGGAATATATGCATTATTTTAGGGATATAATAAAATAAATAATAAATATATCACATAAATTTTATATTGTAATTATTTTTTTCAGGTTTAAATCAATATTTTGTATGTATCTAGTATGCTAAGACAACTAAACTATTTGATCACTCCGGATGAAATCCATTGTATCTTCTGCCAATGTGGTAAGATAAAAATTGGATTGGAGTTACTGGAGTTAGTGTTATAAAGATTATATTACTTTTTTTAAATATAAATAATCATATAAAAATTTAGGAAAATATTTATTACAGAACATAACCCTATAATAGATATTGAGGATAAGTTTATGTAAAAGATATTATAAAAACTTTTTAATAAATTTTTCTTTTTGTAGTATTCCGAGAAAGTAATTATTTTTATGGAAACTGGAATATGGATTCAGTTGTGTTACAGATCCCCTAGGTGATACGACAATCAATGGGAAATATTAGGTATTAAATTGATCATTGCATGTGTATGATGTGTGGGACTACTAGAACATAACATGCTAGAAACTCTTAGGGGTTATTCACTGGTGTCAGGACATAGTCCCTATAAACCATTTTGAATTATTTGGAATTTTAATTATTTGATGATATTCCAAAAGATTGTAAGCATATGATTTGGATATTAGTTAGAAAAAAATCCTCAATTAATGTCATGTGTTGTATTATATTTATATTTATAATTAATATTGTTATGAGAAAATTCAGTATATAATTTTTTATGATGTGAATCTTAGAAGTAGTAATGAAAACATGATCAATTCATCTAATAAATGTATACATTTCACTGTCGAGATAGACAATGAATATGTTATTGGATTTACATATAAAAAATTATAATCATATACCAACTATTGAATATTGTTACACATAATAGTAATGCCCACATAGAGTAGCCTATTATTCCCCTACATGGTGAAACAATGTTGGATTACTTAATTCAACAACAACATATAAGATGAAATGAGACTACTGATCTATTAGTATATGAGAAATAGATCAAGTACCTAGGGAAAATATTTCTAAATTTGAGATTTTGTGAAAGATAGATGGTTATCATGGAAGATTATTGTCTAAAAGATGATGTTTATGAATGGTTTTCCTTGAAAAAAATAATATAATGTTAGAGGAAATAAACATTATGGTGTTGAATAATTTCAAGGAGATATTCTTTTAGAAATAACTTCCTCACGAGTAAAAAATATATTTAGAGTAAAAAATACTCAATTTAAGGTAAAAAAGAAGATAAAACGTTTTTGAATATGAAGATAACTTTACAGGGTTTTAATATCATGCTACAGATTAAGTGAATAAACTAATATGTAAGATAGAACATTTCATTAATGGGATAAAGCCTATCCATAAAATGGAATTAATATATTAGAAATGTTTAGTATATGTGGATATATTATGATGTTCTATCAAGGGAGGGAATGAAATCTCCATGACTTATGTTTTCAAATTAAAATAAAAATAGAATATGGTGACTAAGCACTATAGAAAAGGGAATATAGAAAAATGGAAGAAGGGAAGAGTGAAATTTTGAAAATGGTAATAATTGTTGAATGATAATACATGGAACATCCTTGCTAGGGATTAGTGATTACAAAAATATTAGACATTAAGGCTATCAATCACATAATGAAAATGGTGGGAAAGAAACAAAAAGTACTGAATTCAATATGTATAAATAGTTGGTGAACTTTTTGAATGAATTCCATAAATATCGAGTGAATTTTATCTAGAATACGTTGAGGGAGAATGGATAAGCTTATGCAATCACTAATGTTGATGTTGAAGTTTCCAAATATATATTGAAATATAAATTGATTTTTTGTTAAATGTAATGTAATTATTTATTTTTTTGGATCTTTACACTCTTTTATATCATATATTCTATCTAACAAAATTAGATGTTTTACTTGAACATTAAAAAGGTTTTATTCAAAGTTGAATGTTAGTGGAAATATTATTGCAACAACGATACGGTTGTTAGTTCCCATTATAACACATTAGCATGCCATATTATCAAAAATTATTATTATATCTATTGATTTATTTTATGTAATACTTATCATAAAATGAATGTTAAATTATAATATACGATCAATGTTTTCATGGAGGTATTTCATTGTTTAAATTTTGTTCTGTATCCATTGAAATTTGGTTAATTAAATGATCATTGGTTATACAAAGAGGTTTTGGGAGTTTTTGGGGTTCTTGGAATGAACTAGATAGAAAAACTATCCCTTTTTTCATGTCGCATGATTGGAAAACTAATAGTTTAAACTGTGTGACGAAACCCTGTTATCCATGTAAACGATGTGCATGATTAGGTAAACCATGAAAGGGGGAGAGACAAACTGTTTAGATATTTATAGTAGTATTTTTCATGGTTATCCGAAAATTTTTAAACCATTTGGAAATCTCTAGGTAACCATGAGAATGAAATTCCTTAGACAATGTCTTGTGCATGGTTTACGCATGGTTTAGAAAACTGTGATCCCCTTTAAAAGTTTAAAATTTTATAATTTTTCCATCTCGGTATTTTTATGTCCCACCATATTTTCCTCCAATTTTTCCTACCTCTATCCCTAGTGACAACCCAAAGCTCTCAATAACCACCAAGGATCTCTCTCCATTTATCCTAGGTTGATTGAAGCCCCATTGGTTGTGGATCGAATCTCCAAGTATGTCTAGTCTTTCTCTTCTAGATTAGGTCTTGTAACATTGTCTATCTCATTCCGAATCTCTCAAACCCCCCATTTCATGGTGTATTTTTTGTTGAGGCTTCAAGGGGAGCTTGATTACTGATCTAAGGTTGCGGTCAGGAGTGTCTATATCATTATACATAATGTATGTGGTTTACAAGTGATATATTATATTCTTCTTTCTCATTTGTGCATGTTTGGTTCCATTCTCACTTAGCTCTTATTTTTCTTTTGAATAATTTGGTGTTATTTTAAGAAATGATATTATAATTGATAAGTTGAATCCCCTATGATCCCCATGAGATGTGTTGCGGTTGATTTAACCAATCTAGGGCCACCCAAGGGGTGATATGACAATCCCAAACATATATATGGGTGGGGTTAAGTGTATAGTTTATGTGTGATAATGTAGTGCTCGTGAAGAACATGTTAATATGTTTGTCTGGTTTCCAAATAGAATAATAATGGTTATACCTATAATTAATAATGGCATGAGGGGTTCTTTAATCATTACATAAAAGGGCCTATTTGTGTTAATTGAGATTTTGTAAATTGGCTTATTAAATATGATTGAAATGCTGAAGAGGTTTAGTTCATATGAAACTTTGAAAATGTTAAATTAGAAATAACATGGAAATTGAGAGATATGTTAACTAGGATTTTATATGTAAATAAATTAATTTGTAATATGGGTTGATATTAAGGATAATTATTCAACATTCTTAATGGATTGGGGCATGATAATGGGAATTGGAAAAACGGGCCAGGTAATGTGAATGGAAAATGTGCTAATGGTTGGTGGAATAATATTACTTCCCATGTTCATTTTTATGGGTTATGGTTGTTATTTTGTTGGGTTTGTTTTGGTTGAGATATGATATTCCTTTGGTGAAAAAATAATTAAGCATGTGTATATGGTTTTGTAGTGTGGGGTAATGTCACACCCAGATTTTGAAATTATTATTTAGTCTAGATTTAGTTCAGTTTTCAGTTCTTTTCTCGAGAACCAAGTGTGACTATTTTGAGTTCTTGGAAGGTTCTTCTCCTATATCATTGGGTTAGATATTCTAATTGGGTTCTTCCATGGGTTTTGGGTGGAATTGGAGGTTTTTGGGTCAGGAAGGCCCTAGTGAATAGTTATCACATAGTTAGTAGTAAATGTGAGCCTCAACCCAAATAATTGGGTGGTGGCTCCTAGTGAGAGATTAATAACCGCACGGTCTAGAATACCATATTTATTAACCATCCATCTTGTCCAGAATTTAAAAACCACTTTCCCAATCCTTTATTTTAATAACCTAACTCCTATTTTCCCCCATTCGGCCTCCTCTAACCTAGGCACGTCTCAAGGGGGGTTTTAGAAACTTTAACCCCCTAATACAGGGATCTAAGGGGTTTTCATAGTGTTTCTCCACACAAATAAATATTCTAGAGAATCCTTATTCCTCCTTTTTTTCCTTTATTATCCTTTTACCATTTCTTCCCATACCCTAAGGGATATTTTGGACGATTTTAGTGGATAAGGTTAGTTCATTTTTGGGGGTTTAACCTTTTTATGGATTCATGAGGTTGGATCTAGCATCCCTTTGGTATGGCAGTGGTAAGATTGATGGTTCGCATCAGTTTTTATTTTTTCATTGGCATATGAGGCAGTAACCCCATTTATATGCCTTTAAAATAGTTTTACATATATTACATGAAATTTTAAACTTCTTTAATTGTTAAATAGGTATTTAATGGTGTTAGGTTAATTATGATTTATGAAATTTCTTGTTTTGTGATGGTTTGGAATAATTGTAAGCGTATATACATGCCATGTGTTTTAAAAGTTGCTCGGTTGGCCCTATAAAATTGGATAATGAATTATAGTGTCATGGTTTATCTTTTTTAGCACGTTTGGTGATTTTGTAAATGGGAAATTTTGTTTTTAAAGGTATATTCTCATAAAATGAAAAATGTAAATCCCCCTTGTCCTTGAAAATATGGCTTGTTTCAATGTGGTGGTCTGATTTATAAAAATGGGTTATGTGTAGTGTTTGTGAAAAGAATAGTTCTTATGAAAATAATGAATTTCATGTTCGTCATTTTGAGGTGGTTTCTCTGGAAACCCCATCTAGGAGGGAGCCTTCCCTAGTTTGTTGAGAGGAGTGGGGTTTTCCTCAGTGTGGGAATCCACCAAGGTGATAATTGTTAATGGCAGGTGTTTCTCCTTTAGGAGGACAGGGTGGTGGCTCTTGTGGTGATGTGTGATAGTATATTGATATTAGTGACTTTTTAATTTTATTTTTTAGTCACACCCCCTTAAAAACATAACATGGAAACATACATAGTAAAGAAATATCTTGATAATGTTTTCTCGACTAGTCTTGGTTATGATACTAATGAGTAGCCCATATCAGGTGGATACATGGGTTTATTGCTATGGGATTTCCCCCCTCAACCATTCCATTTAGGATGATGGTTGGGTATTATGGTGTTATAACATCATTGTATTGGTAATTCCTTTAGGATGAGTCATGTATATGGTATGTTCTGGTTCACCTATGAGTTCATATGCATTTCCATGTTGCGCTGACACTTGTATCTTTATCCGTTTCCATTCTTGTGTAAGTATAGTCCATTGCTCTTGGTTTTGGTGTTTTCTTGTTTAATCATTAATTTGTGATTTTGTTAAAATGGTTTCAATACCTTTTTTACTTTATAATGAAAAATGATTTTTTTACTTAATTCCATTTATAACCATATTCCCATGAACATAGCTTATCCTCACAATGAAACCACTTTTAAAATGTGAGGGAATATGGTCATAATTTTTTATATTGAATTGTAAATTATTGTATAACCTACCATTAGAGTTTTATTTCTATCCAAAAAATCAATGTTTCTTTCTTTAAAATATATAAAGAGATAATCGAATTATCCAAGCCCACCTACTGATATTTAATATTCATGCCTATAATGTTTTCTTGTTTTTTAGATTCCCATATTGATTCTAGCTATGATTCAGTATCCTGTGGTGTGGATTGGTGTTTGGTTGATTAGTGACCCTTAATGACACATGTAGGTGATGTTTGTTTTCTAGGTTCCATTTGGGTTTTCATGTTTTGTCTGCTGCTCAGTTTTTGGTCCCATTATTTATAAAGTAAATAATTTATAGTGTTGGAATCATCATTAGTTGAGTTTGTAATTTTATTAATTTTTCTTTATTTGTTTAATTTATTGGTGGAATCCTTCCCTTTTTTACTCTAATTATTCCCTTGGAACTTTTCTACAACTTGGGAGGATCAGAAACACCTCTCACGTCTGGGCACAGATTGTCCTTGGTTACTAGTTTAGGGTCGACCTTGGTTGGTTTGTGAAAAAATGGTATCAGAGTAGGTTGGATCTTAGAAGACCTTATTTTATGATTGCCAATTATTATTTGGGGTTTTCATAGTAGAAGGAGTTGGATATTCGAGATTGAGGTGTAAGAACAAGATGTACAACATGAATGCTTTCTCATTATGAAAATCAGTTACTATGGGATGTCCGAGTTACTGATGTCCTCTTATTTTTGTGGATTTTTTGGTATTGGGAAATGTAAAGAGAGTTGGGTAGTAGCCTCAATGAACATGCAGGAATGCCATGTGGAGCTGGGAACATTACCCTTGAATGCTCTCTATGATGGTGGCGTGACTGGAATATAACATCCAACCATAAGACTGACATACCCATTGATGCTAGTTCCCCCCTTATGAATCGTTTGGGTCATCATTAACTTTAAAAATATTTTTGGAATTTTTTTTTGATTGTGAGAAAATTATTTTGAAATTTTAATGGTTTTATTGTGAGAGTGGATGGGAATTGTAATTTCATGTTTTCCTTTATGAAAGGCACAAAAATTTGTGTTTTGTGAAATAGACTTCATGGTAAAACAGATTTAATTTTGGTTGGGTAGTTAGTATAATTATGGGATGTTTTCTAAAATTTTTGAAATGAATGAAATGATTTATACTTGATGTGTAAATCTAGGAAATTAGTTTTTAATTATGTTTATAGAATTTCATCTAAAAAGGTTTTGTGAGATTTGGAAGGGATTTTAAATTTTTGCAGATGAAGGTTTATAGAAATGAGTCTTATGGGATTTTAAAAGGAAGGGTGAGTTAATTTTTTTTCCATTGGTGTTTCCATGAGAAATAATATGCATAAAAATTATGAGAAAATAGTCTGGTGGCCTGTATGGCATTTGAATTTGCATGGGTGTGCCCCATGGGATACCATTGGTGGTCATGAGATTCCTTCAAGGTTGTTTTCATTTCAAAAGTGTTTTGGGGAATAATTAATTTTTAATTGATTATGGTAGTATATTTTTTCCCTTTGTGATTTTGAATGTGGAGTTTATTTTGGCATTCTTGATGTGAATGATCCATGTTGATGGATTGGGTTTCTACTAGTTATTAGTTTTCCCTTGTTTCATAGTGCCACTGCCGTAATGGCATGATGGATTCCCAAGGTGCAGCTTTAGGTATTAAATCTCTATTGAATTATCCGGTTGATCAACCCATCAACTATGTTCTTGAGTTCAAGAAGATAAACACTCCTATTTTCTATGGTCAAGTGGATCCCCTTTGGGTGTAGGAATGGTTGCAGAGAATAGAGAGAGGCTTCAGTTTCATTGAGTTTCATGAGACACTGAAGGTTATGTTAACAACTATTATCCATAATGGACCATCCTAGAAATGGTGGTAGTCCCTATGTTGATGAATGTCCCATAATGATCTCTCTTGTAAGCTCTTTAATTCTTTATTCATCCTTTGGTGCTTCTATGAGGTGATGAAGATGAGGTGGACGATGGAGTTGTGTTGTCTTCAAGATAGTTGTTGGATTGGGGTTGGAATTCCTTTTTTGTTTCCCAAACCTAGCTCTGTATGAACTGGGTATGTTGGAAATGACCAGTGAAAGCTCAAAATTTTGAGCATGGGATTCATTCTGTGCTGTATTCAAAGGTATAAGATCTCAACCTGACCAAATTTTATAATGTGGTGAGGCAAGCCTTTCGAGCTAAAGCTGAGTTAGAAGGAGGGATTGAGTTGGTCGGTATTATTATATCCTCTTGAAATGTATAATGAGATTCCAGTGAGAATAACAGAAAGAATCTCCTAGTTAGAAGTTATAGTAGAGGGATCAAGAGGCCATTGGTCTTTTCGTCTACCTCTTTAGGGAATAATGGAGTGACCTATCTTTAGTGTAGTATGCTCGGTCATAAGAGGCTGTTGTTCCTATGTGCTCTAAGAATATACCAGATATGTGGATGCTAGGGTCACCTGAAGTGATTCTATATAGTTTTTACCAAGAAGCGCCATGACACTAGACTCAAATCCTTGAAGGATAGCCCACCCCATTTTCTAGAGTAAGGAACTCTTTGGGTTCAGTTTTGGGTCTTTCTGGATGTAATGTTCATTACTGTAATGGTTGTGTTTAGGGAATTCTATGATATTTTTTTTATTTTTACTATATGTTTGTTGTTTACTGAATCATTGTAAAAATTTATTTCAATAGAATCATGTTTTTTGATGTTTTGATCTGTGTGTTCCAATTAGGGTTTTTTGAAGCCAGACTATGAGGTGGGAGATTCTTCAATCACCAGAGATATTGCCATATGTATCAGAGTGAAGCTGTCATGTAGTTAGAGAATCCATGGTGGTGAGGAAATGCTTAGTTTAAATTATTGTTCACTACCAAGGATGTTGTGGTTGTTTAAGTCTCCTGCGTAGTCATTTTTTATTCTAAAAAATATTAATGGCTCTGTTCCATTGAATATAGGACTTCTTTTTTATGGTCCTTGCATCCTGTTGAGCATGTTGATATGGGTTTATTGGTGGTTAACTGGGTGCATAGGGAAATGGTTGTATATCTATCATGGTGTTGATGGCCCATTATATGGGCTCTCCTACCCCTCCCTCCCCCACAATGGTGGGTTTTCCATGGTTTATGTGGTATGTTCTTTAAATCGTTGATCTAGTTTGTTTTTCAAGGTGGGGAGACCCATCGTGAGATCTGTATGTTCTTTCTAGGAGTGAAGTGGTGTAAGATCATTCCGTATATTGGGGATTATATTCAAGAATCCCTATGTTGATGGTCTAGTTTTACACTCATCCCCGAATCATGTGTTGGTTTCCTATATTATCTCAATTAGTAGTTTATTTATATGGTGAGGAGTCTATTTGGGCCTCCCCATATAATTAAATCAATTTCGTTATTATCCTACTTCACAGTAGGCTTTCTCATTTGGAGATACCTAGAGCATGTTTCTATTTAGAAATAATGTTGGAATTAGAGTACACCGAACATGTTCTTAGTTTTTGGATGGTTATAGTGCTTGTTCGGATACGTTCTTGGGTGGTTTAAGAACCACTTGTGGGTGTTTGATGTGTACTTGTTTTGGTGATGGATTTTATGTTATAAGGATTCAATGTCCTTATGATCGATCAAATGGGAGTGTATAAACCTTGGGGGTCGGTTCACATTACAGGGATTCTATTCCAGTTTTCATAATCCCTTATAGTCAGTTTTTATTCATACGGTAACATTTAAGTAGCTTCGTCATGTGTGATTATTTATAAATCTATTATGGATGAGTGGTCTTGCAGCCTTTTCTAGCATTGGGTTGGCATTCCGGGGATGGGAAGTGTTATTGTGGGGAGAATTGACACACCTAGATTTTGAAGTTCCTCTTTGGTACTGGTTCAGTTCAGTTTTTGGTTCTTTTCTCGGGTATTGGGGGTGATGGGTTTGTGTTTATTGATGGTTATTATCCTCTATCCTTGATTAATCACTCATCCATGGGTTCTTCCTTGTTTTTTTAGTGAAATTGAATGTTTTTGGGGTCGACATGCTCGAGTGCACAGTGTGTAGTAATCATTTTCCTCATCACAGGTAACCAATCAAAGGTTCCTGTCGAGACAGTAGCAACAACATGGTTACCGCACGGTCCTGCAGACTGTGCATACTAACCTTGTGACCTATCAATAATTATAAAATAAATTTTTATCTCCCTGATTTTAATACCCTAAACCCTCATTCTTCTATCATTCATCATCCTCCGACCTCGGTGCATTTCAAATGGGGTTTTTGGAATTTTCAAGCCCCATTAATTGGGATATAATTGGTTTTCTTGGTGTTTCTCCAACCAAATAAAAATGTTATAGCATCCTTATTCTTCATTTTGGATTTCTTCCATTTTTTTATACTTTGTCCCTACCTTTAGTGGGTATTCTGGATGATTTTATTGGGTAGGGTTGCTTCGTTTTTGGGGGTTTCACCTTTTTATGGATTCATGATGTTGGATCTAGCCTTCCTTTAGTACAACAGTGGTGTGAATGAAGTTGTAAACTAGTTTTATTGTTAATCTTCATAATATTAAGGAGGAACCCCATTTCATATTCCATTAAATTAGGTTTACTTTGAGTTCTAGATATTTTCACTTAATTTATTTGTTGAATTGGAATTTAATGGTGTTAGGTTAATTTTAATTTATAAAATACCTTGTTTTGTGATGGTTTGGAATCATTGGAATGGATTTTTCATTCCATGTTTTTTTTAAAATGGCCTGGTTGGCCCTTGAAAATGGGATAATGATTTACAGTGGCACAATATGTCTTTTTTGAGCACGTTTTGTGATGTTTAAAATGGTAAATTAAGTTTTTTATGGTATTTTCTCATAAAATGATTAATGTAAATCCCCTTTTTCCTTGAAAATGTGCCTTCAATCAGAATAGTGTTTTGATTTATAAGAAGGCATTATGTGTGGTGTCTATGAAAAGAATTTTCTTATGAAAATGATGAAACACCTGTTTGGAATTTTATGGTGGTTTCTTTGGAAAACCCCTCTACAAAAGATCCTTGCCTAATTTGTTTATATAGTGGTGGGGTTGTCCTCATCATGGGACTCCACCTATGTAATACTTATTTTAATGCATGGGGTTATCCTTTGGGAGTTAAACATTGTGCTACTTGTGGTGATGTGTGATAGTATATAGATATGCGTGACTTGTGATGTGTATTAGTTTAACACACCCCCTTATGAACATAAAATGGGAACCTATCATAAAAAAGAGGTTTACTGAGATAATTTACTATACTAGTCTATGAAATTTTTCTAGATAGTAGCCCATATCAGGTGGATTCATGGGTTTATAGCTATGGGATTAGGTCCCTCGACAAGGCCAGGAAGGGAGATGGTCGAGAATTAGGGTGTTATGACATCATTGTGTAAGGAATGACTTCAAGATGAGTCACATGTGTATTATGTTTTGGGTCTCATTTGATATCCTATGAGTTACCGTGTTGCTCTAACACATGTATCATTATCCATTTCCCTTTTTATGTAATTGTTCTCCACTACTCTTGGTATTTTTATCTCCTTAGTAAATATAGAATATCTATTTTTGTTAACAGTTATTTCATACCTATTTCACTTTATAATAAAAAATTAATGTTTCTTACTTATTTTATATCCTAATCTTATTCCCCATAAACATAGCTTATCTTCACAATAAAAATTATTTTAAAATATCTGAGAAGGGGTTGGTATTTGTTTTTCTTGAAATGTAAAGTATGGAAATACCTATGTTTATAGTTGTATTTCAAACATGAAAATAAATGTTAATTTTTTTAAATGATATGAATCAGGAATAAAATTATTTAGGATAACCTAATGGGTTTTAATACTCATGCATATAGTGATTTCTTGTTTTTATTTTCTCCTTCCGATTCTATCAATGGTTCTATTGCCTTAGGCAATTTTTTGTGTTTTGTTGGAGAGTGACACTCAGGATCACATGGATGTGTTTTTTGGTTGTTAGGTTCCATTGGGGGTTTTTGAGTTTTGTCTATTTCTCGGTTTTGAGGTCCCATTATTTATGAATTAAATTATGTATAATGTTGGAATCTATTTAATTGAGTATTTTATTTTATTCATTTGGATTTCTTTAATTATTTAATATGTATAAATTTTTCCCTTTGTCACTCTTTTGATGCCATTGGAGATTTTTTCCACCCTATTACTTTTGGGAAGGCCTCTCAGGCCATGCCATAGATTGGCCTAGGATATTGGTTCAGGGTCGACCTAGGTTGGTTTGTGACAGGTAATGACAGAGGTTCTACCCCCATAGGTTGAGTTGGACTGATGCTATAAACTCCACCCCATAATGAATGGGTTAGAGAAGGGTACAAAGATATATTCCCATAATGGTCTCATTCCACCCAGACAGAGGCTTCAAGTAGAGGATAATGTGTTATTGTAATATGTTTATCCTTAGTGAGAGAGGTAATTGACTTATTCCATTAATAAATGTTATAAATTCCATAAACCCTTCTATAATTGATCTAAATTCCAAACCCATGTAACACATGATTGAAGTGAATAATGTAATTATGTTGAAGAAAATGATGAAAATGGATCTAAGGATGACTAGATGTAAAAGAAATGACATTTAACTAATGGACTTCAGGTTTTATTTTATTTACTGTTCATTTGTTTCGTTTATTCATTCAATATATGATTACATTGGATATTTTGTAGACATAATTTTTTATAGCCTAATATTTTTTTCTCACAACTTACTATTGAAATGTAGGGTAGTCAAGAAGATTTCTAACTTTCAAGTTAGGACACGAGTAAGGGACCATGCTATTGAGTTTATTTGGGCTTGTGGATTTTCCTAGATGAGGTTCTGGAAATGGAGTGAGGAAAATTTTTGTGGATTCCATTGTTGTATTCATTTTTGGGTTTTGGAAATTTAAAAATTTTACTAATACATGGCATAGTTATTATGGGATGTGTTTTGTACCCTATTTTGGAAGTTATTGTTGACACATGATTCTGGTTATTTCTTATTGTTCCCTCTATTTAATTTTTTATCTGCTATGGATTACTCCAGTAATTTGGGTATAGTCTTACCACGTGATCTATTAGACCATCACTACTAGTTGGGAACCTATTGAATATAGGGATGTGTACTTGAGGTCATGAGGCGACTCATCTCGGGGCACCATTTTAGTGGCTCCCAAGATAGGGACATTACATAGAATGTGAAAAAAAATCATAAGAAGGGGTTTGTGATTTTTTGGATGGAGATATAAAATTACATGTCTTTATAGGGGACATTAAATCATTAGAATAATGACTGTATCTAAATCCAGAAGATATATTAAATGAAATTACTAGAGAAGAATAATATACCAACCGATCAATGAAAAAGGAATCCATTTAATAGAGTTTGTGCTTATTTTGTGGGACTATATTGATATGTTTTTGGAAAAACTACCACAATATCCACCTGGGAAAGAATGTGAGTTTTCCATTGATGAAATATCCAATGAAAAAACTATAACTAAGACTCCTTATAATATGTACATAGTGTTATTAGTTGATGTAAAGAGAAAACATAACAAGTTATGATATAATAGAATTATATGCACTACTATTTCACCATGGGTATATCATTTTTATTTTATTAAGAAGAAATATGCTTCATTGAGATTTCGTATCAATTATAAAGAAATCAATTCCATTTCTATAAAAAATGTACCATATAAGCTACATTTTTTACTTGTTTTATTAAAATTATTGATAACAAAATTTTTCAAAGATTTATATTTATTCTGCTTATCATCTACTACATGTAAAAATGGAAGTTGTTTTCAATATTTCATTTCATATGAGGATTGGAAATAAATATTTTATTATAATTGATTAATGTGAGTTACCTATGCCGAACTTATATTGTACATTTATTACCACAAAAAGTATGTATTTTATTTTATATACATGTGTTTATCATGCCATAATAGTGAAGATATTTGTCCATACACTTTTTTATGGTAATGTCGTTAGATTTCAAGTCATATCAAAGGGTTATAGTAGTTAAATGGATATAATGAGAACCTTGAGATACTATGACAATAATATTAAAGTATCTTACTATATTCCAGTAACATAATTTTTATAGGACATCGATGATGTGTGACTATCAGGTGTTGGGGGCACATAATCATTGAGACTTTTTATCATGATGTTTGCACTTGGTGATCTATATAAGATGAGATTATAATGATAGACCCACTAATAAGAACACTTCATTTTTTATGAGTCATTGGCTATTCATTTCTATAGATATATGTAATGGTCTACTGACTTAAGATCATTATCAATGTATTTCATTTGATTGATTACATTGATGAAAGAAGAAAACCATGGCGATGAAGTCATGGAGAGGTAGTTTGTGTTGGGCACATCATTGGTGATAGGACATTGATTGTATAATCAGGATATGATTTTTCGCTTCCGACATATAGAAGAGATATCATGGGCATGGTTTACTTGGATTGTAGTACCTTCTATTAATCCATGGACATGGTAGTTGAAGGTACATCCATCAAGAAATATAAACAAATAATAAAAAAGTAATGGATGAAGACACAAATGTGCATCCTGCATTATTAAGATATCTATGATGAAGAGATTATATTACACAAACTGTTTTAATAGGAATTTAGTCGTTGCCTTTAATTTTCCATATCTCTATAGGGGCTTCCATGGGTTTCTAGACTCCACTCTTTGTTTGTGAATATTATTCACTACTATTGAGATAAGGGCCTAGAGGATCTCAAAAAAATAGTGATATGATAATATTACCTATTCTTTTGAATAGGAATATGGGACAACGTGGGCCCCACCACATGGTCTGAATATTATCTATGTTATATGGATCACCAAGGAATAAATAAATTCTGTAATTATTAAAGTTATGAATAATTCATTGAATTTATTTATGACATGTTTTTACAAGTGCATAAGTAAACCCTAGGATAAATATTATTCAAACGAATATTAATTTAATACCTTAGGTTTGTTTAATATTACCCGAAGACATGATTCGAGTTAAAGGTCTATGTTTATCACATAATATATATAATAAATATTAAAGATAGTGATAAATTATAAATATTACATATGAAATTATTTAGTTTGTGATAAATAATTATTTACAAGAATTATATAGAGGATGTTTATTACATAGGGTCTGGGAACCCAAACAAGGTATTATAGGTATTCACTATATCAGTGGATAGGGGATCCACCCATAGTGATTATTCATTCATTGTAATTGATAGCCTCTATCTCCCCTTGAATCATTGAGAGATTCTCTCTCAAACAAAAATGTTCTTCAAGATCCCTCTTCTCAGATTGAAGGCATTGGCTTGTGGTGATCGTCTTTGTGTCTATGTGGCCATCAATGAACCGCACAAGCACCTATATTTTGACCAATGGTGCGCGAGTAGATTCAAGAGGTGTGTGTGGATGATATAGAGGGATTTGATATTGGAGTCTTCCATCAATGATCACCACCAAATTATAACAAGGCTTTACACATAAGATCCGAATGAGGTACATATTTAGTTTATTGTTCACTATTTATAAACCACACGTAGTCCTCAGACTATATTGGGATAATGTTACAAGATTTAACAATGTTATGTTGACCCAATGATCCAAAAATTTATTATTCTCAGGCTATCAGATTCCGCTTCCCGTTCTTGATTCATACAGTTGTATTAGTTCCTCGTGTGGTTTCTCTAAGTCAATGGAAAATTTTAATTTCCTTAAATATAATTCGAGGGTGTAAAAATGATTCCCATGGTTACAACAGCATGTTGATCCATTTCCAAATGTCCAAGTAACAACCATTCAAATTTTTTAACATATCGTTATCATTTTTTTGATGTTATTTCGATTATTTTTCTAAGAACACAATTTTTATTTTTATTTGTGCTCTTCATTGTACCATAATACGACCACATTTTGGCTAGAATCCAGTCACCCAAATTCATTCGGACATGATTAATTATTATTGGGTTTAATAAAATAAAATAAAATTTTATTTTTATCAATAAGAAATCCTTTTATGTTTCTTTTACCTAGTGTCTAAATGTTCATTTAAAAACCTATATAGATTCCAAGTCAAAAAAGGGGAAATATCGGTGGGTCTCCTTCCTTGGTGTGACCAAAACTTGAATGTGGCGTCCTCCCCATGAGAACTAGACCAACACCTACATCTCATCCCTCTTCACTGGAGGTGCACCAGCCATTCACACTGGAGCCCCTCACCACAGTCATCTTGGGTCTGTCATTCCCATAAGAGCCCTTCATCATCCCAATCTACCTTGGCATCCTCAACCGAAACATGGCACTTCGACATCATCTTGAGTATTTCTCACTTCTCATTTTCATGTTGCGCAACTGTTCGAGTTCACTATACCACCCTCATCCGAATGCCTCTACCCTATCACATGCCACCAATATCGACCTAGTCTCACTGGAACCCTCATTTGGAGGCACACCCCGATATTCACAAAGTCCTCCCCTTGTCATGTTTCCCCATGCACTTCACTGGAACCAAGGGATTCTGCTACCGTCGGGGTTCCCGATGCCCATATCTGGCTTCTTGAAACCAGATTTGGCCACTATTGGGGCTGAACCTCCTTTTTCTAGTGATCACTGTCACCAGATATTTCTAGATCACCCAGTCATGACGTAGTAATTCCACAATCATGATGTGGTCACGACACATTTCAGCCTAGTTCCAGTGAAATGACTTCAATATAGTTTGCATTCTAGCTGGACTCCTTCCCCAACAAGTGATTAACCATTTAACTTATTTTAATAAATTTAATTTATTTTTTAAATTAAATTAATTATAATTAATTTGTAGGCTTTAAAATAAATGAATCTGAGTTGTTAATTTAATTTTTGTATTATATTAAAATAATGGTTTAATTAAATTTTTGAAATAAAAAACTGAATTAAACATTTGGAATCGATAAATAAATTATTTGAATTTATTCATATTCATTTAATTTACTAGAAAATCCACGTACTGATTAATTTTATTGCATTTTAAATTTTATTGCACATTATTTATACCAACTAGTCAGGAGCATGAGACCATCATGGGAATTTTAGGATTTTATGTTTTTAATTATTATTCAATGTGTTTGATGATTGCAATAATTAATTAAAAAAATGATGGTATGAGTATCATCACATTCATTCAAATAAGTATAAGGGTATTCTCTTATAATGCACCTATTGTATATTGTACACATAGAGCCTCTCTCCTATGAGTGATTATATTTGTAATTACACAATGAAGATCTCAAATGTGGACCCCATCATGTCAAGGCGATAATCATGATGGGAGTCGAGTACTGTATACTAGGTGAAATTCACAACACGAGCTGGATATCCACTCAGGTATGGAACACCTAGGTCATGATTGATCCATTATGGATCGATCATAATGAAATTCTCAAGACAA
Source organism: Viscum album (assembly GCA_963277665.1). Classification (NCBI taxonomy): domain Eukaryota; kingdom Viridiplantae; phylum Streptophyta; class Magnoliopsida; order Santalales; family Viscaceae; genus Viscum; species Viscum album. Next base: position 683,855,431 of record OY728159.1, on the reverse strand, counting down.
GTCAGATTTCATTTTTTTCCTTTATGTATGGTTTATTATTTTATGAAAATGTGTGATTATTTATTGATCACCCAAAATAATAAATAAGACAAAATGAATAAATATGTGGTGAATAATTTTCTATTTGTTGTTCTTTTACGAGTCCCACAACCTAGTTTGAAAAAATAAAATATAATTGGATTATATTACTCAATATACAAATCTATCAATGTAATATAATGACTTTAAGCATTACATCACACAAATTTGAGCAAAAGCGGCTGTTCGGAGTGATCATCATCCAAAATTTAGAGTGCTCCTTACTACAAGGGAGTTCCAATAATAGTGATGGGTCACCTTGAATATAGATGATATAAAATATTTAACTAAATCTTGGATGATATAAATTTATATGTAATATGTCGGGTGAATCATATTTAGATTCATGATACTAGTACATTACTATATAGTGCAAGGAATCGTGAGTTAAAGCGATTATCCAGACAAGAGCCTACATATAAACTCTCTATGTAGTGTCGTAGCTGAAACATGTAGAGTATAAGGAGTAGTTTCATGGATCCTTTCTAATATAATACTCAAGAGATAGAGTATTCCAAATATTATATTTGGGGATTTAAGGGTTTAATAAAAGAGTGTGAGAAATTAAAATGATTTAATAATTATAAATCATAAGTGTCAGATGGTAGTCAAGATAAAATACTACCTTCTAATGTTTAACTGGTTTTGAATTAAAATGGAAATCACCATTAGCACAGGTATATTATCATTATGAACCATTCTAGATAAATAAAATATCATGATCGACAATAACATCCATGAGTGGTACACGTTCTTGCTCAAAGTACTATGCCATAAAATGTAAGCTTTGGGTTTTAGAATATTTAGTTAATGTTGAGCCTTCTTAGAGAGAATGAAACGAAAAAATTATAAATGAAAAAATCATTTAGAGGATGAACATGATGTTTATTGCATCATGATTTCACCCATGTATAGGAAATTGAAAAAATGCAGGGGGTAAATATTCCTTCCAGATTCCTTCACATCCCCATGAATTATATTATGAGAGGACTAGGAGATCAAGGTATTATATCTCTATTCCCCTTTATAGGTCCATGCTAGCAGAAGGGAACAATGAATGTCCTCATGTACTTAATATGACCATGTATATTGAAAGGCTTAAAGATCTTGGGTATAAATTGAACTAAGATCTATCAACAGGTCTCATTATAGCCTCTTTCATGTTAGGATTTTTGACATTCAATGTCAGTTATGACGTGAATGAAATGACAAAGTCTCTCCCATATCTATTATATTTGGTTCTTTGGGAAAATATAGATATAAAAAAAATACTAATTCAGCAATCCTTGTGGTGAAAAATAGAATGATAGGAATGGAAAGGGGGTCTAAGACCATGTCAATGAAAATGAATATAATGCACAATCCATACACGAATACAAAGATTCAACATCTAAGAAATTAATAGGGGGAAATATTCTTTGTATTAGTAATTAAATCCCATTAGAAAAAATTTCAAATCATGGATGAAGATGCAAGCACAAACTTTAACATTAGGTTTTTTTCATTGAATGTAATCTTTACATATCTACATGTTGGGTATTAGATACAGAATTTAGCTCACACATAAGTATTCATATGCATGAACCAAGTAGATTCAAAAAGATATCAAGAGGTGAAGTGGATCTCTAAGATGTAAATGGTTCATGTCTAGCAGCCTTTGTAGTGGGAGACTATCATTTATCTTTTTTAGTGGATTGGTTTTAGTTTTAAATTATTGTTATTATGTAACTTCTATTACCATAAATATAATCTCTATGACTTTTTTATACATGATGGGATTTTAGTTCACATATTAAAATAAATATTCTCTCATATATAACCATAACATGTGTTTTGGTATGACACAATGTAACATTGGTTTAGAAATAGTTTATCTAGAAAACCAAGTATTGTCAATCATTGAAAAACCATAGAGAAAGACTCATATCTCACCCACCAATACCACTTCAGACTAGGTCATCTAAATGAGAAGCGATTATAAGGATTGCATCAAGATGGGTATTTACACTTGGTATAGTTAAACTCCTTATATGTATGTTAAGATTGTTTATAATGCCAAATGTTGAAATCACTTTTCTCAATGAAGGGAGAAAGTGATAATGCATTACTGGAATTAATACATACTAATGTATGAAGGCTATTTCCAGTAGAATCAAAGATTATTTTTTTTGTACATCATTACTTTTAATAATGACTATAGTAGGTATGGTTATATCTACATTATGTGGTATAAGTCAGATTACTTTTAGATATTTATGGAGTAACAAAATGAATTAGAATACCATCTTGGTATGCAGATTAAGGCACTCCGCACAGACCAGGGTGGAGAGTATCTTAACTATGTTTTCGTTGATCAATTGAAGGAGTGTGAGATATTATCCCAACTCAATCCTCCTTAAAAACCATTGTGGAATGGTGTTAGTGAAAAGATAAATGTGACACTTCTAGATGTGTTCAGATCAATTATGACTCAGAAAAATCTTCCATTAATCTTTTGGGGATATGCTTTATAGACAATAAAATAGACCCTTAAACATGTTCCAAATAATGTTCCAGATGGGATTCCATATGAGTTGTGGCATGGAATGAATCCCAATCTGTCACACTTGCATGTATAGGGATGTGAGGATATTTTCAAGACTTTACCAAGTGAAAAATTAAAATCCAGAATCCTCAAGTTCATCATTACAGGTTATCGTATAGAAACCAAAGTATATTACCTATTCAAACCATTATATAAAAATATTAATCTGGAAATACATTCCTCATTTCTAGAAATGGAACACAAATACAATGGAAATAGTTGAAGCAACATTGACTTAATTGAATTTAATGCTCCAGATTCACAAGAGTTGGTATATGAACATCTTTATTAGAACACGTGGAATAATATGTTGTTCCACAGACATAAATAGTCTATATTTATACACGAGAGGTTAAAGAACTAGAGAGAAATAGTTTCCTTTTCACATAGATAGGTGACACATTACTCCTTTTGGATTATTAACCTCATTCCTACAAGGAATCATTAGAAGTCAAAGAATCTACTAAATGGAAAGATGACCTGCATTCTAAGATGGAGTCCATGTATGAAAATCATGTTTAGATTTTGATAGACCCTCTAGCTGATGTAAAACCCATTGGATGAAAATGGGTATTCAAGAAAATTATGGACATGGATGGAATGTTTAATGGCTATAATGAAAAACTGGTTGCAATGGGATTCAGGAAACATTAACACATCAACATTGATGAAACAATATCACTAGTAGTAATGCTGAAATTCATCAGAATATTTCATGTAATAGCAACCTTTCATGATTATGAGATTTAAAAAATGGATGTATATTTTTTTTCTAAATGGTATGTTGGTTGAAGATTTTTATATAACTCAACCAAAAGGGTTTGAAATGTCAAATAATTCCAATAAGGTGTGAAAGTTGTAGAGATGAATTTATGGTTTGAAGTGGGAATCACAATCATGAACTATTAGTTTTTATGAGGACATAAATGATTTTTTTTTATTTTTTAAAAATTAGAGTGATCCATGTGTATATAATAAGGTTGATGGGAATTCAATTTTTTCATAATATTATATGTTATGACCGATTAATTATGAGAAACGGTGTTCATATTTTATAGTAAGATGGTACGTGGTTAAATGAATGCTTATCCATCAAAGAAAGAGGTAAAGCATCCTAAATTCTATGTATTAGGATATATAGAGATATATATCATATGTTTCTTGGTATATGTCAATGTACATACATTGGAAATATACTAAAAAGGTTCAATACGGAACAATCCAACTCCGGATTGTTTCCCATGTCACGTGGTACCAATCTCTTCACAAAAATGTGTCCAAAAACCAAAGAGGAGATTGATAGAATGAGTATAAATCCTTATTCCTTGGTAGTGGGTTATATCATATATTCCATGCTATATACTAGTTTTAATGTTTCCTTTGATTTAAATATGGTGTGATGACATCAAGCTAATCCGGGAGATCTACATTGAATAGCTATTAAAACTATCCTAAAGTACTTTAGGCGTACACAAGATATGTTCCTTGTATATAGAGGAGGTTAGGAGAAAGTAGTGAGAGGTTACATTGATGATACATTCCAAAAGATCATGATTATGTGAAATCATATCCATGCAACATTTTTTTGCCTAAATTTTGGTGCATTGAACTACAGAAGCTCGAAGGAATCTATGGTTACCGATTTTACAACAGAATATGAGAATATATTGGCTTCTGATGTGACAAAGGAAGCAGCCTAAATACACAGATTTTTCTTAGACCTTGGTGTTGTGCTAAGAATTGTACACAATATTCATGTTTATTTTGATAATACTACAGTATTGGTTCATTCCAAGGAGCCCATGTATCACCAGAGCATGATGCATATTCTTTGGATGTTTCATCTCTTGATGGATTTTACTCTTAGAGGAGAAGTTCTATTTTTCCAAGATTCCATAGAGGAGAACGTGGTAGACCTCCTGACTAAATCAATATCATAGCAGAAGAATGATTCTCATGTGAGAGCTAGTGGGTTGAGATTTGATAGCAATTGGCTCTACTACATGTGGGAGTATTGACAGTGGGTTCCCTAGAACCAACTTGTGTTGTAATTTAATTACCAATACATGTATGCAGTTTGTTATATATGCATGTGTTTATTTTTCCATACTAGTGAATATACTTCTGCATCCACTTTGTCAATGGTAATTTCCAAAGATTACATGTCATGTTGAAGGGTTGTAAAATATTCTGTGCTACAATGAGAACATTGAGGTACATGGAAAATAATCTTAAAGTAATGTTCCATAGTCAATTTACATCATTATGTGATGAGACATATGATGTGTGAAAATTAGCTGATGGGGGCACAAAATCATTTTGGCTTCTTATAATAAATTTCACACTTAGTGATCTCAAATAGTTGAAATTATGAGGACATACACACACATAGAAACACTTAATGTTTCATGGGTTATTGGTTGTTCATATCTATAAACATGTGTAATGGTCTCCTAACTTGATATCATTATCATTGTATGTCATTTTATTGTGTAATTTTATGCCAGAATAAATCCATGGAAATCCTGTGGTGGCGAGGTAGTTTGTGTTGGGTATGTCATTAGTGACATTATATTGAATGAATGATCTAGATATGACTTTTCGCTACCACGTTGTGGAAGAGATATCTCATTCCTGTTCAATTTGGATGGTAGTACCTTCTTTAAATACAAGGCCATGGTAGTTGAAGGCATGCCTATCTAGACAGATCTCCAAATAATAATGCGAGGAAAATGATCATGAAACTATTTTCAATCCTGCTTTTTTGGGATATTGATAACGAAGAGAATATATTTCACAGAATGTGTTCAAAGGAAGTTAGTCATTTTATTGACATTTAATAATCATTATATGGGCCTCAATGGGTTTCTAGACCCCACACATGGTCTTTTAATAATATTCAATACTATTGGGATAAGGGCCTAGAGGGTCACACACATTAGCACTTTGATAATATGCTATATTCTGTTGAGTGTTATTATGGTGCTTTGAGGCCCCGCCATATGGTATTGTTATTATCTAGGTACTATGGATCACTAAGGAATAAAAAAATTATTTAATTAATTATGTTATGATGGATTAATTTATTTTTTTATGACATGTATTTATAAGTGATTATTTAAATACAAAGATAAATATTATTTGGATGGATATTAATTTAATATCTTGGGTTCGTTTAATTTTACCAGGAGACAAAAATCAAGTTAAAGACTCATATTAATCAAGAAAAATATTTAATATATATTACATTTATTGATAAATTGTAAATATTATTAATGGCATAATTTAGTTTCTCAAATATAATTATTTATAATAATTATTTTGTTGATATTTATTACCCAAGGGATATGAACCAAAACATTGTATTATAGATATTTACTATATAAGTGTAGAGAGAGTCATCCCATTGTGATGATTCATTCATTGGAATTGAGAGACATTCTCCCAACCAGAATCATAGAGATTGAAAGATCGCTGCATTGAAGTTGTCATTGGTGAACTACGCTAGCCCTAAGGTTCTAACGAATGGCCTGTGATATGATTTTAGAGTAATATATTGATTATCTAGAAGTATTCGACATCAAAGTCTTTGACCAGTGGTCTCTGACAACTTGTGACAGAATTGCGAACATCAGATCCGAACATGGTACACATTCATTTTTTTATGTACTCGGTATAAACCACATGTGTTCCTCAAACCGTACCGGTATAAGGTCACTGAAGTTGAAGATGTTATGCCTCTCTAATTATGCGAAAATTTGATATTCTCATCCCATTGTCTTATGATTCATGCCCCAAAAGCATATAGTATTTCCCCTTAGATTGAATAATATACCATCAATTTTTATGAATATAGTAAAAAATGATTTAAATGATTGTCTTAACCATTTCATTAAGGTAATTATTAATTATTTATTGATATAATATAAATCATTATATGAGAAAAATATACACTTTTGAATCATTATATGAATCCCAAGATAAAATAAATATTAAATAAAATGTAGAAAATGTGAATTCTTACTTCATGAGTTATCTTTTCATGGAAATTTTGTCTCTATTGATGGAGTATTATTTGGTCCTTTAATGAGAAAAGAAATGGTGTAACAAAAAATGATAATGAATAAAACGAAGGTATGTATTTCTCATGGATTAGTATGATACCATCAAGGATTTGTTAAAAAATTTACTCGATTATCTTACATGATAAACAAACAAATATATAAATGTTTTTAGTTTATATAGTTAGAAGAAAATATTTTTTTGGAATAATTAAAGAGATGATTGTTTAATGATATTATGTTGACATTAGAATAAATTAGGAAGATATTTTTTATAAATACTGATTCATAAAATAATTTAATTGGATGTATCCTTATAAAGAAATGTATATTAATTGTATATGCATAAAAGTTATTGAAGATTCATGGACAGAATTATCCCACACATGATCATGAGTTGGGTACTAAAATATTTTCATTGAATATATGGTGTAATTAAAATTATGTTGAATGAGGTGAAGTATATACCAATCATAAATTAATAAAATATTATTCTAAAAGATGTATCTATTCTTGGGGAAAATGTAATGGTTAGAAATACTCAAGGACTGTGATTTATGAATACAATAAAAACATGGGGAGGGAAATAATATGGAGGATGTGTTGGGAATGAATTAAAAGGATTATTTAAAAAAAATTAGAATTTAGGATGATCCTATATTTAATTATTTTTAAATATTTTTATGGTAATTATTATGGAGGTGGAAACATCACAACTATTCCAAATGATTTTCAAACCATCCTAAGCAGAGAAAATAAAATGTTACTATCTTGATGATAAGAATTTCAAAAATAATTTCTATGTTTGGAATGAAGGGATGTTGTCCAGGTTCATCTATTAATATTATATGTTAAAATTTTGAAATAGTTTATATTTTTAAACCATGATTGAGATGAAAATATGATTTTTAGATTAATCACCTAACACAAATTTATCTATAATCCATTGTTGCACAAAAATGTTTTGTGATTTTAAGGAATATTTTTTGTTGTATTATATAAAATAGTAAATTGTAGACTATATATCAAAATGGGTGGTTATTAAATATGTAATGGTCAGAATACAAAATTGTAAAACAACCAGTCAAATAATACATAATATAGTATAGAAAATAGATTATATTAATATGTCATTTTTCACCAAATTTCAAAATAATCGTATAAATAATGTTTCTATATGAGTGATTTTATATCATATTACTAATTAAAAATATTCACTCTCTACTAGGGACTATCTACCACTTATATACCTCACATAGATTAATATCAATTATTTTAAAAGGCCTATTGGTGCACCTATTTTAGCTACATCTGATCATGATCAACGGTTTACATTTAAATTCTAGAAGAATTTAAAGCATCGTATTGATATAGAGTAATATTGGAGAACCTACCATCTTCCCCAAAGTTATGGGAAGATCTAACTGACAATTTAGAATTTTTACGACATCATGAGGACATGCCCGCTTGAATTTCAAGGTATGTGAAGTCATCATTTACCTTTGGTAGAATTCATATATAAATATAAATCATTCATGATTAAAATTGAACAATGTGAGGTACTGTATAGAAAGAGGTTTCATAATCCATTGTGTTTGGTTGATGTTTCAAAAAGGAATTATGTAGGCCCATATGTTGTTAAGGTTATAATGGTGAAAGTTAAATCTACTCAGAATCATATTGAGGCAACTCAGAGTAGAAAAAATTTTTGTGTCTAAAACGGAAGGAAGGGTTTTTAATATAAAGTGGGAGATCATGATTTATTGAGTATATATCAACATAAAGGATTTATAATGTTAAAAAATAAAGGTAAAATATGTCCTAGGTACATCATGACATTTGAAATTCCTTAATGAATAAGATCTATTACCTATCCTTTAGAAATTCTATATAGCCTCCCAAACATTCATAATGTGTTCCTAATATCATTATTGAGAAAGTGTATCCTAGAAGAAACATATAAGATATCCAATGAAAAAATAGAATTTTAACCTGATTTATCTTACTATAAAGAGTATATCTAGAATCTTGACAAAAAAGAATAATTATAAATGGATCAAATGTATTTACTTGTAAAGTAATATTAGATAAATCATAAGAAAATATTGGTGAGGTGGGAAAATATATAATTTTTTATTAATAACCACCTAAATTTTTAATTAGGATACATTATACAAATATATTGAATGAAATATTATGAGGATTTAATAATTTTACTCTCATGACTCATTTATAGTACACTTCTCTTTCTTGAGAAAAAACATCTAAATACACATTAAATTATTCAAAAAATTAGATTTAAACCTAAGAAAATTAATATTATAAATTTAATATGATTTAAATATTTTTATTTTCAAATTTATCATATCAAAATTATCTAAATGTAAAATTAATATATTTTTCATTAATAATTGATTTTTTGATGAATAATGAAAAATAATGAATTTATAAGAACCGACGTTTGTATGATATTATATTGTTATAAGCATAACTTGAAATATTATGAAAAAAATTCTAGAAAAAAATTATATTTATTATGAAAAATAATTAATATGAAATTATATGATTGATCTTAGAAATATATGTTTATCATTATCTAAATATATGTAATGTTTTTGTTCAAATAAACATTCTTTTCAGCTTATATATGTTAATCATGTATATACAAGTTTCCATTATATTTTTCAGTTTAAATGGAAAATATAATTTCTTTTATTTAACATAATTCAAATAATTCCATTTTTTCATAATTATACATATGTTTTTAAAATTATTTTTCTTCTATAAGTATATAGTTCTCTAAAAATGGTATTAATAGTGATTTGTGCACAAATATTAAAATTAATATCATCCATTTCAACAGATTAAATCATTTAAAAAGGATTAAATATTTGGAATAAATTTAATTAATACTGGGTAATAAAAAAATTTATTTTGGTCATAATTAATAGTAAATGAAGTAAAATTTTGTTTCCATAGTTAGGGTTAAAACATGTTTATTATTTGGTTGAATCTGTGTGATATGTATAAAATGACACATAAACATGTATAAATTTAATTATATAAATAAAAATAGACCATATATTATCATAAAATAAATTTATTTTCAATTTTTTCTACTTCTAGGAGAAGATGACAATATATTATTTAAATCTTTTAAGTTATTCTGTGTGTGTCTTTCACCACACTTCTAAACGGGCACCTATTCTCCACCATTATTCACAAATATTTATCTGTATATCTCTAATAATTCCATAATAAAATCTTCCTTTATTCCATTATTAAATTATTTATCTTCTCCCGTTCTCTAATGACAATCCTATGAAGGCTTAGAAGGTAATACAAAGGTTGTCTCTCAATGAAGAAGTAATTTTCTTCACCAACTCTTTCAATGTTTCTTTCTTATTCTAATTCATCTAAACGAATTGTGACCATACTAAAATTATTAATATAGTATCATAAATTTACTCTGATTTTATTATGAATATGATACATCCATGTTCCACATACTTTCTATCCAATGTAAAATGAAAACATCACTCATGCATATATAAGACCCACCCTCACCATGTTGTGGTGTATTTTTTTCATGAATACTTTACATGGAGATATATATTGAAAGAGATTATAAATATAATAGATATTTATAGAATAATTATGATTCTATAAATACTTTATATAAATTACATTTTTACCCCTAAACCAATTGAAAAATGATAACATGCCTTTATGAGTTAATGTGGACTACGAGCTCCATGAAATTATGTGATTAATTTTTAATGTAAACCATTCATGGATAATTATAAATATATATTTTTTAAATATAGATATTATATTTATATCATTATTAAAATTATCGATATGATGGAAACAACGTATATATTCATGGACCAAAACCACTGAATCAGAATATTCTTGAAAAATGAATTAGTTAACATCCAAAAAGTTCATGAAAAGGAATGATTTATAATGAATGGGTGTTATGATGTTATATTTAAAGCATAAATGGTCTTATTTTTATCAATATTAATCTTGTAATATTTTATAAGAAATTTTGGTTTAATAAAATGTAATTTAAAATATATTATGAAAAAATATGAACATGAGATAAGCGTTTATTTGACAATCTCATCCGTATATAGTATTGTCTATGTTTTAGTTTCCACATGAAGTATTATATTAAATTTCTATCTTAAACAATACATATTAACTTATACTTTTAGTTAAATATTTATTTTTGATGTTTTAATTTCATTTTCATTTATATAACAATGCAAGAGTTTGAAATGAAGTTAATACAGAAACAAATATTATCATTCTATTTAGTGGGAATCATCTTATTCCATAAACATATTTTCATTAAAATTTATTGAAGGAAATTTTAAATATTCTAAAATAATTGATTAAATTCATTTTTACCCATGTTTTGTTTTCTAGATGAAAGATTTAAATAAATCTTCCTGTCATTTTATATATAAGTATGTATTTAATGAATGTGTGAATAGTAATTTTATTTTTAAATTTACCACACGAATGACAGTCCACACCATCACAAATATTGATTTCCTAGAATCATTTAATTTTTCAATTTTTTGATTAAAATAAAATGTATTTCAATTTATTATAAAAATTTTAACTTTTAAATAACTTAATTCACAATGAATAGAGTTTTTACAAATAAATTATCAACTAATAATTTATAAGTATTTTCATCTATGTCAATATCTATTGATGAATCTGATGATTTCATAGGGATATAATATAATGATACAATACTACATATCACTCTTGGTGGATTATGATCCAGTTGTTTTATTTATTAACTAGGAAAAATATCAAAATTTTGGATTCTAGTTATTCAATAATAATGTTATTAATGATTATATATTGAATTTTTTACATTTAATTCAAATGATTAATATATTGGACTTAGTATGTGTTGTGTGGGACCTATTAGTTCTACTAAATTAAATGTTATGTCTCATGATATGGACTACATTGGAAATTGGTGTATATTAAACTTATTTATGTATGTTGTTGTACCACAATGAATTAAAGTTATAACTATGTAAAGACCTGGATATTTCAAGGAATTTTTTTCTTAATTTCTTTGGAATTTTATGAGTCCGTAGCTTTTGAAGGCACTTGATTCTGAGGCCCGGTGTACCCGGAATCAATTTCCGAAGTTTATCTCGGGTATGTTCAGTGAACGAACGAGCGGGTTTTTCTATCTTTTGAACCGGTGCTCGGAATTGAAATCTGAGGGCACCGCTGAACCCGCAGTGCCGGTAAATGCTTAAGGGGACCTTTACTATAGTTGTGTATTTAGCGTGTTGATATTTATTATTTGGGGATTTAGTTTAAATTAATAAAATTGATGAACAAATTTATTTTTTATATCATGGAAGTTAAACTCTCCCATGGGAAGTTGTTGGTGGGGACCACAACCACCCAACCTCCCATGTGTGGATAAATGAAAGGAGGGGCCCACATGAACCCCAAAATCTCATCTCCCTTAACCTTCCCTAAACTCCCCATAACTCTCATAAATCCCCCCAATAAACTCCCCTGTTTAATGTTGATAACTCTCAAATTTACGAGACCTCTCACCTCCTCCTCTCTCCCTCATGAATTCTTGGAAACAAGCCCTAATTAATGTGATGAGTCACTTTATTTAATTAATTACGCGGTTTGATTTTCAATTTTTAAATCATTGTGATGGGAATAAAAATAATATCATGAGATATTATTTTGAGTTGGAGCTTTTGGTGTGTGGGAAGACTTTGGTGAAGTTCTTGAGTTTTTAGAGAACTCTTAGTGAGAAGAAGAGAACTTCCGTCTGACGAAGAATGAAAACTCTTCAATGAAGAACGCCGCTTCCACGAAGAACGATGACGCACACCGATGTTGTCTACGAAACCTCACCCTGCGACACCGTCTTCCGCGACACCCAACGTACGATGTCAATTATTGAGGTAAGGGGAATAAATGTTGGTTTATTCTCTCAACCTCTGACGTTCTTTTCGTGAATGTATGATATGCCAAGTGTTATCAATATAATGTGGGGAGGGGTTTGGATCGCACGAACACGTTCGATCCTTCCCCTTTTGTGGATGTTATTTGATGACGACGGCATGAAAAAGAGGTGGCAGTGACGAAGACAACAAATGAAGGTCGCGCTACCAGCGGCCTCTGCGAACCCACTGCCGGCCAAGCAGCGCCTGACCCGCACCTCGCCAGCGCGCTGCCCACCCTGTGCCGGCACGCCACACGGCCTGCCCGGCATTGCTCGTGCCCCGAGGCGCCTTGCTTGGCGCTGCCCGTGCCCCGAGGCACCCTTCCCGGCAATGCCCGCACCACACGGCGGCCTGCCCGGCCCGTGTCTGCGGCCTGCCCGTCACTGTCCCCGCCTTTTGGCGGCCTACCCGGCCCCTGCCTGCGGTTTTCCCGGCGTGGCCCGACCCCTGTCGGCGACCTTCCCATCCCCTACCGGCGTCCTCCTTGGCATCCCGGCACCCCGTAAATCCCTGCCCGGTACCCTTCCGCGTAGCTCTGTGTGCCCCCGCGCGCTGCCTAGCGCCTTGGCGCACTGCCCGACTCACCCCCACGTGCTTCCCGGCACACCCCTGTTTGCTACCAGGTGTCCGACAACCTGCCCGACACCAACACACCCTTCTCAGCACACCCGCACCCTACAGGGTGCACCCGCGGCCTGTCCGGAGTCCACCCCCCCTGTGCCTTGCGCGGACTACCGCTAGACTCCTGGCCTCTGGCCTGCTGACCAACACGTGGCGCCCTCGTGGTGTAACTATGTGAACTGGTATGGTCTCCCGGGCCGAGTTACCGAGTCACCTATGTGGTGACTAACGGGCCGAACCGCCCTCACAGTTTTCTGGGCTGGGCCCTACGGTCCGGGACAAGGCATTGCAGGTTGACCCACCCAATGGGTGGGGTCAGACCCAGTGAGTCTGACTGGGTTGACCCAGATCGGGTCGGCCCAGTTGGGGTTGGGCTGAGTCGGTCCGACCGGGTCGGACCGGACCCAGGCCCTTTACCGACCCATTAGTTTCTTGGGCCATATCTTTGGAACCATACGTCCATTTGACAAACCGTCAGTGGCGCCAGTATTCTGGGAGCTTTGCCGATCCTTTGGGTACACCCCACAGGAATTTGGGGTAAATTTGAAATGCGGTCATGTTGGTTCATTCATGAAACTAACCAGGCCCTCGGAGCAGAAACACTTATAATTTGAGCTCTGGACGTTCGATTGACGTGTTGTAAACTTTTTTGGATTTCTCTGGATGAGACGGTTCTTTTGGAATACTTCACCTGAGATTTCGACCCAGTTGGAGTACGTTCGGGCTGATTTTATCTTAAAAACCAACTGGGCCCCTGGAACAGAAAATACGATAACATTCAGACCGAACATTTGTTTGACGAACCGTCAGCGGCGTTGATAATCTCATTGAGAAACGGTCCCTTTGAGTATACCCTACGAGAGTTCGGGGTACAGTTGAGATACGGTCGGGTTGGTTTGTACAGAAAACCAACCGGGCCCCCAGGACGAAAGGGCTAATAAGTCACAGACCGGGCATCCGATTGACACGCCGTCTGTTTTGTTGAGACCCATGTGACGAGGTGGTCATTTTTGATACTTATTTTTGGGAATTTGTTACACTTGGAGTATCGACCATCATCTCGTGGGGAATATCCTCTTGGAGACGAGCGTACGGAGTGTGGAGACCTAGTAGCTGTAGACCTAATGACTGCTTGACCGATTCGACTTGGAGTGAGTCGACTAGCCCAGTGGAAGGAGCACCTGATATTTGGTGGCAGACCCACGGAGGATGGAGTGCCTGGTAGTTGGCAGAAGACCCGCGATACTTGACATGGGGAGTACCTCTGTAGGATATTAGGGGAAACACTATTGTGTTTGGGTAGTAGACCCCTGGTGAGGAGCACAACTGTGTTTGGCTGCAGACCCACGATACTCGATAGGAGCAGTACCTCAGCAGTCTAAGGTTAGAGAGTAGCATCTCGGAGTCATGAAAGGACCACTGTACTCGATATAGGAGGAGTTCTCCAGTAGCTGTGGTTTTGATATCATCAACAAAAATCCTGTTTTGAGTTGAGTCTATGACCCTTGTGTTTAACTGATGATTGAGATGGGTTTCTTGATAACTTAGCTATATGTATGGGCATATACCTAAGTACTGGATATCCATTGACTTCATAACCTTTGTGATTACCTCTTGATTGAGATGGGTTACTTGAAAACTTATGTATATGTATGGGCTTATACCTAAGTAAGGGTTATCTGTTTAGATCCTTCTTTTTTGTTATACTTGTTGGATTTAGTGATACCTTGAGGGCATCAGGGTCCCAACTGAGTATTTTTATACTCACCCCTGCACGGGCTATGCCCGCACCTCATTGTGTTGGATGCAGATGATGGACAACATTGATAGTGATCAAGTGTACAAGGACTGGATGGTACCCAGAGGTGGACCTCACGATGAGTCAGTACCCAAAGGTGAACCTCACTACGAGTCCATACCTAGAGGTGGAATTCAAGACGAGACGGTACTCAGAGGAGGTTGACGGGCGAGAGTGTTGAGGGGGGCTATATGTACCTACACATCAGGTTAGATCCTAGGTGGAAAACCCAGGAGCTACTTTTATCTTCCAGCTATTGTCTTATCTGTGTTACTTTCGTTCAGTTGTAGCTGTACTTCTCAGTTGGGTTTGTATTCTGACCCATTTACTTTTCAGCACTATTTTTTGAACTTAGTGTATTACTTCTGCTTGTACTCTGGTTGGATATGTTTATGTTTTATAAAGGCAATGAATTCCCAGTTATCAAAATTTACGCCTTTGGTGCAAGTCGCCAACCCCTAGCCTATGGAAGGAAGGCATGGGGTAGTAACGACACGGGCCCTGAAGACGGTTCATGACAAATTGGTATTAGAGGAGTCGGTTCTACCGAAAAACTCATGACTCTGATTATTCCTTTCTATAAAGAAATAATTTTAATGGTATCGAGTGTGATCTTCAGTTCAGGGAGTCCAATGTTGGTGCGGAGGCCGATGTATCCATACACCAGGACCCTGACTACTGATTTCTGACTTATTACACAAAAACACTGATTGCATGTGTGTTTCCAAAAGTTTTTTTAAGTCAACTCAAACCA
The DNA here is from genome assembly GCA_963277665.1 of Viscum album. NCBI lineage: Eukaryota > Viridiplantae > Streptophyta > Magnoliopsida > Santalales > Viscaceae > Viscum > Viscum album. The sequence goes on along the minus strand of OY728159.1, from coordinate 683,839,518 downwards.
GGTCAGCTCACCATGTTTTAATCTATTGACCATGTCGCATCTGTTCAGGATATCCCCTTGTAGACAGTCAGTTGCGGTTCCTTGAGAGTACTCGATGACGGACCACTGAGCAATGATACTCCATTGTAGGGCCCTCTTTCTATGTTGGCACCTTTGGGTGGTGTACCAGCAGCACCACCACCCATTAGGCAGAAGATGAAATCTGCCGTAATAGTGGAAGGTGCATGCTGAATGGGCATGATGCATAGTTTCCAGCAGTAGAGCCCTCCATTGTTACGAGGTTAGGCAGATTCCCAGGGAGCAGTGGACTGGATGGAGGCGATTTATAGAGTTCTACACCAAGTTTAGACACTAGTAGATCATATGGTGATCTTGGATACCTGTGTATTCCCAGTGAGTGACCAAGAGGTTGTCCGTATAGTAATGAGGCTTTGGTACATGAACAGATTCCTAATATAGTACCTTCAGGTAGTGTTCCAGCTATATCACTACCTGTTGGTCAGCAGTTACAACCGGCAGTACCAGTAGATGACACATGTAGTCTTAGTTCCTTAAACGTGTTCCAGCATCAAATACCCCTCTGGTTCCAAGGAAAGACCAAATCATAGGTAGCTGAGGACTGGCTTGAGAAGGTGGATGAGAGTTTTCTAGAGCTTATACAGCTTCGGCAGGACGTCATGTTGGTAGCCGATTATTCATCGGGGCATACCGACCATTCCTGGTACATGATGATTACGATAAGATCAGTGATTCAGGTCTCAGAATTCATAGCGAGTTGTTTTTAAGGACATACACGCAAGCAATGCTTTCTCTATGCATTCCTACTTATGATAGGGTGCTATAGAGAACCTTTGTGGTTGAGAATTCTTCGGATGAGTGGATTCAACCAGTGAAGGTTAGCAGTGGGAAAGCAGGAAACTGGAGCCAGTTTCGGAGACATGGGCGTGTAATATTTTTCAATAAAAGGAAGTGTTAAGGAGAGATGAATCTGCAAAGAAGTAGACATGGAAGGAAAGCTGGGAGATCAGCTTGTGGTGGTGTATATTTCGACATGTTACAACCAACCACCTTTGTATTCCCCACCAGGCTCAGGGATCAGGAGGGTAGGGGAAGAGAGTAGCCACATACAGTCAAGGAGTGTGACCCAAGGGCTCTAGGAATGATTCAAAGTACGGACTATGTCGACTACTTTATTCTGTAACAACATACATTGATACGAATCATCCCTTCATTTCATGAATCTCATCCCAGACCTAGTGTTTCTCGTTAAGCTGTTGACTTGACCCTCACGTCTGGAGATTCCTTTGGGAGGAGTGTCGATAATAATTCTTACACCGATGGTGTGATCTGAACCTTGAGGCGAGAGTTTCAGTTGGAACCTCTTGGTGGCAGCGTCGAGGCCTTACGACGTTAGTTTTGGTATAGACTGGGAAACCATAGTTCATACACAGATTGACTGTATTAGGAAAAAAGGTTGTGGTTTACCGACAACGTTGCTATGGGTTTTTCCTTGGTTGGCGAAAAGGAAACCCCAGGCAGCACAGTATAGAATCATACATAAGTGGATGTAGTCGATCACTCATGAGTCAGCCAGACTTATATTTGTGCCAGAATTTTTCTAGATTTGTTGATCTAATTTTATCTTTGGAGAAGAAGGGGAAAAACATTCTTGTTGTCAGGGATATGCCAGCTGAGATTTTCAGGATCTGAGGTAGAGGTTGACTAGTGCACTCATTTTGAGGATACCAGAGAAGGTGCAAATCATCCAGGAGTGGAAGAAGATTGCACAGAGTAGTCAGAACTCCTATGTTTATAGGAGATGGAGACCACTGGAGTTCGAGGATGGAGACCACGTTTTCTTACGGGTCTCACCTCGACGAGGTATACAGAGATGTGGATGAGGCGGTAAGTTATCTCTGATGTTCAATGGAACTTTCTAGGTCCTCAGCAGGGTAGGCGAGGTTGTTTACCGCTTGACCTTTCCACCTCAGTTGCACCGAGTGCAATATGTCATCCACGTATCTCAGCTAAGGAGATACGTGCATGACCCTTCACATATCATCGACCATAGGGAGATAGACATCGATGATGGGGAAACATTCACAGAGGTTCCAGTGGAGATCGAGGATCAACAAGAGTGGGTCCTACATGGACGGTCGAATCCTCAAGTGTGCTTTCATTGGTAGCATAGGAACCTGCAGGGGAGAACATGGGAGCAGAAGGATCAAATGCGTGATCAGTACTAATTTTGTTTCCCCTAGTGTGTGTTGAAGCTTTACGGGGACGTAAAGCCCTGTGGTGGGATAAATGTAAAGACCCAAAAATTTCAAGGAATTGTTTTTCATAATTTACTTAAAATTTTACGAGTCTGTAGCTTCTGACAACACTTGATTCTGAGGCTCGGTGTTCCTGGAATCAATTTCTGAAATTTAGCTCGGGTACGTTCAGTGAACGAATGAGCGGGTTTCTCTTTCTTTTGAACCGGTGCTCGGAATTGAAATTTGAGGGCACCGATGAACTCGTATCCCCAGTAATTGCTTAAGGGGACCTTTACCGCAGTTGCGTATTTAGCAGGTTGAGATTTATAATTTGGGGATTTAGTTAAAATAAATAAAATTGTTGAACAATTTTATTTTTTATATCTTGGAAGTTAAACTTTCCCTTGGGAAGTTGTTGGTGGGGCCCAAAACCACCCAACTTCCCATGTGTGGATAAATGAGAGGTGGGGACCACACGAAACCCAACCTATCTTCTCCCTTAACCTTCCTTAAACTCCCATAACTCTCATAAACCCACCCATTAAACTCCCTTGTTTAATGTTGATAACTCTCACATTTATGAGACCTCTCACCTCCTCCTCCCTCCCTCTTAAATTCTTTCCAACATGCCCTAATTAATGAGATGAGTCACGTCATTTAATTAATTAAGTGGTTTGATTTTGAAATTTAAAATCATTATGATGGGAATAAAACTAATATCATGAGATATTATTTTGAGTTGGAGCTTTTGGTGTGTGGGAAGACTTTGGTGAAGTTCTTGTGTTTTTGAGAGAAATCTTGTGTGGGAAGAAGAGAACTTCCCTCCGACGAAGAACGATGCCTCTTCAACGAAGAACGCTGCTTCCATGAAGAACGACGATGCACATCGACATAGTATACAAAACCTCACCCCGCGACGCCGTCTTCCACGACGCCCAGCGTACGACGTTAATTATTGAGGTAGGGGGAATTTATGCTGGTTAACATTCTTGACCTCCGACGTTCCTTTCGTGAATGTATGTTATGCAAAGTGTTATCAATATAACTAGGGAGGGGTTCAGATCGCATGGACACAGTCAATCCTTTCCGTTTGTGGATCTTATTTGATGAAAACGGCTTGAAAAAGAGGAGGCGGCGACGAAGAAAATGAACGAAGGCCGCGCTCCCCATGAAATCCACGAACCGCACCACTGGCCAAGTGGCGGCCGACAAGCGCCTTGCCTGCGCACTACCCGCATCGCGCCGGCGCGTTGCCCGGCCTTCCCGGTGCTGCCCGTGCCCCGCAACGCCCTGCCCGGTGGTGCCCGCACCCCGCGATGCCCTGCCCAGCGCTGCCTGTGCCCCATGACAGCCAGATCGGCACTTGCACGCAGCCTGCCAGGGGATGCCCGCGCCCCGCAGCAGCCTTCCCGACCCCTACCGACGGTCAGCCCGGCGCTGCCCGGCCGTTACCAGCGGCCTCCCCAGCGCTGCCCGGCCCCTGCCGGTGTTCTACCCCGAATCCCGACACCCAGCCGGCGCCCTGTGGCGCCCTGACCGGCACCCTTCCGTGCTGCCCGGCGTGCCCCCAAACGCTGCCCGTCATCCTACCGCGCTACCCGGTGCACCCCAGTGCACTGCCCCGTGTCCGGAACCCTTCTCGGCACCCACACACCCTGCCCGGCGCACCCGCACCCTACCGGGTGTGCCCGCAGCTTGTACTGAGTCTAGCCGGACCGCCCAATCCCCGCGTGGCCTACCCCTAGCCTTCTGGCCACCGGCCTGCTGAACCGATATGCGGCGCCCCCGTGGTGTGGTTAGACAAATCGTCCGGGTCTCCCGGGCCGAGTTACTGAGTCACCTATGTGGTGACTAACGGGCTGAACCGCCCACGTAGTCCATTGGGTCGGGCCCTACGGACCGGGACAAGGCATTGTGGGTTGACCTGCCCAATGGGCAGGGTAAGACCCAGCGAGTCTGACCGGGTCGACCTAGACCTGGTCGGACCGGACCCGGGCCCTTTACCGACCCATTACTTTCTTGGGCCATATCATTGGCCCCGGACGTCCGTTTGACGAACTGTCAATGGCGCCGGTATTCTTGGAGAATTGCCAATCATTTGGGTATACCCCACGGTTGTTTAGGGTATAGTTGAAATGCGGTCAAGTTGGTTCATTCATTAAACTAATCGGGCCCTCCGATTAGAAATTCTTATAACTTGAGCTCCGGAAGACCGATTGACATGCCATTGACTTTATTGGATATTCCTTAATGAGATGGTTATTTTGGAATACTTCAACTAAGGATTGGATGTAGTCGGTGTATGGTCGGGCTGGTTTTAGCTTAGAAACCAACCGGGCCCCTAGAATGGAAAAGCTGATAACTTTCAGACCGGAAGTCCATTTGACGAACCTTCAGAGGCATTGGTAATCTCGTTAAGAAATGGTCCCTTTGAGTATACCCTATGAGAGTTCGAGATACAGTTGAGATACGGTCGGGCTGGTTTGTACACGAAACCAATCAGGCCCTAGGGACGAAAAGGCTAATAACTCACAGACTGGGCGTCCGATTGATGCGCCGTGTGTTGCGTTGAGACCCCTGTGACGAGGTGGTCCTTTGTGATACTTCTTTGTGAGACTTCGTGATACATGGAGTATCGACCAGTAGCTTGTGGAGCGGATCATCCCGGATACGAGCGTACGGAGTGCGGAGACCTAGTTGCCGTGGACCTGACGACTGCTTGACCGATTCGACTTGGAGTGAGTCTACTAGACTAGTGGACAGAGCGCCCGGTATTTGGCGGCAGACACACGATAGACGAAGCGCTTGGTTGTTAGCAGCATACCCGCAATACTCGACATGAGGAGTATCTCTGTAGGCTATTAGGGGAACCGCTACTGGGTTCGGGCAGCAGACCCCTGGCGGGGAGCACGATTGTGGTTGGGTGCGGAGCCTTGGTACTCGACATGAGAAGTACCTCCGCAGTCTAAGGATACACTACGGGAAAAAGGGTTTGTTGCGACATGTTCTTTGTGACGGGACATATTCCCGTCACAACAGGTTCGACAAAAGGCTTATTTGTGACGGGAATATATTCCCATCCCAATAGGTTTGGCATATATTTCACGCTAAAACGCGGGAATAGTATTTGCGATGGGTGGCTACTCAAGGCCGCAAACACCCTGACGCGGTCAATACTATTTGTGACAGCGAATTTACCCGTCGCAAATAGGATTTACCACGTGAGGGTATTTGCGACGGGAAACTCCGCCTGTCGTTAAAGGTATGTCGGAAGGTAAGTATTTGCGACAGTTCCCGTTGCAAAAGCCTTTTTAAACACCGACCGTAACTAATGTGGGCAGTGGGCATTTGCGACGGGACCCATCGTAAATAAGTAAATAGTAGTGACAGAGGATTTACCAGTCGCAAATAGTATTTACCGTGTCAGGGTATTTGTGACGGGAAAGTCCGCTCGTCGCTAAAGTTAAAGTATTTGCAACAGGAACCGTCTCAAAAGCCTATTTAAACGCCGACCGTAATTAATGCTGGCGGCGGGCATTTGCGACGTGACCCATCGCAAATAGCAGTATTTGTGACGGGTAAACCGTCACAAATAATCCCTTCGCAAATAAGTTAACCGATATATACACCCATCCATTCCAATTTTGAAAACATCCAAATTTTCTTCCTCTTCTCTCTTCTTCTTGAAGCTTCAGTTTTAAGCAAAAAAAAAATTTGATTCTTTTTGCAAGACAGTCGGAAGGCATTCAAAGGAGTCCATAGCTTCAAGATTTGAAAGGTATCTACATTTTATTTAATTTTATATTTATTTCATTTTTTATATTAATTTTAATTGATGTTCTAATTAAATTAGATTTCAATTAATTTATTATTTATATTTAGTTTTATTAATAAAATGATATCGTTATAAATAATTATAAATAATTAGTTATAATTAATTCGGTATAATTAGCAGTTAAGTATCGTTTTTGGTTTATCAATCAAATAAATCCTTGTCTGGATACGAACAAGTAGAGGTGGCTCTGGCAGAGATGTACCTAGGAGTGAAAACTCTAACAAGGAGTTTCGGGCTTGACCTAGGGTCTCCTGGTACACGACAACGGGTCTTGCTGCACTCTTGGTTTGACACTCCTGGGGGATATTTATTTGGTAATAATTAGATTTAATTAGAAATTTGTAGATAATTAAAATATTTTGCAAATAATTAAAATAATTAGATTTATTCAAATAATTAGAAAATAATTAAAATAGACAGCAATTTAATTCAAATAATTAAAATAATTAGAAAATAATTAAAATAATTAAAAAATAATTAAAATATATAGAAATAATTAAAATAATTTGAAATTATTTAAAATAATTAGAAAATATTAAAAATAATTAGCAAATAAATAAAATAATTAACAATTAAAATAAATAGTGATTTAATTAGATTTATTCAAATAATTAGAAAATAATTAAAAAATAGCGATTTAATTCAAATATTTAAAATAATTATCAAATAATTAATATAATTAGAACATAATTAAAATAATTAGTGATTAAAATAAATAGCGATTTAATTAGATTTATTCAAATTACATGCAAATAATTAAAATAAGTAGCGATTTAATTCAAATAATTAATTAAAATAATTAGCAAATAATTAAAATAATTATCAAATAAAATAAATAGGGATTTAATTCAAATAATTAAAATAATTAGCAAGTGATTAAAATAATTAACAAGTGATTAAAATAATAAGCAGTGATTAAAATAATTAGAAAGTGATTAAAATAATTAGAAAGTGATTAAAATAATTAGCAAGTGATTAAAATAATTAAAAAGTGATTAGAATAATTAGAAAGTGATTAAAATAATTAGAAAGTGATTAAAATAATTAGCAAGTGATGAAAATAATTAGCAATTAAATTCAAATAATTGAAATAATTAGCAACTGATTAGAATAATTAGCAAGTGATTAGAATAATTAGCAAGTGATTAGAATAATTAGCAAGGGATTAGAATAATTACCAAGTTATTAGAATAATTACCAAGTGATTAGAACAATTACCAAGTTATTAGAATAATTAACAAGTGATTAGAAAAATTATCAACAAACTAATTAGCAACAAACTAATTAGCAACAAACTAATTAGAAACAAACTAATTAGAAACATACTAATTAGAAACAAACTAATTAGAAACAAACTAATAAGCAACAAACTAATGACCAACAAACTAATCAGCAAAAAACTAATCAGTAGCAAACTAATTAGCAAAAAACTAATTAGCAACAAAGTTATTAGCAACAAAGTTATTAGCAAAAAACTTGATTAGAAACAAACGTGATTAGCTACAAATGTGATTAGCAACAAACATGATTAGCAACAAACGTGATTAGAAAAAAAAAAACGTGATTAACCACTCATTCAATGGAAAAGCAAACGGGATTGACCACTTTTTCACCTCAATTCTCTTTTCATCTATGTGTTGATGCCTGACAGAAAACTTCTATCTCCACATGTAATATTTGCATTCACTGTCAAAATCAACCTGTCAGTGAATGTGAACATTACATGTGGAGATAGAAGTTTCCTTTCAAGCATCAACACATAGATGAAAAGAGAATTGATGTGGATGAGTGGTCAATCATGTTTTCTTTTCCATTGAACGAGTGGTTAATCAAACGGTCTCTGCATATCTTCCCATTACTAATTAGTAACATAATTAGTATATTATTAGTATATAATTAGCAACATATGTTATTATTATATGATTAATATTTATGAAAAAATAATATTAATATTTAGGTCATGTTCAATCAAAATTTTGCATCAGCAGTGTCCAATGTAAACTCTATAATTGTCTTTACTTGGTTGATCACCTCATAATTATAGTTGCAATAAGACGATCTGAGTCATGTCTTTCTCATCTATAAGAATCATATCACATGACCCTTTACATACCATTGTTCCTTGAACGACATGACTTGGGTCGTCTTATTGCAACGTTACTTGCGAGGTGATCAACCATGCAAGGAAATTTATAGAGTTTACATTGTATACGGCTAACGAAAACTTTTATTGAGCATTACCTAAATATTAAAGACACTTTAATATTTGAACATGTTAAGAATAGATCAAATCATGTTGCAATTAATTATCTGTAATTACCAATAATTAATACTAATTACCATTAATTACCAATAATTTGTAATAATTATAGATAATTACAAATAATTAGCAGTAATTAGCAGTAATTTCACTGAAAATTGTGTCACTTGTAAATAGTGGTAATTATTAAGAAGTAGTTCTAATATTTTCTCTTTTTGGGAATTTTTCTAATATAAAATTATTCAAATCCAGTAATGTTTTAATGTTTTGTAGAAAAATATAAAACAATGAATTTGAAAATAGTCACTATTAGAAGACCAAGTATGGATAAATCCACATAGAAATCCAAACCGTTCTGGTTTAAATCCTGTATATATTGAGGGTGTAGAGACTTTCTTATCATTTTCCTCATCAACTCCATAATTTGTTTCAGAAGGCTCAATAAAATGTCATTATAAAAAATGTCCACTGAGAACGTTTGAGACATTTCATAAAGTTGGGGGACATCTCTTGTGTTTTGGTTTTCAACTGGATTATGTTATTAGGTATCAACACAGTGAATGCAGTTCTAGAGAAGTTGATACTAACTTTATTCCAGATCCATCACGGTTTCAAAATTTAGTACATGATGTTGTAGGTCCATCTGTTCAACATACCAAAAATCAGGATGATATTGATTCAACTCTTGAGTTGGCACCATCTGAATTTTATGAGTTGCTGAGGTCTGTTGAGGATGCATTATATCTTGGTTGCAAGATAAGAATGTTAGAAGCAGTTGAAAAATTTATGGCTATCAAATCAGATAATGGAATGTCAATCAACTATTTTGATCAGATATTTTCTTTGGTTAAAACACTGTTACTGGAAGTAAATGTTTTTCCTACAAATTACTATGAGAGTAATAGGTTAGTTCGGAATTTGGGACATAGATGTCAGAAGATTCATGCATGGTCAAATGATCGCATTTTATATTCGGGTGAAAATGAGTCGTTGGATTGTTCTCCAACATGTGGACATTTGAGGTACACTACTAGTAAAGAAGGTTATACCAACAGTTCTAAACCGTTGGTACAGGTTGGAAAACCATTGGTATAAGCTATACCAACCGTTTTACAAACCTTTGGTTAGTAATCCATGAGTAAAGTCTTATACCAACGATTTGTTCTAAACCGTTGGTATATTGTTTTATTAAATTTCTCCCACTGTATACCAATGGTTTTAAACCGTGTGTAATGCAATTTTTGAGAATTATTAAACCAACGGTTTTCAACTGTTGGTAATGTGATTTTCCAGAACACTTATACCAATGATTGAGAACCTTTGGTATTGTCTTTTTCTAGAATTCCAGAACACATATACCAATGGTTCAGAACCGTTTGTATAAGTGTTTTTTCAGAATTCTAGAACACCTATACCAACGGTTTAGAACCGTTGTTATAGGTGTTTTTTCAGAATTCTAGAACACATATACCTACAGTTCTAAGCTGTTGGTATAATGTTTTTTCTAGAATTCCAGCACTCTTATACCAATGGTTTAGAACTGTTGGTATTGAGTTTTTCCAGAACTACTACACAGCAGCCCCCCTCCAGTAGCCCCTCCACTATACACCTTCACTTGCATATGAAATATCACAAAAACCACATACAAACATAAAGCAGCATAAAAAACACCTAAAATAGCACAAAAAAACACATAAAACCATAAAACTCTTCCAACCATGTCATGTACTACAATAACAAATTTCAACCTTCATATGAAAACAATCATCTGATAGTAATTCACCTCACCCTTGCACAACCCCCCAACCAGCACAACCCCCCCAACTCCCCATCAAATTCTAATAGGTAGAATAGTATGAGAAATAACTATTACAGTTGAATAAGAGTTTGAAATTGGCTCATATCCCTTTTTTTCTGATACTAGATTTGGGTATGAAATTATTTTTCATGAATTTTACATTGAACTTGTATTGTTTATAATATATGGTGAAAAGGTATTTTTTTTAGGAGTCTCGTCACTTATGACCCCATGAGTGAAGCTACTCAACTCATGAAAAAGTGTTTGAGACTATCATTGATGACTGTAAATTTCATTTGTATTCACTTCAAATGATGTCCTTTTCAAACAAAAGAGAGACTTTGAGTGGTTCTGTCCACACCAAACCTCAAGTTAAGGCGGGGTTGACTCGTACTCGTCATAAATAACCCATGAAAACTTGTTCTAAAGTATCAACAGAATCCGAATGCATTTGGTCAGTTTTCCGTATGTTGGTTGTTGTTTTCACATAAAATCCTATCCATTTCAAATAAAAGTGAGACACTTCAAGTGGTACCAGCCACACCGTGCCTCAGATTGAGGCGGTGTTGACTTGTACACGTCACAAATGACCCGTGGATACTTTTCCTAAAGTATCAACAAAATCTGAATGTGTTTGGTCCATTTTTTGTATGTCAGTTGTTGTTTTGACTTAAACTGTGGTCCATTTCAAAGAAAAGTGAGACACTTTGAGTTGTTCCAGGCACACATCACCTCGGATTGAGGCAGGGTTGACTCGTACACGTCACAAATGACCCATGGATCGTTTTCTTGATGTATCAACACAATCCGAATGCATTTGGTCAGTTTTCCGTATGTCGTTTATTTTATTTAAAAGCGCATCCATTTTAAACAAAAGAAAGACACTTTGAGTGGTACCGGCCACACCGGCCCTCGGATTAAGGTGCGGTTGACTCATAAACGTCAAAAATGACCCATGGAAACTTTAACTAAAGTATCAACAGAATATGAATGCATTTGGTCAGTTTTCCGTATACCGGTTGTTGTCTTAACTTAAAATTCTGTCCATTTCAAATAAAAGTGAGACACTTTGAGTGATACCGGCCACACTGTGCCTTATATTGAGGCGGGATTTATCTTACAAAATTAAAAATGGCCCATGGATACTTTTACTAAACTATCAACAGAATCATAATGCGTTTGATCGATTTTTCGTATGTCATTTGTTGTTTTGACTTAAACTGTTGTCCATTTCAAAGAAAAGTGAGACACATTGAGTGGTACCAGCCACATCGTGCCTCGGATTAAGGCGGGGTTAACTCTTACACACAAAAAATAACCCATGGATCGTTTTCCTAAAGTATCAACACAATCCAAATGTGTTTGGTCGGTTTTCCAAATGTCGTTTATTTTACTTAAAAGCGCATCCATTTTAAATAAAAGAAAGACACATTGAGGGGTACAAGCCACAATGGCTCTCAGATTAAGACGGTGTTGACTCTTACACATCGCAAATGACCCATGGAAACTTTTTCTAAAGTATCAACAGAATCCGAATGCGTTTGGTCAGTTTTCCGTATGCCGGTTGTTGTTTTCACTTAAAATCCTTTCCATTTCAACTAAAAGTGAGACACTTCGAGTGGTACCGGCCACACCATGCTTCATATTGAGGAGGGGTTGACTTGTACACGTCAAAAATATCCCATGTATACTTGTCCTAAATTATCAATAGAATCTGAATGCGTTTGGTCCATTTTTCTGTATGTCAGTTGTTGTTTTGACTTAAACTGTTGTCCATTTCAAAGAAAAGTGAGACACTTTGAGTGGTGCTGGCCACACCGCACCTCTCATTGATGCAGGGTTGACTCATACAAGTCAGAAATGACCCATGTATCATTTTCCTAAAGTATCAACACAATTCGAATGCGTTTGGTCAGTTTTCCATATGTCATTTATTTTACTTAAAAACACATCCATTTTAAACAAAAGAAAGACACTTTGAGTAGTAACGGCCACACCGTCCCTCATATTGAGGCAAGGTTGACTCTTACACATCAAAAATGACCCATGGAAACTTTTCCAAAAGTATAAACAGAATCTGAATGTGTTTGGTTGGTTTTCCGTATGCCGGTTGTTGTTTTCACTTAAAATCGCGTCCATTTCAAATAAAAGTGAGACACTTCGAGTGATACCGGCCACACCGTGCCTCCGATTGAGGCGAGGTTGACTCATACAATTCAAAAATGACACATGGATACTTTTCCTATTGTATCAACAGAATTTAAAGGCGTTTGGTCTATTTTCCATATGTTAGTTGTTGATTTGACTTAAACTGTTGTCCATTTCAAAGAAAAGTGACACTATGAGTGGTGTCGGCCACACCGCGCCTCAGATTGAGGTGAGGTTGACTCGTACATGTCACAAATGACCCATGGGTCATTTTCATAAATTATAAACATAATATGAATGCGTTTGGTTGGTTTTCCGTATGTCGTTTATTTTTCTTAAAAGCACATCCATTTTAAACAAAAGAAAGACACTTTGAGTGGTACCAGCCACACTGGAAATCAGATTGAGGCGGGGTTGACTCGTACACATCAAAAATGACCCATGGAAACTTGTCCTAAAGTATCAATAGAATCCGAATGTGTTTGGTCGGTTTTCCGTATGCCGGTTGTTTTCACTTAAAATTCTTTCCATTTCAAATAAAAGTGAGACACTATGAGTGGTACTGGCCACACCGTGCCACATATTGAGGCGGGGTTGACTCGTGCATATCAAAAATGACCCATATATACTTTTCCTAAAGTATAAATAGAATCTAAATGTTGTTGGTCTGTTTTCCATATGTCAGTTGTTGTTTTGACTTAAACTGTTGTCCATTTCAAAGAAAAAGTGAGACACTTTGAGTGGTGCCGGCGACACCGCACCTCCGATTGAGGCGGGGTTGACCCTTACCCATCACAAATGACCCATGGATATTTTTTCCTAATGTATCAACACAATCCGAATGCATTTGGTCGGTTTTCGGTATATCATTTATTTTACATAAAAGCACATCCATTTTAAACAAAAGAAAGAAACTTTAAGAACCAAATGCATCCGCAATAAAGACACCCTCCTTAAAGGTCTATTTGAATAGGACATCATGAATGATCAATACATTTGGTTCATTGGTGGAAAGAGTGTGAGTCATGTCAATAAATCGAAATCCACAATCACCAATAAAGGTGCCTTGTCTCGTCATTGAATCAAACCATTGACATTTCATCATTGTGACTCGACCTTGAAAGTAGTAATCCAAAATTATTATTTTCTCCACGACTCCATAATAAGAAACATATTCAGAATGAGGTCTATCATCCAATGAACTGGAATAACAGTCTGTTGTGGCAGTTAACATAACACCATTATGCTGTCTTCTCATGTTTCTTGCTTGTTCAGTGATAATAAATTTGTATCCATTGATCACAAGTGATTTACAAGCACGAACCATGGTATTAGGACCAAAAGCCAAAGCTCTTATTTCCTCAAAAACAAAGTCTACAGGCAAACTCGATACCTGAAATATTTTTATATGATTATATTGTAAAACATAATAAAAATTTATCAAGGGTAAATAGTTTGTTTATTTAAAGAAGATTATTTTTTGGATCGTTACATTATTCCCCTCTTAAAGAAATTTCATCCTCGAAATTTGCATTCAGCCTAAAATAGTTGAATATACCTTGGACCCTGTTTCCCTCTATCAACATTGGATTTAGGCACTAGTTAGCAAAGTGACTAGGCTCTCCACACTTGAATAAATTTTCCAAAGGATGTGCTTTCACCATCTTTCCATCTTTATTTTGATACCAACTATGATAAACTGCCTTTTTATTTTATAAACCTTTCATTACATGGTACAAAATTTAATAATAGAGCAGATCTTTTGAGGTTTAGTGTCTTAGAAATTAGGAACATAATAAATGAGAAACATAATCATTCCTCTAATTCACTTGAAAATATTTTTAATAGGTTCATCATAAGTTAATTTTATTGTATCTCATATCCTAGGGACATACATCAAAGAAAGGGGTGAGCGTAAATCCCAATAAGTGAATACAAAAAGGAGATACTTATCATAAGACCATGAGACATATCAATAAGAGATGATCATACGAACATGATGCATATCAAAATATAAAGAACATGAATCATAACATGGAAATGTGGCTATAATATAAAAATGATACATATAAAATGAAAAGACAATGTAAAATCTAATACCTAAACATGTCAAATACCTATTGGATGGGTGGATTTATAACTCCTATCACATTATCCTAGAAATATATAATTTTGGTAACTTTAAAATCCAAAAATAATTGTATAATAAAGTAACCTTTTATAACATTCCAAGAGTGCCCCTCCTCTCCTCTTATAAAAGGCCCCCACCTCTACCACCTTACCCACACCTCTCAAGCCATTGGATCGGCCAAACCCTGACCCTTTTGCCTCTCCACATCCCTCTCTTACTCCTAGAAGCCTCTCTTTTGGCAGAAGTCTTCCCAAGGAAGCCTTTGAGCTCAAATCAAAAAGAGTTACCCGTTTTAAAGGTAATGTCTTCCCTAGTGTTCTTTTGTTTTATTTTGCTTCTCCAACCCCCTATACTCTTTTTATTTATTTTTTTTGTAACAAAAACAGTATCTTCAATATACTAGGATGTTGTTATGATGAGTATTCTAGCTACACTAACACACAACTCTGTCTAATAGTTAAAGAACATTCTATTTCTGTGGATGGTGAATTACTGCCTCACAAAAAGATGATTGTTCTATCTTCTCATAACACCTCTCGTGGTGTCCATTATGATGGATCTATATTTATTTATGATATATATTATATTTATTTCCTCTCTATGCTTCTGTATTTTATGTTTAATACATACCTTTATTCTTTTCATGTTGTGAAAATGCGATAATTTCATTTGAGGGTGTGTGGACTACCGCCCCCACAAGTTATATGACTCATTCATGCAATACATGGAATGTATAAAGAATGAAATTGATAATCTTATGTGATATATATAGCATATATACTATGCTGTAATTATAATATATATCTCTCTCTCATGAAGTTTTAATTCCATTAATGCTCCAATAAAGTGAAAGTAGCGTTCATGCATACGTATGACATACCGTCTCCATGAACGGTACATTTCATTTCATATCTTCAAATGTTATGTACTATTATAAGTACATAAATATTATGGATATATATGTCATATATTACATATAAATGATGGATATAATTATTTAATTATAATATATATATCTCTCTTTGAACTTTAATTACGTCAATATGAAAAAAACGAATGTAGCGTTCATGCGTACGTACGGCCTACCGTCTCCATGAACAGTGATTTTAATTTTTTATCTCCAAATGTTATGGAATAGTAAAAAATGAATATATACTGGATATATATGATATTTAAAACATTAATACTATTCTGGAGATGATGTAACTATAACTACATGGAAAATTCTTTTCTAACAAGTTCAAGTTTTGCTCATGTACTGAACATTGACAAAAACGTCTGATATGAACTCACATTACTAACCAATTATTATAAAATTATAATATGTGATATTAACTGAATAATAATATTTAAAGGAGGCCCTTAAGGAATTATAAATTGAACAAATTTTATTATTCAATAGATTTAAGAATGATTGAGTCATGTCGGACTGAGGGTAAGGGATCCTACCCATCTCTTTCATTTTATGTACACTCTTTTATGTCATTCCTTTTAAGCTCATCTTTCTTATGATTGGGATGTTATTTTATATTAATCATACTTTACATTTTATGTTCATATGATGAGAGACCCTATTTTCTCTATAAATCCATTTTATATGTTTTGAGTGGTGCTTTTAGGCTGCTGAAGTTTCGTAAGAGATCCAACATCTCTCTTTATTTTTAAGTACTATCCTTTATTTCACTTACTTTAAGCTCCTCTTTGTTATGTTGAGGGATGTTATTTTATATTCTTATTTCTGTAAATTTTATGTTAATATTATGAGAGACCCTATTTGATCTCATCAATCCATTTTTGGATGTTTTAAGTGGCGTTGTTAGGATGCCGAGTTTTCGTAAGGGATTTTTCATCTCACTTTTATTCCTGTGAAATTTATGCTACGTTTGCCAATATTTCATTTGGGTGGTGTATTTAATGCCCATTATTATACTATTTGTGTATTATAATTTCAATTATTGGTATTTACATCTTCATTGTATGACCCTTATTCCATGGGGTGTACGTTTCGAAAGTTACCCAAGTCGGTAAGGGAACCTTTCAACCTCCACTTTTTAAAAGACTTATTCTATTTTGTATTTTAATTCACATACTATTATGTTGTGATATGATCTTATATATCCTTATTGATGTAAATTTTATGTACAAGGGATGAGACACAATTTTCTCTATCATCAACTCATTTTATGAATTTTAATGTGACGCCGTTAGGCTGTCGGATTTCTGTAAGGGAACTTCTTAACCCACTTTCAATTCTATGGGTTAAACCTCTACTTCTTGATTTTATTATGACAAGATTATGTGTGGAATCTCTATTTTGTAATTCCCACAAACCTTTGTGTGGATATACGATTTCTACACATAATCATCTCATTGATAAATTCTTATGAACTTGTATGGGAAATCATAAATCAATCTCATTTCATTGAGTTAAATATCTATGTCATTGGTTTTGTTTTTCCAAGATTATGTGTGAATGACCTCTGATTATTTCACACTTTATATCCACTTATATTGGGTGTATTTATATTTCTCACACATAATTATGTGATAGATTTATCCTTAATTTAAGGATACCATCTTTATAATGGATTTCCTCTCAATTTACATTTCCATTGAAACATCATTGTTGTTATGCACCAATTCACTCTTATATGGCGTGTATACTGGCCATTAACATATTATATCATGAATCAATTTATTCTCATGATATTATAAAGGTCGGATTAAATGTTATTCCACAATTATTTGTATTCAAGAGTCTCTCATTTTGTTAAAAACTCTTTAACAAAAATATCGTTTTAAATGTTTTAAAGATTCATTATTCAAAATCATTATCTTTAATGTCCATGTTTTAAAAATGGTTTTCATTATATATTTATATGGACATTAATGTTTGAAAATTATAACTCCATTAAAAAATTCAAAGTGTTATGGGACACTTTGATTAAAAAATCTCTTTTAAATTATTTTTGAAAATGGATTGATCAATTAAATATCTTGGAATTACTTAATGTGATTGCAAATGAAATGTTGTTATTGAAATGTTTATATTTTCAATATTTAATGTGTAATGATGGTACTTGGACATTTTACGGGTGGTTACGTGATAAACCATATGACGGGTGGTTCTGTGAATACCAGGACATGTGGTTACATTATAACCTCCAATGCATAGGGTATAGAAGTTGGCTGTATGGATATTCCATTAAGTATGTGTGGAAGTCGACCATATGGTTATTCCATTTAAGTGTGTTTGTGTCCCAAGTTACCTTAATATGTTATTTGTTCTTTATATGGGTTTTTATGGTAATCTTTAGGTTGCAAAAGGTGTAAGTAATGATATTTTATTCAGTGAAGAGTTTTTTTACTACTTCATAAAGGTGAAAAGTATTACTTTGATAAAGTATTCTTATTTTACTTGTTGTTTTGAAAAACTAACAGTTTTCCCCCATTGTGTATCATTTACTTGGATTTTTATGCTCATCCCATGTTTTTAAAATGTTTTCCACAAGACATAAAGATGAATAGGTTCAAATATGGGATCAAGGAAAGATATGCTATCTAAAATATGGAACTAGACATGTTTCTTTTTAAGAGTTTTTATTTTAAGGAAACTTAGTAGAAGTGTATACTTTGTAATCTTTGAGATGTAATGGTTATGTCCTAATTTTATAAAAATCTAAACCTGAAAATATCCTCAATGGTAATTATTCATTTAATTCAATAATAAGTAATGTTTAAGGTCGGGGCATTATAGTTGGTATCAAAGGTTAGTTTAGATAACTTTAGAGGTAAGTGTATTCTTTAAGCATAAGTGACATTACCATAATGGCTAGGATTTCAGAATGATTCATAGTTTTTAGATAAAGTGAATGAGTAAGTATATCTTAGTGTTTATATTCCTCATTAATACATAATGATTTTGTTGATATACTCACACTGACATTTTTTGGTTTTAGTAAATGGGTTGATCTAGAAGGCACCAAAGTGACAATGGGTTTGAAGGAAACTGTGGTGGTTCTCTGATTAAGAGACTGGATGAAATGGTGGATTCATTGAGAAATCTTGTGGTTATTCTAAACCAACTATCAAGAGTCAGGATCAACCACTTGAACCTTGGTGAGTTCTCAAATGAATCCTGTACGAGATGAACAACTCGATGTGGACGTTCAGGTAATAATTATAATAGGTACCCATTAGTGTTTATATGGTCCTTACTATTGAGTAAATTATGGGTTATTATATGTTATGATGGAAAACGGAAGGCATGAGATAAAATTGAGTTTAAATTATGTTATTGTTATTTTTGAAGATTTTATAGATTTTTGGGGAATGTTATATGAATTAAGTAGTTTTGGAAAAAGAAAAACACGTAGACAGTGTGACAACCTGTCGCGTCTGATGAAGCTACAGGAATTGAACCCACATCCAAAGTACGACAGGTATTTATCGCCTACCACTAGACTACGTGAAGTCCCTGGTTAGTTTGACTAATTATTTTTAGTTAGATGATATTATGAATCTAGAATAAGATGATTTTGGGTTATCTATGGAAATTATTATCCTATCACAGAAGATATATGATTAGGTTAATTACTTTTCAGTTTGAGACTTTAAGAGTAACTAATGTTATTTGGAGATAAATGTTAAAGTTTATCTTGGAAGACGATGTGAATAAATCCTTCAGAGATTTGGGTTTTAGTCTTAGTTTTTATTACATTGAAGATTTTATGGATATATGTTTATTGAATGGTATTTGTTGAACTTTGGGTATTTTTTGACATATTTTGGAGATTAAGAATATATTTTTTTATAAAGGATTATTTTTTTCAGGTATTAACTGATATCATACGAACCTTTTTGGTTTTAGTTTATGTTATGGTCTAAAGACATGGGTTGTATATAGTTCTCTTTTGTGGATTTGGTGGTTCTCTAGAAGTTGATTATAGCTCTCTTAATGTGAACAAATCATCCTAAATACTCGTCTTTTGGAGAAAATGTGAGTTCGTAAAAGTTGAAAGTCAACATGAAAATTATGTTTCCTTATGTTTTAGTTAAGCTCATAAATAAATTCCTCTGTGAAAAGTAAATTAAAACAAAAATGTTGTCTGTTAATTTTTCCTACTGGGGAATCAAATACTGTTTAACCCATCACATGTTTGTAATTTTCTGGTGGTTAACTTTCTCCTAAACAAGTTTTCTATCACTCTCCCTCGGAACATGACTCTTTTTTTCTCCTCCATGTCCATGTTTTCCTATATGGAATCCTAGTATGGGTTAACTCGGGTGACCTTTATACTTATCTTTCTTTATTTTAAAGTGATAGTTTTACTGAATCTTGTTCCGATTTGGGATTTTCAATGAAGTTTCCAAGCCCAATTTTTTAAAATTGTAAGGACACAATTTCCAAAAGGGGGGAAGGATGTAACACCCCAGGTAAATAAAGAATATGAAATTCTCATATGTATCCATATTTGTGAACAAAATATTAATATTACTTTAAAGGGAACCCTATGCTCGATGGCGTACCCAATACGCAACGACGAGTTTCTTTGAAATATTACGTTGCCCTCTAATAATAAAATAATATTATTTTAAATTGTAGTTAATTAAAATCCATTGTAATGGTGGGAATGAACTGAACTAACTAAAAAATTATTATATATGTTTTTCAAATATTTTTACTTTTATCCAATAAATGTTTGAGGCTTAAAATGCCGATGAATCCAATTTTAACCATAAATCTTCTAATATTCATTAAAAGGTCGATCAACCACATTTTGATAGAGAACCCTTTTTAAATATACATTTTACAATTTTATATGTTTTATTCTACCAAATAAAATTCTTTCTTTAGAATCTGGACATCAATATTTACATTGTGTAAATTTTTGTTATTTTTCCGATAAAGATCATTTTTATTAGAAATGTTGCATTTTTATTCAAAACCTTCTTTTAATCTGATTTAATTATATGGATATATTATATTCTTAATTTATATTAAAGTTTATTTAGAATATATTTTTACCATTTAATCCAATGGTGGTCATTACCATAAAGATTGGGGTCAAGCCCCTTTATTAAAAAAAGAAAAAAAGGCAACATAAATCCCTTTTGAAATCGGTAAGGGAAAACCGATTACATGCCCATGGGGCCAAAGGGATTAGCCCCCCGAAAGAAGAGAGGGATAATCCATTATATGCCTGAATCCCATAGATAAGTCAATGATCTGAGACCCAGAAGGGATAGAACCCAATACAAGTCGTTGATCCAAAGGTCACATAGGAAAACCTAGGAAACCCTAAAAACACAGCCTTAAATTTTCCATCGGCTAGGTGCGCCACCACCGCCACAAACCCAAACAAGGTCGTCGCCGCAATTTTTTTTGAAATCAAACAGCCAAAATAAAATCCAGATTTTTGAACTGAGGCCACAATGACTGGAAAACATTGGATTCCACCCATGCCACTGGCTTTAACGGGACCTCGGTTCGGGATTCATCAGATCTGAAAATGATGCTTCTCCAGAACAAATCGTTTGTCATATTAAGCATTCGCAACTTCACCTCAACAATGACATTCGGTCATTTGAGACAACAAATCAACATTGGTATCGACTTCATGACCAAAGCAGTGACTACACGGGATAGGACGTCTGGCCGTCCGCCTGACCGTACCACCCTTCCACCAATTGCGCCACCGTCGACCACCCTCACGCCACCATCGCCCCACCGTCGCGCCACCAGTTGAGAGCCACCCCCGCCTCCTTATGTCTCCAACCCAAACCCCCCACCGATGGAACTTGACCGTGCAAGAGCCATGTGTTGTAGATCTAGAAGAAATCGTACTTCCAACGCACCAGATTGCCAGATTTCGATCAGATCTGAAGCCGCAAGGCTCACCGTCGCTGCCCAAGTCCGAACCTGAAGCCACCGATGAGATCCCACGCCGCCTAGAGGTAATTAGTGTAATTTAAGTTTAAGTTTTATTAATCGCGATTAGAGGTAATTAGTGTAATTTAAGTTTAAAATACTGCTTCAATAATATGGAATGACCTCGAAACATGTCCAAACCTCATTGGATGGGTCATGGCCGACCAAGAAAATACATGGGTCATCTTGGGGACCCCATGGAGCCACTTCGGTGGAAAAATGACATAAATAACTTTTTTTAAAGCTAAAATAAAAATGTCACAAACATGAGTTGTTTTACTAAAACAATTTTTAAATGGGGATATACAAGTCATATTTTTTTCTATAAATATTCATTAGAAAGATAAAAATATTTCATACATCATGATAGTTTTTTATAATTTTTAGACATTATATAAATTAAATTATTTATGACACCATGATGATGCAGCGATTTCCTCATTATTTAACGATTTAAATAAAATGAAAAGATAATGTAAAATCTAAGACCTACACATTTAAAATACCTATTGGATGGGTGGATTTAAAACTTCTATCACCTTATAGTCTAAATATATAATTTTTCGACCTTTAAAATCTGAAAATCATTTTTATAATAAAGTAACCTTTTATAACTTTCCAAGAGTGCCCCTCCTCTCCTCTTATAAAAGGCCCCCACCTCTACCACCTTAACCACACCTCTAAAGCCTTTGGCACGGCCAAACCCTTCCAATTTTGACTCTCCACATCCCTCTATTCCTCCTAGAAGCCTCACATTGGGCAGAAGGCTTCCCAAGGAAGCCTTTGATCTCAAATCAAAAAGAGTTACCTGTTTTAAAGGTAATGTCTTCCCTAGTGTTCTTTTGTTTTATTTTGCTTCTCCAACCACCTAAACTCTTTTTATTTATTTATTTTGTAACAAAAACAGTATCTTAAATATACTAGGATGTTGTTATGAGGATTAATAGAGATACACTAACACACAACTCCGTCTAATGGTTAATGAACATATTGTTTCTGTGGATGGCGAATTACGAACTCACGAAACGATAATTGTTCTATCTTATCATACCACCTTTCGTGGTGGCCATTATGATGGAAATATATTTATTTATGATATATATTATATCTATTTCCTCTCTATGCTTCTTTATTTTATATTTAATACATAACTTTATGCTTTTCATGTTGTGCAAATGCGGTAATTTCATTTGAGGAAGTGTGGACTACCGCCCCCTCACGTGATGTGACTCGTTCATGCAATACATGGAATGTATAAAGAATGAAATTGATGAACATGTGTGATATATATAAAATATATATTATACTTTAATTATAATATATATATACATCTCTCATCAATTTTTCATTCCATTAATGTTCCAAAGAAGTGAAAGTAGCGTTCATGCATACGTACGGCTTACCGTCTCTATGAACGGTACATTTCATTTGTTATCTTCAAATGTTATGTAATATTATAAGTACAAATATATAAGGGATATATATGCCATATATTAAATCTAAATTATGGATATCATTCTGGAATTATAATATATATATCTATCTTTTAACTTTAATTCTGTTAATATGACAAAAAAATGAAAGTAGCGTTCATGCGTACGTACGACCTACCGTCTCCATGAACGATGCTTTTAATTTTTTAACTCAAAATGTTATGGAATAGTACAAAATGAATATATACTGGATATATATGATATTGAAAGCATTAATACTATTCTAGAGATGATGTATATATAACTACATGGAAGATTTTTTTCCAACAAGTTCAATTTTTGCTAATGTACCGAATATCGACAAAAACGTCTGATATGAACTAACTTTATTAACCAATTATTATAACATTATAATATGTGATATGAACTGAATTATAATATTTAAATTAGGTCCTTAAGCAATTATAAATTGAAAAAATTTTATTATTCAGGAGATTAAAGAATGATCGAGTCATGTCAGACATGAGGTTCGGGATCCTACCCCTCTCTTTCATTTTAAGTACACTCTTTTATGTCATTCCTTTTAAGGTCATATTTATTATGATTGGGATGTTATTTTACATTAATTTTACTGTATTTTTTATTTTAATATAATGAGAGACCCTATTATCTCTCATCAATCCTTTTTGGAAGTTTTGAGTGGCGCCGTTAGGCTGTCGAATTTTCTTAAGAGATCCATCCTCTCTCTTTCTTTTATAGTAGTCTCCTTTATGTCACTTATTTTAAGTTACTCTTTGTTATGTTGGGGGATGTTCATTTATATTCCTATTTCTGTAAATTTTATGTTAATATGATGAGGGAACCCATTTTATCTCATCAATCCATTTTTGGAAGTTTTAAGTGGTGCCATTAGGCTGCCAAGTTTTCGTAAGGGATTTTTCATCTCACTTTTATTCCCGTGACATTTATGCTATGTTTGCCACCATTTCCTTTGAGTGGTGTATGTACTTCCCATTATTATAATCTTTTTGTAGTATAATTTCAATTATTGTTATTTAAATCTTCATTGTATGACTCTTCTACCATGGGGTGAACGTTTCGAAAGTTACCCATGTCGGTAAGGGAACCTTTTACCCTCCTCTTTTTAAAAGACTTCTTTTGTTATGTCTTTTAATTAACATACTATAATGTTGGGATATGTTATTATATATCCTTATTGATGTAAATTTTATGTCCAAGTTATGAGATACAATTTTCTCTCTCATCAACTCATTTTCTGAATTTTAATGTGACGCCGTTAGGCTGTTGGATTTCTGTAAGGGAACTTCTTAACCCACTTTGAATTCTGTGGGTTAAACCTCTACTTCTTGATTTTATTATGCCACAATTATGTGTGGAATATCTATGTTGTAATTTACACAAACCATTATGTGGATATACTATTTATACAAAAAATAATCTCATTGATATATTCTTACGAACTTGTATAGGAAATCATAACTCAATCTCATTTCATTGAGTTAAATATCTATGTCATTGGTTTTGTTATTCCAAGATTATGTGTGAATGGCCTATGATTGTTTCACACTTAATATCCACTTATATTGGTTGTATTTATATTTCTCACACATAATTATGTGATAGATTTATCCTTAATTTAATGATACCATCTTTATAATGGATTTCATCTCAATTTACATTTCTATTGAGACTTCATTGTTTTTATGAACCAATTCACTCTTATATGGTGTGTATACTGTACTTTGACGTATTATATCATGAATCCATTTATTCTCATGATATTATAAAGTTAATATTAAATGTTATTTTGCAATTATTTGTATTCATGAGTCTCCCATTTTGTTAAAAAATCGTTAACAAAAATATCGTTTTAAATGTTTTAAAGATTCATTATTCTAAATCTTTATCTTTAATGTCCATGTTTTCAAAATGGTTTTTAGTATTTATTTATATGGACATTAATATTTTAAAAATATAATTCCATTAAAAGCATAAAAGTGGTATGGGACACTTTGATTCAAAAATCTCTTTTAAAGGATTTTTGAAAATGGATTGATTAATTCAATATCTTGGAATGACTTATTGTGTTTGAAAATGAAATGTTTTTATTGAAATGTTTATATTTTCAATATTTTATGTGTAATGATGGTACTTGGACATTTTACTGGTGGTTATGTGATAAACCATATGACGAGTGGTGCTGTGAATACCAGGACGGGTGGTTGCGTTATAACCTCCAATGCATTGGGTATGGAAGTCGGCCGTATGGCTATTCCATTAAGTATGTGCGGAAGTCGATAGTATGGTTATTCAATTTAAGTATATTTATGTCCCAAGTTACCTTTATATGTTATGTGTTCTTTATATGGGTTTTTATGGTAATCCTTTGGTTACAAAAGGGGTATTTATGATCTTTAATTCAGTGAAGAGTTTTTCTACTACTTCATAAATCTGGAAAGTATTACTTTGATAAAGTATTCTTGGTTTACTTGTTGTTTTGAAAAACTAACAGATTTCCTTCTTTGTGTATCATTTACTGGGATTTTTATGCTCATCCCAAGTTTTTGAAATGTTTTCCACCGGTCTTAAAGATGAATAGGGTCAAGGATGGGATCAAGGAAAGACATGCTATGTAAAACATGGAACTAGACATGTTTCTTTTTAAGAGTTTTTATTTTATGAAAACTTTGTAGAAGTGCATACTTTGTAATCTTTGAGTTGTAATGGTTATGTCCTAATTCTCTAAAAATATAAACTTGAAAAGATCCTCAATGTGAATTATTCATTTAATTCAATAATAAGTAATGTTTAAGGTCAGGGCCTTATATTTTGGATGTCATTTTAATATTTATAATTTTATTTATTGAAATCTTCTATTAATGACGTAAATACTACATAATTATTGTGTCATAAATACATTAATTTATGTGATGTCTATAAATTATAAAAAAAATACCAGTATGTATTAAATCTTTTTCACTTTCAAATTAATATTTATAGTCTAAAATATAATTTATATTACCATTTTTGAATGTTAATTTATTAAAAGATATTTGTTTTTGTCATTTTTGCCTTTACTTTAAGTTAATTATTCTAAATTGTTGTTATCACTCCCATGTGGCTAAATGGGGTCCCAAAATCGACCCAATTATTCCCATGGTCGTAAATGACTCAACCAATAAGGTTTGGACAAGTTCTAAGGTAATTATTATATATTATATTATTCTTTTTACCTTGAATTAACCTATTTACCTTTAACCACAGTAAATAAAAGTCAAAAGTTACTATTCACCTGAAAATAAATTTTCATCTTATTGAACAAAATATTACATAATAATAACAACCATTTATGTCGGATATTTTAAATTCAATTCAGATATGTGGTATAATTTCATTTAAATGAAAAAGTCAGTTTCTTTAACTACTACTAAGTGGTTTCCCTATTCATCAAAAATTGAAGTTTTTCAGAAAAATACCAAAAGTTCAGCCTAAGCTATAACTGATATTCAAAATTAAAAAATGATGTATATTTTAACAAATTCTAAACATACAAGTTTAATTAATTAATTTAAATTTAATTCTCATTATCAAAAAAATAGCGTGTTTTTAAGAAACAATAACTATCAAAAGATTGATACTTGTTTATGCCAAATTTCGAAATGAAATTAATTCCAATGACTAACATTAGATTAAATGGTAAAAATATATTCTAATTACACTTTAAAAAAATTAAAAAGATAATATACCCATATAAATAAATTAGACTAAAACGCAGTTTTGAATTAAAATACAATATTTGCACTATTCATTAAAAAAGGAACTTTATCGGAAAAATTCAAAAAATTTACACAAAGTAAATTTTGATGTCCCCATTATAAAGAATGACTGTATTTGGTCTATTATAATGTTATAATTTGACCAAAAATATATTTAAAGAGGGTTCTCCATTAAAAGGTGGTAAATCAATCTTTTAATGTAAATTATGCTTAAAATTAGATTCATTCAAATTTTAGGCCTCTATGTTTTTTATTGGATAAATGTAATTACATTTAACAAACATGTATAATCATATTGTAGTTAGTTTTGTTCATATACACCAATTCAATGTCTAGGAGTTAATTACCATTTAAAATAATATAATATTATTTGTGTGAAACGTAAGATTTCAAATAAACACGTTGTTGCGTATCAGATACGCTATCGAAGATAGAAACCCCTTTTAAGTAAAATTAATATTTAATTCAAAAATATTAATAAATTTGAAATATTTCTTATTATTTATTTACCTGGGAAGTTACGCATATA
This sequence comes from Viscum album, assembly GCA_963277665.1. NCBI lineage: Eukaryota > Viridiplantae > Streptophyta > Magnoliopsida > Santalales > Viscaceae > Viscum > Viscum album. The sequence continues at coordinate 683,812,398 of OY728159.1, read as the reverse complement.
TAGATCAATACGATTGAAAATTTTCTTCACCATGACATTGAAATACCATACCTGATGGGAAAAAATAGAACACCTTAGAATATTTAAAATCATTTAAATCTAACTCAAATAGCATCCAAATACTCCTCAAATAAATTCAAATTTTTTGTTGAATAAGAAGATAAATTATCGAAAAAATCTACTGGAGACTCAATCCCAAAATTTATTTATTTTCCATCAAATGAAACCATTAAAAAACATATTGAAGCATAATTTCTCATGGAAGATACAGTAAATCAAAAAAATAATTTTAAAAACTTATTGAAAACACCACATAGGTTAGTGAAGTATTATGGAGTGAAATTATACTCCTGATGAAAAGAAAATATTTTTTACAGGGGATAATATTCCATCCATCAATGATTTTACTCACTACTTTTAATGTATCTCCCCATTTCCACAATAACTATAGACATTGACTGAAAGGATAATGATAGAATTTTTATATATTCACCCTTAACTTAATAAATGAGAAAATTTTATCCACTAAATAAATAGTTGTGAATTACTTCTCTCTCGTTGAATATATAATTACTTGAATATTTTCAGTGTCCTAAAATATTTTAATTTTTTGTGTGGGGATGAACATTAAGGTTCATCATCAATTACTCAAATATGAACTTATAGGTAACATTAGTATAAATATAATTCATGTTTGTCTTTAGTAGGAAAAATATTACAACATGATGTATACTAGTAGAAGACTTAGGGCAGAGCCCTTTTTATTTAGACGAAAAGAAAAACAAAGAGAGGATGAATGGGGTCATACAAGTAACATGCCCTCATGCCAAGCAGAAGGAAAAACATCATAAATAATATCCAAAGTAGGTAGCATCATAATAATTATCCCAATCAAACTCATAATGAAAAAGACCATGGGACTGGGTAACCATAGTTTACTTCAGATGTGTGTAGTGTTTCCTCGGTCTTTCTTTCTTAGGAGGAACATGTTGGAGACCTTCATCATTCACAACCACTTTTCCTTTGGATAAAGTCTGACTATATGTTAATTTTCTTGGGGAATCATGATCAACATCATCTAACTTCCCATGGATGCCCAGTGTCTCCCTTAATTTTAACATGATGTATATATTGAAAGATCATTTTTTAATTAAATTAAATATAGGAAAATATATACTTATTCTTTGAGTGTTGTGTAGACATTCTGAATATTTCTATAGAACATTTATTATCAATATTTATTGTAATAATTAATTCAACTTTCTCCCTCAAATCATACAACACCTCATTAATAAAAATTATCTAAATGTAATAAAACCCCAAAAAAATTCACTAATGTAATCAATGTGCTTGAGTTTTTTTTATACAGTGACAACTAATAGAGAAATGATTAAAAAGGAAAGATATAACAGAATTTTATTTTCAATCATCATAATCACCCACACATTAAATAATTATTATCATAAATATTGGTGGGAAAATTTAATAACAATATATCTTATTTTGGGATACTATCATGTTAAACTAAAATTCTATTAGTTTATCATATATCACCCTTTGATCCACCTATATAAATATTCTCTCAAATTTGGTTTCTTTAAATTATTTTTCTAATAAATATTATCATGGACAACTAAAATTAAATAATAATTAATCATGCATAGTGGTTTATAAATAGTAAATGATTAACTAAATAATATACCCAAGGGTTTTCTAGTCAGGTGTGTAGTTACACCAATTTTTTAGTAAACCAATTATAGGCTATGTTAACACCCAATTTGCCTTTTGGGTTTATAACCACAAGGTACATTAATACTATAACATGTATTTACATTATATTTTCATGGTAGTGATTTAATTGCTTGGAAATCTAGACAATTTATACTTTACCAAAATTCTAGAAACATATTCAATACTAAGAGTAATCCCTATGGTTTATGAAAATTTTCATTCACCCTAATCACCAAAATATTCAATATTACATCAAATAGACTAAAGGCTTATATATACCGGGGAAATTAGGATCATTTGTGTCATATTAAACCTTAAATTATCTTTAATTGACATCATAAAATATAAATTTATCTAAAACCTTCTCTGATTCCATATTATATTACAAAATTTTATTCTAATACACACTTGACATCTTCTAAGATTAGAGTTTTGGAGAATTATAAAAAAACATTAACTAAAAAAATCCATGTGTTTTTCAACTAACAAACATTTTCCCACAATATAAGTTTCAATATAATCCATAATATGTCTACGATATCTCTAATAAATTTTCTATACTAGATAATCTTCTTGACATACCATATATAATAATTTCCATCATTACTTTGTTTCTGATTTGTTCCTTATATTTCTATAACTTCTTTATTGACTTCAATATTAATGTCTCATAGGAAATAAATAGATTATGCTATTTAAATTATACTAAATACTCTAAAACACGAGAGAGGATTCTTGGATGATAAAGTTGATAATTTTTAGGATTTAATTTTATTGAATAGGAGTTGTAGTATGTAGTGGATTTGAGTCCCTTTAATAAAAATGAAGAGGGAGTCAATATGAATACCTTGTAAATTTCAGTGATATAATTAAACTATTAAATTTTTAATGACTTAAATGCATCAAAATACTAATTTGTGGTGTGATCTTGTGTTTATAAAGTCACAACCATGAATTCACACACATATTTCAAAAATAATTTTAGATATTTACCATTAGAATTTTACATTTTTACCATTTTTGTTTTTTCCTTTGCAACAAGTTTAAGACTATGTAATTTATAATTACATAATAATACAAGGAAGACGCAATTAAAAAATAATTTTCTTATGCACCAAAATGTAATATACATTTAATAAAATTCAATTTATAATTAATGTGAAATTACTATTAAATTAAGACATATAATATATATAAACCCATTTTTAATAAAGGATATCCACACAATTAAGTGTTCTAAATCATTTTTAGTATTGATAACTAAATTTTTTAGTGTTAATATAATTATATATTGGATTAAATATTCTATTAGTTTCATTATTTTTCAGTTATTTAATTATTTATTTTTATATAAAAATTGCACAATGTCAATAAAACAATTATATGATAAAAATAGTTTTAACATTATCACAAAAATTAACATTAGTAATAGCAATTTATTTTTATGACTAAAAAATGAAACTTATTAATTATTATATAGATATTAATATACAAAAAAATACATTTTTTAGATAATAATCTCAAAATTTAAAAACATTATTTTTCAGTATAAGAACATAAAAACATTTTTTTAGTGAAACCCAACTTATGTTACAAAAACCTTATTTAAAGGATTTATAAATTCAACTTTTTTTTATAAAATGTAATGATTTATGTCTTAAATGCATATTTTACAAATTAATAGGTCTTATAAATTTATATTTCATTATTATAAAGAAGTACACTCATGTGAATTCTCATGGTGATGTTCTAAAATTCCTTAAAAATCTGTTCACTACTCAATTAAATAAGAACATATCAACTACTCAAATTAAATACACAATACACAACTAAAAGATAGTAATTAAACTAATAATAAGAAAATAAATCAATACAATAAAAAGAGTGTGTATTAGTTACATGTAAACTAGTATTCTAAATTAGAAAATAATAAATAATTACTAGTGAAACTATCTTAAAAAATATGAATTGAACAACAGTACTAGTTTTTAAGAATTTTGTAGGATGAAACCCAATATAGATGATTGAACCAACATTTTTTGTTTCTAGATGTCAAATACTGAAAAGAGATGATGGATGAAAATGCATAGAGTAAGGGAATATGTTTTATTTAACATGAGACTATGAGAGGATCCAACTGTGCACATGGACTTCCCCAGCACCACATGATATTCTACCGTCATCTCGACTTATTGATGTAATGATACAACTGGCTCCGGTTGTTGTATAGAAGTATTGCATACTTCTAGTTCAATATGATATTCGTTGACAATGCATCATGGGGCTGGTGCAGGATGGTATTTTTGGACATATATTTGAAAAAAAATACAACAATGCAATGTAAACACACAATAAAGAAGTAAAAAATCAATTAATCATCACAATCAAATACCAAGCAAAAAATGGTCATTTAATAAGGGGAACTGGAATACCCAAAAAATTATATGTTGACCAACATTTAATAATCTAATTTCATGACAAAATAAAGGAATCCAAAGATAATAAACATCAGTTATATATCATTATTTGGTATATGAAAACAAATCAACTAAGGATAAGTAAATCAATCAAATAGTACTCAATATAGTAAATATAAAATTATTGCTTCAATAAAAAATAAACTAACATAACTAGGTCCTTAAATAAAATAATGTTCATACAAACAACATTACTGTAATGAACAGACATAATATAATATGTGTACAGATAAAATTAATAAATGTAAATTTGGAACATACAGATAGGACAACTTGTTTTTATTTCCAAGGAAATGCATATAAAAAATCAGTCTAGTTTGATAGTTTTTTATCCATTATATAGAGAAAATGTTATTCAACATGAGTTAATTTGGCATAGAGTCTCAAGACAGCTAGTCATCACATTTGACCCCATATTCAGTATAGAAGTCAGTCAATATTTTTTTCATCATGAAGATATCTTTCTAGCGAATGAGTAGTAGTCAAGACTTATAAGTCAAACCAGTGAAGCGACAGTGTAATATTTTACAATTGGAAAATAAGACGAAAGTATGTAGTGGTTTTATATGTTATGGAAAAAATAAAATTAAATTAAGAAAAAAATATAATTTTCTATAACATGTACACAATTATAGAAACAAATAATGAAGATAGAGAAACTATACCTGAGTTAATGATATAGTTGTACTTGTTGTATCAAATCTAGAAGCAGTTTTACTATTGACTCCTGATGATCAATTAGAGTGATTTCTACAAAACAGATGGTTGATATTAATATTACAGGTATATGGTTACTATTTTGTAAATAATAAGAATAGTAAATAATCAAAAATAAATTACTAAATCGTAATAACATTACAATACTGTTGTTATGTGAAATCCATAAGGCTTCTAATAATTTTTTTAGTATGAATTAATCTATTTACATAGTTTTCTAAAAAACATTGATGATAGGTGATGATATAATTTTCATTATCACTGATAGGGAGAGTTGTGTATGTGTTTTTTAGGAAGAACTTTACCAATTCTGAATATTGTAAACATTGAAATATAGTGTCAAAAACATTCATGTATTTGAAAATTTTTAGATCTGCTGGAAACCAAACTCATCCTAGTATTTTTTAGTAATTAAAATTAACTACGATTTTAAAAATAATATAAAATACATGAAACAAAATAGTTCAAGAAGATTACTTTTATCAGAGAACCACTCAATTGAGAATATGTTTTTCTTATGAACTGCATGACCTTCTTGTCGAAGAGAAAGAGAGATAGTGTGCCTTTTTCATCCTCCACCAGTTTTTGAACTCTAAATATGTTGTATTTATAGTTTTAAAATCCGTGTGGTGGTATCAATACTATTAAAATATTATACTAAGCAAATTTAAAAGTAGTATTTATCAAAAGGAAGATGTTAAATGAATACATTATAGTAGTGCTAATTTGTGATTTTTTACAAATTTGGAACCAAATGTTCCCATATGTAGTTTTTACTTTTTTATGCAAGATTATCATGATTAAAAATACATATTACGGGTGATTTGATGTTATACTATTGTAGATGAAATCAAAAACCATTTCAAATACGAGATGATAAATAATAGTAACGTATTCAAGAAATTCGGTTTCACATGTATAGTGTTTTAGATGAAATAGTCAAAAAAAAAATTCAGGATATTATAATTCACTCCAAAAACTTTTTACAATCAGAAATATTATTATGGTTATTCCTATATGGTAAATGTGCAACAAAACTATTTGAATGTGTTGATGGATGACATTAAAATTGTGAAATACTAATGAAGCCAGTTCTGAAAAATGCAGAAAATACAGCATTGAAGACAAAATTTTACATAGATTTCATTCATGTTTATGGTATTTATTGACAAAATAGCAGAAAAAATTAGATAAAATAAAATTTTACCTTCTTATGAAGTTTTGTACTATTGCGATTTTCATGTTGAGTAATATTTTTAATGCATTGGTTGAAGTCATGATAATAACAAATGCTGAACACGTTGAAGAGCATTAGTTGAATTTGAAGTAACTAATTTCTAAACAGTATAGTGAAACTCTAGAACATGTAATAGGGCATAAACTTCATGTCTAAAGGAATTATTTTTAATAAGTTATAATAGATTATAGAATATTATTGTTTTTAATACGGCATAATAGATTATGGAATATAAAAGCAACTGGATCATTATAGTTTTCAATTTTCAAAAAGGAATAGTAGATGTTGGAACATAATAGATGATGTAAGTCACTATTTTCTAAACAATATAATTAAACATTGGAATACATTGGATAGAATAATCATAATCTCTAAACATTACAATTCTCAATAAGTCATAATAGATTATGTAACCTTACATTTTTTAAAAAGGAATTACATATGATGAATCATAAAAGATGCTAGAACATTACTATTTCCGATTATCAATAACGAATAATAGATTCTGGGTTGGTATTTGAAATATTTTATGTCAATTGTAGTGAAAAAAAAGGATGCTAACATTTTTTCCTCTAAAACAATTTGGATCTTTTGGTTACAACTAATAGTAAAATTTATATGATACGATTGATGTGGATGTCCAATATTTTCTAGAACAGATAAAAGATATGTAAAAATGGGAGTTGTTTATGAAAATAATATCACTCTTAATAGTGTATTAATTATACAGAAATTCATCAAAATGAACTATATATGAAGGTATATCTATATATGTAGACTCTATTAATTGAAATCCTATAGTAAAGATGCATTAGAAAATCATATAATTCCATAAAAATGTGTTGAAAGTTTTTATTCTATTGAATGTTGTTCCAAAAATATATTGTTATTCATGTATGTAAGAGAAGTCTAGTTAAAACTGAAAACTAGTAGTTGAGCATCGTTAGGTTAACCATATGTTATTGTTGTGAAAAATATTCAGCAACCATGTCATTCCCTCCAAGTAGTTCTCATGCTTAGGAGAAATTTGGATGCTTTTATGATGTAGCATATGCCTTCCCACATGAGGGGTTTGTACTTGGTGATTAGCTAGGAGTCAGTAATTGTTCATTGAATTTGGGTCTTCTGCATCAATTAATTTTCAAAATAAATATTTAAAAAGAATATTTCACATATCATTTACATATAATACTATACTGTAATATCATTACATAATATTAGTATTATGAAAATAGTACATAAAATGTAACTTCGTTGTAGGATAAAATCACTTGTGCATCACATAGAATTATATCGATAGAAGAAACAGTGATGGTGGGTGATGAGTTACACCACAGAATTAGAACAAGTAATTTTATCTTCAATGTTTCATTAGCATCAATACTAATCTCATCCAATGGAAAAATTCATCGTAATATGTTTCCAGTTATGTATGTTTTTAATTAGATTATAGATATAAAATAGTAAGCATCAATGTAAGTGTACTATTTATATATATTCTGAATTATAAAAGAATTGAAATATATATCTCTGAAATGATATGATACATAAGGAATCTTATCCAAAATTTCTCTCCAGAAAATGTTTTTTGTATAGTCAGAGGATGGGTTATCTCTATCATGAACAACAGTTTTTAAATCCCTTGGTGACATCACTCTAGATAGGACAACATAATGTTCTTGTGAAAGAACACATGCTTGCGAAGATATAAAAAACAGAAGACAGATATAGTCCATTACTATTATTAATAGTCATTTCATCAGAAATAGTTAAATAATATTGCCTTCTTTGTAATTTTAAAAATAGTTTATTGTCATTGTGGGTAATATTTATAATTGGGATGAATGAAAGATAAGTGGAATGAAAACCGGATAAAATTTCTACCCATATGATATGTTCACCTAAGTGTGTTACAATCAAATGAGGATCATTGCATAACCCCACTGATTGGTCTACATTATTGAGAAACAAAATTGGTACTCTAATCCTCATATTAATCTTGTGTGCAGGAATCCAAAATACATTGAAACCAATTAAACCATCAGTTGTATATATGTTCATAGGCAGATCTATAAACAGAATTAGAACTAAAGAAATATTTTCCTTCAGAATTAGTAAGAGTTAACATATAGTCATTGACTTCCTGAACAACATCACATGTTGGGGCTCATATTTCATGACCATTCATCTATGATACATCTCAAAAGTTATCAATTAAATATTGGTAGGAAAATTCAATAGATGATGTTTGTGGGAATTTATTTGTTTTTAGAAGATATGTTGATTGTATTTAAATGCATGCATCCCCATTGCTGAGCTCACCAAAGTGTCCCTCACCAAGATCCAAAAATACACTTAGAAAATTTTCAAACATCATTAGAACCATCATTTTAATATGTTGCTTGAAACCTCATGTTATTTTGACAATGTTTAAAAATAACATTTTATCTATAAATATGATGACCTCATACAGGCGAACACTATGTCACTTCTATCACCACAAGGTATTACAGGAAGTATTTTTCTGAAAATTCCACATTGGACAACTCTTAAAAAGGAAAATGTTAAATTAGACAAATTTCCATTATTTACTGATGGTATATCTCTTAATGTACAATCAAGAGAATCAAGATTGTTTTTAGGAAGCATTATAGCCTCATCATAGATAATCAATTTTGTTGGTAATACCAGTTCTACAACATCACCCCTTATAAAGTATTATAAACAATGTGGTCATTTATAGATATTATAATTTGAAATTTAGAATTTTTTGTTCACCCACCTGGTAAGAGTAATGATGTTATTCCACTGGAATAAACTGCACAAAAATTTTACCTTCTAAACATAGTAAACATGTTATGACTCTATGGATGAAATTCATACATGTACCACCAAATCCATCCTTGAAACAAAGACTAGGCGCATAACATAACACATACACAATTCTCCACATAACATGATTTTGTTCAACATTAAAAATACTGTGCATTAATCTGTACTCATTACGAAGGATTTCCCAATTTTAAATAATCTCATCTACAATTAACCGTTTTAGTTGAGTGATTATTGGATAATCTGGAATGTGAATTTGAGGATAACATTGTAGATATTTTCCATTGCTAGAGAGAATATTTCCTATTTCATTCAAATAAATAATTTTTATTTGATGCTCCATGAGGGAAATGTCTAAATGAGAGGGACATCCTATTAGAAATAAATATATTAACATAGGTATCTAGTGACATGCACAATTAGTTTTTTGAACCTTATATTTCTAGTCGCTATTGTTGGCAATATATAATATCATTAGTTAGAATATTATAGGATTGAAGCCAAACAATGTCATGTCGGGAAATGGGATTTAAGAATAACATTCTAGCAAACAGTCTTCACAATGAGTGCCCCATTCTCCAATGGGAAACAGATTTAATTTCTTGAATAGACAAATTGTCATTAGTTAACTATCAAATGGCTGAATAGGTTTGTCCAGATGTGTGATGAGTAATGTTGTTCACTGCTCTAATAGAATCATAAGAAGTCACACCTATAACCTTTGTACGTAGAATCCTCAAGTAATATTGTTCTCTAAAAGAGGTTGGAACACAGTAATGTCTACCAATACTTAATCCCTATTTGTGAGGACAACATTTCTTTTCAGGATAGTGGCATAAAAATCTTATTGGGAATTCTAAAGATGTTAAACTTATACGGTATGTGTAAAACATTATTTCATCAAACCAAGATTTGATAATGGTATAAAAATAATTTCTATTATTTATGATTTCTTTAATATTTTCACATTCCTCATAAATCACATTTTTTAGTCCTGTTTTATGAAAATGAAATCTATCAACTGGTGGATTTCAAAAATGGATATCATAAGAAATATCCTCCATGAAGATATACAAGGTTAGATGTACCAACTGTCATAGTAAATTTTAATCTCATCGACACTATTTTCAGACAAATGATGGTTGTTTTTGTTAGAGAGTGTCACAGTTACACAATCATGTGCCTTTTTATATATTTAAAAATGTATTTGATAGACAATAAAAAATTGTAAATTTTGATATTTAGATGAGATTTATATTTTAACTGCAAAAATGGAATGTATGTCACAACAAAGTGATTATACAATGGTATTCCATTTTTGACATAGTTTAATACCAAATTTCATCAATGATATGAAACATAACCGTCATCATACATTTTTGGTATGGGGAGAAAAATTCGATAATTTTTTGAGAACATTCTATTTTTCGTACAAGGTGAGCGATGATTTCTGTCACCATAAGTCCAATGAATCATAAAATTTTTGATTGTTTCATGATGTCTTGAGAAAGTTCCATTATCTAGAATTTCTAAAGAAACAATTTTTTTAATATCTATTGGTGTGAAAAAATATTCTGTGACTAAAAGATAATAGAATGTTCATATGTAACAGTATTCTTTTATGAAACTATACAGTATGTGCAACTACATTGTAGATTGAAGGGTAGATGAAAAAACAGGTGAAAATAATTTGAAATTTGATGGTAAATGTTGTCATTATAAAAGTATAATATATTAGTGATGATGTTTTGAACCTACTAGAGACTTTTTGAAGAATCATCCTTATTGTAAACCATTCCTATATTGTTTGAAATTAATATTGAATATTCGTGAAGTATACTGGGGAGGTATATTGGGTGATTATTGTTTCATTTATCAAATCTAAAAACATCAGGCCACATTAGAATACATGTAAATGTTAAAAAAGATCTTGATACCCTACCTAATTAAATATTGAAAAAAAATCTTGGTAATTTTGAATCATAGACATCATACAACCTATAAACGTTAAAGGTAAAATGATACACTTCCCACATAATGACACATTTTGGTCACCTCTATGGAATGAATATTGCATCCCATTGTATAGTTATTCCCTCAAGCACTTTTTATAAAATATATAAAAAGATAGTATTTGAGACCCTATCATTATGAATGTATCTATAATAATCTATTATAGAATCCTCCTAGAATAAAGTGGACTGGATTAATCATTGTAGCAAAATTAATGTTTAAAAGAGAAATATTCTCTCATTGTTACATTCCTTTTTTTTGAACATCGATTGAAGGGAGTCTCAAAATGTGATATATTGTCGACATATCCTTATTCTCCAATAGTGAAAACAAATAGATATTATAGAGGAATGTCTAGTGGGTTATGATCTTCTATGTGTTGATATTATCCACTTTTTTTTTGAATGAGGATATCTCCCTCATGATTTAGATGTTCAATGTCACTGAAAATGACCATTGAAATATCAGAATTAGTTGGTAATTTTTATGTCTGTGCATCTCTTCCTCATCATCTAAGAAGCAGCAGATTTAAATTTATAGTTCTATAACTCTCAATTACATCCATAGTTGTTCTAAATTGAAGCAACAAAGAATTTATTTTCGTAAGGCATATCATATAGTTTCGGAACAACACATAAATCAATGACAGAGTTTTTATTTCTCTTATCAAAGATTCATACAAAAATTTTGTGAAGTTAAAATCATAAGTGACAATATTCAGATATTACCACATAATGTAGTAGTCATCTAATGGCATGTGCCATGTTCTGAGCTTCATATGTTGTTTCATATACATGGAGATAAGAAAACATTGGTAGTTATCCATCAGGAGGACATAAAGTACCAATGTAATGGTAGTTTTATCCAGTTAATCTAAAAATAGTTTGAGACCCACAATTGTTCACAGAATTTTCAACCTTTCTAAATAATTATGTAAATGAAAACATAGAGTTGAAAATGTGCATATAGTCATGGAATGTTTTTGAATGTGTATATGATTTATTGAAAACTAATGATCTAAGGTATTCATGAAATACTAGAAACAATGGTAAAGTAATTTTTTCTAGTGAGAAATGTAAATAGAAATGTGGGATATGTCTATGGCTATATTTTTTATTCCTCTTTTCATAATAGAAGGTTGATCCGCAATACTAACAAATGATAGTAGGGTCTCCAAAATCTAAATATTATAATTGAGAAAATTATTAGAATATATTATTTTAATTTTGAAAGACCAAGTAGTATTATTATATTGATTACATAGTGAATTTAGTAGTATATTTTTTTATTAAATGAAAATGAAATTTTTATTCAGCATATTGATGTTGAAGTGACTAATATGCAGAATTCATCCTCATGTTATTTGTTACCATTGAATATTTAGTAATATAAAGTATAATTTCAAACAGTTGAATGATGAAAATATAATGTCCAATTTTACAGACAACTGAAGTTGAATTCGGGATCTGTGTTAGATATTTTTGTAGGAGTAGTTTCTTTGGATGTATGAATCATTGAATATTGTTCCTCGGGCAGTTGTATAGTACCAATTTTCTTATTACTCCATCGTTAGAATAACATCATAAGTGAATTTTTTTTTTAAATATTATTATGTGTATATTTATAATGATATATATAGATGAGACACCATAAATTCTTGTTGGACTGTACCACATACCTATAGATGAAAAAAGAATGCAATTTCTAATACTAGTATAAGTTGTAATTTTCATTATAGTCGTTGTATGCGTGAAAATAATTATTGAACTAACATAAAATAAATTATGTAGTGGACTAATTTGTTCTTATAGTGATGAGGATGAATCATCTGACTCCATAAATATATAACCATTTGTATTTGTACCCTTTAAGAGTAATATTGGGACAAGATGTTGTTAAATTGAAATTTAACATATTCACCATATACCTAAACAATGTTCATTGAGTTATTTGAACACTCCCTCTTTAGAAAAACATCAAAGGTGGAAATTTTACTAAATAATATAAAATGTTTATATATGAAGAGATATATAGATGTGAAACCCAAAATGCTAGTTGGACTGTATAACATACTCATGGATGAAAAAGGAATGCAGCTTCCGATAGTAGTATAAGTAGTTCTGTTCATTATAGTAGTTACATGTGTAAAAATCTATATTGCACTGGAAAATAATAATCAATGTAGTGGATTCATTTGTGCTTACAGCGACAAGGAGGCATCACCTAACTCCATAAAAGTGTGACCATTTGTATTCATACCATGTAAGAGTAATATTGGGACACGAAGTTGTTAAATAAAAATCTAATAGATTGACCATATACGTAAACAGTGATTATTTATAGCATGATTATAGAATGAAAGACTGTGTTGTATCATAGTATTTGGTCTTTGTTTCTTCTTGTTTGATCCATTGTATAATGTTGACAGATTCAAATAGTCAAGAGGGACTGTGAAATAAGGGGATGAAAAATTGTTCGAAGACATGGTCACCAATTTTTCAGTATGAAATCAATGTAATTAAATTGGAAATATTTATTGGAATTTACCATGGTTGGATATATGTGATAATGAACGTGTCAACGTATTTCTGTGTTATTATATGATGTGATTACTTTAGCTGTAAAAAATTATCTAAGTGTTATTGTTACGGTGACATTCTTTATACCGTTAGAGTATACATTGTATGGATACATGATAATATATTAAAGTGTAATGATATTTCTATTTTCAATATTTAGACAAAATAAAAAGTAATGTTCTTGGTAAATTGAATTTAACATTACTGGGTATCGGTGAGATAAGAATACCTATTACAATTTACGTGCTTTCTATTTGCATTACAATTTTAGTTTCATTATTTTTTAAGAGACATTATGCTTGTGCAATTTCAATTCTAGTAATCATATACACAATGGTTTGATAAATAACGAAATAGTATCAGGAGTGCAGAATAAGATGAATACAACCTAGTTGACGTTGTTTTCGTAGTAGTATTCATTGAAGTCGTGTGTCTCTACATCTCGACGGGGAGTGCATGTTTATATAGTGTGTCTTTTTATTTCATTGTAATGGAATTGAACAGAACCATGAAACCATTCAATGAAGTATTACTTTTAGATTATAGATAGTGTATAATATAAAATAAAATGATCCTTAAAATATGTATATAGTCACATTTTAATGGTTTTATGTCAGAATGGTACCATTCATAGTTGTTTACTATGATAAATATAGCATAAAACCTACTATTAATTAATTTTCAATGAGAAATTTCTGACCAGATTAAACATGTGTACATGGAGGTAGTATTTTGATCATAGAATAGACAATGTTAATGATGATGAAAAAACATAGAATGTACATGTAATCACAACTATGGTTGGATGTCAAGTTACGGTTTAATGTTAATAATGAAGACAAATATTAAATGGACTATTGAAATAGGATAATATATTATGAATGTTTCACAACCATATGTGAACCTCTAAATAACATAATGAGGAACATAAGGGATCTTTATCCCAATATATTAGGATAAAATAACTGTTGAAAAAAAGGGATTATGGGAGCTAATCCAAGGAGAACCTGATTGAACTGGCTAAATAGAATAGTGGTATTTAAGAGAAAATGGTTGTTTAGTTGGTGGTGGATGAATTAAGAGTTACCATATTAGAGGTACATTTTGGAATTGAAGGCAATACATGATGATGGAGCCTTGGTAGAAACATATGATGTACTCTAAAAACATTATTTTGGAGACTGAATGGAGTAGCTTACCAAACTCTAGATTGAGGATATCCGAACAGGTGAAGACAGAGTGTTGACAATCAGCGTTGACCATATCTTTGGGACAATGATCTTTATGAAGTTGTTGGATGAAAAGGAAGGGTAAATTGTGGAGGTTTTCAAACAGGTGATTCAAATTAGGGAATTCACGATTGGGAAGAGATTAGTTGATGTGGAGATATACAAGTATAGTCACGATGGGTGATGATAGGAAGAGGCGACGATGGAGTGGCAAGTTGCAGCAGAAACTGTTTATTTTAGATTCCAATTTTGTTAAAATCATTAGATGATGAGGAAGGTAGATCTGTGTGGGTTTGAAGCTATAGATATTGAAGAAGAAAATTACAACAAGGAGAGAGGATGAGGTGATGAAATGAGGGGAGATGGTTCTGTGATATAAGAGGGAATCAATGTGGGAGTGACACGTGGTGGAAAAAATACCACATTTAGTAAACATATAGATGCATAAATATATAATTTTATTAAAAAAATATTTATCAATATTCTTGTAAACAATTATTTATTTATGAAAATAATTAAAAATAATCTTATGTTATATTTCCATGACCAATTTTATAATTAATTCCAGTTACTCAAATTAAAAATATGAAATTTGAAAATTTATATTTTAAATATGAAATATAATGGGAAATAATTTTTTTATAAAAAATAAACATGCATTTTCTTAAAATGAATTAATATGTAATAAGAAAAATTCTTGTAAAAATTATATTATTTGATTCTTAAATATATATTATTATCAAACAAATTTCATGTTGAATATCCTCTAATTATCTACTCATAGTATATTGGCATAAGGTACATTATAGTGGAACATAAGGCTGGGGACTCTTCTAAAAAAGATATGATGTAAATTATTATGAGCTTGAATATCTCTCACATATGATTTCACTCATACAATAATTGATCATGTTCATCATTAGATTGGTTTAGATAAAAACGTTGAAAAGATTTATCCTTCCCAGGATTCAACAAATGCACTTCATAATTGACCCTTATACTTCTCATTTTCATTTATTTATTAGATTTATTAATATAGTTACTTCCTATTGTACCAATTCATTTAATAGTTATGTTATAATGGTAAAAATAAATTTTAATATATCCTAATTTTTTAGATCTGTGTATAACATATAAAAATATATTACCATAATAATTATTTAATGAAAATACATTTGGAAATCTCATGATGTTTTAAAATGAACTTATTTTAAAAACCAACATAAAGTGCCATATTATTTTCCATTGAAATATAATTGGTTCAAATCATATGAATGAAAAAAATGAACATCACATTTTAAACCCACGAATATACAAATAAATGATGTATATCTCCATTATGACCCCAAAAAAAGTCCAAAATCTATATTTTATACAGGAAATTTATTTATAGTCTCATAACGACGATTTACAAGATGTTTGGCACATGAAGACATTTTTCTTAAATTAAAATCATGATTTTCCATAGAAAAACACTTTGTTAAATGTTTAATTACAATTGGATCTATTTATATTACTACTAAAGCATCATATATAGGTTTATTTTAACTGTAATCATGATTCTAACACTCAAGACCTCATGAATTTCATAATAAATAAAGTTGATAAAAACACATACCTCAACTAGAAGTAACGTTTGGTGAAACATGTCAAATTCCATGTTGAGCACTTAATGAGGAATGTAATCACCCTATATAGGTCCTAGAAAGTCAAAAACATTGGTTTTAATCAACATGAACTATAACCCAATCTCAAACAATGGAATAGGTTTCCAGGACAAGGAGAAACATTGGAAAAATGCATTAAAAAGGAGATAAGAAGATAAAATACCAGGAAGAGGGGATTTAAATAAAAAATTAATTTCAAATATAAATAAGAAAATCCATTAATCAATAATGGTGGATAGTTGGACTATTCTTGAAGGGTCATAGGGTTAAACCAATACAATTGGTGGATGTTGAGTCAAAAACCCATGAAACCCGAGAGGAGAACACAATGAAAATCCCATTTTTTTAAAACATTAGAAATATTAATGGTTAGGTGACCCAATTTAGTAATTTGTGCATGAACCATAGAAATTTGACTGGATTAGAACTATGAACCCATACAGTTTTGGTTCACTATTACTCCAAACCATTCACTAACTGTGCAAGTCATCCCTTATTAAAAAATGAGTGTATGATGTACTAGAAATCCCAAAACTATTTGAGTAACCATTCATTGAACACAAAAATTACATTATAATTTCAAGATATCATGTTTAAAAAATAGTCCATATTTTTAACTAACCATTAGATAACAATGAAATACCCAATTTGTTTACAATTTTAATGAAAACTAAAAAACCCCTCATTTTTTTCAAAATAACCCAAAAGAAAACAAATATAAAAAATTAACATTAACAAGGGGAGTTAAAATCTCCCAACCACGCCAAATTATTACATAATTATTTCCTTAATCAAATATATATTAACTACTCATGATACTAGTAATGTGACTCACTATCAAGATCTATTAACTCAATATTCTCAAAATGATAAAATCAAAATCCTTAAAGTACTCTTTAAAATGACCATCATAAACCCAAACCAAAAAACTCTAAAGCATGTAAACCCATTATGGGTATCCTCACTATTTAAAATTATTTTAATATTGAAAATTTTTGGAGAGAATCATTGAAAGGAAACTACCTCTAATGAAATATATCATCCTCTTTAAAACACTTGGTAAAAGGAAAAAAATCTATAAATATAAACTGCCAATTCAATGGAAAACAACTTGAAACATCAAGGATGCACTGCCCATGAAAACCAAAATAAACAAGGATCATACCACAAATAGTAGAAAATATGGGAGGTAGACTGGGTTCATACTAGAATTGGAATACTAGGATCTCTACCATTGAACACCATCATAATAAGATCACATGAAACATGATCATCACCTACACATGACCAACAAAATAATGAAGTACCCATCCTTGATACCTTTGAATTTTCTTCAGGATCACACCTATTAAACCATTCAAAAAATAAACCTTAGACCACCAATATCAAAATTGATATAGAACAAATGACAACCAAGAAAAATTTCAATGGCACTGTTTCTATGAAGGGAAAAAATAAATGTTAAGGAGTAGAATCTCAACAAACAAAAAAGGCAATATCTAGTAAAAAAATTTCATCCCAAACCAAAATACTCTTAATATTTCATTTAATTACCCATTTCACTAGGAAAAAATAGATAGTCGAAAGACCACATTTAATAGTGAAAAAGATTTATTCTTCCTATAAAAACTCAAGTATCTTTAGAATGAGCCTTCAGTGGCTCACTCATAAGGGAAGGACATTAACTCCAAGGAATGTTTAACAACTCAATAAATATTTCTTACCTATATGAAGGCTCAAAAATATATAAGTTTTATACGCATTCACATTTATTAGTAAAAAATTATTTATAAAGATATTCCATAATGATTTCTTGTTGTACAATTTAAAATTTGGAATAATACAAAATTCGAAACTCCTTTGGGAGTCTTGGTAGAACCTGAAATCAAATGAATCACATACTAGCGAGAAAAGGATTCACCAGAAGTGTTATAATTAGGAAAATATATCTATATTTCTTTTAGACCATCCTAATATTTATATTATAAATAATATAATACAATAATACAAATAATTCATTCCTCAGAATTGAATAATGAAGACACATTACATCCATTAAAAAACCAAGAACATAATCTGTTTTTAAAAAAACTCAACAATCATAAAATGTTTAACCTATTTTTCGTGTAAAAATAATTTTTGATAATAATAATACAAAAAATCTATTTTATAATGGGAATTAGTTGAAAAATACACTTAGTACAAAATAAATATCAACATGGTATCATTTTATTCCATTTTTATCAAAACATATGATATCAAAACTTTATTTTAGTTTAAAACCATTAATAAGTGATATATAACCATTTAAGAAAATATCTAAAACTAAATAATATTCTAAAATTTTTTCTCAAATACTATAGAAAATTATCTTCTTTATATACTTTCTCTAGATTAATATGTAAATCCCTTCTAATAATCCAAAAAAAATTATTTTAAAGAATCAATGATTAATAAAATTCCTTATTTTCCATAAAAAAGAACCTTTAAATAATCAAATCTAATTAACCTAATACCACAAATTCAACCTAATATCCATTTCTAAAAAATCAAACCATCATAAAATATATCTTCAATTCAACCCTCCCCACAATTGGAAACCACTTTAGGAGTTATTAAAAAATAGTGGACCGAAAAAACAAAACTAGGAAAGATGTAGAGTTAGGCTCATTTTAGCAACATTTTTTAATGTGACAATATAACCATGTTATAGATTCTATGATTATCACAAAAACTTATTTAAAGGATCCACAAGGATATACAAGCTATGTATTATACATGGAAATGGGTGCTTCCTCATGAGGAAGATCTATCCAGGATCTTCTCATTGATCTCCACTCAAATCCGAACACTCGTATCTCTATACTACCACAGTAGATCCTAAATAAGAAGAATTATCACGACCCTAATAACCATGTTTTCTATTTTATTCTTCAAATAAACTAATTTTTAAATTTTAACTTTTACACAAAGGGTTAATTCACATAATAGGGTGTGTGAATATCATTTTATATTGTCAATGTAGTGTATTGTGTAGTTACATGACATGTCTTCCAACACTGAGTGTTTTGATATAAAAAACATATTATTCTATGTTTCAATACATATAGTCTACCTGGTTAACATTAATACATGAAATTACTTGAATATACACGTTGTGTACTATTATAAATTATATTGAATTAAACAGTGTGTACAAAACCATACATGTAATATATCTAAATAACATGAAAATAAATTTATTTAACAATTAATATTAATCACAACCCACCAAAAGACAATCAGTGTGACATTTAAAAAAACACATATCACACAGTGTTCACATAAAAAAACATGCCATTCTATTTGGTTCAACATTAAATAAATTATTTTTCTAAAGGTTAACTCACATGAAATTCCTATCATGATGGGTATATCATGTGATTTTGTTCAAATGACATGTCTTTTACAACCAATTATATGGAACATAATTCATTACTATCCTCCCACATTAAACTCTTAGGTTTTTAAGAAGTATTTAATGGGGTTAATTATGTGTTAAAAGGGGTATAAAACCTGCTAAATGTTATTTACCTAGCATATTTCCATGTACCTTGATTGGAATCCAATACATGATGTGTATTAATTTCATGGTGTGTGGTTTGACAATAGAATTTATGAAATTACCTCAGTGAAAATAGATATGCGGTTCCATGATGTGTATGGAAGAAACATATTGTGTGAACCTATTATATTTTGTACCAACTAGGGATTAATATGCGACATGTATTGATATTGTGTACCAAACATCAACACCATGTGCTAGGATTCACATGACTCATTCTGGTGTGGTTCATGAGGGGTAGATGTCATGTAATATAATATTACATTCTAAATATCCTTCCCATGTAGTCTAAATATTTGGAATATCTGAATAGGTTCTCTATTATGTAACAATATGTTCTTATCCTTTTCCTTTCCATATAAATATAAAAAACCAAATCATCCACACTTTAATATCCAAAATTAAAAAGAGGAAGTGAAAAACTAATAAATAAATATTGCAATTGATCAATATTTTAGAAAATATAATTTTATATGTAACAACTTTTATAAAAAATTAAGTATCATTATTATAGAAAAAGTAGTCAATCTTGAGATTAATATTGTGTTTCATTAATTTTTTTAGAATAAATCCACATATCTAGATGAATGAAACCCTAAAATATAAGTATGTCTTTTATTTCCCATATAATTTATAATGAATTAATAAAAAATATTTACTATAAGCTATACTATTTTCTTTAAAAATGAATATGTTAACATTCTTCTTGATCTTTTTTTTCCATAAATGTAACAAAGAAGTATCCCTCTATAAATATCCACACATAATACACTAACCTTAATACATTATTGTGGGATCATTCGGTTCTAGTGTGGATGATCTAAATGACCTTCATCATTTTTTATTAATCAAAAAAGAATCCCTTTAATCTTGATGTATTATTTAAGGCTCCCACTTTCTATAGTGGGATGAGGATAAAATCAACTCTTGATCATGAGGGAATTATAAATAGATTTCTCTTCAAAATTGGGTGAATTCTCAAGATATAAATGTTGTGACAAAAAATACCCCCTTAGAAATGATTTAACTCTGGTTATATAATTAGGAACAAATAATTAGTCAGTATAAAATGTCCCTTAGCTAATATTTATATTCTATGTAAACCCTAGTAATAATAATAATATTATTATTATTAGTATACATCAATGAATGTGAAACATGGGGATAAAAAATATCATTTATAAAAGTATTTACTTATCATAATGACATTCAATAAAATATATTATATCTACATAAGAACTTGACTCAACCAACATATCCTCTATGGTATTTATCAAAACATTTATGTTTATAAATATTTTCTTAATAAATAAATATAATTATATATTTAATAAATAAAAAATATTATATTCACTAATTGGGGAATAAATAATTAATTAATATTCAATATAATGAAATTATTTTTAATAGCTGGTCAATGAATATATGTGATAAATATAAAAAGCGTAGTTATTATTCCATGATTATAAGTGTAATTTTTATTCTAAAATTTAAAACAAATTGAATTTAAATGATTTTAATGATACAAATTTTATGTGTCTATCTTGGACACTTTCTCAGTGAAATTTAACAAGATAAATAAAAACACATGACTAGAGTCTTGTAATATATAAGTCAACCAAATAGAAATATATTAATTTATCAAGGATACAAACATCACACAAATAGTTTCTATGAAATATAATACATTCTTCATGATATATCATCAATAATTTTACATTATTGTTTAATAAACCTATATACTTGAATAACATTTCTTAAAGATCAGAAATGAACTCATCAATAAACATTCCAGGACAATGACTTAATTAAATAGTTCTATTTCAATCAACGGTCCAGGTATATCATGTTATAGTATGGGATGTGACAAATAGTTTCTTGATTCACTCATTAATTCCATATAACATTCGGCACACCCAAAATATCCTACATGTTTGTGAGAATATATCATCATATTTTCTAAAAATACATAAATGTATATATTTCATGATATATATTAATAAAAATCTATAGAATAAATTCGGATACACACGTTCATAAATATAATTATCCAATGACACATATAACATTTTTATTTCCTATGTGTGGGACTATCTTCATCACTTCTCATATTGAAGACTACTAAGTGTGAACATTCATTAAAAAAACATTATCCAAAAAATATAATTCAATACCTAATATATTAAACATACTACAGTTCTTACAAAAATATGTCAATTATAATATAGGATATATGTTTTAGAATACTATCATTGGACTTCAATGTTCTCATTATCGTATAGAAATTCTATGACATTTCAATGTGAAAAATACTGTCAAGAAAAAATCACATTAATTATTCCAAGAAAAAACTCATTATTTGATAATATATTTATTAATAAATAAATTATTAAATATATATGTTTTCAAAAATATAATGTATGTTGGTTTTAAAGAAAAAACTCCAAAAAATTGATTTAAATAATAGTTTTGTAATTCTAAAACTATTTCTATCATATTTATCAAAAATGTAATTCATAATCATAAATTATTATTTTTCAAATATATTAAGATATAATGAAATATTATGTATATCAATATCATAAAATCAAACTCATGTATTCTTGATCTACTAATTATTATCTAAATGATGTTGATGAATACATACCATATTCTTAATTCCTATATGTTAATACATCATAGTGTGACCCCATCTTTGCAAATTTAAATATATATCATTTAATGTGACTATTCCAAAAATTTCATAAATACATGCCTAAGGAAAATAATGTTTTAGTTTCTTTTCATACTAGATACAAAATCATCCAAAAAAAATAATTTAAATTTCTCTAATAAAGATATTCCCATATATTATTATTTATAGATATACCCTAATTAAACCATTAATCAAAAACAAGTGAAACCAAACATATGAATGTGTTAGATCAGATTCCCAATAATGGTAAACATGGGAGATATTAATGGTCACTTTATCAAAAAACGAGATAATGTGTATGAGAACATGAAAATGACATTTGAAATCCATTACCTCAAAATCATATATCATAATATTCAATCATGGAATAAATCTTGGATGTTTATAAGAAATAAATCACAAATTAATCAAAGGACATAATCCATGGGAGAATAATATTGCCATAAGAAATAATTTTTTTGAGTAAAAATAATTATAGAAAATTATATTCTTATTAGTTAAGACTCACTTCTTATTATATCATTGTGTATTGGGTTCAACCCTAAACAAACATAGTATTCATGTTTCACTCTCAATAGAACAATAGAGGATTGCGATAAATCCCAAAACAATTGTAGTAGTCATGGTTCACTCCCAATACTATCATAGTTGAAAGATCACCTTACTAAAAATGGTTCAATCCCCATTACATTCCTATTTACCCCATGAGATATCTATCTTATCCTCATTAATTTTGGGAAGATATTGGTAACTCCAATCATATAATAAAAATCAATCATATACCTGTCACATGGCCATAACACATTAATAGTATTTGAATCTATGAAAAATAATAATCTTCATAAACATTTCATCGATGCACAACAAATGGAAATGAAACCATTTTCATAAATATTCATCTTTTCATTATATTATAACCCATATAAAAAGAACTAGTTTCATAAAGACCATATCATCATAAAAATAAACCATATAAAAATTAATAAAGTTGGTATCCATGGATCATATCCATGGTAAAGCATAATAGAGATCAATATATGTTTTCATTGATTAATAAAAATACCATTAAATTTTTCTTTAGGAAAATGTGATTTCCTTTTTGAAATCGCATATTTAAATTATAATAAATTTTAATTTTTAATTGAAAATGATTAATTTGAAAAAAATGGATAATTTTAAAGTAATATTAAAATCATTGAGTGTTACATATGGAAGGAAATTCATTCATTCCATATAAGTTAAAAACATTTCTTTAAAAAGTTTTCAAAAAGTAAAAAAAGTAGATAGTTCAGTAAAAAAAGATGAATCCTTTTGAATTTTTATTAAAAATCACTGAAGGGAAGAAATTATAATAAAAACTAATGGTTTAATAGTAAAAACCATCATTAAAACATTTTTATAAAACATTGATATTGAAGAAATTGATTTCTTGACTGAAGAGATAAATAAAGTAAATTTTTATCAAAAACTTTTATAGTGGTCTTGAGTACCTAAGGTGATTACTATTAAAGGAAAGCATTTATTTTGAATAAATAAAAAGTATATAATAATTTTCATGATATTTTGATAGGTTGGTTAAATGATTTGTTCATCTAAAATATATTCACAAATAATCATGATAAAATATTATATTGAGGCATAAAACCCCTACCATTTTAGAAACATTTGAATCATAAGACCCGTGGATGAAAAAATATAGATGTATATTTATATCCCTAGAAAAGTATTATGATGGATCATAAAATACATTCTCATGTATTATGTACACCATATATAAGAAACATGTGCTGAATATGGAATTGGTCCCATAAAAATGAAATTGAGATGTAAATACCTTACCATAGGTCTGAGTTTTATAAAACACATTAGAACCTCATATATAGTAATTATATATTTATTAT
Organism: Viscum album; assembly: GCA_963277665.1. NCBI lineage: Eukaryota > Viridiplantae > Streptophyta > Magnoliopsida > Santalales > Viscaceae > Viscum > Viscum album. Next base: position 683,787,716 of record OY728159.1, on the reverse strand, counting down.
ACAAATTTATAAAACCATAATCAAATATATCATACAGTGTATGACTTTCTTAAAAACTTTTAGCACCTATTCGTCAACAATTTATTATTAAAATTACTATTATGGGTGATACGTGATTCATTTTTTATGTATATTCTTTTTTGGTGGTTTGGGTCCCTATAAACTGGTCAAGGATAAGACAAATCATGAATTTAATTAATTATATAAATATAATATATATAAATTATTTATAGGATTTTATTAATTCTTTAAATTTGATATGGAAAACGGGATACACCGTTTATGGTGTTGTTAAGATGTACATACACATGAACATTGTTTTCATTGTTCGATGAATGGAATGAAGTAAAGGTAAATAAATCACCCATATAGAGTCATTTTTATATATTATATAACATATATATTGATTATATCCGTCCTTATAACCATTCAAAAAAATGGAAAATAAAAATGAATCGAATCACATTGTGGTGGTGGTAGCCCACATTCACAAATGAGTGACATTATCATCTTCCACTAGATTGGAAGGTGACAAGGTAGATATTATATAATTGTACCATTAGTATAATTATTTATAATTTGTAAAAAATAATCACTAAACCCATAATAATACCCTTTTATAAAATATGGTGTTTAGATGTGATTTGTATTGCCACATAGTGCCAATAAGCCATACGTACACACATGTGATACATTCACATCAGATTTGATGGAATGATGTAGAATAAAGGTGATTTAAAAACAAAATAATAATATAATATATTTTGGATACTAAGTTAATTATTTTATAAATAAAATAATATATTTAAATAAATTAAAATTATAATGAAAAAGAAAGTGGTTGGTTACGTTGATTACCCATCCTTTGAAAATATTTATTTGTATCTCCTCTTAAAGGACCTAGGGTTGAAATTTTTAGAATAAAAGAACCTATAAAATATGTATAAGGAACTTTATAATGATTTTCCTTAAAATGGTAATTATATATTGCTCAATGTGGCATGAATAAGGAAAGGGAAGTATTCCCTTTAATAATTGAGTGGAAGAAACACTTGGAATTTCATAAATTATTAAATTTATGTAAAATAATGTTGATTGAAAAATGGATAAAAATTGATACTATTAGAAGAAAATTTTATTATGAGTCTAAATCCTCCATAAAAATAATATTTTTAAAATTTTGGATCACATTATTACTCTTATGTATATTAACCCTTTGCTTACAATTTTAGAAATTACAGTGATACCAATGTTTTCCAATTAAGTGGATAATATAGTTAAGGTAAATAAGAATACTGCCTAAAACATATTATGGTTGATATCATAAAAAAATATAATTTTTTTCTAAATATAAAATTTTTATCTTAATAAAATCATTTAGTAAAATATTATTAATTATATAATATCATTAATGTTAATATCGAAAGAATACATTTAATTTGACATATAAAATTAAAATAAATTAATGTAAATAGAATACAATTCATCTAAACAAAAATATTATTCAAATTTTGAATAAAAAATTTCAAACATAAAAAATTACTCATATAATATGATTTTTTGAGTCTTTAATATCAATTAATTCATTTTCTTCAATTCAAGAACATGCACTATGTCAGTGTTGTATTAGAATTTAAGGTGATTATTTAATTACCATAAATTATAAATAAATTACCATGATAATGATATATAATTTTTATTTCAAAATTAAATTATTAATAGAAAATGTCATCTTCTTATACTTATATTAAAAATATAGGGAAAATAATGAAAAACAAATGAATATTTTTTATTTTCTATATTAAAAATAATATAAAGGTGATAATTAGTAACAAATGGAAAAAGGGAAATATATTTGACTTTTGTGTTCTCATGGTTGATATATTCTCTTATAATATAATTTAGTAATGTTTTAGGAACTTATTTGAGAACACATTATTTTATTTTAACCAAAATTATTTGATTTATACATTATCGTGATTAGAAAATTATTAAATTTACTATTCCGAACATCCAAAAATCAATGGGGAAAATATGAAAAATAGATCTTATAATTAAAAATATTAAACCATTTTTCCATGAATAAATTTATATAATTGGATGATATTATATTTAATATAATTTTATAAAATTCATTATTTTCAGAGAAAAATTTGTTTTTAAGAATAAAAAAGTACTAATACTGATATCTAGTATGATGATAATTAAAATGATTTTATTTATATTATGTAAAATATAATAATAATTAATTTAGTTTTTGAAAAAACAAAAATAATAATGAATCTTTATGATAGAAATAAATTAACAGTTTTATAAAACTATGTATTTGTCATTATTCACTAAAAATGAAATCATTACATATCCATACCCAAATTTCACCCAAAGATAATTTTGATATAATTATTTAAAAAATGAAATACGTTTGTAATATAAAATTTATAAATTTTATACAAAATTTTTATAATTATTATCTCACAATATTCAATAGAATTTATTTATTTTAACAAAACATATTTCTAATGAATAACAATCTATTTAATAAAAATAGTGTTCCTTCTTTATAATCATTAATCAAAAAATTTATATTGAGTATAATAATTATATGAATTTAATAAATTATTTAATCATATTCATAGCCTAAAATTTAATTACAAGGTTATAATGTTAATATTCTAATAGTTCATGGTTTGTTAAATATCCATGATGGGTGTAACATTGGATATCAAAGAAATAAAATTAATTAATATGGAAAATTACTTAATATATAGATGTTTTACATTATTCCTAATCTTAAATTTATTGCTCACTCAAAAAATTTATTAGTTATTAAATCATTATTATTTGAAAATATCTTTTTAAAAAACCACATCATAGAATGTAATAATAAAATATCCCTTAAAAAGGGAATTCTGGACCCATAGAGGTTATGTAAAATAACAAAACATCATCTTCCATTATTAGGATAAGATTTATAGGATACTAAAAAATAGAAATTTAAGGGAAAACCAACTCATAATTTCTTATGGGGAGTGATATATAATTTGTTCAAGAGAAATATCGTGGCTAAAAATCATAAACCTATGATATGTGAAATGAAAGTTATTTCTTTAGAAATACAGGTAAATGTATAGAATTTTAATTTCATGATCCTTCTTAATGTTGCAGAATTAATTTACTATCATGATAGAAAACAAAAAAAAATATTCATGATTGATTTTTTCGATATCTTAAGATAAATTTGTTTTTTTATGCTTCAATAAAATTTTCACTTCATCTCTTACCCTATGGATTGAATATTCCAGATAACGTTTTATATTCCTAAATCACTAAAATAATGTTTTAATAGATCATAATATCAATAAAAATAAAAATCAATTCTGAAAATATCATTGTTTTTAAGAAAACCAAATTATTAGCATAGGTTATTCCATATTGAAAAATTGTTAATTAATATACCAATCCTTATCCAAAGTTAAAATTGAACCACTTCATAAGTAATTAACCTTCGAACCATAAAACATTATTTGTAGACAAAATATACATTCAAAACTATAGAAATAAGTTTATGAATTTTCTAAAATCAACATAACATATATCCCTCACCCTACATAACTAGTTTTTATCATCACATAAAAATATTTGAATGTATTGATCATATATTTTAATAAAACATGTTTATAACCAAAGTTATACTAAAACAATAACGAAAATGGTCATTCTTGGAAAAAATTAATCTCGTATACATCCTTAAATAAAATAAATGATTATTGGATATTCTCATTCACTAAAAATATGTTTTAAATTCCATCAAAGGCAACATAAAACATCTTGAAATAAAATCACTACTCATTTAAAAATTGATCAATATTATCCAAAATTATTTATTATAATTAATGAAATTTTTATCTAATTATAATCTAAAACCCATGAACATATAAGAGTTTTTATTCCATTAATAATTTATTCTAGAAAATATCTCATTGTCATGGAATCAATTTTCTCATTCATCAGTACCATTAAAAAAAATCTTGAAAATCCTTTAATAAAACCCCTATAAAAATACATAGATGTTTCAGCGAATGTATAACTAGAATATTTTTATAAAAATAAATTTCTATCATAATTATCAATTTTCAATACATAAATAATCTTGTCATTCCACTTCAATAATTGATATAACATAAGTCGTAACTTGGTATGGGAGGTATTTCATTGATATTGACATTGAATCAGATAATTCCCATTTTCCATAGATATATGTATTTAATCTATAAATGGTATGTTACTATGAAATTCATAACACCCCCATAAAAATCTTTTACTTTTTTTTTGAAATTACATTCCATATGCCCTTATTCTCTACACATAAAACATATTAGTGTTCTTTGAGACATTCCTTTTGATTTATTTTTCTGTAATTATCAAGATGTAAGAAACATAACATAATTTCACTATGGTAAATACGAATATAGTTATAAGATAACTCTATCATTCTTTTCTTTTTTGGCTCCAAGAGGTAGTTAAGGAACAGGTTTTTAACATGTATCATGACAACTAATTAGTGATAGTCATAATATCCTTTACTCAATTAGTCATTGTATTTTGTTTCTCATAAATACATTATTCATAAAAATAAATTATAACCTAATTCCTTCCTCTTATAAAAATTTAATAAAACTAAAATATATTGTTTCATTAATCGTATTCATAGTGTAAGACCCCAAATTGATGAAAATTTAATTATATTATTTCTCAATCAAGACACTACATTTTCAATCTATGACACCCAAGGATTATCCTTGGTCATCTATGATCATCATATATTAAAATAAATTATGATATCTCATAAGTAAAATGTGAAATAACTCAATTTTAACTCATGGAGTTTCAAACCAATTTCTTACAAATGAAACAGTCACCAAGAACTAAAATAATCGATGTGATACACTCGAGTAAATATTTTTGGGGTTGTCAGCACTATATGAATCTATACCAAAACTATGTCTAGTACTAGTATCCAAGTATGGATTCATTTATTGGAAGACCACATAGCCTATTCCTTATCAAAAATTTTGGATTTTACTTTATAATTACCTAAATCCCTAGGGTTTATATGGTAGTTTTCTTTTCAAAATCTAGATACATTTACTAATCCTTTCTAATGATACCACATTTTTTGACCACAAAGAATATTAGTATTCCATAATTACAAAAATACTATCTTATGGTATTGGTTTCAACCACCAAACCATAATTTTAGTCAATGATCAATCCCAATACTACCATAGTGGATAGATTCCTCACTAAATCAGGTTCACTCTCCATTCTAGTAATGTTTTACTCATGATATATCTATCCATACCCAATGCATTGGAGAAATATATAGGTAACAATTGAAATATAATAAAAATCATATATATGTGTTTGAAAATATCATTATACATTCATCATATCAGAACCCATTATAATAAATAGGTTTATTAAAACCTTCCTCATTGAATTACCCATCGAAAAGAGTAGTTTGGTTAAACATTGTATCATTTAGTCCTAGTAAATCCCATTGAAAATGGGTATGAATCATGAAAATCATTTCATAATAAAAATTGAACTTATTAATTAAATGTAAGGATGGTATCCTTGTATAATATCCCCTATAAATCCTATGTGAGACTAAGGGTTGTCTTCTTCTATTAATATAAATAACATTAAAACATTTTTGAATTATATAAACATTGTATTTTGGAATCACATAATTAAAATCAAAAAAATTATAAAAATTATAAAATACAATTTCCTTTAAAAAACCCAATTAAAATGTAATGTAATATTTAAATCATTGAGTATTCATGATGTGGGAAATAAATATAATGTCGTATATGTTAAAAAACATTTCATTCATTCTTTTATAGAATATGAAAAACAATATCTCATTCAAAAAAATGAAATGATGATTACTTTTAAATAATTTTTTTTAAAAACAAAATTTGGTAAAAATTACATTAAACAATTGAGTGTTAATTTAAAACCATTATATGAATTATTTTTAAATATCATGGGTCTGCAAGAATACGATTTTTCAAAAGAAGGTAGAAAATAAATTTCTTTTTTATTAAAAATACTTTCTTCGTATATTGAGTAGATAAGTTATGGAAAATAAAAGTAAAACATTTATTTTTAAGAAATAAATATTTGAAAAAACATTCATGATTTTATTTAGAGGTAGATTATAATTTTTTATCATGGGAAACTCAATCATAAACAATCCTATTAAAATATTATATTGGCATATTAAACCATTACTCCATTAGTGACATTTGAATAATAAATACAATGAAATAAAGAAACATATAAGAAAATAAATTTCGCAATACCATTTATAATAATCATCATAAAATTAATTATTTTAACGTATATACACAACATTGAAGAAACAACTGGTAAATATGGCATGTGTCCCATGAAAAAAAATTACTTCAAAATCCCTTACCTCATGTCTAAATTCTGTCGTACGCATTTGATACTCCTATTCAATAAATAAATAAATATTATAAATCTCTCATATAACCAAAATAATGTACATATAATTCCGTATATGATTTAATTATAATATATTACCACCAGTGGGTTAATAATCATTTATTGAAATCGATGTTCTCAATAAAATAAGATTCATTTTTCTTAAATGTTTTGGTGCAATATCTTTTCCCTTGTAATTTTATCAGAGTTATATCATTTACATAATTTCAAAATTATATAAATATAATATATATTCATTATATGAATTTTTAGTGTCATTCCTGAATATATATGGACAAAAATGAATTATATTGTTCATAGAGACAATAGACTATACATACACACGATTTTTTTTCATTTTGTGATTAATAAAACACAATTATGGTTAAAAACCCAAATTTAAAGAATTATTATTGTTTAATATATATCATATATATTTATTAAATCTATTCTTATAAACATTCATGTAAAATAGAAGTGAAACCTGATTCATGTCGCTTTGTGGAGGTGGTAGTCCAGACGTACACACGAGAGACATGAGGATTTTTCATCAGTTTAGAAGGTATGAAGGAATATATAATATTATCATTAAAGAACTATAATTATTTAATATTTATCGTATATAAACATTAAAACCATATTAATATCCATCCATAAAATACTGTGATGAAAAATGAATTGTATAAGTACATTGATATTATAAGCTACACATACTCATAAACAATACATTCACATCCCATTTTCTAGATAGTTGGTGAATAATGGTGGTTTCATAATCATGATAAAAATTAAACATATTTAGGATAATTAATTAGATAATTTTTTAATATATAATATATTTATTGGATGTAAAATCAGAATTAAAAAGAAATTGATCGGTAAAGAAACTACCTTTCCTTTGAAATAACTCATTTAGATCTCCTCTAAATGATCTTAGGATTGTATTTTGGGAATACCAGAACCTCTATAATGTAGATAATGAATATGATAAGATATATTTTAAGTTAATAGTAAATCTAGGAATCTAAATGTGGATTTATTATTAGAAAGGATGGGTTCTCTTTTAATATTGAATCCTGGGGAAATTTTGGAATTTCACAAATAAATAAATTAATATAAATTAATTATCTATCCATATCAAAAAAATATAATATTAGATTATAATATATGTTGTAGTCTGAATAAACTCCTAAAATAACATTTTTACAAGTTTTTATTACATTTATACCCCTATCTTTTTGTTCTCAACCTTCATTAATCCTTTTGAAAATTATAGTGATATCAATGTTTTTACTATTATGGGGACAATATAGTTACTATAATAGAAATAATGGCCCATAAATGTAACATGGTTGATGTATTAAAGAATATGAAATTCACATAGATGAATATAATTTTTTATTAATATTATATTATTTATTTAAATATTATTTATTATAAAATATAATTATTTTCAATTTTGGAACTATTAATTTAATTTTACTTTTAAAAAAACTTGAAAGAAATTTAATATAAATAAAGTTCATCCAAAAAAATATCATGTTTCATGTTTCCCTATAAAATTTTGAAACATGAAAATAACTTATATTATTTTTTATAGTGTTTTTAAAGACCTTTTATTGATTTATTTTTTCTACTTGAACAAACACTATGTCAGTGTCGTATAAGCCTTTGATGTAATTATTTCATTACTAAAAATAATAAATGAAATATTATTGTTAGTATAAATAATCTATACATATTAATAATATTTTCAAATTTAACAAATCTTCTCTTTATCCATATATAAAAAAGTTATAGGTAATAAAATAAAGAGAATAAAATTTTGACATTTCATTATATAAAATAATATAAAGGTAAAAATAATTGAAAAATGAAATAAATGAAATATATTCTACTTTAATGTTGTCATGGATAATATATAATCACCCATAAAAATTTATTAAAGTGGTAGGTCAATTTTAATGTACTTATGAAATTTTATTTTACTTAAATTACCTAATTTATCAGTGGTTGTGATATCAAAATTACTAAATATATTATTCAAAAATTAAAATAATGAAAGGGAAATGATTCCAAAATTTGGGGACTATAATTTAAAAATTGTATTAAATATTTCCACATTTATTTTATATAATGGGAATAATATAATTTAAAAATAAACACATAAAACATAATGGAAAACAATTACTAGAAAAGATTTGTTTTAAACACAAATACATACTTAATCAAAAAATAAAATATAACGAATATTCAAATAAAGTTAATTATATTAAATATAATTAAATAAAAATAATGTTACATTTATATCATGTTATAATAATAATTATTCTTTTTAAAGGGAAAAATTGTTGTTTTACAAAAATTAGTAAATTCACTATTAACTCACCAATCAATCTATTCACAAAAAATACCAAAATTTCAAACAAACCTAATTTGGATATGATGTTTTTAAAAATGATATCCATTTTACAAAAAATAATAATTTTTTTATAAATTTATAATAATTATTTTTTAAAAATAAATCCAAAACAATTTTTTAAGAAGAAATTTTTTTAATATTATTTTTTTTTATAAATGATGGTTACTTATTTCATAAGAATTAATCAATACATTTATGTTGACGGGGAACATTATATGAATTTTAAAATGTAGTTAATAATTTTCTTACTATCTAATTTAATAGATACTTTAAAGTTGTCATATTATAATATTTTATTGTTCGTTAAAGCTCTGTGTTTTGTGTAACATACGCTTTCAAGGAAATAAAATTTATTTATAAAGAAAAATTAAATAAAATCGTAGCATGTTACACAATATATCTCCTAAAACTAAATAAAAATCAATGTCACACATTACATATCATGGTATGTACAAAGACTTAAGTCATAATTCACAATTGAGCTCCTGAATTATATACCTATCATACAAGAGGAAGAATCCATAATAGATTAACAAAATCATTCAACATAATAAAAAATATAATGAATAACCCCTTATTACTATCAACTTATAACTTTAGTAATTATGGTATCAAAGTATAATGTTTAGAATATGCGATTATTTATCGACCCCATGTAATGAGGATTGATATGAAAAAATTACCATATGAATACCAAGGAAACTTTGTGTAAACATACATGTAATATTCATAATTTGGTCATCAAGAAAACAAAACTAGTTTTTTCACCACAGGATTGAAGTATATATCTCTATATGATCCCTAACACATGTCAATATAAACCCATAAATATAACCCATTCATTTCAAATTAATCATCAATGTTGGGACAACCCAAATTCATATATTTTGGGGTTAATTATCAATATTCTTTTGTGATATCCCTATTTTACATTAAATAATAATATTTTCAATATTTCTAAAATTATATGTTTTCTTCCCTAAAATCATTAAATAATACGAGGAAAAAATATATAAGTATCCAACCATAACATATCCAATATGAAAATACCTAAAATAGAATCAATTTTTTATATTTTATCTCATGATATACATACTTAATACCATGTAGGATTTATCACATCTATGTAATACCATAAGTTAAATACTAAAACTAAACTCCATTAGTAATATAATATCTTCAATGAAATTTATAATAGAATAGTGATATTTTTATTTTAAAATCCTTATATTTGGGTTAATTTTTTTATCAAAACTCTTATGGACAAAACAAAAAGTATTATTATGCTGGTTATTATTTTTATTATAGAATTATAAGAATAATAATACAATTTATTCTATACTCATATTGGCACATTTCAATGAATATAAAACATTTATTTGATTCATTTAGATAATTATTTGTAGAAATGTTTTTCATTAAGAATATTATTTACCAATTATCATAAGCACATTTAAGTTGTAGAATAAAATTTTATTTTAATTTGATTACTAAACTAATTTTTTTCTTGTATTTTAATCATCTCTATATATAAATATACTCTTACCATTATTTTAGAAATTTAATTTTCTAGAAGTTTATATCTAGCAAAAAACTGTTCAGTATAATGAATATAAAATTTATTATCATTGTGGGATTTTTTTAAAAAAAAATATTTATAAACATATAACACAAGGAAGCATTACAAGTCTATAGAAATATCCTTAAATGTTTTATTTTTTAAATTATACTCTTAATGGTGGTAAGATCTATATTTAATATATTTTTACATATTACATGGATAAAAAAAATCTATATTGAATAAAAATACTCTAATAATTTTTTTAAAAACCATTCTATATAATGAATCAAATAAATACCTCATATATAAAAATATCATCTCATTTTTTGAAAAAAAATATTACGTTATATTAGAATTATCTCATATCAAATGAGAATAGTGAGATGATAAATATATACCTTATTTATAATTTTCCAATCTATCATGTTTTAGGTAATAATTTTCTTTTTCATTTGTCTATATGAACAAATCATTTTAATTTATTTTAATTAATAAATAAAGTTTTCTTCAATAAATATTCCTGAGTTTTGAAGGTAATTATAAATTCACAATAATAGTTTAATGTATACGTAGTATCATATATATTTTAAAATTAATAAATTAGTATATATAACATTAATAACAAAAATTGAATCTCAACAGGGTTTCCTACATTCCTATAGGTCATATAGGGAATTAAATATCCAAGGTCCATCATTACTATAATAGATACATTTCCCTTTCTTACTAACACCTCCTTTAGGATTTAATGACACAAGAAAACTATTAAAGCTTCAAGTAGTTTAATTATTATTGTTTTGAGATTAATATTCAATATTTTCATCTGAAAATAGACCTAGTACCTCATATTTTATTCTTATCTATCCTCAATATATTGAAGACATTAGTATAAAATTTAGTAATTATATTCATATTATAGTTCAGAATAAATTGTAAAAAATATCTTATAAATTACTATAAAATTAATTCAATAGTAGAATCCTTCTTTAAGGGATATCATAACATATATAACTAATGTAAAACACCAATAACATTGATTATATTGGGGTATAATTATGTTCATTTAATTATTTTATATCTAAATAGTTATATTGAATGAGCTCATGCCTTCCTCATACATAATAGACACTATTTCGGTGATAAATCATCAGAATGTATCCATGTTTCCAAATTTCATTTTTTAACATGGGTTAAATCGAATAAAAAATTAATTTAAATAAATTAATTTATTCTTTTGTATGATTTGAAAAAGAATCCAGACCAACTTATTGAAAAATTGTTCATGTTAGTTATTCGTAAAGGGGTTTCTCTAATACATTTATTTCATTTTTCTTAAGAAATATTATAATGTTTCTACCAAGTTATACGAATATGATTCCATTATGATTATCCTTCTCTGGCACTAATATAAAAAATGTATTATATTTGAATTCCATTTGTAGCACCCTAAGATTTCAATGTATGTTACATCATTAATGTAATTCAATAGATTATACTACGCACACTACTGACATGTCTTACATTATAGGGAATGTTTAGTTTCTATGAAATAAAACATTAATTATTCAAATGACATATTTATAACATAATAATTAAATATAGAAATAGGAATAATAAAAAATAATTTTTAAATTTTATTAATAATTTTATCACATCAATATACAATATTTATAATGAAATTCATGTGTTTCATTAAAATATAGGTATTATTCTGTTAAAGAAACAAATTCTTATGTCCTTTTCTCAACAATAATAAAATTAATTTCATGTAATATTATAAATTCAATTTTGTGAAATTGTAATTATTTTTGAATTCAGAATAGAAATATTAGATTATGGTGAATGTTTGGTAATTTTATGAGAAGTTTAATTTTTAATGAATAGTGAAAAATAATGCGTTTTAACTCAAAACTGCATGTCCGACAATTTTATTTGTATTGTTAGATTATCCTATTCTTTTGTTATAGTATATATAAATTATATTTTTATCATTTTATATAATGATTTTCAGTAAATGTAATTATACATTTAAAATGGTTATAAACTCAGGTCAATTTTTTGATAGTTTTTACTTCTTAAAACCCCATCTTCTAGTTTTCATAACAGAAATTGATTTAAAATTATTTAATGAAACATACATGTATTTAATTTGGAAAAATAGATATCATATTTAAATTCGAAATATCATAATTGTCATAGGGTTAATTGCTTGGATTGTTTTTTAAACATTCAATTTTCGATGAATAGTGAAAAACAATGTGTTATTATTTAAGACTGACTTTTATTTAAATAATTATTATTTTTATTTAAATTTATTTTAAATTTAAAATAGATAAATGATACATATATTTGTTTAATGTAATTCATTGGAGTCATTTTATAATAATATTATATGTGTAAAATTTATTCAACTTTTTAACTTCTTTTACCCACCTTCTAAGCACATTTGAAAATTCGCATAAAACGTAATTTTACCACTTCTGTGAATTAAATTTCAAAAATCCGAGAAAAACTATTGAAATCAGTATGTAAAATGTGGTTCAATAGGATGAAAATAATATTTGGTGAATAGTAACATTTGAATTTTATTTACCATGGTTAAAAATAAATAGGGTAATTAAAGGTAACAATGATATTGTAATTACCATAACTAATGTACTAATTTTTCTGAATAAATGTTTTTGACCAAAATCAACCTTAGTAATAAATTCTGATCCTCATTGATCAACTTGTATTAGATTTAGACATTTATTATTATTTTATTTAAAGAAGATTTAAAAGTGTAAAATTCAACGTTAAACAAGTAAATAATTTTTAATATAGGTTTGTACAAAAGATAAATTTTACTAAAACTATTAGTTATATTGAAAAAACAATTTCCTACTACATGGTATTTTATTTATAATTTTTAGACATTATATGAATAAATTTTTTTAGGACACAATGATGATGGAGTAATTACAGTATTAATCAATGATTGAAATAATTGAGATTATAACATTCAAAATAATTGTAAATTGAGGCTTTTGAAGCATCACACTAATTTTAGAGATGAATATGAAATTTTTGGGTTGATTCAATGTATTTTCTTATATTTAATGAAGTATTTTTTACTTTAACATAAACCAAATACTAAATAGTGACAAAATTTATATAAATGTGTTTTAAAAAAAATCTATATTATTAAATGATATAATATTCCTAAAAATACAAGGTTTGGCCATGTAACACCCGAGACTTTTATGTTATATAAATAATCAAAGGAATATTTTTCTACACAACACTTGCTTGGCTTTCTTTACACGCAATCGCGACCTTCCTCGATAGCTTGCGTCGTACGCAATACCGAGTTTCACTAAACAAAAATATGCTATTAAAACTAGCCGTTATGAATAGTAATAACCACTTTTTTAAATTTTATAAATTTTATCTTTCAAAATGGACTTCATTTTTGGGTTCGGAATACCGAAATTAGCCTAGGGTGAAATTTTGGTATTTTTCTGAAAACTTTCAATTTTTGATGAATAGTGAAACCACTAAGTGGTAGGTTAAAAACTGAATTTTGCATAAAACTTAATTTTACCGCTTCTGTGAATGGAATTTCGAAAATCCGAGAGACACGGTTAATATCAAGGACTAAAATGTGGTTCAATGAGATGAAAATAATTTTTTGGTGAATAGTAACTTTTTACTTTTTTTACCGCGGTTAATAGTAAATAGGGTAACTAAGGGTAAATATGATATTAATATTACCCTAACACATGTCCTAATTCTATTGGACAAGTGTAATTCGACCAAAAACAAACTTAGGAATAAAATATGACCATTCAGGCCCACTTGGATTAGATTAGGACATTTATTATTAATTTATTTAAAGAAGGGTTAAAATAGTTAAAATCAAAGTTTAATAAGTAAATCATTTCTAATATGGGGTTATACATAATATAAATTCGATTGTAAATATTCATTAGAAAGCTAAAACGATTTACTACATGATGGTATTTTATTTGTAATTTTTAGACATCAAATAATTTATTTTATTTATGACACAAAGATGATGCAGTAATTATCTTGTTAATGAAATATTGACATAATTGATGTTATAAACACCAAAATAAATGTAATTTGAGACTTTTTATGAATTAAACTAATTTTCTAGGTTACTATTATATATTAGTGTTTTTTTAATCAACTTGGTTCGAACATATAATTCTGTTATAACTTTCACAAAAATCATATATCAAATAGTGTCAAAATTGACACAAAATAGTTTTTAAATCAAATATTATATTATTAATTGTTATTTTATTCATAAAAATCTAAGGTTCGGCCAAATGACTTAGATAAGGATATATATATTAATAATAAACAATTTGGGGTTCGTTTGGCATGTTATAGTAAGTGTATTAACCATATAGTGAAAGAAAACAAAAAGACACGGTAAAAGTTAAATTAATTAACTTAGAGTTAAATCTAATTGATAAGGTTAAAATAATACCCTAAACTTGTCTAAATCCTATTGGTTGATATTATTTCGACCCATCCCCACTTTAGCTTCGAAATAAGACCCTTTGGAACCATTATAAACCGATTTTGACTTTAATATAAAATAATATTTTGAGATATTCCTAAGGTGCCCCTCTCCTCCCTTATAAAAGGGCACCTCCTCCCCCTCCTCCTCACACCAATTTGAGCAATCAAGCTCGGACAACCCCTTCCAAAATCCCTTCTACACTTCCCTAGAATAATCCCAGAGGTGCTGGTCTTCTTTAAAGACCAATCTTAGTTCCCTAAGTGGAGGATTCAAAGAGGCATTTCAAAGAAGAGGTAATATCCATTACCGATCTTTTCAATTTCTTTCTTATTCAACATCTTCTTCTTTAGTTGTTTCATGATAAAGTAATAACATCAGTATTACTTACATACTGATATGTTATTATATATATTAAACAACCCTAATTCACCTTCTATCCATCCTACGGAAAAATGAAATCACCGCGCGTGCGTACGTACGGAATACCGTCTCCACGACGCGATGAGATTCATTCTCAATGATTAACCATTCATGAATGATTATAAAGTATATATAATAAGTACTAATGAAATATATGACATAATAATGATACTGGATTTATGTAAATTTATATGTATGTCATCTACTTAATTCCATTCACTTCAATAAGGAAATGAAAACAGCGTTCATGCGTACGTATGGACTACCGTCTCCATGAACGGTGTATTTCATTCCATTTATCGATATTATATATATATATATTCTGAATATATATTATATATAAATCATTTTTTACATTCTGGATATAAGTAATCATGATCCAAGTAATCATATTAATAATTACAAGTTAAAAACACGAACGACAAATGAGACGATTTTACCCAAAACGCTACTTTAACATGAATTTACAAAAGAATAGGTAATATAAAGTCATAAGTGGACCATATATGATATAATAATAATGAATATGATTCTGGAATAAGTCAATAACATGATTTAAATCATTATACAGGAGGTTCAGACACTTACAAAGCAAGTCGGACGTAAGGTAAGGGAAATATCACAATCTCATTTTTATCCGAGATTGTTTATTCGTAAGTATTTATTGGGGTGTATTTTATCATCCACATCCATGTTACCTCAGTATGTAATGTTATTTCCATCCACCTACAATTGTTTAAATCCAATTTTACCCTTTGTTGAGTTTTTAGTAAAAGATATGAAAGGAATCTTTTGTCATTTTTCGTACGAGGTACTTTTTGACTTTTCCGACAAAAGTACGAGAATAATGTTTTTTTTAAACATAAACGGCACGAACGGATTTTTACGGTTTTATAAAGCCTTATTTTCATGAAGCTTCCTCCAAAATATTTCATGACTATTTTCAATAAAATCTCTTTCTTTTAAAATTGCATGACGTTTTGTGAAAAGAAATTGATTTTGAAGAAGAAAGGATATTTTCCTCAAGAATTCATTTCAAGTGTTTTATCAAAATTATTTTCCATCTAAGATAACATAGGGTTCTGTTTTTATCCCTATTGTTACATTGATTTGATTATGTTGTGATGGAATTATTTTTATGAATTCCTTTATCTTATATTAATTTTTTTTATGATGTCATGATGTTTAAGAATCCCAATTTTACTACATGGGTTATGTAATGATGTATGATTTATGATTTTGTGGCACACATAAGAAAGGATTCATTATAATATGGGTGGGACCTATATATCCCTCCAATTCATTGGGTAAAGATTTTATATCTCATGAGATAGACATGGCTGGAATGGTAGGTTATACCGGTTCAGTGAAACAAGACTGAAACGAGGGTTACTCGATTCAGAAAGGGACTTTGTCCACTAAGATAGTCTTGGCAATGAGTCTTGACTAACAAGAAATGATTATCTATGATTATGTGTGAATGCCACAAAGTTTCATGTTTTAAGTTATGATTATTGTGATTACATTTCACTGCCATGATTTATCCCATGTTATGAAATTATGCTCTCTTTTGCAGGTTAAGATTTCTAAAAGTTATGTTCTTGTGTATATGATGTGATTGATATTTATTTTGTTTACCCTTACTGAGCATTTGAGCTCACCCTTTTATGTTTTATTTTCCCCAGGATATAAAGAATGGTTTTAGGTAAAAAAAAAGGGAAGATCTTTATGGGAGATATTGAAGATCTTTCACCACGATTAGAAGATTACGTTCCGAGTTTCCAAAGAAACTAAACTATTACGATCCTTGTAGAGACCCGAAGCTTAACGTACATGGACATTACACTACATTTGCAGAATACTTAGTACATAACAAAAACACACACACACAAGGATCGTAATAGTTTAGTGTCTTTGGAAACTCGGAATATAATCTTCTAATCGTGGTGAAAGATCTTCAAAATCTCCCATAAAGATCTTCCTTTTTTTACCTAAAACCTTTCTTTATATCCTGGGGAAAAGAAAACATAAAAGGGTGAGCTCAAATGATCAGTAAGGGTAAACAAAAGAAATATCAATCACATCATATACATAAGCACATAACTTTTGGAAATCTTAACCTGCAAAAGAGATCATAATTTAATAACATGGGGTAAATCATGGCAGTGAAATGTAATCACAATAATCATAACTTAAAACACGAAACTTTGTGGCATTCACACATAATCATAGAGAATCATTTCTTGTTAGTCAAGACTCATTTCCAAGACTATCTTAGTGGACAAAGTCCCTTTCTGAATCGAGTAACCCTCGTTTCAGTCCTGTTTCACTGAACCGGTATAACCTACCATTCCAGCCATGTCTATCTCATGAGATATAAAATCTTTACCCAATGCATTGGAGGGAGATATAGGTCCCACCCATCTCATAATGATACCATTCTTATGTGTGCCACAAAATCATAAATCATACATCATTTCATAACCCATGTAATAAAAATGGGATTCTTAAATAACATGACATCATAAAACCATTCATATAAGAAAAGGAATTCATAAACATAATTCCATCAAAACATAGTCAAATCAATGTAAAAATATGGATAGAAACAGAACCCTTTATTATCTTAGATGGAAAATAATTTTGATAAAACACTTGAAATGAATTCTTGAGGAAAATATCCTTTCTTCTTCAAAATCAATTTCTTTTCACAAAACATCATGCAATTTTAAAAGAAAGAGATTTTATTAAAAATAGTCATGAAATCTTTTTGAGGAAGCTTCATGAAAATAAGGCTTTATAAAACCATAAAAATCCATTCGTGCCGTTTATGTTAAAAAAACATTCTTCGTACTTTTGTCGGAAAAGTCAAAAAGTACCTCGTATGAAAAACGAAAAAATATTCCTTTCATATCCTTTACTAAAAACTCATCGAAGGGTAAAATTGGATTTAAACAATTTTAGGTGGATGGAAATAATATTACATATTGAGGAAACATGGATTTGGATAATAAAATACACCCCAGTAAATTTCAAAGTACAAACAATCTCGGATAAAAATGAGATTGTGATATTTACCTTACCTTATGTCCGACTTGCTTTGTATGTGTCCAAACCTCCTGTATAATGATTTAAATCATGTTATTGACTTATTCCAGAATCATATTCATTGTTATGATATCATATATGGTTCACTTATGACATTATATTACCCGTTCTTTTGTAAATTCCATGTTAAATAAGCGTTTTGGGTAAAATCGTTTCATTTATCTTAGGTGTTTTGACTTGTTGTTCTTGACATCACTATTACTTATATCATGATTTACTTACTTCCAGAATATAAAATATGATTTATATATCATATATATTCAGTATATATATATATATATAATAGATAGATAAATAAAATGAAAAACACCGTTCATGGAGACGGTAGTCCGTACGTACGCATGAACGCTGTTTTACTTTCCTTATTGTCTTGAAATGGAAGTAAGTAGATGACATACATATATATATATACATAAATCCAGTAGATTTATAATGTCATATATTTCATTATTATTTCTTATATATACTTTATAATCATTCTTAAATGGTTAACATGGAGAATGAATCTCATCGCGTCGTGGAGACGGTAGTCCGTACGTACGCACGAGCGATGATATCATTTCTATAAATATTGAATTGAATTGGAGTGGATTATACAATATATCAGAATCAATATGATGTTGTAATAACTTTGTATAGTTATTCTTTACACCATTATACCCATCCATGTAAGGTGGTGGTGGAAAATAGATTACACCACGGCATGGAGACGGTATTCCGTACGTACGCACGCGCGGTGATTTCTTTTTCCGTAGGATGGATAGATGGTGAAATAGGGTTGTTTCATACTTATAATAACATATCAGTATATGAGTGATACTGATGTTATTACTTCATAATGAAACAACCTAAGAAGAAGAAGTGGAAGAAGAAATAAAGATGAAAGAATTGGTAACGGTAATTACCTCTTCTTTGAAGTGCCTCTTTGAGACCTCCTCTTAGGGCACTAAAATTGGTCTTTGAGGAAGACCAGAACCTCTAGGATGTTTCTAGGGAAGTGGAGAAGAGAGTTTGTCAGGGGTTGGCCGAGCTTGAGTGCTCAAATTGGTGTGAGGAGGAGAGGGAGGAGGTGTCCTTTTATAAGGGAGGAGAGGGGCACCTTAGGAATATCTCAAAATATTATTTTATATTAAAGTCAAAATCGGTTTATAATGGTTCCAAAGGGTCTTATTTCTGAGCTAAAGTGGGGATGGATCGAAATCCTATCAACCAATAGGATTTAGACAAGTTTAGGTTATTATTTTAACCTTATCAATTAGATTTAACTCTAAGTTAAATAATTTAACTTTTACCGTGTCTTTTTGTTTTCTTACACTATATGGTTAATAAACTTACTATAACATGCCAAACGAACCCCAAATTGTATATTATTAATACATATATCCTTATCTAAGTCATTTTGCCGAAACATAGATTTTTAGGAATAAAATAACAATTAATAATATAATATTTGATTTAAAAACTATTTTGTGTCAATTTTGACACTATTTGATACATGATTTTTGTGAAAGTCATAACAGAATTATATGTTCGAACCAAGTTGATTAAATCAACACTAAAATATCATAGTAACCTATAAAATTAGTGGAATTCATAAAAAGTCTCAAATTATATTTATTTTGGTGTTTATAACATCAATTATGTCAATATTTCATTAATAAGATAATTACTGCATCATCTTTGTGTCATAAATAAATTAACTTATTTGATGTCTAAAAATTACAAATAAAATACCATCATGTAGGAAATAGTTTTAGATTTCTAATGAATATTTACAATCGAATTTATCTTATGTAAAACCCTATATTAAAAATGTTTTAGTAAATAAACTTTGATTTTGACTCTTTTAACTCTTCTTTGAATTAAATAATAATAAATGTCCTAATCTAATCCAAGTGGGCCTAAATGGTCATATTTTATTCCTAAGCTTGTTTTGGGTCGAATTAAACTTGTCCAATAGAATTACGACATGTGTTAGGGTAATAATAATATCATTTTTACCCTTAATTACCCTATTTACCTTTAACCGTGGTAAATAAAAGTAAAAAGTTACTATTCACCAAAAATTATTTTCATCTCATTGAACCACATTTTACTTACTGACATCAACCGTGTCTCTCGGATTTTTGAAATTCCATTCACCGAAGCGGTAAAATTAAGTTTTATGAAAAATTCAGTTTTTTTAACTACCACTTAGTAGTTTCACTATTCATCAAAAATTGATGTTTTTCAGAACAATGCCAAAATTTCATCCTAAGATATATTTCATATTCCGAATTCAAAAATGAAGTCTATTTTACCAAATTCATAACATAGATGTTGAATTAATTAATTTTATAATTAAATCCCGCTATTAAAACAAATAGCGTGTTTTTAAGAAACAATTTCTATCAAAAGATTGACACTTGTTTATGTCTGGTTTAAATGTGAAATTACGTCCAATGACCAACATTGTATTAAATTGTAAAAATATATTCTAAATATACTTTAAAACTACTCAAATTAATAATTTATCACTATTAATTATTTCGATTAAAAAAGTTTTTTTTTAATTATAATTTAGTAATTTTCACTATTCATCAAAATATGAAAGTTATCTGAAATGTACCAAAATTTCACCTTAGGCTAAATTCGATACTCCGAATCCAAAAATGAAGTTCATTTTGAAATATAAGATTTATAGAATTTTAAAAAGTTGTTATTACTATTCATAACGGCTAGTTTTAATAATATTTTAATAGCATATCGTTGTTTAGTGAAACTCGGTATTGCGTATTACACACGCTATCGAGGAAGGTCGCGATTGCGTGTAATGCAAGGAAAGTCAAGGATGCGTTTTGTGCAAGCTCCTTTTGGTGTAGCGTACAACACAAGACATTAGTGAAATAAAAAAGAATATTTTTCATAAAATCTCGGGCTGTTACATTCTACCCCCCTTAAAATGAATTTCGCCCTCGAAATTCGTCCGGGTTATAAATGGTTTACTATTAGAAAGTTTCTTTAATAGAAACCCACATCGTAAAAAGGAATACCAAAACATGGCTTTAAAAACTAAAGTATTAAATGTAACGATTACCCAAATAAACTAATCACTGGGTTTCCACATAGGTGAAAATATGGATATGGAAGAGAAATCTAACCATCATGTTCTGATGGAGAGTGGTAGAGAACATGGCTATGGAAAATCTAGTAATCACAAATCCATAAATTTGTGACGATCTAAGGTAACATCTGATTCATCAGGTATAAGAGAACTAGGACAACATTTTTGGTTTTCAAGATCATTTCCCTAAAGTTAAAGAATTTGAATTAGAATAAATACTTACTTTATTTTGGTACAATCTCACTGTTGTTCGTGCCTTTAACAATTTCCACTTCATCTCTTAAATAAATGAAGTTAAATTTGTTATTCATGAAGTGTTAGCAGATCATGTCATAGAATGACGGGTCATTCCATCTGTCTCAAAAGGTTGGCAAAATTTATATACATAAGTCGATCTATAGTGGGATTAATCATATATGGTTCCTAAAATGGGCTTATACTTCATATATCATACTGCTTAATATAATAACACTAGTTTCTACTAAACAGGGACTTCCTGTAGGTCAGTGGTAGGCGATAAAGGCCAGTCGCACTTCGGTTGTGGGTTCGATTCCTACAGCCTTGTCCGACGCGATGGGCTGTCACCCGTCCTGCAGGTTGTCCTTTTTCTAAAACTACATTACTATAACATCCCATCAATAATATCGAAAATCTTGTATCCTTAAACAATACTAACTTATGTCCAACATAATCCATTTTAATCTTTAGGCTTGTCCATAATACTGCAGTCCACTCTCATAATATAGTGAAAACGATTACCAGAGATTTAATACTGTCGTTGATCCCCATATATCATAAGATATGTCTTCTTGGTCACATTCCAAACATTCAAAGGCCTTAATCACGTATTCTCTTGAATACCCATTGAACCTTAGTGAAAACATGAATGCGGTTAAAAGTTACCTCTTTCCACATACCAAAATCCAAAAATTCTATATACTCAAACCATGATATAACCTTCTCCTTATATCAGTCATGAGCTCATGAATACAATCAAATACCTCATTATCTTATTATTCCTTCATTATGCACATATCATCTACATTCCAAAAATATCTGAATAACCTTTCATGGAAACTAGTAACATTAATCAGACAACAGTGTAACAATCTTTACATGTCTCTTTAATCCATAGTACCATGAGATTACTTATACAACATTACACATGATAAACATGTAATCATTCCACTACATTCTTAATCCATTGACCGAGCTTCAAAAACTATTTCATCTCACATATCATTTGTAGTCTCTTCATCATCATCCACATAAATACTTCCCATACGACCATACTGATTCTCTTCATGAGTCTTTCCCTTAGGGCATTGGTTTGCATAATGCCCATACATTCCACATTTAAAACACTTAACCATTTTTGATGTCGTAGCAATACCATTATCCTCATCCATGGTGTTAACTGAACCTTTTCCTTTGCACTTACTTGCTTTGTGTACTTCTTTTCCACACCCAAAGCATCTTCCAGTTCCCTTGAAACATTCTCCTTGATGCCTTTTCCCACATGATTTACATAGGGGAAATTGAACTTTCTTTCCTCAATGATCATCATGAAACTCCATCTTTCTCTTATTAGCCGAGTCAGGAAACTTACCAAATTTTACTTTATTGATCATATTATGAGATTGCTGATTCGGCATAATAATGATGTTTGGACTTCCAAATCCCATTTCATTTGGTTTCTCATAAAGAATATCATTCCATTGTCCATCATATCCTCCATTATCGTGAATCATCTTGTTTCCAGCCATATTCTAAAACCCAAAAAGAATAGTGTGAGAGGCAAAATAATGCTAAGGAAAACAATATAGTAAAGGGGGAGTACCCTTAATATCTAACATCTTAGGTTAAATTCTATGATCGTTAGCGTAATTCTGGTACTATAACCTATACGTATACTTAACCTTAGGGACATCCCTAGACATACCTTAGAAATATCTCTAGGGATCTCACTAAAGTTCTCGTATCCTAGTTTCCAAAGGTTGACTAAACCTTTCCTCTGATACCAACTGTAGAGACCCGAAGCTTAACGTATATGGAAATTACATTACATTTGCGGAATACTTAGTACATAACAAAAACACACACTAAAGGATCGTAATAGTTTAGTGTCTTTGGAAACTCGGAACGTAATCTTCTAATCGTGGTGAAAGATCTTCAAAATATCCCATAAAGATCTTCCTTTTTTTTACCTAAAACCGTTCTTTATATCTTGGGGAAAAGAAAACATAAAAGGGTGAGCTCAAATGCTCAGTAAGGGTAAACAAAAGAAATATCAATCACATCATATACATAAGCACATAACTTTCGGAAATCTTCACCTGCAAAAGAGATCATAATTTAATAACATGGGGTAAATCATGGCAGTGAAATGTAATCACAATAATCATAACTTAAAACACGAAACTTTGTGGCATTCACACATAATCATAGAGAATCATTTCTTGTTAGTCAAGACTCATTGCCAATACTATCTTAGTGGACAAAGTCCCTTTCTGAATCGAGTAACCCTCGTTTCAGTCCTGTTTCACTGAACCGGTATAACCTACCATTCCAGCCATGTCTATCTCATGAGATATAAAATCTTTACCCAATGAATTGGAGGGAGATATAGGTCCCACCCATCTCATAATGATACCATTCTTATGTGTGCCACAAAATCATAAATCATACATCATTTCATAACCCATGTAATAAAAATGGGATTCTTAAATAACATGACATCATAAAACCATTCATATAAGAAAAGGAATTCATAAACATAATTCCATCACAACATAGTCAAATCAATGTAAAAATATGGATAGAAAAAGAACCCTTTATTATCTTAGATGGAAAATAATTTTGATAAAACACTTGAAATGAATTCTTGAGGAAAATATCCTTTCTTCTTCAAAATCAATTTCTTTTCACAAAACATCATGAAATTTTAAAAGAAAGAGATTTTATTAAAAATAGTCATGAAATCTTTTGGAGGAAGCTTCATGAAAATAAGGCTTTATAAAACCATAAAAATCCATTCGTGCCGTTTAAGTTAAAAAAACATTCTTCGTACTTTTGTCGGAAAAGTCAAAAAGTACCTCGTATGAAAAACGAAAAAATATTCCTTTCATATCCTTTACTAAAAACTCATCGAAGGGTAAAATTGGATTTAAACAATTTTAGGTGGATGGAAATAATATTACATATTGAGGAAACATGGATGTGGATAATAAAATACACCCCAGTAAATTTCAAAGTATAAACAATCTCGGATAAAAATGAGATTGTGATATTTCCCTTACCTTATGTCCGACTTTCTTTGTAAGTGTCCAAACCTCCTGTATAATGATTTAAATCATGTTATTGACTTATTCCAGAATCATATTCATTGTTATGATATAATATATGGTTCACTTATGACATTATATTCCCCGTTCTTTTGTAAATTCCATGTTAAAGAAGCGTTTTGGGTAAAATCGTTTCATTTATCTTAGGTGTTTTGACTTGTTGTTCTTGACATCACTATTACTTATATCATGATTTACTTACTTCCAGAATATAAAATATGATTTATATATCATATATATTCAGTATATATATATATAATAGATAGATAAATAAAATGAAAAACACCGTTCATGGAGACGGTAGTCCGTACGTACGCATGAACACTGTTTTACTTTCCTTATTGTCTTGAAATGGAAGTAAGTAGATGACATACATATATATATACATAAATCCAGTAGCTTTATAATGTCATATATTTCATTATTATTTCTTATATATACTTTATAATCATTCTTAAATGGTTAACATGGAGAATGAATCTCATCGCGTCGTGGAGACGGTAGTCCGTACGTACGCACGAGCGATGATATCATTTCTATAAATATTGAATTGAATTGGAGTGGATTATACAATATATCAGAATCAATATGATGTTGTAATAACTTTGTATAGTTATTCTTTACACCATTATACCCATCCATGTAAGGTGGTGGTGGAAAATAGATTACACCACGGCGTGGAGACGGTATTCCGTACGTACGCACGCGCGGTGATTTCTTTTTCCGTAGGATGGATAGATGGTGAAATAGGGTTGTTTCATACTTATAATAACATATCAGTATATGAGTGATACTGATGTTATTACTTCATAATGAAACAACCTAAGAAGAAGAAGTGGAAGAAGAAATAAAGATGAAAGAATTGGTAACGGTAATTACCTCTTCTTTGAAGTGCCTCTTTGAGACCTCCTCTTAGGGCACTAAAATTGGTCTTTGAGGAAGATCAGAACCTCTAGGATGTTTCTAGGGAAGTGGAGAAGAGAGTTTGGCAGGGGTTGGCCGATCTTGAGTGCTCAAATTGGTGTGAGGAGGAGAGGGAGGATGTGTCCTTTTATAAGGGAGGAGAGGGGCACCTTAGGAATATCTCAAAATATTATTTTATATTAAAGTCAAAATCGGTTTATAATGGTTCCAAAGGGTCTTATTTCGAATCTAAAGTGGGGATGGATCGAAATCCTATCAACCAATAGGATTTAGACAAGTTTAGGTTATTATTTTAACCTTATCAATTAGATTTAACTCTAAGTTAAATAATTTAACTTTTACCGTGTCTTTTTGTTTTCTTACACTATATGGTTAATAAACTTACTATAACATGCCAAACGAACCCCAAATTGTATAGTATTAATACATAGATCCTTATCTAAGTCATTTGGCCGAACCTTAGATTTTTAGGAATAAAATAACAATTAATAATATAATATTTGATTTAAAAACTATTTTGTGTCAATTTTGACACTATTTGATACATGATTTTTGTGAAAGTCATAACAGAATTATATGTTCGAACCAAGTTGATTAAATCAACACTAATATATCATAGTAACCTAGAAAATTAGTGTAATTCATAAAAAGTCTCAAATTATATATAGTTTGGTGTTTATAACATCAATTATGTCAATATTTCATTAATAAGATAATTACTGCATCATCTTTGTGTCATAAATAAATTAACTTATTTGATGTCTAAAAATTACAAATAAAATACCATCATGCAGGAAATCGTTTTAGATTTCTAATGAATATTTACAATCGAATTTATCTTATGTACAACCCTATATTAAAAATGTTTTAGTAAATAAACTTTGATTTTGACTCTTTTAACTCTTCTTTGAATTAAATAATATTAAATGTCCTAATCTAATCCATGTGGGCCTAAATGGTCATATTTTATTCCTAAGCTTGTTTTTGGTCGAATTACACTTGTCCAATAGAATTAGGACATGTGTTAGGGTAATAATAATATCATTTTTACCCTTAATTACCCTATTTACTTTTAACCGTGGTAAATAAAAGTAAAAAGTTACTATTCACCAAAAATTATTTTCATCTCATTGAACCACATTTTACTTACTGACATCAACCGTGTCTC
This sequence comes from Viscum album, assembly GCA_963277665.1. Taxonomy (NCBI): domain Eukaryota; kingdom Viridiplantae; phylum Streptophyta; class Magnoliopsida; order Santalales; family Viscaceae; genus Viscum; species Viscum album. Next base: position 683,760,616 of record OY728159.1, on the reverse strand, counting down.
TCGGATTTTTGAAATTCCATTCACAGAAGCGGTTAAATTAAGTTTTATGAAAAATTCAGTTTTTTTAACTACCACTTAGTAGTTTCACTATTCATCAAAAATTGATGTTTTTCAGAACAATGCCAAAATTTCATCCTAAGCTATATTTCATATTCCGAATTCAAAAATGAAGTCTATTTTACCAAATTCATAACATAGAAGTTGAATTAATTAATTTTATAATTAAATCCCGCTATTAAAACAAATAGCGTGTTTTTAAGAAACAATTTCTATCAAAAGATTGACACTTGTTTATGTCTGGTTTAAATGTGAAATTACGTCCAATGACCAACATTGTATTAAATTGTAAAAATATATTCTAAATATACTTTAAAACTACTCAAATTAATAATTTATCACTATTAATTATTTCGATTAAAAAAGTTGTTTTTTAATTATAATTTAGTAATTTTCACTATTCATCAGAATATGAAAGTTATCCGAAATGTACCAAAATTGCACAACACGCATCCTTGAATTGCCTTGCATTACACGCAATCGCGACCTTCCTCGATAGCGTGTGTAATACGCAATACCGAGTTTCACTAAACAACGATCATAGAATTAAACCTAAGATGTTGGATATTGAAGGTACTCCCCCTTTATTATGTTGTTTTCCCTAGCATGATTTTTGCCTCTCACACTATTCTTTTTGGGTGTTAGACGATGGTTGGAACCCGAAGGAACCGTGTTGATCAATGCAATGGACAATGCAATAATTGCCCTTCTGAACAAACAAATGTTATGGGAGATAGAGTGCAAAATCTAATTGCTATACTTACACAAGCTATGAATCATTCTGGATTTCCAAATGAGCAGAGAAGGGAACAATATTCTATTGAGTCCTTCATGAGGCAACACCCACCTTCTTTCAGTGGGACTTTTGATCCACTTGTTGCTGAATAATGGATCAGTACCACTGAAAAGATATTTTCAGTTCATCACTGTTCTGAACATGATAAAGTCATCTTAGCAGTATATCGTTTGGAAGGTGAAGCTGATCAATGGTGGAATCTTATCAAGAATACGAGGCCAAGATATGAAATTGAGTCCATGGAATGGGATGAGTTCAAGAACTTGTTTTTCAGTAAGTACTTCCCTCGTATTCTTCGAACAAAGATGGAAAAGGAGTTTCTTGAGCTGAAGCAGAAGGATGATGAATCTGTTGGTATATACGAAGCGAATTTTACAAGGCTTGCAAGGTATGCATCTGGCATTATCATCCAACCTGAAAGTAAAGTTGATCGATTTTTCAGTGGCTTAAAACCAAGTCTTCGAAGGGCGTTAGCCATAAGGGACTTCAATAGCTACGAGGAAATCGTTCGATGTGCTCTCAAAGTCGAGATGGAGATTGGAGTAACCCATCAGTCACATGGGTTTGATAAGAAGAGGAAGATGGAATTCAAAGAAAAATCTAAAGAGAACACGGAAAAGAAGATGAGCTTTTCCTTATGCTCAAAGTGTGGAAAGAAACATGGAGGGAGTTGTCTTAAAGGGACAAGTAAATGTTTTAAATGTGGAAAAGAAGGTCATCGGGCATTTGAATGCCGTGATAATGGGAAAAAGATGTATAATGACGCAAACAAAGGAAGGGATACACAGAATGAACCTACTACACTTCAATGTTTCAGGTGCAAGGAGATGGGGCATTATGCCAATCAATGCCCAAATCCAAGGGTTGATGATGATGGTCGACGTCAACAAACTCTTAAGGCTAAAGACAAAGGAAAGTCACATGCAATTTCTATCAGCGATGTGGAGTACGATAACGATGTGGTGAAAGGTACACTTACCATCCACTCTAAAGTAGCAAATGTTTTATTTGATTCTGGATCCACCCACTCTTTTATTTCTGAAGACTTTTCTAAGGGTATCATCGTATTACCTCAACAATTAGATGTTGAGTTAGCTGTGACAACACCTAATGGCACATCAATCGCATCAAAAGTTTATAATTCTTCTCCGATCGAAGTTTGTGGGAAAGTGATTCCTGCAAATCTTGTGATCCTTCCTATAGTGGAATTTGATGTGATTCTTGGAATGGATTGGCTTTCTTTATACGGAGCTCATATCAATTGCCAAAGAAGGGAAGTCACATTTCATATTCCAGATCAATCTATGATCGTCTATCAATGCAAGGATGAATATAACCTTCCAGTGGAAATTTATTCCATCTTATGGGTATTGATTCCACTAAATGAAGGTTATTTATCTCAAATAGTTGGTGAGAAACTCACGATTAAGAATATGCCCATTGTACGGGAGTTTGATGATGTCTTTCTGGAGGAATTGCCGGGTCTTCCACCAAATTGTGAAGTTGAGTTTTCAATAGAACTTGTACCGGGTGCTTTGCCTATTTCAAAGACACCTTATAGAATGGCCCCAATTGAGTTGCAGGAATTGAAGAAGCAACTCCAAGAGAATCTTGATAAGGGACTCATATGCCCTAGTGCGTCACCTTGGGGAGCACCTGTTCTATTTGTTAAGAAGAAAGATGGATCAATGAGACTCTGCATTGATTATAGAGAACTTAACAAGATCACTATCAAGAACAAATATCCTCTCCCACGCATTGATGACTTATTTGACCAACTACGCGGAGCTCAATACTTTTCCAAGATTGATCTTCGTTCAGGGTATCATCAATTAAGGGTCAAAAGGGAGGATATACCAAAGACGGCTTTCTGTACAAGGTATGGACACTATTAATTTATAGTGATGCCATTTGGTCTTACTAATGCCCCTGCTATCTTCATGGATCTAATGAATAGAGTCTTTAGAGACTATCTTGATCAATTTTTGGTAGTCTTTATAGACGATATTCTTGTCTATTCAAAGAGCAAGGAAGAGAATGAAGATCACTTGAGAATTATATTGAAGACCTTGAGAAAAGAGAAGCTTTATGCCAAATTTACCAAGTGTGAATTTTGGATTCAAAAAGTTGCATTTTTGGGTCATATAATCTCAAAAGAGGGGATATCTGTGGATCCAGCAAAAACAGAGGTTATCGAAAGATGGTCAAGACCAACAACAATAACTGAGATCCGAAGTTTTCTTGGTTTGGCTGGATATTATCGACGTTTTGTAAAAGATTTTTCACGATTATCTAATCAAATCACCAAGTTGACTCGGAAAGGAGTTAAGTTTGTCTGGACAGAGGAATGTGAAGAGAATTTCAAGGAGTTGAAAAGAAGGTTATCCAGTGCACCTGTGCTCACACTGCCTTGTAGTGGAGAAAGGTTTGTGATCTACAGTGATGCATCCAAGAAGGGATTGGGGTGTGTTCTTATGCAAAATTATATGGTGATAGCTTATGCCTCACGACAGTTGAAAATCCATGAGAAAAATTACCCAACACATGATTTGGAGTTGGCTGCGGTAATCTTTTCATTAAAGATTTGGAGGCATTACCTTTATGGTGAAAGGTGTGATATTTATACTGATCATAAAAGTTTAAAGTATATTTTCACACAAAAGGAGCTGAATATGCGTCAAAGAAGATGGTTGGAGCTGATTAAGGATTATGACTGCTCAATCCATTACCACCCTGGGAAAGCAAACAAGGTGGCAGATGCATTAAGTCGACAAGACCATGCTATTTTATCCATGATGAGGATCACAAAAGATCCAATATTTATGGATTTACAAAGGATGGATCTTGGAATTATAATGGAAGGGGAAAAATCTTATCTTTCTCAAATGAATGTTCAACCATATATACATGTGAAGATTAAAGAGGCATAGAAAGAAGATGTCGAGTTACAAAAGAAGGTATGAAATGTTCCTGAATTCAACCTTGATTGTGATGGGATAATAAAGTTCAGGAATCGGGTTTGTGTTCCTTCCATCCCCGAATTAAAGAAGGAGCTGCTGGATGAGGCTCATAGTTCTTCATTCTCTATTCATCCTAGAAGCACGAAGATGTATAGGGACCTGAAAGAGTACTTCTGGTGGGATGGCATGAAAAGAGATGTTGCTGAATATGTCTCTCAATGCTTGGTTTGTCAACAAGTTAAAGCTGAGAGACAGAAGTCTAAGGGGATGTTACAACCATTACCCATACCCGAATGGAAATGGGAAAACATCACTATGGACTTTGTCACAGGACTTCCTAAAACATCCAAAGGCAATAATGCTATCTAGGTCATAGTTGATCATCTTACAAAGTCTGCACACTTCATTCCTATTAGAGAGGATTTCTCTCTGGATCAGCTTGCCAGGATATATGTAAAGGAAGTGGTAAGATTGCATGGAGTACCACTTTCTATTATATCTGATCGGGATCCGAGATTTACCTCGAAGTTCTGGCGAAGTCTTCAGCATACTCTGGATACAGAGTTGAGTTTCAGCACTGCTTATCATCCCCAGGCAGACGGTCAGTCTAAGAGAACAATTCAAACCCTAGAAGATATGTTGAGAGCTTTCTCTATGGATTTCAAAGGAGGTTGGGATCAACACCTACCCTTGGTGGAATTTTCATATAATAATAGATTTCACTCCAGTATTCAGATGGCTCTTTATGAAGCTCTCTATGGAAAGAAATGCAGGACTCCAACTTGCTGGGATGAAGTTGGGGAAAGAAAGCTATTAGGACCTGATCTCGTAGATGAAATGGCAGAAAAGGTCAGATCTATTCAACAACACATAAGAGCATCTCAGAGTCGACAGAAAAGTTATGCCGACAACCGAAGAAAAGACCTAGAGTTTGAAGTGGGTGATAAAGTGTTCTTACGAATATCTCCCTAGAAGAGGGTTATGAGATTTGGAAAGAAGGGGAAGTTGAGCCCTAGATATATCGGTCCTTTCGAAATACTGGATCGTGTTGGGAAGGTAGCTTACCGATTGGATCTTCCACCGAATCTCTCTCAAGTTCACGATGTGTTCCATGGATCTCTCCTGAGAAAGTACATACCAGATCCATCACATGTACTCAGCTCAGAAGTTGTACCGCTGGAGCAAGATCTTTCTTATGAAGAACAGCCGATAGAGATTCTGGATTGTAGCGAAAAAGTCCTACGAAACAAGACCACACGCTTGGTGAAAGTTTTATGGAGGAACCACCAACTTGAAGAATCTACATGGGAGCTTGAGGATATGATGAGGGAGAATTATCCTCATCTGTTTGTTACAAAGTGACGAATTTCGAGGGCGAAATTCTTTTTAAGGGGGGTAGAATGTAACACCCGAGACTTTTATGTTATATAAATCATCAAAGGAATCTTTTTCTACACAACACTTTCTTGGCATGCTTTACACGCAATCGCGACCTTCCTCGATAGCTTGCGTCGTACGCAATACCGAGTTTCACGAAACAACAATATGCTATTAAAACTAGCCGTTATGAATAGTAATAACAACTTTTTGAAATTTTATAAATTTTACCTTTCAAAATGGACTTCATTTTTGGGTTCGGAATACCGAAATTAGCCTAGGGTGAAATTTTGGTATTTTTCTGAAAACTTTCAATTTTTGATGAATAGTGAAACCACTAAGTGGTAGGTTAAAAACTGAATTTTGCATAAAACTTAATTTTACCGCTTCTGTGAATGGAATTTCGAAAATCCGAGAGACACGGTTAATATCAAGGACTAAAATGTGGTTCAATGAGATGAAAATAATTTTTTGGTGAATAGTAACTTTTTACTTTTTTTACCGCGGTTAATAGTAAATATGGTAACTAAGGGTAAATATGATATTAATATTACCCTAACACATGTCCTAATTCTATTGGACAAGTGTAATTCGACCAAAAACAAACTTAGGAATAAAATATGACCATTCAGGCCCACTTGGATTAGATTAAGAAATTTATTATTAATTTATTTAAAGAAGGGTTAAAATAGTTAAAATCAAAGTTTAATAAGTAAATCATTTCTAATACGGAGTTATACATAATATAAATTCGATTGTAAATATTCATTAGAAATCTAAAAAGATTTACTACATGATGGTATTTTATTTGTAATTTTTAGACATCAAATAATTTAATTTATTTATGACACAAAGATGATGCAGTAATTATCTTGTTAATGAAATATTGACATAATTGATGTTATAAAGAGCAAAATAAATGTAATTTGAGACTTTTTATGCATTAAACTAATTTTCTAGGTTACTATGATATATTAGTGTTGATTTAATCAACTTGATTCGAACATATAATTCTGTTATGACATTCACAAAAATCATATATCAAATAGTGTCAAAATTGACACAAAATAGTTTTTAAATCAAATATTATATTATTAATTGTTATTTTATTCCTAAAAATCTAAGGTTCGGCCAAATGACTTAGATAAGGATATATATATTAATAATAAACAATTTGGGGTTCGTTTGGCATGTTATAGTAAGTGTATTAACCATATAGTGAAAGAAAACAAAAAGACACGGTAAAAGTTAAATTAATTAACTTAGAGTTAAATCTAATTGATAAGGTTACAATAATACCCTAAACTTGTCTAAATCCTATTTGTTGATAGGATTTCGACCCATCCCCACTTTATCTTCGAAATAATACCCTTTGGAACCATTATAAACTGATTTTGACTTTAATATAAAATAATAGTTTGAGATATTCCTAAGGTGCCCCTCTCCTCCCTTATAAAAGGGCACCTCCTCCCCCTCCTCCTCACACCAATTTGAGCAGTCAAGCTCGGCCAACCCCTGCCAAAATCCCTTCTCCACTTCCCTAGAATAATCCTAGAGGTCCTGGTCTTCTTCAAAGACCAATATTAGTTCCCTAAGTGGAGGATTCAAAGAGGCATTTCAAAGAAGAGGTAATATCCATTACCGATCTTTTCAATTTCTTTCTTATTCAACATCTTCTTCTTTAGTTGTTTCATGATAAAGTAATAACATCAGTATTACTTACATACTGATATGTTATTATAAATATGAAACAACCCTAATTCACCTTCTATCCATCCTACGGAAAAATGAAATCACCGCGCGTGCGTACGTACGGAATACCATCTCCACGACGCGATGAGATTCATTTTCAATGATTAACCATTCATGAATGATTATAAAGTATATATAATAAGTACTAATGAAATATATGACATAATAATGATACTGGATTTATGTAAATTTATATGTATGTCATCTACTTAATTCCATTCACTTCAATAAGGAAATGAAAACAGCGTTCATGCGTACGTACGGACTACCGTCTCCATGAACGGTGTATTTCATTCCATTTATCGATATTATATATATATATATATTCTGAATATATATTATATATAAATCATGTTTTACATTCTGGATATAAGTAATCATGATCCAAGTAATCATATTAATAATTACAAGTTAAAAACACGAACGACAAATGAGACGATTTTACCCAAAACGCTACTTTAACATGAATTTACAAAAGAACAGGTAATATAAAGTCATAAGTGGACCATATATGATATAATAATAATGAATATGATTCTGGAATAAGTCAATAACATGATTTAAATCATTATACAGGAGGTTCAGACACTTACAAAGCAAGTCGGACGTAAGGTAAGGGAAATATCACAATCTCATTTTTATCCGAGATTGTTTATTCGTAAGTATTTATTGGGGTGTATTTTATCATCCACATCCATGTTACCTCAGTATGTAATGTTATTTCCATCCACCTACAATTGTTTAAATCCAATTTTACCCTTTGGTGAGTTTTTAGTAAAAGATATGAAAGGAATCTTTTGTCGTTTTTCGTACGAGGTACTTTTTGACTTTTCCGACAAAAGTACGAGAATAATGTTTTTTTTAAACTTAAACGACACGAAATGATTTTTACGGTTTTATAAAGCCTTATTTTCATGAAGCTTCCTCCAAAATATTTCATGACTATTTTCAATAAAATCTCTTTCTTTTAAAATTTCATGACGTTTTGTGAAAAGAAATTGATTTTGAAGAAGAAAGGATATTTTCCTCAAGAATTCATTTCAAGTGTTTTATCAAAATTATTTTCCATCTAAGATAACATAGGGTTCTGTTTTTATCCCTGTTGTTACATTGATTTGATTATGTTGTGATGGAATTATTTTTATGAATTCCTTTATCTTATATGAATTTTTTTATGATGTCATGATGTTTAAGAATCCCATTTTTACTACACGGGTTATGTAATGATGTATGATTTATGATTTTGTGGCACACATAAGAAAGGATTCATTATAAGATGGGTGGGACCTATATATCCCTACAATGCATTGGGTAAAGATTTTATATCTCATGAGATAGACATGGCTGGAATGGTAGGTTATACCGGTTCAGTGAAACAAGACTGAAACGAGGGTTACTCGATTCAGAAAGGGACTTTGTCCACCAAGATAGTCTTGGCAATGAGTCTTGACTAACAAGAAATGATTATCTATGATTATGTGTGAATGCCACAAAGCTTCATGTTTTAAGTTATGATTATTGTGATTACATTTCACTGCCATGATTTATCCCATGTTATGAAATTATGCTCTCTTTTGCAGGTTAAGATTTCCAAAAGTTATGTTCTTGTGTATATGATGTGATTCATATTTCTTTTGTTTACCCTTACTGAGCATTTGAGCTCACCCTTTTATGTTTTATTTTCCCTAGGATATAAAGAAAGGTTTTAGGTAAAAAAAAGGGAAGATCTTTATGGGAGATATTGAAGATCTTTCACCACGATTAGAAGATTACGTTCCAAGTTTCCAAAGACACTAAACTATTACGATCCTTGTGTGTGTGTTTTTGTTATGTACTAAGTATTCCGCAAATGTAATGTAATGTCCATGTACGTCAGGCTTCGGGTCTCTACAGGCCAAAAGACAATAATAAATATAAATATGTCATTAATAGACCACTTTTGGTTCTCTTAAAATTTTATTTTAATTTTATTAAACATGTAATATAAAAATACAAGAAGATGTGGTAAAAGTTAAACTATTTAACTAAGAATTAAATATAAAAGATAAGGTTAATATGGTGACCTAAACTTTCCTAAGACTTATTGGTTGAAAATATTTTGACCTATCCACACATTATTCATGAAATAAATTAATTTTTAGCTATTAGAACCCGAAAATGATATTATATTAATATAATATTTCATGATTTTCCTAAATTGAACCTCTCCACTTTTATAAAAGGGTACTTCTCCTTCTCATAATTTCACACCAAATCCATTTCTCTTGGAAAACCCATGCTCAAATATCCACCCAACTAACATCACATAAACTTATAGACCATACAGTCATCAAAAATTCAACCTAAGGATCCCTTTCGGTCAAATCAAAAGGAAGCACCCGAAGAAGTGTTAATAATTTCATCACCTCTTTCAATGTTATTTTCTTCTTCCACTTACTCTTTATTTGTTGTTTCCATACAAAAATGATTACTCTAGTACATTCTACACACTATTATGTTTTCATAAATATGTTACAACCATATTCATTATTCTATCAATCATATTAATGATAATGTCACCATACGTGTGTATGTATCGCTTACCGTCTCCATGTTGTGGTGTAGTTTGTTATTCAACACCTAATTATTTAGATGGGTATAATAATAGGTATAATTGATATAAATAATAAATATAACTTTTTGATGATTCGAAATATATAATATTCCATCTAATTACATACGATTTCACCATCAATAGAATGATATTGTCTCTCGTGCGTACATATGGCTTACCATCTCCACGACGCGATGGGATTAATTTCCACGTTCAATATTCAATGATGATTATAAAAATATATATTATTAATATGTATGAAATATATGAAATAATAATTGTACTAGAAATATATATATATATATGTATATATGTATGTATTTATATAGATCTCATTCAGTTACTTCCATTTATTACGATATGAAAACCGAAACTGCGTTTATGCATATGTACAGACTATCATCTCCATGAACGGTGTTTCCATTTAATATTTAATTATATTATAGATATTTATAATCTGAATATATATGATATATAAATCATGTTATATTTTCTATAAGTATTTAAATCGTTATATAAGTGATAAGATCAAGAATAACAATTTAAAACACATACGATAAAGAAAGTTATTATTATCCAAAATGTTACTTTAACATTGAAATTATTATTAAATGTGAGTATAATGTGATAAATGAATCATATATGACAGAAAAATTATTAATATGTTTCTGGTATAATTTAATAAAATAATATAGTCATTATACAATATGTTAAACATACCCTCGACTAAAGGAATGTACAAGGTAAGGGGTGTTCATCTCATTTTTTATTCCTGTGAGATTCATGAAATATTTTCCACTATTTCTATTTGTGTGGTGTATGTACTAGACATGATTGTATTATATGTATAATATAATTTAATTTTTGGGGTTTTACATCTTCATTTTTTAGCCTTCTTTTAGGGTGTGTATGATTCATAATTTACCAAATCAGTAAAGTAATTTCTAATTTCAATTTCCACTCATGGGGTTTTACGCATACTTCATTGATTATCTTAATCATATATTATGTGTGGAATAAGTATTTATTTATTTATGTATTAATTTCTACTCCTCTTGGTGTCTATATAATTTTGATACACATAATCACTCCGTTGATAAATTCTCAATTCATTGATATGAACCAGATAAGGGTAATCTTAACTCAATTTCCATTCATTGAGTTAAACATCCAAGTCATTGGTTTTGTTTTTTGCAAGAATATGTGTGAGTGTACTATGATTGATTTACACTAAATTTCCATTCATATTGAGTATATTTATGTTTTTCACACAAAATTATATCATTGATTTATCCTTAATCTAAGGATATATAATTTTATTAGATTTCATATCTATTTATATTCCATTGAGACTTCTTTGTTGTTATGAGACAATTCACTTTTATATGATGTATATAATGTCCATTTACATAGTATATCATGAATTTATTTATTATCATGATATTATAATGTTTTTATTAATATAATTCCTCAATTTTTGTATTCAAGCATCTCTCATTTGGTTATAAACACTTTGTTTAAATATTGATCTAAATGTTTTAAAGATTAATTCTTCTAAATGTTTCTCATTAATGTCCATTTTTTAAAAATTCATTGAAGGATTAATTTATATGGAAATGAATGATTTGAATTTAAAATTCCGATAAGAAATATCAAAGTGGTATGGGACACCTTGATTCAAAAATATATTTTAAACGACTTCTTTAATAAATAGTGCTACATTTAAATTTTTTCAAGAAGAAGGGGATATTTCTCTCAAGTAGTTTTACTGGTTATCTTCATATAAGTAAATATCCTCAATTTTATATTATTCTTTATCAATGTTGATTTATTATAAATCAACCTTTTTTATTGTATTGAATTAGTTATGTTTGATTGTGGATATGGTATTTTTATACCATTCATGGGTTGTGGTTAAAGTTGTGATATTACGTATGCTACTTTTAATACGAATGTTTAGAATTTATTTTATTATATTCATAAGTGGAATGCATTGGACTTAGTAAGTTATGGGAGGGGCTTGCTATAGCCTTTCCATGCTTCAGCAGGTCTCATGAGACAAACTAGTGTCTTGGCCCAATGCCTTGACAAAATCTTTTGTTGTAGTGTTGGAACAAGTCCTTGACTATGTGGTTTTGTTGTCCGACATTATGAATGCCCTCATTATGAAATTATATATTGTAATTAAATGTGATTATTCCACTGGTAGAATATCTATGTGAATATGTAAATGGAATTATTTGATTTATCTAAGCCATATTTTTTTGATTTTTAAGGTTAAATGTCTTGTGTTTTATTCTTATAAATTTCCTAAAATGTTTATGCTTATTTATGATAGTATCTTCTATATTTTTATCCTAACTGGGCATCTGATATCACCCGATTGATATGTTTTATTTTTTCCAGTGTGCGAAGAAGTATATTATGAACAACCATTATGAATAGGTTATGGGATATGAGTGTGTTTAAAGGAGTCATAATGTTTTTTATTTTTCATTTCATAATTTATTGTTAAACTTATGTATGTTTCTAGTACATAAAAGTCTACATAACTAATCCATAATTCAGGACATGATCTTCTTGTGATCATTCCAATGTTATGTAATAATGCACTGCCTCTGGGTAAATAGGGTCAGGACGTTGTAGTTGGTATCAAAAAAATTTTTAGTACAAACTTGTAAACTAGATTTACATAAAATCTGATTAGAGAACATTACCATAAGATGGAATTTGAGGATTAGTATAGAAGAACATCCATCAATTTTTGTAGTATAAATATTATGTGGTTTTTTGAATAAAATACATCCCTTTCTAGATACAAATTGGTAGAGGCGGCTCTGGCAGAGATTTACCTATGAGTGAAAACTATAACAAGGAGTTTTGGGTCTGATGTGTGTTATCCCGGTACACGAAAATGGGCCTTACTACATTCTTGGTATTGAAACTCTCAGGGGATATGCTTAAGATAATTCTTGTTTTCAGTAAAAAACTATTTGATGGATTTTAATATAAGTTGTGAGTAAATAACCTTGGTTAATCCAAAGGTGTTTTATATTTAAAATAAAGTGTCATGATATTCTCCAAATGATTTTATGACAATTGTTACTCACACACAGGTTTCATGTTTTAGTCAATAGTTGGATTACAAGGAATTCATTGTAACATTGAACAAGATGTATAAGGTGGAAATTGTGGTTGAAATGAGGAATGAAATGGATCGTTGATAGGTGTAAAAGATATATTTTTCTTGTCGAAGAAATTTTACAAAAATATGATCAATAACATATAAATTAACTAACTCTCGAACTCATCAATGAAGAGAAATTCAGAGAATGATTAGATCTCCAGTAGTGGAGACCATGGGGAAAAAGAGTATTTTCTATCTTCATGGAAATGTAAAAGGACACACCCATGAAATTGTCTCAATGGAAAAAAGAATTTAATTATTTGTGGTAATGGACATAAAGTAAATAAGTTTCAATGAAAAATGAGTAGTATTATGGAAGAAAATAAAAATGATCCTAAGAATCCATTAAATGTCATTTTCCATAAATGTAGGGGAACTAGGAATTACCCTAGTTAATTTATTATTCAATACGATAACCTCTATGTCAATAAATAACCAATGTGGAAATAAATGGATGTCGTAATTTTTTAAATTATTAATTCACTTTGTTAATGGGATTACTTTGGATGACTTTTCTCTTCTATGTGTAACCCTCTAGTTTGTTATGTGAAAATGATCTTTGAGGAAGAATTAGCTTTTCTTTTGTCAGTATAGTTATAAAGAACCATTTGGGTTTATATGATCATTGAATTATAGTAAATTACATTTTAATATGTTTTGGGAAGAAAATATAAGGTATTAGAAAACATTTGTGGTTAAAATATGTTATGGTTATTTTTGAGGAATTTATCTCATGTTTTAGAATTTTTTATAGTTATATAATATTTGAAAAAGGAAAACATGAATACATTGTGACAACCCATCGCAATGGAAAAAGCTGTGGGAATCAAACCCACAACAAAAGTGTGACTGGGATTTAGCACCAACCACTAGACTAAGTGAAGTCCCTGGTTATTATGGAAAATTCTTTTTAGTTAAATTATATTATGGATCAAGAATATGTCTATTTTTTAACTTAATATATATCCTTAGTATAGTAAAATGATATGGTGATTAAGTGATAAATGTTATTTTGGATGACTTCCACTCTTTTGGGAACACTAGATGCCTTATGAAAATAGAATACTATGAGATTTTATTTGAGGTCAAATGTTTTATATTTATTCTAGAATAATGTATGTTTTTATTGTGGATGTACAGATATTTTGGTTATTTATGAAATTATTAACCTATTATAGAGAATATGTGATTTGATTAATTACATTTAAGTACGTGACTTTAAAATATGTCGACATTATTTATAGATAATTATTAAGATTTATCATGGAAGACTATGTGATCTAATCCTTCTAAATTTTGGTTTTTAAGAATAGTTTGGACTACTATGAATAATTTTTTGGACAATGGTTTTTTTGAATGGTCTTTGTTGAACTTTGGGTATTGTTTATTTAATTTTGGAGATTAAGAGTTGCATTTATTTCTATAAAGGATTATCATTTTTGGGGATCATCTGATCTTGAACTAACTGTCATGACCAGTCCCCTGGGGCCCATGCCGTGACTGCCCCAAGACTACCATCTATAGGAAAAGTGATGGCGACTAGCAACAATGGCCTAAATCCCTAAAACTAGGAAGGCATTGCCTTTATAACATGAAAATACACACAACAGAGTACAAGGTGTAAGAAAAAAACTATGTAAAACTATATAACAAAGTGTACTAAAAGTGAAATGGGGCTGAAAATTCAAGCCCAACTATAATGTACAAGGAAACAGAAAGTACAATTGAAGAGACGAAAAGTTGACATTGGGTCATCCTCCAAGGATCCTACATGAGGGGTAGGTACAGATCGCCTCCTCAGAACTCGAGATCCGTCAGTCTCCTCCATGTGTCGTCACGCCTTATGGTCCACCTCTGGGTACCGTCTGGTCCTGGTGCTCTCAACCTCAGTCATCGTTGTCTGTCGTTTGCATCCAACACAATGATGTGCAGAAATATCCCATGCAGGGGTGAGTTTAACAACACTTAGTATGGACCCCAAGACCAACAAGGTCTCACAAAATCTAACAAGGATAAATTAAAAAGTATGTAATCAACAGATAAACACACTTAAGTTTATTCCCATACATATACCTATGTTATCAAGTAATCCATCTCAATCATGAGGAAAACACAAAAGTTATATGACAACCCTGCTTTTTATCACAACTTAAACATGCTTTATTACATAAAACTTCACTTGATACAACAAAGGAGATCGAGAATTTTAGTGTCTTTGGGGCTTAGGATCATTACATAAAAACTTTAAACTTGAAATACAACATCCTTATTGAAAACTTCCTTTACATGACCACTACATTCCTTCGTACTTAGCATTGCATGGGATAACCTGAGGACATGCATAAGAAAAGGGTGAGCTATAAAGCCCAGTAAGGGAGTGCACAATGAATAACATGAGGAGTAAAATACATGTTAGGAAATAGTAATATCAATAGAGCATAAGAGAGACATGAACATAAAGGCATGATAAAGCATGGTAATCATAACATGGAAATGTGGCAACAACACTTAACATTGAATTAGCATGAGCCAAGGCTCATTGCACATGGAGCATGAGTAAACCCTCATTGCACTTGAAGCACGAGTAAACCCTCGTTGCAATTGAATTAGCATGAGTAAACACTCATTGCACATGACGTATCATGATACTATACTTTACCCAATGCATTGGACCGCTATCAGGGCGCACCCTTCTTAAACATTTCATTTCATGCATAAGTGTGCCACATGGACCATAAAACATGGATTCATAAAACATAATCATTTATTCCACGATAAAGGAATGTGGAATTCATACATGAAACTTTACAATCAATAAGTAAACGTGCATAAAGGTGAATACCCTTGATGGAGAAATGGGCATGGTATTCACTACACAATGATATTGGCTTAGAAAATCGGTGTGATTTCGGCAGCGTAACGGCGTGACATAAGAATTCATAAAAAAGGATGATGAGAGAGAAAGGGGTTCCTCATCATATTTACATGTAATGGACAGTAAGAAGGTCATATATATACATGTCCCAACAATTGAAAAGGAATTTAGATTCATGATACAAAAGTATTGCTTGAATATAGAAGAGGAGAAAAAGGTTCCTTTCGGAATTTCAGCATAGTAACGGGTGTACATGGGAGGCATTTAATGAGAGAGAAAGGGGTCTCCCATCATTCAAACAATAAGATGGCAGTATGGGAGAGGTGCGAAACCATACCCCAACATTCATAAATGAAATTAAAAGGGCAATACAACTTAAAGAAAAATTGACAAAAATGAGAAAGGAAGAAAAAACCCTTACTTGGAAGTGTGCTTCCAAAGGCTAGAGAGAGGCTTGTGAGAGGCTTCTTGGGAGCTTGGGGCACCTTGGGAGGATTCTAGAGAGAGTATGGCAGAGGTTGGACGAACTTCAAGGGCTTTGAGTGAGGAGTAAGTGGGAGATTGGGTGGGTTTATATAGGAAAGGTGAGAGAATTCTTTATTATTTAGGTTTGGGACCCCTTATATTAAAATAATCCAAACCACAAACCATCCCATGGTATTTGCCCATGGTTTCTGGAAAAGGAAAGAGGAAAAAAATATTTTACAAGGCCAAGGTCCAAACTTATTAAAAAATTAGGGTTGCTTATGTGGAGGTGAGTCACACTCCCATGGAAATTAATTTAAAAAGGCAAAGTGTTGAATAAGTCTTGAGGGCTCCATTAATGCTTTGAAAAGTGAGTCAAACAAACCCAAAACCTCATTATTTTAATGATAAAACACATATTGGCCGAACATAAGGATTATGGTATTTTATTACATCACCATTGGGTCATTATGATGTCATAAAACACATTATATATTTAAATGGTATTTAATTTTTAACCAAAAATTGGACTGTCTCAGAAAATTATGAAAAATTCACCGTTGGATAATTTCGACGTCCTGATTCCAAAAATAATATTTATTTTATCTAAATAATTTTCTAAATATGTGAATTTTCACTTTTAAAATAAAAACCGACATTTATAAAAAAATTCACGGGTTTTGACAGAAATGACTTTCAAACCTTAATAAACATTTTAATTGCATTCATAAAATTATAAGATCATTTATAATTAATGACAATTAATTTAATATTAATAATAATATTTTATTAAATTATTATTTAATTCAAAAATCCTTTAATTTAATAAAATATAATTCTTAATTAAATAATAACTAAAAACACCATTTGTACTTTAAAAACTAATTACAATGTATCAAAAATGACTAGAAATTATATTCATTATTATATATATAAAAAAATAATGTACATGAACATGGTTCTACTTATTTGTTACATAACCCCTTAAAATAGCCGCATAAGACCTAAGGGTAAGGTGCGCGATGGTGACAGACTCTTGGGGCTGCTCGGATAACATCGCTCGAGTGGTAATCTCTATCAACTTCCATTTTTCCCGTAGACGATCACGTTCGAGCTTGACTTGATGAAGCTCAGCTTGGGCTTGGTCAAGGGCAAAGCCCAAAGACGCCACCTCTTTACCGAGCTCCGACAAATGGGCTTCGTAAGGGGCAATTCTACTGGATGAGGCCATCGCTTCCTTTGTCTGAGTAGAAAATTGGTTCGTTAAAGCCTTACATTTAAACTACCCAGATGATCACTGTTCAACGGCTATAAAAGTAACGGTCACAAATCTTAACGTAAAAGTTAAAGAAGTTGACATCTTATAAAAACATAAAGAAACATTTAACTGGATCAAGAGGGATTTTCCATTAATGAAAATTTGGGTCGTTACAACATTCCCCCCTTAAGAAATTTCGCCCTCGAAATTTTCCTTTTCCCACACTAAAACAAATGTGGGTAACTTAGCTTCATCATATCCTCCGACTCCCAAGTTGCTTCTTCAAACTTGTGGTTTCTCCACAACACCTTGACGAGGGGCATTGTCTTATTTCGTAGAAATTTTTCTCTACGATCCAAGATCTTCACTGGTTTCTCCTCATAAGAAAGATCGTCTTCTAATTGTACCACCTCAGAAGAGAGTACATGTGAAGGGTCTGGTATGTACTTCCTTAAGAGGGATACATGGAAGACATCATGCACCTTGGCCATAGTAGGTGGAAGTGCTAGTCGATAGGCCACAGCCCCAACACGATCAAGAATCTCGAAGGGGCCGATGTACCTTGGACTTAACTTCCCTTTCTTTCCAAACCTCATGACCTTCTTCCACGGAGATATGCATAAAAACACCATGTCTCCGACTTTAAACTCGAGGTCTCGTCGACGATTATCTGCATAACTCTTCTATCGACTTTGGGCTGCCTTGATATGCTGCTGAATGGTTTTCACCTTCTCCACCATTTCTTCGACCATTTCTGGTCCAAGCAGCTTACGTTCACCGACCTCATCCCAACATGCCGGTGTTCTACACCTTTTCCCATACAGGGCTTCATATGGTGCCATTTGGATGCTCGAGTGGAAACTATTATTATAAGAGAACTCAACTAGAGGAAGATGTTGATCCCATCCTCCTTTAAAGTCCATTGAGCATGCTCTCAACATATCCTCAAGTGTTTGGATAGTCCGCTCGGATTGGCCATCAGTTTGAGGATAATAGGCCGTACTGAAGTTCAGTTCAGTATTCAGAGCATGTTGAAGACTCTTCCAAAACTTAGAGGTAAATCTTGGATCTCAGTCAGACACAATAGATAGTGGTACTCCATGCAACCGTACCACTTCCCTGATGTATATCCGTGCCAGTTGATCCAAAGAGAAATCCTCTCGAATAGCAATGAAGTGTGCAGTCTTTGTAAGACGATCCACAACAACCCAGATTGCATTGTTGCCTTTGGATGTCCTTGGAAGTCTAGTGACGAAGTCCATGGTGATGTTCTCCCATTTCCATTCAGGTATGGGAAATGGTTGCATCATCCCCTTAGACTTCTGCCTCTCTGCCTTCACTTGCTGACACACCAGGCACTTTGATGTATATTCGGCGATCTCCTTCTTCATATTATCCCACCAAAAGTTTTCTCGGAGATCTCGATACATCTTTGTGCTCCCTGGGTGAATAGAGAAATTTGAACTATGTGCATCATCCAAAAGTTCCTTCTTCAGCTCCGAACTTGATGGGACACATAGTCTTTTCCCAAACCGCACAATTCCTTCTTCATTAACATTAAACTCTGAGGATTTTCCTTTTTTGATAGCTTCCACTTTTTCTTGGATTCTCGCATCATCCTTTTGAGCATCCTTTAACCTTTCCAAAAGAGATGGTTGAGCAATCATTTGTGAAAGGATTGATGATGTTCCCTTCTTTATGATTCCCACGTCCATCTTCATCAAGTCTAAGAAGATTGGATCCTTCTCAATTCTCATCATTGATAGAATTGCTGGATCCTTTCTACTTAGGGCATCCGCCACCTTGTTCGCCTTCCCAGGGTGGTAATGTATTGAACAGTCATAATCCTTGATGAGCTCTATCCATCTTCTCTGGCGCATATTAAGCTCTTTCTGTGTGAATATATATTTAAGACTCTTGTGGTCAGTATATATCTCACATTTCTCCCCATAGAGATAATGCCGCCAGATTTTCAAGGCGAAGATCACCGCCGCCAACTCCAGATCATGCGTTGGATAGTTTCGCTCATGGATTTTCAACTGCCTTGAGGCATAGGATATCACTTTATCATTCTGCATCAGCACACATCCTAAGCCCTTCTTCGAAGCATCACTGAATACCACAAAAAGCTCCCCACTTGTGGGTAAAGTGAGCACAGGTGCAGTGATAAGCCTCCTTTTCAACTCCTTGAAGCTTTCTTCGCATTCATCACTCCAAGCAAACTTTACTCCCTTTCGAGTTAGCTTGGTAAGAGGGTTGGAGAATCGTGAGAAGTTTCTCACAAATCGTCGATAATATCCAGCTAACCCCAAGAAGCTACGGATATCAGTTACCGATGTTGGCCTCGGCCATCCCTCTATTGCATCTGTTTTGGAGGGGTCCACAGATATCCCATTGCTTGTGATGATATGGCCCAAGAATGAGACCTCCTTCAACCAGAACTCACACTTGCTGTACTTGGCATAGAGCTTCTCCTTGCGCAAAGTCTCCAGTACAGTCCTTAAATTCTCCTCATGGTCCTCCTTGGTTTTGGAGTATATTAGAATATCATCTATAAATACTACCAAAAATTTATCTAGGTAATCTCTAAAGACTCTATTCATCAAGTCCATGAATATTGCTGGAGCATTGGTGAGTCCTAAAGGCATTACTATGAATTCATAGTGCCCGTACCTTGTACGAAAAGCAGTCTTGGGGATATCTTCCTTCTTCACCCTTACTTGATAATATCCCGACCGCAAATCGACCTTGGAGAAGTATTGTGCTCCACGCAGCTGATCAAACAAGTCATCGATTCTTGGGATAGGATACTTGTTCTTTATCGTGATTTTGTTAAGTTCACGATAATCGATGCAAAGCCGCATTGACCCATCCTTCTTCTTGACGAAGAGGACTGGTGCACCCCATGGTGATGCACTTGGGCGTATAAACCCTTTATCCAGATTCTCCTGTAGTTGTTTCTTCAGTTCTTCAAGCTCAACCACAGCCATTCTATATGGAGTCTTGGATATTGGTAGCGCCCCAGGTATAAGTTCAGTTGAGAACTCAACATCTCTTCTTGGAGGAAGACCAGGATGTTCCTCGGGAAATACTTCAGCGAATTCCCTCACAATAGGCATTTCTTCAAGGGTGGTTTCTTCCTTGGACTCAATCATTTGAGCCAGATATGCGTGCTCATAAGGCAGTAATATCCATGCTTGAGATGATGGAGCTAAAGGAGATTCATCTTCCTCCTGACACTTGTAAAGAATCGGGGGTCGATTCTCCATATTGAGTGTGATTTCCCTCTCCCGACAATTTATGTTGGCTCTATATAAGGAAAGTCGATCCATGCCAAGAATTGCATCAAATTCCACCAAAGGGAGTATGACGAGGTTCGCCGGGAAATTCAATCCACAGATTATAACAGGGGAGGACTTATACTCATGGGATGCAATGATTGCCCCATTTGCCGTACTCACCGACATCTTTACTTCCATGATTTGTGGTGGTGCAGGGATTATTCTACTAAACTTTTGAGATATAAAAGAATGCGTAGAACCTGAATCAAAAAGTACGTTCGCTATTCATGATTGAATAACTAGCATACCTGTCACCACTTCGTTGTCGGGGTTCACTTCGGCAGAAGTGATGGCAAAAGCTCTTCCTTGCTGTCTTGGAGGTTGTTGATTGCCTCCGATAACCCTTGGATTAGGGCACTGATTCGCAAAATGACCCGGTTCTTTGCATTTGAAGCATTGAACAATGCGTTGAGGTTCGAACAGAGCGTTCCTCCCCTCCGTCGCAGCCGCGGGTCCTTCTTGCTGACAGTTAACAGCTAGGTGCCCTTCTCTTCCACATTTGAAGCATTTTCTTGTCCCCCTAAGGCAATTTCCAGGGTGCTTCTTTCCACACTTTTGGCAAGTGGGGTGCTGGAATTTCTTAGCGCCGTTGGATTTATCCATCGGACCACCAGCATTGAAGTCCACCTTCCGCTTCTTGTCCCCATGATACCCCTGTGATTCTCCGATCTCCATTTCAACCTTGAGGGCACATCGGACAATTTCATCATAGCTGTCGAAGTCACGGATCGCTAAAGCTTTCCGCAAGCTAGGATTCAGCCCACCAAAGAAGCGGTCAACCTTGCATTCGGGGGTAACGACAAAGCCGGAAGCGTATCGTGCAAGCCTTGTGAAGTATGCCTCGTACGCGCCCACAGATTCCTCATCTTTCTGCTTGAGGGAAAGGAAGTCCCTTTCCATCTTAAGACGGAGGGTGCGTGGAAAATATTTATCGAAAAACATCTTCTGGAATACCTTCCATTCCAAAGCCTTGATCTCCTCCTCAGGCTTCGTATTTTTGATCAACGTCCACCATTGATCAGCTTCACCCTCCATACGATAAGCCGCCAAGAGAACCTTCTCTTTTTCAGAGCATTGGAGGATAGAGAATATCTTTTCAATGGAGTTGATCCATTGTTCAGAAATCGTGGGATCGGATGATCCACTAAAAGTAGGAGGCCTTTGTCTCATGAAGCTTTCAATAGCGACTTGTTCTTTCTTAGGGGGGGTTGAACGTTCCTCTTGACCAGTGTTTCTATTCAAAACTTGAGTTATCTGAGAGAGAAGCGTGACAAAGTTCGCGATTCCCGCTCCCATCGGATTGGGCATCTCATTAGTACAATCATCACACTGATCTTCACAACGGTTGTTAGCCCGAGTTCTCATATTACCGGCCATTGGCTGGAATAAAAGGAAAGTTAGGGGTAACACATAAAGGGTAATCCAAAGACAAAAGTTGATGACTTATAAATAAACTTTAATCTCTTTAACTCATGAGTCTATAGGATTCAATCCAGGCTTTTCATGATCTTCCTTCTAACATATATTCTTAGGGGCATTTTTTCCTTAATAAGGGTTCATACTAAGATTGTGAATTTATCAAAACATATCCCCCGGGAGTGTCGTAACCAAGAGTGCAGCAAGGCCCGTTGTCGTGCACCAGTTCCCGTTCGAGTCTAGCTCAAAGCGGTGTTTTCGGGTTTTACCCCTAGGATACATCTGTGCCAGAGCCGCCTCTACCTGCTCGTATCCAGACAGGGATGTATTTGTTTGATAAAACACTTACTTAGTATTTACCAAAACTTAGGGATGTTTTTATTATGCTTAGTCTTGTATCTAAGGCTTTACTAGGATTTACTAATCCCAAAAATAACTAAACCTATCCTCTGATACCAACTATGACAACCCTGCTTTTTATCACAACTTAAACATGCTTTATTACATAAAACTTCACTTGATACAACAAAGGAGATCGAGAGGTTTAGTGTCTTTGGGGATTAGGATCATTACATAAAAACTTTAAACTTGAAATACAACATCCTTATTGAAAACTTCCTTTACATGACCACTACATTCCTTCGTACTTAGCATTGCATGGGATAACCTGAGGACATGCATAAGAAAAGGGTGAGCTATAAAGCCCAGTAAGGGAGTGCACAATGAATAACATGAGGAGTACAATACATGTTAGGCAATAGTAATATCAATAGAGCATAAGAGATACATGAACATAAAGGCATGATAAAGCATGGTAATCATAACATGGAAATGTGGCAACAACACTTAACATTGAATTAGCATGAGCCAAGGCTCATTGCACATGGAGCATGAGTAAACCCTCATTGCACTTGAAGCACGAGTAAACCCTCGTTGCACTTGAATTAGCATGAGTAAACACTCATTGCACATGACGTATCATGATACTATACTTTACCCAATGCATTGGAGTGCTATCAGGGCGCACCCTTCTTAAACATTTCATTTCATGCATAAGTGTGCCACATGGACCATAAAACATGGATTCATAAAACATAATCATTTATTCCACGATAAAGGAATGTGGAATTCATACATGAAACTTTACAATCAATAAGTAAACGTGCATAAAGGTGAATACCCTTGATGGAGAAATGGGCATGGTATTCACTACACAATGATATTGGCTTAGAAAATCGGTGTGATTTCGGCAGCGTAACGGCGTGACATAAGAATTCATAAAAAAGGATGATGAGAGAGAAAGGGGTTCCTCATCATATTTACATGTAATGGACAGTAAGAAGGTCATATATATACATGTCCCAACAATTGAAAAGGAATTTAGATTCATGATACAAAAGTATTGCTTGAATATAGAAGAGGAGAAAATGGTTCCTTTCGGAATTTCGGCATAGTAACGGGTGTACATGGGAGGCATTTAATGAGGGAGAAAGGGGTCTCCCATCATTCAAACAATAATATGGAAGTATGGGAGAGGTGCGAAACCATACCCCAACATTCATAAATGAAATTAAAAGGGCAATACAACTTAAAGAAAAATTGACAAAAATGAGAAAGGAAGAAAAAACCCTTACTTGGAAGTGTGCTTCCAAAGGATAGAGAGAGGCTTGTGAGAGGCTTCTTGGGAGCTTGGGGCACCTTGTGAGGATTCTAGAGAGAGTAGGGCAGAGGTTGGACGAACTTCAAGGGCTTTGAGTGAGGAGTAAGTGGGAGCTTGGGTGGGTTTATATAGGAAAGGTGAGAGAATTCTTTATTATTTAGGTTTGGGACCCCTTATATTAAAATAATCCAAACCACAAACCATCCCATGGTATTTTCCCATGGTTTCTGGAAAAGGAAAGAGGAAAAAAATATTTTACAAGGCCAAAGTCCGAACTTATTAAAAAATTAGGGTTGCTTATGTGGAGGTGAGTCACACTCCCATGGAAATTAATTTAAAAAGGCCAAGTGTTGAATAAGTCTTGAGGGCTCCATTAATGCTTTGAAAAGTGAGTCAAACAAAACCAAAACCTCATTATTTTAATGATAAAACACATATTGGCCGAACATAAGGATTATGGTATTTTATTACATCACCATTGGGTCATTATGATGTCATAAAACACATTATATATTTAAATGGTATTTAATTTTTAACCAAAAATTGGACTGTCTCAGAAAATTATGAAAAATTCACCGTTGGATAATTTCGACGTCCTGATTCCAAAAATAATATTTATTTTATCTAAATAATTTTCTAAATATGTGAATTTTCACTTTTAAAATAAAAACCGACATTTATAAAAAAATTCACGGGTTTTGACAGAAATGACTTTCAAACCTTAATAAACATTTTAATTGCATTCATAAAATTATAAGATCATTTATAATTAATGACAATTAATTTAATATTAATAATAATATTTTATTAAATTATTATTTAATTCAAAAATCCTTTAATTTAATAAAATATAATTCTTAATTAAATAATAACTAAAAACACCATTTGTACTTTAAAAACTAATTACAATGTATCAAAAATGACTAGCAATTATATTCATTATTATATATATAAAAAAATAATGTACATGAACATGGTTCTACTTATTTGTTACATAACCCCTTAAAATAGCCGCATAAGACCTAAGGGTAAGGTGCGCGATGGTGACAGACTCTTGGGGCTGCTCGGATAACATCGCTCGAGTGGTAATCTATATCAACTTCCATTTTTCCCGTAGACGATCACGTTCGAGCTTGACTTGATGAAGCTCAGCTTGGGCTTGGTCAAGGACAAAGCCCAAAGACGCCACCTCTTTACCGAGCTCCGACAAATGGGCTTCGTAAGGGGCAATTCTACTGGATGAGGCCATCGCTTCCTTTGTCTGAGTAGAAAATTGGTTCGTTAAAGCCTTACATTTAAACTACCCAGATGATCACTGTTCAACGACTATAAAAGTAACGGTCACAAATCTTAACGTAAAACTTAAAGAAGTTGACATCTTATAAAAACATAAAGAAACATTTAACTGGATCAAGAGGGATTTTCCATTAATGAAAATTTGGGTCGTTACAAGTTACTCACTCAGATCACATAGGTATACAACTTTTGTTGAGAGTTAGAGATGATTAGATGTAGCCACTAAATCATTTATTCTGTCGAACCCACATAGGAACTAGGAACATAAATCAAAACTGCCAACCCAGAAAGGATCCAAGAATAGTAGTTAGAGCTATCAAACCCATACAAGATCCAAGAATAGTATTCAGAACTGTCGAACTGACACAGGATCCAGGAATAGTAGTCAGAGATATCGAACCCACACAAGATCCATGAACAATAGTTTGAGCTGTCGATCCCAGACAGGATCTAGGAACAGTGGTCCAAGCTGTCGAACCCACACAGGATCCAGGAATAGCATTCAGAACTAACGAACTCACATAGGATCCAGGAACAGCAGCTAGAGCTGTCGAATCCACATAGGATCCAGGAACAACAGTCAAAGCTATCGAACCCACACAGGATATCAGAATAGTATTCAAAACAGTCAAACCCACACAGGATCTAGGAATAGTATTCAGAGCTATCGAACCCACACATGATCCATAAACAGCATTCGGACCTGTCGAACCCACATAGGATCCAGGAATACCAGTCACATCTGTCGAACCTACACAGGATCCAAGAACAGGAGTCAGAGCTGTCGAACCCACACAGGATCTAGGAAAAGCAGTCAGCGCAGTCGAACCCACACAATATCTAGGAACAGTAGTCAGAACTGTCGAACCCACACATGATCCCAGAACCGTAGTTAGAGAGCAACCAGGCACTGGGTTCCCCCACAAATCATGCTTGATTCTAGGAGGTTCTTCCCCTCAATCCAAGTGTAGATACACCAAATTACACTAAGTCCCACATAAAAGTATCCCAAAGTTCCTCCATGTCATAGTGGTTACAATGCAACAGACGGCGGTTCAATTCAATGCCCGATCTGTGAGTTATTAGCCTTTTAGTCCCGGGGGCCCTATTGGATTCATGCATGATCTTACCTGGCCATAACTCAAATATAGCCCGAACTCTAGTTGGGTATAATCAAAGGGGCCTACACTCTCCATGTTTACTAGCGCTGCTTACAGTTCGTCAAACAGAAGTCCAATAACAAAGATATGGCAAAAGGAAAGTAAATGGTTGGTAGTAGATCCTGGTCCAGTCCAACCCGATGAGACCGACCCAACCCGACATAGTCTAGGCTGACCCGGTGGCTTTGGCCTGACCTGTTGGGTGGGACAGCCCACTGCGTTTGTCCCGGCCCACTTGGCCCAGCCCAGTAGGCCGTGAGGTCGGTCTGACCCGGGCTCGGGGCAGGTTCGGCCCGGAGCACTGCGAGGGCACGAACTTGCGTGGCTCGACCCAGAGGGTCAAGCCAGGGCTTGTTCTTCCAGGGCACCATGAGGGTGGCCACGGGCCGGCTCGAGAGGCCGGCGTGGCCAGGTAGCTGGTTCGGCCGAGAGTCCAGCAGGCAAGTCGTGTGGCGGCCGGGCAGGCTGGCTAGCGGACGAAAAGTCGACAGGGGTTGGGGGTTGGCAGGGTGGTGGCCGAGTAGTCCAGTGGTGGGTGGGCAAGCACCCGGGCGGGCCGACGGTGGTGCGGGTCACCGCGGGGGTGGTGCGGGTCACCACGAGGGCGGCGCGGGTCACAGAGGCTACCGACAACACGTCCTTTTTCTTTAATGACTCCATCGCCTCGTCATTTCGTCATCATGTCATAGATCATCACAAACAAGATTAGCGGAGGGGTCGTGCCATGTTCTTTTGGCCAACACCCTCCACGTTTAGGGTGGTGAAATTTGGATCATCAAGTAAGAATAATGATGAACTTAAATTTTTTACAACCTCTTCCACGATTCCTATCCTACCGAAGATGAAGATAAAAAATGTGATATTACACAAATAAACCCCCTATCATTTGTTCGTTGTTCGAAGATGAAGTTGCGGGAAGAAGACGAAGGAGATCATTATTCATCGCATCTGCCGTATACTTCCAATCTCTAGATCGCACGTTGTTTGTGGAAGAGGTTCCACGTTGGTAGGATTCTGGGGAAGATGGTCGTAGGAGATCGTTGCCGACATTCATCATTGGATGAATGCGTTCTTCATTCATTGTTTAGAGATGAGGTTCTTCATAGGAGAACTCTATTTCTTCCAAGATCCCCTCTCCCCAATATTCCACCCAAACTACAAATTCCAACCCAGAATAATAGATTATGTTTATCTATTATTTAATTGTTGGCACAAAATTCAAATGGGTTAATTGTTTAGGTTAGCTCCAACTTATTAATTCAACAGGTTGGAACAAAATTAATATAGAGTATTTGGCACTATAAATGCTTGTGTTTTGGATCCATTAAGGTGGAGGTGTGGTTGCACCATTAATTTGAGAGCTCAAGAGGTTTCTCCCCACTTAAAAGGGAGTTCAAGAGGTTTTATCCTCGGGTGGTCCCCACCATATTAAACAAGAAAAGAAGGTTAGGTTTAGTTGGACCCGACCACCATAACCTCTCATCGGAGGTTATGGTGTGTTGGTCCCTACCTCCAACATCCACATGGAGGCTTCAACCAACTAAATAAAAATAAAACTATGAATTTATTTTTATTTAATTCCTTCATTAAAAACACAAAAAAATATATTTATTTCTGAACATCTTCTATCGAGGTGAAATTCTTCTTAAGAGAATATCGGCGCTGCGAGTTCAACAGTGCCCTCAGATTTTAATTCTGAGAACCAGTTCAAAAGTTATAAAAAAATGCTCGTATGTTTACTGAACGTACCAAAAAAAACAACAGAAATTGATTCTGGGCACACCGGGCCTCGGAATCTTGCATCGTATATTTTTCAGGACTCGTAAAATGCCCATGTATTTATGAAAAAAAATTCCACAGAATTCCTGGGTCTTTACATTATCCCCACGTTAGGGCTCTACGTCCCCGTAAGCCACAAATCATAACTAAGGGAACAAGTGGGGGTAATGATCATGCATATGAGCCTCCCACTCCCTTATGCTCTCGTGGAGGTTCTCGTGCTACCAGCCAACGCGCACCAGAGGTATCGACCATCCACGTAGGACTTGATCCTGTTGATCCTCAATCTCCACTATAACCTCTGTAAAATTCCCTCCATCATCGACGTCCAGATCTCCATGATCAAAGATGTGAGAAGGGTCGTGTATGTATCGTCTCAGTTGGGATACAAGGAATAGGTCATCCACGCGGTGCAACTAAGGTGGAAGAGCTAAGCAATATGCTACCTTGCCCACTCTGCTGAGTAACAAAAAAGGTCCAATGGATCTCAGATATAACTTTCCGCCTTGGCCAAATCTTCGTAATCCTAATCGAGGTGAGAACTCTAGAAAGACGTGGCCGCCATCCTCAAACATTAAAGGTCTCTGTCTCTTGTCAGCATATGACTTCTGTCTGCTCTGTGAAGTCTACATCCACTCCTAGATGATTTTTACCTTCTCCATGGTAGACCATACCATCTTTGGTCCCACCAATGTTGACTCCCCTGGGTCTGTCAAACAGAAGGGTGATCTGCAAGGTCACCCGTATAATGCCTCAAAAGGCACCATCCCTATGGTGGTGTGGTTGTTTTTGTTTTATTCAAACACCACCTCCTGTAAGTGGTCCTTCCAGCTACGACCGTAGTCGATGGTGATTACAGGGAGAATGTCCTCGAGAGTCTGAATGGTCCACTCAGTCTGGCCATCTGTCTGAGGTTGGAAGGTTGTGCTCATACGAAGCTGCATCCTGATAGCCTCCTACAACCCCTTCCATAGCCGGGAAGTAAACCATGTGTCACGGTTGGAGATAATAGAAAAAGGTACTCCATGTAGCCATATAATCTCCTACACATAGAGGTCTCCCATGCTCTCTAAAGGACCCTGCTCTCTGATCGGTAGGAAGTGGGCCGACTTGGTGAGTCAGTCGACGACTACCGAAATCGAGTAATGACCCCTAGATATACGTGGAAGTCCTGTCACGAAGTCCATAGATATCCCATCCCACTTCCTCTCTGGAACCTTTAAAGGGTGAACCATGCCTGCTACTACCTGGTGCTCTGCCTTCACTTGCTGACAAGTGAGGCATTGAGAGACAAACTCCGCTAGTTCCATCTTCATACATGGCCACCACTGCTGTCATCTGAGGTCCTGATACATCTTTTCCACTCATAGATGTACCACTAGAGGGGATGTGTATAACTCCATTAACACATCCTCTTGAAGTGACACTGGCACCATAGCACATCCTTGGAAGAGGATGACGTGGTCCCCACCTTCAGAATATCTATCTTGTACTTGCCCTGTGGATATCTGAGCACGTCTTGTCTCACAGTCAGCATCCCCACGATTCACTTCCCTACCTCTCTGAAAGAGTGGGGGTGTGACTATGAGAGACTGTAGGATTGTTTCTCCCTATCTATTCGAAATGGATATCTTCAAAGAAACTAGCTACTTTGTCACATCACCTAGCATCTATATACCAGACCTCCTGCTGAGTGCATCTGTACAAACATTCCCATTACCAGGAGTATAGACTATCTCAAAGTCATAATCCTGGAGGAACTCAAGAAAATTTCAATATCTCAGGATCAGGTCCTTCTGAGAGAAGATAGACCTGAGACTCTTGTGATCAGCATACACGGTAAAACGCTTGACCATCCGATAGTTTCTCCACATTTTCAAGGCGAATACCAATGCTTCTAACTCCAGGTGATGGGTATCATAGTTCTTCTCATGTTGTCTCAACTATCGAGAACCATATGCGATCATTGCTCACTCCTACATCATGACACACCCGAGTCTGGTCCCTGATGTGTCGCAGTAGACTATGTACCCTACACCTTCCTCTAGAAGCCTCAAGATGGGGGCAATAGTCAGGCTTCGCCTCAGCTCATGAAATCTCCATTGGAATCTCTCCGACCACACGAACGGTTGCCCTTTTTTTCAAGGATGATAGTGGTGCTACAACTCTAGAGATGTCTGGAACGAATCTCTAGTAGTAACCAACAAAACCCCAGAAAATCTGTATCTCCATCACACTCTTTGGTGGCTCCCATGCAAGTACTACATCAATCATCACTTGATCCACTGCAACTCAAGCTTCCGAGATAACATGTCACAAAACGTTAACCTCTCTGATCCAAAACCAACACTTCGAGAGAATACCATAAAGTTGGTGATCTCAAATTGTGTCTAGTAATAACTACAAATTGTAGGCGTGCTCCTCCTCAGTAGTCGAGTAGATCAGAATGTCTTCGATGAAGACTACTATAGAGCGATCAAGATATGACAGTAAAATCTTGTTCATGAGTCCCATCAACACTCCAGGAGAGTTGGTTAGGGCGAATGGCATATCCAAGAACTTGTTGTGGTCGTACTGACATCTTAAGGTCATTATCTGCACATCCTTCTCTCGAACTCTGAGCTGGTCATAGCCTGATCCGAGGTCTATCTTCAAAAACCAACATGCTCCTTTAAGCTGATCAAAGAGGTCTTCAAACCTAGGGAGTGGGTACTTGTTCTTCACGGTCACCTGGTTCTGGTGACAGTAGTCAACACAAAGCGTCAAGCTCCCATCCACCTTCTTGGCAAACAGAATAGGGTTTCCCGAAGGAGATACACTGGGCCTAATGAATCCCATCACCTACAAGTCCTCTAACAGTAACCGCTACTCACAAAGCTCCACAGGAGCCATCCGATACGCTGGTGTAGATATCAGTGTCGTCACAGGGTACATGTCAATGTAGAAGTCCACCTCTATGTGAGGAGGTAGACATGGAACATCATCAGGGAAAACACCCGCATACTGGTCCACCACTATAGGATAGCTCGAACTCTCCACATCAACTGCTCTAATGGAAAGGAATGCCAACTGATGGGTGATCGGCTGCACCCTCCACCGAGTTAGTTCATCTTGTGCTGCAAAGCCTCCCTTTTCACTGGTGATGGTAATCCTGGTCTCATCCATGCTGATAAACTGCACTTTGTGCCCAATACAACCAATATGAGCATGGAATGTAGATAACCAATCCATACCCAAGATGACGTCGTAAGGCCTTGACACTACTACTAGGAGATCCCAGCCGAAGCTCTCTCCTTCAAGAGTAAGCTCACACTGTCGGCACCAGTGCGTAATCATCGAATCTACTCTCGTAGCAGTATCTAGCCGTAAGGATCGAGCCAAAATCTCCAATAGAATCACTGAGCTCCGAACGAGGGTAGTGGCAATGAAGGAGTGAATAGAACCCGTGTCTATAAGAACTGCATCTATGGTAGAGTAGACACAGATCATATATCAAATCGTCTCTAAAGTGCCATGATCGTAAGCCTCATCTTCATGGAGTTGAGCTCTTCCATGTCCACCTGATCCATGTGGTCTGGGTGGACCTCCTGTTGGTGGTGGTGATAACACCTTGAAACGTCTCCCAATACCAGCTATATGACCAGCTCCTCTGCCATGTATACCCGCTCCCTACGAACCGCCTCGATCAAATCTATGTCTCTGATTTGGCCGTCCTTCGACCATCTGCTGATCCTCCGAACGGTGGGTTGGGCAGTCACGAGCCATGTGACCCTACCCACCACATGAGTAACACTACCTACTCATAGCATGTCTTGCTCTATCTCTAGTGCCCCGCACAATAGATCCTGAGTTATGTGGTCATCCACTTGTAGGTCTCTTCCTCTTGATACTCTGTGATATCTATCTTAAGATTGCTGTAGAAGACATTTCTTCATGTCAACTAGTGGTGGATCTCGTTGCTGGAGACTTCTTAACAAGGAAACTCTCCACCATGAGGGCTCTCTCTATCACCCCCACCTATGTTGGGCTGCTGAGAGAGATCATAGAAGCCCTGATCTCCTGCCTAAGCCCTTGGTTGAAGGTTCAGTGTAACGCCCTGAAATTTTATAAGAAGTATTTATTTTAATTTAGTTGATGTCTTTTTTCGTTTGCTTCACCAAGATTATATTGTGCTATAAGAAACACCATATTATCTTGTAGTATACGCCACACTATTCTTGGCTTTTGTTGCACGCAATTTCATGTTCATTTGAATAAAATTTATTTTACACAACACCATGTATAGATTTTGACCAATGTATAACAGAACTATATTTTTATTATGTTATATGTGACACCAAAGGAATACTTCCTTACATGAAACCCTGACTAGTCTTTCATTACACGTAAGAACAACCTTCCTCAATAGTGTGTGTTGTACGCAATACCGTGTTTCCCTAAGAAAGTTATTATTATAATATTATTATGAACTATCCATTAGGAATATTATTAACTTCATTTTTAGTTTTTTAACATTATAATTAATCTTACTCATTTTCTAGATCATGGTATGAGAACAAAATGATTTTTTCCGGTAAAATTAGTATTATTCAAAAAATATAGTTTTGCCGCCCATTGATGGGACACCCATTTTAAATATATTTTTTAACAAGTTTATAAGTTCAATTTTACAAAATAAACTTCTTCTTGTCAATCAGGATATACAAATTTACATTGGATATAGTTTTGATATTTTTTGGATAACGTTCATATTTTGATGAATAGTAAAATTACACTAAATTTTGTTAAAAAAGCTATTTTCATCATGATATTTTATATAGTTAAAATATAATATTGAATGGTTTTAATGTATATATAGAATATATTTTTACCATTTAATATAATGTATGTCATTATCATTAATTTTACATTGAATTCATATGTAAAAACATTTCAATCTTTTGCAATATTTTAAATAAAAACTTGTTTTTTTCAACAACGGGATAAACTTTAAATTAATTAATGCATCTTCTGTGTCTTGAATTTGTAAAAATGGATTCCATATTTAGAATATGTATATACAAATTATTTTATTAGGCTAATCTTTTTTGGGCATTATGAATAGTATCTACAGTAAATTTTATTTACCACAGTTAAAGGTAAATCAGGCAATTAAGGGTAACAATCATATTATAAAATTACTCTAAAACCTGAAAAATTCTATTAGATGAATTAAAGTAGAACCATATCACCTAAGGATAAGAATAGATAAATTTCATGGACTTTTGACCATGAAAATGATGTAATTATTATTAAAACCAAAGAAAGTGACAACATGTCACTCTCTTATATCTTATAAGAGTAATAATTTTAATTTGGTGATAAAATTCATAAAACATGGAACATAAATAGGCTCCAGAAATCCAATACAAATATGTACATCATGTTAATTTAATTATAATTTTTATGGATTAAATAGTAATCATTAATGATGACACAATAGTGATTTAGAAATTATTTTATTGATTAAAATATCAAATAAATGGTTTAAAAAATATTAAAATTAATATTATATAAAATATTTAATGTGATCCAAGAATTTTATAGAAAAATATGTCATTTTGTAAATCTATTAAATATTTTGGCTTGAATATATCCTCAGTGTGGATTTTATTTAAATTCAAATAAATGAATAGTGTCAAAATTGACACTATTGTTATTTTATAAAAATAACATATTATTAAATTGATTAAAAATCACAAATATATTGAAAAATTATAAATTGAAATTTATATGGTAAAAAATGTCATAAATTATCCAATTATGGAATATTCACAACACATAAGTAATTATTTGAAACAATTAAAAATTTATAATATTATTGCCACAAATAAAATTAAATATATTAAATAAGGATAAATCAAGTGGATAAGCTTTAAAATAAATTCCCAACATGTCTAAATTATATTGGATGATGGTATTACAACCCTATATCATATTATATTCAGGTTTGAGTCATTTTTTAATGTTTTTAAATGGGGTTTGAGTTTATTATAAATTTATATTTTAGAGGTTTCCAAAAGTGCCCCTCTCCTCCCTTATAAAAGGGAACCTCCTCCCTCTCCTATTCACAACATTTTGAGCCTTCAAGCTCAAAAAAACCTATCCATTTATGTTCTAAAATTCCCTTGAAAACTACTAGAGGTATTGGTTTTCTTCAAAGACCATCTTTAGTGCCCTATGAGGAGGTTAAGAAGAGACGCGTCGGGGAAGAGGTAGCACCCTTTACTGATTCTTTCAAATTTATTTCTTCTTCTAATTCCTCTTATTTATTTGTTTCATTATAATGTAATAAAATAAGTATCACTCATATACCGATATTTTATTAAAATATGAAACAAACCAGTTTCACTTTCTATCCTTCCTAAGAAAAATGAAATCACTGCACGTGCGTACGTACGGGTTACCGTCTCCACGCCATGGTGTAATCTGTTTTTCCAGCATCACTTTAGTAGGATGGGTTTAATTGTGGAAATAATAACTATATATGATTATTATAAAATTAT
The DNA here is from genome assembly GCA_963277665.1 of Viscum album. Taxonomy (NCBI): domain Eukaryota; kingdom Viridiplantae; phylum Streptophyta; class Magnoliopsida; order Santalales; family Viscaceae; genus Viscum; species Viscum album. Next base: position 683,726,099 of record OY728159.1, on the reverse strand, counting down.
AGTAATTCTGAGATATAATATAATCCACTCCAATTCCATTCAATAATTATGGGAATGATATCATCGCTCGTGTGTATGTACAGATTACCATCTCCACGATGCGATGGGATTCATTCTCGATGTTAACGATTCAAGAACTATTATCAAGAATATATAATGAATAATAATGAAATATATGACATAATAGTGCTACTGGATATATATATATATATATGTATGTCATCTACTTACATCCAATCAATTCAATTAGGAAATGAAAACTACGTTCATGCGTACGTATGACCTCCCGTCTCCATGTACGATGTATCTAATTTCATTTATCTCTCTATTATACATATATATACTGAATATATATGATATATAAATCATATTTTAAATTCTAAATGTATGTAAATCATATATAAGTAATAATAATATCAATAACAACAAATCCCAAAATGTACGATAAATGATACGATCATTACCCAAAAAGCTACTTTAACATGGAATTGTCAAAAGAACATGTAATATAAAGTCATAAGTGAATCATATTATATATCAAAAATATTATTATGGTTTTGTTAGATGTTAATAATATGTTTAAACCCACTATATAGGTGTTTCAGATATGTATGGAAGAAATTGGACCTAAGGTAAGGGATTATTTCATCTCACTTTTATTTCTATGAGACATAGGCCTTAATCAACAACTACTTATTTTTTATGGTGTTTAAGCTTCCCATGAATGATTTATGATTTTTATTTTGAAGGATATGATATTTAAATATTCATGTAATTTTCTTTATTTTATGACACTTATGATTCCACTGATTATAAATGGTAAGGGATAATTATTCCAATCTCATTCTTATCTGGGATTATTTATTCATAAGTATTTACTAGGGTTATGTTTATCATCCATGTCCATGTTTTCTGATTTTATTCGTAAAATGTTTACTACTCCTTCATGTATGATTAAAATCATTATTAATCTTTTTTGACTTTTTCCACATGGTATGGAATGAATCATTCTTTTTTTTTACCATATGAGGTATTTTTTGACTTTTCTAGCAAAAATATGAGAAGAATGATTTTATAAATTATAGTGCCTGAAAAGATTTTTATAGTTTTCTAATGGATTATTTACATAAATAATCCTCTACAATATTTCATGAATATTATCATTAAAATCCTTTTCTTTTAAAATTTCTTGGTATTTTGAGAAAAGAAAATGATTTTGAAGATGAAAGGATATTTTCATCAATAATTTATTTCTAGTGTTTAATGAAGACTATTTTCCGTCAAAGATGACATAATTTAGTTTGTTTATGTTTCAAGTATAATGTCACTATTATTTACATGGTTTTTATTTTTCTTATGATGAAATGATATCCATTTGTTTTATATGGATTATGTTATGATTGGATGATGTTTATGAAACTCATTTTATTCTTTGGGTTATGAATCATGATTAATGTTTATGTCATGACACACATAAGCATGATTTTATTGTGTGATGGGTGGGACCTATATCTTCCTCCAATGGTTTGGGTAAGGATTTATATCTCATTAAATAGACATGGCTGTAATGTCATGTGATTCTGGTTTTGTAATACCGGGGTGGAACGATAAGAAAACCCGGTTTAGTAATGGACATTTTCCACAATGATGGTCTTGGCAGCAATGCCTTGGATACTATGGGAATCATATTATGTGCTTAATGGTTTTACACAATTCCATGTTTTATTCCCATTCCATTTTATCATAATTAATGTTACATTATGATATATTCCTTATGTACACCCATGATATATGTCATTGCTCATGTTTTTGATGTTTTATGTTCATGTTTTCACATTCAAATGATTATGGATTGTTTTTAAATTCTCCATGTTTACCCTTACTGATCATTTGAGCTCATACTTTTTATTTATTCATTTCCCCTGGATATAAATAATGGTTTTAGGTAAGAAAAAAATAGGGATGATTTTTATGGGAAAAGTTAAAGATCTTTCACCATGATTAGAAGATTATGTTCTGATTTTCTAAAGACACTAAACTAACACAGTATATGGGCGTCTCTTTGTGTCATGTATTTAGTTTTCCACAAAAGTAATGTATGTCCATGTATGTCAGGATTTCGGCCTTTACAGATGGTATCAGAGCGAAGGTTTAGTTAACCTTTTGAATCTTCGATGTAAAAACTTTAGTGAGATCCATAGATATATTTCTATGGTATGTCTATGAATTTCCCTATGGATAAGTATGAGCATAACTTATAATCCTAGAATTATGATAACAATATTAGAATTAAAAGTAAGATGTTAGATATTCCCCCTTTATTATGTTATTTTCCTAGAATGATTTTTCCCTCTCACACTATTATTTTTGGGTTTTAAATGATGGTTGGAACCTGAAGGAACCGTTTTGATCAATGGAATGGACAATCTAATGATTGTCCTCCTGAACAAACAAATGTTGTTAGATCTGGAGTGAAAAATATTACTGCTATACTTACACAAGCTATTAATCATTCTGGACTTCCAAATGGGCAGAGAAGGGAACAATATTCTATTGAGTCCTCCATGAGGAAACATCCATATTCTTCCAATGGGTCTTCTGATGAACTTATTGCTGAATAATGGATCATTACCATTGAAAAGATATTTTCCATACTTCGTTGTTTAGAACATGAAAAATTCATTTTGTCTGTTTATAGTTTAGAAGGTGAAGCAGACCAGTGGTGGAATCTAAATAAAAATACAAGTACCCAAGATGAAATTGAATCCATGGAATGGGATGAGTTCAATAAAAAGTTTTTTAATAAGTACTTCCATCGTATTCTTTGAAAAAATATGGAAAAGGAGTTCCTTGAGCTTATGAAAAATGATGATGAATCTATTAGTATATATGAAGTGAATTTTAGAAGGCATTTATGGTATGCATCTGGCATTATCAACCAACCTGAAATTAAATTTGATCGATTCATCAGTGGCTTAAAACCAAGTTTTGAAAGATAATTATCTATAAGAGACATCAGTAGCAATGAAGAAATTGGGTGTTGTGCTATAAAGGTAGAACTGGTAGTTGGTGTTACATATCCATCTCATGATTTTGACAAGAAATGAAAGATGGAGTTCAAGGAAAAATATCAGAACAATGGTTAAAAGGAGGTGAATGTTTTTTATGCTCAAAGTGTGGGAAGAAACATGGTGGAGATTGTCTAAAAGGTACTAAAAAATGTTTAATGTGTAGAAAATAAGGTCATAGAGTATCTGATTTCCAAAGTAATGGGAAAAAGGTTTCTAATGATTTGAATAGAGAAAAGACTATAACAAACGTACCAATAACACTTCAATGCTACATGTGTATGGAAATGGGGCATTATGATAATCAATGACCTAATCCAAGTTTTAATGATGATCGCTGTGAGAAACCTCATAAGGAAAATATAAAAGAGAAGTCACAAGGGATCACTATTTGTGATGTTCAGTATGAAAATGATGTTGTGGAATGATTAAGTGATTATGTAAGGGGATTTCAAAATATTATCATGGAATCTCATTTATAGTATTATGGAAGATTGGAATATCTGTGTATTGGATTTCAATAATTTTATGGTAACGGTAACCACGAAAAGTGATTGAAATAGTTTTGGAAAGAAGATGAAATGGGAATAATGAAGGGATAAAGGGATAATGAGATGTTTGATAGTATTAATGAGCTCATGATTGATAAAAGGACAAAGTGATATTAGGGTTTGAGTATATATAATTTTTGGTATATTTGGTGTATGGAAGGGATTAATTTTATGGAATTAATGTTGTCAATAAGGTTCTGTATTAATTTATGTTATGATCATATTTCAAGAGGATTCCTGATGAAGTCCTTCAAATTATTGGAATGTGACCAACAAGATATATCTTATGATATATTGGGGATAAATGATGGTATTCATTTTCCAGTTATATGAAAATTATAGAAATATTTTTCCTTATACAATGTGATTGGATAGAAGTTTTTTGAATAATACTAAAGATTAGTAATGATTAAGTTAGACATCAGATCATATTTTTTACGTCTAGAACTTTTTTTATTTCTGAAATGGTATAATAGTATAATTTTATAAAAATAAAAACATGAAGAACAGGTGACATTCCGTCACTTCGGACACGGTTGCGGGAATTGAACCCATAATAGAATTGAGAGATGTCTTTGTCGCCTAACCTTGGCCTACTGGAAGTCCTTGGTTAGCAGAAATTAGTTTTATTTTATTAAGCGGTATAATATATGAAGTATAAGACCATTTTTGGAACCATATACGATTAATCTCACCATAGATTCACTTATGTATAATTAATAACTTTTACTAACCTTATTTTTGAGAAAGATAGAATGACCAATCATTCTATATCATGATTTACTAATACTTCAAGAATGAAAAATTCAACTTTATTTATTTAAATAAGAGATGAAGTGAAAATTATTCATAGAATTACTAATGATAATATTACACTGAAATCAAGTAAGTACTTATTCTTTTGTAAAAATTCATCAACTTTTGGGAAATGATCTTAAAAACAAAAAATTTATCCTAGTACTCTCATATCCTATGAATAAAACGGTACATTAGAACTTTATAAATTTATGTCTTTGTGATTGTTGGATCTTTCAAAGCTATGTTCTCTACCACTCTCCATCAGAACGTGATGGTTAGATTTCTCTTCCATATCAATAATTTCACTTATGTTATCTTATGTGGAAACCTAGTGATGAGATACTTTGGGTATCCATTATTTTTCTAATATTCCTTTTTAAAATGATGTTTTAGTATTCCTTTTTACTATGTGGGTTTCTATGAAAGACACATTCATGTAGAAAACCATTTATAACACTGATGAATTTTGAGGGAAATATTCATTTTATGTGGGGTAGAATGTAACACCCTATGATTTGTTGAGAAGTATTCTTTTAAATTTCTTTTATGTCTTTGGTTGTATGCTTCACCAAGATTAAGTTGCACTATACACAATACCGTAATAGCTTGTTGTATACCCAACACTATTCTGGGCTTGTGTGGCACACAATTTCTGGTTCATTTGAAAAAAAATCATTTTATAAATACCAAGTAGAAATATTGATCTATATATAATTCAACAATATTTTTATTATGTTATATGCAACACCAAAGGAAGCTTTCCCTACACACAATCCTAACATGGCTTGCATTACACGTAAGAGAGACCTTCCTTGATAGCATGTGTTGTATGCAATACCGAGTTTCACTAAATGAGATTCTATTATAATATTATTTTAACGAGCCATTATTAATATTATTAACCAAATTTTAAATTTTATGACATTATCATTCATCTTACACATTTTCTAGATCATGGTATGGGAACAAAATAATTTTTTTGGGTAAAATAAGAATTTGTAATAAATTGAAGTTTTGCCACCTTTTGATGGAAAAACCATTTTAAATATAATTTTTAACAAGTTTATAAGTTCAATTTTACAAAATAAATTTTTTCATGTGAATTAGGATATACAAATTTATATTGGATAACGTTTTGATATTTTTCAGATAACGTTCATATTTTGATGAATAGTTAAAGTATGGTAAATTTTATTAAATTTTTTTCATCAAGATAATATATATGGTTAAATTTTAATGTTGAATGGTTTAAAAGTATAAATAAAATATATTTTCCCATTTATTATAATTTATTTCATTATCATTAACTTTACATTGAATTCATAGGTAAAAACATTCAAATCATTTGCAATAATTTAAATAAAAACCCGTTTTTTTCGACAATGGGATTAATTTGAAACTAATTAATGCATCTTCTGTGTCTTTAATTTGGAAAAATTGATTCCTTATTTAGAATTAGTATGTCCAAAATATGTTAATAGGCTACTTTTTTTGTGCATTATGAATTGTAACTATTGTAAATTTTATTTACCATACTTAAAGGTAAATCAGGAAATTAAGGGTAACAATAATATTATAAAATTACCCTAACATCTGCCAAAATTCTATTGGATGAATAGCAGTCGACCCATATCACCTAATGGTTGGAATATATTTATTTCATTGTCTTTTTACCATGAAAAGTATGTAATTATTATTAAAACTATAGAAAGTGACTACATGTTAATCTCTTATATCTTATAAGTGTAATAATTTTAATTTGGAGATAAACTTCATAAAACATGGATCATAAATAGTATATTGAAATAAAATAAAGGTGTATACATCATTTGAATTTATGTTGAATTTTACGGGATTAAATAATTATCATTAATGATGACACAATAGTGGTGTAGAAAATATTTTATTGACTCAAATATCACTTAAATGGTTTTAAAAATATTAAAATAAATATTACATGATCTATTTATTGTGCTCCAAGAATTTTATAGACAAATACGACATGTTATGAATCTATTAAATATTTTATTTCGAATATATCCTCTGTGTGGATTGTATTTAAATTTAAATAAATATATAGTTTCAAATATCGCACTATTTTTATTTTATAAAAATAACATATTATTAAATTGTTTAAAAATAAAATAAATATTTAAAAATTATAAATTGAAATTTATATGGTCTCACATATCATAAAATATCCAATTAAGGACAATTAATAATATATAAGAAATTATTTATAACAATTTTAAATTTAGAATATTATTACCACAAATAAAATTAAATAGATTAAATAAGAATAAATTAAGTTGATAAGGTTTAAAATAAATTAAAAACATGTCTAAATTTTATTGGATGATGTGATTACAACCTTATATAATATCATATTCGGATTTGAATCATTTTTGGATGGTTTTATGTGGGTTTTGAGTTTATTATAAATTATTATTTTAGAGATTTCCAAAAGTGCCCCTCTCCTCCCTTATAAAATGACACCTTCTCCCTCTCTTATTCACAACATTTTGAGCCTTAAAGCTTGGGAAAAACCTGTAAATTTATCTTCTCCACTTCCCTATAAACATACTATATATCATCATCTTATTTAAAGACCAAATTTATTTCCATAAGAGGAGGTTAAGAAGAGGCGCGTCAGGGAAGAGGTAATATCCTTTACCGTTTCATTCAAATTTATTTCTTCTTCTACTTCCTCTTCTTTATTTGTTTCATTATAAAGTAACAACATCAGTATCACTCATATAATAATATTTTATTATAAACAGGAAACAACCCTATTTCACCTTCTATCCGTCCTATAAAAAATGAAATCACCGCATGTGCGTACATACAGCTTACAGTATACATGTCGTGGTGTAATCTGTTTTTCCACACCACATTACTTGGATGGGGTATAATGGTTGAAATAATAAATATATATTTTTATTATAACATGATACTAATTCTTATATATTATATCATCCACTCCAATTCTATTCAATACTTATGGAAACGATATCATCGCTTGTGCGTACGTATGGATTACTGTCTCCACGATGCGATGGGATTCATTCTCCATGATAACCATTAAAGACTGATTATAAAGAATATTTAATGAATAATAATGAAATATATGAAATAATAATGATACTTTATTTATGTATATATATATATATGTCTTTCATCTACTTACTTCCATTCAATTAAATAAGGAAATGAAAACAACGTTCATGGGTACATATGGCCTACTGTCTCCATGAACGGTGTATTTCATTTCATTTATCTCTCTATTATACATATATACACTAAATATATATTATATATAAATATTATTTCACATTATGAATGTAATTAAATCATTATATAAGTAATAATAATTTCAAGAACCACAATTCCATACACATATGACAAATGATATGATTATTAACCAAAACACTGCTTTAACATGGAATTGACAAAAGAACGGGTAATATAAAGTCATAAGTGAATCATATATGAAATCATAAATATTATTATGGTTCTGTTACAAGTTAATAATATGATTAAACTCACTATAGTGGAGTTTTGGACACGTACGGATGAAATTGGACCTAAGGTAAGGGATTATTTCGTCTCACTTTTATTTCTGTGAGATATGCATTAATCCCCAACTACTTATTTAGTATGGTTTTTATGCTTCCCATGAATGTTTTATGATTTTTATTATGAAGGATATGATATTTAAATATTCATTTAATTTTCTTTAATTTATGACACGTATGATTCAACCGATTATAAATGGAAAGGATAATTATTCTAATCCTGTTCTTATCTGAGATTGTTTATTTGTAAGTATTTACTGGGGTTATGTTTATCATCCATGTATTTGTTTTCTAATTTTTTTTTCATAAAATTTTAACTATTCTTCAATGTATTTTTAAATATGTTTTTACCCTTTTTTGACTTTTACCACATGGTATGAAAGGAATCATTATTTTGTTTACCACATGATGTACATTTTGATTTTTTGGCAAAAATACGAGAAAAATGTTTTTTTAACTTATACGGAATGAACAGATTTTTATAGTTTCCTAATGCCATATTTACATAAAGATTCATCTAAAATACTTCATTATTATTATCTATAAAATCATTTTCTTTTAAATTTTATGGCATTTTGTGAAAAAAATGATTTTGAAGAAGAAAGGATATTTTCCTCTAGAATTTATTTCAATAGTTTTATCAAAACTATTTTTCATCTAAGATGACCATATTTAGTTTTTTTATGTTTCAAGTATAATGTATCTATTATTTACATGGTTTGAATTTTCTTGTGATGAAATGATATCCCTTTGTTTTATATAGATTATGTTATGATTGGATGATGTTTATGAAACCCATTTTATTCTTTGGGTTATGATGAATGATTTATGTTTATGTCGTGACACACGTAAGAATGATTTCATTATGAAATGGATGGGACCAATATCTTCCTCCAATGCATTGGGTAAAGATTTATATCTCATTAGATAGACATGGCTGGAACGTTATGTGAATCTGGTATAGTAATACATGGCTGGAACGACATGTAATATAGGTTCAGTATTGGACTTTGTCCACCATGATGGTCATGGAAGCAATTCCATGGCTACTATGGAAATCATATCATGTGATTAATGGTTTTCTACAATTCAATGTTTTATTCCCATTCCATTTTATCATGATTAATGTTCCTTTATGTTATATTACTTATGTACTGCCAAGAATTATGTCATTGCTCATGATTTAGATTTTTTATGTTCATGTTTTTACGTTAAAATTTTTATGGATTGTTTTTAAGTTCCCCATGCTTACCTTTACTGAGCATTTGATCTCACTCTTTTTATGTTTTCTTTTCACCAGGATATAAAGATCAGCTTTAGGTATGAAAAAAAGGGTAATATTTTTATAGGAGATGTTGAAGATATTTCACCATGATTATAAGATTATGTTTTGAGTTTCCAAAGAAACTACACTAACACGGTCTTTGGGTGTCTATTTGTGTCATATATTTAGATTTATGCAAAAGTAATGTAATGTCCATGTACGTCAAACATTGGGTCATTACATCCGGGCCCTGATGAATGGGTTCCATACCATATCGTTGTAGTAGAGCGAGAGGTCGGTGAACCTCACTGAGTACTGTGCCACCGTCATGCTGCCCTGATGAAGATGAAGTAGCGCTTGTATCTGCACTTCACGTAGGGTGGCTGGGAGAAACTTCACCCGAAAGAGGCTCTCGATGTCTTCCCAGAGTTGTGTCACCTTATCATGAACCTGGAGAATCAGGATCCACCATCTACTTACTTTTTCCTGAAGGAGACTCACAACAAATATCACCATATGGACGGCTAGTGTCCCTACCAGTCTGAAGACTCCCGCTACAGCCTCCGGCCAATCCTTAGCTACTTGCGAGTCCATCTCACCACTGAACCTGGGTGGCCTCTAGTGCTAGAACTTATTCAATGCGCTCAGGCGGCGTGCACTCTCTACTACTGGGGCTAGTGGAATTAGGGGCCCAACAAGTAGGGGTACCGCTGGTGCATCCTCTGTGATAGGGCCCTGCACCGAATCCTCATCGTTCGGTGAGATTCCATCTCGTACAACTCTTAGAACTATAGCTGGTTGTCTGCATGGAGGCATCCTGAAATGAAATAGGTTTTCCACAGTCAAAATGTAATACCTAGTGAGTTGACTCAATAATTCCAAGAAAACTCTTCAAAACACACATGCATTCAATGTTTTCATGCACTGAGTCGGAAATCAGAAGTCATGGTCCTAGTGTTTGGATACGTCGACCACCACACAAACACTGGTCTCCATGAACTAAAAACCACATTCAATACCCTTATAACTATTTATTAATAGGAAAGATCATAGTATTATGTTCTGTGGTAGAACTGATGCCTCTGATACCAATTTGTCACGACCTGTCCCCCGAGGCCCATGCCGTGACTACCCCAAGCCTGCCTTCCATAGGACAAGGGATGGATACTAGCACCAAAGGCGTAAATCCCTAAAACTGGGAAGGCATTGCCTTTATAACCTGAAAATCACACAACAGAGTGGAATCTAGAAGACAAAAAGTATGTAAAAATTATATAACAATGTGTACTGAAAGTGAAAGGGGGCCGGAAATAAAATCCCAACAGTAAAGTACAAGGAAATGGAAAGTAGAACTGAATAGAAAAAAAAGATGTTGTTGGGTCGTCATCCGAGGTTCCAACCTGAAGGGTATTTACAGATCACCTCCTTAGCACTCCAGGTCTATCTATCTCCTCCATGTATCGTCACGTCGTATGGTCCACCTCCGGGTACCATCCAGTCCTGGTGCTCTCACACTCAGTCAGCGCTGTCCATCATCTGCATCCAACGGAACGAGGTGCGGGCATAACCCATGCAGGGATGTGTATAACGATACTCATTAGGGACCTCGAGATCCTCAAGGTCTCACAAAATCCAATAATGATAAATTACAATGTATGAATTCAACAGATAACCCCACTTAGGTATATTCCACTACATATACCTATGTTATCAAATAATCTATCCCAATCATGAGGAAAACACAAAAGTTACTAAATCAGCTCACACAGGTATACAAATTATTTTGAGAGTTAAATATTATTAGACGTATACACTAAATCATCTATTTTTTCAAACCCACACAGGATCCCGGAATAGAAATTAGAACTTTCGTACCTCCACTGGATCCAAGAACAGTAGTCAGAGCTTCCGAACCCACACATGATCTAGGAACAATAGTCAGAATTGTCGAACCCACACAGGATCCAAGAACATTATTTATAGCTGTTGAACCCATACAGGATCCAGGAACAACAGTTAGAACTGTCGAACCCACACAGGATCCCAGAAGAAGAGTCAGAGCTGTCGAACCCACACAGGATCTAGGAACAGAAAACAAAACCGTCGAACCCACACTGGATCTGGGAAAAGTAGTTAGGGCTATCAAAACCCACACAAAATCCCAGAACAATAGTCAGATCTCATGAACCCACACATGATCGAAGAACAGTAGTCAGAACGATCGAATCCACAACGGATCCAAGAACATGAGTCAGAGCTGTCGAACCCACACATGATCCAGGAACAGCAGTCAGAGCTATCTAACCCACACATGATCCAGGAATAGTAGTTAGAGCTATCAAACCCATAGAGGATCTAGGAATAGTATTTAGAGCTGGCAGATCCACAGAATATCTATGAACAACAATCAGAGCTATCGAACCCACACAGGATCCCGAAAAAGTAGTCTGAGAGCAGCCAGTAATAGGGGTTTCACACAAATCATGCTTGATTCCAAGAGGGTCCTCTCCTCAATACACGTTTCAATAAATTAACTTCCACTAAGTCCCACAAAGAATTATTCCCAAGGTCTTCCATGTCATAGGGGTCTCAACGTAATAGACGACGCGTCAATCAGACGCCCAGTCTGTGAGTTATTAGCCTTTTAGCCCTGGGGGACCGGTTGGATTCGTGCATGATCCAACCTGACTATAACTGAGCTATACCCTGAACTCTAGGGGAGCATACTCAAAGGGACCATCATGATCCAAGACTACTAGCGCCACTGACGGTTTTTCAAACGGATGTCCGGTGGCAAAGATATGGCCAAAAGAAAGTAAATGGGCAGTAGTAGGTCATGGTCTGGTCCGACCCTATCGGACTGACCCGACCTGAATTAGTGTAGGACGACCTGGTGGGTTCGTCCTAGCCCATTGTGAAGGCTGGAAAGTTGGGTTTGGCACGGACCACTGGGCCCAATCCAGTGGGCCGCGAGGGCGGTCTGCCCCAAGATCGTGGCTGGTTCGGCCCGGAGTGCCACGAGGGTGCGGCTCGACCCGAATGGAAATGCCAGGGATAGTTCGTCCATGGTGCAGTGAGGGGGGCCATGGGACAGATCGGGTGGCTGGTGCGGCTAGGGTACCGGTTTTTCCGGGAGGCCGGCGGGCATGCCGGAGGGTGGCCTGGAGGTGTGCGAGTAGGCCGGCAGGCGGCTTGGAGGCGTGCGAGTAGGCCGACAGGCGGCTTGGAGGTGTGAGAGTAGGCCGAATGTAGCCGTGAGGGGACCAGGCAGGGCGGCGGCGGGCCGACCGGCATCTGGGAGGCAGCCAGGCCAGCCAGCAGCGGCCGAGTGGCGTTCGGGCTGGCCATCGGCAGGCCGACGGGCGGCCGGGCAGCGGTCGGTCATGCCGGTGGTGGTGCAGGTCGCTGTAGGGGTGGCGCGGGTCACAAAGGCCGTGGAAAGAATGACCTTTGTCTTCACAGGTTTCGTCAGCTCATCGTTCTGTCACCATGCAGTAAATCATCACAAACAAGACTGTCGGAGGGGTCGGGCCATGTTGGTTTGGCCCGCAACCTCCGTTTTTATGGTGGTATAATTTGGCTCATCAAGTAAGAATAAATATGAACAACAATTTTTTACAACCTCTACAATGATTCCTTTCCTACCGAAGAAGAAGATAAGGAAAGTAATATTACAAAAATAAACCCCTACCTTATTTGGAGGGTTCGACGGTGAAGTCACGAGAAGAAGACAAATGAGATCGTCATTCGTCGTGTTCGCCACACACTTCCAATCCTGAGCTCACACGTCGATTGTGGAAGAACTTCCACGTCGGTAGGAGTATGGGGGGAAGATAAAAGGAGATCATTTCCGACTGGTTGCACCCAAATTTACTCAAGTTTTATGGTGTAATCGGACATTGTAGCATGGATTGGGTTATCGATCCTCAGGGACTTAAGAAAAAACATAAGAAACATGCATTCTAAGAAGTTGATTTGATGGTGTTGATTTGGCTATGAAGTGGCCAACATTGGTTTGAATTTATTGGATTATATGATATTTTAAAGACTTAGTGAATTAAATTTAAAATCATGATTTGATCCTTGGTTATCGCACGAGGTCTATTGGATTAATTTATTTTTAAATTATTTCAATGTCTTAAATTTGAGTGTTTCCTTTAACAAAATACAACACTCCCAAATCACTCACCAATTTTGAGTTTGCAGTATCCTAATGCTAATAAACTATACACTTGGAGGATCATATTGATTAGAACTCCATGGTAGATGATTTTTTAGCACACGAGATGTGTATCCATAAAATTGGTGAGTTTAAAGGATAACGTAAATCATTGAATTAAAATCTCAAAAATAGAATTGATTAAGAATTATTAAATTAAGAAGTAACATCCAATTCACCGATTGATACTCCATTGGATCAACCCATTAATGTATTATCCCTCCATTGATTCTATTATATCAATTAAATCGAGTAGTATACTTATGATGGTAGAATTGGAGAAGAAGAAACAAAACAATCACTCACTCGTTGTGTGAAGAGTTTCACAAAAGAGAATGTGAATAACCTCACTCCCTAAGGAAACTGTATCAACATGATATGGAAAAATAAATAATAAATTAATAAAAAGAGGTTGATGATGATATTTTATTAATTAAATGAAGGTGAACAAAAGAAATTACTTGGTAGAAATTGACAAAAGATTACAAAATGAAAGCATACAATTCAAAGAAAATAAAAACATCCATTCCAAAAAAAATATTTTATGTTCATTTCTTAATCATAATCTCTTTATATAGGCATATTTGGAAACTTAGATACACCCCACAACAATAAATTACATCTTCATTAATTTAGAGAGTGAAAAGGAGGGTGAGAAAAATAATTGATTTTGATATTTTGAAGTTGACCTGAATATTTCTTCCAGATTCATCAACCATTTTGACGTGTGAATTTGGAATTGAAGGAGGCTGAATCCTGAGAGGTCGTCGAAGAGAAATATTATCAACCTTATGTTCTCTATGATCTGTAAAAATTTTAGGAAATTTTGATAATCCTTTTAGATGTTATGGTCGAATGGTGGGACGACGTTATGTGTATTAATGTCAGGTCCACCATTTAAATCTCAACTTCAGATCCATTTATCATCATAAAAACATCAGAATTAGGTCTAGAAATAGTTGAATAAAATTATCCTCATATTGTTATATTTATACTATAAAAATTTGAGCTTAATTTGGATTGGTTTATGGGCCCAAAATTTGTTTGATGGGCCTTAGGCCCATTATGCTTTTTCCAGAATAATTCTGCATTCAAGCACAAAAATCTCAATCTTCCGTTGGGATTCATCCAACAGACCTGAAAGATAAAATGGTACAAGAAATGTGATCAATCATATACCAAAATATAAAATTAAAAAAATGAATATAATGTTGCTTACAAACATTTGAATGATTGAGCCCGAATTTTCATTTTAAACATGAATTGAATTTAAGATTAGAAATGAAGTTCTATTTATGTAATGCACTAAAAAAAATGTTTATGGAATTTGGATCAATGAATAAAAATATATTACCAATTAATATTATCCACTTTTAGTGACTAATCACACCCCCAACTTGAGTTTTGCTAGTCTCGAGAAAAATATATTTAAAATATGAAATTAAAATCCTCTTTTCCAAAAACATTTTAATACACAATGCTCACACAAAGAACTCATACCAAAAACATTACAAAACCCATCAAAATAATTTAAAACAAGACAGGTCCACTATCATATCCCAAGCCCAAGATCATTACTTTGTTCAAATTTATCTCCACATTACATACAATTTCAATTAAGCATGATAATGTGTTGTGCATCACAAAAGATATGGGGCCTATTTTATTGTTCAAGGGGAAAAAATGGAAGCTCTAGGTGGGAATCAAATTAATCCTTAATATGAGTATCCATTTTTTGGATTTTTTTTGTTTGTTTTTATTTTTTAGTTTTTTTTAACAACAATAGATATGAAAAGACTAACTCTGGGCCAGACAACTATGGAGTCACGATCCCCAAGTGCCAAATCCCACACATATTGTCAATTCCATGATCTACAATAGATATTTAAATCCTAACTCTGGGCAAGACAACTATGTAGTCACGATCCCCAAGTGTCGGATGCCACGCATTTGGAAAAAACATTACTCTTTGTGGTCATAATTTTTTTTTCATTTTGTTGTATTTTTTATACTCAAATTAATCTAAAAGTTACCCCCAGAACCCTATGCATAATGAAAGGGTCCCAAAAACTCAAATTTACACCCACGATCTAGTAGATGTGCATTGTGGAATTTTTATTAAGAGGATGAAAATGTAAAATTTGAAAAATCACATCGGACAACCACACATTCCAAAAACTATGCTCATGAACTTAAACATGCATTAAAATCAGAATCAAGGCATCCAAATTTTTTGATATCCAATTTCATAGTATGCAATGTGTGTCATCATGTTCTAGGTTAAAGGAATTTTTCTTTCCATTCATGTTTTTATAAAAAATCATTTTTATTTCATCTCCCCCCAACATAGAATAACACTATCCCCAGTGTTTAAAGAAAATAAACATTAGAAGGGTGGTAGGAGAGGAGTTCAAAGTGGAAATTGAAAATGATAAACATGGAAGAAATTCAACTAGTTTTTGAAGTTGAAGTTCATGATTCTCTAGATTACTCTTTTGATCTCTTGGGGGATGTAGGAACCTCCTTGATTGAACATGTATCACCCAAAATAGTTCATGAACCATAAAAATAAGAAAAAAGTAGACAAAACAAAGAACACAATGATTTATTTAATTCCAAGTATCATAATTTTTATAGTTTTCCCTGTTTTTTTTTGTTTTTTTTAAATCAAAATAAAGATACATTATCTTCTTTTAAATTTCTAGGTAAGGTATTACTCAGGGATCACACCATGTTACACGGATGAATACGGTGCTCCCCTTTCATACCCATCTATACTCATAAAAGAAAAACACGTCAAGAGTCTAAATTTTTTTTAACCTAAAAAAAAATAAAAAAAATAAAATAAACTAATGATACATTGTCTTATTTTAAATTTCTGGGTATGGTATTACTCAGGGATCACACCACATGACACAGATGAATACAGTGCTCCGCTTTCATACCCATCCTTAATCATAAAAGAAGAACATTTCAACAGTATATGGTGATGTATTATATGAAAAAAATGATTCAAAATGATTGGAAACATGAAAACCAAGGGTTGCCTCCCATGCAGCGGTTTTTTTTACCATCCTTAGCTTGACTTGAACCCCCAAAATTATCCAATTCCAACTTTCAAATTTTTTAGGACCCCATTTTAATCCACCTCAGCAAGATTTAGATTGATTATTTTTTTAGAATTTTTTTCATGTGCAATCCTTTATTCTAAAATGAGTGGGAAAATCCATGTAATATCAGAAATGATTGATTCAGTTGAACATATATTCTTTCCTAAGACATCAATAACCATTCCAAAATTATTGGTTTCTTTTGATGAATGAAATAAAAATGCAAGGTCTTTTTTATCACCTATAATGGAATTATTGAGTTGGGAAGGATGGAAATTAATTTTGAGCTCAGTTTCATTGAAATTTATTAAATGAGATTGACAAATTAAATCCAAATCAGTTTCTTCTCTAAAAAATTAGAAAGAATTTGTTCATTTTGAAAGTTTTTTTCATCTCGAAAATTTTCAAGTTGAATATCAAGAATGGGTATGGACTCATAGTTGTTTATCTCTCCTAATGGTACAATTATTGGTTCTTTTAAAAATTTATCAATGGAGTTATAATCATGAAACTCTATCCATGATGTCAAATTTTCCTCTTTTGAGTCCAAAAAATAAATTTCCTCCTAATTTAAAGACCGTTCAACATTTTTTTGATCTTCTTCAGTTATCCCATATCCAATTGTTAGTTATTTTTTGAATTCCTTAGTGGTTTTTGGGAAAAAATATTCTTCTATCAGTGATGAGGGAAGGACATCCTGAGTGGGAATGGGTTCTTCATAAGTCTCATGGGTTTTTATTTCTAATCTCAGTGATGAAACTTATGAATTCATTTTAACCATTTTTTCACACAAATGTTCAATAATTGTTTCAGAATTTGGATTGATAGATGTTTATACATCATGAACATCATTATGTTTGATCTCTTCAATCATCCTCGAGAGGTATTGAAATTGATCCTTTTAATAATCGGCATCCCTTTGAATGTACATCTCATATGGTGTGGTGTATTCAATTAATGTTTGGTCAACGAAATTCCCTATGTGAGGTGTTTCCCAATATTTATTTTTGACATGATTACATAATTGGTTTATGATGGGGTATTTTGGATGATAATCTATTGGGGTTGAATGAATATTGGTTTTTGGATTTTTGTGGACACACAGAAATAGAAATGGGAAAAGAGAAGAGAAATTAGCATGAGAATAGAGAATTTGGGGTGAGAAAAGAAGAAGTGGGTCTAAGGTACATAATTGTTTCCCCAGTAACGACACTAAAATTTTATTGTGCCAAAATTTACACAAGTTTTATTGTGTAAGCGGTCATTGTAGTACGTCTTGTGTTATCGATCCTCAAATACCTAAGAAGAAACCAAAGAAACATGCATTCTAAGAAGTTGATTTTATGGTGTTGATTTGGCTATGAAGTGGACAACATTGGTTTGAATTGATTATATTATTTGATATTTTAAAGACTTTAGTGAATTCAATTTAAAATCATGAGTTTATCCTTGGTTATCACATGAGGTGTATTGGATGAATTTATTTTTAAATTATTTCAATGTCTTAAATTTGAGTGTTTCCTTTAACTAAATACAACCATCCCAAATCACTCACCAATTTTGAGTTTTCACTACCATAAGGCTAATAACCTATACACTTGGAGGATAATATTGATGAGAACTCCAAGGTAGAGGATCATTTTAGCTCTCAGGATGTGTATCCTTAAAATTGGCGAGTTTAAAGGATAACGTAAATCATTGAATTAAAATCTGAAAAATATAATTGATTAAGAATTATTAAATTAAGAAATAACATCCAATTCACCCCTTGATACTACCCTGGATCAACCCCTTAAAGTATTATCCCTCCATTGACGCTATTCTATCAATTAAAGCGAGTTGTAGACTTATGCTGGTAGAATTAGAGAAGAAGAAAAAAACAATCACTCCACCGTTTTGTGAAGAGTTTCACAATAGATAATGTGAATAACCTCACTCAATAAGGAAACGGTATCAACATGATATGAAAAAGAAATAAGAAACTATGATTAAGAGGATGATGATGATATTTTATTAATTAAATGAAGGTGAATGAGAGAACATACTTGGGAGAAATTGACAAGTGATTATAAAATGAAAGCATACAATTCAATGAAAATAAAAACTTCCATTCCAAAAAAAATATTTGATGATCATTACCTACAGAACAAGCTCATTATATTGGAATATTTGGATACTTAGATACACCCCACAAAAATAAATTACATCTTAATTAATTTAGAGATTCACAAGGAAGGTCAGAAAATTAAGAGATTTTGAAATTTCGAAGTTGACTGGGAAATTTCATCCAGATTTATACACCATTTTGACGTGTGAATTTGGAATTGAAGGATGCCTAATCCTAAGAGGTCGTAGAAGCGACATATTCTCTTTCTACTGTCTTCTATGAGCTGTAAATATTTCAGGAAATTTAGAGCAGCTGTTTAGATGTTATGGTCGAAATGGTGGGACGACTTTATGTGCATTAATGTCGGGCCAACTATATAAATCTCAAATAAGATCCGTTTATCATCATGAAAAATTCAGAACTATCTCTAGCCACATTTGAATAAAATTATCCCCATATATTTATGTTTATACTGTAAAAATTTGAGCTTCATTGGGCTTGTTTTGTGGGCCCCACATTTGTTTGTTGGGCCTTAGGCCCATTATGCTTTTCCAGAAAATTTCTTCATTCAAGCACAAAAATATAAATCTTCCCTTAGGATTCATCCATCAGACCTAAAATATAAAATGTTCCAAAAAAAGTGATGACTCATATACCAAATTAGAAAACTCAAAAAAATGAATATAATTTTGTCTACAAAGAGATGAATGATTGAGAACAAATTTTCATTTTAAACATGAATTGCATTTAAGATGAGAAATGAAGTTCTAATTATGTAATACACTAAAAAAATGTTTATGGACATTGGAACAATGATTAAAAATATTTTAACAACTAATATTAGCCAATTTTAGTGACTAATCACTGGAGTTCTTCATTGGATGAACGCAATCTTCATTCTTCATTGGGGGATGAGGTTCTTAATTTGAGAACTCTATTTCTCCCAAGCTATCCTCTCCCAAATATTGCACCCAAAAGAAAAATGACAAACCAAAATAATAGATTTTGTTTATATATTATTTAATTGTTGGAACAAAATTCAAATGGGTTAATTAATCAGGTTATCACCAATTAATTAATTCAAGAGGTTGGAAGAAAATTAATGTGAAGCATTTGGCACCATAAATGCTTGTGTGTTGGCTACAGTAAGGTAGAGGGGTGGTGGCGCAATTAAGTGAGGATCTCAAGAGGTTCCTCCCCGCATAAAGGGGAGTTCAAGAGGTTTTAGCCTCCGGTGGTCCCCACCATATTAAACTTGAAAAGGAAGTTAGGTTCGGTTGGGCCCCACCACCATAACCTCTCATGGGAGGTTAAGGTGTGGTGGTCCCCACCTTCTAATTCCACATGGAGGCTTCAACAAAGCAAATAAAAATAAATCTATGGATTTATTTTTATTTAATTCTTCATTAAAAATTGATCAACTATCTTTTATATTCGACCATCAGCTGTCATGGTGAAAGTCTTCTTAGGTGAATATCGGTGCTACATGTTGAACGATTCCCTCATATTTCAATTCGGGGAAACAGTTCAAAATTTATAAAAACCCGCTTGTATGATTATGGAACGTACTTGAACAAAACATCAGAAATTTATTCCGGGGACACCGAGCCTCAAAATCACGTGTGGTCAATTTTTGTGGACTCGTAAAATTCCCATGTTTTTAAGAAAAAAAATTACACGGAATTTATGGGTATTTAAACTAACCATTTTTGTTTTGGTTAATGTATAATGAAATGGGAAATATATATAGTTCATATTTTTTGGATTATGTGATTCTTTAGAAGTTGATTCTAGCGATTTAGGTGTGACCAAGTCATCTTGTATACTCATCATTTGGAGAAAAGATGAATTTTTGGTAGAAATTTATTAAAGGATGAAAAACTACAAGAAATGAAATTATATCTCCTTTTATACTTATTCAATCTCATAAATAAATTCCATAACATTATAAAAAGGAACTTAAAACAAAAACGTTGTCTGTTTACTCTTCCTACTAGGTAATCATAGACCATTAAACCGATTACAAGTTTATGTTTTTATTTGTTAGTTAAGTGTATCCTGATCATGTTTTCTATCACTCTCCATCAGAAATAGATGGTTTGTTTTCTATTCCATATCCATTTTTCCTACATAAAACCCTATTATAGGTTATCTCAGGTGACCGTTGTACTTATCTCTCTTTTTTTTAATGTGATATTTTTATGGAATCTTTTTTCGAGGTTGTATTTCAACAAAGATATTTTGAAATGTCAATCCGCTAATTTTTGTTTCTCAGTATAAATTTTAAGGTATAATTTATTTGAAGGAGGGAAGAATGTAACACCCCAGTGTTTCAATGTAAGATACATCACTAATGTAAATCAATAGCTTATTCTTCAAACAACGTTGACATGGATTACATTATATGGAAGATTGAGTTTCTATGAAACAACACTTTAATTATTCAAACGAAATATTTATAACATAAAAATTAAATATAGTAATATGAATAGTAACAAATAAATTTTAAATGACACTTATAGTTCTATCGCATAAATAAACTTTATTTATAAGGAAATGCGTATGTTTTATTAAACTATAAGTACTCTTTTTATAAAGTAACTACTTTTTATGTCCTTCTGTGAACAATAATAAAATTGATTATAGACACTATTATAAATTCAATTTGGTGAAATTGAATTATTTTTTGGATTTATAATACCAATATTAAATTAGGGTGAATGTTTGGTAATTTTATGAGAAGTTGTAATTTTTAATGAATAGTAAAAAATACTGCATTTTTACTCAAAACTAAATTTTCATCCAATTTATTTATATTGCTAGATTATCCACATAATTGGGTTTAGAGTATATATAGATAATATTTTTATAATTTTATATAATTTTGGTCAATGGAAGTAATTTCACATTTACATTGGATTAAACACATGTTAATCTTCTGATAGTTTGTATTTCTTAAAAACCTGCTTTCTGGTTTTCACAACAGGAATCAATTTCAAATTATTTAATAAAACATACATGTCTTGAATTTTTTAAAATAGAAATTATTTTTAAATTATAAATTTCAAAATTATCTTCGGTTGAATTTTGGGTATTTTTATGAAATCTTTCCATTTTTATGAATAGTGAAAAACACTATGTAATTGATTAAACCTGACATTTATTTAAATAATTTTTATTTTTATTGAAATTTATTTTAAATGAAAAATAGATATAAAATACTGATATTATTGGAAAGTAATTAATTAGAGTAATTTTATCTTAAGATTAGATGAACAAATGTTTATCCAAATTTTTAAAGCCCTTTACCCAGCTTCTAGGAACATTTGCAAATTTGAAAAAAAAATTATTTTATAGCTACTGTGAATTTAATATAAAAAATAATATTTAAATGGTTTAAATCAGTAAGTAAAATATGGTTTAATAGGATGATTTTTCTTTTGGTGAATAGTAACTTTTTAATATTATTTACCATAGTTTAAAGTGAATAGGGTAATTAAAGGTAAAATTGATATTGTAATTACTCTAAAACATATCATCATTCTATTGGATAAGTTTTTTTAGACCAAATTCAACCTTAATAATATATTATGATCCTCTTTGGTCAACTTTTATTAGATTAGTACATTTATTATTATTTTATTTAAAGAATAGTTAAAAGTGTAAAATTCAGAGTTTAATTACTAAATCATTTTCAATATAGGGTTATAAATAATATAAATTTGACTATAATAGTTTAGTAGAAAGATAGAATGATTTCCTAAAATATGTAATTTTGTTTATAATTTTTAGACATTAAATAATTAAATTTATTTATGAAACAATGTTAATGTAGTAATAACCATATTCAAGAATGATTAAAATAATTAATATTATAAATATCAAATTAAATTTAAATTGAGATTTTGGAGGCATTACACTAATTTTCATGGTGATAATGATCTTTGAAGGGTGATTTAATGTATTTTTTTTGAAGTAATCAGTTTTTGAACACTTTCACAAAAACAAAATACTAAATATTGACAAAAATGTCAAAAATGACTTTTTAAAACAAATACTATATTATTAAATGATATAATATTCCTAAAAATATATTCATCCACAAAAGGACATAAATAATTATTCATATGTCATTAATGAACTACTTTAGGTTCTCTTTCATTTTGTAATATGCTTATTAACCATGTAATATATAAATACAAGAAGACTGGGTAAAAGTTATACTATTTAACTAAGAGTTAAATCTAAAAGATAAGGTTAATATGGTGACCTAAACTTGTATAAATCTTAATGTTTGAGAATATTAAGATCCATAATAATCTTATACTAGAAATAAATATATTTTTAGCCACTATAAATTGAAATTATTTTATAATAAAATATTATTTCAAGTTTTCCCTAATATAACCCTCACATCTCTTATAAAAGGGTACTTCGCCTTCTCTTAATTTTACACCTCCAAAGCCAGTTGGCACGACCAGACCCTACTCAAATATACTCCAAACTAACCTAACTTAAAAATAGAGTCGATATGTTTATCATAATTCCATCTTAAGGATCCATTTTGATCAAATCAAAATGAAGCAGACAAAGAAGAGGAAATAATTTCATCACCACTTTCAAAGTTCTTTTCATCTTACCCTTCCCCTTTCATTGTTGTTTTAATACAAAAATAATATATCTAGTACCTTATACATAGTTGTTTTTCATTATAAATACGGTATAACCATATTCATTATTCTATCCATCCAATGAATGACAAATTCACCATACGTGTGTATGCACGGCTTACCATCTCTACATCGTGGTGTAGTTTTTTATTAAACAATTCATTATATGGATGGGTATAATAACGAGTATAATTGATTTAAATAATAAATATAAAATTTTAATGATTCTGTAAATATAATATAACATCCAATTATATATGATATCACCATCAATAGAATGATATTGTCGCTTGTTCATACATACAAATTACCGTCTCCATGACGCAATGAGATTCATTTCCACATTCACCATTCAACGATGATTATAAAAATATTTATTATTATTAATTATTTAATATATGAAATAATATTGTTACAATATATATATATATATATATCTCATTCACTTACTCCCATTTAATACTATATGAAAAAGGAGACATCGTTTATACTTACATACGGACTACCGTCTCTTGAACGGTGTTTCCATTTCAAATTTCAATACATTATACATATTTATACTCTGAATATATATGATATATAATTTTTTTCATATTCTTGATGTATTTAAATATTGGTCTATGTGATACTATCCAAAAGAACAAGTTAAACACATACAATATTTAATGCGATTATTAACCGAATTGATACTTTAACATGGAAATTATTACTAAATGTGTATTATAAAGTAAAAAATGAATAATATATATGATATCATAAATTTTAATATAGTTCTTTTTTAATTTAATAACATATTATGGCGGTTATATAGGAGGTTAAATGTACCCTCGACTAAAGGAAAGTGCATGGTAAGGGGTTTTCATCTCACTTTTTATTCCCATGAGATCCATGCTATATTTTCCATTAATTTCATTGTTTTGGGGTATGTAATTCCCATGATTGTATTATTTGTTTAATATAATTTAATATATGGTTATTTACTTGTTAATTTTATTTCCCTTATTTCATGGGATTTGTGTTTCATAAGTTATCAAATTGGTAAGGTAATTTCAAATTTCATCTTTTACTCAATTAGTTTTACAAGTACATCATTGATTATTTTACTCCAATATTAAATGTGGAATTACTATTTATTTATTTATGTTGTAATTTCTACTCCCATTGGTTTGGATATACTTCTGAAACCCATACTCACTCCATTGATAAATTCTAAAGTCAATGATATTAACCTGATAAGGGTAATCTTGACTCAATATACACTCATTGAGTTAAACATCCATGTCATTAGTTTTGTTTTTTAAAAGAATATGTGTGAATGTACTATGATTTATTTACACTTAATATCCAATAAAATTGAGTGTATTTATATTTCTCACAAAGAATTATGTCATTAATATTTCCTAAATCAAAGGACACAGTCTTTATACAAGATTTTATCTCAATTTACATTCCTTTGGGACTTCTTTGTTGTTAGGCACCAATTCAATTTTATATGATGTATACACCATCCTTTGACATAGTATATCCTTAAACCCTTTACTATCATTATATTATAATGTTCTTATTAATGTTATTCCTCAATTATTATTTTTTCAATCATCTATCATTTGGTTATGAACTATTTAACTAAATATTGATTTAAATGTTTTAAAGATTTATTCTTCTAAATCATTCATATTAATGTCCACGTTTTAAATATGATTTTTATTAAGATTTTTATATAGACTTAGATAATTTTAAATAAATATTACAATAAAAATTTTCAATGTGGTATGGGACACTTTGATTCATAAATCTCTTCTAAATGAATTCTTTAAGAAATAGTGCGACTTTAAAATGTTTTCAAGAAAAAGGGGATATTTCTCTAAATTAGTTTTAATAGTTATTTTCATATATATCAATATACTTCATTGTATTTTATTCTTTATTGAGGCTGATTTATTATAATAAAATATTTATTATTGCATTGAGTGTGATATGATTGACTGGGGATGTTCTAATTTTATACCATTCATTGTTTGTTGTTAAAGTATTGAAATTTCATATGCTAGTTTTATTACAAATTTTTAGTTTATAATTCTCCTTTTTCATATGATAAATGAATTGAATTTACTAAATGATGGGAGAGGCCCACTATAGCCTCTCGAAGCATCAGTAGGTATCTTGAGTCAAACTAGTGTCTTAAAATAATGCATTGACAAAATCTTTATTTTTAGTCTTGGCCCAAGTCCTTGACTATGTGGTTTTGATGTCTGAAATTATGCATTCCGTCATTATGAAATTAGCTATTGATATTCGATGTGATTATTAAAATATTATAATATACATGTGAATAATTAAATTGAATTATTTGATTTATCTTTTCCATATTACATTGATGTTTAAGTTCAAAAGTCTTGTGTTTTAGTCGAATACATTTCTGAAAATTTTTATGCTTATTTACGATAGTTTCATATATATTGTTATCCTTACTGAGAATCTGAGGTCACCCCTTTCATATGTTTTATTGTTTCTAGTGCGCGAATAAGTATATTATGAATGTCCTACAAGTATAGACTAAGGGATATGAGTGTGTTCAAAGGATTCACTATGTTGTTTATTTTTTATGTTATAATGTTATGTAAAACATACTTATGTATCTAGTAATTACAAGGCTACTAAACTAATCGGTCTTTTGAGACTTGACCTTTTTTGATATTTCCAATGTTATGTAATAATGTACGGACTTTGAGTAACCATGTTTGGGGCATTACACAATTTTTTCTACAACAAAATATTCTTTAAATGAGTATTTCTTTGCATTTATTTAAAAATTATTTTTATTAAACAAGATCCCTAAAAAATGATGAACCCCATTTCACATAATATCTATTAAGGGTGTATGAAATATATTTTACCTATTAATTAATTTATTTTTTTATTTTCTTTTTTTTTTCATATCTGTTTATGTAGAAAATGTTTTATTTGATATCATATTTATGACTCATTGATAGTGGTGTGGATAACTCCTTTCCCTAATCTGATATATAGATTTCCCCAAACCTATTAATATGTGACCTTAATCCTATTAGGCTCACCTCTCTATGTTTTAACATAATGTTAATTTCATATGTAGACAACTTTTCTTATTATGTTTACCCACATTCATTTATTTGTACACGATAATCCATGTGAACCAAACATTTGTACTGCTCACCCATTTAGATTGTTATGGTCTGGACAAGTTTTCGCATAAGTTGAAATATAACTCCTAGAATTCTTTATTGATTAATTATTATATAAAAATCTTATATCCTTTATTTACTACATGGGTTCATTATTATAATGATTTAATTTCATAATAATATTCAATAAAATAAATTACTATGTCTAGAATATATTAATGTATAAAAGTTTATACATATAACGATTGAAATTGCATCACAAAAAATAAAAGGTAATTATATATAACTAGATCCAAATGAATCTCATGAATTATATACATTATATTCACATATATATATATATGATTGTATTAAACCTAAAATATACTCAAGAAAATATCTTATGAAATATCCATCTAAACTCCCCATTTCTAGAATACAACGTTACATTTTCATATAGTGGAAATCCCAACACAATCTTCCCCAATACATAGATCAAGAATCATTATTTATTCCAATTTTAATAAAATCATAACACCTATTTAAATAAATAATACTCAAATTATATTATTGAAATTATTACCCAAAATTAATTCATAATAATTTTTGAAAAAAATATGTTTTCTCATACCTAACATATAACTCCATATCTACATGGTGTTAAATTTAAATGTTATTATAAAATAAACTAATGAATATATTAATAAATATAATTAAAACCATTATAGTAAATATTATTAAACATTCATTGAATGAATAAAAAACAATTAATTAAAATATTTATAAATGATATATTCAAATATGAACATTTCATAAATAAAAAAATTACAAACAATTCATAGTTTTTCATTATTATAAGGACATTCCATAACATATAAATATGAAATATTCAGATATAAATTTCAATAAAAACAATTTTTATTTCATTTACTGGTATATATATAAACTCAAATGCAGAAGAGTACACAATTTTCAATGAAATATAAAATTTTTATATTCGTTTATATGTAAACAAATCATATTAATAATTAAATTATTTACAATATTTTTTATATTATTGTCATTATAATCACTTAAATATTTTATAAAACCACCCAAAAACATTTTGTTTTGATTTACCTAAATTCATAAAATGAAGCATTTAATATGAGTAGTTTATGTTGTAATTTATGAATATTTCACAATGAATTATAATATCTATTATATTTAGACATATATTTTAATTTATAAAAATTTTTATAAATAAATATATTATTTTATTATAAATAAAAATAATATGAATTATCTTTAAAATTATATCTCATCCACAAAAAACAATTTTAGGTATAGTCTAATTGTTAGTGCCAATGATGGGTTTTGAGATCTATTTAATAATAATAATAAAAATAAAGACATTTCAATTTTTTATTCTAACAATAAAATATTTCTTCATATTTGAAAACAATATGTAAATGCAAAATTCCCTAAAAACATATGCACCACTAAGAAGAAAGGGGCTATAATTTGTCGGGTTTGAAATATACATTTTCTTACAAATGAAATGAGCCTATTCTACCATTTAATATGTGATAAAAAATTTTATTCAAAAACATTCATGTAAGAGGTGAATAATTTAAAAATACATGGAATAAAATGTTTTTTTACATGATCTAACCTTTTATGGGTTTCAATAGATTTTTATATTTGACTCTAACAGAGAAAAAAATACTACACAATTTTTTCAGATCAAATATAACAAAATTGACCAACTGTTATCCAGAATCCTTATATATTATCTTCTCATTGATACATAAAAATAATCCTTCTTATCGTTCATAGAATGAAATTAGTTATAATGAGTCATAAAAGATGAGAATGGTCTCTTGAATCCTCTTCATTATTTCGAAATAGATGGTGATATTTTCTATGAGCCTTCATAATATTTGATAAAACACACTCACATGTTATAGTATATGATATAGATATCCTTCTAAAAATAGAATCATAAAAAATAATTAACTAGATATTCAATATCAAATAGATGCAAACAATAAGATCCTAACATCTCACATAGGTTTCTGTTATTCATTTGAAAAATGATTACCCACTATTGCACTAAATATTTATATGGAGAACATATATTTTTGTATCATATCAACTATACCTTGTCTTTATATAAGAATTTAATTTTCTACTCAAAGGAAAAATTAATTAAAAACAAATATTTCATATACTCATTTAAGCATATAATAAGGTTTCGTAATTCTTGAAATAGGAAATCACTATATGCATTTAACAATTTTAATCATACATGATCAGCCTTTTCAAGGATCATTAAAGACTGTTGGGTAGGTATTATTACCCCTATTCACATGAATATACCAAAAAACTATCATATACTTTCCCAGAGACAATGTATCCTTGATATCCATAAAACATTTGTAAAAATTATATGTGAACATCCAATATATACAACGGTTTTTAACCCTTTATATATATTGCTCAACATTATTAAAGATATCTACAACCTACATTAGTGTAAAGATGATAGTAGTTGAATAACCATTTTATGGCTATATCATTAACATTAAAAAATACTCATCTGAATCACATCATTATTTTACAGTTATATTAAGAACTGTAGTGAAAAAATTAATCGTTATACTATCCTTTCAGTTTGAACAACTAGAATATCCTCTATAATAAACTTGTATCCATATAGGATCATCTCCATTTAGTTTATCCTATCTCTAATCATGTTCTTCATTATTTGGTGAAATGGATTAACTATTTTTCTTGAATCAACATAGATTTGTGATGTGTTGAACACTAATGAGAAAATAATGAATTGTTCAGTCATATTTCATAAAAAAATCAATTTATGGAAACTTTATTTCTCACGCAACACACACTGAAAATGTATCTATGTCATGAAGATATACATAATTAATCTAAATCCTCATGCACAATGAATACATGTGATGAAAAAATAATGTTTCCTCAAAGACATTCATTTATCACCTTAAAGGGATTTTTTCAAACTATTATATCCTATTGATTAATGCCAAAAACCTATGATTGAACAAATGAATTCTTACAACCGGTATTAAAAAACTATTCTAACATAAAGGTTTACGCTTAGTGATTAATAGAAATAAGAATGAAAATTTATCACATTTCTTATATTTTGGAGATTTCCAGAATGACTTCATTAATTCTATAAACCTCATCCAACCCCTATAGATAATCTAAGAAACATTACAATCAATATCAACAACCTCCCCTCACATTTATCAAAACATAATAAAGATTAAAAACAAATTCAAACCATCAGAAACCCGAAAGAAAAATTAATCTCATCATATTTATTTTTTTGGTAATATTGATACAACTATTTTAACAAAACATGTAATCCATCCAAAATTTAGCAGATCATTAATCACCACTAATATCATGTCAGAATATTATTTCACCACACAACAATATATGGTTATATTTTATAGACAATTACATCCCATGTTGATAATAAATTTAGGTCAAGGGATTTAATTAATCTCCCCATTATGTTATGTATCCAATAACGCTAATAAAAAACTCCTCCACTAGATTATAGTTAAAGAACCACTAATCCCAATTTTTTATGAGAATGAAAATCATAGTGGGGGAGGGTTGAATGTTTTCACATCCTCAAGAATGAGGTGAATGAGAACATAAAGTTTCATTCAAATCTATTCAAACCCTTCTCTTGAAATTGTAATTTAAAAAATATATATTTAATTTTATTCTTGATGAAAATATTTTCAAGATTTATGTTACCACTTTCGAGTCATTATTTAATGAAATGGTACATGATATCAATGTATTTAACTCTATAAAGTTTGACATGATTAATTGAGTGAACTATGGCACTCATATTGCCACAAGATATCTAATTTTTTTTCAACAACTACAAACATGTCAACAAATTAAACTTTAAACCACAATATTTTTGTGTAGGTATGTGTAGTTATAGTTTACACAGCCACACATGTAATTGAATACCCAAATATTTTCTTCCTAGTATTCCATTTTGGGAAGATATCTACAAGATAAAATGATTCACTTTTTGTGTACTTATTATCAATGAAATATCCAACCCAAAATTCATAATACAATCCTTATAATTGTAAGTCAAATTTATTACTTTACAATAAGAAACCATTGATTGTTCCCTTGAGATATCTCAGAAAAATATTTCCACTTCTAAAAAATGAGATTCTTTTGGATCACCTTGAAATATATATCATAAAGTTAAATAGAATACAATGAATGACTTGATGATATAAGGTAGAGTAAGTTGCAGATAATTCAACTAAATTCCTTTTGAATGAAACTTTTTCACATATCTATTGAAGCGATGATAAAAATTGATCCATATTCATAAAAAAAAGTTAATTTTTTTATAATTTTATATGATACAAAATATATAAATATAACCTTTTATGATTTTTAATCCCATTAAATAACTCATTTAAACAAAAAATGATATCACATAATTATACTTCCTTTCTATTGTAAAATCTTCATAGATACATTCCTTATAACTTGAAAATATTATTTCATCATTAAATATCATAATAATGAGAGTCCCTTTGGGGTATTATTTTATATGAAAGTCATCATTAACCATTACTTTTATAAATTTTAGGTTCTTCATGAATCCATATTATTTGAAGTATCAAGCCCTTGGATCATATTTTAGTCCATACAATGATTTTTTTAACTATAAAACCATGCTACCAAATTAATCTAGAATGAACCACTTGGGGTTATCAATAAAAAAATTAGTTTCAAGATCTTTATTAAAGAAAGATGAGTTCACATCCATCATATAATTTTCATTGGGAATTAACACCTAAAAAAATATAGATGTATTCTTCCCTTGAATCAATGGAGAATTATTTTTCATTGTCAGTTCCTTGCATTGATAGAATTTCTTTTTTACTTGTTGGTCTTTATTCGTTGAAATTTCTTATTTCTCATCAGTTTTGTTTATAAAAACCCACTTCCATCCATTATAATTTTTGTTTGTTAGACATAAAACACGGTCTCCAATAGAGTTCATTTATATTTGATATAATTTTTATTCCTAGAAGAAAAATCCTTTATTCACATTTCAATACCTCAAAAATTTATATTGTTTCAATTTTTAAAATGAGAGAAATTTGGTTCTCAATTCATTGATTTCTTCGACTTTGGACTATTGTATCCAGATTATCGATATGGATTTCATTGTCAGCATGTTTCATCATCCTTATATATCCCATTCCTTAATCATCAGTTAAAAAATTCATTGCACATCACATTTAAATTAATGACTTCAATATTCTGTATGTACTATGTTTTTTTCCATATACATTCTCTCAAAATTCATCTCATGGATTGCTTTTGATGGACCATATGCACCACCACCTAATCTTCATGTTATGGAATGTTTTTAAAAAAGTATAAAATCATTGAACATTACATGTTTATATAATATTTTTCTATATAAATTGTATCAAGACCCATTTGAGTGATAACCCATGAAAATTATATCATGTGATTTTTCATTAATTTTTCCCAGATTGTTTCCATCCATCATTGTGAAATATGAAAATATACAAAAATTGTATTACATAATAGTATTATTAATATATAATAAATATTATTATAATGATTTTATTTCAGCATGCCTCATTAACATTCAATTTTAAATTTAGAAAAAGGTATTCACTACTTTTCTCCACAATAATTTATTATGTATGTGCTATGCTAAAATTATTCTTCCCATTTCAATAATTCTTTCTTTTTTACTCTTATTTATTTTATTCTTTTATCAAGTGTATTAAGAAATGAATTTATATATAATTTAATTCATAGTTAGATAATTCTCCTATACATTTCATATGAATTCCCTACCACTATATTCC
Organism: Viscum album; assembly: GCA_963277665.1. Lineage (NCBI taxonomy): Eukaryota > Viridiplantae > Streptophyta > Magnoliopsida > Santalales > Viscaceae > Viscum > Viscum album. The sequence continues at coordinate 683,693,664 of OY728159.1, read as the reverse complement.
TACAATTTCAAGACGTACACTCCCATATGTTTAAGAAAATTTCCCATAATGATTTTGAACTACTTAAATGATTCAAACATGTGCTTCATAAAATGTGATTGTAATCATCTGAGTTAAATAATGTATGATTTGATTAAAATAACTTTAACCTATTGGATAACGATTCCTCATTGGAAAAAATCTGAATGTATATGTTCAAGGGGTCTTGATTACTAAATCACCAAACCTGTGTCTGTGTAATATATCATCTTCATCTTTTTGGAATGTTTCAAAAACTACATATTTCTCCATTTTTTGTTTATAAGGATCCATTACCATGTTATTATCATTGTTTTTACTAATTATTATATATTAAACATTTCTTACTTTACTGTTCCTGAATTTAATTATTATTTTTCAATTAGTTTTCAAGAATTAATTGGATCATCAATACAGAGCAATATTTCACATGTTATTTATCACCTATAGAAGAAAGTCCCATAATTGAAAATTTTTATTTAACATGTTTTTTTAATTAAAATAACAATATTCAATTCATCACATAGAATTATTAAAATCATGTGAATATTATTAAGCCATGCCACCTAAAAACGTTTTTTATAATTAAGTGTATTTTCTTCAATAGGAAATGAACTAGATCCTTTATTTTAACTAAACTATCATTTATGAAGGTATATGCTCCAACATTATGACATTCTTAAATATTTTTATATCACCTAAAATAAATGATGAACACACACTTTCAATTATCAATGGAATTTATCTCTTACTAAAAATCTCGGAATCTTTTAGAATAAAATATATTTCACCTATACAATGTTTAATTTTCTATTCCACCAAGAAAATATCCATGGAAAGTTTCCATGAAATCATCACCTCAGTGTCATTATTTTTCACATCATCCACAATGTTAGTCCAAAAATGCAAATTTATTTTATATTGGGGAATAAATATTGGTCATACTATCATCATTTCTTTTAGGTTAGTATATTCTCATATTATTAGATCATCCCCTTGCATTATATATTCTTCCTGTTAATAAAATGTTTTCCCTAAATGAGTATGGATTGTTTAAATAAATACCATAGAATCAAAAATACACATTTAATATGGTTCTTATATAATAACATGAATTTTTCAAAAAAAATTATGATTCGCCTAACCTTGATGAACCTCGATTTTTCTATAGGTATGTTATGTCATTTAGGATTTTATTCTCTTCATTAGATAATGGATATAAATTTCCACCACATTTCTTATCCCAAGTATGACTACTTTTTGAATATGAAAATACATAGTTATGTGAAATAGTATTAAATTTAGATATATTAGAAGATATTTTTATTTTATTCTTTGTGTTTTCATTTTAAGGAGCCATTGATGAATCAAAATTGATATCCCTAGATCTTCCAAAATATCTATTCAACTAATTCAATTTTTATCCAACATTAAAAAATTAATCTTCTGTATTAGTGAAATGTTCATCATTCAACATAATTTTCTCCTCAATATCAATGACAATCATGGAATATTCTATAGCTTTATGCTTTATTTTTACCTTCATCAATATATGATGTTTCTTTTTTGATAAATTCATTATACTATTTAAATTTTTTTCATTATTAAATTTCATGAAATTAATTACATTCTTGAGATGTGTAGTTTCGTCAATGAATTCCTCCATTTAATATTTATTCATAATTTTCATGTAGGTTATTTCATATTCTCTATTATCATTTCTATAAGATTCTTAGTATACTATATAATCAATGAAATGTTTTAATTTTTATAATCCACTTCAACTAACTTGTATCCATTGGTGATAACATCTTATTCCTCTTTACATAATGGATTTATGATTTTTTCTTAGAATCTAATTCTTGTTCTCATATAATTTTCTGGTTAAATTTTTTAATTTAGCTTATATCTAATTTTCAGGCTTCCCAACATCTATCTCATACCCGCTACTTTTATTCTACAGATAATTCGTAAAAACATTGCAAATATCACAAAAAAAGAATCATTTGAGTGGGAAATGAGATTTGTTTCATACCCATTCATTTCCATCCATTCATTTTGACTAGTTTCAAGATCATCTTACATTAATAATGTTACTAAATTTAAATATAAGGATCACATGGTTCTTTAACTACTTCATCTTTGATTTTCAACTACCAATTAGCTTCAAATATCATTTCATCATTGGATTTTATTTTATGTTTTATTATTTGTCATTTTTTATATAATAATAATGTCGTGTGGAACCTAAATTGAAATATTATCTATATCATGCAGATATAAAATCCTAGAATAAAACTTATCTTTGATTTCCCTCATTAATTTCATAGTAATAGTGATTTCATTCAAATTTTCACTAAATCCCCATATGTTACTAATAATTTCATTCATCGTTGTGAATAATTAAGCAATTTTTTTATCATCAATAATTTAGTTATCATCATATTCAATTATCAAAATTAGATATTTACTTATTTAATATTATAATTTTTATCAAATACGATCTAAATATTATCCCATTTAAACATCATAGTTTGTATGCCTAGGACCACAGTGTAGACATTGTTAGATAGAGACATAAGAATTTTGTTAAAATATTTACTATATGCCTCTAGGATTATTTTAATTTTAACTTTCACTGGAACTCAACTATCAACTAAGGGAAAAAACCTTTAAATGTATCTACAACATCAAGAACAATTGATAGAAGAATGTGAAGCTTCATATTCTATAATTCATGATAGTTCATTACATAAATGATTATACCACCTTAATTATTAAAATTATTAATATTACAAATGAAAATAAGAATTAGTATATGATAGAATTACCAATTCCCTAATATAACTTGACATTCTAAAACAACTGATGAACCAATAAGAGTGGGGGTGGATTAGTACAATCTGGCATTTAATATTTATTAAAATTTAAATGAACCTCTTATTTAATTTAATTCATAATATAAAAAATATGTTTACATATCTATACCTGATGAACATAATATGTAATGAAAAATTCAATAATAAATTTTTATAGGGTATATACCTATTGTGGTTTACTACTACTTGTTGTGTTAAACTCTCATTGATCCCTGGATTATCCACTAATGTTTTCAATAAAATAAAATTGGAAACTCCAAGTATCATCATGAGGCATTTAATATCATTATATTTTTTATACATTTCTATCATCGCACTAGACATACATAGAATCAATCTAGTTGTAATGACATATAAAAAATGTGAAAGGCCACTGGAGGATTTGGGATTCCTTTGAAAAAATAATGATCTTCTCACAGTGCCCTAAAAATATTCAAGGAAAGATGATAACTAGTTATAGTATCTGATGGAGGTATTATTCTCAAAATATAACCTAAATAATTCATTACCTAAATAATGAATCCTTAATAGATATAAATAATAACATTTGAATGTTTCTCAGTAGCCTTTCTTCTTCTCAAAAGGATTTCACACTTTTTAAATTGTTCTATTTTTAAGAACTTCTATTTTTTATTTCCCCAACCATAACTTCTATTTATATTGGAAATATATTTATTTAGAAATATAAAACGATAATTCTATATAGCCCTTTAATATTTTAAAATTACCATATAATAATGTCTTTTGAGATTACCAAAAATGTTCCATAATGATTTTATTATTTTAATCTTCTGAAATCTTCCTTCCCAACCTTAATTAAATATAACAAAATGTTTCCTCTTTATAAAATTGAAACGAAAATATAAACACATCATATTATTCTTATATCCTAAAATAACAATGAGTTTTATATATGCTCAGTAAAATGTATCTATAAAAACCCACATAACCATTAGTTGTTAACTTATTTGATAATGACCAAAGAATAATTTAATATATCTTCTTACTTATTTAGTTTGATGGTCATAGTCATGAAAGAGATATTTTGAGATTAGATATCTACCATTAAAAACACCCGTATGAAATAACAACAATATTTTTAAGTGATTTTAGAACTATAGATCCACAAATCATCATCACATTTTCATTCCAGATTGAATTTCTAGAGCACCCTCACCAACAAACTCATATCAATATGCGTTTATCTTCACTTAGTTGATCTCATCCAAACATGTGATATTTATCATTATTATAACATGGATTTTATATTTTTCTAGATTCAACATCTATTTGTTACGTGTTGAATACATTGGAATATAAAATGCATCATTAGGTGATATTTAAATATAAATTTCAATTTTTTGAAACATTACTTTTCACATGGAAGAAAATAAGAATTTCCTATGTCTTGAGGATGTATACATGGAATCCAATGCTTTTTTCTAGTGAATACACATCTTTAATGAATTAATTTGAATCAAATTATTATATTTATTTCCATATATATATAACAAAATAACTGATGTATTACAAATAGAGATAAATATATTTTATCCACAAAATGATTGCATTAAACTCTTAAATGATTTACACTTGGTAACTTCTCAATTTTCTCAGATCCTAGAGATTCAATAAATGACTTCAAAACATCTTCAAAGTAACTCTATCCATTTAATCCCATCATAAAAAAATTAAAATATTACCAATGAATATTAACACTTCCATAGAACCTCAAAAATGTTCAAGACAAATGATAACCATTAATATATATCTCTATACCAACACATATATATCTCAAGATAAAATTATACTCTTTACATGTTGGACTTGATAGCAACTAAAGTCAATATATATTTCAATTTCACATTTACAAATTTAATGATTCATATTGCGTCACATACATCATTTAAAATATTTATATAAAGAGTTTTAGGGATATAAGAAATAATAAAATAAAATAATGCAGACATCCACTCATTGTTCATTTTTTTGTAAAATTATATTTGAATCTTTTCAAACTTATATCATTCATGACATATTTTCTTCATTTAAGATGTGTCACCATTGAAATCACCATAATCCTTAAACATCCTTAGTACCTTTGATAAAAAATTAAAATCTGGGATGAAGAAATAAATACTCAAAATGTTATAAAAATAAATATAAATAAATAAATAATTATTAATTAATTGCATCCCATAAAGATGTATTATGTTTTGATAACATTAACATCGTTCTAAAAATAATAACTTAATTACTCTTAAAAATAAAATTATTATTCAAATGACTTTTAAAAAAATAACAATACAGAATAAAGAAAATCATACTTAATGAGGGTTTCATTTAAAAAATGACATGTTTTCTTAAAAAATAGACTTTTCCCCATTTACAACCATAAACATTCTTTAAATAATAATCTCATTACTTATGTAATAAAATCATAATTTTTCCATAAAAACCCATGAATGAATTGGACATGAAATATAACTGAGGATAAAAGTTTTAATAATCAAATGTATATCAATAATTGATTTCATAATGATGGAATTCATAATTATAAAAATCATAATCCATCTATTGAGAAATTTTTCTAAGACATCACAAATAATTACAGAGGAATACAGAAAATACATAGTATTGTTTGTCTCTTTAGGCCAAACAATGCATTTAGGGGCTGTCTAATAGAGGTCCCCAGCCACTAATGAATATATGCAATTAATTCGTCATTTAAAAACCTGAATTAATGAAACAATACATAATAAAAATAAATACATTAATTTCAAAACTAGTATAAAGATTAAATATATTTCTCCAAATGATGCACCAATTTCCCATACTAGTATAGAAATTGAAAAATATAACCATGGTTTACATCATTTAACTCCCCATGAAACCATACCAAAAATATATTTATTTTAAAAAAAATTGGGTTATATGAAATATAAAGGAAAAAAGAGGTGATGGGAATCAACGATGTCTATTAAAATATAGACCATGTGTGTCCACACAAAAACATTTCACCCCTACAGAGGTTAAGGGATAAAGATCTGAAAAATAGAAACATTTCATACCTTGTACCCCATTATAAGTAAAAAAATTGACAATTGTATTCCCTTTTTGGTAGGTGTGACAAACCTCCACCCAGATGCTCACAATCCATTTTCATTTTTGAATGGTGTATTATATCAACCAGTGGATTGGTACAATACGATAAAGAACATTATGATGTAGGAGATAATAAATTTCAACTACCTCAAGATGTTTATTCCTTTGGGTTAACAGTTTTTGGCTAGTGAACACGGGGTTGGCTTCGATTTGGAGTGAATCACCGCTCTCAAGGAAGTTTGAAAGGTCCATCACCATAGATCCCTTGGTATCCTAATGACCCCCCTGAGTCCCAAGATAAATGATATATCAGTGTTCATCTTATTCGTCGAGCTATGCTAGTTCAAGTGGACCAACATCCCCTAAAAGCCACTAGGGATGATGTTGAGCGTTCAATCTCTTGTAAGAATCACATTAAAGGAGGGAGTTTCCTCCCATTCATTAGTAAGGTGACCTAGATTATATATGATGTTTGTAGGCTTGAATATGAGTTTATTTTCAATACATTGGGACCATTTGTGTTGGGCCACATTCCTTTCTCTCCAAATACACTAATAGTTTTCCACAAACATGTGGGTAGTCGCCGATGGATCCAGGACATTGTCCCCCTGCATTGGATCCAATAGTTGATGATTGCTGCACACAATGACCCTAGATGAGTCTATCTGGTGAATCTATCAAATGTGGGAAAACATTTTTTCCCATTCCACTTCATAATAAATGATTAAATGATAGCTAAAAAATTAATTATTTCATTTATAAATAGATTAAAATTATGCTTTTAAAGTAAATAGAAAACTTTTCCCTTCTTCAGAAAAATTTACAAAATAAAATTTAAAAAATGTATAATATTTTTATTATAAAAAAATAAAACATGTCAATATTGATTCATAAGAAAAGGAAGGAACTAACATTGAAAAAATTCATCCATGCTATATATGTTAAAAAGAGAATATTATTTTCACACATTTGTATAAAGACAAAAGTTATTCATATTGAAAATATTTGAAATAATAATTTGTAAAATGTGTAAAATATTAAAAATATATTTTGAAAAGACCATTAAAAATAAATTTATTAAAAAATATTAACATTCAGGAGTCATTTTTAAAACATATATATGGAAATAAATGATTTCCAAAGAAAAATTTAAAATATAATTTTAAATAAAACAGACTTTCCTTGAGCCCCAACTCATTTGTAGAGTATCTAACACTTGAATAATAAAATATATTAAATAATTTTAATGATTAAAAAAAATTAGGTTCCTGGTTATTACTTTTAAATAAATCATTTTCATTATTCAATTCATAAGTAAATTGGTATAGTTTGCACTGGATGTTTTGAGTTCGTTTCATCCTTAACCATTAAAATATCCTTATTGTGTTAACCATGGTCAAAGGGGATATGGGTCAATAACCTATATAATATTTAAAAAATTATAAGTATAATTTATATAAAATCAATACACTTATAAAACCATCAATTTAGTGAATATGAAAAATGAACTATAATATTTAATAGAGACCATAGTCCTTACAAACACTAGAGTGATGTTTAAATTTTTTAATTGGATGAAAAAAATAAGGTAAAGATAATTCATCAATATATAATAATATTTATGTCATAATTAATATATATATATATATATTAAAATTTTCATTATTTCTATCCACAAAATATGTAAATGAAAAATGAATTACATTTCTTAGTAGAGGATGAAGTCAACAATTACGCTTTAGTGATGTGATCATTTTCCAACAGATGGAAGGGTTGGATGGTACGTAATATATTATCATCATATATTTATATTTATATTAGAAATATAATATAAATATATAGTTATTTAACATTTATAACTAGTACTCAGTGGTGGTGGTGAAAAATTAAATACAACCTTTCATAGAGATGGTAGTCTATACATACACATGAGCGATGTTTTCATATACCATTAGATGGATATGAGATGGAAAAAAGAATATAAAATCACCATAATAACATATAATTATTATGAATATACTTATGATCTTATCTCAAAATGGATATCATATATTGAAGGAGGTAGAATATGAAATTAACTTAAAAGAAATCAGTTTAGACATAAACATCTTCATTGGATATACTCCTTTGGATTGAGATTGAAGACTTTGAAAGATATGTATATGGTCAGTAAATGGTATTTGGGACATGGTTAGGGAAATATAAAGAGAAAATTGGTCATTTTTTTAAACCCGAGTTGTGTTTTCAAATTATATAAGTGAATAATTTTTATCAGTAAAAATCGATGGCATTTTCCCAAATTTATAGAATTTAAGGGTCAGGAATAAAATTTTAAAAATTATAAGAGGGAAATATATAAAACATTCTTGTTAGTTTCGAAAATACCCCTTTAACTACTTTTTATATAGTATTTAAATTATTTATACTAATTTAATGAGTATTTTTAAACATTAAAATTCATTTATTTTGATTTTCATGATTATTCACATATTTTGTCAACAAAGAAATCAAAATAACTATATAATATGAATATAAATATCGTAACCACCATTAATATATTCTAATTATACATGAAATTCATGGAACACAATAATTAATTAAAAAATTTAACTTCTATTGTTTTCTAAATAAATCACTTAACTTTTCAATTGCCTATACTAGTGATGTTTCAATATTTATTAAATGTTCAAGGATATTATACCATTCCTAAAAATTATAATTAAATTTGTATCATTGAAATATTTTATTCATGTTTGAAATAAATATTTATAACCACTAATTAATTTTTTTCATTCCTATTAAATTATGTTTGTAATATTAAAATAAATGTAGTAACATTTCATAATTATTCATTACTTAAAATAATAGAAATGTCATTATCATCGGAAATGGATAAAATTTCCAAAATTTAGATGATAAAATGATTATATTTGAAATTTAATAATATAATAAAATAAATCAATGTTTTTATTATATTTTTAGTGGATATAAAAAACTTTTAACCATGTTTAATCCATGTAACAATTGACAATGGTTAGAAAATTTAAATACAGTTACCATTAATTATGATAAAAAATGTAATGAAAGTTATTACCAAATATGAATATTATTATCCAAAATAGGTAATTAATTTTCTAATAATAAATCTCCAAAAAATTTAGTAATTTATTTTATCATATGTTTCCAAAACACAACAAAAAACTTTTTGTTGAGTATTCTTTTTTTATGCATTGAAATTATTTTTATATAAAATTCATGTATTATTTTGATTACCGTGTAATTAATTGGATTATGATTAATAAATTGATATATATTTGAATTTGAAAAATTAACCCTAACCAAAGGTATATTTCATAATACATTACTAAAATAGAAGTGAAGAATATAAATTTTATTTTTATTAATCTATTACTTATATTTCCAAAATTTCAAACATAAATTCATTCGATTAACATTATTTTTTTATATATTTTATTAATTATAAAATATTTTATTTCTTTACAAAATGATTCCTAAAATTCAGTATCATGTTTATATCATGACGATATTGCAAAAGTGACACTGTTTATAAAATAAGTATTTTTCACTATTCACCCAAAAATTCACTATTCAAAAAAATATTAAATATTCATCATAAGGTAATTTTGATATAATGATCCCAATGAAATCATTTTTATCAAATTAATTTAATAATATTGGAAAAATTATCATTTAAATGAAAAAATAAGATATAAGGTAAATCTAATATTATAGATAAATGAATCTTTGAAATATTAACTATTCTTAGACTTATATAATTTCATTATTATGGTGAAAAAAATGAGTAAATATATACTAAAAAATAACATATATATTAATATTTGAAGAACATGTCTCCATATATTTCATATAGTGGTTATACATATTCATATTAATTATTCAAATGAAAATGTAATAACTATCATTTTTAAATAATAATATTTCTATTATATATTACATTTCTCAAAATATTAGTGTTACATGTGGTTCAACACATTATACATAGAAAACTAGTTGTAGTGAATGACATGATTCAGATGATAGATCTCTTGAATCAACGATTAAAGGTCCCCACACAATCTTATGATGTGGTTGGCTTTTTCCCACACCCATCTGTGAGGATGGAGTTGATGCATCCCAGCTTTGGAATTTATGGCGAGTGTTTTACTGGCTTCAACATCATGGTGCAGGGTATATGTTACCATGGATTGTGGGTGTTGAGGGTGTGGGACCTAGGATGTGGCCATCTATGGATGGTTCTCGGTAGTCGATGGTACCCTGTGGGGGGTATATACTTATTGGTGGGAATATTGTGAAGAGGTTGTCTAAGGATGGTGGTGGAACTACAGACATTTTAGATCTGGAGGTTGTGGAGTGGCGTTGATGATGAGATTCAAGCTAGTGATGGTTGATCTCGGGTTGGGTTATTCAGTGATTGTGGGGATGGGAGATTTCAGCTCCATAGTAGGACCAGTCGATGGCAGTGATGAAGATGTGTGCGAGATGATTTCAATAAAGGTACGACATGTGGATTTGTTGGTGAGGACCTTGGAGGAAGGCTTCAGGTTCCGGAAGATCAGACATTGGTTTGAGGGGAGTTGTCGACTACAATGTGAGTGTGATACATGATGGGATGATGATCAATATTAGGGGATCTTGCATGGAATGTTGCTCATGAAAGTGTTGACAGGGCTTAGTACGATGATAGTGATGGAGTCAACCTCGGGATGTAGATGGACTTTGCACAATGACTTGTTGGTGAAGCTGGCTGGTGAAATCACGTGGGAATCATTTTGTGTAGGGGTTTAAATAAATAAATAAATATATATATATATATAATTATATTTATTTAAAATTGTAAATATATATTTATTAATATATTTATTTATAATTGTAAATATATAAATATGTATATATTTATATAAAATTTATAATATATAAAGATGAATATATTTTTTTACACATATATATTTCCAAATAAATATGTACATATTTATATATTTACAATTATAAGTATATATTTATTTATTAAAAATGAATTTATTAATTTCATATTTATAGTTAATTTTATTAATTTTTTATAAATAAATACATATTTAAAAATATAAATATAATAATTATATATTTATCATTAATTTTATACACTTTTATTATATATAAATAAATATTAGTAAATAAAGTTAATAAATTTTGAAGATATTATATTAATTTTAGTAATTAATATATATTTGAAATACACACACACACATATATATATATCCAATCCTTATAAATTATATTCAAAATATAAATTTTTAAATTTTAAATACGTTTTTATTATATATTTAATAAAGTTTATATATACATATATAAATTTAAAAGGGTTTATTTATATCTTTACATAATTTTATATAAACTAAAAAAATTATATATGTATATATAATCCTTATTAAATCGTATTAAATTAATTTATAACTATATATATAAACCTTATTATTTATATTAAATATATAAATTTATAAAATTTAAATATGGTTTATTTATATATTTAATAAGATTTATTTATATACGTAAATAAAAAGAATATATACATACAACATTTATTTAATTAAATAATTAAGTTTTATTTATATTTAAGTATTTTTATATAATTAAGGTTTATTTATAATTAATGTTTCTTTATATTTTAATAAATATATATAATTATAAACATAAAGTATATTTATATAAATAATAATATAAATTAATAGTTTAAATATAAATTTTACTTAATATATAATTATATATTTTAAATAATTTTAACATAAATTTTAATTAATTATATATAATTTTTTTAATGTAAATTTTATTTAATATATAATTATAGATTTTTAAATCAATGTATAGATATATTTATAAATAATTAAATATTTTAAAATAAATATTTGAATATATATTCCCAAAATTTCAACTATTTCTGTATAAAAATAACTAAAAATATATATTTACAAATATAAACATAAATATATAAATGTTTATTTTAAAATATGAACTTATTAGTAATAAAATTTATAAATATATTTATAATTATATAAATATGTTTATAATTACACAAATATATTTATAAATATATGAATATATTTATAAATATATAATTATATTTATAATGATATAAATATAGATTTTAAATTATAAATGTTTATAATTAAAAATATATAAATTTAACTACATATATAAATATATAATTATATATTTACATTTATAAATAAATATAATTATGTATAAATATAAATATAAATATATATATATATATATAAATATATATATATAAATAAATAAATATATATATATTATAATTATATATATTTATTTATAAAGATATATTTTTAGTTATATTTATTATATATATATATATATATACATATTTATGAGTATACATACATACATATATAGATAGATATATTTAAATAATTTGTATTTATAACTATATATACATAATTATATAATTATAATTATATTTATAAATATAATTAAAAATAATTTCACATTTTTAAATAATTATTTATAAATATACTTTTAAAATTGTAATTATTTTTTAAATTTAATTACAAATATATATTTATATTATATACATACATACATATATATATTTATATCATGGGGGAGATTGTGGTGCCAAAGGGGGAATAACGCCATTTCACATGGCGCTTGTCCCCCCATTTCTCGAGTGCTACATCAATTGGTGCTGGACAACCCCATTTCCCAAAAAAAACCAAAATAATTAAATATAAAAATAAAAAACACCTTGCACCTAATTTTTTCCCTCAGGTGCAATGATATAAAGACAACGGGGGACGATGATGCTTTTAATGGGATTACAGAAACCTGCGTAGCACTTATCATTGTTTTTTGTGGACCAAAATGGGAGCATGAAGGTTGTGAGACTCTTCAGTAGTTTTTAGTGGCTTTGGTGTTGAAATTTTTTTCTCACGACCACCATCAATGGAAAGGGATGCTGATGGGTGTAATGGCATCTACTCACTTGGAACATTGGTGGTATGCCATTTGATTTTCAAAAGGTTCAAAATTGAAGTGATAGTGAATGGATGACACGTGGGTGGTGATATTGGGAACAACGATGCACTTGGGGTGGGGTTTGAGTGACGTCGACACGATAACAAATGAACTTCTGGTGAGAAGTGGTCTTCATAGGAGGAGGGATCATGGTGGTGACATATGATCATGTAGTGGGGCTTTGGACCAATTTCTAGGATGGTCTTTTCACAACTTTTATGGGCAGTTGGGTGGTTTATTTTGGGTGTCCTTACTTCCCATTTTTGTTTGGGATCTTGTTGGATACCTTGTTTTTGGGTAACAGTTGTCCCCCAATTTTATATCATTTTACATTACATTTTTTAATAATTTTTTGCTACCATTTGTTAAAACTAAATGCTTACACTGGTTTTAGTAGTATTCCTTTAATGGATAATTGCATACGAAAATTCCAACATGTTCCAATAAATAAATCCAAATGTACTTCAAAATAGACCATATTTGTTATCATCATGGAAATTAATTTTGATAAATTATTCATGGTTCACTCATTTAATCCACGGAAAAGTATTATAATTCCACATTACAATTTTCCATATGTAAATAAAGTACCCATATAAATCATGACTATTTTTCTTAAAATCATGGTGATGAAAAAATTAATTGGGATGCTCTATTTTTTGGAAGCATTTTCAACAATCAAGTTATCTTAAATAATAATGAATTTTTCAAATTTAATAAACCATATTGGTTTTTATGAAACGTGACATGCTTAAGAAAATCATCATAAACCGAAGAGATTTTTAAACAATTAGTAATGCTTTATGATAGATATTTTATATATATTATTTATATATTAAATCAAAAAAATGTTAGAATTTATTCAAAAAATTAGTTTTATAGGTATAAAACATGTACATTTTCTAAAAATAAACAATAAAACTTTTTTATCAAAATCAATTAATATTTAATTTCAAATAATATGAAAAATGAAGAATGACATACAACATTGTGGAAGAAAATAACCATTTTTATCTTCACAAATCATTGATAGAAATATATTATATTTAGTTATGAAATGCATTTCTCATAGAATAGTTAATATGTTTTATGAATTACTTAATAACATAGGTAAAATATCTCTCACCCAAATGAACATGTAGTTACATTACACAAAGGGAAGGGAGGAATTAGAGATTTTACATACAGTATTGTAGTGATCAAGTCCCTATATTTATAAGTTCATGTACTAAATTTCATAAGGATTAAAGGGAAATAAATAAACCATGATTGATACATCCTGGATTTTTGTTGTGAGTCATACACACCATTTGTAAAGAGAATGTTACTAATAGTTTTATAAAGTTTCACAACATAAAATTTAATACGTTAAAATTTTATAACATTACTCTTAATCCATCAATGCGTGACATATATAGATGAACCATGTACTAATGTTTTTTTTCATGAGATGGATCTTAAATGGAATTTTTTTTAATCATGGTAATATACTAATTTACCATGATTTATCATGGTTATGGGTAAAAACATGTTCATATCATGGGTTATTTTATAGGTTAGGTAATATGGAAGAAGGTAAAGTGTCTTTTATGATAAAATTCATGTAGGATATTCTTGAATTGAGGAGGTAATGAAGTCAAAAGGAAAGTTGTTAAAAATCACATTCCACTGGGAAAAACTTCAGAATGGGATGCTGGTGTGGGGTGGAATAAGGAATTTAAGAGGTAGAAATTCATATAGGTTGAAGGTTAATAGTAGTAGATACAATCTTGTTTTTGGTGGATTATAACATGAACATCATACACATACAATAGGTTGAATTATTGAATAACATGAAAAATATATGGAAAACGGGAAAACCCAATCTGATGATCATATGATAGTTATATGTCTTGCGTGAATATTTTCTAGGAAAATTATTCAACCTCATTACGGAAAATTGATATATAGTGTAATATAGCATTCATAAATGGAAAATAATAAAATCAGTCTCTAATGATCATAGGTTAAACCATAATGAGTTATACTTGGGCTCATCTTACTAAAGACACCTTTAGGTGTGCCAATTATTTCAATTTTTTACTCCTATAATACCTAGTATAAATCATTTTATAATACATGGAACTCTATAACACTTAATTTAAAAAAAATGTAAGTAAAATATAATGATAATTTTTTTATGATCCCCAACTTAGATATCACATATTCTAGTGATTTTAAATAGTAATATATTATATATACTAAAGCACAGTTTCTTCTATCTATGTGTCACCAAAATATGTAGCCATGTCGCCAAAAAACGGAAATAATCTCTCCAATATCAGACGTCTATCATCAATTTATCAATTTACCTCGCAGTTCCTCGCTTGGGATTGCCCTCTACTGCGATTAGGGTTCCAAATCATTTCTACTCCACTTCTGCATGTTCATCCTCGACCGCCTGCTTCCTATACTGATAACTCTTCCTCCAGCTCCACCTTTTCATCCTATGATTTCATCCAATTCCCCCTTATATGACATCTCTCTAGTTTTGGGTTACCACAGTGAGCTTCGTGCATCTCCTCTAGCTATGTATTTTCCCTATTCATATATGGGTTCACGAATATTCATGTCTTTGCCCAGACTCGCGTCTTCAACCACGCCTTTTCCTAAAACTCCAACTTCGCACTTCATCCTCCTCTATTTCCTAACTCCTCTCTAACTTCATCCATCCTCAACTCCCCTTCTCAGCACTTCATCCCTAAATGAATCCCTCCTCAACCCCTCTCGACACTGCCTCACTGCCCACCCCCTTCCCCGACCCCCTCTCCTTCACTATAACACATTATGTCGAACCACCGAGACCCTTGGTGGATAATAAGTGTATTACTACACATCTATTCAACATGTATATTATCCCAATTTCATATAAAATTTTCACCCACTTCTAATCGTGATTTAGTTTGTAGTAGAACATGGTTTACTAATACATTCATATAGTAAATATCCTACTAGGATACTCCAACAACCCCTTTCATAATTCATCTGGGCCATTTTCTCAACAATAAAATTTCTTATGATTATAATTTCTCAGGTTTAATGTCTATTAATTGAAAATATACCATTTTATGTTTTTCCCATTTATGCTAGGTGAACATGGATAAAAATTATTTTGTTCATATGATTGGTATTAAATATTTCCCAATGATCAATATTAGGATATGTGTTAAATCATTTTTTTGAAACTGTATAGTTTATCATCATTCTATGTTCTATAGAAATGATGAAATCTATGTTGGTGGTCATATATCAAGATACTTCAGTTACCAGTATCTACAACCTCCATTCATAAAAGAGTCATGGGGGGGTGCAACAGAACGAATTCATTAGAGTTGTTCTTTTCATAATACTTACTTCTCCCATGGGTGGTTTACACTTCATTAATTTCTAAATTTGATGGATTTCAATAGAGAAATCCTACGATTATTTTTGAAAATAAAAATTGAAAGGTAATATCCATGCATCATCTTTGACATGATTACTCCATTATGAAGCTGATTTTTTAATAATTGAATTTTGAATAGTTTTAATTTTAAACAATAAGGAATTCAATATGAAATTTTACGTGTTATAAAAAAATCATTCAAATTTCATCCATGTGGTTGAAATATTGAGTTTTTATACATGTTATGTTTAAGTCTGAGGTTTTTTCTTTGTTATTTAAATGTGTATTCCTATAATTCATTTGTTTCATTACAAATTTTCACCATATTTTGTAGTTTATTTCTCCTCTACCACCTTTTTCTCCACCTAGGCCTACTCCGCCTTTTCTTTCTTTTCCTTGGTAGCCACAAATTTTATTCAAATGATAGGATTTATCGAGTTTAGAATTTTAAACTCCAACTCCTAAACTCTCCTCTTCAACCACGCCATTTCCTCCACCACCACCTCCGAACTTCCTCCACCTCAATTTCCTACCTCCAAACCAGAATCATCAATCCTCAAATCCCCCTCTCAGCATTTCCTCCCTCAATGAATCCCACCTCAACCCCTCTCGACACCGCCTCACTGCCCACCCCCTTCCCGATCCCCTCCCCATCCCTGTCACACATTAGGTCGAACCACCGAGACCCTTGCTGAATCAAAATTAGATCACTCCACTTCTCTTCAATAGGTATGTTATCATAATTTCATTGAAATTTTCAACCCTCTATCCATATTGATTTATTTTATAGCAGAACATGGTTTACTAATACATTCGTAGTATAAGTATCATATTAGGATACTCCAACTACCACATTCATAATTAATCTGGGCCCTTGTTTCATCAATAACATTTATTATGATTTTATTCTCTCATGTTTTAGGTTTATTAATTGAAACTGTTGTGTTTTATGTATTTCCCATATATTCTAGGTGAACATGGATATACATGATATTGTTCATATGAATGGTAATAATTATTTATCAATGATCAATATTATGATATGTATAAAATATTTGTTTTGAAACTATGTATTTTATCTTTATACTATGTTCTAAAGAAATTATGACATCTATATTGGTAGTCATATTTCAAGATGCTTCACATACCAGTTTCAGCAACCTCAATTCATGACAGAGTCATGGGGGTGCAATAGAAGGAATTCATCAGAGATGCTGTTTTCATAATAATGGCTTCTCCCCTCAGTGGTTTACACATTATTCATTTATAAATTTCATAGATTTCACCAGGGAAATCCTATGATTATTTTTGAAATTAACAATAGTTAGGTAATGTCCACATATTATATTTGACATGATTACTCCATTATGAAGCTAATTTTTTTAATAATCAAAATCTGAATAGTTATAATTTTAAACCAGAATGAATTAAATATGAAGTTTAATATGTTATAAAAAATCATTCCAATTTTATTCATGTGATTGAACATTTGAGTTGTTATACTTGTTATGTTTAATTCATATGTTTTTGGTTTGTTCTTTAAAAGTACATTCCCATAAATCATTTGTATCATTACTATGTTTCATTATATTTTGTAGTTTATTTATCCTCTTCCACCTCTTGCTCCACCTAGGCCAACTCTGCCTTTTTTGCATTACCTTGGCTGCCACAGATTTTAGTAAAATGATAGGATTTATCGAGTTTATAATTTTAAACTCTACCTCCCATTTCTACCATCTATGGAATGTTTTTTCACCATTCAGAATTTCATTAAATCAATAATTTACCATTATTGTGATTTTTCATTATTATTATTTTATTTGGATAAGATCATGTCATTATTATATGAGTTGTAGATAATTTATTTATTTTTCAAACTCTTCAGGGACATTTATTTGATGTTATGGAGGTTAAAAAATTATAGAACCCATATTTTGAGTGACAAGTGATGCATTTTTCATTTAAAATATCGATTTTTCTTTATTTACAATTAGCTACTCAAGACCCTAACTCACATTTCCAGAATATGATGTGGTTTCATGTTTGGTAGTTTAATGTTTTCTCTATAGATGTAGAATTTTTTTTTTGCAGATGGGGATTCATCTTCTAACATTACTAAAATTGAGATATCATTTTATTTGCAGGAATAAAATTAATATGAATAATTTTTTCATCAATAAACCACTTGGTATTGTTATCATTTCACTAGTTTGATTTATGATTTCTGGTCAAGGATCATTGAATAGAAGATTGAAAATTATTTTTCAATGTTCATTGGATAATGGTAGGGCATAAAAAATTGTATAAAAGGTGTGTAATTAGAACATTTTTTAATTTTCAATTTACATTTATTGTAATTTTATCTATTGAAATCATTAAAATTGTCCAATTATTCATGGACCATTTTCTCTGATAGAGGATAAATAATTATAGATCCCACTCTTTGAGGAAAAAGTGATGCATTTTTTATTTCATCCTTTTCACATGAATTTTTTAGAATTAGCTACTCATTCTCCATACTCACATTTTTATAATATGATGTCGTTTCATGTTTGGTTGTTTATTTTTTTCTCTATATTAGAAGAAACATTGGTTTAAAAAATTGATATTCATCTTCCAACATCAATAGAATTGTGATAACATTTTATTTGCAAGAATAAAATTAATATGTTTCATTTTGTCATTAATAAACTACTTGGTATTGTAATTATTTCATTAATATGAATTATGATTTCAGGTCAAGGATCATGGCAATTAATATTTCAATTGAATTTTAAATGTTCATTATAGATGGGTTGGGTAGAAAATATTGTTTAAATGGTGTGTAATTCGAAGAATTTTATAATTTTCAATTTATATTTATAGTAATTTTATCCATCATAGTCATTAAAATTGTCAAATTTTTAAGAGACCTTTGTCTTTGATAGAGGTTAAATAATTATAAAACCCACTTTCTGAGGGATAAGTCATGAATATTTCATTTAATTCATGGAATGGAAATTTTTTAGAATTTTATACTCATTACCCATACTCACATTTTCATAATATGATTTATTTTCTTGTTTGGTTTTTTAATGTTTTCACTGTATGGGTGAAATCATTAGTTTAGGTAATTGTGCTTCATCTTCTAAAATCAATGGAATTGAAAAGGGTAAAATAGTGATACACTCTTATTTTAAAGATTAAAATTAATATTTCTACTCTTGAAATTAGTGAACACATGATGTTGTTATCATTTCATTAATGTGATTTATTCATTCAAGTAAAGGATCATAGCAAATAGTTTTGACAACAGCATTGTAGTGTACTTTAAAAATGTATTGGGTTGGTAGAATTGTATAAATGGTGTGTAGTTTGAATATTTATCAATTATCAATTAATATTTATTGTAATTTTATCGATCAAAATCATTAAAATTTTCTAAATTATCTTAGAATCATTTAATGTTTTATTTTTCCCAAATCCATTTTAAATGATTTCATTTATCAAATCTATAATTTTCATGTTTAATTATATAGTTTAAGTGATTCTTCTTCAACATCCAACATCAATGGCATTTAAAAGGGTAAAAATTGCAATAACAAATTATTTTCAAGATTAAAATTAATATGACTACTCTTGTAATTTATGAAAACATGGTATTGTTATCATTTCATTAATTGGATTTATGCTTTTAGGTCAAGCATCATTGGAAATAGTATTGACAATAGTATTTCAATGTGCATTACAAAAGGGTTGGGCAGGGTGAATTCTATAAAAGTTATGTAGTTGGAAAATTCCTCAACTATCAATTAATATTTATAGTAATTTTATCCATCATAATTATTAAAACTGTCCAAATTCTATTAGATCAAATTACTATTTTATTATTTCGAAATCCATTTTAATTTATTTCATTTATGAAATCTATAATTTTCAGGTTTAATATTTAAAATTATTCATTTATATATATTATTTTTCTTTTATTTACAAATATTCTTGTGTTGTTTTCCTATATTTTGATTTGTTTAAATTACCATTTTTATATAAAAGACTATTTTTTTTTTCTATAGTATTTTTTATTTCTTATTTTATTAAACACAAAGGTGAATAATCCCATTATTTCAATAAAATCTCTTCATTAATTTGATATAATCTCTATATTAATTGTAAATATATTCTATGTAAGAGTTGTGATTTAAATTTCAATACATTGTTGTATATTTCCCTCATGAATTTTTGGTTTTATCACTTCTCTATATAGGTCCTCAATTTTAATTTCTTATCTTCATTAATAATTTTCTAAAATTTAATGGAATGATATATTTTGTTAAAGTGATGAACTCAAATTCCACTCATGTTTATTTTTCCCAATTTATATTTATATTCTAAATTTTATTCTTTAAGTTTGATCCTTTTTATCATTTTTTTATAAGCATTATTATTCAATTGTGTTTTTTATGATTTTTTCTTGTGAATTAGAAGAGTATAAATTATTAAAAAATTAAATATTTTAATGATTTCACATTGATATTTTATTCAAGAAACACATCAATATGTGCCCAAAATCTAAAATCTTTACATATTTTCGTTTCTTCTTCTGTTAGGTCACTTATTTTGTTTCTACACTTATTACATTAAGTTTGAAATGTTATATGCATTGATTTCAAACAATTCAAATCATGATTGGATACCGGATTTCATTTTATGTCAGGAACATTAAGAAACTTATATTTATAATAGTATACTATTTTCCTGAGAAACAAAATCTTAAATGACCCTTGTATGTCAAATTCTCAATTGGAATTACCTATCATCATTTTAATTTTTCTAAAATTTATTATAATTCTCTATGTTTCTAATGTTATGAACTGAAATTCTACCGAAATTGAATTATCCAACAATTATATTTAGATTCTAAATTTTATGCTTTGATAATTTTTATCACTATTTTTATAAGAATTTGTATTCAATTGTGTTTTTAGGATTTTTTTTCATGTGAATCGGTAGAGTATAAATTATTAAAAATTTCACTATTTTAATGATTTCACTTTGATATTCTATCGGAGCGACACATCTAGATGTGGCTAGAAATAAAAAATCTATACCTATTTTTAATTATTCATTAGGTTAGGTCACTTAATTTGTTTTTAGATTTATTACATTGAGTTTTCACTATTATATGCATCGATTTAAAATATTTTATTTCATAACAGGCTGTTAGAGTTCATTTAAGGTTAGGCACATGATGCAATTGATATCTATAATATTATATTATTATCATTATAAATCTTATATGATTCTTTCATTTAAGGGAGATTCATCACCATATATGTGTATAAAGAATGACTATCCAGAAAGTGTACATATTAATACATTTGAACAGATATATTGGAATGTTTGTGAAAATATATTGAATTTTATTCTAGAAATTTACATAATATCTCTATACAGATTAATATAGTAGGTATGTTGGAAATTAAAGGCATCAATTTGTAGATAATATATGGTTCCAAATTTCCACACCAATGTAATAATTCACTGTCACTATGGTTGTAGTTTGGATGGACCTCTACTCAAAAGGAAACACCATTGTTAGGGGTCTCCCAGTATTATATAGTGTTGTCCTTATGGAGGAGGATTTATTTGAGGAGTAAGAGATGCGACAACATTAAGAAGAGCTCTATATGGAGAATGTATCACTCAAATCCCACCATGAGCTATAGGTGGTCTATTCGAAACTCATGGTTCCATTTTCTGGGACCATATGATGATGGATACATGGGATGGACAAGATCAGGAACTACTTGAGATAGTTTCAAGTATGATTTATGTATTTTGTATATTCTAACTTATAAATATCAGTATATTTTTGGCCTTTAATTTTCTAATTGTATATACCTATTGGGACATAGAGTTACTAGTGGATCCCCTAGCTTGTCTCCATATAGTGGAGAATTCTATTAGGGGTGATCATCCTCTCACCTATATTCTCTTGAAATGTGATTTTAATATTCGGAAATAGAGGTTGAATAGGTGTTTAATCAATAATAATGTGTTCCTATCTATTTCCATGTAGGGATCTGGAAATTTTGAAGTAAATTGTAGTTGCAAATACTCTAGTTGACAAAGCTACCGCCATTTAGTACAAATTTGATTCATGTGTAGATATAATTATCCAAATAAAATTATCTATAAAATTTAATAGGATATTAGATAAATCTCTTTCAAATTGGTGAATTTTCTAATTAGATATCTCATCACCACATCTTTAACACAGGTCAATAGACTCCCAATATGGGTTAGATTCCATGATAGATATAGTAAAGATCCAAAGATCATTCACCAGATGACTAAGATTATAACATGTTTACATGGAGACATTACCTCTAATTACCCCATAAACACCCCTTATTTGGCTGGATTACACGCACTTTGTGCATAATTTTGTTAAACGAGTTGTAACTTTATAATAAAATTTCATTGTTTGGATTTTTTTTAAATTACAATATCAATCCTTAAATATTCATCTTTTACATATCTAATAAAATTATTATTTTACATCTTATCACTTTTTTATAGAATTTTGGAAAATATTTCTTGATAATTGAGTTATTCATGTTGGCCTACCAATACAATCTATAGAAGGAGGTTTGATGGAAACCTATGGAGGGGTTTCTATAAAATATAATAATGAAAAATGTTGTAGAAGTAAAATCCACTAAAAGGTATATATATTGGTTCTTTATTTGTTAAACATCATAGTGTTGGGTTTCATGCATGGTGTTCTTAGGATTTTGGGATTCTGATTGTTTCCTTTAAGAAAAATAAGTGTATTTTGATCATTTAATCCCCCTTAGAAGTAATATACCTATGTTGTGTTCTTGGTTTACAAGATCTTGTTCTTAAATAATGAAATTTCTAGAATCATTTATGATGTTGAAAAATAGAGAACCATGTTTTATAAGAGATATGGAGAATATTTTTAAATATGACTAGAAGATGAAATATTGGTTATTATGACATTATGATGGGAGCTTAATGATTATTACATGCTCTAACCACATCCCACATAATATTAACCTATTATTAATTTCAGAAAATTCATCTGCACTGATGATAAATATACATAGCGACTTTTCATAAGCCGACATTTTTCTCTCACCATATAGAGGCCCCTCATAGATAATTATACATAGTGACTAAAATAAGTTTTAAATTTGATAGAACATTATTCAAATAGTCTGTACCATAGATTTATGTTTTTAATTTGGTAAGTATAATCAATATTCATGCAGGGTTTTGATCCTGCTTACAAGGTGACATGGTGGACTAACACTCAATTTTATAGAAATAAAACGTCATGGATGACTGGAGAAAGGGTAATTTTTTATATAGAGAGTCATTTTTTCATATTAATGGATTCTTTTACTTTTATTGAATATGATATGTGATTCATTTTTTATACTGAAAATACTCTCATTATGTATTCGATGATGCATTTAATTTGATAATTGAATTTTTTTGACCTTTATAACATATCTTAAATAAGAGCATGGAATCATGTTTTTTATTGAGTTGTTGTTCATTTATTAGGGCCTTACATTATACCACCGTGAAAATTCATGGGTGAGTATTAGTTCACTATAACACCTAGGGAATTTATGAAGTTTTGTTTCTATTTAAATTCATATTTTTTTATATATTTCATTTCACATAATACTGAATATAGAATTTATTATATGGAAAACAAAATTTTTGTCTTGTGTTATATGCAAAAAAAATTTGATATTTTTCAAGATGCAACACATAAAATATCATTTGGTATATAGTATACAATTATTGGATTATGTTACACACAACGTTGAGTTCTTTTGATAGCTTGCAATATATGTAAGACCATGTTTTACTGAATAATAGTATATTAATAAAATATTAATGTTTAATATAATAAGATATAACATATCCATTAAATTAATTTTTAAAAACTATACTAATTAACATGTGAAAATATAAGGTTTATAATATGAATTCATTAGTTTCCAAATAATTTGAATTTAAAATATATACCAATTAATTATAAAGGTAATAATTTTATTTTTATGCTTTCAAAGTAGTTTTGTTTTTATAAATTAAATTAATTATAATTTTTTAAGGATAATAATTGAATTTATTTTTTAATTATTTCATAAAATCTTTATAATATGAAACAAATATATTTTATAAGCATTAGAAAAGAATAAACCTAATCATACACACGGAACCCTATATTTTTCAAAAGGGAAATTTTACAACCTTTTAATAGGGAAACAATTTTAAATATAATTTTTTAAACTATTAGAATTTAAATTTGAGAAAATAATATTTTTATATGGAAGAAGGATATCAAAACGTTGGTTAAATTTTTGGATGTTTTCATAAAAGTTTTATTTTTTTGACGAATAATGAAAATACTAAATTTAAATGAAAATTGAATTCCCATTCAAATAATATATAGTTTGTAATAATATATTTTATTACTTTTAAATTATAATTTGATAAATGATTGTAAATTAATCTCATAAACTTCCTCTGAATCGATTTCACATTGAATTTGGGTGGAAAAAATGTCAATCTTTTTTACGGTTTCACATTAAAACATTGTTTTTCATTCCGTTAAAGTGATTAATTTTAAATTAATGTATTTGTAGTAGTAAAAAATTAATTTAATATTTGGACTCAGAATATCGATATTTAGTAAATTTTTCAATTTAATAATAATTAACTGCACATTAAGCATAAATCTAGTAATTAAGGGTGGAAATAATATTATAAATATTATAAAACTACCCTAACACTTTCCCAAATGTTGTTGGATGAATAAAATTCATCCATAAAAACATACAGATCTAAATTATTTAATTCAATGGGCACCTATAAAGAAAAATGAATTTAATATTAATAAAATAAAAGAGAGTGACAAAATAACAAACTATAACATTTTATGAATTATAATATTTTTCAATATGAGGATAAATAGAATAATTTTTCAATTATATATATTATTCTGAAAATAAATTTTTTATGTACATCATAGAAATTTATTTTCAATTTTTTAAATAAATATTTATAAAAAATAATTACAAAATGATAATGAAATAATTATTCAATTAAAGAAGCAATAAATTAAATGATATTAGAAATATAATTAAATATATATTTTTACTAAATTAAGGTGATAGATGAATTTTCTAGGTGAATAAGTAATTTATTTGCTATATTAAATTGATTTTCTTGATGTAATATTGTTTGATTGATTTTCCGAATGTCTATGTTATGCATACTGTCAATATTGACACTTCTGATATTTTATGATAATAATATTTTATGGAATTATTTTAAAATAATAATAATAATAAAATAAGTACAAGGGTATTTGATATGGTCTAAAATATTTTAAATTTTCCATTTGTGGTCGAATTTATACTTTATATGTAAAAATTTAATCAAGTTAATAATAAACACATTGTTACTGTAGTTAAACAAATAGATTAACTAAGGGTTAATCCAAATCATATGGTTTATGATAACATAAAAACTTGTATAAGATCTGTTAGTTGAGGATATTGAACCTTATAATATCATGTCTTCAAATAAATGGCATTTTGGAGTTATTTAAATGGAGATTTATTTTATTCCAAATTTATATTTTACGAAATTCAAAGAGTACCCCTCCAATGTCAAATAAAAATACACCTCCTCCATCATTTAATTTGACTAAATTTAGTTTTATAAGAAGAAAAATATTCCATATTATTTTTTATAGTCCACTATACACATTTTAAAGGTACTGGATTCCAAAATGACCAACTCTAGAGTCCATTCGAGAATATCAAGGTAGTCATTTTGAAAAAGATATAATCACTCGACCAAATACCCTCTTTTTATAATATTCTATACCTAGTTTAAAAATATTATATATACCATAAAATAACAACTTAATATTACTAATGATTCTTAAATTTTATTATTATTATGAACTCATCATTATACCCCCTTCACATTGATCAAGAAGTGAATGTATCGCTTGTGCATACATATGACTTACGGTCTCCACGTACCAATACCATTAATTTTCCATCACCATAAATTTTTAGTGGGAATTCTGATTGGTTTAATGTTTATATGTAATATTTATGGAATAATAATACTTTATTATTAATAATATTATATCTATCTTCTTCCATGTAATATTTTGGGAAATGATAATGTCACTCATGCATATGTATGGCTTACAATCACCATGACAAGATGCAGTTCGTTTTTCAACTATAATTCCTTGAATAGTAATAAAGATTAATTTTAAAAATATATATGACATATATAACAAAATTACTACTAATTAATGATAATATATAATATAATTTTCTTTCTTTTAATATGAAAAGAAAATAAAAACTACATCCATCCTTACGTATGACTTAAAATCTCAAAGAATGGTGTATTTTATTTTAGACCACTAAATATTTTGAGTCAAAATAAAATCATATATCCTAAATACATATCATATTAATTGAATGGTTTTAATTCATGAGATGATGAAGTCATGATCTCTATAAGAGTACCAATGATTAGAAGTAAAAATACATGTTAAAATCAAAGCAGATGTTACCTGAACCATAACATTAAAATATAATTATTAATAAATGGGTAATATATATTAATAATAAAATAATATATGGTATTATATTTAATAATATGGTTATTTAATAGATTTATAACAAACTTGTATTTATTTTAATATATATTTGAACATGTATGAAGAGTGTCAATATATAATGTATGGGAATTTCAGGTCACTTTTTATTTATGTGAGATACATGCCAAATTAATAGAATTTTTTTTTTGTGTTGTATATAATGACATATGACTACATGTATGATTAATTTCATTTATTTAATGATATTAATTTTTTTAGTTGATGCTATACTTTTAATGGGTTCTTGATTTTAAAGATACTCAAGTAGTAATGGATTTTTGACTTACATGTATTTATATGGGACACATTCCTTAAACACAACATGTCTCTTCTATGTGGTGTATATACTTCCCATGAATATTATTTCTGCATATTATAAAAACTGTTATAATATTTCCATATCCATATTATTTTGTTTCTTTCATTGTACATACTATTATAATTATTATAATGTGATGAGTTTGTATTTCACAATCTCATCGCTATTTTGGATTTTTTTAAGTCTTCATTATGGAATATTTATCATCCATGTCAATTGAATATAAATATTTTTCCAAAAATATTTTTATTATTTTCATATGGATTTTTAATGTCGTTTTAACAATTTTTTTACTTTTCACATTCATTGTTTTAAAGGAATGTTTTTTCATTTTTCAAATGAGAACTTTGTGACTATTCCAAAAAAAGTACAAAAGGAATATTTTCTATTAACTAATATGACATGAAAGTAATATTCTACCATCATGACACCTTAATTAATTAATTCATCCCTTACATGATTTCATTATTATTTTTTAAAAAATATTTTCTTTTAAAATTGGACGCCATTTTAAAAAAATAAAAAATTTGTAAACAAGGAATGTAATTTTCATCAATAATTTATTTCTAGTGATCTCTCAAAATTATTTTATATATATGGCAACATTAATTGATGTTACCTATGTTATAATGTTTATATTATTCCATTCTATCACTGTATTGTTTTTAAGGACTTTCGTATTTCTATGATGGAATGATATTTAAAAAACCTATTTCTCTTTCATTGGATATATTATTATTAAATTATGTTTAGGAAACCCATTATATTACATGGGTTCATATATCATGAATAACTTATCTTATTAGGGTAAAAAAATATTGATTTTATTATGTGATGGATAAGACTTATATCTACTTCCAATTCATTGGATAAAGATTTATGTCTCATGATATAATGATAGAAATCTAGTCGTTGTTATTGATCCGTGATTGAAGATGAGGAATCCCAATCCATATTTGGAAGATGGGGAAACCTAATCCATAATATAAAGTGGCCTGAAACTGCGAATGGTGGTGAGTCTTTCCCAGTAGGTGTAGTCCCCATGGATTTTCCTATTACATTTTGGAAATGATACTTGACTTATATGAATGGATATTACATGTTTATGTATCTCCCAAAAATTAAATGCCTCATTATAAAGTTATTATTTCATGGATTATATCTTGATTCCCTTATGATTCTTGTCTTATTAACTGCCGATATTTCTTCTATGATTCATGTTTATGGTATTTGATATGTATGGTATGATCTTATATTGTAATTATAACATTATCTTACCACTATTATTAGATTTATACATATATACCTCCCTTTTTTAGCCTTAACGAGAATCTGAACACACCGTTTTCCTATATTTTATTTTCACCAGGTTATAAAGAAGGGTTTTAGATAGATTTTCTAATAGGGATGATAAAATCGGGAAACATTGAAGATATTTCCCTAAAGTATAAATTTTTGGTCGAGGCATGAAACTAATACGATCTTGGGGAACCTGTTTCTGTAATGTTTCAAATATTCCCAAAAAATGATGAAATGATATTGTATGAAAACTAAGGGTATGTGTTTCAGGAGCAGAGGAAATGATTAATCAACATTCGAATGAATAGATGAGAAATATTTAGTGAGACGGCCAGGCACCATCCATCTTAATAATAATTTAGTGATATCCAAAGTGATATTTCATGGGATATGTTTATGGATGACTTAAGGATAAGACTATGTATATGTTATAACCCTTGTGGTTGTATAAAAATCTTTAATTACCTAGTATTAAACATATGGGGTCATAAATATAAATATTTTTAGTAATTTTCCATGATTATGTGGTTCAACCTCTATGATTAGTTTTTATCATACTATGATTATTAGTTTTAGTCAATGGTGGGAACCGAAAGGATCTAGTTTAATAATGGATGCAATAAGAAATTCAATGATTGACCATCAGAGAAACCAAATGTATTGCATGATGGTGTGATAAATTCTTTCTACTAAGAACAAAAAACATTCTCATGTTATAAATTAT
This sequence comes from Viscum album, assembly GCA_963277665.1. Taxonomy (NCBI): domain Eukaryota; kingdom Viridiplantae; phylum Streptophyta; class Magnoliopsida; order Santalales; family Viscaceae; genus Viscum; species Viscum album. Next base: position 683,664,129 of record OY728159.1, on the reverse strand, counting down.
GTTCGACTTGAAAATGAGAAAAGGAGGGAACAATAATATGTTTATCCCTTCATGAGTCAGTTTGTACCTTCTTTCACTAGGCCTTCTAATCCACTTCTGACCTAGAAAAGGATCAGTACCACTTAGAAGACATTTTTTGTTCACCAATGTTCAAAACATGAGAATTCCATTTGGTATATCTAATGTTTGGAAGGTGAAGCTGATCATTGGTTTGATATATTTAAGAATATGATGAAATGAGATGAAATTTACTCCATGGAATGGGATGATTCCAAGAACATATTTTTCCACAACTAATTTCCTGGTATTTATTATATGAAAATGGAAAAGGAATTCATTGAGTTAGAGAAAATGGGAGATGAATCAATTGGTACCTATGAAGATCATTTAACAGGACTTGAGAGGTATTCTACTGGCATTATCATCTAACCTTAATGTAAGTTTGATTGATTTTTATATGGCTTAAAACAAATTATCTAAATGGCATTATCCAGTAAGGACATTAGTAGTTAGGAATAAATCAGCTAATGATCCATCAAGGTTGAAATGAGGGCTGTAGTTACGTATCAATCTCATTGTTTGGAAAAGAAAAAAAGATGGAGTTGAAAGAAAAATATAAAAACCATGGAGTTAAGAAGATGAGTTTTTCATTTATGTTCATTGTTTGGAAAATATTATTGATGATATTAACAAAAGGGGACTGGTAAATGCGTGGAAATGTTAGTCACCTAACATGTGAATACATAATAATGGGAATAAGTTAGATAGTGATATGAATGGGGATTATTATACACATAATGAACATCTGACACTTAAATTCATCAAGGGTAAGGTAAAATGGGAATTATGCTCATCAATTCCCAAATATAATGGTTAACTATGATGATGGATATCAGTGACCTCTTAAAGGTGAATACCATAAGAAATCTGAGGATATCACTATTGGTGATGAGGAGAATGAACATTAAGTAGTGGAATGATTGAGTATTTCTGTAATGTAATTGAAGAGTAATATTATAGAAGTAAATTTATGGTATTAAAGAAAATTGAAATACCTTTGTATTGGTCCACTTTAGTTATCAAATATATATTTAAGAGTATATGATGAATGGTAAAGTTAATTATGACAAGTGATTGAGATAATATGGTGATATTATTGGAAAATTAATGTTAAATGGAAGGATAATACTTAATATGTGCATGATATAGAGATAAGGATATTTGGATAAAGATATGTTGGACATGAATAAGTAAAATGGACAGTATTGATTTCCTTTGAACTAATTAAGGATTTTTTGAAAATTGGTTTAAGATATCACATATTATGTCTACAACATTATGTAAATATGTAATATACCCATTAAACATTATAACAAAGAATCATGATTTTTTTAAAAGGATCAATGTTAATTTAGATTATTAACATGTTGGAAGAGAATAATTGGTGAAGTTATTCACTTGTTTTTAGTGTGACAACCAAGGAATACATTTTTATATATGGGGAGTAAATTATATGTTGATTTAATGAACATAATTATAATTTTTTTTACTTTCATTTTTTTAAAGGGTTATAAATATAACTATTTGTGGAATAATTTTAGATAATCATCATATGATATTTTTAGAGATTAATGTATTATCTTTCCATAGTGGTATTTATTATTATTGTATAACATTTTCTAACCATTTTTATGATAAATACTAATGGAATGACCTATCATTTTATTTATTTATCTCATGATCTGCTAATGCTTCTAGAATGAAAAAATCACCGTCAATTCATAGAATAATAGATGTTGTGGATATTGATCAAGTCACAAAAGGGTGAGGTTGTCTTGAAATAAAGTATGTATATATTCTCATGAAAACTCTTCAACATTAGAGAAACAGGTATTCAAATAAAAAAATTTCACGTTATCGTCATTTTTTATTATATCAATGTCCTTTTACAAGCCTCCTCTGGTTATGGATTTATGATTGTTAACATTATCCTAACCAAATTATTCATTCCTCTCCATATTAACATGAAAGCTAATTTTATCTTCTATTTCAATGTTTTGAATTTCCTCCTCTATTCACCTATGTGGAAAAATAGATATGAGTTACTTTCAGTAAATGTTGTGTTTCTAACTTTCCTTTTTTAAAGGATGATTTAGTATTGATTTTAACAATGTGGGTTTCTATGAAAAGAACATTCAAGTATTCATCCTTTGATAACAAAAAAGAATTTCATGGGGGAAATTAATTTTAAAGGGGGTTAAATATTATAGCCCTAGAATTTGATAATTTTTCAGAATTAATTTTATATTTTCATTATTTTTTTATTTCACACAATACTTTATATATCAATTATTACACTAAAAACACAATGTATAGTTTGAATTAAGTGCAACACTAATTCAATATTTTTATTCACAAAACACTTAGATTTTATACAGGTATACACAACACTATTATTTTCTTGTGTTACACACAATGTCGAGTTCAATGATAGCTTGCATTACTTTTAATATCGAGTTTTAACAAATAATAGTATATTATTAAAATATTATTTTGTAATATAATAAGATATAATCTAGGAATTAAATTAATGGTTATAAATTCGGATTTTAACTTATGAAAATACGAGGATTATAAAATGAATTCATTGGTTACTAATTAAATTGAAATGAAAATATATACAATTTGATTATAAAGGAATTAATCTTAATTTTATGCTCCAAAAGTCATTTTGTGTTAAAATTTTTAATTAATTACAATTCTAAAATAAAAATAATGATATATATTTTATATATTCAATAAATAATTTTAAATATTCATCTATTATATTTTATAGACATATGATAAGAACAAACCTAATTTTATGCATAAATAGCTTTATTTTTATAAAGGGTTATTTTACAACTTTTTAATTGAGAACCAATTTTACATTTAATTATGACACATTTAGGATTTTAACAGGATAAAATAAATTTATAATTTGACATTTGACATTTGAATATCAAAATTTACTTTCGTTCAATTTTATGTATTATTTTAATAATTTTTATGTTTTGGAAAAAAGTGAATAAATAATGAATTTTAATTGAATATATCTATTTAATTTTAATAATTTTTAGAGTTTAATTTTTTATTTTATTTACATTAAAGTATCATAATATATTTTTATTTATCATTTTATCCATGTTATTTCAACCAAATCAATTTAACATTGAATACCGATAAAAAACATATCTTTCATCTAGTCGCTTTAACATTAAAAACATGTTTGTAATTCCTCTAATGAGATTAATTTTAAATTATTCTTAGATTTTTATGTTTTAAATATTAAAAAATATGGATTTAATATTTTCAATCATATTTTAAAAAATTATTTAATATTTCCCTTTTGTTTTTGGATAATTAGAATAGTACCGTAGTAATTTGTATTACCAAGGTTGAGGGTAAATCAGATAAATAAGTGTGGAAATAATATTATAAAAATTATAAAACTCTCCAAAACGTTCATAAATGTTATTGGATGAAGTTAATTCTACCCTTAAAACATTAGGATATATATTTAACAATTTAATTCATACTTATCATAGAAAATGGGTTAAATATTATTAAACTCACTTGGAGTGACAAAATTTCACACTCTTACTTTTAATAAGTATATTATATTTAATATTGGGATACCTATAGGATATTGTAGACTATATAAATTATTTTTAAAGATAATAAATAATATCTAAATCAAAGACATTTACTTTTTACTTTTAGTATAGAAATATTTATCAAAAATAATAATAAAATAATGATGTAGTAATTCTTCAATTAATGAAACAATCAACTAATTTATATTATATATATCAAAAAAATATAATTTGATATAATTAAAGAGATACATTCATTTTAGTGGTTAATATGATATATTAGGGGTGTGTTAAATTAATTATTTTATATAATATTCTTGTATTTATTTTTTAAAGTCAATGTTATGAATAATGTCAAAATTGCTAGTTATTATATTTTCTGGAAAAAAAATTTTAAATAATTATAAAAAATCCGAAAAATATTAAATATTTACAAGTTGATGAGATGTGTTTTAAAATATCTTAAATTGGTAATTTATTTTTCAAATTAATCTTTATATGTAAAAGTTTTATCCTCTTAATATTAAAAACATTATTAACAAATTTAAAATTATAATTGATTAACTAAGGTTTAATCAAATTGATAAGGTTTAAATAAAATAAAGGCTTTTAACAATCTATTGGTTTATGATATTAAAACCATAAAAAAGGTTATATTTGAATAATTTTATTTTATTTTTATTTGAATTGTGATTTATTTTACTATAAATAAATCGTTTGTGATATTCCCAGAGTTCCCTTCCCCTCTCTTATAAAAGGAAACCTCCCCCTCATCCAATTTGTGATCATTTATGCCTCTCTCTCTCAAAAAAATAAAAATTATCTTCTAAAATTACCTATAAACATTATAAATGTTCGGGTCTTCCAAATTTACTAACTCTAGGGTCCTTTATAGGGGATCTACTAGATCAATTACGACGAATAAATAATCACTCTAACTGATTACTCTCATTTTTTACTCATATTTACCTCCGATAAATATATTATATATATCATAAAATAATAACATCAGAATCATCAGTTTTCTGAATTTTTTTGATTATTAACAAACCATTACACCACACATTTCCCATTGAACAAGATGTTATTGTATAGCTCGTGCATACATACGATTTACCGTCTCCACGTAGCAATAAAATTCATTTTCCATCAACATATTTTATGAGTTTGATCTATGATGGTATTTATGTCTTTATATAATATTTATCAAAAAAATATTCATAAATAATGATAATTTAACATCTACCTTTTTACTATCTAATATTTTGGGAAATCATAATGTCGCTTGTGAGTACATATGGCTTATCATATCCACGATGTGATGTGATTCATTTTTCATCTATATTTCACATGGATAGTAATAAGGCTCAATTTTATGAATATATTTGATATAATCAAGAACATAATTATTATATATTTATAATATATCATAAATGATTCATTCATTTAATATGAAATGAATATGAAAAGAGTGTTCATGCGTACTCATGTCCTACCATCTCCACAAACAAAGTATTTTATTTTCTATCATTTCATTTAATGAATCACCATAAATACATATATGATTATTATATATTATAGTAATGTCATGGTTATAATTAGAGTGATTATGAAATCATGATCTATGTAATGTTTACAAGGATAACATGTCAAAACACATGTTAAAAACAAAGAGGATATTACCCTAAGTGTAACATTAACATAAAATTGATAATAAACCGGTAATATATATTCAAAATAATATATTATGCGGTATTAGATATAATAATATGTTTCTATAATATATGTATAATAACTTATATTTATCATATGGGAGGTTTTAAAGAGTACAGAGAGGGTAAATATATAAGGGAAGAGAATTTCATCTCACTTTTTATATCCGTGAGATACATGGCATATTCACTACTCACCTATTTTTTGTAGTTTATATACTGGCCTATTACAAGATATATCATTAAATTATTATATTTAATTATATAAAATGATTTCATATGGTAATTATTTTATGTGTTCATGATTTTAAAATTACATACGTAGTAATGGATTTTTGCCTCACCTTTATTTCTGTGGGACACGTGAAATAAACACTACTTCTTTCTTATTTGAGGTGTATACACTAAACATGAATTCCTTTAATGTTTCTTATCCACAATATTATGTTATTTTCATTTCCATATAATTATTTTTCATTCATATTATAAATTATTCTATTGATAATAAAGTGAAATCTGTTTATTTCATAATCTTATCACTATTTCTGATTATGTCTTATTAAGTATCTATTGGGGGAAGAGTAAAGACGTAATGGGGGTCTATCCACTTCGGCAGAGGGCTCACCTTTTCTCTAGGGATTAAACCTTAGATCTTCTGCCTCACTAGATCACAGTGGGTCTTGGTGGTTCTGCATCGGTCCTTACAGAATGGTGGTGCGGCAGCTTCGTGCGGGGCCTCATGGTCTTGATCTGGTTAGATTCAGTAGAAATGTTATCAAATCTATGTACATCATGTTAGAGGGTGGATATATGTTCTCATGACATTGTATGTGGACTCTAATGGGATTTTAAGTGTGCATAGAGATTACGAGGTCTGATGGTGGGCATGCGCTTGACTAATAGTCGGCTCTTATGGTGTGCCTCTTAGTCTCAGCGGCAAGGTCATCTGCATCTCGGTGATTCGACAACAATGTTTTGTGTCTCAGAAGGTCTATGATGGGGATTTGGCATCAGATGTTGGTGATTTTGGATAATTTCTTGGTGGTGGTCTTGATTTGCAGGTGATGATGAGGGCTTCATCGACGGTGTTCACTCGGGATTTTGGTGCCTCTTACGGCTAGTGAGGTAATGTGGCATGCGATTGTAGGTGGTGGGGATGCTGGGTCATCTTCCAAGCCTAGTATTAGATTTATCATTCTTCTAGAGTTTAGGGACTTTGAGATATTTATTTTTAATTTTTTTTCCTTTGGGCTTTGGGACACTATATTTTAAGTTGTTCATGCCTTTGGATTATCAAATTGGTTAAGGGTTCCCCCTTTCCCCAAAAAAGGGGCCTGTGTGGTTATTATTTTTTAATTAAGGATCTTGCTTGAATTTTTCTTCTATATATTGGGGAATATTTATTTTATATGTATCAATTTACTAAAAATGTATTCATTTTTTTTCTATTATCCTATGTATTTTTAAAATAATTGTTTTCCATTTTTTAATTTTCACTACAAGTTTTAAATATATTCTTTTGTAGTTTTTCAAATGAGGTACATTGGGAAATTTCCAGAAAAATTATGAAAGGAATGTTTTTTATCTTATATGACACAAACATAATTTTCTACCATCATGAGCATATAATATTTGAAACATCCCAAATAGTATTAAAAGGTAATTTCAGTATAAAATTTTTAATTTAAAATTGTGAGGCATTTTTTGTAAGGACCCAGCCTTAAAACATTACATAATCATGAATTAAATGAATAATTCATATAGAGGATCTTTTCAGGTTTAGAGTTTAGAGAATTAGGACATAACTGTTACATCTCAAAAGATTACAAAGTTGACACTTCTACTAAGTTTCCATAAAATAAAAACTCTTAAAAGAAAACATATCTAGTTACATGTTTTAGATAGAATGTCTTTCCATGATCCCATCCTTGACCCTATTCATCTTTATGTCATATGGATAACATTTCAAAAACATGGGATGAGCATAAAAAGCCTAGTAAATGATACAAGAAGAAAGAAAACTGTTAGATTTTTAAAACAACAGGTAAACCATGAATACTTTATCAAAGTAATAATTTTTTCCTTTATGAAGTAGTAAATAATCTTCCCTGAATAAAAGATCACTACTTATCCTTTGTAACCAAAAGATTACAATAAAACCATATAAAGAACATATAACATATAAATTTAACTTGGTACATAAACATACTTATATGGAATAACCATACGGTCAACTTCCACACATATCACTACATGGAATAGCCATACGGACGAATTCCATACCCAATGCATTGGAGGTTATACTGTAACCACCCATACTGGTATTCACAGCACCACCAGTCATATGCTTTATCACATAACCACCCATCAAATGTCCATGTACCATTATAAAATCATAACACATAAAACAATTATAAAGGAAAGAAAACATTTCCACATTTCAATCACAATATGTCACTTAAATATATTGACATAAAAAATCCATTATCAAAACCATTTTCAATACCAAAATACATAAAAGATTATATGTTATTTATTTACTTTTAAAATCATTACAACTTTTTGAGGAAGCCAAAGATCAAATAATACTCGCGGCGGCGGAAAGGTCGTTGTCACTACGTACATTAAAAAGAAACGTACATTTTGTTGTTTAATAAAACACTTCTTATAGAAAAGATTCTATTTGAATAAAAGTAAAATTCAAAGGAGTTTATAAACCATATAAAAGAAATTTGTGTATAAAACAAAATATACCTCAATTAAAGGAGATTGGGACGAAGTCCCATTCAAAGACGGTATCCTTAGATTAACGATAAATCAATTATGTAGTTATGTTTGAAAAATATAAATACACCCAATATAAGTGGATATTAAGTGTAAAAAAATCAGAGGTCATTCAATCATATTCATATCATGACATGATCAACAATTATATTTTTAACCCAATGAATTAGAATTGGGTTAAGAAGTTCCCATAAAAAAATTGACAGCCTAATGACGTCACATTAAAATTCAGAAAAAGAGTTGATGAGAGAAAAAATAGTATCTCATGACTTGTACAAAAAATTTACTGAATAAGAATATATAAGAACATATCCCAACATAATAATATGTAAATTGAAATATATAACAAAAAGGAGTCTTTTAAAAAGAGGAGGGTGAAAGGTTCCCTTACCGATTTGGTAACATACAAAACATAAGCCACAAGAAAGAAGGATCATAAAATGAAGATGTAAACACCCATAAATTGAAGTATAATACATAATGAATAAACTCATGGGAAGTATATAAACCATAGAAAAGGAAATAGTTGAAAATTTAGCATGAATCTCACGGGAATAAAAGTGAGATGAAAAATCCATTAAGAATACTTGGCAGCCTATCAGCGCGACTAAAAACTTCCAAAAATTGATTGACGAGATCAAATAGGGTCTCTCATCATATGAAAATAAAATTTACAGTAATAGAAACATAAAATAACATCCCACAACATAAGAAATAAGAGCATAAAATTAATTACATAAAAGAGAGTACTTAAAAAGAAAGAGAGACGTCGGATCCTTTACCTCAAGTCTTACATGTCTTGTTAATTTATTTACATTACTGAATTATAAACATTGGTCAATTTATAATTTCTTAAGGAACTCATTTAATGATTATTATTCATTTCATATCACATATTATTATGTTATAATAATTGGTTAATAATGTGAGTTCATATCAGACATTTTTGTCGATGTTTGGTAATGAGTCAAAATTTAACTTGTTGGAAAAGAATTTTCCATGTAGTTATAGGTACATCATCTCCAAAATAGTATTAATGATTTAAATATAATATATATCCATTATATATTCATTTTATACTATTCCATCACATTTGGAGATAATAAATGAAATGCCCCGTTCATAGAGATGATTGACCGTACGTACGCATGAACGTTACTTTCATTTTTTTGTCCTATTAATGAAATTGAAACTAAATGAGAGAGATATATATATTATAATTACAGAATGATATCCATAATTTAGATGTAATATATGTAATATATATCCATTATATATATGTACTTATAATAGTACATAACATTTGGAGATAAGAAATGAAATGTACCGTTCATGGAGACGGTAAGTCGTACGTACGCATGAACGCTAAATTCATTTCTATTTCATACTTTAATGGAATGAAAAAAATAATGATACATAGATATATTATAATTACAGTATAATATAATATAAAACATCATTAAATCCATCCTTTATATATCCCACATATGGTATTAACGATTCAAATCACTTTGAGGGGGTGGTAGTCCGCACTTCCAAAAATGAAATTATCGGGTTTACCCATTATGGAAACCATAAAGGTTTCGAATAAATGAAAAATACAGAAGAATAATTAATACATAATCATATGTTATAAATCATATATAAATATAGTGACATCTTATTGGCCACCATGAGTGGAGTTAAAAGAATATTGAACAATCATCGTTTCGTGAGGCAGTAATTCGCCACCCACAAAAATACTATGTTCTTTAACCATTATATGGAGGTGTGTATGAATGTAGCTCAAATACTTCTCATAACAGAATCCTAGTATATTTAATATACTGGTGTTGTTACAAAATAATGGAATAAAAAGATTTTATGGGGGTTGGAGAAGCAAAATAAAACAAAATGACATAAGAGAAGACATTACCTTCAAATCGGATAACTCTTTTTGATTTGAGCTCAAAGGATTCCTTGGAAAGACTTATACCAACAGTTAGGCTTCTTGGAGTATGAGAGGGATGTGGAGAGACAATATGAGTAGAGGTTGTACGAGCCAAGGGCTTGAGAGGTGTTGGTGAGGAGGTAGAGGTGGGGGCCTTTTATAAGAGGGAGGAGGGGCACTCTTGGAATTTCATGAAAAGTTACTTTATTATAAAATTATTTTCGGATATCAAGTTCCCGAAATTATATATTTCGAGGAAAAGGTGATAAGGGTTAGAAATACACCCATCCAATATGTTTTTGACAAGTGTATGTCCTAGAGTTTACATTATATTCTGATTTTATTTAAATCGCTCATTAATGAGGTAATCACTGCATCATCATGGTGTCACACATAAATTAATTTATTTAATGTAAAAAAATTATAAAACACCTACTACGACGTATGAAATATTATTATCTTTCCAATGAATATTTATAGTCAAAAATATGACTTGTATAACCCCATGTGAAAATTGTTTTAGTAAAACAATACATGTTTGTGACATTTTTATTTTAACTTTAAATAAAAAGTTATTAATGTCATTTTCTTACCCAAGTTGCTCAATGGGGTCCCCGTGTTGACCCATGGATTTTCGTTGTCGGAAATTACCCATCCAATAAGGGTAGGACATGTGTCAAGGTCATTTAATATTATTATAACATTATCTTTACGTTAAATTACACTAATTACCTTTAATTGCGATTAATAAAACATAGAATTACTAATCACCAAAAATTATTTTCATCCCATTGAACCACATTTTACATCCTAATGACAACCATGTATGTAATATTTTTTAAATTCAAATTACATAGGTGGTAAAATTTAAATTAAACGAAAAATCAGTTTTTTTAACTACCACTTAGTTGTTTCACTATTTATTAAAAATTGTAGTTTTTCAGAAAAATACAAAAATTTCCCCCTAAAATGTATTTGGTTTTCCAAATTCAAAAATTATGTCTATTTTAAAAAATTCAAAACATATAAGTTTCATTAATCAATTTAATAATTAATTCTTGTTGTCAAAATAAATAGCGTGTTTTGAAGAAAAAAAATATTCAAAAGATTGACACTAGTCTAAGTCCAATTTCAATGAGAAATTAATTCCAATGACCACCATTGGATTAAATGGTAAAAATATATTCTAACAACAATTTAATCCCAATTAAAAAGATAATCTATCCATATAAATTAATCATATTAAAAGGAGGTTTTAAATTAAAATACAACATTTTCACTAAAAATAATCTTTATCGGAAAAATAAACAGAATTTACACAAAGTAAATTTTGATGTCCTGATTCTAAAGAAGGATTATATTTGGCCCAATATACCATATAAAATTTTCAAAAAGTGGATTTAAAAAGGGTTCACCATCAAAAGGAGGTTAAGCTACCATTTAAAATAATATTCAAATATTTACACTTAAAATTGGATTCATTCACATTTTATGTCCCTAAAATGTATTGGATAAAAGTAGAAATATATGTCAAACATATATAATAATTTTATTTCTGTTCATTCCTGCCATTACAACAGCTAGGCGTTAACTACTATTTAAAATAATATTATTCTTTTATTAGAGTGCAACGTAAGATTTCCTTGAAACTCATTGTTTTGTATTGGGTATACCATCGAGCATAACGTTCCATTTAAAATAATATTAATATTTTATTTCACAAATATTAATAAACATGAAAAAGTAATATTCTTTATTTACCTGAGATGTTACATCCTTCACCCTTTTGGGAATTGCGTCCTCACAATTTTAAAATTGGGTTTCGAAACTTCATTGAAAGCCCCTCATCAGAAAAGGAGTAAATTAAACTATCACTTTAAAAGAAAGAATGAAATGTACCAAGGTCACCTGAGATAATAGGTACTATGATTCCATGAAAACATAGATGTGGAAGAAAAAACAAAGCATTATGTTTTGATGGAGAGTGATGGGAACATGTTTAAGAGAATGTTAACCACCAAAAAATCACAAACTTGTGATGTATTAAACGGTATTTGATTCCCCAGTAAGAAAAGTTAACAGAAAACATTTTTGTTTTAAGTTAATTTTCATTGAGGAATTTATTTATAAGCTTAACTAAATCTCATGTAAACATACTTTCTTGTCAAATAGACTTTCATCTCTTACTAGATTTCTTACACAAACTCAGTTTTTTCTCCAAAAGACGAGTATTTTGGATGAATTGTTCACATTAAGAGCACTATAATAAACTTTTAGGGAATCACCTAATTAACAAAAGAGATCTATATATTTACCATGTCTTTATACCTTAACCAAAAACAAAATTGTTAGAACATGATCAGATAATCCAGAAAAGGGTAATACTTCATAAAAAGAAAATCTATTCTTAATCTCCAAAATATGTCCAAAAAACCCAATGTTCAATGAAGACCATTCGATAAACAATTTTTCCATAAAATTATTCAAATTAAACCAAAATAGGATTTAAACCCAAATAATTTGAAGGTTTTAATCTCTCAGTCTTCCAGGGTAATAATTAACATTTATCTCCAAATAACATCAGTTGCTCGTAAAGTCTCATATTGAAAAGTAATTAACCTAGTAAAATATCCTCAATGATAGGTCTGTATTTTCCTAGATAACCCAAAATCAACTTATTCTTGATTCACAAAATTATATAACTAAAAATAATTTGTCACACTAACCAGGGACTTCACGTAGTCCAGTGGTAGGTAACAAATACCAATAACACTTTGGTTGTGGGTTCGATTCCCACAGCTTTGTCCGACGTGATGGGTTGTCACACAGTCTGAGTGTTTTCCTTTTTCCAAAACTATATAATTCTCAAAACAGTCCACAAAAAGAGATAAAATCATCAAAAATAACCATAACATAATTTAACCTCAATTTTATCTCATGCCTTTCATTTTCCATCATAACATATAGTAACCCATAATTACTTCAAAAGTAAGGATCATATACACCCAAATGATTCTTTATAACTATGTACACAAAAGAACATATAACTATTCCTTGAATAAAATTTTCATATATCAAACATCAGGGTTAAATATACTATAAAAGGTCTTCAAATGGAACCCCATCATCAAAAGAGACTTAATTATTTTAAGAATTTCACCATCCTAAAATCTACCATAACTCTTGAATCCCTTATATGTTGACTTCTTACTCATTCAACATTCTTCATGATCCATTAACCATTATTTTAAAACATATTATAAAATACTTATTTCTTACAAACAAAATCATTAATCAAATCCTGAGATTCCAAAATAGGAAGACATATGATAAGAAATAATCCATACCTTTGATTGGTCATTGTCTGTTTCTTCATCCCCAATAAGAATGGAATTAGGTATTGGTAAACAAATATTTTTGCGATCCTGGGGATCCCATCCCTGAAACTTCTTCGTAAGACATGTGTTTTTATAATGACTATGCACACCACATTTAAAACATTCAATTGATCCCTCCGAAATAACTTCTTTCCCTTTCCTCGAGTCAACTGGATGCTTCCTTTTTCCATTTTAGGTTCACGCTTTATGACCTTCATCTCCACATATATTGCATCTTTCTGTCCCTTTGAAACATTTTTCTAGGTGTGTCATTCCACATATTTGACACATAGGTTTTTGAACACACTTAACTTTATGATTATTACCTGAACTTCCGTAGGGATTTGTTTCTCGCTTATATGATGCCTCATAAAAATCACCAAGGTTTAGGTAATCAATCATGACTCCAGATAGTTGGATTAAGATAAACAAAAGAGTTCTAATTGTAGCTCCCATATCATTCAGTTGATCACTTAGAAAACTGTCACAATTTCCTCTTCATCCAATGTTACATTGGTTCCTTCTAGTTCCATCCATTTACTAAAACCAAAAAGGTTAGTGTGAGCATATCAATAAAGTAATCATATAATAATGAGGAAGATAAACACTAAGATATATTTATCCAATTCAACTCAAACTAATTCAAGCTTTCAAAAAAACAATGACTTTACCTAATATACTACCAATTGTGGTTATACACAACTTGTAACATATGCTTAAATAATAGTCTAACATCTAAAGTTAACTAAACCGAACTTTGATACAAACTGTGTGGACCCGGACATAAAACATTGCATAATCATGAATTAAATGAATAATTCACATAGAGGATCTTTTTAGGTTTGGATTTTCAGCGAATTAGGACATAACTATTACATCTCAAAAGTTCACAAAGTAGAAACTTCTACTAAGCTTCCATAAAATAAAAAATCTTAAATGAAAACATGTATAGTTTCATGTTTTAGATAGAATGTATTTCTTTGATCCCATCCTTGACCCTATTCATCGTTATGTTATGTAGAGAAAATTTCAAAAACCTGGGATGAGTATAAAAAGCCCAGTAATGGATACGCAAAGAAAGAAAACTGTTAGTTTTTCAAATAAATAAGTAAACCATGAATACTTTATCAAAGTAATACTTTTTACCTTTATGAAGTAGTAAATACTCTTCACTGAAAATAAGATCACTAATTATCCTTTGTAACCAAAATATTACCATATACCCATATAAAGAACATATAGAATATAAAGGTAACTTGGGACATAAACATACTTAAATTGAATAACCATACGGTCAACTTATACACATATCACTACAAGGAATAGCTATACGACCGACTTACACACCTAATGAATTAGAGGTTATAACGTAACCACCCATCCTGGTATTCATGGTACCACCCGTCATATGGTTTATCACGTAACCACCCATCAAATGTCCAAGTACCATTATAAAATCATAACACATAAAATAATTATAAAGGAAAGAAAACATTTCCACATTTCAATCACAATATATCACTTAAATATATTGAAATATCAAATCCATTATCAAAACTATTTCAAATAACAAAATACATAAAAGAGTATATGGTATTTATTTACATTTTAAAACATTACCGCTTGTTGAAAAAGCCAAATATCAAATAATACTCGCGGCGGCGGAAAGGTCGTTGTCACCGCGTACGTTAAAAAGAAACATACTTTTTGTCGTTTAGTAAAACAATTCATATAGAAAATATTCCATTTGAATAAAAGTAAAAATAAAAGATTTTTATACACCGTATATAATAATGTTGCGTATAAAACAAAATATACCTCAATGAAATGATATTGAGATGAAGTCACGTTCAAAGATGATATCGTTAGATTAAGGATAAATCCATTATGTAATTATGTGTCACAAATATAAATACACCAGATATAAGTGGATATTAAGTGTAAAATAATAAGAGGTCATTCACACATATTCATATCATGACATGATCAAGAATTAGAGTTTTAACCCTATTGAATTGAAATTGGGTTAAGAAGTTCCCTTACAAAAATTTGACAGCCTAACAGCGTCACATTAAAATTTAGAAAAAGAGTTGATGGGAGTGAAAATTGTATCTCAACACTTGTACAAAAAATTTACATCAATAATGATATATAATAACATATCCCAACATAATAAGATGAAAATTAAAAGATATAACAAAAAGCAGTCTTTTAAAAAGTGGAGGGTGAAAGGTTCCCTTACTGATTTGGAAACTTACAAAACATAAGCCACATGAAAGACGGATCATAAAATGAAGATTTCAATACCCATAAATTGAAGTATATTACATAATTAATACACTAATGGTCAGTATATACACAAAAAAAATGAAATAGTTGAAAATGTAGCATGAATCTCATGGGAATAAAAGTGAAATGAAAAATCCCTTATGAAAACTCAGCAGCCTATCGGCGCCACTTAAAACTTCCAAAATGGATTGATGAGATCAACTAGGGTCTCTAATCATATGAACATAAAATGAATATTAAGAGTAATATAAAATAACACCCCAAAAATAAGAAATAGGAGTTTAAAAGAAATGACATAAAAGAGAGTACTTAAAAAGAAAGAAAGAGGTCGGATCCCTTACCTCAAATCTGACTTGTCTTATTCGTTTCTTTATATTACTAAACAATAAACTTTGGTCAATTTATAATTTCTTAAGGACCTCTTTTAAATATTATTATTCAGTTCATATCACATATTATAATGTTATAATAATTGGTTAATAATGTGAGTTCATATCCGACGTTTTTGTCGATGTTCGGTACATGAGTCAAAATTGAACTTGTTAGAAAATAATTTTCCATGTAGTTATAGGTACATCATCTCCATAATAGTATTAACAATTTAAATATAATTTATATCCTTTATATATTCATTTTATACTATTCCATAACATTTGGAGATAAAAAATGAAATGCGCCATTCATGGAGACGGTAGGCCGTACGTACGCATGAACGCTACTTTCATTTCTTTGACATATTAATGGAATTAAAACTAAATGAGAGAGATATATATTTATTATAATTACAGAATTATATACATAATTTATATGTAATATATGAAATATATATCCATTATATATATGTACTTATAATAGTACATAACATTTGGAGATAAAAAATGAAATGTACCGTTCATGGAGACGGTAAGTCGTACGTACGCATGAACGCTACTTTGATTTCTATTTCATAAATTAATTGAATGAAAAAAATAATCATACATTGGTATATTATAATTATAGTATAATATAATATATATAACATCATTAAATACATCCTTTATACATCCCACATAAGGGATTAACGATTCAAATCACTTTGAGGGGCGGTAGTCCACACATCCTAAAATGAAATCATCGCGTTTACCCATTATTGAAACCCTAAAGGTATGGAATAAATTAATAATACAGAATCATAAGGAATACCTAAACATAATTTATATATCATATATAAATACATTGATATCTTATATGGCCACCATGGGAGGTGTAAGAAGAAGATTGAACAATCATCGTTTCGTGAGGCAGTAATTCGCCACACAAAAAAACAGTATGTTCTTTAACCATTAGATGGAGGTTTCTATGAGTGTATCTAGAATACTCACCATAAAAGCAACCTATTATATTTAATACACTGTTTTTTTACAAAATAAATAAATAAAAAGAGTTTAGGGGGTTTGTATAAGCAAAATAAAACAAAAGAACATAAGAGAAGACATTACCTTCAAATCAGATAACTCTTTTTGATTTGAGATCAAAGGCTTCCTTGGAAAGACTTCTGCCCAAAGTGAGGATTCTAGGAGTGATATAGGTATGTGGAGAGACAAAATGAGAAGAGTTTTGACAATCCAAGGGCTTGGGAGGTGTGGGTAAGGAGGTAGAGGTGGGGGCCTTTTATAAGAGGGAGGAGGGTCACTCATGGAAAGTCATGAAAAGTTACTTTAGTATAAAATGATTTTCGGATATCAAAGGTCCCAAAATTATATATTTCTAGGATAATGTGATAATGGTTCTAAATACACCCATACAATAGGTTTTTGACATGTTTATGTCTTAGATTTTACTTTATATTATTATATTATTTCAATCGTTATTTAATGAGGTAATCGCTGCATCATCATGGTGTCATAAATAAATTAATTTATTTAATGTCTAAAAATTATAAAAAAATAATATGATTTATTAAATCTTATTAGCTTTAAAATAAATATTTATAGTTAAAAATATGACTTGAATAACCCCATGTAAAAATTGTTTTTGTAAAACAATACATGTTTGTTACATTTTTATTTTAACATTAAATAAAAAGTTATTAATGTCATTTTATTACCCAATTGGCTCCATGGGGTCTCCAAGATGACCCATGGATTGTCTTGGTCGGAAATTAATCATCCAATATGGGTAGGACATGTGTTAAGGTCATTTAATATTATTATAACATTATCTATACCTTATATTACACTAATTACCTTTAATTGTGATTAATAAAACTTAAAAGTCAATATTCACCAAAAATTATTTTCATCCCATTAAACCAAACATTACATCCTAATGAAATCCATGTATGTCATATTTTTTAAATTTAAATCACAGAGGTTGTACAATTTCATTTAAATGAAAAATCGGTTTTTTTATCTACCACTTCGTGGTTTCACTATTCATCAAAAATTGATATTTTTCAGAAAAATACCAAATATTTCCCCTATGAAATATTTGATATTATGAATTAAAAAATGATTCCTATTTTAGAAAATAAAAAACATATAAGTTGCATTAATAAATTTAATAATTAATTCCCGTTGTCAAAACAAATAGCGTGTTTTTTAGAAACAAAATATATCAAAAGATTGACACTAGTTTTAAACCAAATTTCAAAGTGAAATTAATTTCAACGACCACCATTGGATTAAATGGTAAAAATATATCTTAACTAAAATTTAAAACCAATTATAAAGATAATATATCAATATAAATAAATCATATTAAAAGGAGGTTTTGAATTAAAATACAACATTTTCACTAAAAATAATCTTTATCGGAAAAATAGGAAAAATTTACACAAGGTAATTTTTGATGTGCAGATTATAAAGAAGGATTCTATTTGGTCCAATATAACATATAAAATTGTCAAATAGTGGATTTAAAAAGGGTTCTCCATCAAAAGGCGGTTAATCAACCTTTTAAAGAATATTCAAATATTTACGCTTAAAATTGGATTCATTCGCATTTTAAGCCTCTAAAATTTATTGGATAAAAGTAAAAATATTTGACAAACATATATAATCATTATGTAGTTAGTTATGTTCATTCCTACCATTACAATGGCTAGAAGTTAACTACTATTTAAAATAATATTATTTTATTACTATAGTGCAATGTAAGATTTCAAAGAAACTCGTTGTGGCGTATTGGGTACGCCATCGGGCATAGCATTCCCTTTAAAGTAATACTAATATTTTATTTCACAAATATTAATAAATATGAAAACATAGTATTCTTTATTTACCTGGGATGTTACATTTTTTGAAATGAAAATTCTACAATGTTGAATGGTTATTTTCCTCAAAAACTATTTTAATGTGATCTATCAAAATTAGTTAGCATCTAAGATAAAATTCTTTTATGATACTTATGTTTCACAAGGGTTATTTTTTAATTATAGATATTTTATTCCTTCTTATAATGGTTAATTATTTTTATTGAATTATATTTATAAAACCAAATTCTTTTCTATGGGTTATGTAAGGATTGAATTATGTTTATGAAACTCATTTCATTCCATAGGTTCATATATGATTTTTTTGTGTTTTTGGTAAAAACAATGTATGGTTTCGATTACGTTAATGGTGGGCCATAAATCTTCATCCAAGAATTGGCTAAAGATTTATATTCCATGTGATAATGATGTCAATCAAGTGTAAGGTCTTTATCCATAATGGGATATGGGGAAATGAGATATACTATGGGAATATGTGGAAACTATATCCCTTATAAGGAAATTATTATAACTGTGGATGGTTGTGTACCCCCTAGTAGGTGTTTTCCCCATGAATTACCTTGTTTAGTTTTTGAAATATTCCTTTACCTATAACGAATTATATTACATGATTATGTTTCTTCCAAAAATTTCATTCCTTATTCTTATGTTATTATTTCATGTCCTATGCTCTTGATTTCTTTATGTTTCTTGTCTTATGAAAAACCAATATGTATTCCACGATTAATGTTTATGATATTTTATATTCAAGGTATTATCATTAAATTTTATGATCACTATCTCGTGCCATTATCCTCATGTTTATTCATACATATGTCATTTGTTCATCCTTACTAGGCATCTGAGCTCAACTTTTTAATTATGTTTTATTTTTCACAAGTTATAATGAATATTTTTAGGTAGGGGTTATAAAGAGGAAAATATTTTAGGAATAATTAATGAAAATTCAGTGGAAAAATGTTTTTTTTATGATTCCAAATGCTCTAAAATAATAATATCTTTGGGAATTTTTTGTGTCATGTGTTAGGTATTCTAAAAAAATGATAAAATGTTAATGAATAAAAAATGAGTGTCGCTATTTTTGGTATTAGTGTAAAGGTTTTATCATCCGTTATATCCGGAATAAAAAAAAATTGGGGGTTACCTAGCGATGTTTCTAGGGATATGTTTTGGGATATCTCTAAGGATAAGTATAATTATAGGTTATAATCCTAGTGTTTTCAAAATAATTATGAATTACCTAGGATTAAACCTAAGGTGTCATAGATCAAAATATTATATGTAATTTTACACTGTTATGTGTTTCTATCACTATGATTAGTGTTCAACACTCAATGCTTTCTTGTTTTAGTTAATGCCTAAAAACTAAACGAGTCGTATTAATGATGTATATGATGAGAAATACAATGAGTGTCCTCCTAGTCAAATAGTTTAAATGGGGGAATGGATACGAATTTTATTTAATATTTTCATGTTGCTTTCTATATAAATGAATCATACTATAATTAAAAATGAGAAAATAAGTGAATAAAATAATGTTAATCCCTTCATGAAGTATCATCCACCTTCATTCACTGGGTATTCTAACCCACTAGGGGATGAGTAATGGATCAATACCACAAAAGGGATATTGTCAGCTATCCAATTCTCAAAACATGAGAAACTCATTTTGGTTTTCTATATTTTGGAAGGCGAACAATATCAATGGTTTAATCTTCAAAAGAATATAAGGTAATGAGAGGAAATTTAACCCATATAATGGGATTAGCTAAATAACTTATTTTTCAATTAGTAAATTCCTTATATTAATTGTATGACAATGGGAAAGGAATTCATTCAATGAATGAAAAGGATGATGAATCTTTTCAAACTGAAGAAAATGTTTTACATGACATATAAGGTATGATTTTGGCATTTTCATCTTACCTGAATGTATGTTCAATCAATTTTTTGATGGATTAAAACAATGTCTCCGAAAAGTGTTATCCATAAGGGACATTAATAGTTATGATGAAACCAGTTCATGTTACATTAAGGTGGAAATGGAGGTTGGAGTTACGTATGAATGTCATAATTTTGACAATAATATTAGTATTGAGTTTAAAGGTAAATATAAAGTCCATAGAAAGAAGATGTTGATTTATCATTTATGTTCAAATTGTGGGGATTAGCATGGAGGAGATTTTAATAAGGGGATTGGTAAAATTTTCATGTGTGGAAAGGCAGGTATTCTATCAAGTGATTGTCAAAGTAATGGGAATGTTTTAGTTAATGATACTAATAGGGATAAGGAAACACAGAATGAACACCCCACACTAGCATGCTTCATGTATACAAAAAATGGGAATTATGCTAGTCAATGCCAAAATACAAGGGATAATAATGATGATCAACATCAGTAACCTCCTAAAGCCAAGGAAAAAAGGAAATCTCCTGTGATCACTATTGGTGATGTGGAGTATGACAATGAAGTGGTGGAATGATTGAGTGTATATATATTTTAATTTAGTGAAAATTTTGTAGAAGTGATTTTATGGTGTTATGGAATATGTAAATATATTTTTATTAGTCTATTGTAGTTTTCCCATAATGATTTTAGAGAATATGATGATTTGTGCCGGTATCCATGAAAATTGATTGTGGTAATTTGGTGATATTTTTTGAAAAAAAAATGAATCAGGGAAGGATAAACCATAATAAGTTCATGATGTTGAGATAATGATATTTGGATAATTATTTCTTGCATATGAATAAGTATATTGTAAGTTACTAATTTCCATGGAACTAATGAATGAATTTTTCAAAATGGGTTTATATTATCCAGGATTAAGTTCAAAAAATTTTGGACTTAAGGAATATATGTAATAAACTTTAAATAAGTAAATATGCATCTTTTGAATAATTATTTATGTTATTTTTTATTATTACAATGTTTTATAATAATAATGGATGATGGTATTCATATGTTTGGAATATTACATCCAAGTACTACCTTTTTATATATGGCTGATAAATATGAATCTTATTTATTTCACATCATTATAATGTGTTGTGATATAATATTATTGAATGGTTATAGGGAAAACCATTTGTGGAATGTTATAAGCTAAACATCAGATTAGATTTTAGAAATTAATTAAGTATCTCACCATAAGGGGATTTATGCATTTAGGATAACTTTTGCTGACATTTTATTGGGACAAAAAAATGGAATGACTTATCATTCTAATTATGGATCTCTTGATATTATAAAACTTCAGAAATAATAATGTCAACATCATTTCATGGAATAATAGATGATGTGGAAATTTATCAAGACACAATAAAGGGTGAGGTTTTCCAAACATCATGTGGGTATTTATTCTCATGAAAACTAATTATTTTTATAAAAAATGGTATTGTAAAAAAATTTCTCTCTATTATTATCATTTATTATTATATCAAAGACCCTTTTCATGCATGTTTGGGATATTTATTTTTAATTTTAAAATTTCTTCTATAAAATTTCTCTATCAATCTCTATTAGAAATTGATAGTTAGTTTCCTCTTATCTGTTAAGGTTTTCATTTTCCACATATGTTCTCCTTTATAAAGACCAAGTTATGAGTTTCATTGGGTAACTATTATGTTTCTATATTTCCATTTTAAAAGAATGTTATAGGGTTAATTTTTATGAGGTGGGCTTCCATGAAAGAAACTTTAAAGCATTATACTATTGATAGCCAAAATTAATTTCAACAGTGAAATTAATTTTAAGAGTGGTAAGATGTAACACCCCAAGAATATATAAAAATTATTTTTTAAAATATTTAATCTTTCAGTATTTTTCATTGTACAAAATAATGAATATAGTTTTTTTATAAAAATACACTATGTTTAGATTTTTCTACACACAAAACCAAGTCCTGATTATAATACATTAAATAGATATATTATCTTGTGATATACACAACACTATTCTTGTATTGTGTTACATTGACTTTTGAGTTATCTTGATATCTTGCATTACATGAAAGATCGAATTTTACCGAACAGAAGTATATTATTAATATATTATTATATAATATAATAATATATAACCATGTTGTTAAATTTACTTTCATAAAAGGTATAAATTGACGTATGAAAATATATGGTTTATAATATGAATTTAGTGGTTACTAATTAATTATGAAGGAAATAATATTATTTTTTTCTCCCAAATTTATTTCGAAAAATTAATTAAATTAATTTCAATTAGTAAATGATATTAATGAGATATATATATTTTATATTCAATAAAATAAATTTTTTATTCATCCAATAAAATTTATAGCAATAAGAAAAGAACAAACATAATTGTATTCATAAAAGCCTATATTTTTTCAAAGGTTAATTTTACTGCCTTTTATTTTCAGTCTAATTTTAAATATATATTTTGTAACATTAAGAATTATTATTTGAATGAAATGAACATATTATCTTAAACAGGTATTTGAAAATTTTACCTTGGAAGAATATTTGGTATTTTTAATATATGTTTCAGGTTTAGATATATATTGAATAATAATGAATTTTAATATAAAACATCAATTTCAAAGAAATAATGAATAATGTATAATTATATATTTTATTGGTTATAATGTATAATTATATCAATTTTTTATTATTTATTCTAATATAGGTAATTGGAATCAATTTCACGTTGAATTTGGATATAAAAACACGTTATCCTTTTAGGCGTTTTATAATAAAAACTTATTTTGTCATTCTGTTGCTGAGATTTATTCTGAAATAAATTTAGAAATTCCAGAGATTAAAATTAAGATATATATATTTAATTTTTTGAATAATAATTTCTAAATTTATTAAATAGATCACTTTATTTTTAGACTATAGGAATAGAAATTGTAGTAATTTTTATTACCACGCGTAAGGGTTAATAAATCAATTAATAGTGGATATAATATTATAAATATTAGGAAGATACCATAAATCTTGAATAAATGTTATTAGATGACATTAATTCAAACCATAATGCATAACAATAAAAATTTCATATTTTAATTGAAATATTTCAATGAATATAATTTAAAAATTTTTAAACTCAGAGGGGATGACAAAATATCACACTCTTACTTTTAAAAAGTATAATATTTCTAATATGGGGACAGAGAGATGAGTTGCTCAAAAATATATATTATTCTAAAAGGTAAATTTTATAATCTAAAACATGGGAAAATATTTTTAAATTTATATAAATAAATAATTATCTTAAATATTTATAAAATGATGATGTAGTAGTAATTCAATTAATGAAACATTAAATTAAATTATATTATTAATATTATAAGATATATAATTTAACATAATTAATTTAATCATTAATTTTGTGAAGAGAATATGACATTTCGGGAGTGTATTAAATGAATTGGTTTAATGTAAGCCTACTAGATTAATTTTCTAAATTTAATTTTACAATTATTTTCAAAATTGAATGTTTTGATATTTTATAAAAATAATATTTATCAAATTATTCTAAAATAAAAAAATAAAAAAATAATTAAAATGAGAAGTGATATAGTCTCAAATATCTTAAATAGACCATTTATTGTCCCATTCATTATTTATATGTTAAATTTTCACCCTCTTGTTATTAAAATCATTATTTCCTTAGTAAAATTTAAATGGATTAACTATGAGTTAATCAAAATTATAATGTATAGAAAACATAACTAATTTTCCAAAATATATTTTTTGGTGAGATTATATCATTATTATTTCTTGGATTTGTTGAAATGTAATTTTTGATGTATTCGTATTGAAATTAAATATATTATAAATTAATTTTTTGAGATATTCCATGACTGTCCCCCCATATCTTATAAAAGGACACATCCTACCTCATAGCATTTGAAAAATTTGAATATTATTAATTAACCAAAATCAAAAAAATTATCTTGTACAATTATATATACACATTATTGATACTCTGGTCTTCCTAGAGGACCAACTATATATTAAATTAGAGGATATCTAAAAGAGTCCTTCCAAAGAAGTGGTAATCTTCTAACTGATCACTCTCTATATCTACTCTCATATTCCTCCTCTAAATATATGATATATCTTAAAATAATATCATAATGATACTCAATATTTAAAAATGTAATTATTATTTTGAAAATTCCATTATATAGAACAGTTCCTATCAAAGAAGTAGTGAATTCATCCCTCGTGCGTACGTATGACTTAACCCATCCACATAGAGGTACAATTCATTTTCCCTAAAAAAATTATAAGTAGGAATTATGAAGGGTTTAATGTTTATATATTATATTTATGACATAATCATACTTCTTTAATGATAATATCATATATACCATTAACATATAATCATTTTGGAAATGATTACATCGTTGTTTTGAATGTATGACTTTTCATCTTCACAATGGTATTTGATGCATTTTTAAAATATAGTTCACATGGTTGTTAATAAGAATGAATTTGATGAATATATGTTATATATATAATATATTAACTATTCTATAATGAAAATATATCATTTAAATTTCATTCCTTTAATATTAAAAGAAAATGAATATATCATTCATGTGGACGTATAACATATCGTCCCATGATCATTGTATTTTATTATATACATTTAAATTATATGCATCACCATAAATAAATAAATTCTAAATATATATGATATTTATTTAATTTATATATGTTTTGAGATTATTAAATCGTGATCTATGTAAGAGGATGAATGATAACATGTCAAAAAACATCTAAAAAACAAAGCGGATGTTACCCAAAGCATAACACTAACATAAAATCATTAATAAATGGTTAATATATATATATATTCATAGTAAAATCATATTTCGTATTATATATAATAATATGTTTCTTAAATATATTTATATTAAACTTATTTTTATTATATAGGAGTCTTGAATGAGTTCGAAGAGTGTTAGGGTATAAGGGAAGGGAATTTCATCTCACCGTTTATTTGAATGAGACACATGTCATATTCACCAATAGATTATTTTGTATGGTTTATATAATGACCTATGAAATTTTATAACATTAATTTAATTATTTAATGATATGAAATTTTGTAATTGAATTTATTATTTTATGGGGTTTACAATTATAAAGATACTCAAATAGTAAGGGATTTTTGTCTCACATTAATTTTTGTGAGACACAAGCCTTAAACACTACATGTTTCTTCTATGTGGTTAATAAAAAACCCTTGAATGTATTTTTTGAATCTTATCAATAATATTATTTCATTTTCAAATCCTTATAATTATATTTAATTTGTTATCTATATGATTTAGTTGATTATAAATTGATTAGTGTTTATTTCAAAATATCACAACTATTTGGTATTGTTTTATTTTATGTTTCCATTCGGTAATATTTATCATCCATGTACATGATTTCTAAAAATTATTTCAATTCTTTAATAATCTACTATGGATATCTAAATTCACTTTTACTCATTTTTTTACTTTTATACATTACTGTTGGAAGTGAATATTTCTTCATTTATCAAACAAGGTATTCTATGAACATTTTGAAAAAAAATCAAAATGAATATAATTTGAACTTATACTATGTGAATATAATTATATTAAATAATTACTAAAAAATTATTTGAAGCATCCCATAAAATCCTAAATGATTATTTTAAAATAAAATAATGTATTTTAAAATTTCATGGAATTTTAAGAAAATAAATTTTTATCAATAAAGAATGGATAGTTTCTTCCAGAATAGTTTTCATGTGATCTCCCACAATTATTTTTTATCTAATATAATATTATTTGATGTTAAATATATCATACTAGGGATATGATTCAATTATACCATTATTATTATTTCAATTGTTATTTTTTATAATGGAATTTTTTTTGAAACATATTTCTTTTCCGGTTGTTATGTTATGATTGAATAATGTTTATGAAACCAATTTCATTACATGGGTTCATATATGATGAATGATTTATGTTCTTATGGCACACATATGTATTGTTTTCATTATTTGATGGGTGGGACCTATATTGACCTCCAATTAATTATATAAAGACTTATATCTAATGAGGTAATGATTGGAATCATGTTAACATAATTGATCTATAATGGAAGATGAAGAAACCCTATCTACTATGGGAAGATGGTGAACTCGATCCCTTATACGGAAATACTTGCAGATAGGGATGGTGGTTTGTCTATATTGGTAGGTGTGGTCCCCATGAATTTTCTTTCTATGTTCTTCCAATGATCATAATGTTATAGGGAATGATATTTCCTATTTATGTGACTTCCAAAAATTCCATGCCTTTTTATTATGTTATGATTACATTGAATATGATCTTGGTTCACTAATGATTCATGTATTATAACTTCCATATTTTTTCCATGGATTGTTTTTAGGATATTTGATATGTATCTATTATCTTATAATGTTATGATCATGTTATCATACCATTATTCCCATGTTTATGCTTACGTTCCACCCTTGTTTACCCTTACTAAGTATCCGAGTTCTCCCTTCTTTTGATGTTTTCCCCAGTTTATAAAGAAATGATTTAGGTATGGGTGATAAATAGGTAGATCTTTTTGGGAAACAATAAATATCATTCTCCAGACTAGAATTTTTTGTTCCATGTTTACAAAGGTCATAAACTAATATGGTTATGGGGAGTCTTTTGGTGTAATGTGTTTTCTATTTTGATAAAATGATAAAATGTTCACGTACGAAAAGTAAAGGTCAGTGAATTTACATTATTATAGTGTTAATGTTCTTTTAGTTTAATAGTTTTAGATATTTATCTCATTAAATGTAATGACCAGTCCTAATAATCATATAGGAAATACATTATTTTTTACATTTCCATATATACAAGAATTAAATCTGTAGTGACCGAATATTATTTCAGTTTTCGAAAATAATATTACAAACATGATACCCATAATATATTGGGTATAAAAAAATAAATACATGATACATAATAAAATTATATAAATAGAATCCATGAATTATTATTCAATCATTTATTCTTCATAACCAAGGGTAGGAATCAAAATAAGGGTGGGATCAAATGCTTAGTAAAGTTATGTGACGTATAAGTACAAATGCACTAATGAGAATAATCACCGTGGAATTTAAATAACTAATAACACATGAATTTTAAACAACTATATATGTAAATATCAATATGGAAATGTAAGAAACTAAATTAAATTTCATTTAATAAATAATCTATGAATAGAATGCATCCATATATATGTCAAGGAAAAAATATCCTGGATTAATAATAAATTAATTCTAATTAGGGAAATGATTAATTTTTAAATTTCATTTCTAACTCAAATGAAAAAATTTACCATCAATATGTTTCATAAGAAGTTATAATCTATTCCAATTTCGCTAACATGTTTCTCCCATGATAACCAGTCGATGTATCGAGGGTCTATATACTGTTCGAGGTCCACCCATCATTTCCAGTCTAATGCATTCCTCATATCAAATATTCGAGATAATTAATAAATAATATTCATATTCTTAATATATCATTATTGTATAAATAATATGGATTTATCAATAATCACTCATTGGATGGTAAGTAAAAATAATGGGTTTTAATGTTGATAAATTGAAATAACATTAAATAATCATTATAAGTATTCTTGAGGGATATACACTTTAATCGTTCCAATGTATCAAATTCCACTTCAAAACATTTTAATCAAAATCCAAATTAACGAATAAATTAAATTTAATAAATAATATAATGATAATAAAGAGATGCAGTATATTACATGTCAAATAACAGTACACACATCATATAAATGAATCTATGTTCATAACAATAAATAATCCTCAATGGAATGTAGATTCAGATGAAATCCGATACCGTGAGTTTGAATTGTACATTTTTCATTGTTCTCCTAAACAATAAACTCAAATTAATTATTCTATTTCTTCAAAAATTGTTTCTTTTTTATCATTACATTAATTTCACTTATTAAAATTTTGTAAACAATTAATTAATACTTTAATATTATTATAGGTTTTTAGAACATATTCAGTTCAAATATTAAAAAAAAATTGGCAGGTAAACCATGTCAAATGTATTATTATATTAACATGTATAGAATAACAGTCATAGAATAATTATCATAAATAGAAATCAATTATTCTTTTAACACCAATCATGAATGATGGTTATGATAAACAAAAGAACATTATAATAATACATATTCATGAATAATGTTCCAATTTTCAATGATAATTATATAAATAAGGAAAGTAGCATTGTATCTCAATAAAATGAAAATTATATCATAAATACCATGATATTTAATCATATATAATTATATATATAATTCATGTGATGTAAATAGAAACACATCATCTCTAGGAGGTGGTCTTCCACACATCAATGACCGATGTTATCACTTATTAGTTTTTGAAAATTGTAATAATGAAAATGATAAATTATATTTATAGAATTTTAATTATTTCATTAATATCTAATAGATTTCATTTTTTCATTTTTTTCATTTATTTATAATTTAAACAATCAATTATTATTTATATGTATTGCGTGAATGAATCTCATCACTTTGAGGAGGCAGTAGTCCATACATCCATAAATGATGTTATCGTATTCCCATAAAATGGTAAGCATAATAAAATAGTCAATATTAAAAATAAATAAGAATACAGATATTATAAATATAATATATATCCTATATAAATACTTTTCCCATTATAATTCTAAACTAAGAATGGTGGTAAAGGAATAAGACAAACAATCATTGCTCTGTGAGGTTGTAGTCGGTCATACACAAAAGGTATGTTCATTGCCCATTTGATGGAAGTGTGTGAAAGTCTAGGTCTAACCCACAGAGTAAAAACATATTAGTATATTAAGGTTATCAAATTTATGCAATCATGGAATATAGGTAATTCAGGTAGTGGAGAAATAAATAAAACTATAGATCTTGTGGAATGAAGTTACATCTTATTTTGGTCACTACATTTCATTTTCCCTGAAGAGCTTACCGAGATGGATTATTGTCAAAGAATATATTTCTAGGATGAGGGATGTGATGTTTAGGAGCTATTTTTGATGTTTTTTGTTAATAAAAAGTGACATTAGAGGTGTGATGTTATGGGAGGGGTTGGTGACTTTTTATAATGTAGGAGGAGTGGCATTATATTAATACCAAAGTGTAAGCACTAATGTAAGGGCTTACTTACATAATGTTCTTCCAAAATGGAAAAATAATGTATTAATGTTAATTTATGCCAAATAAAAATCTACACCAAAAAAAATAAGTGAATTTTATTAAAGTTAAAACTTAGACATTAGTTTTCCTTATATTTTAAATTTTGGTTTTCCATTTAGATATATAGTTTATCAACCTATGTAATTTAATAACTATTAAGAAATTAGCATTTAATTTATTATAAAATGTAGTACCAATGTATTATAAAAAAGATATCAAATTTATAATATAAAAATATATTATTTGTTGAAAAATAATAGAACATATTTTATATTTATTAATACTTAAAAATATTTTTCCAGAATGAAGAAGTTTTATTTATTTTTAATCTTTTATTAAAATAAAATTTATAGTTAAATAACAATAATTCCAATCTTGAGATTATTTATTTAATTTAAAAATATCAAAACTTTACTAGAATGAAAATAAATTATGTTCATATATATTTAACATTATATATTTATCTAAAAAATGTAACATAAAAATTCAATAAATTTACTTAACATTTAATTTTTTTACATCTTTTATTTTATTTAATTATTAATTAAATAATTGTTGTAGTTATTTTTTAAGATATTAATGTAAATAATTCATCCCTAAATATTAATTATAAATAATTATGATAAAAAAAGACATTTATATTTCAATAGGATATGTATTACTAAGAATATTTTTTTTTCCATATATAATGTTTTAAAAAATGTTAAAGGTACGAAAAAATATTTTTTGTATTTTTCCGTAATTAAAAAAAGAAATAAGGAAATTTATTTGAGTAATATCCCAATAAAACATATAATTATAAATGTGAATGTATATAGTCTAAAATGGTCGTCAAAGGTATTGTGGATATGTTTATAGGTCATTTTTGCCTTATGATTTAGGTTTAGTCCCTTGTTAAGCTTAATTTTACCTTAATCAATGTAATTAATTTTAGCCACATTCACAAATATTTTTATAAAAAAATTAAATTTATCTTATTATAATATTAATATAATTTTTTTCCAATGGCTTATTCATGGTATTAACAATTAAAATCATAGAAGTGGAAAATTTATGTTTGATGATAATCCCACAGAAGTGGAAAAAATAGGTTTTTTAGAGTTAAAATGATTAAAATTCCAATACATTTCTATGTCTAAAATAAAAAAAATGATTACAATGACCTCAATTAGGTGAATAAATATATAATTTATCTATTGTGAATTTATTTTTTTAATATTATTTATATTAATTATTATTTAAACAAAATGATAGTTTTCATCTAAATTGTAGTATTTTGTTTTAGTCATCAAAAATAAAAACTTGTTATGAAAATAAGAAAAGTTCTCTGTAATATAATTATCAAAATAAAATTTGAAAAATGAGTTTTGTTTTGAAAAATAAAATTTATAATTATGTCAAAATTTAGTTTCAACATAGGAACACAATAAAAAATTGAAAAATCCGGCCTTCCAAATAATGCAATCTAACTTAATGTTGTGGGAATCATAAGAATAATATGGTGTTATTTATAATGAAATTGAGCAAAAAAATAAATATTATTAAAAAATAAAAATACTATGAATTCATGGGGTGTTACATGAAAATTTAATAATAATCCTAGATATATAATATTGGACACTTCTAATCACTATCTAGTTTTTTCAGAATATAAAACATTTAAAATAAAACATGATTTATTTCTTGAAAATTCTTTATGACTTTGAAATTGAATTCAATATTTTATATACCCATAATTGAACCCATTTAAATTATTTTAATACAAGGGATGATCGCACAAATATTATTAAGTTCCATTCAATGAATAATCTATCATTCTAGAGAAAAATATGAAATCCCATAAAAATATTTTATAAAAAATATAAATTTTTATCCTAAATGAGGTTCATTTTAAAAACGATCCCTATAATACCTTTTTGAAATCAAAAAATTTCTATGATAACTCATTAGAAAAAAAATATAAAAGTCTTGTAGGTTTACTAGGGAAAAATAATCATAAAAACATTAAAAATTCATTATAGACATTAATGGATATAAAACTGTCATCTAAGATAATTTTCTATAGAACATAGTCATTACCCAATACATTGAACACTATCTCGGTGCTCCTATTATATAATATATAATGGTCTCAAAGAATTATATATAGGTTCACACACCATATAAGATATATTTGGATCACCCATGAGCTATAATGTGGCAGTACCCATACTATATACAATTTCCATGGGTCATTTCATATATATAACCCTTAAATACTCCTTTAAACCCATGTGAATTATTTTAGAACAAAAAAATACACTTTTCTATTAAAAAACATTTTTATTTCCAAAATTATAGTAAAAATGTGTATTGTAAACTTATTTTATTTAAATAATAAATCTTATAAATGATACAAAAAACATGTAATGGTTCATTTGTGGGAAAATTCCTTGTCAACGTATAAGTTAAAATTGAACATTTCTTATGTATTCTGTAATAAAATGTAAAAATTATATAAAATTAATCCCTCTTGAAAACATTAAAAATAAATTTTCATATAACTCCCTTTATTTTTATTTTATATAAAAAATGGTTTATTAAAATAATTTTCTAAAACTTGGACATGGAAGAGATATAATTTAATGGAAACCTTAAAAGTGGATTTTTAATATAAAGACACATTCCTTTTGTCTGATTAATCACGTACCTTCTTCATCTACCATAACAGATAAAATATATTAAATTTAAAATTTACTAAGAAAATTTTTATTGTTAATTTTTATTTTGTTTTATTTAATTCCAAGATATATAAAGCTAAAAAATTAATTAAATTCACATGATGCGTTTTAATGATATTCAACTGTTATGTCAAAGACTACTTCGATAAGTTCACTATGCATAAAGTGGAAATTATTACTGAAAATGATGAATAATAATATTAAAATAATAATAAATTTTATACATAAATAATATGTTTAAAACAAATCATGAATGAAAATTATTAAAAATGAATAATGTTACATTCATGGAGATAGTAGCCTTATGTACGCATGAGTAACGTTTCCATTTTTTAATGATCATTATAGAAATATGTTAAATATTATTTTATATTTATATAAGTTTTTTAGTATCATAAATATAACATTAATACGTAAAATAATAATACAAATATCATCCTTATGACATGATGAGGAAAATGGATCACATCACTCTGTAGTTATGGTTGTCCACACATACGCCAAAACTACATTTTCATTTTTTCGTGAATGGAATTGAAAGAATCTTAATTATATATATTATTTTAATAATAATAAATATTTCATGAATATCATATATAAATATAAATTCCATCATTATAATCCTTCTATTAGAGATGATTATGGAAATAAAATTTAGCAGATCACGAGGTGGTAGACCACGGTATACAAAAACAATGGTTTAATTTCACATTTTATAGTAGATGGGAATAATATAGGTTGACCATTGAAATAAAGAAACCTTATTATTTGTAAAATAATTAGGATATTATATTATAATTTTTAATTATTATATTATGGTAGTAGAAGAAGAAATAAAATTAAAATGATTAATTAAAAATGATACCTCTTTATTCAAAAAACCTTTATTGGTTGACAGCTTAAGACAACTAAGGTTGGTTTTTACCTAAATAAAGAATATAAAACAAGGGTGGGACATTATTAATGGATTGGTTAGATATTTTCAAAATAGAAATGTTTTTATGTGATATTTAATGAGAAATATAGTTTCCCATTTATAAATGATTGGAGGGGAACTCTTGGAATTTCTTACTCATATATAACTTTTTATTCCAATAAAAGTAGACTAATACAATCATAGTGGCCTAAAATAATGAAGTAAAATTGCACCACCTATAAAATAATGGTTAAAAATGGGTTAAGTCACCTAATCTATAGAAAATTTCCATACTATCACTAGTGATTCTATTACTGGAATGGCTATCAGTAGTAATGCTCCCCCCTATAAGGGTGTGAGACATCAGTTCTATTCACAATATAATATTTACACATTCTGGTGCAATAGGGAAAAAAGATCTTCTTTCAACTATCTAAAATGATTCTATGTTGTAGTTTTTAATACTATTCATAGGCAGAAATATTGATTTTATAAAGTATTTATAAGGAAATCTTGCTAAAGAAAGCTCTAGTCTGTACGTCGATTGTATTTCCAAGACCATAATAACCATTATAACTGATAATAATTAATCCTATAGTTTCCCCAAATAGAAATTCTCGAATAATATTATACTTAATGAAATAAACATAAATTTTTAATTTATTTATAGACTTTGGAGTGTTCAACTTGATCCATATTCCTTGAATATCGATGACGCTATAGCTGAGACCTTGAGAGATAAAGTCTCTATCAGTTCCCAGTGTCTATCTTCCATGCAATAATGCACTAAGATCAGATATTAGTGAAAAATCCCAAATATTAATAATATGATATGGATTTCTGATCCATTCACATATTTTGTTTGCAACATCCTAGATTTTTGAACAGACCCTAATGAACACACATCCTCAATTATTGACATGTAGATTTTATAAAATGTAAAATAATTTTTTTTTCACAATTTCTTTATAAAAAAATAATTATTTTAAATATACAATGAGGTTGGAATTCAATACACTAATATAATAAACGTTTTTCAATTTTTGATCACATTTTAACTCTTGTTTTATATTTTAACCCCTCATTAACCCCTATCGCCCTTATCATGATAAGATGTTTTTTATTCTTTAATGGTATATATATAATATAAATGAAAAACTAACCAATAAAAGGGTCATTTCTCACATTATAAACCATATATTAATCACTATGTGGATTGTTTTTTTATGAATTTTATATCATTAAACAAAATATTATTTGTTATAATATATAATTAATTTAAATTATTAGAACTATAAATTACATTGATTCTAATAACATTATGATAACATTTTAAATTTTTAAAAAATATTTTAATACATGTCAGAAGATTCATTTTCACTTATAAAATTTATGTATCACGTTATTTATCACAAATTAAATTACTTTTAATAATTTTAACATCATTTATTTCATTTTTCATTAATTGAAGAATTATTGCATTAGTATTGTGAAAATATTTAATATAAATATTTATTCATTAAAAAATATAAATAAAATATAAAGATGAAAATAAATTATCTATAATTTATTTTAATATTTTTATCATAACATATACTATAGTTAACAAAATGTTTAAAATATTTTAGTTTTTAAAAATAAAAGTGTTTCAGTTTTTACTTTTCATCAAATAAAATATTACAATAGTTATAATAACATCCAAATGGAAAAAATAAATATATAAAACCATGGATGAGTGTGGATAAAATATACTCCTCTTATAAAATTTATCATTGTTTTGTTGTCAATTTATAATCCTTATCATTTTAATTTTTAATTTTATTTACTTATGTTACCCATTAATGTGGTAAAAAAATTACTAATGTTACTATTCATATTGAGAAGAAAAAAAGTACTATTTTATAAATATAACCCCAATAATTCCAACTATGGAATCTATTTTTCTACATCCAAAACACGAAATAATAAGAAATTAATTTCAAATTTATGTAAAATAATGCAATAAAAATTGAATTTGGAGAAAAATCTCCCTCTTAAATATAAATTTTTTTAAATAAAATTAATGAATACAATTTATTTTTTAAAAAATAATTGAATTATCTAATATATTATAGAAAACATTAAATTTTAATGATGGTAAAAAAATATTACATGATAAATATTTTAAAAATAAATAAATTTTTTTAAAATATATTTATTTTTCACATTTCATTGATAAATCAATATTTTCAAAAAGTAAACTCTCAAAGAATAATTATATGTTAATTTTGATATACACAAATTAAAAATTAAATTATTCTATTAAAATAAATTTTAAAAAATTTCCATAAATTAATTATAATATTCCCTAAAAAAATGAAATAATATCCATTTTTGAAACCACATATTTCTAAAGAATTAAATGACTTTACAAAATAATGAATATTTCAAAGCAATTAATTAGTACATTAATAATTATTAAGCCTAGTATATATTTCAAACTATTGTTAATAATTTTCATTCCCCCCAATTTAATGGTTATGTTTTAACATTGACATTTAAATAACAATAATTCAATTTTTATGTATGGTATTGTGTAAATTATGTGCCATCAAAAAAAGACTTTATTATAATAATATAAAAATATTAAATCCCTACCCCACTTAAAAATTTTTTTCCTCAAAATTTGTACTCAGGTTCTGTTACTAGGGTTTGAATTTTTAAATTAATATTGTTGAAAACCCACATAATAAAAAGTTTCAACATAACATTCTCATGAAAAAAATCAATGTGAAGTTACAAGGTCATCTGGAATGATACGTTGTATGTTTCCAAACAGTACAATATTATTGAGATGTGAAAAGATTGATATTCAAGAAAAAAACTATGTCTTAAGGACTAATAAAGAGTTATGGGGAACGCAGACAAGGGAAAATCATCCATCACAAAATACTAAATTTGCGATAGTTTAGAAGACCACTGATCTATCTGTAAGAAACGTAAATATTTAAAATAAATTATAATTTTTTTCTATAATTTTTGGTATTATTTTACAACATATACTAAAAAAATACGGAAATATACATATTTTTCAAGAAGGATTTCATATTTTATTCAGTTTCTAAAAAAACTCATCATCATTCTCCAACTAATGAGTATCCAAGACGATTTTTTACCCTAGATAACTATAATCAACTTATAATGGATCATATAATCCAAAAAATTATAGTAATTCATTATTTCAGTATTTATACAATAACCAAAACCAATATGGTTAGGAAATGGTAAGTTATTTTCCTGAATTTATAATCATTATTACAAAAAAGTTCTCCCTTAATTTCAAAAATTAAAATATAATACCCATAGTTAAACCTAGATCATTTAATAAATATCTATCCTTAAAATATTTTAATGATTATATTGAAACATAAAAATAAGAATGAATTTATCACATATCATTTCAACCATATATTTACATTTATCTCTGAATAACATCAATCACTCATAAAGCCTCATTCAAGAAATTATATTCCTTAATCATAAAATATCCACGATATGCTACTAATCTACATGAATAAAATTAATCACCTTAAAGACACATCCAAATCATGTATGATTCGAAAGTATAATTCAGAATTTATTCCTTGAAAAAAAAAATAATTTTCTCTTTAACATAATAAAATAAGGTTCCAAAAATTGTAGTTTTTTTCTAATATAGTATTAATCACATAACCGTAAAATAAATTTTAAATCTCATTCTTATTTATATAATTACACATATTTTACAAAATAAATAGCAATATTTTCTATAAGATCATTTAAATAATGAAAAACAATTTCATTGTAACATGTACATCATGTAGGCCAATCATATATGATGTGCCCTTAATGTTCTTTAGTAGTGGGTTCAAGCCCCAAAGCAATGCCAAATACAGCATACTGATTCATGACCTATGGGATTTCCTTTTGAATAAAAATATTTCAATATAATTTCGGTATTTTTTTAAAAAATATGATGAACATCGAAAAAGGTAACAATCATCATCAATGGTCATATAAAATCTATAGTTTATCAATGTCTTTAAACCTATGTCCACTAAATTAAAATATAGTTCTTCATTTAATTAAATTTTCACATGTTAATAATAAGCATTTCATATTACCAAAATATTTAAAACTCAATATATGTCGACCAATGTACATGAATCACTTAAAAAATTGTATTAATTATTTTAAAAATTTATAATCATCCTTTGATATGACAAAACATTTTATCTAGTGAATCCATTTATCATTCAATGTTATTCATGAAAATTAGTCAACCATCATAGTTTTATTTTTTAATATTCCATTCTTATTATCAAATATATGAAT
The DNA here is from genome assembly GCA_963277665.1 of Viscum album. NCBI lineage: Eukaryota > Viridiplantae > Streptophyta > Magnoliopsida > Santalales > Viscaceae > Viscum > Viscum album. The sequence goes on along the minus strand of OY728159.1, from coordinate 683,625,868 downwards.
TATATTCTTATGATTCATCAATATAACCACTCAAAAATATTAGTTACTTATAACATAAGAAAATAACTCCAATCATAAATATATACAACTATAATTTATAAATATCCCTATTATATTTTAAAATGATGCTCAACTTGAATAATGTAAATCATTAGATTATTTTTTAATTTCTCTTTTCAATAGAATTGGTAATGTTTATATTTCTAAATAAAAATTAAAAGGTACTACAACACATAATTTGATTTTGGAAAAAATAAAAGGTGTTAGATAAGATAAATAGATAATTCTAGGTGATTTCAATACACATAAAGATTTCAAATATGATTTAAATTTTATTTATAAAAAATACTGATAATAAAAAAAATTATTCAAAAAATAAAAAACTTTTTGTTTATATATTACATTCAAAATATGCATAAATAATAGTCTAACCTCTAAAGTCATCTAAACACTGGTCTGATACAAACTTTAAAGACCCCACCTTAAACATCACATGATCTAGTTAATTTAAACTGGAATTAAAATCCTTACATTTCCAAATATCATTTAGGTTTATATTTTTATAGATCTATGTTATAAATCTTATATATCAATCCCATATATAAAATAGTGGAAACATAAAATATGTATCTGATTTTTCAATAATTATAAAAACTAAAAGAAAACATGATTTTTATTCATGAATATCTTTCATGACATTGAACTTGTCACCGTCCATAATATTACCCATCCATAAACCCTATAAAAAATAATTAAAACAACGGATGAGAACAAAAATATTATTGTGTGACCCAAAAATAATAATTTCATTAGTTTAGTGACAAATATTTAAACCGATAAAAAATTCAATAAAAAGAGGCCTCTTATCTAAAAAATATAATCATTTTTTTAAAATGATCACTATCCTACCTATTGAAATCAAATAACTTAAATGAAAAATCATTAGCAATCATCAAATGTTAATCTACATTACCAAGGAAATTGTCTTCCAAAAACTATTAAAAAATCATTATAAATTGGAATAACCATATGGTAGATGTAAAATATAATTACCCAAGTTCATAGTCACATACCAATGTATTAGACCACTATATGTGTATACACAATACATGACATATAACAAGATCACCCAGAGATATATAGGTTCACCATCATATCAGAAATATCAAGTCCACCCATGTTTTATTATGGGGTTCAACCCTTCATAAAAACATTCTCGAAGAACCATATCCTGAATAAAACAATTGAAAAAAATACTTTAATGGTTTGTGTAAAATAATTTTAGATATGAAAATTCAATTTTTATTAAAGCCCCATTTTCGATACCACAATACGCAAAAATTGGAATGGTTTTTTTTCTTAATAAAAAACATGATATCTTGTAATACAATCGAAACTTCAAATAATTGTTATGATGGTGAAAAAGTTATTGTAATTTTATACGTTAAAATAGAACATTTCATTTATTTTTTTAATGAATGTAAAACATTCTGTATGAAGATTCATTATGGAAAACCATTAAATAAAATTGGATTACAATTCCCAGTATATTTCATTTACATACACCTAAATATATTGATAAAATTATTTTTTAAAAAAAATACATTGAAGGAAAATATTTATGTGGAAGGTTAAAAGTGCATTTTTAGAAGAATACCCCTTACTTTGAATCTCACTCACCACATTCCTTCATTATCATTCAGAGTAAAAAACCAGTGTTTATATTGTACTAGATTAAGAATCTTTTTAATTTAAATTATTTAATTATTTTATTTAATACCATGTTATATAAAATTACACTATCATTTGAATTCACATTGGGAATTTTTTAGGATATTTGGATAATATGTCAAAAATGTCTCAAGTGGGTTTACTATTGGAAAAGTGGTAACTATTCCCCAATATTTTAAAAAATAATCATGAAATAATTTTCATTTTTAGACAATTAATATTAATTTAAAATAAAATTATTAAATATGGGGTTTAAAAATGAAAAATTCAACATTTATAGAGATGGTAGTTCATACGTATGCATGACTCACATTTCCATATAATGGAATTTTATTAAAGAAATATGAAAATAGTTCAAGAAAAATAAAAACAAGAAACACCAAAACCATAAATTATGGTTAAGGGGAAAAGGAAAAAAACCAAAGCAGACAAGAAACACCCATTAAAAAATGTGGGATCTGGATTGAAAGTAGAAGAAACAATAAACTGGCCCTGTGAATGAACCCGGTGACGCTCATCCCCTGCCTCTCCGGCCGCCATTGCCACCATTGAGGTTCGTATTAATTCTAGTATTTTCACCTCATCCCCATTGATTCGATAGGATGCAACAATTCCAGTGGTGGTCGTAGTAGCCGGATATTATCTGATTACGCCACAACTAAAGAAGCTCTGGTGGGCTAGTCCTGAAAAAACTCCTTCACACGGAGGTCCGGGGGTATTATGGGTGGCTCACCAGTTTCTGGTGAGTCCACTACAACTGAATGCATCTCTGTAGGTTCTACTTCTAACATGTAGAAATAGAAACAAGCCTCTCTAAGGAAGAAAAAGAATAAAACTAAAGAAAAGAGACCCCAAATTGAAAGGCAGGACAGAAGGATGTAAAAATCCTTACAAAACAGCCACAAACATAGATAAGAGAAAGCTTAGAAAAGTCTAAAAATGGTAGACTTTTCACATTCCTTTTTAAGTAGAGGAAGGATACCATTAGGAAATTGATCATACCAAACAAAATCAACTCCATTAACACCTTTATTTTCCAGGTCATCAGAAACAGAATTGGCTTCCGTATAAATGTGAGTTATAATATGATTCATGGAAAATAGAGTCTCCAAAAAATTATTCAAACTTTTATTATGCTTCTAGGACAAATGTTGAAGACCCATCCTTATGGGAGAAACAACAACAGAAGAATCACTCTCAATCCATAAATTATCCCAACCATGCTTCACAGCTTGATCCACAGCAATGATAATGCCAAGCATTTCAGCCTCTAGTGAAGAGGCAAAGCCACAAGAACTATGAAAACAACCAAGGACATTCCCTTTATGATTTCAGAAAACAACACTATAACCAGAAATCCTAATATTACCCCTAGAAGCACCAAACAAATTAACTTTTAAACAACCAAAAATAGATTCCTTCTAGAGAACTTCTATAATAACACGTGGAGGCCTGAAATTACCCTTAACACCTATCTAGTTCAGAACGGACAAATCCAGAACCGAGTTAAACCAAAAATGCTTCCTTGGAATATCAACATTACGCATAGCACCAAGAATAGCTGATAAAACCCCACTTACCAAGAAGGTAAATCTATCATTAATCATCTTATTCGGTGAAAACCAAATAAAATGAAGGAGTTCTATAGCAATGACTCTAAAAACATCCATCAATTGAGGAGAAAGAGAAATAGAATGCCAGCATTGAAGGAAATGATGAATTGAAGACATACTAGTCATAGGGATTTAAAAAATATCAAAAAAAGCCATCCACATTGAAGAGGAATTAAGAAAAATAAGAAAAAAATGATCAATATATTCCCAATGTTGATGAAAAAACACAAGAAGAGCAGAGGTATATACCACATTTTTGAAGGAAACAATTATTAGGAAGCTTCCCATTAGCCAGTATCTAGGAATTTTTTTTCAGAGAGGGCCTAATAATGTTAATATGAAGATCCTCATCCATTTACACCCTATATATCAAGATAGAGAATGACTATAAAAATTTTTAGAAGTCATCAGGCCATTTATAGTAGGTTCCCAAGCCCAAAAATCCTCTTTGATAGAGAAACAGTAAATATTGATAGTAGTAACAATATGATTACTTAGACCCCCCATATTATCAAGATGATCTTTAATCGAATCATCCAGATCAACATTAAAATCATCATTCATCAAGGAATGAGGTAAAGGATAGCCAGTCTAATTGGCCTTCCAAAAGGATAAAGATGATTTCGTTGAAATAAGACATCTGGCATGAGAGTCAATGGAAGAAAAAATGGATTTGAAAGAAGGTCAAATTGAAGAATCCATATAATTCAAAACCCCATTCCTGAGCCTGTCCTTGTATTTATTATGGAGAAAGTCGAGAGACTCATAATTACTATTAACAATCCTCTAAATTAACGAAGCCTATAAAGAATCATTAAACACCTCACAATTTTTAATACCAAGACCCACAACATCAAAGGGTTTAGAACAATTATTCCAAATGACCATAGCTAATTTTCTCTCTGAAATATTACCACTCCAAGTAAAAATTTTAATTGAAATATTAAGGCTCTTGATAAGAGAGATCGACCACTTATAGACCATGAATGTATAATCAAACTTAGAAATGAACACATCCTTAACCATGAAAACTTGACCCACTAGGGAAGGGAACTTATGCTTCCATGTAGCAAAATATCATCTGATTTTACAAATAATATCAAAAAAATAACAAGATTTGGGCCTCCCTCAAAACATAGAAACACCCAAATATGTAAAGGTAAAAACACCTTCATAATACATAAATCACTAATAATGCTCACCTTCCTAGAAATAATAAAATTCCTCCCAAAATAAACAATGGACTTATTCCAACTAATCTCATGCCCAGAGAATTTTTTATAACAAAAAAGGGCACACCTAGTATTTTTAATATTTCTCTTATCCCCTTTAGTGAAAAGAATAATATAATCAGTATAAAAAAAGTGAGTGGGAGAATAAAAACCTATACCTGCACTAATAGACTTCAGTTTCCCATTTCCAGCCATAATAGAAAGTAATCAACTAAGATAATCCTCCGCAATAGAAAAAATAATGGCCGAAAGAGGGTCACCTTGTCTGAAACCTATAGAATAAGAAAAGAAGCCCTCAGGGGAGCCATTAACATGGAAAGAGATATGATTTAACTTAAAAATTATTTTATCCCAATTATTGAAAACATCATCAAAACCTAAAAAATTGAGAACCTTATAAATGAAATTCCGATTTATAGTATCAAAAGCTTTCTTGACATCCAACTTAAGAGAAATATTACCATCCCTTGTGGATTTATTAAGAAGGTTAGGAAAGTACGAGGTAGTAATAATAAAATCTTGAATAGACCTGCCCTTAATAAATCCAAACTGATTAGGAGAAACAATCTTACTAGAAATATAGGCCAACCTCATATCCAAGATTTAGAAAATAATTTTAAAAATTGTATTGATCACGGAAACAAGTCTGAATAAATGAATCTCATTGGAATTCTCCATATTTGGAATGAGGGAATGGAATTGAGCATTTAGGACCTGAGTAAGAGAACCCCCTTTAAAAAATTAGTAACAAACCTACAAACATCATCATGAATAAAGGAGGTGGAATAGGAAATAAAATAAAAACATTTGATAAATAATGATAACTTTTTTTTTTGGAAAAATCTCATTTTCATAACAACTTCATATCCAAAAAGTTGATATTTTATCAAATATATATGTCCTCTATAAACTATATATGAATATGAGGATGGTACTTAGATAAATCTTGACTGAATGAAATTTTTTTATGTTTCAAGGGATGAAAAGATTCACATCTATAAGAGAGGGGTTGGGAACTCTAGGAATATAATTAAAATATATATTCAAATGAATAAAAGGTGATTTATTTTGATTATAAGATGATTATGGATTTAAATAACCTCATAATAAATTTATATATGTTTTTAACATATTTTTACCCTTAAATTTTTTTGTTTCAACCCCCCATTAACCAATTTCACACTTATTGTGAGAATAAGTATTTTTACTCATTGAAGGTCAATATAGTTAATATAAATGGAAAACCAGCCCATAAATAAAACATAGTTGATATTAACATAAATGTTTTCATAGATTAGATAAATAATAGGTTTTTTAGAATTTTATATCTTTTCATAAAATATTATTTATTATAATATATCATTTATATGAATTTTTAAAACTATTCAATAAATTGATTTTAATAACATCAAGAAAATAAGTAAAAAAATATTCATATATAAATTTTCATTAAAATATATAAACATTGTGGGTCACATAAATTATATAACCATATATTAATTTTTATATATTTAATATCAATTGGTTGACGTTTCAATTAATTGAATAATTGCTGTGTGAGTGTTTTGTAAATATTTAAATGAAGTATTTTTTTCACAAAAATATTAATTTTAAATTATAAAAAATTATAACATAATATATAATTTGGATAAATCTTTGTTAAATATATATAGTTACTAAAAACAAGATCATGACGTTTTTTAATTACCTTTAAATAAAATATTATAATGTTTATAATCACATATAAATGATAAAAATTCCATATAATCGATTATTGGATTATTATAGATTAAATTGACTCATAAAGTAAAACTAAATCTATTTTTACTGTCATTTTATAATTCTTATCATTTTATTTTTAACTATAATTATATGATTTTCCACATCCAGTGATTCAAAAATACTGAGGTTAATAATTATATTGATAAAAAATAAAATGTTTAAATTTTAAAAATTGGGAAATAATAATTATAAATTTGAAATATATTTTTCAACCATTATAAACAAAATTGAAAGAATTTAATTTTAAATGAAAGTGACAAAATTCAATTTGAAATGACGTTTCAGAAAAATATCATTTTTAAATATAAAATGTTTCTTTTACAAATTAATGAAAAAAAGTCATATAAAATTCAACATTTTTTCAATATAAATAAAATTGAAGATATTTTATTTTAAAAATATTCCAAAGTAGAAGTTGACTATATAAATATTTTAAATGTAAATATAGTTTTCATTAAAAAATTAATGTCTAAATTATTCATTGAAAAATCAATTATTTATAAGGAATTCTCGAAAATTCACATTAAGATAACTTGTAAAATAATAATTGAAAAATGTAATTTAGTTTTTCGAATTTTGTTTCTAAAATTGAGATAAATTAATTATAATATTTAGTGGTCAAAATTATAAAACCTCATTTTTAAATGAAAATATATATTTGAGGAATAAATTGACAGTATGAAATAGTTATTATTTGGGAATAATTATTTAACAAATTATCAATTAGTATGACCATTATATATTTCATAATGTGGTTAATATCATTCATAACATATAATTTAATAGTAGTGTTATAATTTTAAATTTTAAATAATAATAATTCATTGTTTGTTTAATCTAGGTGATGCATATCATATACGCTATCAAACATAGTCTTTTCCTTATAACTCAGGATATTAAAATGATAAATATCATAAAATTATTATAATATCTCATAAAATATATGTTTCCATGCACATTTATTTGTATCAAACCATGATGTGGTGATTATAATAATTTAAATGTCTACATTTCCCAAAACCATGATGTGGTGAATGTCATAGTGTTGTGGGTTTTCATCCTCACATATGTGAGTAAAATATTTAATAATTTTATGTAACATCCCAGGTAAATAAATAGTATGAAATATTTCATATTAATTAATATATTTGAATTAAATATTAATTTTATTTTAAAGGGGTTGCTATGTTCGATTGCGTACCTGATGCGCAACAACAGGTTTCTTTGAAATCTTACATTGCACACTAATAATATAATACTATTTTAAATGGTAGTTAACTCCTAGACATTGTATTGTATTGAATGGAAAAAACAAACTACAATATGATTATACATGTTTGTTAAATGTATTTACATTTACCCAATAAAAAATTTAGAGGCTTAAATTGTGAATGAATCTAATTTTAAGCATAATATACATCAAAAGGTCAATTTACCACCTTTTAATGGAGTACCCTCTTTAAATATAGATTTGTTCACATTAATACATTTTAATTTGACCAAAAAATCCTTCTTTATAAGAGGAACATCAAAATTTACTTTGTGTAATGTTTTTGAGTTTTTCCGATCAAGTTCATTTTTTTAATGAATATTAAAATATTGTATTATTAATTCAAAACTACATTTTAATATAATTTTTTATATGGTTAGATTATCTTTTTAATTGGGTTTAAATTGTAATTAGAATATATTTTTAACATTTAATCCAATGTTGGTCATTGGAATTAATTCCAATTTGAAATTTGACATAAACAAATATCAATCTTTTGAGAGTTATTGTTTCTTAAAAACAAGATATTTGACTTGATAATGAGAATTAATTTTAAATTAATTAATGAAACCTCTATGCTTACAATTTTTTAAAATATACATCATTTTTTAACTCATAATATCAAATATATATTAGGCTGAATTTTTGGTATTTTTCTGAAAAACATCAATTTTTGATGAATAGTGAAACCACTTAGTAGTACTTATAAAATTTGACTTCTTCATTTAAATGAAGTTTTTACTACTTAACTGAATTTAATTTTGAAAAACCTACATAAATGGTTGTTATTAGTAAGTAAATTGTTTTTCAATAAGATGAAAATAATTTATGATTAATAGTAGCTTTTGACTTTTATTTATAGCGGTTAAAGGTATATAAGATAATTCAATGCAAAATTAATACTGTAATAATTCAATATTACCTTATCACTTGTCCAAACCTTAATTTTTGTGTCATTTACAACCACGGTCATCTTTGGGTCTATTATGGGATCCCATTGTGCCACTTAATAGTGATAATGACAATTTAAATTAATTAACTTAAAGTAAAGGCAAAAATGGAAAAAAAATATATTTTAGTAAATTATTTTTTACAAAAGGTTATATAAATTATATTTTCAACAATAAATATTCATTGGAATGTTAAAAATATTTCCTACATCATGGTATTTTTTTATAATTTTTAGTCATCACATAAATTAAATTATTTGTGATAGAATAGTGATGTAGTATTTACCTCATTAATAAAAGATTTTAAATAAACAAGATTATAAAAATTAAAATAACATCCCAAACCTATCCAATTATTATTGGATTATTTTATTTCGACCATGATTCATCTTATATTGAACTCTAAATATTTTTGGACCTTTTGAAATAGAATATATGTTTATAATAAAATAATATTTTCACACATTCCTAAAAGGTCCCTCCCCCCCTTTATAAAAAGACCCCACTTTTAACAAATTCCTCAAACCGCTAAAGCCTGTAGGCTCATCCAAACTCTTCCCAATTAAGATCCGTACATCCATATCTTTCACATATAAGCCCTAACTTAGGAAGAAGGCACTTCAAGAAGCCCTTTCGATTCAAACCAAAGGGAGTTACACAAATTAAATGTAATGGTTTCTCCTAACTTCTTTTCATTATTTTACTTCTCCAAACCATAAACTATTTTTATTCCTTTGTTTTATAACAACAGCATTAAAATCAATATACTAGAAAGATTTTATGTGATGTATTATAACAACACTTACACACACATCCATATAATGGGTGTAGAACATAATGTTTCTGTGGATGGCAAACTAACGCCTCATGAAACGATGACTGTTCGATTATCTTCTTCCACCTCTCATGGTGGCCTTTAATATGACACTATATTTATATATGATATATATTATGTTTCAGTTTTATTTATTCTTCTGTATTTGTTTATATAATACCTTTATTGATTCTATAATGTGTAACCATGATAATTTCATTTGAGGAAGTGCGGACTACCGCACCCTTAAAGTGATATGAATCATTAATGCCATGTGTGGGACGTATAAAGTATGGAGTTAATGAAATTATATATGATGTTATATATGAAATTAAAATGGAATTATAATAAACCTCTCTATCATTGTTTTTTAATTCCATTAAAACATGAAATAGAAATGAAAGTAGTGTTCATGCGTACGTACGACTTACTGTCTCCATGAACGATGCATTTCATTTCGTACCTCAAAATGATATGTACTATTATAAATATATATTAATACTGGATATATATGATATATATGATATCTAAATAATTAATTTCATTCTGGATGTAATGTAATATTGACCACATAGACAACTTGTAAATATAAGGTGTTCATTTTTGACTAAAGTACAAAATATCGACAAAATGAACGTTATTAACTTAAATGATTACATAATGTTTATAACATGGTAATGAAAGATATAAAAGGAATTAAAAACATGAAAAATGTTTTTAAGAAAGTATAAATTAACTTTTGTTTATTATTCAGGAAAATAAAGAATTATCGAGTCAAGTCGGACACGAGGTAAGGGACTTCGCCTCAATCTCCTTTCATTGATGCATATTTAGTTTTATACAAGACATTATGTTATATGGTTTATAAACCCCTTTTACTTTTCATTTCATTCAAAGGGAATATTTTTTTACAAAACATTTTACTAAATGAAAAAAATGAATGATTTTTATGTAAGTGGTGACAACGTCCTTTCCGTCACTACGAGTATTATATGATATTTTTCTTCTTTAACAAGCCGAAATGTTTTTAAAAAGAAAAACAAATACCATATACTCTTTTTACGTATTTTGGTATTGAATATAATTTTTAGAATGGATTTGTTATTTCAATATCTTGAAATGATATTTAATTAATGCAATGTGGAAGTGTTATCTTTACTTTATGCTTATGTTATGTGTTACCATCATGTTATGGTTCTTGGGAATTATTTACGTATACAAGTGGTTTCATGGTAAATCTAGTGTGGGTGAGCCCAAGATAACTCCCCAATGCATTGGGTAACGTTACAGAGGTAAAGATTAATGTTTCTCTTAAGAGATTTAGGGAATATACTCTGATGGGTATTCAAAAGTAACTCACTATTTAGCTGTGATAGCTGCATTGTAAATATGTTATTGATGCCACCAATTTCCTTTATGATTTATGATTTCTTGGTGTAATTCATAAATATTATGTTTTCATGAGGTAAGTAAAAGAGTTTATGTTTTGTATGTATTAAGGAATTTTTTTTCCTTTCATTGTTTTATAACCCTTACAAATCTTTTTATGCTCATCTCATGTTTTGAAATGTTTTCAGCGGACATAAAGATGAATAGAGTCAAGGATGGGATCAAGGAAAACTCATGTTGTCTAAAACCTTGAACTATACATGACTCTTTTTTTCGAGAGTTTATATTTTATGGGAAAATGGATCTATTTAGAAGTGTCTACTTTTTAATCTTTTGAGATGTAATAGTTATTTCCTAATTCTCTAAAACTCTAAACCTAAAAAGATCCTCAATGTGAATTATTCATTTAATTATATATTATGTACTATTTTATGGTTGGGTCCATATAGTTGGTATCAAAGGTCGGTTTAGATAACATTAAGAGTTATGATATTGTTAAATAAATGCCCATAAATTAATTTATGGTAATATTGAAATGATATAGCATTTACATATTACTATGTTGCTTCGCCTAAGATATTTCTATGTTCAGAATGGTTTTCCATAGAGGAAACAGGGAAGCTATTTTTGGAGAACATCAAGAGGAAGACAACCTTCCAAATCAGCAACCTGAGATGGTCAGAATCAGAACTAAACAGTTTGATGCAGTGAAGGAATAGCTAAATTAGGCTATAAATGGTGGTTGTATCCATGTATGAGATCATCTGGATAACCCATAGAGGAACATGTCAGTAGTGGATAATTTCATTAGGCAACATCCCCTATAATTCAGAGGATCATCTGACCTTATGCTAGCTAAAGGGTGGATTAAGGAACTGGAGAAGATTTTTAATGTCATAGGTTGTTCAGAACATCAAAAGGTAAGTCTTTCAATTTACAATTTTGAAGGTGGCACTGATCAATGGTGGTCGACGATGAAAAATATCAGGGATAGTGATGATATTGTTTCACTCGATTGGGATGAATTCAAAGGTATGTTTTTTGAGAAATATTTTCCAAACCTGGTTCATCTTAGGATGGAAAAACAATTCCAGAAATATGGGATGGAGGATGATTTATTGGCTTCTTATGAAGGAAAATTCACTCAACTGGAAAGGTATACTCCAAATTTCATACGAGATCTTGATAGTAAAATCAACAATTTTAACTTAGGATTAAAGCTAAAGAATAGAAGGGATTTATCTTCTCGTGAGTTCAAACATTATGAAAAACTTGTTCGTTGTGTGGGGAAGGTGGAAATACAGTTTATCTATGATCATGTATTCTTTGAAAAACAATAGAATAAGAGGTCAAGGTGGCAAGTGAAAGGGAATAATTATTCAAAAAATCCCGACGGTAAGAAACTTAAATTTAGAGTTTGTGAAAATTGAGGTAAAAAGCATGCTGGGGATTGTCTTTTGAATTCTGATAAGTGCTACCGATGTGGTAAAATGGGCCATAATGATTGTAATTGCTCTGAAAAAGATTATGGTAATGGTAAGACAAAATCTGATTTACAGTCAGTACAATGTTCTATGTGCAATGAAAAGGGTCATTATGCAAATGAGTGTCCATCAAAAAACTCAACCGAAGGAAAGAAACCATTATACAAGTAGAAGGGGTGGTGAAATCATATGCAGCTACATCAGTAGATGTTGGGCCATCAAATGAAGTTGTATCAGGTACACTATTTTTTTTAGGATTATGCCAATGGGTTGTTTGATTCAGAGTCTACACACACATTCATTTCTGAGAAGTTTTCTAGTAAATTATGAATTCCATCTCAAGATATGAATTCAAAACATACGGTAAAAACACCTGGAGGAAATGTTGAGACAAAAATAAAACAGAAGAACATTCCTTTCCTTGTGCGCGAAAAGAATCTACTTGAATACCTTATTGTTTTGCCTCTAGTAGATTTTGATGTTATTTTGGGCATGGATTGGATTTCTGTTTATTATGCTAACATTGATTGCAAAGCTAAAGAGGTTTCTTTTCTGAAATATTTATAGTTTCCATACAAGAATGAACCCCCTCTTTTGATAACATATCAAGAAGCCGAGAAACTAGTAAATGATGGAAATGAATGTTACCTTGCACATATTGAATAAAATAAATTAACTGTTCGTATTAATGATGTGCCAGTGGTAAATGAGTATTTTGATGTTTTTCCTGATGAGATGCATGGTATTATACCTGATCGGTAAGTTGAATTTACTATTGACTTAGTTCCTGATGCTAAGCCAATTTCAAAACCCCCTTATCGAATGGCTCAAAATGATCTTTTAGAGTTAAAGATCCAATTTCAAGAGTTATTTGATAATGGTTTCATTCAACCTAACACATCACTATGGGGTGATCCTGTATTGTTCTTTAAAAACAAAGATGGTTCAATGAGACTTTGTATTGATTATAGAGCATTGAATAACACCAATGTTAAGAATATGTATCCTTTTACTCATATCGATTATTTGTAGGATCAGCTATAGGGAGCTCAGTATTATTCGAAGATTGATCTGAGGTCAGGGTACCATCAGTTGAAAGTAAAAAAAGAAGGCATTTCAATGACCATGCTTCGTACTAGGTATGGCCATTATGAATTTGTAGTTATTCCTTTTGTTTTAACCAATGAACCCACTATATTCTTGGATCTTATGAATAGAATTTTCCATGAGTACTTAGATACATTTTTGGTTGAGTTCATTGATTATATTTTGGTTTATTCTAAAAGTAAATATAAGCATGAAAGTCATTTAAGGTTCATCTTAAAAACCTTAAAATAAAATAAACTTTATGGAAAATTCAGAAAGTGTGATTTTTGGTTGCATCAAATTTCGTTCCTTGGTTACATTGTTTCATAAAATGGAAAAACTGTTGATTCTAATAAAAAAATGTTGTTGAAAAATAAGCAAGACCCACAAATAAAATTGAGATTCGTAGTTTTCATGGCTTGGAAGGTTATTACCGGAGGTTTGTTGAAACTTTTACATAGTTATCTTATGCAATGACTATGTTAAATCGAAAAGGTGTTAAGTTCATATGGACAGAAGAATGTGATGATTATTTTTAGAAATTGAAAAGGATATTGGTGAATTCTCCAGTTTTGGCCGTGCCATCCAGAAATGGTGAGTTTTTTATCTACAATGATGCTTCGTTGAAAGGAATGGGTTGTGTCCAATTGATGAATGATCAGCAAATTGCTTATGCTTCATATCAGTTGAAACCAAATAAGTTAAATTACCCTGCACATGATTTGGAATTAGTTGCTGTAGTTTTTTCTTAAAAAATTTATAGGCATCATTTGTAGGGAGTAAAATTTAACATATATACTAATAAAAAAAGCATAAATTATATATTCACTCTGAAAGAATTGAACATGAGACCGAGGATATGGCTAGAATTAATAAAGGATTATGATTGTACGATCTATTACCATCTGGGAAAAGAAAATAATGTGGCTGATGATTTGGGTTGAAAAAGTAATGCTTCATTAACCATATTATGTTTGGAACAAGATACTTTGGTTTTTGATTTGATAATATTTGGCATAGAAATTGTTGGTGCAGAAAATTCATCTGTTTTGTTTCGGGTGTCATTGAAATCATCTCTATCAGACAGAATAAATAAAGTGCGGAAAGAATATAGTGAGCTAAAGAAAATGGTAGAGTTGGTTTAGAAGTGTAAGTTGCCTAATTTTAACATTGATAATGATTATGTTTTGAGGTTTGGGAGTATATTATGTTTTCTTTGTGATTCACTGTTGAAGAATGAGTTGTTATGTGAAGATCATAGTTCTATGTTTTCTTTTAATCCTGGTAGTTCTATGATGTAAAGAGATCTCCGAAAGTATTACTGGTGGGATGGAATGAAAAGAGATATTTCTGATTTTACTATGAAGTGTTTGACTTGTCAGCAGGTTAAAGTAGAGCGACAGTTAACGAAAGGGATGCTTCCGCCTTTACCGGTGCAAGAGTGGAAATGGGAAAATATATCAATGGACTTTGATGTGGTATTATCAAAGACATATCAAGGTAATAATGCAATCAGGTTTATTGTCGATCAATTGAATAAATCTTCTCATTTCCTTCCAATTCAGAATATGTTGTCACTATACTAACTTTCTTGATTGTATGTTAACGAGATAATAAAGATTCATGGAGTTCCCATCTCCATTGTATTTGATCGTGATCCCAGGTTTACTTTTATCTTTTGGAAAGTCTTTCAGAAGACATTGGGTATTGAATTATATTTTAGTACAGCTTTTCATACTCAATTATATGGGAAATCAGAACAAACAATTCAGACATTGGAGGATATGTTATGTGCTTGATCGATGGATTATCTAGGAAGTTGGGACCAACATCTTTCTTTGGGTGAATTTTCATGTAATAACAGTTTTCATTCAAATATACAGATTTCTCCATTTGAGAAATTATATGGAACGCATTTTCAAACTCTAGATTTTTGGGATGAAGTAGGTGAAAGGAAGCTGATGGGACTAGAATTGGTAGAAGAGATGGCAGAGAAAGTTTAGTTGATTCAAAATCACATGAGAATAGCTCAGATCAGATAGAAAAGATATCCAGATTATCGAAGGAAGGAAATTTCTTTTGAGGTATGTGATCATGTATTTCTCAATGTTTCTCCATAAAAAAGTGTGATGCATTTTGGTAAGAATGGAAAGTTGAGTCTGAGGTTCATTGGACCTTATGAAATTCTGGAAAAGTTGGATTAGTAGTGTACAGAGTGGCTTTACCTCTATTTTTATCCCAAGTACACAATGTTTTTCATGTTTCAATGTTGAGAAAGTATATTCCAGATCCATCTCTTGTTTTGAGCCTTGTGGTAGTTCAGACGGAATTCCCAAAAGGGGGAAGGGTGTAACATCCTACGTAAATAAATAATAAGACCAATTTCATATTTATTAATTTTTTTGAATTAAATATTAATTTACTTGGTTACTATGTTCAATAGCGTACCCGATATGCAACAACCAGTTTCTTTGAAATCTTACGTTGCACACTAATAATATAATATTATTTTAAATGGTAGTTAACTCCTAGCCATTTTATTGGAAGGAATGAACAAAACTATCTAAATTATAATTATACATGTTTGTCAAATGTATTTTCATTTGTCCAATAAAAAAGTTAGAGTCATAAAATGTGAATGAATCAAATTTTAAGAATAATTTACATTATAAGGTCGATTTACCACATTTTAATAGATAACCCTCATTAAATATAGTTTTTGTCACATTAATAAATTATAATTGACCAAATAAAATCCTTCTTTAGAATGGGGACATCAAAACTTACTTTGTGTAAATTTTTTTAATTTTTCCGATAAATTTTAATTTTTAATGAATAGTGAAAATAATGTATTTTTAATTCAAAACTGCCTTTTAATCTAATTTATTTATATGTTTATATTGTCTTTTTAATTAGTTTTAATGTGTGATAAAAATATATTGTTTCTATTTAATCCAATGTTGATGATTGAAATTAATTTCACTTGGAAATTGGACATAAACAAGTATCAATCTTTTGATATTTATTGTTTTATAGAAACACGGTATTTGTATTGATAACAGGAATTAATTTTAAATTAATTAATGCAACCTCTATGTTTATAATTTGGTAAAATAGACATCATTTTTTTAATTTGGAATATCAAATATAGATTAGGCTGAATTTTTGGTATTTTTCTGAGAAACATCTATTTTTTATGAATAGTGAAACCACTTAGTAGTAGTTTAAAAAACGGACATTTTCATTTAAATGAAATTTTACCACTTCTGTGAATTGAATATATAAAAAACTAGAAATTCATGGTTTTTATTAGTAATTAAAATTTGGTTCAATAAGATGAAAATAATTTTTGGTGAACAATAACATTTGACTTTTATTTACAACTTTTAAAGGTAATTAGTTTAATTCAAGGTAAAAAGAATATAATAATAATTCCAAATTGCCTTAGTACTTGTCCAAACCTTATTAGCTGAGTCATTTACGACCATGGGAATATATGGGTCAATTTTGGGACCCCATTGAGCCACATGAGAGTGATAATGACAATTTAGATTAATTAACTAAATTTAAATGCAAAAATGATAGAACAAATATCTTATATTAAATTAATTTTTACAAAGGGTTATATAAATTATATTTTTGACTATAAATATTCATTAGAAATCTAAGAAGATTTTCTACATCATGGTTTTTTTAATACTTTTAATATAGAGACCCGACATTTTCTTACATTACTATTACATCATTTCAATGATAAACAACACAATATTATTACACATAGAGGATCCAGAGGTTTAGTGTCTTGGGAAAACAAGGACCATACATAACAAATACAATATGAACCATAAAACTTTATTTAATTTCTTCTTCACTAGATTCTTAGTGGAAATTGTCCTCTCCATAGTACATGTATCCACCTGAAAATATATATCAAAAGGGGTGAGCTACAAGCCTAGTAAGAGGATAGATAATAACAATATAGTATGGGGTGAGAATAATCATGACATAGGCAAAAGATCATGAACATGAGAGGAGCATAAACAATAAACTTGAAATGTGGCAATGAATAAAAATGAAACATCATGTCTTAGTTATTAACTACCACACATACTTGTGAAAAAAGCTATCATATTTTTCACACATCATTTCACATTTACTCATGAGATTCATCACTTTACCCAATGCATTGGAGTGCTATATAATTCAGGGCGTACTCATCACATTTAAACATTCATATTGCGCTATATAATTCCGGGCGCACCCGTCACATCATAACATTATCCTTATCATGATTGCCTTCTATAAAACATATCAAACATGTAGATAAATAACCCATGGAAATGAATGGGTTTCATCTCATAATAACACATTCATAAGCTTTGTGTTCCAAAAAGGAAGAGGGAACAACATACTTGATACAAGAACCATCAACCTTGAATGAGAGGTAAAAGGTGAGTTCTTGAAAGAAGAGTTATTTTGGAAAACATTTTGATGGACATAAAAACCAGTGAAAAACATTTATATCCTAGAAACTTAAAGGAAATTATGAACAAATAATCTTTGAGGAGTAACCATATTAAAAATGGAGTGAAAGAGGGAGAACCCGAAGGAAGAAAATTGGGTTCGAGATTTCCCTTACTTTGTACCCGAATGCCTCCTTCTCTTTAATTTCCTGTATAATGACATTATATTCATTAATTAGAAATTCCAAAACCTTTTGTACATTAATAGTGTTCATTCTGGTTTAATTATGTCATATTATGTACCTTTGGATGACTTATAGAGTTTAAAAACGTTGTTTGGGGATGTTCGTTTTTATGGTTTTCTTGAGCGGTCCACTTGTATTCTTAAATTGATGTTCGAGTAGATCATGGGTAAACACCCAGAAAACATATTACATGTTATTAGTGATATTAAAGGAGATTTAATGATGTTTATAATGAATTATTTTAGATCCATGTGGGTGAATCATTAGATATGAATTTAATGATGGTTATTTGGGTTAATTTGGGTGGTTTTTGGATCACAACGAACTTGTTTCAGCATTTAACTTAGTAATTTGGCCATAGGATATTTCCAGAACTTAAAATAGAACATAATACATATAACATATTCTGGTTCAACCATAAAAATGGTTTTATGACCAGATATGAAGGTATAAATGGAAGAAGAGAGCATGTTGTTTTTGAAGGTGATAAATTAACACCACATGAACAACGTTCTCTTTAAAAAAAAAGGAAGCGGGAAGGGTGTGGGGTGATATAATATACCATTAGAATCATAATATTACACTATATGTATAATAATGGAGTTACAAAACAATTCAGATGAGTATAGGTGGGGAGAGATCAAGAAAGGAACTTGAACATGAAATGAAATTAAAGGAGAAGAGAGAGAAATTACCTCCAGAATCTTCATCTTGAGATCCTCCTTAAGGAAGATAGGCTTGGTCTTTTGATGAGACCAGAAGCCTTTGGACGTGGGGGAGGTTCTAGGGGAGATTTTTGGGCAGATTTTAGAGAAGGATTGGAGCTTGAGAGGTGTGAGGAAAAGAGGGAGTGAAGGGTGGCTTTTATAGTGGAGGGGAGATGGGTTTCCTTAATATAAAATTGATTAGTTTAATAATTTCACCTAAGACAAGGAATAGTGAGTCTTGGATGACTATGAATAGTAAATAAGACATTTGAGTTCAGGATTTGGGTTCTTAAATCACTTATGATATCAAGAATAGTGGGTTTTAATTAAAATGTATTTATATGGTAAATTAATGTATTTTACTATTCACCAAAAATTCATGTTTCTGGGAAAAATCCCAAAAATTTACCCAAACCATTTTTTGATGTGTAGGATCCAAAAATGAAGTCCATTTTTCAAAAATAATTTTCTAAATATTAGTAATTTAATAATTAATTAAAATCACAATTTACTAAAAAAAATAGTTTTTAAACATAAAACAGATTTTGTAGTTCTTTCAAAAATTATGTAGGGTCTTATAAAATCATCTAAAAACTATTAGATATTGATTTCATAATTTATGAATATATTTAATGGAAATAATAATTCTTTGAAATTAATTAATTAATTATAATTAATTATTTATGACTTATAAAATACCAAAAACGTTTACTAAGGACAAACTATCACTTTCTAAGATGTCTAAATTTTATTTTATTATTCATAGGTAATGTTACTCTTATTTACTATTCATAAGGGTCATATTAATATTCATAAGGTTAGGTTACTGTTCACAAAAAATTATTTTTGTTTCATTAGACTCCAAAAACTATCTTGAACACAACCGTGTTTGTCGGATTTTTAAAATTCCAAACATAGGGGTGACAAAATTATGTTTAAAGGTCACTTATCACTTAGTAGTTCATTATTTTGTGTTTTTATGACATAAATATAAGAAGGAAATTTTCCATTGAAAAACTTTGGGTCGTTACATTCTTCCCCCCTTAAGAAATTTTGCCCCCGAAATTTAACTTTACACAAAAAGGTGAGGGTACTTTTCCTTCATTGGCTCTTCTAGTTCCCACCATTTTCTAAAATAGAAAAGGATAGAACAAAACATAAATAAACAACTCATGAATACATAACTTATTCATTTGAAAAATTTATACCAAAAACATAACATATGGGATCCCTAGGTAAATATTCTTATGTGCATATTTTTACTTGGTCCCATACTAGAGGTTTTGTCTAGGGTTCACTAATCCTAATTCACAAATTAACTAAACCTTTCCTCTGATACAAACTATAGCGACCCGACTTTTTCTTACATTAATATTACATCATTTCAAAGATAAACAACACAATAGTATTACACATAGAGGATCCAGAGGTTTACTGTCTTGGGAAAACTAGGACCACACATAACAAATACAACATCAACCATAAACATTTATTTAATTTCTTCTTCATTAGCTTCTTAGTGGCACTTGTCCTCTCATTAGTACATGTATCCAACTGAGGATATACATAAAAAGGGGTGAGATTGAAGCCCATTAAGAGGATATATAAGAACAATATAGTATGGGGGGAGCATAATCAGGACATAGGCAAAAGATCATGAACATGAGAGGAGCATAAACAATAAACTTGAAATGCGGCAATACATAAAAATGAAACATCATGTCTTAGTGGTTAACTACCACAAATACTTCTGAACAAAGCTAGAATCTTGTTCACACATCATTTCACATTTACTCATGAGATTCATCACTTTACCCAATGCATTGGAGCACTATATAATTCAGGGCGCACCCGTCACATTTAAACATTCATATTGCGCTATATAATTCTAGTCGCACCCGTCACATCATAACATTATCATTATCATGATTTCCACATAGAACACATATCAAACAAGTAAATAAATAACCCATGGAAAGTAATGGGTTTCATCTCATAATAACATATTCATAAGCTTTGGGTTCCCAAAAGAAAGAGGGAACAACATACTTGATACAAGAACCATTAACCTTGAATGAGAGGTAAAAGGTGAGTTCTTGAAAGAAGAGTTCTTTTGGAAAACATTTTGATGGACATAAAAACCAGTGAAAAACATTTATATCACAGAAAAGTAAAGGTAATGATGAAAAAATGATCTTTGAGGAGTAACCATATTAAAAATAAAGTGAAAGAGGGAGAACCCGAAGGAAGAAAATTGGGTTCGAGATTTCCCCTTACCTTGTACCCGAATGCCTCCTTCTCTTTAATGTCCTATATAATGACATTATATTCATTAATTAGAAATTCCAGAAAATTTTATGAATTAATAGTGTTCATTCTGGTTTCATTATGTCATATTATGTACCTTTGGATGACTTATAGAGTTTAAAAACTTTGTTTGGGGATGTTCATTTTTAGGGTTTTCTTGAGCGGTCCATTTGTATTCTTAAATTGATGTTTGGGTAGATCATGGGTAAACACCCAGAAATTATATTACATGTTATTAGAGATATTAAATGAGCTTGAATTATTTTTATAATTAATTATATTAGATCCATGTGGGTGAATCATTAGATAAGAATTTAATGATGGTTATTTGGGTTAATTTGGGCGGTTTTTGGATCACAACGAACTTGTTTTAACATTTAACTTAGTAATTTTGCCATAGGATATTTACAAAACATAAAATAGATCATAATACATATAAAATATTCTTTTTCACCCATAAATATGGTTTCATGACCAGATCTGAAGGTAAAAATGGAAGAAGAGAGCATGTTGTTTTTGAAGGTGATAAATTAACACCACGTGAACAACGTTCTCTTTAATAAAATAAAAGGAAGAGGGAAAGGGTGTGGGGTGATATAATATATCATTAGAATCATAAAATTACATTATATGTATAATAATGGAGTTACAAAACAATTTGGATTAGTATATGTGGGGAGAGATCAAGAAAAGAACTTGAACTTGAAAAGAAATTAAAGGAGAAGAGAGAGAAATTACCTCTAGAATCTTCCTCTTGAGATCCTCCTTAAGGAAGATAGGCTTGAACTTTTGATGAGAACAGAAGATTTTGTTCGTGGGGGAGGTGCTAGGGAAGATTTTTGGGCAGAGTTTAGAGAAGTATTGGAGCTTGATAGGTGTGATGAAAAGAGGGAGTGAAGGGTGGCTTTTACAGTGGAGGGGAGAGGGGTTTCCTTAATATAAAATTGATTAGTTTATTAATTTCATCTAAGACAAGGAATAATGAGTCTTGTATGACTAATAATAGTAAGTAAGAAATGTGAGTTCGGTATTTTGGTGCTTAAATTACTTGTGATGTCAGGAATAGTGGGTTTTAATTAAAATATATTTATATGGTAAATTAATGTATCCTACTATTCACCAAAAATTCATGTTTCTCAGAAAAATCCCAAAAATTTACCCCAACCATTTTTCGATGTGTAGGATCCAAAAATGAATTCCATTTTTCAAAAATAATTTTCTAAATATTAATAATTTAATATTTAATTAAAATCATAATTTACTTAAAAAAAAGTTTTTAAACACAAAACTGATTTTGTAGTTCTTTCAAAAATTAAGTAGGGTCTTATTAAATTATCTAAAAACTATTAGATACTGATTTAATACTTTATGATTATATATAATGGGAAAAAATATTCGTTTAAATTAATTAATTAATTATAATTAATTATTTATGACTTATAAAATACAAAAAACGTTTACTAAGGTCAAATTGTCACTTTCTAAGATGTCTAAATTTTATTTTATTATTAATAGGTAATGTTACTCTTATTTACTATTCATAAGGGTCATATTACTATTCATAAGGGTAGGTTACTATTTATAAGGGTATGTTACTATTCACCAAAAATTATTTTTCTATCATTAGACTCCAAAAACTATCTTGAACACAACCGTGTTTGTCGGATTTTTAAAATTCCAAACATAGGGGTGAAAAAATTATGTATAAAGGTAACTTATCACTTAGTAGTTCATTATTTTTTGTTTTTATGACATAAATATAAAAAGGTAATTTTCCATTGAAAATATTTGGGTCGTTACATTTCAGACATTACCTAAATTAAATTATTTTTGACAAAATAATTATGTTGTATTTATCTCATTAATAAAATATTTAAATAAATATGATTATAAATATAAAAATCACATAAATAACCTTTCCAATTCTTATTGGATGATTTTATTTCGACCATGAGTCATTTTATCATCGATTATAATGATTTTTGGTCATTTTTGAAACCGAATATAAGTTTATAATAAAATAATATTTTCATACATTCGTAAGGAGCCATTCATACCCCTTATAAAAATCCCTCAATTCAAACCAATTATTCACACCTATTAAGCAATTAGGCTCATCCAAACGTTGCCCAATTAATCTCACTAAATCCCTTTATTTCACCAAGAAGCGTTACCTTAAGCACAAGGCACTTAAAAAAGTCTTTTTGGTTCAAACCAAAAGGAGTTACCCAAATTAAAGGTAATAGTTTCTCTTAACATATTTTATTTTATTTTACTTCTCCATCCCATAAACTATATTTATTCCTTTATTTTATAACAACACTAGTATATTAAATATACTAGTATGTTTTTATGAGAAGGATTCTAACTTCTCTTATACACACCTCAGTCTAATGGGTGAATAACATAAGGGTTCTGTGGATGGAAAACTAATGCCTCACGAAACAATGATTGCTCGATTATCTCCTAGTGCCTCTCATGGTGGTTATTAAGATGATATTGTATTTATTTATGATATATATATTTTTTAGTTTTTATTTTTTTCTACTTTATTTTTTATACCATACCTTTATGTTTTTCATTATGTGTAAACATGATAATTTCATTTGAGAATGTGCGGACTACCACCCCCTAAAAGTGATATGACTCGTTAATGAAATATGTGGGACATATAAAGGGTGAATTTAATGATATTATATATGAAATTATACTGAAATTATAATATATATATGTATCATTATGTTTTAATACCTTTAAAATAAGAAATAGAAATGAAAGTAGCGTTCAAGCGTATAAATGACTTATCGTCTCCATGAACGGTGCATTTCATTTCTTTCCTCCAAAGGATATGTAATGTTATAAATATATATATAATGGATATATATGATATATATGATATGTAAATAATGAATTTCATTCTGGATATAATGGACTATTGACCACATGGACAACTTTTAATTATAAGTTGTTCATTTTTTACTCATGTACCAAATATTGGCAAAATGAATGTTATTAACATAAATGATTGTATAAGGTTTATAACATGGTAATAGGTGATATAAAAGGAATTATAAACATGAAAAAGGTTCTTAAGAAAGTATAAATTAGCTTTAGTTATTATTCAAGAGATTAAAGAATGATCGAGTCATGTCCGACAGGAGGTATGGGACTCCGTCTCATTTTCCATTCATTGAGGCATATTTAGTTCTATACACAACATTATTTTATACGGTATATAAACCCCTTTGAATTTTAATTTCTTTCAAAGGGAATCTTTTTATATGAAACATTTTACTAAATGAAAAAAGCTATTTTTTTACGTAGGAGGTGACAATGAGTTTTCCACCACCATGAGTATTGTTTGATCTTTGGATTCCTTAACAAGCTGAAATGTTTTTGAACAGAAAAATAAATACCATATACAATTTTTACGTATTTTGGTATTGAAAATGATTTTAAGAATGAATTTATTAGTTTAATATCATGAAATGATATTTTTTTATTGCAATGTTGGAATGTTATATTATCTTTATGCTTATGTTATGTGTTATGATCATGTTATGGTTCTTGGTCATTATTTACGTATACAGGTGGTTCCATGATAAACCTAGGTAGGGTGAGCCCGAGATAGATCTCCAATGCACTGGGTAACATGATGGATGTAAACCTGAATGTTTTTCCTAAGAGAATTATGGAATATACTGTGATGGGTATTCCAATGTAACTCTTTATGTAGCTGTGAGAGCTACATTTATAGTATGTTATGGATACCACAAGTTACCTTTATGATTTATGATTTGTATGTGTTATTCATAAATCTAATGTTTTCATGAGGTATGTAAAAGAGTTTATGTCTTTTATGTATTAATGAACATATGTTTTCATTCCTTTTTTTGTAACCCTTACTGAGCTTTTTATGCTCATCCCATGTTCTGAAATGTTTTCACAGGACATAAAGATGAATAGAGTCAAGGATGGGATCGACGAAAAGTCATTCTGTCTAAAACCTGGAACAAGACATGACTCTTTTTTCTGGTGTTTTTATTTTATAAAAATAATTTGAAACTTTGTAGAAGTGTCTACTTTGTAATCTTTTGAGATGTACTACATATGTCCTAATTCTCTAAAACTCTAAACCTGAAAAGACCCTCAATGTGAATTATTCATTTAATTCAATATTATGTAATGATTTAAGTTTGGGACCTTATATTTAATCCCATAATATAGAAACATTTTACATAAACAATAACAAACACTATTGAATTTGAATATATAAATAAAAAAACAATAAATATTTACGAAAAAATTTGAACACATTATATTTAAAAAATAGATTTGATAATTTCATATTAATAATTTTTATGAAAAAAAATTATTCATATTTATTAAAATACATAATTTATTAAAAATATTAATTCTCTATATTTTTTTTCAGAAATTAATTCTTTATATCTCATGTTATAATTTATCTTAATAGTTCAAATATTTTTTTATTATGAATATTCTCAAATTGTTGCCTGTCTTAATATAATTTTCATTAAATATATAAACTTTTGGAATATATATCATCATATAATTATTATCAAAAATTTATTACATAATTATTATTATTTATTTAACTAAAATTTTCATAAATATTTAATAATTATATTATGATAAACTCTATGTAAACCATTCCCTCATAGACAATATTTAGTGCCTGATTAATTACATTGGAAAAAGATACAAGAAATTGTATCACTTAGGATTGAATAGATTATTAATTTTGGTAAACTATATAAATACATGAATGATACATTATATTTGAATAGAGAAATTACAACATAATGTTTTTCGGTAATAACATTATTCCCTCTAGAATATCCATGAATATCAAACTAAGTACACTTTATAAATTCATGGTAAAGGAAAAAAATAATGGGGAGCTCAAATGCTCAGTAAGGGTTATGTACAACCTGAGATATCATGAATAAATAATCATAATCAATATGGAAATATAATTATTTTTGAACACATGAAATTTAAATATCAAAAAAAGGAATAATAAATATGTAATGGTAAATATCTGAAAACCATCCAATTTGATCAATATACATAAAATAAAATGCATCCAGAGATCATATGAATGTTAAAATACCCTAGATATTAATAATGGAAATATTAATTAATGAAATGATTAGTTATTGGACATCAGGTTTTCGTGGAACATGATACCTTTTCTTTCATTTCCATTAATAAAATAGATTGGAACATACTACTTTCAATACCTTTCATAATATATTTTAAAACATATTAGTTACAAACAAATATGGTTTTCCAACCATTTGTTTCTCAGGAGACCACATATATAGAAAAGAGATTATATAAACTAGAATAAAAAAAATTCATACCATTCTAAATCATTCATAAAATATTGAATAATCAATTTAATTCTTAAATAATTTTCTTTGTCAAATATCCATATTGAGTATTGGATAAGTATTTATCAATATTTCCCCTATTAGTGAAATAATATTAAAAGTAGACAATATATGTTTTAATGGTATATGCTAATATTAATAATTATATAAATAACCTAAAAATGTGTATTTTTAAAATAAAACCAATTTCCAATGAAAAATGGCAATAATAAAGTGATTTTTGAAGAGAAATCTGAAAAAGAAAAATGATTGTTATATTTCACAAAAACTATTACTACATGGAAATTTTCAATTCAAATACACACTGATGAGATTACTTATATTGAAACATAAAGTGTGAATAATGAAATATTTTTGATATTAGATGTCGAAGGAGTATTATATACAAAATATATAAGTGAATTTGTGAATAATAACAAAAAAGACTCAATGGAATATAAATTGAGATGAAATCCCTTACCTTATGCTCCCTTTTTTGAACATTATTTCACTTCTTGTACTGTAGGTATAATTTTTTTTAAGTTATTAAATAACGTGATTGAGATTTATAATATCATATATGAACCGTTTATGTCATCTTATTAGAAATTCATTAATAATCATTCATTATTTTCATTGTTTTGTGTATTATTTTCCTTATTTTCTCTTGTGTGGGTTTTAATGAAAGATCATGTTCCTCTATATAATATATATTTTCATGCAATCTATAATAATAATAATCTGAAAATTATCATATTTATTGATTGATTTTAATTTTAAATCCATCCAGGAATAATGACCATGCAAAATGTGGTATGTTAAGATGATAGAAGTGGTAGTCTATATGTATGCATCAGTACCATTTTCCATTTTTTAATGATCGTTATGGAAAGTAGGTGAGTAATATTTTACCTTTAACAGAGTATCCTAAATTAAATAATACTATATTATATACTTATATATATATCATTCAAGTAGTTTAGTGATGAAAATAAAGTTCCATTTTTTTGTGATGGCGGTAGGTGACACGTACACAAATTACGTTATTATCCTTTAATTAGTGAAAATTCATAAAATAAGATGATATATTGTCCTTCCCAAATAATAAATATTTCATTAATATCATAATTATTTCATTAATATCATAATTATTTCATTTTTATCACATATAATAATTAACAATAACATTTATCACCGTTCATGTAAATGATGTTTAAAAGAATAATAACATAGCTACGCGGGGTGGTAGTCTTCCGTACACACGGGCATTGTTATCATGTTATATATAGAATGTAAAGTAATAATTTATATATTATATAATGACTCATGAGGTCTAATTATATATTAATATATATAACATATTTCCATCATAGAATCCAATCATGAGATGTGGTCATGGAAAAATAAACATCGGTTTGTGGGGAGGTTATCCACCATGCACTCGATTGATAATTTCATAAAAAAATTATTGATGTGGGAATTATTTTTGCAAATTATATTGTAATAAAAAAATCACATTATATGTATGATAAGAATTATATTATATCATCATGGTTTAATAGTAATTTAAGGAGGTGGAGAAGGAAGTAAAATATAGGAGATCATTGAAGATCATTTCCTCTTCATCAAATATCTTCCCTTGGTTTACAGAAAAACATTAACAATATGTGTTTATGACCAAAATAAGGCATTTAAGTTTATGGGAGAGAGTTTTGGATCGGATTAGGTAAATTATTGGTTGATCTAATGTAATATCCCGGTTACTTATAAAATAATTTATTTTCATTCTGGAATTAAATAGTTAAATTCATTATAAATATATAAAGAAATAAGTGGTATTTACTAAAATTTAAGAATCTATAAGAATAGAATATTATACTCATATATTAATGTATTAATAAAATCTATGCATCTTATAAGTAAATATCTGATATATATTTATCATAGAATATATAAATAAATGTTTTTAAAATGATAAATCATGTGTTGGTATTTTTGTGACACATAGATTTTAATTAACAATTTAATAATTAATATAATGATTAAAAAATTATCTTTATAAAATATATTCATAATTTAGTATTTTTTTCCATATTACTAAAAGATGATTTTATGATCCATTAATTTTTTCTTCAAAATGTCATAAAATGAATTATAATTTGAAATAACTATTTTTGAATAAATTATGCTTTTAAATAGAAATTAAATTATTTTAATTTATACAATTATTATCGTAAAGTAAATGATATTTTTAATTCTACTTGTTGAAAAATTGAAATTGTTATTTTTTGTGATTTTTTTTGAAATTGATGAATTTTTTGTGAAGAGTGAAATAAGGTAATTTGAATTATAAAAGAATTATTGTGTCCTGGATGATGTATGCCCATAATCTACAGATATCCTTATAAATTTTCTATATTTATTCATGGAGCCAAATATATTCTTAGTCTTTATCCAAAATAATTAACTAATGATTATAATAATCAAAAAATACCCCTCTCCTCCACTAAAAATACCACCACTCAACACCTCATCACCATATGCATAAAATCGTTGTACATTGCTTAATTTATACCCAAATCAATTCTTAATACACATACCCATGTCCAAAACATATTTTTATACCAAAAGTCCCATAAACATGTGCCTTAAGGAGAGTCTCATAAAGAAGATATCAAGAGGTAAAATCCAATTTCATTTTGTTTCATTTTCATTTCAATTAATTTTATTTAATTATTCTCTCCACAAATCCCCACATCCATGTGAAATGATAAGTATAGTATCATACATGTACTTTATGGTTGTAGTTTTTTTGTAATATACACCACAAAACAACTCCAATTCTTCTCTTATTCTAAAAATTAATGCATCATCCTTGATGTGTCGATTTACCATCACAATGGATGATGTGTTTTCACTTTCATTTACTACCTTCATGGATACTCATAAAAACACTATTATAGTTAAATAAGAATTTATTATACGTATGAAAATTTATATAATATTCTACAACTAATATTCAAAGTTGATATTATAAGAATATTACAGGGGTTTTTGATGGTCGTAAAAACTAGAAAAATAAATTAAATCATTTTCATTAATGTTTTATACAATGAATCATCCTAATATTAGAAAATAAAGTGATATATTTTATATTATAAAAATAATTAAACATATGAATAACTTTTCATTCAACTCCATGTGTTTGTCATCCATTTTCAAGAAAATTTTCAATTAACTATCCATGGATACCCTGAAAAGAATGCACCTGAAACGATTGAAATAACAAAATATAACTAAAAATTGAACAAATTTAATATAATATGATCATATAATTCATTATAAACTTGTGTATAGTTCTAAAATAAATTAATAACACTCTTTAATAAATTATATATGTGGTTTTAACATGTTTTAAGTAAGATAACCTCAAAGTAAGGGACATTTATTTTAAAATCCCATTTCAAATTAATATTTTTATGAATTTAAAAATAAATGTTTTAATGATGTAAGTATTCCGGTTTTATGATTATTTTATGGTTCTTATGAATTATTTATGATGAAATGTTGGACCATTATTTCTCCCTCTAATGCATTTGGTATGTTTATGTTGTATGTTGGTCGTAATGGTTATTCCAAGTGTAACTATGAGGGTCACATCATAAGGTAGTCGTGAAAATTACATATTAAGGTAGTTGTGAGGGTTACATTATAAGGTAGTAATGAGATGTAGAAATCATATGGTATCCACTAGAGTTACAATCTTAGGTACGTAATTCCCTATATTACTAATGTGGTGTTATTTATGTATTATATGTTTTATGGAAATCTCATTTTTACACAAATTATGTATATGAAACTTTTAGGATGAAAAGTATGCCTCATTAATATTATTTCATTAGTTTATAAGTATTCATGGACTAATTATTCCTTTTTCCCTTATAGAATATTTTTGTCTCATCCCATGTTTAAAAAAACCATATTGTATATGTGTGGGTAAGGGAAAAGAAGAATCCATGTTTAATTTTGTAATGATTTTTCATTAAAAGATCTAATGTTTTCTTAAATACTTTTGTATTTTGAATGAAATGGATTATATTTTAATATTAACCACATTGTATTCTTATGGATTGTTATGTATAAATTATGTCCTAATTTTATAAAAAATTAAATACACAATATATCTTATGTAATGTGATAAGGTGAATTATAAAATAATTTACTATATTATGTAAATTTAATAATCAAGTCCTTATAGTTGGTATTATACCGTAGTTCATATAACATTAGAAGTTAGGATGATTCAAGTATAATACCATATTTTTTTTACAGTATTGATATTTTTTAATGATATATAATTTAATGATTACCATGTTGGTTATACTCAGATATATCTGTTCGGAATGGTTTTCCACGGAAGAAATACAGAAGCAGAAGTTTAAAGGAATCTAAGGGATGACATCATTCTAAATCCACAACCTTAAATCGGGGGAATGGGAATTGAGTTTTTTTGTGTAAAATTAATGGACCTGTTGTGTGTATACATAAAATGGGTTGCATCCATGAAGGTGAATAGCTAGAGATACCACAATGAAACATCATCATAGAGTTATGAGTAAACACTCTCCTTCTTTGAGTGGATGGTTTTCCCCATTTACAGTAGATGAGATGATTAAATCCCCTGAAAATATATTTGATTTCCTGTTGCATTTATATAATCAAAACGATTTCCTTGTTATTTTCTATTATAAAGTTGAATCAAACCAGTGGGGGTCAATTGTCAACAATATTAGAGATAACAAGGAGATTAATGTATTATAATGGGATGAATTTAAGAACCTTTTCCTTGAAAAATATTTTCTTAAGCTGGTTTGAATTAGGATGGAAAAGAAATTCGTTAAATTGAAAAAATAGGAAGAATATGTTTTTTCGGGTTATGTAGAAAACCACACTTGATTAGAAAGTTATGCTTCAATTATTTTTATCGATATTGATTGTGAAATAAATCATTTTTACTAAGGATTATATCCAAAATACCGAATGGAATTGGCCACCCATGAATTCAAAAGTCATGAGAATCAATTTTGATGTACTGAGAGGGTAGAAATGCAGTGTTACAAAAACCATGTGTACATTTACAATAAGCAAGAGAAGTATTCCATATGGAAATAAATTGGTAATAGTCAATCAAAGAAATTTGAAGGCAAGAAAATTCTATATCTTGTTTTAGGGATATGTGGTGAAAATCAACACAGGTAATGCCTTAATAAATCCATGATGTTTTTAGTATGTTTTATGTATGTAAATATGGCATGATATTGAATTGAAAATGATTTTAGTGATGGTATGTTAAATTCTGATAAAAAATAGAAAGTGTTTTAAATGTGGTGAGATCGTTCATTATTCAAATACCTGCATAGAGAAAGATATTATTGATGGGAATAATCCAAAGTATAAGTATAAAGGTGTAGTGAATTCTATTAGGACTACTTTTCTATATATTATTCCATCAAATAAAGTTGTATTAGCTACATTTCATACTTTCTCTGATTTTGCTAATGTCTGGTTTGATACGTGGTCTAAAAATTCCATTATTTTTGACAAATTTTCTAGTAAATTTAATATTTAACCTCATGAAATAAAATTAGATGTTATAGTTAAAACACTAGATGGAAATATTAAGTAAAAAATCCTTGATAATAGTTTTTCTATTTTTTTATAGGGAAATACATTAGCTGTAATACTTATTTCCTTAGTATAGTTTGATGTTATTCTAGGTATGGAAGGGATTTTTTATCATCCTGTGATTGATTTAATAGATAAAGAAGTTTTTTTTCTTAAAGAGTTTTTTATACAGGAATGATCCCATATAATTGATAACATATTAGGATGTTGAGAAACTATTAATAGATTAAAATTAATGTTTACATGCACATATTGTTTAAAAATTGGAATTTTTCATTATAATGATGTTCAATTGGAAAATGAATACATGGATGTTTTTACTAATTTGTTTTATAGTGTAATACCTAATTTAGAAGTTGAATATACTATTTAATAACTTTATAGTTATACTAAAATCTCAAAACCCCTTTATCTAATATCTCATGAGAAACATGTAGAATTAAAAAGGTTGTTGTATGATTTTCATGATAATGGTTTCATTCATCCGAGCACATCACCATTGGGTGCCCCTATTTTTTTTGGAAAACAAGAACAATGGTTCTATGAATCTTTTCATTGATTATATTGATTTTAATAACAATATTATTAAGAATTAGTATCCATTTATTCATATATATTATTTATTTGATCAGCTCTATAGAGCTATTTATCTTTGTAAGATTGAATTCAGATCGGGGTACAATCAGTTAAAGGTGGAGGAGGAGGATGTTACGAAAACTACATTCCAAAATATATATGGGAATTATGAGTATGTTGTTAAATTCTTTGGATTTAATAATTAACCTTTTATATTCATAGATCTTATGAATGTAATCTTCCATGAATATTTGGAATTTTTTTTGTTATTTTCAATGATGATATTTTCGTGTCTTAAAAAATATCAAGGTCATGAAAAGTATTTATGGATTGTCCTAAACACTCTCAATAAAATAATTTATCTGGGAAATGTATAAAATGTTATTTTTGGTCACAACAAATTTCCTTTAAATATATCATTGTAAATAAGGATTGTATACAAGTGGATCCCACAAAAAAGTGGTTGACTAATGTCAGGGACCTAAAAATGTTACTAAGATTCTTATTTTTTCTAGATTATAAGCCTATTATCGACGATTTGGTGAAAAAATTATAGAGTTATATATCCCACTATGTCAAAAAAAAATGTGTTAAATTTATTTTTATAGATGAAAATGATGTTTGTTTTTAGGAATGGAAAATGGGATTAGTTAATGCTCTAGTTTTGGTCCTACCATCCAGAAATGATGACTCTTACATTATAAATAACGCCAATTTGAAGGGATGTGGTTGTGTCCTGATTATAATGATATGTTAATTCCATATACTTCAAGACAACTAAAACCACTTGAGTTAAATTATCCTACACATTATTTAAAATTAACAGTTTTCGTTTTTAATTTAAAAATTAGAGGATATATTTATATGGATATAAATGAGAAATATATTCTGACTATAAAATTTTGAAGTACATATTTTCCCAAATGGATTTGAACAGGAGGTAGAGAAGATTGTTGTAACTGATAATGGATTATGATTCCACGATCAATTACAATCATATAAAATGAAACAAATAATAGTATTCCTTGAGTTGAAAATATCATGCTATATTAACCATGTTACATTTGGAACATGAACCCTTGGTTAATGTTTTGATGAATTTTTTCTTGGAAGTAGTTGGTGCAAGAAATTAATCTTTTTTAAGAATTTGGGAATTCTTCTCTCTCACACCAAATTAAGAAATCATGGATGTAAGACTTTTTATAGTGTAAAGTATAATGTTGTATAATTTATTTTTCTGGAATTTAACATAGATAAAGACAGTGTTTTGAATGTTTGGATGAAATTATGTCTTCCATGTGATTCGTAGTTGAAGAAAGAGTTATTAAGTGAAGATCATAGTTCTTTATTTTTAGTTCATGCTAGTAGAACTATGATGTATAGATACCTTTTGGGAAATTACTTGTGGAATGGAATGAGAAGAGAAATTGATAATTTCACTATGAAATTGTTGACATGTTCCCAAGTTAAAGTAGAGTGGAAATTACCAATGGGGATTCTTCAGCCCATTACAGTTCCAGAGTAGAAATGAGAAAACATATAAATGGAATTCAAGATAATACCAAAAAATAATTCATGAGGAAATACTTTTTTTAGGGTTATTATTGACCAACTGAATATATCTTCACCTTTTCATTCTATTCAAGACACTATTTCTCAAGATAACATTTCAATACAATACATCAATGATATTGTCTTGTTAAATGGAGTTCTAATATCTATTATATGTGATAGTGATCCTAGGTTCAATTATATCTTTATTGAAAAGGCCTTCATAGTTTTTTGGGAACTAAATTAAATTTCATCGCCACCTTTAATCCTTAATCTGGTAGACATAATGAGTGATAAAATCAGACATTGGTAGAAATAATATGGTCATATTCAATGGAGTACCTGGTAAGTTCATATTAACATCGTTATTTATTTATGTTTTAATATAATAAAATTTTTATTCCAATATATAGATGGACCTTTCTATGAAAATATATTGAATACAGTGTCGAACAATATCATTTTGGGGCGAATTCATTAATGGAAGGTAATGGGTCCATAATTAGAAGAGGAAGTATTTTAGAAAGTGAATATGGTCCAACAAAAAATGAGGTGAGCTTAGAATATGCATAAAGGTTATACAGATAACTAGAGGAGATAATTTTCATTCAATGTAGGTGATCATGCATTCCTTAAACTGTAACGCCCCGACCCTAGTTGCCTAGAGTCGGTGCATTATTACATAACATTGGCATGATCACAAGAAAGATCAAATCTCGAAAGACCGATTGGTTTAGTAGCCTTGGAAACACTAGATATATTCATAAGTTTTACATTACATCATAAAATGAAAAACTACTACAACAACATAATGTCTCCATAATCCACACTACTATCCCCTCATAATATCCCTGCAGGTCATTCATAATTTACTTCTTCACATCCTGGGGAAAAATAAAACATAGAAAAGGGGTGAGCTCAAATGCCCAGTAAGGATAACAATATAGCGGAAAATTTCATAAATAAGAATAAACACTTAAGGCAATTTATAACTAAAACAAAAGCCTTATAAACTTGAACTTCAGCATAAAATGGCGAAGGTAAAATGAAATAATGCCATTTACTTACTCACATGGATATTCTACTAGTCGAATGATCACATGCAATATCAATAACCACTTTCATAATGATGGAATGCATAATGCCAGACTATCATAACCACATAGCCAAGGCCTCGTGCCAAGACTACAAATAAGATTTTGCCAAGGCCTTGTGACAAGACACTAGTTTGTCTCATGAGACCTACCGATGCATCGAGGAGCTATAGCGGGCTCCACCCGTCACTTATTAAGTCCAATGCATTCCCATATGAAAAGGTTTAAACATAACATAAACATTCGTATTAAAACTAGCATACGAAATGTCAATACTTTCACAATAAACTATGAATGGTATAAAAATAGCACATCCACAGTCAAACATATCACAAAACCTTCAATACAATATAGAAGTTTTGTATCATAATAAATCAACTTCAAATAATCTTAAAATCCATCAAAGGATGTTGACATAGATGAAATCAAAATTCTTTTAAAAGAAATATCTCCTTTTATTTTGAAATCATTTAAGATCCATATAAAATAAAACATTTTCCTTGAAAATATTCTTATAAGCTTGTATGGGAAGCTTCGACGATTTTATAACGGCGGAAAATAACCGCACCCGCCGTATAAGTTAAAAAAAACATTCTTACCTCAATTCTGTCGAAAAGGTTAAAAAGGACCTTGTTTTGAAAACGACGGAAAGATTCCTTTATAAACCTCTTATAAAAAGTCAAACAAGGGTATAAATGACTTTAACCCATATTCTTGTAAATAGTAAAAATGTTTTGAAATACATTTCGAAGAAACATGGATGTGGATGATAAAGAGATCCCAGTAGATTATTACGTATAATACAACCTCGGATAATGAAGAGATTGTGAAATAACCCTTACTTTGTACTTTTTCCTTGGTCGATGGTAGGTTTACCTCCTGTATAATGGTAAAATAATTGTTATTGAATAATACAAGAATCATTTACTTTAATATGATATCATATATGATCTTTTAACATTGATTTGTTAATAATATCTTAGTATTAACGCCGTTTCGGGTGTTAACTTACTCATTTTCTTTTATATGTTTTGTTACATAAGTCATGTTTGTTGTATCTTATTCATATCCAGAATGATATCAAGTCCTTAAACATCATTATTAATTCATTAAATGATAATTATACTTGAATGGATACGATGGAGAATGAATCTCATCGCGTTCGTGGAGACGGTAGTCCGTACGTACACACGAACGCTACTTCCATTTAATTTTTTTATTTTAAAAGAATAGAATCCAAATGATACATAGGTGTATTACTATTCCAGTATAATATAATATTTTATATATGTTACTTAAGTTCATTAACACCATCCTTTATACGTTTCATGTGTGGTATGAACGAGTCATATCATTTTAAGGGGGCGGTAGTCCGCACTTCCTCAAATGAAATTATCGTATGTATATACAACATGAAACGAATAATGGTATGAAATAAAATGGAATTACAGAAGCTTATATATAAAATATATATCATTAATATCATATTTAATTACAGTTCCATCATAATGGCCACCATGAGAGGCGGTAAGATGTTTTTGAACAATCATCGTTTCGTGAGGCGTTAGTTTGCCATCCACAGAAACATTATGTTCATCATCCATTAGATGGAGTTGTGTGTATGTGTAGTTTGAATACTTCTTATAACAACATCCTAGTATATTGAGGATACTGGTGTTGTTACAAAAGAAGGGAAATAAAAAGATTTTGGGGGTTGAAGAAGCAAAATAAATGAAAATAATTTAAGAGAAATCGTTACCTTTAATTTAGGTAACTC
This sequence comes from Viscum album, assembly GCA_963277665.1. Classification (NCBI taxonomy): domain Eukaryota; kingdom Viridiplantae; phylum Streptophyta; class Magnoliopsida; order Santalales; family Viscaceae; genus Viscum; species Viscum album. The sequence goes on along the minus strand of OY728159.1, from coordinate 683,588,713 downwards.
ACTTTGGTTGGAACCAAAGGACTTGTTGAAATGCTTTCTGGCTAAGGGGAAGCTTCAAGGAGGAGGAGAGGGATGTGGGGAGCTTAGTTGGGCAGAGTTTGGACGAGCCAAGTGGCTTGAGAGGTGTGAGGAAAAGAGAAGGAGGAGTGCCCTTTTATAAGAGGGGTGAGGGGCACCTTTGGAAAAGCTAGAAATATTAATTTATAATAAATTCATATTCGGTTTCCAAAGGCTCCAAAGTTGACTATTCAAAGGATGAGGTGGGGATAGGTCGAAAACAACTCATCCAATAGAATTTAGACAGGTTTGGGTACTTATATTAACCTTATCTTTTAGTATTAACTCTAAGTTAATTAGTTTCACTTTTTCAATGTCTCTTTGTATTTTTATATAATATGGTTAATAAACTTACTATATACATCCAAGCGACCCCCAAGTGGTCCATTAATTATTAACCTATCATGATATAAGTCTCTTGGCCGAACCTTAGATTTTTAGGAATTTAATATCAATTAATAATATAATATTTGTTTTAAGAACTCTTTTATGTCAATTTTGACACTATTCATTAGTTGATTATTGTGAAACTCATAACAGATTGATTATTTCGAAAAAAGTAAATTACATCAATCCTAATATATCATATTATCCTAGAAAAGTAGTTTAATTCATTAAAAGTGTCATATTATATTTATTTGGGTATTTATAAAATCAATTATTTTAATTTTTCACTATTATAGTAATTACTACATCATCATTGTGTCATTAATATTTTACATTATCTGATGTCTAAAAAGTATAAATAAAATATCATTATGTAGGAAATATTTTTATCTTTCTAATGAATATTTATAATCTAAAATCCAGCATATATAACCCTATGTAACAATTGTTTTTCTAAAAGATATATGCTTGTGTCATTTTGTATTCATTTTAACTTAATTAATATAAAGTGTCATTATCACTTACAAGTGGATCCATGGGGTCCCAAAATTGACCCAAAGATGCCCATGGTCGACCATGTATCAACCAATAGGGTTAAGACACGTTTTAGGGTAATTTAGTATTATTATAATATTATTTTTTTTAACCCTTATTTACCGGATTTACCCTTAACCATGGTAAATAAAATATTTACCGCAGTAATTATTCAAAATGTCTAAAAATAAAAGTTACCTATTTACACAATTTGAACATCCTGATTCCAAATATGGAATCCATTTTTCTAAATTCAAAACACAGAAGTGGCAGAAATTAAATTAAAATTAATTCCCGCTGTCAAAACAAAAAGCGTGTTTTTAAGAGATAATAACTATCAAAAGATTGACACTTGTTTATGTTCGGTTTAATTGTAAAATTATGTCCAATGACCAACATTATATTAAATGGTAAAAATATATTCTAAATATACTTTAAAACCACTCAAATTCACAATTTATCACTATTAATTATTTTGATTAAAAAAGTTGTTTTTAATTAAAATTTAGTAATTTTCACTATTCATCAAAATACAAAAGTTATCCGAAAAGTACCAAAATTTCACCCTAGGCTAATTTCGATATTCCGAATCCAAAAATGAAGTCCATTTTGAAATATAAAATATATATAATTTCAAAAAGTAGGTATTACTATTCATAACGGCTAGTTTGATTGGTTGTGGTGTGTTAAAATCTCGAAGTTGCGTACAATGCACGTCATTGCATTATTCGAAAGGAAACATACCGAGGAAGCTTGGGGTGTTACATTCTCCCCTCCTTCAATAAATTGCGTCCTCGCAATTTTTAAAATTTTTCTTGGGAATATAATGGAAAGTCCCACATCGGGAAAAGAGTCAATAAAACTATCACTTTAAAAGAAAGAAAGAGAGGTATAAGGGTCATCCAAGATAACCCATACTAGGATTCCATGTAAGAAAACATGGATATGGATGATAAACTAAGTGTCAAGTTCTGATGGAGAGGGATAGAAATCATGATCAGGAGAAAGTTAACAATGAGAAAACCACAAACTTGTGTTGGGACGAACGACCATTAGTCTCCTAATAGGAAAGTAAACGGACAACATTTTTTTTAAGTTACATTACATAAGGAAGAGGAATTCATTTATGATATTGACTAAGAACATTATGAGATATACTTACATTTTAAGTATATTTTCATTCTTTAATAAATTTCCACCACTAACTCATTTTTTTAAACGATGAGTATTCAAGAAGACTTGGTCACACTGGAAGAGATAGAATAAACTTCTATAGAATCACATGATCCATGAAGGATAAACCATATATTTACATTGTCTTTGCAGATTAATCAAAACCAAAATGGTCAGTGAATGATCTAATGATCCCCCAAAAGGATATTCATTGAGATAAATATGCACTAATCTTAATTTCTAAAATTAAACCAACAATACCCCAAAGTTAAATAGATACCATTCAATAACCAATTGTCCTTAAAATCCTTTAATATAATCCAAACTAATATTGAAACCCAAAACATAGAAGAATTTGATTATGTAGTCTCCCATGTTAAATTGTATCTCCAAATGACATCAGATACTCTTAAAGTCACATACTCAAAAGTAATTAACCTAATCACATATTCTCTATTATAGGTTAATCATTTCCATAAATAACCCAAATCACTATAAATCCACAATAAAAACTTAGATAAAAATCTATCATTATTCAACAAATGAAACCCCATAGTATTCTATTTTCCTTGGGCATATAGTGTTCCCAACAAAGCGAACATCTTCCAAAATAACATTTATCACTTAATCACCAAATCATTTTCCCAAATCAACTTATTATTGATCAATAAAATCATTTAACTAAAAAAAAGTCACACTAACCAGGGACTTCACGTAGTCCTGTGGTAGGCGATAAATCCCAATCGCACTTTGGTTGTGGGTTCGATTCCCATAGCTTTGTCCGACGCGACGGGTTGTCACACGGTCTACGTGTTGTCCTTTTTCAAAAACTATATTTTATAATATTGCCAAAATGAGATAAATTCCTCAAAATACTATATCATAAATTTAACCACAAATGTTATATCATACCTTGAATCTTCATCCCAAATTAGAATAACTTATAATTCTCTCAAACCCCAATGATCATATAAATCCAAATGGTTATTTATACCCATATCCACAAGAGAAGAGACAATTCTTCCTCAAATATCATTCTCACATGGCAAACTGCGGGGTTAAAAATACAAGAGAAAATTATTCCATAGTAAACCCATCAACAAGGAGTGCTAATACTTTTTAAACATTTCTCCAACCATTTATTCCCACATAGCTTCTTCTTTGACCAAGAAAATATCCTATAGAATAGGACATTCACTCGGGTAATGGCCAGGTCCCCTACATTTACGGCAAATGACTGTAAATGGACTCTTGGGACCATTTTTATCTTCTTCCATAGTACTCTTCATTTTTCTTCGGCAATTCTTTACTTTATGTCCTTCCTTCCCGCACGTAAAACATTTCGTTGTCCCATTGAGACACTTTCCTGGGTGTCTCTTTCCACATTTCCTGCATGATGAAAATTGAGGGTTCTTTTCTCCATGGTCTCCATTGCTGGAGCTCTTATCATTTATCACCTTTCTCTTCCTTGTTGAGTCTGGGAGTTGGTTAATATATATGTTGTTGATCATATTTTTCGAAAACTGATTTGGCATAAAGACGATATCTTTTACGCCTATCAACATTCCATTTTGTTTCTCATTGCCACCACCGTTCCCATCTTGTACGTCATTCTCAAAGTCACTATGACTTCCTTGGAATCCAGCCATTGACTAAAACCATAAAGCATTATGTGAGTAATAGTAGTAGTAAAATCATTTAGAGATTAAAATGTCACCATATTCTCAATTTGAAACATATTAGGATTAACCAAGGTCATTTACTCTCATATTATATATATATTACTTAAATTGGTTTGTAAAGAAAATGTAAATTATCCTAAGCATATCCCCCGGGAGTGTCGTTACCAAGAGTGCAGCAAGGCCCGTTGTTGTGCACCAGTTCCCGTTCGAGTCTAGCTCAAAGCGGTGTTTTCGAGTTTTACCCCTAGGTACATCTGTGCCAGAGCCGCCTCTACCTGCTCGTATCCAGACAGGGATGTATTGCTCGGAAAACTCACAAAATCTCTACAATACCAAAATTCTAGGAAGTTCTTTTATACTAATCCTCAAAGTTCATCTTAGGTCTACGTGCTCTAATCAGAGTTTATCTAAATCTAGCTACCAAGGTTTGTACTAAACTTCCTCTGATACCAACTGTAACGCCCCGAACCTAGTTGCCTAGAGTCGGTGCATTAATTACATAACATTGGCATGATCACAAGAAAGATCAAATCTCGAAAGACCGATTGGTTTAGTAGCCTTTGAAACACTAGATATATTCATAAGTTTTACATTACATCATAAAATGAAAAACTACTACAACAACATAATGTCTCCATAATCCACACTACTATCCCCTCATAATATCCCTGCAGGTCATTCATAATTTACTTCTTCACATCCTGGGGAAAAATAAAACATAGAAAAGGGGTGAGCTCAAATGCCCAGTAAGGATAACAATATAGCGGAAACTTTCATAAATAAGAATAAACACTTAAGGCAATTTATAACTAAAACAAAAGCCTTATAAACTTGAACTTCAGCATAAAATGGCGAAGGTAAAATGAAATAATGCCATTTACTTACTCACATGGATATTCTACTAGTCGAATGATCACATGCAATATCAATAACCACTTTCATAATGATGGAATGCATAATGCCAGACTATCATAACCACATAGCCAAGGCCTCGTGCCAAGACTACAAATAAGATTTTGCCAAGGCCTTGTGCCAAGACACTAGTTTGTCTCATGAGACCTACCGATGCATCGAGGAGCTATAGCGGGCTCCACCCGTCACTTATTAAGTCCAATGCATTCCCATATGAAAAGGTTTAAACATAACATAAACATTCGTATTAAAACTAGCATACGAAATGTCAATACTTTCACAATAAACTATGAATGGTATAAAAATAGCACATCCACAGTCAAACATATCACAAAACCTTCAATACAATATAGAAGTTTTCTATCATAATAAATCAACTTCAAATAATCTTAAAATCCATCAAAGGATGTTGACATAGATGAAATCAAAATTCTTTTAAAAGAAATATCTCCTTTTATTTTGAAATCATTTAAGATCCATATAAAATAAAACATTTTATTTGAAAATATTCTTATAAGCTTGTATGGGAAGCTTCGACGATTTTATAACGGCGGAAAATAACCGCACCCGCCGTATAAGTTAAAAAAAAACATTCTTACCTCAATTCTGTCAAAAAGGTTAAAAAGGACCTTGTTTTGAAAACGACGGAAAGATTCCTTTATAAACCTCTTATAAAAAGTCAAACAAGGGTATAAATGACTTTAACCCATATTCTTGTAAATAGTAAAAATGTTTTGAAATACATTTCGAAGAAACATGGATGTGGATGATAAAGAGATCCCAGTAGATTATTACGTATAATACAACCTCGGATAATGAAGAGATTGTGAAATAACCCTTACTTTGTACTTTTTCCTTGGTCGATGGTAGGTTTACCTCCTGTATAATGGTAAAATAATTGTTATTGAATAATACAAGAATCATTTACTTTAATATGATATCATATATGATCTTTTAACATTGATTTGTTAATAATATCTTAGTATTAACGCCGTTTCGGGTGTTAACTTACTCATTTTCTTTTATATGTTTTGTTACATAAGTCATGTTTGTTGTATCTTATTCATATCCAGAATGATATCAAGTCCTTAAACATCATTATTAATTCATTAAATGATAATTATACTTGAATGGATACGATGGAGAATGAATCTCATCGCGTTCGTGGAGACGGTAGTCCGTACGTACACACGAACGCTACTTCCATTTAATTTTTTTATTTTAAAAGAATAGAATCCAAATGATACATAGGTGTATTACTATTCCAGTATAATATAATATTTTATATATGTTACTTAAGTTCATTAACACCATCCTTTATACGTTCCATGTGTGGTATGAACGAGTCATATCATTTTAAGGGGGCGGTAGTCCGCACTTCCTCAAATGAAATTATCGTATGTATATACAACATGAAACGAATAATGGTATGAAATAAAATGGAATTACAGAAGCTTATATATAAAATATATATCATTAATACCATATTTAATTACAGTTCCATCATAATGGCCACCATGAGAGGCGGTAAGATGTTTTTGAACAATCATCGTTTCGTGAGGCGTTAGTTTGCCATCCACAGAAACATTATGTTCATCATCCATTAGATGGAGTTGTGTGTATGTGTAGTTTGAATACTTCTTATAACAACATCCTAGTATATTGAGGATACTGGTGTTGTTACAAAAGAAGGGAAATAAAAAGATTTTGGGGGTTGAAGAAGCAAAATAAATGAAAATAATTTAAGAGAAATCGTTACCTTTAATTTAGGTAACTCACTTTGGTTGGAACCAAAGGACTTGTTGAAATGCTTTCTGGCTAAGGGGAAGCTTCAAGGAGGAGGAGAGGGATGTGGGGAGCTTAGTTGGGCAGAGTTTGGACGAGCCAAGTGGCTTGAGAGGTGTGAGGAAAAGAGAAGGAGGAGTGCCCTTTTATAAGAGGGGTGAGGGGCACCTTTGGAAAAGCTAGAAATATTAATTTATAATAAATTCATATTCGGTTTCCAAAGGCTCCAAAGTTGACTATTCAAAGGATGAGGTGGGGATAGGTCGAAAACAACTCATCCAATAGAATTTAGACAGGTTTGGGTACTTATATTAACCTTATCTTTTAGTATTAACTCTAAGTTAATTAGTTTCACTTTTTCAATGTCTCTTTGTATTTTTATATAATATGGTTAATAAACTTACTATATACATCCAAGAGACCCCCAAGTGGTCCATTAATGATTAACCTATCATGATATAAGTCTCTTGGCCGAACCTTAGATTTTTAGGAATTTAATATCAATTAATAATATAATATTTGTTTTAAGAACCCTTTTATGTCAATTTTGACACTATTCATTAGTTGATTTTTGTGAAACTCATAACAGATTGATTATTTCGAAAAAAGTCAATTACATCAATCCTAATATATCATATTATCCTAGAAAATAAGTTTAATTCATTAAAAGTGTCATATTATATTTATTTGGGTATTTATAAAATCAATTATTTTAATTTTTCACTATTATAGTAATTACTGCATCATCATTGTGTCATTAATATTTTACATTATCTGATGTCTAAAAAGTATAAATAAAATATAATTATGTAGGAAATCCTTTTATCTTTCTAATGAATATTTATAATCTAAAATCCAGCATATATAACCCTATGTAACAATTGTTTTGCTAAAAGATATATGCTTGTGTCATTTTGTATTCATTTTAACTTAATTAATATAAAGTGTCATTATCACTTACATGTGGATCCATGGGGTCCCAAAATTGACCCAAATATGCCCATGGTCGACCATGTATCAACCAATAGGGTTAAGACACGTTTTAGGGTAATTTAGTATTATTATAATATTATTTTGTTAACCCTTATTTACCGGATTTACCCTTAACCATGGTAAATAAAATATTTACCGCAGTAATTATTCAAAATGTCTAAAAATAAAAGTTACCTATTTACACAATTTGAACATCCTGATTCCAAATATGGAATCCATTTTTCTAAATTCAAAACACAGAAGTGGCAGAAATTAAATTAAAATTAATTCCCGCTGTCAAAACAAAAAACGTGTTTTTAAGAGATAATAACTATCAAAAGATTGACACTTGTTTATGTTCGGTTTAATTGTAAAATTATGTCCAATGACCAACATTATATTAAATGGTAAAAATATATTCTAAATATACTTTAAAACCACTCAAATTCACAATTTATCACTATTAATTATTTTGATAAAAAAAGTTGTTTTTAATTAAAATTTAGTAATTTTCACTATTCATCAAAATACAAAAGTTATCTGAAAAGTACCAAAATTTCACCCTAGGCTAATTTCGATATTCCGAATCCAAAAATGAAGTCCATTTTGAAATATAAAATATATATAATTTCAAAAAGTAGGTATTACTATTCATAACGGCTAGTTTGATTGGTTGTGGTGTGTTAAAATCTCGAAGTTGCGTACAATGCACGTCATTGCATTATTCGAAAGGAAACATACCGAGGAAGCTTGGGGTGTTACATTCTCCCCTCCTTCAATAAATTGCGTCCTCGCAATTTTTAAAATTTTTCTTGGGAATATAATGGAAAGTCCCACATCGGGAAAAGAGTCAATAAAACTATCACTTTAAAAGAAAGAAAGAGAGGTATAAGGGTCATCCAAGATAACCCATACTAGGATTCCATGTAAGAAAACATGGATATGGATGATAAACTAAGTGTCAAGTTCTGATGGAGAGGGATAGAAATCATGATCAGGAGAAAGTTAACAATGAGAAAACCACAAACTTGTGTTGGGACAAATGACCATTAGTCTCCTAGTAGGAAAGTAAACGGACAACATTTTTTTTAAGTTACATTACATAAGGAAGAGGAATTCATTTATGATATTGACTAAGAACATTATGAGATATACTTACATTTTAAGTATATTTTCATTCTTTAATAAATTTCCACCACTAACTCATTTTTTTAAACGATGAGTATTCAAGAAGACTTGGTCACACTGGAAGAGATAGAATAAACTTCTATAGAATCACATGATCCATGAAGGATAAACCATTTATGTGCATAAATCATGATTAATAAATATTATAAAAATATATGTTTGCAGAAAATATTTGTTTTTCATTTAAATGATAATGATAATTATTTATAATCTATGGATAACCAATAAAACTTTGTAGAATATATATTTTTATAATTTATTTTATTCTATTCATACATTTCATTACAATGTCTAGAAAAAATATTATATTATATAACAATATTAATTGAATTTTATTATTTGATAAAAGACAGTCATCCATTTAAGGAAATTTATCGAAGAAAATTATTGATCTGTGTAATGTAACGTAAAATCTATGTTTGATTCATTTCAAGATATGAACTGTATAGAATTGATTTCAAATAGTAAATATATTATATTGTATTTTTATTTTATATTCCTTTCTATACTTAGTGTTGCGTGTCATACATGCAATAAATTATGATTTTATTATTTTAAAATTTCATGTTGTAACATTCTCACACCTAAAATAAAGTATATCCACACAATTTAAATGTGATCTTAGAAATTAAGTGTTATATATTTGGAAGTTATTTTTCTAACAAATAACATCACAAAAAGGTTAATAAAATGTCCCCTTAATAATGGAAAATGTAAAGTACTAATTACATATAGAATATCACATAATTGTGCTTTATTTTAGAAGAAAATCGGTGGAATGTAATGATATAAATATGGTTGAAAAGATTAAATAATTACGGCGAGTGACTTATATAATTGATATCAAGAAATTTAGTGAATAATAGAATATTAGGGGAATCAAATTCATAAATCGTGGATAACATAAAGAACCATACGATTCATCGGAAAAGAAAGTAATATGGTATAATTTTTTAACTCGTGATCCTTTCCCAATAATTTCATTATTATTATTATTCTGTTTATGATTATAATGAAAAATATTTACTTAATTTTTTCCATTTTATATTTTCAATTTAATTCTATGGTGGTTCTTAGACTAATTCCCAATTTATTACATACTATAAAAAACGAATACAAATAATTGAATTTTTTAGACTCGAAGCTCTAAAATCAAGTTTTAATAGATCTTAGGGTCCATAGAGAGGTGAATAGTCCTTATTTATTTCAATAGATATTTTACTAAACAGATATAGATTTACCATGATATATAATATGATTATTTAATATCTGAAACCTTATCCAAATAATATCTTAAACCATTTCATAAATGGTTAACTTCTGTCCCTTAAAAATATTAATATCCAAACCATTGGAAAGAACGTCACTGAACATCCAAAAAATAAATTATCATTAATCAGTGTAAAGGTATATTTTAATGAATAGTTTACATTATATATATAAATGATCTATTTATCACAACATACTTTTCTTAAAATTAATAACATATTAAGTGTTATACTTCTATCAGTCATGTACTTTCCAGGAAGATCAACTTTTAACTAAATCAATTTTCTTGGTCATTAGTGCTGTTCAACAAATGCTCTAAATTAATTAATGTAATAGTACTAAAATATATTCCATATATATTTCATATTTATTATCATGATAATATAATATATAAAATATTTTACAATATATTTATTATATTAAAATTCACATAAACTATAATCATTCCACTAAGTTTATATACATTGAATTAACTTGACCTTGATCTAATAGCTTCTTATATGATTTATTCCCATTAATCATACGTAATTAATTTATATAGTGCCCAATATCCTTATTGTGGACCCATTTCACATTTTAAATTTCTTTCTTTCCCTCTCAATCATGAGTTTGGTGGACATTTTTAGGAAATGAATTGTAAACTCCCATTCTATTCAAGAAATTAATTTGTTTTTTATTTCTAAAATTCTCACATGTCAGTAAATCATTCTTTATATTTTCCTCCAAATCAATTTTTTGATATTTCATCCTCTTATTCACTTACTTCATGTTAAAGCATATTTACATTGAGAATTATTTCTCTCTCTAGATTGAATATATAACTATTTTATCATATGATGAACATTTTTTAGAAACATGTTCCCTTTAATGTTGTGGTCTAATAACTTCAAATAATGGGTCAATATTACACTCCTTAGATCTTATTTAATATATTGAATAGCTCTCCATATTTGTAAAGGCATCCTTATACACTACAACACTTTTCTATGATGTTGAATTAATCTTATGAAATTTTTCCACATTTTAACATTTTTCTCATAATGGAAATATGTATCGAATAATGCCTCCATAAAATATTTTCATTCCATCAGTTATATTTTCTCTCCCTCCCAAGTATTCGGGATCATTGACCACTATTGATCAAAATTTCCCTTTGATACAATACAACATAAGTGTATCCTTTTCCTTTTTGATGCATCCCATTGCCATAAATACCTTCTATGTAGACATAATACATTACTCAATAGCCACATGATTTGTATTCCCCCAAACAGATTGGTTTTTCTATCGCATAAAGTAATTCAACATAGATTAATGTCATTGTGGAATAATATGGTCTTTCTAGGCTAGGTTATTTTTCATAATCTAATTAAGATTCTATAATACATCCATAACATTCATAGTTACAATACCAACTATATTTGATTCCTTATGAGGTAAATATTAATATTGTCTATGAGAATTGATATGGTTCTTCCTTTAGGTCAAAATTTTAAAATATGGTATTTAATGGATTAGCTTATGAAATTATGAAAATTTTATATTTCTAAATATGATGTAACACATCAAAAATTTAAATAATTTATTTATATCTAATCTAATAATCATAATCATGGTTTCTTTGGGGATAACAATATTTTCAAATCATTCAAAATGGTCAGTAAATAAAACAGGAATTGTCATATGTATATACATTGAGAGTGTCAAACCAAGAGTGATTTATAGACTATTTTTCGATATGTGGTAAATCTAGAGTCAAGGATGATGTTCCTTTTTCATATTTATTATCCCTAGGTACCTCTATGTAAGAACCACATCATGTTATAGTATCCACATAAGGATATATTTCAGAATAAAACCACATAATATCAATCCAACCAAAACATTAGTATGCTATTCTACAATTATTATTAAATTCTATTATAGGGTTATAAATCCTAACCTATTTATTCCTAAATATATTTCACAATGATTCTACTATACATCCTCTAACACCAACTATAGTGGCCCCAACCCCTATATCCTAAAGCTGGTTCTTCCTTTATTATACCGGTAGAAGATACAGGGTATCACACCACGAATTACCGAATAGTTTAGTAGTATTGGTAAACTAGATAAATAAATTCTACCTAAATTACATTTGAATATACACAATACAGTATAATTATTGTTGATAATATCGTTATTCCTTCTAGAATATCATTTCTAATTAAGCACTATACACTTCAGGGACTTCTAAGAATTGAAAAAATATAAGACTGAGATCAAATTCTTAGTAAATGTAAGTATAATGGAACCTATATTGAATAAATATCATAATAAAAATGGAAATATAATTAACTAATCACACATTCCCATTAAATAATTTTACAATACATTATCAATATGATAATGAAAATAATTGAAAACAGTGTCATCAAATCACAAAAATATGAAATGAATCCAGAGATAATTTCACAGTTAAAATATCATATATAATAATAACTAAATTCATTACAAATTAATTGATTAAATATTATATATCATTTTACCTAGAAAGATGATACCTTTATGATGATAACCTAATATAATATGTTTTATAACATACTACGGTCATGACCATTCACAAGAGTGTATTAGACTGACTAGTTACAAACTCATTGAGTTTTTACAACTAATTTGGCTCATGATACTTCCAATGCATTAATGGGATTACATTAACATATCCCCAACCCCTGGATTACTAGTTAAAATCATTCCATTAATATCAAATAATTGATTTAATTCACTAAAAATGTGCCTTATCAAATATCTATATAGAATAAAGAAAACCAATTTGTCAATATTTCCCATGCTAGTTAAATTAAATGAAATGTAAAAATATTATCTAAAAATGGGTAATAGTTTATGAAAAATTCATATCCATTACATATAAATTTGTATATTTAATATAAATCTAATGCATGATGGAATTTTGACAATAAAGTGATTGTTTTAACAGAATGTTTACCATCACAAAACAATGTGAGATTTCGCAATATCTTTTACTACGTATATATTTACAAGTCAAATACTTTTTTGTAAGATAATTTAATTTAAAACATAAAATAACATGAATAATTAATTATTAATGATATTACATGTTAAAGTGGTTGCATATACATCACATTAATTTTAATTGGTTCATAATAACAAATAAGTCTTAGTGGAAGATAAATTTTGGTGAAATCCAATACCTTGTGATACCTTTTTGGTTGAAAATGATTTATCATCTTATATAGTAGTTTAAAAAATATTATTTACATTTAAAAAAACTATATTACTATTTATAATATCATATATTGTATTTATATCATCTTATTAACTTTTTAGTAATGATATTTAATAATTTTCATTCTTTTGGTTGTTAAAGTTCTTATTTTCTCATGAATTTTTTTTACAATAGATATCGTTGAAACAAATATTATATAGTTCAGGCATCATAAAAATAATAATCATTACATAATTATTAAATTTATAATTAAAAAATATTTTTAAAACCAATGATGAATGATAGTTTTGAAAAATTAAGTATTATACAATTTTAGAGATATTTTCTCATACATAGACAAGAGTAACATTTTCTCTTTTTAAATGATAATTATAGAGAAAATGTTAGTAATATTTTAAATTTATATAAATATAATAATATAAATAATTCCATATTATATGAATATATTTATCATTCATTTGTTGTGGGGATGAAATGAGAGTCGAATCACATCGTGAGTGTGGTAGTCCACATGTACAAGGATTACATTATCAACAATAATTGAGTTAAAAAGTGATAAAATAAAATGATTAAAACAACATATTTAATAATTAAAATAAATTTTCCATTTATATCATGCATATTTTATTAACAATATTCCTTTTCTCCTTCCATGTAAAGCGTTAGTGAATGATGAATCTCATCGTTCTGCAAGGAAGTACTTATGCAAACACATGAGTAGTGTTAAAGTGTATTCAATGGAATCGTATGTAATAATTTATTAATGATATAATGACTATATATGTATTTTAATTTTTTATATATTTTATATAAACATTATAATTATCATAACATAAAACATTTATATGGGCAATGGACTAACTGAAGACAACATTTCATGTGGTGATAGTTTTTCGTTCTCACGAATTATGATCGTGAAACCCATTTGATCGAAGTTTTTATGTTTTTTAGTCATGAAATTATTATAAAAATATAACAATTTATGGATGATACATAAGATATAATATCATATGTTTTGACTATAATGTAAGGAGGTGGAGAAATATTGAAAATAATGATACTTGTAAAAGAACATTACCTCTTATTCAGATATCTTCTATTGATTTGCTCAAAAATAATATCAGTTATTACATATTCAAAAAAAAAGAATTATAGAATATGGTTAGGATGGTAGGGATGTTATTTTAGAATGCAGGTCATATCAAATATGGTTTTAATGTGTCAATTAGAGAGGGGAGTGAGTACCCTTTTGTAGTTGAGGATGAGTTACATTCTTTTAAATACTCAATGTATTCCCTGTTTTGAAGTCATTAATACCTAAATTGAATCAAAAATTGATAATTAAATGTTTATAGGTTTTATATGGTCGATCAACACCTACACCAATTAATGAAACACATGTTTCATATTTTTTTCCAAAACATATATGTTTACTTATTTTTACTATTTTGGGTTCTCACTACGATAAAAAATTGTCTAACCATGTTAATTTTTCCATTATGTATATATTCAATTGATAATTGTTATAAAATTTTGAACAAATTATTATAAATATTATATCTAATTTAAGAAAAATAATAATATGTTTTTTGAAAATTATGTTTAACACTAATGCATGTAATATGAAAAACACCACATTAACTGTAATACTACTAATATAGTTTTTACTATTAAGGGGTAAATATATTAATTATAAAATAAAAATTGGTTCATTAATGGAATGTAAGGGATCTTATTTTCATTGGTTTTTTATAAATTAATTGGGAAAATTCTGAGACCAAGCACTGCAACAACATGTGATTAGGAGGCTCGGGGTGCCCAGAACTATTCGTCAAAAAATGGTAATATTTTTAAAACTGCATGTGAGAGGGTTTCATGAAAAAATTGAATAAAATATAAATAGGTTACCGGATCAAAAATCTGAGTGCACCATTGCATTTAGAACTGAATATTTACCTTTGGAAATGCCCAACATCCTCTAGTATGAGTCGACTATGAAAATAGTTTTTAGATGTTAAAAGAAATAAAATAAATCATGTTTATTTTAATTAACATTACATGTAGATTCAATGTTGGTTTCATTTTTTAATAATCCTTGTTAGAGAAATTTTGGGTTATCGCCATAACCTTGGAATTCCTCAGAGGAATGGAGATAAAATCTTCTTTGATGAACAAGGACAAACAATGTTAGATAGAGGACCGACGAAGACATGGACCATCATTTCTTGTCAAAGACTGATCAAACCACGAGGTATTATGTTGATCTATTGGTTATTTATTTGACCCCTTCTATATTCAACGATGAACATGAACAAACCAATGAATAGGTTGATCTAAAGTTTGATCATTCTTGTAGGATGGATAATATTTTTGGGGTATAAAAATTGAAGATATGTCATTGTGATTTTCTATTGTTCTTTTTTGTTAATCCTGATAAAATTAATGGATCAATGATGACATGAAAAAGGAAACAATATGTTCTTTGTAGATTTGTGAGCTTTATATCCCCCCTCAATCAATCACATTCTTCGTGCATTATTCTACCCTAAAACCCCGCTGCAAATGATAGACCATTGAACCATCGATCCATAGAGAAATGATCTAAGATCGATGTATTTGAAGCAGGGATGGAAGAAGGGACATGTGAAAGAATCATGTTATGGTTCAAGAGAGGTTCTCATATTTAATAAACCCAGTCCACAGAGCATGGTCGGCTACCGGTATGGTAGCCATCAGCGAGGGTAGGAGGAAACCGGTGGGGCCGGTCTAGGGGAAGTGCAAAGCGGCGACAGGCCACTAGCAGTGAAACTGATGATGGAAATTGGTTGTAGTCCAGGTGGGAACATGTGGGATCCCCGGGAGGTGGAGTCAACGACCGATGATATGGGGTCACGACATGAGTCTATGATATCAAGCTGGGACATGACTCAAAATCATATTGGAGGAAACTACAAAAATAATGGCACGAGACATGTGTTGGAGGCAAGATAACGGCATGAAATGCGACACGACACCACATTGATTGGGTGACATGGTGGGGGATACACATGGTATGAATAGACCTTGTGTACTATGAGGCATGGCTAGAGTGGGTTGCGCCCGGTATAGAAAACTGATCTGCATATAGTGGGCCATACTAGGATGGTCAGGTCCCTCCAGTGGCCCTGGGGGAAGGATGTAATGGCAAGGTTCTAGCTTCCATAATAGGCTATGATGGTATTGTATGGACTAGATATAACTGAGATCGGTTGGGTCGAGTTCAACCGATTGGGACCGACTCAGGTTGGACTATTTTATAAAAATGACCATATCTTTCAAACTGTGTATCTATTTGATGACTCGTTTATGGATTTGGAACCTTGGAATATGGTGCTACTTTTGGGATACTCTATGTTTGTTTTTATAGAAGTTGAAATATAAATTAACATCTTGAAGAGTAGGTTCTCCTATTTAAAGTGTGCTATGAGCGGAATTCTCTGACAGGATGTGATCTTGAGACTATGTGGCTTAGTGAATACTTGATTTGGGGGATGCATGAACTATCAACATTCCATGTTTTTTCATAACTCCTTGTGTTATAAAAACTATATTGGTTATATAAACTATTCATATTATCAACAATCCATGTTATATCGTCACTCCATGTGTTATCAACACTCTGAGTGTTATAAACACTCGGTGTGTTATTGAAACTCTTTATGTTATAAATAATCTGGGTGTTACTGACACTAGGAGTTCTATGTACTATGTCAAAAACCCCTATTTTCATACTACATACTTATTCATATGTGATTTTTCTATGTATCTTCATTGTGGTATAATTTTTTTATTTCATACGGTTTACTTCTTGTATTTCATAGTGATATTCCTTTGTAGTTTTACGGTGACCTACTGTGTATTTTTTAACTCACCCTTGCAAGGGATTTTCCCACATGTGTTATGTCTTTTGTAGATTATTGATGCTTTGAAGGAGTCCTAGGTGTCCTAGGAACAAGTAGTGTTTAGGGTGATCAAACAGACGAGGTGTGATCTTATGGAATTAGTGTTAGGTTTACTAGGTTGATTACCCATATAGGGGAGGGGTGAATCAGGGTATGAGAGATTAAAACATTTTTATATTCAGACATTGTTTCATTGTTAAACATATCCCAAATCACACTTACTCCTGTAGTAATAGATGAACAAATATGAAATCATGCATAAGAAACAATGTTTTTCTACTTGGTTCACCCCCACTAGGATATATCAAAGGAGCATACAACAATAATGTGTCGATGTACCTAATTCACTAAGGATCACATCCAATAATGAGTAAAATGATTTGGATAGATAATATATACCCAGTCACACTACCATTAAAAGGTTTAGGCTATGTTGACTACATTCCCAAGGCTTACTCATTATGCCTCTTTCTATATATCACTGTTGGTGGAAAGGGTCATCGTTGTCCTCTTCCTTCGCTCACTAATCATGGAAAGGAATACACTCATAGTTTATGAACTTGTAGGTCAAACATAGTTTATGGACATGTAGGTCCCTTTATATACATGAATTGTTGTATCCTCACCTATAGGTAGATTCTCTGTTGAAGTTCATTTTTCACCAATAGATGAATCCCACCTTTCTGGTTACTTCTAGGTACCCGGAAATACATTCAAAACCGGATTTGAAGATTTTTCCGGATTCCAAGTAAATATCGTGATCCGTTCTACTCTCCCTCATACTATGTACTAGGTTCGGTACGTAGAACACCACTTTGTATACTGCCTCTGCTTTCTGCCAATCGTAAATGGCTCCTCTAACAACTGCCTCCATTCCTCTTCTGTGAACTGGCCATTATCCAGGAACTATTCCTTATTCACACACCGTCTTCACCTCCATGTACTGTAGCTCCCCCTCATTGTACAACTTGTTGATTTATCCATCTTATGTACCAGAGATTCTTACTCCACGTACTGAGAAAACACCTTCTATGTACTAGAATTCCTCCTCCGCGTACTAGATTTCCTTTGCGGGTTATGAATCCCCGCAAACAACATCAGCGGTAACTACATTCGGACATTGAAAAATTCACCCAAATAAATGTTCTCTAATGATATTCAGTTTCAACAGTAATCGATTAGATTGAAAATTATTATTATTCAAAGATATCTACACAAAAAATTAATTCTATGATTTATGAAATCATCAATCCAGCCTCCACTGCATAACGATCCATCTGTCGCTGCGAACCATGAGCCACCCTCATACCATTTTTCACATTCACTACGTGTATAGCCTTTAATCCTATGAGGTCGATCTCATCCATCGACATCAACCCATCTGCGTACCACACTACCTTTCACTATGAACCATTTATGGTTTCGCGTACCAATTCGGTGTACCATTTCCGCCACTATGCATACAGTTTCGGGAAAATGGTATGCGGTCCATGAATTATTGTATGTGGTTCTCATCCTTTTCCAATTTTCTTCAATGTTATTCATACCATTCACTCGTATGATGAAATCCTTCCTTTTCTAACAAAAAACTTGAGATTTTTTTGCCCAAAAATTAGGCAAACACTTGGAAACTGTGCCACCATAAAAACATGTCTCCAGTAAACACCGACCATACACATTTGTGGTCATCTAGATTTGTCAACGAACACAACCACACCCAAAACAGAATGAGTGGATTCCTTAATAGATTTTTTCCCAACAATATCCCCCTTTCGGATTGTAGAAAACTCTTATCATAAAAATTCATAGAATTTTGATTCCTCATTAAATGTCCTTCCATCTTCAACCACAATTCGCTTCACACGATTAAGATAGAGATTAAAAATTTACTCAACACATACTCTAATCCCAAATGATCCATGCTCGGCATGTGAAAGTAGAGTATAATGAAAATTTCATCCATGAATCACTTCATTTATGATACCATAGTGAAAAAATGATTCCAATGAATTTCATTAATCATGAACCTCAGTTGTCATGATATCTAATCATTGATCGATAATGTCTAGCATCATTAAATTTAATGCTCCCTCTATGTTATAGCTCCTCCAATACAACTATCGTGATATGTAATCATTGATCTATCACTTCTAGCATCGTCATATTTAATTCCCCCCTAAGATAAATATCCTACAATAGATTCAAATCAGATTCAACTCCCCCTATCTCACTGCTCCACTTAGCAACTTCTCCTCATGTCTTTTCTTCTCTTGGAATAGTCCCACATTCTCCCCTTTGTCAATGAACCCAAAGGGACCTTCAAGGTTGTCTGTAATAGAATAAACAACACATATCAGCAGATTATGGGATGAAACATCATACCTCTAGGAGAGGGGGACCCACATCCATGCTTTTTCAAGTGTGGGGATTCTATTGTACACCCAGAGATATCCAATTCCTTTCAAACACTTCTTTGGGTAAGGAATTCATAATAATATCTACAACTTGTTGTTCAATAGGAACTTACTCCAACTTCACAAGACCTTTCTCTAAAATCTTCTTGATAAAATCTTATTTTATTTTAATGTTCTTTGTCCTTGAGTGATGTAATTGATTATTTCTAAGATTTATAGCACATGAATTTTCAAAATGGATTCCAATTACAGATTTCACTTCAATTCTCATATCTTCAAGCTACTGCTTTATCCACAACAATTTCATACAAGCTTATGTAGCCACAATATACTGAGATTCTATAGTGATAAAAAAAAATGAAATCTTGTTTATTTCTTAACCAAGAAATACACAATCCTCAATGATAAAAATGACCTCCTGATGTTGATTTCCAGTAATCTACTGAAGCGGCCAAATCTGTATATATATATTCCAATAAATCTGGCTGAGATTTATCATTATATGTGAAGCCCAAATCCATTGTTCCCTTGATATAACGAAGAAATATTATTACATAAATAATGTGTCTCTTGTTTGGATTTCATTGATTCCACACTACTTGGAATGTGGAAAATACAATATCAGGCCTTATCATTGTTAGACACACCAAAATTCCAATGATTTTCTTATATATTGTGGTACTGACTACATTGCCTCTATCATCCCATGATATTTTATTCTGGGTAGCAACTAGAGCTTCATATCTTGGAAATTATACATTCCATACCTTCTCAAAACCTCCATAGAATATTTATAATAATAAATAAGAGTTCAGTTCCTTCCTTATGTCACTTTTAAGCCAAGAAAAAATTTCATCTCACCAATCATCGACATTTCAATCTCTCTTTTCATGAATTCTGAAGAATGCCTAAATTATGCTTCATCTAATCCACCAATGACTATGTAATCGACATAAATTAGCACCATCATACTTTTATTGACTCCATTACTAAAATACAAAATTTAATAAACTCCACCATGTTGAAAACCTAGATATTTAAGAAACTCATCATGTTTTGAATACCATTCCCATGAGGTATAATTCAAACCATATAAATCATTCTTGAGTCAAAAGAACCTATTCAAATATTCATGGATAAGTGGAACATCTGGTTTCTCAATGTAAACATCTTCTTCTTGAAATCCATTATGGAATGCTGACTTGGAATCAATATGAAAAACATTAAAATTTATTTCCAATATTATGGACAAGAATAATATGATTTTCTCTATCCCTACAACAACTAAATTTTTTTCATCGATGTCTATACCATATATCATGCAGAAACAATTGCACCCATGTCATTCATTATTTTGAATCACAACACCGTCGTCATTCATTTTGTTGAAAGAACCCCCATTTTTTACTATGATATTCTTTACTGCTGATATTGAAACAATCTCCTATGTTTGATTCTTCTCAATTTCGACAACCTCTTCATTAATATCTTAAACCCAACTCTCCTCTTCAGCTACTTCATCAATTAATTTAGGCTCATCTTGTGATAAGTGTGATGTTTACATTAGATAAATCATCCTCTTTATCTACACTAGTGATGTCTAATCACCAACTATGTTTTTCATATCAATTTTAGATCTTCTTGCTGGCCTCTTAGAAGAGATTGATTTTTTCTCTGCAATGAAGTATTCTTATGAATCAACATTTGGGGATGGAGAATCTTCTGCCCTAATCTTCTCTTAATCACTACCCTACTATGTCTGAACATGTATTTGATGAAGATTCGGTTTATTCTCCACTATAGTCACATCATGACTTTCAACTATCCTTTAAAGCTTCTTATTGAAGAATTTATACATTTTTATTTTCATTGATTAGCCAATAAATATATAGTCATCCACAGGGGATTCAAATCACCTTTTTTCTCTTTATTAGGAATGAAAAATTTACTTCAGAATATTGGAAAGTACATAAAATATGCCTTCATTCAATATCATCACTCAAATGGATTCTTATCCCCCTTTTGACAATTTAAAGCACTATATGATGTTTATACTTCTATCATCACATATTCTTTTTGGAATTTCTATGGATGGCCATTCTCATTGAGCATTGTTATGACCATATTGTTGAAAATAAGATTTCATTCCTCAATTAATCCATTCAAATGTGGAGTTAATACTTCTAAAACTTAATACCTTATCCCCTATTTCTTGAGATAATCATCCACTTGGCTAAAGGTGCACTCTGTTCCTTTATATATTTGAATCGTTTGGATTTTCTAGACTAAGGATGTTTTCACATTCCCATTGATATCTTGTAAAATAGCTAAAAACATTAGATTTGTGAGTGATTATTGATACCCAATATATTAGGCTATAGTCATCAAGGAAGAGAACATAATATCTCCTCCCATAAATATCCCTTGGAGAAATTGGACCATACACATCAATATGAACCATGTTAAGTAATCTTGTTGACCTTTTCTCTGTTGGCTTATACACCTTTCGAATGATCTTCCATTGTTGACCAGAATCACACATATGATATGATCACATGATAATATAGGTATATTTCGAGTCGTATCATATTTCACCAGATCATCCAAGGTTGATTGAAAAATGTGTCCAAGACACTGATGAGTAACTTTTTTTCATCCTTGGATGGAAAGAACAATTTCATATTCTCCACTCATAAGGTAGAGATTTCATCTTGTACACCTTAATTGCAAAACAAATATGTCCATAATTTTCATTAATGATACATAATTTCATTTAAAAACATATGGAATTCCCTTAGTCACACAATTTACTTACACTATGCTAGTTTTGATTAATCCCCTCAACAACCAAAACATCTGCCTATCTCATATCCATTCCTCCAAAAATAACTTTTCCTGAACAAATAATTATAAACCCCTCATCATTACCAAATCTTATATACCTGATTCTGGTCACTAGAACCTTATTTCCCATCATATTGGAAGTGAATCCACTGTAAATGATCCATATCCTAGTGTGATCTGATGCCTTGAATGATATTGACTTTATACATGACAAGGAATTACAATATTTATCTTCCTCAGCATATAATGGACCATATTTAACTTGTATAGATGCAAATAAGTTTAGAATTTTCAGCTCTCTTGATGATAGATTTTACTTTATATTATGTATGAATTCGGACTGCCTCAGCATATTCTTCTGCTTTGTTGATGTTTAATATATTTCCATCTTTCCAATTTATTTACACCTAAAAATTACCATCAGATGATGACCTGGAATTTTGAGTTATGTATGACCACCTATGTTGGTATTAATTCCTTTGGTACATATTTTCTATAGAGAATACATTATTAGAGTGTCACATCTGACCACAACAATAACATCTTATGTGAGGTACATTCCTATGTGGAAATGATGCACCACTAGTTAAGCCTTGTGTTCTCAGATTATTTTATTTCTGTATTATACCCAAATCGATCATCAATCTTAAAGTGGGTGCTGGGGGTATAACTTGAACTATGACTAAATTCTATTTTAGATTAGGCCTCAAACATGTATTATCATTCAGAATTGATTATTGCTTCTGTTCTTATGAACCAAAATGCTCAAATTGCATCTTCTATAGGGATTTTATGATCGTCTTTCCTGATGTTAAATTAAGTGTTAGTAGTTTTTTCTGATCTTCAATTTTTCTTCGTAGACTAACGACTTCCTCTCCTAGTTTTTCAATACATTTGAGTTGATATATTTTAGTTTCATTCAGACTATCAATTTATATTTTATATTCTTTAATTGAGATTTTGTAATCAAAAACTTTTTGGAGCATTCTGGCATTGAAACCTCAGCTTTTCAATTTATACATTTTGCACAGCATTCTCTTCTTTATTAAAGGTACATAAATATCATTTCATTACGAAAAACTTTGTTAGATTTATTTGTTTTGGCTCTCAAAAAATCTACCTCATCAAGAGGGGATTCTAATTCATTCTGAAGATAAACTCTTCCTTCAATTTATCCTTCTTTATTTTCACATTCTTCACATGTTACTAAGTTTTATAAAATATCCATCAAGCACCTATTTTATAATCTCTATAGTCCTAGAACTCTTCTGCCTTAGAATATTCTGAAATTTCATCCTATTTTGATAGACGATTCTTCTTTTTGTATCACATTCCCCTAGTACATCTCCAATATTTCCCATTTGATGAATATTTCTTTTGGGGAACTACATCATTTTCTTCATTTTCAACATCAATATTATTAGGACACTCTGCTTCAAAATGCCTAGTCATTATACATAGAAATCATTCTAATGGAATTTTACCTTTGAATATACCTTTTCCCTATTATATATTAGAGGAGAAAAATGGCATGACATCATCCATATTCCATTCTTCAAGACTATCATCAACAGAGAGATTATTCATGGCATGAAATTCCACTTTCTTAGATTTCCCTATTTCCACTACATCATCATCATCATTTCTATTTTAATATTCTAAAAGGGTATTGTATAGGTTATCTAATGTCAAATCTTTCAGGTCTTTGTCTTCCAACACTAAAAAATTCGGATTGGCTTGAGGTGAATGTTTCCTCAAGATACATTTCACAGTCTTTATAATCTCCAATGACATCTCCTAAACCCTTATTGTCTTCCATAATAATATTTATCCTATCGAAGAATAAATCAATAGTCTTATTGGGATTCATTCTAGGATTCTCATAATTGTTCCATAAAACCTGCATCATTGCCTCTCAGACTTTTTTTCCCTCCTTAATGTTCAATAGTTTTTCCCACATTGCTTTTGATAGGGCTCCCCCTAAAGCATTGATCCATTTAGCATCAACATCCTATTCTCTTCTTTCATCTTCTAATAAAGCTCCGCTATTAATGTCAGCATATATTTCATGCATTGCAGCTATGAATTTATCCATCCCTTCTGATCGAAAGTAGTTTTGCATCTGATTCTTCCACAGTTGAATATTACTTCCACAAATATCAGAATTCCATTATGATTGACCACCTCCATTTCTTCTTCTTGAGAGAGAACCACTAACTATAAACCTTTCCCATTGATAACAATTGTTTGTTCTACCAGGTTTAATGCCATAAGAGGGTGGGTGTGGTTAATCTGTGTATGATAGATTAAAATAATTTCCCTTTGGATTTTGTATTATTGTTAAACAAAACTAAATTCTTTCTTTGTCCCATAGAAATAGGGGAGAAAATATGAAATCATGCACATGACATGACAATTTTTACATGGATCACTATCATTAGGCTGCATCCAAGGAGCATACAATGACAATGTGCTTATGTATCAAATTCCCTAAGGCTCACTACTAATAAAGATTACAATGTTTGGGATAGATCTTTTATGCCTATGCTCACTGCCTTAACAAGTTTTATGGTCTAGTCAATGCATTCCCATGGGTCACTCTCTATGCCTCTCTCAATGGATCATGGTCATTGGAAAGGGTCACCATCTTCCTCTTCAGGCGTTCACAACTCACAGAAAGGAATACACTCATTGATTATCAACATGTAGGTCAGAAATATTTTATTGACATGTAAGTCCCTTCATTTTCATGAATTTTTTCTTCCTCAACTATAGGTACATGCGCTGTTGAAGTTCATGTTTCAACCGCAGATGATTCCCACCATCTCAGGTACTACTAGGTACTAAGAAATACATTCACAAATTGATTTAAAGCATTTTCAAGCTTCCTAGATAAAATTGAGAACCACTCTACACTCCCACATACCAAGTACTGCATTTAGTACGTGGATCACCTCTATATGTATTGCCTCTACCTTCCACCAACTGTAAATTCCCTTGCATACCACTACCTATATTCCACCTCTACAAACCATCCCTTGTCCTTGAATTATTCTATATTCATAGACCATCATTGCCTCCACGTACGAGAGATCCCCCTCCACATACTTCTTGAGGAATTCACCTGTTCGCGTACCATAGATTCCTCCTTTGCATACCAAGACAACATCTTCCGTATACCAGACATCCTCCTCACTGCATCAAATTTCATTTTTAGGTTATAAATCCCCACAAAAACCTTCATGTTGAACCACTTTGGGACTTTTCTGAATTCCCAGACCAAAAATATTGTCTCCAATGATATTTGGTCTCAACAGTAATTGGTATGATTAACAATTACAATATTTGATAATATAACCCCAAAATACACTAATCCAAGATTTATGAAATCTTAAATCCAGCCTCCATCACATATTGATCATTCTCCCACTGCGAACCGTAAGCCAACCAGGAACCATTTTTCATATGAATTATGTGTAGTGCCTTTTCTACTACATGGTCGATCTCCTCTGTTGATGTCAAGCCATCCATGTACCGCACTACCTTTTACAGCGAACCATTTTCGGTTTTGAAAATTTCTCCCACTTACCGTTTTCACCGCTCTACTTACAATTCCCGTAAGATGGTACAAAATCCATGAATTATGGTATGTAGTTCTCATCCATTTCCAATTTTCTACAACTAACTTCATATAGTTCACTCCTATGATGAAATCCTTCCTTCTCCAACATCAAACTCTTGATTTTGAGACCCAAAAATTTGGAAAAACCTGGGAAGCTACGCCACCAAAAGAACATGTCTTCAGCAAACACCAATTATACTCATTTATGATCACTTTTCATTTTCAACAAACACAACCACACCCAAAACATACCAAGAGGATGAATTAAGGGATTTTTCCCAACATTCATAAAGTTTTCCTATACCCACCATTTAGGTAGTGTTTTCTTTTGATGAATTTTAGGAATGCATGCATTCCAATTTTCAAACTATTTCTTTTGGTGGACATGTATTCTGGAACTATTTACATTACTGTTTTCCTACTATCACATGCTTTGATTGGTATCAATGTGTGTGTATGCATTATCTACGTACTGTTTTTACATTTCATTATTTTGTGCTCAGAGATGTGTGTTTGTGAGTATAGGTACTTAGTTAAATGCTTCTCATTTTTCAGATATGCCTACTCAGTACATATTTCCAACCCTAGGTCAATCGGAGGAAGGCATTGGGTATTCAGGGAATGGGCCCCTCTAGAATGTGTTGTGGCGAACTCATATCAACGGTGTTTATTTATACATAAGGTATGAGAGTATGTGAGGTCATTTTGGTGAAAAAATGACAAAAGTTTTGTGTTCAGCATTCTGAATAGGGAATACAGTGATGGTGTGGCAGTAAAAATATCCATACCAAAAACACTGAATTCTTCTTTCTAACTTGGTACATGAAAATATAGGTTGCCGGGAAATTAATTTTAAATGAATCATATGTGATTTGGGTTTGTTCTCCGGTTTATATTGAGTAATCTCCCTAGGTATACTCTATTGATTGTGGTTCATCTTGATCTCTTTCAGGATTCCTCCACACAGACAGGTAGTTAGGATATTGATTTGTGATCATGAGGATGATATTCATAGTGATGAGGAATCATTATAGCAACTAGTACCAGATAGAGAACCTCCAAGTAGATTACAAATCATACCACCATCCGGCAAGCATTGGTTACTACCCTTGCAACCAGTAGAGGATGAACATATGTTCAGTCCATTGAATATGTTCTATAGGCAAAAACCTCATATTCTTTAGGGAAAGAATGACGCACATGTAGATATGGATTGGCTGCTAATAGTTACACATGCCTTCCACCTTGTGTTGACATCATCATAAAAAGTGTATCTCTTTATGAGATCCTTCTTCAGGGATCAGCGGAGTGATGGTGGAGCGTAGTGATCTAGACACATGAAAATAATAATCTATCTTGGGATGACATTCAGCACCTATTTAGGGAGGATCTATTTCTACAAATATTATACTCAGTGAGTATACATGAGCTCCTGTATCCACAATATGGAAGTCTGATAGTTACAGAGTACTTGAAGAGATTTATGGATATTTCCCAATACTCAAAAAATATAGTGTGGGGTCCATTATTAAGGAAACAAAAATTTTAGTGGTGGATACATTGAGAGATCCAGATATCGATGATATCTTGTATAATTTAAACTTTTTCTTGGGTACTTGAGTAAGCTCTTATTGTGGAGAGCTTTCTAGAGAATCATCGACATGTAGTGGGAGCTTCTAGCAGGCACCAGGTAGATGAGTATTTGGTGGTAGGTATCTGATTGTAGGCTCGGGGAACCAATTTGCTAAGGAACTCTAGGGGATCACCCTAAAACATAGGATCAGTGATACTAGGCTTCGATGGAAGAGCAAGTTAGCTGAGAGACATGAAATGTTACCCGTGTAGTGGTTAAAGACATCCAGTTAGAGCTTTCCTAGCCCATCATACGACTGAATGGGAGATGTTCGAGGAACCACATAGATATAGGTGGGGGTGGGATAAGGTTGGTCTATAGGACAAGAGACAAGTAAGAGGAGATGTTCGAGTAGTAGGAAGTTTGAGGTACTACCATCATCACACCCCTTGGTGTCCAACATGGGCATAGGGAGCCATTGGACATTGATGATGAAAGCATTAAATGATGGAGACTTATGACCTCGAGGCACCAAGGATCATTATAGGTATGATATATGTCCTTTCAACATTATCTTTTATTTTTATAGACACATGTTCTAGTCATTATTTTCACACCATGACCATTGTTTGAGACTCAAATATTCCTGGGGAACCATTGTCTTGATCCCTATTCTTAGAGACTTCTATAGTAGGATAGTCGAAAATCACTCGCTCCTGCTAATAGTGTTCCCTTACTCTAGGGGTAACAAGTTTGGTTTGGGATCTTTTGGTGGAGCTATCGAGGCCTTACGCCATCATTCCCTGTATAGAATAGTAATATGTAATTCATGCCCAGATTGACTGTTTTAGGAGTAGAGTGGTGTGTCGGCAGTGATGGGACCAGTTTTTCTTTTTTCAGTGAAAAATAAACCCATGTATCATAGGATGGAATCATGCATGGGAGGGTGTATCTGATTACTTATCAGTTTTTTAGTCACACCGTCAGTGAAATGGATGATAAGAATCACCAGTTTCATGTAGTGGTGGTTGAGTATGGGGACCTCTTTCCGGAGGATGTCCCTATATTAACTCCCATTGGGAGATGACTTCTGCATTGATTTGTGCACCAGAATAGTGACGATATCTACACCTGTATATTGGATGGCTCTCGCAACGCTTCATGATTTGAGGGTACATCTAGAGAACTTATATAGGAAGGGATTCATGAGACCAAATGTTCAACCATGGGTAACCCTTATTTTGTTTTGCAAGCGGGAATATGGGAGCTTGATATTGCGTGAGTAATTATAGTCCCTAAACCAGGTGACCATGAAGAACAAGTATTTACTACTTAGGACTGGCAACATCTTTGATCAGATGAATGGAGCGAGGTAGTTTATGAAGAAACATCCTAGATCTGGATATCAGCTGCTTCGAGTATTGGAAGGGGACATCCCAAAAATTCCATTTAAATGTTGGTATAACCACTAAATGAACATGGTGATACCATTCAGCATGAATAATTACCCAACAGTTATCATGGGATACATGAACATGATCTTCTAGCCTTACTTAGACCAGCTCGTTGTGGTCTTAATTTATGACATCCAAGTGTTCTTGGTGTTGTAGCAGGAAAACATGATACACTTGAGGATGGTCATTGAAAGACTCCAAGAGAACCATCATTATAGGTCTCTCTTAAGGTTTTATTTCTGGATATGTGAGATACACATTCTGAGGAACATCATTTCATAGGCCAGATTTGTCATTGATCCAGTGAAGATAAAGGCAGTGCTTGATTTGGATCCATCCAAGAGTTTTACCATTTTGAAGAGTTTTTTAGGATGGTTGGGTACTATTAGAGGTTTATTATTGTCTTTTCTAGAGTAGTAGCATCCTTAAATGAATTGATGAGAAAGGGAAAACCATTAGTGTAGATGGAGAATTTCCCATAGAGTTTTTAGTATCTTAAGAAGAAACTGACAAGTTCTCTTATCTTGAGATTACCATAGGAGGGTGATGAGTTTTTAGTATTCTACGATTATTTAGGGATTGGTCATAGTCATGCCCAGATGTAGGGAAATGTGATGATTGCCTATGGTTCATGACATTTGAGACCAAAAGAGTAGAATTATACGACCCATGACCATAATTTGTATGTGGTAGAGATCACCTTGATAATGTGGTGACACAACCTTATGAGTCAGTGTTTTATAGTCCACTCTCACCACAAAATACACGAGTATAACTTCTCTCTGAAGGATCTGAACATGAAATAGAGGTGATGGATAGAGAATGTAAAGGATTATGACATTGAAATTTTCTATAGTCATATAATGGGAAGCATGGTGGAAGATGTTCTCAACAGGAGATCTATCTTGCACTTTCTGTGCAAGGTGTTAGAGAAGTAGGAAGAATTGTAGATATCCTTTATGACTTGATATGGATAATTTTACCTCCCATCAATGGTTATCACACCTCCACTCTTACTGCTAGTCATGGAGGAACTACATAGGGATACAAAAGGTGATACTTTAAGTGCTCTGATATTCACATGGAATATCCCAAGTATATATTTAGATGTTGGGGAGCATATCTTTCTATTCAATGGATGCACAATAGTACTAGTGAAGTTGGGGCAGGAGGTCTTGAAGGAGTCCCATACATCCACTTTAGCGGTCCATTTGGATGTGGTAAAGATATAATAGGTCCTATGATATCAGTTCTAATGGATAAGGATGATGTAAGAAGTGGAAGAGTTCATTTCTAGATGCCTCACTTTCCAACAATTGATGTTTGAGAACCTGGCTCCAATGATTTTGACTCAATACCTATAGGTTCTACAGTTGATGTGGGATGGGATATCAATGTAATTTAGGACGGGTTTAACTCGTACATCCCGGGGGTTAATATGACCTAGTTGATAATTGAATAATTGACCAAGTCAACACACATCCTAACAATTTGGGAGAAGATTTTAGAAGGGATATTGTGATGCCTCAACATCTAAGAGATATTTCGACTCAATGGAGTTCCATTGACTATAGTATCTGATCGTGATGCTCTTTTTACATCCTTATTGTGGAAGTGATTTGAAGAGGCATTTTGGACTCATCTTTGCTTGAGAGAATCATTTCACCCAATGAAAGGTGTCCAGATGGAGCGAAGAATAAAAGTTTTGGAGGACATGATGTGTGATTGCATCCTAGATTTTGGCTGCAGTTGGGGGAACAATTACCCATGGTGGAGTTTTTATACAGTAATAACTACTACTCTACCAATTGTGTGGATACATTTGAGTACATGTACGGGCATACCTACTGGCCAAAACTTTGTTGGAAATACCCATGAGATTCAACACTCATGGGGCTGGAGTTAGTCTCGTCGACTATAGACAAGGTGCATGTCATCCAGGAGAAGATGAAGACTACACTAAGCCATCATATGTATTACGTATCACCCCAAACCCTTCATGGTATGTTTCTCTTATTTACAATCTATTTATATCCTATATTTCATGAATCACTAAGACTATATGGAAGAAAACATGGTTACTTATAGGAGATATTCATAACCTAGCCACGTAAACCTAATTTTTTCACCTCTATGATGTGAATTTCGAAATTATGAAATACATGGTAGCGATCAGTAAGTAATTTGGAGATTGATAAAGATAAAAACAATTTTTTCTGAATACTAACCTAACCTTATGAATATTAACATACCCTTATGAATAGAAACATACCCTTATGAATAGTAATATTACTCTTATGAATGGTATTTTCAACATTGAGTGTATAAAATGAATTTATTCTCCTTAAAAACGAAGATGAAAATTTTAGGTGTTTATATTTTTCGATTAAATAATTGGTTTAATTAAATATTAGTTAATCATATATAAAAAATAGTTTTGAGAAAATGGAAATCATTTTTGGATTCTACACGTCAATAAATGGTTAGGATGAATTTTTTTGATTTTTATAAAATACTTGAGTTTATGAGGAATAGTAAAATATGATATTTCACAAAAAATGCTAAATAATGGATTAATTGAGTCATTGATGATGATATGATGATGTAAACCCAATTGGTTTGAATTCACATGCATATATTTCTGTTCTTGTTCATGGAATACTCACTATTTTTGGTCTTGAGAGGAAATAGGTAAATAATGATTATAATATTAAGAAACCTCCTCTCCCCTCCACTATATAAACCACTCCTCACCCCCTCTTCCTCCCACACCACTCAAGATCCAAGTCTTGCCTTAATTATTCCAAATACTCCTCCTAAGCCCTATCCTTATGTGCAAGACTATCTTGTTTTACCAACAGGCCAAAATGAAATTCCTTAAGGAGATTCTCAAGGAGGAGTACTCAAGAGGTGAACATTCCTTCTCTTTTCATTCAATTTCTTTTACAGTGTTCCATTATTTTGTTCTCCCTTATCACCGACCCTCATCCAAATTCTATGATAATTACAACACCTTACATGTACTGTATTTTTATTTTTCTAATGGAATATTTCATCATAATCTCTTTTTTCACCTCCTTTTATACAATAAATGCAAACATAGTTCGAGTTGTGTAAATTTATCACACTAAAAGAAGATGGGTTTCTAATTTTCATTACTATCTTCAATACTAGTCATGAACCTTTTCAGTGGTTGGACCAGATCATAATATATGTCTCTTATCAACATTATTGTTCTGGAATCTTTACACGATCATAATATTGCTTAATAATACAAAACAAGTTTATTGTGCCCAAAACCGCAAAGCCAAATCCAAGCATTTATTTTGACTAATCAAATGAGTCATCCTCATGGTATATAACCAGAATCATTATAATATCACATATTTCTATTAAATGTTAATAATAATGTATATTACCAATTCTATATGTTTAACCACATTTCATATTAACTTCGATTAATGAATACAAGTAATCAAATCATGAAATCAAGTAAGAAAATGCTTCCAAAACAATAAAATTGAATCTCTCAAACCCATCAAAAATGCCGTTAATGAACATAATAAGGATATAAGATATCAATTTAATATTTATGAGGTTATTAAATTATTAATTAATGAAGCTAAATTTGATTATTCAGGTCGTTAAAAACAAACAAGAACACCTTCAAGCATAAGGTAATGGATCATCTCTCTCACATTTGTTCATGAATCACCCCTATATTGTCCCCTGTTATTTCTAAATCCTAATGATAGGGTATGTTTTTACACCTCCCACATACTTCCCTTGTGACATATAAATAATGAAATACCCTATTACCTCTCATTAAGCCTCACAATAATAGTCGTTACCATACCGAGATGTTTGTAAGGGGTTTCTCATCTCACATTTATTTCTATGAGATTTTCATTGTTCACCACATATTTAATGTATATAGTATATGTGTACTTACATTTGATATATAATAACATGATTGTATTTATATTCATGTTATTCAATGATTAATTTGATGGTTATTATGTTCTGGTCATATGAATCATTCGATTACATTTTGCTAAGAGACTTTGTCTCAACTACTATTTTGTTGTGACTAACATTGTATTGTGCACATAATAATCATTTGTGGTGTACCTACTGCACATTTTAGATAAATTTTCATTTATAATTTTTTATATATTAAATATCCATAATGTCATATCATGGATATGTTTTTTGTCTAAATTGTATACCATTTTACATACACTGTTTATTTGGAAAGTTATTTTAATTATAGAAATATTGATGAATATGTATACTCTAATATATATATAGATATTGAAAAGGAAAATTGATCTTATACTAAATCAGTGTATAAATAATGCTTTGGACATGCAGTGTCGGGTGGGGCCTGCTATAGCCCCTCGATGCATCGTTAGGTCTCATGAGACAAATCAGTTTGGCGACAAACACTTCGAGTTTGTTTCCATAAATCAGACAGGTTTCTACCCATATAACTATACCATTTTTATGGTATATTGGTTTCATTTTCGAGATACATGATGTCCAATTAATAATAATTATATTTATTCTTTATCAGTTATTATTATTATCAATGACGTTTTCACGATGACAAAATCTATGGATGTAGTTTCATTCTCAGTTTATTAATGGTATTAGTTATTCATTTATTCACAATGACATGTCTATTATGTTAGGGTTATTGTGATTCACATATTATTGTACTCATGATTTCACTATTTTTAACCCTTAAAGATCATTTCATCTCAACACATTCATTGTTTACCTACAATAGTTGATGAAGAGAAGGTCATTTATTGAGATCATGTGGTTCAAGTTTTTAGTTTTTTTATGTATTGTATATTATAACCATTTTCAATGTAAGTTGTGTTACATCTATGTATCTAGTTTATTCAAGGCTACTAAACTGATTGTTCCTTATAGATTTTCATTCCTTACAACCATGCCAATAGAAAAAGTAATGCACCGGCTCCATCCTAGAGGGGTCAGGGTGTTATAGTTGGTATAATAGGATGTTTAGTAGAAAACATGGAAACTATAGTAGGAAATGTATAGTAGTTAAAAGAGCCATAAGGTAGTATTTGAGGATAAATGTTCAAGAAAGTCCTAGTATTTTGGAAAGGAATAGTTTATGTGGATATTTTAAGAAATACATCCATGTATGGATACGAGAAGGTAGATGTGGCTCTGACATAAATGTATCTAAATGTAAAACCTGAAAACACTGCTTTGACCTAGACTCGAACAGGAAGTAGTGCATGACAATAGGCCTTGCTGCATTATTAGTTACGACAATTCCGGGGGATATTATTAGGATAATTCTCATTTTCTTTACGATCCATTATGAAGATGTTTTATGTAATTTTTTCCTCAAAGAAACCATGTTTATAAGATTATCTATGCATATAATTTCAGTCTATGTAGAGTTATTTTATATTTGAGATTCATAAACTAATCTAGAGTATCCAATTATTTAGAAATGGTGTCGAACAAAAGAAGGGGATTCAATACTCATGGGAAAGTTAGGGATCTCCCTACTGAGCAAGTCAACACATTCAATGTTGGAGTAGATTAGATGATGACTATATTGAGACAACATAGGTTTTAATGAATAACCATTCCACACCTGTGTTGGACCGTTTCATGTGGAAAAATCCCTCATCTTTTAGTGGGACTACTAACCCAGGGGCTTCTATGAAATGAATCAAGTCCCTTGAAAAGATATTCATGGAATTAATATTCAATGAAAATGTAATTGCACTACTGGATGTATATTTCCTCAAGGGCGACTCAGATCAATGGTGGTCCTTCATTAAGAATACCACAGAGGAAGAAGAAATACAAGATATAGAATGGAATACTTTTATGGAAATATTTTTCTAAAAATATTTCCCATTGGTAGCAATGAACTGAAATGAAGAGGAAATTACATAGCTTAAAAAAATTGGAAGAAGACAGTGTTATAGAGTATGATGCTACTTTAACAAGGCTAGCCACGTATGCCGTAGATTATGTACATTACTCGACAGACAAGGTTGATCATTTCTTTGAAGGTCTAAAGCCAAGTCTTCGAAGGGAACTGACTTCTCAATCAATTTCATCATATGATGAAATTGTATCAAGTGCCATAAAAACAGAGAGGAAATTTTCTAGATCAAATAATTTCAATGGAAACGAAGATAAGAAGACAAAGGCAAAGGAGAAGCACCAAAAAATAACAAGGGAACAAAGCTATTTGCATTATGTGAGAACTGTGGAAGGAATCATCTCTGGAAATGCTTGAAAGGCATGGGAGTCTACTATAACTGGGGAGAAAAGGGTCATCAATCTGATAAATGCATGGAGGAGAAACAATTCAATGATATTCAAATATAAAATTGTAGGGATATGGGACACTATGGAAATGAGTGTCCTAAGAGCCAAGGAAACATGCCTTAGAAAAAGCCAAGAGTACAAGGGAGAGCATATGCGATTACAACCATGGAGGTTGAAGTTCCAAATTATGTGGTGGCAGGTACATTAATTGTTTCCTCAAACATAGACAAAACTTTATTTGATTCTAGATCATTGAATTCATTTTTATCTTCCCATTTCTCCATGAAAATTAAATATATACAATTTTATTTAATAAAGGTGTTGTCAGTCAAAACTCCCAGGGGTTGTATCATTGCAATAAAGGCATGTCGAATGGACCCCCTACTGACAACAAAAAAAGATTTAGTTGCTAACCATATCATCATATCATTGACTGGATTTGATTTAATTATTGGTACGGATTGGCTGTCAAATTATGCTGTGATGATTCATTGTAAGAAAAAAGACATTACAATTTTTGAAAATGGTGTAGAATCTCTTTTCTTTAGGGCAGAAAATATTCCACCTTATTCTTATCTTGAACCACCCCCAGTATATCAACTAAATGAAATACATGGAGAGGAAGATAAACCAATATCTATGGGATAGGAATGAAATCATCAAATTGAAGCTGTGCACATGGTGAAATAGTGCATTGATGTATTTCCGTAAGATTTACCTGGAAATCCTCCAGTGTGAGAAGCTGAGTTCTCTATTGATTTAATTCCTCAGGTTGGACCAATATCAAAGAGTCCCTATTGAATGAAAACTTTTGAATTATTATAACTAATGAAACAAATAGATGATTAAAGTGAAAAAGGATTTATTCGACCTAGTGTTTATCTATGGGAAGTCCCTGTCTACTTTTTCAAGAATAAAGATGGATCCCTAAGGCTTGGCATCAATTACAAGGAAATCAATGCTATTAAAATAAAGAAGTAGTATCTTCTTCCCTCGATAGATGATTTATTTGATCAAATTCATGGATCTTAATACTTTTAGAAGGTTTAACTTTGATCCGGATATCATCAATTGCATGTGTACGAGGAAGATATTCCTAAGACAACATTTTAGACTAGGTATGGGCATTATGAGTTTACAATGATGCCTTTTAGACTGAAAAATTAACCCAATGTTTTAATGGATTTAATGAATATAGTTTTCAAGGTATATGTTGACAACTTTTTTGTGGTATTCATCAATGATAACCTCATATACACAAAAAATCTATGAAGACCATGAGAATCACTTGATGGTTATTCTGAGAACTCTTAGAAGAAATAAATTATATGAGAAGTTTAGTAGGTGAGAATTCTGGATTTAATTAATTTCTTTTCTAGAACATATTGCTTATATGGATGGAATCCTAGTTGATCCTGCCAAGAAAAAGGCAATCCAAGATTGGATCATGCCAACAAACATAACTGAGGTACACAGTATTATTGACTTAGTAGGTTATTATCAGTGTTTTGTTTAGAATTCTACCTGACTGGCTAACCTTCTCTCCAAGATCACACGTAAAGGAGTTATGTTTGTGTGGACAAAACAATGTATAGAATGATTTGTATAATTGAAAAGAAGGCTGGTAAATAATCCAATTTTGACTCATCCTTCTGGAAGTGAGGGATTTTTAATGTACAACGATGCATCAATGAATGGACTGGGTTGTGTCCTTATATGAATCGATAAAGTTTTGGCTTATGCATCAAGACAGTTGAAGACACATGAAAAAAATTATCCAACTCATGATCTTGAGTTAGCCACCATAATCATTGCTCTGAAATTTTTGAGACATTATCTCTACGATGAATGATGTGAGATTTATATGCACTAAAAAAGTTTTTAATACATTTTCACACAAATAAAACTCAACATGAAGCAAAGGAGATGGCTCGAGTTACTAAACAATTATGATTTTTCAATACAGTACCACCCATGAAAGGAAAATAATGTGGCAGATTCATTAAGTAGGAAGGATCATGGACTTATGACTCTGACGAGAATTTAATGAGATCCTATATTTTTTGATCAACTAAAGATGGATATAGTAATTGTTAAGAAAGGGGAAACATCTTTTTTATTTTAAATGTTTTCTAAACCATATTTATTAGGGATGTTGGAATACTCTCAATATGATGATGAGAATATGCACAAGAAAATTAATGCTATCAAGGATGTGAGACTAGATGACTTCGTGTTTGACAGAGTTTTGAAATTTGGGAAAAGGATATGTGTTTCATCAATAACAATGCTAAAAAGGGAACTATTAGACGATTCTCATAGCTGAAATTTCTCTATACACCCAGGTAGCACCAAGATGTATAGAGATCTAAAGGAATATTTTTAGTGGGATAATATGAAGCGGAAAATTGCTGACTACCTGTCTAGATGTCCAGTTTGTCAACAATGGAATGCAGAGAGACAACATCCCAATTTAGTGATGCATCCTATACCTATTCCTATGTGGAAGTGGGATAACATTACGACTGATTTTATCATCGGACTACCAAGGAAACCTAGAAGGATCAATGCAATATGGGTAATTAATTATCGTCTCCAAAATCAGCACATTTCCATCCCGTAATAGAGTATTTACCACATGAGAACCAGGCAAGACTATATATTAATAAAGATGTATGACTTCATGGTGCACCTTTATCAATTGTATCTGATCGAGATCCCTAGTTTACAGCAAAATTCTGGAAAATTCTCTACAATACTTTGAATACTGAGCTTCGTATGAGAACTATTTATCACCCTCAAACTAAGGGACAGTCTGGAAGGACCATTCATTCTCTGGAAGACAAGAAGAGATCATGATCTCTTAACTTCTATGGTATGTGGGATCAATACTTTCCTTTGGTGGAATTTACCAACTACAATAGTATCAATTCTAGTATTCAAATGGATCTATATGTAGAATTGTATCGAAAGATATGTCGAAATCCATCTTGATGGGATGATGATTGTGGGAAGAAACATATTGGCCTAGAACTTATTGAAGAGACCAAGACAAAGGTGAAGACAATCCAAGACCATATTAATGTTTTCCAAAGTAGGAAAAAGAGTTATGCTATCAATCAGATAAAGGATTTGGAATTCCAGGTGGGAGATCATGTCTTTTTAAAAGTATCTCCATGGAAGGGTGTCTTAAGGTTTGGTAAGAAAGGGAAACTGAAGCCCATGTATATCGGACCATTTGAAATTATGGAAATAATTCAAGCATTAGCATACTGTTTAGCAATGTTTCCAAATCTCTCTAAATTCCATGATGTGTTCCATGTATCATTGTTAAAGAAATACATGCAAGACCCAACACATGTACTTACCTATGAAGAAATTGAACTGGACCCTGATTTGTCAAACTGTGAAAAGCCTATTTGGATTCTTGACACAAGGGACCAAGTATTGAGAAATCAGACAACTCGCTTAGTAAAGGTTCTTTGGGGGAACAATAATATGGAGTAAGCAACATGGGAACCTGAGGATGTTATGAAAAAGAACCACCCACATCTTTTTTTAGGCTTCAAACTTAAAATTTCATGGATGAAATTTCCAATTGAGGGAATAATGTAGCACCCCAAATAGTTCATGGTATGTTTCTCATAAATAAATTCTTGTTATAGCCTATATTTCATGAATCACTGATCTTGAATGGAACAAAACATGGTTATGTATAGGAGATATCCATAACCTAGCTATGTAAACCTAATTTTGCCACTTCATTGATGTGAATTTTCAAAATCTGACATACATGGTTGCGATCAGTATGTTATTTGGTTCCTAATAAGGGAAAATCAATTTTCGGTGAATAGTAAACTACCAATAGGAATAATAACCTTCCCTTATGAATATTTACATAAAATTATGAATAGTAATATGACTCTTATGAATGGTATCCATACCATTGAGTCTATAAATGAATTTAGGCACCTAAAAAATGAAGCTTAAAATTTTAGTTGTTTATATATTTCGATTAAATAATAATTTTAATTAAATATTTAATTAATCATATTTAGAAGATTATATTTGAAAAATGGACTTCTATTTTGATTCTACACATCGACAAATGGTAATGATGAATTGTTGGTATTTTTTTTGAAATACTTGAAATTTTTATGAATAGAAGAATCCGATAATTCACAAAAAATGCTAAATAGTTGATTAATTGAGTCATTGATAATGATCTATTGATGTAAGCCCAATTGGTTCGAATTCACACTCATATATTACTCTTCTTGTTCATGGAATACTCACTATTTTTTATCTTGAGAGGAAACAATAAAATAATGATTATAATATTAAGAAAACTCATCTCTCCTCCACTATATAAACCACCCCTCACCCCCTCTTCCACCCTCACAACTCAAGCATAAAGCCTTTCATAAATTATTACAAATACTATTCCCAAGCCATATCCTTGCATCTAAGACCTACTAGTCTCACCAGAAGGGAAAAATCAAATGCCTTAAAGAGATTCTCAAGGAGGAGTACTCAAGAGGTGAACCTTCCTTCTTATTTCATTCATTTTTTTTACAAAGTTCCAATATTTTGTTCTCCCTTTTCACCTCCTCTGATAAAAATTCATTGATAATTTATGTACCTTACATGTACTGAATTTTCATTTTTCTAATGGAATATTTCATCATAATCTCTCTTTCCCCCTCATTTATTCAATAAATTCAAACACCGTCCGAGATGTAGAAATTTATCCCTCTCAAGGAAGACTGGTTTTCAATTTGCATTACTATCTTCCATACTGGTCCTAAAAAAATTTTAATGGTTGAACAAGGACATTATATATGTATTTTATCTTGATTAATTTTCTAGAATATTTACATGATCATAGTATGGAATAATAATACAAAAAATGTTTATTATGCACAGAACCGCCAAGTCAAATCCAAGCGTAAATTTTAACTCATAGAATGAGTCATCCTCATGGTATATAACCAGCATAATTATAAGATAATATATATCAATTAAATGTCACTAATAATTAATATTAACAATTATGGATGTTTAACCACATTTCATATGAACTTCCATTAATGAATACAAGTAAACAAATCATGCAACCAAGTAAGAAAATGCTTCCAAAACAATAAAATTGAATCTCTTGAACCCGTCAAAAAGGCCATTAATGAACATAATAAGGATTAAACATATAAATTAAATGTTTATGGGGTTCTGAACATATTAATTAATGAAACTAAATTTTATTATTCAGGTCGTTATGAATGAACAAGAACACCTTTGAGTGTATGGTAAGGGATCCTCTCTCTCACTTTTGTTCAAGAATCTCCCCTATGTTGTGCCATATTATTTTTAATTAATAATGATGGGGTATCTATTCAGACCTCCCCCATACCACCCTTGAGACATATAAATAATGTAATAACCCTTTACTTCTCATTAAGCCCTCACAATAACACTTGTCACCATGCAGAAATGTTTCTAAGGGGTATCTCATCTCACTTTAATTTCTATGAGATTTTCATTGTTTGCCACTTATTTATTGTATGTGGTATATTTTTACATACATTTTATTAATAATAACATTATTATATATATATTCATGTTATTAAATGATTCATTTCATGGATATTAATTTATGGTCATATGATTCATCCGATTACATTGTGGTAAGAAACATTGTCTCAACTACTATTTTGTTGTGAATAACGTAGTATTGTTCACCTAATAATCCTTTAGTGGTGCACCTACTACCCATATGAGATCAATTTTCATTTGAAATTATATTTATATTCAATATCCATAATCTCAAATCATGTATATGTTTGTTGTCTAAACTGTATACCATTTTACAAACATTGTTTATTTAGAAAGTTATTTCAATTTTGGAAATATTGAGGAATCTGTATACTCTACTCTATACAGATATTGAAAATGCATATTGATGTTTTATTTAATCGGTGTATAAATAATGCTTTACACATTCAGTGGAAGGTGGGTCCTGCTATAGACCCTCGACGCATCAGTATGTCTCATGAGAAAAATCTGGTTGGCGAAAAACCCTTTGAGATTGTTTCCTAAAATCAGATGGGTTTATACCCATAGAACAAACCATTTTTACTGTATTATGGTTTCATGTTCCAGATAAATGATTTCCAATTAATAAGAATTATTTTTATTCATTATAAGTTATTATTATTATCCATGAGGTTTTCACTGT
Organism: Viscum album; assembly: GCA_963277665.1. Lineage (NCBI taxonomy): Eukaryota > Viridiplantae > Streptophyta > Magnoliopsida > Santalales > Viscaceae > Viscum > Viscum album. The sequence continues at coordinate 683,547,088 of OY728159.1, read as the reverse complement.
GAAAGAATCTATGGATGCAGTTTCTTTCTCAGTTTATTAATGGCATTAGATATTCAATTATTCACAATTCCATATTGATTATGTCAGATTGATTGTGATTCACATATTATTGTACTCATGATTCCGCTATTTTTAACCCTTACTGAGAATTTGAGCTCACCCCTTTAATTGTTTACACTCAACATGTGATGAAGAGAAGGTCATTTATTGAGTTCATGTGGTGGTAGTTTTTAGTTTTTTTTATGATTTATATATTGTAACCTTTTTCAATGTTAGTTGTGTTACATATATGTATCTAGTATCTTAATGATTACTAAACTGACCATTCCTTTGGGATTTTCATTCCTTATAACCATGAAAATAACCCAAGTAATGCACTGGCTCCTGCCAAGATGGTTCGAGGCATTTCATATTGTGATAATTGATGACGGAGGCCTTTGGAGATTGTGAAGGGGTCATGTGTTCATCTAAGTCTCTCCTATACATGAGAGAGGGTTATTTGGACGAGGTGGAAAGCTATCTCTAAGGTTCATCAGGACTTTAAAATAACTCATATAGTTGGTGAGGTGTTGTACCACTTGGCTCAACCTCTCTAGTAGTATTAGGTGCATGATGTATTCTAGGTGTCACAATTGAGTAGGTACCTGCATGATCCATCACATTTCATCAACTATGGTGAGATATAAATTGATGATGAGGTGAATTTTGTTTAATACTCGGTGGACATAGAGGATAAATAGGATATGATCCTTCATTGGTGTTCGACTCCACTATTGTTTGTTTTGGGGTTGTACGGGAGTCTCTAAGAGAGCACTCGGGAGTGGGATACTCGGATCTGTTCTCATTACCCAAAATTGTTTGTACAACATTGTTTTTAGAATTTGGGGACATAAATCCCTAAGAAAGGGAGAATGTAATGAATCATATGTTCTCCCATTTAATTCTTATATATTAATTGGTAAAATTCCAAGGCTAAGTGCTGAGAATTCATGTGATTCCATGGTCGGGTGTGCCTGAAACAATTCGTTTTTTAAATGTTAATTTTTTTAATAACATGCATGAGATAGTTTCCTAAAAAATTGAAATAACAGTTAAATTGGTTCCCATATCAGAAATCGGAGGGCAACATTGCATTCAGAGGATTGACTTTACCTTAGGTGATACCTAACATCACCTGATGTGGGTCGACTGTGAAAATTAGTTTTCGAATGTTAAAAGTAATAAAATAAAACAAGTTTATTTTATTTTAAGTTTTGTGATGATGCATCAGTGATATTATTTTTTAATAATCCATTTTAGATAAATTTTGGGTTATCTCCATAACTCTTGAATTCATGTAAGGTGGATAGATGAAAGCCTCTATGACAAACGGTGAAGAATGTTGAAAGATTGAGAATTGATGACAAAACAATGATCCATTCTTCACCAATTATTGATCCACCCATGATCAAGGCTTTTTATCACATTCTGATTTCATCTTTTCGACTTATATCCATTCATGAACGTGGACTAACCAATGAACAAGTTGATCTGTGATTAGACCATTTTTATGGGATTGATAAATGTTGATTTGTTTTAAAGGGGGGATAGATCATTGTGATTAACTGTTGTTGTTCATAATTCAGCCTTCAAACATGAAAACATCAAGGCTGACATAAATAAGGGAAAGATACATTCTTTTGTAATTTGTGTGCTTTATCTCTCCCTCATCAATCTGTCATGTTCTTCAGTCATTAGTTTCCCTTGAATCCCCTATGTGAACAATTGACTCTTGCACCCCCGATCCATGGCACAATGCTCTAAGATCGAGGGATTTGACTCTACGAAGTCATAGAGAACGTGAGACATAAGTGTGGAATGGTTTAAGAGAGGAACAAACTTAAGGTGGTATAAGGGCCTGACACAAGCAATGCCACTAGATTAGTGGCCTACGATGAAGGGAGAACACATCCTATCTAGGGGAAAGAACATTTGTGATGGGCCACTGAAATTAGGCCACGGTCCATGTGGGACCACTTTGGAGCCCGTAGTGGTAAAGGCTGAGGGTGGTGACCAGGGGATGTGGTGATGATCATGGATGTGGTTCATAGACACGTCAGAGGAACACATTGAGGTAAGGTAATAGGGAATTCAGAGAAAGCAGACCAACCATTTGAAATATGAAACAATTCCAAATCGACCAGGTGACATGGAGAGAGCCATGTGGTTTGGGAAAACCTTGGGAATTGGGGGATGATGCAGGTTTTGGGCCGTGTCTGATGGAGAAAACCAACCCACATGTAGTGGCCCAGACTAGTGTGGCATGGCTGCTTGAGTTCCCATGCAGGAAACATCCAGTGGCACAATGGGATGGGTCCAACATATCTATTAGTTTGAGCCCAATGGTATGCACTTACAAGGCCAAGACATTATGGTCTAAAATATAATGGATTGGGTCAGGTAGGCCAGATTTGGACCGACTACACCTTTCAACCACAGACCGACCTCAGGTGGGACTGTTTTATAAAAACATCAATATCTTTTAAACCGTGTGTTGGTCTGATGATCCATTTGTAGATTTTAGACCAATTCTATGAGGATGGACTTTTGAGATACTCTATGTGAATTATTGTGGAAGATGGCATAAAGAATAATGGCTTGATTAGTAGGTTCTACCCATACAATTGTGCTACAAGCGGAATCCTACGGTTGCCTATGATCATGAGACTAAAATACTTGGTGAGTACTTGATTTGGGGGATGCATGACCCATTGACACTCCAACTGTTATTGACACTCCAAGTTATATAAACAGTCATTGCGTTATCAACACTCATATTGTTGTCGACTCTCGGTGTGTTATCGACACTCCTTGTGTTATCAACATTCTGTGTAGTATCGAAACACTGTGTGTTATTGAAACTCTGTGTGTTATCGACACTGGGTGTTCTAAGGACTACGTCTGATAATTCTATTTTGCATAATATAGACTTATAATTGTGTGATATGACAATTTATTTTCAATTATGGTACACTTAATTTATTTCTAATGGTTAACAACATGTATTTCATAGTGGTATTCCATTTTGGTTTTGGGTTGTCTTACAATGTATAGTTTTACTCACCACTGTACTTTATTTTTCTGCACGTGTCAAGTCTTCTATAGAAAATTGACGCATTAATGGATTCCTAGGTGGAAAATTACCAGGCATTTTTTGGTGATTAGGTAGAAAAGGTTTGCTATTATGGCTTGAGACTACTTTCTTACACCCACCCTTCAGGTAGGGTTTTCTACGGATGAGTATAAAAAACATGTGCATTCACTTTTGCAGACTCTTTAATTTTGTGGATTGGTATTCTAGCCCTATTTACCTATCATTTTTCAAACTATCATACTCTATGGTCAATATCTCAATGTAAAAATTAATTTTCTACATAGTATAATTACATTTCATCATTTTTGGATTGGATATGTCTGTGTGCACTGGTACATAGGAAAATGCCTCCCATTGGATGGCTATGCCTACTCAGTGCTCGCCTGCATCCCCGGGCCTATTCGAGGACGACTTGAGGTAATCACACAATGGGCCACTCTGGGATGGATCATGAAAAATAACAGATTTTATATTTATTATAATAAAAAATTCACTTTTCAGAATAATTGTTTTTTTAATTTTAGATAATTTATTTAAATATGTTTCATTATAAAATAACATTAATGTAAATTTTGGAATTATTATTATAAATGGAATTTCAATAAATTATAAACAAAAGGATGTAATTTTAATATAATCTATTCACAAAAGTTTAAGGTAGTATTTTAATAAAAAAAATTAATGTAAACTAATAATTCATTCAATTTATTTCAAATTTAATTTGTATTGTAATTATTATTTTATATAATTCTTAACTAAATAATTATTGTGTTGGCATTTCATAAAATTTAATGAGACATATTTATTTCTAAAAATAAAAGATAATTTTTTTTTACAAAAAATCATTAATATTTCAATATAATATACAAATAACCAAACATATGTTGTTTTACCTCTTCAAAAATCATTATATATAGTAAAACTAAGAAAATTATATTTCATTTTTCGTAACTTAGTATATGAATCACATTCAAAGGAATGTGGCTTGGAATTTACATGTTTTCGATGTTATTATATCTATGTTTAAAATAAACTCATTAAATAAAATAAATATAATATATTAGACCATTTTGACTCTTATCGGTCTAGTTTGACGGCTTTGTAAATCAATTTTTACCATAACTGCATTAATTAATTTTTACAGCATTCACAATTCATTTCAGTCAAAAATTTAGTTAATCATATTTTAAATTAAAATATATTATAATTAAAAAAATTTAACCTTTTTTTATAAATAAATTTCATAGAATTTTAATATTTTAATTTATAACTAATCCTCTAGACGTAACGAGAAAGTGGGTTTTAAATGGAAAAGTGTTCTAAATTTTACAAATTTTTATAATCTAAGTCCATATAAAAATGAATCCAATTACCTAATTTATATTAATGGTTAAAAAATATATATAATGTTACTATAACACCCCACGATTTCATAGTACATTATTTCTTTAATGTAGTTCAATAACTTGCACTACATGCATCACTGAGTACAAGTGCATCACGACTTACCAAAGTAGCCTTTAAAAAGTGGTTATGAATAGAATTAACTGAATTTTGAACTTTATATAATCCCTATAATTTCAGAATCCATATTATGAGTTTCTTAGACGTATTATAAGAAGAAATACATTTTTTCAGATAAAAGAATTATTTTTTAAAAAATGAAATTTTACTGCCTTTTATTGGTGAACCCTTTTTAAATAAACATTTGAAACTTTTAAATATTCAATTTGACAAAATATAATATTCGTTAGAATCAGGATATTATAATTTAGTTTCAATAAATTTTTGGTCTTTTTCTGATAACTTTCATATTTGGGTGAATAGTGAACCATACTATATTTTAACTGAAAACAAATTTTTCAATCAAAATAATTTATAGTGATAAATTATACATTTTAATGGTTTCAAAGTATAAATAGATTATATTTTTACCATTTAATCCAATGATGGTCATTGTAAAAAATTTACATTGAAATGGACATAAACAAGTGTCAATCTTTTGATAGTTATTATTTCTTAAAAATACGCCTTTTGGTTTTGACAACGGGAATTAATTTCGATATAATAAATGAAACATATATGTTTTGAATTTGTTAAAATAGACACCATTTTTGGATTTGGATTATCTAAATTAGCTTAGGTTTATGTTTTGGTATTTTTTTGAAAATATTCAATTTTTGATGAATAGTGAAAAACACTGAGTTGTTATTTAAAACCGGATTTTTATTTAAAAAATTATTTATTTTATTTTAATTTATTTTAGTTAAAAATAAATACATAATATCTATATATATCAAATTTAATTCATTGGAGTCAGTTTATAATAATTTTAGATATATAAAAATTTTATCGAACTTTTTACCGTCTTTTACCCACCTCTTAGGAGCATTAGAAAATTAAAGTGAAACATAATTATACCGCTTGTGTGAGTTCAATTTCAAAAATTCGAGATCCATGGTTAATATCAAGGAGAAAAAAATGGTTCAATAAGATAAAAATAATTTTTGGTGAATAGTAACTTTTCACATTAATTTACCACAATTAAAAGTAAATAGGGTAATTAAGGTTAAAAATGAGATTATTATTACACCAACACATGTCCTAATTTTATTCGATAAGTTTAATTCGACCAAAAACAACCTTAGGAATAAAATATGACCCTTTAGTTCCACTTTGATTAGATTAAGATATTTATTATTATTTTATTTAAAGAAGAGTTAAATGAGTTAAAATCAATGTTTAATAACTAAACCATTTTTAATATAGGGTTATACATAACATAAATTCGACTATAAATATTTATTAGAATTCTAAAACTATTTCCTACATAATGGTATTTTATTTAAAAAATTTAGATATTAAATAAATAAATTTATTAATGACACAATGATGATGGAGTAATTACCTTATTAATGAAAGAATCAAATAATTTGTATTATAAATTTAAAATAAATATAACATAAAATATTTTATGATAGACATGAATTTTATAGGTGAATATGACATGTTAGGAATAATTCAATGTATTCTTTTTGGTGTAATTATGCTGTTATTATTTTAACCAAAAAACAAATACCAAATAGTGCCAAAATTGACATAAAATAGTTTTTAAAAAAATATTATATTATAAATTGATAAAATGGTCCCAAAAATCTCTGTTTTAGGAAAAAGACTTATATAATAATATATATGAAATAAATGAACCAATTGGGGTTTCATTGGTAGTTTATATGATGTTTATTAACCATCTAGTATAAGAATACCAGAAGACACGGTAAAAGATAAATTATTTAACTTAGAGTTAAATCTAAATTATAAGGTTACAATGGTAAAATAAACTTGTCTAAAACCTATTAGATGAGCGCCTTTCGACCCATCCCCACCCTAGACTCTAAATATGTCACTTTGGAGCCATTATGAACCGAATATGAATTTAATATAAAATAATATTTATTGTTTTTTCTAAGGTGCCCATCACCCCTCTTATAAAAGGGCACTCCACATTATATTTAATTCACACCTTCAAATCCTTTTGGATTGGCCAAAATCTGCTCAAATAATCTCCAAAGTATCCTCCATTCATCCTAGAGGACCTCCTTTAGTCAGAAATCTAGCATAATAAGACCATTTGATCAAATCAGAAGGAAGAACCCAGAGAAGAGGTAATAATTTCACCACCCTCATTCATGTTCTTCTCTTCTTCCACTTATTCTTTATTTGTTATTTCCCCTCAAAAATAATAACTCCAGAATCTTCTATATTCTGTGATGTTATTATATATATGACACAACTTTATTCAATATTCTATCCATCTTATGAATTATAATGTCACCATGCCTGCGTACATACGGCTTACCATCTCAACGCTGTGGTGTAATTCGTTATTCAACACTATGTTATTTGGATGGATATAATGATAAGTAATATGTATATAAATAATGAAAATATCATTATAATTTCTTTTTAAAATTAATATACCATCCAAATCCACACCTTTATGGAAATGATGTTGTCGCTCGTGTGTACGTACAGATTATCGTCTCCACGACGCGAGGAGATTCATTTCCACATTGATCATTCATCTACAATTATAAATATATATATTAATAATAAGAATTTAATATATGACATAATAATTCTATTAGATATATATATATATATATACTTACATATATCTTATTTACTTAGTTCCGTTCAACATGATATGAAAACAGAAACAGCGTTTATGCGTACGTACGGACTACCGTCTCAAAAAACGGTGTTTTTCATTTCATATATATTCATATTATATATATTTATATTCTAAATATATATGATATATAAATAATTTTTTATATTCTTGAAGTATTTAAATCATGTTCTAAGTGATACAATCAAGAGTAAAAAGTTAAAACACATACGATAAAGATAGCTATCATTACCCGAAATGTTAATTTAACATGGAAATTATTAATAAATGGGTAGTATAAAGTAATAAATGAACCATGTATGATATCATAAATATTAATATGGTTTTGGTATAATTTAATAACCTAATATGAGCTATATATAGGAGGTGAAACGTACCCTTGACTAAAGGAAAGTGTAAGGTAAGGGTTAATTCCTCAATCACTTTGTTATCTGAGATTGTTTTTGTGTAAGTATTTAATCAGAAATTTTTATCATCCACATCCATTTTTATTAAAAATGATTTCAAAATGAATATTTTAAGGATTTTTTAATGGTACACTTTATCAAGATCATAATTTTAAATGTTTTACAGATTTATATTTCTAAATCTTTTTAATTAATTTTCATGTTTTCAAAATGATTTTAAGGATTTATTTATATGGACATGACTGTTTTGAAATGATAATTCATTTCAAATGTTTCAAAATGGTATGGGACACTTTGATTCAAAAATCTCTTTTAAATTTATTCCTTTATAAATGTGTGACTTTTAAATTATATTTCAAAAAGGATATTTCTCTCAAAATGTTTTACTCATCATTTTCAACTATGTCAGCATCCTTTACTGGATATTATTTTTTATTGAGGTTGATTTATTATAATAAAATATTCCATACTGTATTGAATGATTTATGATATGATTGAATTTGGATGTTATATTCTTATAAAATTCATGGTTTATGTTTAATGTATTGACATTTCGTATGCTAGTTTTAATACGAATGTTTATGTTATGTTTTAACCATTTCATTTGAGGAATGCAGTGGATGTAGTATGTGACAGGTGGAGCCTGTTATATCTCTTCGATGCATCAGTAGATCTCATGAGACAAACTAGTTTCTTGGAACAAGGCCTTGACAAAAATTTTATTTGTAATCTTGGCACGAGTCCTTGGCTATGTGGTAGTGATGTCTGGTATTAGGCATTCCCTCATTATGAAATTCGTTATTACATTGGATTATTAGACTAGTACAATATCCATGTGCATGTATATATAGTAATGTTTCATTTATTTTTACCATATTATGATCAAGTTTTTGTTCAAGAGGCTATTGTTTTTATTACACATCTTGCCTTAAAAGTTTATAGCTTCTGCTAAATTATTTACCCTTACTGAGCATCTGAGATTACCCCTTTTTTATGTTTTATTTTCCTAGGATTACAAGAAGTGTATAATGATTGATATGCAGGGTTAAGGTAAAGGGAAAATGAAATTCTCAATGAACTATCTATGCTGTGTTTTATGTTTCAAATTTTAATGTAATGTTAATACATGTAATCTATTTTACAATATTGCTAAACTAATTGGTCCTTCGGGGCATGATTCCTTGTAATCATGCCAATTTATTTAAATAATGCACTGGCTCTGGGTAACTGGGGTTGGGGAGTTACAGTTGGTATCAGAGGAAGTTTAACAAAAACCATGAAAACTAGATTTAGATGAACTCTGATTAGAGAACATTAACCTAAAATAGTCTTTGAGGTTTAGTATAAAATAATTTCCTAAAATTTTGGTATTGAAGAGATTCTTGGAGTTTTCCATGAAAAAGATCCTTGTCTTGATATGAGTAGGTAGAGGCGGCTTTGGCACAGATGGACCTAGGGGTAAATCCTGAAAACCACGCTTTGAGCAAGACTTGAACGGGAACTAGTGCACGATAACAACCCTTGCTGTACTTTTGGTTACGACACTCCCTGGGGATATGCTTAGAATAATTCACATTTTCATTACAAGCCATTATGAATGATTTAGGATTAAATAATTCCTCAATGAAGGCATTTTTTTTATTATGGATAATATCCATAAACTGTTCAATTTATGTTAGGTATTTTAAAAGTTTGGAATTCTGAATTTCGATTTGTAATGGGAAGAAAGAGAAGAAAAGGATGGAAGAGAGAAATATTTATAATGGGAAGAGGTAAAAGAAGGATTTTACCATATGTGATAAATGTGGAATGAATCACGTTGGTAAATGTTTGAAGGGAATGAAATTTTGTTATAACTGTGGAGAAAAAGGACACCAAGTACGTGATTTGAAGGGTAAGAAAATGTTTTCAAATGTAAAATGCTTCATCTTCATAGCGTTGAGACACTATGCGAATCAATGTCCAATTCATAAGAGTATACCACAAATGATGTTCTTGGATAATAATTATGTTATGATACTACCTAAAATTAAGAGGAATGACTAGTGTTCTTATGTTGCTATTTCATTTGAGTGTTGTATCAACGGTATATTAGTTACATGAATTATGGAGATAAATAAGGATTGTACTGCAGTACTATTTTATTGAGGAGCTGAGATTATATGGTTCAAAGAAAAGTGACTTAATTGTAATGCCTCGACCCCAGTTACCCAGAGTCAGTGCATTATTACATAACATTGGCATGATCACAAGAAAGATCAATTCTCAAAAGACCGATTAGTTTAGTATCCTTGGAATATCTAGATACATTAATAAAATTTACATTAAGTTATAAAATAAAAACTAGAACAATATAGTCTCCATAGTCCACACTCTTATCCCCTCATATTATCCCTGTAGGTCATTCATAAAATACTTATTCACATCCTAGGAATAATAAAACATAGAAAAGGGGTGATCTCAAATGCCCAGTAAGGATAACAATATAGTGGAAACATTCATAAATAAGAATAAACATTTAAGGCAATGTATAACTAATACAAAAGCCTTTTAAAATTGAACTTCAGCATAGTATGGAAAAAATAAAATGAAACAATTCCATTTACTTATTACAATGGATACTCTACTAATTGAATAATCAAATGCAATATCATTAACCACTTTCATAATGATGGAATGCATAATGCCAGACTATCACAACCACATAGCCAAGGCCTCGTGCCAAGACTCCAAATAAGATTTTGTCAAGGCCTTGTGCCAAGACACTAGTTTGTCTTAGGAGACCTACCGATGCATCGAGGAGCTATAGAGGGCTCCACCCATCACATATTAAGTTCAATTAATTCCTCATATGAACAGGTTTAAACATAACATAAACATTTGTATTAAAACTAGCATACGAAATGTCAATACTTTCTCCATAAGCCACGAATGGTATAAAAATAACACATCCGCAGTCAAAAAAATCACAAAATATTCAATACAAAATGATAGTTTTGTATCATAATAAATCAACTTCAAATAATCTTAAAATCCATCAAAGGATGTTGACATAGATGAAATCAAAACTATTTGAGAGAAATATCCCTTTTTTTTAAAATCATTTAAAAGTCACATAATTATAAAATAAAACTTTTCCATTGAAAATTATCATATAAGCTTGTATGGGAAGCTTTGAATATTTTATTACGGCGGAAAATAGCCGCACCCACTGTATATGTTAAAAAAACATTCTTACCTTAATTCTATCAAAAAGGTTAAAAAGAACCTTGTTTGGAAAACGATGGAAATATTCCTTTATATACCACTTATTAAAGTCAAAAAGGGTATAAATGACTTTAACCCATATTCTATTAAATAGTAAAAATGTTTTGAAATACATTTTTAAGAAACACGGACATAGATGATAAAGAAGTCCCAGTAGATTATTATGTATAAACAACATCGGATAATGAAGAGATTGCGAAATAAACCCTTAACTTGTACTTTTTCATGGTTGGGGGTAGGTTAACCTCTTTTATAATGGTGAGATAATTTTTATTAAATTATTAAACAATCATATACATTAATATGATATCATATATGATCTTTTAACATTACTTTGTTAATAATATCTTAGAATTATCCTCGTTTCGGGTGTTAACTTACTTGTTTTCTTTTATATGTTTTGTTACATATGCCTTGTTTGTTATGTATAGGTTGTATCTTATTCATATCCAGAATGATATCAAGTCTTTAATCATTATTTTTAAATCATCAAATGATTATTATACTTGAATGGATGCGATGGAGAATTAATCTCAACGCATTTGTGGAGACGGTAGTCCGTACGTACGCACGAGCGACAATATCATTCTTTTGATATTAAAATAATATATAATTGGATGTTATAACATATATACAGAATAATTATCATGTTATATTTATTATTTACATGAATTAAAAATCATTATTATGCCCATCCAAATAATAGTATATTGAATAACAATTACACCATGACGTGGAGACGGTAAGTCGTACGTACGCACGTATAGTGACATGTCATTCAAAGGATGGATTGAATACTGAATATGGTTTTACCATATTTATAATAATATTACTGTATATAGGATATAATGGATTCAATATTTTAGAATGGGAATAACAATGAAAGAAGAAGTTGAAGAAGAAATGAATTTGAAAAATGGTGGTGAAAACATTACCTCTTCATTGGGTTCTTCCTTTTGATTTGATCAAAAGGGATCATTAGGATAGCTTTCTGATCAAACTAAGGCCTCTAGGTTGTAGTGAGGGAAGTTTAGAGATTATTTAGGTAGGTTTTGGCCGAACCAAAAGGCTTTTAAGGTGTGAATTAGTGATAAGGGGGAGTTCCCTTTTATAAGATGGGTGAGGGGCATCTTTGGAAAATCTAGAAAAATTATTTTATAATAAATTCATATTCGGTTTATAATGGCTTCAAAGTGGATTATTTAAAGTTTAAGGTTGGTATGGGTCTAAAACCACTCAACCAATAGAATTTAGATTGGTTTCGGTCATTATATTAACCTTATCTTTTAGTTTTAACTCTTAGTTTATTAGTTTGACACTTACCATGAGACTTTGTATTTTTATATTATATAATTAATAAACTTACTATATAACTCAAAACGACCCCAAAGTGGTCTATTAATGATAAAAATATCATGATATAAGTCACTTGGCCAAACTGTAGATTTTTAGAAATTTGATATCAATTAATAATATAATATTTGTTTTAAAAACTATTTTATGTATATTTTGACACTATTTGGAAAATTGATTTTTGTGATAATCATAACAGAATGATTACTTTGAATAAAGCTAACTAAATCAATCCTAACATGTCATATTAACCTATAAAGTTAGTGTAATTCATAAAAATTCTCAAATTATATTTATTTGTCTATTTATAATATCAATTATTTTAGTTTTTCACTATTATGGTAATTACTGCATCATCATTGTGTCATAAATAAATTAAATTATTAAATGTATAAAAATTATAAATAAAATATAATTATGTTGGAAATAATTTTATCTTTCTAATGAATATTTATAATCGAATTTATCTTATGTGTATCCCTATATTGAAAATGTTTTTGTAAATAAACATTGATTTTAACTCTTGTAACTCTTCATTGAATTAAATAATAATAAATGTCTTAATCTAATCCAAGTGGACCTAAATGATAATATTTTATTCCTAAGGTTGTTTTTGGTCTATATACACTTGGACAATAAAATTATGACATGTGTTAGGATAATATTAATATCATTTTTACCCTTAATTACCCTATTTACTTTTAACCGTGGTAAATAAAAGTAAAAAGTTACTATTCACAAAAAATTATTTTAATCTCATTAAACCACATTTTACTCCTTGATATTAACTTTTTCTCTCGGATTTTCAAAATTACACTCGCAGAAGTGGTAAAATTATGTTTTATGAAAAATTCATTTTTTTTAACTACCACTTAGTGGCTTCACTATTCATCAAAAAATGAAGTTTTTCAGAAAAATATCAAAAATTCACCCTATGGTAATTTCGATATTACAAACCCAAAAATGAAGTCCATTTTGAAAAATAAAATTTATAAATTTCAAAAAGTTGGTATTACTATTCATAACGGCTTGTTTGATTGGTTTTGGTGTGTTAGAACTCGATGTTGCGTACAACACACGCTATTGCATTATTCAAAGAGAAGCGTACCGTAGAAGATTGGGGTGTTACATTCTCCCCTCCTTCAAATAATTTTGTCCTTGAAATTTATAGAATACTACCGAGTGAAAATAATTAGGTGGTTCTTCATCATAAGTTCCCCAGGTTCCCACGTTGCATCTTCCATCTAATGGTTTCTCCAGAAGACTTTTACCAGACGAGTCGTCTGGTTTCTCAGTACATGTTCTCTTGTATCATGAATCTTGATGGGCGCTTTACAATAAGACAGATCGGGTTCCAGTTCTAATTTCTCATAGGTGAGTACATGCATTGGGTAAGGCATGTATTTCCTCAACAGAGATACGTAGAACACATCGTGAACTTTGGAGAGACCTGGTGGCATTGCCAATCGGTAAGCTACAACCTCAATTCGTTCTAGAATTTCAAAAGGTCTGATGTACCTAGGACTCAATTTACCTTTCTTACCAAAACGTATGACTCCCTTCCATGGATATACCTTCAGGAAAACATGATCACCGACTAGAAATTCCAAATCCTTCCTTCGATTATCGGCATAGCTCTTCTGCCTACTTTGTGCTGCTTTGATATGGTTTTGGATTACCTTCACCTTTTCCATCGTTTCCACCACCAGTTCTTGTCCTACAAGTTTTCTTTCACCAATGTCATCCCAAAAGGTTGGTGTCTGACATCTCTTTCTATATAATGCTTAATATGGTGCCATCTGAATACTCAAATGGAATCTATTATTATAGGAAAATTCTACCAGAGTTAAATATTGATCCCACATACCCTGAAAGTCAAGTGAGTAGGATCTCAACATGTCTTCTATGGTTTGATTAGTTCGTTCTGATTTTCCATCTGTTTGAGGGTGGTAGGCAGTGCTCAAATGAAGTTCAATATCCATGGATTTCTGAAGACTTTTCCAGTATCTTGAAGTAAAATAGGGATCGCGATAAAAAACAATCGATAGGTGTACTCCATGAAGTCTCACAACATCATTAATATATAGTCTTGCTAGACTTTCAGTGGTAGATCTTCTCTTATAGAATGAAAATGTGCTGACTTAGTAAGACGATCAACAATAACCCATATTGCATCGTTTCTTCTAGGAGTCTTTGGTAGTCCCATGAAAATGTTTATCGTGATATTGTCCCATTTCCACTCCGGTATGGGAAGAGGTTGCATGACTCCTCCAGGATGTTGCCTTACAGCTTTCACTTGTTGAAATACCATACATCTTGAGACAAAATCAGCAATCTCACTCTTCATGTTGTCCCACCAAAAATGTTCCTTCAAATCACTATACATTTTGGTGCTCCCAGGGCGTATAGATAAATTGGAACTATGAGCTTCATCCAGCATTTCCCTTTTTAGATTAGGTATATCAGGAACACAAAGTCTCTTCCCGAATTTCAATATTCATTCTTCATACACAAAGTCTCTCAATCTCCCATCATTCATAGCTTTAATCTTCTTTTGAAATTCTTCATTATCGGTCTAAGAACTCTTAATCCTTTCTAGTAAATATGGTTTGGCAACCATTTGAAAAATCATTGATGTTTCACCTTCCCTGGTTATTCCCATGTCCATCTTCACTAGATCCATGAAAATTTGATCCCTTTCAATTCTCATATTGTTCAAAACTCCATGGTATTTTTTTCTCAAAGAATCTACCACCTTGTTTTCTTTTCCCAGGTGGTAGTGTATCGTACAATCATAATCATTGTGTAATTCAAGCCATCAATTTTGCCTCATGTTGACCTCTTTTTGAGAGAAAATATACTTCAAACTCTTGTGATTAGTATAAATCTCAAATTTTTCACCATAGAGGTAGTTCCTCCATATCTTCAAAGAAAATATCATAGCTACTAACACGAGATCATGAGTAAGATAGTTTTGTTCATGAATTTTCAACTGTCATGATGCATATGCAATAACCCTATCATTCTGCATAAGGACACAACCATGTCCTTTCTCCGATGCATCACTATAAATAACAAACCCATCATTCCCCATTGGTATAGTCAATATAAGAGCATTGACTAATCTTCTTTTCAGTTCTTCAAAACATTCTTCACACTCTTCTGTCCAAACAAATTTAACCGCTTTTTTTGTGTGCTTTGTTAACGGGTTAGCCAACTGGGAAAAATTCAGGACAAAACGTTGATAATAACCTGCTAATCCAAAAAACTACATACCTCAGTTATACACATTATTGTAGGACATTCTTATATTTCCTTGGTCTTAGAAGGATCAACAGAGATTCCATCTTTAGAGAAAATATGGTCAAGAAATGAAATATCCTTATGCCAGAATTCACACTTGCTAAACTTCTCGTATAATTCATGTCTTTTCAGAGTCTTCAAGATAATACGTAAGTGATTTTCATGATCTATGTAGCTTTTGGATTATACCATGATATCATAAAAAATACCACTACAAAGTCATCAATATTTTCCTTGAAAACTATGTTCATTAGATCCATAAAAATATAGGGTGCATTAGTAAATCCAAAAGGAATTACTGTAAACTCGTAATGCACGTACCTTGTTCAAAATGCTATCTTCGGAATGTCTTCCTTATTCACACACAACTGATGGTATCCAGATCGAAGGTCAATCTTTGAAAATTAATGAGCTCTATGCAGTTGGTCAAATAAATAATCATTGCGGGGTAGGGGATACTTCTTCTTTATTGTTATAGCATTGATCTCCCTGTAGTCGATACATAACCTCATATATCCATCTTTCTTTTTAACAAGATGAACAGGGGCTCCCCATGGAGAAACACTCGGGCGAATAAATCCCTTAACACTCAATTTATCTAGTTGTTTCTTTAGCTCAACTAATTCTACAGTGGGCATTCTATAAGGGGTCTTCGATATAGGCCTTGATCCAAGAATTAAGTCAATAGAAAACTCATGTTCTCGTTCTGAAGGATGTCAATGTAAATCTTCCGAAAACACATCTACATATTCTTTCACAACAGGTACATCATCTATTTGAACATTCCTTTCCTCACCCACTGTAATTTCATTTTCTTCCTCCCCAATAATTGAATTTAGTTGAGCTACTGGGGTTGGATCTAGATAAGAATTAGGTGGTGACGATTCTGCTCTAAAGATAAGGTGTTCCTTATCATCATCATAAAAATTCGTAACCTCCTTCTTTTTACAATAAATCTTCGCATCAAGGTCCAAAAGACAATCCATACCGAGGATTATATCAAACTCAATCATAGTTATGATGATGATATCAGCAGATAAAGAATATTTATGTGCTCTAATGGGGACTGATTCACAAAACTTTGTTGCAATGATAATTCCATTAAGTGTTTTAACTGACAACTCCCTTGTTAAATCAAATTGGAAATATCTAATTTTCTTAGAAAACTGGGAATATATGAAACAATGTGATGATCCAGAATCAAATAGTGAATTTTCTAAACTTCAGGAAACCATTAAATGACATGCCACCACGTCTTTCGGAGCTTCTACCTCAGCAGTACTAATAGCATAAGCTTGGCCTTGATCCCTTGGCCTTTTTTGTGGTAAGTTCCCCTGACGCTTAGGAAATTCATTTTCATAATGTCCCATATCCATGAAATTGTAGCATTGAACATCAATAGTGTGACAACCAGTCCCCAGTGATAGCACAGACACCCTTCCTTAACATGGTCGTCGGGTCCTGGCCCACTAGGTACCACCAGTTGCCCCGCAGACATGGGGCCCACCCTAGGGTCCACCCATGTGCTCGAACGGGTCATCTGACTAATGACAGTCCCCACAGGCCAAAACTTGTCCATTACAGTGTGCTCTTTCCTCACTCACACACACCCTGAGAAACTTCACTGAATGTCACCCATCCTGATCACTAACCTAGGCCAAGCACGCTTAAATATGGAGTTCTAACCTGGTAGGCTTTCAAAAAGAAAGGTGCACCTTGTGGACATGAGCCATATCATTTATTCATTTAACCCTTTATCATTTGGAGATATTACAATCACCCCCCTTTAGAGCACAATACCCTCGTTTTGGGCCCTACATCACAACCCAGGCAGTGCACCATGCACTTAATGCTGGGTTCCTCCTATGATACCAAATGTGAAAACCAGAGCCCAGGTGACAGCATAGACACCCCAGCATAACATGGTCGTCGGGTCCTGGCCCACCAGGTACAACTAGATTCCCCGCAGACATGTGGGGCCCACCACAGGGTCCACCCACGTGCCTGAATGGGTCATCAGACTAATGACAGTCCCCATAAGCCAACACTTGTCCTTTCTAGTGTGATTTGTCTTCACTCACACACACCCCGGGAAACATCCCAGAAGGTCACCCATCCTAATCACTACTACATGCCAACCACTCTTAACTATGGAGTTCTATCCAGGTAGGCTCCCAAAAAGGAAGGTGCACCTTGTTGACATGAGTCATATCATTTAGTCATTTAACCCTTTATCATTTGGGGATGTTACAGGTAGCTTCCTTCTTCCCCTTGCAATCACGAGTTTGGTGGCCTTTTTCACCACACTTGTAACAGACTCCCATTCCTTTAAAGAATGTACCTAGGTGTTTCTTCCCACATTTACTACAGGATGGATATTCCACTTTTCCCTTCTTCCCTTACTTCAATTCCCATATTGATCAACAGTTCTCTTCTTTTCTTGCTTTACTTTAATGTCATAAGACATAGAGAATTCTTTTTCTGTCTTGATAACACATGAGACAATGTCTTCGTACGCCGAGAAGGATTGTGAGACTAATGCTCAGAGGAGAAATGCCTTTAACACATAAAATAAATGATCAATATTACTTCGTGGGTCACGTATATAATCTCTAGCATACCTTGCTATCCTTGTAATGTTAGCATCATACATTGTGACATTCTCATCCTCCTTTTGTCTCAGACTCGGAAATTGCCTTTCCATATCTGCTTGATGGTCACGAGGAATGTATTTTTCTAAAAACTAATCTTTGAACTCCCTCCATTCCATATTTGATGCTTCATCATCTTCCTTCGTGTTTTGAATCAATGACCACCATTGATCAGCATCTTCAGTGAGGCGATAAACTGCCATGACAACTCATTCCCTTTCACTACTCCCCAAATCCTGAAATATTTTCTCTAGGGAATTTATCCATTGCTCCGCTACTAAGGGATTTGTACTCCCATTGAACATTGGTGGTTTTTGCCTCATGAAGTGATCTAACATTGATCCTCCACGCTGAAGATCAGAGTGCTCCATATGGGTAAGGTTATTATTCATAACCCGAGTGAGTTGTCCCAGTATGGTGATTAGTTGATCAGCACCAGTTGCATCACCAGCTCCACTATAATTATCTTGAGTAGGAGGGAAATCCCTACATGGAATACGTGCATTGATACGGTTTCCATTTTTTTCACTAAGCGCCATTTATAAACAATGGAATAAACTAGTCCAGTTTATGAATCAAAATACATAATTCCATACTTACAAAACACTTAACATAAATTGAACTATTTATGGATATAATCCATAATCATAAAAATGTTTTCTTTGAGGAAGTATATACTCATAAACCCTCCATAACTATTTGTAAATAAAATGAGAGTTATCCTAAGCATATCCCCCAGAAGTGTCATAACCAAGAGTGCAGCAAGGCACGTTTTCGTGCACCAGTTCTCGTTTGAGTCCAGCTCAAAGCGGTGGTTTCGGTTTTTACACCTAGGTACATCTGTGCCAGAGCCAGCTCTACTTGCTCGTATCCTGACAGGGTTGTATTTCTTGAAAAACTCACAAAATCTCTACAATACCAAAATTCTAGAAAGTTCTTTTATACTAATCCTCAAAGTCCATCTTAGGTCAATGCGCTCTAATCAGAGGTTATCTATATCTAGCTTCCATGGTTTTTACTAAACTTCTTCTGATACAAACTGTAACGCCCCGACCCCAGTTACACAGAGTCGGTGCATTATTACATAGCATTGGCATGATCACAAGAATGATCAAGTCTCGAAAGACTGATTAGTTTACTAGCCTTGGAATATCTAGATACATTAATAAAGTTTACATTACATCATAAAATAAAACTACAACAATATAGTCTCCATATTTCACACTCTTATCCCCTCATACTATCCCTGCAGGTCATTCATAAATTACTTCTTCATATCCTGGAAAAATAAAACATAGAAAAGGGGTGAGCTCAAATGCCCAGTAAGGATAACAATATAGCAGAAACTTTCGTAAATAAGAATAAACATTTAAGGCAATGTATAACTAAAACAAAATCCTTTTAAACTTGAACTTCAACATATTATAGCAAAAATAAAATGAAATAATTCCATTTAAATAATCACATGGATATTCTTCTAATCGAATAATCACATGCAATATCAATAACCACATTCATAATGATGGAATGCATAATGCCAGAATATCATAACCACATATGCAAGGCCTCATACCAAGACTACAAATAAGATTTTGTCAAGGCCTTGTGCCAAGACACTAGTTTGTCTCATGAGGCCTACCGATGTAATTTTTTTAGAATATACTTACGTTTAAAATTGTCAAATATACTCCAGTGGTTTTCTGAAAACATTATGCATGATTCTGAATAAAAATAACTAATTCTGAGACTGGTCGACTAATTACCTGAAATGATGGGTCGACGCCCAATCCCATTCTGTCTACCACACTCGAGAGTCCGGTTTTCTGAAAACATTTTTATGCTTGTGTTAAATACATATACATTTGCACTGGATTTTCATATATTTGAGAGAAATATCTATTTTTTAAAATCATTTAATAATCACATAGTTATAATAGAAAACCATTATTTTGAAAATATCCTTATAATCATTTAAGGGAAGCTTTGAAGATTTTATAACAGGTTAAAATAGCCACATACGCCGTATAAGTTAAAAAAAATACATTCTTACCTTAATTCTGTCGAAAAGGTTAAAAAAGACCTTGTTTGGAAAATGACGGAAAGATTACTTTATAAACATCTTATAAAAATTAAAACATGGGTATAAATGACTTTAACCCATATTCTATAAAATAGTATGAATGTTTTGAAATACACTTTTTAGAAACATTGGTCTGGATGATAAAGAAGTCCCAGTAGATTATTACGTATAAACAACCTCGGATAATGAAGAGATTGCGAAATAAACCCTTACCCTTTACTTTTCATTGGTTTGGGGTAGGTTAACCTCTTGTATAATGGTGAAATAATTGTTATTAAATTTTACAGGAATCATATAAATTAATATGATATCATATATGATCTTTTAACATTGCTTTGTTAATAATATCTTAGAATTATTGATGTTTCGGGTGTTAACTTACTCGTTTCATTTTATATGTTTTGTTACATATTCCATGTTTGTTATGGATAGGTTGTATATTATTCATATCCAAAATGATATCAAGTACATAAACATTGTTTTTAAATCATAAAATGATATTTATACTTGAATGGATATGATGGAGAATGAATCTCATCGCGTTCGTGGAGACGGTAGTCCGTACGTACGCACGAGCGACAATATCATTATTTTGATATTAAAATAATATATAATTGGATGGTATATCATATATACAGAATCATTATCATGTTATATTTATTATTTAAATGAATTACAAATCATTATTATACCCATCCAATAATAATAATATATTGCATAACAATTACAGTACAACGTGGAGACGGTAAGCCATACGTACGCACGTATGGTGACATGTCATTCAAAGGATGGATAGAATACTGAATATGGTTGTACCATATTTATAATAATATTACAGTATATAGGAGATATTGGATTTATTATTATAGAATGGGAATAACAAAGAAATAGGAAGTTGAAGAAGAAATGAATTTGAAAAAGGGTGATGAAAACATTACCACTTCTTCGGGTTCTTCCTATTAATTTGATCAAATGGGCTCCTTAGGATGGATTTCTGATCAAAATAATGACTCTAGGTTGTAGTGATGTATGTTGAGAGAGTATTTGGGAAGGGTTTTTCCGAACTAAGAGGCTTTGTAGGTGTTAATTAATGAGAAGTGGGAGGTCCCTTTTGTAAGAGGGGTGAGGTCCTCCTTTGGAAATGCTAGAAATATTATTTTATAATAAATTCATTTTCGGTTTCTAATGGCACCAAAGTGGATTATTTAAAGTTTAAGGTGGGTATGGGTCGAAAACTCCTCAACCAATAGAATTTAGACAGGTTTGGGTCATTATATTAACGTTATCTTTTAGTTTTAACTCTTAGTTAATTAGTTTGACACGTACCATGTCACTTTGTATTTTTATATTATATAGTTAATAAACATACTATATACCTCTAATAGACCCCCAAGTGGTCCATTAATGATACACCTATCATGATATAAGTCTCTTGGCCGAGCCTTAGATTTTTAGGAAATGAATATCAAATAATAATATAATATTTGTTTTAAAATCTCTTTTATGTCAATTTTGAAACTATTTGGAAAATTAATTTTTGTGAAAATAATAACAGAATGATTACTTCGAAAAATGTTAATTAAATAAATACTAACATGTCATATTAACTTAGAAAATTATTGTAATTCCTAAAAAGTCTCAAATTTTATTTATTTTGGTATTTATAATATCAACTATTTTAATTTTTCACTATTATGGTAATTACTGCATCATCATTGTGTCATAAATAAATTAAATTATTTAATGTCTAAAAATTATAAACAAAGTATCATTATTTATGAAATATTTTTTTCTTTGTAATGAATATTTATAATCGAATTTATCTTATGTGTAACCCTATATTAAAAATGTTTTGGTAAATAAACAGTGATTTTAACTCTTTTAACTCTTCTTTGAATTAAATAATAATAAATATCCTAATCTAATCCAAGTGGACCTAAATGATAATATTTTATTCCTAAGGTTTTTTTTTGGTCAAGATACACTTTTCCAATAGAATTAAGACATGTTTTAGGGTAATGTTAATATCATTTTTACCCTTAATTACCCTATTAATTTTTAATCGTGGTAAATAAAAGTAAAAAGTTACTATTCACCAAAAATTATTTTCATCTCAATGAACCAAATTTTAATTTTTGATATTAACCGTGTCTCTCGGATTTCGGAATTCCACTCCCAGAAGCGGTAAAATTAAGTTTTATGAAAAATTCAATTTTTTAAACTACCACTTAGTGGTTTCACGATTAATCAAAAAATGAAGTTTTTCAGAAAAATACCAAAAATTCACCCTAGGATAATTTCGATATTCTGAATCCATAAATGAAGTCCATATTGACGAAATAAAATTTATAAATTTCCAAAAGTGGGTATTACTATTCATAACGGCTTGTTTGATTGGTTGTGGTGTGTTAGAACTCGATGTTGCGTACAACACACGTTATTGTATTATTCAAAGAGAAGCATACTGTAAAAGTTTGAGGTGTTACATGAATGACTAGTTTGGTAAGTCATGATGCACTTGATCTCAAGGTTACGTGTAGTTAAAGTTATTGAATTACTTTGAAAAACTAACGAACTATGATGTCTTGGGGTGTTACATTCTCCCCTCCTTCAAAAAATTGCGCACTCGAAATTTGAAATTGTTCTTCGAAAATAAAAGGCTAAAAATAGAAAATAACTTAGTGGGAAAACCCACATTGGAAATTGGGTTAATAAGATTTAGTCTTGAAAAGAGGAAAATGGGAATGAAAAAGTCACCACCAAATTATGATCTCAATTAGAAGAACATTGGTGGAAATTATAGACACATGATTGGAGGAAAAACGTAAATTTTTATACGGAGTTATTAAGGTCATGAGTCACAAACAAATGTAGAATTGAGGGCCTCAAATCCATCAATCTATGATGATTTTAAATATCATCGGTTCAACAAAACATAAGGTATTAAGATAACACATTTTTAGTTTTAAGATCTCTAGACCTAATGTTTATGAATTAATTTCTTCATAGAATAAGAGAAGAAAAAATATATATATACTTGACAAGTAGAGTTCCATCTTCTTTCTAATTTCTACCACAAAATCATCTTTCAATCTAAAAGATAATATAACTTAACAAATATTCTATTTATCTAATTCATTTAGGGTTCCCAAAAAAATGAATTTATAATTCATCTACCAGAACCTTTTAAAAAACTACATTATTCAATCAAGGACATCACGTGGGTCAGTTATAGGTGATACACCCTTGTCTCCCTTCGGTTGAAGGTTCAAGTCTCGTGGCCTTGCCGGACGCAACGGGTTACCGACAGACCTCCGGGTAGTCCTTTTAATGGAAATCCAAAAATAACCTTAACGAGTGTATCCAATTTCAAACATAATCAATTACAGCCATTAGAATTATCCAAAATACTTATATCCAAACTCTCAGTCTAAAATTTATAAGGAAGTTAAACATAAATTGGATCCTTTTTCCAGTTAATAACAAGTGTAATCCTTCGTCATGTGTTCTTTCAGAACACCGCAACATCCAGAATTACCAAAATCGACCATCTCTTATTCAAAAATCACTACCTCTTTATCAGGACCATGTTAAGGATTACCTTTCCTTCAACAATGTATTTTTCCAAAAAGTGTAGCATACTATTAATGTAACACCCCAAGCTTCTACGGTACGCTTCTCTTTGAATAATGCAATAGCGTGTGTTGTACACAACATTGAGTTCTAACACACCACAACCAATCAAAAAAGCCGTTACAAATAGTAATACCAACTTTTTGAAATTTATACATTTTATTTTTCGAAATTGAATTCATTTTCAGATTCGGAATATCGAAATTATCCTACGGTGAATTTTTGGTATTTTTCTGAAAAACATCATTTTTTGATGAATAGTGAAACCACTAAGTGGTAGTTAAAAAAACTGAATTTTTCATAAAACATAATTTTACCACTTCTGTGAGTGGAATTTCGAAAATCCGAGAGACACTGTTAATATCAAGTATTAAAATGTGGTTCAATGAGATGAAAATAATTTTTGGTGAATAGTAACTTTTTACTTTTATTTACCACGGTTAAAAGTAAATAGGGTAATTAATGGTAAAAATGATATTAATATTACCCTAACACATGTCCTAATTATATTGAATATGTGTATCTCTACCAAACACAACCGTAGGAATAAAATATTATCATTAGGTCCACTTGGATTAGATTAGGACATTTATTATTATTTAATTCAAAGAAGAGTTAAAAGAGTTAAAATCAAAGTTTATTTACTAAAACATTTTTAATATAGGGTTAGACATAAGATAAATTAGATTATAAATAATCATTAGAAATATAAAACTATTTCCTAAATAATTATATTTTATTTATAATTTTTAGATACTAAATAATTTAATTTATTTATGACACAATGATGATGTAGTAATTAACATAATAGTGAAAAATTAAAATAATTGATATTATAAATAAACAAATAAATATAATTTGAGACTTTTTAGGAATTACACTAATATTATAGGTTAATATGACATGTTAGGATTTATTTAAATAGCTTTTATCGAAGTAATAATTCTTTTATGATTTTCAAAAAAATCAATTTTCCAAATAGTGTCAAAATTGACATAAAAGAGTTTTTAAAACAAATATTATATTATTAATTGATATTAAATTCCTAAAAATATAAAGTTTGTCCAAGAGACTTATATCATGATAGGTATATCATTAATGGACCACTTGTGGGTCTCTTGGAGGTACATATTATGTATATTAACTATATAATATAAAAATACAAAGTGACATGGTACGTGTCAAACTAATTAACTAAGAGTTAAAACTAAAAGATAAGGTTAATATAATGACCCAAACCTGTCTAAATTATTTCGGGTGAGTGTTTTTTGACCCATCCCCACCTTAAACTTTAAATAATCTACTTTGGAGCCATTAGAAACCGAATATTAATTTATTATAAAATAATATTTCTAGCTTTTCCAAAGGAGGCCCTCACCCCTCTTATAAAAGGGAACTCCCCCTACTCATTAATTCACACCTACAAAGCCTCTTGGATCAGAAAAAACCTTCCCAAATACTCTCTCAACATACATCAGTACAACCTAGAGTCATTAGTTTGATCATAAATCCATCCTAAGGAGCCCTTTTTATCAAATTAATAGGAAGAACCCAAAGAAGTGGTAATGTTTTCACTACCCTTTTTCAAATTCATTTCTTCTTCAACATCTTATATCTTTGTTATTCCCATTATAAAATAATGAGTCCAATATCTCATATATACTGTAATATTATTATAAATATGGTACAACCATATTCAGTATTCTATCCATCCTTTGAATGACATGTCACCATACCTGCGTACGTACGGCTTACCGTCTCCACGTCGTAGTGTAATTGTTATTCAATATATTATTATTTGGATGGGTATAATAATGATTTGTAATTCATTTAAATAATAAATATAACATGATAATTATTCTTTATATATGATATACTATCCAATTATATATTATTTTAATATCAAAATAATGATATTGTTGCTCGTGCGTACGTACGGAATACCGTCTCCACGAACGCGATGAGATTCATTCTCCATCGTATCCATTCAAGTATAAATATCATTTTATGATTTAAAAATAATGTTTATGTACTTGATATCATTCTGGATATGAATATGATACAACCTATCCATAACAAACATGGCATATGTAACAAAACATATAAAACAAAATGTGTAAGTTAACACCAGAAACAACGATAATTGTAAGATATTATTAACAAAGCAATGTTAAAAGATCATATATGATATCATATTAATGTATATGATCCTTGAATAATTTAATAACAATTATTTCACTATTATACAGGAGTTTAACCGACCCCCAACCAAGGAAAAGTACAGGGTAAGGGTTTATTTTTCAATCTCTTCATTATCCGAGGTTGTTTATACTTAATAATCTACTGGGACTTCATTATCATCCACATCCATGTTTCTTAAAAATGTATTTCAAAACATTTTTACTATTTACTATAATATGTGTTAAAGTCATTTATACCCTTGTTGACTTTTATAAGTGGTTTATAATGGAATCTTTCTGTCGTTTTCCAAACAAGGTCCTTTTTATCCTTTTCGACAGAATTAAGGTAAGAATGTTTTTTTAACGTATACGGAGGGTGCGGCTATTTTTCGCCATTATAAAATATTATATGCTTCCCTTACAAGCTTATAAGAAAATTTTCAATGTAAATGTTTTATTTTATATTTATGTGAATTTTAAATGATTTCAAAAAAATTGATATTTCGCTCAAATAGTTTTGATTTCATTTATAGGAACATCCTTTGATGGATTTTAAGCTTATTTGAAGTTGATTTATTATAATAAAAAACATCCATATTGTATTGATGATTTTGTGATTTTTTTACTATGGTTGATTTATTTTTATACCATTAATGGTTTATGGAGAAAGTATTGACATTTCATATGCCAGTTTTAATACGAATGTATATGTTATGTTTAAACCTGTTCATATGAGGAATGCAATAGACTTAATATGTGATGGGTGGAGCCCTCTATAGCTCCTCAATGCATCAGTAGGTCTCATGAGACAAACTAGTGTCCTAGAACAAGGCCTTGACAAAATCTAATTTGTAGTCTTGGCACGAGGCCTTGGCTATGTGGTTATGATAGTCTGGCATTATGCATTCCATCATTATGAAAGTGGTTATTGATATTCCATGTGATTATTCGATTAGTAGAATATCCATGTGAATAAGTAAATGGAATTATTTCATTTTATTTTTTCCATACTATGTTGAAGTTCAAGTTTAAAAGGCTTTTGTTTTAGTTATACATTGCCTTAAATGTTTATTTTTATTTATCAATGTTTCTGCTATATTATTATCCTTACGGGGAATTTGAGCTCACCCCTTTTCTATGTTTTATTTTTCCCAGGATGTGAAGAAGTAATTTATGAATGACCTGCAGGGATAGTATGAGGGGATAAGAGTGTGGACTATGGAGACTATATTGTTGTAGTTTTCATTTTATGGTGTAGTGTAAACTTTATTAATGTATCTAGATATTCCAAGCCTACTAAACTAATCAGTCTTTCGAGACTTGATCTTTCTTGTGATCATTCCAATGTTATGTAAAAATGCACCGACTCTAGGTAACTGGGGTTGGGGCATTACAGTTGGTATCAGAAGATGTTTTGTACAAAACTTGGAAACTATATTTAGATAAACTCTGATTAGTGTGCATAGACCAAAGATGGACTTTGAGGATTAGAATAGAGAAACATCCTATAATTTTGGTATTTTAGAGATTTTGTTAGTTTTTCGAGCAATACATCCATATCTGGATACGAGCAGGTAGAGGCGGCTCTGGCACATATGTACCTAGAAGTAAAACCGGAAAACACCCCTTTGAGCTAGACTTGAACGGGAACTGGTGAACAACAGCGGGCCTTGTTGCACTCTTGGTTATGCCACTCATGGGGGATATGCATAGGATAACTCTCATTTTCATTACAAATCATTATGAAGGGTTTATGAGTACATACGTCCTCAAAGAAAACATTTGTATGATTATGGATTATATCCATAAATAGTTCAATTTATGTTAAGTGTTTTATAAGTATGGAATTATGTATTTTGATTTATAAACTGATCTAGTTTATGCCATTGTTTAGAAATGGTGCCTAGTGGAAGAAATAGAAACCATATCAATGCATGTACTCTATATATGGATTTACCTCCTACTCAAGATAATTATAGTGGAGATGGTGATGCAATTGGTGTTGATTAACTAATCACCATACTCAGACAACTCACTCAGGATATGAATAATAACCTTACCCATATGGAGCAACATGATCCACAACGTGGAGGATCAATTTTAGATCCCTTCATGAGGCAACAACCACCAATGTTCAATGAGAGTACAAATCCCTTAGTATCTGAGCAATGGATAAATTCCCTAGAGAAAATATTTCAGGCTTTGGGGAGTAGTGAAAGGGGAAAAGTTTCCATGGCAGTTTATCGCCTCACTGGAGATGCTGATCAATGGTGGTCATTGATTCAAAACACGAAGCAAGATAATGAAGTATCAAATATGGAATGGATGTAATTCAAATATCTATTTTTAGACAAATATATTCCTCGTGACCATTGAGCATATATTGAAAGGCAATTTCTGAGTCTGAGAAAAAAGGAGTGTGAGAATGTCAAAAAGTATGAGGCTAAACTTACAATGTTAGCAAGGTATGCTGGAGATTATATAATTAACCCAAGAAGTAAGATTGATCATTTCTTTTATGGGTTAAAACCATTTCTTCGTCGATCATTAGTCTCACAATCCTTCTCATTCTACGAAGACATTGTCTCATGTGCTATCAAGACAGAAAAGGAATTATTTATGTTATATGACTTTAAAGAAAAGCAAGAGAATAAGAGATATGCTGATCATTTTGGGAATGGAAGTAAGGGGATGAAGTGAAAAGTTGAATATCCATCCTGTAGTAAATGTGGGAAGAAACACCCTGGTACTTGCTTAAAAGGAATGAGAGTCTGTTACATGTGTGGTGAAAAAGGCCACCAAGCTCGTGATTGCATGGGGAAAAGGAAGCTAAGGATGTTCAATGCTACAATTGCAGTGAGACGGGACATTATGCAAATGAATTTCCTAAGCGTCAGGGGAACTTACCTCAGAAAAGGCCAAGGGATCAAGGACAAGCTTATGCTATCACTACTGCTGAGTTAGAAGCTCTGAAAGACGTGGTGGAAGGTAATTTAATGGTTTCCTCATGTTTAGCAAATGCATAATTCGATTCTGGATCATTGCATTGTTTCATATCTTCCCAGTTTGGTAAGAAAATTAGATATTTCCAATTTCATTTAACAGGGGATTTGTTAGTTAAAACTCTTAAGGGAAGTATCATTGCAACAAAGTTGTGTGAATCAGTCCCCATTAGAGAACATAAATGTTCTTTATCTGATGATCTCATCGTCATACCTATGATCGAGTTTGATATAATCCTCGGTATGGATTGGCATTCAGACCATGATGCGATGATTTATTGTAAGAATATGGAGGTTATTATTTTTGATGATGATGATAAGGAACACCTTATCTTTAGAGCAGAATCTTCACCACCTAATTCTCATCTAGATTCACCCCCAGTAGATCAAATAAATTCAATTATTAGGGAGGAAGAAAATGAAATTACAGTGGGTGAGGAAAGGAATGTTCAAATAGAGAATTTACCTATTGTGAAAGAATATGTATATCTGTTTTCAGAAGATTTATCTAGACATCCTCCAGAACGAGAACTTGAGTTTTCCATTGATTTAATTCCGGGATGAAGCCCTATATCGAAGACCCCTTATAGAATGGCCACTATAGAATTAGTTGAACTAAAGAAAAAAATAGAGGCATTGAATAATACGGGATTTATTTTCCCTAGTGTTTCTCCATTGGGAGCCCCTGTTATTTTTGTTAAAAAGAAAGATGGATCTATGAGGTTATGTATCAACTACAGGAAGATCAATGCTATAACAGTAAAGAACAAGTATCACATACCCCACATTGATGATTTATTTGAACAACTGCATGAATCTCAATAATTTTCAAAGATTGACCTTCGATCTGGATACCATCAGTTGTGTGTGAAGAAGGAATACATTCCGAAGATAGCATTTTGAACAAGGTACGGGAATTACAAGTTTACAGTAATGCCTTTTGGATTGACTAATTCACCCTCTATTTTTATGGACCTTATGAATAGAGTTTTCAAGGAATATCTTGATGTCTTTGTAGTAGTATTTATGGATGATATCTTGTTATACTCCAAAATCTATAATGATCATGAAAATCACTTGCACATTATCCTGAAGACTACGAGAAGACATGAATTATATGGGAAGTTTAGCAAGTGTGAATTCTGTCTTCTGGATATTTCTTTTCCTGGCCATATTGTCTATTAAGATGGAATCTCTATTAATCCTTCTAAGACCAAGACAATCCAAGAATGGCCTCTACCGACGATTATAGCTGAGGTACGTAGTTTTATTGGTTTAGCAGGTTAATATCGACGTTTCATCCAGAATTTTGCCCGATTGGCTAACCCATTAACAAAGATCACACGTAAATGGGATAAATTTGACTTGAAAAAAGTGTGTGAAGAATGTTTTGAAGAACTAAAGAAAAGATTATTCAATGCTTATATATTGACTCTACTATCAGGGAATGATTGGTTCGTTATTTATAGTGATGCATCGAAGAAAGGACTTGGTTGTGTCCTTATGCAGAATGATAGGGTTATTTCCTATGCATCATGACTGTTGAAAATTCAGGAACAAAACTATCCTACTCATGATATCGAGTTAGCAGTTGTGATATTTTCTTTGAAGATATGGAGGCACTACCTCTATGGTGAGAAAAGTGAGATTTATACTGATCACAAGAGTTTGAAGTATATTTTCTCACAAAAAGAACTCAACATGAGTAAAAGGAGATGGCTTGAATTACTCAAGGATTATGATTCGACGATACACTACCTCCTAGGGAAAGCAAACAAGGTGGCAGATGCTTTGAGCAGAAAACACAATGGAGTTTTGAACAATATGAGAATTGAAAGGGATCCAATTTTCATGGATCTAGTGAAGATGGACATGAGAATAACCAGGGAAGGTGAAACATCAATGCTTTTTCAAATTGTTGAAAAACCATCTTTACTAGAAAGGATTAGGAGTTCTCAGACCGATGATGAAGAATTTCAAAAGAAGATTAAAGCTGTGAATGATGGGAGATTGCGAGACTTTGTGTGTGAAGAAAGAATTTTGAAATTCGGGAAGAGGATTTGTGTTCCCGATATACCTGATCTAAAAAGGGAATTGCTGGATGATGCTCATAGTTCCAATTTCTCTATATACCCTGGGAGCACCAAAATGTATACATATTTGAAGGAACATTTTTGGTGGGACAACATGTAGAGGGAGATTTCTGATTTTCTGTCAAGATGTATAGTTTTTCAACAAGTGAACACTACAACGAAACAGCCTAGAGGAGTCATACAACCTCTTCCCATACCGGAGTGGAAATTGGACAATATCACGATGGACTTTGTCATCGGACTACCAAAGACTTCTAGAAGGAACGATGCAATATGGGTTATTGTTGATCGTCTTACCAAGTCAGCACATTTTTTTGATATAAGAGAAGATCTACCACTAGAATATCTATCAAGACTATATATTAACGAAGTTGTGAGACTTCATGGAGAACCCCTATCGATTGTTCATGATCGTGCTCCCTGTTTTACTTCAAGATTCTAGAAAAGTCATCACAAATCCTTGGATACCGAGATTCATTTTAGCATTGCCTACCACCCTCAAACTGATGGAAAATCAGAATGAACTATTCAAACCTTAGAAGACATGTTGAGATCCTTCTCACCTGACTTTCAGGGTTTGTGGGATCAATATTTACCTCTAGTAGAATTGTCCTATAACAATAGATTCCATTTGAGTATTCATATGGCACCATATGAGGCGTTATGTATAAAGAGATGTCGCACACCAACCTGTTGGGATGAAGTTGGTGAAAGAAAACTTGTAGGCCCAGAACTGGTGGAGGAAACGATGGAAAAGGTGAAGGTAAATCAAACCCATATCAAAGCATCCCAAAGTAGGCAGAAGAGCTTTGACGATAATCGAAGGAAGGATTTGGAATTTCATATCGGTGATCATGTTTTCCTGAAGGTATCTACATGGAAGGGAGTCATACGTTTTGGTAAGAAAGGTAAATTCAGTCCTAGGTACATCAGACCTTTCGAAATTCTAGAACGAATTGGGGTTGTAGCTTACCGATTGTCAATGCCGCCAAGTCTCTCCAAGGTTCACGATGTGTTCCACGTATCTCTGTTGAGTAAATAAATGCCTGACCCAATGCATGTACTCACCTATGAGGAATTAGAACTGGAACCTGATATGTCTTATTAGGAAGATCCCGTCAAGATTCTTGATATGAGAGAACAAGTACTGAGAATCAGGACGACTCGTCTGGTAAAAGTCTTGTGGAGAAACCATAAGATGGAAGAGGCAACATGGGAACCTGAGGAAATTATGATGAAGAACCGCCCGAATCTTTTAATGCGGTCGTATTCTAGAAATTTCGAGGACAAAATTATTTGATGGAGGGGAGAATGTAACACCCCAAGCTTCTACGGTACGATTCTCTTTGAATAATGCAATAGCATCTGTTGTACGCAACATCGAGTTCTAACACACCACAACCAATAAAACAATCTGTTATGAATAGTAATACCCAATTTTTAAAATTTGTAAATTTTATTTTTCAAAATGGAATTCATTTTTGGATTCGGAATATCGAAATTAGCCTAGGGTGAATTTTTGGTATTTTTCTAAAAAACTTCATTTTTTGATGAATAGTGAAACCACTAAGTGGTAGTTAATAAAACTGATTTTTTCATAAAACATAAATTTACCACTTTTGTGAGAGGAATTTCAAAAATCCTAGAGACACGGTTAATATCAAGGAGTAAAATGTGGTTCAATGAGATGAAAATAATTTTGGGTGAATAGTACCTTTTTTCTTTTATTTACCACGGTTTAAATAAATAGGGTAATTAAGGGCAAAAATGATATTAATATTACCCTAACACATGTCCTAATTCTATTGAACAAGTATATCTCGACCAAAAAAAAACATAGTAATAATATATTATCATTTAGTTCCACTTGGATTAGATTAGGACATTTATTATTATTTAATTCAAAGAAGAGTTAAAAGAGTAAAAATCAAAGTTTATTTACTAAAACATTTTTAATATAAGGTTACACATAAGATAAATTCGATTATAAATATTCATTAGAAATATAAAAATATTTACTACATAATTATATATTATTTATAATTTTTAGACATTAAATAACATAATTTATTAATGACACAATGATGATGTAGTAATTAACATAATAGTGAAAAATTAAAATAATTGATATTATAAATACCCAAATAAATATAATTTAAGACCTTTTATGAATTAAACTAATATTATAGGTTTACAAGACATGTTAGTATTTTTTTAATAAACGTTTTTCGAATTAATCATTATTTTATGACTTTAAAAAAAATCAATTTTCCAAATAGTGGTAAAATTGACATAAAAGAGTTTTTAAAACAAATATTATATTATTAATTGATATTCAATTCTTAAAAATCAATGGTTTATCCAAGAGACTTATATAATGATTGT
This sequence comes from Viscum album, assembly GCA_963277665.1. Taxonomy (NCBI): domain Eukaryota; kingdom Viridiplantae; phylum Streptophyta; class Magnoliopsida; order Santalales; family Viscaceae; genus Viscum; species Viscum album. The sequence continues at coordinate 683,513,409 of OY728159.1, read as the reverse complement.
TTTATCATTAATGGACAACTTGGGGGTATATTGGAGGTATATAGTATGTTTATTATCTATATAATATAAAAGTACAATGTGACATGGTAAGTGTCAAACTAATTAACTAAGAGTTAAAACTAAAAGATAAGGTTAATATAATGACCCAAACCTGTCTAAATTCTATTGGTTGAGTGTATTTCGACCCCTACCCACCATAAACTTTAAATAATATACTTTGTATCTATTATAAATTGAATATGAATTTATTATAAAATAATATTTCTAGCTTTTCCAAAGGTGCCCCTCACCCCTCTTATAAAAGGGCACTCCCCCTTCTCATTAATTAACACCTTCAAAGACTTTTGGTTCGGCCATAACCTACCCAAATACTCTCTAAAATTCCCTCAATACAACTTAGAGGCCTTATTTTGATCAGAAAGCCAACCTAAGGAGCCCTTTTGATCAAATCGAAAGGAAGAACTCGAAGAAGAGGTAATGTTTTCACCACCCTTTTTAAAATTCATTTTTATTCAACTTCTTCATTTTTTGTTATTCCCATTATAAAATAATGAATCCAGTATCTCCTATATAATGTAATATTATTATAAATATGGTACAACCATATTCATTATTCTATCCATCATTTGAATGACATGTCACCATACATGCGTACGTACGACTTACCGTCTCCACGTCGTGGTGTAATTGTTATTCAATATACTATTATTTGGATGGGTATAATAATGATTTTTAATTCAAGTAAATAATAAATATAACATGATAATGATTATTTATATATTATATACCATCAAATTATATATTATTTTGATATCAAAAGAATGATATTGTCCCTAATGCGTACGTACGAACTACCTTCTCCACGAACGCGATGAGATTCATTCTCCATCGTATCCATTAAAGTATAATTATCATTTGATGATTTAAAAATAATGTTTAATGACTTGATATCATTCTGTATATGAATAAGATACAACCTATACATAACAAACACGACATATGTAACAAAACATATAATATAAAATGAGTAAGTTAACACCCGAAACGACGATAATTCTAAGATATTATTCAAAAAGAAATGTTAAATGATAATATATGATATCATATTAATGTATATAATTCATGTATAATTTAATAAAAATTATTTCACCATTATATAAGAGGTTAACCTACCCCCAACCATGGAAAACAACAAGGTATGGGTTTATTTCACAATCTATTCATTATCTGCTATTGTTTATACGTAATAATCTACTGCGACTTCTTTATTATCCACTTCCATGTTTCATAAAAATGAATTTCAAAACATTATTACTATTTTAAACAATATGGGTTAAAGTCATTTATACCCTTGATTGAATTTTTATATGATGTTTATAAAGGAATCGTTCCGTCGTCTTCCAAACAGGGTCTTTTTTCACCTTTTCGACATAATTAAGGTAAGAATGTATTTTTTTACCTTATACGGCCTATGTGGATATTTTACACCGTTATAAAATCTTCAAATCTTCACTTACATTATTATAAGAATTTTTTATAAATAAATGTTTTCTTTTATAATTATGTGATTATTAAATGATTTCAAAAAAGAGATATTTCTCTCAAATATAGGAAAATCCAGTGCAAATGTATATGTATTTTACACAAGCTTAAAAATGTTTTCAGAAAACCCGACTCTCGAGTGCGGTAGATAGGAAGGGATTGGGCGTGGACCCATCATGGAATATAATTAGTCGAGAAGTCTCAGAATTAGTTATTTTGTTTTCATAAGCTTGCACAATGTTTTCATAAAAACACGGGAGTATATTTGAGAAATTTAAAATGTAAGTATCTTCTAAAAAAATTGCATCGGTAGGTCTTATGAGACAAACTAGTGTCTTGGAACAAAGCCTTGACAAAATCTTATTTGTGGTCTTAGCAGGAGGCCTTGGCTATGTGGTTATGATAGTCTGGCATTATGCATTCCATCATTATGAAAGTGGTTATTGATATTGCATGTGATTATTCGATTAGCAGAATATCAATGTGAATAGGTAAATGGCATTATTTCATTTTATTTTTTCCATACTATGTTGAAGATCAAGTTTAAAAGGATTTTGTTTTAGTTATACATTTCTTTAACTGTTTATTCTTATTTATGAAAGTTTCCTCTATATTTTTATCCTTACTAGGCATTTGAGCTCACCCCTTTTCTATTTTTTATTTTTCCTAGGATGTGATGAATTAATTTATGAATGACCAGCACGGATAGTATGAGGGTATAAGAGTGTGGAATATGGAGACTATATTGTTGTAGTTTTAATTTTATGATGTAATTAAAACGTTATTAATGTATCGAGATCTTCCAAGGCTACTAAACTAATCGGTCTTTCGAGAGATGATGTTTCTTATGATCATGCCAATGTTATGTAATTATGCACCGACTCTGGGTAACTAGGGTCGAGGCATTACAATTAAAAAGCTGTTATGAATAGTATTAACTGAATTTTGAAATTTATATAATCTGTGTCTTTTTAGAATCCATATTATGTGTTTCTTAGACATATTGTTAGAACAAATACATTTTTTCGAATAAAAGAATTATTTTTCAAAAAATGAAATTTTAACTCCTTTTAATGGAGAACCCTATTTAAATCAAAAATTTGAAACCTTTAAATATTCTATTTTACAAAATAATATTTTTCTTTAGAATCGAGACATAATAATTTAGTTTCAATAAATTTTTTGTCTTTTTCTGATAACATTCATATTTGGGTGAATAGTGAAAAATACTATATTTTAACTGAAAACAAAATTGTTAATCAAAATAATTTATAGAGCCAAATTATAAATTTTGATAGTTTGGAAGCATAAATAGATTATATTTTTACCATTTAATCAAATTCTAGTAATTGTAAATAATTTTACATTGAAATTTGTCATAAACAAGTGCCAATCTTATGATAGTTATTATTTCTTAAAAATACGCCTTTTGGATTTGATAATGGGAATTAATTTTAAATTAATAAATGAAACTTCTATGTTTTAAATTTGGTAAAATAGACATCATTTTTGGATTCAAAATATCAAAATTATCTTAGGGTGAGTTTTTTGTATTTTTTCTTAAAACATTCAATTTTTAAGGAATAGTGGAAAACACTGAGTTATTGTTTAAAACCGGATTTTTATTTAAATAATTATTTACATTAATTAAATTTATTTTAGTTCAAAATAGATCCATAATATCTATATAAATTTGTTTTAATTAATTAGTGTATGTTTATAATAATTTTAGATATATAAAAATTTAATCGAACTTTTTACCGTATTTTACCCACCTCCTAGGAGCATTTGAAAATTTATATAAAACATAATTTTACCACTTCTATGAGCTGAATTTAAAAAATAAAAGAGACATGATTAATATCAAGGAGTAAAATGTGGTTCTATAAGATAAAAATAATTTTTGGTGAATAGTAACTTTTTACTTTTATTTACCATAGTTAAAAGTAAATAAAGAAATTAAGGGTAAAAATGATATTATTATTGTCCTAACACATGTCCTAATTCTATTGGATAAGTTTAATTCAACCAAAAACAAACTTAAGAATAAAATATGACCCTTTAGGTCCACTTGGATTAGATTGAGACATTTATTATTATTTTATTTCAAGAAGAATTAAAAGAGTTAAAATCAATGTTTAATAACTAAAACATTTTTAATATAGGGTTATAAATAAGATAAATTTGACTATAAATATTCATTAGAAAGATAAAAATATTTCATACCTAATGGAATTTTATATATAATTTTTATTTATTAAATAATTAAATTTATTAATGACACAATGATTATGCAGTAATTACCTTATTAACGAATGAATCAAATAAATGTTATTATAAAGATTAATATATATATAATTTAAAATATTTTATGACATCTACAAATTTCATTGTTTTATATGAAATGTTGGGATTGATTCAATGTGTTGTTTTTAATGTAATCATGATGTTTTTTTAACCATAAACAAATACAAAATAGTGTCAAAATTGACATAAAATAGTATATAAAACAAATTTTATATTATTAATTGATTTAATGGTCCTAAATATCTAAGTTTGGGACAAAATACTTATATATTAATAAATATGACATTAATGAAGCAATTGGGGTTCTATTGGCAGTTTATAGTATGTTTATTAACCATATTGTATAAGAATACAAGAAGACATGGTAAATGTTAAATTATTTAACTTAGAGTTAAATCTAAATTATAAGGTTAATATGGTAACATAAACTTGTCTAAAACCTATTGCATGAGATTATTTAGACCCATCCCTACCCTAGACTCAAAATAAGTTAGTTTGGAGCCATTATAAACCAAATATGAATTTAATATAAAATAATATTTTTTGTTTTCCCTAAGGTGCCCCTCACACCTCTTATAAAAGGGAACTCCCCATTCTCTCTAATTCACACCTTCAAAGCCTTTTGGCTCAGCCAAAATATGCCCTAATACACTCTAAATAATCCTCCCTTCCTCCTAGAGGCCCTCCTTTTGTCAGAAAGTCAACTTAAGGAGCCCTTTTGATCAAATCAAAAAGAAGAACCTGAAGAAGGGGTAATAATTTCACCACCCTCATTCAAGTTCTTTTCTTCTTGCACTTCTTCTTTCTTTGTTATTTCCAATCTAAAATACAAACACCAGTATCTTTTATATACTGTGATGTTATTATAAATATGGAACAAATTTATTCATTATTCTATCCATCTTAGGAATGAGAATGTCACAATGCGTGCATACGTATGGCTTACAGTCTCCATGCTGTGGTGTGATTTGTTATTCAACACTATGTTATTTGGATGGATATAATGATGAGTTATATGTTTATAAATAATGAAAATTGAATTCTAATGTCTCTGTAAAATTAATATACCATCCAATTCCACACCTTTAAGGAAATGATATTGTCGCATGTGCGTATGTACGGATTACCGTCTCCACAACGCGATGAGATTCATTTCAATGTTCACCATTAATCGAAAATTATAAAAATATATATATTACTAATAAGTATGTAATATATGACATAATAATTCTACTAGAGAGAGATATATATATATATATGTACTTAGTTATATATTATTCAATTAGTTCTGTTCAACACGATATGAAAACAAAAACAACGTTTATGTGTACGTACGGACTACCGTCTCGATAAACAATGTTTTTCATTTCACATATATGTCTATAATACATATTTATATAATTAATATATATGATATATAAATAATGTTTATATATTCTGTAAGTATTTAAATCTTTGTCTAAGTGATACAATCAGGAGGTACAAGTTAAAACATGTACGATAAAGAAAGGGATTATTACCCGAAATGTTAAATTTAACATGGAAATTATTATTAAATGGGTAGTATAAAGTAATAAATGATTAATGTATGATATCATAAATATTAATATGTTTTTTCTATAATTTAATAACATACTATGATATTTATACAGTAGGTTAAACGTACCCTCGACTAAAGGAAAGTGCAAGGTTAGGGTTAATTTCTCAATCTCATTATTATCAGAGATTCCTTATGTGTAATTATTTACTGGGACTTTTTTTCATCCATGTCCATTTTTCATTAAAATGATTTCAAAATATATATTTTAATTATTTGTTAAAGGTAATCTTTATGAAGATCATAATTTTAAATGTTTTAATGATTTATATTTCTAAATATTTTTAATTAATGTCAATGTTTTCAAAATGATATTAAGGATTTATTATATAGACATGAATGTTTGAAATGATAATTATTTTCAAATGTTTCAAAGTGGTATTGGACACTTTTATTGAAAAATCTCTTTTAAATTACTTCCTTTATAAATGTGTGAATTTTAAATGAATTTAAAAAAAGGATATTTCTCTCAAAATGTTTTACTCCTCATTTTCAACTATGTTAGCATCATTTACTGGATATTATTTTTGATTGAGGTTTATTTATTATAATACAATCTTATATATTGTATTTAATGATTTATGATATGTTTGATTGTGGATGTTCAGTTTTTATACCATTCAGGTTTTATAGTTAATGTATTGACATTTCATAAGTTATTTTTAATACGAATGTTTATGTTATTTTTCACCTTTTCATTTGAGGAATGTAGTATACTCAGTAAGTGATGGGTGGAACCCGTATAGCTCCGAGATTCATTAGTAGGTCTCATTATACAAACTAGTATCTTGGCACAAGGCCTTGACAAATTTTTTTTTGAAGTCTTGGCACGAGGCCTTGAATATGTGGTAATGATGTCCTGTATTTGGCATTCCCTCATTGTGAAATTAGTTATTACATGTGATTATTCGATTATTTGAATATACATGTGAATGTTTATATGGTAATGATTCATTTATTTTTACTATATTATGTTAAATTTTATGTTTAAAAGGCTATTGTTTTTATTTCACATCTTACCTTAAAAATTTATAGATTCCGCTAAATTACTTACCCTTACTGAGAATCTGAGCTCACCCCTTTCTTATGTTTTATTTTCCTAGGATTCCAAGAAGTGTATTATGATGTATTTGTAGGGTTAACCTAAAGGGAAAATTGATATTCTCAAAGAACTATCTATGTTGTGTTTTTTTGTTTCAAATTGTAATTTAATGTTAATTTATGTAATCTATTTTCCATGACTGCTAAACTGATCTGTCCTTTCAGACTTGATTCTTTGTAATTGTGCCAATGTATTAAAATAATGCTCCGGATCTGGGTAACTTGGGTTGGGGCGTTACAGTTACAATAAGAAAAATTGAATATATATTTTTACATTATAATTATTTAGTTTTTTTAACTAGCATTCAGTATTTTTCACTTTTCATAAAAAACATTTCTGGAAAATCCTAAAAATCCACCATAACAAAATTTTTATATTGTAACACCCCAAGATTTTATAGTACGTTATATAATTAAAGTAATTAAACAGGTTGTGCTACACTCAATATCGAGTTTGAGAGCATCACAACTTACCAAACTAGCCATTCAATATGTGGTTATGAATTGTATTAATTTAATTTTGAATGTTATATATATTCTTTATAATTTTAACATCCATATTATGTGTTTTTACACATAATATATGAACAAAATCATTTTTTTGATAGACGACGTATTTTTTAAAAATTGAAATTTCACCACCTTTTAATGGAGAACCTTTTTTGAAAGAAATATTTGAAACATTTATATATTCAATATAATTAAATTATATTCTTCTTTAGAAGTATGACATAAAAATTCATTTTGGATAAATTTTTGGAACTTTTCTCATAACTTTCATATTTTGACGAATAATGAAAAATACTATGTTTTAATTGAAAACAACTTTTATAATCGACATATTTATAGTGATAAATTATGTATTTGAATGGTTTTGAAGTATAATAAGATTATTTTTTATCATTTAATAAAATTTGGGTCATTATAGGTAATTTCACATTTATTATTTACATAAACACATGTCAATCATTCGATAGTTTTTACTATTTAAAAAACCCGTTTTTTGGATTTGACAATGGGAATTAATTTTATATTAATTAATGCAACTTCTATGCTTTTAATTTGGTAAAATGGAATTAAATTTTGAATATGTAATATCAAAATTATCTTAGGGTGAATTTTTTGTATTTTTCTAAAAACATTCAATTTTTGTTGAATAGTAAAAAACACTGCATTATTGTTTAAAACTGACATTTTGTTTAAATAATTATTAATTTTATATTAATTTATATTTTTCAAAATAGATACATAATACCTATATATGTAAAATTTAGTTCATTGGAGTCATTTTATAATAATTATAGATATATAAAATTTTAATGCACTTTTTACCGTCTTTTACCCACCTTGTAAGAGCATTTGCATTCTTAAATGAACTTTAATTTTACCACATCTGTGAGTTGAATTTCAAAAATATGAGAGAAATGGTTTAAATCATTATGTAAAACTTGGTTAAATAATATAAAAATAATTTTTGTTTAATAGTAACTTTGGTCTTTTATTTACCACGGTTAAAATTAAATAGGGTAATTCAGGGTAAAAATGATATAATAATTACCCAAACACATGTCCTAAATCGACTGGATAAGTGTAATTCGACCAAAAAGCACCTTATGAATAAAATATGATCCATTTGGAACACATGGATTATATTATGAAATTTATTATCATTTTATTTAATGAAGAGTTAAAAGTGTTAAATTAAATGTTTAATAACTAAACCATTTTAAATATGGAGGTATACCTAAAACAAATTTATTATAAATATTAACTAGAAATGTAAAAATAATTCCTACCAAATTTTATTATATTTATAATTTTTAGACATTAAATAATTAATATTATTTTTGAAACAATGATGATGCAATAATTTCATTTTTAATGAAATATATAAATAATTTATATTATAAATACTAAAAAAATTATTTGAAATTTTTATGCCATATATGAATTTTCTAGGACAATATGAAATGTGATGGTTTATTAAATTTATTTGGTTCGAAGTAATCGTATTTTGATATAATTCATAAAAACCAAACACTAAATAGTGTCAAAATTGATATAAATCAATTTTTAAAACAGATATTATATTATTAAATGATATAGTATTCCTAAAAATACATGGATTGGACAAAAGACATATATAATGATTAAAATTTTATTATTGAATAACCTGGGTTTCTCTTGGCATTTTACTGTATGTTTATTAATGATTTATTTTAATAATACAAGAGGACATTATAAAAGTTAAACCTTTAAACTTAGAGTTAAATATAGTAGGTTGGGTTAATATGATGACCTAAATATATCTAAAACCTTTTGGTTGAAATTATTTAGACCCATACACACCATATCTTTGAAATAAATCAATTTGGATCCATTTGAAACGAAAAATTATTTTATAATAAAATAATATTTTAAGAATTCCTAAAAGTGACCATCACCCCTCTTATAAAAGGGAACTTCCCATTCAACCACAATAACACCTCCAAATCCATTTGTCTCACCCAAACCCTACCCAAATATCCTCCCAACATCCCTCACATAATCCTATAGTCATTACTATGATCCGAAATCCAACCTACGGAGCCCTTTTGATCAACTCAAAAGGAAACACCTGAAGAATAGGTAATAATTTCATCACCTCTTTCAAATTCATTTCTTCTTCCACTTCCTCTTTATTTGTTGTTTCCATTACAAAATAATAATTATAGTATATTCTACATACTGTGATTTTATTATAAATATTTAATAATTGAATTCATTATTATATCAATCCTATGAAGGAAGAAGTCATCATACATACGTATGTACAACTTATCGTCTCCACGTCGTGGTGTAGTTAGTTATTCAAACATTTCAGTATTTGGGTGCATATAATAATGAGTATAACTGAAGTAAATAATAAATGAAAAATGTTAATAATTCTGTATATGTGATATAACATCCAATTACATGAGATTTTACCCTCAATATAATGATATTGTCCCTCATGCGTACGCACGGATTACAGTCTCCACGAACGCGATGACATTTATTCCCCATCATAATCATTCAAGAATTATTTTCATTTTATTGTTAAAAATAATGTTTAATAACTTAATATAATTCTGGATATGAATCAAATAGATCTTATCCATAAAATACATTGTTTATTTGACCAAGCATATAAAGGAAAATGAATCAGTTAACACAAGAAAAATGATGATACTAATAAAATATTGTCAACAATGAAATATTAGAGGATAATATATGATATAGTATTTATGTATTGTCACGACCCGACCCTAACTGGGCTCGAGCCACAACTACCCCAGGCCCGCCTCCATAGGCCAGGGGATGGCGTCCAGCGCCGAAGGCACAACAACTTGGGGTGGCCTTTGCCTAAGCACCTGTACACACGCACACGCAGCAAACTCAATGAAAAAGTGCAGAGTAAAAGAAAAGACAAGAAGAGTAAAAAGAACAACTGCTATATATATACCACAAAGTGCATCGACCTCTACCAGTACAAGAAAAATGCTAAAAAGGAAAAAGGGAAAAACACGCGGCCAACCAAAAAGTGCCACAACCCAGCAACAGGTAAACAAAAAGGAATAGATGATGGGTCTCCCACCTGGAATCCGGCCATGACCACCACACGCGGTCGAAGCTCCCAAAGCTCCTACGCTCCACTGAAGTCACGCTCCACCTGTCCGTCGTCTGCAAGGGCACACCAAGTTCGGGCAAAGTCCAAGCAAGGGTGAGTATAAAAATACTCAGTAGGATACCCCGAAGGCTCAAGAGGGGCAAAAAAAGGAGGTACCGAAGGGTGAGTAGTAGAGCGAACGTGGAAAGTAAAGGAGTAAAACTCAGGCTGCAGTAAAGAGTAACAGCTCAACCCATCAAGAGAAAGATAGAAGACTCGTCCTAGCACAAGGAGCTAGGAACAGTGAGAAGATGCACTTCTCTTTGAGCTTTCGCTGCCTATAGCAGGAGAGTAAACTCATCCAACCACGAGAAGCTAGACATGAAAAGTACGTGGCATACCCTGTATGCCTTCGCCTCTCCTGGAAGGAGAGCAGCCAAAACCCAAGGAGTGGCTACTCGTACGAGGTATATACATATATATGCTCTGCCAAGAAGCCCAAACAAGCTCGTAAGGGGATCTCCGTCCCGTAGCTCAACCCAAGAAAACAAGTATCCAAGAGTCCCATACATAACTCATAATTGTCACCCAGCAACCCGCATGTCTTCCCTGAACCGCAAGCCAAGGGGCTCAGTCACCGCACCTTTATACTATCCGCTTTGGGCAGCACTGACTCACCCGCACGGTTTTAGATCGTGTCTCAAGAACGCGTCTCGGTGGGGAATGCACCCCTCATACTTGAGAGTTCTAGGAAAGTCAAACCACACCTTATCACTGCACTGCAGTCGAGAGGTCTTCTCAAAGTCAAGCCGTTCTATCACCGACCCTAACAACCAAGGGTCCCGCTCCGGTAATCACGGAGGTATGCCACAGACTAGCCTAGTCGAGAGGACTGAGTCTGGAATGCTAACAGGCGTCCCACTGCCCAGCCCCGCTGGAGGGTAATTCATAAACAAATATCAGGTGACCCACTACCCAGCCCTGGTGGAGGGTAAACCATAAGACATCATCCGGAGACCCACTGCCTAGCCCCGCTAGAGGGTAGACCTTAATACATCATTAGGCGACCCACTGCCCAGCCCCGCTGGAGGGTAGACCTGGAATAAGTCGACAGCCGACCCACTACCCAGCCCTGCTGGAGGGTAGACCTGGAACTAGATGACGTGTGACCCACTACCCAGCCCTACTGGAGGGTAGACCCTAAGAGTTTGTCGGGTGACCCACTACCCAGTCTCTGCTGGAGGGTAGACCCTAATAGCGTCGGGTGACCCACTACCCAGTCTGCTGAAGGGTAGACCCTAATAGCGTCGGGTGACCCACTGCCCAGTCTCTGCTGGAGGGTAGACCCTAATAGTCAGTGAGCATTCCACTACCCAGCCCTGTTGGAGGGTAAGCCCGAGGAAGTCGATGAGTAACCCACTGCCCAGCCCCGCTGGAGGGTAAATCTCATAACCGCTCTGCCATCTCTACAGGAGGGTACAACACTGGCCAACTGATCACGGAGTGGGTATCGTGCAACCTCCCAACTCCAGAACAACTCACCCAAAATAGGTGCAGCGTCTGCTCCAGCACTGGGTGTCACTAGCACTGCTACCGGCCAATCCATCGAGAACGAAACCAGGGGGAGACCACTCAACCCTGCTGGTCAACCAAACACGCAGAGGGACCCTCTACGTCGCGAGAGGTCAAGTACGCAAAGTAGAACACGACACACACATGGGGCCCACATGACATGTGGCCCCAAGTGAACCCCAACCAAGCGCACAAACGTCCTCAGGTATAATCCACCACACGTACCTCCAAGCGCTCTCGTATACTCCCGGAGTACACCTCATTCCAGCCCAAAGGCTATCGTGCTCACGTCCCCCAGCGTCAACGTGAAGGCGTGACGTAACAACTCCACCTCAAAGGCCCAGGCATGGCCAACCACATCTCGTAGACTAATTACATCACTGTCCCAAGAGTGCGCGATCACACGCCAAGGGTCCGCCACAAACAAGGTAGGGCGAACCACCACTGGAGCACCTTACATGCTTACACATTTAATAAGATCATGTAAAAGGCTCCGCTCGCCTGAACGGATTACACCGTTGTAATCCTCACGGAAAAACACGCGAGATAGACTACTTACTCACCCGAAATGGTAAACCGGTGCAAAAGGTACTATTCACCATGACCAACCCGCGTGGGGCCCACCCCAGAATCCCGAAACTGAACCAACGGAGCACACCAATGCGTTCCCCTAAAGAACACACAGGATTGACTACTCAATCACCCAAAACGGCCACCCAGTGAAAAAGGTACTATTCACCGTATCCTGGTCGGGTGGGACCCACACCACATCACCGAAAGAGGTCGGGCGGACTGCGCCATCACGATGCTCTTGGAAAAACACGTCGAAAGCACTACTCGCTTGAGTAGAATGGGTATCCGAAGAAAAAGATGTGTCCCGGCGCACCACACACGAGCGGCGCCACATGGGACCCACATCCCGGTCCCGAAACTCAAAGAACGGATCACACCGTTACGATCCTCTCGAAAAAGTACACAAGATGGACTACTCACTTGTCCAAAACGGTCGCCCGGTGATAAAGCTGGAAATCACTGTCAACTCCCAAAACAGCCCTCATGGGCCCCGCACCATCGTTCCGAATTACAGCAGGCAGACTGCGCCAACACGACGCCCTCGAAAAAACACCCAACATCGACTGCTCGCACGTCCCGAACGGACGTCCGGTGAAAAAGGTGTGAAACGCCGCACACAGCTCAAGAGTCGGCCCGTGAGGCCCACGCCTCAAATCCGATTTCGACGCCCAAAACCGCCCTGGAAACCTCCACCTCAGTGCCAGGGCCCCATCGCCGCTGACGGCACTCAAAACGGACGTCGGACGCGTCCGCGCCGTCCAAAACAAGAATTTCGGGAGAAACGCTCGTCTACTTAATGACACGTAGCACCTCCGCGGCACCTCATTTTGGGAATTAAAAATTCCCAAAACCATCTCAAAAAGACCGTCTATGCATCAGGTCCGCGCCGCCACAGACGGCGCGCAAAACGGACGCTCGTAACCTGAAATACAGGTGTCCGAATACTGAGGGGCAAAGCCCCATGCGCCGTACCGGCCCGGACCGGCCGGTCCGGCCTGCTTGGGCCGGCCCGCGCCGGCCGGGCCGCCGGCCCCCGCTCCGCAGCCCGCTCCCCCATCACACCCGCGCACCCGCCATGCGGGATTCCCCACCGACTGGCCGCGAGGTTCGGTCGCCTATTCCACGCAACGACCCGCAAAGCGTGGGTCGTTGCTGCGCTGCACGGGGCCGCCGCCTCGCGGACCCTCCACTCCTTGCCGGCGCCCGCGGCCGGTGCTGCGGCCGGCTTCCGACAGCCGCCGCCGAAGGCCGCCTCCACCTCTCGGAAGCACCGACGCCCCCAAATCCTCAGCCGACCGCCTCTGCCCTGCTCTGCACAGCACCGCCCTGCACGCCGCCTCCTCCGCCGCGCCACGCCACCGCTCGAACTCGTCGGAACCCGAAAACCTGCAAAGTTCGGCGGATCATTGCGGATGCCACGGAGCTCGAAATTTGAATCTGAAAGATGTGTTAAATAGGGAATTTACTCTACTACGCATTAAATGGCTTTGATCGAAGAGAAAACAACAAAGCAATTCTTAAATTTGGGTTTTAAGGGAGGTTCGGAAATTAAAACTCAAAAACATAACCCTACCTCGTGGGGCTTCGCCCGACGCTTCCCACGCGATCCACCCCGCGCCGTTTCCTCGCCAGAGTTGGCTCGCCGGATCTCTCCTCGCCGGAGCTCGCCGGAATGGTGGAGGTAAGGGAAGAGGGTGAAGAAGAAGAAGAAGAAGGTGGGTGGGGGAGTTTAAGTACAAGTCACTTATACGTCCGCCCGATAGCCCCGAACCCGAACTCCTGACGGGGTCGGGATTTAGCCTCGCCTAGGCTAAGAACCACACTCTGAGCGCAACGGCGGTCTCGGAATTTTATTTCGAGACCCCGTTCAAATGTTACTAAACATAGCGCCCGAGGTCGCCAAATTACGAAAACACCCCTGGGGCCATTTTTCACAAACGGCCCGCGCCCGCGAAACCTATACCCCTCATAGGGTAAACAACACGCTCCGAACTCAACGGTGCCCTCGATTTTCCAATCCGAGCCACCTTTTAAGAGATACTAGCGTTTCTCCATTAAACGAGTAAATTAATTAATTAATTAATCCGTTTAACGCTCCAGAAGCGGGCGAGGGGTCCAAACGTCCCGCGCCGACAAGTTTTATGTCGTTCCATGGGTAAACACCCAATTCGGGACCCATCCGTACACTCGGATCCCTGATCTGGAACTCCATTTAGGAGTTATCTCATTTATTTAACATTGATAGTGTGAACGCACTGAAAATTTAATTCCGGCCACTCCGGGGCTCGGAATCACACGCCGTCGGAAGGCGATGCTGTTGAATATTATAAAGAATATTCCAAAGTCTTTCACAACAAAAATTGGGTTCTTACATAATTCCCTCCTTCAATCTTTTCATCCTCGAAAAGTTAAACTAGGGAGCAACACAGGGTACTAAGCCCCCACCTGGCTTTCCAATACCCAGTAGAACCCACGTACAGCTCTGCGTCACCGCACACAGACCAAAGGATTGATCTGTTCACACAAGGTCGGACCTTGCCAATGTCATGCACCCACGCCAGACTTTGGGGTTAGGTAAAGGTGGTAGGGTACCTCTCCATCCCTTGGAACGGTCTCACACGGCCCGAAGGCCCTCGGGGGTAGCTCACCTCCACCGTCAAACCTGTACGTCGCATGTCGCGACTGGAATCACCGCCCGCACCTGGAAGAAGGACCGGTGATTCCCTCCTTCAGAATATCCATATGGTGTAACACCTAAGGATATCTGGTCACGCAAGGCTCCACAGTCGATGCTCTCTTACAAACTCAAAAGGCGAAGGAGTCAACACCATCGACTAAAGTAAAAGGTCTCGCGCCTTTCTCCTTACCACCACAGGGTTACACCTGACGCCCTGCGTCACCCTGGTAACACCTCAAAAAAGGAGCCGGGAGAGAAGCATTTCACACGCAGAGCCTAACAATTCTACTGCAAGAAGTAGAAGGGTCGCAAGGGGTACCTCTCACCATCCCGTGCTCTGCAGAATCGTAGACATCCAACGCTCGCGGCTATCCCCGGTCCCAACTATCAGCACCCGTAGCCTGACGTGGACCGTAGAGTGGTGATGGGGAGATCTCGTAACATCATCCCCCACCTCCAGCACCTCCCACTTCTCTGAGAGCACCACCTCTTTGGGTACCACTCCGATCACGGTGCTACCTCCGTCGTGGTGGTGCACCTGCTGCCTGCCCGAATATCTCAGCAACTCGGGTCGGGCAGTCTTGTGCCAAGTGACCTCACCCATCACTAGCATAGCACCGACGCTCTCTGGGCTGCCGTAGTGCCCTCCGGCGCCATTGTGGTGTACGACCACGACCCGAGATCCACTCACGAAAGGGCATCCTCGGCTGAGGCCCTGCGCCTTTTCGCCACAGTGGTATATGACCACGTCTCCAAACCGGTAGTGGGAAGGCCACCTGCATCGATGTCCTGTCCTTTGGCGCCTACTAGCTATAACAGACGTCCTGGATCCATCGCGCCCACTGCCGCAACCAACTGCAAAACATGACAGGAAGCCCTCTGTCACCAGCGCCTGCTCTAGCACCCCAGCATAAGTGGAAATGCCCAAGGGTACTCTGACAGAATCAATCTCTCAGCGGAAACCCTGCTCAAACTTCCACGCTTGGAGGTTATCGTCATGGACCATGTCCGGGTAAAAGCGTGCATGGTCTGCGAAACTAGTCGCGTACTCGGCCATCGTTATCCCTCCCTACTGAAACTGCAGGAGCTTCTGAATCTGAACAGAGCGCAAGAAGGAGGGGAAAAACTCCTCACGGAGCAATAACTGAAGGTTTCCCCATGAAAGTGACATCTCATCAAAAAACTGAGTCACCAGACTCCACCAACGCCAAGCCAATCCACAGAAAAAGGATGGCTGCCAAAGCCACTCTCTGATCTGTCGGTGTCTGCACAAGCCTGGAAGGCGAACCACTGTCTCGAGCCAAACCTCTGCTTCCTGAGGGTCTGGCTCACCACTGAACCTTAGTGGTCTCTTCCACTGGAACTCACGGAGCGCGCTCAACCTGCGCTCGAGCTCAGCCTGCTCTTGCTGAAACTGTCTGCTGCTCAACAGGTGGGGGTGCTGCTACCGGACCACCCGGAGAAAGGGGCTCACATGATGGGTCCTGGACGGTGGCCTCGTAGCTCATAGGGTCGTCGTCACGAACCAAAGCTGGTACCCTGGCTGGCTTTCCTGGCGAAGACATCCTGAATATTATCAAGGATTTCCGCGCTCAGATGAGCATATATGTATATACCGATAGCAACGATGGATATCTGACTCAATAAGGATAGTCAAAGACTCAGTCCTATGTGATGCACAAACAAATTTTCCTTGCAACAAGTGTATTAGCATGCCGAGTTGACAAGCGTGTTATCAAGGTCCTGGTAAATGGATATGTCGGCCACCGCACCATCACTGGACTCCCTGGCCTGACAGCCGCTCTCGAGACACGTTAACATTGTTGCCCTAAATCACAACCAATTCCTGTTTTAGGGACGTCCGCACAACACCCCAAGGAACAAACCACCTCTGATACCACTTTTTCATGACTCGAACCTACACGGGCTCGAGCCGCAACTACCCCAGGCCCGCCTCTATAGGCCAGGGGCTGGCGACCAGCGCCGAAGGAACAACAACTCAGGGAGGCCTTTGCCTAAGCACCTGTACACACGCACACGCAGGAAACTCAATGCAAAAGTGCATAGTAAAAGAAAAGACAAGAAGAGTAAAAAGAACAACTGCTATATATATACCACAAAGTGCATCGACCTCTACCAGTACAAGAAAAATGATAAAAAGGAAAAAGGTCAAAACACGCACCGAACCAAAAAGTGCCACAACCCGGCAGCAGGTAAACAAAAAGGAACAGCTGACGGGTCTCCCACCTGGAACCCGGCCACGACCACCACACGTGGTCCAAGCTCCCAAAGCTCATACGCTCCATTAAAGTCACGCTCCACCTATCCATCGTCTGCAAGGGAACACCAAGTGCGGGAAAATCCCAAGCAGGGGTGAGTATAAAAATACTCAGTAGGATACCCCGAAGGCTCGAGGGAGCAAAAAAAGGAGGTACCGAAGGGTGAGCAGTAGAGTGAACAGGGAAAGTAAAGGAGTACAACTGAGGGTGAAGTAAAGAGTAATAGCTCAACCCATCAAGAGAAATATAGAATACTCGTCCTAGCACAAGGAGCTAAGAACGGTGAGAAGATGCACTTCTTGTCGAGCTTTCGCTTCCTATAGCAGGAGAGTAAACTCATCCAACCACGAGAAGCTAGACATGGAAAGCACGTGTCATACCCCGTGCGTCTTCGCCTCTCCTGGAAGGAGAACATCCAAAACCCAAGGAGTGGGTACTCGTACGAGGTATATACATATATATGCTCTGCCAAGAAGCCAGAACAAGCTCGTAATGGGATCTCTGTCCCGTATCTCAGCCCAAGAAAACAAGTAGCTAACAGTCCCAGACATAACCCATCATCGTCGCCCAACAACCCGCACGTCTTCCCTGAACCGCAAGCCAAGGGGCCCAGTCACCACACCTTGATATTATCCGCTTTGGGCGGTACTGACTCGCCCGCACGGTTTTAGATCACGTCACAAAAACGCGTCTCGGTGGGGAAAGCTCCCCTCGTACTTGAGAGTTCTAGGAAATTCAAACCACACCTCATCACTTCCCTACAATCGAGAGGTCTTCTCAAAGTCAAGTTGTTCCATCACCGACCCGTACAACCAAGGGTCCCACTCCGGTAATCACAGAGGTAAGCCACAGATTAGCCTAGTCAAGAGGACTGAGTCTGGAATGCTAACAGGCATCCCACTGCCCAGCCTCGCTAGAGGATAATAAATAACCAAATATCAGGTGACCCACTACCCAGCCCTGCTGGAGGGTAAACCATAAGACATCATCCAACGACCCACTGCCCATCCCCCCTGGAGGGTAGACCTTAATACATCATCAGGCGACCCACTGCCCAACCCCGCTGGAGGGTAGACCTAGAATAAGTCGACAGGTGACCCACTTCCCAGCCTTGCTGGAGGGTAGACCTGGAACTAGACGACGGGTGACCCACTGCCCAGCCCTGCTGGAGGGTAGACCCTAAGAGGTCGTCGGGTGACCCACTGCCCAGTCTCTGCTAGAGGTTAGACCCTAATAGCATCGGGTGACCCACTGCCTAGTCTGCTGGAGGGTAGACCCTAATAGCGTCATGTGACCCACTGCCCAGTCTCTACTGAAGGGTAGACCCTAATAGTTAGTGAGCAACACACTGCCCAACCCTGCTGGAGGGTAAACCTGAGGAAGCCGATGAGTAACCCACTGCCCAGCCCCGCTAGAGGGTAAAACTCAGAACCGCTCTGCCATCTCTAAAGGAGGGTACAACACTAGCAAACAGAACACAGAGTGGGTATCTTGCAACCTCCCAACTCCAGAACAACTCACCCAAAAGAGGTGCAACGTTTTCTCCAGCACTGGGTGTCACTAGCACCGCTACCGGCCAATCCATCGAGAACGAAACTAGGGGAGACCACTCAACCCTGTTGGTCAACCAAACATGCAGAGGGACCCTCTACGTCGTGAGAGGTCAAGTACGCAATGCAGAACACGGCACACATGTGGGGCCCACATGACATGTGGCCCCAAGTCAACCCCAACCAAGCGCACGAACGTCCTCAGGTACAATCAACCACACGTACCTCCAAGTGCTCCCGTATACTCCCGGAGTATACCTTATTCCATCCCAAAGGCTATCGTGCACATGGCACCAAGCGTCAACGCGAAGGCATGATGTAACAACTCCACCTCAAAGGCCTAGGCACGGCCAACCACATATCGTAGACTAATTACACAACTCTCCTAAGAGTGCGCGATCAAATGCCAAGGGTCTGGCACAAACATGGTAGGGCGAACCACCACTAGAGCACCTTACATGCTTCCACATTTAATAATATCATGTAAAAGGCTCCACTCGCCTGAACGAATTACACAGTTGTAATCCACGCGAAAAAACAAGCGAGATAGACTACTTACTCACCAAAAATGGTCAACCGGTGCAAAAGGTACTATTCACCATGACCAACCCGCGTGGGGCCCACCCCAGAATCCCAAAACTGAACCAACGGAGCACACCACTGTGTTCCCCTCGAAAAAAACACACGGGATTGACTACTCAATCACCCAGAACAACCACCCGGTGAAAAAGGTACTATTCACCGTAGCCCGGTCGGGTGGGACCCACACCACATCTCTGAAAGTGGTCTGGCGGACTTCGCCATCGTGATGCTGTCGTAAAAAAACGTCGAAAGCAATAGTCGCTTGAGTAGAATGGGTATTCAGAGAAAAAGATGCGTTCCGGCGCACTACACATGAGCGGCGCCACGTGGGACCCGCATCTCAGTCCCGAAACTCAACGAACGGATCACACAGTTGCGGTCCTCTTGAAACAGTACACAAGATGGACTACTCACTTGTCCAAAACGGTCGCCCAGTGATAAAGCTGGAAATCACCATCAACTCCCGAAATGGCCCTCGTGGGCCCCGCACCATCGTGCCGAATTACAGCAGGAAGACTACGCCAATGCGACGCCCTCGGAAAAACACCCAACATCGACTGCTCGAACGCCCCGAACGGACGTCCGGTGAAAATGGCGTGAAACGCCGCACGCAGCTCAAGAGTCGGCCCTTGGGGCCCATGCCTCAACTCCGGTTTCGACGCCCGAAACCGCCCTGGAAACCTCCGCCTCAGTTCCAGGGCCCCAACGCTGCTGATGGCACTCAAAACGGACATTGGACACGTCCGCGCCGTCCAAAACAAGAATCTCGGGAGAAACGCTCGTCTACTTAAAGACACGCCGCGCCTCCGCGGAACCCTGTTTCGGCAATTAAAAATTCCCGAAAACTTCTCAAAAGACCGTCCATGCGTCAGGTCCGCACCACCGCAGACGGAGCGCAAAACGGACGCACGTAGCCCGAAATACGGGCGTCCGAAGACGAAGGGGCAAAGCCCCTTGGGCCGGACCGGCCCGGACCGGCCGGTCCGCCCTTCTTGGGCCGGCCCGCGCTGGACAGCCCGGTCCAGCCGAGTCGCGGGACGCCGCTCCGCGGCCCGCTTCCCCTTCACACTCGCACGCCCGCCGCGCGGAATTCCCCACCTACCGGCCACGAGGGCCGGTCGCCTATTCCACGCAATGACCCGCAAAGTGCGGGTCATTGCTGCGCTGCACGGGGCCGCCGCCTCGCGACCCCTCCTCTACTTGTCGGCGCCCGCGGCCGGCTTCCAACGGCCACCGACGAAGGCCGCCGCCGCCTCCCGGAAGCGCCGTTGCCACCGAAGCCCCGACCGACCGCCTCCTCCCTACTCCGCACCGCGCCGCCCTGCGCGCCGCCTCCTCCGCCGAGCCGCACTCCCGCTCGACCTCGCCGGAACCCGAAAACTCGCAAAGTTTGGAGGATCATTGCGGATGCCACAGAGCTAAGAATTTGAATCTGAAAGATGCGTTGGATATGGAATTTACTCTACTACGCATTCATGGGATTTTTTCGAAGAGAAAACAACAAATCGACTTTAAAATTGGGGTTCAAAGGGAGGTTCAGGAATTAAAACTCAAAAACATAACCCTACCTCGTTGGGCTTCGCCGGACGCTTCCCGCGCGATCCGCCCCGTGCCGTTGCCTCGCCGGAGTTGGATCGTCGGAGCTTGCCTCTCCGGAGCTCGCCGAAATGGAGGAGGGAAGGGAAGAGGGTGAAGAAGAAGAAGAAGAAGAAGGGGGGTGGGGGAGTTTAAGTACAAGTCACTTAAACGTCCGCCCGATAGCCCCGGACCCGAACTCCCGACAGGGTCAAGATTTAGCCTCCCCTAGGATAAGAACCACACTATGAGCGCAACGGCAGTCTCAGAATTTTTTTGTGGAGACCCCGTCCAAAAGTTACTAAACGTAGCGCCCGAGGCTGCCAAATTACGAAAATGACCCTGGGGCCATTTTTCACATACTGCCCGCGCCCGCGAAACATATACCCCTCCTAGGGTAAACGGCACGCTCCGAACTCAACAGTGCCCTCGGTTTTCCAATCCAGGCCACCATTTAATATATACTAGCGTTTCGCCATTAAACGAATAAATAAATAAATTAATTAATCCGTTTAACGCTCCAGAAGCGGGCGAGGGGTCCAAACGTCCCGCGCTGACAAGTTTTATGTCGTTCCTAGGGTAAACACCCCATTCCAGACCCATCCGTACACTCGGATCCCTGATCTGGAAATCCGTTTAGGAGTTATCTTATTTATTTAACATTTACAGTGTGAACGCCCTGAAAATTTAATTCCGGCCACTCCGGGGCTCGGAATCGCACGCCGTCGGAAGGCACGGCCTTGGAATATTATCAATAATATTCAAAAGTCTTTCACAGAAAAAACTAGGTTCTTACATGTATATAGTTCTTTTAGAATTTAACAACCATTATTTAACTAGTATACTGGAGGTTAACTTACCCTTGACCAAGGAAAATTACTAGGTAATGGTTAATTCCCCAATTTCATTATTATCCGAGATTTTTGTGTGTATGTTTTTTTACTGGGACATAATTATTATCCATGTCCATGTTTCATAAAAGAGTTTATTAAATGAATATTTATAAGGGAATCTTAAACTAAAACATAATTTTAAATTGTTTAAATAATTATTCTTCTAAATAATTTTCATTAACGTCAATGTTTTCAAAATAGTTTTAGGGATTTATTTATGTGGACATGAATTTAATAGAATGTTAATTTCATTCCAAAGTTACAAAGGGGTATGGGACACTTTGTTTCAAAAATGTATTTTAAATTTCTTTCTTTCTAAATTGTGTGACTTTTAACTGATTTCATTAAAAGGGGTATTTCTCACAAATAGTTTTACATATCATTTTCTACTATGTCATCATCTTATACTAGATATAATTCTTTATTTAGGTTTATTTATTATAATACAACATTTGATATAGTATTGATAGATTTATTCTATTTTTGATAGGGGATGTGATATTTTTATACCATTCATGGTTTATGGTTAAATTATTGACATTTCGTTCATCATTTTTAATTCAAATTTTTATGTTATGTTTCAACATTTTCATATAATTAATGCATTGGACATAGTAAATGACTGGTGGATCCTGATATAGCTTCTTGATGAATCGGTAGGTCTAATGAGAAAAACCAGGGTCTTGAAATAAGGCCTTGAAAAAATATTATTTGTCATCTTGGCACAAGGCCTTGACTATGTGGTTATGAATTATGGAATTATGCATTCCATCAGTATAAAATTGGTTGTTGTTATTACATGTGATTATTCAATTAGTAGATTATCCATGTGAATAAGTAAATGGTATTAAATGATATATCGTGGACATATTATGATAAATTTTAAGTTTAAAAGGATTTTGTTTTAGTATTATACATTTCCTTAAATTTTTATCCTTATTTATGAAAATTTATTTTATATTGTTATCTTTACTTAGTATCTGAGATCACACCTTTCTGTGTTTTATTTTTCCAAGGATGTGAAAAGGTATATTATGACTAACCCATAGGGATAGTCTAAGGGACATTAATGTGGTCAATGGATACAATGCTGTTTTTTATTTCATTTCATAATGTAATGTAAATATTATGAATGTATCTAGTACATCCAAGGATACTAAATTGATCGGTCTCTGGAGACATGATTCTCTATATCAAGCCAATGTTATGTAATAATGCACCGACTCTAGGTAACTAGGGTTGCAGAATTACATTTGGTATCAGTGGAAGTTTAGTACAAACATTAGAAACTAGATTTAGAAAAACACTTATTAGGGAACATTACCATAAGATTGACTTTGAGGATTGGTATAGAAGAACATCCTAGAATTTTGGTAATGAAGAGATTTTGTGTATTTTCCAAGAAATACATCCATTTCTGGATAAGAGTAGGTAGAGGCGGCTCTAGAACTAATATTCCTTGAAGTGAAAACTTAGTAAAGGTGTATCGGGGTTGACCCGGGGTATCCTGGTACACGACAATGGGCCTTTATGGACTATTGATTAGGACAATACCAAGGGATATGTTTGGGATAATTAACATTTTCAATACAATCCATTAATAAGGATTTATGAGTAATAAATTCCTCAATGAAAAAATATTATGATTATAGATTATATACATAATATTTTCAACTTAATTTAGGTATTTTACATGTTTGGAATAATTCATTAAAATTGATAAACTAACCTAGTCTATTCCATTGTTTAGAAATGGTTCCATGTAGAAGGAATGGGAACTCCATCAATACCCATGGTTAAAATATTAAGGACCATATATTTCATGGTATTAAGAAAACATTTTGAAGGGGAATAATCTCCCTTGTATTCTCATCATATGAAGAGACAATATCATGTGTTAATAAGATATGTAAAGAATTCTCTGAGTCTTATGTCTTTAAAAGGATGCAAGAGAAGAAAATGAAAGAAGAGAGAACGATGGATAAATGGAAGAGGGGAAAGAAATAGTTTCCAATATGTGATCATTGTGGAAATAATATCCATGTTAAATGATTTTAGGGAATGGGAGTTTTTTATAAGTGTGGAGAAAAGGGACACCAAGTGCATGATTTCAAGTGTAAGAAAAATGTTTCAAATTTACAATGGTTCATCTGAGAGGAATTTGGACACCACACAAATCAATGTCCAAATCATCAGAGTATACCCCAAATGCTACTATTATATAATAATAATTCTATGATACTACCGCTGATGAGGAGGAATGATTTGAATTATTATATTGTTATTAAAGTATTGTTTCATTTGAGTATTTTATTAATAATGTAAATGTTATAAGATTTATATAGTATATAAGGATTTTACAACAGTACTATTTCATTAAGGACTTGAGATTGCGTGGAACAATGAAAAGTTACACAATAGTAGGTTAAATGTATTGTAAAATATACGGTTGAGAGAATGATAAACCATAATATGGTTCTGATACCAAGGTCGTGATTTTGTAATATGATATGATTGATTTTGATTAATTATATTGGATATTTTTTTACTACCTTGAAATAGATTAATGATTTGTATATTCCATCATTGTTAGAGTTTACATCATTTTTGGATATAAGGAGTATATCCTATATTAAATAAGGAATAAGAGAGCATGAATTTAATCAATGTGGTTTTATGGTAATTAAAGAGGTTACCATATTTTAAAATAATACATGATGAAGGTATTCACATTTTATTATGTGGAAAAATGATCTTTATTGTGTTCACCTTCCTTATACATTTTGGACTATGAGTTTGGACAAAAGATTTTTGGATAAGTCTGAAGGTTGGAATGGATTAAGTTAAACATTGGATACTATTGTTTAAGGATAAAAAAATGTCTTAATATTATTTTTTAGATTGATATAAAATGGACAACCTAGAGGTCAAGTGATAACCTGTCACGTCTGGCAAGGTTGCGAGACGTGAACCCATAATCGAATGGAAACATGGGTGCATCACCTACCACTGGGCTACGTGATGTCCTGGTTCGTAAAATGTAGTTTTTTTAAATGATTTGATAGATATATTATAAATACATTTTTTTGGAACCCTATACGATTAAGATAAATAGAATATTTTTGAATTCTATTATCTTTGGGAGTGAAAGATGATTTTGTGGTAGAAATTAGTTGAAAGATGTATCTCTACTTGTCACGTATATATATATATATATATAAACATATTTTTCTTATTCTATGAATAAATTAATTCTTAAACATTAGGGAAGGGATCTTCAAAAAATGTGTTATCTTAATACCTTATGTTTTGTTGAACTGATGGTATTTTACATCATCTTAGATTGATGGCATTGAGGCCCTCAATTTTACACTTGTTTGTGATTGATGATCTCAATCACTACCTTTAAATATTTACATTTACTCTAATTATGTGTCTCTAATTTCCACCCATGTTCTCTTAATCGAGAACATAATTTAATGGTGGATTTTTCATTTCCCTCTCCCTCTTATTAAGACTCAATTTTATTAACCCAATTTCTAATGTGGGTTTTCTAGAAATTTATTTTTCTATTTTAACCATTTAATTTTTAAGGATAATTTCAAATTGCGAGGACGTAATTTATTGAAGGATGGGAGAATGCAACACCCCAGGATTTCATAGTACTTACCAAAATAGTTTTTTAAAAAGCGGTTATGAATAGTATAAACTGTATTCGGAATCTTATATACTCTATATAATTTTAACATCCATATTACGTGTTTCTTAGACATAATATTAAAACAAATTCATTTTGTTCAGATAAAATAAGTACTTTTCAAAAAATCCAATTTTGCCGCATTTTAATGTCGAAACCTTTTTGAAACCAATATTTTCCAATCTTATATATTCATTATAATGAATTTAAATTCTTCTTTAGTATCAAGATATAAAAATTTATTTTGGATAAATTTAATGAAAATTTCTGAAAACTTTTATATTTCGATGAGTACTGAAAAATACTATGTTTTAATTGAAAAAAAAAATTCTAATAAAAATAATTTATAGTGTTAAATGTTTCATTTGAATTATTTTTAAGTATAATTAGATTATATTTTTATCATTTAAAACAATTGAGGTCATTATAATTAATTTCAAATTTATATTCGACAAAAACACATGTCAATCTTCTGACAGTTTTTACATTTTAAAAAAACCCACCTTTTAGTTTTGACAAAGGTAATTAATTTTAAATTAATTAATGAAACATGAATTTTTTGAATTTGGTAAAATATAATTCTTTTTGAATACAGAATATCAGAATTAGCTTAGGGTGAATTTTTCGTATTTTTCTAAAAGCATTCAATTGTTGATGAATAGTGAAAAACACTGTGTTATATTTTTAAAACCGACATTTTATTTAAATAATTAGTTATTTATTTTAATTTATTTTATGTAAAAATAGATATATAATAATTATATATGTTCAATTTAATTCATTTAATATTTTTATATGATGTTTAGATATATAAATTTTTGTTGAACTTTTTACAGTATTTTACCCACCATCTAGAAGAATTTGCAAATTTGCATAAAACATAACTTTACAGATTCTGTGAGTTGAATTTCAAATATTCCAGAGACATGTTTTACAAGAGTATGTATAATGTGGTTCAATTAATATGAAAATATTTTTTGGTGAATTGTAAATTTTGACATTTATTTACCACGGGTAAAAGTAAATAAGGTAATGAAGTGTATAAATAATATTATAATTACCATACCACATATACTAATTCTATTGGATAAGTTTAATTTTACCAAAAAAACCATAGGAATAAAACATGATCCTTTTGGTCAACTTGGACTATATTATAACATTTGTTATAATGTTTTTTAAAGAAGAGTTAAAAGTGGTAAATTCAAAGATTAATAACTAAAACATTTTTAATATAGGGTTATACATAAGATAAATTCGACTATAAATATTCATTGTAATGATAAAGTGATTTATTAACCTATTTTATTTTATTTATAATTTTTAGACTATAAATAATTAAAATTATTTATGACACATTGATGATGCAGTAATTACCTTTTTAACGAAATATTAAAATAATTGACATTATAAATATTAAAATAAATATAATTTGAACATTTTTATGACATACATGCAATTTCTAGGTGAATATGATATGTTATTGTTGATGAAATGTGTTTGGTTCGAACTAATGAAGTTGTGATGACTTTCTGAAAAACCAAATACTAAATAGTGTCCAAATTGACATAAATTAGTTTTTAAAACAAATATTATATTATTAAAATATATAATATTCCTATAAATATAAGTTTTGGAAATAAGGCTTATATAATTATTAATATGTCATTAATGAACCACTTGGGGTTCTCTTGGAATTTTATTTTATGTTTATTAACCATTTATTATAATAAATCCAGAGGACATTGTAAAAGATAAACTTTTTAACATAGCGTTAAATCTAAGAGACATGCTTAATATGGTAACATAAACTTGTCTAAAACCTATTGGATGAGAGGCTATCAAACAATACCAACCTTAGAATCAAAAAAAAAATAATTTATATCCATTTTTAAACGAAAATTATTTTATTATAAAATAATATTTTAAACTTTTCCAAAAATGACCTTCAACCCTCTTATAAAAGGGAACTTCACCTTCTCTCAAATTCACACCTTCAAATCCATTTGGATTGGACAATACCTTCCAAAATATCCTCCAAACTTCCCCCAAATCAACCTAGAGTTTTTATTTTGATCAGAAAGCCAACCTATGGAGTCCTTTTGATCAAATAAAAAGGAAACACCCGAAGAAGAAGTAATAATTTCATCACCTCATTCATGTTATTTTTTTTCCAAATCATTTTTCCGTGTTTTTTCATAAAAAAATAATAACTCTAGTATCTTTTACATAATGTGATTTTATTTAATATATGGAACAACTATATTCGTTAGTCTATCCATCTTATGAATGACAAAATCACCATACATGTGAATGTACGACTTACTGTGTCCACATCATGGTGTACTTTTTTATTCAAACACTTCATTATTTGGGTGGGTATAATAATGAGTATAACTGATATAGATAATAAATATAACAAGTTAATGATTCTATATATATGGTATACCATCAAATTACATGCATTTTCATCCTCAATATAATGGTATTGTCACTCGTGCGTACGTAAGGATTATCATCTCCACAAATGCGATGAGATTCATTCCCCCATCGTAATGATTCAAGAATAATTTAATTTTTTGAAAAAATTAATTTTTATGAACATAATATAATTCTATATATAAGTAAAATATACTCTATAAAAAAATCATAGCTTATGTAACCAATCATATAAAGGAAAATGAATCAGTTAACACCCGAAAACAGAGATACTACTGAAGTATTATTTAAAAAGATATATTAGAGGATCATATATAATATCATATTTATGTATATAGTTTTTGTATAATTTAATTACAATTATTTAACTATTATACAAGAGGTTAGAATACCCACAACCAATGAAATGTACAAGGTAATGGTCAATTCTTTAATCTCATTATTATTCAAGATTGTTTATGTGTATGTTTTTTTTACAGGGACATAATTATTATCCATGTCCATTTTTCATAATAGTCCTTTTAGATGGATTATTTTTAAGGGATTATTTAACTAAAAAATCAATTTTAATGGTGTAATTATTTATTCTTCTAAATAAATCTCATTAATATCAATATCTTCAAAATGGTTTTAAGGATTTATTTATATGGGCATGAATGTTTTAGATTATTACTTCCTTTCAAAAAATTCACCATGGTATGGGAGATTTTGAATTAAAAATTTCTTTTAAATGTTATTATTTCTAAATTGTGTGAAATTTAAATGATTTCATTTAAAAGGATATTTCTCACAAAGAGTTTTGCTGATCATTTTCAATTGTGACTTCATATTTTAAAGGATATTATTCTTGATTGAGGTTGATTTATTATAATACAATATTTGATATTGTATTTAATGAGTTATTTATTTTTTGACTGAGGATGTGATATTTTTATACCATTCATGGTTTATGGTTAATGTATTAACATTTTGTACTCTTGTTTTAAAACGAATATTTATGTTATGTTTCTACATTTTCATATGAGGAATTCATTGGACTTTGTAAGTGACGGGTGGAGCCCACTATTACTTCTCGATGCATCGGTAGGTCTTATGAGAGAAACTAGTGTCTTGGCACAAGGCCTTGACAAAATCTAATATGTTTTCCTATTAGAAGGCCTTGAATATGTTGTTAGGAAGTATTCCATTATGAATTCCATCATTGTGAAATTTTCTATTGATATTACATGTGATTATTCAACTAGTAAAATATCTATGTGAATAAGTAAAATAGGATTATTTGATTTAAATTTTCCATCTTATTATGAAGTTTATGTTTAAATGGATCGTGTTTTAATGTTATAAATTGCCTAAAAGTTTTATGCAGATTTATAAAAAATTCGGCTATATTGTTATCCTTATCGAGCATCTAAGCTCACCCCTTTTATGTATTATTTTTCCTAAGAGGCGAAAAATTATATTATGAATTACCTAGAGCAATAGTCTAAAGAATATGAATTTGTTCCATGGAAATAATGTTGTTGTTGTTTTTCATTTTTTTATGTAATGTAAAACAGGTGAATGTATCTAGTACATCCAAGGCTACTAAACTGATCAGTCTTTTCGAACATGATCCCTTGTATTAAGCTAATGTTATGTAATAATGTACTGACTCTAGGTAACTGGGGTCGGGGCATTACAGTTTGTATCTGAGAAAGTTTAGTACATACCTTGGAAATTATATTTAGAAAAAAACGGATTAGAGAACATTAACCTATGATAGACTATGATGATTAGTATAGATGAAATTCCTATAATTTTGGTATTATAGAAATTTTATGTATTTTCTAAGCAATACATACATGTCTGGATAAGATATTGTAGAGGCGGCTATGTCATAGATGTACCTAGGAGTGAAATCTCTAACAAAGTGTTTCAATCCTGACCTAAGGTATTTGAGTACACAAAAATGGGCCTTTCTTCACTCTTGGTTATGACACTCCTTGCATATATGATTAATATAATTCACTTTTTTATTACAAACCATTATAAAGGATTTATGAGTAAATACTTTTTCAAAGAAATCATTTTATGATTATAGATTATATGCATAATATTTTCAACTTAGGTTAGGTATTTTACATGTTTAGAACAATGTATTTTGATTAAAAAACTAACCTTTTGTATGAAATTGTTTAGAAATGATGCCTAGTAGAAGGAATGAGAATTCAAGCAATTCAGATGATCCAATGATCATATAGGATTATATCTATCATGGTATTAAGACAAAATTTAGAAAGGAAATATTCTCCAACATATTCCCATCATAAGAATAAATAGTATCATGTTTTAATAAAAAAAGTAAATAATTATATGAGTCATGTGGATTTGAAGGGAAGCAAGAGAACCAAAGTAAATAAGGGAGAAAGATAGATAAAGGGTAGATGAGAAAAAATATTTTCCCATATGTGATAATTGTGGATAGAATATCCTTTGTAAATGATAGATGGGAATGTGATTTTCTTAAAATTGTGGAGAAAAAGGACACCAAATATGTGATTTCACAAGTAAAAAAAGTATTCAAATGTACAATGCTTCATCTACATGGAGTTAGAACACTACACGAATCAGTGTCCAAATCATCAGAGTATACCCCAAATGCTCAATTGGATAATAATCAAGTTATGATACTACTGAATATGAAGAGGAATGATTAGAGTTCTAATGTTGTTATTAATGTATTGTGTCATTTGAGTACTGTATGCAGTGGAAAACTATAGACCCATTAGTCTCTGTAATGTTTCTTATAAGATTCTGACTACCCTTATTGTGAGGAGGCTTGACAATGTAATTCCGAAAGCCATTTCCCGGGAGCAACACGACTTTATTAAAGGAATAGGTATTCAAATCATGATTGGGATTGCCAAGGAAATTGTTGAAGATGTTAATAGAAGGGATATTTGGTCTAATTTCATCGTTCATATTGATATGATCAAGGCTTTCGACAGGTTGGAATGTAGCTTTATTATTAAAGTCATGAAGAAGCTAGGTTTCCATGCATGGTTCTGTGACTTATGTTTCTGGTGCTTCTCTTCTTAGTGAATCACTATTTCTTTATTTGGGAAAAAATTTGGTTTCTTCAAGAGTGTGAGGGGAGTATGGAAAGGGGATCCATTATTTCCCTTTATTTTCATCTTAGCACAGGAGGCCTTTTCCAAAAAGTATCATAAAATCTTGACAGAAAGGAAAATTTTTCCATATCATTCATGGGCTTCAGATGGTAATTTTTCACATCTCATGTTCCTTGATGATATTCTTGTTTTCTTGAATGGAAGGAGCTCATTCCTCTGACTCTTTAAGAGGCTTATGCTAGTTTATGGTTATCTTAGGGGCCATCACATGAACAGTGTTAAACAAAATGTTTTTATTTCTTCAAAATTCCCAAGGAACAGGGCTTAGGACATTCAGGTGATCATGGGGATTCAGAGGAAACTTTTTCCAATGAAATATATCGATGATCCAATTTCCAATGGTAGTGTTAAAAAGGGTTATTTTGAGAATATGGTGAACAAAATTCTGGGATGAATTCATAGCTGGAAGAATAAATTTTTTTCATTCGGTGGTCGGGTTTCTTTAATCAATAGTGTGCCTGTTTCTATTCCAATTCCTATGCTGGCTATTTTCACTCCTTCGAAAGGGGTAATTGGTTTAATGGAAAATATGTTTACTAGTTTTCTATGGGATTCTAATGAAGTAGGTAGGTGTCACTGGGCATCTTAGATCCACTTGTAAAAACCAATTGAAGTTGGTGGAGTGGGTCTTAGGGATGTTGTTTCTACAATGTAATCCATGAAGGGTCGTCTGGCATGGGGGATCATTGTCGGAGGCTCTCTTTAGGCCGAACTGATTATGTTTAAATATGGGGAAAACTGAGAATATTGGAACAACTACAAGTTGTTCAGGTTAGATGGGGATATTCACTACCATCTAAAGTTACTTCATGGATCTTCACAGATGGTTATTGGGAGAGGTGAAGGGAGTTTGTGGCTTGAAAATTGGGTCAGATAGAGTTTTTTCTTTCCCTCTTGTCCTATGTTGAGGATGACGGTCAAACATTCTCCCAATTTTCTAGGTTAATTGAATGCATTCTTAAGTATGAGCAGCTATCTACGCTTAGAGATATTGTGTTTTCAAGAATGTTGATAAATGTTGCTTCACTGGTTCTAGCTCTGGACGCTTCAACAGATTGGTTTATCATGGTCTCCTGTGGCCAGAAGCTGCTCATGATGAGTGGGCCTCATTGTTGTGGTGTAAATATGTCCCCCTTAAAATGAACTTTCTTGTTTGGAGGATAAATTTTTTTTGCACTTCCTATAGATGAGAATATTCAAAGAAGAGGGGTTTCATTGGCCTCAAGGTGCTTTTGCTGTTCTCATCCCAAAGTGGAATCTGTCACCCATTTATTTTTCCAGAGTGAATGGGAAGCATCTCTCTAGTTGGCCATGGGGACTTGGGATTTGTATAATCCAGCATTCTCCTCCTTCCTTGAGTTCCTGATAGGTTGGTTTGAGACCACTTCAATCTCAGAGATGGGAAGGAAGGAACAATCTATTATTGTGATTTCAACTTGCTGGACGCTGTTGACGGTGTGCAACATGGCCAGGTTAGCGAATTTTCCCTCAGTTTATTCTCTTTATTTAAAAATGAAACTGTTACTGCATGAGTTGGGATCTCTTGTCCAGGGGAGAGATTAATCCCTAGTTCTGTGTAAACTGCTCAGCAGATCAGTTTTTCATTATGGTTTGCGCGGTCTGTGGGTAGTTGGCAACCTCTGGTAAATGTTTTGAATATCAATGTAGATGGATCCTTAATTAATGGATGAATGAGGGTTGGAGGACTCTTGCAAAATGGGAATGGTTCGATCATGGTGCCGTTTAGTTCCTTTTATGGGTTGGGTAGCTCTTTGGAAGCTGAGATGAGAGCTCTCCTCTCCGGGGTTCTTGTTTGCAACAACCTCTCCTTGAAGGTGGCAGAGGTTGAATCTGACTCTGATCTTATGGTTTGTATTAGGAATGGGAATATATTTTCTCCTTGGAATTTAATTTATTTTGTCAGGCGATGCTTGTTGGAGATTATCCAGGGTTGTGTGGATCGACATGTCAAGAGGGAGGCCAACTTTGTGGCAGATGCTTTATCGCGAGAAGGTAGCGATCGCGATCGACTGATTGTTTACTCTAGTTTGGGTTTCTTTTCTAGAGTTTGTAATAATTTTTTTGTTGGGGAAGCATTGGGTATTCATTACTTCTGACCCCCGTTGTTTGGTTTGGGAAATAGGTTGTATCCATTATGCTTTAATAATAAAAATTCAACTTTTAGTCAGTCATTTGAATATTGTATTAATGATGTACATGTTAAAAGAATTATAAAGTATATAAGGATTGTGTTTTAGTATTATTTCATTAAAGACATGAGACTGTGCGGTAACAAGAAATGTGACTCAATAGTCGGTTAATTTTTTTGGATAATATACAGTTGAGATAATGTTAATCCTTAATATGGTTATGATAGGGAGGAAGTGATTTCGGAATAAGATACGATTGATTTGGATAAATTATATTTGTTATTTTTACTACCTTAAAACTGATTAAGGATTTATATATTCCATCATTGTTTGAGTTTACAACATTTTTGGATATAAGTAGTTTATCCATTATTCAATAATGAATAAGGGAGAATGAATGAAATCAATAAGGTTTTATGGTAATTCAGGGTGTTACCATGTTTTAAAAGAATAAATGATAAAGGTATTCAAA
Source organism: Viscum album (assembly GCA_963277665.1). Taxonomy (NCBI): domain Eukaryota; kingdom Viridiplantae; phylum Streptophyta; class Magnoliopsida; order Santalales; family Viscaceae; genus Viscum; species Viscum album. Next base: position 683,479,605 of record OY728159.1, on the reverse strand, counting down.
TGATATTACGTGGAAAAAAGATCTCCATTATGTTTACCTTCCTTATAAATTGTGGACTGTGAGTTTGTACAGATGTATTTTGGAAAAGTCTGAAGGTTGGAATGGATTAATTAAAATTGGATACTATTTTTTAAGGTTAAAATAACTTCTTAATATTATTTTTTGGGAAGTTATAAAAAATTAATAACCGGAGGTCGGGTGACAACCTGTCACACTCGACAAGGCTGCGAGACTTGAACTCATAACCGAATGGTGACAAGGGTGCATCACCAACCAATGGAATCTGTGATGTACTAATTTTTATAATGTAGTTTTTCGAAATGGTATGAGAGATAATTTGTAAATTCATTTTTTTGAAACCCTATATGGTTCATATAAATAGAATATTTTTTAATTCTATTATCTTTTGGTGTGAATGATGAGTTTGTGGTAGGAATTAGTGGAAGAATGAAGCACTACATGTCATGTATATATATATATATACTCATATTTTATGAATAAATTAACTAATATTCTTTATAGAAGGGATCTTAAAAGCAAAAAAGGTGTTATAATTAAACCTTATGATTTGTTGAACCAATGATATTTTACATCATCTTAGATTGGTGGCTTTGAGGCCCTCGATTTTACATTTGTTTGTGATTGATGCCCTCAATAACTCTTAGAAAATATTTACATTTTCCTCCAATTAAGTGTCTCTAATTTCCACCAATGTTCTTCTAATCATTTCTTTTAATTTGGTGGTGACTTTTTCATTTCCCATTCACTCTTATTAAGGATAAATTTTATTAACCCAGTTTCTGATGTGGGTTTTCCACAAAGGTATTTCCCTATTTCTAAATTTTTTTTCATAGAACTATTTAAAATTGTGAGGATGAAATTTATTGAAGTAGGGGAGAATGTTACACCCCAAGATTTCATAGTACTTTATCTCACTAAAGTAATTAAATAGCGTGCTCTACATGCAACACTGAGTTCGAGCGTACCACAACTTAACAAACTAACCTTTCAAAAACAGTTTATGAATAGTACTAACAGCATTTTGAATCTTTTATACTATATATAATTTTAACATCCATATAATGTGTTTATTAGACATAATATATGAACAAATTCATTTATCTCAGATAAAAGAAGTATTTTTCGAAAAATGCATTTTAACTACCTTTTAATGGTGAACACTTTTTAAATACAATATTTGACAGTTATATATATATATTTTAAAAAATTAAATTATTTTTTAGATTCAGGACATAAAAATATTGTTTGGATAAAATCTTGGTACTTTTCTGATAACTTTCAAATTTTGATGAATAGTGAAAAATATTATGTTTTAATTGAAAAAAAAATTAATTGAAATAATGATTACTGTTAAATTATGCATTTAAATGCTTTTTAAGTATAATTAGATTATATTTTTACCACATAATGTAATTTATGTCATTAGATGTAATTTTACATTTAAATTTGACATAAACACATGACAATCTTTTGATAGTTTTTATGTTTAAAGAAACATGCGTTTTGGTTTTGACCACGTGAATTAATTTTAAATTAATTATTTCAACTTATATGTTTTGAATTTGGTAAAATATAATTCATTTTTGAAATAGTAATATCAAAATTATCTTAGGGTGAATTTTTGGTATTTTTCTGAACACTTTAATTTTTTGATAAATACTGAAAAACAATGCGTTATTGTTTTAAATAGTCTTTTTATATAAATAATTATTTATTATATTTTTATTTAATTTATGTAAAAAGAGATATAAAATACCTATATATGTTCAATGTAATTCATTTTTGTTATTTTATAATAAGTTTAGATATATAAAATATTATTGAACTTTTTATAGTCTTTTAGCCACCATCTAGGAGCATTTGGAAATTTGCATAAAACAAAATTTTATAGTTTCTGTAAGTTGAATTTAAAAATTCTAAGAGGCATGGTTCACATGATTAAGTATAATGTGGTTCAATAAGATATAAATAATTTTTTTTTGAATAGTTACTTTTGACTTTTATTTAACCCGGTTAAATGAAAATACGGTAATTAAGGGTAAAAATGATTTCATAACTATGGAAACACATGTCCTAATTCGATTGGATAAGTGTTATTCGACGAAAAACAACCATTGTAATAAAATATGATCCTTTTGGTTCACTTGAATTAGATTAGGACATTTATTTATACTTTATTTAAAGTAGAGTTAAATGTGTTTAATTCAAAGATTAATAACTAAATAATTACTAATATTGGATTATACAGAAGATAAATTTTTCTATAAATATTAATTATAATGATAAAAATATTTCCTAGAAAATGATATTTTATTTTAAAATTTTATACATTAAATAATTAAAATTATTTTGGACACAAGGATAATGTAGTAATTACCTTTTTAATTAAATATTAAAATAATTGATATTATAAATATTAAAATAAATAGATTTTGAAAGTATGGATTTGACCCATGAATTTTCTATGTGAATATTACTTGTTAGGGATGAATAAATGTATTTGGTTGTAAGTAGTCATGTTTCGTTGACATTCTCAAAAAACAAATACTAAATAGTGTAAAATTGTCATAAATTAGTTTTTTTAATATTTTATTATTAAATGATATAATCATTTTAAAAACATATAGAATGGAAAAAAAACTTATATATTGATTAATATGTCATTAATGAGCCACGTGGGGTTCTCTTGGCATTTAATTGTAAGTTTATTAACCATTTATTATAATAATACCAGAGGACATTGTAAAGGATAAATATTTTAACTTAGAGTAAAATCTATAGGATAGGGTTAATATGGTCACATAAACATGTCTAAAACCTATTGTTTGAGAGGAATTGGACCCATACCCAGCTTATATTAGAAATATAACAATTTGGATTATTTAGAAAATAAAAATTATTTTATAATAAAATAAAATTTTATATATTTCCTAAAGTGACCCTCACCCCTCTTACAAAAAGGAACTTCCTTTTCTATCAAAATCACACCTCTAAATCCATTTTGAATTGACATAACAAGCCCAAATACCCTACCAAATTCTCTAACATCAACCTAGTGTCCTTACTTTGATCAGAAAGCCATCCTATGGAGCCATTTTGATAATTTCAAAAAGGAAACGCCCGAAGAAGAGGTAATAATTACATCACCTCTTTCAAGTTCTTTTCTTATTACAATTCTCCATTCCTTGTTGATTCTATAGCAAAATAATAACTCCAATATATTCTAAATAATGTGATGTTATTATAAATATTTAACAACTATATTCATTATTCCATCCATCCTATGACTGAAAATGTAACCATACGTGCATACGTATGACTTACCGTCTCTACGTCGTGGTGTAGTTTGTTATTCAAACACTTCATTATTTGGGTGGGTAGAGTAATGAGTATAACTTATTTAAATAATGAATAAAAAATGTTAATTATTTTGTATATATGATATAACATCCAATTACATGAAATTTCACCCTCAATATAATAATATTGTCACTCGTGTGTATGTACAGATTATTGTCTCCGCAAAGGTGAAGAGATTCATTCCCCATATTAATCATTCTAGAATAATTTTCACATTATAATTAAAAATAATGTTTAAGAACTTAATATAATTCAGGATATTAATCATGTACATCCTATCCGTAACAAACATAACTTATGTAACCAAGTATATAATGGAAAAGGAATTAGTTAACACCTGAAAACTATGATACTACAGAAATTTTATTAAAAAAGAAATATTAGAGGATCATATATAATATTATATTTATGTATATAGTTATTTTATAATTTAATAACAATTATTTAACTATTTTACAAGCTTTGGATATTCCATCGACCAAGGAAAAGTACAAGGTAAGTTTTAATTCTTCAATCTCATTATTATCCGAGATTGTTTATGAGTATGTTTTTTTACTAGGATATAATTATCATCCATGTCAATGTTTCATAATAGTGTTTTCACAAGGATTGTTTTAAGGGAATATTTAGCTAAAACATCATTTTTAATGGTTTAAATATTTATTCTTCTAAATCCTTCTCATTAATGTCTATGTTTTTAAAATGGTTTTCATTATTTATTTATATGGACATGAATGTTTTAAAATGTTAACTCATTTCAATAGTTTCGAAGTTCTATGAGAAACTTTGATTCGAAAATGTATTTTAAATTTCGTCCATTATAAATTGTGTGACTTTTAAATGTTTTCATTTAAAATGGATATTTCACTCAAGGTGTTTTACTGATCATTTTCAACTATGTCATCATCCTTTACTAGATATTATTCTGGATTGAGGTTGATTTATTATAATATAATTTTTGATATTGTATTGAATGATTTATGCTATGTTTGTCTGTCGTTGTACTATTTTTATACTATTCATGGTATATGGTTAAACTATTGACATTTAGTATGCTAGTTCTAATACAAATGATTATGTTATGTTACAACATTTTCATATGAAAAATGAGTTGGACTTAGTAAGTGACAGGTGGATCCCTCTATTTCTCCTCGATGCATTGGTAGGTCTCATGAGACAAACTAGTGTTCTGGAAAATGGACATGAAAAAAAACTTATTTGTAGTCTTAGTACAAGGCCTTGACTATGTGGTTATAAATTCTGGCATAATGCAATCCATTTTTTAGAAATTATCTGTTGATATTACTTGTGAATATTTGACAAATAGAATATCCACGTGAATAAGTAAATGGGAATATATGATTTATAGTTTTCATATTATGGTGATGTTTTTGTTTAATGTGCTTTTGTTTTAGTCTTATGCACTGCTTTAAATGTTTATGCATATTTCTGAATATTTTTGATATATTGTTATCCTTACTGATAATCTGAGCTCACCCGTTTTGAGGTTTTATTTTTCCTAGTATATGAGGAAGTATATTATGACTTACCTGTAGGGAGAGTATAAGGGATATGAATGTGGTCAATGGAGACAATTTTGTTTTTTATTTGATAATGTAATGTAAAACTTATAAAGGTATCCAATACTTCCAATGTTAATAAACTGATCGATCTTTCGGGAAATGAATTCTTGTAGCGAGCCAATGTTATATAATAATGCACCAACTCTAGTTAATTGGTGTCGAGGCGTTACATATATTATGACTACAAAAGTTAATTTTATTTTTTCAAATTAATTTTATAGAATTGGTAATAATTAATTCTAAATTATGTGTTCAAAGAGTGTTTAAACTATCTTTTAGAAAAATACAGTTTTTTGAAAACAATATTTTATTTTATGTTACTTTTTTTATTATTTATAATCAATGGAAAAACAATATATGTGTTTAAAATATATTTTTTCTTAAGATATTTAATTATAATCATATATCCATTCAAACAGCTAGTCAATAACAATCATATTAAATAATTATATTAATAGAATATTGTTTTTCGGTAAAACAAAGTTTTACGTGTGACACATGCTATTGAAGAAACACACTATTTTATCTAACGTAATCCAAAAAAGTGACTGTGAATTTCAAGCATTATAATATATTTAATATATTTTAAATATTAGATATATTTTAAATTATCAGGGTGTTATATTAATTTTTATATTTGGTATTTCATGCAATACACACTCTCTAATATAATGTTTTTATTTAAGAAATTTGAGTTGTTACAAAGTCATTATTTATGTAATATTTATGAAATATTCAAAGATTAAATTTAAATATTTTATAATTCCATAGTTTTTAAATTTATAAAAAATTTAAATTTTATTTATTTTTAACTGAAATAATTAATTTGTAAAAAAATATCATTATATGATATAACCTATGTTTTATAGTGTCGTATAAATTTATATTATATCTCATCTTCTTTACCAATTGAAAATTTTGTTAATTGAAAGTATTATAACATAACCAATAATATCATTTGTTTTCCTATGTATTATTTTGAATCATTATAGTTGCAACAATGTCATTATATATTCTTTTTCTTGATTTTAATCATGTATCATACTATTTTGATATCACATTAAAACAAATGATAAGAAAAAAAATATTTTTACAATATAATTCTATATGATATTGAAATATTACATCGTAAAGTACGATAATCTATTTTTGGAAACCCTTATAAGCCTTTATATTCCCTAATAATGGGTATTGTTAATTTCTAACAAGTAAAAAAGTAGCATAAAACCCAAAGATCCAATTCTATCATCATTCCCAGACGCGTTTTGATGAAATAAAAACAAATGATGGACTTGTATTATTTTAATTTGGTTATCTGGCATTTCACCTTCAATGTTATTAAATAAAATCCACTACTAAAAGTATAAAAACTATATTATTTATAGGTAATCCCCTGACATTATGAATCAAATATCATGTCTAAAATATATTTTTTCATTTAAGGTTACAAACACAATCCTTTTATATAAGGGAAAATGTAAAAGAAGGTATATGATAATAAATATTTTACCTATAGAGTCGTCTCCAAATATTTGAATATTTTTTATATGCATCTCAATTTAGATCAAATTAAATTAAATGATTAGTCAATGGTAAGGAATATTGAAACACTCCCAAATTAATTATAATATAGTACATGTTTTTTAATATGTACAATAATAACTATCTAATATCTTCATTGGTCGTATAAAATTTAAACAATTAATATTATATACTTTAGTTCTTATTAAATCATAAAATGAATAATTAACTAATCCTTGATTTATATCTTTCAAGGAGAATGAGACCGTGTTGGTGTGATATAGGCTATATCTCTTGATATAATATCCCCATATCATTTTCTGAAACTACCCATATCACAAAAAGTGATAATAAACATATCATCACCCCAATTATAAGATTTTGTGATATATCATTAAATATCCCACTTGTAATAATGTATCTCAAAATATAGGCATACTTTCTTAATATATCACATCATATATTATAAAATGAAAAACAATGTCCAAAACTATTTTGAATATTTGCTAGATTCAGTTGGTTAAGATATCATATAAACACTCTTTTTTAAAACAGTGTTGCACCAAAATTAATTACTTATTCACATAAACTATATATACAACAAAAGGATCCTTTAAAATACTAATGTAATTATGAATTCATAATTAAAAACCATAAGAAAAAGGTGGCCCCTATAATAGTTTCATTTCCAACAATACTATAATGGTATTTGTTGTGATATCTTCCAAAATAAATGTATCAAATAAATATTACACTATAAATATATCCTACCATCAATAATAATCACAAAATCTATTTACACAAGGCATCAGTATAACATTGAAAAATAAAACCTTTCGATCTCATATACAACAACCTATACATTCTCAATTATAAAATTAAATAATATTTAATAATAATTAATAAGTAATATTTCATTCATTTAATAGATAAATACATAACCTATAACTCAACAAGGTATATCCATACACTTTATAAATCATAAAATTTTTAGGGATTATTTCCATACACATTATATAGATGAATAAATCTCATCCGAGTTAAATAAATGTGACATCATGATAAAAAATATACCCATCCACCCTATGATCTACTCAACAATAAGTCTAGAATAATAATGGAATTTGTGTACAAAAGTTTACAATTAGGGTACCTTGATAACCATGTGTAATGAGTATTATTATAAAACATTCACCCCATGTATACTAACGATATAATGTATAATGTTCCATGTGGTATTCATAAAAATTTTCATCCATGAAATGAGTAATAATTTTATCTCATTAGTTAAAACTACATTTCTATAAAATCACCCACTCTTTCAAATCATAACATATATCACTCAGACATTCCTTTCCGTGATAATAATTTATTAGAAATTTCCCAAAGATTTACCTCAAAAGGGTTAATTTTCACATAACTTTTATATAAAAAATATAAAAAACGTGATTTTTTATAGAGTTGAATTTAATATATTTTTTATGAAAAGATAAAATACAATATATAAATGATATAATAATGTGAAAATAATCCAAATATATTAAAAAATCGTTATACATAAGATTGTATCTTAAAATATCTCAATATATGAGAAATTTAAACTACCCAATGAATTCATTATTTTAGTGGACTTTTGAAATTAATTAAATAATCATTTAACATTTACATTATCTTATAACCACTTATAAATCCTCATATAACTATTTTAAAAATAAATACATGAATCTTTCAGAAAAACTTTTTAATGAGGTAGTATTTTTCAAATAAAGCATTTAAATAATAGTAGGATTGGTATTATTTTTCCCAATATTAAATATTTTAATTTATTATATACAAACCAGATTTTATATTATCAAATAACATGTTTTTAAATAATTTTATATTTGTAAAAAATTGAACATTGATGTTTTCTATTTTAATTTTTTTGAACGTTGAAATATAATGTTTTTTAGACCACACATCTTTCTAACATTCATTAATATAAATTTTATAATGATTTTTATTTTTTCATCAGATCATAAATTATTATCATGAACATTATATCATGTTTGATATTAAAGGACCTTTTCCCTAATAGAACTAATATCATAAAAATAAAAATAAAATATTTTATAATTTTGACATGAACATCATTTGGTTCAATTTTACTCTAACTAGTATTTTAAATTTTTTTGTCAATTATACTATTATATGACACATATAATAAAGGGTGAAATGAAAATATCATTTATTATTCATTGAATTAATAAAAAATTATCCCATGAAAATATATAAATTGATGTCTTTTAATGCATATATATTTATAATAAATTGTCTTGTAATGAAAATAAGAGAAAATGAAATATGAAAATCTTTTGATATTTCAAAAGATACATAGATAATTTAATCTTATAAAAACAATAATAATTTTACCCTAAAAAATCATTTCATATTATGTTATAGTTTTGAGAATGAAATAACAAACCGTGTTATTAAATTAAAATTAATTACATTCATGAAAAATAGTTTCTTATCTAAAATATATGTTTTTACATTTTCAAATAATAGATAATAAAAAATAATAATAAAAAAATCCACTAAGAAATATTATTTCACACGTTCCTCACCCTAAAGTAACATCACTTTATATCTCTCTCATATATTCTCCTTCGACTAGATCCTCAATTTATAATCATTTATATGAATCTATACACATGTTTAATAGTGTAATATACGAGATGTATCATTCACCATTAAATTATATATAATGTAATTGATTTTGATAAGATAAAGAGTTTATGTTTATTATTTCAAATTTTTATATACATGTATGAATATAATGAAATTATGCTTCTAAGGAATCACCGTTCCATAATAAAAATATTTTCCCTCATTTATGACATCCCAATTTATATTTAGGGATGAAAAGACATATTTAAATTCTCTATAAGCATTTTTTTTACTTAGACTCAAAATTTTACCATTATACTTTTCACCACAATAATTGAGACTGTTAAAGTGCCTCCTATGTCAATGTTTTGAACCAATAACATTTTAATAATATCGATTCAAGATTTATCATGATTATTCATGTTATAATTAATGTGAATTTAGGCAATCTCTTTGGAATTGTATAGAAGATAATGTTTAAAACCATATCTAATTTAAAAAGTGACCCGAATACTTACAGCTATCATATATACATAATAATATTCATCATACGTACGGAATTTAAATATATTATCTCATATTACTAAGAAATAATGCATTTTAAACCACATATCTACCACAAATTACTTAAAAAGTGACCCCGATAATGCCGTTTTAGGTAGTCTATATTTTCTTTTGCATTCTAAAATTCATTAGACCACTTCAATTTAGGATCCAAGGATGTAAAAATGGTTTTCAAGTTATTAATTGAATCATTTTATACATATTATACTAGTTTTTCAATGTTTTATTTGATTCAAAAGCATGTGTATTTTTTGGTAGTTGTTTCATTAATGTCCAAAATATCTCATATTTCTAGAAAACAGTTCTCAAGTTCTAAAAATATTCAAGAACATATCTATAATTTATTTTTTAAATTCCCTTTATGGTACAAAATTTTTATTTTATGTTCTATTTATAACCACATTAATCTAAAATAAATATATTTTCTGTAGATGACTTCCATGTTTTACAAGGATTAAACAAATACTACTGTTAAAAAAAATCCAAATAAAATAATATACCTCTTTTAATTTATATTTAGAAATTAGATATGTTCAATATTTTAATAAACATTATTTATTATTAAAAATTAATTCTTCACCTAGTTATTTTTTGTAAACGATCATTTAAATTATATCATACATAACTCATTTATAGTTGTGTGGGAAAATAATTCACCGATACATCATATGGATATTCACAGCACTATTGCTTCAGGATCCTAATCACATTAGGTTCACTATGAAAGGTGCATCCTAAGTCTTAAATTATCAAAAAACATGTTATTTCATATTCAAGAATGTTTCATATGTGTAAATATTATATTTTAATATATATGAAATTAATGAGGCTGCTAAAATCATGTATGTTTTGTTAACATGACCATATCATCAACATATAAATTTTTATTATCAATTAATGTGTAAATAAAAATTTGATAAATTTTTTGATATAATAAAATATTTCAAATATTAAGAAAATAATACGAATGAGGGAAGCTCCATTAAAATAAATAAGAATACTATACGTAATTTTTGGGTGCCCCAAGTATAAACTACACCACAACATGATACTATAAATTGTGTTTATTATATAAAATGATGACAAGTATTATATATATTATACACATAACAATAATTTTAACAATATTACAAGTTTTTATAATTTTTATTTTATGTTGTACACATTTTTTTCCATGGATGTTTAAACATTATATAAGTATAGGCTTCTATTTTTAGATTTTACTACAGGTCTACACTATATGATTTAATAGGGGATGTTATTTTCCATGTTTGATAAGAGGGTTTTGGTAATTGTTTATGGGACTTATAAAAATTCAACGATGGATAAAAGTGTTGAGGATAGAAGATATGATGAATTCAAATATGTTCTAATTATATGAATTGAAATCAAATTTTAGATATGTTCATTATTAACTTTTGAAATTTAATGAAAAAATCCTTCGTTAAGGAAAAAATACAATGGATTTTAATAATTATATACAATTTATATTTTTTACAAAATTTTATTGTGTTTCATATATGTGTTACATGTTATTAGGGAAAAAATAGAATTATAATTTCCATGAACGAGATTATATTGAGAAGATAAGAGAATTGATGATGGGTAAACATCATTTAATCATTTACAGATAGATTATAACTAGTTATTGATGAGTGAGATTTATTATAGTCTCTGCTGAAATATTATGTGTTTATTCATGTTTATTGGAGTCATATGAAAAATTTTATCTCATATACATGTACCTATTTTGTTGGTTTTAAGAACTTATATGTTGATTTTGGTTAGAAATTTATGAATAGATGAACAAAAATAATTTTAGTGTGAATAATTATAATTGTAAGAATATATTATTTGATACTTGACATTATTTTAACTACATTATTATATGAGATAACATGATAATTCATGAAAAATTAATTTTAATGAGTATATTGGTTTTTATTTTTTTAATTCTGTATATAAGATCAAGTTAATTGTATGGATTTTTGTGATTTAAAGTCATTCTTGGGATGTTACCATTCAATTTGATCAGTTATACATGTTATAAATTGTGTTCAATATACTTTTCTGTATTAATTATCTTCAAATAAAAACATTTACCAAATAAATTTGACAATCTAATTGATTATAAAATATTTAACCCATGTTTTTCCAAAATAACAGAAGAGAATGGTATTCATTCATTCATCCCCAACTCATTGAATGAGAAATGATGACAAATTTGAATCACTAAATAGTAAAAAATTCCATATTAGATGGAAATGGTGTGGTAAATTCTGAATAATTCATGTCATTTATATCATGAAATGATAAAAACAGAAGGGTAAGTATTATAATTTTTTAAATAATATTGTTTAATTATAGGAAATTTAGTCACTTAATTAATAATTTACTTATACAGAATGATGATAGGAAAGATGAAGATGTTCCTCCTTCATGACATTGTTTAATGAATAGATCCATAAAATTAAATAACATGAAATTTACATCTAAAGGGAAATAAATAATCCAACGAATGTGTTGAAATATTTTTTCTCAATGAAAAATAAATAATAACATGTTGAAAATAATTGATGATTTTATATAATTATGTTCTCATAAAAAGTAGTTGTTAATTCAAAACACAATTGAATATGAGTTTTATATTGATGAATATGAGATTGGTAATGATGAAAAAAGATTGTTAAATATGGTTTTTATATAGAAATTATATTTAATATTAAACACCCCAAGTATTTTAAAATTCATCTAACATTGAATGCATTAAACATTGAGTCCCTACAAAAAAAAAACTTTTTTATAGCCAAGCCAATAAACATAATTTTTCTACTTCTGTGATTTGAATTTTTAAAATCTGACATACATGGTTGCATTTTGGGTGATTTTTAGAGTCCGATAGAAGAAAATAATTTTTGTTGAATTGTAACATACCCTTATAAATAGTAACATACCCTTATAAATAGTTATATACCCTTATTAATACTAATATTATCCTTAGGAATGCTAAAATTTCCCATGAACGTATAAATAAAATTTATACCACTTAAAAATGAATATGAACATTTTATGTGAGAGAAATTTTTTATTAAATGATTGTATTAATTAAAAAATAAATTTATCATATTTCAAAAATTATTTTTGAAAAATACATTTCCCTTTTGGATTCTATGTGTCAGAAAATGTTTCGGGTTATTTTTTGGTATTTTCCTGGAATACATGATGTTTTGGTGAATAGTAAAATAAATTAATTATGATATAAATACATTTTGGGATAAATAAACAATTACCTATATTATAGATGATGGAAAAAACCATTAGTTAAAACTCAAATTCTATTATTACTATTTTAGTTCATGGAATCATCATAATTACTCTTCTTAGGGAAAAATAATAAACTATCAAATAAAATATTGAGAAAACCGTCCTCCCCTCCACCTTATAAACCACCCTCATCCCCCTCCTCTCACACCAATAATGCTTTGAGTGTTTCCTATATTATTCCAAATACACATCCATAGCCATCATACCACGTTCAAGACCTAGTGGTCTCACTAAAATTCCATGAAACAATGGCCTTAACTAGATTCTAAAGGATGAGTACTCTAATGGTGAACCTCTCATCATTTTTCTCTCAACTTATTTTAAAAGTTCCATTATTTTTTTTTCTCTCTCTTTACCTACCCTAATCTAAATTCAATGATACTTCTTTTTCCATACATGATCTATAATTTTATTATGAAAACTTAATATTTCATCAATATCTCTCTATCTCCACATCCTCTAATGCTAAAAATGAATAAACCCTCCGATATGTGTTAAATTATCATATTCAAGGATGACGTGTTTCCAATTTGTGTTATGATTTTAAATAATGGTAATAAAACCATTATTATGGTATAAATGGACTATAAGATATTTATTGTGTATCATATATGGATTCTTAATGTTTTGGTACACATTTGTATAATTTATAAGAAAGAATGAGATCGAGGTGTTCCAAACCTACTAATTAACCCAAAGAGTTATCATTAATTATTTTGTATAATGATTCATCATAATAACAACTAATAAAATTAAATATTCAAACATGTAACATTATTTTTGTTCACTAAAAACATAATACTTCAATTTGGGACATCCATCCGAATATTACATGATTCTCCATTTATGTATATAAGTATAGTAATAATGAAACAAACAGAACCGCATAATGAAATTGGACCTCTTAACCCATAAAAAAACGCCGTGAATAAACATAATAAACTTATAATAAATCAATTATATCAAGAGTATGTTCTAAAGTTATTAATTAATGATCCTACATTTTATTATTCAGGTCATTATTTTCATGTTGAGAACTCCTTTGGACATAAGGTATGGTTTTCTTTGTCTCGCTTCCATTTCTGTGAGAGATTATGTATTTAATAATATTACATCAGTATGGTGTATATATACATCCCATTGATGTTTCACATCATGATTCTACTTATAATATTGATATTAATTTTAACATTTAATGATTATTAATTTTGGGTCATATGAATCTATTGATTACAAATTTGTAAGTAATTTTTTACTGAACCCCTATATTTATTCGGGATGCACTTATTCTACACTGACATCAATGATATTCTTATCTATTGGTAGGTACTCAACAAAAAATCTTTTTGAATGTTATATATATGTGTACTAATCAGAATCCTACTTTAATTTATGGGGAGTTATATTTTTTAAAAGGATCTTTTAAAAGAATTCCTGAAATACAAGATCGATTCATGGAACTTCTCAGAGTCTTTCATATTTTAAAGTTCACTATATAATCTATTTTAATCAATATTTATCTTTCTAAAGTAAAAAATTGTACAATGAAAACTTATATTTGGTTCATTTCTGTTTTTATGAAATCAAATTTTCTTTTGCACTCAGAAATCTCATGAATGATTCAGTTAAACAGAACTAAAATTTTATAATCCTAAAGCTTCTTTAAAAACATTTTTTACATGATTTCACTATTGTGGGATATAATATGTGCCTCCAATGTAATATCAATGCCATTTCATTTTCTGTTCTAGGATATACATGTTTAAAACCAGATTTATGTTACTTACAAATGATTTTCCAAAAGAACACTTCTTTCAAAAGTAAAATAGATTTTTCTCACATCACATGAAATTTTATGTGATATATGCCGTGTTCATCACTTATTACTTGAATGTGGTGTATGTACATATCCTTGATATATCATATCAAAAATATCTTTATTCTAATGGTATTCTAAGTAATTGTTATTTTAATGTTTCATGGTGGTATGAGACACTATGAAATTTTTATGGATTATTTACTCAATATTATTTCAATTGATTTATTAAAAAGTATCCTTATTTATTTCAAAATTCATTAATGAATCTTTTTTTTCATAGAGTTATATCTCCTATGATATAATCTACCATGTTTTACTGAATTGTTTTTGAATAGTTTGATTGCGAATGTTCTCTCTTAAAACCAATCACCAATTTTCTCTGAATGGTTAGTGTTTATTCTTAATGTTAGGGGAATGTTATGTACATTTCATATGTTAGTTTCAATGAGAATGTTTATTTTTTTATGTTTAAACCTATTTTTACGAAGATTGAATTCGACTTGTTATGTGATGGGTAGGGCCTACTATATCCCCTCAATGCATTGGTAGGTCTCATGAGAGAAATAGATATGGACTTAGCCGAGGTCTTTCCCATTTTAGATATGGTTTTGGCCTAGGCCTTAATCATTATTATATTTCTTGTTCGATGACTTTATGGAATTTATTTGATCGTCTGGAATGTAAATTTTTTTCATTATGAAGCTAATAATTTAAAGTTCATGTTTATATTAAACAAGATGAATATCCATGGTTATGTTTTATTAAGGTATTATTTATTCCCATATTATTCCTTTTATACTATCTACAACTAAATTTTTAATGGAATGTGTTTTTAGTTATTCACCATGACTAATGTTTATGTTTTTTATATCTTCCATAGTATTTCTTACCATTGTGGAGAATCTGAGCTCACCCATTTTTTATGTTTCATTTTTTGAAGACATGAAGTAGTTTATTGTGAATGAACGACATGGATAATGATAATGTTGTGGGTGTTTCCAATAAAAAATATGTGTTTTATTTTCATTTCATGTTGTAATGTTGAACCTATATATATATCATGTTTTCAAAATCATCTAAACTACTTGGTCCTTCATGACTCAATTCCTTATAATCATGCCAATGTATTAAAATAATGCACCGACTCTGGGCTTTTGGAGTTGGGGTATTATAGTTGGAATCAGAGGATGTTTAGTATAAAACATAGAAGATAGATTTAGAAAATGTTGATTTGGGAACAAAACCCTAAGATAGACATGATAATACATCTACAAGATCATCCTATAATTTTGTTATAGTGTAGATTATTTGGATCTTCCTTGCAAATAAATCTATTTCATGATACTACAAGTGGACGTAGTTCTGGAACATATGTACCTAGGACTAACAACACCAAAAAGTGTTTTGGGCTTGACCCAAGGTAACCTAATATATTACAACAGGCCTTCCTATGGACCTAAAATAAACCTCTCGGGGGAAAATCATAGGATAATTTAAATATTCATTTGAAGCCATTATTAAGGATTCATAAATATTCCAAAGTATATGGGTCTAGGAGTTGTGATGCATAAATTCATGTTATATACGATGATAGAGGATATATACATTAAATAATTAAATGAGATAATATAGTATATGGAATTGATTAGAAATGGATCCTAGTATAAGTAATGAGAACTTTAACAATGCACGTGATGAAAATATTAAGAAGGATAAAATCTTTGATGGTTTTTAAAAAGGTGAGCACGTGGGATCTTTATTGAAAATAAAGGAAAGTTACAAGATCTATAAATATGGAATTTTACATTTTTCCCTAGGAGGATAGGAAAGAGATCAAGGGGAAGGGTAGTAGAACATTTGTGTCCCTCCTTAGATATACCACTGTATGCAAGGCCATCAGCAAGACTATTGGCCTCTCGAAAGATGTGTGTGATGTTGAAGTTCATAGAGGAACTTTTTTCATGGAAATTATGCCACTATTCCATTCATTTCCATTCATGATGATTGATCCCCAACCTAGTGGATTATATAATTGTAGTTGAGTCACATTTCAGCGATAGGTTGTGCTAATCTCTTTGATAAGCATGAGTGACCACTGTGATAAATCCCTATATTTTGGAATCCATTGTAGTTACATTTCCTCAAGGTAAATAAATGGAATTCCACTTTGAAACTATAATGGTCTCTAAAGATAAATCTATACCCATATGGTCCCTAATTCCCCCTCAAGGTGCCATCACTTTTTCATTTTATCCATTCGAAGAAGGGTGATAACCAATAAAAATCAATAGTTACAAGGGTTTATGTGTAATTACCATTAATCATCAGTCACCTAAGGGAAGTAATGTTTTTTATCAAGTTTCTAGAGAATGTAGTGTGGGCAGTTAGGCATTCTGCAAATCAGTGATGATGGATTCCAGCACATCATTTGGATTAAAGAATATGCTGGAGTGGATTACTACATTACATCCCTTCCATAGTGCATGAAACAGCTCCTCAAATGTCACCATGAAAAGGGAATGAAGCTGTTTAATGAGATGGAGATCTAGAACTGCCTCAATGAGGAATAAAATAAAGGTTACAAGGGGAGGATGCCTCTAAAAGTGGTTTAAGACTGCCTGCCATAATAAAGAGGTTGTTTTACAGCTCCTAAACAAATGATCTATTTCCTCATGGTATTAATGACAATTGATACACCTGAAGCTAAGAGAGAATACAATTTTTTTAGGATGATCTCATCCATGATTTTTTTCATTGAGAGGATATAAAGAAATGTGAACCAATAATGGGTAATACATTGTTTATTGAATCTACCATATCACTTAACTTCATCAGGCATCATATTTTTGTAGAAGATTAAAGGGTTGAGCTAGACAATTTGGGACATTTCCCAAATGATCATGTCATCCTAGTTGATGTATTTATAATTTCTAAATATTTTGGAAACATTATAAAGGAGTAAATCCACCTTTCCCAACCGATCCTTCATAGATATGTTTTGATTGATATCCTCATTTAAGGGGTTGACACAACATGTCTTGGGTTCTCCAGTCCAATTGGTATTCTAGATGATCAATGATGTATTCTCACTTTCAATTTAGTTGGAGTACATGTAGCTTTTCTAAAAAAAACTTCATACTATTCCATATTGAAGATTCAATGTAACTTAAATTTCATACATGAATTTGAGAACAAATATGGAATTATGAAAATGCAAGGAGGCCAAATTCTTGTTAACCAACCTCCAGATGAACTACGTCTAAAGGGACTAGTTGAAGAGGGATATAATTTTAATTATAAGACCAGCAAGACTCTGTGGTAGGCAGCATTGTTTCTATGATACTATGATAATATTTCTACCTACAAATTTCCTTCCCAAAAAAATTCCCCAACATGAAGTTAATAATTTTGATATCTCCAATATGACACAAAAATACCACAAATGATTACACCATATTGGATAACACCACATTCTTTATAAGGCATGTATGACCTGCCATTGAGAGAGATTTTACCTTCCATGATGCAAGATTTCTTCTAATTTGGGTGATTATGTTTGATAAATATAAATCCACTGGATTTCTCGAAAATATAGAACCCCTTGATTATAGAAGGGGATAGATCCATACTTCATTATGAGTTCATTAATGATAGATCTTTTCCATATAGATTTAATATTATTCAAAAAAATAAATAGAAGACTAGATCTAACTGATCTCTTAACCAGAGACACTTGTATAGTGACAAAGTGCATTTTTTATGTTTAGGATATTCCATCTATCCACCTGAGTAAAAATTATAATATCATTAGAAACAAATATGTGTGAGGGGGAAGACAAACCTCTAGCTGCTCTGATAGTTTCCATTTCACTCATCTCCCCTATGTGGAGGAAAATCTTGTTGAGATAGTCCTCTATAGTTACAAAGTGAATGGATGAATGTTAGTAACCCTGTCTAAAGCACTGGTGCATTGAAAGTATCCTTCTGGAGAGCCATTTATGATAATAGATATAAAGGTAGATTTAAGGATGTTTTTTATCCATCTTATGAATTTGAACACTGAATCTTAAATTTAAAATCACATTATTAACGAAGACATAGTCAATTTTGTCAAAGGACTTCTAAATTTCATGTTTGAGATTAATGTTTCCCCCTTGGTAGGACTTTCTAAGGAGGTTGGAACACTCAGAGGATGTGAGTAAGCAGTCTTTTATAGTCCTCCCATTAATGAAACCAAATTAGTTCCATGATATAATTCTGTACACAATTCAAGAGAGTCTCTTAAATAGAATCATTGTGATAATTTTTTCCATGGTGTTGACCATCGCCAATGTCTTGAATATGGTGATATCAATGGAATTATCCACTTTGGGGATAATGGTGATAACTGACCATTGAAGCATTGACGATAGGTCCCATCCATGATGATGTGTATGACCAAGTTGCAAACATCATTTTAAAATGTATCCCAATATATTTGTAAGAATGAGTTGTTGAATCCATCTAGTTCAGTTTATCTATGCTTTTTTCAGCCAAAAGAATCTTCTCTGACTTCCATGTCAAGTGGTAAAGAAGTTAGAAGAGAGTTGTCTTTAGTAGTTACTGGCATGGGAATAATACCCTCTTTTAACAGCTCATTCATTTAGGCTTCATTGAACAAGTCCATGTAGAAGGAAATAGTGGGAATTGAATGTTAATTCCTGTCATCAATGATATGGTCCACATCCTTGAGTAGTGATATGGGTTTTTTTCCATTCAAGTCCTCTGTAAACATTAATGAACATATTGTTTCTTTCCCCATAATTAATGCATTTGACTTCGAGAATAACATTATTGATATTATTTCTATGTTTGATCAACTTTTTATGATTTGATGATATCTCATCCTTATGATCCATGTACTCCTCAATGTTGCTCCTTGTGATTTTTTGTTGGGTCTCCTGTGAAACAATTCTAGGGAATCTATTTCTTCATTGATGGAGAGGAAAATAGCCTTCTCTACAATATGAGTTTATCCTTGAGATGATTGAGTTCTTTATACACTATAAATGGATGAAAACACATGTATTCAAGGTCCAAGACTCATGTACAATCATTAAACATTCTGAGAGATCCGCCAAAGAATTATTTAATATGAATGGTAGAGGTTGACTTTACTTATTGTTTGAGAAAATCACTAGGATAGGTTAATGATCAAAATTTTTCCTTGCTATGGTAACTCACGTGATTGATTTCCATTTTCTTAAAGAGCCTTCATTAACAAATGCCCTATCAATTCAGCTATACCTCATGTGATTTAGTTGTTTCCTATACTAGGTAAACATGGACTCAATGATATTTATTTTAGTAATTCTTACTTCATCATCAATTGATAGAAATTATGTTAGAAAAATAGAGTTTTTTATTGGCCCTGGTTTTTCATCAACATGAAGAATGGAATTAAAGTCTCCAATTATATACCACGTCTCTGAGATTGTAATGGACAGGTCACTGATTTATAACCATAGGGATCTCTATTCCTAGTAGCAATTGGAAGCATTAACAATAGAGCAGATCATTTTACAACATCTTGTGTCAATGATACATGTAATGATTTTGTTTTCCTCATGCAGAATGTTTGGATTTTATACCCTACTGTGAGCCAATAACCAAATTCTGTCAAGCCCGGAATTGTTTCCGAAAGTACCCAATTTATTGTATGCCCTATTTACGAGGAAATAATAACCTAGGTAAGTTCTTGAAGGGAATGAGATTTTTTATAAGTGCGGATAAAAAGGACACCAATTTTGGGATTTTGAGGACTAAAATATGGCTTCCAATATAAAATGCTTC
Organism: Viscum album; assembly: GCA_963277665.1. Taxonomy (NCBI): domain Eukaryota; kingdom Viridiplantae; phylum Streptophyta; class Magnoliopsida; order Santalales; family Viscaceae; genus Viscum; species Viscum album. The sequence goes on along the minus strand of OY728159.1, from coordinate 683,458,932 downwards.
AACTGCAAGAAGATGGGACACTATATGAATTAATGTTCTAAGTGTCAAAAGAAAATTCCCCAAATGAAGTTACTGCATAATGATAAAGACAATATACTACCATTGATTGTGTTTAAATATTAATATTCCTCTTCAAGAATCGTTTCATTTGAATATTTTAGCAGCAATGTACTGGTTATATGAATGATGGAATATATGCTTATTGTAGTGCAATACAATTCCATTAAGTATTTTAGGTCGTATGATGAATTGTACAATGGATAAGTGGCTTAGTAGAAAGTTAATATCTTGGGAAAGAATATGGTTTAGGGAAACAAAACCCTTAATATATTTCTAAGGATGTAGATAATGATGAAGATATGATTCATTTAGGTATGTACTAACTACCTACAAACTAGTTGTTGACTTTTTAACAAGTGGTTGATGCTATCATTGATGGAGTTTAATTTTTTTATATAAGTAATATACCCAATAGAATGTGTTAGGATGAATGCATGTTTCCAATAAAGCATTATGGTGATTTATATTCGTACCATATTTCAAGAGGACACATGATGAAGATATGAACATGCCTAGAATGTGAAAATTTAGGGCTTCATCAAGTTGATTAATGAAAAATAAGGTAGAATATGCGTTGATCAAGATTGATCATAAAGTTATAAACAATATAAGGATTTCCAAGGACACCATGTACATGGATCTAGCATGGATAGATTTGAGAATCGTTAAAATGTATTGGATAATGATTTTTTGGAAAGTAAATCCGTTTGTTAAATGGTTAAATTTGATCACTATATGAGGATTTAGGGTTTAACAGCACCACATGATGAAACATGTGCTAATACATGATGTATATATAGTTTATGCACACAAAAATGATAAGACTAGCTTCATGAAATTTTGATGCATATTTATATTCATATATAGTGGAATAATTCTTGATCAATAGGAAGCAAGTATTAAAAATAATATTATCGTATTATCATTTTTCAATAAATATACTGTATGGAAGTTTTTTAATGATCTTCCATATAATTATGTTCACTGTTAAATTCTATCAGAACATGATGGTTTGGTAATTCATACATGATCATTTTATCAAGTTAGATTGCACATTTTTGTAGTAATTGATGCATTTACCTTTCCCAGTTATTAATAGGATATTTTAAGTGTATGTGCGTTTCCCACAAGAGAATTTTCTAGTATCCACCAATACAATTTGAAATTAAATTTTAAAATTTCAATAAAAAAACTTTTGTAATGAGGGTTCTATATAACTCGACATGGATATTAAAAAAACTAAAATTGAATGCATAAAACACTGAGTCTCTACAAAACCACCCCTTTTTATAACTGAGCCAATAAACATTACTTTTCCACTACTTAGATTTGAATTTTTAAAGTTTGAAATACATGGTTGTGATCAGGGGGATTTCTACAGTCTGATAGAACAACATTAATTTTTGGAAAATCGTAACCTTCCCTTATGAATAGTAACTTACCCTTATGAATAGTAATGTACAATTATTAATTATAATATTAACCTTACGAATGGTAACCTTACCCACAAGAGTATAAATAAAATTTATGCACCTTTAAAATGAAGATGAGTATTTTAAGTGTTGGAAATTTTTATTGAATAATGTTTTTATTTAAAAATTAAATTTTTCCTAATTAGAAAATTATTTTTGAAAAATTGTGTTCATTTTGGGATTATACACATCGAAAAATGGTGAGGATGGATTTTTGATATTTTTATTAAATATGTGAAATTGTGATGAATAGTAAAATACGATAATCAGGGTATAAATACATTTCGTGATAAATACACTATTCCACGCATCATGGATAGTCTATGGAACCATTATAAAAAAATAACATGCTCTTATTACTATTTTGTTTCATGTAATCATCATTATTTCTTGTCTTAGAAGAAAATAATAAACTAATGAATAAAATGTTAACAAACTACTCCTCACCTCAACTAGATAAACCACCCATCTCCCCCTCTTCCTCCCACACCACTCATGTTTTGAGCCTTGAATATGTTCAGGAAAATAAAATTCCAATCCTCCCCCAACCATGTCCAACACCAACTGGTCATAGAAATTTTCCAAAAAAAAAATCCTTACGGAGATTCTCCAGAGGAGTACTCAAGAGGTGAACCTCTCATCCTTTTTCAATCATCTTCTTTTACATGTTCCATTATTTTGTTTCTCTATCCTAAATTACGCTCATCCCAAAGAAATGATAATTATTGTACATTTCATGAACTATAAATTTATTAATATAATGTAATATTTCATCATCTGCTCTCTCTTCCTCCTCCTCTTCTACTAAAAATGAAAACACTGCCCGATATGTGTTAAATTATTACTTTCAAGGATGGCAAGTATTCAATTTCTATTACAATCAAAAATTCAAGTCATGAAATCATTATGATGGTTTAACCAGATTATAATATATATTATGTCTCATATATGGTTCCTGAATCATTTTTAGACATTTTTTATTTATAAATCAAAATAAGGTCTTTGTGTTCAAAAATGGCTAATTAACACAATCAGTTATATAAGGATTATTCTTCACACCAAGTAACCAAATGAAATTTACAACCAATTTATATTATGTATGTTCAATAATATTATATAACTTCAATTTTTTACAACCATCCCTATTTTACATGATTCTCTATTCATGTATATAAGTATACCGATCATGAAACAAACAAACGAGAACAACAAAAGTGAACCTGTTATCCCATAAAAAATTTCATGAATGAACTTCATAAGATAATAATAAATAAATTAAATTAATATAAGGTTATATAATTATTAATTAATATCATAAATTTTATTATTAAAATAATTATTTCCTAGTGAATATCACCTTCAGACTTAAGGTAACAGTTTCTTCCTCTCACATCCATTTTTATGAGATATTCTGTAGTCAATAATATTACTTCTATATAGTGTATATATTCTACACATTGATGTTTCATATCATGATTCTATTTATTTTCATGAAATTCAATATAACATTTAATTATTATTAATTTTGGGCTATATGATTCAATTGAATACAATGTAGTAAGTGCATTCTACCCAAACCTACAATGTCATTCAGGTTGATCTTATTCTCTACTAACCTTAATGATATTATTATTTATTTTTATATACTACTCATTAATTAAGTGTGAGTTGTCTATATATTTGTACCAATCAAAATCCTTCTTTCATTTATGGGATGCAATATGTTTTAAAAGGATCATTCAAAAAAATTTCCTGAAATACAAGATTGATTAATGGAACTTCTCGAATTCTTACCTATTTTGATGTTCACTCTATAATCTTTTTTAAGCCATATTCCTATATCTAATGTAAAAAATATTACAATTAGAAATATATTTTGTTTCTTTTCAGGTTTTATGATGTCAAACATGCCTTTGCTCTTTAAAATATCTTTAAAGAATTCATTAAACCACACTAAAAATGCTATAATTCTAATGTTTCTTTAAATACACTTTTTGATATGATTTTAATTCATTGGGTTATCATTTTTGTGTCTAATGTAATATAAATTTCCATAAATTTTCTATTATTGGATATAAATCTTTAAAACTGTATTTATGAAAAATACAAATGATTTTCCAAATGAACTCTTCTTTCTAATGTAAAGTGGATTTTTCTCACCTCACATTAACTTTTATGAGATATATTCCATCATTACCACTTATTCATTGCATGTTTCAAATGTAATTATCATTGGTATATCATTTCAATTGTGTCATTATTCTAATGATATACTATGGGATTATTATTTTAATGTTTCAAGGGGTTATAGTAAAAATTGGAATGTTTAAGGATTATTTCAACAAGAATTTATCAATGGTCTCATTTGTAAGTATCCTTATTTATGTAAAATTCATTTGATATTTTTTTTCCATTGAGGTTTATCACCTTTGATATCATCCACATTGTTTTATTGGATGATTTATAATTAGCTTGACTTTGGATATACCATCATAAAACTATTCACCAATTTACTCCTAATGGTTAGTGTTTATGATTTTTATTTGGGGAAAGTTATTTACATTTCATATAATAGTTTCAATATGAATGTATATGTTTTAATGTTTATCGATGTTCATATGAGGATTTAATTGGATGTATTATGTGAGGGGTGGGCCTCACTATATCCCCTTGATGCATCAGTAGGACTCTTGAGACAAATAGTTATGAGATTTGTCAAGGCCTTGCCCATTTTTAGATATGGTTTGGCTCGAGGCCTTAAAATGTATATATTTCTGGGATAAATCCATGATAGTATGTTTTAGATTGTCTAGCATATGCATTTCCTTTATTATGAATCTAGTAATTGAATTTTTATGTGTTTATTCGACTACTTGAATACCAATGGTTATATTTATTTATGAAATTGTTTATTTTTATCTTATTCCTACCATAGTATGTACATGTGTATTTTTTCTAGATTCTATCTGTAGTTATTCACCTAGACTAAAATTTATGTTTATAATATATACCACCATATATCTGTCCCTTACTGATCATATGAGCTCACCCATTTCATATTTTTCATTTTCTCAGTACATAAAGATGTTTATTATGAATGACCTATAAGGATAAATTTAGAGTTGTGGATGTTCTCAATGAAACATATATGTTGTATATTAATTTTATGTTACAATTTTTAACCTATGTATGTATCTGGTTTTCCCAAACTACTCAGACCATCATGATTTGGTTCCATGTAATCATCCTATTATATTAATTTAATGTACTGACTCCTGGATTTTGGGAGTATGGTGGTACATAATGGACTATACCATTAAGAATATAACATTTGAGATAGATAATAATATGTTTTTCTATGTAAGAAAAAAATTTAAATAGGTTATAAGTGCTCATTGGGGGAAATAATTTGTATTTTTGAGGAAGTTCAAAAAATTAATGTATTTTTTTTACGAGAAGAATTAAATTTTTTACTGGAGGATAAAATGATAGATAGATAAAAAACGTTAAATTTCTTATATAATTTTATTGTTGAAAATTAATGGAATATATTCACTTTTATAGGTGAAAATTATTTATAAAAATAAAATGGACATTCAATGAATAGTTAAAAGTCTAATACCCCACGCAGGTGGAGAATTTTTTATTTTGAGGACATGTATGAATTATCAATCTAGCGAGATGTTCATTTTAATAACTTATGATTAGAGGAGGGGGTTGATGTGTTATACCCCTAACAATGGTGATATAAGAAATCTTTTGGGATTTTTAGGGGGTTAATGATATTTTTAAGGCTATAGAGATAGTTTAAGAGGTCGTGGATACCACCTAGAGCCACTAGCCTGCTAGTGGCTTGGCTGTAAGACTGGATACCCAGTTATTATTCACTGAATCCTTGGTAAACCTATACCATCATTCCTATTAATACATTTATTGGAATGAGACACTTCCATAAACCATTTTCTATCTAGTGGGTGTTTTAAGAAGAATATTTTCACTTATTATACAATAGTTTTTTAGAGTTTTAACCCCCTCACACCCTTGTTTTGTCTTTCATTGACCAATGTCCTTCCCCATCCCTTTATCTTGCTTACCCCTTATTCTTGGGGTGATTTTTGGGTTCCATTAGTTGTGATCATAAGTAGATTACTCTTCCAAGTGATGCCCTTTTATCTCCTCCAATGTTCTCTAAAATGTTATGTTGTAATGACTATTTATTAAAGAAATGATGAGACCATAGGTTGCTGGAATCATCTAGTGATGATGTGAATTCTGGGTGTCGTACTGAGAGGGTGTCCCGATGTGATGTATGTAAGCCTTCACATACCATATCATTTTATTTATGTACCTCGGTAATTTTGTGATGGATTTTTGAGTTAACATTAATTTCCTCGCTCATGGTTTCAGTTCATCTTGATATGGATTTGGCCAAGGTAATTTCCAAGATCATGGAAGGGACCTTCAGTGATTCTTTGAACCACGTTCAAGTGTGTCGTGAGTACCAAATGAGTATTTTTTCATTTTGTTATATTATTATTTTGTTTATTATTTGTAAATTAAAAATTAATTATAAATTTCTAATAATTAAATATTTCAATATTTCTACATATGAGGTAAATCTAGTGATGGTTTGGGGAATTACTCAATGATTTATGTTGATCTCAGGTAGTGGATTTTTAGGAAAGAGTTAAATTGTATTTGTTGGTATTTTATGTAGGTTTTCTATTTAAAAAACACATTGTCATGTATTATATTTTAAATTAAGATTTATTTTACTTCCATTGTCCTCCAGGTTGAAAACGTTACAAAATTATGTATCTGAATTTTTGATGCGCTTATACCTTTTATGTTGGGAGGTTCTAATATGATGCTCTCTATGATGATGGAACAATATTTTGACCAAATATAATACTTTCTATCATAAATCTTGAATGATTAAATGTGAACCTTAGAAATGGTGCTAAGACACGATACCATAGAGGTAAATTGGAACTATGAGTAATGGTTACCTAATTAATTAAACACAGAATAATTTAAATTTTCTTAAATGAGTTATTTTATAGAAATGACTAATATGCATGGAATAACTTTGGTTTCAAAACAAGGAATCAATTTTTCATATGAAAAAATGGGAATTAATTTAGAATTTAAGGATTATATTTTGGGACTCTCTTGGATACCACATCATGATTCCTCACTAGATCCCATGATGTCCAAAGATATGAAATTTCATGAGTTTTCTTGCTATCCCCACTAATTTATTATTTTGAATTCCTTCGAGTGGATCTAACATGAAATTAATTAATGTATTATATATGTAATTCAATATATTAATGTCATTTAATACATCATTATATGCTTGAAAATGTCAAGGGATAGAATCCCCATATTTGGAATTATGTTATGAGATATAATTCCTTAGGCTAGGACCTATATTTTAGTCAATGTAGAAAATATAAATACCATAGTAATTTGGTTTATTGGATTCACTTTAGAGAATTATAACGTAATTTTAATTTCATTCTCCTCTATAGAACTGAGAGAAACTTTATAGGTGGGTTCCACATATTATGATTTGGTTTCATTAGATGAGAATCACTGGTGTATCCCTCACATATTCCCATATGATTAGTTAATTTTCATTTACATGGATTTATACCTTTGAAAAAAATTGATCCATGATTTATAATTTCATCAAAAAAAACTGAAATAGTCTAAATAATGTATTACATAGATGTCAGGTTTCATTATGGAGCCCAGAAAAAGGGGTATGTTTTTTCTATATTTCATTTTAAATTAATTAAAATAAAAATATTAAATATAATAAAAGAAATTATTTATTTATGGGACACATTCATGAATTTTTATATTGATTGGTTATTTAGGGACATCATTAGTGGTAGATGACTAAGTTACATTAACACCCTTCATGGGTCTCCATGTCACTTTGATACCTGATCATCCATTACCACTTCATTTTATGGGATGGTTTGGTCAGACACCCATTGTTATTGATTATTGGGTTTCTTGGATGGATAATGGATTTAGGGACTACACTATGACTCATGACATATTTTGGGTTTCTTATGTTATTATTTATATTGACATTAAATATTGTATGGTCTGCTGATCTATTTCTGCATAATATTATACATGCATAATTCAATATAGTATGAATAAATTATTTTATATATTTACCATCACATGTCCGGATTTTATATTTTTTGAACTATATTTACAGTACTTGTTTTTTAGAATATTCAAATATAGTCTCACCATAATACTATATTAGACTTTTGATACTATTTGAAAACCTCTAGGATATGAGAAAGAATTCTTGGTTTATATATCAACATTTTGTCTTGGTGTTGAGTTATTCTCTAAGGATGTAGGATATTATAAAATTGTATTAGATTTTTTCTATTTTCTAACTACTGGGGAATAGTAGACAAGAGAATAGGAATTTTTCAGCACATGTTATGGTTCTTACTTCAGGGACTAGCCACCCAGTGTATTATAAATTTCCATGATTCAAGGGATTTTATTATTATTAATGTTGTTCATTTTTACAGTTGATATGACTTCACCTATGGTGATGTATATGATTATAATGTTACTTGTTTTTGGGATATTGTCTCATATATCAGTTTGTAATGAGAGGATATGCTCATTCATTATACTAAGTGAATATGATATGCATTTCTTTCACATGTATCCTAGTATTGGTTATTATTACCAATACTAAGACATGGGTAGGTTATTTGAAGTGTCTATAACAATTTATTTGGAATTTTACATTAGAAATCCCCAAAAGGGATAAAATACATGTTATGTGATTATTTTGTATTGACTGATATATGCAGCATCATGTTAAAATTACATTTATAATATAATTAATGTTTTCCACTATAACATATAATCCACATATTTTCTTAATAGGCCAAAATTATGAGAACATAGCGATAATAATTTTTTAAAAAAGTAATGTATCTTAATTTATTCCCGTTATTTTCATGAGGCATCTACTAAATAAAATTCCTAGTACAACTTAAAGATTGTTTTCCTATAAAAAATGTTCTTTACATTAATTTTAACTAATACTTGTTTTAGTTGTTATTGATAATGTAAAATGAAAAAAATACGTTATTGAATCTTGTGTGTATTCTTGATTGATGTGGACCCAACTTATTTGTAGTTTCAATTGTTTATAGAATCCAGATTTTGTAGTATCACTATTTTTTATACATTTTTTTGATGGGAACATGGCCTATGGGTTTCCATGGTGTCTGGTACATGACTATAGTTATGGGTAGTGGGAAGAGAAAGAGATCCCACCTTTTCAAACCATATCAGGGTAATTTTGTTGACTATAACCATAGTGGTGCATGTTTCGGAGGAATTGGCAGAATAGATGTGGTTTGGGTATTTGTGTGAGAACCTATAGTGGTTTTCTTAAATGTTTGGTGTCATGTGACCATTTAATGGTGTTGAGTGTCATAGAGGGTTATGTGTATTTTGAATGGATTAATGTGAAAAATATTTATGTTATCATTTTGAACTATATATATTTGAATCATATATTAAGAAGCTGGTAAATTTTAAATTTGCAGGGTTACCCTGAAGCAGGGTTATGAATGTTTTGAGTTCCATAGATGTGTAAGGAATTGGTTGATAATTCATCATAAAATATCATTAAAAATGAATTATTGAACATTTGTTCTATTCATGTTAGTTAATCTAGAGTTTTGGGGAGACGCACTTGTAGGAGAGTGCTTTCGTCTACCCTAAAGTAGGGATGTTTCATTCAGACTCCTAGTGTAGTTGACATCATGTGGTGTTTTCATGTGTGTTTGTTAGCAAGGATTCTGGATGGACAACTAAAAACCTTCATGTTATGGCAAAACACACATTTAGTAATTAGTTCATAGGGATAATATTTTCTATTTATTGACGAATACATATTATCCTTATGTACATTGGGATTTTGTTTTTGTGTATCTAGATTCCGTTACATGAGGTTATGGTAGGAATACGTTGATAACATTATATTTTCTCTATGTCAATCCCACTATAAATGGAATTAGATTTTAGAAGATTAAAATTAAAATTAATATTAAGTTTTTAGGAGGGTTAGGATAATCAAATCAAATTCATCCAAATAAGGATCAGTGTGGTATCATTAGATCCCTGGCTTCGAATAGACCCTTGGGTTATGAGTGGTGATGTTAGTTGTTTTCGAATGGTGAGATTCTTTATTTTTGATGTTAACATTGTTTTATCAATGAATGTTTAGAGTGGTCTGTGAGAGAGTAATAAAAAATTACTTAGACTTTTGTTATAAGTTTTGAGGAGTGTTTCCTGTTGAATTTTCTAACATGTCCTCATGACAGGTCACAATGATATATAACTCTATTCATCTACATTAGAATCCTAGAAGAAATAATGTATTTTTTATTTGATTTACCATTGGGTTTGTGTTCTTTTATTATCATAATATATTCAAGTGATTATAAAAAATAGTTATCCATTAGTGGTTTGAATACTTTTGTGGGTGAGATTTTGTTAGGAGGGTAGCATACATGATGGAATGGGACCACTAGGTAATTGTTTTGATAATTCGGAAGTGTAAATGGAAATCATGTTCAAATTATGTGTGTAGGCATAAATGATATTGTTTATGGAAACCATTTTTATGTATTTTATGTTTCTATGTCAAAAGTGTATGTGTAACATAGGAGGGGCTATATTAATGTCCCTCTAAGAAGGACCATTGTGGTCGGAACTCTAAAAGTGGAAAAAACGATGAGCTGGATTGTGTGGAAAACACCATTATTTGTTTCTTATGTGTGAGGATCATTTATTACAATATTATTAAAATTATATTTAGTGAAATTTTTATGGTATGGTAATGTGGGTTGTTTTATCATTTATTATGATGCTTTTGGGCGAGTAGTCCGGACTATCTCACCTTTATGTTTGGTGATGGATGAAAAGTGAGCCATGAAAATCAACTAATGGATAAATGGTGTGATAGTGACACTTATTTGGAGGGGATTAAAATTTATATATTTGATATATAATAATGAATTAGGGGATGGTTTTTCAATACATGGGTTAATTAAATTGATCGTTGGATGATTACTACGGTTTTTTGAATTCGTTAAATAGGTGGAGTCGAATACATCTGGATTCCATTGTGAATTCTTAGATTAGACTATGATGTGGAATGGGTTGGTGACCAAGAATTGATCCCATTCCAACGATGTTTGATTTTATCAATGAGATAATTGGGTAGACAGTTTTTCAGTTCTTATTGCATCGCACCACAGAAATTCAAATCATGTGAGAACATATTTGTTAAAACGTATCGAAAATTGGGAGCATATTTTAGTGGTTATATTCAAATGATCAAAATATTCCTTTACGGGTACGAAATAATGATTAATTGAGTAAATAGTGTGTTAGAGGTCATGGTCAAGAATTTCATGGGAAAATTTATCCCTATGTAAATCAAATTTGTTTTTGGAATGTAATTTCAAGTGGATAATCAGAAATAGAATTTGGAGAATCATTTTGGGTATGATAGGAGAATCTCAAAGTCAGGATAAGGATTTAAAGAAAATTTTCATCTTTTTGAAAAAAATATTTGACAATAGTGGATCATCAATTTGTATTTCAATATATGTATAATGTGGAGTTTCAATATTGTACCTGTGTACATGAATATTTTTGGGAAATGTAGTTTGGAAACTAAATCGTGGTGTATTTTTGGGACACTGAGATCCTTTTTTGGATAATAAATTACAATGGTGGAGCTTTCAACGATCATAATTTCCCAAATTTGGGGATGTATTGTGGTGGGGAGAACCAATGTTTATTTGAAAATTTGGGTGATGTTCCATGTGTTTCTTTAGGAATATTGGATAAGGTGATTATTATATCATTTTTCTAGTAATGATTTCAAGTGATGAATTTTATTCAATGGTTTTTGTTCATGAACTATTGGTTCCTCTCATGATGATTGATTGTATTTTAATGTAAAACCCCTCATTAATAAAATGTATTGTAAAAATAATGTTAGAATGCCCTTGGGATGACCCCCAAGAAATATTGGGAAATGAATGTGTTATATTGGAGTGTTTTTAATACAAAGTATGTATATATGAATTCTAATTTTTGGGTGATTGTTGAATTTTCAAACTAGTGATTGGTTTGATTCAAGAACCCATGTTTAAAATATGGATTTTTGTGTTTTTACACAACAAAATTGTGGTTTGGATAGGTTTTTATGATTTTTATTTGTCTTAGTGCAACTGTGAGGCTTGGGAGATTAGTCGGGTGCTTGTGGCTCCAGCCAATATCCATGGGAGAATTGATTCCCTTACCAAAGTGTTGAAAACCCATAGGGTTCCACCTAGCTAGATATTGGACCTACACTAACTTTACATGGAAGGATATTAGTTTAATGATCCTTTAGTTGAAGACAACATCCAACCGATTAGGTTTTAATTGGTAGAATTCAAATCATACCCCTTGGGTTTTTGGAGGGCAAACCACTATATTCATACTTTGTTTATCTTGATAAGGTGAGGGAGATTCCCTCAACAATCATATTGGATGGGAAATATTATTTGGATTATTTTGGGTTAAATTCATTGATATCTTCAATTCAATTATCCTCTTTGTTATCACATATATTCTCCTCCTTGTATGTATTTATTTTTCAATCATCCCAGTTCAGGATTTCAGAGATTATTTCACTAGGGGTGGTGGAATATTCTTATGATGATGAGCCCTTTTTACATCACTATGAGAGGGTTTCATGATGTGATGTCTACACAATATCACATATCGTTTCATTGGATGTATGTGTCGGGGTGAGTTTTTTATTCATTTGATTTTACTTGAATAAATTGTTTTAATGTTTCAAATATACATGATAGAGCGTTGGAATGAAGTATTTTGGGGTCTTGGACCAAACATTCAGAGGTTCATTGGACATGGGTCCGGTTTATCGGGAGTACAAATTTAAAATTTATTCACTTTTCTCTATTTTTTTTGTTTTTTAATTATTTTATATAGACAATTAATTATAATTTTGTTATTGTAAACAACAATTATGGTACAACTAACTATCCTCCCAAACCATATATCAAAAAATGAGGGAAAAATATATTGTAAATAAGTCATCAATATACCAAAACATGACATAAAAATATAGGAATAATAGGAATAAAGAGATAAAATAAGCACCATTAAACCCAATCCAATCTGGATAAAATAGAAAAGTTTTAAAAGATAAGAACATAAACTCTCTATGTGACCAACCATAACCTCTAAACCATCCCTCTATTAAGGAAATAATAGATAAGAGAACCTGAGAGGCAATAAGATTCACTTCCCTTTCCCTATGTCCTTAAAATATGTTCAATAATCTCCTAATGGAAAGTTGTGGGTGAGCACAGATCCTAGTAGGATTCAAAAAATTAATCTAAACTCATCTAATATAAATAACTGTCTAGACCTTGCTTTGAAAAAATCCAGTTTATAATAAATTTCCTAAATAAAAGTTTTTTTTAAAATCTTATATATGTTTTATAAATGCATACCAAATTTACGCAATCATGTAAATATTTCTTATATGAAATAAAAATAGGTAACTTTTACATGTCATAAAATAAACATGAAATAACAAATATTATAATTAAACATTCATAAAATACCAATCACACCTTTACGACCCTTGACAAATGATAATAGATACTAGACATAAAAGAGGACTAAAAGAAACCAGTTTTTGTTCCATCTAATAGTTAGTACTAACACTGTCTATTGATAGAGAAAAGTATCCCCTAGTGGTTACACACACACTAGGGTCAGCTATTTATATTTACCTATGAAACCAATGTTCCTAATGTGATAATTTTGTTCAAAACCATTTCTAAAACCACATTTACATTAAATAAAAAATATTTTTCCAAAAATAAAATCCATTCCTATAAAAATCTCATATGGAACCACAATAACATATAGAAAAACATGAATTAGTAACAATTTCATAGAAATTTCTTCCTTAAGAATTATGGAATCCATTATTCCTTCAAAAATACATATAAAAAAACCATATATCAACCATAAAAAATCAAAGAATGATATAAACTATTAATAATTAATAGAAAAATAATAATGATGGATATGATATAAATAACATATCGAACACCACCACGATGAATAAAAAAATGAAAAAACATAAATAATTTTTTGCTATGATATGTGGTTCTATAACCATAGGAATCAAATTCCAAATGGAGAAATCCAGAAGGAGGGTGATCATCCAAAATCAACCAAAATTTTCATATGGTTTGAGAGAAAATCATGTGCATTGAATTATAAATGAATCAATCAGAATCATGATTAAAATAGATGGATGTGATACAATAGAATCATCAGTTCCTTTCGTGGTGTGAAAAATCATGTATTTAAAGTATTCTACAAATGTTTCGCCTTAGATTAAATTAAATCTTAATAGATATTTTTATGAAATTTAAAACATTACCATATGGTTAAATTTTGACACCCATCATGATATTCATGGAATATTTAAAATATCATATTCACCTTGTGTAACCCATTCATGATTTGAATGCGTCAAGTTGGAAGTACTTAGTCATGTTTCCTGTAGAAATATCCTATATAAATTTTTGGTTTTTCTGGTCTTATATACCAAAATTTAAATAAATCTACCCATTTATAACTGGACTCCATTAAATCAAATAGAAAAACATCCAAAACTTTAGGTCATTTAACTTATCAATGTCTTTATAGTCCCATGATTCCCAAAATTATTCCCATAAATGAAGGAAACTATAAAAAAAGATAGAAAATTCCTGAAGGTGGATAACATAGTGTTATAATATCCTGTCTATAATCTATTTATATCCCTATAAATATCTAATGATCTTGGACACACAAATAGTGAAAGCCATTACTACCTCAAAAATAATTCCAGTTCCAATGTCTCACATATATCTCATCTGCATTACAATTGTACACTAACCATATAAATCATTTTACTTTGCACCAACATCTCTTTTCGATCCATAATATGAAATAATATCTCAAAAATTGTGTTGTCGAGATAAATATCGACATCCACATAGTCAATCATAGGGGAAGGATTTAGTTGTTACCTACTTATCAAGGAAACATGAAACACATAATTAATTTAATTCAAACAAGTTGGTAAGCATGACAGATAGGTCACATTTCATAGTCCTATAATGATCTCATAGGAGGCCACAAGACTCGGTTCAACCTTACCCTATAGACCCAAACGATGAAATACCATGTGATGTGAAACTCTTGGAAAGACATAATATCTAACCTCAAACACCTGAGGCCATTAATGGTGGTCTATATATGATTTTTAATGACTCTACTCCATGAAAAATATCTTCTAAATCAATTTAAACCTCTCCATTATATCCTGAATAAAACTTATCCTAACCAAGGACCACTATCACATTTCAACCCAACACAAGGGTGATCAACATAGATTCCTATAGCAATCCTTGACCGGTGAAATTTTTATGGATGAATGATAACTATTTTTTCAGTAAAACATTACTAAAGTAAAATTATTTTCCTAAGAAAAAAAGAATTCAAGAATAAATTCTAAGTGCATATCCACAAGAATACTGATAACAATATCTTTATGAATATCCATATGAAAATGATTTGATGTGGTCAATTTCAACTCATTGTATATCGACTCCAACAAACCATCCCAAAACAAAGATGTGGACCTAGTGTCCTAGTTATAAACTACCATATAGGAGAACCTTTGTCGTATTAGAACCTCTCAGTCATATGGGTCCCCGCGCTATTTCACCGTCAAAATCCCTTTGATAGGAAGAAAATGCATAAATTTTACGTATCAATCAATGATAACCCAAATAAAATCCTTCCCACAAGGATTTAATGGCTAACCAAAAAATAAAAATGATAGAAAATTCATCAAATTTAGATACTGAAATGGATAATGGATGAAACATAATATAGTGTATTTGGTGTTCTGGTATAATTTTAGGACATGTGAGAAAGTATTATCTGAAATCCGCAATCGACCATCTCATCCACGAACACCAATAACGATGTACAATGAAACCCTAGTACACAAAGGGAACTCAATTGATGCCCCCAGTAAAAACATATTTTACTAATCCATTAATAATTTGGTTTAGAAATTTGGATAAGATGAAACTGATCATAAAATGATTAGTTATCCTTTAGCTACGCTAAACATACCCACCCCCATCTTCATCTATTAAATTTCTCATTACAATAAACAAAATCATCAAGGACCACACTTCTACTCATTCATTCAATTCGTGTATCATTAATTTTATATATAGTGAATCAATGACCACATTCCCATTTATTGGTGTATAAGTAATGTAAAAAAGAAATAGTATATATATGAACTACATAGTATCTATATTGAAATTTTAGTTTCTTCTGGGTGAAAAGATATCTAATGATTTTATGAAACGAATATACATTATATCGTTCCACAAAAATGTTGTGATGCCATATCTTTAGTTCATTCATAACCACTTGAAGCTGAAGATCATTGGTTGGTTAGTTATTCTACATATTTCATAACTCTCTAGACACATTTTCTACCAAATTTCACTCATGCATCAAGACACACCCCAAACCCATGATCAAAGAATCCTAGAAAATATCATAATTTAAACCTAGATCCGAAGAATAAATAGTAGAGTTTATTTCAATCTTACCTATACTTCCTTAAAATCTCTTTAACAAATTTCATTCAACTAACACATGACACCCTTAAGGGTTAAATAATTATTTAGAGATGCGAGCTTTGTAGATGTACCAAACAAACCACCAATGATATCTGAACAACTCCAAGAAGATTCATATCTCAAACACATTTTTGGTTCTCTCTATGGACATAAATTTTTTATCCTTATTATGATATACAAATATACCCTTATGAAATATTACGTACCCTAAAAAATTCACTTCTTCAATCAAAAACATGCATTTGGAAATCTAACAATATACAGTATGTTCTCTTAATGTTCTACCTATTATCTTCAAATGGTCTTTGCACTCCTTATCTAACTTGGATTATCCAAAAATATCATCCGTAAGCTCCACAAAAATGTTTCAAACCCCAATTTAATATCTCAGTCATCAATTCCGGAAACATAACATGATGATTAGTTAGTCTGAATTGCATCAGTTGAAACATGAAATGACAGTATCTGGTCTTATATATATTATTAGGTATATCTTAATCATATACTTTCAAATGGTGGTATCTTGGTTGTATGAGAACCTTTGTAACCAAATGAGCCTATCTAAGATGATAAAATGTACCGTAATTCCATGGCAAGGCATATTTTTCATGACAGAATCCTATTTTTATGTTTGATTGTAAATAAAATGTCTGAGGCTCCCATCGTCCTTCTTCGAAAAGTGGACATGAGATGCCCACAATGACACACTTGAACTATTAAATCCCTTATACTTAATATCTTCAAGTTGAATATTAAGTTCTTGAAACTCAATGGGATCCATATGGTAAGTTGGAATAGGAATTAACATTATCCTAGGGATAATTTCAATAATAAACTTATCCTATATCAGGGGAAGTAGAATAACAAATATTTAGAAAAGACATCGGGGTACTCACACAACACTATAGGTAGATGAATACCTAAAAAAGGGTAAACATAATCAAGATAATATTTCAATACTGGTAATATACTATCCTATCACAAGGAACAACAAACCCCATTTTTCTTAACCTAGATTCCCACACACCATAAAAAACTTGTGTGTATCCATTAGCAGAGAAGAACAAAACTCAGTGGATATAGTATTTAATATGGGCCATATCACTGATCATATAATCCATCCTTATAATCATGTTGATGATTTCATGACCAACACCTAAGAATTCCCATCATATCTCATGGTCTGTTATAATCACTCAACATACTAGGGACTTAAAACCTTGTTCAGACCTATTTAATAATTTAATTGAAATATCTAAAAACAATTATATAATATTTTTAATAAATAATAACACATCAACTAGGTTTGACGTTATAAATTAATGACTAGGACCGATATCAATCAAAGCAAGAACAAAATAATATGAAATAAGAATGTTACCTATAACTATGGTTGGCCTTAATTTTGATTACAGTAGTTCATCATCCACTATATAAATATATATGGAATCACATCCTTCTAATGATTTTTTAGTGACATGAACATACCCCTTATACTTTTAATAAGACCCACCACCATTGGATGCACCGACATGTACCTGTGTGCCCTCGGGAATGTGTATCAAGCCATAATGCCTTGTAAAATCCTATGATAAAAGGTTTTAAGGGATATATTGTCTACAAATATGAAAGGTCTTGGGAGCCTCCAAAAAATTACTCTTTGTATAGAAAAACAACCCCTAACGATATAAAACAACCATATTATATCTAGATGAATCACCCCAAATAAGTCCCCAAGAAATCTAGATACCTTTTTAACTTCATTTTTAGGCTATAAGATACACCATGGCTAATGATATTAGCAACTAAAGCTCCTCGAAAACCTATTTTCCCATATATGGTTTCCCATGATGAATATTTTATATCAACTACCTCGATAATTTTGAGATGAAATTTGATAATTAGCTTCGACTAAATATCTTCCCTCAATGCCAACTCAATCCTCTAAGACATAAAGTTATATTTGGTGAAAAAATATGATGTCATGTATACAAAATTATTTAAACAAGGTAGAATACACCAGTAAAATACACTCTCCCTACCCTATGGTCAATACCTCATGTTTCATTTCCATACATAATTTATCGGGATAAAAATGTAGGTTGATGATTTTTTAAAAAGAAACATATGTAAGAAACTCATTTAACATATCTAGAAAAATTGTGTCACACGATCTCATTTAATGTCCTTGAATCATGTACAAGAAAAAACACACCTTAGATTCCACAAGATTCTTCATAATGTTGAAGATTCTCTCAATCCACTGAATCCATTCTTTATTATTATTTTTGAATTTATTAACATTAAATACGGATATAAGAATCTATTTAAATTGATAGTCATGATACATTGAGCATCATGGGTTTCTAACATTTGGTTAATTGAAATTCTAAATTGTTCAAATTATAGCTTCTACAAAAGAAGACTCAATTTAAGGATTTTCTTATGGAAATCACCTAACTTCATTTGAAATCTAATTTGGAAGAGGTATAATGGGAGGAATTTTATAAAAAAAAAAATAAGAAACCATTTATTCATGATCAGATTCCTAAATCATATGTCCATCCTCAGGTATTGAGATCATTTCTTTAAAAAACTATGAATAAAAAAATTGAATTCTATGAATAAAAGAAAACTCATAAAAAAAGAATATGTTAATTAATATAAAAATTCCATACATTTCATTAAAATTACCTCAACCCCCAAGTATCAACCTTGTAAATGTTTTCCAACAACCCATGGTAGCACATGTTCTTACAAGGAAGTGAGATGGTTAGGAACCGTCCCACACCTATTCCCAAAACAATGATAGTCATAACTCTTATCCACCCAATACAAGGAACCAAAATCATTGCATGTTAATAAACTTCAAGATGATTGTTTCTATTATAACAGTTCATAACAATCCAACTTGGGTCAAATCACCATCCACTCGAGTTAGTCATCATGTAGTTTGGTAAGCGAAAGATTCCTAAAATGTGTCTGGAATATAATCCAACAAGACATAAAACTAGAGTATGAATAATAATAAATACATAAAAAATATCCATACAACCTATGTAAATTAGTCTAAAACAAGAAGAGTATGAAAATATAAGACCAATAAGTCTCCAGGTGAGGAACTATCACCTCACAATCATACATCTATGAAGGCAATAGACAAAAAGGGAAGAAGGTGTCCTATAAGATTCCTTTCAATTTCTCCCAGTCATATAGAACAATTTTTACAACCACCCATGTTCAAATGTTGGGTGTGATCATATATCCATTTATGATTCAACCAAAAAATTTATTGAAGATCTAATATCATTAATGCAAATGTTATATCTTTAAAACAAAATCTAGTTTTTAAATAAATTTCATTAAAAATAAATGGGAAAAAATCCATTTTTATTTCATAAATTCATATAATATTTACAATATTTTGGAATTAAAATTTTTATAAAATACAAATCTGTAAATCAAACCTATGATAAAATTTCCATGAAATAAACCATCATGCGATAAAAATGTTATGAAAGGAAATGAACATCATTTGACCCAATCCTATAGTATAACGTACTAGACATAAAATAAGCCTAAACCAGACATAATTTGGTTGTAAGATATTTTGATTCCTTCCACATTCTATAGATATCATTAATGAAACCGCCAGTAGTTCCACACACTTTTTTCACCTATTTATATTTCCATAGGAACCCATGGCTCAAGATAAGCTAATTTTTTCCAAAATTATTTCAAAAACCATGATCACATTTAATTGAAACCATTTTTCACCAATAAAAATATATTTCAATGAAAAAAATTATGTTATCAATGAGAATATATACAGATTAATGAATTAAATAAACATATATATATACACCAAACAACATAAATTTGAAAATCTATCTATTCTAACAACATATATCGACAAACATAAATTAGATTTAAAATGATAAGGGATGATAATAAAATGAAAAGGACTAATGGAAAATAATAAATCATGAATATAAAATAATAACCTATCCAACGCTAGAGACACATCCAAAAGAAAAAATTATGTAGAATCAATAAATGCCATGGATATTCATTACAAGCACCATGGAAATAAAATGTCGAATGGAGTGATCCAGAATGAGGGAGATCACTAAAAATTTCAAAAAATAATCAAAGAGTTTGAGAGAAAATATTATACAATGAATGTTAAAATAAATTTTTGTGAAATACATTTAAAACCACTGGACATGAGAAATTCCATTCGTGCATTAATTTCACAATGAGAAATGTCATGTATTAAAAATATACCTGAATGGAATCCGATCAGAATAAATTAAATAAATATTGATGTTTTAATTATTAGTAAATAATTCATGGAATATATAATTTTCATTCCCAACATGATATTACATTATTCTTTCCTAAAATATATTCTCATAATGTATCCCATTTATGGTGCGAATGTGTCCAGCAGGTAGTACTCCTCCCGATTACCAGTAAAAACCCTACAATCCAAAAATATAGTTATTTGGTCCAATAAAAAACCATATAAAAACATTTACTCATTTATTCAATAAATCCATTAATTGAAACAAAAATGCATCCCAAAAATATAGTTCATTTTCCACTACAATGTTTATCCATTCCCATCAATCCCGTAGTGCTCCCAAAAAAGTTAAACCATAAACAAAAGAAAACGATTAACTATAAGATGGTTAAAAGGTGTTATAGTAATAGTTAATTAGTCATTAATGTTTTTATTTCTATTTGGGTAATGGATAGTTTGGGGTGTTAGCCGATTATCTTGGATGAACTTATGTAGTGGGTTGTCATGCTAGATTTGAATTCAAAATCTCGATATTCAAGGTTCATGGTTCCTCCAAAAAAAATAAATTTATGCCTAAAATTTTATATTGATTGATCTGTTAGTCTCACAAGCATCTGGGATACTTACCATTGAAAATTAATCAAATTATTTTGTAAATTTATTAAATCACTTATGTTGAGAGGATCCAATTGGACTCTCTTCATGGGTTTTGACCCTTTTTTTCTTAATGGAACCCCTTATCTCATAGAGATAGAGGTGATAATATGTTGAATTATGTATGGGATAGGGTGGCCACAATTAATCGGTAGAATGGTTTGGGAAGGGTTCCATAGGTAAAATGGATAAATTTAATTGTGAATGGTAACTATTGATTAAAGATAGAACTAAATAGGAATCTTAAATGGGTTTTCCCTTATATATTATGAATAGAACACATAATAATCATGGATTTTGAATTGTAAATGTCATGATGAAATTAGTAGGTACTAAATGTGAACCATGAAAATATAATTTGGCCTTAATAACATAGTGTTAAATTTAAAATAAGTTACATGTTTCCCAGGGAATTAAGGATTTAATAATTTATGTTGATGTAAATGAGTAAACATATATAAATTAATGATATTTATGGAATTAAATGAGTTTCAACCCTTGGATTCACTTTTTATTATAAAATGGGTGGAATTCTTTGATTTTGAGTGGATTCTATTTGGTGGACTTGAATAGATTCCATGAGAAGATGACACATTTGATACAAGGATGTCTAAAGAGAAGAAATGACATGAAATACCTTGAAATAAAATCACATAAATTTATATAAATTCCTCAAGGTGTTTCCCCAATGGATTTAGGGAATTTCTTATATACATAATGCCATATATTGATACAATATGTTTTTTTTGGTATTCCCATGTAAATTTCACGAAGTGAGCTCCCCTAGTTTGGCATGAATACTTGATACAAAAGTGCATGGGTGAGGAACTGGATTTATTTTCAAGATATGTACATTTAATAATTCGGAAATATGGTCCCATTGATTCAGTTTAGAGAATTATTTTTTGGAATTCAATATATTATCCATGACTGAATTATGGGGAACATCAAGGATGGATTCCTTAGACAATATATTGTGTCATCTAAATGTGGATGCCCAGTAGAACCCTTGTGGATATTGATATTGTTCCTCATTTTTGGTTTCCTTGGAAGTATAAATTAGTACCGGTTAATTTGTAACATATACAATAATTAGAGATAGTTCGGCCTAGGTTTATGTTGGTATGGGTGACACCGTGAATCCAAGACATCAATAGTTATTATTAATTAAATTTATTTTAATTTTGATAAAATTGAAATTATTAATATATAATATTGAATCTTTTTATTTAGGGAAAATATTCATGATCATTAGTATCGACTTTTAATTTATAGACACTATTTGTGGTGTCCTACTAAGTTATAATCACACCTTTCTATGGTCTCCATGGAACTGGGGTACCCAATAATCCATTACTGTTATATTTCAAGAAATTTTTTCTTAAATAACCTAATATTTGTGATTGATGGGTTTCTAGGATGGTGACAGAAGTTTAGTATTGGCATAGATTAGAGAACTTTTTAGAGTTTATTTTGTTTTCCATTCAAGTATCATAGGATTTTGTATAGTTATCCTACTGGATACCTTAATTAATTTTTTAATGGTTCATCCATTCTATAGTGAGTTATATATTTGGTTTATTAACAATTAGTTATAAAGAATTTATATATATTGATTAAATTTATATTTTTGGTTGTACCCTCACATGTGGGTATAGTATCCCCACTATTCAACCCTACATATACACTTTTAGATATCTCATTTTGGTGTGTGAGGATGAACTCTAGAGGTAATATAATGATTATATGTTGGAAACTAACTAGTTATCTGGGGTTATGGGATATTGTGAAAGAGTAGTAAATAATCCCAAAACCTATATTAATATCTTAAGAATCAATAAAATTATTAAATTATTAAACAATATCCTATATTGGTTTATGTTTTATATTATAATTAGTTAATGAGATATTAGGCGATGTTTTTGGACTAATGAGATAATGTACCTAAATATGTGTCATCTAGAAATGTCAATATTATATAAAATACTACAAAAAATAATGAAAATAAAATTATGGATAACATTTATCCACAACATGGAGATAATTATAGAGTATATCATAATTTTAGTTGATTAATAGAGTAAAAATTAGTTGTCTAATGAGTTAAAAAAATAATTTCAATACAGACAATGAATATTTATAAAAATAATATTTAATTTTATAGATATTTTTGGAACTTTATTGATGAAAAATATATTGAAATGTGTGTATGTATTGATAGAATTTATTTTATCACTTTCATAAAATGTAAAAACTAAAATATCAAAATTAGAGATCCTACATAATGATACGATGTGGAAAAGTAACCTAAAATTTCAGAAGAGAATGTGTAGAATGATATTTGGTTATAAAAAAGACTTGTTGAATAAGGTAAAAAATGATGTCACTATAATAAATATATTTTTAATATCTTATTAATGAAAATGAGGGTGAGTTATTAATAAAATTTTTAGAATAAAATAATTATAATGTATATAGCTTATGTTGTGAAATTTTCAGGAGGGATTCACTAATGGGGTACCCTTTAGTAAAATTTGTAAACTTATATGAACAAGTTTACTAATTTTTTTCTGTTATCCTATGTTGAATATTTATAATAATTGGATGTTTACCACATTAAAAAAAATAGATGTATTTTTCACAAAAAAAAATTGATATTCAATTGACTAAACCCATGGAGTTGATTGTCTCTCGTATATATGAGAAAGTAATGTAGATTTTGATAGATGGAGATATGTATTTTGAATCATTTATTTATGATTTAACTTAAAAAATGTGTATTATATTCACTAAAAACAAATTGGAGTATCTAAATAGGTTTAATAGTTTCAAAATGTTTTTTGAAAGTCAATTTTTCATTCATATAAAAATGTTATAATTAGATAATAAAGTTGAATATGTGATCAGGATGTTTAAAGAACATATTTATAGAATTGTATTCAATATTAACATATTTCCTATTACAATACATAACAATTTTTTTGTTGGAATATTTATGATTATTTCAATTGAACTGGATCTTACCATGCTTGTTAATAGTGGAACATATCATTCCTTTTAGAGGAATGTTATTAGATCATAAATTAAAATTCAATAATAATAATTTATTTCATCTAAAGATGGAATTTATTTTTTTAGAAGTATTATATCAATTCCATAACATTTATGTATATTTTGGTGTTTAGATGTTCCTTTATAGTAAATTTGAAATGCTTGAATAAGAAAACATTTTAGTAATGTGTAGATAATGATGTATTTTATTTGTCATTTATCTAATATAATGGGTATTAAATATGAAAAAAGGTTCTTGTAAATATTATATATAATTATAAATTAAGGAATATTAATCTTCAATTAATGAGGGTGGAATATAAAATTAGTGGAAGAAATAAATAAGACATGATGGAAATATTGATAATAAACCAAATCGAAATTTAAAAATTATCTTTAAATATATTGAAGACAACAGTGATAATAATTATTCAAATATTTCAAGTGATGAGGAACAACATGTTTTATATAATTTATGTATAAAAATATGATTTTTTTGAAAAAAAATTATTTCATATCAGAATTTAATTTTTCAAATGTAAACTACATTGAGTATATCATCTCCTTGCTATTTGGATTCCCTTTTAAGACAAGTAAATGTGGGTTAATCATTAATGTATCATGAGTGGTTTAAAGGGAAACATTAATAGATATATTACATCATGTATAATATAAGTATGGTTTTAGAGTTAAAGATAAAGATAAAAAGGTTTCTGGAAAAAAGTGGACATCCAAAATAAAAATAATTAAATAGGAGGAGTTGAAAAGAACATGAAAAGAATTCATTACATGGGATATTATCATGTTGAATATGTTGAATTTGAAAATATATTTTCCCTTATATAAAGTATTGATACCTTAGAAATTTTTCCAATTATAAATAATAAAAGAATATAAAATATAATTTCAAATTTATTTCAAGTCAATATTTCAAAATATAGAACATGAGGGAGAGGTCTATATTATCCATACTAATAGATGTTTAAATATAGATAATATTTTAAATCTATTAAAGCTAAATAGGCATTCAAATAATTGTAATCATGATCTAATATATTTATATTTAATGTTGGGTTAATTCTTTATGTCACATAAATTCAATAAATAAATACTAGAAATAATGCTGAAATTAGTAACATGTCAAATAAATTATCCATTATCATTGTTTATGTAGATAACATTTTTTTTCATGAGGGATCTATCTACTATGATAAATAATATATTGTAGATATGAAATCATTTAGAGAATAGTAATTTATAGAGTCTTCAAATATCTCAAGCGAAAAAATGTTATTTTCTATTTCCTAAGAAAAGTATTTTTATGATCTATTGAATGAATTTTATAGGTAATATTATAGGGCTATTTCTACTCCAATATAAAATGGAGAAAAATTTCTATTAATGATGAAGATAAAAAATATCAATCAAATGGAGTTCACATATTCCACAGATGTTTTCAATATTTGATTTCATTAATATTGGATAAAATATACAATATTTATTTATATATTAATTATCAAATTGAAAATTTTAATCTCATAAATGTATAATAAATAAAATATTATAGGATATAGCCGTTATAATTAAAATTTCATATATGTATTGTAAAGGAAAATAATTTTATACTAATAATTTTTTGATCAAAATTGAGCTAAAACTGGTGATAATTACATGTCAGTTTCATGTGGAGTGTTTTTCTTAGGTGAAAAGTATCTTTCCTATCATATATAAAAATTGAATTTTATTATTGAGTATATAAAATATTTGAATGCCCTATGAAAACAAGTTAAAAAGAAGTTGATATAGATGAGGGATCAGTTTCCAGGCCTCATAGTAGAAGTTATGCTACCTTTTAAAAAATATGAAATAATCAATATATGAATATTTTTTTAAATAACAAGTAATAAGTCTGTGCATTTGTACGTCACTATAAATAAATATTTTTTTTAAATAACATAATTATATTTTGGCTGACATTTTAATCCATATTAATAATATATATTTCTAATTAAAAAATAAGTGGTTTATAATAATTTCATAAAATTTGGAAACATGGAGGCACGTCATAAATATATTATAAACAATTTAGGATAAAAATAGTTATGCATACCTAAAAAACTAAAATAATTTATGTGGGGGAGAAAATATCTTCATCCATGAAAAATATATGTGATAAAATAATGGTTGACGTTATGAATTAGAGGCCATAATTACTGTTTCCTCTAGAAATGGGGATGACCTCATTAAATAATGGTTCAAACATTCTAAGCAGTTTCTAATGGGTTTATTCGTAGAACGGGAAACATGAAATGATTCTATATACATATGGACCTACTTTCCAAAGGTATGTGCTCATTAGTTGTAGTCCAATGAGGATTAATAATTTGAATTGGTCGAGAGGATGGGAGGTCGGAATCATCACACCTTTTTGAGGGGAATTATTGTCTACTCCGGGACTCTCTTTATAGATTTAAGGTATGTTCGTGAATCCTTATTAAGTTTACATGTATAAAAATGAGCTTTCCTTTAGATCTGAAAATCAATGATTAGAATGTATGAAATTTAGAGAATCTTTTATATGTACTCGAGGTTCTTCATCGATAGAGAATCATCTATATTTGTTTAGAGATTCTTTGTCAATGGTATCCTTGGATACATTATATTGAAATCTCTTGGTCATTATGATAACCATACTGTTTTTAAAGCCACTCAGTGGGGCACTTGATGTATATTGTCATTTAGAAGGACATAGATTATTTCATAGTTGGGACCGTACCAAAAGATGGGCTACCTATGTATCCTTTGTTTTAGAAAAAGAATCAGAAACCACATAGTTTGAGTAAGGGAGTATGAGTTTTATGCATGATCGATGGCTCAAATAAAGATTTCATAATTACTTTTACACTCTAAGCTCACATGAGTCATGATCGGTGTTATAAACAAGAGGTATTGGTAAAACCAGAAAATTGTTCCATGAAAGATGCAATCATAAGAAATAATGTGGGGATTATGTATTTATGACTTCCCAAAGAGATGAAGATTTGGATTTACATTAGGGAAGAAACCTAGGAAGAGGGTCCATGAAGGTATATGTGCTTTCTAGAGATTTGGATACTCTAACATGGGGCTTACTCCTGAGTATGATGCCAAAATTAGGAGGGGAATTAGGGATTACTCCTAAGGAGGAATCCTAAATCAAATGAAATTAATACTGGTTAAGAGAAATTATGACTGGGGCTTATTCTTGAGAAGGAGTCCCATGTTAATGGGACTTGAGAACTGGGGTGTACTTCAGAAAAGGAGGCCCAGATTTGGGAAATTATGACTGGGGCTTACTCCTATGTAGGATGCCCATATTAAAAGAATTATTGTTGGGGCTTACTCCTGAGGAAGATGCCCAAAATTAAGGGAACTTTGAAGACTGGGGCTTACTCCTAAAAAGGAGGCCCAGGTTAGGGGACATGAGAACTAGGGATTACTCATAAGGAGGAGGCCCAAGTTAAGGGAATTATGGTTGGGGCATAGTCCTAAGGAGGATGACCATATTTGGGAACATGGGGATTACTCCTAAGGAGGATTCCCAGATTTGGGAATTTATGTATGGGGATTACTCTTAAGGAGGATGCCAGGATTTGGGAATTTGGACAGGGGCTTACTCCTGAAAAGGAGGCCCAGGATGAAGATCCTCTCATCTCAAAGGATGAGGTTAAATGAATGAAATCTCTATCCATAGTGACATAAAGATATGTAAATCACAAGGTTTTGAGAGATGTTTCATAGAATTCCTTTCAGATAATGAAGCTAGCCAAGAAATCATGCCAAGAATGGATTTGAAGAGGGGTTTGAAGGATTAATCTTGAAGAGGAGATGTGGATTTGAATAAGTAGGAGGGGCACCCAAAAAGAGATAGGCGTGCAAGTCCTGTGTGGGCGTGCAAGTATTGGTCGTGCAAGTATACTTGTGTGACACATGGGTACTTGTGTGACGGTCAACCCTTAGGGTAATACTTGGGTGAGTCTTGGCTTAAGCCCTTATTTTTATCCTTAAAGGAATCCAAAAGAGTTGCGCGCAAGTCTTGTTGAAAGGATAGGGAGGCGTGCAAGTGTGGCCATTTCCCTTAAGGGATGGCCACCTAGGCGCGCAAGGGTTGATGAGTTTCAACACGTTGGCCTTGTTTCCTCTATTTAGATCTTCAATTATAGGTAAGAAATCACCTTAGAAGTGAAAGAAAGACTTCAGGCAGAGATTAGGGCGACCAAAGATCGAATATGAGTTTTGGAATTTTGTTCGTCGTCCTAAGGGGGGCCCACCAGGGGTATTTATAGTAAGGTGAAGACCCTAGGTGAAATTCAAAAAGGGCGCACAAGTTACCTAAGCGACCACTAGGCGGCGTGCAAGTATACTTCCGTGACCTTGGTGGAACTTGCGCGACCCAAGCAAAAATTATTCTTTGTTCATGCCTTTGTCAAATTTTGATGTTTCTTCAAAAGATGAATCACTTTGGGTTCAAGGTATTTCCCTTATCATCCGTTTAGACTCTGTGACAGAAAGTAGCGTCAACAAAAGTCCCCCCTCAGAGTTGCATCCAAAATAAATGAGGATGTGACTCTGAGGTAGTGAATAAATCCACGGAACATGCGGCGTGCATGTGTTGAGCACGCATATGGTGTCGTGCAAGTGAGCGTTTCATAGGCGTCGACACACAATGGTGTGGCATGGCCTATATATATGCGGTCATTCCTCACAAAAATCACCAAATCTCAAAGATTCTTTCTCTAGCCGCGCAGTTTGCCTTCGCAGTGAAGGTTTCTATATTTTATGTTGTTTCATTGATGTTGCGCTACTATAGAGGTATTGGGACTTTTGCGGTGATACCTGTGCGCCAAAACATGCGCGACACACTGATACTTGCGCGCTAATTTTGGGAATTGCGCGCTTTAATTCCTTAGCCAACTTTTCAATTTTCTTCACAAAATTTATGAAAAATAAACTTACTTAAGAGTTAATTTTTCAAATTTTTGGTAGATTAAATGTCCCCCAAATGAATCAGAACAGATGATGAACTGGCTCTCAAGAGAATTGATGATATGATGAGCATCATTGGCCATGATTATTATACTATCTACAACAGAACTTTTCCAGATTTGGCCAAATACTTGAAGAAGTATCATCTTGATTTCCCACAGAGCATCTACTTGCCTCTATATGGCTATGGTCATCTACAAGAATTCACCATTCCAAAGGCAAAGATTTATCTCCCAAAGTCTTGGTTTCAGAATTACACCAATTTTTCTTCAGCAAATATCTCAAGTGGAGGAGCATTTGTAAATGCTGGAACTATGGAGAAGACCTACATAATGCATCATAGCCCATGTACCTAAGATCTTAAACCTCACAAGCCTGGTCTGCAACCTCATTGTTATCCCTTAATCTTCCAAAACTCTCATATGGATCAATCCAAAGGCTGGAATAAGATTTCGGACATTTGTCCTAGAAGAGGTGTGAATCAAACATGGATGTGGGCATATTGGGTGTGAGAAAACCTCCACAGAGATTGAAAATGATTTAATAGGAGCTGCAATATATGAAGCCAAATGGGCTGGGCAAATATTTGATTACAAGAATGATGACTTTGTACCAGAGATACTCATCCATTGGAGCCCAGAAACCAATTATTTCCATTTGACTAATAGAGAAGTAGGCATTGGTCTGTGGGATGTCCCCAAGATCACATGGGTTCCAATTTTGGGTGATATGTATGATGAATTCATCCCCCCAAGGTGACATGGAATGATTTAGAGAAGACCCCAACTTTGGCTTGGGAATTATTGATAATCTTTCACAAGATCAATAGTTCAGAGACCTCCATAACTCATTCTAGAAATGATATTCATCCAGAGGAGTGGAAGAATATGTTTCTTACCAAGAAGCAGGAGAAGGAGCCGAAGGATAAGGGATCGAAGGGGAAGTGGCCCAAGGAGAAGGGGCCCACCTGTACTCGTCCTACCACCTGCCCCAAAATAGAGAAGAGGGGTGCTCTTAACTCATTCTGGCCGACTCTAGAAGCAAGAGAATCTGAGAAGTAAGGATACGAAGTGAATCATAGAATCCAAAAAAATACTCATCTGGAGGAATTCTTAGCCTTGTGGTTTAGTGTTTATCTTTTTCCAGTTAGGGACTCGAAGGGAGGCATCAGGCTAGGGACCTTCGTGGTTTCAGCCAAGTTGGATGAGGGAAAAATGGTTGGGTTGGATACCCCCATTTTAGAAATGATTCAAAGGAGCTTACTCCATGTATTCTTGGGTAATTCTCTTTTGAGAATAGTGGGACCATTCCATGTTTGTGGGGTAGGATCGCCACTCAATTAAGAACATATAATGTACAGAATAGAGTACAGGTTCCTGGAGGTTCCTTCAGGCCATTAGTGCAGGAATTATATGGAATTGCTCTGTTAGCTCTCAATTCTTTTGACATGAATGTGAGATGGAGCATACAGAAAGAATTCAATTTCATTCCTTATGGAAATCCACCAACCAAGCGGCTTTTTGAGGATGGAACAACCAGTATGTAATTAAGGGCATACATGCTGGCTGGTAGAGATGATGTACTGGTCACCAGGATCGATGGAGAGATTATATGCAAGGCCTATGCTACATATAGATTTTCACACCAATTCATGTGTTTGAAGTAGACTGTTGTATCTCCCCCTGTGCATGTCAGGTCATAGAAACATCCAATGGTTGCCCGGATACTATGGTTTTTGAAATTTATGGAGAAAACTGGGGTAGTGTTTGATCTACCAATTGATAAAGCGGAAAATAACATGACTACATGGTATGATGAGAACTGGATAGCATCATACCCTAGAGGGGTGCTGAATCACCTGGTGTATCAAGTGGGGAAAAGGAAGTGAACTGTAGAGAAAGAAACCCTTCCTCAGGAAGCTGATTCTTCTACACCACTCGGAGCTGATTCGCCGGGTTCTTCACCTAGGGCCGACTCGTCAGATTCCCAAGTTGGGGATGACGAGGTAGAACATTTGTAAAAGAGAGATCATGTCAGATATAATTCCCCTATCAGAATCAAGAGACCAAATACATCAATTCCTAGTAAGTTACATCATTGGGGAAATTTAATCTCCATTACTTTATAGAGAAACAAGTATAATTCTTTTATCATTTATCTGTAGTTGTAGGAGCTGGGAAGAAGCTGAAGTACATGGTTATATGACCTTCCTCATAGCCTTTTGGTACACATAATGAATATCTACAACCAAAGGCTGTCCAGACATGGCGGAGTTTATTCTGCAGTGCTGAAACTGCCTAGATGGATTTGTGCGAAGGGCTACACCTCCCTGGAATAGGGAATATTTTTGATTCTACAGATATCTATTACTGGGATAAGCCTGATGAAGTGCGAGATTACATTAGCGAGCTAGAAATGCTCATATATGCCACTGATGATTCCATTCCGGTCACCAAGCGGGTTAAGTAAATGATAGATCGTGGCACCATTGAAGGGATTGGTCCTTTTGGAGATGAGGAGTGGCATGATTACGTGGCTCTTAAAGATGTAAGTCTCTTTCCTTCTTTTCTTTGTAACTTGATTCCAGTTAAAGATTTGTTACTAAAGGAAATTATTCTCTTCATCCCGCAGCTTGCAATGAAATGAACTACTGAGGTTCCTTCACCACAATATAGTCCAGGTGGCACCGCCATTGGGGATAATGAATCTCCTCGTGAGTCGGGCGAGATATCTCCAGGCTAGCAAGCCATAGATGAGGAGTTGGGCATGGATTTTCATTTTCCAATTCATGTACTTGTAAAAGAGACTGTCAACACAACAAAAAAACCAAAGAAGCAAAATCATCGAAGGTGGAAGTCCACAGCTAAACGATTCATTAGTAGTGGTATGTCTTTTGGATATTCATGAGTCTTAACCCATGAAAATATTACTCATACTTTTTGGGATTGTAGGGGATTCTTCAATTTTTCCTTTGAGGGAGAGGAATGACCATCCTCTAAGGACCACGGAGGGTAATAGTGAACAATTAGAAGTTCAGACTAACTTGGATGCTCTTAGAGAAGAGTCAACGTCTATTCCCAGTATCCCTCCTTCTGTTGTTGCAAGAAGAGAAGAGTCTGCTTCTGTTAAATTAAAAATTCTTTTATAAAATGTTGAATGAATCATCAAATGACTTCAATTCTGTGATACTTTAAGTTCAACCCCTGCACTAGATATTTTGGCAGCCATTGCAACTGATTCCACAATTTTAACTGAAGAAGCTGTCAAGGGTCAGAGGCTGCAGGATGAAGGTCACCAATAAGACATATCCAATGCTTCGACTGGTATGATTAATCAGGATTTTGAGATTACATTGGATGAAATGATGGAACTTGGCACATATTCTGAATATTGTATAGATCATGTTAAATTACCATGTAATTTATAAGATCATGGACGTGAGTGTTATCGTTCGTCCTGTTAAAAATAACTTCTTATTACATCTCTAATCATGATCGGTTGAAATGTGCAGTTTTATCTAAGCAATCTGTTGAACTGCCAATGCCTGAAGGGGGTACAGAAAGCCCTACTATTGCGGATACATTAGATCAAGTGGAGCTTAACCTGGGAGAGATTCTTAAAACTCATCATGAAAATACTATTGAAGATAGGAAATATGGGGAGGAGCCTTCTCAAGTTGCTAATCTACCATTGGGTAAGTGATAACAATATTTGTGACTATACATAACTTACAAGACATCCAATAATTTTTTTTTATATTTTGAAACTAACCAAATCATACAATTGATTATGCAGGGCCATCAATTTCAGTGGCTAGATCTGGAGGTGAAGCATCACCCTCCGACCCAATGGGAATAGAAAGTGAAATAACACGGGTTAGGGGGGAAGGAGAAGAACATGGAACTTCCCTATGTGCATTAATCCTGGATTATATTCCCCCCTATGATAGTGATGTCGAATCAGTCCCAAAGATACAAAAGGAGCTCCAATTTTCACAATGAAAGCCATGGAAGAACATATGGAAAATCATATCTAAAGTGCCTCGAGAAGAGATGTCATCGAAGATTCCCCGGCTGTCATCCCTATTCGTCATGTTGGGACTTGGTGTTTTTGGATATCAAATGATCCATGTCTTGGTGAAATAAGTCATCTTAAGAAGGGACAAGGAGCAGAAGTACCATCAAGATTTGACCAGAGTAAGGATGTCAGTCAATATTAGTGAATATGAGGCTGCGGTATCCCGAGCTAAGGCTGATCATGCTGCCAAGTTGAAGGAGATGAAGAATAAGATCAAGGAGAATATTGTCCAGTATATAAACCTTCAGCAACAGTTTGATGCTGTTACTGGGGAAGTTAACCAACTAAACAATTCACTGGAAGGAGTTCTAACAAATGATATGAAATCCATCACAGATCCCATGAGAGCACTACATCAAGCTGAAAAGAGTGAAGTTGGTTGAGTGCATGAGCTTCAAGTGGCTACTAATGAAGCTCAAGATGCTGTAAATCAAATTAAGATTTATGTTGGAAACATTTTGTAATTTTTGAAAAATAGAAGAGACTCCAGTCTGTGGATATCCTTCTAAATTTTCTGCATCAAATGAAAAAAAAACATTCATCTTCAATCATTTGTGCATGCTTTCTTTTTCTACCTGCTTTTAATTTTTACTTATGCCAATAGCATAGTAAGTATAGTTTTATTTTTTTGCTAGGATTATTATAAATAACCTTACAAATTTTGAATCTTTTAACTTCTCAATAGTACATAAATCATACGAAATGTATGTTTAGTGAGCTGGAACTTGTCTTTTGTTCAGAGTTCCCTTTTCTTTTGTGGGTAGTTTAAAGTCAAGCATGTCGGACATAAAAAGGATAATGTTTAAGGCCGAAATATATTTGACCGAATGGATTAAAATTGACTCAATTCCTTGACAATTCATCTGAGAACATATTACCACTCTCAAGTATGAGAGAAAATATGAAAACTATGACTTAATAAATTTTGAATCTAAGGAAAGATATGAATAAAGGGCTAAAAGGCATTAGAAGAAGTAGTTCCCAAGAATGAAGTTACCATTATTTAACAAACCTGTTAGGGGGTTGAATTATGTAGGGATTCCTAAGGGCATTGGTTGAAAAGTCAAATAATAGTATCTTTTAGGTGACAAGTCTATTATGAGGACTGTTTATGAAAGGCCTCCTAAGGGAACGCAATGCATATTCACTCAAAATAACTCTTAGAAATTTACTTTTCTACTAGTAAAAGGCCAATGTAAGTTCATGGAGATTCAAATTTTCCAAAGCATAGTGTTTGCTGTATGGAGAAAGGTACTTGAATATGGAGAAGATATTTCCAAACAAGTTTGTATAAGAACTAAATGAATGTCACTCCTACGAAGGTCTGGCCCAATCGTAGGGAAGGGAAATATAAACCATAGACTTGAATACTTTCAGATCATGAAAAAACTGGACAAATATGTTAATGATGGTTATTTTCTGCGGATTCTTACATATTGTTGATAAGAACAATAAGGACAAAAGAAGTTTTCTTCCCAAGAAAGAAGTAACCATTATTCAACAAACCTATTAGGGGGTTGAATTATTAATGTCCACCTAATGTAATTGACTACGTAGTCAAATAATAGTATCTTTTGGCAAACAAGTCTGTTATGTAGACTGTTTATGCAAGGCCGCCTAAGGGCACGTACTACATCGTCCGACAAAAGAACTCTAAAAAATAGGACATTTTGTTACCAGAAGCCTTGAAAATGGTTGTGGAGATCTGGAAGTATTTAAGTTTAGGAGTATGACACATGAAAACGGGTATTTTCCAATGCATGAAAGAGATACATAGATCAATGCTAACCATATTCATGTTGTGGATGGGTCCTGAATTGAAATGAT
Source organism: Viscum album (assembly GCA_963277665.1). Classification (NCBI taxonomy): domain Eukaryota; kingdom Viridiplantae; phylum Streptophyta; class Magnoliopsida; order Santalales; family Viscaceae; genus Viscum; species Viscum album. Next base: position 683,423,629 of record OY728159.1, on the reverse strand, counting down.
GGACTTAACTACGTATACCATAAGGATTGGAATCATGCCATACGTAGTTCTTGAAATACAGTTTAACATCATGTGGGACTAAATTATAGGAAATCTTAGTTTAAGAAAATAGAGCTCGGACAATTATAAGGAATAAACAGTGCGTGTTTTCACAGGGTCTTTACAGCAAGGGGACTAAAAGTGGAATTTGGGGTTAGGCCCAAAAGACTTGGGGCTGGATTCGAGGGACACATGAACGTTCCTATGTATCCCATATGGATGGGAATAAAGCCACATGTAGTTCTTGAAATACCCTATGTACAGATTTGGTTCGTACATGTAAATGGTGAAAAGGGGACCTTAGTGCAATGATGGTTTGACCCATGATAAAAGGTTCCGACATTGCCATGTATGCAAGTCATCTTTGGAATATAACATGATTGGAGATCAATGTGAATATTGATTCCCTCTCAGTTGAGGGTGTTAAATAATGTTGTATTTTATTGTCGTACATGACAAAAGTGTCATACTGTTTAACGTCATATAGAAAGGACAAAGGTGAACCAATTTTACGAGATTGATTCTATGGGTGGCTTCACAAATCAACATTATATGAGATGGAGGTGAACCGATGTGAATAGACGGGTTTTGGGCTTGAACCTTGGGAGGTTGCCTACGTACAGAGCCTAGAAGGCAAGTATCAACGTCTATGTAGTTCGATTGATTAATGAATTGGTGATAAAGTTGTTTTTTTGAGAACAATGATATAAAAAGAAAGTGTTGGGACTTACGCATGATTAGCAGCCCAGAGAAGGTGGTATGATTGATGTTTACTCTAAGCTCATATGCGTCATACTCTGTGTGAGAAACAAGAGTTGGCAAAAACCCTAATGATTCACAGTTTAATGTTATATAGGACATATGAAGGGACTATGTAGTTTAAAGTCTTGTAGTGAGGACTATTGGGGCTCCACAATTTAATGTCATGTAAAGGGGACAAAATAGAGTTTAACGTCATGTAGGACGTATTAAGAGACTTTGTTATGTTTAATGTCATGTTGGACATGAACATAGTATTGCGTCATGTTGGACAATAAGTGTTTCTGTACAGTTTAGCATCCTGTTACTAAGATGATGGGAACAATACAGTTTAGCATCATGTTGGAAGAAAAGGGGGATTGTGCAATTTAATGTCATGCAGTAAAGACAAAAAAAAGATACAGTTTAAAGTCATATAGGACGAATTAGGGACTTTTTTCATAGTTTAACGTCATGTTGGATGAATGGGCAGTAGTTTAAGGTCATATTCATGGACAAGAAATTATGCAGTTTAACGTCATGTTGGATGTAAGGGGCTTCTGTACAGTTTAGAGTCATTTAGCTAGGACGTCACAGTTTAACTTCATGTTGGACAAGAGAAATTCAAATAGTTTAAGGTCATATGAATGGACCATGGATGGTGTAGTTTAATGTCTTTCTAGATGTAAGTGATTATGCAGTTTAAAGTCCTGCAGTAAAGACAACATAGTTTTGTGTCATGTAAAACGAATGTAGGGGCACAGTTTAACGTCATGTTGGACAAGAGAAATGCAAATAGTTTAAGGTCATATTCATGGACCATGTATAGTGTATTTTGTGTTTATACAAAATACATCTTCCAAAATCTGGAATTGGTTGGAGTAGTAATGAGTTCACCACCCATTGAGATTAAAGAATAAGCTCCATTGGAGTAGAGCTTATGTATTGAGTAAGATCCTTCCCATTTTGGTTCATGTTTGGGAAGTTTATTTCTTGGAATCATTGGAGTTTTGAGAACCAATTCGAATTCTCCCTGAATGAATGAATGAAGATGACCTTATTTTTAAAGCTCGTGCTATTCGATTTTGATAGACTTCCAAGTGGAGCAAGGTGCACAATCTTTTCTCATCTAATCGTTCTAGTTCATCCAATCACATTTGAGATTTTTCATCTGTAGATAACTGATCACAAATGGATTCTCTGAGTGGGAGTAATTGAACCTCAATGGGTAAGACTGCTTTGGTTCCATATACCAATGAATATGGAGTTGACTGCATTACAGTATGGGTGGTGGTCCGATAAGCCCATAAAGCATGAAAGAGTTTATCAGGACATGACTTCATATATTTATTCACCATCTTTTGTAGTATATTTGACAGAGAATTGTTGAAGGCTTCTATCTGGACATTGACCGCTGCATGATACCGAGAGGAATGGTTGGATTTGATGTTGTATTCTTGATACAACTTCCTCACCTCGGATGAATAGATGTTGGTGACATTGTATGTCAATATGGTATGGGGGACACCAAATCTGGTAATGATATTAGAGATGATGAAGCTAAAAATTCATTTAGAACTAACTTCCTTGAGAGGTATTGCCTCTTCCCATTTGGAAACGATGTCAGTATCAGTAAGAACTTACTTAAATTTCTTGGAAATATCTGAAGGGTATAGTCCGACCACATCCATTCTCCATGTGGAAAATGGCCACGAATATTTAGCTGTATGAAGAAACTCTGGAGGTTGATGAATGAAGCTGGCATGTACATGGCACGAATGACACTTCTTTGTGAAATCAACACAATCTTGTATCATTGAAGGCCAAAAGAATCCAAGCCTTCAAATTTGACTAGATAGTCTATGTCCAGACTGGTGTGCACCACAGACTATTGCACGTACTTATTTCATAACACCCATTGTCTCTTCACCATCAATGCATCTAACGAGAACTCCATCAAAAGCTCTTTTGTAGATAATTTTTTCTAGGTGATTAGTGCTATCATAAAGATTAAAATTTACCACACATCTCAGGACATGTTCTTTCCCAGCTCTATTAAGTGGAAGTGTTCTAATTAGTAGGTATTCCCTGATAGGTGTCATCCATCCTATAGTATGACCATATGATTCAATGATGGGACAAATTTCAATGATTTCCTCTATTCTAGTTTGATCATAAGGTGAAATTTTACGAACTTGGGCAATAATGATAGTTGTCTCGTACCGATTTGGATCTTCCAGAGTGTTGGCTATATTATCCAGTGCATCACCTTGGGCATTTTGTGATCATGGGATATAAGAAAATGTCGGTTCTGAAGGAAATTATTCCCTTAACTCTCTGATGTAATCATACAAAGGGATTAGTTATTATTTTCTAATTGCATAATCACCATTGACTTGTTTTACTACCAGGTCAGAATCACCTTTCACCTTTAAGTGATTCACTTGTTCTTGAAGCGCCAACTCTATGCCTGCGATGAGAGCTTGGTATTCCGCCTCATTGTTTGTACCACCTCCCAATAATGAGAAGGAATAGGGCAGTACTGCCTTTTCTGGTGAAATGAGCACAATTCCTAACCCAACTTTTTTGAATTTAGAATCTTCCATTTTCTTCATTTTTGGACTTCTGGAAGCACCATCACAGTACATTTCCCATGATTGAAGATTATCATGAATAGAAAAAACTTCTTCATCAGGAAGTTAAATATCTAAAAATATATATTATATTGAAGGATGTTTAGAAAGGAAATCATCTAGAGCATGGCCCTTTATTGCCTTTTGAGACACATACTAAATATCAAATTACTGAAAAATAACGGCCCACCTTGCTAGATGTCCTGTAAGCATTGGATGACTAAGGAGGAATTTCAGTGGATTATTGTGAGATACCAATTGGACCTCATGATGTTTTAGGTAGTGTATCAACTTTTGAACTGCAAAGATCAATGCTAGGCAGCACTTCTCAATATTTGAATATCGGGTTTATGCTTCATCCATAGTCCGACTAAGATAGTAGAGGATGTTTTCATTCCCAGCATCATTCTTCTGAGCAAGAATGGAACAGAATGATCACTCTAAAGATGTCACATAGAGGATTAGTGGTCTCCCTTCAACAAGTGGCATTAATACTAGTGGACTCAAGAGATACTTCTTGAGAATATCGAATGCATCTTGACATTCTTCAGTCCACTGGTAAGTAACTCCCTTCTTCATCAATTTGGTGAAGGGTAAACTTTTTCCTGCCAAATTGGCGATGAAACACCGAATATAGGATAAGTGTCCATGAAGTCCTCTCAACTCATTCAAATTTCATGGAGGTGAAATACTATGGATTGACACTGTCTTCTCAAGATCAACTTCGATACCATGATGGCGTACAACAATGCCGAAAAAGTTTCCTAAGGTTACCCCAAAAGCACATTATAAGGGGTTCATCTTCAAATTGTGTTGTCAAAGATTGTGGAATATGATTTCCAAATCAGACAGGTTTTTAGAACATTTCCTGGATTTAACCACCAAACCGTCCACATAACATTCAAAAAACTTCCCTAAAAAGTGTTTGAAGATATGATGCATAACACGCTGATATGTTGCGCCTACATTCTTTAGGCCAAAGGGAATTACCCGATAGTAGAACACACCCTGAGGGGATCTAAAAGCTGCAGATTCCTCATCTTCTGGAGCCATTCGGATTTGATTATACCTGGAATATCCATCTAGGAAGGAAAGAGCTTCATAGCCAGCTGTTGCGTTAATTAAGAGTTTTGTGATCAGAACTGGAAAATCATCCTTAGGACTATCTTGATAAAGATCTCTGAAATCAATAAAAACACCAATTTGTCTATTATTCTTCTTTAAAGGGACAATATTAGCCAACCATTTGGGATATGGAACTTCTCTAATGAAGTTAGCTTTGATAAGCTTCTCCACATCAGCTTCAATTATGGAAGCATAGGTTGGGTGTGTTCTTCTTGCGGCTTGCTTGAATCCTCGATGTTCTTCTGGCAAACCCAAATGATGAGTATCAACATCAGGATCAATTCCTGGCATCTCTTTATAGTTCCAGGCAAATATTTCTCGATTTTCTTCAAAAATGAAATATACATTTCATTCTCTTCAAGAGTCATGGATGCACTAATTATAGTGAGGAGTGGATCTTCTTTTGTACCCAGATTTATTTCTTTGAGTTCATTCACAGTGGTAGAGATACCCTCTTCTTCTCCAACATGTGTTGTTTCTTCTGTTTCTACATGAATAGTAGATGATGAAGAAGAATTTCCACGATCAGGAGAGACGTTAAAATTTGAACATCTTGAAGAAGAGGCTTCCATTTATGACCCTATTGATGATGAAGGGTCTTCCTTGGGTAATAAAGAGGAGATGAGGGATTGAGAATAGACATCATCATTCACCTCTGACATTTCTATAACTTCTTCTAGCCTAGTTGGCGAAGTATAGACTTGTTGGATTTCAGCAGATGAAATGAAGACATCCCCATTTGAGCTTTCATCGTTGTTTCGTGAATCACCAATTTCTCCCATCCTGTTTGGCTTGATTGCCGTGATTGACATTATAGAAGTTTCCATATGAGTATATTGATTTGGGTCTATCCTGTCAATTTGACTAATAGGAAACACATAATCTATACTCACATGTGTAAATGTATTTACTACAATCTTTTCTAAACCAAATGTAGCATTAACCTTGGTAACCTCCCTTATTGTAGATTTCTCGTTTCCCTTCATGTGATGGAATTCCACCTCAATGTATTGAGATTCACATGTTTTGAAAGGGGATTTATCACCATAAAATGTCCCAATTTGGCCATCGAAACAATATTTGAGACATTGATGGTATGATGAAGGGATAACTGCATGTTTATATAGCCAAGGTCATCCAAGAAAAATGTTGAACGTTGTATCATGATCAAAAACCATGAAATCTGAATTGGATAAAAGATCTCCAAAATGAGTTCTGAGTGTAATCTCACCTAGTGGTTCTTGTTCATTTTTATCATATCCTTATAACATCAAAGTAGAAGGAGATAAATCAGATTCTGTGAGGCCCAATCGACGAAGTGTATGAATGGGGATGAGGTTTACTCCTCAACCATTATCAATGAATGCTCTTCAGATGTATGCACCATTGACCTTTCCAGATAAGTACAAAGGTATAATATGTCCATGCACGACATCATCTTCATCTTCATCTGTAAAAGATATCACTGCATGACATTCTTTAGGTCCATTCTCTACATGGTAGACTTCAGTCGCATCAATTTAAGATTCAAACTCTTGAGGACTTGATAAATCCTCAATGAGTGCCTCCTGAATATCCTTGGACAGATTCAAGGCATCATGAATTGATAACATTGCAGGTACTTGGGGTAGGTGTTTCAATACATCATATTTTTTATCCAAACTTTTGTGTTTCCCAAAATGAACATGTGGTTTCACAGGTTCCTTAGAAGTGGATGCTTTGGATGTGGATGCTTCCTGTATCGAGGTAGGAGTTTGAAATACTCATGTCTTTGGAAGATTAGACTGATTAGGTCTATTTACTTGTGGACGGGGAGAAATTGGAACCTCTAATCGATCCTCCATAGTAATTGTACCAGGACTGAATCTGATATTGGTGGAAGAATTTGATTGTTCTTGTGGAGGCCACTGAAGGGCTCTGCCATGAGTTTCTGTTGCATATATAGTTCTGGAAAGGGTAGAGTTGGAATAGTGGCTTCTAGGATATCCACCTCTTCCTCTACCTCCCGGACCTCTATAACTCCATCTAATTCATCCATTTGATATAGGGAACTTAGGCTCATCAGGATCGAAACTGCGATAGGCATAAGGATCTGTTAAGTGAATCATGTTAACAGATGCAAAGATCAACTCTTCGTATGATGAAGACTCTATCTGATTAGCCAGTTTAGGATGTTTCGTTTGGTGGGACGGTGCTCGTGGCTTCGAAGTAGATGGCATAAAATCTACCAGAGTCAATGTCAACTTGGGAATTGACAAAATTTCATATTCTTCTGATTGTTCCTCTTTCTTTGAATTATGCCAATTATTTGTGGATTTTCCCTCTGATGAATAGGGTTTCGCTGTGCCATTCATGGCAGAAGACACAATTGGTTTCTTTAACTGCGTTATCAAAATAGAATGAGTTCAGTTGATCATTTTTCTCACCGTCCAATCAAAATATTTTTGCGCATTTTTGTTTTGGACTTCTTCCACTCGCCTTCTTCCGCTGGATTTGTAGCAGTAACACATGATACCTGAGCTGAGGAACCTTTCAGTATGATTTGTCCCGAGTCCACCATTTTTATCAGGAGGTCTGTGAAGAAAAAACAATCCTGAATTAGATGACCCAACATCTTATTAAAGGGGAAATAATTGGTACGGTCTTCATCTCTTTCCTTGTTAGCCCTTTTGGGCCTTTTAAATTGAACCAAATTATTTTCCAGAGCCGAAATATAGTAACCAGGAACTTGTTCATTTCATAATGAGTAAACATTACTCATCAAATCCTAAATTTTTTTTCATCTTAGATCTCTTTGATCATATTGACGAAATGGCTTTTGTTGTTGATAATCAAGAGGTGGAGCCCTCCCAGAAGATGAAGGCCTTGATGTAGAAGCAGGTACAGGTGCTTCATTTAAGATTAACTTTAGTAGTATCTGCTTTACCCATTCTCCTTCCTGGAGCTGATTGAATTAAATGAACTTTATCCTTAGTCATTGTAAGAGAGTATTCAATCTACTGAGTGATCTAAGTAAGGTCTCGAAACCTTCTTGTGTATTTCATAGGGATCAATGACTTGCGTAATTCATCACGCAGATTTTCTACGCAGATTGGAAACAATTACTCTTGAGGGAGTGCTAAGCTTAGGGAATGTGTTAATCCCGTCCAGCGATCATTGAAATCTGAAACCCTTTCATTCTCCCTTTGCATACAATTTCTAAGATCAAAAGTTGTTGTCTTTGGAGAAGTTGATCTGAATTGAAGAAAGAATCATTGACGGAGATCCTCATATCCGGTAATTGACCAGGATTGCAAGCCTGTATACCAGACAAAGGTAGGCCCTTGTAATGACTGTAAAAAACACCTGAGCTTAACTGCTTCTTGTTGCTGAGGGTTTCCCATCAATGGATCACAATGAGAAAAAAAATTTGTTAAGTGTTTCTCTGGGTCTCCCAAACCGTTAAATATTTGGAATGTTGTACTTTCAAAATTTGATAGGGGAGGAATTGCATCAACCCATTCTAGGTAGGGCCTTTTCTCTAGTTGAACTGGAACACATTTTCCTTCCATAGCTTCCAACCGATATTTTAATGACTCAACGGTAGACATTAATTTCTGAGAAACATCCGGTTGAGCATGGACCTGAGCAAGTGTAATAACTAGAGCTTGGACAGATGTTGTGGCTGGTACTGCAACTGATTATAACACCACAGGTTGTTGTTTCACCTGACCCGTAGGATGAGACCTATGCGGGTGTATTGATAAAGAAGGATATTCCTGATCAATCTCAGTAGCCACAACAAATTTCTCTTGGCTAACTAACTCTAGTATGTTTAGGAGGAAGACTACCTTGAAGTAGTTCTATGTTCAACCTCCTTAATTCCTTCATTTTTTCGTCTTTTTGTGCGAATCATTTCTCTAATGAGTGTGATTTTCCATATCCAGAGGAAGCGTATGTAACCTGATTCTTTCCATTCCCCTTATTGGACACCATTTGCAGAGGGGGAAGTGGGTTACTTGAAGGAACACCCAGATTCTGGGTAAGCCTTTGATTTCATGTACACACACCTTCTTCATTTGTGTCTGTGCATACAACTTCTTGACCAGGAAACTATTAATATAATCCCTATGAGTTAGCCTCATCTGGTGGATTAGCAACAACATCATTGATGACATTAATTGATGCATAATGCTTTTCATCCCTTCTATCGTCATTTCTACAATATTGTCTTCTTCCAAGTCCTTGATGAGACATTTCCTTTTACTGATTTGATCCCTTAGGAACTTCTTGAATAACCATAATTTTGAGGGAATCTCCTTATAATTTGGCTCCTAGTTCCTCTTGTTGATTATTACATAATCGATAAAAGACTGACATTATCTGTGGAATAGATTGAGGATTAAAAAAAGTCCCAAGTCCTATGGACTAGGGCTGTTCCTACTATTTCTTCTCAACTCCTCGAATCCAATTTGTTGATTCTGAGGGTTGGTATAAAAGAGTCCCCAGTCTGGAAAGATGGGGTGGTTTAAATTATCTCTTGATCATGCGGAATTTAGTCCCGAAATTGGCTGGATGCATAAACCTACATCAACTCTTATCACCCAGCTCAAAAGACCATTGGATGATTTATGACACTTCTGTCACTTGATGATGTTCTTCCTCCAAATGAGAGGCCTGTTCAATATTCTATTTTTCTTGATGCAGGAGTAATTCAACAACTTGTTCTCTGTATTCCTGATTTTGAGACGAACATGTTGAGAACTGTTCTTGAGTGAGGCTTTGATTACAAACAATTCCAATTGGCTGTGGTCGGCCATAGGCTATAACATTGCATTAGAGCATTTTCGGAGGGCTTTGTTGGCTGGAGAGTACAGTGAAATGTAGTGCTCCATGAACAACCCATCCCTTGATATGAATACCAGATTGGGCATTGGAAATTAACTGGCACAATCTTCTTAATGCACCAAGGCATGAACGCTGAAGGTCTCTCTACTGATTTTCTGCCTTCAAATATTGAGAAATTGAGAGAGATGCCAAATCAATTTGGAATTGTAACCGTTATATTATATTTACATGATTTTCATACTCATCATAAGATAATATTTTCTTTTTTAACTGACAAATAGTTTCCCATACGTTGCGATGAATATCATGAATTCCATCTTCTGTAAACATCTCTAGAATGTCATACTGAGAGTCAACTGAAGTCCAAAACATGACTGGCACTTCACCTTTTTCCAGTTGTTTTCTCATATTCTGTACTTCCTCTTTATCATTTGATGAAGATTCTTCTACCAGATTAAACCAGAGTTGGTGCTTCCTTGTTGCTTCATCAGATTCAACTAGATTGTTAGAGAATTCACTTATCAAACTAGATGATGAATGACCCAAGTGTGGATCGAAGAATGAACTACACCCTGGGATATCTTCTGATTGAGAAAGTATTTCACTTACTAGTGGTAAAGCATCAGATATGACTGGCCTCACATTTTCTATTTCCTCAAGATAATAGGGATTTATCGTCACTAAATTTTCCAATGGAGGATTTTCCATGCAATGTGAATTACTACATTGAAGAGGACATTCGCCGCTAAATTCATCATCATGGGGAGGACCACCATGGTGGGTTATAAGAAAATATGAAACGTTTTTCTCCTTGATCTTCTGACCATGAAGATGGGTACTGTGGCTCTCATCTAAAGACTAAACTTCTAGATTGATTGAATTTTCATGAAGCAATACTTCATGAGTAAGTGTCTTATGAAGTCCTTCAGAATTAATGTTCCCACTATTGGGAAATGAAGGAGTATAATCTTTAATTCCAACAGATAATAGTAGGAGGGCTTCAAGAACTCCGACATAGAGCAAGGCCTTATTAAAGATCAACTCTTGATTTCTGGACTGTGCTTTGTAGGTCTTCTTCATAGATTCCTTATTACTCAATTTATGAACCACTTGTTGATAAGAGTGGTTATTATGGGCCGGTGTATGTGCCTGCACAGAAGAAATGGTCAGGTTAGGCTGATTATCTCCAATTAAATAAGGTGTATGTGCCTGACTTGGTTGTCCGTATGATATGGGGGAGTATGACCCACAACCCTCTTAGACTAGAACAGAGGTGTGTGTCTGTTTCAGAGTGAATTGTTGATGTTTCACACCACTGGTAGGGATATATTTGCATTTCTTTCCCAGTGATGCTGCTGAAGCTGTTTTAATATCCTGACAGGCATCTAGAATATGAGAAGAGATTTTCATCTGTTCCTTCACCATTGACAGAATATGCTTGGTGACTTCAGCTGCCGGAATGGGGATATACGTCCATTCCGTGCTTGGAGTAGGTGCGTGTTCCTGCTCATGTCCTCCTTTTCCTGCCAGTGAATTCTGACACTACTCACGTGTGGGGGTGGAGAGTTGAGTCTGCAACCTATTTGTCATTGGGGATTTCCAATTGACATCTCTGGGTGCTACCAAATGAGACTGTTGGTAGGCTTGATCAATATTAGTAGGTGTATGTGTCTGCTGATTGCACTCCGCCGAACGTGGTTGATGAACTTCCTTCAATACTGGTAGACGAGACTACTGGATGGATTGATGAGGGTAAGCAGGTGTATGTTCCTATTTACTAGTTGTCAACACATTGTGTTGGCGGGCCTCATCGTATGTAGTCAGACGATCCTGCAAACTAGCTAATGATTTATAAACTGGTGTATGTTCCTGTCAATAGTACTCCAACGGAATTGCCTGGCAGGATTGGCGTGCTGCTACCAGAGGAGTCTGTTGGACAACAGAATTAAAACGGACGGGTGTGTGTTCCCGCTCGTTTTTTACCACCAAGTTAGGTTGGTGGGATTATCTTGAGGTTGAAGAGATAAGGACCTTCTCACTGTTGACCAGATTTTGCCTCTGGCATTTTGTCTTGCCTGATCGGGTTCGAGGAACCAGATCCGAATGCCTGGAGGCGATACCCTCATCATGTTGAGGGCGCACTTCCGCATGAGTCTGGCAGCGATTGTTGATGGGATCCCTCGGGAAGGACTCATGTTTCCTTGAATTAAGTCCTTCAGTGACCTTTTCATTCACCTCCCCAAAATATAGGAGGGAATAGTGATTGCGTTACGGGGATAACGACCCGAAACGGTTGGAAACGGTGGTTGGCACCACCTGCTTCTTGATCACTGGTCATCGTTGTCTGAATGACCGGGGTGAATTATTGACTTGGAAGGATTATCTAGCGGCCTCTAGAGTCAGAATGGTACTATGTAGACGGTATTCCTTAACCAGCACATTTGATACCCATCGTTTAAGATGCTGAGTAGGTGAGGTCTTCCTCAGAGCGGATGACGATCCAGCAGGAGTAGCAGGAGAGGCATTCACAACAGAGGTATTCACAAGTGTGAACTTAAGAGAATACATTTCTATAATGCATAAGATCTTCAAAAAGAGTGCATGTTGGATATAACAGACGTAATCAAGATAAGATCAGCCACTACATCTTTTGGATGCGCACATATGTTATTTATGGTTTTGTTGGCCCTCTCATTGAGTTTTAAATAAGGGGCCTATCAAATAAGTAAAACATCACTTTAACATAGTTAAGGATTCACGTCGGGTTCATCATTTTTGCTTCCTCTGGAAATGGGGATGACCTCATTGATTTAAGGTTCAAACATTCCAAGTGGTTTCTAAGGGGTTTATTTGTAGAACCAAAAACATCCAATGATTCTATATCCATTTGGGCTTACTTTCCCAAGGCAGGCGCTTATTAGTTGTAGACCGATGAGGCTTAAGAATTTTCATTGGTCGATATGATGGGAGGTCGGAGTCATCAGACCTTTTTGATGGTAATTATTGTCTACTCTAGGACTCTCTTTATAGATTTATGTTATGTGTGTGAATCCTTTTTAACATACCATGTATGAAAATGAGCTTTCCTTTAGTTCTGAAAATCAATGATTAGTATGTAGGAAATTTAGAGAATCTTTTATATGTATTTGAGGTTATTCATCGATAGAGAATAATTTGTATTTGTTTAGAGATTCTTAGTCAATGGTATCCTTCGACACATTAGATAGAAATATCTTGGTCATTATGATTACCATAATAGTTTAAAAGCCACTCAGTGGGTCACTTGAAGTTTATTGTCATTCAGAAGGACATAAATTATTTCCGAGTAGGGATCATACCCGTAGATGGTCTACCTACGTATCCTTTCTTTGAGAAAAGGAATTAGAACCCACATAGTTCTAGTAAGGTATTATTAGGTTTATGCATGATCGATGGCTCAATGAAAGACTTCATAATTAATTTTACAATCTAAGATCATGTGAGTCATGCTCAGTGTGAGAAACAAGAGGTATTGGTTAAACCAGGAAATTGTTCTATTAATGATGCAATCATAAGAAATAATATGGGGCTTATGTATTTATGACTACACATATAGATGAATATTATGATTTACTTCAGGGAAGAAACCTAGGAATAGGGTCTATAATGGTATATGTGCTTTATGGATATTTGGATACTCTAACATGGGGCTTACTCCTGAGGAAGATTCCCAAATTAAGAGGGGACATAGGGCTTAATCCTAAGGAGGATGCCCAAATCAAAAGAAATTAAGACTGGATAAGAGAAATTATGACTGAGGCTTATTCCTCCGAAGGAGGCCCATGTTAAAGGGACTAGAGAACTGGGGATTTCTCCTAAAAAGGAGGCCCATATTTGGGAAATTATGACTGGGGCATACTCCTAAGGAGGATGCCCATATTAAAAGAATTATGGTTGGAGATTACTCCTGAGGATGATGCCCAAATTTGAAGGATCTTTGAAGGGTGGGGATTACTCCTGAATAGGAGGCCCAGGTTAGGAGACTTGAGAACTGGGGCTTACTCCTAAGGAGGAGGCCCAGGTTAAGGGAATTAAGGTTGGGGTTTACTCATGAAAAGGATGTCCATATTAGAGAACTTAGTGCTTACTCTTGAGGAGGATGCACAGATTTGGTAATTTATGACTGGGGCATACTCCTAAGGAGGATGCCTAGATTTAGGAATTTGGACTGGGGCTTACTCCTGAAAAGGAGGCCTAGGTTAAAGTTCCTCTCATCTCAATGGATAAGGATGAATGAATGAAATCTCTAACTGTAGTGACATAATGATATGTAAATCACTGGGTTTTGAGAGATGTTCAATATAATTCCTTTTAGATAAGGAAGCCAACCAAGAAATCATTCCACGAATGGATTTGAAGAGGTTTTTGAAGGCTTAATAATGAAGAGGAGAGGTGGATTTGAATAAGATAGGTGAATAGGCTGGAGGGTCACCCAAAAAGAGAGAGGCACACAAGTCCCGCGTTAGTGCGCAAGTCCTGGTCGTGCAAGTAGACTTGCGCGACAAATGGGTACTTGCGCGACAGTCATCCCTTAGGGTAATACATGGGCGAGACTTGGCTCAAACCCTTAGTATTATCCCTATGGATTCCAACAGTGTGGCGCAAAAGTTTTATTGAAGGGACAAGGCGGCGCGCAAGTGTGGCCATTTCCATTAAGGGCTAGCCACTTGGGCACGAAAGTGTTGATGAGTTTCAACAATTAGGAATTGTTTACTCTATTTAGAGATTCCATTATAGGTAATAAATTACCTTAGAAGTGTTCAGAAGACCTCCCGAAGAGACCAGGGTGACCAGATCTTGAATATGAGTTTTGGAATTTTTACCGTCCTCAAAATGGGGGGCCCACTGGGGGTATTTATAGGCTGGTGAATTCCCTGAGCGAAATTCATAGAGGGCGCGCAAGTCACCTGCGTGACCACTAGGTGGCACGCAAGTTTACTTGCATGACCATGGTGTAACTTGCGCGACCAAAGTGCAAATGAATCATTGTTCATGCCTTTGTCAATTTTTTATGTTTCTTCAAAGGATGAATCAATTTGGTTTCAAGTTATTTCTCATTTCATTCATTTATAATCTGTGACGGAAAAGAGCATCAACAATTAAAAGATCATGAAATAAATGCATTGTAAACATTAATTAATAAATCATAGGAAAAGGGAAATAATAAATTTTTTAGAGTATAAAGAAAATAATTTTATATGGTATTAAAAACACTCTTTCTATGGAGCCGTGGATTTTTTTGGTTTGGTGAAGCCATAAATAGATAAATAAATACTGGCCAGAAAAATTAAACAAATTCACTAATTACGAATTTATAAAAATAATTTTTTTGTAATATCTAATGAGAAAAAAATATGAATATTTTGAAACAAAATATAAATAGTACAAGAAATTTTAATATAGAAGTTATGAAGAAAAGCATACCGTATGCAGAATGCATCGAGAGAGGAATGAGAATCATTAATGAAATTTTTTTAATGGTGTATGAATGTGATTATTGTATGATAAAAATAATGGTAGACCCACTATTGATTTCAATGGAGGAACACTAAGACATATTTATGGATAATGAAATATTAGATAAGTCGGTTGATAGTTGATTGATGGTGTAGAGAGGAAGAAAAGAGGTTCTGGAGGTGGTCATCGATGGTGAACAGGTTGTAGAAGCAAATGTCGGATGTGGAACAAACCATAGATGGCTCATCAGTAGATGTGCAGTTGATTCACTATTATTAGGTAATAAAATATTAAAGAGGGTATGGTTGGGAAATTTGGGGAATGGGTGGGTTGGAAAATATTGGAACAAAATGAATAAGGTTGGGGATAAAGGGGTATGAAGGGATACCTAAATTTTATGTTTAAAGTATATTGGGTTAGAACTATTGAGAAAACATATTTAAATAAAGAAATAATTTATCAATGAATGTATATGGAATGTTATTTTTAATTTATAGGTTCTCCATATAAATTACAACCCATTCAATATTTTATCTTTCATTTTTCCTAAACGATGTATATAATAAAGTGTGATTGATGATAATAGTTTAAATTCAAAATTATCAATGATGATGTGTTGATATCATCCAAATCCTTATTAGTATTTTTATTATTATTGTAAAAAGGGGAGTTAATAAAATTGGTCCAATGTAATATGTTTTTCTTTATAGGGGAGAATGTATTTAGTATGATAAAAATAAATTGGATGGTTTGAATTTGGCAGTATATGTTTTTCTAAATTAATGGTTTCATTATGTCTTTTAAATATGTTCATGTAAAGTAAGTTCAGAACATAGTAAGATAAATTTTTTAATAATATTTATGATAATATTATTTAATCACATTTAAAGAGTATGTGATCTATGTTACTATTTATGGATAGAACCAAATATTTCATTATTCATTCTTATTCCCCCCACAAAGTTTACTAATGTATGATTAAAATTAACTCAATAATATATCAACATTAATAATAATAGAATTATTTATTTATATCACAATATATATAAGTTATAATATATGATAATTTATATCAAATAACATTTTCAATTGGTACCATTTAATGTAGAAAGTGCATGTTTATGATATTCATGCATCTTATTTACCAGTCCTAATTTTTTCATTAATTATCGATGAACTATAATGTTTAAAAATTGATAAACTATGTTATCTCAGGTTGAATATGTTTAAGGAATACAGATATTTTTTCGGAATATTATTTAAATGGGGACGTTTTTGTATTTTTTTATGTGGTATTTACTTGATTATAATGATTATATTTTTCATATTTATTTATCAAATGTGTCGATGAAATATAATAAAATTATATTTAATGAAATATTTCACTTGTCTAAGAAGTTATATGAATAACTATTACATGATCAAATAGAATAGGGATTAAATCTGTTGAGTTTGGGTGTTTTTAGAAAAAACAAATGTATTTGAATTCAACAGATTACAGTTATTATATGAAGCATTGTATATATTTTTTCATCATTTCAATATGTTATTAAATTTATTTACTTGTAATAATTTTGAATTAAAAATTTTAATGTGTATAGATTTTTATAAAATGATATAGTAACATGCCATAATGATAATTTATTTTTTCAGTTACATTTTTATATGTAGACACTACATGTGGAAATATATCGTAGTTTTACACTTGTTAGAGAATATGTATTTCTTATAATGATCCTAGAAAATGTAAATAATAAATTATATATATCATATTTGAGAACCATTTTTATGCTTTTTTTCTTGAGGACTGTGAGCACATAAAAACTAATGATAATTAAAAGGTAGTTTTAGATCCCCTGAAAATTAACAATAATAACTGGATTAAAACATGTCATAGTAAAGGAAAACGTGTCATTTTTCACATAAAATAATATATACATATACATATATATACATATATTTCAAAAACATTGTTTTGTGAACATTATTACTAATGTATTTTTAGATACAATTGAGAGTGGGATATCCCGTATAGGGGAGATGTGAGGGAAAAGAAGTGAATTATTGAAAAAGGAACTCCATTACATCATTTCATGAAGAATGATAACTTTAGTTTATTGACTTGGTTACAATTTATATGATGATGAAGTCATATATGGACTGTGATGAAATATTTTTTATTTATTCTTATTGTATGAAGATATATATAAATAATTATCTTATAGATGATCATTAATGATTACAACATTTTTCTGTGAAGTAAACAATCCCTAAGTGTGATATTTTTTAGAGTAAGAATATAAAGAATATTTTCATTAATATTATTCATTATCCTATATTTGTACTTATGTGTGAGTACATTACAATTCAGAGGTCTTAAATTGTATTATATAAAATAATATTACCATCTCATTGTATTCACATGATGGCACCATTGATCTAAATAGATTTATGTTATGTTGAGTCATTCCTAGAATGTAGCCAATAGTTTTGATTGTTGAACCTTATAAATAATTTATTTATACTTTTTTATACCCTATTAATTAATTAAAAGAATTTTAATATAACTAAAATACTCTAATTGATTATATAAGGTTGAAAAAATGTATTATAATGAAACATTGGATACTGTTATTCACTGATCCAAAACCCTCTCATTGAATCTTATTATGAATCTATTTAACTAGTGCCTCCTAAAAATTTAGATAGTCCATTATAATTTGATTCCTCTTTGATGTTACTCTCACAAAACAATAGTTTTCACTAAAACACCATCATAAGATAATCAACGGGAACCCCAAATAGGCATGACCCTCCCATACTATATTACCTAGGTAATGACATGTGATCAGTTGGAAAGGAATATCAAAATTATTATTTCATGTTGTTTTATATTATATCACCACATAATAATATATTAATTTTAATTATATTTATTTGAATCATTTACTCAATACGTATCCATTCCTTTAAGGAAACTAATTTTTTTTTGTTAATATACAAATGTAAAATATTCCAATAATGTAATTATATGAATTTAAATACTATCAATATTTCAGGTTATGGTTCAATAGTAAATATTTTTAATAATATTAATACAAATCTATATGAATATATACAAATAGAACATGGAAATATTTTCATATAGTAGATTGGAATCATAAGAAACTTAAATCCAACTTAGATCGTGGATGTCAAGGTTCGTTTTTGACCCTCACATTCCTAGATAAATTTCCATCCCACGAGATTGTGTAATGTATGACCTGAATCCCAACTATACTAATATCATCACCCAATAGTGATCTATAACTTTAATATGACATTAATTTCAAATATAAATGAATTATTATAATAAATCCATATGTTGTAATTTTTGTAAAGACAACCACTAATATCACATTAATAAAATTATGTCTCATAGTGTACCTAGAATATAACTCCTTAACTGTATATTATAATATTCAATAAAGGTAATTTAATATGTAAAATATAATTCATAATAATTATTATTAATATTTTAATTTAATATTCTTGAATATTTGAAAAAATTAATATATACATTAATAATTAATAAAATAAAGATTTAAATTTATGACCATTTCATATTCATAAGTAAGAAACGTATAAATTGATTATATAGTTATAAAGACATTATAATTCATAAATATATGGAAATAATATTAAATATAGACATTAATAGTACATATTTTTATAATAAAATTTAAATCATTATGTATAAAAATTACATGGTATGAATGAACTCATTCATATTTATTAAATTATATAAATAACAAAGAACTACAAAATTTTTATATTTCATTCAATATGAAATCATCATAACATATAATGTTAATTATTTATAGTAATAAAAAAATTACATATTTGAAATACTATTCAATACAGGGAAACCATTTTTTTATTAAATTTCATATCAAAACCAATAATATATTTTATATTTTTACTTATAATATATATGACTTAAAAATATTTCTCCTATGAAAAATCCTTATTTTTATTTTCAGTTATTTTTATTTAAAAAATTATTCCCTAAAAGAGAAGAATTAATGAAGAATTTAATTTACGGAGTTTATAATAAAATATATGGGTTTCTCTAATAGAAGAAAAAAATCATTTCATTGAGTATAGTATGTTGTCAATAATAAATTTTTTTGTATCCAAATGTCTGGGTAGTTTCTTTCTTCGTGATTATTATAAGTAGTCAATTTGGATTAAACGGAAGGATTTTTAAGAATTTCAAATTATAAAAAATTCATAAATGTATATATGTCACTGTTTGGATTCTATATAGTACGAAATTTTGAAAAGAAATTTGTATTCTGGACAATGGTAAAAATATCATACTAGAAAAAGAACCCCAAAATTTATATATTATGCCATAAATATTGTCATTAATCAATAACATATTAATCAATTATAAATTTTTAATGGTTACCATGATTAAAATTTGAAAGGAATATTTTATCTAAGATGTGATTTTTTTGGGGATGATTTCATTATTTTCTAATACTTCATGTTATGTTATAATTTTTTTAGGTCAAAATAAATTTCCTTAATGTTAATTTTAAAGGGAGATATTTTATTATTTGAAGGGGATGATTTTTCCTCAGAGTATGAAAATTATAGTTGAAGAATTTTACCATGATATATGAGTAATAAGTGATGATTTAATGATGGAAAAGTTATTTATTTTATGTTAACATCGAGAAAAAAATTCATTCATTGGTGAAGAGAGACTGAAAAATTGAATACTGTTGTTCAGAATAACATACATGGGTGTATTATATCATGATTGGTAAGATAAATATCACAGTGAGGGATGCATTATAGCCAAATGAGATCATGAATATCATTATGTTCATTAATTGAAATGTTATTAGTACACAATTATTGGTGAATTCTATTTATTTTATTTGTGAAGTTAAAAATTGTTCACATGAGAGAGTAGGGAGTTCTTAATAAGTGATAGAGTTGAATGTTCTTATATATGTGATTTATATAAATTATGTGGTATATTTAGTTCAAACTAAACATATAAACATGAAATTCAATTTATATGGATTATTATATATTTATAAATGAACAATTATAGTCCTATTTTATGAAGCCCAGTACAATAAAACCAAGTAAAAATTTGTATATATCATTTTTTATTTATGAATTTTATATTATAATATAGAGTGTTTTGAGTATTAACTTATCATAGAAAAAAATAATTCGATGGTGTGATTGAAATTGACATACCATGAATCACCTCTTAAAGGTAACCTCTTTTATGTGGGCCAAAAAATGGTACTATAAATGGTTTGGTTGAAATGTGTTTTCACTCCATGGAAGATATAAAAGTGTTAGTGAGTAAAAATTGTATATTACGATTTGGAAAGAATAAATTCAATATACGGAAAAATTATACTAAACATTAATTTTGATAATTAGTTAGGGATGTGTTCACAATACTCTTCTATGAATTTTTTTTCAAAATGGAAATAAGATCTATAAATGGAATGGATCGTATAGAGATCAATACAAATTTGAATGTAATTACCAAATTAATGGGAGGATTTTATAACCCAATATAAAAGATAGAAATTTTGGGGAAATACCAAAATTTCCTTAGGTAATTTTTTGTAAAAATACATTAATGAGATATAGAGGATCATTATGAAAAGATTTAGATTTCATGGAATGAGTATGGGGACTTTTGGATTAAACCAACTGAATACATTTATTTAATCATTGATCAATTTATTTTTATTTAAGAGGATATAAATAGTATAAGAGATTACTTTATTTATACAAAAATTTTAATCAAACTACTATTAATACAACCACAACATTTTAATATAATGATTTATTGATCGAGGTTAATGATCCAAAGAAAATTTTACTGGATAATATTTATTTCATTATTTTTTAATATGATATCAAAATTAATGTGGACAATCTTGTGGAAAATTATGAACCCTGATACGTTATGTTCAAGGAAATAATAATTTTAATGACTATGTAATTCCATAATGAAAAGGAGGTGGATAACAAGATAGAATTTGTTACCTCAAATATATAAGGGTTAGAATAAAGTGAATGAGGGTTCTTCTAATCATATTCTATTAAAATGGATTAGTTCCACATAATATTATAAAGTGTCCAAAAAATTTTTGAGTTGATGAAGTACTCATGTGGATATCATTTGAGATATATAAATTTAAATTAATATTAAAATTTAAATTTCCTCAACAAAAACATACTTTTATAAGAGGTAGAGAAACAAATTGATCGAGAATATGTTAATATTGAAGTGATCACTTACATAAACATTACGTTTTTATTTTATCATGATGAATTTGTTTTTTGGATGGACAATACAATGAATGGAAAAATGTGGTCCATTAATGTAAAAGTTATATATGGTTTCAAAAATAAAAGAAATATTAGATAAAGATGAACATGAAAATATTAAATAGTATAAGATTGACGTATTATAGAAATTGGATATAATGAACCTCAAATTTAATGAATAATATCAGATCAATGATTTTTAAAATATAATATTGATATAGAGAAAAATAATTTTTGATTACATCAAATATTTTATAGATTTGAAAATAATAAATGAAGAGTAAGAAAACCCAATAAATCTATTAATGACACCATGAAATTTGATAAAATTACATTTAGAATAAGGGAATGAGATTCACGGATATCATAAAAATGAGTATATGTACTTCATTTAAAGAAAATATAATAACAATTGTGTAATATATTGTTTGGGGATTAATTGTTAGAACAATTCTATCAATGTTGATTCAAAACAACACATACCAACTCAAAGGAGGAAGACTAATATGGGTGAAAAATATATATAAAAAACAATGAAGACATAAAATAATACCCCATTAATCAAATGTAATTGTATTGAAATATGGGATATACTCAAAATGGTAATTCCATATAAAATAGATATTTCAGGCTATAAGATCAATAATAATATACATTTAGATTTTACGTATGTTGATATGTTTTTTATGGAATATATTTTTGTAGAATTTTTTGGGTAATGAAATTCATGAATTTAAAATCCGGGATATGAATAAATATTTGAAGGGATAATAGAACTAATAAATTTCATCAACTAAACTAGATATCATTAAATCTCAATACTGAAAAATAATATCACAAAATTTTAAGATTAGGGTGAATCATATCTATTAAAAGAATAATCTCATCAACAAAAATAAGATTCAAATAAAATAAATTAAATCAAGATCAAAATGTTTATAAAGATATAATAATAGAAATTTCATCGAGACCAACTATCTAAGACAGAGTCTGGATATTTCTAAATAATGAACATCCAAAATTACAAGAAACATTGATATTTTTGTGGGATTGAATATAATATTTATGGATTTTATGGTTATGAAATACATGATTTTTAAAAATTATTAACAGTATGATATATAAAAAATGTTTCAAAAAATTGTGGAGAATGAATTTCATGTTTATTGAAGGACTTCACCACAATTTATTTATAACAATATAATCACTGGACTTGTGGACAATAATATAATTTATTAAGAACAATTATAATGTTAAATAAAGTTTATGATGAAACTATAATGAATGGTATGCACTAAAAGGGAATTATCTATACTATTTCTAGAAAAGATGATATTTCAATTTTATCCACAGATTATCAAATTAGGTTTTGGTATAAATAATGTGGAAACATGAGCCTAAAAACAATAAGATATTTAATTAAATGTATTCATTTATCTGATATCACAAAATTTGTGCATCAATGTTCTTATATAAGTTATATTTTCTAAAAGGTGAATATATTTCAGTAGAAATATTTTCAGGAACATATAATGATTAAAAGGTTACTGTAATTAGTGCATTTTGATGATTGTGGATTGGTATCACCAACATTTATTCATCAAATATGTCGTTATATACAAATTATTAATTATTATAGCATAATGGCATGGATGACGGTGATCAATAAAAAATCCTTGGTTTTTATAGAATCACACATTATTATAGTTTATTGAAAATAATTCTCTGATATAAAATAATGATACCCTATACAAATAATTGAATGGTGTTTAACAATATATACCTAAAAATTATTCTAAATATCATTTGACACGGAATCGTTCTTTGGTTGTGGAAACTTTTACCAAAAAATAGTATTGATGATAGTAAAAATTAAATAATAAATAACATTTACTAGTAAATTCCTATTGATAAATTCATATCATATGTGTTTTGGAATGATGCTTTCTGGACATCAATCTATATCAATGATAGTGATTTTTTTCTCTTTGAGTATGTCATTCCATACGAGATGTGTCTTGTGATGATGTTTTCATTCAAATTCTTTAAAATGAATGGAAATTAATATTTTATTGACAACAAAAATAATATCCATTAGAATTTTGAATCTATTATAGGTAAATTAATATGTATTCATTACTCATCATATAGAATGGAAAAAATAATTCAATAAATATATTAAAAAATTTATTGAAATTATTGATATCACTATTCTGTGACAATGATAGAATTATTCAATAAACTAGTTAATAAATCCAGAGGAAAGGGTTTAGGAGTTCGGAAATATAGTGGGGATATAAGGGGAATTTTTTATTTAGGTAATAAAAAAAATAACCAGGATTCTAATTATACTTTTCTATAAAGGTAATATGAGAATAAAATAAGAAATTTGAAAAACAAATATTATTGGGGACAATACAGCCCCGATAAAAAGAACTATATTTTTTTAAAAATAAATATTATTGTAATAAAAAAATAATTGTTTAAAATAGGTTGAATAAATTATATTTGTTTAAAATATATGAATAAATTGATTGATCAATTCCTAATGTTTTTATATGTGATAATTTTTATGGCCTAAGAAAATATTTTATTAGAAACAATTTGGTTTTCCTTAACATTTTTTTTGAATAAGGGAAAGGGATTCAAAAAAATAATAATGAATTTTTTCAATTGATATTCTCAAAATAAAGAAATTGATATAGATTATATTTCTTCTACCATATATTGTTTTGGAATGATTATATTATTTTTGGACATTGTAGTGAAAAGTAACCTCAAAATATTATAATGGATGTTAACTTATCATTATGCTATGGAATAAATGAAAAGATGTTTAAATTGAATTCATAGATTGATTTCTCATTTATAAAGATGAAAACATGGTGTATCTATTTGTAAAGGAAATTCATTGTCCCAATAAAACACATGGATATTGGTATTCAAGAATTGATCAATAATTAAAAAATTATGTTTTCCAACATAAGATTTTGATTATAATATTTTTTTACAAATAAATTTAGAAATCTTTAGTCATTATTATAAATTTCGATTCCATAAATATTGGAAGTTCAAATGAACATCAATTCATGTTTTTTGATAAATTCATGAGGATTGAGTTAGAAATTAAAATGACAGGTGAATTGTAGTTATTAATTATATTACAGTAGATATATAGAATGAATTATACTCTACATAGAAATATAATTATAGCAAGGCGGTGTTGAGTTTTTTGGGAATTAGAGACAAAAACATAGTAAAGTTATCGTTTTCTACCTAGATTTAATTAGATAGAACAAAATTTTTCATTTTTTAACTAGCATGGATTAAATTTAATCCCAATTAATGACTTGTTATATAGGTAAAAATAATATATTAGAATATATAATTCATGGTGGATTTTTTATTTTTTAAAAATATTCCCCATAGTAGGTGTTACTTGGATTTACAATTGGGAATTGGGAAAGTTTAGTGGGTGGTAAAAATTCAACTTCAGGTTATTCATTTTACCTTTTATATTTGTGTATTTTTTTACATGAAAGAGGAAATATTATATGTCATTAACAACTTTGAAAGCTATATATGTCTTTAGAATTCATGATTTCATCCATCACTATTTGATGAAGAAATATCATGGTGAAATTTCAGTTGAAATGAATTATCTTATTTTATAAAAGTATGATAACATGAGTGATATTAATCGTAAGAAAAATAATCTCCATAATTTTTAGATGAAGAAAATTAAGATAAAAGTAATATTTGAATATGTTTATATATGAATTCAAGATTCATATGTAATTAAAATGTAACTTCCTAAAGAATATTTTGAGAAACAATTATTGGATATTAGATATTAACTATATCCAACCACCTGAAAATCATAAGGAAGTGTACACAAATACCATAAGGTGATTTTTTTTGAGAGGTAACTATTATTTAAAAAATATATTTTGAATAGTTATTTTTTCTACTTTTATAATTTTCAAATAAGTTTTTTTAGGATCATTATAGTAGGGGGAGATAAAGATCAACATCATGTAGTGTGGTAGTGTAATTCAAGGAGAAATAAGTTTTCTCATTTTGAAATGAAAAATTTGATGTTGTCAAAGGGGAAGAATGGATCAAAGAAATATTGGATGACCACGTACAAATATGAAATAATATAACGAATACGATTAATTTATAGTTAATAATACAATATATTTTAGTGTTCAAATGGAAATTTATTAGATCTGAGGACAGTATATTAGTCTATTGATAATTCATGTTAAGCAGTTATTCACTTTTATATGATTTCTGGTTAACAATTATTTATCATAAAAAATGAATTATAGGGGTGTTAAGTGAAATATAATTGAAAAATGGACCATAATATCTTCAGGAAGTGAATGGAGATGAAACATGGATTTTTATGAAGTGTATTAATGCGTGAGTTATTTATAATGACCCTAAAGATGCATAATATTAAATTTATGTTTATATTTATATTTTGGGTTGTGTTTATTGGAAAATGTATCCCCAAATACTCATGAAATCATGTATAATTTAAGTTATTGTGTGTTAATAGTTTTAAATAATTATTACTATTTTTTTATATAATGAAAAAAATAACGTTGCACTTTGTACATTACATTATAATAATTGATTTATATGGCTATATGTTTTGATTATTTAGATGTGATTTGGTAATTATTAGGTGACAATGATGATTTTCTAGTTCAATTTTAGATACATTTTTATTTAATTTTTTAGAAAATTGATATATTTAAAATTATGGTATTTATATATAAGAGTAACATTTTAAGAAATTATTAAATGTTGTTGATTTTTGAGAAAATTCAACATCATAAGAGGAAACCCTTTTAATTATGTATTATTTCCGGATCATTCTGATAAATTTTTTACCTAATAAACAAATATATTTTCTATATGATTATCATGATATTAATTTGTGTGTAAAAATCGTTAAAAGACATGCTTTTTAGAGGAATAATGGAATTAAACTATTACACTTCACATTACATTATAAATCAATTATAAAAAAAATATTTCATATTTGGAATATAAAACTTAGTGGAAGATAATTTATGATTTCTATTTTTTGATTTTAACTTGGTGTTTAAATAATAATACTGAACATAATTTATGATGTTTAATTGGGAATAATTTCATTAATTATAGAAAAATTAGAAATTTTCATAATCTTATTCTCTCATGAAGTAGGAAATATTAAATGTGGATAGAGAGTTATTCAGAGAGAACTATATAAGATTATTCATAGTATAATTATTAGAGGAATATGTTAATGATTTTATATCAAAGAAAAATTTGATATTAAGTTTCAATTTTTAGAAATATGTATATTATTGTGACACTAATAGATGTGTAATATTTTGTTTCGACTCATAAATATCAAAATTGTTCAATAAACTGAGTAGTGACTATTTTAATGTTATAGAGCTTTGAGTTTTCATTATTACTAGGGTTATGATCCCAATGTCATAGTTAATCCTCTCTAAAAATATAATAAAGTTGAGAGAATATTGTAGATTTTTTGTTTATTGATACATCCAGAAGTTCTTGTTTCATAGATGTATCCCATATTAAGTGATCCATGTAAAAAACCCCGTGTCTCTAATAATGTTTTATTTATAACTTATTCAGTGATGGTATGAGATTATACCTCAGAAATTATGAAATTTTATCATTTTAAAGGATTTATTTAGATTTAATTACCCAAATCCCCTAAGAGTAGCTATCATATTGTCGGACCAACAAGTTGTTTCAAAGTGGATGAAATAGTTTTGTGTAATTGTATCACTTTGGATTTCTTGACAATGATTTTGAATCAAAACGGTGTATAATCATTGATGGGAATAATTTTATGTTATATATTAAATGAAGAAAACACTACCTCTAATATTTTTGTATGGGTTTGTTTAGGATTTTCATGTATATATTATTTCTTAATATGGAAAGCTGATAAAGAATAGAAATGGATCCCAAATAGAAGTTTTTGGACACTAAAAAATCACATAATTTTGAGTATAATTAGATAATGTAATATACTCGAATGTGGTGCCTTAAAAATCCTCAACTTACGTGTAAGAAAGGAAATATAATTTAAATGAATGTGGAATTATGGATTGTGATTAAATGTTTATGGTAAAGTGAAATAAGTATAAATACTTGAGGAAACACCTAAAAAAAATTTGTTATGTATTATTTGACTGGTTAAATGGAATTTTTGGGGAATGTGAAAACATATATAACACCAAATAATGAGAAAATTATGATGAAAATTTTCATAATTTCACCACATCACTTATATATGATGGTTAGGGTATTTAGAAGATGGATACAAAGATTGTTTCAATGGTTATTTTTTACTGAGATTTTACTAAATATGATGAAAGGAATAATTAGGATAATCCAGTAATGTTAGATAAATCTCAAGAATTTTTGTAAAAAAATGGGGAATCTTGTAGTTTATAATGACCAATAAAAGGAGGCTAATTACGGAATTGAATTCTTATTTTAAATCTAAAAGGGGGGAAGTTAATTTCATTGGTAATATTCTAATTATAATATTCTAATGTGAAATGGTTTTTAATATTTTTGAAAATTTTCTAATATGTATGAAAGATAAATATATATATTATAATCTCATGAATAAACACTTTTCATTTATTAATGAAAGGTAATTTCATAGTATACGTTCATTATCAAAATAACATTATTTCAAAATAGTATGAAAACATTTAATAAATAAAACCACTATGAATTGATGATTGAAAATTCTAAAACAATGAATTTTTTGTGGTTTCCATAGATAAAAAAATTTATGAAGAAAATTGATAATTAATAAGATGAATGGGAGGGCGTTGGTGACCTCATAGTTGAGTTGGAGGATACCCCTAAAGAGATATATTTTTGGATGGTTATTTAGAATCAATTTATGAATGATTGGAATAAAGATCATATAAATGAGTTAGAGGATTATATATAATAATTTTGTATTAATGATGAAAAATACATCATGGAGACTAATTTTATTAAAAATTGTATCATGTAGGTTAAAAACTAGAAGTACCCACACCTAGGTGAAATCTATATTCAAGAGACACCTAAAAATATATCTATGAAATAATGAAGATGCATAAGAATTCACCCCTAAACTGAGTTATTATTTTGAAAATATACATATAGTCAAAATTTCAATTCAATATAAGTGAAAAATTTGATGAAAGAAACACAATAAAGACAGACATGAAGAAATGAATTCATGTTGTATGATTTGAATGAATACTAATTTTGGTTAAGAAATTTATAGACACAAATACCTGAAATTGTTATCAATGAATCATTTTTATATTCCCAAAGAAACTCTATGTGGTAGTTGTCATCAACTAAAAGAGTCAACATGTAAGATAAAAATGTAAAATAAGTTCAAAAGTTTACATGATAAAGTTGATCCTCTTATACAGAAGTGGCATATTCTAAATAACAACCAAATTATGTGAATATATAAAATTCAATAGAGATAAAATGTTTTGATAAGGCAATATATGTGCTAAATTTCTAAATAATATTATCTTTAATAGGGAAATATTTTAATACAATGATATAAGAAAAACAAATTCCTGTTTTTCCATGTTCTTATTCCCAATTAACATCGCATAAAATAATTTTATAACGTTTGGAATGAAGCATATTTCCCTAATAATACTTTTACGACTCTATGAAATGACAATGAATTTATGACGTAAGGGAAACACATAACGGGTAATCTCAACGTCATTATTAAATAAGAATTAATATTCTTTTTGATAGGATGATAACAAAATATTTCACAAATATCTTATTCTCTTGGGAAAAAACTATAGAGGATTTTTAAAAAATGTGGTTGAACTCGATATCACAAATATTAGATGTGGTTATTCTCATGCATGTTAAGTTTTCCAAAATGGAAAGATCATTTAGAAGGAAAAAAGATGAAATGTATGATGTTTTCATGGTTAATAGAGTAAGTGAAAAATTATGTTTTGGGGATGATATAACCAATTGTTATTAGTGGAAATATGTACTACTCATACATTATTAATAACTATAGAATAATTGATTGGTTGTCAGTAATCACAAAAAATCAATATGTTATATTAAATTAAATAATATAAAAACATAGATAAAAATTTTCATAGATAAAAAATAATTAAATTATGTACATATAGGGGAATGGTGTTCAAAAATATATACAAGGATAATTATGTAAAAAATCACAGGATAAGGAATCATGTTTCAACCATTATATTTTTTCAAAAAATAATAAAATTGGGATGAGAAACTGGATAATCAATAACATGGATCAAATGATGTATATTGGGTAAGTCTTATCAAGAATGTTTTTTGAAGAATATATCTAAAAAAATATTCAATATCACTAATACAACTTCATTGTACTCATGCGAGGATAATTAAATATATATTATGTGTCCTGGGTATAATCAAACATTTAAATACTTTTGTATCTTTGTAAGTAATTGTATTATTCCTAAAAAATAAAATAACCATTAAAAGTTTGATTCTCATAAAGGCGAGGAAATTCTTTTTTCTTACTCATTATTGATAAATTATTTTTTATAACAATATTTTAATACCATATGTTAGTAATAAAAAATCATGTTTATATTATTTCTAATTTATTTTATGTGTTATGAAGGTAAATTCATTTTATGAACAATAATAGGAATTTCATTCAGCAATGCACTGACCAAATGGTGAATATATTTGACCATACAACATATGTGATCATTTTCATGAACACCTAATCATCCATTTAAATGTTATGTAAATGTAAATAATATATCATAATATTGAAAATAATAAATCACATTTTTTTAGTTAGGATATTTCAAAAAAAACCACGAACAGGTTTTTTTGAAAATTCATAGATTGAATGTATAATTAACATATCAACCGCAATATTATCCTGATCAAAAACTAAAAAAACCAGGAAACTATATGAATAAATTAATGTAACCATTTTTATGATATATTATTTAAACATAATAAATAATAAACTTCATGAACAAATTAGTCATCTTAGGATAGTAGTTCAAAATATAATAATGTACTTGAATGACCACAATTAAAAATTGATTGAGCACTAGTACAAAGTGATCAAATCCAAGAACAAATGATCTACCACAAAATCATTTATTGACATATAAACATATCAATGAAACAAAAAAGTATGAATGTGAACATTCGACTCTAAATTGGAACCCTTAAATCAACAGTCTATAATGTTCAGTTTTATGTAAATATATTATTAAAAATATTAATCTAAACAATTTTTTATATAATTAAATGAATAAAAAAGAAGCTATTGAACCAAAACGTACTTTTAATGTATGATTATATACAATGATTATTTAATATAATTTATTATATACATTTCTTGAAAATTCAAATAAAAAGATGCAACGAAATAGAGAAAAAACATTCATGCATGACAATATGAAATCACAGTTTTTGTTGAAGAAACTTTTTGATCATGTTCTCGTTTTGATTTTATTTGATACTATTTTTTTACTAACACATCGACAACACACCTGATAACATTTTCTGGTCTTTCTTCATTATTTTTTGATCAAAAGGATACAACAAGTATAGAATAATATTCAATAGATTAAAAAATTTTCAAATTCAACTACATCACATTATTTCATTTATATTACTCTATTTTATTTATTTAATTAATTGTGTGTACCTTTGGTTGTGTCTTTTAGACCCAAATCCTATGTAAAACTGGATAGTGAAAGAATCAATATTTTATTTGTTTATATATTTCCCAATGTATAACTATAAAATATGATGTGTAGTCTAGACTACCTCTATACCGTTGTTATCATTTATTTCTCCCATATAAAATTGTGGAAAATTTCTATTTTGCGAGAACTATTTAAGACCAGCTATTTTTGAAACCATATCCTAGTTGTGAATGAGTTTACTTATAATAAACATCTTGGTAGTGGGAGACATTAATTTGGGGAGGATTAGGAATCAGCTTGAGATTGGGAAACTTTTTTATTTATTCAGTTCTTTTATTTATTCTTTGAACTCTATTTTTAAAACCATCATATATGGTTTTTGTAATCATGATAATAAATAAGTTGGCTTTATAATTTATTTTCGTTTTTATTTTATGCACAATATTAAATTTTATTAAAACATATTCAAAAGTTTTTAAAGTTTTAAAATTTTTCTTACTAAGTTTTTATTGAACTTCTAGAATGATTTCTGAATAAATGAAATTATATTACTCTATTGTTTTAGTTAAGATATGAATTTTATATGTTTGTGGATTTAAATATATATTATTTTTTAAGATAAATTTTAATTGGAAAATAAATTACCATACTATTAAGATGTCATCTTAGAAAAACATTTGATACTATAGGTTCTTCATAATTTATTTTTATTTGATATAGTTTTATAAAAAATATCAATGTTTATTTTAATTATAAATTTGTTCCTTTATGTTTAATAATAGAAATAAATCAAATGCTATATAATGGTTTTGTATTGGTTTTTTATAAATTGGTTTTAAAAAATATATAATATCTATATTCTATAGTATATATTAAAATGATACATTGATAGTTAACTTTTATGTGTGCTCTATATATCGTTTTTTATTTTAGAAAAACTAATTTCAAAGGTAAAATATTTTTAAAATTTATTTTTATTATGTTTTGATCGATCATCTAAGAATACTTTTGAAAAGATTAAATTATAAAAATATAAAATTTTAGTTAACTAAAAATATTTTTTAAATTGTGGGATTTTGTTTAAATCATTTTTAATAAAATTTTAAAATGGAATCTCAATTCATATCCCCCTATTGAGTTTTCCTATATAAACAATGACACAAAAATATAAATCAATAAATTTCATGGAAATATATTTTTTGTCAAGAGGTGACTCTTTGGTAAAATGGGCATATTTTCCAATGAATATGTAAATAAACATTTGAGGAAGGAGTTGATGAAATTATAATCTAAGGGGGAACATGGGGAAGATGGTGATTTAGATGAAGTCATCACAAAAATTGATTCTTAGAAAAGGATATATATTACAATAAAATCTAAAAAATGGGATCATTTTTATGAAAAGAAAATTATTAGTTATAGACCATTTCTAATGAAAACTAGGAGAATTATGTTTTTTTAATATGACTATATTATAGAAATAGTGACTAGATTGGCAGTTCTAGGTGACACATATATTCCTTTTTATATAGTGAAGGTTTCTAACTAGTTGGGAGGTTAAATTCTTAATAGCAGAGAGAATATTCCCACAAGTATAGAAAAATATAATACAAAGTGGAAGAAATGACAATAATAGTCAATAATATGAACAATATAACATGGATATTATAAATATATACATCCATGGAACAATAACACCATTTGAAAAAAAATAATCTACTATATTTTAATATAAGAAGGATTTAAATGTAATGTCATCAATGTTCCAACCATGTACATGCTATTCATGAGTAAGAAGAATGTTCAATATAATAAAATAGGTTCTTGAACCCTTAGTTTTTCCCACACTCAAACTCCACCCATGATCCATCTACATACCGATCAATAATATGTATTTTTTACCAATCCATTCATGTGACTATGAAATATTATTTGGTACCATGATGTGTGAATAAGTTATGTGTATTACTCATTAGGCCTACACCAATGGTTTACCTAATAAAATCTACTCAATAGTAGTCAATTCTATATATGAAGTGCTAACTGAATAAATATAGATGTAAATCATTTCATTTTAGAGTTATTCATATCTAAATCACATGAAAACATATTGTATTCTTCTTTTGTTGGAATGGGGAGCTTCACACATTGTATAAACTCAAATCAATGAATAATTATCAATCATCCCTCTTCTTTTGAGTAATAGTGAATATTTTTTTACCTTACTCAAAACACTTTGGTGAATGATACATCAACATTCCAATACTACAGTAAAAATTATATCCCCACAAAATAGTCTTGATGTATTATATGGAAGATTTATATACTCATGTTAAATGAAATATCATCATTTAATCGTCGATAATGGTTGAGGTATAATCTTGTGAACAATGAATGACATAGAACAGTACGTAGGTGAATGATTTATAATTAAAATCCCACTTCTTTGGGGAACATATAACCCCATGAAATTTCTGAAAGGATAATGCTCCATCACCAAATAATAATTTATTATTGGATGACAAAACACCAATATAATCCCTAATATGTAACATGTACCATGAAAACTGGTTATAGACCACCAATCGGTGTGGTTGACACATAATTTTTAACGATTCATAGGTTATTGAACTGTCACCAATGAAAAAATATTGAATATAACAAACATCATGAATAAAATAATTTTAAGTGAATGGAATGTCACAAAAAAATCAACTAAAATGAATTATTAGTCACTCATCATAGGAAAAATCTATAAAATGATAGGCTCTTCTTAGTCTATGTTATAGTAAGGTAATCTATCTTTTGGTCGTAGTTTTTTAATACTCTCCCAGATTCAAAGGACACACATTATGAACCTAAAATCTCACCATTGGTCTTTATTCACATATTCATGATATTCAAAATAAGGGTTATGAATTAAAATTACAATAGTTTTGTCACAGAACATGGAAGACCACTCAAGGAACTATAATGTCTGACTAGCACTGTAAAAGTTTAAGGAGTAGTTTGAAAATAATTTTAGGACATGATAACAAAATTGTAATTTCCCAAAATTTCATATAGGACATAAAAATATTGAATAAGATGATGGGATTGTAGGGGAACACCTACATCAATTCAAAGGAATCACACATATCATAAATTGTAAAATGAAACATATATAATAACTGGATTTCTAAAAATATGGAAACAAACACTAATGACTCACCCTATAAGCTCAAGCAAACCCTAATAGTGGGGATCAATTAGTGTTTGATCTTTTTTCACATGTCATTTAATTTTTTCCCACATTGGTGGGAACCCATTATACCAATTACAGTTGATTTCACTTTTATAATTCTTGCAAATATTGAAGTTGAAACAAGATACAAACCTTATGATTTATAGACCACTATGGGATATGTTCGAGAATCCAACACTGAAGTAGTGTGGATTCTTAAAAATCCTATAAAATTCAATAGTTTTATATATTCAATGTTTTTTTCTAGGTCACATCATTATAGGGTTATTGAATATATAATTGAGCTCATGGTTTATCACACTCCCACCAATGAGAGTGTAACATCATGTTTCATTTTTTATGTATTTTAAATCTCTCAGTTTTCATTTCTCTCTTTATTTGGGTCCATTTTGAGACTCTGGTTAATGGAATGTGTTTATTGGGGAAATAACCTAATGTTTAGGGTTTTATCTTTATTTTTATTAATGAATACTGGTTATAAATATGTAAAATGATTTACAGGTTTATCCATGAGTTTGGAGAATATAGAATGTAGATTGGGTTTTTTCTGAATAATTCTATTTACTATATTTATATGAAATTATCATATTGTAACTAATTTATATACTGTGAAATATTTTTAGGAAATATGACAACAATTTTGGTCGTGGATTAGATGTTTTACATGAAAAAATATGATCCACCTTGTGAAATGGTAAAAATAACGATTTTTAACTTTAAATAACTCATTTTGGTTGGTTTTTGTGTTTTTTGGATTTCAAATTTTGAAATTGTGATTCACACCACATAATTCTCATCGTATATGTTTTTTTTGCATTGCACAATTTATTGGTCACTTATATGAATGTATGTTTTTTCTCTGAGACCTAGGATCTCTCCCTCCTTATTTTGGAGACCTTATCTCTTTCTGGATCATTTTGTTCATAAATATTTCTTCATTTCTATTTCTGTGCATTTTTAAATCTGAGTAATACCTCTACTTATTCATTTCAATTGATAATGTTATCACTATTACCTTATGTTTATTGATATGTTGATGTTTGATGATAATATAATCAATCCATTCTAAATCAATTATGATATCTTCCTCATAGGCTATCCAATGAGTTGGTTGTGGTGTGGAATGAGATTTCATTGATTAATTTTTTAATTTTTTCATCCCAAAAAACATTTTTCATTTTTAATTGATTATAAGATATATTGATTGATTCAGGTGCCCCTATTTTCATTGTTTTTGCAAACATGTTAGTGGATCCATTTTTGGGCATTTGTATCTCATGTTTGATGTAACTGGTTCCATTTCTAGAATATTTTGTATGAATTTACTATTATTTTTTAAAAAATTGTTTAGTAAATGAATATGAATGAATTTTTGTGTATGTGGAAACATGGTTTTGAGAAAATATGGTCTTCACATTAGACTTTTAAAAGAAAATATATTTTCAATGAATTGTGAAATGGATTTCTGAAATGGTTTTCAAAGACTAATTTTAATGAAATGGTTTATAAAATGTAGTAAATGGGAAGTCATGGCTAATTATGTAGAAGGTGTGGAAATATGCCTATCCTGTGATACTGTCATGGGGTTACTTATAGGATGTTCCTCTGCTCGACAGTCTTGTTGTTCTTGGGACTTGATAGAAATTTTTTGAGGTTCATATTATAGGGTGTTCCTATACACTTTGTACTTGATTCCTATATCTGGAGACTTGATATAATCTCCTTCCTATGTCTGTCTATGAGTGTCTAAGATACCATGACCTATTGTGATCTGTAGCATGATGTTACAGGTGCTTTTCGAACATACTGGATTTTATATTTTATGATATACATGGATGACTTGATTTTATTTCTTATATGTATATGAAATCCTATGACAGTATTTTACCCACATAATTTTAAACTATGTTAAAATGGAATATGTTTTACAATTAATTTGATATAATAACTATTTAACTATTATTCATTGCTTGTTTACATTAATGTTGATCATTTCTAAAAAAAATTTATAGAGAATTTATATGAAACTTACTAGGTTCGATCTTACTAAGCTAGTATATCTCCAGCCTCATGAACCCATTCGGTGGTGAGTAGACCTTTTAATGTCACTAGATGTAGGGAAATACAAGGAATTATAATGATGTGACAATGTTTCTATAAAATATTTCTTGGTATCTTGTGGTGAGATGGTTGAGTTTTTCCCATGCTATCACATAGTGTAGCTATTTTGGTTTTAGTTTTCCATCATTATTGGACATAAATCAGGGATTCTGTTTTTCAACATTTGAGTCATATCACATCTACTATTTTTACTTTTGATATGAAATATATTTCTTTTATTACTCTTATAAAATTTATTCTCATCACACATTTAGTCACACACACATACACACACAAAGATATATATATATATATATGTCATCTTGTTGACATTATGTTGTGTGAATTCATTTCATCTAGTGGTTTTTGATGATTGGGTCCTTGTTTTTAGCTAATGGGGATCATGAAATCCCTTTGGGTATGTGAGGGTTCAGGTTGTGAATCAGTATGTGAGTGTATCTAAGTCCGGTTCACTATAGTTCAGCATCAAATGTGTTGGTTTGTTCCCATGATTCATTATCTTTGGATGTTGATAGACTAGATATTGGATTCTTGAAAATTGAGAGATTGGATGTGGTGGGTTTTTAGATAGCTCCTACTAAAAAGGAACTCATGTTACCTTGGGATGTTGGGATGTTTGTATCCGATTCTGGAACATTGATTCGAATATCATTTTTTGTTTTTTGTTTTCTAGTTTTAACTAATATTTACCAATTGGATGATCATTTAATCTAATTTGGTGTGCAGTGGTATGCCTTTGAGACATCTTTTGAAGGTTCTTTGATATGAAGTAGTGGAAGCTACTCAAGGGAATATGCTTATAGATCATAATATTATCAAGTCAATCATGCGAGTAGTTCATTATTCCATCCAAATGTACCAAAATAGTAGAACATTGTTGTTGAGGTAAATCTGGTAGTTATTGGAGAAAGGGACGGATTATTGGAGTTATTAAGAGAGAACAATCATTCCATTAAGGGTAAAAATGAACCTCAAGTGAAATAAGATATTCTATATAATATTGATTTTATCTTTGGTATTGTGGATACACCATAATGTATAAAGGTGAAGTGTACAGAATTAATTCTTAAGAGTCCCCACTAGTGATGGTGGGATTCCATGGTATATGAAGATGGAAACATGGGAATGGATTGTAAGGGTATCAAGAGTCTCTTCATTTAGAAATATTTTTAGAGTCACTAACGATATAGAATTCCCAAGAGTACATATCTGTGAAATAAAGTGAAATTTAGTTTTATTTTTAACCAATCCATCTATGGAGATTCATCTTTTTTCTACACATGTGGAAAATAATGACCAACTGAATGTTTATATGTACATATTGGATATATGATTGGATATTAGATAGTAGATATTTATGTAAAAGAATTAATCCAACGAAATGATGGTAAACATGGAAATGATGGAAGAGATGTATATAGAAGGCAATATTGGTTATTATGACCCTTTTATTCCACCTAGTGGATGATTCAATTGTGTGTAGGCATAAAAAGGACGTGTTAAGATCATCATAGGATTTTTGGAGATGGTTTTTAGTGATATGTCTCCATTTCCCACTCAGTTATAGATATTCATGTTCCCATGACATACTATTTTTGTGGGAAGTTTGGGAACATAATGTATTATTATTCTATACCTACGATGATGTTAAATATTTTTGGGAACTATGGCTATTTGTGTTGTTTCTATGAGGCTATATATATACCTCATCACTATCATGGACCATCATCTGCAAAGGCTACTAAGTCACAGTTTAATGCTTCAATGACTATAGGGCTCCAGCCATAGGCCTTAGGAGTGAAGCACCTTCATTCATAGGATGATTTTCTAGTAAATGTATATGTGGATCCTATGATAGTGAAATATATCATATTTTAAAGAAATTTATTTTTAATACATGTGCATATAACTAATTTATCTCTATAATTATTTTGGATATGATCAAACATCCATGAAATCTCATATTCATTAATATTTAGTTTGAAATGCCTATTGGAACATTGAAATAGTAGGGGTTTCATTGCCCTTAATGTTAACTACCAAAAGTTATTGCATTTTTAGTCTAGGATTTCCTCATGATTGATATTTATTGGTTTCACATCATCAGCATGAGGGATTGGCTTATTTCTAATCATTCTATGGTTTATCTTAATGATCATTTAGTTATTCTTCTAATGGGTTATCTCAAGTGTTTCATGGAGGGTCAGATCTAAGGTCGTGTCTTGAAGGACCTTCCCACCCAAATATAGATAATTTTTTTTCATGTTGTAGTAATTAATACAAATTATATTTACTCTATTTTCTATCTTCCTACTATTGTATAGGATATTCTATACATTTTCCCAAAAGATTTATCTATAATTTCTTTATATAGGGAGGTAGAGTTTATGATTGATCTAGTTCTAGCTATGAAAACAATTTTGATACGCCCTAATCGTATGGAACTAAAAGATCTAAAATGTATCACTATTCAGTTGGATCATCTAATGTTGATTTTTTGTGTTCACACCAGTGTTTCTCCTTAAGAATTATCTATGATCATTTCCAAAAATGCTGATGGTTATCTCATATTTTGTGTGGACTATCTAAATTTAAACTAGGAAATAATTAAGAATCAGTATTGGGTGCCCTGTGTGGATGATTTTTTTGTGGGAAAAAAATGTGGAAAGTGGTTTTCAAATATTGATCTTTTGATAGGTTATCATAAACCGATCTTCATCATTGTATTCCTCAACACTTTATTCATCTCATAAACCATTTGTAGTCTTGTCATCATTATCAAGATAAATAACACCCATACGACCATGCTGATTCTCTTCATGAGATTTTACCTCCGGGAATTGGTTTGCATAATGCCTATACATTTCACATTTAAAACATTTAACCATTTTTGATGTCTTTGAAATACCATTATCCTTGTCCATGGTGTAAACTGAACCTTTTCCTTTTCAATTACTGGCTTTGTGTCCTTCTTTTCCACACCCAAAGAATCTTCCAGTTCCTTCGAAACATTCCCCTTGTTGCCTCTTCCCACATGACTTACATGAGGGAAATTGAACTTTATTTCCTCTATGATTGTCATGAAACATCATCTTTCTCTTATTAGCTGAGTCAGGAATCTGACCAAAGTTATGATGGTTGAAGTATAAGTCCATTTTTGGAATCATATATGATTAATCACAAAATAGATGTAATTTTGTATATTTGATAACTTTTTCTAACCTTTTTTTGAAACAGATGGAATGACTCATCATTCTATCACATGATCTGCTAACACTTCATGAATGACAAATTCAACTTCATTTCATTAAGATATTATGTGGTAATTTTTCAAGGCACGAACAACGGTATGATTGTACCAAAATCAATTAAGTATTTCTTTTGATTCGAAAATTATTCAACATTAGGGAATTGATCGTGAAAATCAAAAATGTTGTCCTAGTGCCTTCATATCTGATGAATCAGATGGTACCTTAGAACATAAAAAATTTATGGCTTTGTGATTGTTGGCTTTTTCATAGCCATGTTCTCTACCACTCTCCATCAGAACTTGATGGTTAGATTTTTCTTCCATATACATATTTTCACCTATGTTCTTCTATATGGAAACCCAGTGATGAGTTACTTTGGGTAATCGTTACGTTTCATACTATTGTTTTTAAAATAAAATTTTAGTATTCCTTTTTACGATGAGGGTTTCTATGAATAGTAAACGATTTATATCCCTGACAAATTTTGAGGGCGAAATTCATTTTAAGGGGGCTAGAATGTAACAACGCCAAATTTTATAAGATATGTTCATTTTAATTTCATTCATGTATTATGTTGTACGTTACATCGATATTATCTTGCGCTATACGCAACATCGTATTATCTTGCGGTATATGCAACACTAATCATGGATCGTGTTATACACAATTTAAAGTTTGTTTGATAGTAGTTATTCTACGAAACATTGGGAATATATATATATATATATATATATATATATATATTCAATTTATAAATGATATATGGTTGGATTTTGTTATACGGAACAACAAAGGAGTCTTGCACTACACGAGAACCTGACTTGGCTTGCATTACATGCAATCACAACCTTCCTTGACAACGTGTGTTGTACGCAATACTGGATTTCACTAAACAAAAATATATGGTTATAATATTATTATAAACTAGCCATTTTGAATAGTAGTAAATAAATTTTGAATTTTATGACATTATAATTCGTCTTACACATTTTATAGAACATGGTATGAGAACAAAATAAATTTTTCGTGTAAAATATGTATTTTTCAAAAAATCTAGTTTTTCCACCTTTTGATGGCGCACCCATTTTAAATATAATTTTTGAAAATCTTATATGTTAAATTTTACAAAATAAACTTCTTATTTTTAATTAGAATATAAAAATTTACATTGGATATTGTTTTGATATTTTTCTGACAACTTTCATATTATAATGAATAGTAAAAACACGCTATATGTCAATTAGAAACAAATTTTTTCATTGTAATAATTTGTATGGTTAAATAAAAATATTTAATAGTTTTAAATTATAAATAGAATATATTTTTACGATTTAATATAATGTATGTCATTAGCATTGATTTTACATTGAATTCATAGGTAAAATCATTTCAATATTTTTTAATGTTTTATCTTTTAAAACTCATTTTCCTAACAACATGATTAATTATAAATTAACATCTGCAACTTTTTTGTATTGAATTTAGAAAAATGGATTCCATATTTGGAATCAGTGGATCCAAATTATGTTAATATGCTACTTTTTATTTCTGGGCATTATGAATAGTAACTACGGTAAATTTTATTTACCATAGTAAAAGTTAAATTGGGTAAGTAAGGGAAAATATAATATTTTAAATTTACCCTAACACTTGTATTAATATAATTGGATGCTTATATTTTGTCCTAAGGCATATTTGGGTCGAAATGGAATCCATTGGAACCCACTGGGAGGTGATTAAGACCTTTTGTTTATTTTATTTAAATGAAAGTGAAATATGTCTCACTCAACTTTAATAATTAATGTATTTTTAATATAAGTTTATACATAATATAAATTCATTTATAAATACTCATTTGAAAGATAAAATATTTTTATTTATCATGGTTATTTATATATAATTTTTATGAGATATTTTATTACCTTAATAGCTTATACAATAATGATGCCGAAAGTTTTTATTTAGTGAAAAATATGTAATATAGTTTTTATTGAAATAATAATACCCATTAAAAGGCTCCGAAACCTGACTGAAACTTATTGGTAGTGTTCATATACACCATAATCATCAAATGACCGAATAAATGACCGTTTGGAGTCTTATAAATGTGATTATGACATTTAAATTATTTTATTTTAAATGATGTCAAAGTTGTCACCTTTATAATTTAATAAATATATCATTTTAAAAGTTGGGTGTTTTAGAATATAAATCGGACTAAAAGAATTATTATGCAATCTATATGATTTTTTATCTTCCTAGTATTTTATTTTTAATTTTTATGCAACAAATATGTATATTTTATAATTTTACAAAAATGTTGTAGATATTATTTTATTCAGAAAAGTATAAAATAAATGGTTTTACAAATAGTAAAATAAATATTATATGAACTATTTAATGTGCTCAACTAATTTTAAAGAGGAATAGGACATGTTAGAAACCTATTAAATATTTTATTTCGAATATATCCCCTGTGTGGATTTAATTTAAATTAAAATAAATGAATACTGTCAAAATTTACACTATTGTTATTTTATAAAAATAACATATTATTAAATTGTTTAAAAATTACAAAAAAATTAAAAATAATAAATTTAAATTTATATAGTAGAAAATTTAGTAAAGTATCCAATTATGGAAAATTAACAACACATAAGTGATTATTTATAACCATTTATAATTTATAATTTTATTACCACAAATAACATTAAATAGATTAAATAAAGATAAATCAAAATGATATGCTTTAAAATTAGATCAAAACATGTATAAATTTGATTTGTTGATAATATTACAACTCTATCACATATAATCTTATAAATGAGTAATTTTTGGTGGTTTTTATGAGGGGATTGAATTTATATTAAACTAATATTTTTGAGGATTCCAAAGGATCCCCTCTCCTCCCTTATAAAAGGGAACCTCCTCCCTCGAATCTTTACACAACATTGAGCCTTCAAGCTCATCCAACCAATGCCCATTTACCTTTTAAACATCCATAAAAAATATTGTAGAGGTCCTGGTCTTCTTCAAAGTCCAATTTTAGTGCCCAAAGAGAAGGTTTCTAAGAGTCGTATCGAAGAAGAGGAAATATCTGTTACCGATTTTTTCAAATTTATTTATTCTTCTAATTCCTCATCTTTAGTTGTTTCATTATGAAGTAATAACATCAGTATGAATAATATATTTATATGTTATTATAAATATGAAACAACCCTATTCCACCATCTATCGATCCTACGGAAAATGAAATCACCGCGCGTGCGTACGTACGGAATACCGTCTCTACTATGAGGTGTAATCTGTTTTCCACCACCACCTTACTTGGATGGGTATAATGGTGTAAAGAATAACTATATGTTATTATTTTAAAGTGATATTGATTCTGAAATAGTATAGATACACTTTAATACAATTCGACGATCATGGGAATGATATCATCGCTCGTGCGTACGTACGGATTACGGTCTCCACGACACGATGAGATTCATTCTCTATGTTAACCATTCAAGATTTATTATAATGAATATATAATGAATATAAATGAAATATATTACATGATAAAGCTAATGTATTGATATATATATATATATATGTCGTATACTTACTTCCATTCAAGCCAATATGGAAACAAAAATAGTGTTCATGAGTACATACGGTCTATCGTCTCCATGAACAGTGTATTTCGTTCCATTTATCGGTCTAATATATATATTTATATTCTGAATATATATAATAAATAAATCATGTTTTACATTATGGATGAAACTAATCATGATATAAGTAATCATATGAACAATTACAAGTCAAAACATGTATGACAAATGAAATGATTTTACCTAAAATTATGCTTTAACTTGGAATTGACAAAAGAACGGGTAATATAAAGTCATAATTGAACCATATATGATATCATAATAATGAATATGATTATGTAATAAGTCCATGACATTGTTTCAATCATTATATAGGAGGTTCAGATACGTACAAAGCATATCAAACCTATGGTAATGGATAATGTTGCAATCTCAATTGTTTTCTATCTGAGATTGCTTATACGTAAGTATTTACTAGGATTA
This sequence comes from Viscum album, assembly GCA_963277665.1. NCBI lineage: Eukaryota > Viridiplantae > Streptophyta > Magnoliopsida > Santalales > Viscaceae > Viscum > Viscum album. The sequence goes on along the minus strand of OY728159.1, from coordinate 683,379,943 downwards.
TATTTATCATCTAGGTTCAAGTTTTATAAAAATATTTTAATGTATTATTAAAGTACTTTTGACCCATTTTGTATTTTACTACATGGTATGTAAGGAATCTTTTTTTTTGTTTACCATACAAGGTGCTTTTTGACTTTTCCGACAAAAGTATCAGGATAATGTTTTTTTAACTTATACGGCATGAACTTATTTCTATGGTTTCATAACACATTATTTTCATGAAGATTACTATACAATATTTCATGACTATTTTTTAAAAAATCCTTATCTTTTAAAATTTCATGGCATTTTGTGAAATTAAAATGATTTTCAATAAGAAAGGATATTTTCCTCAAGAATTTATCTAAAGTGTTTTATCAAAACCATTTTCTTTCTAAGATGATATTATTTCATATGTGTATTTCTCAAGTATAATATCTCTATGATTTACATGGATTCACTTTTCTTATGATGAAATGATACCCATTTGTTATATATGTATTTTTTTATGATGGGAAGATGTTTATTAAACCCATTTTAGTCATTGGGTAATGATGCATGATTTATGTTTATTTTGTGACACAAGTAAGAATGATTTCATTATGAGATGGGTGGGAACTATATATCCCACCAATGGATTGGGTAAAGATTTATATCTCATTAGATAGACATGGCTGGAATAGTAAGTTGATCTGGTTCAGTGATACATGACTGGAACGAGGAGTGGACTCGATTTAGAAAGGGACTTTGTCCACTAAGATGGTCTTGGCAGTAATGCCTTGGAAACTATGGAAATCATATCATGTTATTAATGGTTTTCCATAATTACATGTTTTATTCCCATGCTAATTTATCATGAATGATGATCCATTATAATCTATTCCTTTTGTACTTCCATGTTTTATGTCATTGCTCATGATTTTGATGTTTAAATATTATTCTCACGTTTTGAAGTTAAAATATATATGGATTGTTTTATTTTCTCCATGCATACCCTTATTGAGCATTTGAGCACTCCATTTATATGTTTTCCTTTCTCCCGGATGAAAAGAATTGTTTTAGGTAAAAAAGGGAAGATCTTTATGGGGGATTTTGATGATCTTTCACCAAGATTAGAAGATTATATCCAAGTTTCCAAAGACACTAAACTATTACAGTCCTTTGGTGTCTGTTTTTTGATATGTATTATGTATTCCTCAAAAGTAATGTAATGTATATGTACCTCAATCTTTGGGTCTCTACAGTTAGTATCAGTGGAAATGTTTAGTTGACCTTTGCAAACTTGGATGCGAAATCTTTAGTGAGATTCCTAGAGATATTTCTATGGTATGTCTAGGGCTGTCCCTAATGTTAAGTATAACTATAAGTTATAGTCCTAGAATTATGGTAATGATCATAGAATGAAACCTAAGATGTTAGATATTGAAGGTACTCGCCCTTTATTATGTTGTTTTCCTAGCATGATTTTTTTCTCTCATACTATTCTTTATGGGTTTTAGAAAATGGCTGGAAACAGTAGGATTCACGATAATGGAGGATATGATGGAAAAAGGATTGATATTATTCATGATATACCAAATGAAATGGAATTTGGAAGTCTAAACATCGTTATTATGCCTAATCAGCAATATCATAATATGATCAATAATCTCAACATTGGTAATATTCCTGACTCATATAATAAGAAAAATATGATGTTTCATGATGATCATAGAGGAAAGAAAGTTCAATTACCCTCATGTAAGTAATGTGGGAAGAGGCATCAAAGGGAATGTTTCAAAGGAACTGGAAGATGCTTTGGGTGTGGAAAAGGACACAAAGCCAGTAATTGCAAAAGAAAAGGTTCAGTTAACAGCATCGACATGGATAATGGTATTGTTATACATCAAAAATGGTTAAATGTTTTAAATGTGGAATGTATGGGCATTATGAAAAAAAATTCCCTAAGGAAAAATCTCATGCAGAGAACGAGCATGGTCTAATGGGTATTATTTATGTTGATGATGATGAAGAGACTACAAATGGTTTATCAAATGAATGAAGTGTTGAGGAATACAATGATGGAGCTCTTTTAATGGTTTAGAAAGGTAGTGGAATAATTTATGTTTATCAAGAGTTATGTAGTATAGGTAATGGTACTATGGAATAAAGACACATCTAAGGCTTGTTACAGTATTGTTTTTCTTAAGTATTTGATAGTATATGTTGAATGGTACACGTAACCATGAGAGGTTATTTGAATATTTTTGGAAACTAGATGATATATGCATAATGAAGGGATATTTAGAAAATAATATATATGCTAGTATTCATGATCTCATGACTGATATAAGGACAATGTGATATCATGGTTTGAGTATATCGAAATTTTGGGATTTTGGTATGTGGAAAGTGTTAACTTTTGATAGGATTCATGTTTTCACTAAGGTTCAATGGGTATTAATTTTTCAATAGAATACATGATTAAGGTTTTCGCATGTTTGGAATGTGACCAACAAAATATATCATATGATATATGGGGGATAAATGACGGTATTCACATGCTCGGTAGATGAAATTTATAGTAATTGTTTTCTTTATACTATGAGCTTGTACATAAGTATTTTGTATAATCCTAAAGATTGGAATGGATTATGTTGGACATAAAATAGTATTGTCTAAGGCATGAACGTTTTTTCAATATTATTGATCGAATGTTATAATAATGTAGTTTTAGAAAAAGGAAAACCAGCAGGCTGGGCAACAACCCATCGCGTCGGACAAGGTTGCGGGAATTGAACCCACAATTGATGTACGAGATAGCTTTATTTCCTACCACTGGCCTACAGGAAGTGCCTTGTTAGTATAAAGTAGTTTTATTTTATTAAGCGGTATGATAGATGAAGTATAAGTCCATTTTTTGAATCATATATGATTCACCACACCATAGATGAAATTATGTATATTTGATAACTTTTTCTAACCTTTTGTTTGAAACAGATGGAATGACTCATCATTCTACCACGTGATCTACTAACACTTCACGAATGAAAAATTCAACTTCATTTCTTTCAGAGATGATGTGGGAATTTTCAAGGCATGAAAAATGGTGGGATTCTACCAAAATCAAGTAAGTATTTTTCTTTTGATTCGTAAATTCATCTACATTAGGGATTTGATCTTGAAAATAAAAAATGTTGTCCTAGTGACCTCATATCTGATGAATCAGATGGTACCATAGAACATCACAAATTTATGTCTTTGTAATTGTTGGCTTTTTCATAACCATGTTCTCTACATCTCTCCATCAGAACATGATGGTTAGATTTTTCTTCCATATCCATATTTTCACCAATGTTCTGCTATAAGGAAACCCAGTTATGAGTTACATTGGGTAATCGTTACTTTTCATACATTAGTTTGTAAAATTAGGTTTTAGTATTCCTTTTTACGATATGGGTTTCTATGAATAGTAAATGATTTATAACCCCAAAATATTTCGAGGTTTAAATTCATTTTAAGAGGGGTATAATGTAACAACCTGAGATTTTATAAGATATATTCTTTTTAATTTCTTTCATATCTTCTGTTGTACGCTACACCATGATTATCTTGCGCTATACGCAACACTGTATTAGCTTGCAGTACACACAACACTAATCTTGGATCGTGTTACACACAATTTCATGTTTTTTTTATAGTAGTTATTCTACGCAACATTGAGTGTATATATATATATACATATTCAATGTATAAATGAAATATGGTTTGATTTTGTTATACACAACAACCAAGGAGTCTTTCACTACACGCAACCCTGACTTGGCATGCATTACACGCAATCGCAACCTTCATCGACAGCGTGTGTTGTACACAATACCAGGTTTCACTAAACAAAAATATATGGTTATAATATTATTATAAACTAGCCGTTATGAATATTAGTAAATACATTTTTAATTTTATGAAATTATAATTCATATTACACATTTTATAGAACATGGTATGGGAACAAAATAAATTTTTCTAGTAAAATAAGTATTTTTAAAAAAATGTAGTTTTCCACCTTTTGATAGTGCACCCATTTTAAATATAATTTATGACAAGCTTAAATGTTAAATTTTACAAAATAAAATTCTTCTTTTGAATCAGGATATAAAAATTTACATTGGATAATGTTTTGATATTTTCTGATAACTTTAATATTTTAATGAATAGTAAAAACGCGCTATATGTTAATTAAAAACAAATTTTTTAATCGTAATAATTTATATGGTTAAATTATAATATTCAATGGTTTTAAAGTATAAATAGAATATATTTTTACCATTTAATATAATCTATGTCATTAGCATTGATTTGACATTGAATTCATCGGTAAAATTATTTCAATCTTTTGCAATGTTTTAACTTTTAAAACCTGTTTTCTTAACAACGAGTTTAATTGTAAATTAATTTCTGAAAATTTTGTTTATTGAATTTATTAAAATGGATTCCGTATTTGGAATAAGTGGGTCCAAATTATTTTAATATGCTATTTTTTATTTTTGGGCATTATGAATAGTAACTAAGGTAAATTTTATTTACCATAGTAAATGGTAAATCAGGTAATTAAGGGTAAATATAATATTATAAAATCACCCTAACACTTGTATTAATATAATTGGATGCTTATATTTCTTCCTAAGGCATATTTGGGTCTAAATGAAATCCATTGGAACCCACTGGTAGGTGATTAAGACCTTTAGTTTATTTTATTTAAAAGAATGTGAAATATGTCTCACTCGTCTTTAATAATTAATGTATTTTTAATATAATTTTATACATAATATCAAATTTTTTATAAATACTCATTTGAAAGATAAAATATTTTTCTTTATCATTGTAAATTAATTATAAATTTTAAGAGATATTTAGTAACCTTAATAGCTTATGCAATAATGATGCATATATTATTTATTTAGTGAAAAATAAGTAATATAGTTTTTATTGAAATAATAATACCCATAAAAGACTCCCAAACCTGAAAAAAACTTATTGGTAGTATATATATACACCATAATCATCTAATGACATAATATATGACCGTTTGGAGTCTTATAAAAGTGATTATGACACTTATATTATTTTATTTTAAATGATGTCAAAGGTGTCACCTTCATAATTGAATAAATATAACATTTTAAAATTTTGGTGTTTTAGAATATAAATCCGACTAAAAGTATTATTATGAAATATATAAGACTTATCTTCATTCTAATATTTTATTTTTAATTTTTATGCAACAAATAAGTACGTTTAAATATTATACAAAAATGTTGTAGAAATTATTTTATTAATAGAAGTATCAACTAAATTGTTGTACAAATAGTAAAAAAAATATTATATGAACTATTAAATGTGCTAAAATAATTTTATAGATGAATATGACATTTTAGGAACCTATTAAATATTTTAGTTTGATTATATCCTCTGTGTGTATTTTATTTAAATTCAAAAAATGAATAGTTTTAAAATTGACACTATTGTTCTTTTATAAAAATAACATATTTTTAAATTTTTTAAAAATCACAAAAATATGTAAAAATTATAAATTGAAATTTATATAGTCGAAAATTTTATAAATTATCCAATTATGGAAAATTTAAAACATATAAGTGATTATTTATAACCATTTATAATTTATAATTTTATTACCACAAATAAAATTATATAGATTAAATAAGGATAAATCAAAATGATACGGTTTAAAATAAGACCAAGACGTCCCTAAATTTGATTAGTTGATGATATTAAAACTCTATATCATCTAATATCTGAATTGATTCATTTTTGGAGGTCATTAAGTGTGGTTGGAATTTATATTAAACTAATATTTTTGAGGATTCCAAAGGTGCCCCTCTCCTCCCTTATAAAAGGGAACCTCCTACCTCTCTAATTTACACAACATTGAGACATCATGCTTGGACAACCCCTGACCATTTGCATTATCAACTTCCTTAGAAATATTCTAAAGGTCTTGGTCTTCTTCAAAGTCCAATTTTAGTGCCGTAAGAGGAGGTTTCTAAGAGGCGTGTCGAAGAAGAGAAAGTATCTGTTTCCAATTCTTTCAAATTTATTTCTTCTTCTAATTCCTATTCTTTAGTTGTTTCATTATGAATTAATAAAATCATTCTCACTTATATAATGATATTTTATTATAAATATGAAACAACCCTATTCCACCTTCTATCTATCCTACGGAAAATGAAATCACCGCGCGTGCGTACGTACAGAATACCGTCTCCACTCTGTGGTGTAATCTATTTTCCACCACCACCTTACTTTGATGTATATAATGGTGTAAAGAATAACTATATGTGATTATTTTAAAGTGATATTGATTCTTAAATATTATACATACACTTAAATACAATTCCACGATCATTGAAATGATATCATCGCTCGTGCGTACGTACGGATTACCATCTCCACGACGCGATGAGATTCGTTCTCCATGTTATCCATTCAAGATTTATTATAATGTATATATAATGAATATAAATGAAATATATTACATGATAAAGCTACTGTATTTATGTTTGTATATATATATATATCATCTACTTACTTCCATTCAAGCCAACAGGGAAACGAAACAGTGTTCATGCGTACGTACGGTATACCGTCTCCATAAATGGTGTATTTCATCCCATTTATTGATCTAATATATATATATATATATTTATATTAAAATTATATATTATATATAAATCATTTTTTACATTCTGGAATTAATTAGTCATGATATAAGTAATCATATGAACAATTACAAGTCAAACCATGTATGAAAAATGAAATGATTTTACCTAAAATGATGCTTTGACATTGAATTAACAAAAGAATAGGTAATATAAAGTCCTAAGTGAACAATATATAATATCATAACAATGAATATGATACTGTAATAAGTCAATGACATTATTTAAATCATTATATAGGAGGTTCGTATACATAGGAAGCATATCATACCTAAGGTAAGGGATAATGTTGCAATCTCAATTGTTTTCAATCCGAGATTGCTTATACGTAAGTATTTACTGGGGTTATATGTATCATCCATGTACAAGTTTTATAAAAATGTTTTCATGTATTATTAAAGTCCTTTTTACCCATTTTTGACATTTACTACATGGTAGGTAAGGAATATTTTTTTTACTACCATACGAGGTGCTTTTTGACTTTTCCGACAAATGTACGAGGAGAATGTTTTTTTAACTTATACAGCATGAACGTATTTCTACTATTTCATAAAACCTTATTTTCATGAATCTTATTATACAATATTTCATTACTATTTTCAAAAAAATAATTTTATTTTAAAATTTCATGGCATTTTGTGAAAAGAAAATGATTTTCAATAAGAAAGGATATTTTCCTCAAGAATTTATCTCAACTATTTTATCAAAACCATTTTCTATCTAAGATGAAATTATTTCATATGTGTATGTTTCAAGTATAATGTCTCTATGATTTACATGGTTTCACTTTTCTTATGATTAAATGATATCCATTTCTTATATATGTATTATGTGATGATGGGACGATGTTAATTAAACCCATTTTATTCGTTGGGTTATGATGAATGATTTATGTTTATTTTGTGGCACAAGTAAGAATGATTTCATTATGGGATAGGTGGGAAGTATATCTCCCTCCAATGAATTGGGTAATGATTTATATCTCATGAGATAGACAAGGATGGAATATTAAGTTAATCTGGTTCAGTGATACAGGACTGGAATGAGGAGTGAACTTGATTCAGAAAGAAACATTGTCCACTATGATAGTCTTGGAAGCAATTCCTTGGCTACTATAGAAATCATATCATGTGATTAATGGTTTTCACATTTACATGTTTTGTTCCCATGATATTTTATCATTATTGATGATCCATTATGATCTATTCCTTACGTACATTCATGTTTTATGTCACTGCTCAAGATTTTCATGTTTAAATATTATTCTCATGTTTTGAAGTTAAAATGTAAATGGTTTGTTTAATTTTCTCCATGCTTACCCTTACTGATAATTTGAGCTCATCCTTTATATTTTTTCCTTTCTCTAGGATAAAAATAAAGGTTTTAGGTAAAAAATGGAAGATCTTTATGGGAGATGTTGAAGATCTTTCACCAAGATTAGAAGATTATGTCCTAGTTTCCAAAGACACTAAACTATTATGGTCATTTGGTGTCTGTTTTTTATATGTATTAAGTATTCCACAAAAGTAATGTACTGTCTATGTACGTCACGATTTGTGTCTCTACAGTTGGTATCAGTGGAAATGTTTAGTTAACCTTTGGAATCTAGGATGCGAAAACATTAGTGAGATCCCTAGAGATATTTATAAGGTATGTCTAGGGATGTCCCTAATGTTATGTATAACTATAAGTTATAGTCTTAGAATTATGGTAATGCTCTTAAAATTAAACCTAAGATGTTAGATATTGAAGGTACTCCCCATTTATTATGTTGTTTTCCAAGAATGATTTTTGCCTCTCACACTATTCATTATGTGTTTTAGAAAATGGCTGGAAACTGGAAGATTCATGATAATAGAGGATATGATGGACCCTGGATTGATATTCTTCATGAGATACCAAATGAAATGGAATTTGGAAGGCGAAACAACATTATTATGCCTAATCATCAATCTCAAAATATGATCAATAATCACAACTCTGGTAAGATTCCTGACTCAGCGAATAAGAGAAAGATGATGATTCATGATGATAATTGAGGAAAGAAAGTTCAATTTCCCTCATGTATGTCATGTGGGAAGAGGCATCAAGGGTAATGTTTCAAAGGAACTAGAAGATGCTTTGGGTGTGGAAAAGAAGGACACAAATCCAGTAATTGGAAAGGAAAAGGATCAGTTAACACCATGGACAAGGATAATGGTATTTCTAAGACATCAAAAATGGTTAAATGTTTTAAATATGGAATGTATAGGCATTATGAAAACCAATGCCCTAAGGTAAAATCTCATGATGAGAACCAGCATGGTCATATGGGTAGTATTTATGTTGATGATGATGAAGATACTACAAATGGTTTATGAGATGAATGAAGTGTTGAGGAATACAATGATGAAGCTCGGTCAATCGTTTAAGAAGGTAGTGGAATTATTTAGGTTTATCAAGAGTTATGATGTATAGGTAATGGTACTATGGAATAAAGATTCATCTAAGGATTGTTACACTATTGTTTTTCTTAAGTATTTGATAGTATATGTTAAATGGTACCAGTAACCATGAAAGGTTATTCAAATATTTTTGGAAAGTAGATGATATATGCATAATGAAGGGATATGGAAAAAATAATATGTATGATAGTATTCATGATCTCTTGACTGATATAAGGACAAAGTGATATCATGGTTTGAGTATATCGAAATTTTGGGATTTTGGTATGTGGAAAGTGTTTTCTTTTGACAACATTCATGTTTTCACTATGTTTTAATGGGTATTAATTTTGCAATATAATAAATGATTAAGGTATTCACATGTGTGGAATGTGACCAACAAGATATATCATATGATATATGGGAGATAAATGATGGTATTAACATGCTCGGTTGATGACATTTCTAGTAATTGTTTTCTTTATACAATGATCTTGGACATAAGTATTTTGGATAAGCGTAAAGAACGGAATGGATTATGTTGGACATAAAATAGTATTGTATAAGGCTATAACTTCTTTTCAATATTATTGATGGGATGTTATAATAATGTAGTTTTATAAAAAGGACAACCTGAAAAATTGATGACAACCTGTCGTGTCGGAAAAGGTTCCAGGAATCAAACCCACAACCGAAGTGCGACAGGCCTTTATCACCTACCATTGGCCTATAGGAAGTCCCTTGTAAGTCGAAAGTAGTTTTATTTTATTATGTCGTATGATAGATGATGTATAAGTCCATTTTTGGAATCATATATGATTAACCACACCATAGATGGACTTATGTATATTTGATAACTTTTTATAACATTTTTTTAAAATAGATGGAATGAATCATCATTCTATCACATGATCTGATAAAACTTCACGAATGAAAAATTAAACTTCATTTTTTAAAGAGATAAAGTGGAAATTGTTCATGGCACGAACAATGGTGAGATTGTACCAAAATCAATTAATTATTTCTTTTGATTCTAAAATTCTTCAACACTAGGGAATTGATCTTGAAAATAAAAAATGTTCTCCTAGTGCCCCCATATTTGATGAATCATATGGTACCCTAAAACATCACAAATTTATGGCTTTGTGATTGTTGGATTTTTCATAGCCATGTTCTCTACCACTCCCCATCAGAACATGATGGTTAGATTTTTCTTCCAAATCCATATTTTCACCCAAGTTCTCTTATATGGAAACCCAGTGATGAGTTACTTTGGGTAATTGTTACATTTCATACATTAGTTTTTAAAATTATGTTTTAATATTCCTTTGTACGATGTGGGTTTCTATTAATAGTAAACAATTTATAACCCCAACGAATTTTGGGGGCGAAATTCATTTTAAGGGGGGTAGAATGTAACAACTCGAGATTTTATAATATATAATCTTTTTAATGTCCTTCATATCTTCTATTGTACGCTACACCAATATTATCATGCTATATACACAAAACCATATTAGCTTGCGGTACACGTAACACTAATCTTGGATCGTGTTACACACAATTTCATGTTTTTTTGATAGTAGTTATTCTACGCAACATTGAGAGTATATATATATATATATTAAATGTATAAATGAAATATGGTTGGATTTTGTTATACTCAACAACAAAGGACTCTTTCATTATATGCAACCCTGACTTGGCTTGCATTACACACAATCACAACCTTCCTCGATAGCGTGTGTTGTAGGCAATACCGGGTTTCACTAAACAACAATAAATGGATATAATATTATTATAAACTAGCCATTATGAATTGTAGTAAATGCATTTTGAATTTTATGAAATTATAATTCATCTTACACATTTTATAGAACATGGTATGAGATCAAAATAAATTTTTCGGGTAAACTACGCATTTTTTAAAAAATGCGGTTTTTCCACCTTTTGATGGAACACCAATTTTAAATATAATTTTTGACAAGATTATAAGTTAAATTTTAAAAAATAAACTTCTTCTTTTGAATCAGGATATAAAAATTTTCATTTGATAATGTTTAGATATTTTTCTGATAACTTTCATATTTTAATGCATAGTAAAAACACGCTATATGTTAATTAAAAACAACTTTTTTCATCATAATAATTTATATTGTTAAATTATAATATTGAATGGGTTTAAAGTATAAATAGAATATATTTTTACCATTTAATTAGTGTTTGTCATTACCATTGATTTTACATTGAATTCATAGGTAAAATCATTTCAATCTTTTGCAATGTTTTAACTTTTAAAAATCATTTTCTTAACAATGGGATTAATTGTAAATTAAATTCTGCAACCTTTAAGTATTTAATTTAGAAAAATGGATTCCATATTTCGAATTAGTGGGTCTGAATTATGTTAATATGAAACTTTCTATTGTCGGTCATTATGAATAGCAACTACAGTAAATATTATTTACCACAGTAAAAGGTAAATTTGGTAATTAAAGGTAAATATTATATTATAAAATTACCCTACCACTTGTTTTAATATAATTGGATGATTATATTTTGTCATAAGGCATATTTGAGTCTAAATGAAATCTATTGGAACCCACTTGGAGGTGATAAAGACCTTTAGTTTATTTTATTTAAAGGAAAGTGAAATATGTCTCACTCAACTTTAATAATTAAAGAATATTTAATACAAGTTTATACAGACAATAAATTTAGTTACAAATAATCATTTGAAAGGTACATTTTTTTTATTTGTCATGTTAATTTATTTATAATTTTTAAGAGATATTTAATTACCTTAATATCTTATACAATAATGATGCAGAAATTATTTATTTAGTGAAATATAAGTAATATAGTTTTTATTGATATAATAATACCCATTAAAAGGCTCCCAAACCTGACCAGAACTTATTTTTAGAGTATATATACACCATAATCATGAAATGACCAAATATATGACCATTTCGAGTCTTATAAAAGTGATCATGACACTTATTTTATTTTATTTTAAACGATGTCAATGTTTTTACCTTCAAAATTTAATAAATATAACATTTTAAAAGTTGGGTGTTTTAGAATATAAATCCAACTTAAAGTATTATTATGACATCTATAATATTTATCTTGATCCTAGTATTTTAATTTTAATTTTTATACAAAAAATAAGTATATTTAATAATTATACAAAAATGTTGTAGAAATTATTTTATTAAGAGACGTATCAAATAAATGGGTTTACAAATAGTAAAATAAATATTATAAGAACTATTTAATGTGCTCAAATAATTTTCTAGAAGAATATGACATGTTAGGAACATAGTAAATATTTCAGTTCAAATATATCCACTGTGTGGATTTTATTTAAATTCAGATAAATGAATAGTGTCAAAATTGACAATATTGTTATTTTATAAAAATAACATATTATTAAGTTGTTTAAGAATCACAAAAAAATTTAAAAATTATAAATTGAAATTTATATATCCTAAAATGTCATAAAGTATCAAATTATGGAAAATTAACAACACATAAGTGATTATTTCTAAAAATTTAAAATTTATAATTTTATTACCACAAATAATATTAAATAGATTAAATAAGGATAAATCAAACTGATAAGCTTTAAAATATGATCAAAACATGTCTAAATATGATTTTTTGGTTATATTAAAACCCTATCTCATCTAATTTTCGAATTGACTCATTTTTGGAGGTTTTTATGTGGGTTTTGAATTTATATTAGACTAATATTTTTGAGGATTCCAAAGGTGCCCCTCTCCTCCCTTGTACAAGGGAACCTCCTCCCTCTCATCTCTACACAACGTTGAGACTTCAATATCGTCCAAACCCTACCCATTTCCCTTATCAACTTCCCTGGAAATATTCTTGTGGTCCTGGTTTTAATCAAAGACAAATTTTAGTGCCCCAAGTGGAGGTTTCAAAGAGGCGTCTCGAAGAAGAGGTAATATCTGTTATCGATTCTTTCAAAATTATGTCTTCTTTTAAATCCTCTTATTTAGTTTTTTCATTATGAAGTAATAACATCAGTATCACTAATATTCTGGTATGTTATTATAAATATGAAACAACCCTATTCCACCTTCTATCCATCCTATGGAAAATGAAATCACAACGAGTGCGTACGTACGGAATACCGTCTCCACACCGTTGTTTAATCTGTTTTCCACCACTACCTTACTTGGATGGGTATAATGGTGTAAAGAATAACTAAATGTGATTATTGTAAAGTGATATTGATTCTGAAATAGTATACATATACTTCAATATAATACCACGATCATGGGAACAATATCATCCCTCGTGCGTACGTATGGATTACCGTCTCCACGACTCGATGAGATTCATTCTCCATGTTAACCATTCTAGATTTATTATAATTTATATATAATGAATAATATAGAAATACATTATATGAAAAATCTACTAGATTTATGTATATATATATGTCTGTGTCATCTACTTACTTCCATTCAAGCCAAAAAGGAAACGAAAACAGTGTTCATGCGTACGTACGGTCTACCATATCCATGAACGGTGTATTTTGTTCCATTTATCGATATATTATATATATTTATATTCTGGATATATATTATATATAAATCATGGTTTAAATTCTAGAATTATGTAATCAGGATCTAAGTAATCAAATGAACAATTACAAGTCCAAACACGTGTGACAAATGAAATGATTTTACTTAAAATGATGCTTTAACATGGAATTGACAAAAGAACGGGTAATATAAAGTCATAAGTGAACCATATATGATATCATAACAATGCATATGATTCTATAATAAGTCAATGGCTTTATTTAAATAATTATACAGGAGTTTCGGATATGTGAGATGCATATCAGACCTAAGTTAAGGGATAATGTTGCAATCTCAGTTGTTTTCTACCTCAGATTGCTTATACGTAAGTATTCACTAGGGTTATATTTATCATCCATGTAAATGTTTTATAAAAATGTTTTAATGTATTATTAAAGTCCTTTTAACCCATTTTTTACTTTTACTAAATGGTATGTATGGAATCTTTTTTTTGTTTACCATACGAGGTGCTTTTTGACTTTTCCGACAAAAGTACGAGGAGAATGTTTTTTTAACTTATAATGAATGAAAGTATTTCAACGGTTTCATAACACGTTATTTTCATGAATATTACTATAAAATATTTCATGAGAATTTTCAATAAAATATTTTTCTTTTAAAATTTCATTGTCTTTTTTGAAAATAAATTGATTTTCCATAAGAAAGGATAGTTTCCTCAAGAATTTATCTCTAGTGTTTTATCAAAACCATTTTCCATCTAGATGAAATTATTTCATATGTGTATGTTTCAAGTATAATTTATCTATGATTTACATGGTTTCACTTTTATTTTGATTAAATGATATCCATTTGTTATATATGTATTATGTGATGAAGGGATGATGTTTATTAAACCCATTTTATTCATTGGGTTATGATGAAAGATTTATGTTTATTTTGCGGCACAAGTAAGAATGATTTCATTGTGGGAGGGTGGGACCTATATATTCGTGAAATTTATTGGGTAAAGATTTATATCTCATGAGATATACAAGACTGTAACGGTAAGTTAAACTTGTTCAGTGATATAGGACTGGAACGAAGAGTGAACTCGATTCAGAAAGGGACTTTGTCCACTAAGATGGTCTTGGCAGCAATGCCTTGGAAACTATGGAAATAAAATCATGTTATTGATGGTTTTCCACAATTAATTTTTTTATTACCATGTTATTTTATCATGATTTATGATCCATTATGATCTATGCCTTACGTACCTCCATGATTTATGTCATTACTCGTGATTTTGATGTTTAAATATTATGCAAATGTTTTGAAGTTAAAATGTATATGGTTTGTTTTGTTTTCTCCATTCTTACACTTACTGAGCATTTGAGCTCACCATTTATATGTTTTCCATTCTATAGGATAAAAAATAAAGGTTTTAGGTAAAAAATAATGATCTTTATGGGAGATGTTGAAGATCATTCACCAAGATTAGAAGATTATGTCCAAGATTCCAAAGACCCTAACTATTACAGTCCTTTGGTGTTTTTTTGTTATGTATTAAGTATTCCTAAAAATTAATGTAATGTCTATGTGCCTCAATCTTTTGGTCTCTACAGATCTCCTAGTTCGTATAGGAAAATCCGATAGTCAAATGAATTAAAAATTACTAGTGTCATTCCCCAAATAGTATAGACCATGATAATTATATAGCTTGACTCCCAATTTCATGATGATATTCAATGTAAACCAAATAGTATAAAAAACAAATCCCTTATGATTAATAATCATGATTTTTATTATTTCATGTTGTTATATATATATTTATCTTATAGACACTTCATTCATTCAACCAAATTCAAGAAATCATCCATGTAAAGGTTTCATTATTTGTAAATCGTTGATGATGTGAAAATTTTCTATTGGTAGTAAATAGTCCTGATTCTAAGAAAACCCAAACCACCTATGGTGTTCTAAAAAGATTGGGAGAACCAAAATAATTCATTTACACATTTATACCCAGTCTAAATTTAGTCTATCAAACTCATATCCCAATAATTTACTTTATTTTCCTTATAAAATGATCCCTATAATTGGGAGTCCCAAAACACACACAAATAAATATGTAATGACAAAGATAATTTGAATAATTTTAAAAAGGTAACCTGATTTTATAATCTCCCCAACATAATAATTTATATCCCTCAGAAGTCATGTATAAGAATGATGTTCGAAAAGAGCTTAGGTCACTATTCCATCATTAGTGACTCAGGATCTCATTTCTAGTGAGAATATGATCAGTTTCTCCATAACATCTTGAACTATGTAATCGAATTCCACAAAAATAATATCACTTGATATGAAATTATCTATACCATCCTCTTCATAAAAAAGTATGGAAACAACATGGAATCTTTTGAAATGAAAACATGAGAGATACCTGGATGGTATTTCATGAGCTGTGATATATGGAAGACATCTTGAATTCCTATAAACATAATAGAAATTACAATTGATATGAATCCTTAAGAATATTCTTATGTACCTCAAATGGTATAACATATCTCATAGAAATATTAACCGATTAATAATTCGATGGTGACCCAAATTAGAAAAAAAATATCCAGAAAATGAGGTCACCTATGGAAACATCCAAAGGATATCACTGATGATCCACATACAACATCTTATAATTAATAAAATTGAACAGATTTCAATTTATATCATAAATACATGATAAAATATATTAATGGAGACTCATCCATACTAAAGAGGCCTCACCCTAATAATTCTGATAATGAGGTGTTCAAAATGGGAGACCAATTGATGCCTAAAATGGATATATTCTGCTTTAAAATGTAATTTATTTTATAATAATAATCATTGAGTCCCATTTTAATTTCAAATAATAAGCTAAAATATTAGATATATACATGAGGCATATACTCTATGATTTGAATAGCACATTTCATTTGGGTGTTTGTCTGTGGATGATATGTTGTACTCAAATTGACCAGATTTCACATTTCTTTCTGGGGACACTTCTAGAACTATGAGGTATACCAAGGATCCCCATATAAAACAATGTAATATGGAACTCCATTAATCCTAAAAAATTCCTATACATATAGCTTACCATGGTCTTCAAATTTTTTGCTTCCCATGATGAGAGGGAAATGATCTGACTTCATCGATTGGTCCATCACCAACAAGATAGAATTCATTTCTTTGGGAGTACATTGTAGTATAAAATAATGTACATGGATACCTATTCCATAATCCATATAGTAACTACAAGATCCTAATGAAAACTAGATGTTTTAATATGTCGATCCTTTATATATTGGTAGGTTTAATAGTGGATCAAACAATCTAAAATGTTGTGCTTCATACCAATCCAACAAAATCTCCATATCATGTCATAATACATATATATCATTCCAAGATGTACATCCCATTAATATATATGATAGTAAATCTAAAATGATATCCACATAGAGGATGAAAAGAAAAACTATTACACAAAATTAAGAGAACCATCTAAAGAGAGAGAGAGAGAGATCAACCAAAAATGGTCTTCCCTTCATATAGGGATTCTCAGATGACCCTGACAATGTCATCTTGCTGCTGACCCCACATAATGGAATCATAGAGAGAAGATAATAATTGAACTCTTTTCATAACAATACATAAAATATTCTCATATGAAACCAAGTGAAATTAATAAAGAGTCTCATAGTGGTCCACTATTAGATTTAAATAGAGCATGTGATGGTACTTGCCTATTAAGAGAATCTCTAAAGAAACTCCCATTCCCAAGGGTGCAGGAAATGTCAAAGTCAAATAATTGATGGAATTTCACCTACCACCACTCTCTGAAATTCACGTATTTCTAGTAAAAGATATTAATTAGACCCATATATTTATAAAATAAAATGAACCCCTCCCTTAAACGATAGATCCACCAGCATATATGTTCATTAAAAAATGATACAATATATAAATTATGATTTGGGTAATTATTCTTAGGTGGTTGAATTTGGTGAGAGCCGAAAGCCACCACATTATCATCCTATGTAAGAACTAGCACATACATTCCATAGAATCATCACATAAAACTACATACCCCTTACCATGATAAGGTAAGATAAGAATATGACCAAATGCCAGAAGTCATTTTATTTTTTTGAAAGAATACTATCACTTTTCATTCCATTTTATGTTCACCCAATTTCTGGAATCATCTATCAAATGTGATTATAAATATTAGAAATTATTGATGAATTATTGATAGTTATCATAAAGGAAAAGGAATATTCAAATATCATATGAGATTTCATGGCTCTAATATTGAATAAAGAGTTGTGACCTTCTTAGGATCGATAAGTAATCAATTTTCAAAAATCATATTCCCTAAGAACACCATTTATTAGATCCAAAAGTAAAATTTTGAAATCATTACAAACAAGCATTTATTTCTTAGGAATAAAGTAAATTCATATGGTTTTTGGGCCCATTCATGGATCTTGAATAAATTAAAATATCATCCATTAAAACATCCCCAAACATTTCGAGGTACACATTGAATGACTGATTAGTCAAACCCATTAAAAATAATGGAGCAAAAGTTTGGCCAAATGGAAACATAATTAATTCATAATGTAAATACCGAGCTTCATCATTGTATTCCTCAACACTTCATTCATCTCATAAACCATTTGTAGTCTCTTCATCATCATCAACATAAATACTACCCATACGACCATGTTGGTTCTCTTCATGAGATTTTACCATAGGGCATTGGTTTGCATAATGCCTATACATTCCACAATTAAAACATTTAACCATTTTTGATGTCTTAGAAATACCATTATCCTTGTCCATGGTGTTAACTGAACCTTTTCCTTTGCAATTACTGGCTTTGTGTCCTTCTTTTCCACACCCAAAGCATCTTCCAGTTCCTTTGAAACATTTTTCCTTGATGCATCTTCCCACATGACTTACATGAGGGTAATTGAACTTTCTTTCCTCTATGATCATCATGAAACATCATCTTTCTCTTATTAGCTGAGTTAGGAATCTTACCGATGTTGTGATTATTGATCATATTATGAGATTGATTATTAGGCATAATAATGATGTTTCGACTTCCAAATTCCATTTAATTAGGCATCTGATGAAGAATATCAATCCATTGTCCATCATATCCTCTATTATCGTGAATCTTCCTATTTCAAGCCATTTTCTAAAACCCATAACGAATAGTGTGAGAGGAAAAAATCATGATTGGAAAACAACATAATAAAGGGGGAGTACCTTCAATATCTAACATATTAGGTTTAATTCTATGATCGTTACCATAATTTTAGGACTATAACTTATAGTTATACATAACATTAGGGACATCCCTAGACATACCTTAGAAATATCTCTAGGGATCTCACTAATGTGTTCGCATCCTAGATTCCAAAGGATAACTAAAAATTTTCACTGATACAAACTGTAGAGACATAAATCTTGACGTACATAGACATTACATTACTTTTGTGGAATACTTAATACAGATAAAAAAAAACACCAAAGGACCATAATAGTTTAGTGTCTTTGGAAACTTGGACATAATATTCTAATCTTGGTGAAAGATCTTCAACATCTCCCATAAAGATCTTTCCTTTTTTACCTAAAACCTTTATTTTTATCCTGGATAAAGGAAAACATATAAAGGATGAACTCAAATTCTCAGTAAGGGTAATCATGGAGAATATAAAACAAACCATTTACATTTGAACTTCAAAATCTTGAGCAATGATATAAAACATTCAAGTAAGTATGGAATAGATCATAATGGATCATCAATAATGATAAAATATCATGGGAATAAAACATGTAAATGTGTAAAAACATTAATCACATGATATGATTTCTATAGTAGCCAAGGCATTGCTGCCATGACCATCTTAGTGGACAATGTCCCTTTCTGAATCGAGTTTACTCCTCATTCCAGTCCTATATCACTGAACCCAATTAACTTACTATTCCATCCATGTCTATCTTATGAGATATAAATCATTACCCGATTCATTGGAGGCAGATATAGTTCCCACCGATCTCATAATGAAATCATTCTTACTTGTGCCACAAAATAAACATAAATCATTCATCATAACCCAACGAATAAAATGGGTTTAATAAACATCGTCCCATCATCACATAATACATATATAACAAATGGATATAATTTCATTATAAGAAAAGTGAAACCATGTAAATAATAGATACATCATACTTGAAACATACACATATGAAATAATGTCATCTTAGATAGAAAATGTTTTTGATAAAACACTTGAGATAAATTCTTGAGGAAAATATCCTTTCTTATTGAAAATAATTTTCTTTTCACAAAATGCCATGAAATTTTAAAAGAAAAGGATTTTGTTGAAAATTTTCATGAAATAATGTATAATAATCTTCATGAAAATAAGGTGTTATGAAACCATAGAAATACGTTCATGCCGTATAAGTTAAAAAAACATTCTCCTCGTACTTTTGTCAGAAAAGTCATAAAGCACCTCGTATGGTAATAAACAAATATTCCATAAATAACATGTAGTAAATGTAAAAAATGGGTCAAAAGGACTTTAATAATATATGAAAACATTTTTATAAAACTTGTACATGGATGATAAACATAACCCCATAAAATACTTACGTATAAGAAATCTCGGATAGAAAACAATATAGATTGCAACATTATCCCTTACCTTAAGTATGATATGCTTAGTACGTATCTGAACCTCATGTATAATGATTTAAATAATGTCATTGACTTATTAAATTATCATATTCATTGTTATGATATCATATATGGTTCACTTAGGACTTTATATTACCTATTCTTTTGTCAATTCCATGTTAAAGCAACATTTTAGGTAAAATCATTTCATTTGTCATACATGGTTTGACTTGTAATTGTTCATAAGATTACTTATATCATGATTAATTACATCCATAATTTAAAACATGATTTATATATAATATATATTTATAATATAAAAATATATATTAGATCGATAAATGGGATGAAATACACCATTTATGGAGACGGTATACCGTACGTACGCATGAACACTGTTTCGTTTCCCTGTTGGCTTGAATGGAAGTAAGTAGATGACATATATATATATATATATATATATATGAATAAATATATCCAGTAGCTTTATCATGTAATATATTTCATTTATATTCATTATATATACATTATAATAAATCTTGAATGGATAACATGGAGAACAAATCTCATCGCGTTGTGGAGATGGTAATCCGTACGTACGCACGAGCGATGATATCATTCCAATGATCGTGGAATTGTATTGAAGTGTATGTATACTATTTCAGAATCAATATCACTTTAAAATAGTCACATATATTTATTCTTTACACCATTATATACATCAAAGTAAGGTGGTGGTGGAAAACAGATTACACCATAGAGTGGAGATGGTATTCCGTACGTATGCAAGCGCGATGATTTCATTTTCAGTAGGATAGATAGAAGGTGGAGTAGGGTTGTTTCATATTTATAATAAAATATCATTATATAAGTGATACTGATGTTATTAATTCATAATGAAACAACTAAATAATATTAAGTAGAAGAAGAGATAAATTTGAAGGAATTGGTAACAGATATTTCCTCTTCTTCGACACGCCTCTTAGAAACCTCCTCTTAGGGAACTAAAATTTGTCTTTGAAAAAGACCAAGACCTTTATAATATTTCTAGGGATGTTGGGAAGGTAAATGGTCAGGGGTTTTCTGAGCATGATGTCTCAAGGTTGTGTAAATATGAGAGGTAGGAGGTTCCCTTTTATAAGGGAGGAGAGGGTCACCTTAGGAATCCTCAAAAATATTAGTTTAATTTAAATTCAAACCACACATAAAGACATCAAAAAATGTCTCAATTAAGAGATTAGATGAGATAGAGTTGTAATATCATCAACTAATCAAATTTAGGCATGTTTTGGTCTTATTTTAAACTGTATCATTTTGATTTATCATTATTTAATCTATATAATTTTATTTGTGGTAATAAAATTATAAATTACAAATGGTTATAAATAATCACTTATGTGTTGTTAATTTTTCATAATTTTATAATTTATAAAATTTTTGAATATATAAATTTCAATTTATAATTTTTACATATTTTTGTGATTTTTAAAAAATATAAAAATATGTTATTTTTATAAAATAACAATAGTGTCAATTATAAAACTATTCATTTATATGAATTTAAATAAAATACACATGGAGGATATAATAGAACTAAAATATTTAATAGGTTCCTAAAATGTCATATTCATCTATAAAATTATTTTATCACATTAAATAGTTCCTATAATATTTATTTTACTATTAGAAAAACAATTTATTTGATACTTCTCTTAATAAAATAATTTCTACCACATTTTTGTATAATTATTAAATATACTTATTTGTTGAATAAAAATTAGAAATAAAATATTAGAATGAAGATAGATCTTATATATTTCATAATAATACTTTTACTCAGATTTATATTCTAAAACACCCAAATTTTAAAATGTTATATTTATTAAATTATGAAGGTGACAACTTTCACATCATTCAAAATAAAATAATATAAGTGTCATAATCACTTTTATAAGACTCCATACGGTCATATATTCTGTCATTGGATGCTTATGGTGTATATATACACTGCCAATAATTTTTTGTCAGGTTTGGGAGCCTTTTTATGGGTATTATTATTTCAATAAAAACTATATTACTTATTTTTCTTTAAATAAATAATTTATGCATCATTATTGCATAAGCTATTAATGTAACTAAATATCTCTTAAAAATTATAAATAAATTACCATGATAATTAAAAATAATTTATCTTTAAAATGAGTATTTATAACTAATTTTTTATTCTGTTTAAACTTATATTAAAAATACATTAATTATTAAAGTCGAGTGAGACATATTTGACTTTCCTTAAAACAAAATAAACAAAAGGTATTAATCACCTCCAAGTGGGTTCCAATGGATTCCATTTTTACCCAAATATGCCTTAGGACGAAATATAAGCATCCAATTATATTAATACAAGTGTTAGGGTTATTTGATAATATTATATTTACCCTTAATTACGTGATTTACCTTTTACTATGGTAAATAAAATTTACCGTAGTTTCAATTCATAATGCGTGAAAATAAAAAGTAGCATATTAACATAATTTGGACACAATTATTCCAAATATGGAATCCATTTTTCTAAATTCAATACACAAAATTTGCAGAAATTAATTTACAATTTATCCCGTTGTTAAGAAAACAAGTTTTAAAAGTTAAAACATTGCAAAAGATTGAAATAATTTTACCTATGAATTCAATTTAAAATCAATGCTAATGAAAAACATTATATTAAATGGTAAAAATTTATTCTATTTATACTTTAAAACCATTCAATATTATAATTTAACCATATAAATTATTACGATGAGAAAAGTTTTTTTTAATTAACATATAGCGTGTTTTTACTATTCATTAATAATTTTATGTTATCAAAAAATATCAAAACATTATCCAATGTAAATTTTTATATCCTGATTAAAAGGAAGAATTTTATTTTGTAAAATTTTAATTTTAATCTTGTCATAATTTCTATTTAAAATGGGTGCTCCATAAAAAGGTGGAAAAACTACATTTTTAAAAAAATACTTATTTTACTTGAAAAATTTATTTTGTTCCCATACCATGTTCTATAAAATGTGTAATATGAATTATAATGTAATAAAATTCAAAATTTATTTACTAATATTCATAACGGCTATTATATAATAATATTATAACCATATATTGTTGTCTAGTGAAACCCGATATTGTGTTAAACACACGCTGTCGACGAAGGTTGTGATTGCGTGTAATGCAAGCCAAGTCAGGGTTGCATGTAGTGAAAGACTCCTTTATTGTTGCGTATAACAAAATCCAACCATATTTCATTTATACATTGAATATATATATATATATATATATATATATATACTCTCAATATTGCATAGAATAACTAATATCAAACAAACGTGAAATTGTGTGTAACACAATCCAAGATTATTGTTGCATATACCACAAGCTAATACTGTATTGTGTATAGTGCATGATAATCTTGGTGTCTCATAGAACAGAAGATATGCAAGAAATTAAAAATAATACATCTTTTAAAATCTCGGATTGTTACATTCTACCATTCTTAAAATGAATTGCGCCCTCAAAATTCATCGGGGTTATAAATTGTTTACTATTCATAGAAACCCATATCGTAAAAAGGAATACTAAAACATTATTTTAAAAACTAAAGTATGAAATGAAATTATTACCCAAAGTAACTCATAACTGGGTTTCCATATAAGAGAACATAGGTGAAAATATGGATATGGAAGAAAAATCTAACCATCATGTTCTGATGGAGAGATGTAGAGAACATGGCAATGAAAAAGCCAACAATCACAAAGCCATAAATTCGTGTTGTTCTATGGTACCATCTGATTCATCAGATATGAGGGAACTAGGAGAACATTTTTTATTTTCAAGATCAACTCCCTAATGTTGATGAATTTTCGAATCAAAAGAAATAATTACTTGATTTTGGTACAATCTCACCGTTGTTCGTGCCATGAAAAAATTTCGACATCATCTCTTAAAGAAAAGAAGTTGAATTTTTCATTCATGAAATGTTAGCAGATCATGTGATAGAATGATGAGTCATTCCATCTATTTCAAACAAAAGGTTAGAAAAAGTTATCAAATATACATAATTCCATCTATGGTGCGGTTAATCGTATATGATTCCGAAAATGGACTTATACATCATCTATCATACCGCTTAATAAAATAAAACTACTTTCTACTAACAAGGCACTTCATATAGTCCAGTTGTATGAAATAAAGGCACGTCACACTTTAATTGTGGGTTTGATTCCCGCAACCTTGTCCGACGCGATGGGTTGTTGCCCAGCCTGCAGGTTGTCCTTTTTCTAAAACTAAATTATTATAACATCCCTTCAATAATATTGAAAAAACGTTATTGCCTTAGACAATAATATTTTATTTCCAACAAAATCCATTCCAATCTTTAGGATTATACAAAATACTTATGTCGAATCTCATAGTATAAATAAAACAATTACTAGAAATGACATCTACCGAGCATTTGAATACCTTCATTTATCCCCAATATATTATACGATATATCTTGTTGGTAACATTACAAACATGCGAAAACCTTAATCATTTATTCTATTGAATAATTAATACCCATTGAACCTTAGTAAAAACATGAATGCTATCAAAAGTTAACACTTTCCACATACTAAAATCTCAAAATTTTGATATACTCAAACCATGATATCACATTGTCCTTATATCAGTCATGAGCTCATGAATACTATCATACATATTATTTTCTCCATATCCCTTCATTATGCATATATCATCTACTTTCCAAAAATATTTGAATAACCTTTCTTGGTTATTGGTACCATTCAACATATACTATCAAATACTTAAGAAAAAAAATAGTGTAACAATCCTTAGATGTGTCCTTATTCCATAGTACCATTACCTATACAACATAACTCTTCATAAACATAAATCATTGCACTACCTTTCTAAACCATTGACAGAGCTCCGTCATTGTATTCCTCAACACTTCATTCATTTGATAAACCATTTGTAGTCTCTTCATCATCAACAACATAAATACTACCCATACGACCATGCTCGTTCACTGCTTGAGATTTTCCCGTAGGGCATTGGTTTTCAAAATTCCCATACATTCCACATTTAAAACATTTAACCATTGTTGATGTATAAGCAATACCATTATACATGTCCATGCTGTTAAATGAACCTTTTCTTTTGCAATTACTGGATTTGTGTCCTTGTTTTCCACAGCCAAAGCATCTTCTAGTTCCATTGATGCATTCCCTTTGATTCCTCTTCCCACATGACTTACATGAGGGAAATTGAACTTTCTTTTCTCAATGATCATCATTAAACATCTACTTTCTCTTATTAGCTGAGTCATGAATATTACCAATGATGAGATTATCGGTCATATTATGAGATTGCTGATTAGGCATAATAACGATGTTTCGCCTTCCAAATTCCATTTCATTTTGTATCTCATGATGAATATCAATCCATTTTCCATCATATCCTCTATTATCATGAATCCTCCTATTTCTAGCCATTTTCTAAAACCCATAAAGAATAGTGTGAGAGGAAAAAATCATTCTAGGAAAAGAACATAATAAAGGGGGAGTACCTTCAATATCTAACATCATAGGTTTAATTCTATGATCATTACCATAATTCTGGGACTATAACTTATAGTTATACTTAACATTAGGGACATCCCTAGACATACCATAGAAATATCTCTAGGGATCTCACTAAAGCTTTTGCATCAAAGTTTGCAAAGGTCAACTAAACATTTCCACTGATACCAATTGTAGAGACCAAAAGATTGAGGTACATAGACATTACATTACATTTGAGTAATACTTAATACATATAAAAAATGGACACCAAAGGACTGTAATAGTTTAGTGTCTTGGGAAACATGGACATAATATTCTAATCTTGGTGAAAGATCTTCATCATCTCCCATAAAGATCTTACCTTTTTTACCTTAAACAATTATTTTTATCCTGTATAAAGGAAAACATATAAAGGGAGTGCTCAAGTGCTCAGTAAGGGTAATCATGGAGAAAGTAAAACATACCATATACATTTGAACTTCAAAACATGAGAATAATATTTAAACATCAAAATCATGAGCAATGACAAAAAACGTGGAAGTATGTAAGGCATAGATTATAATGGATCATCATTCCTGATATAATAGCATGGGAATAAAATATGTAATTGTTTAAAACCAATAAGCACATGATATTATTTCCATAGTTGCGAAGGGATTACTGCCAAGATCATCTTAGTGGACAAAGTCCCTTTCTAAATCGAGTTCACTCTTCGTTCATGTCCTGTATCACTGAACCGGATTAACTTACCATTCCAGCAATGTCTATCTCAGGAGATATAAATATTTAACCAATCCATTGGAGAGAGATACAGTTCCCACCCATCTCATAATGAAATCATCCTTACTTCTGTCACAAAATAAACATAAATCATTAATCATAACCCAACGAATAAAATGGGTGTAATAAACATCATCCCATCATCAAAAAATACATATATAACAAATGGATATAATTTCATCATAAGAAAAGTGAAACCATATTAATCATAGAGATATTATACTTGAAACATACACATATGAAATAATGTCATCTTAGATAGAAAATGGTTTTGATAAAACACTTGAGATAAATTCTTGAGGAAAATATCCTTTCTTGTTGAAAATCATTTTATTTTAACAAAATGCCATGAAATTTTAAAAGAAAAGAATTTTTTTTAAAATAGTCATGAAATATTGTATAGTAAGCTTCCTGAAAATAAGGTGTTATGAAACCATAGAAATATGTTCATTCCGTATAAGTTAAAAAAGAATTCTCCTCATTCTTTTGTCGGAAATGTCAAAAAGCACCTTGTATGGTAATCAAAAAAAATATTCCATACATACCATGTAGTAAAAGTCAAAAATGGGTCAAAAGGACTTTAATAATAAATTAAAACTTTTTTATAAAACTTGTACCTAGATGATAAATATAACCCCAGTAAATACTTACGTATAAGAAATCTCGGATAGAAAACAATTGAGATTGCAACATTTTCCATTACCATAGGTCTGATATGCATAGAACGTATCCGAAACACCTGTATAATGATTTAAACAATGTCATTGACTTATTACAGAGTCATATTAATAATTATGATAACATATATGGTTAAATTATGACTTTATATTACCCGTTCTTTTGTCAATTCCATGTTAAAACATCATTTTAGGTAAAATCATTTTATTTGTCATACATGTTTTGACTTGTAATTGTTCATATGATTACTTAGATCATGAATAATTACATCCAGAATGTAAAACATAATTTATTTATTATATATATTCAGTATATAAATATATATATTAGATCGATAAATGGAATGAAATACACTATTCATTGAGACGATAGACCGTACGTACGCATGAACACTATTTTCGTTTCCTTATTGTCTTGAATGGAAGTAAGTATATGACATATATATATATATCAATCCAGTATCTTTATCATGTAATATATTTCATTGATATTCATTATATATAGATTATAATAAATCTTTAATGGTTAACATAGAGAATGAATCTCATCGTGTCGTGGAGACCGTAATCAGTACGTACGTAAGAGCGATGATATCGTTCCCCTGATTCTAAAATTGTATTAAAGTGTATGTATACTATTTCAGAATAAATATAACATTAAAATAATAATATATAATTATTCTTTACACCATTATACCCATCCAAGTATGGTGGTGGTGGAAAATAGATTACACCTCAAATTAGAGATGGTATTCCGTACATACGCACGCACGGTGATTTCATTTTCCATTGGATCGATTGAAGGTGGAATAGGGTTGTTTCATATTTATAATAAGATATAAAAATATATTATTCATACTTATGTTATTAATTCAAAATGAAACAACTAAAGAAGAGGAAGTAGAAGAAGAAATAAATTTGAAAAAATCGGTAACAGATATTTCCTCTTCTTTGATATGCCTCTTAGAAACCTTCTCTTTGGGCACTAAAATTGGTCTTTGATGAAGACCAATACCTCTAGAATATTTATCAGATGTTGTGAAGGGAAATGGGCATGGGTTGGACGATCTTGAAGGCTCAATGTTGTGTAAAGATGCGAGGGAGGAGGTTCCTTTTTATATGGGAGGAGAGGGGAACTTTTGGAATCCTCAAAAATATTAGTTTAATATAAATTCAATACCCACATAAAAACATCCAAAAATGACTCAATTAAAAGATTAGATGTGACAGAGTTGTAATACTATCAACCAGTAAAATTTAGACATGTTTTGATCTTATTTTAAAACATATCATTTTGATTTATCTTTAATTAATCTATTTAATTTTATTTGTGGTAAACAAATTATATATTATAAATGGTTATAAATAATCACTTATGTGTTGTTACATTTCCATAATTGGATTCTTTATTAAATTTTAGACTATATAAATTTCAATTTATTATGTTTAAATTTTTTGTGATTTTTAATCAATTTAATAATATGTTATTTTTATAAAATAACAATAGTGTCAATTTTGACACTATTAATTTATTTTAATTTAAATAAAATCCACACAGAGGATATATTCGAAATAAAATATTTAATAGGTTTCTAACATGTCCTATGCATCTATAAAATTAGTTGAGCACATTAAATAGTTCATATAATATTTATTTTACTATTTGTAAAACCATTTATTTGATACTTTTCTTAATAAAATAATTTCTACACCATTTTTGTAAAATTATTAAATATAGTTATTTGTTGCATAAAAATTAAAAATAAAATACTAGGAATATAAAAAATATTATATATTTCATAATAATTCTTTTAGTCGGATTTATATTCTAAAACACCCAAATTTTTAAATTATATATTTATTAAATTATGAAGGTGACAACTTTGACATCATTTAAAATAATATAATATAAGTGTCATAATCACATTTATAAGACTCTAAACGGTCATATATTCGGTCATTGGATGGTTATGGTGCATATATACACTAAAAATAAGTTTTAGTCAGGTTTGAGAGCCTTTTAATGGGTATTATTATTTCAATAAAAACTATATTACTTATTTTTCACTAAATATAAAATTTCTCCATCATTATTGTATAAGTTATTAAGGTAATTAAATATCTCATAAAAATTATAAATAAATTACCATGATAAATAAAAATAGTTTATCATTAAAATTAGTATTTATAAATGAATTTATATTCTGTATAAACTTATATTAAAAATACTTTAATTATTAAAGTTGAGTGAGACATATTTCACTTTCCTTTAAATAAAATAAACAAAAGGTCTTAATAACCTCCAAGTGGGTTCCAATGGATTCTATTTCGACAAAAATATGCCTTGAGACAAAATATAAGCATCCAATTATATTAATAAAAATGTTAGGGTAATTTTATAATATTATATTTACCCTTAATTACACGATATACCTTTTTACTATGGTAAATAATATTTCCCGTAGTTACTATTCATAATGCCTAGAAATAAAAAGTAGCATATTAACATAATTTAGACCCACTAATTCCAAATATGGAATCAATTTTTCTAAATTCAATACACAAATGTTGCAAAATTTAATTTATAATTAATCCCATTGTTAAGAAAACGAGTTTTAAAAGTTAAAACATTACAAAATATTAAAATGATTTTACCTATGAATTCAATGTAAAATCAATGCTAATGACATACATTATATTAAATCGGAAAAATATATTCTATTTATACTTTAAAACTATTAAATATTATAATTTAACCATACAAATTATTACGATGACAAAAGTTGTTTTTAATTAACATATAGCGTGTTTTTAATATTCATTAAAATATGACAATTATCAGAAAAATATCAAAACAATATCCAATGTAAATTTTTATATCCTGATTCAATATAATAAGTTTATTTTGTAAAATTTAGCTTATAATATTTTCAAAAATTATATTTAAAATCGGTGCACCTTTAAAAGGTGGAAAAAACTGCATTTTTTAATAAATACTTATTTTACCCGAAAATTTTATTTTGTTCTCATACCATGTTCTATAAAATGTGTAAGATGAATTATAATGTCATAAAATTCAAAATGTATTTACTACTATTCATAATTGCTAGTTTATAATAATATTATAACCATATATTGTTGTTTAGTGAAATCCAGTATTGCGTACAACACATGTTAAGGAAGGTTGCGATTGCGTGTAATACAAGCCAAGTTAGGTTCTCGTGTAGTGCAAGACTCTTTTCTTGTTCCATATAACAAAATCCAACCATATTTCATTTATACATTGAATATATATATATATATACTCCCAATGTTGCGTAGAAGAACTACTATCAAACAAACATTAAATTGTGTATAACACGATCCATGATTAGTGTGGCGTATACCGCATGCTAATACGGTGTTGCATATAGCGCAAGATAATCTTGATGTAACGTACAACAAAATATATGAGATAAATTAAAATGAATATATCTTATAAAATTTGGGGATGTTACATTCTAGCCCCCTTAAAATGAATTTCTCCCTCGAAATTTGTCGGGGATATAAATCGTTTACTATTCATAGAACCCACATCGTAAAAAGGAATACTAAAAATTAATTTTAAAAACTATATTATGAAACATAACGATTACCCAATGTAACTCATCACTGGGATTCCATATAGAAGATCATAGGTGAAAATATGGATATTGAAGAAAAATCTAACCATCAAGTTCTGATGGAGAGTTGTAGAGAACATGGCTATGAAAAATCCAACAATCACAAAGAAATAAATTGGTGATGTTCTAAGGTACCATCTGATTAATCAAATATGAAGGCAGTAGGACAACATTTTTGATTTTCAAGATCAATTCCCTAATGTTGAATAATTTTCTAATCAAAAGAAATACTTACTTGATTTTCGTACAATCTCACCGTTGTTTATGCCTTGAACAATTTCAATATCATATCATAATGAAATGAAGTTTAATTTGTCATTCATGAACTGTTAGCAGATCATGCGATGGAATGATGAGTCATTCCATCTGTTTCAAACAAAAGGATAGATAATGTTATCAAATATACATAAGTCCATATATGGTGTGGTTAATCATATATGATTCCAAAAATGGACTTATACGTCATCTATCATACTGCTTAATAAAATAAAACTAATTTCTACTAACAAGGGACTTCATGTAGGCCAGTGGTGGGTGATAAAGGCCTACCACACTTCGCTTGTGGGTTCGATTCCCGCAAACTTGTCTGATGTGACAGGATATCTCCCATCCTGCAGGTTGTCCTTTTTCTAAAACTACATTATTATAACATCCCAACAATAATAATGAAGAAAAGTTCTAGCCTTAGACAATACTATTTTATGTCCAAAATAATCCATTCCAATCTTTAGGGTTACCAAATATACTTATGTCCAAGATCATAGTATAAAGAAAACAATAACTAGAAATTTCATCTACCGAGCATACCATCATTTATCCCAAATATATCATCCGATATATCTTTTTGGTCACATTCCAAACAATTGAAAACCTTAATCATGTATTATATTGAAAATTTAATACCCATTGAACCTTAGTGAAAAACTGAATGGTATCAAAAGTTAACACTTTCCAAATACCAAAATCCCAAAATTTCAATATACTCAATCCATGATATCACATTGTCCTTATATCAGTTATGAGATCATGAATACTATCATACATATTATTTTCTCCTTATTCCTTCATTATGAATATATAATCTACTTTCGAAAAATATTCTAATCACCTTTCATGGTTACTGGTACCATTCAACATATACTATCAATTATTTGAGAACAACAATAGTGTAACAATCATTAGATGTGTCTTTATTCCATATTACCATTACCTATACAACATAACTCTTGATAAACATAAATCATTACACTACCTTCAAAGATCATTTACCGAGATTCATCATTTTATTCCTCAACACTTCATTCATCTCATAAACCATTTGTAGTCTCTTCATCATCATCAACATAAATACTACCCATACGACCATGATGGTTCTCTTCATGTGATTTTCCCGTAGGGCATTGGTTTTCATAATGACCATACATTCCAAATTTAAAACATGTAACCATTGTTTATGTCTTATCAATAGTATTATCCTTGTACATGCTGTTAACTGAACCTTTTCCTTTGCAATTATTGGCTTTGTGTCCTTATTTTCCACACCCAAAGAATCTTCCAGTTCCTTTGAAACATTCCCCATGAATCCTCTTCCCACATGACTTACATGAGGGAAATTGAACTTTTTTTCCTCTATGATCCTCATGAAACATCATCGTTCTCTTATTAGCTAAGTTAGGAATCTTACCAATGTTGAGATTATTGATCATATTATGAGATTGCTGATTAGGAATAATAACGATGTTTCGCCTTCCAAATTCCATTTAATTTGGTATCTCATGAATAATATAAATCCATTGTCCATCATATCCTTCATTATCGCAAATCATCCGGTTTCCATCCATTTTCTAAAACCCATAAATAATAGTGTGAGAGGAAAAAATCATGCTAGGAAAACAACATAATAAAGGGGTAGTACCTTCAATATCTGACATCTTAGGCTTAATTCTATGATCTTTACCATATTTATATGAATATAACTTATATTTATACTTATCATTAGGTACATCCCTAGACATACCTTAGAAATATCTCTAGGGATCTCACTAAATTTTCCGCATCCTAGTTTACAAAGGTTAACTAAACATTTCCATTGATACCAACTGTAGAGACCCAAAGCATAATGTATATAGAAATTACATTATTTTTTAGAATACTTAATACATATCAAAAACAGACACCAAAGGACCGTAATCATTTAGTGTCTTTGGAATCTTGGACATAATCTTCTAATCTTGGTGATAGATCATCAACATCTCCCATAATGATGTTCCCTTTTTTTACCTAAAACCTATCTTTTTATCCTGAATAAATGAAAAACTTATAAAGGGTGATCTAAAATTCTCAGTAAGGGTAAGCATCGAGAAAATAAAACAAACCATATTCATTTGAATTTCAAAACCTGAGAATAATATTTAAATATCAAAATATTGAGCAATGACATAAAACATGGAAGTACGTAAGGCATAGATCATAATGGATCATCTATCATGATAAAATAGTATGAGAATAAAACATGTAATTGTGGAAACCCATTAAGAACATGATATGATTTCCATATTTTCCAAGGCATTACTGTCAAGACCATCTTAGTGGACAAAGTCCCTTTTTGAATCGAGTTCACTCCTCATTCCAGTCCTCTATCACTGAACCAGATTAACTTACCGTTCCAGCCATGTCTCTCTCAGGAGATATAAATCTTTACCCAATGTATTGGAGGGAGATATAGTTCCCACCCATCTAATAATGAAATCATTCTTACTTTTCCCTCAAAATAAACATAAATCATTCATCATAACCCAACGAATAAAATGGGTTTAATAAACATCGTCCCATCATCACATAATACATATATAACAAATGGATATCATTTCATCATAAGAAAAGTGGAACCATGTAAATCATAGAGACATTATACTAGGAAGATACACATATGAAATAATGTCATCTTAGATGGATAATGGTTTTGATAAAACACATGAGATAAATTCTTGAGGAAAATATCATTTCTTATTAAAAATCATTTTCTTTTCACAAAATGCCATTATATTTTAAAATTAAGGGATTTTGTTGAAAATAGTCATGAAATATTGTATATTAAGCTTCATGAAAATAAGGTGTTATGAAATCATATAAATACGTTCATGCCGTATAAGTTAATAAAACATTCTCCTCATACTTTTTTCGCAAAAGTAAAAAATCACCTCATATGGTAAAAAAAAAGATTCCTTACATACCATGTAATAAAAGTCAAAAATGGTTCAAAAGGAATTTAATAATATATATTTATTTTTTTTATAAAACTTGTATATGGATGATAAATATAACCCTAGTAAATACTTACGTATGAGCAATCTTTGATAGAAAACAATTGAGATTGCAACATTATCCCTTACCTTAGGTCTAATATGCTTAGTACGTATCTGAGCATTCTGTATAATGATTTAACTAATGTCATTTAATTATAACAGAATCATATTCATTGTTATGTTATCGTATATGGTTCACTTATGACTTTATATTACCCGTTCTTTTGTCAATTCCATCTTAAAGAATTATTTTAGCTAAAATCATTTCATTTGTCATACATGTTTTGACTTGTAATTGTACATATGATTACTTAGATCATGATTAATTACATCCAGAATGTAAAACATGATTTATATATAATATATATTCATAATATAAATATATATATTAGATAGTTAAATGGAACGAAATACACCGTTCATGGAGACGGTAGACCGTATGTATGCATGAACACTGTTTTCGTTTCCTTATTGGCATGAATGGAAGTAAGTAGATGATATATATATATATA
The DNA here is from genome assembly GCA_963277665.1 of Viscum album. Classification (NCBI taxonomy): domain Eukaryota; kingdom Viridiplantae; phylum Streptophyta; class Magnoliopsida; order Santalales; family Viscaceae; genus Viscum; species Viscum album. The sequence continues at coordinate 683,344,973 of OY728159.1, read as the reverse complement.
TATATATCCAGTAGCTTTATCATGTAATATATTTCATTGATATTCATTATATATACATTATAATAAATCTTGAATGGTTAACATGGAGAATTAATCTCATTGCGTCGTGGAGACGGTAATCCGTACATACGCACAAGCGATGATATCATTCCCATGATTGTGGAATTTTATTGAAGTGTTTGTATACTATTTCAGAATAAATATCACATTAATATAATCACATATAGTTATTCTTTACACCATTATTCCAATCCAATTAAGGTGGTGGTGGAAAACAGATTACACCACAGAGTGGAGATGATATTCCGTACGTACGCACACATGGTGATTTCGTTTTCTGTAGGATGGATAGAAGTTTGAATAAGTTTTTTCCATATTTATAATAAAATATCAGTATATGAGTGAGACTTATGTTATTACTTCATAATGAATCATCTAAAGAAGAGGAAGTGGAATAAGAAATAAAATTTAAATAATCCGTAATGAATATTACCTCTTCTTCGACACGCCTCATAGAAACCTCCTCTTAGGGAACTAAAATTGGTCTTTGAAGAAGACCATGACCTCTAGAATATTTCTAGAAAAGTTGATAAGGTAAATGGTCATGGTTTGGCCTATCTTTAAGGCTCAAAGTTGTTTAATGATAAGAGTGAGGAGGTGCGCTTTTATAAGGGAGGAGAGGGGCACTATTGGAATCCTCAAAAATATTAGTTTAATATAAATTCAAAACCCACATAAAAATCACCAAAAATGACTCACATCAATGATTAGATGAGATATATTTGTATTCTCATCAACCAATCAAATTTAGACATTTTTTTATCATATTTTAAACCTGATCATTTTGATTTATCCTTAATTAATGAAATTAATTTTATTTGTGGTAATAAATTTATAAATTATAAATGGTTATAAATAATCACTTATGTGTTGTTAATTTTACATAATTGGATAATTTATGACAATTTCGACTATATAAATTTCAATTTTTAATTTTTAAATATTTTTTTTGATTTTTAAACAATTTAATAATATGTTATTTTTATAAAATAACAATAGTGTCAATTTTTACACTATTCATTTAATTGAATTTAAATAAAATCCACACAGAGGATATATTCAAAGAAAAATATTTCATAAGTTACTAACATTTCATATTCATCTATAAAATTAGTTTATCACATTAAATTGTTCATATAATATTTATTTTACTATTTGTAAGACCATTTATTTGATATATCTCTTTATAAAATAATTTCTACAACATTTTTATATAATTATTAAATATACATATTTTTTGCATAAAAATTAAAAATAAAATACCAGGATGAAGATAAATCTTATATATTTCATAATAATACTTTTAGTCAGATTTATATTCTAAAAAACCTAACTTTTAAAATGTAGTAATTATTAAATTATGAAGGTGAAAACTTTGACATCATTTAAAATAAAACAATATAAGTTTCATAATCACTTTTATTAGACTCCAAACAGTCATTTATTCGGTAATTGGATGATTATGGTGTATATATACACTACCTATATGTATGGGTCATGATTGGGAGCCTTTTAATGGGTATTATTATTTCAATATAAACTATATTACTTATTTTTCACTAAATAAATAATTTCTGCACCATTATTATGTAATCTATTAAGGTAATTAAATATCTCTTAAAAATTATAAATAAATTACCATGATAATGAAAAAAATTTATCTTTCAAATGAGTATTTATAACAGAATTTATATTCTGTATAAAATTATTTTAAAAATACTTTAATTATTAATGTTGAGTGAGACATATTTCACTTTCCTTTAAATAAAATAAACTAAAGGTCTTAATCACCTCCAATTGGGTTCCAATGGATTAAATTTCAAAAAAAATATTCCTTATGGAGAACTATAAGCATCCAATTATATTAACACAAGTGTTTGGGTAATTTTATAATATATATTTACCATTAATTACCTGATTTACATTTTACTATGGTAAATAAAATTTACCGTAGTTACTATTCATAATGCCCAAAAAAAAGTCACATATAAACATAATTTTGACCCACTGATTCTAAATATCGAATCAACTTTTTTCAATTCAATACACAAAATATGTAGAAATTATTTTATACTTAATCCCATTGTTAAGAAAATATGTTTTAAAAGATAAAACATTGCAAAAGGTTGAAATGATTTTATATATGAATTCAATGTAAAATCAATGCTAATGACATAAATTATATTAAATGGTAAAAATATATTCTATTTATACTTTAAAACCATTCTATATTATAATTTAACAATTATAAATTATTACGATGAAAAAAGTTGTTTTTAATTAACATAACATGTTTTTACTAATCATTAAAATATGAAAGTTATCAGAAAAATATCAAAACATTATCCAATGTAAATTTTTATATCCTAATTAAAAATAAGAATATTATTTTGTAAATTTTCACTTATAATCTTGTCAAAAATTATATTTAAAATGGGTGCGCCATTAAAAGGCGGAAAAACTTCATTTTTTGAAACATACTTATTTTATCCAAAAAATTTATTTTGTTCTCATATCATGTTCTATAAAATGTGTAACATAAATTATAATTTCATAATATTCAAAATTTATTTACTATTATTCATAACGGATAGTTTTTAATAATATTATAACCATATTTCATTGTTTAGTGAAACCCGATATTGCGTACAATAAACGCTATCGAGGATGGTTGCGACTGTGTGTAATGCATGCCAATTCAGGGCTGCGTGTAGTCCAAGAATCCTTTATTGTTGAGTATAAAAAAATCCAACCATATTTCATTTATACATTGAATATATATATATATACACTCAATGTTGCGTAGAATAACTACTATCAAACAAACTTGAAATAGTGTGTAACACGATCCAAGATTAGTGTTATGTATACTGCAAGCTAATACGGTGTTGCGTATAGAGCAAGATAATCTTTCTGTAGCATACAACAGAAGATATGAACGAAATAAAAAATAATATATCTTATAAAATCTTAGGTTGACACATTATACCCCCCTTAAAATGAATTTCTCCCTTGAAATTCGTCGGGGTTATAAATCATTTACCATTTATAGAAACCCGCATCATAAAAAGGAATACTAAATCTTAATTTTAAAAACTAAAGTATGAAACGTAATGATTACCCAAGGTTACTAATCACTGGGTTTCCATATAGGAGAACATAAGTGAAAATATGGATATGGAAGAAAAATCTAACCATCAAGTTCTTATGGAGAGTGGTAGAGAACATGGATATGAAAAAGAAAACAATCACAATGCCATAAATTTATGATGTTTTAAGGTACCATATGATTCATCAGATATGAGGGCACTAGGAAAACATTTTTTTGATTTTCAAGATCATTTCCCTAATGTTGAAGAATTTTCAAATCAAAAGAAATACTTACTCAATTTTGGTACAATCTCACCGTTGTTCATGCCTTGAACAATTTACACTTCATCTCTTAAAGAAATGAGGTTGAAAATGTCATTCGTGAAGTGTTATAAGATCATGTGATAGAATGATGAGTCATTCCATCTGTTTCAAACAAATGGTTAGAAAAAGTTATCACATATACATAAGTCCATCTATGGAGTGGTTAATCGTGTATGATTCCAAAAATGGACTTATACTTCATCTATCATACCGCTTAATAAAATAAGACTAGTTTCTACTATTAGGGGACTTCTTGTAGGCCAGTGCTAGGTGATAAAGGCATGTCTCATTTTGGTTGTGGGTTCGATTCCCGCAACCTTGTCCGACGTGATGAGTTGTCTCCCATCCTACAGGTTGTCCTTTTTTTAAAACTACATTACTATAACATACCATCGATAATATTGAAACAATGTTCTAGACCAAGACAATACTAATTTATATCAAACATATTCCATTCCAATATTTAGGCTTATCAAATATACTTATGTCCAAGCCCATAGTATAAAGAAAACAATTACTAGAAATGTCATCTACCGAGCATGTGAATACCATCATTTATCCCCCATATATCTTACGATGTATCTTGTTGGTCACATTCGAAACATGTGAATACCTTAATCATGTATTCTATTGAAAAATTAATACCCATTGAACCTTAGTGAAAACATGAATGCTATCAAAAGTTAAATCATTCCACATACCAAAATCCAATAATTTCAATATACTCAAACCATGATATCACTTTGTCCTTATATCAGTAATGAGCTCATGAATACTATCATACATATTATTTTCTCCGTATCCATTCATTATGCACATATCATCTACTTTCCAAAAATATTCGAATAAACTTTCATGGATACTAGTACCATTCAACATATACTATCAAATAATTAGGAAAAAATAGTGTAATAATCCTTAGATATGACTTTATTTCATAGTACCATTAGCTATACAACATAACACTTGATAAACATAAATCATTCCACTACCTTCCTAAACCATTGAACACACTTAATATTTGTATTCCTCGACACTTCTTTCATCTCATATACCATTTTTATTCTCTTCATAATCATCAACATAAATAATACCCATATGACCATGCTGGTTCTCATCAGGAGATTTTCCATTTGGGAATTGGTTTGCATAATGCCCGTACATTCCACATTTAAAACATTGAACCATTGTTGATGTCTTAGAAATACCATTATCCTTGTCCATGGTGTTAAATGAACCTTTTCCTTTGTAATTATTGGCTTTGTGTCCTTCTTTTCCACACCCAATGCATCTTCCAGTTCCTTTGAAACATTCCCCTTGATGCCTCTTCGAACATGATTTACATGAGGGAAATTGAACTTTATTTTCTCCATGATCATCATGAAATTCCATCTTTCTCTTATTAGCTTAGTCAGGAATCTTACCAAAGACGAGATTATTGATCATATTATGAGATTGCTGATTAGGCATAATAACGATGTTTCACCTTCCAAATTCCATTTCATTTGGTATCTCATGAAGAATATCATTCCATTGTCCATCATATCCTCCATTATCGTGAATCCACATGTTTCCAACCATCTTCTAAAACCCAAAAAGAATAGTGTGAGAACAAAAAACATTGCTAGGAAAACAACATAATAAAGGGGGAGTACCTTCAATATCTAACTCATTGGTTTAATTCTATTATCATTACCATAATTCTAGTACTATAACCTATATTTATATTTTACATTAGGGATATCCCTAGACATACTTTAGAAATATCTCTAGGGATCTCACAAATGTTTTCACATCCTAGTTTCCAAATGATAACTAGACCTTTCCTATGATACCAACTGTAGAGACCCATAGTGTGATGTACATAGACATTACATTACTTTTCATGAATACTTAATACATAACAAAAACAGACACCAAAGGACCGTAATAGTTTAGTGTCTTTGGAAACATGGACATAATCTTCTAATCTTGGTGAAAGATCTTCAACATCTCCCATAAAGATCTTCCCTTTTTTTACCTAAAACCTTTCTTTTTATCCTGGAAAAGGAAAACATATAAAGGGTGAGATTAAATGCTCAGTAAGGGTACGCATGAAGAAAATAAAACAAACCATATACATTTGAACTTCAAAACATGAGCATAATATATAAACATCAAAATCTTGAGCAATGACATAAAACATGGAAGAACTTATGGAATAAATCCTAATGGATCACCAATCATGATAAAATAGTATGGGAAAAAAACATGTAATTGTGTTAAACCGTTAATCACATGACATGATTTCCATATTAGCCAAGCTATTATTTCCAATACCATCTTAGTGGACAATGTCCCTTTATGAATCGAGTTCACTCCTCATTCAAGTCCTATATCACTGAACTAGATTAACTTACCATTATAGCCATGTCTATCTCATGAGATATAAATCTTTACCCAATGCATTGGAGGGAGATATAGGTCCCACCCATCTCATAATTAAATCATTCTAACTTATGCCACAAAATAAACATAAATCATTCATCATAACCCAATGGATAAAATGGGTTTAATAAACATCATACCATTATCACATAATACATATATAACAAATGGATATCATTTCTTCATAAGAAAAGTTGAACCATGTAAATCATAGAGACATTAAACTTGAAACATAAACACATGGAATAATGTAATCTTAGATGGAAAATGGTTTTTACAAAACACATGGGATTAATTCTTGAGGAAAATATCCTTTCTTATTGAAAATAATTTTCTTTTCAAAAAGTTCCATGCAATTTTAAAATAAATGGATTTTTTTGAAAATATTCACGAAATATTGTATAGTAAGATTCATGAAAATAAGGTGTTATGAAACCACAGAAATACATTCATTCAGTATAAGTTAAAAAAACATTCTCCTCGTACTTTTGTCGGAAAAATAAAAAAGCACATCATATGGTAAACAAAAAAAAGATTCCTTACATACCATGTAGTAAAAGTAAAAAATGGGTCCAATGGACTTTAAACATACATGAAAACATTTTTATAAAACTTGGACATGGATGATAAATATAACCCCATTAAATACTTATGTATAAGCAATTTCGGATAGAAAACAATTGGGATTGCAACATTATCCCTTACCTTAGGTTCGATATGCTTCTTACGTATCCAAAACTCCTATATAATTATTTAAATAATGTCATTGACTTATTACAGAATCATATTCATTGTTATGATATCATATATGGTCACTTATGACTTTATATTACCCTTTATTTTGTCAATTCCATGTTAAAGCATCATTTTAGGTAAAATCATTTCATTTGTCATACTTAATTTGACGTGTAATTGTTCATATGTTTACTTAGATCATGATTACTTACTTCCAGAATGTAAAACATTATTTATATATAATATATATTCAGAATAAAAATTTATATAATAGATCGATAAATGGATCAAAATACACTGTTCATGGAGATGGTAGACCATACGTACGCATGAACATTGTTTCTGTTTCCTTATTAGCTTGAAAGGAAGTAAGTAGATGATATATATATATATATACATAAATCCTGTAGCTTTATCATGTAATATATTTCATTTTTATTCATTATATACACATTATTATAAATCTTCAATGGTAAACATGCATAATGAATCTCATCGCGTCGTGGAGACGGTAATCCGTATGTATGCACGAGCAATGATATCATTCCCATGATCGTGGAATTATATTGAAGTGTATTTATACTATTTAAGAATAAATATCACTTTCACATATAGTTAATCTTTACACCATTATTCCCATCCAAGTAAGGTGGTGGTGTAAAACAGATTACACCACGACGTGGAGACGGTATTCTGTACGTACGAACGCTCGGTGATTTTGTTTTCCATAGGATGGATAGAAGGTGGAATAGGATTGTTTCATATTTATAATAAAATATCCATATATGAGTGATACTGATGTTATTACATCATAATTAAACAACTAAATATGCAGAAGTAGAAAAATAAATAAATTTGAAAGAATCGGTTACAGATATTACAACTTTTTCGACACACCTCTTAGAAACTTCCACTTAGGGCACTAAAATTGGTCTTTGAAGAAGAACAGGACCTCTAGAAAATTTTTAGGGAAGTTGATTAGGGAACTTTTTAGGGGTTGGCCGAGCTTGAAAGCTAAATGTTGTGTAAAGATGAGAGGGAGGAGTTTCCCTTTTATAAGGGAGGAGAGGGGCACCTTTGGAATCCTAAAAAATATTAGATTAATATAAATCCAAAACACACATAAAAACCTCAAAAAGTTCCTCATTTATATGATTAGATGATATAGGGTTATAATCTCATCAAAAAATAAAATTTATACATGTTTTGATCTTATTTTAAACATTATCATTTTGATTTATCATTAATTAATCTTTTTAATTTTATTTGTGGTAATAAAATTATAAATTATAAATGTTTATAAATAATCACTTATGTGTTGTAAATTTTCCATTATTGGAATCTTTATGAAATTTTTGACTATATAAATTTCAGTTTATAATTATTATATATTTTTGTTATTTGTAATCAATTTAATAATTTGTTATTTTTATAAAACAACAATAGTGTAAATTTTGAAACTATTCATTTAATTGAATTTAAATAAAATTCACACAAAGGATATATTCAAAGTAAAACATTCAATAGGTTTATAACATGTCATTTTCATCTAGAAAATTAGTTTATCACATTAAATAGTTCATATTATATTTATTTTACTATTTGTAAAACCATTTATTTAATACTTATTTTAATAAAATAATTTCTACAACATTTTTGAATAATTATTGAATTTACTAATTTGTTGCATAAAAATTAAAAATAAAATAATATTATGAAGATAAATAATATATATTTCATAAGAATACTTTTATTTGGATTAGTATTCTAAAAACCCATATTTTAAAATGATATATTTATTAAATTATGAAGGCGAGAACTTTGATATCATTTAAAATAAAATAATATAAGTGTCATAATCACTTTTATAAGACTCCAAACGGTCATATATTCGGTAATTGGATGCTTATGGTGTATATATACACTAAAAATATGTTTTTATGCTGTTTATGAGACTTTTAATGGGTATTATTATTTCAATAAAAACTATATTACTTATATTTCAATAAATAAATAAATTCTGCCTCATTATTGTATACGCTATTAAGGTAATTAAATATCTCTTAAAAATTATAAACAAATTAACATGATAAAGAAAAATATTTTATCTTTAAAATGAGTATTTACAACTGATTCTATATTCTGTATAAACTTATATTAAAAATACTTTAATTATTAATGTTGATTGATACATATTTCAAATTTGTTTAAATAAAATAATCTAAAGGTATTAATCATCTTCAAGTGGGTTCTAATGGATTTTATTTCGACCAAAATATTCCTCAGGAAAAAATATAATAATAAAATTATATTAATACAAGTGTTAGGGTAATTTTACAATATTATATTTACCCTTAATTACCCGATTTACCTTTTACTGTGGTAAATAAAATTTACCATAGTTACTATTCATAATGTCCAAAAAAATTATCATATTAACATAATTTGGAACCACTTATTCCAAATATGGAATCCATTTTTTAAAATTCAATACACAAAAGTTTCAGAAATAAATTTAAAATTAATCCCGTTGTTAAGAAAATGAGTTTTACAATTTAAAACATTGCAAAAGATTGAAATTATTTTACCTGTGAATTTAATGTTAAATCAATGCTAATTACATACATTATATTAAATGGAAAAAATATATTCTATTTATACTTTAAATCCATTCAATATTATAAATTAACCATATAAATTATTACGATGAAAAATGTTGTTTGTAATTAACATATAGCGTGTTTTACTATTCATTAAAATATGAAAGTTATCAGAAAAAAATCAAAACTTTATCCAATGTAAATTTTTATATACTGATTAAAAATAAGAAGTTTATTTTGTAAAATTTTACTTATAATCTGGTAAAAAATTATATATAAGATGAGTGCGTTGTCAAAAGGCGTCAAAACTGCATTTTTTGAAAAATACATATTTTACCCAGAAACTTTATTTTGTTCTAATAGCATGTTCTATAAATTGTGTAAGATGAATTATAATGTCATTAAATTCAAAATTTATTTACTACTATTCATAACGGATAGTTTATAATAATAATATAACCATATATCGTTGTTTAGTGAAACTCGGTATTGCGTACAACACACGCTATTGAGGAAGGTTACGATTGCATGTAATGCAAGCCAAGTCAGGGTGGCGTGTAGTGCAAGACTCCTTTCTTATTGCGTATAACAAAGTTCAACCATATTTCATTTCTACATTGAATATATATATATATACACTCAATGTTGCGTAGAATAACTACTATCAAATAAACTTGAAATTGTGTGTAACACGATCCAAGATTAGTGTTGCGTGTACTGCAAGCTAATATGGTGTTGCGTATAGCGCAAGATAATCATGGTGTAGAGTACAACAGAAGATTTGAAAGAAATTAAAAAGAATATATCTTATAAAATCCTGGGTTGTTACATCCCAAATCTTTACGTACATAGACATTACATTACTTTTTCAGAATACATAATACATAACACAAACAGACACCAAAGGACCGTAATAGTTTATTGTCTTTGGAAACTTGGACATAATCTTCTAATCTTTGTGAATGATCCTCAACATCTCCCATAATGATCTTCCCTTTTTTAACTAAAACCATTCTTTTTAAACTGGAGAAAGGAAAACATATAAAGGGTGAGCTCAAATGCTCAGTAATGGTAATCATGGAGAAAATAAAACAAACCGTATACAATTGAACATCAAAACATGAGCATAATATTTAAACATAACAATCTTGAAAAATGAAATAAAACATGGAAGTACATAAGGAAGAGATCATAATGGATTATCAATCATGATAAAATAGCATGGGAATAAAACATGTAATTGTCGAAAACCATTAAGCACATGATATGATTTACATATTAGCCAAGGCATTGCTACCAAGAACAACTTATTGGAAAAAGTCCCTTTCTGAATCAAGTTCACTCCTCATTCCAGTCCTGTATCACTGCATCAGATTAACTTACCATTCCAGCCATGTCTATCTAATGAGATATAAATCGTTACCCAATTAATTGGAGGGAGATATAGGTCCCACCCATCTCATAATGAAATAATTATTAATTGTTCCACAAAATAAAAATAAATCATTCATCATAACTCAATGAATAAAATGGGTTTAATATACATTGTCCCATAATTACATAATACATATATAACAAATGGATATCATTTCATCATAAGAAAAGAAAATCCATGTAAATCATAGAGACATTATACTTGAAACATACACATATAAAATAATGTCATCTTAGATGGAAAATGGTTTTGATAAAACACTTGAGTTAAATTCTTGAGGAAAATATCCTTTCTTATTGAAAATAAATTTCATTTCAAAAAATGCCATGAAATTTTAAAATAAAAAGATTTTGTTGAAAATAGTTAGGAAATATTGTACAGTAAGCTTCATGAAAATAAGATGTTATGAAACTTTAGAAATACGTTCATGCGATATAAGATAAAAAAACATTCACTACTGGAAAATAGGTCTATACCCACGGTTTTCCAAAAAAGTGTGGGTATAGGTTACCCCTATACCCACGGTTTTCATAAACCGTGGGTATATAGATTGTATGTGAACCTATACACACGGTTGTGACAAAAAACATGGGTATAGTTTTATTTTAAGACCTATACCCGCGGTTTCGGAGATAACCGTGGGTATAGGGTATTTTCCGAAGATCTATACCGACAGTTCTTCATAACCGTGGTTATTGTGGTTTTTTTTGAATTCCTATACTAACGGTTTTCTAGAACCGTGGGTATAGGTTTCCCGCGTTATGGTGGGAAAACAAAATTAGGCAGGACATGGGAAAAATTTGGCGGGGATACATTTTTTCACAGTTTAGAATAATATATTTATAAACATATAAATATAAACTAATAAAAGTTGTATAGTTGAGTTGGTATGGTTCTGTGGCGCGTTAGCGCGCAGCCTGTGTTCGAAACCCCGTGGGTGAATTTTTTTGAATTTTAATTCTGTATATTAATATATATTCCCAAATACATGTATATAAGTCAAATGAAAATATTAGCTTCGTTGGTCCGTGCGGGATACATGGTCGGGAAGAACAGCGCGCGGCGTGGTATCAATTCCTGCTGACATCGTTTTTTTGAATTTATATAGGCCATATTAATATATATACAAAGATATATGTATGTAGATCATATAAAAATAACAGCTGGGTTGGTCTATTGGTGAGAGACGCCCGCGAAGGTTACTGCGAGGCCCAGTTTCAAAACCTCCTGGATGCATTTTTTTTAAATTAAATTCCCGATGGTTTGAAAACCGTGGGGTCTTCTATGTGCCACGTTGGAACATTGTTGTTCCAAATTGGACTCCCATAAACCCATGGTTCTCCAAACCGTGGGTATAGGCTGAGACCCCTATACCGACGCCATTCCAGCCCAGGGTTCCCAAAACCGTGGGTATAGCCTATACCCACCGTTTTGGGGGCTATACCCACAGTTTTGAACCGTGGGTATAGGGCGTTTTTCTAGTTGTGATTCCTCTCGTACTTTTGTCAGAAAAGTCAAAAAGCACCACCTATGGTAAACAAAGAAAAATACTTACATACCATGTAGTCAAAGTCAAAAATAAGTCAAATGGACTTTAAACATACATGAAAACATTTTTATAAAACTTTGACATGGATGAAAAATATAACCCCAGTAAATACTTACGTATAAGAAATCTCGAATAGAAAACAATTGAGATTGCAACATTATCTCGTACCTTAAGACCGATATGATTTGTACGTATTCAAACCTCATGTATAATTATTTAAATAATTTCATTGAATTATTAAAGAATCATATTCATTGTTATGATATCAGATATGGTTCACTTATGACATTATATTACCCGTTCTTTTGTCAATTCAATGTTAAAGAATCATTTTATGTAAAATCATTTCATTTGTCAAACGGGTTTTGACTTGTAATTGTTCATATGATTACTTAGATCATGATTAGTTACTTTCAAAATGTAAAACACGATTTATATATAATATATATAATAGATGGATAAATGTAATGAAATAAACAGTTCATGGAGACGGTAGACCGTACCTACACATGAACATTATTTTCATTTCCTTATTGTCTTGAATGGAAGTAAGTAGATGAAATATATATATATATATATATATATATATATATATCCAGTAGATTTATCATGTAATATATTTCATTGTAATTCATTATATACACATTATAATAAATCTTTAATGGTTAACATGGAAAATGAATCTCATCACGCCGTGGAGACGGTAATCCGTACGTACGCACGAGTGATGATATCGTTCCCATGATCGTTGAATTGTATTGAAGTGTATGTACACTATTTCATAATCAATATCAATTTACAATAATCACATATAGTAATTCTTTACACGATTATACCCATCAAAGTAAGGTGGTGGTGGAAAACAGATTACACCACAACGTGGAGATGGTATTCTGTACGTACGCACGTGCAGTGATTTCATTTTCTGTAGGATGGATAGAAGGTGGAATAGGGTTGTTTAATATTTATAATAACATATCAGTATATGAGTGATACTTATGTTATTACTTCATAATGAAACAACTAAATAATATGAAGTAGAAGAGGAAATAAATTTGAAATAATCGGTAATGGATATTACCTCTTCTTCGACACGCCTCTTTGAAACCTCCTCTTAGGGAAATAAAATTGGTCTTTGAAGAAGAACAGGTCCTCTAGAATATTTCTATTGAAGTTGAAAAGAGAAATAGGAAGGGTTTGGACATTATTTAAGGCTCAATGTTGTGTAAAGATGAGATGGAGGAGGTTCCCTTTTATAAGGGAGGAGAGGGGCACCTTTGGAATCCTCAAATATATTAGTTTAATATAAATTCAAACCCCACATAAAAACCCCCAAAAATGACTCAATTAGAAGATTAGGTGATATAGGATTGTAATATAATCATCCAACAAAATTTTTACATGTTTTTATCCTACTTCAAACCTTATCATTTGGATTTATCCTTATTTAATTTATTTAATTTTATTTGTGGTAATAAAATCATAAATTTTAAATGGTTATAAGTAATCACTTTTGTGTTGTTAATTTTACATAATTGGATACTTTATTAAATTTTAGACTATATAATTTTCAATTTATAATTTTTAAATATTTTTGTGATTTTTAAAAAATATATTAATATGTTATTTTTATAAAATAACAATATTGTCAATTTTGACACTATTCATTTATATGAATTTAAATAAAATACAAACAGAGGATATATTCGAAATAAAATATTTAATAGGTTCCTAACATGTCATATGCATATATAAAATTAGTTTAGAACATTATATAGTTCATATAATAGTAATTTTACTATTTGTAAAACCATTTATTTGATACTTTTCTTAATAAAATAATTTCTATAGCATTTTTGAATAATTATTAAATATACTAACATTTTGCATAAAAATTAAAAATAAAATACCATGATGAAGATAAATCTTATAGATTTTATAATAATACTTTTAGTTGGTTTTATATTCTAAAAAACCCAACTATTAAAATGATATATTTATTAAATTATGAAGGTGACCACTATGACATCATATAAAATAAAATAATATATGTGTCATAATCAATTTTATAAGACTCCAAACGGTCATATATTCGGTCATTGGATGTTTATGGTGTATATTTACCCAACCAATATGTTTTTGTGAGGTTTTTGAGCCTTTTAATGGGTATTACTATTTCAATAAAAACTATATTACTTATTTTTCACTAAATAAATAATTTCTGCATCATTATTGTATAAGCTATTAAGGTAATTAAATATATCTTAGAAATTATAAATAAATTACCATGATAAATAAAAGAATTTTATCTTTCAAATGAGTATTTATAACCTAATTTATATTCAGCATAAACTTATATTAAAAATACTATAATTATTAAAGTTGAGTGAGACATATTTCACTTTCATTTAAATAAATAAACTAAATGTCTTAATCACCTCCAAGTGGGTTCCAATGGATTCCATTTCGACCCAAATATTCCTTAGGACAATATATAAGCATCAAATTATATTAAGACAAGTGCTAGGGTAATTTTATAATATTATATTTACCTTTAATTACCTGATTTACCATTCACTATGGTAAATAAAATTTACCATAGTTACTATTCATAATGCCCAAAAAATAAAAAGTATCATATTAACATATTTTGGACCCACTGATTCCAAATATGGAATCCATTTTTAAAAATTCAATACACAAAAGATTCAGAAATTAATTTTAAATTAATACTGTTGTTAAGAAAATGAGTTTTAGAAGTTAAAACAATGCAAAAGATTGAAATGATTTTACCTATGAATTTAATGTAAAATAAATGCTAAGGACATACATTAACTTAAATGTTAAAAAAATATTCTATTTATACTTTAAAACCATTAAATATTATAATTTAACCATATAAATTATTACGATGAATAAAGTTGTTTTTAGTTAACATATAGCGTGTTTTTACTATTCATTAAAATATGAAAGTTATCAGAAAAATATCAAAACATTATCCAATGTAAATTTTTATATCCTAATTCAAAAGAAGAAGTTTATTTTGTAAAATTTTACTTATAATCCAGTAAAAAATTATATTTAAAATGGGTGCGCCGTCAAAAGGCTGCAAAACTGCATTTTTTTAAAAATACTTATTTTACCCGAAAACATTATTTTGTTCTCATATCATGTTCTATAAAATGTGTAAGATGAATTATAATGTCATAAAATTTAAAATTTATTTACTACTATTCATAACGGCTAGTTTATAATAATATTATTACCATATATAGTTGTTTAGTGAAACCTGGTATTGCGTACAACACACGCTATCGAGGAAGGTTGCGATTGCATGTAATGCAAGCCAAGTCAGGGTTGCATGTAGTGATAGACACTTTTCTTGTTGCGTATAACAAAATTCAACCATATTTCATTTATCAATTGAATATATGTATATATATATATACACTCAATGTTGTGTAGAATAACTAATATCAAACAAACATGAAATTGTGTGTAACACGATCCAAGATTAGTGTTGCGTATACTACAAGATAATACGGTGATGCTTATAGTGCAAGATAATCTTAGTGTAGCATATAACAGAATATATGTAAGAAATTAAAAATAATATATCTTATAAAATCTCGGGTTGTTACATCCCAAAGATTTAAGTACATAAACATTACATTACATTTGCGGAATTCTAAATACATAACAAAAACATACACCAAAGGACCGTAATCGTTTTGTGTCTTTGGAAACTTGGACATAATATTCTAATCTTGGTGGAAGATCTTCAACATCACCCATAATGAGATTCAATTTTATTACCTAAAACCTTTCTTTTTATCCTGGAGAAAAGAAAAAATTTAAAGGGTGTGCTCAAATACTCACTAAGGGTAATCAAGGTGAAAATAAAACAAACCATATACATTTTAACTTCAAAACATGGGTATCATATTTAAGCATCAAAATCATGAGAAATGACATAAAACATGGATGTATGTAAGGCATAGATCATAATGGATCATCAATCATGATAAAATAGAATGGGAATAAAACATGTAATTTTGGAAAACCATTAAGCATATGATATGATTTCCATTGTAGCCAAGGCATTGCGGCCAAGACCATCTTAGTGGACAAAGTCCCTTTTTAAATCGAGTTCACTCCCCGTTCCTGTCCTGTATCACTGAACCAAATTAACATACCATTCCATCCATGTCTATCTCATGAGATATAAATATTTACCCAATTCATTAGAGGGAGATATAGTTCCCACCCATCTCATAATGAAATCATTCTTACTTGTGCCACAAAATAAACATAAATCATTCATCATAACCCAACGAATAAAATAGGTTTAATAAACATCGTCCCATCATTCCATAATACATATATAATAAATGGATTTCATTTCATCATATAAAAAGCGAAACAATGTAAATCATAGAGATATTATACATGAAACATACACATATGAAATAATGTCATCTTAGATGGAAAATGGTTTTGATAAAAAACTTGAGATAAATTATTGAGGAAAATATCATTTCCTATTGAAAATCATTTTCTTTTCAAAAAATTCCACGAAATTTTCAAATAAATGGATTTTTTTGAAAATAGTCATGAAATATTGTATAGTAATCATCATGAAAATAAGGTGTTATGAAACTGTAGAAATATATTCATGCGGTATAAGTTAAAAAACATTCTCCTCGTACTTTTGTAAGAAAAGTCAAAAAGCACCTCGTATGGTAATCAAGGAAATATTCATTACATACCATGTATAAAAGTCAAAAATGGGTCAAAAGGACATTAAACATACATGAAAACATTTTTATAATACTTGGACATTGATGATAAATGTAACCCCAGTAAATACTTACGTATAAGCAATCTCGGATAGAAAACAATTGAGATTGCAACATTATCTCGTACCTTAGGTCTGATATTCTTCGTACGTATCCGAACCTCATGTATAATAATTTAAATAATGTCATTCAATTATGAACGAATCATATTCATTGTTATGATATCATATAAGGTTCACTTATGACTTTATATTACCCGTTCTTTTGTCAATTCCATGTTAAAGCATCATTTTAGGTAAAATCATTTCATTTGTCATATGTGTTTCGACTTTTAATTGTTCATATTATTACATAGATAATGATTACTTACATCCATAATGTAAAACATTATTTATATATAATATATATTCAGAAAATAAATATATATAAAATATTGATAAATGGAATGAAATACACCATTCAGGGAGACGGTAGACCATATGTACGCATGAACACTGTTTTCGTTTCCTTATTGTCTTGAATGGAAGTAAGTAGATGAAATATATATATATATAAATAAATGAATCCATTAGCTTTATCATGTAATATATTTCATTTTTATTCGTTATATATACATTATAATAAATTTTGAATGGTTAACAGGGAGAACGAATCTCATCACGTCGTGGAGATGGTAATCCGTACGTACACACGAGCGATGATATCGTTCCCATGATCAAGGAATTGTATTTAAGTGTATGTATAATATTTTAGAATCAATATCAATTTACAATAATCACATATATTTATTCTTTACACCATTATACCCATCCAAGTAAGGTGGTGGTGGAAACCAGATTACACCACAACGTGGAGACGGTATTCCGTACGTATGCACGCGCGGTGATTTCATTTTCCATAGGATGGATAGAAGGTGGAATTGGGTTGTTTCATATTTATAATAAAATATCAGTATATAAGTGATACTTATTTTATTACTTCATAATGAAACAACTAAATAATAGGTAGTAGTAAAAGAAATAAATTTGAAATAATCAGTAACGGATATTACCTCTTCTTCGACACACCTCTTTGAAACCTCCTCTTAGAGTAATAAAATTGGTCTTTGAAGAAGACCAGAACCTCTAGAATATTTCTATGGAAGTTGAGAAGGGAATTAGGCATGGGTTGGATGAGATTGAAGGCTAAATGTTGTGTAAAGATGAGATGGAGGAGGTGCCCTTTTATAAGGGAGGAGAGGGGCACCTTTGGAATCCAAAAATATATTAGTTTAATATAAATTCAAACCCCACATAAAAACCACAAAAAATGACTCAATTAGAATATTAGATGAGATAGGGTATTAATACCATCATCCAATCAAATTTAGACATGTTTTGATCTTATTTTAATCTTTATCATTTTTATTTATCCTTATTTAATATATTTAATTTTATTTGTGGTAATAAAATTATAAATTATAAATGGTTATAAATAATCACTTATGTGTTGTTAATTTTACATAATTGGATAATTTATGAAATTTTGGAATATATAAATTTCAACCTATATTTTTTAAATATTTTTGTGATTTTTCGACAATTTAATAATATGATATTTTTATAAAATAACAATATTGTCAATTTTGACACTATTCATTATATGAATTTAAATAAAATCCACAGAGGGGATATATTCGATCAAAAATATTTAATAGGTTTATAACATGTCATATACATCTAGAAAATTAGTTTAGAACATTAAATAGTTAATATAAATTTAATTTTACTATTTTTAAAACCATTTATTTGATACTTCTCTTAATAAAATAATTTCTACAACATTTTTGAATAAATATTAAATATACTAATTTGTTGCATAAAAATTAAAAATAAAATACTAGGATGAAGATAAATATTATATATTTCATAATAATAATTTTAGTTGGATTTATATTCTAAAAAACCCATGTTTTAAAATGATATGTTTATTAAATTATGAAGGTGATAACTTTTACATCATTTAAAATAAAATAATATAAGTGTCATAATCCCTTTTATAAGACTCCAAACGGTAATATATTCGGTAATTGGATTCTTATGGTGTATAGATACACAAAAAATAATTTTTTGGGAGGTTTGTGAGCCTTTTAATGGGTATTATTATTTCAATAAAAACTATATTACTTATTTTTCACAAAATAAATAATTTCTGCATCATTACTGTATAAGCTATTTAGGTAATTAAATATCACTTAAAAATTATAAATAAATTAACATGATAAAGAAAAACATTTTATCTTTAAAATGATTATTTATAACCGAATTTATATTCAGTATAAACTTATAATAAAAATACATTAATTATTAATGTTGAGTGAGACATATTTCACTTTCGTTTATATAAAATAAACTAAAGGTGTTAATCACCTCCAAGTGGGTTACAATGGATTCCATTTCGACCCAAATATGCCTTAGGACGAAATATAAGTATAAAATTATATTAAGACAAGTGTTAGGGTAATTTTTTAATATTTTATTTATCCTTAATTACCCGATTTACCTTTTACTATGGTAAATAAAATTTACCGTAATTACTATTCATAATGCCCAAAAATAAAAAGTAGCAAAATAACATAATTTGGACCCACTGATTCCATATATGGAATCCATTTTTCAAAATTCAACACAAAAAAGTTTCAGAAATAAATTTAAAATTAATCCCATTGTTAAGAAAACGATTTTTAAATGTTAAAACATTGCAAAAGATGGAAATGATTTTTCCTATGAATTTAATGTAAAATCAATGCTAATGACATAAATAATATTTAAGTGTAAAAATATATTATATTTATACTTTAAAACCATTCAATATTATAATTTAACCATATAAATTATTATGATGAAAAAAGTTGTTTTTAATTAACATATAGCGTGTTTTTACTATTCATTAAAATATGAATGTTATCAGAAAAAATATCAAAACATTATCCAATGTAAATTTTTATATCCTGATTCAAAATAATAAGTTTATTTTGTAAAATTTAACTTATAATCTTGTCAAAAATTATATTTAAAATGGGTGTGCCATCAAAAGGCTGCAAAACTTCATTTTTTTAAAAATACTTATTTTACCCAATAACTTTATTTTGTTCTCATACCATGTTCTATAAAATGTGTAAGATGAATTATAATGTCATAAAATTTAAACTGTATTTACTACTATTCATAAAGGATAGTTTTTAATAATATTATAACCATATATCGTTGTTTAGTGAAACCCGGTATTGTGTACAACACACGTTATCGAGGAAGGTTGCGACTGCGTGTTATGCAACCCAAGTCAGGGTTACATGTAGTGCAAGACTCCTTTATTATTGGGTATAACAAAATTCAACCATATTACATTTATACATTGAATATATATATATTCACTCAATTTTGCGTAGAATAACTACTATAAAAAAACTTGAAATTATGTGTAACACGACCCAAGATTAGTGTTGTGTGTACTGCAAGCTAATACGGTGTTGCGTATAGTGCAAGATAATCTTGGTGTAGCGTACAACAGAAGATATGAAAGAAATTAAAAATAATATATCTTATAAAATCTTGGGTTGTTACTTCCAAAAGCATTACGTACATAGACATTACTATACTTTTTCGGAATACTTAACACATAACAAAAAAGGACACCAAAGGACCGTAATAGTTTCGTGTCCTTGGAAACGTGGACATAATATTCTAAATTTGGTGAATGATCTTCAACATCTCCCAAAATAATCTTCCCTTTTTTTACCTAAAATATTTATTTTTATCCTGGAGAAAGGAAAACATATAAATGGTGAGCTCAAATTCTCAGTAAGGGAAAGCATGGAGAAAAAAAAAACAAACCATATACATTTGAACTTCAAAACATGAGCATAATATTTAAACATCAAAATATTGAGCAATGACATAAAACATGGAAGTACGGAAGGCATAGATCATAATGTATCATCAATCATGATAAAATAGCATGAAAATGGAACATGTAATTGTGGAAAACCATTAAGCACATGATATGACTTCTATAGTAGCCAAGGCATTGCTGCCAAGACCATCTTAGTGGACAAAGACCCTTTCTGAATCGAGTTCACTCCTCATTCCAGTCCTGTATCACTGAACTAGAATAACATTTCATTCTATCCCTATCTATCTCATGAGATATAAATCTTTACCAAATGCATTGGAGAGATATATAGGTCCTACCCATCTCATAATGAAATTATTCTTACTTATTCCACAAAATAAACATAAATTATTCATCATAACCCAATGAATAAAATGGGTTTAACAAACATCGTCCCATCATTACGTAATACATATATACCAAATGGATATCATTTCATCATAAGAAAAGTAAAACCATGTAAATCATAGGGATATTATACTTGAAACATACACATATGAAATAATGTCATCTTAGATGGAAAATGGTTTTGATAAAACACTTGAGATAAATTCTTGAGGAAAATATCATTTCTTATTGAAAATAATTTTCTTTTCAAAAAATTCCATGAAATTTTAAAATAAAGGATTTTTTTTAAAATAGTCATGAAATATTGTATAGTAAGATTCATGAAAATAATGTGTTATGAAACTGCAGAAATACGTTCATGCGGTATAAGTTAAAAAAACATTCTCCTCGTACTTTAGTCAGAAAAGTCAAAAAGCACCTCGTATGGTAAACCAAAAAAAGATTCCTCACATACCATGTAGTAAAAGTAAAAAATGGGTCAAAAGGAATTTAAACGTACGTGAAATTTTTTTTATAAAACTTGGACATGGATGATAAATATAACCCCAGTAAATACTTACGTATAAGCAATCATGGATAGAAAACAATTGAGATTGCAACATTATCTTGTACCTTAGGTCCGATATGCTTCATACGTATCCGAACCTCCTGTATAATTATTTAAATAATGTCATTGAATTATTATAGAATCATATTCATTGTTATGATATCATATATGGTTCACTTATGACATTATATTACCCGTTCTTTTGTTAATTCCATGTTAAAGAATCATTTTAGGTAAAATCGTTTAATTTGTCATACGTGTATTGACTTGTAATTGTTCATATGATTACTTAGATCATGATAACATAATCCCAGAATGTAAAACATGATTTATATATAATATATATTCAGAATATAAATATATATAATAGATCGATAAATGGAACGAAATACACTGTTCATGGAGACGGTAGACCGTACGTACGCATGAACACTGTTGTCGTTTCGTTATTGTCTTGAATGGAAGTAAGTAGATGAAATATATATATATACACACACAAATCCAGTATCTTTATCATGTAATATATTTCATTGTTATTAATTAAATATACATTATAATAAATCTTGAATGGTTAACATGGAAAATTAATCTCATCATGTCGTGGAGATGATAATCCGTACGTACGCACGAGTGATGATATCGTTCCTATGATCATGGAATTGTATTGAAGTGTATGTATATGATTTAATAATAAATATCACTTTCAAATAATCACATATATTTATTATTTACACTATAATACCCATCCATGTAAGGTGGTTGTGGAAAACATATTACACCACAACGTGGAGACAGTATTCCGTACGTACGCACGCGCGGTGATTTCATTTTGCCGTATGATGGATAGAAGGTGGAATAGGGTTGTTTCATATTTATATTAACATATAGGTATATGAGTTATACTTATGTTATTACTTCATAATTAAAAAACTAAATAATAGGAAGTAGAAGAAGAAATAAATTTAAAATGATCGGTAAGGGATATTACCTCTTCTTCGACACGCTTCTTTGAAACCTCCTCTTATGGAAATAAATTGGTCTCTAAAGAAGACCCGGACCTCTAGAATATTTATACATATGTTTATAATGGAAATGGTCTGGTGTTGGCCAATATTTAAGGCTCAATGTTGTGTGAATATGAGAGGGAGGAGGTGCCCTTTTATAAGGGAGGAGAGGGGCACCTTTGGAACCCTCAAATATATTAGTTTAATATAAATTCAAACCCAACATAAAAACCTCCTAAAATGACTCAATTATAAGATTATATGAGAGAGGGTTGTAATCTCATCAACCAATCATATTTAGACATGTTTTGATCTCATTTTAAACCTTATCATTTTGATTTATCCTTATGTAATCTATTTAATTTTATTTGTGGTAATAAAATTATAAATTTAAATGGTTATAAATAATAACTTATGTGTTGTTAATTTTACATAATTGTATACTTTATAAAATATATAAATTTAAATGTATTATTTTTAAAAAAAATTGTGATTTTTAAACAATTTAATAATATGTTATTTTTATAAAATGACAATAGTGTAAATTTTGACACTATTAATTTATATGAATTTAAATAAATTCCACAGAGAGGATATATTCGAATTAAATATTTAATAGAATCCTAACATGTCATATTCATCTAGAAAATTAGTTGAGCACATTAAATAGTTCATATAATATTTATTTTACTATTTTTAAAACCATTTATTTAATTCTTCTCTTAATAAAATAACTTCTACAACATTTATGTATAATAATTAATTATACATAATTGTTTTATAAAAATTAAAAATAAAATAATTGGATGAATATAAATAGTATATATTTCATAAGAATATTTTTAGTAGGATTTATATTCTAAAACATGCACCTTTTAAAATGTTATATTTATTAAATTATGAAGGTGACAAATTTTACATGATTTAAAATAAAATCATATAAGTGTCATAATCACTTTTATAAGACTTAAAACGGTTATTTATTCTTTCATTGGATGATTATGGTGTATATATACACGAAAAATATGTTTTCAATAGGTTTTTGATCCTTTTAATGGGTATTAGTATTTCAATAAAAACTATATTACTTATTTTTCACTAAATAAATTATTTCTGCATCGTTATTGTATAAGCTATTAAGGTAATTAAATATCTCTTAGAAATTATAAAAAAATTACAATGATAAAGGAAAAAATTTTATCTTTTAAATGAGTATTTATAACCGAATTTATATTCTGTATAAACTTCTATTAAGAATACTTTAATTAATAAAGTTGAGTGAGCCATATTTCACTTTCTTTAAAATAAAATAAACTAATGGTCTTAATCACCTCCAAATGGGTTCCAATGGATTCCATTTCGACCCAAAAAGACCTGAGGACTAAATATAAGAATCCAATTATATTAAGAAATGTGTTAGGGTAATTTTATAATATTATATTTACCCTTAATTATCTGATTTACCTTATACTATGGTAAATAAAATTTACTGTATTTACTATTCATAATGCCCAAAAATAAAAAGTTGCATATTAACATATTTTGGACCCAATGATTCCAAATATGAAATAAATTTTTCTAAATTCAATACAAAAAAGTTGTAGACATTAATTTAAAATTAATCCCATTGTTAAGAAAATGAGTTTTAAAAGTTTAAACATTGCAAAAGATTGAAACGATTTTACCTATGAATTAAATGAAAAATCAATGATAATGACATACATTATATTAAATGGTAAAAATATATTCTATTTATACTTTAAAACAACTCAATATTATAATTTAACCATATAAAATATTATGATGAAAAAAGTTGTTTTAATTATCATATAGCGTGTTTTTACTATTCATTAAAATATGAAAGTTGTCAGAAAAATATCAAAACATTATCCAATGTAAATTTTTATATCCTGATTCAAAATAAGAAGTTTATTTTGTAAAATTTAACTTATAATCTTGTCAAAAATTATATTTAAAATGGTTTCACCATCAAAAGGCGGCAAAACTGCATTTTTTGAAAAATACTTATTTTACCCCAAAAAATTTATTTTGTTCTCATACTATGTTCTATAAAATGTGTAAGATGAATTATAATGTAATAAAATTCAAATTTTATTTACTACTATTCATAACGGCTAGTTTATAATAATATTATAACCATATATCATTGTTTAGTGAAACCCGGTATTGCGTACAACACACGCTATCGAGGAAGGTTGCGATTATGTGTAATGCAAGCCAAATCAGGGTTGCGTGTAGTGCAAGAATCCTTTGTTGTTGTGTATAACAAAATCCAACCATATTTCGTTTATACATTGAATATATATATATATACACACTCAATGTTGCGTAGAATAACTACCATCAAACAAACTTGAAATTGTGTGTAACACGATCCAAGATTAGTGTTCCGTATGCTGCAAGCTAATACAGTGTTGTGTATGGAGTAGGTGAATATTGGTGTAGTGTACAATAGAAGATATGAAATAAATTAAAAATAATATATCTTATTAAATCTCAGGATGTTATATGATTTAACCAGAAATTTTGGAAAACTAAACTCCTTCTAGAATGTCTCTTTTAGTGATTAATCATCAATGATGTTGTGGTGAATTTATCTAGGTGATAATACCTCTACTTCTTTATTTTCATTGATCATGTATCCCCATTTCACAATTTTTATGGATATGACGATTAGTTATTATTATCTTCTTGATCATATCTATATCGATTGTGATATCTTCCTTCATAGCCTGACCCTAGTATTGGTTGTGGTGTAGTATGATAATTCTTTTATGTCTTTCTGTGATCTGCCCACATCAAAAACCATTTTTCGTATTGAATGGATTATGATATTTGATGATTTATTCTAATGAATTGTTTTTATATTTCATTTCATCCATGAGGTTCGATCATATTTTGTTTGTATGCAAGTTGAGTTTGAGGTAGGGGGTTCTGTCCCTAGCCTATATTGATGAACTGTGTTGCTTATGATTTACAATTTTTTTAAAATCAATTGGAATTATTGGTTTACATTAGTGAAAATGGGGTTTTTTAGAAGGGATGGGTTTTTTTCTTATTTTGGATAAATAAAATGTGTATTAAAATAATCGTTTAATGGATTTATGAAAAAGTTTAAAATAATGGATTTGATGAAATGGTCAAGAAATGGTTGCACATAAGATGCCTTGGGTTCAGAGGTGGAAGGTTTAGAAGTAGACCTCAACTATTGATATTGTCGAGGGTTCACTTATGGGGTCTTCTTATAATACATAGTCTTGTTGTTATATGTACTTGTTAGACCTATTGGGATGTTAACATGCAAGCATGTTCCTCTTCTATCTGGTTTTGATCCATATATTTAGTGACTTGATGGATATCATTTTCTACATCTAAGAATGTGTTTCCAAGATAGGTTAAGTTTTTTTTATCCTTGGCATGAGGTTATGTTTTGTTTTGGTTTATATTGGTTATGATATGATATATGATACATGTATTATTTTATTTGAGAGGTTCGATGAATACAAAATTTTTGAATTAATTTACATTATTTATTTGGAACTATTGGAAATGGGGAAATTTATGACCAAAATTTATATAAGAATTATTTAAAAATTATTCATTCCTATTTAATATAAAATTAAGTATTTTTAAAATTATTTTATAGATAATTGTTATGGAACCGTTAGTTGGGATTCTACTAATCTTGTAGAGCTCACACCATACACACACATTCAGTGTTTCATAGTCAATGTTTGTCTTTCAATGAATGGGAAATGAAATGAATTTTTGTGAGACGACTAGGTTTCTGTTAGCTTATTATTGGTAGTTGGTGGTGAGAGGGTGGGATTCATATAATTTTATCACCTGGAGTTGCGGTTTGGGTTTTAGATATCATTTGTTGTTGGACATGTATCATAGAGTTTGTTAAGGGACTTTTTAATAGTATCACCTCTATTGTTTCTCATTTGACATGAAATATATTTATTGATTCATATTTATTATTTCATCCAATTGGTTATATATATAAATATATATGTAATTATTATTCATTTTGTTTGGGAAAAACCATTCCAAATAGTTATTTTTGATTCTCATGTTTTATTTGCTAGAATGTGGGGATCAAGAACACTCTTCGATTATATTATAGTTTCAGCTGGGTACTAGCTTGAGAGGGTATCTGTAATGACCCACCAATTCTAATTGGCTTGAGAGCTCAACGAGTCATTACTTAGCCATAAGCGACATCCCCAAGGCATCAAAGACTGGAAATAAATGCCGAAGGTTTTCAAAATACACGAGGGACGATTTACCCTTTAACTGAAAACAACCAACTAACAGAGAAAACAAGATAAACATCTCCAAGAAAACCACTGTATGATGCATGATTTAAAAAAAACAACACAACCACTATTTTCATAAAAACACAACTAAGTGAAACAACAGAGTACCAAAACCAAATCAGAGTAAACTGTGGAAAGACAACTACAAGACTTCAAGATGACAACCCAACTCCATGCTCTACAAGCTCCAAGATACAACATCCCAAACCATCCCAAGAGTCACGAATTAGTGCTATAAACGTGTGAATCTATACCTTTTCCAACATCCCCATATATGACATATGAAAAATCACCAACATGCCAAAGTAGGGGGTGAGTAATGACACTCATTAGGTTTTCCCCAATGACTTCCCAACCCATGCCTCTAGGATAAAACATGTTAGCATATTTATATAGAACAATTTATATAAAACCATTCCAAAATAGTTCACAATATAGAAAGTTCCATGTTAAAGCCATTTTACAACAAAAACCATTTTCCATCAAAACATCAAATCAAAATTTCCCATTGAAATTCACATTTCCATTTTGGAACTTTTATTCCATTTCACAAATCCACACAACCAACCATTTCACAACCCATGAAAATCAACTATTCATGTATTATTATGACAGTTCGATACTCATGAGCTGTCTCTTGTCGATCTACGAAGTCATCAAAAGGTAATTATTCCCCATGTTCCATTACACTTTTGGCACCGAGCACAAGGTCATATTTAATCCAAGCCTCATAAATGCAATATAAACACACACACCATGTATACCCAAAACCACACCATTTCAACCATGACAAAACCATTTCAATAAAACAACCCTTTTATTGAAAAACATTTTCCCGAAAACCACTTTCTATATCCAAAAAATCTGTATTTTAAATTCACAGTTTTAAAATCAAGAAAGCCAAAACACTTTTCACAAACCATTCATTCAATTTCCACAATTCCATCAAAACCAATAAATCATCATTAAAAAGACTTATAACATGATTTACACCAAATTTCACAATTAAAACCAAGAAATTAAATCAATTTGAACTAAGCCTTCATGTTATAATAATGAGTAATTGAGAGTGAAGTCACCTACCTCAACAAATTGGGTGAAACCAACCAACAGATGAAGAACACCAAGAATAGCAGGGAAAAACTCCAAAACCCCCCTTAGATCTCTTCTCCAAACGCAACCAAGACCAAATAATGTCATATTTGGCATCCACACCCTTAGATCTACCAATAACAGGATTAGATCTAAGAAAACGAGATTATAGGAGAAGTAGATCTATGTAGATCTAAGAAACTGATCAAGACCGATCACATACCTGCAGAATCAGGCTTCGATTCGCCAAGAGAAGCCTTCAGATCACCTTCAGAATGCATGGGAGAAGTCTTCCAACCTTCACGGGAGATTAATCCTGAGTTAGGGCCTCTTAGGAGGTTTAAACAAGGCAATTAAAGGCAAAAAGAGTTAGATACACAGTTTTGGGATCTAACTTTATGTGACTGCACGGTTAGTCCGAACGGTTTGACAAACTGTGTGTTGGATTCTGCCTCGGCCAACCTTCATGCATGACCTCATCGCATGGTTTCTCTTAAACTTGCAGTGACCATGCCGAATCCCCTACCTTTCTTAGTCATGCACGCACGGTTTGGCCACACGGTTTGACAAACCATGCGCCACCCGTGCGCCTTCCCCTTTGCATCAAACTTCACTCCAGGATCTCCCCATTCTCCCATACGTCACTCAAAAAATTTAAGACCAAGAAAAGTATCAAGTAAGTGATACATACCAGAAAATGGGGGTACAAAATTCTCCCCACCATTTGTCTTTCCGTCTCAAGAAAGTATAAAACCAATGCTTTCCTGAAAGAGTTCTGGCCACTGCTCTTTCATTTCATTCTCGCATTCCCATGTTTCTTCCTGAATCTGACCATGCTTCCATAAATCCCACACTAGACAGATGCTTTTTCTATGCAGGACATTATCCTGCCTATCCACAATCCATACCAAGATATGTACCAACAAAGTATCCGGATCTAGGTCAACGTGATCCCATCTGATCACATTGTCAGGATCAGTTTGATACTTTTTCCACTGAGATGCAAGGAACACATTATGCACTACACTGAACCGTGGAGGAAATGCCAACCGATATGCCACCTCACCAACTATTTATAGTATCTCAGAAGGGCCTATATATCGAGGAGGTAATTTGCCCTGCTTCCCAAAACAGTGATGTCCATGTCTTGGAGAGATCCTCAAGAAGACATGATCACTCATTGAAAATGACAACGGTCTTTGGCGATAATCCACATAAGATCTCTAAAGACTCTGAGTTGCCTCCATCCTCATCCTAATAAACTGAATAATCTCCATTATTTCTTGGACAAGGCTCGGGCCGACTAGTGAAGTCTCACCTATTTCAACCCAACAAAGTGGTGAATGACAAGGACGCCCATTCAATGCTTTAAAGGGAGCCATGTGTATCGAGGCGTAATAACTGTTGTTATATGGGAACTCCACTAAAGGCACATGCTCTTCCCACAATGCACCAAAATCCATTACATAAGCCCACAACATCTCTTCCAATGTCTGTATCGTCCTTTCGGATTTTCCATCCATATGAGGATGATACTTCGTACTCATATTCAACTGAGTTCCCAGTGCTTTCTATAAGGATCTCCAGAAATGAGATGTGAACCTCAAATATTTGTTTGAAATGATTGAAACAGGTATTCCATGTATCTTTACCTCTTCTCAGATATATATTTTTGAATGATCTTCCACCGTATGAGTTTCACGAATATGGATGAAATAGGCCGACTAAGTCAGACGATCCACTATAACCCAAATGACATCATGTTTCTGGACCGTTCATGGAAGACCAGTAAAAAAATCCATTGTTATCCGCTCCCATTTCCACACTGGGATAGGTAAAGAATGTAACATACCATCTGTTCTCTGATGCTCTGCTTTAACCTGCTAACAAGTTAAGTATCACGAGATGAATTTGGCCACCTTCTTTTTTCATGATGCTCCACCAAAACTACGCCTTTATCACCATATAAATCTTCTATGTACCTAGATGTACATCCCATCTTGAATGGTGGAAATCATTAAGGAGTTGTTCCTAACAAATTATAGGTACAACCATCTGATCTCTGAAACACAAAACTAAACCTGCTTCCAGTTTCAAGCCATCAATGGTCTCCCCACCATTGAGTTTTGAACTCATTATCAGACATTCCACATCAGATGATTGTGACTCTTTGAATACTTTTACCAGTTCTAGAACAAGCGTATCTGAAATGAAAACCACAACATGACCTTAGTTTTCACATTCCATATGACTATCAGCTAAGACCGACATCAACTGCCACTTTTCGGAAGCTTCTTTTGCTAACTGAGCATACGACTTCCTGCTTAATGCATCGGCCACCGAATTTCCCTTACCCGGTGTATAGATTAAGTCAAAATCAAACATTTAAAGATACTCATCCATGTCCTTTGCCTCAAATTCAAATCTCGTTGTGAGAAAATATTCTTCAGACTTTAATGATCTGTAAACATAGTGAATTTCTAACCAAATAGATAATGACGCCAAGTCTTCAAGGCATGGACAACTGCAGCTAACTCCAAATCGTGTGTTTGTTAATTCTTCTCATGAACCCTCAACTACCTTGACCCATAAGCAACAACATGGTCTCCTTGCATGAGAACACATCCCAACCCTGTTCTCGAAGCATCAAAATACACCACATACCCATATCCTTATTAAGGCAAGATCAAGATGGGTGCTGATGTAAGGATAAGTTGCAACTCATTAAAAGATTTATGACATTCCTCTGTCCATTGAAATAAACTATTTTTCTTTGTTAATGCTGTCATTGGTGACGCTAGTCATGAGAAGTCACACAAAAAGCGTCGGTAATAACTAGCTAGACCAAGAAAACTTCATATTTCAAAGACATTCTTCAGCAGTTTCCAGGAAAGAATAGCTTATATCTTTTATGGATCCATTGAAACACCTTTCTGAGATATGAAATGGCCCAGAAAACGTAACTCTTATATCCAAAAATATCACTTTGATAATTTGGAATACAAATGATGCTCCCTCAAGATTTCCAACACTACCACCAAGTGTTTCTCATGCTCATCCCTTGTTCTTGAATACACCAATAGTCATCCACAAACACCACAACAAAATAATATAGATATGGCTGAAGTATCCGATTCATCAATGCCATGAAGACCGATGGGGTATTCGTTAGACCGAAAGGCATGACTACATATTCTTAGTGGCCATATCTACTTCTGAAGGCTGTCTTTAGAATATCATCCTTCCAAAATCACAGGTGGTGATATCATGACTGCGAGTCAATCTTTGAGAACCACTGAGCTCCCCTCAACTAATTAAAAATGTTATCAATGCGTGGAAGTGGATATCTATTCTTTATCGTAACTTAGTTAAGTTTACGATAATCCACGCATAGCCTCAATGTTCCATATGATTTATTTACAAACAAAACTAGTGCTGCCCACAGAGACATGCTTGGCCGAATAAAACCTTTTCTTTCCAGTTACTCTAACTGCACCTTCAATTCCTTTAACTCCTTTGGTGCCATCCTATAAGATGAAAGTGAGATAGGACTAGTCCCCGGAAGGAGATCAATCATAAACTATAGTTATTTTACAGGATGTAATCCGGAGAAGTTTTCAGGAAAAACATCAGCAAATTTATCCACATTTACTGGAAAACTATTATTCATGATCTCGTCCATTGATTACAATTTTAACGTAGCAAGCATGTAAGAGATCATTTCCACTACTTGTGCCATTAAGCCCATTGCACCAGCCTTCACCACTCTTTCTTCTCTAAAGAGAGGCTCGATGCCATCCTCAGTCATGAAGTAGACTATTCTGCTATAACAGTCGATGTGAGCCCTGAAATTTTTCAACCAATCCATACCCATGATTATATCATAGACATCCATATCCAACACAATGAAATCCCATTTCAGCTCAGCTCCAGCAATAGTTAAAGAATATGCTCTTCACACGAAGGCTCTACATTCTCTTTCACCGAGAGGTGATTAATGTTTTATCATAGAAGGAATCATTTCAACCTTTAAGTTTACCAAATCAGAAATACGAGAAGCATGAAAAGAATGTTATGAACCAGTATCGAACAACACTTTCATGAGGGTATAATTCAAAAGAATCGTACCTCTCACCATAGACGGTCCAGACTGGACATCTAGAATCACTTATTCTTCTCCATAAAATTGCTTGGTTGCTGCACTTTGCTCTTTATTTCCTTGCTGAGATTGACCTACCTTAGGAGTCATGGTATTCTTTGAATCACCATAACTAGCTCTATTCTACTGGCGATGATGACTTTTCTATCCTTGCCCTGTCGAAGAATAAGATTCTTGCTACCCCTGGGAAGTGTCACACGCACCCGACCTCAGAGCACTGCAACAATATCACTGAAGATGCCCCATATTGTTGCAATTGTGACATGCATTTGGTGGTGCTATACATTATATTTTCATCTGATAAACGAAGACACATTGAAATCACGCGGCCTTCATCATGGGTCGTGGAGTAAGATTCAACGATATAGCTTTCTGATTCTGATTTGCACTCCCACCTTTGAAGTTGCTGTCCCTCTTCCGTTTGTTCCCAGCATTAGAGTTCCCACCTGTTCCCATGGGTATCATCATACTTCCTCCTCCTATAACTCTTGAGATGTCTCTTTCAGCTAATGTTTCAATTTTTACCATCTCCGTATAATCCGTATTACAGAGTACAACTATCTTCAAGAAAATCTTCTATCGTAACCCTGATTCAAAGATGCGTGCCTTCAGCGATGCACATGTATCAACTTTCGGTGTAAAGCGCCCTAAATTCATGAATTTATCCGCATAATCCATGAAACAGAGATCCTCCTGCTTTAGGCTAAAAATTCAGTTGTCCTCCAGATCTTGAACATGTGAAGATAGAATTGTTTATTGAACAACTCCTCAAATTCCTCTCAGCCCAGGACTTGATCTACCTCAGCCTACACCACTAGATCCCACCATTGTCGTGCAAGGTCCTCCAACATATACGTCACCATCTTTACTTTCATCTCTACTAGTTTGCCGATGAAATCGAATATACGATTCATCCTACTCAGCCACACATCCTCCTTTTCTGGTTCAGAATCACCCCGAAATATGGGTGGATTCTGCTTCTGGAATTGGAAAAAATGGTCTACATGCGAGTAATTATTTTTCT
Organism: Viscum album; assembly: GCA_963277665.1. Classification (NCBI taxonomy): domain Eukaryota; kingdom Viridiplantae; phylum Streptophyta; class Magnoliopsida; order Santalales; family Viscaceae; genus Viscum; species Viscum album. The sequence goes on along the minus strand of OY728159.1, from coordinate 683,311,507 downwards.
GGGTTTTTTAAAAATTAAAATATGATAAAAGGGGTTAGGGTTCTGATATTTTTAGAAATGGGTCCGGGATGCGTGAACGCCATTCACGCATCATTCGCCGCGGAAGGATGCGTGAACGGTGTTCACGCATCCCGGACCCTGATGGTAATGCATGAACGGCATTCATGCGTCCTTTGCTGACCGGCTAAAGGAAGCGTGAACGCCGTTCCCGCATCCTTGCGTGGGGAAATATGCGTGAACGGCGTTCACGCTTCCTTCCGCGGCAAAGGATGCGTGAACGCCATTCACGCACCCGACCGAGATATTTTATAAAATGAGGGGTCCCCCCCCCAATACCCATTGTTCTCCTATGATTTTTGTTGCGAAGCTCTGCAGAAATTCTTTGTCAACAAATATTTGCTGCTTTTATTGAGGTAAAATTACTATTTAATAATTTAATTGTTTATTTGTGTTTATTTATTTCATTTTTATGTTTAATTGTGTTTATTTATTTAATTTGTATGTTTAATTGTGTGTATGATTTATTTATTTCATATGTTATTCATGAAATGTTTAGTTCATTTGTATGTTTAATTGTGTTTATTTATTTCATTTGTATGTTTAATTGTGTGTATGATTTATTTATTTCATATGTTATGCATGAAATGTTTTGTATGATTTAATTTTCTTGCTGTTGAATGTTCGTATGATTTAATTTTTTGAATGTCTGTTATCTAAATATTGGATGTTTTATGTTATGTCTAAATTTTTTTATGTTTAGAAAAAGTAATTTATGTTAGAGAAATTTATTTTAATGGATGGTTTTGATGTAAGTGTAAATTAAATTACTTTTATTTACTATTAATAATATTTTTAATCAATAAAGTATAAAATATATTTACTTATATTTTGAAAAGTAGAAGAATGCCCAAAAAAATTACAATTTCATAAAATTTAAAATAAAAAAAGTGTTTATTATGTAAATCTCAATTAGATCAGTTATAATAAAATTTATTTAATGTTTTTAATAATTATATATATATATATACACATGAAGTTAAATATTTGTAAAAGAGGTGTAGTATTTAATATAGATTTTATATAATACAGATAATATAATAAATATACCAAAAAACACGGTATGAGTGATGACTGATCTTGAGATGATCGACCATGCATAATTGAAATTGCATGTTTTATTTTGTGTATGTTGTTATTCAATTTTTAATAATTGCATTTTTCGGCATTGATGACCTGCGAGTCATCTCTCAGTAAGTGTAAGGACCTGCATGTCCGTTTAAATTAATTTATGTATTTCATACCCCTAGACCCCCTCACATGCATGTGAGTAAATTTGTAATTAAAAGACTGACGCCCCAAAGAGGTGTCGACAAAGAGGCATCCCCGAAGAGGTGTCGACGAAGAGGAATTTGAGAACTCGTTCGAGAGGAGGTGTTGCTGTTTGACAGGAGATTGGCAGTTGCTGCAATATTTGATAATAGAGACAAGAGTTTACCCATATAAATTATGGTTAGTTTATCAGATAATGATAAACTAATCTCAAGTCTCAAGATCAAGTCATGATTATATATTCATAAGTAATCAAACTTTATGAAACATTATATTAAATTTGCTTTTGTGCTAAAATCACAATCACTATACCTTAACAGTGATAAATCAATACATAAAAAAAATTCTCAAGATAATCAATTATTCAAAACCAAATTAAATAATTTAATATTTTAATGTAGTGTATAATATTTTTTATTTTTTTTAATAGGTAATTATTTCTGCTCAAATATATTGCAACGGTGAGGTAGTTTGTACCGAGCAGGGTTTTAGCTATAGTGTGCCACATGTCAAAGTGGTAAATCTCCATAGTTGTATGACATTGGATGCAGTTTGTAATAAGATTCATAGTCAGTTAAAATTGAGTGCAGGACAAGCAATCACTTCAATTAGATACTGACATCTTCAATATCCGGAGCGTATGTGGCACAGCGACTACCCTATAGTCGACGATGAGAATTGGATGGAGGCTTCTCAGTTATTCAGGAAACAATGTATTAATGGTTTGATGGAATTATTTATTGTCATTTCTGATATTGATGTGGTGCAATCGATTACTACAGAACCATGATTTGTGACCTATATAGAAGTCGGTCCTTCACAGTAGTCTTCTTCATTGCCTCCTTCTCATACGGCTCCTGTGGAAGAATGTAATGAGGAAGATCATCAAAATTTGGATGGAAATGTAGATGACATCCCTTTCTGTGCTGATATAGTGCAAGAAAGTTTATCTGAGGAAGAAGAATCTGGGGAGTCAGCAGGGGATGATGTGGTTGGAAATGAACCTTCTGAGGTTCCTTTGAGAGACAGACATCCACTACATCCACCAGTTAGTGGTAATCAGCCTTCAGTTTTGAGTTCCTTAGTTAGAGGAATGTCTCGTGAACAACCTTTTGATTGGGATGTCATTACACCAGATTCTGAATTCCCTGGCATTATATGGAATATGCCTGCATCAAATGATAATGCCATATATGTTGGGCAGGAGTTCGAAAGTAAACAGGTCATGAAAAATGTGATAAAGCAATACCACATTGAGCGACATTTCACATTTGTGGTTTATGAGTAAAAGAAGACCAAATATCTCATTCGTTGTGAAAAATATGGGTCAGAATGTAAATTTCGATTAAGAGCACTATTTGATAAATGTTATGGATGTTGGAAGATAACCAAATTAGAAGGCCCACACACTTGTCTGCATCCCAGCTTGGCACAAGATCACTCTTCTCTTGATGCAGAGTTTATATCTACTGTTATTTGTGAGATGATACGAACAAGTCAGGATGTTCCTATTGCCCTTATTCAGGAAAGAATTCAACAGTTGTATAACTATAAGGTATCATACAACAAAGCTTGGAATGCAAAACAGAAAGCCATTGTAAAAGTGTATGGTGATTGGGATGAGTCTTATGCGTTGTTGCCACAGCTTATGGAATTGTTGTCTCTCAATAATCAGATTGTTTATCAGTTGGACAGTGTTGAGTATGTATCCCAAAATCATCTAGTTGATTGGTCAAAGGTGAAGTTCAATAGGATTTTTTGGGCATTCAGACCGTGCATTGCTGAATTTCCCTTTTGTAAAAAATTTATTCAGGTAGATGGCACATTTCTTTATGGAATGTATACATGTGTTCTACTCATTGCTGCCACACAGGATGGTAATCGCGCTCCTCTGCCACTTGCTTTTTCTGTTGATGAAAAAGAAAATTTTGAATGCTGGAGCTGGTTCTTGGCATGTGTACGTGTTCATGTCACGCAGAAACAGGGCGTGTGTCTGATATCTAATCGTCATCGAGCGATTATAGAGGCCGTGAGTAGTGATGGGGTTTCTTGGACTGAACCGAATGCTTATCACCATTATTGCATTAGACATATTGCAAGTAATGTGCATAAGCAGTTTAGAGATGAGGCCAAAAAGAAGGCGATCCTCAAATTGGGTATGGTTTTCTAAACTTTCTTTTTTTAACAAAATTTACTATCCATTTTAATACATTTTAATGTTATGCTTTCAGCATATGAACCCCAACAAGAAAGGTTTGATCGAAGTCTTGAAGAGATCCGAACAGTTAATGAGGAGGTATATGAATATATGGTACAAATTTTAAAGGAAAATGGTCATTAGCATACGATGGTGGCATGAGATATGGGCATATGACCACTAATATAGTGGAGTGCGATAATGGGGTCCTCAAGGGTGTGCGCAAACTCCCAATCAAAGGGTTAGTGCAAGAGACATTTTCTAGATGTGTTCACTACATTGTTGATCGGTCCCAAAAGGCCTACTAGAGGATGGAAAATGGAATGATTTTTACTCAGCATTTTCAAACTGATATTGACTGGATACGGAATGAGGCTTCCCGATGGAATGTTATAGCCTTTGACAGGGAAAATAGGAGTTTTCGGGTAAGAAAGTGCTACGACAAGGGTGCATTCACTAATGGTGGAGTGTTTGTCGTGATGTTGGATAACAGGTACTGTGATTGTGGAAGCTTTCAGGCATTGAGATATCCATGTGTACATGTTATTATAGCTTGCGCTTTAGTAAATATATCATGGGAGCCATATGTTGACCCGGTGTATCACATGAGCACATTGGTTAACTATTATAGTGCTGCTTGGATGCCTGTTGGTGACTTCCATTCTATCACATTGCCTGCTGATCAACCGACCATCGTCCCTGATATTTCCAGGTTTTCATAAGTCGGTTTTGGTATCATTTATAATTTTTTCAATGTGTGTCATTTTTAAAATTATTTGATTCATTCTACTAGGTTGCGGCCTCGAGGAAGACTGAAGTCAACTCGCATCAGAAATGAGATGGATTGGCCTCGGCAACGAGGAGGGAGAATACGATGCAGTATCTGCCACACAAAAGGACATACTCGTAAGAGATGTCCCCAAGTGGGAGGACAGAGTTCCAAATCTCATCATCCATGATTGAGTCTGTGTACCTGCTCTATTTTTGTGATAAATATAATTTTATAGAGCGTGAGTTGTACTTTTTCTGGAGGAGTTCATGTGCCTTGTTTTGGATAACTTAACAAATGTAATTTCACAAAAAAGAAGAAATATTTAATTTTTCACTTTTTCCTATTAATTTTTAATGTGAAATAATGTTGATGGTTATTTAATGGATAATGGATAAATTATGAAACGTAATTTCACAAAAAAGAAGAAATAATTAATTTTTCACTTTTTCCTGTTAATTTTTAATGTGGAATAATGTTAATGGTTATTTAATGGATAATGGATAAATTAACAAATGTAATTTCACAAATAAGAAGAAATAATTAATTTTTCACTTTCAAATTATGGTTTTCTTATAAGATGTCTAGTTTTAGTAATGGCATCTGAGTGCCTGAGCATCCTTAACTAATGTTGATTGTGAGACTAGGCTAATGTTGATTGTGATACCAAATAAAAATGAATATATCATGATTCCACTATTAATAAGTAACGATGATATCATGTGTGCAGATGGAAGGTTTTCCATTGCTTACATCTCAGGCTACTCATGTATCACGACTGCTTTTAGAGGGATGTCCTGTGGCTCCCTTGAGTGTACATAGATCTCACCATTTCCATCATACTGCACCACCTCCCGCTATCGTCCCACATCTTCGTCGAGCTGGATTCTTTGGAGTAGCGATGTGCGACTTCACATTTCTTGATCATCAGCTCATTGCCGCACTTGTAGAGAGATGGAGACCAGAGTCGCATACTTTCCATTTCAGTGAGGGGGAGATGACTATTACGTTGCAGGATGTGGCTATTATGATGGGCCTCTCTATCGACAGACATGCTTTGACAGGCCGAGTTCCATTAGATTTGCCTGATCTTGTTCATAGACTTCTGGGCCTAGAGGTCCAGGATGATGGGATGACCATCGTCGGTGGTAGATTGCGGATGCCTTCGTTAGACCAGCACTTCACACATTTACGAGATGATGCTAATGGCGTCACCGTGCTGCGATTTTCACGCGCATATATTTTGAGGCTGATCGGTGGCACAGTTTTTGTTGACCACTCTACTACTTTTGTGCACCTGATGTATCTATCTTTTCTAGAGGATTTGGACCAGGCAGGCCGATATAGTTGGGGGTCTGCCTGCCTAGCATATACATACAGAGCCCTATGCAGCGCATGTCGCATCGATAAGATGCAGATCAAAGGATGCATGGTTCTTCTACAGATGTGGGTATGGGAGCACATACCTCGTTTAGATCCACATGCCCATGTGCCAATACCCGTAGATATTGTAGCAGAGGCTCCACGTGGACGTTGGTATGTTATTAGTTCCTTCTAATATCTAACTTACTTGTATAAAATTCGTTTATGAAATGTAAAAAAAATGTTATCTACAGGTGGAGTCAGGCGCATCGACATTCAGATTCTCCCAGACATGATGTTCACGCCTACAGACTTATGTTAGACAGCATTCGACCAGATTATGTAAGTGATTATTATTTATATTGTTAAATCTTTACTCTTTATTGTACATATATTAATTTATTAATTGATTATACATTTTTTCTTTCAGATTACATGGATGCCATATACAGATGATATCCTTCAGAGTCTGCCCCCATACTTTACAGTGATGCTTGATATCGGCTCCTGCATGGTTCCACTGATTCATTTTCATATAGTCGAGTGGCATCAGACGGATAGGGTTATGAGACGGTTTCGATTCCTTCAGTCAGTTCCTGACCCGCCTAGTCAGTTGGATTCATTGCATTCCCTGAAGATGTCAGGGAAGAGAGATTTTGATTGGAGGAGCTACCATGCGAGATATGTTGCGTTATGGGACAGCCGACGAGATTCCCAGTTGCGAGGGGCAGGGAAAGTACGCTTTCATTTGATGGATCAGATGGATTATGCAGGCTGGTAAATCAGGTCTCCCGTCAGATTTCTGACACGGCACAGATGGGGCTTCCATGACTTGGTATGCATTCTTCCTTTCACTGTTCAACATATTTTTTATTCAAATTAGTTAACAACAGAATTTGTTTTCGCAGGATGCTCGTATTTTTCATCTAATTCATATGTCTGATCTAGTGGAGAGAGCTGCCTTTGACCCAACATATTTTCACAGCCTTGTATGACAGATGCTACCATCGATGGACGAGATTTATCATGGCATTTTCTTTGATCCACCACCTGCTGCGGAGGCCGCGGAGCCAGCTGCAGAGGCCGTGGAGCCTGCTGAGCCTCACATAGATGTACCTGGGGGTGACGACCCTGTTATGGATGCTGTTGTTCCACAGGATGAGGCTGCTCAGCTTGCTCAGCCACATGATATTATTCCACTGGAGGAGGGTGTTCAGCATGATCAGTCATATGCTCCTCCAGCTTCTCAGGCACAGCCACAGGTACTTACAGACGCTGACTGGATTGAGTTCGATGTTTTATTGCAGTCATCCACACCAGAGAATCCATCTACTTCCTATATTGGTGAGTGTTCCAGCCAGCTTCCACTATCCTTAGATGCAGGCCAGGGTACAGGCGGTGAGACTGTACATCCACCGTCTGTCACACATGAGGATGTGGAGGTGGTTGTCGATGAGGATGCACAGCGTACGCTAGAGCACAGATGTAGACAGACATGGCGTGGACGCATCCAGTATACGCCTGACTGTGGGACAGAGGAGCATCCACACCGGAGGCGTAGATTGGGTTGACATTTAATTTATGATACATTTTTTATGTGTATTAATGTTATCTAGACTTCTATTATACCTTTAATAAGTGTCTTACTGTTATCAAATTATCTACCAATGTATATATATATATGTAGAATAAATAATATGATTAAATTAAATGACAAATATTAATTATATTAATTATTTCGAATTGCAATAGAAGTGGTCACAGTTATGATGAGTGATGGTTCAGTCCAACCATGCAAAATGAATATGCTGATAAGAATAAAAGACCACAACAAGTGTAGAAGAATGGAACAATAGTTGGAAAATCTTCCATTGGGAATATGAAAAACAATGAAGTCAAAAAACCTGTGAAAGAAAATATTTCCAAGAATAAGTTTGAGCTAAAATCCAAGGATTATTTCATGACAAATCTTGAAATTCATATCATCTCAAGAAGTTGAAACTTGAGGTATTCCAATCACACTTTATCCATTGTTCTTAATTATATTTCTCATTTCAATAAAGGGGGAGAGCTTTATTGATGGAAAGATGGGATGAAAAGGGGAGATTTATCTTTTCACTTGAACTTTTTAATATATTTGGTGAAGTATGTGCATGATTTAGTATTTCATTGATAATTTTGATTATCTACCCTTGGTTAATAATTGATACACTCTGAGCATGATTTCACAGTTATGGTTGTTTATGGACAACATTGAAAACTACAATATGAATTAGAAGTTCATTTGGCCAATTTTGAGAAGATACATATTCAGACTTTATAAAAGGAAACAATTTATACTGGTACGCAATCTAAAGAGTGAGATTATTGAGTATGCATCTCAAAACTTAGGTCATGTCCATGACACCACTTCTTCCACCTTACTTAGATAAAATGATATTTTTTAGAGAGCACATTCCTTAAAAAATATTACTCTTGGATCTAGAAATGAAACTCGGAGAACATAGCATAGTGATAATGTGATCATGGTTCACTCATCACAATCACTATATGTTTTTCATGTAACTCATTTGTTCACAAATATACCAATATTTAATCAGAAAAACAATGAAAAAGGAGTATTAGAAAGTATAAAAATTATGTTTCCACTTTATAATACAAATGGAACCATATGAGGATCTTTATAGAAATAGATGTTTAACTACAACATGTTGAGATAACGTGAGTGATTGAAAGATGCTAAGATTATAGATTTCTCAATATATGTTAGAGAATACTCAAGCCATTCTATTAATAATTATTTAATGAATATCTATTATTCATGAATATTTATTAATAATTATTAACATTATTTCAATATTTTATATTATTTAATTGATATTTATTAATATTTCTTAATTCTTATAATAAGTTTATTACTTTATAATTAATAGTTATACATTTTAAGGGGAATTTAGGTATTCTGTGAGATGCGTGAATGCCGTTCACGCATCTCTTCTCTCGGGACGATGCGTGAACGCCATTCACGCATTACGCCGGGGTCCGTGATGCGTGAACGTCATTCACGCATCCCAGACCCATTTTTAAAAATATCTAAACCCTAACCCCTTTTATCATATTTTAATTTTTTAAAAACCCAGATATACATGCCATGACTCTTCCCTCTGATTCCACATGTCTACATCATGAAACACTTGAACTATACTCTGAACTAGATCTTGGTTCACACGTGGTCTAGGTGCAACCACATTCTCTGCAGCTTCTTCCATTTGGTTTCTACGACGTCTAACAGGTGCCATTTTCTATACAAACAGTGCACGTCCTTATTCTCACTTCCTAGAAACTGAAGGATTAGCATTTCAATATCTATTAAACCAATATCACAACATTGATTTCCAACCATTTCTAAAATAGATCTTTTCTTTATTTTGAAAATCAAATTATTTTCAAAATACATCAACAATTATCTTTTCAAAATCATTCATCTGAAAACGTGCTTAAAATTTTAAAAAGTCATGCTTTTCCATCAAACCAGAATCCATTTTTTGAAATTATTTATGCAATCCTAGTGGGAAGTCATTCCTCTATAATTCATTTCATGCTCATCTCATTGGATAATCCCATGATAATGAGATTTCCAACATTCTAGAAGTGTATCCAAAACACTTGTGTACCCAACACCCTGGTAACTTGATGTTCAGCATAAACGGGTTAGCAATGTCCTTTATTGATATACATTTCATGTTCAGACAATACTACTCCTTTATAAAATGACCACCCAAGGAATAGACAAGAATGAATTTCAACTCCAAGACCAAGAACATTGATGACTACTTGTTAGGCAATGACCGAACAAGCTGATATCATTTGTAATGACCCGCCAATTCTTTTTGTCTTGAGAGCTCAACGAGTCATTACTTGGACTTAAGCGACATCCCAATGTGCCAATGGCTAGAAATAAATGCCGAAGGGTTTCAAAATAAATGGGGTAAAATTTACAGTTTAACTGAAAAAAACAAAGAAACAGAGAAAACTAGAGAAACATCTCCAAGCAACCACTATATGATGCATGATTTAAAACCAAAACAACTCAACCATTATTTTCATAAAAAACCAACTAAGTGAAACAATGGAGTACCAAAACCAAATCAGAGTAATCAGTGGAAAGACAACTACAAGACTTCAAATATGACAACCCAACTCCATTCTCTACAAGCTCCAAGATCCATCATCATGAACCAGCCCAAGAGTCACGAAGTAGTGCTATAAACGTTTGAAACATTACCTTTTCCAATATCCCGATATATGACTTCTAAAAAAGCACCAACGTGCCAAAGTAGGTAGAGAGTAATAAAACTCAATAGGTATTACCTAATGACTTCCCACCCCATGCCTCTAGGATAAAACATGTTAGCACATTTATATAAAAAAATTTATATAAAACCATTCCAAAACAATTCACAATATCCCAAGTTCCATGTTAAAGCCATTTTCCAACAAAACACATTTTCTGTCAAAACAACCAAGAAACATTTCCCAATTAAATTCACATTTCCATTTTTGGCACATTCATTCCATTTCAAAAATCTACACAACTAACCATTTCACAACCCATGAAAATCCATTATCAATGCATCGTTATGAGAGTTCGATACTCATGAGCAGTCTCTCGTCGATCTACCAAGTCATCACAATTTAATTATTCCCCATTTTCCATTACACTTTTGGCACCGAGCACAAGGTCATATTTCAACCAAGCCTCTTAAATGCAATATTAACACACACACAAAGTATACCCAAAACCACACCATTTCAACCTTTCCAAAACTATTTCAATAAAACAACCCAGTTATTGAAAACCTTTTTCCCGAAAACCTTTTTCCAAATCCAGCAAATCCTTTTTTTAAAATCACCATTTTAAAATCAATAATACCAAAACACTTTTCACAAACTATTCTTTTAATTTCCACAATTCCATCAAAACCCATAAATAATCATTAAAGAAAATTTATAACATGCTTTACAAAAAATTTCAAAATAAAAACCAAGAAAATAAAGTATTTTTAACTAATCCTTCAAGTTCTAAGAAAGAGGAATCAAGAGTGAAGGCACCTGCATCAAAAAATTGGGTGAAACCAACCAACGGATGAAGAACGCCATGAATACCGGGTCAAAACTCCAAAACCCCTTCTTAGATATTTTCTCCTAATACATCCAAGACCAAATATTGTCATATTTGGCATCCACACCCTTAGATCTACCCACAACGGGAATAGATCTAAGAAAAATAGATTAGAGAAGAAGTATATCTAAGTAGATCTAAGAAATCGATCAAGAACAATCACATACGTTAAGAATCCGACTTCGATTCGCCAAGAGAAGCCTTCAGATTGACTCTGGAATGCTTGGGAGAAGTCTTTAAACCGTAATAGGAGAGTAATACCGAGTTAGGCCCACGTATGAGGTTCAAAAAAGGCAATTAAAGGAAAAACGAGTTAGATCCACAATTTTAGGATCTTACATTAAGTGATCGCACGGTTAGTTTGCACAGTTTTAAAAACCATTCGCTAACCGTGCATTGGATTCTGCGTCGACCAACATTCACACACATCCTCATGGCACGATTTCTCTTAACCGTACACCGATTTTTTTGAATCCATTGCCTCCTCAGTCAGACTCTCACTGTTTGTCCGCATGGTTTGACAAACTATGCACCACCCATGCGCCTTCCTCTTTGCTTCAGACTTTTATCTAGGATCTCCCGTTTATCACATACGTCACCCAAAACTTTTAAAACCAAGAAAATTATCAAGTAAGGTTACATACCAGAAATCAGGGGACCTACAATATCTTGGTTAGGTTTATCATAGGGATACTCTATTAGAATCTTTCTTCCCTAAATAATTTTGATGGATCTATTCATAGTCTTTCAATATGAATGTAAATACCATATAAACAAGATGTATAATATGATTTTTACCATGAAATCCATAATATGATTCTCTATTATAGTCCATGATCTTAAAAATTGTCTCCACTAATAGTCTAGAACACCTAATTCCCTTATATTTCAATTTTCATAAAATCATGTTTTTTCCAAAAATTGTTGTTGTATACTGTCCCGAAAAAAAGTGGTATGTGGTACGCTATTCACCACATAAGTTCTACATACAAATATTTCATTAATATAATTTTATATTACTTTAGTTTGTCAAAGATATTCTTTATGTTTCTATCTACTATAAAACACATTCACAGTTAAGTCTACTTTCCAAAAATAAATATATTTACTGTAAATTAAATAACAAAATTAATTAATTCATCTAATATTTTTTTAATAACAGATCCCTCCCAACTTTAGTGCTTATGTGACTGCTTATAAGATATGGAACAAAAATAAAATCATTATGTAAAAAATTGTAACATTTTATAAAATTTGATCCCTTTTGAACTGAAAAGGAATGTTCTATATAAAAAAGGTTCGAACTTATCAAATACATATAACATCCATATTTAATGATTCATGTAAATCATCCACCTATTTCCCACAAAAAACACCTCACCTGTTTAAACTTTTCATGGAATTCCTTTACATTCAATGAATATGAAAACATATAATCCTTCATGGATCTATGTAAAATTTAAATTTTTTCACACATATATTTTTCCTTCCCAATTCAAATGACTATGCATTTTTTTTTGAAATCCTATATCCTTATAATTAACTAATGTATTGATTCATCAAATTAACTATTTCACATTATATTTATATTAAGTAATTGTTTTATGGAAATTATACATCGAAATAATTTCATGAAAATTATAACATTACATTAGATGTTTTTTTTTAAAATTAACCCTATACACAAATCTTTTACTAAACATTACCCTTTTAATCAAATTCACTTCTATATAATGAATATGGAATTCTTTAACAGTTTCCTCTTCACACCAAGAGTCAAACTATGCACATGGTTCAATGTTATATAGAATATATGACCATAACTGATCCTATTAAGAAATATATCCATTATGATTAAGTTAATATTTCAACAATTATATGCAAAAAAAATTGTAGAATGAAAATTAAACAAATCATAACAAAATATTTATCATATATTTATTTTTATATTATGTATTCCATCATTATTATATGGAAAATGAATTTTTTTCACCATTCTTCATTGATAAAAATAGTTCCAATATTCTCCCCATTTGGTTTTATTGTAAATTAGATGTAAAATCATATATATAAAAATTATTTTATGACTTATATATGAAAATATAATAACTCATCCATTACTCTAAATATACATGAGTAACAATAATTATATAAAAATATATTTCAATAGATAATTTAGGATTCATAACTCACCTTAATCAATCCAATTAAAATATTTAAACTTATAGGACACTCCCTTTCAATAAGATCATATAAATTTCATTCCCTATTGATTTTTCCTCAACAAAACATTAATACCATGTAGTCCCCCTTAAATAGGGATTTAAAAATAAATATTGGTCTCTTCCCATTTTATGTGAATCCAACCACCGCCATTTTTTATTGAATTTCACTAGAACCATAAAAATTATATACATTTGAAAATAAATATAATGTGAATGAACCTACCAAATGCCAAAAAAACATGTAAACAAATAGATTCAAATATATAGATGGGAATATTTGAAGATCCTCAATTTGAGGAAGATGGTTAATCACCAAGTACTAACCGATGATTCTTAAACACTAAAGTGGACAAAGGATTAGTCATAGTGTCTTCCACTTGTTGATTAGTTACATAATTCTCTATTTTGATCAACCATTACATTGTTTTCTCTGTGAAAAAATGAAAGATAATCTCAATATGTTTGGTGTGAGATTTCGACAAATGTGTTCAATTGCACTGTGGATATCAAAAAAGATCACCATAGGTTGTTTCAATTGTTCACCAATATCTCACAATTGTTAATTCATCCAAGAATCTATGTGTGTAATTTGGTTACTAATATATATTCTAATTATATCTTGTTTAAATATGTGTTAAATATTTTTTAGTCCTGAATTGTTCACATTTATTTCAATTTAAGAATTCACCACCACTTATGAACTTTCAGTCCACAACATACGTATCCCATTCTGTTTTAGAAAAAGATAATATTTAAGGATACATTTCTACAAAAAAATAACAATACTAAATTTATAGTTCATTTAATTATCATAATGTTCCATTTCACTATTTTGATATGACTATCAATTTTATTACTTCTATGCATGGTCCCCTAAATATGTTACATAAAAAATATTTTTTTAATTATCACTTAAATATAAAGAGTCCCAATTATTCTTCAATATAATTATGGATCCTCATATTATATATCCCCATGCATACCTATAATGATTCCATCTATATGTGGTGTTTTCAATAATTTGGATTTAGTCAAATCAATCTTCTTCAACTTCTCTCTTATAGACATATATTGAAATATAAAGTTGTATTTATCTTTCTTAACTATTTACAACCCCATAATGAATGTGAGTTCACCAATCATGGAAATTTATAATCATATACTCATGAGATTAAAAATCCCTACAATAGATCAATAAAATTTTCTTCCATATGATATCATCCACAAAAATAGGAATCATTAATGTTGCTTCCTTAGATGAATCTACATATTGATTGTAATCAACACCTCTATTTTTGTATCCCAAATTATTGGAATATGAGTATATCCTTGTATAAAAAAATCATGTTGTTTATTTTAGACAATATATATCTTTATTTGAATTTAACACCTAAGTTACATCCTTCATAATTGACATACCTACCGATTATTCAATATAAATCTCTTATTGGAGCACTCTATTCAATATTTCTATTTTTTACATCCATTTTAAATCATTAATTCCCATTGAATTACCACTTCCATGAAGTATTCAATTGAATCACCTAAAAACAGTAGTTTGAAAATATATTAAACATAAATACTATTAATGTCTTCCATAACCATTAGATACCAAAAACTCATTATTTCATGTCACACTGTTAAAATCGTCGAATTTATTCTTAAATCCCCAATTTTTTCAAAACACAATGTGATTTTTTCCTTTTATAAAATCACTCATGTTTAATTATCATTAATTTTATCAAATTACTAATTCATGGTCATACCTCATTTTTTGTGACATGATTTTTACAAAGGATGAAATACATATTTTCATCTTGAATATTGCCTCTAAATGGAGAATAATATGGTTTGGAACCCTGCTCCATGCACCTAAACCATGCTGGTGCATGCGCCTTGTTACCATATGACCACACCTCCTACATAACCAGATAATCCTCATGCATTTTCATGTACCCAATAAAAAGAATATGAGTTCCCTAATATATTATCATTTGTTATATTCCCACCAAGATCCCACTGTCTATATTAGGACTCATAGACCCCAAATTTTGACACCAAATACCAAGAAGAATAATCCCATAATGCACCTAAGATATATAAATACACACACAGATCCCTTATTCTTCCCATTAAGATAATTTTTACTCCAAATTAATATAAAGAAATATTGATATTAACAAATCATTTTTTAGTATATGATTATAATCATAGAAAAGAAAATTTTTCCAAGTCACTCACAGGAATATTGTGAAGGACCCTTCTGTAGTTTATTCTAATGTGAGCTGGAAACAGAATTTAGAAACCCTGAATGAAATAATATATAATTCATTTATAATATCTCTAATGGGATCCAATCCACGATTGTAATTCCCCATGAAATTTTAATAGTTATTTATTTTAATTAGGTATTCATTTAATAATTTATCAAAAATATTTTAACAATATCATTTATGAAACTAAAATTTTACATTCAATAGATATTATTTCCCTTAAAAAATATAATAATAATGATATTAATGACAATAAGTAAAAATATATCCTATGTTTTAAATAATGTCTTAATTTTTATTGTTTTAAATATATTATTATTTTTCAATAAAAATGTTTGGATATAAAATTATTAAAATCCACTTTTGTCATTATAAAAATGCGGTATTAATTTTTTGATTAGAGTATTTTAATATAAATATATATAGTTGATAATTTTTTTAAATATAAAATATTTTATTAACTAAAATATGTAGAAAAATTTTAAATGATTAAATGTTTACAATTATAACATGAAAGGTGTGTGTATATATATACTGATTATAATTACAAAATGTTACCATTATTTTAACATAAATGATATCTTACAATTATAATTTGAATTAATATTTTATTGATAATAATGGTAATAAATTTTTTAATAATAATTAATCATTAAAACATTTTTATTAAAATTATTATTATTATTTTTAATAATATATATATATTGTTTTTGTTTTAAAAAATTTATAAATTAAAATTATGTAATTATTTAAAAATAAATAAAACATTATATATATATCTGTGTGTGTTATAAAATTTATTATTTGAATTATATGTTAACTAAATGATATATATATATATATATACCTATATATAATTGTAGAATTATAATGTAAAAATATATTTAGAAAATAATAGAAAATTGAGTTAAAATAATAAATAAATGTGAAATTGAAATAATATAAACAACAAAATGATGTGTTGCTAACAAAAGAAGAGAAAAAAGATAAATGAGGATAACATGATGTAATTTAAAAAAGAGAGAGTATGAGTAATGATTACAATATAAAATAAAAGTAAATTTAAACAAAACAAACATTTAAAATTTATAGGTTGTATTAAACCTCCCAACATGAAAAACAATCCTAAACCACTATCGAACCCACTTGCACCATAGGGACCAGCCCTCGAGTTTATCCCATCCCACTGACCAGTCTGAGTTTATCCATTCCCTCCACCTGGTTTCATTCCTTTCCCACTCATTAAACCCGTCGTTCCGCAATCAATCCACACTGTACTGGTCCTCATTGATCAAAAGGTGAGATAGAAACTTTTCAAAAAACATTATTATTCTTATTCTTCTACCCTAAAATCCAGTAGGCATCGACTGTTGAATACTCCTCTTTTCTCCTCGGCCCCAAATATACAAGGATGTGAATGGTGTGATTCTCAATCCTATCTTCCACTGAAATCCTCGATTAAAATAAACACTCAAATAATATTTTGTTTCGTTTTTCTCCATGATTAACATTGGTAAGTCAAAAATTTTAATTGAAACCTCCTTGTACAAACTTTAGAACTTCAACCCACTTCCTCCCAAAGACTAAATTTCATTTTTCATGAAAATTATAAATCTTGCATGACCCTCAATTAATCCAAATTAGGTAAGGTTTTAATTTATATTATCTAATTGTGATTTTTTACAAAGTTTTATATATATGTCTGTATAAATATATGCATATAAAATTATATATAACATTTTATTTTTTGTATATATATATATGTTAAGGGTTATGTTCTAAATTTTACCCTTATACCTATATTTTTTAAGGGAATTATAATTATAAATTATACTTTTTAAGGGTTTTGTTATTCAAAAATTCTTTTATAAGGGTTACTTTTATTTTTTCAAATTATGCGACGGTTATGCAATTAAATGTGTATATATAAACATATATACCCATATATAGGTATCTCGTTTTAGTAAAAAAGAGATAAATGGTTGTGTTTAAAGTTTTCCTTATACTTATAAGGGTTTTAATTGTTTTGATCAAATTATGATGTTATTAAAATATATATTTATATATATATATATATATATGAATATATGAAATCATATCTATCATTATAATTTACAATTTTAGGAATGCGTATATGTTAAATGTTTTTGAGACCAGATGATTATTTCTAAGGCTTAAACATGTAAGGGTTCATATAGTTTTTCGTTTGAAATTAGATGACTTATATGTATACATATGCATATATAAGAATATATATATATATATATATATATATATATCTCTTGTTTGGTTAAATAATTTTTGATGAAAGATATTTATTTTAAATCCATATTTTAAGAAAACCATTTTTTTATGCTTGATTTCATCAATAGTTTTTATTTGTATATATATAAGTGTATAAATGATATATATATTTTTATATAAGTGTATAAAAAATTATATATATATTTATATTTATATACCTATCTCATTTATGAATTATTGGTGATCAAAATTTATTAAGCATTTTTTGATGTAGTGAATATTCTATACTATGAAACTATATGGGATCAATTTATTTATTTATTAATTTATATAATTTATGATTATTACTAAGGGTGTATATATATATTAATATATATATATATATATATACATATATTTGTGTGTCTATCAAACTAAGTATAATATTTCCAAAACAAACAATGTATGAGTGGATGCATATATTGTCAATTTATATTTTATTTAGAATAATGGGATATTAATTTAAGGAGAAATTCCAATATCATTATCCAAATAACATATATCTATTAAATAAAGGATACGTTTTTAAATTTGATTTTATATTAAATTTTACAAAAGTATATTCTCATTTATTGAAGTTTTTTAAAAACTTGAATTTATTCCGTAATGATGAATGTTATAAATTTGATGTCATATATTCATATATATATATATATATGAAATTTATATACTCATATATATATATATATATATATATCTGTGTGTGTTTCTGTGAGTGTGTGTGATTTGGGTTTTCAATTAAGTGTTTATTTATAATACCTATGGGTTGTAATAGAGAAAATATTTTCAATCTATAGGAATTTTACGAATGAATATATATATATATATATATATATATATATATATATTGATTTATGCATATGTAAGTATATGCAATTGTTTCTATTAATTAAATGATGTTTTCATAATTGAGAAGATATGGACTTATTTTTTTCAAATGAATCTACTCTACAATGACATATATATATATATATATATATGTGTGTGTGTGTGTGTGATTTATGCATATAAATGTAAACATGTTATGCCTTGAAATGATTATTTTTTAATTTTAATCTAGTTTTCCTGTGTGAATGTAATATCTTATTTTTAAAGGAAAATAATAACAAATCCTTGTTTTGTTATTGTGTTCAAAAACTATTAAAAGTGTTTATTATTTTGATATTACAGTTATTATATCATGTATATACATATGCATGTATTTTTTTATATTAAAAAAGGGTAATTCTCTTATTTATAAATTTAATGTTTTTTATAATTTTTTAATTATTGGTATACGATTATGAGTAACATAAGTTTTAAATGAAAATATGTATCATTTGATGTGAAAAGACTAAAAAGTTACTATTTTATGTGTTAAAGGTACCATTTCTTATGAGAAACTTCATTCAAACTTCATGGTATGTCATACATAGTTTGTTAAAGAAAACGTCTAATTTGAAAATGATATTCTGTGCAGATTAAATATCATGTATGTATTTATTTCAATATCATGTTTTTTTGTGCATTTAAAATAATGATGTTTAATATAATGGTTTCAGTAAGAGTTGTTTGTGTTGACCCCATTCATATGAGGAATGAATTGGACATATTAAGTGACAGGTGAGGCCATCTATAGCCTCTCGATTCATCAATATGTCTCATGATATAAAACAGATATGTACTTGGTCGAGGCCTTTCCAATTTTTAGATATGGTTTTGGATGAGCCCTTAATCAATTTCATATGTCATCGTTAAGGCCTTCATGGTATTTCTCGATGCATCAGTATGATTCATGAGATATTCAGATATGGACTTGGCTAAGGCCTTTCACATTTTATGATATTGTTTTGGCTGAGGCCTTAATAATTTTTAGAATTCTTGGTCGAGGCCTTGATGATATGCTTCAAAATATCCTACATTATGCATTCACTCAATATGAATCTAGTAAATGATAGTTCATGTGGATATTAAACTAGTAAAATACCCATGGTTAATAATACTTGCCATATTTATAAGTTTACAGATTTAATTAAATAGTTTTACATATATATAGTATAATATTTTATATTATGTATATATTTATATAAAAAATCATTTATAAAAACGGATTAATATTTTTTTCCTATCAGTAATTAAAATAGATTAATTTATACATCATTTCATGGTCTACATTTACGTGTTATGTGTAATTTTTATTTTTCTATGTAAAAATATTGATCAAGAATTGTTTCATGTGTAAATTTGTATACATACCATTAGCATGTCTCACATAAATAGGTATGCCATTATCAATCTTATATATAGTTTTGTGCTTTTTTTTGTTCAAGTGTGTGAATATTTTATAATGAATTTTATATGCAACTCTTAAATATTAAAATAAACTATTGAGAATTCTCTTTCCCTAAAATTCATTTTTAGTAACTCTCTATAAAATTTTTGACATGCTATGAAAAATTTTATTTTCAAATAAAGGAAATGATTTAGGGATGAATATTTATTTTCAATAATTTTTTTGAAAACAATTTATTTATAGTTTTTGAAAACCCATTTCACGAAATTCTAAATGATCACCCCACAATTTAAATATTTTTAGAGGTTGTATTGATTTTTCAGTGACATTATTTACTTTGTGGAGAGAGTTAATTGATGTTTATTTTTTATAGTTTTGAGGAAATGTAACAGTTGTATCTAATTCCCCAAAACCTAAACTAGTAATGATCCACAATTATGTAATGTGTTTTGAAATTTTTTAGTTTCTTTTTTATTAAAATATTATATGCCATATTTTAGCACCGGATCATGGAAACTAGGTTCGGGGTGTTATATGGATATTCTATAGCATTCCATGTTATTGTAATAGATGAAATTCCAATGGAATTTTAATTTTATCAGTTGGCAGATTAGATGTTTTTCAAATTGAGTCTCGAAATGAAAATATGAGGTTATAAACACATAAAACTGTTATTTTGAGTCTTGGTTTATGGTTTGAGTGGTTCATTGTGTGGTCCTTTGAGTTTTGGAAGTGTTGAATGTGAAATCTCAAACAAGGGAAAGGCTTATAGGGGTTTACAGATTGTCTAAATCATTGTGTCCCTTTAGATGAAATCATGTAGCTTGATTTGAGGGGATAAGGGTGTCAAAAATTTTACCGTAGCCATGCAGATAATGTTGAAATCCTATGTGGTGATTTTATTTTAATGGACAGAGGTGACACATTCCATTATCACATGGTTTCCCAAACCATGTGCACGAACCGTGCAATGTCCCTCCATAGAGAGTGGCTATATAAGGATGGTGAATGGTTTGGCTAACCATGTGGAGAAACCACTCACAACAACTAAATTATTAAAATCCCCAAAATATCCATACCTTATTTTATTTATTCATCCCTTTTTCCTTTTCCTCTCACCCACACATAGTACCACTCCCATGGAGATCTTCCCTTCTCCTCTAAGTATGTTTATATCTCCCTCATACAACCTCTATGTTATAAACCAACAAATGCATTGGTTAGAACTTATTGAGTCTAAAACATTAATTAATTTTCTTATTAGTTTATATTCACTCTATATTTTCTATTTTTGTGTGAGATATATCAAATAGTTTTATGGTGCCATTTCATTTATTCATTTTCTCTCAAATTGGGATCAATATATCGTTGATATTGGACATGAGTGTTATCCTAAAAATATGTTAGGACGTTTATAGATTTTCCCTAATGTTTACCTACAGTATAAAATATTTATGTTGTCTCACACACCATAAATACTCAGAGTCCCTTCAAATTAATAAATTACCTTGAATTAATTTGTTTATATGTCCTTGTGTTGTCTCCAGACACTTCTAGGAGTGGTTGGCAGTTATGACCTCAACACGAACCATTCCTTTAGGGTGGTTTAGTCTAGTATCTCGTTCTAGATTTTTATTCTTTTTTAGAGCCACCTTTTTGGGGTGATTTTGATTTATATAATAAGTTACAATGCTCCCCTATTTTAAAACCAACATTGAGGAAGATTTATTTATACCATGCGATCAAATTGGATTCCCTAATGTGAACTAAAAATTTTTTATGAATAATAATGACATATTTTCTAAAAAACCACCTTGATTTGGGTGATATTATTCCAATATTAAAAATGATATATGAGTTATTCTATTCTTGTATTTTTTTTGGGATGTTTTCCATGGCTGTATTGTGTGTACTATATGTTCAAGTGGAATCGTTTTGTATGTGTACCTTTTTAATATAGAATTAAATAGAAAATAGGAATATCCCTATAAAGGAATCCATTCTTCATATTATGGAATGTTCACTATCATGGACTGTTCTATTTTCTAGTTTAATATATTGAATTAATTATGATCATCGTGATGTATACTCATCATTCCATCCCCAAAATTCCAAGGATGGGATCATCGTGATTTTGATCAGCTTCTCTAATGCATTTTATATATGCATGGGTGATATTTATATGCTAGGATGGGCTTTTGACACGATTCTTTTACATCAGAATGTGTGATATTTTTTCCCTATGGGAGACACCATGGAAAATATCAGTGGATAGATGGTTATACCAGACCTTGAGTGACACCCGATTCCCAACGTGAGATACCAGGTATGGGATCAAATGTAATTATATCACATTAGAATGGTATTGATACATGTGAGTCTAATCATGGACCTCATTGGATAAAATCTGATGTAATTGAGAATTTATGGACCCCCTGGTTCGATACATGTGTTCCATATTAAGGTTTACCATGTTTGGGCTGGGATACTATTTATATATCATGGGAAATTACATTATTAATAAACGATGATGATTCTTATTTATCATCCAAGGGATGTGTCTTCCCATCCAAATCAATCTCTTGGGTTTGGCCTAATCCCATGATACATATTTTATAATTTTTTTATAACTTCCCCTATATCTCATTTGTATATGTTGTTGATGGTTCATAAATTTTTGGATTATGCCAAAGCATGTATGGTCATGCTTGGTGTCCAAGAAGAACTTGTCCCTAAACTAGTTACTTTTTTATTTCCCATTTCATCTTTAAATTTTATTTACATGGACACTACTAATTTTATAATCATGAGTTGTATTATGCTTTAGACACGATTAGTGGTGGACTACTATGTATATCACACACCCTACTCCATCATCCATTTAACATGTGTACCTGAACAGACCATGTTGGTTTTAAGATCTAAATCCATGGATTATTACTCACGGTGCGAGTGTTAAATAAGAGTTTTGAGAATTGAACATAGATAATACTGAGGATGCTCGATGAGTTTTCCACCATGTCATTTTATTATTTTTCTTTATTCATGTATTGTATCATACCTACCTATTTTATTCTTCTAATTTTATATTTAAAGATCATATGGACATGAATGAATATATATATATATATACATATTTGTAGATATCCATTTTATCACTTGTTATAGTATTATGCCACAACATTTTTCTTATTTATACGACATTCATTGTTGTTTATTGTTTTTTATCAGATATGCCACTATGGTACTATAATCATGAGGGTATAGTCCTCATACTATAACACCATCAATCCCTCTATGCTAGTCACTATCACATGGAATTTTTGGAGGATCACATGAGCCCATGTTATAATTTGTCTAGCAACAGGTTTTGTAGTTCATCGGTCCAGGATGTTACAATTTGGTATAAGATCCCTCTTTTCTCCTACGTCGTCCAATTTTTGGGTCATAGATAGGATAGTAGGAATGTGTTGTCGCTTAGTAAATATCCATTTCCAGGAGTGATCAAACCTTATAGTGGAAAATATGAAGTCTCCAGGGATGGGATTGTTTCTCATGAGGTTCATTGATACAATTGATTATTATTTACCCTTGATTTAATGGTGTATTTTACATTGAGTACTAATTTATGATATTTTGACTTTACACATGGTTTGATAGGGAAAATTACTATCATTAAATTCATCATTATATGATTGTTGGTATTCACATTAAATGGACATTCCACAATAAGTATATTTCATTGCTAGGTTTTTTGAAATTTTATTAAGTTCCTTGGGTGTTGTATTATCATTCCATTTTATATACCATGTTAGAAATTTTACAGACATATTTAGTTATTATGTAAATTGATATTTAATTAGAATTATTTTTATATAACATGATATTTGATTAATTTAACATGTTTTTTATTAAAACCTCATTAATGGATTTAATGATCACGCATTTAATATATGCCACAGTTGTGTTTTTCTTGCTTATGTTTTATCTTTTCATGCTTACATGTCATGATTGGAATTATTTAGAATGTATACATGTATTTTTTGCTAGGTTTATCATTAATAGTGATTTATCTAGTATTCATAACTTCATACTATGTTTTGATGATTAAATAGCATGGTCTGATTATACGTCATTTTTCTATTATTAATTATCAATTTTACTATTATTTTCTTATTGTGATAATATTCCTTTAAAATTTCAATGTAATGGTGTCTAAAATAAAATTTCAAAATAAATATAAGTTGTGATTTCATACACATATTTATGGTGTCATTCTTTTTTAAAAACCAATCATGACATAATTTATCCATGAACTATGGTTTTCATAGGTTGAATCATATTGGTTGTGATTACATGGGAGATAATATGCAATGTATATTGTTTATAGGAACATTATAAAAAGGAAAATGGTAGCCCATATAATCAAACAATTACATATAAAATTAATATACATTAATTTTTTCATGTATACATGTTGTGAATTTTTTTTAAAAATAAAATGTGTTTCCTTTATAAGGACTTGCACCTGCATTACATTATCATGATGACCCAAAGGGCTTGATTCCAAAATGTGAAACAACACCCAAGTAGGCCAATTAAGGCATGTTCTATCTGAGAAAAACAATTTGGAAAAAGCATTATAACATAACACAATCATGAATTAAATGAATAATTCAAATTGAGGTTGTTTTCAGGATTAGAGATTTATAGAATTAGGCCACAATAATTACATTACATCTAAAAAAATTATGACGTAGATACTTCTACTCAGTTTCCATTTTTTTCAAAAAATAAAAACTCTAGATAAAAAGTGTCATGTCTAGTTACTTGTATTAGAAAAAATGACATTTCTATGATCCCATCCTTGACCCTATTCATCATTAAGTCGGGAAAAAAACATTTCAAAACATGGGATGAGCATAAAAATGCTTAGTAAGGGATACCCAACGAAAAAAAACTGTAAGTTTTTCAGAACAACAAGTAAACCATGAATACTTTATCATAAAAAATACATTTCACCATTATGATGTAGTAAATACTCTTCATTGAGTAAAAGATCATTTTACCCTTTTTAACCAAATGATAACTATAAAACCTATATAAAGAACACATAATATATAATGTTAACTTGGGAAATAAACATACTTAAATGGAATAACCATACTCTCAAATTCTACACATATAACTAAATCGAATAGCCATACGACCGAGTTCCATACCCAATGCATTGAAGGTTATAACATATCCACCCGTCATGGTTTATCACGGCACCACCCATTATTTGGTTTATCTCATAACCACCCATCAAATGTCCAAGAACCATTATTAAATCATAACACATAAAATATAGAAAATATATATATTTCACTAATATCATTTTATTTCCAATCAAAATCATTCATTTCTAGATATTGAAATAATAAATTGATTTCAGAAACCATTTCAATTCCAAAACTTCTAGAAAATAGAATTAGGGGTTTCTTTTACATTTTAAAAACATTAAGGCTTATAGTGGATGCTTTATAATGATTATGGTGGTAGAGAGGTCATTATTGCTGCAAACGTTAAAAACATTCCTTTTGTCAACTATTAAAATGCTCAATTAAAAAAAATATTCCCTTAGAATGAAATTAAAAGCCAAAGGGGTTTATTATATATCATATAAAATAATGTCCTTTATAAATCAATGTATGCCTCATTGAAATGATATTGAGATGAAGTCCCTTAACTCGTGTCTAACTTGACCCGTTCATTAATTAATTTCCTAAATAAAAAACATAGGTTAATTTATACATTCATAAGAACCATGTCATGTTTATTATTATTTTTATGTCACTTTTTATCTTTCTATAACAATTGGTTAATTATTTGAGTTCATATTGGACATTTTATCGATGTTCTGAAATTGAGTTAAAAATGAACTTGTTATAATTAATTTTATTATGTGGTCAAAATTACATTATCTCAATAATAAAATTAATGATTTAGATATCATATATATCATATATATATCCAGTATATATATCTATTTGTAATAGTAAATAACATTTTGAGTTACGAAATTAAATGCACTGTTCATGGAGACGGTTAGCCGTACGTACGCATGATAACTACTTTCATTTCAATTTTTTATTTTAATGGAAATGAAAACCTAATGATAAATAGGTATATTATAATTATAGTATAACATCATATATTTAATTTCAGTAACATCATACTTTATATGTTTCATGTATGGCATGAACAAATAATATCACATTGTGGGGGTAGTAGTTCGCACTTCATCAAATGAAATTATCACGTTTACCCATAATGGATACCATAAAGTTATGATATAAATGAAAATACAGAATCATAGAGAAAATAAAAATATAATATATATCACATATAAATTCATTTAAATAAAAATTTCCACTATGAGAGGTGGTTGGAGATAATTTATCAATCAACGTTTCGTGAGGCAGTAGTTCACCGTCCACAGAAAATGTCTATTTTTTACCCATTTGATTTAGGTTTGTGTAAATGTATTTTGAATAATTCACCTAAAAATAACCAAGTGTATTGATTTTACTTGTATTGTTATAAAATAAAGGAATAATAAGATTTTAGGGTGTTGGATAAGTAAAATAAAAGAAAAGAACTTAAGAGAATATGTTACCTTTACATCGGGTAACACCGTTTGGATTGAAAAAAAAGGATTTATTGACATGCCTTATGCCTAAGGTATGTATTATAGTTGTAAGAGAGGGATCCTGAGAGATTATATTTTAATAGGTTGGATGAGCCGTGGGGCTTGAGATGTGTGATTATTGAGTTAGAGCTGAGGGCTTTTTATAAGGGGGAGGAGGGGCTCTTTAGGAATGTTTGATAATATAATTTTATTATATAATGATTTTTGGTTTGAAAAGGTCCAAAACTCATTAAAGTAGAATATAAGATGAATAATGGTCGAAATTAAATCATTCAATTAAAATTTTATTAGTTTTGGATATTTTTTAAATCTATTTAAACTTATTTATTTAGATAATTCTTTAATGAGTTAAACACTGCATCATTATTGTGTCAAAAATAATTTTATTTATTTGATGTATAAAAATTATAAAAAAAATAAAATGATGTAGGAAATATTTTTATATTTATAATTAATATATATAGTAAAACATATATATAATGTAACACCACATTAAAATTACATTATCCAAATGGTTGATGATTATGATAAATTTATTTTTACATTAAATAAAAACTTATTAATATAATTATCTCACAAAAGTGGCATTAAAAGGACAATAGTTTCACCCGAGGGTTTTTTTGGTCATCCATTACTCATACAATAAGGTTAGGAAAATTTTTAAGGTAATTTTATATTATTATAATATTGTTTGTACCTTGTATTACCCTATTTACCATTAACCCCGGCAAATAAAAGTCAAAACCTACTATTCACCAATAATTATTTTTATATTATTGAACAACATTTTATTTACTAATAACCACCATGTATGTCGGATTTTCGAAATTCAATTCAATGAAGAGGTAAAATTTCATTTAAATGAAAATGGCAGTTTTTAAACTACTACTCACTGTTTTCACTATTCAAAAAAATTGATGGTTTTCAGAAAAATACAAATAATTCACCCTAAACTATATTTGATATTATGAATTCAAAAATTATGTGTATTTTACCAATTTTAAAACATATAAGTTTCATTTATTAATTTAAAATTATTTCCCATTGTCAAAACAAAAAGTGTGTTTTTAAGAATATTAACTATCAAAAGATTGACACTTGTTTATGTCCAATTTCAACGTTCAGTTACATCAAATGAAAAATATTGGATTAATTGGTAAATATTTAATCTAACTACACCTTAAAACCAATTAAAAATTAATTTAACCATATAAATAAATTATATTAAAACTCCATTTTGAATTAAAATACAGAATTTTTCACTATTCATTTAAAAATGAATTTTTTCACAAAAATACAAAAAATACCACCCAAGTAAATTTTGATGTCACGATTCTAATGTAGACATTTATTTTTAAAAATATAACATATAAGAGTTACCAAAACTATATTTTATGAGGGTTCATCATCAAAAGGCAGTAAATCGACCTTTTAATAAATATTAGATTATTTATGCTTAAAAATAGATTCATTCACATTTTAAACCTCAATGTTTTATTGGAAAAATGAAAATACATTTAACAAACATGTATAATCATATTTTATTCATTTCTAACATTCCCTCTATTAAAATGGATAAGGGTTAACTACCACATAGAATAATATTATATTATTATCTTTCAATATGACCCAACACTGTGTGCAACGTAAGATTTCAAAGAAACATGTTGTTACATATCGAGTAAGTTATCGAACATAGAATCCCTTTTATATTAAAATTAATATTTAAATCAAAAAAACTATTAAATATGAAAACGTACTATTCTTTACTTACCTAGGATGTTACATCCTTCCCACCTTCTAGAAATTGTGTCCTCACAATTTTATTCACATAACAAATAAATGAGGCTATTTATCCTTCATATCATTTTCTCATTGCGACATAGCCTCTTTAATCATTTGAGATTTTTACAAAACCTTTACCAAATGATTTACCATATTCCGCAACACCTTTTCTCTTCAGTGATTAATCTTGACTGGTTTTTCCTCATAAGAGATATTCTCTTCCAACCGAACTACATCTAGGATCAAAATATGAGATGGATTCGGCATATACATTCTTAACATTGAAACATGAAAGAAATTGTGTACCTGGGATAAACATGAAGGTAAATCCACATTGTACACAACCGAACCAACTTTATATTGGATTTTATATGGTTCAATGAACCTCGAACTCAACTACCCCTTCTTACCAAAAATGCATCACACATTTCCATTGAAGAAACATTGAGAAATACATGATCACTTTCTTCAAATGAATGATCCTTCCTCTAGTTATTCACATAACATTTCATCCTGCTCTGCGCTGTTCTCATGTTCTAATGAATCAACTGAACTTTTTTTCCATCTATTCTACCAATTCTAGTCCCATCAATTTCCATTCACCAACATCATCCCTAAAAGCTGTAGTTTGACACTGCTTCCCATATAATTCCTAAAATGGATCCATTTATATAATGGATTGAAAAAAAATTATAAGAAAATTCATACAAGGAATGATATTGATCCCAACTTCCATGGTAATCTATTGAATATGAACATAACATATCCTCTAATGTCTGAATTCTTCATTCTGACTACCTATCTGAATGAGGATGAAAATTTATACTAATATTTAATTCAGTACCCAAAAAATTCTGAATGCCTTCCAAAAGTTATAAGTGATCCTCAAATCACGATGAAATACAATGAAGAGAAGAAATCCTTGAAACCTGACTATCTCTTTAACATATAACCGAGAAAGTTGATCTAGAAGAAAATTATCTTGAATATGAAGGTAATGAGAAGATTTTTTCAATCGATCTACAATAACCAATATTGAATTTCTGCCTCGAGATGTCTTTCATAATCCCACAACGATTTCCATAGATATATTTTCCCATTTCCACTCTGGCACCACTAAAGACCGGAGTATCCCTTTTAGTAACTACTATCCTGCTTTAACCTGCTGACAAGTAAAAAAATTCACTATACAGTCAGTAATATCTCTTTTCATTCCATCCCCCAGTAATACTCCAGATGGTCTCTATACATTATATTACTATCGGGATTAACTGACAATAAAGAACTATGAGCTTCAAATAATAACTCTTTCTTCAAATGTGAAACACAAGGCCCACATAATCTCTTCCCAAATCTCAAAATACAGTCATTATCAATGTTAAAATCAAGAATCCTACCCTTCTGAACCAACTCTACCCTTTTCAGCAACTCACTATCTTTGTTCTATGATTTCTTAATTCTGTCTGATATAGATGATATCACTAACACCTGAAACAAAATAGGAAAATTTCTTGCACCAACAAATTCTATTCCAAAGTTCATCAAGTCTTTAACAAATGATATTTTTTCAAATGTATCAAGGTTAATGTAACATTACATTTTCTACTCAAGGCATAAACCACTTTATTGTCCTTTCCTGTATGGTAATTAATTGTGAAATCATAATACTTGATTAATTATAGCCATCTCCTCTATCTCATGTTCAATTATTTTTGAGTGAATATATACTTCAAACATTTGGGATCAGTATATATTTCATATTTTACTCTATAAAAATGATACCTCTAAAGTTTTAAAGCAAAACAACATGAGATAATTCTAATTAAAGTGGTGGGTAATTTAACTCTTGAGGTTTCAACTGACATGAAGCCTAAACAATTACATGATCATTCTAAATAAGGACACAACCAAGTTCTTTCAACAAAGCACCATTGTAGATAAAAAACTCACCATTTCTGGAAGGCATTATCAGAACAAGAGCATTCACCAATATGTTTTTTTTAATTCATGAAAACAGTCAACACAATCTTTTTTACAAATGAACTTAAAAACTTTTAGAGTTAACTAAGTCATTATACTTGATAAACATGAAAAATTATCAAAAAAAATCCGATAATAACCAGATAAAGCGAGAAAATTAAGGATCTCGATTATATTTTTGGGTCTTGGAAATTATTCAACACATTTTGTTTTAAAAGGATCAACAATTATGCTCTTTTTTAAACAATGTGACCAAAGAAATAAATTTTTTGTAACTAAAACTCACACATTCTGAATTTCCCAAGTAGTTTATTTTCACTAATAGTTTTTAAGATAAACCATAAAATACTTTCATACTCCTCTTTAAATATAGAATAAACCAAAATATCACCAATAAAATCAACCACCATTTGTCACATGAGTCTGCTTAGTCATCACCGCAACAAACAATTATATTATGATTTTGACCATCTCAGGTTACTGATTTGGAATTTCATTTCCCTATGTATTAATTCCAAGATTAGCTACCATCATTACTCTTCAAAAAACCATTCTGAACACAGAAATATATTATGCGAAGCAACATGGAAATGTTGTAAATGATATATCATTTCAATATTAACCTAATGTAATTTATGGATATTAATTTAAAAATACCCTAACCCCAAAAGTTGTCTAAACTGACCTCTGATAGAAACTATAAGTTCCCAACCTTAAAATATTACATAATTTTTAATTAAATGAATAATTCACATTAATGATCATTTCATTTATAGAGTTTTAGGGAATTTGGCTATAACTGTTACATTATATCTCAAAAAAATTACAAAGTAGTCACTTGTACTTTGTTTATATATTTTTTCATTAAATAAAAACTCTTGAAAAAAAAGAGTCATGTTTAGTTTCATGATTTATACAACAAGACATTTCCTTGATCCCACACTATACCATATTGATATTTATGTACATTGAAAAAAATTTCAGAACTTCAGATGAGCATAAAAAATATTAGTAAGGGATATGCAAAGAGGGAAAACTATTAGCTTTTTCAAAACAAAAAGTAAACCATGAAAAAAATCTCTTATTTAGTAATTTTCACCTTTATGAAGTATTAAATACTCTTCAATCAATTAAAGATCATTTCTTACCCTTTCGTAACATGATGATTACCATTAAATCCATATAAAGAACACATAACATATAAAGGTAACATGTGACATAAACATTCAAAAAAGGAATAATCATATGGTCGACTTCCACACATATCACTAAATGGAATAGTCATATGGCTGAATTCCATTCCCAATGCATTGGAGGTTATGACATAACCACCCATCATTTTATTTATCAATTAACCACTCATTAAATGTCCTAGTACCATTTTAAAATCATAACCCCTATAATATCGCTAATATAAATATTTCACTAAAAAATTTATTTTGAAATCAAAATAAATCATTTAAAGATATTGAATGAAAAAATTGATTTTGAAATCCATTTTCAATACTAAAAAACAAAAATAATAGACTATGGGGTTTCTTTTTCATTTTAAAAACATTAATGCTTATAGAGGAAGCCAACTAATGATTACGGCGGAAGAGATGTCATTGTCGCCACAATCATTAAAAAAATTCTTTTTATCGTTTAGTAATACACCTCAAAGAAAATTAAAATATTCCCTTTGAATGAAATTAAATGTCAAAAGGGTTTATTAGATATTGTATAAAATAATGTCGTGTATAAATCAATGTATTCCTCAATGAAAGGAGATTGAGATGAAGTCTCTTACCTCATGTCCGACTTGGCCAGTTCATTATTTGATTTCCAGAATAATAAACATAATATATTTTATACATTCTTAATAACCCTTTTTATTTTTATTATTCATATTATATCTCTTATTACCATTCTATAACAATTTCTTAATTATATGAGTTTATATCAGACATTTTGTCGATGATCGTAACTTGAGTTAAAAAGTGAACATGTTATAATTATAAATTTTCTATGTGGCCAATATTAAATTATATCTAGAATGATTTTCCTGATTTTTATATCATATATATAATATATATCCTTTATGTATATGTATTTATAATACTACATAACATTTGGAGTTTACAAATGAAATGCACCTTTCATGGAGACTGTAAGACGTACGGGCGATTGAACGCTAAATTCATTCCAATTTCATATTTTAATGCAAATTTATAACTAATGATACGTAGGTAGATTAAAAATACAGTATAATATCATATATATAATTTTAGTAAATCTATCCTTTATACATTTCACGTATTGAATGAACAAGTCATATCACTTTGAGGGGGTGGTAGTCCGCACTACCTCAACTGAAATTATCACGTTTACCCATAATGAATACCATAATGGTATGATATAAATTAAAATGAAATATGAATAGAAAAAATATAAATATAATATATATCATTTATAAATCTAGTTCTATCATAATGGCCACCATGAGAGGTGGTTGGAGATAATTGAACAATCATCGTTACGTGAGGCAGTAGTTCACCGTCCACAGAAATAGTATGTTCTTTACCCATAAGATGGCGGTGTGTGAAAATGTAGCTAGAATAATTCTCATAAAGACACCATACTATATTTATGAATTTTTTGTTTCTATAAAATAATGTAATAAAAAGAGTTTGTGCGGTTAGAGATGGAAAATAAAACAAAATAACTAAAGAGAAGACGTTAACTTTAAATCGGGTAATTCCCTTTGGCATGAACCAAAAGGATTTCTTGAATTTCCTTATATTTAAGGTAGGTATTCTAGTTGTAAGAGACTGACCATAGGAGCTTATTTGGGTAGGTTTGGGTGAGCCAAAGGGCTTGAGAGGTGTGAGTAATGAGTTATAGGTGAGGGATTTTTATAATGTGGAGGAGGGGCTCTTTAGGAATGATTGAAAATATTCTTTTAATATAAAATGATTTTCAATTTCTAAAGGTACAAAACTCATTAAAGTTGATGATAAAATTACTCATGCTCAAAATAAAATCATCCAATGGGAATTGAACAGGTTTTTGGATATTTTTTTAACAATTATATTATTATTTAGCTAAATAATTCATTAATGCGGTAGACACTCCATCATTATTTTTTCATAAATAATTTTTATTATTTGATGTCTAAATTTTTTAAAAAATACCACATTGAGGAAATATTTTTAAATTTATAAAGAATATTTATAGTGAAAAATCTCAATTATATAACCCCATATTAAAATTATTTGAGAAAAAATACATGTTTATGAAATTATTATTTTTACTTTAAATTAAAGGTTATTAGTGTCATTATCTTACCCAACTAGCTTTCAAAGGAAAAACGTCTCACCCAAGGATTGGATTGGTTTATCATCACTCATAAAATATGGTTAGGACAAGTGTTAAGGTAATTTTATATTATTATAATATTGTTTTTACCTTGAATTACACTATTTAACTTTATCTGCAATAAATAAATGTCAAAAGATATTATTCACCAAAAATTACTTTCATTTTATTGAACCACATTTTTACTTAATAATAAAAACCTTGTATGTCAGATTTTTTAATTTCAATTCACAGAAGTGGTAAATTTTATTAAAATTAAAAATTCTGATTGTTTAACTATTACTCATTGTTTTCACTATTCATAAAAAATTAAATGTTTTTAGAAAAATTCAATAAATTCAGCTTATGAAATATTTGATATTTTGAATTAGAAAATGATATCTATTTTACAATTTTGAGACATAAATGTTTCATTAATTATTCTAAAATTAATTTTCATTGTGAAAACAAATAACGTGTTTTTAAGAAATAATAACTATCAAAAGATTGACAATTATTTATTTCCAATATCAATGTGAAATTACATACAATGACGATCATTTGATTTAATGGTAAAAATATAATCTAATTACACTTGTAAAAAAATTAAAAATATATCTATCTATATAAATAAATTATATTAAAATACAGTATTGAATTAAAATACGGTATTTTTTACTATTCATTAAAAATCAATTTTATCAAAAAATACCAAAAATTTACCCAATATAATTTTTGTTATCCAGATTGTAAATAATAATTTTATTTTGTCAAATAGAATATATAAATTTGACCAAAACTGGATTAAAATAAGGATCGCCATCAAAAGGCGGTATATCAACCTTTTAAAGAATATTAGAGTATTTATGTTTAAAATGAGATTCATTCACATTTAAAGCCTCTAAAATTTTCTAGATAAATGAAAAAACATTTAAAAAACATGTATAATCATATTTTTGTTAGTTCTGTTCATTCCAACTATTTCAACCGCTATGCATTAACTACCATTTAAAATAATATTATATTATTATTTTTCGGCATGACCCAACGTTGTGTGCAATGTAAGATTTCAAAGAAACCAGTTGTTGTGAATCGGGCATGCTATCGAACATATCATACAGTTTAAATTAAAAATAATATTTAAATCCCAAATATTCATAAATATGAAAATGTCTTATTATTTATTTACCTAGGATGTTACAAAATTCAATTAAGGGATTTTTAAATCAAACATGTTTTAAAATGTTTGTGATTTTTTATAGATGAACCATGATTTATTTAGTGAGACCCTCATAAGTCTCTTTATATTTTTTCTATAGTTTTTAACCCCATAAGGGTATTTTTGTACTCTATTACGATGGTTACCAAATGCGTCTGTAAATGTTTATATAGTTTCCCATTTAATTGTAATTTGGAATAGAACATGACTAGTAACTATTTATCTAATTAAATATCCCCTTTTATTTACTATTGAGTTGTATTTATATTGTAAATTTGTTAATTAAAACTCCAAATGTAACCTAAAGGGTGTTTTCCACGATAGATTGAAATTGAAATGTCCTTTAAATAAGAAAATTTTCAAAATTACAAATAAATGACTGATTTTTTAAGTGAATTATACAAGATAATTTTTATAATTATAATAGGATGTAGAAAAATAATGTTTGAAATGAGGTTGATAAAACATTCATATTCTACGTTGTGGATTTATTTAAATAATTTACCAATCATATTTTAAATGAATTTTATTATTTATTCATTATACTAAACCTTGATATATTTAAATAATTAAATGTGTTTTGGTTTAATGTATTAAAATGGAACCGTATGTGGTGTCATAAGATTTGAAAATTAAGTAAGGGTACTCTAAATCCTTATTATGGCCATCCATAAAATATTGACGTGACCGTTTTCGATAATAATGTTCTACATTGGTTGAATCAAAATGATAGAGCATTAAAACTTGTTGCCTTTTGTAGGTGTGAACTAAATTTTTGTTAAATACATTATGCTTCGTTGAGGGGCTAGCCCATTTTTGGTAGTTCCATGAAATCATTAATTCCCTTTTAAATTTCTTTGGAATAGTATCTAATGTGTGGTGCTGGTCAGGTGATATTTGTCCATATTAGGACTCATTGTCTTTATAAATGAATCCCTTGACTTTATAGGTGGTCATTAACTATTTTTAATATTTTTATGTTAGTGAGTAATGTATAATGCTCGGTCTTATTAGGTTATACATGACACATTTACAGTCAACTACATAGAAGGTCATGTTGCCCTTCTTCTTCATTATTACTAATGACTGACATGGTACATAATAATTTCGACTAATAATCATATTGGTAAATGTGATTCTTGTATAAATCGTCCATATGATCAATTATGTTATGGAAACTACATGACATCAATCCAATTTGTACAATCAAGTATGTGTCATTTTTTCTAAAAAACCACACGGTTCAATGCATTGATACATATAGTACCTGATGTGTGGAAAAATCATATAATGAACTCTTTGAGTTCAGTTTTAATTGATTAATTTTGATCTATTATGATTTGACTGTATATCACCTCTATTGGTTGGGTGACCTAAGTGTCTATTAAAATTAAATACATTTCAATGCCACAGATGATGTTTTAAAATGACCAGGTGTTTTGAATCATTGTTCAATAACATTTTATTTATCACCTATTTCTACTGTGTGTGTGGATGTATCTCAAACAGAGTTTTATGTTTATGAATAAAGTAAATATGAACCTATGACACTTCTAAGAGTATATTTTATTCTTATTCAGTTTGGAATATTCAAAAGTGTTTCATCAATCATTGGATTCATGGGTTAGTCGTCAGTGGAACATGTGCATGTTATGTGTCCCCTTTCTTACCAAATTAGATGATAATGGAAATCATAAGGTGGGATGAATTGTGTCGATTAAGGTAAAATGTGTCCTTTTTATTATGAGGAACACATCCAAGGAGGTCCATTTAAAAATAGAAAGTTATTATTTTGAATTCCCTTGAGGATAATAAGATATCTAATATGTTTATCCATATGAGGTAGCATGATGATCATGTGGTTGGATGAGTGATCAAACCTAAGAAACACTATTTTCTTGGATAAACTATAGTGGTCGGGATTGAGCGATCATGTGATTCCTCTGCTGGTAAGACCTTTTGAGTCGTTGATGATGATATGACAACTTGTGTAGTCAAAATCTTTAAAATATGGTTCATGCGGTAGTGTTCTGACTCATCTTTCTTCTAGTATTTGTTTACCATGTATTGAGAGCTTTATCAAGAACTTCATCCTTAACGTAGAAAGGGTGTCCTAGGTCCCTTATAGAAATCATTTGATTCTTATTAGTCTAGTGTAGGATTAATTAAGAACATGTCCCTTATAATGAAATTGACTATGTACACTAAGATATCATTGAATATATTCTATGATAATTTTTAGTGTTGTTAGGTTTGGTAAATAGACTTCTTCAGAGTTGCGCTCTAATGGAATTGTTGTACTCGAGGCACGGTTAGTCTTGAGTGATACATGGGTACCTAAGTAGGAATTACTTGGACAGACTCATGGATTGTAGTTGTTTCTTTTGACCTGATTACCAAGTGAATGCAACATGGGCAGGGTATATATTCATGGTATACAAACATCTTGATATTGTACTGATGACTCACTTATAAATGTTTGAGTAAGGGCTACTACGGATATGATCCATAGAGTTAATATGTGCTGGATAGGGTATGCACCCATGTTCATTTCAAGGAATGATAGATTAAATGGAGAGTTTTGGATATACACATATCAGAAGATGGCTATAGTGTTCAGTGAGCATACTCTATGAAAATATAAAGATTCGTTATTTTAAAGGTGTCCGACCTATCTTCTGAAAAGAATCATCCATTAAAACCAAGTGGATAGAGGGATGTCGAACAGATATACTTCAAATATATATAAATATATATATATATATATATATATATTGGTGTATGATTGGAAATTAACACCTAATACAATGTCATTAGGATGTGTCGAGTGCAACGCGGTTCAACATAGGAATTAATGAAGAGAAAGATCGACCAACGAGAAATATTGAATAGAAAACTCAGACGGTAGTGATACCATGACTCAAAATTTTACATTTAAATTCTTTATCTTATGGTGACTATTTTAATTGGACGATTAGTTACTGATACTATGTGATCATTTCTTTAGTTTGAAGAACTTTGGTAAGAATTGTTTGAGTGTTCCAGTTTGAAAAAAATGAGTGTTTGATGAATCTTTTAGGGGCCAGTTACTACATTCATAAAGTGGTTCATAGAGGTTCATTGGGAATTTAAAAACCAAACATGACCATCTGGGTGAAATTTCACAACATGAGTAGGTAGGTAGTTTTTTCTATTGATTACCTAGGTATGTTCATCAATGAGAGGTTTTAATGTGGGGATATTGTAGTATCCCATGTTGTTGGTATAGATGAAATTCCAAAGGAATTGTAATTTTACCAGTTGGTGGATAGTCTATTCTTTAAATTATATAAAATATTGAAAATATTAGTTTTGGACACATAAAAGTGTTTCTTTTAGTCTTTATTTAAGGATGGAGAGGTTCCTTGGGTGCTTCATCATGTTTTAGATGTGCCATTCCTAAACACGCAAACCTAGGGAAGGTTGGCATGAGTGCCTAATTTAGGTGAAAATAATGTAGCCATTTATGAAAAACAATGTGGATTCCTCTGGTGTCACTTCATGTTAATAAATTATCTTCAATTAATTTTCCTTTTTTATCTTGTGATGTGTTTAAACCCTTATTTGTGTGGTTGGAGGTTATAAATTCATCCCAAAACACCCATTTATTACTTGGTTTGATTCGTCTCACATTCTTACAATTGTCTTTCTTTATTAAATCCACCCATTTGGGTTTACATTTGATTTACATATTAAATTATGATTCTTTCCTATTTTAAAACCACTATAAAAATTTGGTTCTTTATTCCTTGGGATGCAATTTTTTTCCTAAAAATAACAAAATGAAATGATTGAATAAAAAACATGGTTTCCAATAAAACCCCTTGATGTGGTGAAATATCTTCAAATTAGATTAGTGGTATATGTACCATACCATTTTTTATTTATGGAATGGGTGTTTTCAATGGCCTTCTTTTTTCTTATTTCTCTTTATATGTATTCATTTTATGTGTGGACTTTTTTCTATAATAAAAAGGTGAATTGTTTTGGCCATATTATGAAATATTTAGTTCATATAATGGAATTCCATCTAAAATTAAATTTTTTAGTTTTTTTAACTGATTAAATGAATTCTGAATTTCAGGAGAGATATTGGGGTTTCCATCTGTGGAACTCCAATGATAAGATCATCGTGCATATGACCATTTTCAATAATTCATTTTGTATAAACCAATGGAGACACTGGGATGATAGGAAGGGATAATAAAGTCGTATGCATTCCTCAGAATGAGATATAATGGATCCCTATAGGAGACACCTTGGAAGTGCCTGGTGAATAAATGGTTATACAAGGCACTGTTTGAGACTCAGCCCCCTATGTGATATACTAGGCATGGGCTCAGAGTTTGTTGTCTAGCATTTGACTGGGAGTGATTATTCAAAGGATATTCATGGATCTCCTTTTATAGACACTGAAAATAGTGATAATTTATGGAACACCATGTAAGATACATGTGTTACTTATCATGGTTCCCCTTGGATGGGCTAGGATGTTTTTGTTTATGTTTGGTAGTAACATTTATACAAAAAGCTAAGGATGCATATTTTTAATCCAAGGGATGCGTCTCCCTAGAAAAATAACATTATAACATTTGGTACATCACATGAAAATTGTTTTATGTTGTGTTTTATCAATTTACCCATATCTCATTTGTATAGGTTTTCTATGGTCCATAAAAATCGTTATTAGGGAGAAGTAGTTATTTTCAGGCCAGATGTCCAAACCTAAGCCAAACATCATTACTTATTTATTTCACAATGCTACATCACTTTAGATATATATGAAAACAATTTATTTTATATAAAATAGATATATAATACTTTAAACACTGTTGGTGGTTTCCTACAAATTATATCTCGCTCCCTGATAATGCCTTCATTGTATTGGGGTACCCAAGCAGACCACATTGGTTGATGGATCAGGATCCATGTATTATTATTCATGATGTGAATTGTACTGGGAAATTAGGATCAAAGTAATGATATTGTTATTAGGATTCTAGAGGAGTTTTCCATCATTTCCTTTTATAATTTAACTTTATTCATGAATTATATCATATATTCCAGCTATATTATCCTTATTGTACCTTGAAGCATCATTTGGACATGCATCTATAGATTTAAATTTTGAAATAAAAATTTTTCAGTTATTATATTATTCTTAAACTAATTGTTTATCAGTTATACATCATACTCTATCGTCTATTTTTTTATTATAAGATTACCCATTCTTCTACTCTGATCACGTGTGTATAGTTTCCCCACCATACAACTATCATATCATCACTTCTAGTCAATAGCCTCTAACCTATGGGTAGAAATACATGGGGCCATGTGGCATACATTATAAGATTTGGTTTAGTGGTCATTAATTCTGGGACGTTACATAACACCATTATATGGTTCAATTTGTCATCCCATGGGACCTACACATATATCTACCCACGGGAGCTATACAGAGTCATCTATATTTCAGATCTGTAATTTCTAATACATAAAGATTTTGGCTATAATTTTCTCTTCCACAACATATTAACACACCCTCTCTTATGTCACTGAAATGGACCTTACCTCCACACATGTTACCATCCTTTCCACCTCATTCTCCCAGGTCACCAACCTTGGTACTACATCTACCAATGTCACATACCGAGTTGATTTTCCACTTAAGTATCCTCCATAACCACACAAATTACAATAATAGTATATGTATTGTATATTTCAAAAATTCAATCATGTAGTAATTTTATAATAATTATTGGTCCTCCCATGAGAAACACATCTAATATTTTTCTCTCAACCAATGGGCCCCTATAAGAATGAAAATTATGAATATTCGTGATAATGGGAGTCTATATAATTATTTTATTGAAATGAACCTATCATTTCCAAAAAAAATATTATCAAATACCAAATATCAATAATCATATTTTCTTCCTTATGTGATGAGGATATTAATATTTGGGCCTCCAATCTGGTGTATGTCTCAAACCGGGCAACATTACCCATGAGTCCAGTATTCATTTCACCTCTATTTATCAACATAATGGTGGTAGATATCAATATATGAGCCTTATAATATATATCATACATAACCATAACCTCCCATTTTCAATTAAAAATATATTCTTCAAATAAAAATGGCTCACTCCTCTATATTTCTTATGTAACACTCTGATATTTTTTGAAATATTATTTATTATAATAAATTTAATCATTTTTATATATTATATTACACGAAAAACGGAGTTTATGTTGTGTTACATGGAGTAATATTTTTTTCGTTCATAACATGAAATTCCATTTTTTCTTGTTATATATTCAAAATGGTGTTTAAAAAATTATGAAATACTATTAAAATATTATTACATAATATAAAAGTTATCACCTATCCATTGGGATAGTGAGTGTGAATAATATTAACTAAATTATGAAAAAATATAATTTAAACAAGTATATAAAATTCATCACTTGGTGAAAAATTAATTAGAAATGCAAATAAGGACCATTTGAAAATAAATGAATTATTTTTCTCAAATACTATTTTTATAAACACAAGTGTGTTTCGTATCAATTAATTAAACAAGAAACATAAGGTGGATTATTTTAATTAAATTTATAGATATTATATACTGAATTAAATTTCTAGCATTCATCTTTTTTTATAGATGAGAGACAAAAAATAAATCAAATTTTTCGTTTAGAAACTATATTATTCAAAAAAGTTGTTTTTGTCCCTTTTACATACTTATTTTCAAAGTAAATTTCTTCATCATTTAGAAAATTAATTTTATAAAACAAACCACTATATAAATAATCATGTAAAAATTATATATGGTTTAATTTTTTAAATATTTTTTCGAGTTTAAAAGTTTTGATGAACATTGAATAAAAACACTTTATATTTACATTTTTCATTTCATTTCAAACTTTTAAAAATAACTAAACTGTTAAAGTTGGTTTAAAATTACATAATAGTAAATATAAATAAATATAAATATATATATATCCAAAATAATAAATTTTAATCTTTTTTATATTAAATAAAACATTAAATTTATTTAAATATTTTCACATTTTTTCGAAAACCAACTTTATCATCTCCTCTACAATATTAATTTTAAATTATATTTTTAACTTATATGAATGAATTATATAAATAATTATTAAATATTATAAATTATAATAATTTATTTTGTCTATAAATTTCAACATAATTTTACTCAATAAGGAATATTTAAAATCCTTGAAACTATTTAAAGAGGTTTAGATAAAAATGAGTTTACAGTGCAGTTAAACTGTACAAATAAGGGTAAAAAATGACCCAAAACATTTCCAACACCCATTTTCTAGATGTTCTTCATCCTTATATCTTATATTTTTTATAATTGTATATATTTATTCATTTTATCTAGTGAAAAATAAGGGGATACATTTTCTTTTGTAACTAATTCATGTGTGCCCTCACCACACATAAGGAAGGACACCCCTTCTCATCACTTCAAAAAAACATTCAAACCCAATTGGATCATCGAATAACAACATAAATTACCAACCATAATTAACTAGTGTCATAATAAATTCCTTATTTCTGGTATAAATCCATCCATGGAAAGATATTTATGAAAACCAAAGGATGTTACCCGAATAAGAGGTAAGATTATTCAATAAGGGTTTTTATTTTATTTCCTCCTCCATCAACTTCTATTATTATTAATCCATAATGGCATAATAACATTACTATATTCCATATTCATTTAATTTTTTATGTTTTGGGAATGTCATAAAAAATATCAACATCTAATAAATGCGTTATAAAAATTAGCAATCTTGTGTACTATAGGGTACCATAATGCAAACTGATGTAATTAATTTTTCCATTACCAACAGATGGATATAATGATGGATTAAATGTTTATATATAATATATAATATATTATTATACATAAATTATTATTATATGAAATATACCTTCTCACATTCCATTTGGAAGGAATACAATGGTGTGGCTCGTGTGTACAACAGACTACAACGTCATGAAGCGATATGATTCGTCCACAAATTAAATGTAAGGTAATAAAGATGTTTTAAGAAAAATATGTGATATATATGATATATTTTGTTCAAATTTAATATTTTTTTACCATTATTTCTTCTAATCCCAAGAAAAATTGATACAATGTTCATGTGTATGTATGGCTTATAGTCTTTGTGACCTACATATTTTATTTTCTATCACAAAATATAATGGATTACTTTAAAAAAAATCTGAATAAACATGACATTTATATACTACTTAAATTTATTTATATGATGAAACCATGGTCAATTTAATAGTACATAAATTAAAAAATCAAAACAAACATGAGAAACAAGAAAGTAATTGCTTAAAATCTGAATATAATATCGAATTGTTAAAAAAATATGTAATAAAAGGTCATATGAAATTCTTATATTATATAATATATAATAATTTTTCTATGATATATTTTTGACAAAATTATTTTTATTATATAAGAGGTTCTAATGTGTATGAACGAAGTCAAAACATAAGGTAATGGATTTCTTTCACTTTTTTTACTTCTGTGAGACATAAGCCTTATTCACCACTTAAATATTTTATGTGGTGTATATACAGAACATTAATTTATTTTATGATTATTTGTAGGAATATTATTTTTAATTACATATCGATATTATTATATTAGTTTCATGGGGTCAATGGCTCAATGGTTACTAAAGCAATAATGGATTTTTTCTTTAATTCACCTCTATCAAAAATATGTTATATTATGAACCAATATTTCTTTGATTTGATTTATATGAAACCCCATATAAATGTAATATCAATAATTTATTTATTCACAGTATATTATATTATTCATTAAATTTTACATTTTTTTGGGGATGGAAATTTATTGTATCCATAGTGGTAAGAGTTTTAGGTTATTATCTCATCATTTATTATGATTGTTTATGATTATTATTCAAATAATGAATATTATAATATATCACTAAATAATCTTTTAATTTTATTATCATGTAGTTATTTATGGAGAATAACCGTTTTCTATTCATTTTACTCCCTTTTTTGTACTCAAGAGTTCAAAATTATGTTTTTTCTGGAAAACTATTCATTATTTATCTCTTTGGAACAAAACCCATTTTCTTAAAAAAATAAGATCATCTAATTTTGAAAATAAATTCTTTTATAATTCATTAAATGATTAATAAAATGAACTATTACACATTTTTATCTG
Source organism: Viscum album (assembly GCA_963277665.1). Classification (NCBI taxonomy): domain Eukaryota; kingdom Viridiplantae; phylum Streptophyta; class Magnoliopsida; order Santalales; family Viscaceae; genus Viscum; species Viscum album. The sequence goes on along the minus strand of OY728159.1, from coordinate 683,267,302 downwards.
TTTAAAAAGTGTCATTAAAGGAATCATCATTTTTTTCTATGCAATTCACATTGGGTTTTACCAAAACTGTTAAAGGAATATATTCAATAATGTGTATGAAATGAATTATGTGTCCCTATGTGAAAACCATTACTTTATTTTAAACATACATTATATGATTTCAATTTTATTTTTAACAAAATGTACATTCAAATAATTTTATTTTTAAAAAATTAATTTTCAATGTGGAAAGCATATTTTCCTAAAAAATGTGTTAAATGATCGTTCAAAATAATTTTCCATCTATAATGATATCTGTTGATGTTACTTATTACTTAATAGAGATATGAAATAAGGATGAAATTAATATTCTTTCTCTGAATGGTATTTTTTATGATGAAGGTATTTTTTTGAAACTCATTTATCTTCTATTGGATATACCTTGAGAAAATTCTTATCATACCATATTCTTTTCATGGGTTATGCTATTATGAAATGATTAATGGATTATTGAACCTATAGATTTTACATAGGTTATTATATGATGATATATTTACAAAACTCATTTAATTTAATTTGTAATGATATTATGACTTTTTTATAATTCTATGGAACACATGACTATTATTTTCATCGGGTGATGGGTGAGACCTATGTCTCCTAAGAAGGAATTGAATAACAATATATATTCCATGTGGTTAATTGGGATAGAACTAATTGTTAACTTGATTTAGAAATGTTATTTTTACGATATGATGGTATTAAGAGTAAACCATAACTATTATGAATATTTGGTTTGTTGAGACCATTCAACTTTGATAGCCATGAAAGTGATCCTTGACTACTTTGGAAATTATTTTCTATGTATATTTGTATTTCATAATTTTATATTTCATTCCAATGTTATGCTATCATGTATTTTGTTTCACTTATTTCTTTATGGTTTAAGCCTTATTAAATAAAAATATTCTATTCCATAACTCATGATTTTGATCAATGATATACCAGTTATGTTTTTCATATGTTATTATCATTTTCCTATACCCCTATGAAAATGATATGAATAAATATATCTCTTTATTATCCATAATGAATATCTATTATCACCCATTCTTATGGTTTCATCCAGTAGGATATGTGGAATTGTTTTTTGTTGGCTATGTAAAAGATGTGTAAAACTTGTGAAGATCATTATAAAACATTTTTATGATCATTTACAAAATAAAAATATTTTTTGTCTATTATAAAATGGCATGATACCATTACGATCCTAAGGAATGTATTTGTGTAATGTAATGAATTTTTTTTTAAAAATATATAATATCTATGTATGAAAGTTCTAGGTATCTATAGTTGGTATCACTAAGAAGGTATAATTAACCTTTGGAAATTAGAATGATTTAACATTATTTAGATCCCTCAAGGATACTTATAAGGATATGACTTAGGATGACTCTAAGGATAGGTCAAAGATGAGTTAATGTAATGGAAATTGTTATGTAATAATAGATATGTATATAAAAAGTGGTTTCCAAAAAATTACCTCACTATCAGGATATTATAATTGTATGGGGCTATCGAATAGAGCTACTAAGGGTAATAAATCCAAAAAGGGTGAATTTTTATTGACTTAATCATCACCTGATGCTTGAAAATAATCATTTTTAAACACATAGTTTGATATTCCTGGGGGATAATAATTGAAAACTAATAAACTCTTTATGAACTATCATGAATGATCAGAAATTACCATGAATTTCATAGGATAAACCTATTGTGTCATAAATTAAAAATAAAGTGTCATCATTTTGACATCCTATATGTGATATTTAGGGATTATGTGGTTTACCACCAGGAATATTGTTACTCACACTTTTTTTTTGGGGATATTCAATAGAATTAACTAGAAGTAATTGGGTCCACATTCAATGTGATAAACAATATTTCGATGATAATACAAATGGGATGACAATAAGAGTGATAGATATTTGGATTTTATTAATAATTTATCATTATATATGATTTTTTTAATTAAACCTTAACCAACTTTTAGACCCACCAAATAAGATAATGATAGATTTCATTTAGAGTTATAGTGGTGAAGACCATTTTTTATGGAAGATTCACTTTACTATATAAGTCCAGAATTTGGAAAAAATAAACTATGTGAATGTCTTATATGAATAGTAAGTTGTTTTGAGTGGGTAAAATAAGGATGAAAAGAATTTAGTTGTAGAGTAAAGTTGAAAAGTCATGTTAATTCAATGGAAGTGAATAATTATGTCCATATGATATCATCAATGGTTGAATGTTTCAAATATGTAATGTTTGGGAATTAAACCAGTAAAATTCTTAAGGAGAAAGATGATGAAGATAATCATCATGATGGTACATGTAATTGATATACATATGTTGATGGTACTAAAAATTTCATATGAATGTTCTAGGATTATCAAAATGTAGTATATGTACTAAATGTGGTAAACATGAATAAATTAAGGTTGAATAATTGTTATACATGATTGATAGTTTATATTTTAGTAAACTTGTATTAAGAAATAAGATGATGAAGGCTTGTTAATGGATTGAAAAGGATGTGGGATGATTGATGTTTTTATCTATATGAATTAAGAATAATGTAATATGAGTCATGAAATATATGAGGATTATTCAGTATTTTCTTTCCACAAATATTTTAAAAAAATGTATATTTAATTATGATGATTAAATATTAAATAGATTTAATTTGAAAGTAATATGTCATTTTGTGAAGATAACCATAAATATATACTTTATTTTTTATATAAGGGTGTTTAGTTTGAATAAAGAGATGATTAATATATATAATATAAATTGGATAGTGTTGATGGCCTTGGAACTGATTAATGTTTTTAGGAAAAAGTTGTTTCTATTATCATTAATTAAGTTTAAAAAATTATTTGATTTATAAAATATATTCAATAAATTGTGGTTTTGTTCAATAAATGATGAATTATGTATGTTTTCAGTAATTTTTTATACAAATTTTTGTAATTACCATGATTCCAGAAAATATATGACATTGGTATTTACATATTCTGTATTGGACAATCTATAGTTACTTTATCATAATAGGGGGTAATGTTAGGTTGATTTATAGAAATTTAATGACAATCTATATAAAGTATAATTTATATGGTTATGTGGATATCCTTTAATGGAATGGATTAAGATTAATTTTTTCTGAATTTTCAGTGATTAATGTATTATTTCACCACATGTGGATTTATACACAGATTCTTCAATCTCTTTTGTTTTTGATAATATCTAGTTAAATAAGCAATGGAATGTCATTTTATAAGGGGTCATATGAAACATTGGTTCATTAAGAATTTAAAAAAATTCACCTTCATTTCTTAAGGTAATCTATAATGTGGACATTGATCATTGCACTACATAATGGTGAGATTATTCTTATGAAAATGAATGAAATCTGTGAAATATATCATCCATTAAATGTTTTTCAACTTTATGAAAATGATCTTGAAAGAAAATGTTATACATTTACCTCTATATATTATGAATTAATGTTATCTTATTATATCATTGATTTATTCCTTTTTTGATATTAACTTTCTATTAACCGTGTTTTCTATTGCTTTCCATGAGTAATTGGGTGTTAATATTAAATTTTATGAATCCTCATAAATGGAATCCTTCTATATAAGCCTCAAATGTTCATTCATATATTTTAGAGAGAATTTTTCAATAACCCTTTTTACAATGTGGGTTTCCCAAAAAGGTATTTTAAAATTTTAGACCCCTGTTTACCGAGTACAAGTTCAAATAGAGAAGACACAATTTATTTAAACGTTGAGAATATAACACCCTTAGACTTTTAGAAATATTGTTTTGAAATAAATTTTTCATTTATATATTATAAATTACACACAACACTAAGATTATATTACCTTACATGACACTCATATTTTGTCATCTATTACACACAATGCATAGTTTATCTTACGTTGCATGTAACATCCAGTTTAAAAAAAGCATGTAAGAAATTAACAATATTATTATTTAAAATTAATGTTATTACATTGATATTAGGATAAAGGGTATGGATAATATTTTATTAATAATGAAGATATATTATTTAAACAATTATATAAATTTCATTATTTCATAAAAAAATTAATTAGAAATGAAAATTATAAACTTTTGAAAATAATGAAAATACTTTCTGAAAAACATTTTTATGCTCACTAGTGTTTTCAACAAAAATAAATTTAAAAAAAATTTGGTGAATTATTTTAATGAAATTTCTATATTATATATTGAATAATATTTTTAAAATGATTTCTATGTGTTATCTACGCAAGAGATATAAATAAATCGAATTTCTTTCTTAAAAACTGTATTTATCTAAAAGATAGTTTTGTTGCATTTTCAGCCCTTCTTTTTATAATTATTTTTTGGAAAATTATAGTAACATTATTTGAAAATAATAATTTTATATTTTGAATCCTCATGTCAAATGAATCATATGATGAATTCTTTACTATTTTTTTGAAGAAGGATTTTTTTAATGAATAGTGAAAAGTGCTGCTTTTTATTAGGAATTTTCATTTTTTTAATGCCTTTAAAGGAATAAAAATTATATTTTTATTTTTTAAAACCAAATATTATTTCATTTTAAATATATATTACTGTAATTTATATCATTTTAATCATTTTTCTAAAGAATTTTGATATAATCACTTTTTATACTTTTGTTCATTTTCTCTTTGAAAACCTACTTTCTCATCATGTCTGGATGGTTAATATAAAATTAAAATTTACCAATTCTATGAATGGAAATTTGCAAAATATATTAAGTATTGTGAATTTGAATTAAATTTATTATATAAGAATTTCAACTAAATGTTTTACCATAATGAATGATAAAAATACTATGAATGATTTTTAATGATTAAGGTAAAAATGGGTTTACATTGGGTTAAACAAAATGTATAAGAGTTAAAAATGATCCAAAATATCTCCAAAAACTATTATGCCCATATTTCATCCACATTTATTATATTTATTTTAATGTTCCAACTTTTACAATTTTTTCATGCAAAAATTTGGGTACTCTATTTTCTTTTCAAAGGACTGTAAGTGTGCCACTCACCTCACATATAAAAGGACACCCCTTCTCATCTTCTCTTCACTATTCAAAAACACTTTGTTTTGGAAAATACATGATAAATAACATCCTTAATTATATAATCTCATAAAATAATCCTCATTTTGGAATGAAATCAAACCAATGAATGATTTCGAAGAAAAATAAGGATGTTAAACATTGGAGACAGAACATTCTTCAATGGGAATTTTAATATTATTTCTTCACCAACATCATTTAGTTATAAATAAAAAATTCTAATATTAAAAATTTATTATATTACATATAATTATTTTTTATGTTACGGAAATAACCTACAGCCATATCCACTTACACAAAATAGATTACAAAATCATTACTCATTTGTTTGATGAACTATCGCCTCATGAACTATTATCATTCATTTTTTAATTACCACCACACACTACAAGATATAATGATGAATTATATAGTTGAATATTGTATTTTTTATATTTTTATACATTTGTAATTATTATATCACATGTACCTTTTTAATTTCTATTATGTAGTATATAATAATATTGCTAATGTGTATGATAGAATACCCCTTCGTGAATTGACGCAATTCATTCAATCAATACACGAAATGTAATAAGTATGAGTTTAATGAAAATATGTGATATATATTACAAAAAAATTATTCTGCAATGCTAATGTATTATAGGGCCCTATCCTAAAGACATTACATAATCTTGATATTAGTCAATAATTTTACTTTAATTTTCATTTGAGGATCTTTTTAGGTTTTTATGTTTAGAGAATGATGCCAAAACAATTATATTAGATCTCAAATATTTCAATATAGACACTTCTACTCCATCAAAATTTTCACAAAAATATAACTCATTAAATAAAATGAGAATTATTTTCCAGAAAAAAATATTACTAAATTGTTTCATTCCTTTACACATCCATATACCCTGTGAAAAATATTTCAAAAAACTCTGGAGGAGCAGAAAAATCTCCATAAGGGTTATAAAATAAGGAAAGAAAACTTTACTCTATAAATACAAAAAAAATTGAAATAATCATTTTCATACATAAAACATTTACACTTTAACATACCTGATGGAATCATTATATTTGTGAATAACTCAATGAAATAATAAATAAAAAAGGCTACTTTTATAATATATATGTTACATATATTGTAGCTTCCATAGCTACATATGAAGTAACCTTCATTGTTATGTTTATAATACCCCCACAGTATATTCCCAAAATCTATTAGGAGAAACCTTAATGTTTACCTCCATCAAATTACCCAATTCTTTGAAATGATATCACAAGATCACCCACCTTTAGTTTATGATGGAACCACCCTTATACCTAATCAATGCCTATTAACAATAATATAATCATAAAACATGAAGAAGCATAAATGAAAAATAACATTTCCACATTGCATTCATAAGACATAATTTTAAAATATTAATCTAAACAATCCATCCTCTAAACCATTTTCAATAAAAAAAATACCAAAAAAGGAATATGGTTTTTAGATTTTTTTTAAAAACATTACGGATTGTAGAGGAATCTATATATCATATAATGCTCAAAGGGATAGAATGGTCATTGTTTCCACGTACACTAAAAAGAAACATTCCTTTTGATTTTTAGTATATTTCATCATTGAAAAATATTATACTCAGAAACCATTGAATGAAATCAGATGTCATAAGGGTTGATTATATACTGTATAAAAGAACGTCATGTATAAATCAAAATATACATCAATGAAAGGATATTGAAATGATTCCCCTTACCTTGATTCCAAATCAAGATGTATGTTCCTTGTTCATCCTGAATAATAAACAAATGCTAATTTATACTTGTTTGATAATATTTTTCAATTATATTATTAGTTTTATATAACATATTAACTAGTTATAACAATCACATAATTATTCAAGTTCATATCTCTTGTTTTGTCAATTTTTGATACTTGAGTCGAAAATGAACATTTTTATTTAAATTGTCCATATAATAAGAATTACATCATCTCTATAATGATATTAATTATTAAAAAATCATATATATATATATATATTAGTATACATGTATTTATTATATCCCATGTGACGTCTCGGACCCGGATGCTACTTAACATGTGCCCAGATCCAGTGGCCTAGATGGCCTCAAGAACATATCCACAAACGCCATAGGCTTGTTAAATTGTAGCAAGGGCCTAGGTTGTGTCTGTGGGGAGACTATTCCATCATTATAAGAGTATATAACAATTTAGGGAATATAAATAAATAGTAAATAGCATAGGAAATATAAATAAGCAGGGGAAGAAAAATGACACAATAGATAAAGATGAATAATAATATTTGTATCAACTGAAACAATGAAGACGTTAAATCATGTCACTAGAAAACTGAAAAACATGGATACGAGATATTAGGAATAAAATGTTCCACAATTTAAAATAATAATAATCCAACTCCAAGTATACTAGGATCCCACTCGGTCATCTGTTATCAACCTCTATCATATCAGTAAAAAATCAAAAGTTCGAAGAAGTATGCATCCGTTTTTTAACACTTATAGTCATGTAATCTACTATGGGTACCATATAGTGCCTAGAGAGGGTGTGAGATAAATATTAGTGCGCCGTCACCAATGATCTCTATAACCTCCAACTTGTGTAATGGAATAAAGTAGTTTGAAATGACACATATAATGTAAAAAAGTAGTAAAATATAACTAAATATGCAAGTACGTACTTCAGCCCTTGAATGGGTTCTGGGTATGTAACATGTTAACTAATTAATTAAATTCCATTTAATGATAATTGGTCATTTGAGGCACAGATAAGACTGACATCACCTCATTATAGTATATGTAGTGAAATTCCCATGATGTAACAGGGTTGTCTAAAAAATTATATTGTGAGGGAGTTTCAGGATAATAACTATTGTAACATAGATCTCACAGAATTCTAAATCAAGAGTATTTGAGCTAAACTGAGTGTTAAGAGTGTTATATAAGGAGTGTAATCCAAGTCATTCAACAATAAGTAACCTACTAAGTCCGAGCTGATCGACTAAGGTAAAATGGTTTTAAGTAATGGAAGGGACCTATGGGCATTCCCCTTAGAACCAACTGGTCAATGATACATCGAAGAAGTGTATCCAAGGTATCATGTAATAATTTAAAAGACCCTATGAATGTATACTCAAAATTGTAGGAGTAAACAAGAACTGGAGTCTAGGTGGGAATCAACCTATAAAAACCTCATCCATTAGTTGGAATCGGGTTCCTAATACCTAATGCATTCAAATATCAGAATCCCAGGTGGGGGAAAGTCAGTTCATTCTTATTTGATATTGAAATCATGTAATATTTCATTTGGTTCATGTCTTTCCTTCCCATAGTGTGTATTGGTCATGTATCATTGAAACCATTTATTTATTATTCTAATCCATGTCTTCAAAAAGTGTACATAGGCCATGTAGCATTGCAACCATTTAATAAAATCTTAATTTACCATTGAGATACATTAAATTATTAGGGGTTTACACCTTTACCTTCCACCAATATTACATTGTGTACTACAAACATGTAACCTTTATTAAATCTCATTTGTTATGGAAACATTATATACATAATATACTTTCCATCTCAAATTTTACATTTAATAATATATTGATGCAGTTACCTTTGATGGGTGAAGTGGTGAGAATACATCGTACATGTCATTATGCAATTCTCATTTATATCAATCCATTTAATAATGTAAGGATCATTTTTGGAAGGTTATGAAAAGGAACACATGGACAGTGGCTCAAACATACCGAAACACTAAAACCCAATTATGGAATAACCTTTGATTGGGGGAAGATTTACATGTTGGTGAAACCACTAACAAATAATCACATATTTGGATATGGAAGAACCATATATTTCTATCAAGCATAGTCATGGAATGTAAATTTAAAAACTATCTTCCGATGAAATTTGTAAGCCCCACACAAACATTCCAAAACCAACAAACCATAGTGATAAGTTTTAGAACACCCACCATAGGGTTTTATGACTCTGCTCCTCCGTTTGCATCCCTTTATTTTCCTCAAATCATATTAGATCAATGAAAAGGTAAAAAATGTTCACATGAGAACATCTAGTACAATAGAAATAGATATGAATAAAAACTAAATAATACTCGATTAATTACCATTGCACATCCAACATGAAAAATGAATGCTCGATTAGATGATGAACGAAAGAGATCTCTTGATCCCTTGCTTTACCCTTAAAAAAGATCCAAAATGACAGTAAAAGGGCTTAACCACACAGGTTCTAGGATTAGGGAGGAAGATGGGTGTAAAGATATCATTAATGGAAAAACTAGAAATTTAACCAATTTTTTTCCTATGCTAGGTTTGTCTACATATATTGTCAAACTGTGCGCATTATGTCATAAACGGTTTTTCCAGAAATCACATCATCCACATGGTTGGATCAAACTGTGTGCAACCCATGCATGAGTACTTGGGGAAAAGGGGGAATATGCATGGTTAGGTTATAATTCCATTCATCAACCTTGTGATGTGGAACATAAAAAAACCATTCCTCATGGTTTTCCAAAACCATGTGGAATTTCTAAATGGTTTACTCTAAATAGTACGCCATGCCAGGTTTCCACAAAAGATTAGTTCCAGCCTCTAAATAACACCCGGACACCCTCAACACCTTCACTAATTCATTAGGAATCCTCATTAGTTCCAATGTAAACATTTAAAAAAAATTAATGGAACTATACATCAGTGAAAATCTGGATTCCAACGTTCTTCCCCCTTAACATAACTTGCCACCCACAACGTTCTCCTTACAAGGGTAAAAAAGATGTCTGAGAACAACATTGTCCACTGGGAACCTATGTCAACTTCCCTATCCCATCTCTCATATTATACTCAGATCTGTTTCCATAACACCCATATGATAAGGACAAATGATCTTCGAAGAGACATTGTGCTTCGTTCAACAATGCATACTAGATATTCCTTGAACGTAGCATCAAAATCTTACACAAATTCTTCACGATCAATGGTACAATAAGGACGAAAATGAAATTGGTGAAGTTGTGAGATGTGAAAGACATCATGCATGGAATGGTACCTTTGAGTTTGTAGCAATAGATAGGCTTCTAGAAAAAGTCTTACTATAATATCTAATGGCCCAATGTAATAAGTTGATAGATTTCCCGGCTTCATTAACTATCTAAGCCCTACCTTGGGTGGTACCCGAAGAAAAACATGATCCCCAACCTAGAACTCAAGAGGTCATGGATAAAAATCAACAGAATATTTTTTTAGACTAAGAAGTCTTCATATGCTTCCTGATCATAAGAAGCAATTATAATCTATATAGAAAAAGATGAGTACCTAGTGGGGCCACCTCAACTGCCTCTTGAAATCGCAAGAGTGAAGGGAATATCCTACCATATAAGGCTTTAAAAAAATTCATATTTATTGTCACCTAAAAAATTTTATTATCTGTGAACTCAACAAGAGGGATATGCTTCTCCCAAGAACTACCGAAATAAAGGACACATGCTCAGATCATATCCTTCAGGACTTGTATTGTCCATTATAATTGACTATTGGTCTTAGGGTTAAAAGATATGCTTAGAAGCAACTGAGATTTTTTTTTGTAAACCATTCCCGAAAAGTGATGTGAAATGAGTATCCCTATCTGAAATGATAGTTCGTGGAACCTCGTGTAGTCGTATGATTTCAAGAACATACACTCCTCCCATCTCATTAAATAATAAATTCTCCCATTTTGGAATAAAGTGGGATTAATTTGATAGTCGTTCAATGAAAAACCAGATAACATCGCTACCCTTGGAAAACCAAGTAAGATTACTACGAAATCAATAGTAAAACATTCCCATTTCCATTATGGGACTCGAAACAGATGTAACAAGAATGTAGGTAACCAGTGCTCCACCATCCCCTACGGATAGGTGGAACACCTGATGGTGAAGTATACATTCTATCAGTTTATTCTAGGCCGCCAATACTATCATCAAATATCATGATAAATCTTCATGATTCCTTGATGAACTTCCCACTAGGAAACATGGGTCTCTTTTATCAACTCCTATCTCATATCTTCAAGAACCCAATTACATCCATATTGATGAAGGATGTCGTCTCTATCCACATATGAATCTAGCGGTGGGTTATCTCTTGATATAATCTCATGGAGAACCAAACCATTAGGATTTAAGAACTACCTACACATCACGTTCTCAAGGAGGTAAGAGGTAACTATTAAATCTGATAGGTAAGACAGATCATGACTACCATTAAACTCTAAATGATTTTAAGAAAAGAGGGCCATTAAAATCCATTCCTAAATGGCTTCTTGAATGGAAGGCATTTGTGTTTTCCGATATAGTGAATCAACGACAACATTTCCCTTTCCAGGTGTATAAGAATGATCAAAATCAAATGATTATAGATATTCGACCCATCAGCAATGTATGTGGTTCAATTCAGATTGATAAAAGCCACAATAGAGGATCTTGTGATCTGTATGCACCACAAATTTCTTACCGAAGAGATTGTTTCTCCAAGAATGTAATTCAATGATGACTACTTCTAGCTCAAGGATGTGCATCAAGTAATTTAAATTGGGAGGCCTCAACTACTGAGATCTATAGGAAAGTAATTTCTCTTCCTAAATTAACATTTCTCCCATGACAATACCTGATGCATCGTAGACGATGATATAAACATTAACTAGATCTGGAAGAATCAGAACAGGTGCTGAGACAAGCCTCTCATTCAATTCATGAGTAGATTTATCATTTTCTTATGACCACAGAAACGTTACACCATTCATTGTATGTCTAGAAAGATGTGAAAAATTATGTGGGAAGTCCTATATGAAATTATTGTAATATCCATTGATCCCTCAGAAACTCATGATATCAAACATGTTCTTGGGTTGCTCCCCAAAAACTACAGCACATACAATTTCATAGTCAACATATAATCCAGATTCTGAATTAATATTACATAATAAGTGGACCTTTTTATTCCATAATCTACACGTAGAATGCTTGGAATAAATTTGATTCTCTCTTAGTGTGATAGTAACGATCTCAAGATGTTTGGAATGGTCGTCTTGAGTGCGAGAATACACTTTGTTTTCATCCACAAAGACCATGACAGAATAGTCCAAATATGGGTGGAAAAACATATCCATCAAAGCCATGAAAATGGTTGGCACGTTCATATGAACGAATGACATAAAAATATACACATATAGACCATACCTACTATATAAAGCTATAAGTGGTATGTTTGATGGTCTGATTCACATGTGAGGATAACCCAATCTCAGGTCAATTTTAGAGAAAACCTTTTCTCCCAAGAGCTGCTCAAACTGATCATCTATTCAATAATTAGATTCTGATTCTTGACCATAATCTAGCTCAACCATCTATATTACATTAATTTACATAAGGTTCTATCACACTTTTTGTAAAAAAACATAGTCTAACTAACCCTTTGGGGGTGTAATAGGTCATATAAAGACTTTGGACTCTAGTTCATCTATCTATGACTTGAGCTCCTGAAGCTCAGTAGGTTCCATCCTGTACAAAGGATGGGACCCTAGAGCTACTCTCGGAACAATATCAATTGTAAACTCTACCTAGGTATTATAGGAAATTCATTGGAAAAGTCATCACTAAAATGATCAACTACTATAGGGAAATCAATTTGAAGGAAACCACGATCCTCTATGAAAAGATTTGAAATCTAGGAGGTCACTTCACATGGAACTTGATGTTTCAGTCTAGCTCTCTAAAGATTGGCATAACACTCACCATTGATAATAAAAATGATGCCATATGGTAAATTAATAGATACAGTACAATATTATCAGTCTACAAAGGCACGATTATAGACCAACCGGACTATATTTATAATGAAATTGAAGCCCGTTAACTCGAAAACAATGAGATTTCAGAAGAAAAGATATGTGCCTACCTCAAGGGGATTGTACCTACACTGTAGTATGACCTCCATCCATTTTCCAATGGTTTATCAAGGTTCCTTACAGCATTGTGATACTATATCTCTTTTATGATACATTCAATGATAGATATAGAAATAAAAGAGTTTGAAGCACATGTATCAAACCAAGCAGAGACAATAGTGGAGGCTACTAGAATTGTACTTCGTACTGTAGATGGTCTAGTAGATTGATCCTTGGTTCTAGGCTATAAATCATGCATCTGACCTGATCCACAACCCTGTGCAATAGATTGAATACCATGATCAAGACAGCTCTGCATGAATTACTGGGGATTAGGGGTCAGACTACAATGACCATGACCACCTCCTCTGGAAATCCTTCTTGTGCTATTCTAGCTCCGCGCCCGGCGTGGCAAAAAAAATATATATCTTGTAGGTGGAGAAGATTTTGATCTTTTCCACATGAATATTGTTTAATGGTCCAATAGAAATTCTGAAGATGACCCAAACGACAGGAATCTCGACACTCTATATGGTCACTATCACACTTGATATTTTTATGCCCTTGACTTCACCACTGATGACACACCACCGAGCTATAAAACTAGATACTCTGGCTGCCACATGTCTGATGAGAAACCTTGAGGGAACTTTTCCACACACTAGAAGAACTACTTGCATGACACGACACTAATCATTTAAACCTGATACTTGTGATGTCCCTTAGAATAGGAACAATGATAAGGGCCTGATAAATTATTGCAAAAAATGAAGGACGGGGAAAGACCTTCACCTAAGATCGGATGGCATACTAGAACCCATCCTCAAAATTTATAGCACCCACAATATTATCACCAAATTGAAGTGGTACAATGAAAAGTAAATCACTGAAATGTGCTAACTATACCATAACTGGCATATAACCATACTCTAGATACATGAACATTGTCACTCTTCTAACTCTCAGTAGATGAGGAATGAACTGATCATAGAATGATGTTTTGAAATCAACATGTAATATTCCTTGATGAAAACTGGCCAGGGTGACCACACCGCACAAACAATTGGACAAATATCAAAGCATGTGTGTAACAAACTTTAATATCCACTCTGAAGGATTTTCCAAATTATCAATGATAGACAGAACAAACTCTAGCCAAGACATACCAGCCAAAGATCAACCATCCACTGAAAAAGTAGGATGAATCTACTTCCAGAACTCATGGTGCAGATCATCCATCGTAGGTAAAAACTATAGAGCACCAAGCATGGACTGCATCAGATATAGGAAAATATCACATACGTGGGAATCAGTGCCTAGATAAATTTTAGCAGGCAGTTCCCCAAATGGATCTGTTGGAGGTAAGACTAGCAGCTCAGGGCCCACCATGTCTAGTGCATGGTGGTCACCACCATGATGGAGAACGAAAGAAGGTTGTCTTGGGGTAATTGGTATACAAATACCAAGAACACTATGTAGAACAAAAATATGATCATAAGATAGCATCATTAGTGGAAACTGAATTTAATAAAACTCACTACACAAGGAATACTACTCAAACTATCTGCAAAGACGACCAGGTATCGGTATGTGCTTATGAATATGTTTATTGTTTTTTTAAAATTAATTTCCAGGTTCACTTCTTTACCTCTCATAGTCATGACAAGGTGGGATATAGATGTGCAACCAATTCATTTTAGATTTTTGGATTCAATTTAAAATGGATTAGCATTTTCGATGAATTAGTGTCCATACACCTATCACTAGAAACGAAACCCACTAACATATAGCATAATGAATTGACTTGGTAAATTACTCATCCCAACCCATGTGGGGCTATACACCTCATGAATTGAGACACAAAATCACTAAATCATATCCAAGGTAATACAAGTACAAGTAAAATATCACAAAATCACTCTACAATCACAAGCATATTAGGCAATTAATATCACTGTAATGGACCAATATGGCATGAAAATATGCCTGACATGTGTACTCTAGGTTCCTATAATGATGCATGTGACAATGCTCCATTCCCTCATTTAATCAGGCTGAGGATGATATAAATTATCAAATAAAGTAATAATCAACAACACCACACAACATGTGCATCACCCAACAACGCTATAATACGAACTATAATAGGCAAAATAATGAAAACAATTATAATCTAAGAAACTAGATTTTACCACAAACATGGTTTCGTGACACCCAATCACTAATTAAGACCATGTACTAAAATATATTGTCTCCAAATATTAAAGAAACAAAATAAACTATCTTTTATACTAATGTTTGATTTCCTGGACCCAGATTCCAAATAACTGGGGCGTCAAGGAGGTGGGCCACATGGTCTCAAGCGCATCCCCCAAAATACAAGAGGTTGTCTACTAGCAGGTAGGGCCTTGGGTTTGTCTATGATGATACTATGCCCTCATTAGCAGCGTATAGAACAATAGAAGAAATATAAATAAATAGTAAATAGTTGAAGAAAAATAATGCAATAGATAATTGAGGGTAAAAATATCTATATCAACTAAAACAATGATGATGTAATGTCATGTCACTAGAAACATGGAAAACATTTATACAAGACCTTAGGTATAACATGTTATAGAATGTAAAAGAAAAATTAATATACTCCAAGCATAACGAGATCCATCTTGTCCATCTACTATCAAGATCCATCCTATCAGTAGGAAATCATGTGTTTGTTGTTGTATGCTTCCCCATGTGAACACCTACAGTCATGTAATCTACTTCTGTTACCTAACGACTTCCAGAGAGGGGGTGAGATAAATCTCTGCAGGGAGCACCAATACTTTCTGTAACCTCCATCCCATGTAATGTAATATAAAAGTGTTAATTAATGCAAATATAATTCAAATCTAGGAGAAAAATATAACTAAATACCCAAGTACCAACTATATCCCTCATCTGGTGTCTAAAAATGTATCTAGTTCATTAATTAAGTAATTTCCATTTAATGTTAATAGGTCATGTGAGGTATATCAAGTATTTACATCCCCTCATGATAGCATAAGTAGTGAATGTCCCCAGATGTATGAAGGAAAATTAAAAAAAGATATCGGGTGAGGGAGTTATAGGGTAATTACCAATGTTACATAGAACTCACTGAATGATAAATCAAGTGAATCTGACTCCAACTAAGGGGTAAGAGTGTATTCCATTGAGTGAAATCCTTGACATTCCACAACACGGAACCTACCGAGTCCAAGGTGATCGACCAAGGTAAAATAGGGCTAAACCAAGATAGATCCATATGGGATTTGACCATGGAACCTACTAGTCAATACTGGATCCAAGGAGTATATCTGCAGCATCTTGTAATAATGTAGACTACTCTATAGTATAATACAAATCAAATGAGGAATATACAAGAAATGAATTCTAGGTGGCTATCAACCTAAGAAAACCTCATCCTTGAATCAGATTGTGGGTCTAGAGACCCAAGGTAATATCCTCTCTGAATACAAGGTGAGCATGATTCATTACCTTACAATTTGATATTATAATCAAATAGTAATTAATTATGTCCATGTCTACACTTCAATTAGTGTTGATATGTTAAGTAGACATGCAACCATTTATTTATTGGTCAAAGCATTTTCTTCCATTAGTTGTGATATTTTAAGAATCATTGAAACCATTCAATCAAGTCTTAATAATCCATTGAGGTATATTCAAATATTAAGCTTCCACTCTGCTACCATCCATCAATATTGAAGGTGGTTTTATAGACATTAACCTTTCTTCAAAAAAAATTTAGACGAATTAAAATACAGAGTATGCTAGCCATCACATATTTCACAATAAATAATCAATTGAAGCACTTTCCTTAGATGGATCAAGTAGTGAAAATACATGATAAATGACCTTATTCAATTCTCATTAATAATAATACATTTATTATAGGAAGGCTCACCTTTAATAAGATCAAGTAATGGAACACATGAACAGTGGTTCAAACATGCTGGAACACTAAAACCCAATTATGGAATATCATTAGATAAGTGGTGGATTAAGCTTTGGGTACAACCACTATCAACTAATCATGTATTTGGAATGACCATAACCAAATGATTCTAACAAGTATAATCATAAAATGTAAATTTAAGAAATGAATTCCAATAAAATCGGCATGCCCCAAACAAACATTCAAAAATCCACGATCATCTGGGAGAATTTATAGGCCACATAACTTAGGGTTGTACAATGCTCCTCGAATGGTATCAGCCCTTGATTTACCTCGTATTGGACTAGATCTATGAAATGGTGAAAACAGTCACATGATGATATCTAAGTCGAGAGAAAGGGAGAATAATAACGTCTAAAGGGGACTCGAGTACTTACTGTTACAAATCCAATGTGATGAATATATGCTCCATTAGATTTGTTTTGAAATATAGATCTTGATCAGAAGCTTTGGAATTAAAATCGCACCGAAATGAGATATAAATGGGATTAATCCCACTAGTTCTCTGATTAGGGAGGAAGAGGGGTGTAAATAGTTCATTATGGGAAATACTAGAAATTAAACCGATGTTTAAGCATATGCATAGTTTGTCTGCATAGGTTTTCAAACCGTGAACAACCGTTCGAGACAGATCTACTAGAAATAACTTCCTCGACATGGTATGATCAAATCGTGTGCAAGCCATGAATGGGTACCTTGGAGAAAAAGTGAATTTTCATGGTTAGTTTGCACGAACATTCACCAATAATTCAAGGTGGAATTGTACAAAAAACACAATGTCAACTATTTTTTATACTATGCTGAATTCCTGCACGGTTTACTCTAAACCGTGAGCCGTGCCTGTTTTCCCCAAAAATGGGATCCGGGCAACGAAAACCCTGAAAACCCTTGGAATATTTACTAAATATTAATTCATATACACTAGGTCCAAATTAATTATTTAACCAAAAATTAATGGATTTATACCTAAGTAAAAACCTGGTTAATACAATCCATACCATTTGTAGATTAGAAATGAAGTGCATTGTTCATGGAGATGGTAGGTCATACGTATGTATAAAAAAGACATTCCTTTCTTTGTCTTCTTAGAAGAAAGAAAACAAAATGATACCTAATTATGTTATTATAATAGTATTATATATATGTTATAAATGTTACACATGTTCATTAATTCCATCCTTTATAAATTTATGTATGGGATGAACAAGTCATATCACATTGAGGGGGAAGACGTCTGCACTTCCTCAGATGATATTATCATATTTACAGATTATGAAATGCATAAAGGTATATTGTAAATAAAAAATAAAAAATTATTTGGTTAATATAAATATAATATATATGATATATATTCATTCAATTCATACATATAATCATGTTTTAATAAAGATAATGTAGAATGAATCACATCACATTGTTGAGATTGTAGGTCGTATGTACGCACGAGTGAAAATATCATACACTAAATGGTTTAACGGTATAAAATTAGAAAGTATATTAATTATACATAATATTTATCATGTTATATTAATTATTTAACTTCATTATACTAATCATTATTCTCGTCCAAATTAAGTATTGTTGAATAAAAAATTACACTACGACAAGGAGAGGGTAAGTCGTACGTACACACACATGGTTATATTGTTATTCATAGGACAGATAAAAGTAAATATGAGGTTGAAACCTAATCATAATAACATATAATATGGTATAATATACTAGATTTATTATATTAGTATGGAAACTACATAATAATTGGATGTAAATGATGTAATGAATTTTGAAGGAGGTGATAAAACCAATACCTCTTTTTCGAGTCTCTCCTTTTTATTTCAAGAAAAGGCTCCTTAGGATGGATTAATACCCAATGTTTAACCTCTATGAGAAATTAAGTGATATTAGTAGATTATTTGGGAAAAATATTTATGAGCCTATGGGCTTGTGAGGTGTGAGTAAGTGGATAGATGTGGTGGCCTTTTATAAGAGGGAGGAGGGGCACTATAGAAAGTATTGAAATAATATTTTATTATAAATTTATTTTAGAATTAAAACAGTTTTATAGTGATATATTTTGAGGATAATATGAGTATGGGACCAAATAACCTCAATTAATAGGTTTTAAAAATGTTTATGTCACCAAATTGAACTTATTTTTTATCCTTAACCCTTATATAAAAACTTTAACTCTATCCATGTATTCTTGTATTTTTCAAAATATATTGATACTATATTTATTATAAAATGCCTTGTGATCCAAAAGTTGATACAAAAATACATTTTTAATATTATATAATTTTTTTACAAATATTAGTTTTTTAAGACAATAATATCATTTAATAAAACATTATTTGTTTTAAAAACTCATTTATGTCAATTTTGTCACTATTTATTAATAGATTTATGTTTAGGTCATAACCACTTGGTTACTCAAAACAAAACACATTATCTATATTATAATATTTCATACTCATCAAAATTGTTGATGGAATTAGAATGTTAAAATTCAATTTATTTTAATATTTATAATATGATTTAATTGAATCGTTCATTAATAAGGTAATCACAACATCATCGTTGTGTCATAAATAAATTTATTTATTGAATGATAGAAATTTATAAATAATATACCACGATGTTGGAAATGTTTTTATATTTCCAATAACTAGTTATAGTCAAATAAATCAGTTATATAACCATATATTAATTTTGTTTTAGTAATAGATGCTTGTATATGTTGTATTTCTCTTTGCTTTAAATTAATTCTATTAACATGTCATTATCATACACAAGTGCCTCCATGGGGTCCTATAATCGACCCAAGGATTCCCATGGTCATAAATATATCATCCAATAGGATTAGGACATGTTATAGGGTAGTTGTTATATTCTTATAATATTTGTTTTACCCATATTTACCCTTTAACCATGTTAAATAAAAATAATTACTGAAGTTACAATTCATAATGTCCAAAAATATGTGGTACTTATTTAAAAAATTTAGACATTGTGATTCTAAATTTGGAATATATTTTTACAAAATCAAACATATATTCTTCAAAAATTAATTTAATATAAGTTCCTTTTGTCAAAACCAAAAATTGGGTTTTTAAGAAGTAGAATATATCAAATCATTTCTATGTGCTTATATCCAATTTAAAGTGAAATTAATCCCAATGACCACAATTTGATGTATTGATAAAAAATTAATCCAATTAAACTTTAAAACCAATTAAAATGATAATATAACTATATAAATAAATTATATTAAAATTCAGTATGGAATTAGAGTGCATTATTTTTAACTATTAATTAAAAAATGATCTTTATAACAAAATAACCATGCATTTAGCCAATGTAAATTTTGATTCCCCACTTCTATATAAGATGTTTAATTTTTCTAATATAACGTAATACAATGTCCAAAAATATATTTAAAAAGTGTTTTCATTCAAATTCAGTAAATCAATCTTCTAAAAATATTAGAATATTTTATGCTAAAATTTTGATTTATACTTATTTTAAGCCTCCACATTTTTATGGATAAATGTAAAAAAAACTTCAAAAAAATTTACAATCATATTGTAGTTAGTTATATTCATTCATTATAATACAATGACTATGATTTAAATATAATTTAAAATAATAATAATAATAGTATATTATTTTTCAGTATAACTCAATGTTCTGTGCAACATAAGATTTTGGATAAACCCATTGTTGCGTATCGCGTACGCTATGAGAAAAAGTGTCCCCTTTAATGTAAAATTAATAGCTTATTAATAAATATTAATATATATGAAAAAGTATTATTCTATAAATACTTTTGATCCTACATTTATTATTTAAATATTTTTCATTCAATATTTTGAGAAAATGAAAATACTGTTCATGTGAACGTACAACCTACTACCTATATGAACTATGTATTTCAATTTATATCTATAAATCATATGGATTACTCTAAAAACATATATATATAGAATATATATTATATTTATTACATGTTTACTATTCTTTAAAATATGGAAATATGATTAAAATAATAAGGTAAATAATAAAAAATAATCTCATACAAGTATAACAAATCAGTTATTGTTGAAAACATTACTATAAAATGTATTGTTAATAAATGGATTATAATAGGTCATAATAAAATAATATCTGCTGTTATATATATAATAATTTTTATTTAATATATGTATAATAGTTATTTAATTATTATGGATTTGAATATAATATGTTTAATGGATGTCATGACATAATCTTAGGGGTTTCTATCTCACTTTTTTACATGATCAATACACATGCCATATTAAAAATATATCTTTTATCTGATGGATATATTAAACTTGAATGTATTTTTTTATTATTATCATCAATATTAATGGTATTTACATATCAATTTTTTCAATTATTATTTATTGGGTTTACATTTGAATAGTTAGCAATATGGGATTTTTGCCTCAATTTTTCTTTGTTGGGAAATATGTCATACATCGAACCAAGAATAACATACATTGATATTACATCATTTGAGATGAAAATTTTGTACATTGAAAAAATACATGCCCGAGGACCAAGATAGTTTACTGAAATTTGAAACATGGAAAAAAAATTCTATCATGGTGAATGATCTTCAACATCTCTCATAAAGATCTACACCATTAACACTTCTACATAAATCCATTATTTTTAACCTGGGAGAGCAAAAAAATAGGTGATCTCAATTTCTCAATAATGGTAAAGAAGGGAGACATGTTATCATAAATATTACCATAAGTGTTTGAGAATGTGATCATAAAAATTGAAGATAATGCCCTGCATATCAAAGATCATAACAGAGAATTTGGCATAAAGTATTACAGTTCCTAAGATATAAATCATAATGAAATATAGAGAATAAGCCATGAATGAATAATGTAGCAATAGAACATGGAATTGTGGAAACAATTAAACATATAATGACTTCTATAGTATCTAAGGAATCCCTTCCAAGACCATCTATGTGGACAAAGTAATTTTCTGAACAGTTTATCCCCTGTTCCATCAATGTATTATTGAAACAGGTGACACTATTTCTAGTCATATAATACTAAACCAGGTAAATCACAATCTACAATTTTATTATTTAACTGAGTAAAACTCATTCAAACACTACATTACTCAACCATGTAAAACCTAATTCCAACCCTGTATTACTAAACCATGTAAACCTAGGTTCAAGCCCTATCTTACTTAACTGGCTAAACTTTCATTTCATCCCTATCTATATCATTAGAGAATAATATTTACCCACTACATTATAGGGAGATATAGGTTCCACAAATTACAAAATTAAATCATACATACATCTACAACTAAATATATCATAACCCATGAAATGAAATGTGTATCAAAAAATGTAAACATATCATAACCTACAGAAATAGTTACATTCTTCGTAACCATTTAATCAAAAGCTTTACCTAAAAAAGTGAGAATTATTTCATATATATAACCACTGAATGAGAAATGGATTTCAAAAAGACCTTGACATTAATAATAACTCATTTATATAATTTATATGAATGGAACTTTTAGATCATTTTTAGTAGGCATGAGTAACATCAAATGACATTATCTTATATTGAAAATTATTTTGAAATATCCAATAAAAATAATTTTTGAGGAAAATATCATTTCTTGATAAAAAAAATACTTTTTATTACATAGACCCATTTGAAAATAATTTTCTTATAAAATAACATGAAAATTTATAAATAAGAAAAGAAATCATCATGAATCCCTCTTTCCATGAGAACTATTAAAATAATATTAAAAACATTTGAAAAACAATTCTTTTAAAATAGTTGAATTCATTTAATGTAATATTCCATTTTTTATGAGAAAATTATCTTCAAAAATAAATTTAAAAAATGTAAATAAATATTTAAAAGGTTTTTAGAATTATTTTTTAGGACAATTTATAAAATTATCTTCAAAAATTATTGAAATCCATTTCCATGAAAGAACTTTGAAAACATGAAAAGAATATTTAAAACAATTTTGAACGTTTATTACTTGAAAACATATAAAATAAGTTTAAAACCATTTTTAAAATAGTTATAAATAAAAATTATATTGAAAAACATTTTCAGAAATCCTAACCATTTTAATGATGAATCATGAGCTTCCACGAAATGACGATAGGTAAATTTGTAAATTTCATATGAGGTCAAAAGAACATTCATTATACATGGTAAAAAAGAATAGAAAATTTCATTTTTCAGAAATAGACAAGAAGATTCCCCAGAAGTGATTCATAAAATAAAAAGGGTAAAAATTTATTTTATATAAAATAAGGTAATGATGTAATATTATTGAAAACCCGTTTTAGAGAAATAGATTTATGACTTAAGAGAGGGTAATGTTGGGATTTCCTAAAAAATCTTTCTTATCTATATTATTTTCCAAAGAGTATAAAATGGTAGAAATACATGGGTATATCTTGAAATAACAAATAATAAGGAATATCATTAATTTTATTGAGATATGGATCATTATATTTCATCAAAGGAAGCATAATGATAATCAATCTCTAAAAGCAATGAGATTGTCTTAATAAACTCTTATAATAGGGTTTCATTTGATCATGATCACCATGAAAGGAAAATAAATTAAATAAAGTATATAATATCATGAAAATATTTATATTCATAAAATGGATGTAAAATGTATGTATATTAACAAAAAAATAGGTTAGGTGAATATCAAAACATGTTTATGAAAGATGGAAAATTGAGACAGAACACTTTTAACAATTTGGTTTTTTTTGAAATTTAAACCCCATGAAATAAGTATCATCATATAGGAATGTAAATACCCATAAATTAAAGTTAAATATGCATATAATTGAATCAAATGTATTAATTACACTATTATAAATGAAACAGTGGTGAACATATCTTGTATCTCTGAAAAATTAAATGTGAGATGAAATCCCCTTACCTTGTATCTTGAGTCTCTCTGTACTCATACAATATTCATGTATAATAAATATAAGATTATTATAAATATTTTACAAAATCATATTATTATATATAATACCATATAAAATTTATTATGACCTCATATTACCCTCTTTTTAACAATCGTATGTTCAAGTTTCACTTCAGGTAAAATTCCATTTGTTTTTCTCATCTGTCATAATTTGTTACATCATTGTTCCCTATAATTACATCATAATTCATTAACATAAACCATTATATAAATATCAGGTATATAAAAATTATTTTTATTATAATAATATATATTATATAATAGTATGAAATGAAATACATCATTTATCGAGAAGGTAAGTCTTACATATGCATGAAACCTATTTCCCTCTTTATTTCCATATTTAATGAAAGTATGTAAAGGAAATATATATATATATATATATATATATTTAATTAATATAGTAGTAATAATATATAGTATATAACAAAAAATTTCATTAAAACGTTCTTTAATAAATTCCATGGGGATTGTTAATGAATCACATCACATCGATTGGGCGGTAGTGCACACTTCCAGAAACACAATTATCGTATTAAAACCAAATTGGATGTAAAGAGAAATATTTTTGTAAAATGAATAAATAAGCATAAATAATTATTAAATATAATATATAATATATATAAATAGAGTTTTCATCATATCATCCACCATGATTGGTGGTTATAGAGAAATGAACAATCATCGTTTCGTAAAGTAGTAGTTCACTATATACAGAAACAATATATTGAACATACATTATATGGATGTGTGAGTAAGTGTAGGTAAGAAAATATTAATAAAAACATCCTAGAGTATGCATGATATTATTGTTTTTACCATAGAATCTAATAAATAGAGTGTATGTGGTGGAGAAGGAAAATAAATGTATGTAGCTTGAGAGAAGATATTACCCCTAATTCGGGTAGCATGTTTTAGATTGAGACAAAAGTATTCCATGAGATGCGTTCATACCAAATTGAAGATTAAGGGTATAAGGTGAGATTTTTGGGAGGATAATTGGGATGATAATGTTCAAACATAAAAGGGTTTAGTGGTTTATTAAATTGGTAGAGTTGGTGGCCCTGTATAGGGATGGAAAATGACCAATTTAGAGTTTTTTAAAACAAATTAGATCAACCCATGTTATTACCTAAAAAAGCCCCACCAAATCAAATAAATATCAATAATGAAAGGTTTTTGGATAAATATAGATATCCAATGGGTCTTTGACAATTTTTTATGTCATTTGGCACATTAATATTAATTAGGTTTAATTTGGCCTTAACTACTTTGAATAATTTTAATTACTTTTATTAATCATTTTCATCAAAAATTAACATGGTATTATTATACACTAAATATAATGCTGAATTAAATGGATTCTATTGGATTTTTGAATTTCATTTCACAAAATTGGTGAAATTAGGATTACTTTTAATCATATAAATGGGACAAAATAATGGGGCATTAATGTAGGAAAAAGATCAAAAGTCAGTTAACTTTTTATATTCAATTTCAAAGAGAAATTGATTATAATATATTAAATTGTATTAATATATGTTATATGTTTCTAATTTGACATTAAAATATATTTTTTATATCATTTTTAATTAATAAATAATTAAATATAAATGTAGTAGTTAACTAAATATCAGTATTATTAAATATTCATAAAAAATATTTTTCATAGAAAAATCACCAAAATTAACCCTAGGGTAATTTCGACAATATGTATTTCAAATTAAATATTATATTATCCAATTTAATTTCTAAATTTTCAAAATTTAATTTTATTTTTAAAATCGATTCATTTAATAAAACAATATGTTTAATATAAAAGGACTTTACCAAAAATATTATCATTCATTATCAATAAAATTGATTTATATAAATTGAATATAAAAAATATTTGTAAAGTCGTTATTACATTTAATAAAACAATTTTTTATGGATTGGTAATAATTATCTAATTTAATATATATATATATATATAATGTTATTTCACAGAAACTAACTGTTGTGTTCATTGTATGCCAAGTCGGTATCGTGTGTATCACAAGACAAGTTAGTATTACAGGTAGAGAATGCCAAGTCAGTATTTCATGTGAATGGAATGTTTGAATTAGTTTTTTAATATCACTAGTGTAGAAAACGTTATTTACGTCACTATTTTTTACGTCGGTTATATATAACTGACGTGATAATATGTGAAACATGGTTTTTTACGTCGGTTATTTTATAACCAACCTAAAAAATGCGGTGAGTAAAGTTTTAACGTCAGTTATTTTAATAACCGAACTTAGAAATCGATCAAATTCATTTTTTACGTTTGTAATAAATTAACCAATGTAAAAAACCAAAGCACACTGTTTTTTTCGTTGGTTATTTGATAACTGATGTAAAAAACGAGTTATCTACGAATTTTATATGTCAGTTATAAAATAACCAACGTAAAAAAAGTGGCATTTGAGGCCGTTTTGACGTGAGTTATTTGATAACCGATGTAAAAAAACAACCCGAAGAAATTTTTACGTCGGTTATAATATAACCGATGTCAAAAACTGTGATTTCAAATGTATTTTTTACGTCGGTTATTCTATAACCGACTTAAAAAACAAACAAACTGATTTTTTTACGTCGGTTATAAAATAACTGACGTAAAAAATTCCGTCTCTGATACAATTATGATGTCGGTTTTAATAATAACAGAAGTTATAAATGTAATAAAAATTGTTTATAACATCGGTTATTAAATAACCGAAATTATAAAACAATTAAAAAATTAACACACCCCATGGATTATCATTTACGATTTCTCGATCGACAGTCCGGTGACTCGTCTCTCTCACATGGTAAACCCTAATCGACTCGTCAATATCGTTGCGTTAAACTCATTTTTCCATCATCGTTTATCATTTTTACTCTCCTCGGATCTATCATCTCAACTCACAACACTAAGGTAAGCCTCCCACAACTTTATTTCATTCATTTTTTTCCCGGATAGTCTGTATTTACGTTTTGCAATTTTTTTCTTTAAACAAGGTAAGATTATTCTATTTCAAACCCTCTTACCTCAATTTTCCATCATCATCTTATTTATTATCCATAGATCTGTTATATCGACTTGCAATATTCTTGTAAGCCTCACCTACTTATATTTCGTTTGTTTTTGTTTCGCGAATGCCCGACATTGATGGTAATTTTTGTTGTCATTGACAGCTACTGATCTTATTCGCCTATATTACTACAATTTATATGTAAACCACTGTGATAAACCCATTCCGTGTACCAGTGTGATTTATTTTATAAGTATGTATATGGTTCTTCATGGTGGAATGTTTGTTTTGGATCCTTGGTTGTTTCTATTTTGGGGATCACTTTTTGTTGTTCCATAATATATTTACATCACTTATTTTTGTCGACTATTATAAGTCTTAACATGCTATTAAAAACGGATTCATTGCACAATAGAGCATTTTAGAGTAGTAGGAGATACAATTCACGGTTCTTATTTTGAATAATGGCATTATACCAAAACTAGTAGCTTGAGGTTAAAATATCTAGATATGCAAAAACTAGTAGGTTGAGGTTAAAATACCATGGTTTGGGGGGGGGGGGTTCAAGAGGGTTGGTGGTTGTCCAGGGGGTTGGGGGCGGTCCAGGGTGTCCATAGTGGTTGGGGGGGGGGGGGGTAGTCCAAGGGTGTGTGTGTGGGGGGGGGGGGAGGGGGTCCAAGGGGGTGGGTGGGGGGGGGGGGCTATCCAAGGGGGTGGGGGCCTGTACAGAGGGTTTGGGGGTTGTCAAGGGGGTGGGGGTTGTCCAGAGGGTTGGGGGGTCCAGGGGGTGTTCAACAGGGTAGGGGGTGGGGGTGGTGTCCAAGAGGGGTGGGGTGTGCTAACTAGAGGGGTGGGAGGCTGTCCAGGGGTTGGGGGTTGTCCAGAGGGTTGGAGGGTGTCCAGGGGGTGTCCAATGTAGTAGGGGGTTTGGGTGGTGTCCTGGATGGGTTGGGGGTGCTGTCAAGAGGGGTGGGGGGCTGTCCAAGGGGGGTGTCCAAGGGGGTAGGGGGGTTGGGGGTGTTGTCCATGAGGGGTGGGGGTGCTGTCTAGAGGGGGTGGGGGCTATCCAGGGGTGGGGGCTGTACAGAGGGTTGGGGTTTCCAAGGGGGTGTCCAAGGGGGTGGGGTCCTGTCTAGAGGGTTTGGGGGGTTTTATGGGGGGTGGGGGGTTGTTCAGATGGTTGGGGGTGTCCAGGGGGTGTCGAAGGGGGTGGGTGGGTGTGGGGGTTGTCCAAGGGTGTGGGGGCCTATCCAGAGGGTTTTGGGGGATGTTTTGGGGGATGGGGGATGTCCATAGGGTTGGGGGGTGTCCAGGGTGGTGCCCAAGGGGGTAGGGGGAGGGGCGGCTGTACAGGAGGGGTGGGGGTGCTGTCTAAAGGGGTGGGGGCTGTCCAGGGGGTGGGGGGCTATCCAGAGGGTTGGGGGTGTCCAAGGGGGTAGGGGGTGGGGGCGGTGTCCAAGAGGGGTGGGGTTCTGTCTAGAGGGGTGGGGGGCTGTCCAGGGGGTGGGGGCTATCCAGTGGGTTTGGGGTGTCCAGGGGGTGTCCAAGGGGGTGGGTGGGGGGTGTCCAAGGGGGTGGGGGCCTGTCGAGAGGTTTTGGGGGGTTGTTTGGGGGTGGGGGTGTCCAGAAGTTTGGGGGGGGGGGGGCTGTCCAAGGGTGTGGTGGTGTCCATGGGGTGTCCAAGGGGGTGGGGGATAAGTGTTAGTTGGGATTGACAACTACATCTTGGTTTCTGAGATTAAGATATGATGATTTTTCTGTGACGATTGGATTTACATTTTGATTTTCTACATCTTAGTTTTTATTTTAAATTTTATTTTATTCTCAGTTTTACTCCATTTTCTCCAATTTTCTATCAACCATTTTAGGCCCCATGGTTTTCATTGATTCAATGGAATTTAAAACTATTATATCTAACTATTTTTTTTAAATAATATTCAAACACATTTTTTTGAATATGCATAGATTTGTTTTATATTTCTAATTTTTTTTTACATTAAAATTATGTTTTTTTTCAAATAAACATATATTTTTCATTTCTTAAAAAAATATTTTTCTTATATTTGTTATAGGTAATACTGAGTCGATGTTGGATTACGGAACATTGAATAAGAAATGAATATGATGAAGGTTTTTAGGCCTTTTTGGAATTTTCTAAACAAAATGTTCCATGTAGTGACATTTTTTTCTGTTCATGCTCGAAATGTTTGAATATGAAGAAGTTGAAAAGTAGAGAGATAAAAGATCATCTTATTTTTCATGGTTTTAATCTGACTTAAACCCCTGGATTTGGCATGGTGAAACTGTATGGAATTTAACTGATGATGATGATTCACAAGATTGTAACTCCGATGGAATTGAAGAAATGATTCGTGATATTGTAGCAGAACAATTTGAGATAGAACTGATAGTTGCACGTCTATATGGTGATTCTGAAAAACCATTATATCCTGGTGGTACATAGTTTACAGTTTTTTCGGTGGTGTTAAGATTGATTAACCTCAAGGAAAAACATGGATGGAGTGACAGAAGTTTTATAGAGTTTCTACAATTGATGAAAGGTATTCTTCCAAAAGATAACGATCTTCCATATTTCCATTATAAAGCCAAGAAAATATTATGGCCAATGGGATTGGGATTCAAGAAAATACATTCCTGTCCTAATGACTACATTATATATATGAAGGAATATGAATTTCTGTCAGAGTTTCCAAAATGTGGGACATCACGGTATAAGGTGAAAGAAAAATCACAGGCTGATGTAGAGATTTCAAAGATCCCTTCAAAGGTATTTTGGTATCTTACTATAATTCATCATTTCAAACATTTAATTGCTATTTCACATGATGAAAAAAGGATAATATGTCATGATGATGAGCGGGTATGTGACGTAAAAGTACGTCATCCAGCTGATTGTCAACAATGGAGGAAAATTGATGCGCATCATTCTACATTTGGAAATGAAATTATAAATCTCAGACTACGATTGTGCACAGATGGAATTAATCCATACCAAACCCTCAGTAGCAAACATAGTTCATGGACTGTTGGATTGGTAATTTACAACCTCTATCCTGAAGTTTGTATGATGTACAAATATGTCATGTTGCGTATAATGATCTATAGTCAAAAGAAACCCGACAAAGATATCGATGTTTAATTTTCATCGTTGATTGATGATTTGAAACTGTTATGGGCTGATGGTATTAGGGTGTATGATTCTTATAAAATGAAATTTCTTCTACTGCATGCAGTGCTTCTGTTCACTCTATATGACTTCCCTGCGTAAGGAAATTTGTCTGGATACAATGTTAAAGGGCATAAAGCATGTCTAATTTGCGAACAACAGACGTCATATTTTCAATTGCATCATGGGAGGAAAACAGTGTACATGGGTCATCATAAGTTTTTCCTATGGATCACCCTTATTGAAGACTAAAAAAGGCATTTAATGGCTCACAAGAATTTGATACTTCTCTAAAACCTTTAACCCCTTATCTGTATTTTGAGAGGGTGAAAAACCATGATGTGACATTGGGAAAGACACAAAAATCAGGTAATGATAGACATATTTGGAATAAAAGGTCAATATTTTTTGATCTACCATATTGGAGGTATCATGAAGTTAAACATAATATTAATGTCATGCAAGTGGAGAAGAATATCTCTGATTGATTGATTGGAACATTGTTAGATATTAAAGGAAAGAAAAAAGATGGGTTGAATGCAAGATTAGACTTACTATCAATGGGAATATGTTTGGATTTAGCTCCCACTACAAGAATAAGACGAACATTTCTTCCCCCGGCTTGTCATACATTATCGAAGAGGGAGAAATTTATATTTTTTCAGTGTCTTCATGATATCAAAGTGCCTCAAGTTTATTCTTCAAATGTAAAATTGTTTGTCTCATTGAAGGAATTGAAGTTGATAGGTATAAAATCACATGATTGTAACGTCATGATGCAAAAAAATCTACCAGTTGCATTGTGTGGAATATTGCCCATCCGTGTTAGAATGTCTATAATGAAGTTGTGTTATTTTTTCAATTCTATTTTTAACAAGGCGATTGATGTGAATGCTTTGAAAATTTTGAAAAAGGATTGAATTTTTATACATTTTCAATTGGAAATATATTTTCCTACAAAGTTTTTTAATATAATGGTGCATTTAATGATTTATCTGGTTCGAGAAATAATGATTTTTGGACCTGTATATCTTCATCCAATGTATCCTTTTGAAAAGTATATGAATGTATTAAAGGGTTATGTTAAAAATCCATATTGACATGAAGCCTATATTATTGAAAAGTATATTTCTGAGGAGGTAGAAGAGTTTTGTATGAGCTACTTGGCTACGACGCAACATATAGGTTTTCCTCCATCTCGCCATGAACTAGTTAATAATGAGGGAAAGGGGATCCATGGCTAGAAAGTCAAATCATTGTCAACTGAAAAGATGAAGAAGTTAGAATCATACATCTTGAATAACATAGCCGACACTCAACCATATAGCACATTGCCTTTTAATGAGTTGATACAATGTCATCCAAAGAAGAAATAAATGTGGATTTTGAATGAGCACAACAAAACTTTTTTGTCATGGTTTAAAAAGACTATTCATGGTAGATCAGATGTATCAAAGACAATAAAATGGATAGTGGGTGGTCCATGTTTAAATGTGATAACATGGTGTGGTTATGACATTAATGGATATAAATTTCATACGAAAGCTCAGGACAACAGAAGTGTAGTTCAGAATAGTGGTGTATTGGTGTTTGTAGAAGAAATGAATTTTTCAAGTGCAAAGGACAAAAACACAATTTCTGCATCAAGTGCATATTATGGAGTGATTGAACACATATTGGAGATTGATTACATTAAAATTAATGATCCTATTTTTAACTGTAAATTGTTTATCGGTAACAATAGTGTCAGACACGCTGAATTTGGAATGACACTTGTTAATATAAATAGATTGGAAGACACAACTGATTCTTTTATAATGGTAACAAATGAAAAACAAATTTTCTATGTAGTAGATCAATCAGATATACAGTGGACTGTTGTTTTATAAGGGAAAAAATATGTTGGTGAGGATGAACATGATGAAGAAGCTGATTTATGTGAGATCCCTACTTCCATGGAAATATTAACAGAACATAATGATGAGCATGTTGAAGACATGGTGTGTGCCATAAGGAATGATCACAACAAAGGAATTTGGTAAAAGAATCCATTTGTACATTCCTAAATTTATAGGAAACATATATTTATTTCTTCTTTACATTTATTTTTTTTCATAAAATGTTAGATATTGTAAGTATTTTCTTTATTAAAACATGAATGGAAACGAAATATGTATAGGTTTTTGTTTGTTTTATGTTTGTTTAGTTTACATTATCATTTTTACCATTACATGAATTATATATCTATTATTTTAGTTCTGTGGTAATTACTTTACCATGTTTACCAGTTTTACCATGTTTACCATGTTTACTATGTTTACCATGTTTACCATATTGACCATCTTGACCATCATAACCATAATTACCATTTTTTATCATTATTACCATATTACCAATGTTTACTATTACATAACTTAGTACACTTTTCTATTTTATGATTATAGTAGTATTATTAATTTGTATATTTGTGGACTAAGTTTTTTTTTGATTTGACGTATAATGACAGATCATTCAGTTGATCAACCACATGATTCTGGAGATGTGCATATTGGTCATACCTCTAGGGAGGAACATTAACATGCTCCTCTTGATGTTCCCCAATCTACCTCATGTGCTCCTATTATGACAAAAAGGTCAAAGGGTGGTAAATGTGGGTGCACACGTTTACCAAAATAAGCCCTTTCCTGTACACAAGATCAGAGGATAGTAATTGAGTTTGATGATGATGACATTCCTAGAGGTTCAAATTCAAAAGATTATAAGAGTTTTGTATCAACTCTGGCTAAGAGAAAAGTAAGCATTCTGTATGATGACTAGAGAAGTGTGGATAAAGAGATAGTCTCTCAGTTGTGGGAGATGATTTTGTTATGATATTTTGATATTGTTTGACTATTCTTTAAATGTTTCTAGTTTATATAATTTGTCTAACCTCTTCTTTATCAGATGACATTTTATATTCATGACAATGGAGGAGTCAGGAAGAAATGTTTATCCTTGGCTCCCAGGAGATGGAGGGATTTGAAAATCAACCTGCTCATCTGATTTCATTTATTGTCATAAGAGTCATGAAAATCCATGTCGTATATATCCTTTCATAGATGAATACACATGGAGACAGTTTTATGAAATTAGAAGAAAAGAGTCATTTTTGGTTAGGTTAATGTAAACTTTTATAAGCTTGATTATATAAATGATCTTATGAATGTTTTGTTAATGATTTCTTATTCTTAATTTACAGCAAACAGGGGAATCTTAACAGGAGATCCAATCTAAAAATTTTTACGCTCATATTTTATCTTGGGGATCGTATGCATTTTAAGAAGAAAAAATGATGGCGGAAAAATTTCAACAACTAAGATCTGAGTATTCAAACTCTAGAGAGGTGTCCCCTCCATCCCCTCCATCTAGACATGAAAAATGGAAGTGAGCTCGGATGGTCAAAAAAGGGATATATCTTTCGGAATAATTGATAATCCTAGCTGAGAGGGTTGTAAGATATCAATTTTATGTTTTTAAGTTAACTATTTTCTTCATATAATTTAAATCATTACATAAATGTTCAATTAATTAATAAAAGATTCTATTGAGGAGTAGAGTTCACAGGGGGCATTTACAGTTACTGGGAGGCAATATATTTTATCTGTAGCATTGGGAAAGCCTGAACATCGTGGTCGTGTATGAGGATATCTGACAGGTGTGTCGGTAAGAAATGTGTTGCCATGTTCTTCAACTTCTAACGTTGACGGTGGTTATAAAAAAAATAGAATCCTTGGATGATGAAGTTCATAATATTACTGCGATGATGGAGGAAAATATTAGAGTGTCGATACAGTCTATGATTGCAGACATGCAAAGACAATTTTGGACTACAGCTCACACTCCTCCACCTCCCCCTGAAGACCCCATTATTTATCCTCCACCTCTGCCTGTAGCTCCCACTCACCCACCTTAGCCTGCGGACCCCATTTTTATCCTAATCCTTAGCCGTAGCTTCCTACTTATTGCGAGTTGTATG
The DNA here is from genome assembly GCA_963277665.1 of Viscum album. NCBI lineage: Eukaryota > Viridiplantae > Streptophyta > Magnoliopsida > Santalales > Viscaceae > Viscum > Viscum album. The sequence continues at coordinate 683,232,871 of OY728159.1, read as the reverse complement.
CGGATGATTCTCAACATCATATAGTTGCATATGGGTTGGTATATTGTATAGGAGATACAGTTCATCATCAACAATTAGAGGTAGAGAATCAGAGGGTTACTGTACAGTATATTATAGATAGATCAGCTCGAGCACCATTACCAACAGATGAGGTGACGACAGTTGGACATAGTATATGCCATTTTTTAATTTGGCCTTCTAGACTTCTTCGACTCATTACCACAGAGGTACGAATGTAATGTCTTTTATTTTCCTATTTTATTAATGTTGTTTTATCATTTGAAAACTAATAAATTTTTCTATTTATTTTTACTGGAATATTTCGAAGGTAAAGAAAAACTGTATAGACAATAACCAAGACAAATGGCTATGAAATTAGGTAAATATTATAGTAGTCTTGACAGATTTTCAAGATATTCAAATTTGTTGGTTGGTCATTATGAGTTTCCAATAGAAGCTCATGATTGTGGACATGCAATAAGTGTGGGGATTATGAAAACTAATATCATGGATCTTGTTATTGGAGATAAGAAGGGCATCAACATGGTGAAATTTTTTTCCATGTACGTCTTAACACATTTCCCTGTGTTATATTTATTAAAAATGTATACTTATGTCTCTTTTGTATTAAGTATCTTTATAAAATTTGTGAGAGGAATGAGCAGACAGATGTATATGGATTCATGGACCCGCAATTGATTTCCCCTGAAGCATGTGAATTGGATGAGGAACAAAGAATGCTTTATTTTCCTGAAATACATGAAAATAATATAGTCACATAATGATGGATGATGACTTTTTGTGAGTGGTATGAAGCACATCTCTCTCAAATAGTTCATTATCTTTTAAAATAAAATACCACTAACCTTAAATTTACGTTTATCAGTGATCATTGGATGTTACTGTTTTTTTCCCAAGGGAGAAAGCACTTTATTTGATATTCTCTTTCCATGATGATGTGCGGGAATTTTTTAAGAATATATTGGAAATGTAAGTTTCAATTTCTCAATAGTTTTATATATTATAATGAATATTAAATTTACCCCATTCGTATTATTTTCTAATAGGGTATGGGCTTACTTTCAAAAAAACACAAAGAAAAGGAGTTCAAAGATTAGATATGTAAATGCGAAGGGAAATATCTATTTATAATTTTTACTTTTTGATTTATTACATAAAAATAATATATTGAATTTACACTCATTAAAAAAAATTTCATGAACAACAAGGCATCATAAAATGTTGATATTATATTTTAATATTTATGTATGAAATAATAACTGTAACACCCCAAGCTTCTACGGTACGTTTCTCTTTGAATAATGCGATAGCGTGTGTTGTACGCAACATCGAGTTCTAACACACCACAACCAATCAAACTAGCAGTTATGAATAGTAACACCTACTTTTTGAAATTTTATAAATTTTATCTCTCAAAATGGACTTAATTTTTGGATTCGGAGTATCAAATTTAGCCTAAGGTGAAATTTTGGTACTTTTCAGATAACTTTAATATTTTGATGAATAGTGAAAATTACTAAATTTTAATTAAAAACAACTTTTTTAATCCAAATAATTAATAGTTATAAATTATGAATTAGATTGGTTTTAAAGTATATTTAGAATATATTTTTACCATTTAATACAATGTTGGTCATTGGACATAATTTCACAGTTAAACCGGACATAAACAAGTACCAATCTTTTTATAGTTATTATATCTAAAAAACACGCTTTTTGTTTTAACAGCGGGAATTAATTTTAAATTAATTTCTGCCATTTTTCTATTTTGAATTTTGAAAAATGGATTCCATATTTGGAATCAGGATTTCAAAATTGTGTAAATAGGTAACTTTTATTTTTAGACATTTTCAATAATTACTTCGGTAAATATTTTATTTACCACGGTTAAATGGTAAATCCGATAAATAAGGGATAAAAATAATATTATAATAATAACAAATTTCCCTAAAACGTGTTCTAACATTATTGGTTGATACATGTCTGACAATGGTCATCTTTAGGTTGATTTTGGGACCCCATGGTGCCACTTGTAAGTGATAGGGACACTTTATTTTAATTAAGTGAAAATGAATACAAAAATGACAGAAGCATATATCTTTTAGAAAAACAATTTTTTGTGTAGGGTTATATAAGTTTGATTTTGGACTATAAATATTAATTAAAAATCTAAAAATATTTTCTACATAATGGTATTTTATTTATAATTTTAAGACATTAAATAATTTAATTTATTTATGACACAATGGTGATGCAATAATTACCATAATAGTGAAAAATAAAAATGATTGATATTGTAGATACCCAACCAAAAATAATTTGAGACTTTTTATGAATTAAAATAATTTTCTAGATTAATATGACATGTTAGGAATGATATTAGTATCTTTTTTCGAAGTAATAATTCTGTTATGATTTTTATAAAAATCAATTATTGAATAGTGTCAAAATTGACATAAAAGTGTTTTTAAAACAAATATTATATTATTAATTGATATTAAATTTCTAAAAATCTAAGGTTCAGCCAAGAGATTTATATCATGATAGGTGTATCATTAATGGACCACATGGGGGTCTCTTGAATGTATTTAGTATGTTTATAAACCATATAATATAAAAATACAAAGAGACATTGTAAAAGTGAAACTAATTAACTAAGAGTTAATACATAAAGATAATGTTAGTATAATGACCCAAACCTGTCTAAATTCTATTGGATGAGTAGTTTTCGTCCTATCCCAACCTTAATATTTATATAATTCACTTTGGAGCTATAGAAACCGAATATTCATTTATTATAAAATAATATTTCTAGCTTTTCCAAAGGTGCCCCTCACCCCTCCTATAAATGGGCACTCGCCCTTCTCTTTAACTCACACCTTAAATGCCTTTTGGTTCGGCCAAACTCTGCCCAAATGATCTCTCAACTTCTCTCACTTCATCCTAGAGGCCTTCCTTTAGTTAGAAAGCTAACCTAAGAGCCATTTTGATCAAATCAAAAGAATAACCCAAAGAAGATGTAATGATTTCACCACCCTTTTCCAAGTTCCTTTCTTCTTCCACTTCTTCTTCCTTTGTTATTACAGTTATAAAATAATAACTCCAGTATATTATATATATTGTGATGTTATTATAAATATGTTACAACCATATTTAGTATTCTATCCATCCTTTGAATAACATGTCACCATACGTGCGTACGTACGGCTTACTGTCTCCACGTCGTGGTGTAATTGTTATTCAATAAATTATTATTTTGATAGAAATAATAATGATTTATAATTCATGTAAATAATAAATATAACATGATAATAATTATGTATATATGATATAACATCCAATTATATATTATTTTAATATCAAAAAAATGATATTGTCGCTCGTGCGTACGTACGGACTACCGTCTCCATGAACGCGATGAGATTCATTCTCCATCGTATCCATTCAAGAATAATTATCATTTGATGATTTAAAAATAATTTTTAAGGACTTGATATCATTCTGGATATGAATAAGATACAACCTATCCATTACAAACATGTCTTGTGTAACAAAACATATAAAAGAAAATGAGTAAGTTAACACCCGAAACAATGATAATACTAAGATATTATTAACAAATCAATATTAAAAGATCATATATGATATCATATTAATGTATATGATTCTTGTATAATTTAATAACAATTATTTCACCATTATATAGGAGTTTAACCTACCATATCCAAGTAAAAGTACAAGGTAAGGGCTTATATCGCAATCTCCTCATTATCCGAGGTTTTTTATACGTAATAATCTACTAGGATCTCTTTATCATCCGCATCCATGTTTCATAAAAATGTATTTCAAAACATTTTTACTATTTTCAATAATATGGTTCAAAGTCATTTATATACATTTTTGACTTTTTATAAGAGTTTTATAAAGGAATCTATCCCTCATTTTCCAAAAAATGTGCTTTTTATCCTTTTTGACAGAATTATGGAAAGATTGTTTTTTTAACTTATACGGTGGGTGCAGCTATTTTACGCCGTTATAAAATTTTCGAAGCTTCCCTTACAATCATATAAGAATATTTTCAAAGAAAAGGTTTTATTATATAAATATATGACTCTTAAATTATTTCAAAATATAAAGAGACGTTTCTCTTAAAAGAGTTTTGATTTCATCTATGTCAACATCCTTTGATGGAATTTATGCTTATTTGAAGTTGATTTATTATGATAGAAAACTTCTAAATTGTATTGAAGGTTTTGTGATATTTTTGACTGTGGATGTATTATTTTTATACCATTCATTGTTTATGGATGTAGTATTTACATTTCTTATGCTAGTTTTAATACGAATGTTTATGTTATGTTTAAACCTTTTCATATGGGAATGCATTGGACTTAATATGTGACAGGTGGGGCCCGCTATAGCTCCTCGATGCATCGGTAGGTCTCATGAGACAAACTAGTGTCCTGGAACAAGGTCTTGGAAAAATATTATTTGTAGTCTTGGCACGAGGCCTTGTCTATGTGGTTATGATAGTCTGACATTATGCATTCCATCATTATGAAAGTGGTTATTGATGTTACATGTGATTATTCGATTAGTAGAATATCCATGTGAATAAGTAAATGGCATTATTTCATTTTATTTTTTCCATACTATGTTGAAGTTCAATTTTAAAAGGCTTTTGTTTTAGTTATACACTACCTTAAATGTTTATTCTTATTTATAAAATTTTCCGCTTTATTGTTATCCTTACTGGGCATTTGAACTCACCCCTTTTCTATGTTTTATTTTTCCTAGGATGTGAAGAAGTAAATGATGAATGACCTGCTAGGATATTATGAGGGGATAATCGTGTGGACTATGGAGACAATATGTTGTTGTAGTAGTTTTTAACTTTATGATGTAATGTAAAACTTTATGAATATATCTAGTGTGTCCATGACTACTAAACCAATCGGTCTTTTGAGATTTGATCTTTCTTATGATAATGACAATGTTATGTAATAATGCACCGACTCTAGGTAACTGGGGTCGGGGCGTTACAGTTGGTATCAGAGGATGTTTAGTACAAACCGTGGAAGCTATATTTAGATAAACTCTGATTAGAGCACATAGACCTATGATGTACATTGAGGATTTGTATAGAATAACTTCCTAGAATTTAGGTATTGTAGAGATTTTTTGAGTTTTCTGAGCAATACATCCCTGTCTGGATACGAGCAAGTAGAGGGGGCTCTAGCGTAGATGTAGCTTGGGGTAAAACCCGAAGACACTGCTTTGAGCTAGACTCTAACGGGAACTGGTGCACGACAACAGGTCTTGCTGCACTCTTGGTTACGACACACCTGGGGGATATTCTTATGATAACTCTCATTTTCATTAAAAATAATTATGAAGGGTTTATGAGTATATACTTCCTCAAATAAAACATTTTTATGATTATGGATTATATCCATAAATAGTTCAATTTATGTTAAGTGTTTTATAAGTATGGAATTATGTATTTGGATTCATAAACTGATCTTGTTTATGACATTGTTTAGAAATGACACTTAGTGGAAGAAATGGAAACCGTATCAATGCATTCACTCCATGTAGGGATTTCCCTCCTTCTCAAGATAATTATAGTGGAGCTGGTGATGCAACTGGTGCCGATCATCTAATCACCATACTGGGACAACTCACTCAGGTTATGAATAATAACATTACCCGTATGGAGCACCGTGATCCGCATCATGGAGGATCAATGTTAGATCGATTCATGGGGCAACAACCATCAACGTTCAATGGGAGTACAAATCCCTTAGTAGCTGAGCAATGGATAAATTCCCTAGAGAAAATATTTCATGCTTTGGGGAGTAGTGAAAGGGAAAAAGTTATCATGGCTGTTTACCGCCTCACTGGAGATGCTGATCAATGGTGTCCATTGATTCAAAACATGAAGGAAGATGATGAAGTATCAAATATGGAATGGAGGGAGTTAAAAGATATTTTTTTAGGAAAATACTTTCCTCGTGACTATTGAGCAGATATGGAAAGGCAATTTCTGAGTCTAAGACAAAAGAAGGATAAGAATGTCGCAAAGTATGTGGATAACTTTACAAGTCTAGCAAGGTATGTTGTAGATTATATACGTAACCCAAGAATCATGATTGATTGTTTTTTTGATGGGTTAAAACCATTTCTCCGCCGAGCATTAGTCTCACAATCCTTCTCGTCATACGAAGACATTGTCTCATGTTCTATCAAGATAAAAAAGTAATTCTCTAAGTCTTATGACTTTAAAGAAAAGCCAGAGAAGAAGAGATCTACTGATCAATCTGGGGATGGAAATAAGGGGAAGAAGGGAAATTTTTAATATCCATCCTGTGGTAAATGTAAGAAGAAACACCCCGGTACTTGCTTGAAGGGAATGGGTGTCTGTTACAAGTGTGGTGAAAAAGTCCACCAAGATCGTGATTGCAAAGGGAAGATGGAAGTTACCAATGTTCAGTGCTACAATTGTAGGGAGATGGGACATTATGAAAATGAATGTCTTATGCGTCAAGAGAACTTACCTCAGAAAAGGCAAAGGGATCAAGGCCAAGCTTACGATATCACTACTGTTGAGGTAGAAGTTCTGAAAGACATGGTGGAAGGTAATTTAATGGTTTCCTCAAGTTTAGCAAATGCATTATTTGATTCTGGATCATCACATTATTTCATATCTCCCAGTTTGCTAACAAAATTAGATATTTCCAATTTGATTTAACAAGGGAGTTGTCAGTTAAAACTCCTAAGGGAAGTATCATTGCAAAAACGTTTTGTGAATCAGTCCCCATTAGAGCACATAAATGTTCCTTATATGCTGATCTCATCGTCATACGTATGATTGAGTTTGATATAATCCTTGGTATGGATTGGATTTCGGACTATGATGCGATGATTTATTATAAGAAGAAGGAGTTTAAGATTTTTGATGACGATGATAAGGAACACCTTATCTTTAGAGCAGAATCGTCACCACCTAATTCTTATCTAGATTCACCCTCAGTATCTCAACTAAATTCAATTATTGGGGAGGAAGAGAATGAAATGACTATGGGTGAGGAAAGGAATGTTCAAATAGAGGATGTACCTATTTTTAAAGAATATGTAGATGTATTTCTGGAAGATTTACCAGGACATCCTCCAGAACGAGAAGTTGAGTTTTCCATTGATTTAATTCCTGGATCAAGGCCTATATTGAAGACCCCTTATATAATGGCCACTGGGGAGCCCCTGTTCTTTTGGATAAATTGAAAGATGGATCTATGAGGTTATGTATCAACTGTAGGGAGATCAATGCTATAATAATAAAGAACAAGTATCCCCTACCTCACATTGATGATTTATTTGACCAACTGCATAGAGCTCAATACTTTTCAAAGATTGACCTTTGATCTGGATACCTTCAGTTGTGTTTAAAGAAGGAAGACATTCTGAAGACAACATTTCGAACTAGGTACGGGCATTACGAGTTTACTATAATGCCTTTTGGATTGACCAATCCACCCTCTGTATTCATGGATCTGATGAATAGATTTTTCAAGGAATATCTTGATAAATTTGTGGTGTTGTTTATTGATGATATCTTGGTATACTCCAAAAGCTACGAAGATCATGAAAATCACATGCACATTATCCTGAAGACTCTGAGAAGGCATGAATTGTATGGGAAGTTTAGCAAGTGTGAATTCTGGATTCATGAGATTTCATTTCTTGGCCATATTATCTCTAAAGATGGAATCTCTGTTGATCCTTCTAAGACCAAGGCAATCCATGAATGGCCAGCACCTACGAGTATAAGTGAGGTACGCAGTTTTATTGGTTTGGAAGGTTATTATCGACGTTTTGTCCAGAATTTTGCCTGATTGGCTAACCCATTAACGAAGCTCACACGTAAAGGGGTTAAAGTTGTTTAGACAAAATAGTGTGAAGAATGTTTCGAAGAACTGAAGAGAATATTAGTCAATTCTCCTATATTGACTATACCATCGGGGAATGATGGGTTCGTTATTTATAGTGATGCATCGAAGAAAGGACTTGGTTGTGTCCTTATGAAGAATGATAGGGTTATTGCCTATGCATCACGATAGTTGAAAATTAATGAGAAAAACTATCTTACTCATGATCTCGAGTTAGCAGCTGTGATCTTTTCTTTGAAGATATAGAGGCACTACCTCTATGGTGAAAAATGTGAGATTTATACTGATCACAAGAGTTTAAATTATATTTTCTTACAAAAAGAACTCAACATGAGGCAAAGGAGATGGCTTTAATTACTCAAGGATTACGATTGCACGATACACTACCACCCGGGGAAGGCAAACAAGGTGGGAGATGCTTTGAGCAGAAAAGACCATGGAGTTTTGAACAATACGATAATTGAAAGGGATCCAATTTTCATGGATCTAGTGAAGATGGGTATGGGAATGACTATGGAAGGTGAAACATCAATTCTTTTTCAAATGATTACCAAATCATCTTTACTAGAAAGGATTATGAGTTCTTAGACAGATGATGAAGAATTTAAAAAGAAGATTAAAACTGTGAATGATGGGAGATTGAGAGACTTTGTGTATGAAGATGGAATTTTGAAATTCGGGAAGAGACGTTGTGTTCCCGATATTCCTGATCTAAAAAGTAAATTGCTGGATGACGCTCATAGTTCCAATTTCCCTATACACCCTAGGAGCACCAAAATGTGAAGAGATTTGAAGGAACATTTTTGGTGGGACATCATGAAGAGGGAGATTGCTATTTTTGTGTCAAGATGTATGTTTTTTCAACTAGTGAAAGCTGGAAGGAAACAGCCTAGATGAGTCATGCAACCTATTCCCATACCAGTGTGAAAATGGGACAATATTATGATACACTTTTTCATGGGGCTACCAAAGAATCCTAGAAGGAACGATGCAATATGGGTTATTGTTGATCGTATTACCACGTCAGCACATTTTCTTTCTATAAGAGATGATCTACCACTGGAATGTCTAGCAAGACTATATATTAATGAAGTTTTTAGACTTCATAGAGTACCCCTATCGATTGTTTCTGATCATGATCCCCGTTTTACTTCAAGATTCTGGAAAAGTCTTCAGAAAGCCATGGATACTGAACTTTATTTGATCTCTGCCTACCACCCTCAAGCAGATAGACAATCAAAATGAACTATTCAAACCTTAGAAGACATGTTGAGATCCTTCTCACTTGACTTTCAGGGTATGTGAGGTCAATATTTACCTCTGGTAGAATTTTCCTATAACAATAGCTTTCATTCGAGTATTCAGATGGCACCATATGAAGCGTTATACGGAAAGAGATGTCGCACACCAACCTGTTGGGATGATGTTGGTGAAAGAAAACTTGTAGGCCCTGAACTGGTGGAGGAAACAATGGAAAAGGTGAAGGTAATCCAAAATCACATCAAAGCAGCTCAAAGTAGGCAGAAGAGCTATGCTGATAATCGAAGGATGGATTTGGAATTTCAAGTCGGTGATCATGTTTTCCTGAAGTTATCTCCATGGAATGGAGTCATACGTTTTGGTAAGAAAGTTAAATTGAGTCCCAGGTACATCAGAACTTTCGAAATTCTTGAATGAATTGGGGCTGTAGCTTACCGATTGGCAATGCCGCCAAGTCTCTCCAAAGTTCACGATGTGTTCCACGTATCTCTATTGAGGAAATACATGCCTGACCCAACGCATGTACTCACCTATGAGGAATTGGAACTGGAACCCGATGTGTCTTATTACAAAGAGCCCGTCAAGATTCTTGATACGAGAGAACAAGTACTAAGAAACAGGATGACACGTCTGGTAAAAGTTTTGTTGAGAAACCATAAGATGGAAGATGCAACATGGGAACCCGAGGAACTTATGATAAAGAACCACCCGATTCTTTTCATGTGGTAGTATTCTAGAAATTTAGAGGACAAAATTATTTGAAGGAGGGGAGAATGTAACATCCCAAGCTTCTACGGTACGTTTCTCTTTGAATAATGTGATAGCGTGTGTTGTACGCAACATCAAGTTCTAACAATCCACAACCAATCAAACAAGCCGTTATGAATAGTAATACCTACATTTGAAATTTTATAAATTTTATCTCTAAAAATGGAATTCATTTTTGGATTCAGAGTATCGAATTTATCCTAAGGTGAAATTTTTTTACTTTTCGGATAACTTTAATATTTTGATGAATAGTGGAAATTACTAAATTTTATTTAAATTTTTTTAATAAAATTAATTAATAGTTATAAATTATGAATTTGAGTGGTTTTAAAGTATATTTAGAATATATTTTTACCATTTAATACAATTTTGGTCATTGGACATAATTTCACAATTAAACCGGATATAAACAAGTACTAATCTTTTGATAGTTATTATATCTTAAAAACACGTCTTTTGTTTTAACAACGGGAATTAATTTTAAATTAATTTTGGCCACTTCTGTGTGTTGAATTTGGAAAAATTGATTCCATATTTGTAATCAGGATGTCCAAATTGTGTAAATAGGCAACTTTTAGTTTTTGACATTTTGAATAATTTCTTCGGTAAATATTTAATTTACCACTGTCAAAAGGTAAATCCGATAAATAAGGGTTAAAAAATAATATTATAATAATAAAAATTACCCTAAAACGTGTCCTAACCTTATTGGTTGATACATGTCTAACCATGGACATCTTTGGGACGATTTTAGGACCCCATGGTTCCACTTGTATGTGATAGGGACACTTTATTTTTATTAAGTTAAAATGAATACAAAAATGAAACAAGCATATATCATTTAGAAAAACAATTTTCACACAGGGTTATATATGTTGGATTTTCGACTATAAATATTAATTAGAAATATAACTAGATTTCATATATAATGGTATTTTATTTATAATTTTTAGACATTAAATAATATAATTTATTTTTGACACAATGGTGATGAAGTAATTACCATATTGGTGAAAAATTAAAATGATTGATATTGTAGATACCCAACCATATATAATTTGAGACTTTTTATGAATTACACTAATTTTAAATGTTAATATGAAATGTTAGAAATGATATAATTAATGTTTTTCGAAGTAATCATTCTGTTATGATTTTTTCAAAAATCAATTATTGAATAGAGTCAAAATGGACATAAAAGAATTTTTTTTAAAAAGAATTATATTATTAATTGATTTTAAATTCCTAAAAATATAATGTTCAAGAAAGAGACTTATATCATGATAGGTGTATCATTAATGGACCACTCAGGGGTCGCTTAGATGTATATAGTATGTTTATTAACAATATAATATAAAAATACAAAGATACATTATAAAAGTGAAACTAATTTACTAAGAGTTAATACTTATAAATAAGGTTAGTATAATGACCCAAACCTATCTAAATACTATTGGTTGAGTGGTTTTCGACCTATCCCCACCTTAACATTTAAATATTTCATTTTGAAGCTATTATAAACCGAATATAAATTTATTATAAAATAATATTTCTAGCTTTTCCAAAGGTGCCTCTCACCCCTCTTATAAAAGGGAACTCCCCCTTCTCTTTAATTAACACCTTCAAAGACTTTTGGTTATGCCAAACTCTTCCCCGATACTCTCTCCACTTCCCTCACTTCATCCTAGAGGCCTTCCTTTAGTCAGAAATCCAATCTAAGAGCCCTTTGGATCAAATCAAAAGGAAGAACCAGAAGAAGAGGTAATGATTTCACCACCCTTTTCCGAGTTCCTTTCTTCTTCCACTTCTTCTTCCTTTTTGTTATTACCATTATAAAAAAATAACTCCAGTATCTTATATATATTGTGATGTTATTATTAATATGGTACATCCATATTCAGTATTCTATCCATCTTTTGAATAAGATGTCACCATACGTGCGTATGTACGGCTTACCGTCTCCACGTCGTGGTGTAATTGTTATGCAATAAATTATTATTGCAATTGGTATAATAATGATTTATAATTTATGTAAATAATAAATATATCTTGATAATAATTATTTATATATGATATACCATCAAATTATATGTTATTTTAATATCAAAAGAATGATATTTTCTCTCGTGCCACTACTACAAACACGGTCTTTATCAGCGCTAAAAATGGCCTTTATCAGCGCTAGAAAAGCGCTGATAAAGCCAGCATAGATAAAGGGGGATGGGGTCCCCTTTATCAGCGCTTCCTTTATCAGTGCTCTCATTTTAGCACTGATAAAGGACCCTTTTATCAGCGCTTTTAAAAAAGCGCTGATAAAAGATAAAAAAATTTAAAAAAATTTAAAAAATTTAAGAAAATTGAAAAAAATTTAAAAAAATTTAAAATATACTACAAATCGGGGGGGGGGGGGGCTTTTATAGCGCTTGAACCCCCCCCCCCCCCTTTTATATCGCTTTTCGGCCCCTATATAACACCCCACTCACCCCACGCACCCGCCCTCCACCCTTTAACATCGCTTTCTCCAATATTCCCCATGCGCGCGCACCCCTACCTCCACCAGGATTTGAACTCGAGACCTCCCCCCTACGCGCCTAAGCCCTTACCACTACTCTATTTTGATTTGATTTCCAATAAATGATATATATATATATATATATATATATTTATATATTTAGTTATATTTATTCGTATAGTAATATGTATTTATATTAATATATATATAGTTATATTATAATATATATATATAGTTATATTATAATATATATATAGTTATATTATAATATATATAGTAATATTAATATATATATATAGTGGTATTAATATATATCTATATTTATATATATATATATATAGTTATATTTATTCGTATAGTAATATATATTTATATTAATATATAGTTATATTAACATATATATAGTTATATTAACATATATATAGTTATATTAACATATATATAGTTATATGAATATATATTTATATAGTTATATTAATATATATATAGTGATATTAATATATATATTTATGGTGATATTAATATATATATTTATAGTAATACTAATATATATATATATGTAGTTATATTAATATATATATAGTTATTAGATTAATATATATATAGTTAGATTAATATATATATATTGTTAGATTAATATATAGGTATATAAATACTCATATATTGGTATTTTAAATAAAATGGATATTAGTTATTATTTAGATAAAGCTAATATATTTTATATGTAAATATGTTTAATTATTTATTTAAAAAATTTAATTTTTAGGTACGAATATATAAAAAAATGTATATATAGTTATATATTTAATTATAAATAGTAGTTAATTATAAAAAAGGATGAAATTTCAAAGACATAATATCAATATGAATGTAATACCTTGGAATAAATTTAGTACCCACCAAGAAAAGCCAATAATACCCCATTAAACGAGTTTGAAAATCCACAAAATGTAAAAAAATATGGGTACCCCGACAAAAAACACAGTTTTAGAGGCCGTCTGGGCCTCCTTTGGCCTCGAAAAACGCTTGACTAGGGTCCCCCCGAGTCACAGCGATGTAGAGCTCGCCGCAGGCTTCGATTTGATATGTGGTAGAGCTCAAACGGACACCCGGATCAGAAGTTATGGCCGTTTGAAGTTTGAGTTGCGTTTTCAACATAATTTGGATCTTTTTTTAATATTTTTAATTCTTTAGTCCTCAAATGGTTATTAAATGACTATTAATCCATAATGATTATAAAAATATTAATTAAAAATATTTTTTTAATTTTTTATGAAGTCATTTTCACTAAATATCTTAAATATTAAGTATAATAAGTGTAAATGTACATTTATACTTATCTTAAATATATTTAAAAATTATATATTATATATATATAAAAATATAACTATATTTATATATTAATATATTTTTAATTTTTTTTTGAAGCCGACCCTTTATCAGTGCTAAAAAAAGCGCTGATAACGGCCCCCTTTATCAGCGCTACTAAGCAAGCGCTGATAAAGGGGGGCGCTGCGAAAAAATGTTTTTGTGGTAGTGTGCATACGTACAGACTACCGTCTCCACAAACGCGATGAGATTAATTCTCCATCGTATCCATTCAAGTATAATTATTATTTGATGATTTAAAAATAATGTTTAAGGACTTGATATCATTCTGGATATGAATAAGATACAACCTATCCATTACAAACATGGCTTACGTAACAAAACATATAAAAGAAAATGAGTAAGTTAACACCCAAAACAACGTTAATATTAAGATATTATTAACAAATTAATGTTAAAAGATCATATATGATATCATATTAATGTATATGATTCTTTTATAATTTAATAACAATTAATTAACCATTATACAAGAGGTTAACCTACCCCAACCAAGGAAAATTACAAGGTAAGGGTTTATTTCCCAATCTCTTCATTATCCAATGTTGTTTATACGTAATAATCTACTAGGATCTCTTTATCATCCATATCCATGTTTTTGAAAAATGTATTTCAAAACTTTTTTACTACTTACAACAATATGGGTTAAAGTCATTTATACCCTTGTTTGACTTTTTATAAGAGTTTTATAAAGAATATTTCTGTCGTTTTCCAAACAAGGTTGTTTTTAACCTTTTCGACAGAATTAAGGTAAGAATGTTTTTTTAACTTATACGGCGGGTGCGGCTATTTTACGCCGTTATAAAATCGTCAAAGCATCCCTTATAAGCATATAATAATATTTTCAAAGAAAATGTTTTATTTTATAAATATATGACTCTTGAATGGTTTCAAAATAGATAGAGATATTTCTTTAAAAAGAGTTTTGATTTCATCTATGTCAACATCCTTTTGTGGAATTTACGCTTTTTTGAAGTTGATTTATTATGAAAAAAAACTTCTATATTGTATTGAAGGTTTTGTGATATGTTTGACTGTGGATGTATTATTTTCATACCATTCATGGTTTATGGATGAATTATTTTCATTTCATATGCTAGTTTTAATAAGAATGTTTATGTTATGTTTAAACCTTTTCATATGGGAATGAATTGGACTTCATATGTGACGAGTGGAGCCCGCTATAGCTCCTCGATGCATCGGTAGGTCTCATTAGACAAACTAGTGTCTTGGAACAAGCCCTTGGAAAAATCGTATTTGTAGTCCTGGCATGAGGCCTTGGCTATGTGGTTATGATAGTTTTGCATTATGCATTCCATCATTATGAAAGTGGTTATTGATATTGCATGTGATTATTCGATTAGTAGAATATCCATGTGAATAAGTAAATGGCTTTATGTCATTTTATTTTTTCCATACTATGCTGAAGTTCAAGTTTAAAAGGATTTTTTTAGTTATACACTACCTTAAATGTATATTTTTATTTATGAAACTGTCCGCTTTATTGTTATCCTTTCTGGGAATTTGAGCTCACCCCTTTTCTATGTTTTATTTTTCCTAGGATGTGAACAAGTAAATTACGAAGGACCTGCAGGGATATTATGAGGTGATAATAGTGTGGACTATGGAGACAATATGTTATTGTAGTAGTTTTTCACTTTATGATGTAATGTAAAACATTATGAATATATCTAGTGTTTCTAAAGCAACTAAACCAATCGGTCTGTTGAGATTTGATATTTATTGTTATAATGACAATGTTATGTAATAATGCACCGACTATAGGTAACTGTGGTCGGGGTTTTACAATAACAACTGGGACAGTTGTGAATTTTGACTGGTTATATTTCCTCTTAAAATTTTACATAATATTTCAATTTGATTTATTAATTATACACATTAACTACTATCCTTTTCATTTGTAGCCTTTTTATGACCTTCAAACCTATACTGCTAAAGACATAAAACACTTTCAAGTGGAGTGGTCAAATTATTTTACAGGCATGATTGAATTTGAGTTGTTTGTGATGTAAAATGTAATTTCAAATATTGTTTTTGTAATTGTGTATCTATTAGTCATCTAGGTTGGATTTTTTTTGAAGTTGACAGTGTAATGTTATATATGTGAATGTTTAATTTTGATCTACTTATTGTTTTGGTCTACTTATGATGGTTTTTCTGGTATAGATTCTGGTCTGAGGGGGAGGGGTTTCACGGGTGGGGGGTGTTAAGTGGGGTGTGGGTGTCCAGGGGTCTGGGAGGGCTGTCCGGTGGGGTGGGGGGTGCTGGGTGTCCATGATAGTGGTGGGGGGGGGGAGTCTAGGGGTGGGATCCTTTCTAGGAGGATGGAAGGGCTGTCTAGGGGAGTGGTAGGCTTTCTAGGGGGTGTTCATGGGTGTGGGGGTGTCATGTGGGGTGAGGGGGGTTTCCAGGGTGGGGGGGGGGTCTAGGGTGTCCATGTGGATTGGGGGGGGGGGGGGGGGGTAGTCCAGGGGTGTGGTGGGGGCTATATAGTAGGTTGAGGGTGTTCTGGTCTATTTTTGGTTACTTTTTGGTCTATTTCAGGGGTGTGGGAGGGCTGTCCAGGGATGTGGACGTGCTGTCCTGGGGGTGAGGGGTCTACATGAGGGTGGGGGTTGTCCAGGGGGTGGTGGTGATGTCCAGGGGTGGGGGTGAGTGTCCAGTGGTGTGGTGGGGGTAGTCTAGTGGGGTGAGGGGGTCATGGTTTGTATTTGGTAACTTTTTGGTCTATTTTAGGGGTCTGGGAGGGATTTCCAGGGTTGTGGAAGTGTTGTGCATGGGGTGGGGGTATACATGAGGGTGGGGGGGTTTTCAGGTGGTGTTTGGTGAAGTCCAGGGGGTCGGGGCAGTCTAGGGGTGTGGTGTAGGATCCAATGGGGTGGGGGAGGGTTTTACAGGGTGTGGGGGGGGGGGGGGGTTGTCCCCCGGTGTTTGGGCTGTCCAGGGGGTCGGGGGGGGGGGGGGAAGTTTAGGGGTTTGGTGGGGGCTGTCAAGTGGGGTGAGGGGGTGCTGTTCAGGAGGGTGGCAGGGTTGTCCCTGGGTGTTTGGGGCTGTCCAGGGGGTCGGGGAGCAGTCCATGGGTGTGGTGGGGGCTGTCAAGTGGGGTGAGGGGGTGATGGAAATGTTGTGGAGGTGGGTAGGGGGTTTCCCCGGGGTGTTTGGGGATGTCTAGGGGGTCGGGTCGCAGTCCACGGGTGTGGTGGGGGATGTCAAGTGGGGTGAGGGGGTGCGGTTCAAGGGGTGGTGGGAGTCCAGTGTTGGGGGGGGGGGTTATCTCGGGGTGTTTGGGGCTATCCCGGGGTGTTTGGGCTATCCAGGGGGTCAACGGGCAGTCCAGGGGTGTGGTGGGGGCTGTCAAGTGGGGTAAGTTTTATATGTTATCAATGTAAATACTTAATTTTGCTTTAGTTCTTGTTTTGATCTACTTCTGTTTTTTTGGTATGAATTATTGATTTGGTTTCTGGTTGTTTCTGGGGGAGAGTAGAGGGCTGCGTTTGATATTTTTTTTACAAAAAATTCCTTCCACACAGTTATTTTCTAACTGACGTGGTAATGAAATCGGGAAGGGTTTATCACATCTGTTTTTTTAATAACCGACGTTATAAACATTTGTGGAATGGTTTATCATGTCAGTTATTTAATAACCGACTTGATAAAAGGATTGGGAATTGGTTTATCACATTTTTTATTAAATAACCGACGTGATAAAAGGCCTGGGAAATGGTTTATCACGTCGGTTATTTAATAACCACCGTGATAACCCCCCAGATTGGTGTAGCACTTCAGTTATTATATAACCGACGTGATAAACCATATCCCAGGGGTTTATCATGCCGGTTATTTGATAACCGATGTGATAAACATCCCCAACATGGGCTTATCACATTGGTTATATAATAACCGACGTTATAAACCCCAACCCCAGTTTTTGCACGTCAGTTAATAATTAACTGATGTGATAAACACCGCGATGTTATGTTTTTTACGTCAGTTTTTAAATAACAGACGTAAAAAAAATTATTTATAAAGTCGTCCGTATTAACTTCGGTTAAAAACCAACGTAAAAAATGAAAAATAACCGATGTAAAAAACGTTTTCTACACTAGTGTATATAAATATATATTAACAACTTTATTTAGTTCTTAGGAAATTAAAAATATGAAAAGGTAAAATAATTTGAAAAAAAAATTCACAAAAACATGGGGCGTTTAATTCTATTACCATTAAATGAATCTCACACTTGATGTTTGTTTGGGTTATCAATGTTGTAATAATTGAATGTTCCATTCATAAAAACTGCATCATGAAATAATATAATAAAACATCAATTAAAAAGGGAACTTCAGAACCATAACGGTTACCCAAAGTAACATATAACATGATTTCAATATAGGGGAACATATGATTGGAGTGAAGATTCGACATGGAGGGAAATTATAAATATTTATATATGTGATTAAATTCATCAAACACAAAAAAAATTAAATGATCTCTGAAAAGTTGAGGGTCTCAATCTCATAAATATGTTATGATTTAAAAGGTCAGCAGCTCAACAAAAATTGAGGTAATAAGAAAACAATTTTTTATAATTATCCAATAATTGAGTAATTCTTTCTATTTACCGAGAATATATGGAATTATAATTACATTATGTTATTACCTTTATCAGTCACAATCCTAATCATTGGTTAGGCATTGATATATTTCCATTCCAACTCTTATCCTATGAAAATAATGTGAATTTTCTTATTACTGATGTATTATTATATGATGAGATCCACCATATGTCATTCTATATGTATTTAGATATCATATACACCACTTTTTTATATTATGTAATCCAATATACATAAATACTCATGTGTTAAGGTAATACACATTTTTTTCATAAGTGGTTCACCATATAAACCTTATCAAAGGTTAAAATCAAAAACATTAGAAGGAGTGTCACACGATTAGATTAACATTTACACACATATATAACACAATGTATATGTTGGATTTTACATTCTAAACATGTGACTACCCTCATCATATATTGTCTAAAAACATAGTAATAAACTGAATTACAATCAATATTTTTGGAAATATTTCTTGATTCCTCATTCGAAAGAATATGAGACTTACTTCATAAATCCCAAAATATTTTAAAATTAAATAGTGGTATCATAAAATACATATAAACAAGTCCTTACATAGTTCCAAGGTAATTAGTATTGTCTGATTTAGTTATTCATATCCCACATATCCTTATCCATACAAAATTTTATTACATAATGAACATGTTAAGGTTCACCTTCCATTAGTCAAAATGTTATCATTTATGTGAATGACTTTCTAGTCCATCGTGCCCATTCAAAAATATTCTTTTAAATCCTTAGAAAAAACATAAACATATAAATAAATCCATAATTCACAGTTATTAATTTTGGAATCCATCTAAATAAAAACGTTTATTAATTTATCCTCCATCCATTAACAATTTTTTACCTCAACCTTTTAAATAATACCAATGTACATTAACATTTTATATGTAGTATTGTCATCATAAAAAACGTAACCATTCCCATTACTAAATATATTTTTCGCATTAGGATCATTTATCAAGGGACATTGAGATGCATACCAACTATTTCCTCCATAGTTAAAACAATTAACCTTCAATGATTACTTATAGAGGCTAGAATTCAAATCCATTTCATTAACCAGACTATTTATTTTTCCCTTTCAGTAAAATTCATTGTCTCCTTCTTTTCCATAATCAAAACTCCATATTGTTCATCTAAAAAATTAACTTAGGTAATTCATTCCACAATCATGATACCAAGGAAACTGAATATTCTTTCTTCCTTGGTCTCCAATACCCAATCTCTTAATGAACTAGTTCTTTCTCTTCCCTGATTAGTCTATAGTTGGTGAAGGTCAACATTGTTAATAATGTTTCATGTACAATTTATTAGGAATGACCATGACCTCTTTCATTGTAGTAATCATCCCACCAGACTGCCCATCAGAAGATCCTATATCACATTAAACATTAAACTTGTTCCATTTGGTTCCCCTTCATTGTTTAAAACCCAAATCATAGTGTGAGTATTGAGTAATATAGAAAAAACCACATTATTATGAAATTAATTTCTTATATCATATCTAAATCAAAACATCTTCACAATCTATGACACTCTTGGTTCATCCAGGTTCATTTATATATAGCTTATATTTATATCATTCATAATGGTTCATGAAGAATAAGTGGCATCCCATACAATATCACCTGAGAGTTTCAAACTAGGTGTGTGAGAAGGCCTGTTATCATGTACCATATTACCCCGATTCAAGACAAAAACATCTTATCGGAGTTTTTTACCCTAGGTACAAGTGTTCCAAAGCCACATCCTCTTGTAGTATCTGATAGGGAGTTATTTCTTGAAACCCACTCATTATATTCTTTTCCATAATTCTACTACATTTTCGTAAACATTAACTCATCCTGATACTTATCCTTAGAGACATCCCAAGAAATATCCATAGAATTAAACCTAGAGTCTCATTATAGTTCTATCATCATAGTTTCCAATGGTTGACTAAATCTTTCCTGTGATACCAACAATAGTGACTGAGGATTATCGTACCTAGACATTAGTATATTTTATATGAATATTTATTACATTGAAAAAATACATGCATGAGGTTTGTAATAGTTTAGTGTCTTTGGAAATATAGAAACAAAATATTCTATCATGGTGAAAGTTCATCAACACCTCCCATAATGTTCTATAACATTTTCACGCCGACCTAAAACCTTTTATTTGTAATCTCAGGAGAGTAAACATAAAAGGGGGGAGCTCAAATTCTCAATGAAGGTATGAAATGGAGACATGTAAGCATAAAAATGATCATAAGGGTATAATAATGCCATCATGAAACTATAAGATCATACCCTTCCTATCAATGATCATAATAGAGATCGTGGTTTAAATATTTCCAGTTCATAAGACATGATTCATAATGAAATAGTTTGTATAATCCATGAAATAATAACCTAGGAATAAAATAGGGGAGTTTGGAAGACACATAAGTATATAATGATTTCTATAATAGCAAAGGAATCACATCCAGAAACATATTATATGAAAAATCTTTTATTTAATTGGGAAACCCCCTATTCTAGCCCTGTATTACTTAACATAGTGACCCTCGTCCAAGCCCTGTATTACTGAAATAAGTAACCCTCATTCCATCCGGGTATTAATAAACTATGTAACCCTCATTCAATCCTTATTTTATAGAAATGAGTAAACCTGCATTCCATCCCTGTGTTACTAAACCCATTAAACCCTCGTTCTAGCCTTGTCATACTGAACCAAGTAAACCCTCATTTCAGACCCATCTATCTCCCATGATATAAATCTTTACCCAATGAATTGGACAAAGATATAGGTCCCACCCATCACATAAAGAATTCATACATACATATGCCTCAAATATTTCATAACACATTAAATGAACTGGGTATCCTAATCATATAAACATATCATACCTTGTTCAAAGAGTCAAATCATTCGTAATAATTTCATCCAAAGCATATCCCATAAATGTGAAATGGATTTCATATTAATATATCTCTAGAAAAATAAATGATTTTAATAATTTCAATGACATTAATCATTACACATTAATAGAAAGGATACAAATGGATCCATTAGAACATTTCATAGTAAGTATGACTAACATTAATTGATTTCATCATATATGGGAAAGAATTTTTAGATAACCACTAAAACATTTCTTGAGGAAAATATCAATTATTTTTTGAAACAAATACCTTCTAATACATAAAACCATTTTAAAATAATTTTATTATAAAATTCTTCAAAAATTTATACAGATTACATGATATAATTTTGAAGACCTTTTTTTAATTAAAACTTTTAAAATGTCCCTGAAAACATTTTAAAACCCATTTTCATTTAAAACACTAAAAAAATATTAAAGAATCATTGAAAATGTTTTGAAAATAACTTCTTAGAAAATAATTTCAAAACATATAAGGTAATAATGAAAAAATTATGAGAATAATTTTTATTGAAAAATAATAAAATATGTTTTAAAACCTTTGAAACCCATTACATTGAAAGCACTTTGAAAAATTTTATATATGACTTGAAAACATTATAAAAATAATTTATGATGAAAACCTAAAACATATTATAAAATTTTTTTAAAATAATTTCCAATGAAAATTAATTTTAAAAAAAAATTCTTAAAATTATTCTTTTTAACAAGGGAATGGGAGAATTTATGAAATGAACACGGTAAAATCTATACATGTCATATCATGTCAAAAGAACATTCCTTTTTCACGTTAAAAAGGATAGAAAACTACCATGTTCAGAAAGATACATGAATATTAACTTAAATAGATTTGAAAACGTAAAAAAGGGTAATAATGTACTTTATATATCATATGGGAATGGTATAATATTCTTGGAAACCCTTTTTAGAGAACATATATTTCTGACCGAAGAGAGCATAAAGGAAGAATTTCCTAAAAGCACATTATTAACTATATTACGTACCAATGTGTAGAAAATGGTACCGATACATGAGTATATCATTAAATAATAGATTATAAGGAATCTCATGAATATTATTGAGATATGGATTATAATATTTCATCAATGTAATAATAAACATAAACACTATCAAAAAGAAATGTGATAGTTCCCGTAAACTCTTATAACACAGTATATTTGGATCATGCTCACTATGTAAGGGAATCTGTGCTGTTTGGGGAAAGGATCCTATGATTTTTTGGTTGTGCAAAAGGGTGTGCAATGTTTTCATGCTGATAAGGCTCCTGCTCATGATGTTTCTCGCACAGAAGGGGCTTCAAAAGCCTCTGGGTTTTATGTTGATGCTCCTGCATCACCTATAACATTGCCTGTACCAATTGGGGTGGGGAATGCTGGCCTTCCTACCCAGAACACTAGGGATGTTTCAGAGTCCTCTGCTCAGACTGCTTTGTTACCATTGGTTGATTATGCTGATAAGGCTCCTGATCATGCTGTTTCTCGCACAGAAGGGGCTTCAAAAGCCTCGGGTTCTTATGTTGCTTCTCCTGCAGCACCTATGACATTGCCTATCCCAAATGGGGAGGGGAATGCTGGGCTTTCTGCCTAGCACACTAGGGCTGTGTCTGAGTCCCCTGCTCAGACTCATTTTTTACCATTGGTTGTTCCTGTCACTTCTTGCTTAGTCTCATCTGGTGAGGCTGTTGATATGCAGGATGCTGGTAAACCTCCCTCTGATGCCAAGGCTCTTACTGCCTCGGATGCAAGAGCTCATGAATCTGCTATTAAAATGGAAGTGACACCTAAGGTGGCCACTGGTCCTACGGCTTCTAATGTGGCCACTATTGCTCCAAATTTTTTCTCCACGCTGGACACAATGAACTCTCCTGGGTTTGATCTACTCTACATGAAAAGACGGGCGAAGAAACAACATGCTTCCACGAAAGGTCTCGTTTCTAATGCACCTTCTTTGGATGCATAGGCCACTGCTGAGAAGATTGGGCCACCCGGTTCCGAGGAATGCATAGAAGATGGTGATGGTAATGCTGCTGATTTAGCAGCTGGTTCGCATCATGACGGTTCTGATGGTGGAGATGCAGATGAGCAGGATACTAATTTGCAGATTCCGACTCAGTGGAAAAGAGACCGAAATCCTCGAGGACATGGTGGTCGTCGTGGAAGAGGCGGGTGAGGAGGTAGGTCCAAAGGCTGATTTTTCATGTTTCTTTTTGGTGGTGATCACTTGTACCCATCTTTTTCCTATTATGTTTGAACGTTTATTTTTAATAATATTTTCTGGATCATGGACTCACCTCCATGATTCCACCGTTTGGAGTATAATATCATTGAATGATAAATATTCATGATATCTTATGTAAAATTGTAGTATATGAACGTCAATGAAGAATTTAGGTGAAAAACAAAACATGATCCTCAAAGAAGGCAAATTGAGACAAAACATTTTTACCGATTTGGTAAATTTTGAAACATAAACACCATGAAAGAAGGACCATCAAATTGTAATGTTAATAACCATAAATGTATGTAAATATTACATATAAAACAATATTGTGATGTACATACACCACACAAGAGGAACAATTGGTGAACATAGCTAGTATCTCATAAAAATTAAAAGTGACATGAAATCCCCTTACCCTATGTCTTGACTCTCTCCATACCCATACATGCTTCATATTTAATAAATATACGATTATTATATATATTATAAATAATTATATACTTATAAATAATACCATATATGGTTTTATTATGACATTATATTACCTACTTGTTAATGATCCTATGATATAGTTTCACTTTGTGTAAAATTCACTTTGTTCGTCGCATGTGTCTAAATTTGTTGCATCTTTATCATTATACATTTATCATGATTCAATAATATAAAACATAATATAAATATTACTTATATAAATTATTTTTTTATTATAATAATCATTATAATATATTATTATTAAATGGAATACACTATTCTTGGAGACGGTAAGCCGTACATACAGATGAACATTGTTTTCATCTTTATTGATGTTTTGAAAAAGTATGTAAATGGAATATATATATATATATATATCTGTATATATGTATATATATATCACAATTATAGTAGTATTAATATATAATATATAACGTATGTGTTCTATAAAAAAATTGTTAATACATTCCATGTGCTCTGTGAAGTAATCTCATCTCTTTGAGGGGGCGGTAGTCCACCCATAATCAAACAAGATTATCATATTAACCAAAAATGTTATGTAAAGAGATGTGTGTTTTAAAATGGATAATTAAACTTAAAAACACAGTAAGTATAATTTATTACATACATAAACATTTTTTCATCATAATTTCCACCATGAATGGTGGTAAAGGAAAAATGAACAATCATTGTTTCGTTAGGCAGTAGTTCACCGTACACAGAAATAGTATGTTCAACATCCATTATATGGATTTGTGTGTAAGTGTAGGTCGTGAAATTTTATAAAACATATCTTTGTATATGTAGTATAATTTTATATACACACAATAATGGAACAATGATAATGTAGGGTTGGAGAAGAAAAATAAATAGGAGTTTGGGAGAAGACATCACCTCTAAAGTGGGTAACTCCTTTTGGTTTGGGCCAAAAGGATTCCTTGGAAACCATTCCTCCTAAACGTAAGATTCTAGGAAAAGTGGAGGAACATTTGGTGGATAATTTTAATGATAGTGGAAGAACATTAATTTTTTTAAAGAAGTTCATAAAGGGTAGTGGTGGTGGCATTTTATATGGAAGGAAAACGACTCTTTTGGGATTGTTTAAAAAAATGTAGGTGTAAACATGTTAATAACTAAAAATATTCATAAAAAAAAAACTAAATAATGGAAGGTTTATTGAAAAACGTTTAATATAAAATGGGTTTATTCATGTTTATAGGTTATTTGGGCACTTAATTTTATGGTTTAAACCCTAATTATGCATTATTTGTCCCTAACTACTATGATGAATTTTAATCACTTTTATTAATAGTTTCTGAAAAAAAGTAATATAGTATTATTAGACTATATAAATTATGAAACAAATATTTTTTGTTTTATTATAGAAATTAAATTAATAGAATCAGTAAAATAATGATTATTGATAGTCCAGTAGATGAGACGAAATAATTGGTTTTAAATGTACGAAAGGTTCCAAAGTTTGTTATGATTTAATATTCAATTTCAAATTTAAATTGATTATAATGAATTAAATTGTATTAATAGATTTAATATATATCTAATTAGACCTTAAAACATATTTATAATATCATTTATAATTAAAAATTCATTAGATAAAAAGGTATTTTTTAGCTAAAAAGTAGTATTTTAACTATTAATCATAAAATGATGTTTCTCAGAATGTTATCATGATAATAGAAAATCAGAACCTATATATTATAGAAGATCGTACCCTACATATTATAGATCATACTCAAGATAATGGATTAAATATTTACATTTTATATTATATGAAACATAATGAAATAGAGAGAATAATCCATGATAGAATAGTGTAGGAATAAAACATGGAATTATGAAAACAGATAAGAAAAAATTATTTTTATAGTATGTTGGGCATCACATCCAAGACCATTATATAAGAATATGTACCTTACTGAACTGGGTAACCCCCATTCAAGCTCTATATTTCTAAACTAAGTGACCCTCATTCAAGACTTATATAACTAAACCGACTAACCCTCATTCTATCCAGGTATTGATGAACTGAGTAACCCCTATTCCATCACTGTATTACTGGACCATGTAAACCAATTTCAGTATTGTATTACTAAATCAATTAAATCCATTTTCCTGCCATATCTTACTAAATCTAGTAAACCCTCATTCTCGACCTATCTATCTAATGATATATAAATCTTTATACAATGAATTTGAGTGAGATATAGGTCACAACCACCACATAATGAAATCATACACACTTATACCAAAAAACATACCATAACCCTGGAAATGAAATGGGTATCATAAAAATGTAAACATATCATAACCTATGGAAGGAGTTAAAATTTTCATAATCATTTCATCAAAAGAATATATCGTAAAACAGAAATTGAATTTTTATATGTATAACCCATGATAGGGAAATTGGTTTCATAATGTCAATGAAATTATGAATAACACATTCATATAAGAATATGAATGGGACTTTTAGATAATTTCTTATAAGGTATTAGTAACATCAATATATCTCATCGAAGATAAAATATAATTTCGAAATTACCACTAAAATCATTTCATGAAAAAAATATCCATTCTTGTTTAAAAAAATACTTTAAAATACATAATAACATTTTAAAATAATTTTTGTAGAAAATACATTGATAACCTATAATTAAGACATGAATTCATTTGGAAAACCTTTTCCCGTGAAATCATTTAAAATAAGATTCAAAATATTTCAAAAGATGTTTTCATTTAAAACACTTGAAACTACTTTTAAAACTTATATATAAATCATGAATGTGTTTTGAGAATCCATTTTCTTGAAAAAATATAAAATGAAAATGAAAAAATGTTGAAAACCATTTAATCGTAATCCCTTTAAAAACATATAAATTGGACTGGAAAACATTTTGAGAATAGTTGTCTACAAAATAATAAACAAGTACTTCAAAACCATTTTGATGGAAAATATCCTTGAAAATTTATTTTCAAAATATATTCTTATAGATTAACATTTTTTACCTTGCAAAGGGAGCTTTGATGAAATGACATCAGTTAAATCCGTACATGTCATATGAGGTCAAATAATCATTTCTTTTACACAATAAAAAGGATAGGAAAGTTACTTGATTAAAAATAAACATGATATTTCATTAAATATTTTGGTAAAATAAAAAAATGGTAAAAATATATTTTATATATTATAGGTCAATGTTATAATAATCTATAAACCATTTTAAGATAACTTAGATTTCCCACTAAAGAGACGGTAATGTTGTGCTTCCCCCAAAACACTTTCTTCATAATATTATGTTCCAAAGATTATAAAATTGATATAATACATTAGTATATCATGAAATAATAGAGGATAATTAATCACATTAATCTTATTGGTATATGTATTATAATATTCCTTTAATGTATGCTTAAACAAAACCAATCCCAAAAAGCAATATGATTTTCTCAAAAAACACATATATATTGTTATATATTGATAATTATCTAAATGTGAAGAAAGGAAATTTCCTGTAGGATATAAAATCATTAAAAGATTTATATTCATGATAATTAAATTTAAACTGAATTATATGCACCTTGAAAAAGAGATTAGGTGTATAACAAAACATAAGTCTCAAAGAAGGAAAATTGAGACAAATCATTTTTACCGAATTAGTATCTTTTTTAATGTAAACCCCATGAATAATGGATCAGAAAATGGGCATGTTAATAGCCATATATTTATGAAAAACATAAATATAATACAATATTTGTATTTATATATACCACACAAAAGGAAATAGCGGTGAACATATCATGTATCTAACAAAAATTAAATGTGAGATGAAAATCCCTTTCCTCTTGTCGTGACACTCTCCAAACTCGTACATGATTCTTATATAAGAAATATAATTTAATTATACATATATTAAAAAATAATATTATGATAAATAATAGAATATATGGTTTTATTATGACCTTATATTTCCCTCTTCGTAAGGATCATATGTTAAGGTTTCACTTCAAGTAAAATTCACTTTTTATTTCGCATGTGTCTTAATTTGTTACATCATTGATCCTTATACATATATCATGATTCAAGAATTTAAACCAAGATATAAATATCATAAATATATATTATATTTTAATTATAACAATCTATAGAATATTGGTGTACGAAATGGAATACACCATTCATGGAGATGTTATGTTTTATGTACACATGAATGATCTTTCAATATTTATTGTTGTATTTAAAGTAAGTATATAAATGATACATATCATTATTACAGTAGTATTAATAGTTCATATATCCCAAATTATTTCAATAAAACCATCCTTAATACATTACATGTGCTGTTTTAATGAATCACATCTCTTTTCATGGGCAATAGTCTACACAACCTCCAACAAGATTATCATATTAACACCAAATGGAAAGTAAAGATATATGGGATGTAGAAGGAATATAAAATATTAAATACATAGTAAATATTAAAAATGAAATATATAAATATTGTTTTCATCATAATAGCCACCATGATTGGTGGTAAAGTATAAATGAATAATAATAATTTTTTATGCAGTAATTCGCGGTACAAAGATATATTGTGTTCAAAATCCATTAGATTGAGGTTTGTTTACATGTAATCCTTAATGTAACAACCCAGGTAAATAAAGAATATGAAATATTTATATTTAGCCATATTTGTGAATAAAATATTAATATCACTTTAAAGGGGATGCTATGCTCGATGGTGTACCCAACACGCAACAACGAGTTTCTTGGGAATCTTACATTGCACTCTAATAATAAAATAATATTATTTTAAATGGTAGTTAACACCTAGCCGTTGTATTGATGGGAATGAACAGAACTAACTAAAAAATAATTATATATTTTTTTTCAAATATTTTTAATCTTTACATTAAATTTTAGAGGATTAAAAATGCAAATGAATCCAGTTTCTAAGCGAAAACATTCTAATATTTTTTTAAAGGTCGATTAACCGCCTTTTGATGGCGAACCACTTTTAAATCCACTTTTTTAAAATTTTATAAGATCTATTATTCAAAATAAACATATTATTTATGATTGGGATATTGAAATTTACCTTGGGTTAATTTTTGGTATTTTTCTGACAATGTTCATTTTTCAATGAATAGTGAAAAATACTGCATTTTACATCAAAACTGCATTTTCATATAATTTAATTATATGGTCATATTATCTTTTTAATTTGTTTTAATGTGTAATATAAATATATTTTTACCATTTAATCCAATGTTGGTCATTAAGATTAATTTCACTTTGAAATTGGTCATAAACTAATGCAAAACTTTTCATAGATATTGTTTCAAAAAAACCTGCTATTTGTTTTGACAATGAGAATTATTTTTTTAAATAAATTATTTCAATTTATATGTTTGGAATTTGGTAAAATGGATTACATATTTGGAATCATAAGGTCCAAATTATGTAATTAAGATTCTTTTGTTTTTGGACATTATGAATAGTAACGACGGTAATTATCTTTAATTATCTTGATTAATGAGTAATCGGGTAGTTAAGGATAATAATATGATATCATAATAATACAAAATGACCACAAATTGTGTCCTAATGCTACTGGTTGTCTCATGGCCGACCATGGGATTCATTGTGCAAAACATGGGGGCCCCATAGAATCACTTTTTTGAGAATGTGACTTTTTATATTTTTATTTTTAAAGAAGGTTAAATGTGACAAAGAATGTATCACCTGATTAAAACATTTTTAATTTTGTCTACATAAATTATCTTTTGGAATATAATTATTCATTGGAAATATAAAACTATTTCCTACATCATATTATTTTTATTATAATTTTTAGACATTAAATAAATTAAATTATTTATGACATCATGATTATGCAGTGATGACCTCATTATTTAACGATTTAAATAAAATAGAAAGATGATGTAATATCTAAGACCTAAACATGTCCGAAACCTATTGAATTAGTGGATTTAGAACCCTTATCACCATAGCCTATAAATAAATCAATGTGGGACCTTTAAAATCCAAAAATCATTTGAAACTAAAGTAACATTTTGTAACTTTACAGGAGTGCCCCTCCTCTCCTCTTATAAAAGGCCCCCACCTCTACCTCCTTACCCACACTCCCAAAGCCTTTTTCTCGGCCAAACCCTGACCATTTTGTCTCTAAACTTCCCTCTCTTACTACGTGAAGCCTCACTTTGGGTATAAGCCTTCCCAAGGAAGCCTTTGAGCTCAAACCAAAGGGAGTTACCCGATTTTAAGGTAATGTCTTCACTTGAGTCCTTTTGTTTTATTTTGCTTCTCCAACCCCCTAAACTCTTTTTATTCATTTCTTTTATAACAACTCCAGTATATTTAATATACTAGAATGTTTTTATAAGAATGATTCTAGCTACACTTACACACACCTTCATCTAATGGTTAAAGAACATACTGTTTCTTTGGATGGAGAATTTCTGCCTCCCGAAACGATGATTTTTCAACATTATTCTAACACCTTAAAAGGTGGCCATTAAGATCACACTATATTTATATATGATATATAATGTTTATGTTTTACTTAAGCTTCTGTATTTTTCTTTTATTTCATACCTATATGGTTTCCATTATGGGTAAACTCGATATCTTCATTTAAGGAAGTGCGGACTACCACCCCCTCAAAGTGATTTGATTCGTTATTACCATATGTGGTACTTATAAAGGGTATATTTAATTATATTATATATGATTCCATACTGGAATTAAAATAATATTATGTATCATTATGTTTTAATTCCATTAAATATGAAATAGAAATGGAAATAGCGTTCATGCGTACGTACTGCTTATCGTCTCCATGAATAGTACATCTCATTTCTTATCTCAAAATGTAATGTACTATTATAAGAACATATATATAATGGATACATATGTAACATATTACATCTAAATTAAGGATATAATTCTAGAAATATAACATATATATATCTATCATTTTGTTTTAATTCCATTAATATGACAAAAAAATGAAAGTAAAGTTCATGCGTACGTACGGCCTACCGTCTCCATGAACGGTGCTTTTAATTTTTATCTCCAAATTCTAAGGAATGGTATAAAATGAATATATACTGGATATATATGATATTTAAAACATAAATACTATTCTGGATATGATGTACCTATAACTGCATGAAAAATTATTTTCCAACAAGTTCAATTTTTGACTCATGTACCAAACATCGACAAAAACCTCTGATATGAACTCATATTATTAACCAATTATTATAAAATTAAAATATGTGATATGAACTGAATAATAATATTTATAATAGGTCATTAATCAATTATAAATTGACCAAATTTTATTATTCAGGAATATAAAGAAACGAACAAGACAAGTTGGACTTGAGGTAAGGGATCCTACTCCTCTCTTTCTTTTTAAGTACAATCTTTTATGTCATTCCTTTTAAAGCTCATCTTTCTTGTTATTGGGATGTTATTTTATATTAATATTACTGGAAGTTTTATGTTCAAATGACGAGAGACCATATTCTCTCTCATCAATCCATTTTGGATGTTTTGAGTGGCACCGTTAGGCTGCCGAATTTTCGTAAGAGATATAACCTCTCTCTTTCTTTTTGATTACTCTCCTTTATGTCACATCTTTTAAGCTCATCTTTCTATGATAGGGGATGTTATTTTATATTCCTATCTCTGTAAATTTTATTGTAATATGATGATATACCCTATTTCCTCTCATCAATACATTTTTGATGTTTTAAGTGGCGCCGTTAGGCTGCCGAGTTTTCGTAATAGATTTTTCATCTCACTTTTATTCCCGTGAGATTTATGCTACATTTTCCACAATTTCCTTTGAGTGGTGTATGTACTGCCCATTATTTTACTCATTGTTTAATATAATTTCATTTATGAGTATTTACATCAATGTTGTATTGTCCTTCTTTCACGGGGCGTATGTTTCGAAAGATACCCATGTCGGTAAGTGAACCTTTCACCCTCCTCTTTTTAAAAGACTTCTTTTGTTATGTCTTTTAAATCACATACTATTATGTTGGGATATGTCCTTATATATCCTTATTGATTTAAATTTTATGTCCATGTGATGAGATACCCTTTTTTTCTCCCATCAACTCATTTTTTGAATTTTGTAGTGACACCGTTAGGCTGTCAAATTTTTGCAAGGGAACTTCTTATCCCAAGTTTGATTCTTTGGGATATAAATGTAGTCCTTGAATATGTCGTTCTATGAATATGTGTGAATATCCTCTGATTGTTTTAAACTTAATATCCACTTATATTTGGTGTATTCGTTTGTCACACATAATTATGTAATTGATTTATCCTTAAACCAAGGATACTGCCTTTGTAAGGGACTTCGTCTCAATCTTCTTTCATTGAGGCATGTTTTGTTTTATACACAAATTTCATTTATATGGTGTGTAAACCCCTTTTACCTTTACGTTTATCCAAAAGTAATCTTTTAATACGAAGCGTTTTATAAAATGAAAAAAAGGAATTTTTTGCAATACGTATGCAGCGACAATCACTTCTCCGCCGCCGTGAACATTATTTGAGTTTCGGATTCCTCTACAAGCAATATTGTCTTTTTAAAAGAAAAATAAATACCATGTTTTACCTTTATTTTATTTTGGTATTGAAAATGGTTTTTATAAGGTTTTTTATATCAATGTGCTTTATTGATATCTTGTGATTGAAATGTGGAAATGTTATGTTTCCTTTATGCATGTTTTATGTGATACAATTATGTTATGGTTCTTGGGAGTTGTTATGAAGACCGGGTGGTTCCAAGATAAACTAAGGGCGGGTGAGCCCGATATAACTCTCCAATGCATTAGGTAACACGAAGGAGTGAAACGTTAATTTTTCTCTGAAGAGATTTAGGGATTATACTGTGATGGGTATTCCAAACGTAACCAAGAGGGTTACTCCCTACGCGAGAATGTTATGAATGCCTCAAGTTACCTTTACGTATTATGATATCTATGATTTGATATGCCTATGTTTTATGGGTAAATTATGATTTCATTCTAATGTATATATGAACTCATGTTCCCTTTCTATATTTTTATAACTCATACTGAGCTTTTTATGCTCCTCCCAAGTTTTTGAAATGTTTTTCACAGGTCAAGGGAAAGGTACATGATGTGATGATAGTGTCAAGGTTGTATCAAGAAAGAATATGTGTTTTATTTTAAATATGTTTCCGTTGATGGGAAGAATTAATACTGTCTTTTATGTATCCACATTGTTTAAATGTGGAATGTAATGCAAGTTTTATGATATAATTCTCTAAAACTCTAAACCTGAAAATATCTTCAATGTGTAATCTTGTAACAACTCAAGATTAAGTAAGGTTTAAGGCTGGGGCCTTATAGTTGGTATCAAAGGTCAGTTTAGATAACTTTAGAGGGTAGGGTATTCTTTAAGCATAAGTGACATTACCATAATGTTTAGGATTTCAGAAAGAGTTATAGTTTTAGATAAAGTGAATAAGTAAGTATATCTTAGTGGTTATCTTCCTCATTAGTACATGATGGTTTTGTTGATATACTCACATTGACCTTTTTGGTTTTAGTGAATGGATGGATCTAGCAGGCACCAATGAGACAACAGGTTTGATGGAAACTGTGGTGGTTCTCTGATTAAGATACTAGATAAAATGGGGGATTCAATTATGAAACATGTGGTTGTTCTAAACCAACTATCAAGGAGTCATGATCAACCACTTGAACCTTGATATGTTCTGTAATGCATCATGTATGAGATGACCAATCGATGTGGAAGTTCAGGTAATAATTATAAAGTTAACCATTAGAGTTTATATGATCCTTACTTTTGAAGTAATTATGGGTTATTATATGATATGCTGGGAGTGAAAGGCATGAGATAAAATTGAGGTTAAATTATGTTATGGTTATTTTTGATGATTTTATATCTTTTTGGGAAATTATTTGAGAATTATATAGTTTTGAAAAAAGGACACAACGCAGACCGTGTGACTACCCGTCACATCGGACAAAGCTGCAGGAATCGAACCCACAACCAAAGTGCAACTGGTATTTATCGCCTACCACTGGACTACGTGATGTCCCTGGTTAATTTTTCTGATTCCTTTTAGTTAGATGATTTCATGAATTAAGAGTAATTTGATTTTGGGTTTTCTATGGAAATATATTAACCTATCATGGAGGATATGTGATTAGGTTAATTACTTTTCAATACGAGACTTTAGGAGCATCTAATGTTTTTTGGAGATAAATGTTATGATTTAACTTGGAAGACTATGTGAGTAAATCCTTAAAATATTTGGGTTTCATCCTTAGTTTGGTTTACATTGACGAATTTTATGGACAAATTGTTTATCGAATGTTCTTCGTTGAAATTTGGGTTTTGTTGGACAAATTATAGAGATTAAGCATAGATTTTATTTTTATAAAGGATTATCCTTTTCTGGATTATCTAATCTTGTACTAACATTTTTGGTTTTGGTTTTTGTTAAAGTCTAAAGACATGGGAATTATATAGTTCTCTTTTGTGGATTAGGCGATTCTCTATAAGTTGATTATAGTACTCTTAATGTGAACAAGTCTTCCTAAATACTCGCCTTTTGGAGAAAACATTAGGTTTGTAAGGAATGTAATAAAAGTTGAAATTCTACATGATAAGTGATTATGTTTCCTTATAAAAAAATTATTCAATAAAAAGTAACTTAAAACAAAAATGTTGTCTATTAACTTTTCCTACTGGGGAACCGAATACCGTTTAACCCATCACAAGTTTGTGGTTTTCTTGTGGTTAACTTTCTCCTAAACATGTTTTTTATCACTCTCCATCAGAACACGACCCTTTGATTTTTCCTCCATGTCCATATTTTCATACTTTGAATCCTAGTATGGGTTAAATCGGGTGACCTTTGTACTTATCTTTCTTTATTTTAAATTGATTGTTTTACCGACTCTTGCTCCGATGTAGGACTTTCAAGGATGTTTCCAAGCCCAATTTTAAAATTACGAGGCCGCAATTCCCAAAAGGGGGGAAGGATGTAACACCCCAGGTAAATAAAGAATATGACATCGTTATATTTATCCATATTTGTGAATAAAATATTAATATTACTTTAAAGGGGATGCTATGCTCGATGGTGTACCCAACACGCAACAATGAGTATCTTGGGAATCTTACGTTGCACTCTAATAATTAAATAATATTATTTTAAATGGTAGTTAACACCTAGCCGTTGTAATGAAGGGAATGAACATAAATAACTACAAAATAATTATATATGTTTGTCAAATATTTTTACTCTCTACAATAAATTTTAGAGGATTAAAAATGCAAATGAATCCAGTTTTTAAGCGAAAACATTCTAATATTCTTTAAAAGGTCGATTAACCGCCTTTTGATGGAGAACCCCTTTTAAATCCAGTTTTTGAAAATTTTGTAAAATCTCTTTTTCAAAATAAACATATTATTTATGATTGGGACATTTAAATTCACCTTGGGTTAATATTTGGTATTTTTCGGACAATGTTCATTTTTCAATGAATAGGGAAAAATACTGCATTTTACATCAAAACTGCTTTTTCATATAATTTAATTATATGGTTATATTATCTTTTTAATTTGTTTTAAAGTGTAATATGAATATATTTTTACCATTTAATCCAATGGTGGTCATTAGGATTAATTTCACTTTGAAATTGGTCATAAACTAATGCCAAACCTTTCATAGATATTGTTTCAAAAAACCCGCAATTTATTTTGACAACTGGAATTATTTTTTAAAATAAATTATTTCAATTTATGTGTTTGGAATTCAGTAAAATGGATTAAATATTTGGAATCATAAGGTCCAAATTATGTAATTAAGACTCTTTTGTTTTTGGACATTATGAATAGTAACG
This sequence comes from Viscum album, assembly GCA_963277665.1. Classification (NCBI taxonomy): domain Eukaryota; kingdom Viridiplantae; phylum Streptophyta; class Magnoliopsida; order Santalales; family Viscaceae; genus Viscum; species Viscum album. Next base: position 683,196,697 of record OY728159.1, on the reverse strand, counting down.
ACGGTAATTATCATTAATTATCTTGATTAATGAGTAATCGGGTAGTTAAGAATAATAAAATGATATCATAATAATACAAAATGACCACAAAATGTTACCTAAGGCTACTGGTTGTCTCATGTCCGACCAAGGGATGCCTTGTGCCAAACTTGGGGGCCCCATGGAATCACTTTTTTGAGAATGTGACTTTTTATCTTTTTATTTTTAAAGAAGGTTAAATGTGACAAAGAATGTATCACCTGATTAAAACATTTTTTAATTTTGACTAAATAAATGATATTTTGGACTATAAATATTCATTAGAAAGCTAAAACTATTTCCTACATCATAGTATTTTTTTATAATTTTTATACATTAAATAAATTAAATTATTTATGACATCATGATGATGCAGTGATGACCTCATTATTTAACGATTTAAATAAAATAGAAAGATAATGTAATATCTAAGACCTAAACATGTCCAAAACCTATTGGATTAGTTTATTTCGAACCCCTATCTCCTTATCCTCAAAATAAATTAATGTGGGACCTTTAAAATCCGAAACGCTTTTGAAAATTAAGTAACATTTTGTAACTTTACAAGAGTGCCCCTCCTCTCCTCATATAAAAGGACCCCACCTCTACCTCCTTAACCACACTCCCAACGCCTTGTCTCTGCCAACCCCTGCCCATTTTGTCTCTCCACTTCCCTCTCTAACTCCTTGAAGCCACACTCTGGGTAGAAACCTTCCCAAGGATGCCTTTGAGCTCAAACCAAAGGGAGTTACCCGATTTTAAGGTAATGTCTTCACTTGAGACCTATTGTTTTCTTTTGCTCTCCAACCCCCTAAAATATTTTTATTAATTTCTTTTGTAACAACTCCAGTATCTTCAATATACTATGATGTTTTTATTAGAAGGATTTGAGCTACACTTACACACACCTTCATCTAATGGTTAAAGAGCATACTGTTTCTGTGGATGGCGAATTTCTGCCTCCCGAAATGATGATTGTTCAACATTCATATAACACTTTCAAAGGTGGCCATTAAGATGACACTATATTTATATATGATATATAATGTTTATTTTTTACTTAAGATTCTGTATTTTTCATTTATTTCATACCTTTATGGTTGCCATTATGGGTAAACGCGATATCTTCATTTAAGGAAGTGCGGACTACCGCCCATCAAAGTGATTTGATTTGTTATTACCATATGTGGTACGTATAAAGGATATATTTAATTATATTATATATGATAACATACTGGAATTAAAATACTATTATGTATTATTATGTTTTAATTCCATTAAATATGAAATAGAAATGGAAGTAGCGTTCATGCGTACATGCGGCTTACCGTCTCCATGAACGGTATATTTCATTTCTTATCTCAAAATGTTATGTACTATTATAAGTACATATATATAATGGATATATATGTAATATATTACATCTAAATGAAGGATATAATTCTATAATTATAACATATATATATATATATCTATCATTTTGTTTTAATTCCATTAATATGACAAAAAATGAAAGTAGCGTTCATGCGTACGTACGGCCTACCGTCTCCATGAACGGTGCTTTTAATTTTTATCTCCAAATTCTAAGGAATAGTATAAAATGAATATATAGTAGATATATATGATATTTAAAACATAAATACTATTCTGGATATGATGTACCTATAACTACATGGAAAATTATTTTCCAACAAGTTCAATTTTTGACTCATGTACCAAACATCGAAAAAACATCTGATATGAACTCATATTATTAAAAAATTATTATAACTTTAAAATATGTGATATGAACTGAATAATAATATTTATAAGAGGTATTTAATCAATTATTAATTGACCAAAGTTTATTATTCAAGAATATAAAGAAACGAACAAGACAAGTTGGACTTGAGGTAAGGGATCCTACTCCTCTCTTTCTTTTTAAGTACAATCTTGTATGTCATTCCTTTTAAAGCTAATATTTCTTGTTTTTGGGATGTTATTTTATATTACACTTACTGTAATTTTTATGTTCAAATGATGAGAGACCATATTCTCTCTCATCAATCCATTTTGGATGTTTTGAGTGGCTCCGTTAGGATGCTGAATTTTTGTAAGAGATATAACCTCTCTCTTTCTTTTTAAGTACTCTCTTTTATGTCACTTCTTTTAAGATCCTCTTTGTTATGATGGGGGATGTTCTTTTATATTCCTCTTGCTGTAAATTTTATGGTAATATGATGAGATACCCTATTTCCTCTCATCAATCCATTTTGGAAGTTTTAAGTGGCGCTGTTAGGCTGCCGAGTTTTCGTAAGGGATTTTTCATCTCACTTTTATTACCGTGAGATTTTTGATACATTTTCCACAATTTACTTTGAGTGGTGTATGTACTTCCCATTATTTTACTCATTGTGTAATATTCCTTCATTTATGAGTATTTACATCAATGTTGTATTGTCCTTCTATCACGGGGCGTATGTTTCGAAAGATACCCATGTCGGTAAGGGAACCTTTCACCCTCCTCTTTTTAAAAGACTTCTTTTGTTATGTCTTTTAAATCACATACTATCATGTTGGGATATGTCCTTATATATCCTTATTGATTTAAATTTTATGTCCATGTGATGAGATACCCTTTTTATCTCTCATCAACTCATTTTCTGAATTTTGTAGTGACGCTGTTAGGCTGTCAAATTTTTGCAAGGGAACTTCTTTTCCCAAGTTTGATTCTTTGGGATAAAAATGTTGTCCTTGGATATGTCATTCTATGAATATGTGTGAATATCTTCTGATTTTTTTACACATAATATCCACTTATATTTGGTTTATTCATTTGTCATACATAATTATGTAATTGATTTATCCTTAAACCAAGGATACCGCCTTTGTAAAGGACTTCGTCTCAATCTCCTTTCATTGAGGAATATTTTGTTTTATACAAAAATTTCTTTTATACGGTGTATAAAACGTTTTGACTTTTACATTTATCCAAAAGGAATCTTTTTATATTAAGCATTTTACAAAACAACAAAAGGGAATGTTTTTGTTATACGTATGCGGCGACAATTTCTTCTCTGCTGCCGTGACCATTATTTGAGTTTCGGCTTCCTCTACAAGCCATACCTTCTTTTTAAAAGAAAAATAAATACCATATTATACCTTTATTTTATTTTGGTATTGAAAATGGTTTTCATAAGGTTTTTTATATCAATGTGTTTTATTGATATCTTGTGATTGAAATGTGTAAATGTTATGTTTTCTTTATGCATTTTTTATGTGATACGATTATGTTATGGTTCTTCGACATTGTTATGAAGAACGGGTGGTTCCGTGATAAACTAATGGCAGGTGAGCCAGATATAGCTCTCCAATGCATTGCGTAATGTGAAGGAGTGAAACGTTAAGGTTTCTCCAAAGAGATTTAGGGAATATACTGTGATGGGTATTCCAAATGTAACCAAGAGGGTTACTCCCTACGTAAGAATGTTATGAATGCCTCAAGTTACCTTTATGTATTATGATTTATATGATTTGATATGACTATGTTTTATGGGTAAAGTATGATTTAATTCTAATTTATATATGAACTCATGTTCCCTTTCCATATTTTTATAACTCTTACTGAGCTTTTTATGCTCATCCCATGTTTTTGAAATGTTTTTCACAGGTCAAGGAAAAGTTACATGATGTGATGATAGTGTCAATGATGTATCAAGAAAGAATCCGTGTTTTATTTTAAATATGTTTCCGTTTATGGGAAGAATGAATACTGTCTTTTATGTAACCACTTTGTTTAAATGTGGAATGTAATGCAGGTTTCATGATCTAATTCTCTAAAACTCTAAACCTGAAAAGACCCTCAATGTGTAATCTTGTAACAACTCAAGATTAAGTAAGGTTTAAGGCTGGCGCCTTATACTTAAAGTTTCCTAAAAAATTCATAATATATGTTGGATAACATTTTGGTCATACAAAAAGTTGTTAAAGATAGAGGAGGGGTGGAGATGGAAAATAAATTGAAGGGGTTTGCGAGAAGACATTACGTCTAAATCGGGTAACTCCTTTTGGTTTGTGGGAAAAAGATTACATAAGATGATTTCTGACCAAATGGAGTCTTCATGGTCTAAGAGATGATTCATGGTAGGATAAAGGGGAAATTATTTGAAGAACATAAAAGGTTTTAGTAGTGTATGGAATGATTAGATCTAGTAGCCTTTTATAAGGTTGTAAATGGATACACATGGATTTTTTTAAATAATTTGGTGGACATGTGTTCATACCTATAAAAAGTCATAAAAACCAACCAAACTCAATAATAGAACTTTTATGGCCGAAATATGAAATTAAATAATTTTTGAACAATTTTATATGTTATTTTGGAAATTAATTTTTAGGGTTACTCCCTAATTAATTTTAATTAGTTCTTAACTATTATGAGTAATTTTAATTTCTTTTACTAAACATTTTGGTCAAAAATTGACATGTTATTATTAGACTCCAAATATTAGACTAAATAAAATTGTGTTTTTACGATTTTTTAAATTCAATTCATAAAAGTGGAATACTTAAGAATAGTGTTTATCCCATAGATGGGAGTATGTAACGAGTTTTTAATGTAAGAAATTTTTTTAATGTTTAATAAGATTTTATATTCAATTTCAAAGTTAAATTGATTATAATGAATGAAATTTTGTTAATAGATTTAATAATTATCACATGTGACATTAAAAGATATTTATAATGTCATTAATTAAAAATAATTAATTATGTGAAAGGTAATTTTTTCAAAAAAAACATTATTTTCTAGTATTCATAAAAAAAAGAAGTTTCTTAGAAAAATCCTAAAAATTCACCCTAAGTTAATTTCAACAATCTGAATTCAAAAATGATGTTTATTTTTTGAAATAAAATTTATAAATGTGCTGAAAATGAATTTTATTTTTAATAGTGGTTCATTCAAGAAAACTATATTTTTAACATAAAAAGACATTAACAATGATATTAACTTTCAATACCAACATGTTCTATTTATATAAATCATTTATAGTAAATATTGGAAAATTAGTTATTAATATTAATATGAAAAATTTTAATAGTTTGTATATAATTAGATAATTTACATTATGTATATAAAAATATATTAAATATAAACTTAGTGTTGTGTGTATTGCACACCACGTCAATATTGTGTGTAACACAATCCACGTAGGTATTGTATGTAGCATAATCCACTTTTTTATTTCATGTAGTGCAATAAAATTAAGTAATGTTTATGAAGGAATGTTTGAAATTTTGTTTTTATATATTTATAAATATAAGTTCCTATTTTTAGTGTCACATGAAATAAAAAATATCAAAAAGATAAATTAATTAAAAAAGAATTCACAAAAACTCTATGTGATACAAGTTAGGTAATGCACCTATATTATTTTATTATTTGTATATAAAACCCAATTTTCATATAATATAATGAATATATTTATTATCATTATATTATTTAATTCATTTAAAATTATTTTTTCATTTTTCTTATGATTCAATGTTATGAAAATGGTAGGAGATTTATATTACAGTCTCATCATTTATCTAAATTATTTATGATTATACATTTAATAGTGAAATATTATAATCCATGTATCAAAACACACATGAAATTTTTTCTCCTATAGTTATTAATGGATAATATATTGTTTCCCTTCAATTTACTCTCTTTTTGTATTAATGATTTCAACATGATGTTTTTATGAAAAAGTTTCATTATTTCTCTATTTAGTTGAAAATCTATTTTCTACCCAAAAAAAATTCTCTGAAATATATTTTCAAAATATTTTTAAAATTCATGAAATTATTTATTAGAGGCATTTTTAACAATCTTCTATTTTTCACAAAAAAAATTAGAATTGATTCATCATTTCATTTTCCAAATAATTATTTTTCTAATTTATTAACAAATATGAAATTAATAATTTTTTCTAATGTAATAAATGAATTGAATTTCCTACCATTGTGAAAATTATTTTCACTAAATCTTTTATTAATGTTTCTTATGGTTATTTTCATATATATTTTTTTTATTTTTTTGATTGTGTTTTTCAAAGAGGAAAGGATATTTTATTCAAGCCATTTATTAAATGATCGTTCAAAATAATTTTTCATCTAAGATGAAATTTTTTGATGTTAGATATTATTTATTGGGTTTTGATCCCGGGATACCATTATTATTTTTTCTATTACTGGTTTATATCTATAATGGAAAAATGTTTATAGAACCATTTACTTTACACAAGTTATACCTGTAGTAAATTCTTATGAATTGAACTTCTTTTAATAGGTAATACAATGAGGAATTTGATGAAATGAGTTCAAAACCCATCACTTTTACTTATGTTAGAATAGGAGGAAATGTTTATGAAATTCATTTTATTACATGAGATATTATATAATGAATTTTCAATGATCTTATGACATAAATAAGTATAATTATAATTACGTGACGGGATGGAACTATATCTCCAAACAATGTATTTGAAAATGATTTATATCTTGTGAGATTGAATGGACTGGAATGGGGGGGTTAACCTAGTTTAATAAGGGAAATTTTCTACTATGATGGTCTTCAAATTGATAATTTACAACTATGATGGTATGGGGAGTGAACCCATTCAACAAGACAGCTTTGTCAGTCATCTTTAACTATTTTGGAAACAGTTTTCTATGCATATTGGTATTGAAAAATTTAATGTCTCATGCCAATAGTAATGCATCATAATATCTTTTTATGATTTAATTATGATTAATTTCTTATAAACTTATAGTATCTATTTCATTACTCAATATTTCATTCTTTTATATACATGGTTTTCTTTTTATATTTCCTGCTGAGGTTCTAATTGCCTTATGCTCTTTATATTCTTATGTATCAACCTAATTTATCCATACTAAGCATCATAGTTCACCATTTCTTATGTTTCCTTTCCCTAGTTTATGAAGAATAGTTATATGTAAGGTATTACTAGGAACATTAAAATGTAGAAAGATCATTATCAGAGATGATTAAGATCATTAATGAAATAGGAATTTTTTTTCTCTAGTATTAAAAGGCACAAACCATTACAATCCTCAAGAATGTGTTTTTCTATTATAATGAATATTCACATAAAATATGTAATATATATGTTTGAAAATTATGTTCCACTATATCCTACACCAACCATTACTAGTCAAATTTCTACATGTATTCATATCTATATTAATCTTTACTAAATACAACAATGTTCTAGATAAATGAATTAAAATTGTATCATGTAACGTCGATAATTCCAGATGTTAAATAACATGGAATAGACCTATCATGTGACAATAAACTATAAAACTCAAAACATATGGTTTTTTGATTCCTATAAACCATGATATGTAATGATTCACTTTTATTTTTAATAAAAATACTACAGAGTTCATTCTGTATTATGATAATGTGTATGCAATTTTGTTTTTGATGCATGTCCTTTGAATGGAACATAATTTGGTACTGGACACAAAATCATAAAAGTAAAATCATTTGCCTTCGATCTAGGATATTAAAATTCCCAAAAATGAACTATACAACATGAACATAAGTTGTACAACATGTGTTATTAAGTGGACTTCAACTATATGGATTCTTTTTCTCTTTAAGTCGATGTAAATGAATCCTCTCTCATTGGCACAATCCAAACATCACAAACCCTACCACCTCCCCTGATGTTGATAAATTTTAGAGTGACTAGTTATACATCATCAATTAATAAAAGAATAATATATATAATATACAATTGATATATATATATATATATATATATCTGTTTTCACATTGATCCATGTTGATGATTGATCACTATCATCATGGTAACCAGTGTTGCTACATAGAAATATTTAATGAACATGTATTCAATAAATAAGTGATACCTAATAATGGAAATATTTTTGATTAATTGATGAGTATACCTCATATCATATGAACTAATGTAAAATATAAAATGTCTATGGTAGGTCCCAGTGATTTGTTGTCTTTAGAAAGAAAGGATGCAATAACTCAAAACACACTATTGTGTAGTATGAGGGAAATATTAATTGGTAAACTAAGGTGAAATACATTACCCATGGGAGAGATGTATCATCCATGTAATTTTTCTTCATATTTTACATAGGAAGGATTTATTTTTTTGTTATTTTCCATCAATTTGTATCTCTAATTAAATCTAAATAGAATTATCATACTCAATGTTGTTTGATAGGTTTCGTAGTCAGGATTTTCATAGCTATTAGAGAACCCATTATACATCACTGGTCTGGATGATAAACAAAACATATTCCTCAGTAATGTTAAAAATCATATCCCTAGAGACCATATTGTTAATTTTACTAACCATGTGCCTCCAATTCTTGCGAATGAGTTCCTAGTATTAGAGTAACATTACAAAAAATAAATATTTATAAAATATTTGGATTGTGAAAATATTAATTTTGTTATTCTATATGGGATTTCCTATCAACTATGGGCTAAATAATTGTAGATAAATCCCATGAACACACAAATCATGTTCAAAAGCCTTTACATTGAGTGGAAAACACACATATCTATTACTTTAGGGATGTGGATAAATTTATTGATATTCCCATTGATATTATACTGCCACACATGAGGGATATTTCCATTGATCGTTGTTTCCATATCTACATAGACTCAACATATCATGAATGTGAATAGGAGTCCAATTTAGAAAAATATTTCTTTTCTCAAACATGGGTATGCAAGCCAAGGTTTCCATATCGGTGGTATAATATTAATGATTATAATAATTCATAGATTAACATTCCCACTTATATAGATGAATCCTATTGTGATATTCTAATAGTAGATAGAAATTAGGATTATATCTTTATCGTTAATAAAACTCAGGAAATAAATTGGAACTCTCTTATGATAAATGAAGAGATTGGCCATATTCCATCCCACATATATAAAGAACATCGACATATCCCAATGTAAAATCATGAATAACACTGAAATAACCTTATGTAAAATAATACACATGATCATATCCCTCATTTTTACTATGAATCATTCTGACATATTCTCATAGAACCCATGGATTATGATCAAATCTATAATCATGATTTGGAATAATAGTAGAATATTCTGAAAAAAACACAATGAGAAGGCACATATCATTTCTCAAAGTAATTAATCCATGAAAAAAAATTGAAGGAATGAAAATATAAGGCTCATACCCTTAATCATTATTTTAAATCTCCCCAGCATAACTAGATTATATCAATTAAGTATGATCATATACCTACCCCTACTAATGTAGAGCATAAAAAAATACCAATAATAATTGAGTTGCATATCCAAATTCCTACCCGTGCCCTCTGACAAATTTTTATATTATCTAAGAAGTTGGCTCATATCCCTACTCATTATTATAAAGGAAATCGATATATCCAAATAAAAATTGAGGATCATGATAAAATCCATGAAGCTCACTAACATATTCTTACAGTAACCATGGAATCTATGAGGATGGATCTGACCAATAATAGTCATTACAATAATTGTGTGATGTATTATATACAAGGATTAAACCCTAGTCACCTAGCAATGAACATACAAAATGAGGGTTTACTAAGTACAATTTAAAAATCTAGGAGATGTAAATTTAGACTATATAAAATCATAACCATGATTCCATTATACATATTCCAATAGTGGCTCAAAAATATTCCAGATATTCCTGAATTAATTAAAGAGGATATGGATATAGAGGACATTTCCCATGTCCAAAAGAAACTAGATACCTAAAGAATTATTCCATAGACAACTCTCTATCAAGGTCTTCCCCATATAAATACTAATATATTGAAATATTTTTTTTTTCATATGACACAGATTTTAGAGGTCCATACATAACCTGAATATTTATTATCAAGGAAGTGTTCCCCCTACCCACTCATCAACTAGTATCCATAATGGTTGTCCCCATGTAATTGAAGTTATATACTATGGAGGTCCTCCCTCAAGAAATGGTACAGATTTTTTCCACAATAAGAAAAATAGTTGATGTGACAATTCTCATAATGAAGAAAACCATGAAACTAATATCCATGAAGTGAATCATTTTGGAAACTAAAAAATAACCCTCTATGTCCTCCCTAGGACATCATCTCTATAGGTGCTACCAATGATATAACAATATTTCAAAATAGAGGTCTTCACCATTATGATGAATTAGATATCAACCATAGGGGTCTTCCTCATAGTTCACATTATAAATGACATTAACATAGTGAAATCATCCTCATGTCATAGAAACTCTTTTATTTCACACATATCGAGAGGCCCATAATAAACCAAGGATATCTAAATTAACAGCCTCTATATTAATCACTGATGTAAGATCATAATGAAAACAAATTATAAAGAAAATATCATATTCAATATCAACCTTTTATCATGAAACCATTTATGAAATTGAGGAAATGATAATAATATATCCTTGTATTGATGAACTGATAGGGAAATTACATTTATGGTTTGATCTGGCTATATAAACCCCTCACATTGGATGACAAGAATACCATGGTCATATGGAAGGAGAAAGATGAAGATAGGATATCAGATTTGTTATTGTATATTTAAACTACCAAATATTAAAGTACAGATGATTTAAAATATCCTTTAATACCTCAAATATGACATAACATGTAGAATATTCATTATCACCTAAATTATAGATACACATATTAAAAGAGATATGTGGAATATATGAAGATATCAGATGATATTTTCTAAAAATTTAACCAATATAAGTTTTTAAAGGCTAAAAAACCTATAGTTGGGATGAAGTGTGAGTGGTTACATCATTCCTATCTTATTTGTATAAAGTAACTCCAGCATATAGTTGTTAAATCCACACATAATGTTCATATCAAAGGGTGGGGTGAATATAGAGATCCTAATTTCACTCATAATTGTAGCTATCAAGATCATATGGAAATTTATATTTTAATCTTATCACCATTAGACCAGTTATAAGATCTTGGTTCTTATATTCTTGTGGTTTTCACAGTAAATTCTTGTTCTTATCAAAGCATAGAAGCGGGGTACATGGTGGGAGAGATCCATTAAATGACTCCGACATTAGGATATTAATGAGGAAAATAATGCTTCCAATCTATGGATAATAAATCTAGTAATAATGGGGAAATATTTTCTATTATATAAGTATAAGAAAGAAAAAGTGAAATGCTGAAATCATTAATTGATAGAGGACTGAAATGATTTCAATATTGTGAAAAAATTATGAGAGATAGTTATGAAAAAATATATCCCATAGTGTTGGTATAATATTTACCACCCATTGTACACCTATAATAATCAAATAGAAATTGGGACTGGGTTTTGATGATAAATGATTATTATCAACCCATCCCATTATGATGGGGCCCCTATAAACCCCATCCTATATAAAATTCAGCCTTCTCCATGTTAGGAGTGGCATTCGATGAATCATATTCATGGATTATTTCACTTAATTAATTACCCCTTCTTTTGAACTGTGATCAGTGAAATACATTGGGAATCAATTAGGGTCACATTCCAAAAATTGCATCATAAGGAGCAGAAAAGTGAAAATTTGAATCTTTATGATGTCTATTTGTTGAAACAGTCCCCCAAGAATAATGATATAAAGGATGATTATTATAAGTTCCTCGATTGATATTTCAAGGATAAAATATATCCCTATTACTCCAACATCAATGATTATTTTATTCTATATGAATTAGTTTAATTATATATTTTAATTTATATTAGTCCCATAAATAAAATGGAGTATGAAACTAGTATATAAGAATTATATGAGTGTGAATACATTCCAAAAAATAGTTCAAAAAAATAAAAGATAAATATGTGTTTATCCAACAACAATGGTATGATCATGATTTGGGGGAGCCACTAAATATTATGTCTATTCCAACAAAATGGGATTTATAGAAAGAGAATGTGAAATGTTTTTCTATATATTTAACCCACCATAAACGTAATGTTTTGTATCCATTTCCATTATGTTTATGATTTTTCAATATGAGAAATATGTAGAGAATCTATAGAAATTCAAAACTAAATTTATCAATGGAAACATTATTGTTGAGTGAAACTCACAATCCATGGTTGATATTTATCCTTTCATGGATCCCTATCTATAGGTGGGAACTACTCTTCTATTGAGACAAAAGCCTCTTAATTAAGAAAACATTAGGCATCCATAATGGGTGGACTAAATACCCCCACTAAAAAATATATATTCCCACTTTCCCAATATTCAATGATAAGGGGGATTCAAGATATTATCCCACAAATTTAACATATTGATGTAGCCCTATGATATGAATATTAGAGTTATAATAATTAGTGAAAAAATGATTTTTTTAAAGCATTGGATGAAATATAATTTTCCTAATATAATAACATACTAGAATAGTCCATCATTGATTGGGAATATTTTTTTAAATAGTTTATATGTTTTTCCACTCTTAGGGAGATTACTTTCTTTCAACTATAAAATTGATAATAGTTGGAAAATATGATATTTTTTTATATTGGATTTTTCAAATTGTCCAAACTACTCCTAGAATATGAAAATTGTACAAGTTAATATATTGGAGATATTTATGAAAATTTAGGAGATTATTTTCAATCACATCATATTCCCTTGAAATAACATAATGGATTTCAATTGTTCATAGTAATTATATAATGACTTTAAGATCTTATTAAATTATCATTGTACGAATCTCATCCAAGGCCACAAAAAAATGGAATGAAGCCTGGTAAAGTGGATATTGGGAGTCACACTTATACAAATTTTAATGAGATCTATAATAACTTATCTGGTCCACTTGCATGATGTGCCTCCCCTTGAACAACAGTGACAATTTTATATCCTTTATTAGGTGGGAAAAAAGAATACTTGTAATCTGAAATTAGAAGCCAAAAAAATATGGTACATTTCATTCTAAAAGAATAATTCATATGGTTCTTATTAGAATAAATAGATATGGACATAATCAAATTACAATAGTGTAGTAATGATAAATAATCTTGTCTTACTGATCACCTGGAATACAACCTTTACAGTTAGATGATTGTACAGTTTTTTTATGATTTTACATTTAAGTTATGCATTAGGAGAAGGTTGAATCTAGGATGTTCAAATTCCATAAAACCCAATTATATGTTACTTCTCTCTCTTCCATACTAGTAGACGATAAATTATAATTTCATGAAATTCCAAAAAAAAATGAATATGAATTTATTCACTAGATGACTAGAAAATCAGTGTTAATGGTGCATTCTATACTCATGGAAAAATTAATTAAATTTGTTATGTACCGAATCCAATATAAAAATTCAAATAATATACCATAACGGTAATATTATACCACGATTAATTGTGACTTATGTCAGTATAAGATGGAACAAGAAAAAGATCCACCCACAATACACAGGATGGTCTAGACAGTCTTGTAATTTATATCCCTATAGTGGGGAGAATAGTAACCTCCCCATTCAGTAAGGGATTTATATTTTTAGGATTCACTGCATGACTCCATCAATTTTGTTCAATTTGTAGCACATATTTATGATTATGATTCTATTTATGAACTCAACTGACTTTTCTACAATTATAAAATTCAGTTTAGAGGTTAGGGAAGATGATACAGTGATAGACCTCACTGATCACTACTCATTTCATTCAAGTATATATATAAATATATAACTCAAATATATTGTCTCTAATGTGGGAAATATGAAAATTAATCTTATCATTCATTTTATTAGTCTCATTTTTATCCAATCATTATGAAGGATCAAATATAAAAAATTAAATTGTATAGTGATCATCAATGTCAGATAAACTATTCATTCGAAATCCATAGATGAAAAAGATGTGTGTTAGATCCAGTTAAGGGAATGAGTATAAAATATAGTCATTTAGAATCCATAACTCATGATAAAGAAAGTACATATGTATGGAATCACAATCCCCTAGTCCAAAAATATCACATTTCAAATCATCTTGAATTCATCTCCTAGAGGAACAGTTTCTTGGAGCCCCATCATAGGTTAAAGGAGCTCAGTGAGTCCCTCATTGAAGCTAATTAAATCCATTTAGACTTTTAGACTAATTTTATTTTGTCTAAGACATATCACATACATTTAAAAATTCTGGAATTCCATATGGTGATTTCTTTCACACAAAAAAAGATAAGATGACCAACCCTAAGGCACATTTTAGGCCCCACTATGTTGCTGGAAATCGAGATGACAAAGATATACATTGGGAACTAATTAATAATATTTATATGATAAATATCATCTAGATTCAAAATATTATTCACTTTTACTATATTAATGTTTAAATATCACCCTCGAATCTAAAAATTCAAGGGTTTGATAAGAACAAGTATATACCTATCCAAATGATTATCCTTTAAACCCAATCCATATACCTTATCTCTCATATTGAATTGATGGTGGACTACAATAACATTAATTTTAATGTCATATTAGGAAGGTAATTTCAATACATTCACACATTAGTTCCCTAACATATCCCCAATTTTAAAAGTACACTACTTAAGGAAAATTCATGGTACACTATGGTAATAGTTCCCACATTAACTATCTTGAGACATAGTATATAGATTTAGAGTTCTACGAAATGGAGTGGAATCAGTTGATGGGAGAAAACACGACTAAGATTTTTCCCCTAGTGTCAAAGAATAAAAACAATAAATCAATGTAGTGAACTATAAGGTATTTTAATAATTACCTTATATTAAATTTAGGATAGAAATATCATCATGGGATGAAATAAGATTTTATTTAATAATGATATGACTCTTTTAAGGACATTCATCTCATATAATAGTTATGATAATGATGCCATTGAACTACCACCACTAAAAAACCTAAATATTATTAACAAATCCATGAGAATAAACCATTTATATGAGTATCTTTAAACAATTATGATTATGACCAATATTTAGAAGACATACCCAAGTCTCTTAGATTGGATAAACATGAATCCTAGAAAAAGTACATAGGGATTTGTTATATTGAATTATAATTAAAAAGGTTCATGTATCATATATGAACATAAACATTCAAATGAAATGTTTGATATTAATGAAGGAAACCCCACCCCATATCATCTCTAAGACCACACGACATTATTCCACCTGCACTAATAATAATAGTGAATTGGAGGTGGATGATATCAATGAATTTCCTCTATATTTTTTGGAAAGAATTTGTACTACCATAAATGAAATCAGAAAGGTGAATTTAGTTACAAAAGAATATATGTTCCCAATTTTAGTAAATACCACCATTACTCTAAATGTATTGGATAAATATATATCCTCCCTCAAGAAATGTAAGTATGTTTTTCATATAACTATATACTGATACACAAGCTATATCGTTAAGTGGCTCCCCATTATTTTGTTGTGCCATAAAAAATAATGACTATAAATAGATGGTAAGAACAATGCACCGTACCCATGGTTCCTACAAGGAATTCATAGTTTACAAGTTAATTAAATTTTAATTCATCAAGGAATTAAAATAAAAAAACAATCACTAACATCATTACCATTATGAAAAATTGGAATAGTATTGTCAGTATGAACTTTACGGATCTCAGCCATCACTTTCCAAAGGGTGATTTCTTCTTCGTGGTCAAAGAGATGGTGATCGATTAATAAAAAATATTTTATACACTATACTTCATTGGTGGATATTATAGATATAATCATTTTTATTATCCCCTAATGATGAGTAGGCACCTACTATCATTTCACCCTATGGTGCAAATGGATAAATTATAATGCACATTTTCAAAAAGATTCTTTGTTCAACATAACAACATGTCATGAACCATATGTTAATGTCTTTTATTTGAAATAGCTCTTTGTTTTAGGTTTATAATATTGAGATTAAATATTAATAATTCTACAATATGTTATGAATGCCATGTAATTTTTCTATAAACTGCTGCAACATAGCTTAAAGATGATCGTACGGAATAACCATTCATGATAATACCAGAAAAAATATTTATCTTAATGTTATTTCATAATGTATTTGAATTCATACATATGAAGAACAATGAGATAAATTATGTGCCTCATCCCTAAAACCTCAATTAATTTCATGGACTCCCAGGACTTCTCACTAATATAAAATATTTCATCACAAACATTTCCAATATATATTTAACCTTCAAAATTTCGATGAAGAATATTTTCACTTTTAAATGGGATTTTAATATATAGAAATCCATTGATGATCTTAAGAAATACCTTCAATACCCACCAGTCTTGATGAATCATATAGAATGTAATTATCTCAACCATTATGTGGAAACCCCATAATAGTCTCTTGGTTCCCTCCTTACTTATAAGAATGATACATATAAAGAACGAAAAAATTATCACTTCCATAGATTGATCAAGGATTCAGAGACCCCATATTATAATATCATTGAGAATTTATTTTTATTGTTTTTCACAATGAATTATTAAAGACATTATTTGTTACACCATGAGGTACACCATGGAATTCATATGGATCCACTCTAAAATATTAATTATTAACTAATGTTAAATAAGTAACTAATATTGTTGGATGTCAATTTTTAATAATTTTACTTCTAATTTCTGTCTTCGAATGAGATCAAAGGGAATAGATTATAAAATTTCTTCATCATGGACCCTACCCATGAAAATTTTTATTGGAAAGGGAACTCCCTAATAACTACTATAATAAAATATACAATAATGATTTAGAAACGTTGGTATTTCCCCTAAAAACAATGGTATATTGTATACCTTTTATTTTGGGTTCATTTGGGTGATTTTCCTTTAAAATACACCCATATTAATGATTTAATTAAATCATCGGTATAGAACACCTATATAAATGTTTCAAACCATTGGTATACATCTTCTATTGAAAAAACATTCCTTTGTTGGGAATTTATCCCAGAACCACCCTACTATATTACAAACACTTAACCACTGTCCTATAAAAAGATTTAATTTCTTATATATAATTATATATATATTATTTATCCGAAATTATTTATTTTAATTGTCATAATTGTTAATAAATAATGGTGCCATATATACTAATGTTTTGGTTAAACAACTAGAATTAATATTCTATTGAAAAAAAATTAAATCTCAAAAATTTATCCCACAACCTTTTTATTATATTCCAAAGACATTAACACTTCCCGACAACATTTTTTATGTTATTTTATAAGAAGAAATATATGCATGTACAAAATAATAATTATGATGATGTATTTATTATTATTTTCATTATTATGAGTAAATGGTTCCACCACCTCTACCAACAATTTGGTCAAACTGCTGGTTTATTTATTCTATTGAAAAAAATATTGCTCAATGAATTGATTTCCTAACCTCCCACAATATTCCAAATAATTTACCACTGTTGAAGAACATATTTTATGTTCCTATGTAAAAATATATATATTAGTATGGATGAAAAATATTTACATTATTTTTATTATTATTATGATAATTATTATGCATAAATAATTGGACTACCTATTTAAATATTTTGGTCAAACCATTAGTATAGTTGTCCAGAAAGAGTATATATACTAGTAGTTTGTTCAAACCATCAGTTTAGGTGCTATATAGCTTACCTATACCAATAACTTTCCAAAACCATTGATATATGTGTCCAGAAACCATTCACATACCAATATTTTGGTCAAAATTTTGGTATATGTTAAATATTTCATAACTATTGAAATGCGTTTACCAAAGCATGTGTATATTATGACTATAATAATTGTTTTTAAAATAATTTGTAAAGAAAAATTCATATTGCACTTATTTTTACTTGTTAATGAAGTGTTCATCTCTATTGGTATAACCACATAATAATTTGATTTGTACATTAATGGTTCTTATAAGATACTAATAAAGAGAAGCATATAGACTATTATGCTAAATATGGAAGGCCAACAAATTATATTTATCTCTCTAGAAAATGAGTTTTAAATTTTCTTTTTACTATATCTTGAATTATACACCAAAAATGAGGATGAATACTCGTCCATTATTAAATTACTAGAAATGGACCTATAGATACTTGGGGAACAATTACTATTCAATTGTGATTTATTGTCAGTGATCAAGAAAATAAATGGTTGATATGACTAAAAAAGGAAAATTTGATCCCCTTCCTTAACCTTGTATGATGATTGAAAATTCAATTCCACTTGGAGATAACACTATCTCAAATTATTCACTCACAAACAAACACAACAAATAGGAATCTATAACCCATATATAGCCTTGTGAAATCTAGATTATGAAAATAGGGCCATTAATTTTTTTTATTATAGGATGATTTTTTTATTTATAACATGCTATGTTGTGAAAATACACAAACTTTACACCACCTATGGTTTGAGTGATCTATTCCCCACATCTATTGATACCATTATTGGATGTATCCATCCTAAAATTGAGTACCATTAAAATGTGTTCCACCCATCAGATCGATCCAAGATGGATAAAATCCATCAATGGGATTATCACTTCATCATTTAATGTGACACAAATTCTTATAATTTAATCTATAAAAGAGGATATGATGTGGTCCTACCTTGGTGGATTGATGAATAATTGGTCTTTAATGTTATTATATACATATAAAATGGTTCTTGTAGTTACCATTAATCAATAACAAGGCTCACATATAAAATTTGAAAAAATTTAAATTTTTGGCCATAAATAATGTCAGGCTGTGTGGGGTTCACTAGGAAATTCCAGACATAACAAATGCATGCTAATTGTTTTCATAAAATCCCATATTTATTGTATAATTTCAAATATTCTTGGTCATTTTTCCATTTGGTAATAGATTTCATGGGTTTATACCATCCAACCAAAACACATAAGTTAACTTTAAACCTTACAGAAGTCAATTTATTTTCTAAATGGGTAAATTATATGAATCCAATTTTTTTTACCAAGGATATCATTAATTTAATGATGTTTAATATCACAATAGGATTTATTTTCACCTAGTTGAAATTTATCGAAATAAAAAAACCAATAAATTAAAGAGGTTGTATAATGAATATAATATCCAGTCCAAATACTCTTCCATCTATCACGAAGAAACTAATTTTTAGATATAAGTCTTCACTTAAATTATATCTCATATCAATCAGAAGATGGTGTATATGAAAATATTTCTTGAAAATAACATATATTTACATGATTAGTGGGATTTCCAAATCCTGACCTATACATCCACTCATGTGAACCCATATTCACTTCTATACAACGAATTAGAGGCCATACTAATTGTGTTTTAAGTATAGCCAGTTAACATTTTTCATATGCAACTACCTAAAAAAAGATTGTTAATATAAGATTTGGGCTGATAAATTAGTGAAACATAATGAAAATATGTTATATGCACTAGATAAATAATAGGTTTATCAGAATTTAGTCACATTAGTGTTCAATATGACAGTTTTCCTCTATTCATTCATCCATGGGTTGTTTATGTTGGCTCTTAGAAAATTCAAAATACATGGGAAGATAACACCCTCTCTATATCAGAAATGGGAAGGACTATATTTCATAAATATTTTGTAATATAATGAGGATTTATTCTTGATTGCAATGGATGAATAGTTCATCAAACCTGTTAACATTGTATGGTTTCTCATGATATAATTTGAATATCATGACACCGATCCCACTATATAATGGTCATCATCATATAACCTTCAACTATAGAAAATCAATTCCAAGATTCCTGATGTCAATGTTCATGAAATTCCATATTAGTTTCATGATGTTAAAATGAAAATCAAATACTCCACTCTCTAAGACATTATGATTCCTATAATAAGTCCCATTTTCATGATATTAAATAGAAATACATGATATTCAATCTACCAAAACCATAAACTTCTCAATGTGGTCTATCATATATGATATGATTCCCCTACCCATGTGTTATACTTAAGTAAGGGTTATATGTTTTTGGTATTACGAGTTCAAATCAGGTCATCTCATGTACCCTTATATTAGAGGAAACCCATTTTACCTTTCACTGTACATGATTTCGATCAATGAAATGATTACCCCAGAAATTCATCAGTCTTGATTCCTATTAATTCCAAATATGTAGTGACATCTAGATTACTTTTTCATATCCAAAAAAATAATTTATATAAAAAAACAACTTACTATATTATATCCTTATTCTTGTGTGTTGGTTCTGTATTAAACATAAACTACGAAGCTAAAAAATATTCATTATCCTCAATGAATCTATGGTGTTTCTTTTTATTCTAATCCCATAATAGAGTAATAAAATACCCTTTCTAATATATATTTTTGGCTAGATTTTTATTATCATTGGACACATAATGACAGTCTTGATTACTATAATGGGTCAAACCTCTACTCCCTCTACATTAAGTCAATTTTATTATACAATTTTTCATTTATATCAATTTAATCACACTCACCTTGTTTTGGGATGAATCTATCTCATTACTCTCTCATATATATTAAAATGATCAATGTAGATGACCTTGTCAAACTAAATATGTCTTTAGTCATGTTCTCACCAGATATGTAGTGATAAAGAGATACATTATCATAGGGCCAACTATAATTTTTTTTATTTCACTACCCTATATTAGTTTGTGATCTTTTATTTCATGGTTTTTATTTATACATTATACTATATATATGACTGAATTATCTATTCCATATAACTTCATTAAAATTTATTCATGTATCTCATGAAAAATATTAACACAAATAGGTCTCAACCCTGGTCAATAAAAAATCATTTCAACTAGTTCCCCTCCACCATTTAGTGTTTGATCATTTCATTTACATTTGTTCCCAATATAACAATATATTAGGATAGAGAATTTTTATCCTTGAAATATGCATGGGTTGATTAATATATCACATGATGTGTAGTGACATCATGATTGTATTTATAATTGGTCACATGTTTCTCAAAAATTTACACATCATGCAACCTCAAATTATAGAATTTTTTTACTAATCACATGATCTTATATGTGACAACATACGGTCCACCACACATGGCCCAAAAACTAATCATCATATTGGATTCAATATGACCTGATTTTGATACATGAAATGTGGATCATTGTATGATTAATTAGGGTATAGTTCATTTTCATAAATCCATGACCAGATAAAATAAGACTACTATCAAGAGTCACATCATTGTTTATGGGATTCCTTTATTTACATCATTTCCCCTCCCACCAATATTTACATGGACACAGTTTTTTCTATTTCCTATTGAAAATGACATTGATATTCATGGGATAGTACTAAAATAATGAAATGTGTGTTGATCTAAATATTCAAAGTATACTTGTGAATTTAGGAATCTATCAACCCAATCCCATCCATACAATACTTGACAAAGTACACCCCCATAATAAGACTCCCTTTCAATTCATGATGGGTTTTAACCATTATTATCAAATTAGGGTGCCCATAAATTTATAGCATAGAATTTTTCCTCAATTAATTTAGGGTATTTATTATTGAAACTTATAATAAGAAGAAATATCATTAACATGAGCTATGTGTGAATTGATTCATGTTATCAAAATATAGGTCATGATGCATAGATCTCTCCTATTGGGTCTTTATATAATATTCTAGTCACATATAATCATAAGGTAGAGGTCATTCACATTCACATATGGTCTTATCCAACTATCATACACTAGGATAGATCTATTCCACATCCTCTATTTTCGATTCATATATACATAGGGAACCATATTATATGATGTATATCTTGAGTATTGGTACACTATGATATATTATTTCCTCCCATTCGTTAAATCTTATACAAAAATAAGTTATTAAATTAATATTATGTAATCCTACACTTAATCCATGTTTCATGGCTATATCAAACCAACCAAGGATGAAATGACCCATTACCTAAGTCGACCCACCTCATATGCTGTAGTGCATTCTCAGTCACCATTAGAAGATAACAAGAACCGATCATAAATATCTATCAATTTAAAATGATATCACCTTTAAAAAAGAGTCATTAACCATGAATAATACATGCGTGGAAAACTAATATCATATGATTCAATTTAATTAGATAAAAAATATCATAAAAAATTAAATATAGCAAGTACAACATTCCTAAATATAAATATACAAGGAATCTAAAAATAAACTATTGAAACCAAAAAGGAAGTGTGAATATTCCTTTCAAGGATGATGTAAAATCTATCACATACAAAACAAACAAAAATTCATATGAGTCCATCCTTATGAGTTCATGTCTCTACCACAAAACATAGAATGATTGTAATAAAAAAGATCACCTCAGGAACATGGATCCTTTTGCCTTAACTGTGTCTTGAAATACAAAATTTGAAAATGCACATAACGTGTTGAAGCCTGGTGTGAGGTATAAAGCATAGGAGGATACCACCATGTGTCTATTTAATGATTTTACCCATGTAATAACTAATTTAGTTTTATAACAATTAATAATGAAAACCACATGGAAAATTAAAAAGATTCTATGGAACTTTCAAAACCCCTTTAGTTTTACTTTATAAAAAAAAGAAACGATTTTAAAAAAATTATAAATCACAGATAAAATAGATAAAAATTCTTAATAGAATAACATTCTCAAATATGACCAAAAGGAATAAATGAGGTGAGCATAATGATAATCATTTTTTAACTATAAAAATGGAAAATTAATAAATGTGCATAAATCATATCATCGCATCAAATGTTACCAATCAAATGCATAAAACATATAAACCAAACTGAAATAATAAAGTTATCATTGGGGATTTAACCATAATGTTTAATGTGACTGAGTAAAAAATTATTCAAACTATCAATGAAATAGAATACCACACTAGCTTTTGTAGACTAAATTCAAAGATATTTGGTTATCTCTCAACAAACAACAGTGAATGTCACAAGGTATTCCACCCAAATGCTCTCACGGTTCATTGGAAATAAATGGATGCTCACATGGTCCTCACTTAGAGGCTCACATGATCAGACCAAAAACCCCCCCTCACTCACACCCCAATTAAACCAACTACTACCTCAAGAAAACAGATCACAAAAAACATCCAATATCAATTAATCTGTATCAAATGACATTTGATAAAAAATATGCCCAATCTAAAAAAACACACATTTCGAGGTAAATCCTCTCTATAACCATTTTATAAATTCATTTAAAACAAAAAAATTATTCTATGATCCATTTATAAAACACATTTTGGGCATACAATTCCCACCAATAAGAAAAATCACTTTTTAAAGACAAAAGCTTTGAACTAACCCTTCAAACACATCAAACATGGAATACACACCCATCCAAAATCATTAAAATTGAAATTAAATAATACATCCCAATGGAAAATATAAATTTAATATTATTCCAATAGAATATCACTTAAATTGAAACAGCTACATTGGATTTCGTCCAAACCTCATCACCAACAATGAAGGACACCAAAAAGAGGTTTAATTGATGGTCACAAAACTAAGAAATAGGAAATCAAACCAAAATATCAATCCTCAACCATAGAATCAACCAAAAACACCCAAACCATTACAAAACTCAATAAAAATGGGATAAAAATCATTTATTATGGAATATATAGAATAAATAAATAATAAACCACCCAAACACAAGATTAAACTCCTTGAATCCAAGAGAAATCAACCACGGAAGTAGGGGGAGAGATCCATAGACAAATAGGAGGGTATTTCCACATAGAGGAGTAAAAATGAGTCCTCAATTCAAAATAAATACTCAATGGAAAATGGTCCATTTCAATATTTCTAAGGAGTTGGATAGGTTCACATGGTTTTTCCAGACTATTAAAAAACAATACACTATCTATGATCGTGTCATTTTCAATGCAAGAATAATTCACACGGTATTCCCTAGAACACCAATTTTTTTGAAAAAATGGTTTTCAAGACAAGTGGATGTTATATCCCTTCCTGGATTGTCCACATGATTTAACATGAGGTACTGAATGGTTTCAAATACTATGCCCAAGACATGTAGTGACCTCGGTCTCCCCTTTCACACTCTTGCATAGTTGGTGCATAGTTTAGAAAAGTCATCCACTAACCATGTTCTATATTATTTATCCCTATAAAATCATGGTTTCAAACCACATCACCTGATAACTACAACAAAAATACCCATGTATAAATAAAACTCCAATGAAAAATACTAATGACTCATCAGGTGTTACAAATTCCACATCGTTCCAATTTATTCCCAAATAAACAGCTTGAACATTGTAAGAATGAAACATGTGAGTCCACATCACCCTTAACTAATATTATCACTCCCATGTATTGTGGATGTCCCCTGTATGCTTCCAAATCATGTTGAAAAATTGGATTACATTCCCGCTGATAACATATATCTGAAAATTATGAATACGAATATGTTACTCCACCACATTGGCATTAAACATCAACTACATATATTTAAACTCTAGCATGTGAGATGGTTTTAGATAGTATCACTTAAATTGGGTGATGTAATATACAATACAGATCAATTTCATCTATTGATAAAGCTTTAACTAGAAGTATCCCTTCCCAAGAAACATTGTATCATAATAGAGCTTGAAAAAACATCACATTATTTTCCAAGGATTTACCAAGATACGACATCCCAAATTAACAAATGCATGTAGAAACAATTAATAAAAATACCGAAACATTAATATATTAAGAAAGAACAGTTATCGATGACTTTGGGTGTATTTCATATTTTATTGAAATATCATAATCATACACACTGTCTCGGTTGACTACTTGATGAGGATCAATCCATCCAAAGAATGTTTTCCACCTCATCCCAACACAATGGTGATAGGATTGACTAACCATAAAATAACTCAAATGATGCCATTCTGGTCATGTATTAGAGATATTATAATATATAAACTTGAAAAATGGTTGGTGTCACTTTCACAAAACAATGATAAGAATCACACATGCCGGAAAAATGTCCTTGAGTATTTGGAATGTTCAATTAGACTAGCCTTCCATTTGCGTAGTAGGTATTTCTAAACCTCAACTATATTCTTAATTACTTCTATAACCCCTTTATAAATAGATATATAAAATTGGTACACCATTTTTAAAATATCATTGAAGGAGATCCCGGAAGCTGAACAACCTATCAAACATACAAGTGTCTAAGGTCATTAACCATAATCAACTCAATAATGTTTAGAAAATTGGTTTATATTATAATATTACCTACAATAAACCATATGGTATTTTTCCCAATCTATGTATGATGTAGTCTTGTCCTGAAATCCATAATGATATCATCCTATATCCATACCGGGATAAGAAGTGGGTGTAAAAAACTAACTGGACTTTAAAGCTAATCTTTGATCCCCTTAGAGGTCAATCATCTAGAAAAAATGTCTTATATGGAACATATCATTTTGGGCTACTAATATTAGACTATCAAGATATATATCATCTTGGTCACCTCAGGTTAAAAAGAACAACAAGAATGATGTACCTAATGTAACACCTCCTTCCTCAAAATGAAAGGAACAAAAACCAATTTTAAAGAATATCTATTTAGAGAATGAGACCAATCACCCAAGGTATGACCATCATTTAAATCACTACTAATCTATTTGAACATAGGGTTAAACCTTCTTAGTCCAAACCCACTCAATGAGTGGGGGTGTAACCAATACACTAACAGAAAATAAATTCCCTCCACCAAAAAGTACATCCATCCTTATATTTGAAAACAATCACCTCAAACTCCACTCTTTAAGATTTCCCAAAAATACCCATAGTGGAAGCTTCTTACTCAATGTAGTGGTGACTGAATTCCCCTTCCCAATCGTATATGAAATCTGAAAAAAATAGTATGATGTTCCTCTATCCAGTTCCTTTAATATAGATTCTAGTTCCCCTATGTGAAAATGAACATTAGGAGGGAATGATTTAAATATATTGTGAAATTCTCCCCAAAAGAGTTAATGTTTCCATGTTTTCCTCACAATAATTGTAACTAGAAACTATAGATCCAAAGTGGGATAATTCTACTCTTATAAGCATAAATTCCATGAATAAGAGGCCACTACATGGTTTTAAAACATCATGAAAAAACCAAAACACACACCAAAATCATTATTGTATGAAATATAAACACACCCTAGAATATGTAGAATCAAAATTGGAGTGGATATAAAATAGGTATTTAACTACTCAAAATAACTCTAGAATTCATCCCAATACTAAAAAATCATCCCTTTCATAGTCAATGTAATCAATGGAGATGATGCCCTAGATAATACTACATTAAATTAAATTAATACCCATCAAAGCCCATAAATATTAGGAATCAAACACATTACTATGATGATCCAAATACATGACATCTCGAACCTTCTTAGTATCCATTGAAACTCCTACCTCAAAAAGAATGTAACCAAAAAAATTCACATATTGAATCCAAGTATATAACGTGGAATATTTTTCATATAGTTAATTATCTCCCAAAAAAACAAAACATCCTCTATAATTTCCATATGTTACTTCTATGACTTAAAACACAAAAATAATCGTCTAAAAACATACTACAAATGAATCCAAAAAGAGATTCCATATCTCGATTATTATTTATATGAAATTATCTAGATAATTTCCAACAATAAATGGCATTAAAAATACAGAAAATTTCCATACTAACATTGGTATTTTTTCTTTTCAACATCCTCTTCATGATCCCCCAATTGGTGGTACCCCAATCTCAGGTTGACAAAAATAAACAATGATTCTATATGAGATGATAAGACATGTCATCAATTACTGAAAAAAATATATTCTTTACCATCAAATTTTTTTTGTTTTGGTATTCTATGTAAATTTGATGTCTACCATATGCTTTTTTGAACTATCATTGGAGATTCCCATGGAGGCACACTGGGATGCTTAAAACCATTTCCATCAAGATCAGGTAGCTGAAATTTATGGTCTTTCATATCATCCAAATCCATTTAATAACACTATAAGGTTATTAGACACTTCCCAAGGTGTAAATTGATATTAAAATCGGTCTATCTTTATGGAATAAATATTGTGAAATATCTTGGAAACACATATGGGTTTCATTAAATACTCCATGGAAGTTCACTAAAATCAATATATTCAATAGACTCAATAAATTTCCATAAAAAATGGAATAAGACCAACCCCAGCTCATAAGAAATCGATTATTGCCTTCTATGTGTCCAATCTCACACACCCTAGAACATATTTGTGCTCCCATATTAATTAGAAAAATGTACTCAATAACGATACAAGATGAATAGATCCTTGAATCTAATAAAATAATCCATATTGATAATGAGGTTTACCACATCTATGACCAGAACATAGATGTCCCAAAAGATCTAAATGCCAGACAATAAAACATATAACTCATGGAACATTAATCCTTTCTCATTATTCTCACCAAATTGAGTTACAAAATATTTGAAAAAAGGCATCAAGTAATCCCCCATAACCAATTAATATATAATATTATGTGAGATGAAATATTGGGATTCACCTTTGAAAAATAAATTTGATGCGATATATTGAGTAATAAACATTTTACCACAAATGTTGGATGTCCCAAAATCGAATTCTTCTGCAATGAAATTCACTATATTGAATCACAATAGATCATACCCATTATGAGTATTCTTCCCCTAGTGAGAATATCCCCTACCATGAGGATGAGATCCTCTATCCTTAGAAGCCTCTTATAGTCCGTGATATCCCTTCAAAAAAATAAAACCTACAATGCACCCACATATGGATAACACACAAACGTGTTGGATATGGATTGACTACCCACAGCAATGTCATGTCCTTCATGTCTTTGACTAAAAATGTTGGCTGTTTCTAGACCTCCCAAACGTATAAATGAAAAATGGACTACAGAAAATAGAATCTATAGGAAAAAATCTTGAAGAATGAAGGACTCCCTTACAATTACTAATCTGAGACTCGTCTTACTTTTTCTTCTTCCGTATAGATGTACTCATGCTACATCCCATTTAAGGAACTACACTGAGGCCTATAATTCCAATCAAATTTTCATCCTCTATAGATTCCCATTCTACCACCTCATAGCTGGTCTATAGAAATGGACGACTGAATAGGGATCTGACCTATAGTCTTAGACCCATCATAGAATGTTAGATGTTTTTTAATCATTTTCTATGAGATCTAGGGATACATGAAAGAACATACTAAATCAAGAAACATAATCTATCACTGAATTATTATCCTACTCTAACTTTAGAAACATAAAAGAAGTCATCATGCTCATGTTTTCTAGATAGAACAAGTGATTAAACCCTCTAAGAAAGTTGTCCATGTATGATCCTCATGTTTTAAAAAATGCACAATCGAATCTCACATTTAACAACCATCCCCTCTAGTACGTATGTGGAAAACCCCACATTATTTGTCTACTGGATCCTCGAGAAGACAAAAATACCCTTTATATGGTCCAATAACTCTTCATGAACATGGGATCCCTTGTCACTATGAAAAATAAGTGGATTATGTCTCCAAAACTCTTAAGAATGGTTCATGGTTCATATCATCCTATGACTAAAAATTTTACCCAGGGTTTGGATTATATGAATCACATACTCCACCAATGTCATATAAATATTAGGATTTTCATGCAGGGTACATTTCATTTTACAATCTCTATTCCTAGAGGAGGCAATTCAGGGATGTATTGTCTACAAGACACACTAGCAGAAGAATCATCAAGAATAACCCCACACGAAATCACAATATAAACACACAAAAAACTCACAACATGGTCACTAAAACAAAATATAGAAAGAAGAATAAAGACATCATAAAAAGTAGTCATAATTAGGCTCAAAACATAATAGAAACCCCAAACCACCCATGGAATCTCATGTTTGGACATGATGAATACCTAGTAAAGCACTCCTCTAATCCTACCTATTGAGTACTGATGGTACAAAATCCAATATAAAATTGACAGAAAAATAAATGAAAAATATCCTTTGATACCATTTCATACCAAACCAACCTAGGTCAACCTAACCCATCAACCATGTCAGACAACATAGCCCAACATGTGTTCATGATCACCACATGCTGGCAAAAATCACCAGTCATAAAAAACAGTGCATAGGAATGATCTCCCTATAATAAAAAAATCCATGAATAATATTTAATTTGTTACGTCCTAAACAATATCATCTGAGTCAATATAATATGATAAAAAATATACCATAAACAATGACATACAACAAGAAGAATGTGCATCAAAATACATATACATGGTATCTCGATATAAATAGACCAAACCTAAATAGATAGGTGAAATTACCCCAAAATCCATAATTGTATCCCATCAGGTATAAAATGGAAAAAAATTCCATACGAGTCCATCCTGGTTAGACAATATCTCCTCCATAAAACACCATACAGTAGTAATCAAGTAGAGCCACCCTGGAACATTGTTCCCTTGAATTTACCTATTTACGTTAAAGTCAAATCTAAAAATGTCCCAAAAGGGCCATAACAAGGTGTAAGGAACACAGCCCAGTCAGATACCACTATGAATAAATTTTAGTCTTTTATCTAAGAAACTAGTAAACTATTTTTAAAACATTTTTATAACATAAAACCACTCTGAAAATATATAATTTCCTGGTAACCATCAAAATACCGTTGGTATCACTTTCCAAGACAAATCATTATTTTCCAAAACAATTTCAAAACTTCATTCAAGTAAATAAACAAATAAAAAGTCATAATAATCCCAAACATAACCATAAGGAATAACCCAGGAGAGAATAAGAATCAAAATAACTTAATCATATAAATGTGAAATGAATAAATGGTAATAAATCATTTCATCCCTTCAAATGGAACTATTAAAATGCATAAACCCTATAAACCATAATGAACTGAGTAATTGATCATAGGGTCTCTAACCATAAGGTCTAATGTGAGTGAATGAAAAATTACTCAAGATAGTTTAGAAATTTATTCTCACACGGTCTTATGCATCCCCAATTCCAAGGGATTGCTTTGTCCCTCAAAAAAAGAACAAGAAATATCACATGGTATTCCAACCCAATGGATCACACTATCCCTTGGAAACAAATAGATCCTTCAATAGTTATGCCTGCATGGATCACAAGTTCCCTTAAATATCTCCCATCACTCTCTCCCAATTGAACCCACATGATACTTCATTCCAACATGTCACAATAATGTTCCAAAAAAATCAATCTATATTAATAATTTGATACACCAAACATGCCCAATTTTTTAAAAACCACCACTTACTAGGTAATTTATTTCATAAAACATTTTAGAAATCAATTTAAAACCAATATTACATCTTCAATCCATTTGTTAAAATTCTTTTTTGGAATATAACCACACAAATCTGAAAAAACATCTTTAAATTACAAATTAAAAAAAGTACATGGAACACATTAAACATGGGATTCCCAAAAATAAGTAATCATTTTAATGTAAATTTCAACAATAAAAATTAATGGTTATTAGAAATTTAAAGGTCTGGAATGGAAAATGATGTCAAATTGAGACAACTACCTTGGATTTGGTCTAATGATTGTCTCCCTCAATGAAGAACACCCAAATGATGTAGAAACAATCCAAACACATGAAAGACATATGAAATCAAACCAAAAGCCACATCCTCATCTGAATATTTTTCCAACACCACCCCTAGGGTTTAAAAACTCAATAAAAAGGAAAAAGAATGATTTATGTGTGGAAAGGAGGGGAAACTAAATTAAAAACCTTATTACCTCAAACATAGTCTCCATGAATCAAAACAAAATCCTACAATGAAGAAGGTGGAGCTCCATTGTTCAAATGGATGGGATGCACTCATATAAGATGAAAAATTACACCCACCCAATGATAAAACGATAATGGAAAAGGGATCACTTTACACATTTTAATGATCATTAATTGATTGCATGGTTTGAAAAGATAATCAAGAAAACTGTGCTCTAACCATGGAATCGACACTATCCACTATAAAAAAATATGCATTGTATTCCGTTTAACCCCACATGATTTGATAAAACTATGATAATATACTGATAAGATAAGGTACCTTCATAGATAGTATTCCTGGGTACATGAAGGGTAATTTGTAGTTATGAATATTATTGTAAATCCATCTGGAGCCCTCTCCCTCCCCCAGAACACACTTACATAGTTTCAGGATTGGTTACCCAAAATGTACGCTAATTGTTCCCCCTATTTTACTTCCTAAATTTTTTTGATTTTGACACATGGAACCAAGGAGCTCTATAAATTCACCAAAGGACAAATAAATATAAACAATAGAACATACTAGTGTCCCAAAATGATTCAAAATTTCTAGTATTAGAGTTATCGATTCACATTGAGGGAATCTCTCTTAAATCATTATACATGTCTCTAAAAAAATTGTCAACATTGTACAACATTAAAATTCATCCATTTCTGATCTAATATGTAAAATAATTAAAAAATAATACTTTTTATCATTTTAACAGGACATTGAAAATGGTAACCAACTATATACATAACTATTAGACCTTATTATATAAATAAAAGAGACACAAGGGATTGTTGGTTAGAATCCCCTAAAGGTAATCCTAATAAAAATTCAATTCTTCACATCATATGTCATTCCCCATTCATGTCTTTGAAAAAATACAGTGCATAAGAATTATAAAAAGGGATACAAGTTTTACCATGATTAGATCCCTGAAATGGTGGCCTAATTAAAATTTATTACACTACTAATTGATCAATTTATATAGATAAATAGAAATGTAGATAATAGTATGATAAATACACAATTATTTTACGGATAGAAACATGGTTCTAAAAAAATACATGTTATTCTCAATGGATGCATAGGTTTTAAAGAACTATTGGGAATCAATTTTTCCCCTACATGTGGGCATAAATTTTTTTCAAAAGTACATTGAAAATAAATACAAGACCAACTTTGATATGAAATGGATTCTACCTTTTAAATGAGAAGTTGATAAAGAAATTTCTATTTATATTTCTTCATCCAGAGGGTGAGTTCATGGAATTTGGTTGATACATTTTTGGTGGTTGAACCCTTTTTGAATATACTGGAATACATAAAAAAACATCATTACTTACGTATTTTCATAATATTAAACCATTCATGGATATTCGATATGTATGTATCATAAAAAATTCATTTTCTTTAAACATTTACGGTGCTTAAACATTTATTTAATGTCCATTTTCCTTAACACAACATTATTACATATGTGAATGATTAATCATAAACTATTCTTAGCTATTTGTAACGAGTTTATATAGTTTTAAAAGGACACCTGTACATGGCAAAGATATACCTTCCACATATTTTTCCCACAAACCAGAGGCATGTTTTTATCCTAACGAGAAGTTCATATAACCCTAATTAACCTAACATGAACTTCCATTGATCCCATCAATTAAATATGGAAAGTGGTCATCTTCATCAAGAATGTTCCAACCTATCATTTAAATATTCATAATACTGATGTTATGATTCACACATTCATTAAAACACTATTCTAAGCAGGTCAAATGTCCTTCAGTGTTACATAATTTTGAATCCTATCAATTTTGAAAAAATATTAGGACATTTTAATCTTATACCACCTTTATATTAAGTTACGTATCTCAGAAAAACAACAAGAGGATATTAGTAAAGATAAACATATATGTAATCTATAATAATTACATGTGGATTTATTATTATGAATATATGATACAATGTGTTTTCAAATTCAGATAACATTGGACTTTTTTTATATCATCTTCCACATTCACTCTCTTTCAATATCCCATAAAATGCAAACTATGGTCAGTTTTGGACTACATTGTTCTAATCACATTAAAATTATATATTTCTAGATACCAAACTTCACACCCTAAGAATTTAAATCATCATAAATAATTCATTGCAATTGGTAATGTGTGTATCCAATTATAAAATAAGAATATCACTTTGTAAAGATATTGATGTCACATATCAGCCCTAATAACTTTTGGCATGTTTCATTTTAAACAGATAATCCTATAACCACATATTTACCCAAAAAAATATTTTTGGGGAAACCATAATTTTAATATCATTTTTAATCATCCCAAGAATGTTTGTTCCAAATCAAAATTAATTCACTTTAATTCTCCTTATACATGATTTAAAATATTTCTATTCCTTATTAAATGGTGTTAGCATGCGGTAGTATCTTAATAACCCTTTGGTTTGTCACATCACACTCATCCATAAGGTTTCTTATATTATCATTGGAATCTCAATTCATAATGGGTTTTCCTTTTCCTTTGTTATACTAACCATATCACTTTTTGGTCAATGTTATATGAAATTAACCATTAGTCACTTTCAATTCAAAGTTATATGAACTTGTAATCCATCAAATATTGGTATGATCATCTTGATCATAAATTATATGCATATATCAATTTGGAGTTCTATGTTTTAACTGGTCTCTAAATGCCCAATGGGTGTACCCCTCCCATGTTGTATAGATCACTCAATCTTCTGTATAAAACTAATTCAACCTTATCCCCAAAAATTATAAGTTCAATGACCTAAAAATCATAATGATTATGCTATAACCCATGTTGTTATCTATGTTTTTGTTGGGATATAAATTCATTTTGGTTAAAACTTTTCATTAAAATATAGAAAATATCACCATTTGGTCAATTTTTTTATGAATATAAACATCACATACATATTCTGGAAACTTTTCTCTGACATTAAAAATCATCCATAATTGTTTCGTAATGCAAGGTCTTAGATTACCCAAGGAAATATAATTAAAACAATCTAGGTTAAAAATAATAATGTTAATCGACAGTATAATTTCGTTCTTTACAGGCTATCCATAAACCATACATATCATATGAAAATATTGAGTATTAGTAAAAATGAAATGTAAAAAAACATGTCCATAAAGAAAAAAGATTGGTCGGCCCAAGAAAATGTTGAGTCCCTATATACTAAAACTATCACAATTTGAGGTGTATTCAAATGTTAAGATGATGATAAAATAAGATTAAAACATATAGTGACCGTCATATGACACTTGTTAATGAAAAACCATGCCCAATGAGTCCATAGACCTAGGAACGAAATAAATATCCCATATATTCCTTTGATATATTTGCTCATATGACTCCTAAAAAATAAAAAGAAGTACAATATTATGGTACATGATCCATTTTATGTATTGAAATACTCATCTAAAATTCCACATCATAATTTTTATAATTATAATTCAATTAATTACAATACCCAAATAGACTATCCTTATCTAATGGTAATAGTTAAAGTGAAATCATATTTAGCCCAATGATATCTATTTTGAGGGAAAAAGATCAATAAGAAACCTATATCAATAAATAAATAATTGTTTTATGTTAATGTTAAATATATATCCCCATTTGACCTACATAAATCCATTTGATGGAACATGTTTGGAGGAAACCCACATAGACATCCCAATATATCGACCACACTTTAGAGTGGTGGTATATGTGATTTCAAATTCAAATCTCATATAACCATCAAATAATTTACATTCCAGAAGAAATAAAATCTTTCAATTCATTACCTCAAGGAATTTTTAAGCTTTATAGTTATCAGATATGGGCCACCAAATTCATCCCGCCTAAATCCATTTTAGGTAACATGTTTAAATATTGAGGGATTTATACATACATATATTAATTGACTCATGATATTGGATGTTATAATTCACGTGATCTATTTACATAAAATATTATTGTACAATTGTTTATTTTGATATTAATCCTCATTATTTTCACATATTATCATAAATTAGTGAACATGAAGAAACAAAAGTCATGAAATTAATAAACTTTTTATGAAAAATAAATTTATTTCATTCAAACAAAGTTGATGGAATATACACAATGTGAATCCTTCCAACGAAAAAATATTAGAAAATATTGATATAACTATGATAGTATCTAGATGGATTGTCACTGAAAACATACCCACATATTATGGGAATAATTAAAAATTTTCAAGAGATATACTCGCTTAAATGTTTTTACATCACCCAGTGGGAAGATATACTCAATTGACATCTCCAGTTATTCATTTCTCTAAATTATAGACTCATATCCATCTATAGAAATTTTTTGATTTTATATTATTATTAAAATATGAAATTTTTATTCTTAAATTATTGTATTTAGTGTGGTCATCAAGTCATAATGTTTTAATTCCATTGTCATTTATAAAGTAATCTATTAGGTGTCCCATTCCTTTTATTCCACCTGATATCTCTTACATTCAATGGAATAGATATATCTCACTTAATTTTATAATTTATCACATAAAAAATAAATCACTAGAAAATAGATCATAAATAATGATAGTCATTTCCACTTGTTCCTAGACCCATGAAGTGCTAGTGAAAATATTCATCATAGCTCTGTATCTCATCTATGATAGTCTAGGTTATTAGATAATTTATGTTTTCGAATGACCATTCAAATTTTAATTGGTTTATTCTGGAGACATTAGTACTATATGTTCACTCATATAATAGAAATTATATCTACATAGGGATATAGTTTCATTATGGAAAATTCTATATAGTTTAGGAATACATTTTCAGATTTGGATTCAGGACATCTATACTAATGGGGTCTTACTCTATATATGTATGGTATATATGGGATATATAAGGCTCTAGGGTTATATATTACATAGATATTTTTTCATGCCTATATTTCTATAGGATTTTATAAACAATAATTCCTTATTAAGTAGCTGTTGTCTCCCCATCAACAGTAGATGAATCCATCTTGATGATTTTATTTTCTACAATGTTCCCTCTCATTCTCCCCTCTTAGCCCAGATGGGTGGTCAATATGTTCATAGGGATTTTCCAATCATCATCACACCATGATTAGTTTAATTCGAGATTTAGAAAAATAAAAATATATATAGAGTAGTGCATCCATTTGTTGAAGGTTTTCAGGATTGGTAGCATCCATATGCATCCACATCAGCCCTAATTTCTAAAAAACCATATTTTTTTCCTAAAAATCCCTACAATAAGGAGGCATGATCACCACTTATATTAACCAAAATTTAAATTAAATATTTTTTGAAATATAATAACAATTGATGGAGACTCTATAAAATATATCTATAAGAAGTCCACTATTTATTGATATTTTTTATGAATGGAAATCCACTAGACATGTGGAATTGATCATTAGTGTTCTGATAAGGCCTCATGAAGAGTGAAAATGTATTTTCAGTATCTCTCTATGATTTGATAAAAATCATGGGCATTCATTGTTATCATTTTTAAACCCTTGATATCTAACAAGTGGGACATGGAAAATTTAATTGTCCAATGTCTTATTCCACAGGACATGGATACCATGATGTCATATTTTGCAACATTGATTAAAATGGATCTGATTAAATGTATGATTTGATGTTTTTCACCAAAAGTATTGAGCCAATACATGGAAGATTCTTTATATGGTTTATACAATGAGAATTACCTGTATACATGATGTGATATGCATAACCATTATAAGGGTGATAGTCTATAACCAAATATGAGAATCTTGGGAAGTCAATAAACACTAACTAAGAAACATCTCCATGAGTAATTTCAAGAAAAGATCCAGGATTATCTCTATCTAATTCTTCTATCCCAGTGTGATGTATTAAATATTATATACAATGGATAAACACATAATCTACGTCCTGATAGTGTTCTAGGTTGGTCAGTTCCTTAGTTAATTTTCACATGGGTTCCAATTTTGGGGGACAAAGACATAAATTTATCAAAATAATGAAGGAAACGTTGAAAGATATACATCCTTCCAGGTTTATCCTATCCATAAAAACCTATATATATATCTTCATAGAATGGGATACTGCATAAAATTTTCAATGCAATATTGGGAAGAGAGGAACTATTTGTATATTTAACTACGATAAAATAATCCCCTGATCTTGTATATATATCAGAGTCTTAAGATAACATCCATGGAAGATAAGTGGAAGGTGTTGGTTTTAGTACACATCCATTTGGATGGATCTAATATGATATTAGGATATAGATAGAATAATAATTGTAAAGTCGAAATATCTTCATAAAAGACAAAATATCACAAATTTTTTCCAAACTTAGTGAATCATTGATTCACCCAATTTGTATGAAACAACAATTCAATGAAATTTAACCTATGATAAGGTAAAATAAACATCCATCATTTTTAATCACATTGTATAGAATAACAATTAATGGTATTATTTTGATACTTTTTCATGATCACTATAGGAGTGTTTTCTAGATAGTATAACCCATCATCACAATTTATTTAAGGATATTTCCATTAAGGGAAATGATTTTCCCTAAGAAACCTTATGATAATGTAATTCGTATGATGAGAGGATCGGTATTTGATTTTAGGAATAAAATGTCGGATGAGATTCCAAACATATATTGAGGATGCAAATATAATAGTAGATAATTAAGAAGGTTTGGTATACAATGGGTGTGAATGATATGTTCCTCAAATCCTTTAATATATATAGGTAGTTAATTAGTATCTTTCATATAATTATTATTTTTTGGTTTTAATAATATGATACCATTTTGTATTACCATATAGGATATCATTCAAGAATCATTTCAGAAGATGAAACATTTAAATATTAATGCATACAATTTAAGAACATGACAAAAAATTATAAATATTTTCTTAAACATGATTTAATGTAGATAAAAAAATTAAAGGTTATTTGGTTATTATATAAATAATTTCTATTAGAATATAGTGTATGGGTGTGGATTCACATCCTCATATCATAAAAAACTCACTAAAATATTTACTCTCTTTGGTATTTATCCTTTGTATGATGATGTACTAATATACCATGGGGATAATGTAGATCCCACACAAATGTAGGATGATACAATAAAACCCATAGATACCGATGGTTATGGGATACGTTTTTCCCAATCAATAATTTTTTACAAACCCATATGATCAATTTTCAATATTGTGAAAATTTATTTGGTGCATGATATTATTTTATTGATAGAATTCATTATTTTATTATTTCACAATGTTTTGTAACTATCTTTGATAATAATTCTCCTGGTAATTGTTTTAATATCATATTTTTATAATAATAAGAGTTATTTGACTCTAAGGATACACTTCAATGGAATTAAAGTGATCCATGTTATGTATTATGAATCTTTTGAACAAATGAAAGCGAAAAGATAATAATAAAATTTCATTTTTAGAATTTAATAAAATATATAAGACCTGTTTTAACCATAAAAACTGGTTTTTCCTAAATGAAATCAAAGCCAACCCTTACCAAACCATTTTTCAAAAGGGTCGGTACACAATGATTACCTAATGGCGTACCTTTATATGATGGGGTTCATGGAATTGTAAACATGATTTTACCAATTCTATGTAAACATATGTTTCAACATCATTGTACATGAAATTTTGTTACATCAAGGTAGAAAATTTCTACCAATACACGAGAGCTTATTTAAATTTATTATATGATGGAAACAATGAATATTTCCTTTACATATAGAGTTAGATGATGCTTCATAGGGGTGATATTAATGTAACCATGAACATTCACATACATGAGAATGCCACAGAAATTAAATCAACCAATTACCAAAATTAGTGTCAATTACTTAACGGTATTTCCCTTCCAAAGAATGAAATACATATAGGTAATCATTGGATTAACTTAATGGTGTGACTTTGTTTTAAAAACACATAAATGTATGTAAATACATACATTTAATTAATGGTTTCAAGATATACATGAGTAAAGGTATGAGATTTTATATCATTACGTATACTTTCTATGCTAGGGTAAATAGAGGACACCGTTATGAACGAATCAGTTCCACTATAAGGGAAACCAAAAATATATTTACTCTTTTTAATTATTAAATGATTCTAATTATTTATAAAATTTTTATAAATTATTATGAATGGTAATTTTCCATATTTGAGTTCATAAATTGTATATAAATTATTTAATTATAATTTATTTGTACTTAAATAAATTTTTATAAATCATTTGATTCCAAAATATTAAATTTTAATAATTAAAATACCCTTTAAAATAAATGGAAATTATTATAATATAGAAATTAATGAGTTGAACAAAATAAATTTATACAGTATTATATATTATGTAATAAGTAAAAAATATAAATATTTATATTTAAATTATAAAATTTTCACAATTAGTAAATATGAATTATTCAACATAATGTTCCTTTATTTTGATATTATTTAGGAATCATTAAAATGTGTTTTGATGTGATCATGGATTAAATAATATTATGTATGTGATATTTAGAAAATGTAAAATTATTACATAATAGAAATTGAATTATATTTATTATATAATTCATATAATATAATATATTTAAAATTTAAATTTCATATAATGTAAATAATGAATGAATTTATAGTAGCATGAATACAAAATTATTATATTCAAAATTTTGGAATTTTTATAATGTTAATATTGGAAAATTGAAAAATGTTTTAAAATTATAATTTATTTATGAATTTTTCATAGATATTAATCAAATTTTTAAATATTTTCATTGTTAATTTTTTTAATTTTCAATCCCTCAGATAGTCATATGTAGTAATTCTTTTAAGTAATGTTAATATTATGCATAAGCCAGTTTAATATGTTAAACTTCTTCTAAAAAAGAGACTTACATTTCATAACAAAAATGATAATGATTTATGTTTATCATCAACATTATCCTTAGTTTGTATTTGATGTTATGATCTTGATTATTATAGTTGAAAATATATTCTACATATTACTTGTAAGAGTTATAAGCAATTTGATTCAATATTGGGTTTCATATCACTAGGTAGATGGATATGGGGTCAGTCGACCTACCTACCAATCAGCTTATGTCTTATCTAGTTTTGTGAATGTGGATGATTATATATGAGTCTGGGCACAGTAATGTGGATAAATCTATGGTTTTACATGAATTTTCATGTACCTTATGCATACGAAGCATTCATATTTGTGAAAATATACTTTACTTCTAATTTTTGATGAGTGGCACAAAATTATTGGGGGTGTAAATTATTTTACATAAATATAGAGTAAATTTAATGATTTATTGGTGTGCATAACATTAAAATCTAAAATAATAGGAAATTAACACATAATATTTAATTTCATTAAATAAGATGGTGAGATTAAAATACACATGAAGAACTAAGTGTGATATTCCTTCAAAATTAACAATTTTCAATACCTTTATCATCAAAACGTGTTGGTTCTTCCTTATTAGGGTGACCCTAGATTATATTTTGTAAGGAAATAAAGTAATTAGTAACACAATAATATCCATAGTTATGTTTTTAAAAATAAGGGGTTTTAGGGGTTTTATTTATTTAATATGTTTATAATGTTTTATTTGGGTTACAATTATCTATGAAACCCTTGATATGGGAACTATAGGATGTAGGATGAGTTTATCCATATAATGGATTGAAATAAAGGTTTTCTAGTAAAATATCTACGTATAAAATATGATTTTATTAGTATTATTAAATAAATAAATATTTAAGTGGTGAGATGAATTCCCTTGTAGAATTATTTCCTAGTGAAATATATATTTTCATTCTTAATTGAAATAATGTGTTTTAATGGGGAAATAATTTTTAGGAGTGAATATTTAATAAGGTTACTTATTAAATAGTTATTAATGAATGGTAATCATCTGGTAAAATATGTTTTTATAAAATTTTCATTATTATCATAAAAAAAATTGAAACTAATCCTTGAAATAAAGAAATAAATTATAAGTAGGTGTTAATAATTGAAACATAAGAAAATTATATTTAGAAATATTGGAGATTTATGTAAACCTATTAAGAAATATTTTATTTCTTATAAAAGATCCTTCATTAATAAATAAACCATGATGTTGTTAAATAAGTTAATCTATATGATTATGGGGTGATTGGGTGGTTCATTTAAGGTTTCAAAGGAATTAAATTAAAAAAGAACCAAATGAATCTTAATATCCATTCAAGTATATAATAATATTTGTTACATCAATGATATTAGTCTCATTTAATCAGTATAACTAGGTACAGAAAATTATAATCGATATTATTTAATGTGATAATTTATTTGGTGAGATTAATTTTTTTTCCTAAAATCAATATTGTTTATAGAAATTTAATCTATTGATCTGATAGATATATGACATCAATTTAATGTCTTATTAAATAGTAAAAATAAAAAAAATGTTAGAAGAAGAGAAATAATTGGGTGATAGATATTGATTTCGAATTTCAAGTAATAGATCAAATAAGTTACCTCATTGATAACATGGATGCTTTATGATTTTATATAGTTTTCATAAGATCAATTTTATAACATTTTTATCTCAATATGAAAATTAAAGAAAATATTTTTTAATTAAATGAAATCAGTTTTTTATACATACATATATATTTTGTTCAATTCTATAAAATTATATGAGGGTGACTTTACTATATTTTTATAGTTATAGAATTCATACTATTATTTTTTAGAGAAATGATCTATCTAAGTGAATGAATTCCATAAATGATTTCATGATATTATCAAAGTGTTGAGAATGATAATATTTTGATATGATGTATGGATAAATTAATATATAGATAGCACAATTGTGTTATATTTCTTACAATAATTAGAATCACTCATTTATAATTTTGAAATGTTTCTCCAAGAATCAAATAATGATTATCGAAACCATGGATTATCATGAAGAACGAATAATAATACCATATGATGGATTTATCCGGAATACCTAATTTTTTTTGAAACTCTATAAAATTTTCATGTCAGGTATATATGTTATTGAAAAAATTCATTGATTTTCAAATTATTTTTCATGGAATGTACATTACAACTTCTCTAAAATAATATGATATTCCAAAATACGTCTCTCATAGATAATGATCACCTGACCCCAGGGTCAATCTTATTTGACACCATAGATCCACATAGTTGATCATATAAATTTTCTATAAAAGGGAAGTGATGGTATTTTAATAATTTCATTTGGTTCATCCTTTGGTAGTCTATAAATAATTACAAATAACTACCCAACTTCTTAGTTAATAACACTAATGTTCAAAAGAGGATGTTTTTGGGTGAATAAAATATTTTTTTCAAGGTTATCTTGCTGAGGGTTCATAAATCTATGTTCTATCGGGTTCATCATATAATATGTAATTTTTATCATGCCAAGGAATTATTATATATTTCTATTTAAATAAATTATATATTTTGATATCATTTTCTACATACATTACAGATCATAATCGAACTGTGTTATATGATTTAAATATTATTATTTAAATTTATATTTATTACCAAGCTATTGGAATAGTCAATATTATTAAAATTTTATAATGTATGAAATTTATTTAAAAAGATTTTCCTTATTAAAAAATGTATTTATAAATTTGTTGGAAATAATAACTTGATTTAAAATGAAACAATTTAAATAATTTTATGTTAAATTATATATATTCAAATCGTTATATATATATATATAATCATTATAATTAATGAAGTAGTAATTTGATGAAATATATTTTTTTTTAAGAAAAAAAAAATTATTTATTCCTAAATTGATTATTAATTGGTTTTAATTGAAGAAGAAATTATTTGTAAGAAAAATAGTAATATGTTTTAGAATAAATTTCTTTATTGTTTACAATTTATTTTATCTTAATAAATTGAATTAATTAGTATTTTTAAACGATTAAATTAATAGAGGAGATATAATATTGACTAAAATATATTAATATTCATCTATTTTTTAACAGGAATGGAATATGAGTAAATTAAATTTTAAACATAAAAATCATTTTTATAAAAACTCTTTCAGTTCTGTTTTCTTCACATATTTAAAAATTAATTTTTTCTACTTATATAATTTTAATATATTAATTTTTTTTATATATTTGGTATCATAATGATAATTATTTACTGATTTCAAATTCAATTTTTGTAATTATGAATTGTCATCATGGTAAAAATTCATTACGATTGTAAATATTAGAAGGGTTGATAATAAAATAAATGGATAAGGGTTAATGTAACTTAAAAACTTTTGAAAAAAATATTCGATGAATGGATTTAGACCCTATATCATATAATAATATATATGGATCCATTTTTAATCTAATTTCCCTTGATAGTGAGTTTATTATTATTTTATATTTATAATTATTACCAGGGGTCTACACCCCCTAACATATAAAAGTGGACCTCATCTGATAGCTTCACCCAAAATATTAATCAATTTATATAAGCAAATATATAATTAAATAACAACCCAACATCCTTATACATGAACATGAGGATCTAGAATTTCTAAAATAACCATCCAAGAATTCATTAATGTCTATTTCAATAGATGGTGACCAAGTTGATTTATGTGATCAGTCCAAACATTTTCAGTTTCCTTCCTAATTAAACATTAAAAAAATTTATATAACTATATCAACATGATTACATAATTATATTTACTATAATTAATTGTTATTATTTTCAATTTAAAACAAATTTTAATCTCTTTTATATCTAATTGAAAATAATCATATCAATCATGTGTACATAAAGACAATTTCCTCCATAACGTGTTTTATTGTTTTCATCGCCATCTCCCTTGGATATTAATATAGATAAATTTAATTAATATTAATGATTCTTTAAACATAGTGATGATTATATAAATATAAAATAACATACACATTATTACCTTTTCATTTGTTGGAAAATGATAATATCGCTCGTGCGTACATGTGGACTACCACCTCCATGAAGTGAGGAGATTTATTTTTCCTTTCATCAGTCAATGAATGGAAATAAGGATATATTTTTTAAATACCACAACCCTAGTAGCACATATTCATTGGATAAATTATAAAATTATCATTAGATAAAAATAATATCATCATGATGGACTAAATATTATATTCATCTTGGAAAACTAAATGTATACATGAATCCCACATTACAATTGAAATGAATAAAATACACCATTGTATTTCTTTTGATAAGCTAGTTATTATCTTATTATAT
This sequence comes from Viscum album, assembly GCA_963277665.1. Lineage (NCBI taxonomy): Eukaryota > Viridiplantae > Streptophyta > Magnoliopsida > Santalales > Viscaceae > Viscum > Viscum album. Next base: position 683,152,188 of record OY728159.1, on the reverse strand, counting down.
CCTAATATATTAATAATACTATTATTATTTGTATCCTAGGGAGAATAAAAATAAGAAAAAAGATGGCCTCAGATGCTTGGTAAGGGTATGCACACATCAAAAGCTAAATATGGTTTGAATAATATGTAAGGAATTAAATAGATGTCAAATATTGAATTATAAATAATCACATGAGCTAAAGCATTATACATGGATATCATAAATAATGAAATATTCCCAATGAAAAATTATGTCATTATATTACTCGGGAATTCAAAATGTCAATCATCATAAACTGGCAGTAAAGGTGTCATTCCTAGACATCATATATAAATGTGAAAGGACATAGTTAAATACCCAATCTAGTTTGTCTCATGATACCTATCGATGAATCAAAAGGAAATAGTGGGACCAACATTCCACTTAATTATTATAATGAATTCGTCATCTATAATGGGTGAAAAACAAAAACCTTTAACATTAATGATGAAAATTTTCATATAAATGTAAATAATTGCCCTAATCAAAAAATATAATCACAATTTTTTAAGAGTAATCTGTTGAAATTGTAAAATAATTCATTCCTATTAAAAATGATAATATATTATAAAGATAAAAAATATTAATTCTATAATTAGTACTTATTTTTAGTGGAGTATATGTAAAATAAGTTCTTATTGTCTTTTATGAAAATAAATATCAGAAAAAGATCATTAAAAAATATCTTGAGGAAAATATTAAAATGTATTATTTAAAATATAGATATTTAAGTGATATTATCATGAATATTTTCATGGAGATGATATATGGTATCCTTTAATTGATTATTCAAATTATTTAATGTTCATGATGGTGGGGAACTGAATTCATGATGTGTAATTAAAAAAACATCTCGTGCATTTTTTTTGTAAAATCCAAAAAGATACACATTTAAAAAATCATAACAGGGTTCATTTTAGCTATTTTTGAAAAGTGAATTATGGGTATATTTACATTAAAAATTTATAGTATAGTATAAAAAATATTATTTAAAACATTTTATGGAAAATATGACTATTGAAGAATAGTATTCCACAATGTATTCATACAAATAAAGAATCCTAAAAATTGATGAGATTGGTATATAAATTCATTCAACATTCATACAATTTGAATAATAATCCCCAAAAAAAGAAATAAATTCTATTGAAACATTAAAATCCATGAAGATAAAAAGATTCATGATATTACATATCAAAGGGGAATTAGTTATACTACAAAAAGTAATAAGAATATGGAATATGCATAATATAAGTAAAAGTGAGTCAAGAAACCCTTAACATAGGTTAAAATTACATAAAATGTGTATGAAATTCATTTATAATAAATATATATTTTTTATAAATTTATTGAATTGATATAATTATATTAATCACACAAAATAAGATTTAATGATAATATTTTATTATATATTTATTAATAATTTTTTTTCTAATTTCTCTATTTCTATGTGTAATTACTTTGTTTTCATGTATGTTCTGGTTTGCTAGATTTTTACCCTATATATTATTTTTTGTTACATAATGTCCATAATGTTAATAGTGATATAAATATAATAAATATTAATTTTATATGTCTTTATACTAATCCATAAAAGTTATAGATAAACAAATGAATTACATCGTTCATAGAGATGGTAGGTTGTACGTATGCATAAACATTTTTTTTCACTTTTTTGATGCTTAGAAGATAATAATTATAGATAATAATTAAATATTATGGAATCATTATTACATAATATAAATAATATATTTTCATCATGTACAATCACATTACAATACCAGTAAAATAGAAATTAAAAATAAATTTCATCAATCTGGGGATGTGGTAGTCCACACGTACACATGAGCAGCATTATCATTTCCAAACAATATGAAAGGTAATAAGGTTTGTATTTAATTATAATTAAATAGGTATAATTACTCCATAATTATCATATATAAAACTTAAACCCATAATAACACCAATACATAAAATATGTTGATGGGAAATGAATTGAACCACTCTATAGAGAAGGTAGGTCATACGTATTCACGAGCGATAATTCTAAATCCCATTTGATGGGAATGTGGGTGGGTAATATAGGTTTAATAATCACAATAACATATTAGTGTATTTATTATACATAATTTATTATTATTTGATTACATCCATACAATTTGAAGTTGTAAAAGATGATGTAAATTAAATGTCATTAGGTAAGACAATTACCTCCTCTTCACGAAATCACATTTCCATCCACTCTGAAGGAACTTATGTTTAATATTTTAGTGGTAAAATGACACAAATAACTTTGATAAATATTCTTATAAGTGTAATGGTTAAATATTTTCCAATCTAATTTTCATAAATTATTTTAAAGAGGTCAAAGAATTGTTGTCCTTTTATAATATTGGTTGGGGGATCTTTTGGAATTTATTATAAGATTAAATTACACTAATATTATTTATGTTTAAAAAATTCCCCCAAATATCAAAGGATTCGATTCTAGGGTAGGATAATGTTTAAATATAGTCAAAAAATAAAATTTTGATAGTGTTTTGGGGTGTATTAAACATTATCATTTGGTTTCAACCCTTAGTTAACAAATTTTTACATTAATTTTGGTTACATATTCCATTCACTCTTAAAGGGTTATAATTATACATATATATTAAAAAATTATTGATAAATGGAAATGGTATGAAGTTATCAAACATATCATATCCCTTTGAGCCAATAAAATATTTTAATTATTTTTATTTATTATAATAAATTATTATTATGTTAATTTCTCATCCAGGACAGTTTTGGTAATATTCATTTCAGTTTTCATTAATTAAAAAATGCTTTATTTATTTATGTTTCATTTAAAAATCAATAATATTTCTTATTAATATATAAAAATCATTTAAATGTGTTAATCAATATTATTATTTCTCATTTAAAATTTATGCAATATTTTTTTTAATTTATTATAATTGAATAAATAATATATTATTATTGCGCGAGAATTTGGAGTAGTTATATAGTAAAACAATTATAAATAAATTATTATCATTAATATTATTTAATTATATGAAAAATAAAAATTAGTAATTGATGATTAAATTTTCATCCCATTGTACATAAATAATTAATATTTAAAACTAAAAGAGTGACATTTTGTAACATTATTTGAGTTAATTATTATATTTTTAATTTTCATGGAATGGTTTCCATTAAATATATAAATTTAGAGCATAAAATGATAATTAACAAATAACACAAACACAATAATTTTTAATATGAAATATTATGACTTTATTAATTAATTGTTATATAGATTACCCTGATTTGCCCATCACTAAGGTGATAAATTTTAGCACAATTACTATTAATATTGAAAAAAATAAAATGGACACATTAAACATATATGAACATTATTATTATTATAATAAATTAATGAATTTATTATGTTTCAATTTCTATAAGTAATTGAAATTAATTATAAAATAAGTTCAGAAATCATGATGGAAATAATTTTTTTGAATAATATATTTTTTATGCATGAAATTGGATTTATTATTATCCTATTCAAATTAAAAATTCTAGATAAATGTTAACAAACCTGATTTATTTGATAAAATTTATATCTGATTAAAAATAATCTCCAATAGTGACTGATTTAATATATTATGATATAAATATTTTATATGTACAAAAATATTTCTAAATTGATATTTTTTTCTTGAAAATGTTTTTTAGTTTTATTCATTACCAATGAATTTATGATAAATCTTTTTAACCCATATACATTTCATAATATTGTTATTCTTATTCATACCCTCCATTTTTAAGGGTTATGTTATAATTACCACCAAATAATAGATAAAAATTAATCTGAACAAACTATTATGTGCAACATATGTTCTCAAAGAGAAAAAAGTTATTTAAAAAGAGACATATTATAAAATCGTAGGGTGTTATATTCATACCTCTTTTAAGAAGAAACATATCAACAAAATTTATCTATTGTCACCTCATGAATAGATTTTGGTAGATTTTCATCATTATTTCCTCAGGATCACATGCTGCCTCTTCTATCATATGATTTTCCAATGTACCTTTACTAGTCTAGTTGTCTGATTCCTCAAAACATATTATCTAGTGTCTAGAATATGGATACTATATTCACAGTAAGTCATATCATGTTCCAAATTTATTTATTTTTATATAATCACATGCACTTGTTCAAGCATGTAACTCATTATCAATGATATATAGAACACATCATGTAAATTATAAATTCATGGTTTAATCACAAGAAGATATTCCCTTTCTCCAGTTATGAGTATGTACATATAAGTTCCATTGTTAATGGGGCCCAATTTTCCTTTCTTAAAAAACATTATTCCACCCTTCTATGGTTATTAATTCATGAAAACAAGATATTTCACCTTATATTCCATTTCATCGGGTTTGATATTAGCGTAAATATTTTTCATCATTTTATATTCTTTGATTTTGGTTTTAATAATAGTAACCTTTTCGTTTTAATCTTATAATTTTTTTTCATAAAATCATTCTTTCACCAATATCCTCCCAATTATTTGGAGTACGATATCTTTTTCCATACAATAATTCATTCAATGACATCTGAAGACATCTATGGAAGCGACTATTAGAAGAGAATTACAGTAAAGGAAAATAATGACCCAAATGTACCTTGAATGTTAAGATTGAATAGAAAAACATGAATTGTATTATTAGAATGGTCCATTTGAACCACACATCTATTTGATGATGGTAACTAGTGCACAAATGAATTTCAGTAAAAAGTTTATTCAAAATAATGTCCTAAAATTTTGTGGTTAATCCTTGATCATGGTTAAACACTACTAAATTATGTACACCATGAATCCTTAAAAATTAATTAATATTGATTCATAAAAGGAAATCCATATGTAAATATCTATTATATAATGTAAATGTTAAGATTTGGTGAGGTATTCCACAATTTAAAATATCATGTCATTCTTTTTGGGAGGTTTTAGTAATCCAGTGACAAAGTCCATAGTAATGTCATCCCATTTATATATTGGTATATATATTGGTTGAATAAATCCTTTGGTATGTTGTCTCTCATCCTTCACCGATTTAAAAAGTAATCCTCTTCACACATAATCCAAAATTTAATTTTTTTATTATCCCACCAAAATATTTCATAAAAATGTTTTTAAAAGTCACTGTAAAAAGTATGAATAGAGATATTAAAGTGATTAGAATAATCAAATAGGTAACTCTTCAGAATATATATATATATAGAACACATCTCATTCCAAATTTAGGGACACCATATTCATGTAATGATTATTCCAATTCCCAATATTTACTATCTTAGTTTTCTTTTTAAAACAATTTTCATCAGGATGAGAACGTTTTATCTTTTTTTTATAAAGTTGGTCTGGAATAATTTAAAAAATTAGTGACATTTAGCCTTCATTAATAATTCACAAATTCATATTTTCTAATTCCAAGAACATACTATCAATATAAATACGCATTTTGGTAAGAAATCTATGATCCATCTTCTACAAGAAATTTTCTACATTATATTCCTTCTTTGGTTGGTTGTGTATTGAGAAATCATAATCCTTGAGTAACTTTATCAATCAAATTTTCCTTATGTTGATCAATTTTTTGGAAATGATACATTCTAGTCTCTTATGGTTACTCTATATCTCACATCATTCACCATAGGTAAAATTTATCCAAATATTCATATAATATAATTCACGTGTTAACTCAAGATCATAAGTAAGATAGTTATATTGATTATTACTTAACTATCAGGATGTATAGGCAATACATTTTTCATTATTCATATGAACCCAACCATGAATTTTCTTCTATGCATCACTATATATAAAAATTCCATTATTTCTTGATGGTAGTCTCAAAATTGGTGAATTATCCAATCTCCTCTTTAATTCTTCCAAACATTCTTCACATTATTTTTTCCATATTAACAAAAACAATTTATGATTAATCTTGTATAATGGGTTATGTAATATGGAAAAATTATAAATGAATCAATAATAGTTACATATAAAACCAATGAAATTATTCACCTCATGTATGATCATTTGAGTAGGCCATTTCTGGGAATTTTAATCTTTGTTGGATCAACTGTGATTCTATTATTATTGATAATAGGGATAAAAATGTAATTTTTTGATGTCTTAATTAACACATGCTAAATTTCCCATTATAATATTTTCGACTATGAGTCATAATAATGATATATAATGGATTATTATTTTTCTAATATGTCTTAGTGTACACCAAGATATCACCAAAAAATTCCTAAAAATTAATCTATATATTCCTTGAATACTTTGTTCATTAAATCCATGAAAATAATTTATTCATTATAAATAAAATTACTATAAACGAGTCATGTTTATTACTCTTTCAAAATGTTTCCTTTACAATATGTTCATTCTGTACTCACTAGTTAAGATATCCAAAATGAAGGTGAATCATGAAAAAATATTGATCTCTATAGAATCTGTTGCAAAAGTGAGGTGGAGGGTAGTTTGTATTTATCATAATATCATTTATTTATTTATAATTAGAAAATAATATCTTCAATCCTAATTTATTTTTTAAAAAAAATAATTGAGGATCCCCAAACTGAAATAAGAGTGTATATAAATCCCTTATTACCAAACAACAATAGTTGTTTATTAGATTCCACCAATTCCATAGTATATATTCTATTGGGAGTCTATGATATAGTTATTGATTATTGGATTGAATCAATTGAAAATTATATCTCACACTTTGGTGGGTGTCTAGGTAATTCCTCAATAAACCCTTCAATACATTTATGGATAATAGGTATATCCTATATTTAATGATTTCATTTCTTTGTCTGTAGATTCTATATTCACTAATTAAAAAAACTCTCCCTCATAATTTTTACTTGGGTTATATCAATACATAAATCTAAAGAATATCCCCTTATAAAGATAAGTATTTCAACATCTTCTTCATGATTAATAATTTCATTCTCATTATAATAATTGTTTCTATTTAATTAAAAACATAATGTACAATAAGGATGATAAAAAATCTAAAATCTGTAAAATAATAAAATAATAAAATTTGGATCTTTTATGTTTCATAATATAAACTGAAGGACACAAACATTTTGTGGTGATACATTCACCTGTAATCTTTATTAATAAATCTTTTCATTAGGTTCATGTAAAATATCTAATTTTATTTGTAAAAATGGGTGATATAAAAGAATGTGTGGATCTAAAAAAATTAATGATTTGGTTAATTTTGGGGATATGAATAATTTTCCTACCACCACATCAATAGTATCTTTAACCTCATTTATTATGATCATATATTCCATGCCATCCTCCCTTAGAATTTTCACATGAATGTTCCCTTATTACATGGGATAATCATTTTCATTATGTCCCATATCCTTTAAGATAAAGCATTGAAACATTAAATGTTTTCTTTATGACATAATAATAATGTTCTCGATGTCCTTTCTCTACACATATGTAGAAAATTCCCATTCATAGTCAGCTTGTTCGACAATGTTTCTTTTCAAATTTTTTATAATTATTAAATTACACTCCTCCCTTAATCCACTTTTCCATATATCCTTTTCCAAACTACTCAGAATCATTGTTCATATGTTAATTTCCTTAAATTATTTGAGACATGGATTATTGCTTTTATATCATCATAGAACATGATACTATATCCACATATGATGAGAATGTATTTGAAACTAGTTCCTGTCGATGGATTGGAATAATCATATAAATGAAACAGCGAATCATTATCTTTATGTTGCATAAGTAGTATGCATCATGCTTATATAAACATGTAATTTTTAATTCGTACATAGAAACATATTCCATATCCTCATTTATTAGAATCATAAATTTTCTCTCCACATATTATTTTTGTTTTAACGAGAAATTATTTTCCATTAAAATTCTATGCTTTCCTTCCATTCCAAACTCAATTATACCTCATCATTCTTAATTTTTTAAATCAAGGACCACCATTAATCTACATCCCCTATGATATGATAAAATAGTATAAAAATATTCTTCCTTTCATTAAATCCAAATTTGAAAAATATATTTCCTATATAAATTATCAATTTTACAACTACCAATAGATTAGTAGTTTCATTGAATGGTGGAAGTTTCTGGCACATGAAATTATATAATATCATTACACCACTTTTTTGATCAACATGTTACTCTATTAGAGCAAGGATGTTGGTCATAACATGATCCAGATATCCCAAGAGAGTTATAATTTTTTAATCTCTAGCTTAATATTCAAATCATTCTTCATTATCATTCCTATGAGGGAAATCAATACATAGATTAAATTTATTTGTAAAAATTTCATTTATTCCTATAGGATCCATTTATAAATAATGAAAAACACCATATTAGATTGTGTACCATAATGTATTATTTTGAAAAAAGTAAATCACTTAAGAAAATTAAAAATTTATGTAAAATTAATCTCAGAATCATATCATTTTTTTATTTAAGAACATTGTAAAACTCTATCATAGGGTAACATTCCCTAACCAATATTTTCTGAAATCTAAATCCCTATGTTTTCTTACTAAACTACCAATGATACCAACTATAAAAAACCAAAATAGTAGCAGAAGGTCAGTAATTAATTTATTAAATTATTATTAGATGCAAGAAAGTATATATAGAAGAATCAAATATTTTACTCGTTTTGAAAAAAAAATTAGCATACAATAATCTCACAATACAAATTAATTCATAAAATACAACATAAAATCTTCTTTTAGTGAACAATTAATCTTTAAGTTATCCATACATAATGAGATTAATAGACCTCATCGAATCATAGAGAAATGAAAAATAAAAAAAGGGTGATCTCAAATGCTAATTATGGGTATTTTTATTTTTTAATCTAAACAATGAATGAATAATATGGCTTGAAATAAATGGAAATCAAATAGGGCCCTATAAAAACATGAGATCAAAATAGATCCATATATACCATAACTATTAAAATATTCATATCGACCTCAATAAATAGTCAAATAATGAAGGAATTCGTAATTCCAATAAACATAAATATATAGTGAAGGCCTTATTCCATGATATATTGGAATTAGATTGTAATACCTCATCATAATACCCATGCTAGATTTTCTCAAGAGACCAACGGATGCATTGATATGCTATAGGATGCACGAACAATCATATAATTTGTCAAATTCATTCCTTATATATAATGTTTGAAACATAATCAATGAAAAAAATTATACTAAACATTTTAATTTTAAATATAAAAAATTTACTCAATCAATTATCATAATCAGAATTCATTTATATAAATACGGTGAGTTATAAAATAATCCATTACTAATAAAAGTGAATAATAATAATTTGAAAAATAAGAAGAATTGTATCATTAAAAATTATCCCATTCTAATCATATGTAAAATAAAAGGTTTTTCCATATATATTAAGAAATACCATAGAAATATGTTTCATAAAATTATTAATGAAGATAATATTTTCATTTTGAAATATATTATTTATAATTTAATTATTTAAAAAATATTTCCGAAAAATCATTCTTTGAATGGAAATATATAATTTTATAAAGTAATATTTAATTTATTGAGTGTTAATGATGGTGTGAAATTTCATTCATGTTGTATATGATAAAAACATTCCTTTTATATTACTATAATTTTAAAAAACTACCTCATTAGTAAAATTATATGAAGATTCATTTTCAACATTATTTTGAAAGTATATCATTGGTAAAATTGAATTTAAAACATACTTATATAATAGTAACAAGATTATTTATAACATTTTATGGAAAAAGAGGCATATTTATGAAAAATACTTCACAATATATACTAATGTATAAATAGTCTTGAATATTGATGATATTTTGAAATAAAAACTTACAAATTTGGTAACTATTGAATCATAAACATCATAAAAGAAATACATTTAAATGAAAAATTAAATTAAAAGAATACATAATGAAAAATGGTATAACAAATAATAGGTGAATTATAGACACCATGTAAATTAAATTTGTGTCAAATGTTTTCCATGTCTTACATAAGTAAAAGTGAGACAAGAAACTCTTACATTATTATCGACTAAATTAAAATATGATAGAACCTAATATATCATAAATAAATATTTATTGTAATATATTAAATTACCAAAATAATTTTTTCCATTCCTTATATTATTTACCTATAATATTTTATACCTTTTTACAAACATTTGATTATTAAAATCTTTATTCCGGTTGATAATTGCTTCATTTTTCCTTTATGTTTCAGTTTTGATGTTTTGGTAATTATACATTTGTTATGATTCCATATTCTATGTAATTTTAATATTCATATTAACATCAATTATTGTCATTATATATTTATTTATAATAATTCATAAAAGGTGTAGATAAAAAAATGAATTACACTCCTTAGGGAGATGGTAGGTTGTATGTATGGATGAATGTTGTTTTACCTTTTCGGTGTAAGGATAGAATGAATGGTATGTAAAAATTAATCATTATACAATAATTATTATATCATATAAATAATTTATATTCATTAAATAAATCCTAATTACTATCCCAAAAAAATATAAATGAAAAAACGAATCACACCACTTCGTAGTTGTATTAGTCCACACATACGCACAAGAAACATTACCATTTATCAAACATTTCCAGGGTGAGAATTTAGATAAGTTATTATCATTTAAAAGTTTTAATTGCTTTTTAATAATCATCTAAAACTATTTAAACCATCTTAATAATCATTCTTAAAATATTGTGATGAAAATTAATTGTATCATTGTGAGGAGACTATAAGTCGTACATACATACGAGTGATATTTTCACATCCCATTTTATTAATAAAAGGGTTTGAGATTGTTGTCTCTTAATAACCAAAAAGTTTAATTATATTTATTATATATAATATATTATGTTTCGGATAAATTTTAGTGATTTAGAAGAGGTAGAGGATGAAATAAATTACAAGTGGTCGAGTAAGACAATTACCGGTTATTTGGGATACCTCCATCAAATCATTTCAAAGGGAACTTGTTATTGGTTATTTAGGGGAAAAATATAAATAATATGGATAAGTATATTTTTAATGGTAATAGATCGTAATTTTTTGATCTCGGTATCCCAAAATTGGGTAATGTATGCATGGGATGAGTTTCCTTTTTAAAATTGATTTGAGGGTTACTTTTGGAATTTCCAAAAATAAGATATTATAATAAACATATTATCTATCTAAAATGAATAAAAATGGAAAAGGATTTGATCCTATGGTATGATATGGAATATATATCAGCATCCAATAAAATTTGTGCTGGTTTTTGATGGTGATTAGACCATATCTTTAATTTTAACCACTTAAATAATCTATTTTTACATTAACAGTGGTAATTTATTTTTTCACTCTTAAAGGGTAATAATTATTAATATAATTTACGTATTGATTCAGAAATGGTAAAAAAAATATTTTTAGGCAATATCATAACCCCTTGTCCCCTTTTAAATATTATTCTATTTTTAAATATTTTTTAAAAGTATTATTTATATAAGTTTTCCTTCCTTCCAACATTGACCCAATTAATTTAATTTGACATGAAATATAACTAAAAAACGTTTTATTTATATTATAATTAATTTCAACAACACTAATATGTCATATAAATCAGTAAAACCTTCTAAAGAATACAAATTTTTCAATTTTCATAGTTTTTTATATCATTTATTTTATTTTTCTATTATTTGAATAAATATTGTATTTTTAATGCATAAGAATTCCAATAAATACTATAATTACTAAATATTATAAAGAAATTATCATCATGAAAATAATTTCATTTTTTCTTAAAATTTAATTAATATTCATTCACATTTATATTTAATTATAACATTTTTATCCCTTTTCAGACAGATCCAATATATTTAAAACTAACAGACTGATATCATTGCATTTATAAAATAAATCCTTAAGGACTTTCATGAAGAATTAATAGAATCACATCATGGACATAATAGGTCATACGTATGCATGAGAGATGATATCATTTACATAATTGTGAAATGGTATATAAGTGGGTGGTAAATATTTTGTTCCAAAATCCATATCATATTATAATAATCATATATAGTTATTATTTCAATCATTATACCCTTCCATGTATGGTGGTTGTCAAAAATAGATTATACCACAATTTGGAGTGGGTAAGTCGTACGTATAAACTCAGGGTGATTTTTTTCGTAAGAAAAATTGATGGTTTAATATGGTTGTTCCACAATCATAATAACATTTAACAATATAATTTATAGTATAATAATTTTTTTATAATGGAAACAACTCATGAAGGTGAAATAGAATAGTGAACACTCTTGAATTGGTCGGTAGAAGATAAAACCTATAACACCCCAAGAACCCACATTGCGCTTCTCTTCGAGTAATACAATAGCTTACGTTGTACGCAACTTTGAGTTCTAGTGCATCACGAAAAAATCAAACTAGCAGTTTAAAAATTAGTTATGAATAGTAATAACCAATTTTTGAAATTATATAAATTTTATTTTTCAAAATGGAATTTATTTCTAGATTTATAATATCAAAATAAGATTAGGGTAAATTTTTGGTATTTTTCTGAAACTATTGAATTTTTGATGACTAGTGAGAACATTGCATTATTGTTTAAAATTGAATTTTATTTAAATAATAATAATAATTATTTTGTTTTAAGGTCAAAATAGATACATAATACATATAATAGTACAATTTAATTCATTGGAGTCATTTTATAATAAGATTAGATATATAAAATTTTATTGTACTTTTTAACATCTTATACCCACCTTCTAGGAACGTTAGAAAATTTTCATGAAATCTAATTTTACTAATTATTTGAATTGAATTTAAAAAATATGAGAAAAATGGTTAAAAATAGTATGTATAATGTGGTTCAATAAGATGCAAATATTTTTTTTGAATAGTACCTTTTGATTTTTATTTTCCACGATTTAAAATAAATAGGGTAATTAATGATAAAATTGATATTATAAGTATACCAAAACATGTAATAATTTTATTAGATAAGTGTATTTAAACTAAATAATCCTTATTAATATAATATTATCATTTTTATCCACATTGGAATAGATTAAGGCATTTATTTTTATTTTATTTAAAGAAGAGTTAAAAGTGTTAAATTTAACATTTAATAACTACAACATTTCTAATATAAGGATATACATGACATAATTTAAACTATAAATATTAATTATAAATATAAAGATATTTCCTACAGCATCGTATTTTATTTACAATTTGTTTACATTTAAAAATTAAATTTATATATGACATAATGATGACACAATGATTACATTATTATTGAATAATTAAGATAATTGATATTATAAATATTAAAATAAATGTCAAATGATACTTTTCATGCATTAAATATATTTTAAAGGTTAATATTACATGTTATGGTTGATTAAATATATTTTATTCTAAGTGATAAAGTTGTCATGACTTTCAAAAAAAACGAAATACTAAATTCTGTCAAAATTGACATAAATGAGTATTTTAAAAAAATTACTGTTTTATAAAATTATATAACAATCGTAAAAATATATGGTTATAATAAAAGGATTATATAAGGTTAGATATGTCAATAATGGACCACATGGGGTTCTCTTGGATTTTTATAGTATGTTTATTCACCATTTACTTTTGTAATACAAGAAGACATGGTAAAAGTTAATCTATTTAAGTAAGAGTTAAATATAAAAGATAATGTTAATATGGTGACCTAAAAACGTATAAAACCTATTATTAGGGAGTATTTCGCCCCATATAAATTTTTTCAGAGAAATAAATAAATTTTATTCTGTGAGAAATTTTAAATTATTTTATAACAAAGAAATATTTCAAGATTTTCCTAATGTGACCCTCACCTCTTGTATAAAAAGGAACTTCATCTTGTATTATCTTCACACCTCCAAAGCCATTTGGATTAGCCAAACCCAACTCAAATATCATCCCATCTACCTTCACTTAGACACTGAGGGATTAGTTTTATTAGATGCCAAACTAAGGAGCCCTTTTGATCAAATCAAAAGGAAGCAGCAGAATAAGAGATAATTATTTTATCACCTATTTAAAGTTATTTTCTTCTTCCACATCCTCCTTATTTTTTGTTTTCGTACAAACAAAATAGCTCAAGTACCTTTAACATTTTTAGATGTTATTATAATTATAGTACCTCATTATTCTATCTATCCTATGAATGAAGAAGTCATCATACATGCGTATGTAAGACATACTGTCTACACGTCGTGGGGCAGTTTTTTATTCAAAAAGTAATTATTTAGATGGATATTATAACAAGAATAATTGATTTAAATAATACATATAACATGACAATGATTCTGTATATGTGATCTACCATCCAATTACATATTTTTCCCCATTAATATAATGATATTGTCAATCGTGCATTCGTACGTCTTACAGTCTCCAGGACACGATATAATTTAATTTCCCATCATAACCATTCAATAATAATTTCCATTTGTTGATAAAAAATATTTTTTAATAACATATTATAATTATTATTATGAGTCAATTACTTCTTATATATAATAAACATGACTTATGTAACAAATCTTATAAAGGAAAACAAAATAAATTAACACCCGAAACATTGATACTACGAAAATATTATTAAAAAAGCAATATTAGAAGATAATATATGGAATCATGTTTATGTATGGGGTTCTTATATAATTTAATAACAATTATTTAACCCTTATATTGGTGGATAACATACCATCAACGAATGAAAATTTCATGTTAAGGGTTAATTCCTCAATCTTATTATCATTTGTGATTGTTTATGTGAATGTATTTTCAGGGACATATTTTTCATCCATGTCCATGTATCATAAAAATGATTTCAGAAGGAATCTATTAAGTTTTCAAGAAGATACTATATAAGTGGATCATTATTTAAATGTTTTAAAATAAATATTTTTCTAAAACTTTTTAATTAATGTCCGTGTTTTCAAAATGAGCCAAAGGATTTATTTTTATAGACATGATTTTTTAAAAATGATAGTTACATTAAAAAGTTTCATAGTGGTGTGGGACACTTTGATTTAAAAATATATTTTAAATGAATTCCTTTATAAATACGTGTCTTCTATATAATCTCACAAAAAGAGATATTTCTCTCAAAGAGTATTACTTACCATTTTCAACTATGTCAACATCTTTTATTGGAAATTATTCCTGATTGATGTTGAATTATTATAAATATACTCTTCAATATTGTAATGAATTAGTTGTGATATGTTTGACTGTGAATGTGTTGTTTTTATAAAATTCACGATTTATAGATAATTTATGACATTTCATATTGATGTTTTAATATGGATGTTTATGTTATGTTTTGACATTTTCATATGAGGAATGTATTCCACATATTAAGTGATGTGTGGAGCCTACTATAGCTCCTCGATGAATTGGTGGGTCTCATGAGACAAACTGTTGTTTAGGCACAAGGATGTGAAAAATTCATTATTTATTGTCTTGGAATGAGGCCTTGAATATGTGGTTTTGATTTCTGGAATTATGTGTTCCACCATTTTGAAAATGGCTAGTTATATTAAATGTGATTATTCGACTAGTAGAATATCCATCTGAAAATGTAAAAGGTATTATTTGATTTATCATTGCCTTATTATGCTTAATTTTATGATTAAATGTCTTGTGATTTAGTCATATACATTGAATAAATGTTTTTACTTATTTGTGATAGTTTATATTTTATTTTTATCCTTACTGTGACTCTGAGCTCACCACTATCTTAAGATTTATTTTTCCTATAATGCGAAGAAGTATATTGTGATAAACCTGTAGATATAATCTAAGGGAAATGAGTCTGTTCAAAGGGGACACGATGTTGTTTTTTTTATTTCATTATGTAAGGTAATATTTATGTATTCATCTAGTACTGATAAAGATACGAATCTAATTTTTCTTATGAGACATCATCTCTTATGATCATTCCAAAGTTATGAAATAATATACTAACTTAGTCTAACTATGGTAGGGGAGTTATTGTTGGTATCATTGGATTTTTAGTATAAACCTTGAAACTAGATTTAGAAAAACTCTATTTATAGAGCATTACCCTAAGATAGACTTCGAATATTAGTATAGAAGAACTTCCTAGAATTTTGGTGATGTAGATATTTTTGGGTTTTCCCAGCCATACATCAATGTCTAGATAGAAGCGGGTAGAGGAGGCTCCGGCATAGTTATACCTAGGAGTGAAAACTCTGACAAGGAGATTCATTCTTGACCCGGGGTATCCTGGTACACGAAAATAGGCCTTATTACAATCTTTGTTACGAAACACCTGGGGGATATTCTAAGGATAATTCAAATTTTATTTACAAACCATTATGAAAGATTTATTAGTAACTAATTCCTCAAAGAAAACATTTTTTTATTATAGATTATATGTATAAACTATTCAATTTATGTTAGGTAGTTTACAAGTTTAGAATTATATACTATGATTCAAAGATATATCTAGTGTTTGTCATTGTTTAGAAATGGAGCGCAGAGGAAGGAATGGAAACTGTATCAACGCATGTCATCCATGTAGGGAATTCCCTCCTACTCAAGAAAATTAAAGTAGAGCTAGTGATGAAACTAGTGTTGAATAGCTAATAACCATATTGGGACAACTCTTTGAGGTTATCAATATTAACCTTACCCATATGTAGCTCCCTGATCTACCAAAAGGTGGATCAATGTTATAACATTTCATGATGAAACACCCACCAACATTCAATGGGACTACAAAACCATTTGCAGCTGAGTAGTTGATAAGTTTCTTAGATAAAATATTTCATTATTTGGGGAGTATAAAAAGGGAAAAAGTTTTCATCATAGTTTATCACCTCACAGGAGATGCAGATCAATGGTGTTCATTGATTCCAGACACAAAGGAAGATGATGAAGTATCAAATATGGAATGTAGGGAGTTTGAAGATCTTTTATTAGAAAAAAACATTCCTTATTACCATCGAGAAGATATGGAGATGAAATTTCTAAGTCGGAGGAAAAAATGGGATGAGAATGTGGAAAAGTATGAGGCTGACTCTATATTGTTTTCAAGGAATGTTTCAGATTATATATGTAACCCATGGAGTAAGTTGGATCGATTCTTTTATGGGTTAAAACAGTTTCTCCATCGATCATTAGACTCACAATATTTCTAATAATAAAAATATATATTTTTCTGTGCTATCATTATATTAAATGAATAATATATGTCTTATGACATTAAAGCATAGAATGAGAAGAAATTATCAGATGAACATTTTGGAAATGGAAATAAGGGGAAGAATGGGAAAGTTGAATTTTTATCCTACAGTAAATGTGAGAAGAATCACCCCGGTACTTATCTGAAGGGAATCACATTTTTTACAAAATTGGTGAAAAGGGATACCAAAATCCTGATTGCAATGGAATGAAAGAAGTTTTCTATGGTCAATGCTACAATTTTTAAAAAATAGTGAATTATGCAAATTAATTTCCTAAGTGTCATGGAAACATTCCATAGAAAAGGCCAAGGGATCAAGGCCATGATTATGCGATCATTGCTGCTATGGTTGACGCTCTAAATGACATAGTGGCAGGTACATTAATCATTTCCTCAAATTTATCCAATCATTTATTGTATTCTTTATCGTAAAATTCTTTCATATCATCCCAGTTTCCATGAAAATTATATATTTCCAATTTAACATAACAAGGGAGTTTTTAGTGAAAAATCCCAAGGGAAGTATCATTGCAACATGGTTTTGTGAATCTATTACAATTATGGCATATACCTATTCTTTATAAACTTGTCTTATTGTCATACAGATTATTGATTTTATATCATCCTCAATATGGATTGGCATTCATACCATGATGTGAAAATTTATTGTAAGAAGAAAAAGGTTTCAAGTGTTGACGATGATAATGAAATTCTAATCTTTAGAAGAGAAACATCACCATTTGATTATAATCTAGATACATCCCTTTGTAGCTCTACTAAATTCAATTATTGGGGAAAAATATATTGATATTTATATGGATGAGGAAAGGAATGTACCTATATAAGATGTACCTATTCCTAAAGAACATGTTAATGTGTTTCTAGAGGATTTACCTGGACACCCTCCAAAATGAGAAATTGAGTTTCCAATTTAATAAATTCCTTGTTCTAGGCCCATATTGAAGTTCCCTTATAGATTGGCCACTGTGGAATTAGTTGAAATAAATAAAAAACTAAAGTAATTGAGAAATAAAATATTTTTTCACCCTTGTGTTTCTCCATGGGGATCTCCGGTAATTTTTGTTAAGACGAATGATAGATCTATGTGGTTTTGCATTGACTATAGGGAGATCAATGCTATAACAATAAAGATCCAGTATCCCCTACCACACATTAATGATTTATTTGATCAACTTCATGGAGCTCAATATTAGTCATAGATTGACCTTCTATCTAGATATAATCAGTTGTGAATGGAAAAGGAGGAAATTCCAAAGACAACATTTCAGACCATGTATGGGCAATACGAGTTTATAATAATTCATTTTTCACTAACTAATGATCCCTTTATTTTCAATGATCTAATTAATATATTTTTCAATAAATATCTTAAGTAATATTTAGTGGTATATATTGGAGATATCTTGGTATACTCCATAAGCTATGAAGATCATGAAAATCACTTCAGCACTATTCTGAAGACTCTTAGAAGAAATAAATTATATGGGTTGTTTAGCAAGTGTGAATTCTGGATTTAGGTGATTTATTTTCTTGTTCATGTTGTCTCTATATATGGAATATCTTTTGATACTTCAATGACTAATTCAATCCAAAAATTCCAAAAACCAATGAGTATAATTGAGGTACATAGTGTTACTGGTATATCAGATTATTTTTGTCATTTCATCCAGAATTTTGAACTATTGGATATCCCATTAACAAAGCTCACATATAATGGTGTTAAATATTTTTGGAAAAAATATTGTGAAGAATGTTTTTGAATAATTGAACAGAATATTAGTCAATAATCCTATCTTGACTCTACCATCGGGGAATGATGGGTTTGTTATTTATAGTGATGCTTAAAAGAATGGACTTGGTTATGTACTTGTGTAGAATGACATAGTTATTGCATATGTTTCACGACTGCTGAAAATTCATGAAAAAAACTATCCCACTAATGATACTGAGTTAGAAGGTATACTATATGCTCTATAGATATAGAGACACTACCTAAATGATTAAAAATGTAAGATATATATTGATTACAAGTGATTTAAATATATTTTCTCACAAAAATAATGCAACATGAGGCAAAGGTGACAGATAAAACTACATGAGGATTATGATTACACAATACACTACCTCTAGGGGAAGGCAAATATGGTGGCATATGCATTGAGTAGAGCGGATCATGGTGTCCTGAAAAAGTTAAGATTTGAAAGGGATCCTATGTTCATGGATCAAGTAAAGATGGATTTGAATAATAATAGTAGGTGAAACATCAATAAATTTTCCAATTCTTACCAGACTATATTTAATTAAAAGGGAAAATCATTCTTAGACTGATGATGAAGAGCTTCAAAATAAAATTAATGTTATGAATGATGGTAGGTTGATTGACTTCATATATGAAGATTTAATTTTGAAATTTGGGAAGATACATTGTGTTCCTGATATACGTAATCTGTAAAAGGGAATTTTTGGACGATGCTCATAGATCTAGTTTCTCTATACAACCTAGTATCACTAAGATGTATAGAGAATTGAAAGAACATATTTGGTGGGACAACATGAAGAGGTATATTTCTGATTATGTGTCATGATGTATAGTCTATCAAAAGGTGAATGCTGGAAGACAAAATCCTAGAGGAGACATGCCACCTATTCCAATACCTGAATATAAATGGGATGATATTACAATGGACATTTTCATGGGACTACCGAATAATCCTATAAATAATGTCACAAAATGGGTTATTTTTAATCGTCTTACCAAGTCCGCATATTTTATTTCAATAAGAGAAGATTTACCACTTTATTCTTTAGAAAAACTAAATATTAATGATGTTGTAAAACATCATAGTGCACCCCTATAAAATGTTTCTAATTTTGATACCCATTTTACATTAATATTATAGAAAAGTCATCAGAAATCCCTAGATATTAAACATCATTTGAGCACTACCTACCACCCTCAAACTGATGAAAAATTAGAACGGACTATTCTAACAGTATATGAAATGATAAAATCTTTCTCACATGCCATTCAATGTATTTGGGATCTGTATTTACCTGTTGAATAATTTTTCCTAAAACAATAACTTCAATTCAAGTATTCAGATGTCCCCATATGAAGCGTTATATAGAAAGATATGTCACACACCAACTTGTTGGGATGATGTTGGTAAAAGAAATCTTATAGGCAAGGAAATTGTCGAGGAAACAATGGAAAAGATGAAGATTATCCAAACCCTCATCAAATCATCTCAATGTAAGAAAAAATTATATGTCGATAACCAATGTATAGAGTTGGAATTTCAAGTCGATGATCAAGTTTCCTTGAAGGTATCACCCAGTAAGTGTGTAATATGATTCGGTAAGAAGGGTAAATTATGTCCCACATACATCGGATCTTTCAAACTTCTAGAATGAATTGGAGATTTAGGTTACCATTTGGGCATGCCACCAAGACTCACCAAAGTTGATGATGTGTTCTACATATCACTATTATGAAACTGTGTTCTTGACCCAATGCAAGTACTCATATATGAAATTTTTTAACTAAAACCCAATCTATCTTATTGTGAAGTGCCGATCATGATTATTGATAATAGAGAACAAGAGTTGAGAAAGAAAACGGCTCATTTCATAAATATTGTTTGCAGAAACCATAAGACAAAAAAGGGAAACATGGGAACCTAATGAACATAGGATAAAGAACTGCTTGAATCTTTTTATGCATTAAAATTATAGAAATTTCGAGGATGAAATTATTTTAAGGAGGGGGAATGTAACACCTCAAGCTTCCACAACATGCTTCTCATCGAATAATAAAATAGCTTGTGATGTATACACCATCGAGTTATATAACATTACGATAAATCATACCTGCTATTCAAATAGAAGATAAGAATATTAATACCAATTTTTTGAAATTTTATTAATTTTATTTTCTAAAATGGACTTCATTTTTGGATTCTGATAATCAAAATTACATTAGAGTGAATTTTAGGATTTTTTTCTGAAAACATGGAATTTTTATTTGTTGAGCCAGTAATCTTATCTTAGGACTTCTCCATTCCATATGGTCTTATGTTTTTAAAATCAAAAACACCTTTTCTTAAGTTCTGTTTTTTTACTTTATGTAAAGTTTTTCTTAAGATATGATATTGTCATTCTGTTATACATATAGATTAGTAATCTTGTTCTATGATACCGTCTTTTTTCTTCCGATTCTGGTGTATAAGTGATACCGTCTAGGTGATTCCGATTATGGTGTATATGTGATACCATCTTTATGATTTTAATTCCGTTGTATAAGTGATACCTTCATTGTGATTTCGGTTCAGGTGTATAAGTGATACCCTATTTATGATAATGATTGCGGTGTATAAGTGATACCATCTTTAAGATTCTGAATATTATGGAAAAGTTATTTTGTTTTGTGATTGTGAATCTGGTGCAATGGTCATTCTGAGTTTATGATTCCAATTCAGATTAAATGAGATACCATTTTCACAATCTGATTTACTTTTCCTTAAGAATCCATTTTTTTGATAATGCATTTCTTAGGAATTCATTTTTCTTAATAATGTTATTATTGTTTAATGTACATTCCAATATTATCGGATTCCAAGTCTTCTTGTACATAACACTCCTCTTTAACTTAACATCATTTATTATACTGGAACCAATATCATGCAATCAGTTACAAACTAACCATCTTATGATTGAAACGTTTCTAGGTCCCTCTGAAATTTAAGGGAAATATGGTAGTTGGAGTGGAGCTAACCGTGGAGAAATTTTTCCTATAAATACTAGTAAATTTGAATGAGCGAAGAACTATTGATGAGACTTTACTTTGACTTCAAATACAATGCAGAGAGTAGATGAACATAAGGGATGTGAAAAATCTGTGAAGTGAATTTATAAAGAGAGAGGCTCTTACAACACTCGATGCTTCATTCAGATATTGTGAACCTCTTGTTTAGGCATGAACAAATTATTCCGACTTACATTGTGTAGACTCTGATCGGGCTGATCATGGGCAACTGGTTTTGGATAATAGATGTTTCGATATCCTTATAAATCAAGGGCTTGCGGGGATAGAAAGATAGATACTGAGATTTAGATTGAGGGCATACATGGGTTTGGGAAAGACAGAAATTAATGAATGTATAAAATCATGGAACCATTATCCAAGTTTATTGGATACCCTTCTCTTTGGGTTAAAATAATTTTATTGTTACTTGTTTTCTATTTCATGTTTTTTTATTTCAACAATAATATTACCTTTGTTAAAGATAGAATGTATAACATTATTATACATTCTAATTCTGTTATACTGATTATATTACAGATTTTATAGGCTTTAAGGTAGAATATTTCTTTTTAGAAAATCATTCATAAGCTTTTATCTTAAGGTTGTAAATATTAAGAAAATGATTCTTTAAGAGGATTTGTTAATGTTTGTTTATTTTTTTAAACTAAACATTAAAGGTTCAAAAGGAATTTTTAATGAATACATTTCACCCCCAACTTGCATTTGATATTCTCATTAAATATCCTATTGTACAATTGGTATTAGAGGAGGTCTATGCAATTCATATATCCACATATAATTTTTCTTGCTCAATATTGTTTTTGTATTTGATTATAAACTTTTAATTCTATGATGTTTTGTGGAAAGAAATTATTTTTAGTATGGAAGGCATGCATGTTGGATCACTAGATAATCTAAATACTACTAGACCACCAATCATCGATAGAAATGACTATGAGTACTGGAGAGAAAAAATGAATACCTTTGTGATAAACACATGTGTACACAACTACATTATGTAAACTAGATATTATATAAATCTTGATAAAGAACGTAGAACCATTAATAATCTAGAAATGGTGGAATACCAGCTAGACTTTAAGGTTTTTAATACTTTACATTGGTCCATGACTAGAAATATATATAGCCAAATTTTGTCCTGTGAAGCTGCAAATAGTATTTGGAAGAAACATGAAGTAAGTAACTTTGGAACTTCCAAATATATCAATACTAGAAGAGCTATGCTCAGAGGTGAAGATCATGGTTTCTACATTCCTTATAGAGAACCCATATGTAATTTACAACAAAGATTCCTGACAAATGTCAACAACTTACAATCAAGGGGTGAGAAAGGATTAGATGATGTATCTATTGTAGACAAGATTACAGATATCATTCCAAATTAATGTGATTCCAAGGGAACTGCTATAAATGAAAATAGAAAAGTTACACAAATTTCTCTTGATAAACTCTTTGGAACACTTCTTCAACATGAATCTGGAATGAAGAGAGAAACTGATAATATTAAAAAGAAGAATGGAAATTTTGTTGTTGATTTTACAACTACTTCAAATCAAACGAACGGCAGGACTCCTGCGAGAGTTACGTGGTCAAATCATAGAAGATAGCTGTTCAATCTGAATATAGTAAAAGTGAATCATCAAAAAATAAGTTAACCAATCCTTCCGAGAGGATGAACAAGATTGTGGGGAAGTAGAATATTCATTAATGGTACATGAATAAATATGGAAAATGTAATTAAGATAGAGAAGTGACATGCTGGTAATGTAGAATAACCGATCATATCAGACGTGATTGTACCTTTCAAAAGAAATGAGACAAGAAGAATAGGAATTCTACGAGAAAAAATAAGATGTTCTACATATCAAATCATAAAAAAGTCCTAAAAGACAATAAAAATTGGAGTGCCAGTGGTGGAGATTATTCAGATGACTCTTCATAATATGAATCCTCTGATAAAAAGAATATTGGTTTAATATCACAAGCTTTATTTCAAAATCAAGGACTAATGGCTAAGGTACGAACTGCTGAATCCTTAACCAATATATCATTGACTGAAATTTTTCTGATAATGATATTTCTTCAGATGATGAATCTTCTTTATTAAATAATGATAATTATTTCCTTCCTATGCGGATGTTTCTATATTTTATAAGTTTCTAGAGATAAGAATTTGAAATGTTTCCAAGAAACTGGAAAAAGAAAATTCTATAGAATTTATTTTAACAAAAGAAATTTCCAATCATACAAAAGATCTTGATAAGAAAAATGGTGTTTTATAAAATCATTCTATAAAACATGAGGAAGATAATTTTGAGAAGGATAAAATTTATATGGATCTTAAAAATATATTTTTTGAATAGGATGTTTTAGATTATAAACATAACTCTAGGTCTATTATTCTAGAGTATAGGAAATTTAGTTCTAAGATGAAAGTCAAAAAAAATTTCCTTGAAGTTACTTCTTAAAAATATTACTTCTAGTAAGGAAAATTTTTACAAGATGTATTCTTAGATCTGACATATAGGTAATAATCAAGGATTTGGTTATTCTCATGAAAACCAAATTTTTAGAAACAATTATTTTGTTCCTCTAAGAGACCCTTTTTGTACTATTTGTAATTGTGGTGGGAATTGGAAGAAGAACTATTCTTTAAATAATGTTCAATCTCTTGGGTTTCATAAATCTTACTTTTCTAAAAAAAATGTGGATAACCAAAATTTTATTATCTAACAATACCGGATCCAAGAATGTTTGGATTCTGAAAAACATAACTTTTCTTTTTAAAATTATTGAAGGAAATACCATCAACTTATGGTATATGGATAGTGGAAGTTCCTGGAACATTAATAGTAACACAAACTATTTCAAAATGATTTTAAAGACTAATGGTGTAAAAGTAACCTTTGGAGATAACTCTCAAAGGGAATTAATCAATATTGGTAACATTTTTTATTGTAAAATCATTAATTTCAAATGTTTTATTTGTTAATGGTCTTAAGAATAACCTCATCAGCATAAGTCAATTATGTGATGAAGGATACCTTGTGAATTTTAGGAATGACAAGTGCTTAGTATACATTTCCAAAGATAAAATTATTCTCTCAACTCATAGGCAAGAGAATGTATACAAACTAAACCTAGAAGTCCATAGAAGACAAGATATTCTTTTCCAAAATGCACGTGAAGATCAATCGGGGAATTGGAATAGAAGACCAATACACTATAACTTAAGGAATCAAATTAAACTTTCTATGAAATATCATGTTCAGCATCTACTAGAACATAAGATCATTTCTCCAAGAGTCTGTGATCCTTTTCAATATGCCAAGCAATATAAATCTAGATTTAAATGTATACGTGAAGTTACAACTTCTAATGCCTTATTTTTAGTGAACATGGTCCTATTTGGTCCAACACAAACTAGAAGTATTGGAAGAAAATACCATGTCTTTCTCTTAGTTGATGACTACAGTAAATATACTTTGGTCAATTTTCTTGCAAATAAATCAGAAGCCTATTCATATTTCAAATTTTTTAGATCCCATTATGAAAAAATGAAAAACCTTCTTTTGATAAATATTCATAGTGAATGTGGAGGAAAATTTCAAAATTCGGGTTTTGAAACTTTTTGTAGCAGAAAATGTATTACTCATTACTTCTTAGCCCCATGGACTCCTCAACATAATGGTGTTGTTGAAAGAAGAAATTGTATTCTTCAATAAATGACTAGAACCGTGTTGAGTTAATATTCTATAGCTAAAAACTTTAGGGATGAAGATATAAGTACTTCACGTTATACTATAAATCTAGTTTTGATATATCCCTTTCTTAATAAAACACCTTATGGGTTATGGACGGGTGGAAAACCATAAGATTATGACTTCAAAGATTTTGGTTGCAAAGCATTTTTCTTGAATACCAATAATAACTTACATAAAGATGCACCCAATATTGATAATGCAATATTCTTAGGCTACTCCACCAACTCTAAAGAATATATAGTTTTAAACAAAAACACTTGCACAGTGGAAGAAACGGTACATGTTAATTAGATGAAAATGATCCTTTTGTTTTCAAACAACTTGAATCATTTCCTGATATATATTATAAAACTGCTCACCAACCATTGATAAAAGATATTTCAGACAAGGATAATGTTCAAGATAATATTTCTGATACATTTAGACTGGAATTTGTTTCTACCCTATGTTGATAAAAAAGTTTTTCAAAATCAATGTCAGTTGATACATAGGAATCATCCGACTGATAATATCATTGGAAATGTTATCAACTAGTTTAAACAAGAATTTCATTAAAGAATAATGTTGAGCATGTTTCTTTTCATTTTCAATTTGAACCAAATAATCCTAATGAATCCTTGGGTTATAAATATTAGATAAAGGCTATACAAGATGAACTGAACGAATTCGTAAGGAATCAGGCTTAGACCATGTTTAAAAACCTATGGAGACTTCCATTGTGTGAGTAAAATGGATTTTTAAAAATAGTTGTGATTAAAATGGAGTTATTGTAAGAAATATGTCAAGATTAGTTGATAAAGGCTATAACGAACAAGAGGGCATTGACTATGAATAAACCTATGCTCCTATAGCAAGACTTGAATCTATTCATATTCTTCTATCCATTATGGCTTTCTTTAATTTAAATAATTATCAAATTGATGTAAAGAGTTAATTTCTTAATAGTTATGTATAGGAGGAAGTCTATGCAGATCAACCCACTGACTTTGAAGATACGAAACAACCTATTCTTGTTCATAAACATACCAAAGCTTGGTATGGAATTAAACAATCCCCTAGAGCATAGTATGATAAAATTTCAATATTTTTTCTTCAAAATAACAATGTTAAGGTATCTGCTAATCCAACCCTTTATATTAAGAAAAATAATAAAGATTTTTTGATTGTCCGAATTTTTTTTGATGAAATCATCGTCGGATCAACTCTGAAATCCTAGACTGCTTCTTTTGAAAATCTTATGAAATCTGAGATTGATATGAGTATGATGGGTGAGATAAAAAATTTTATGGGTTTTCAAATTTCATAAAAACCAGAGGGAACATAGATATATCAAAACAATTATATAAAATATCTTCTTAATAAGATCAGGGATGAAAATACTAAGAGTATAAGTACTCCTATTGGAATCTATAATACTCATGATATTAGTGAAGCAGGGAAAAATAGGGACCAAACATATTATGGAGGGATGATAGGGTGTTTACTTTACTTAAATTTTTTTTGACCTGACATAATGTTCACAATATTCTTATGTTCAAGATTCCATGAAAATATTAAAGAATATCATTAAAAGTTAGTGAAAATAAGTATACGCTGTTTAAAGAGAACATTAGATTTGAAACTTTTTTATTCCTCTAGAAATAATTTGGAACATAATTTTTTTTTTCAGATGCTGACTTTGGTGGTTGTAAAATGGATATAAAAAGTAGATCCTAAACATGTCATTTATTAATAGATTCTTTAGTTTCATGGTTATGAAAGAAACAACATTCTATATCACTTTCCACTACTGAACCAGAATATTTAGTAGCTGGATATTGTTGTGCTCAAGTGTTGTAGATTCAACACACAGTCACAGACAATGGTTTGAGTTTTGCTAACACTTAAATATTGTTTCATAACAGAATTTCCATTTTCCTAAGTAAAAACCCCGCACATCACTCTTGTTCAAAGCACACTGATATTGGAAATCAATTTCTTAGGGATCACACACATAAAGGAGATATTATAATTCAATTCATCAGAATTCAAGAAAAACATACAGATATTTGTACAAAATAATTGTCTCCCGATAGATTTTAATACATTAAAAAGAATCTAGGAATGATCTCTGTAAAGTAATTATTCATATCTACATCTTGTTTAAATTAGCTCATAATATTAAACTACTCCGTATTTCAGGGGGAGTAAATATTTCCTTAAAATTTTTCTTCTTCTTAGAATTTTATATTTCCTTAAGTTTTTTTATTTTTTATTTCAGTATAGAAAATTTAAGTATATGAAATTTCCGTAATTTTTTTTTTCATATATTAAATTTTTGTATTTGATATTTTGGTATTTAAAATTTCGGTATTGGAAATTTAGGATTTGGAAATTTCGGTATTTGAAATTTTGGTATTGAAATCCCACAATCTAAAACATCCATGAAAATTTTTATATTGCTGATAAACTCCTCAAAGTATTCCAAAAGGTAAATTTTCTTACTCTTTAGTTTCTTATCGTAAGTTTCAATTGTGGGTATTTCTAAATTTTGAATTTTGTTTTACATTACTTCAAAAGATCTGAATTCATATATCCTATATCCATCCTCAACCGTTAGATCAGATAATGTTATGTTCTGCCTCTTGATTATAGTATGGAATCTAAAAAGTCATCGTTATGTTTATATAATGGTTTCCTCATTTATAAGCGATGCACCATCCTTACTGATCTCAGTACCGAAGTTTTGTTTCTATCAAACTACTCGTTCAGATTATTTTGTCACCATTATACCGATGGACTCCGAAATATTCAGCAGATCAGATGACTATTACCAAAGAAATAAAGGATTGTTCAATATTTATGGAATGGTTGGTATGCCCTAACTTCTATGCAATATTTTACTCCCTTATCTCTAATGTGATAAGAGCTAACAAATGTTAAAGTGTTTGTCTGGCTAAAGAGAATAGTCGGGATCCGGTTTTTCTTGACCTAGTAATTCATTTCTAAGAATCAGTTACTTTCATCCAAAATGATTGTAAGGATATTTTTAAGTTCAAATGTTATGATAAGAATTATATTGTTTCTTATATGAAGGCAGCAAATGTTTTCAACATACCGTATGAAGGGGATGTTATTATATGCTCTAAAAACACCATGATAAGGATGGTTCTTTGGAGAAAGTCAAGTCTTTGGATTATCTTGGTCTCAAGTATGTTAAAAATCCTAATATTAAAAATCATACAAAAGACCACTACATTTTAGCTCTCTAGATGCAATGCTTTCTTATCCCATGAAAAGGAGATAAAGACCCTCTAAAAATATGTGATATCATTTTTTTAGACTTTCTCAACAACTTAAGGAAGATTGAATTTGGTTAAGTATATATTCCTCACCATCCATGCAATAAAATGAGGATCCATTAGATCTCAAATTCATTTGTATCCGACAACAATCTCATGGATAATTGTTATGTGCCTTCAAGAACTCAATGTACCATGATGATCAGTCTCAAATCCTTTTAATATTTTTCTCCTCAATGATGGAACACTAAGAAGGATGAAGATATAGTTTTTACAGGAATCCAAATGTTTTGAAGAGATGGTTGTCCAAAATAAGGGCCATGTTCCAAAATTATCCAAATCAGTACCCAAGAAAAGAAAACATGATGAACTAGGCTTTCCAGTATGAGCATCTAATGTCCCTGTATTATCACCTCATCCGCAATGAAACCAAAAGCCTCTTCGGATGCAGGTGTTTCAAAGTGGAGAGAAATGGCAGCTACCTGAAAGGATGGACATCCTTCCATTTTCTTAAACCCTGTAGAGGCTAAGGCCTTGAAAATTAATAAAGCTGAAAATATGGAGAAAGTAAACAAGAAGAAGAAGATAAAGAAGAAATCAATGGAAGCACAAGATTTTCAGTCTTTACTAAACACTATAGAAAAGAATTCTCAAGAAGTGCATGAACCTAAATTTGTTCATAAGAAGTCGGTTGTCACTCCAGAAATCCAAAAATCCATGAAAGTAAAATCTTTATCAGAACTTGTTCAAGAAATTGAAGATCTGATAATTCAAGAAGATTGTGATGATGTTTTATGGAAAGTAGAAGAATACATTGGAACTCCTTCGAGTTCAGTCTCTAAATCTGTTTCAGTAGATCAAGTCGAAGAACAAGATGAAGAGGATGTTATGGAAGAAGTAGAGGTTAAGGATGAACTGCAAGTTGATGAAGAAGAAAAAGTTGGAATTGAAGTGGAATAATAAGAGAAAGAAGAGGTTGATCAACAAGGGAGTGAAGAAGAATAGTGTCAGGAGGAAGAAGATGAACAAGTAGATCTTAATGTTATCCAAGTATATGATGAAAAATCCCTAGTTTGAAATCCTATGAAAGGTAAGAGTGTTTTGGGTGCCTAATCTGAAAATGAAATGCCTCATAAGTCCTCTCAGAGAATAAGAAAATCAGTTTCCTTAACACCAAGAGGATCTTAGAAAAGGAAAGATGTTTCCGGTTCTGAATCCCCATCATCTGTTAGACATGAATATGTCAATATATCTTTATGAATTTTTGTCAGTACTCTTCTGTTTCTTGCAAATATAGATTCCCGGAGTCAAATGATATAATAAACTCTAAAACAAAAGGCAGAATCGGCCAATATGCTAATTGAAATGATTGTCAAGTTGAAGCAGACTTTAGTAATCATTTGATTGATTACAAAGCTCAGAAGGTGACCTGTAATAATGTCTGTAACCACACCAAAACTATAAATGAAGATCTAAGAAAATTCGATAACTTTATTGATTAAACAAATGGATATTACAATACTTGGGAAACCGAGTTCAACAAGGTCATGGAATTAATCTTTGATATGTCTAGTCAGCTCAATTTTGTTGCCCAATCTGTAAGATGTGAGAAGGAAGTCAGAGCTGAATTATAGAGAAAGGTGGATGATCAAGATAAAATAATCATGTCATTAGAAGTAAAGAATCATGATTAAGAGATCATGTTGAAGAAGTTTTAAGAATATCATAAGGATGTGAAGAATCTTAAAGCCTTTTATAAATAAAATATTGTCTAAGAAGAAGAGGGATGGATGATTATTTTTGACATTCAGATGTTTTATTGTAATCAAAACCTTATTTCGTAAATTTCTTTACAAATAATCTTGCATAAAATTCTTTTATTTTAAAATGTATGCTTGCTTAACCTTACAGGTACATCTTATACTTCTCCATTATTATTTTTCTTTTTCCTCTTTTTGAAAATCACAAAGGGGGAGAATTTATTTAAAGGAAGAATTTAATGAAGATATGAAACGAGGAGAATATATTGAGGGAGAGTATGGAAATAAAGGATAATGACCAAGTAATGGGGAGTTTGCTTTTAAGAAGATATGTTTATCTAAGGGATAGATATCTTCTTAACAAATAAAAGTAGACACTAAAGATCAAGAATACAAAACGTGGGAAACATAACCTAAGGGGGAGTTAGTCGTATTCATCATAAATCACATTAAAAGTGGGTGACATGTTTTTTATACTTGTTTATCTATGTCAAGACATTCTTCCTTATCAATGTTGTTTGTACATTCCAAAAATGGGGGGATTTTTGAGTCAATAAGGTTTTCATATGACTTCTCCGTTCCTTATGGTATTATGTTTTGAAAATCACAAACACATTTTCTTATGTTGTTTTTTAGTGTTTTTCTTATATTTTGATATTTTCATTTCGTTATACTTATATATTTTTAATTATATTTTATGATACTGTTATTATGATTCTAATTTTGGTGTATAAATGATATAGTCTATGTGATTCAGATTTCGGTGTATAAGTGATACCGTCTTTTTTATTCCGATTCCGGTGTATATGTGATACCATCTTTTTTATTCAGATTCTTGTGTATACATGATGTCATTTTTTTATACCGATTCCAACGTTTAAGTGATGCAGTATTTATGATTATGAATCTGGTGCAAAAGTGATTCTTTTTTATGATTCCAAATCTTGTTCAGAACTCATTCCGGGTATATGATTCCGATTCTAGAACAAATGATATACCAGATTCACAATTTGATTTAGTTTTCCTTAGGAATCTGTTTTCTAGATAATGTTTTTTTTAAGAATATATTTTTCTTAATAATGATTGAGTTTTTTAATGTATCATTCCAATATTATCATATTTCCAGTTTTCTAATACATAACACGCATCCTTAACATATCATTGTTTCATATACGTGAAATGATTTCATATGATCAGATACAAACTAAACGTTATATGTTTGAAACATGTCAAAGTCCCTTTGAAATTTAAGGAAAATATAACAATTGGAGTGGTGCCGATTGTTGGGATGTTTTTCCTATGAATACAAGTCCCATTGAACGAGCAATGAACTTTTTAATAGACTTTACTTTGACTTAAACTATAATGAATAGAGTGAATGAACATGATGCATGTGAAAAAGCTATGAATACAATTTCTAGAGAGAGAGATGGTCTAACAAATCATGGTGCTTCGTGCAGATGTTGTGAACAAATTGTTCCGGCATGACCAACTTGTTCCAACTTGCTTTGTGTAGACTTCGATTTTCCAGATCGTGGGATTTCGATTTAGAAATACAGAGGTTTTGATTTCCTTCAAAATTGAGGGCTTGTAGGGATATCAAGACAGATACCAATCATCATATTGAGGGATTAGCTGGGTTTGGGTAATACATAATTTCTTGAATGTATTAATCAAGGAACCTTTATCCAAGGTTGTTGGATACCCTTCTCTTTTGGTTAAAAGATTCTTATTTCTACTTGTTTTTTATTTCAAGTTGTATTATTTCTGTTGTAATCTTATCTTCGTTAAAGTTGTAAATTATAACATTCTTATAATTTCTAATTTCATTACTCTAATTATATTATATATATATTATACTCTTTAAGGTATAATATTATTTTAAGAAAATCTTTCTTATGTTTATATCATAAGGTTGTAATGTTTAAGAAAAGGTTTCATTAAGATGTTTTGTAAATGTTTGTTTTACATTGTTAAACTAAACATTAAAGGTTGAAAAGGAAATTTTAAAGAATACAATTCACCCCCTCTTGTATTTGAGCATCTCATTACATATTCTATCCTACATTATGTATACTGAAAAATGATGCGTTATTGTTTAAAATCAACATTAATTTAATTATTATTTTTTTATTTTATTTCCAAGCCAAAATAGATATATAATACATATATTAGTCCAATTTAATTCATTGGAGTCATTTTATAAATAGATTATATATTTAAAATTTTATTAAACTATATAACCTCTTTTACCCACCTTCTAGGCACATTAGCAAATTTTCAAAAAAATTAATTTTACCATTATTGTGAATTTAATTTCAAAAATATGAGAGACACTGTTAAAATCAGTATGTAAAATGTGGTTCAATATGATGGAACTGATTTTTGGTGAATAGTTACTTTTGATTTTAATTTACAACGGTTCAAATTAAATAGGGTAATTAAAGGTAAAATTGATATTATAATTACACAAACACATATTCTAATTATATTGGATAAGTTTATTTTGATCAAAATCACCCTTATGAATAAAATATAATCCTTTATATCCACATGGATAAGGTATGGTCATTTATTATTATTTTATTTAAAGAATATTTAAAAGTGTAAAATTTAACATTTAATAAATAACGCACTTTTAATATAGGGTTATACATAAGATAATTTAGACTATAAATATTAATTATAAATATAAAAATATTTCCATATACATGTTATTTTATTTTAAATTTTATACATTAATAAATTAAATTTGATTATGACACAATGATGATGTAGTAATTACCTTATTAATGACAGATTATGATAATTGTTATTATAAATATTAAAAAAAATTAAATTGAGACTTTTGATGCATTAGATGAATTTCATGGTCAATATGACATTATATGGTTCATTAAATAAGTTTTACTTGACGTGAAAAGTTATTATGACATTGAAAAAATTTAAATACTAAACAGTGTCAAAATTGACATAAATGAGTTTTGAAAACAAATACAAATTTATTAAATTATATAATAGTTCTAAACATCTATAATTATGAAAAAAGACTTATATATGGTTAGATATGTCAATAATGGACCACTGGGGGTTTGATGGGATTTTTATAGTATGTTTATTAACTATTTTCTATAATAATATAAGAAGACATGGTAAATGATAAAATATTTAACTACGAGTTAAATCTAAAAGATAAGGCTAATATGGTGACCTCATCTTGTCTAAAACATATTTGTTGAGAGGTTTTCGACCCATCCCCAAATAATCCTTGAAATAAATCTATTTTAATTCATAAGAAACATAAAATTATTTTACAATAAAGTAATATTTCTTGCTTTTCAAAAAATGACCCTCCCATCTCTTATAAATGTTCAATTCACCATCTATTATTTGCACATCATTGAATCCATTTTGATCAACCAAACCCTAATCAAATATCATTATAACTACCTTCACTTAAATATATAGGGAATAATTTGATCAGAAGCCAACCCAAGGTTCCCTTTTGGTCAAATCAAAAAGAAGAACCTGAATAAGAGATAATTATTTTATAACCTCTATGAAGTTCATTTATTCATCCACTTTTTCTTTCTTTGTTGATTCAATAAGAAATTATAGCTCAAGAATAATCTAGATAATGAGATATTAATATAAATATAGTACAAAAAATTTTCATTATTGTATCCATCCAATGAATGACAAAGTCATCATATGTGCATACGTACAGCTAACCGTGTCCACGTCGTGGTGAAGTTTGTTATTCAAGAATTAATAATTTAGATGTGTATAATAATGAGTATAATTTTTGTAAATAATAAATATAACAATTGAATGATTCTGAATATATGACATACCTTCCAATTATATATTCTTTCACCATTAATAGATTGATATTGTCACTTGTGCGTACATAAATCTTACTGTCTCCACGACGCGATAAGATTTTGTTCCCCTTCGTAACCATTCATGAATAATTTCAAATTGATGATTAAAAATAATTATTAAGAGCCTAATATAATTATGATTATGAATCAAATACATCATATTCATAAAATAGATGACTTAAGTAAGGAATCATATAAAGGAAAATGAATCAGTTAACAACCAAAACAATGATAATACTGAAATATTATTAACAATGAAATATTAGAAAATAATATATTATATCATGTTTATGTATGTGGATCTTAATTAATTTAATAACAATGATTTAACCATTATATAGGAAGATTATGTACCCCTGACTGTGGAAAATTACAAGGTAAGGGTTAATTCATTAATGTTATTATTACTCATGATTGTTTATGGGTGTCTTTTCTGGGACATATTTATCATCTGTGTCTATGTATCGTAAAAATGTTTACAAAAAGAATATTTTATTTTTTATGGAAGGTATTATTTAACTATATAATCATTGAAATGTTTTAATAATTTATTTTTCTAAATATTTTTAATCAGTTTCTATGATTTCAAAATGATTATAAGGATTTATTTATAATAACATTATTGTTTTAAAATGATAATTCCTTTAAAAAGTATCAAAGTGGAATTGGACACTTTGATTCAGAAATATATTTTAAATTAATTAATATATAAATGTTGGTGTTTGAAATGATTTCACAAAAAAATTATATTTCTCTCAAAGAGTTTTACTGGTTATTTTTAACAATGTAAGAATTTATTTATTATAAAGATGAAAATTTAACATTGAAAAGAAAATTATTTTCATATTCTGATAACATTTATTTATTATCACCATTAATAATATAGTTACTACATCATTTCTATGTAGTTATTTTATATACTTATAAATTAAATAAAAATTATAAAATAAGTTTCTATAAAAATGTTAAATCTTATATATTTTATAAGGAAAATTTTATTTGAATTTATCTTCTATAAAATCATTCTGAAACGTTGTTATATCTATCAAAACATTAATGACATGACATTAACATCAATTTAAATAAAATATTATAATTTTTATAATATTTTCCATATTGATCCAAATGGTAAATAACTCATCCTTTGTATGATTATGGTCAAGATAAAATGTACCATTAATATTTGATCAAGTATTTTGTTCACTTAATTGTTATAATAATTTTAATAAAAAGTATTTTATTGTTTTTTCATAAATTAAATAATTTATACATCATATATGAGTAAGAATTTAAAATAATTATTCATTTCCTAAAAATTACAAAACAATTACCATTATAAGGAAAAAAAATTTATATTTGAAATCTGTATTTGTAGTTGAATTTATCATATTTAAAACCTTAAAATATAAATTATATTTTCATTAATACTAGAGTAAGAAATAATTGAATTTTATTTAAATAAAATATATTAAATGTCCACATCTCATCCAAGTGGCATCCAAAGGATACCATTTTGAACCAAAGATTACTTAGTACTAAAAAAACTCACCGTATGATATTACGAAGATTATTGTTACCCTTAACCACCCGATTTACCTTCTTACCATATTAATATAAAAAATAATGTTAATATTCATATTTCTTAAAAATAAAGGGAAATTATTTAACAGATTTGGATCCACTGATTCCAATTATTGAATACATCTTTCAAAATTCCAAAAACTCATGTTTTGTTAATTAATTTAAAATTAGCCTTGTTGTTGGAATGAGAAAACATGTTTTAAAAGTTAAAAAATAAATATTATTGAAATTTTTTAATATAAATTCAATGTAAAATTAATGAAAATGTCCCAACTGATATTAATTTATAAAAATATAATCTATTTTTTCTTCCAAACCATTCAAATATATAATTTAAAACTATAAATAAATGTGTTGATAAAATAGTTTTCAATTTAAAAGCCTTATTTTATAATAATCATCAAAAAGTGAAACTTATTATAAAAATAAAAATAAAAATAAATTTAAATCTTGATTCTAAAATTTCAAATAAGAAGTATATTTTGTCAAATGTAATGTAAAAAATTGTAAAGAACTAGATTTAAAATTGTTGCAACATCAAAATGCTGCAAAACTACATTTTTAAAAAAATTCATCTTTTATATAAAAATTATAATTCTCTCTTATATCAGGTCTATAAAACATATAAAATAAATTTTAAACATTATATTGAATATATATTACATATATATTTAATTAATAAAATCCATTGAGAGTTATTATATTATATCAAAAACTAACTTATTTTTATTTTAAATGTTTTTCAGAAAAACATTTCTTTTTATTTAAAAAGGGTTTTATTTTCAAATCAAATTAATTTCTCATAAATTAATTAATTATATATACATGTGTAAAACATATTTTCGGAATTTAGTTAAAACTATACATAATAACCGTTGCAATATCTAGTTTATAAGGTAATATAATAAAATTAATTTTTCTCCTAAACATGATCATGCCTGAAATGAGATTTACAAAAAAGAACATGAAATTGCGTAGAACAAAAACCATTATTAGTGATTCATATGCAATATGATAATATGATTTCATATGTAGTAAGATATTATCATGGTGTAGCATAAAAAAGAACATCAATTATTTTTTTAAAAAATATCTCATAAAATTTCAAGGTGTTACATTCTACTTAACATAAAATGAATTTCACCCTAAAAATTTGTCATTGTCATAGAAGGATTTATACATGAATGATTATTTCATTGAAAACAACTTCATGGAAATGATTTATAAAACTGTTTTTTCAAAAAGCAATTTTAGAAATATATTAGTTAAGTAAAGTAATGCGTCACTAGATTTCCACATAGGAGAAAAAAGGTGGAATGTGAAAAAATAGACATTGAAGTGAAATATTACTATCAAGTATCAATGGAGAGTGATGAAGAACATGGTTAGGAGAATTTAAATAATCACAAAGCCATAAATCCATTATGATCTACGTGACCATTTTATTTATTCAATAAGAACTGACTATAATAGAATTTTTTGTTTTAAGATCAATTCCCTAATGCAGAATAATTTTTTCCAATGAGAAGAAATAAATCATTGGTTTTGGTATAATATAACTATTTTTCATGACCTAAAAAATTTACAATTCATCCCTTATTAAAATAAATAACAATTAATTTTTCATTATAGAAGCGTCAGCAGATCATTTGTTCCATAAAGTGAATTATAGGCCATTCCATATATATTTACCAGAAAAGTATAATATAATAAGTTATCAAATATTCCTAAGTCCACATTTGGTGAGATAATAATTTATTGTAAAAACATTTACAATATGATTAACTTAAACCTTCCTTAAATTGATACCCTTATAATCCTTTTGAATGATGATAATCCAAAATATTATAAATAGGTGCACTAACTCGGCTTAAAATTTATCCCCCCATATATCATAAGGTATCTATTTTTGTAAACATTATAAACATGATAATTAATTTTTCATTTATTTTTTTAAACATGGTAGTCACTTTAATTAATGATGGACCATTGTGGAAACAAGCATGATTAAAAAAATAACTATTTAATCATAACATAAATATTAAAAATTTAATATACTCAATTCATGATATAATAACTCACTATTTCATAATATCAGTCTTGAGGTCATTAATACTCTAAAACATCTATTTATTTCATTATCCCAAAATTATGCACATTTTAAGGGTTATAATTCCCCTAATGAGTTTTCAAAAAATATATGAATCATGATTTATTGTTTATAGTACCACTAAAAATATAATATTAAAAACATAGGGAAAAATCATAGTGGACCAATACATAGATATTTTAGTATTCCGGTATCCCATTATATAGACACACAATCATTCCACCACTTTGTTGTCGTACTCTACATTGAAAATAATGATTGAATATGATTTTTTATTTTATTTTGCCTTTATATTTTGGTGATTTAATGATCTTCAATAACCCTTGGTCTATGGAATTGGATAGCATAGTGCCCCATTTTCATTTAACTTGTATCATTGAAGCATGGGAGGTGCATTATGTGTATCCTTTTATCTATTCATATCATTAGACATCGTTTTTTCATCCCTTCACCACTCAACTACTAAATGGACTTAATTTACACAATTAAAACATTTACCATTACTGTAACGCCCCGACCCCAGTTACCCAGAGTCGATGTATTATTACATAAAACTGGCATGATCACAAGAAAGATCAAATCTCGAAAGACCTATTGGTTTAGTAGCCTTGGAAACACTAGATATATTCATAAAGATTTACATTACATCATAAGGTGAAAAACTACTACAAAAACATATTGTCTTCATAGTCCACACTATTATCCCCTCATAATAACCCTGCAGGTCATTCATAATTTACCTCTTTAGATCCTAGGAAAAATAAAACATAGAAAAGGGGTGAGCTCAAATGCCCAGTAAGGATCACAATATAGCAGAAACTTTCATAAATAAGAATAAACATTTAAGGTAGTGTATAACTAAAACAAAATCCTTTTAAACTTGAACATAAACATAGTATGAAAAAAATAAAATGTAATAATTCCATTTACTTATCCACATAGATATTCTACTAATCGAATAATCACATGCAATATCAATAACCACTTTCATAATGATGGAATGCATAATGCCAGACTATCATAACCACATAGCCAAGGCCTCGTGCCAAGACTACAAATAAGATTTTGTCAAGGCCTTGTGCCAAGACACTAGTTTGTCTCATGAGACATACCGATGCATCGAGGAGCTATAGCGGGCTCCACCCATCACATATTAAGTCCAATGCATTCCCATATGAAAAGGTTTAATCATAACATAAACATTCTTATTAAAACTAGCATATGAACTGTCAATACTTTCTCCATAAACTATGAATGGTATAAAAATAGCACATCCATAGTCAAACATATCACAAAACCTTCAATACAATATATAAGTTTTGTATCATAATAAATCAACATCAAATAAGCGTAAAATCCATCAAAGGATGTTGACATAGATGAAATCAGAACTCTTTTTAGAGAAATATCTCTTTTAATTTTGAAATAATTTAAGAGTCATATATTTATAAAATAAAACATTATCATTGAA
The DNA here is from genome assembly GCA_963277665.1 of Viscum album. NCBI lineage: Eukaryota > Viridiplantae > Streptophyta > Magnoliopsida > Santalales > Viscaceae > Viscum > Viscum album. The sequence continues at coordinate 683,112,047 of OY728159.1, read as the reverse complement.
AATATTCTTATATGCTTGTAAGGGAAGCTTCAACGATTTTATAACGGCGGAAAATAACCGCACCCGCCATATAAGTTAAAAAAACATTCTTACCTTAATTCTGTCGAAAAGGTTAAAAAGCACCTTGTTTGGAAAATGACGGAAAGATTCCTTTATAAACTCTTATAAAAAGTCAAACAAGGGAATAAATTACTTTAACCCATATTCTTTGTAAATAGTAAAAATGTTTGAAATACATTCTTAAGAAACATGGATGTGGATGATAAAGAAATCCCAGTAGATTATTACGTATAAACAACCTCGGATAATGAAGAGATTGTGAAATGACCCTTACCAATTTGGTAACTTACGAAACATACAAACCATGAAAGAGGTATCATACAATGAATATGTAAATACACATAAATTAAAGTGTATTACACAAAGAATATAATTATGGGCAGTACATACACCACACAAAAGGTAATGGTGGCAATATGGCATGAATCTCACGGGAATAAGGAGTGAGATGAAAACCCCTTACCTTGTACTTTTCCTTGTTTGGGTTAGGTTAAACTCATGTATAATGGTGAAATAATTTTTATTAAATTATACAAGAATCATATATATTAATATTATATCATATATGATCTTTTAAAATTACTTGGTTAATAATATCTTAGTATTATCGCTATTTCAGGTGTTAACTTACTCGTTTTCTTTTATATGTTTTATTACGTAACACATGCTTGTCATGGATAGGTTTTATCTTATTAATATACAGAATGATATCAAGTCCTTAAACATTATTTTTAAATCATCAAATGATAATTATACTTGAATGGATACGATGGAGAATGAATCTCATCGCGTTCGTGGAGATGGTAGTCCGTACGTACGCACGAGCGACAATATCATTCTTTTGATACTAAAATAATATATAATTGGATGGTATATCATATATACAGAATCATTATCATGTTAAATTTATTATTTACATGAATTAAACATCATTATTATACCCATCCAAATAATAATTTATTGAATAACAATTACACCACGACGTATAGACGGTAAGCCGTACGTAGGCACATATGGTGACATGTTATTCAAAGGATGGATAGAATACTGAATATGGTTGTACCAAATTTAAAATAACATCACAGTATATATATGATACTGGAGTTATTATTTTAGAATGGTATCAACAAAGGAAGAAGAAGTGGAAAAAGAAAGGAACTTGGAAAAGGGTGCTGAAAACATTACCTCTTCTTCGGGTTCTTCCTTTTGATTTGATCAAAAGGGATCCTTAGGTTGGCTTTCTGATCAAACTAAGGCATCTAGGTTGTATTTAGGGAAGTTGAGAGAGTATTTTGGCAGATTTTGGCCGATCCAAAAGGCTTTGAATGTGTGAAGTAATGATAAGGGGGGTGCCCTTCTATAAGAGGGGTGGGGGTACCTTTGGAAAAGCTAGAAATATTAATTTATAATAAATTAATATTCGTTTTCTAATGGCTCCAAAGTTTATTATTAATAGGTTAAGGAGGGGATAGGTCTAAAAACATTCAACCAATAGAATTTAGACATGTTTTTGTTACTATATTATCCTTATCTTTTAGTTTTAACTCTTACTTAATTAGTTTGACATTTACCATGTAACTTTGTATTTTTATATTATAAAGTTAATAAACATACTATATACATCCAAGAGACCACCACGTGGTCCATTAATGATACACCTATCATGATATAAGTCTCTTGGACGAACCTTAGAGTTTTAGGAATTTAATATCAATTAATAATAAAATATTTGTTTTAAAAACTCTTTTATGTCAATTTTGACACTATTCAAAGTTGATTTATTTGAAACTTATAATAGAATGATTACTTCAAAAAAGTTAATTAAATCAATCCTAACAGGTCATATGATCCTAGAAAATTAGTTTAATTCATTAAAATTCTTAAAATATATTTATTTAGGTATTTATAATATCAATTATTTTAATTTTTCACTATTATGGTAATTACTGCATCATATTTGTGTCATAAATAAATTAAATTATTTAATGTCTAAAAATTATAAATAAAATATAATTATGTATAAAATCTTTTTATATTTCTAATGAATATTTACAATCGAATTTATCTTATGAATAATCCTATATTAAAAATGTTTTAGTAAATAAACGTTGATTTTAACTCTTTTAACTCTTCTTTGAATTAAATAATAATAAATGTCCTAATCTAATCCAAGTGGACCAAAATGATAATATTTTATTCCTAAGGTTATTTATGGCCGATATAAACTTGTCAAATAGAATTAGGACATGTGTTAGGGTAATATTAATATCATTTTTACCTTTAATTACCCTATTTACTTTTAATCGTGGTAAATAAAAGTAAAAAGTTACTATTCACCAAAAATTATTTTCATCTCATTGAACCACATTTTACTTCTGGAAATTAACCGTCTCTCTCGGATTTTCGAAATTCCATTCACAGAAGCAGTAAAATTATGTTTTATGAAAAATTCAGTTTTTTAACTACCACTTAGTAGTTTCATTATTCATCAAAAATTGTAGTTTTTCAGAACAGTTCCAAAATATAACCCTAAGCTATAATTGATATTCCGAATTCAAAAATGTTGTCTATTTTAAAAAATTCCAAACATATAAGTTTCATTAATTAATTTTATAATTAATTCCCATTGTCACAACAAATAGCATGTTTTTAATAAACAATATATACCAAAAGATTGAAAATTGTTTAGGTCCAATTTCAAAGTGAAATTAATTCTAATGATCACCATTAGATAAAATGGTAAAAATATATTCTAATTATACTTTAAAACTACTCAATAATATAATTTATCACTATAATTTATTTTGATTAAAAAATTTGTTTTTAAGTATTTTTCACTATTCATAAAAATTGGAAGCTTTTCAGAAAAATACCAAAATTTCACCCTAAGCTATAAATGATATTCTGAAACCAAAAATGAAGTCCATTTTAAAATATAAAATATATATAATTCAAAAATTAGGTATTACTATTCATAACAGCTAGTTTGATTGGTTGTGGTGTGTTAGAACTCGATGTTTTGTACAACACACGCCATCACATTATTCAAAGAGAAGCGTACCGTAGAAGCTTGGGGTGTTACATTCTCCCCTCCTTCAAATAATTTCATCCTTGAAATTTCCAGAATACTACCGCATGAAAAGAATCGGGTGGTTCTTCATCATATGTTCCTCAGGTTCCCACGTTGCCTCTTCTATCTTATGGTTTCTCCACAAAACATTTACCAGACGCGTCGTCCGCTTTCTCAGTACTTGTTCTCTTGTATCAAAAATCCTGACAGGCTCTTCACAATAAGACAGATCAGGTTCCATTTCTAATTCTTCGTAGGTGAGTACATGCGTTGGGTCAGGCATGTATTTCCTCAACAGAGATACGTGGAACACATCGTGAACTTTGGAGAGACTTGGCGGCATTGCCAATCGGTAAGCTACAGCCCCAATTCATTCTAGAATTTTGAAAGGTCCGATGTACATGGGACTCAATTTACCTTTCTTACCGAAACGTATGACTCCCTTCCATGGAGACACCTTCAGGAAAACATGATCACCGACTTGAAATTCCAAATCCTTTCTTCGATTATCGGTATAGCCCTTTTGCCTACGTTGAGCTACTTTGATGTGATTTTGGATTACCTTCACCTTTTCCATCGTTTCCTCCACCAGTTCTGGACCTACAAGTTTTCTTTCACCAACATCATCCCAACAGGTTGGTGTGCGACATCACTTTCCATATAACGCTTCATATGGTGCCATTTTAATACTCTAATGGAAGCTATTGTTATAGGAAAATTCTACGAAAGGTAAATATTGATCCAACATACCCTGAAAGTCAAGTGAACAAGATCTCAGCATGTCTTATATGGTTTTAATAGTCCGTTATGATTGTCCGTCTGTCTGAGGGTGGTAGGCAGTGCTCAAATGAAGTTCAGTATCCAGGGATTTCTGAAGACTCTTCCAGAATCTTGAAGTAAAACGGGGATCACGATCCGAAATAATCGATATGGGTACTCCATAAAGTCTCACAACCTCATTAATATATAGTCTTGCTAGACATTCCATTGGTAGATCTTCTCTTATATCAAGAAAATGTGCTGACTTGGTAAGACAATCAACAATAACCCATATTGAATCATTCCTTCTAGGAGTATTTGATAGTCCCATGACAAAGTCCATCGTAATAGTGTCCCATTTCCACTCAGGTATGGTAAGAGGTTGCAATACTCCACAAGGTTGTTGCCTTCCAGCTTTCACTTGTTGACAAACCATAAATCTTGACACAAAATCGGAAATCTCCCTCTTCATGTGATCCCACCAAAAATGTTCCTTCAAATCTCTATACATTTTGGTGCTCCTAGGGTGTATAGAGAAATTGGAACTATGAGCATCATCCAACAATTCCCTTTTCAGATCAGGTATATCGGGAACACAAACCCTCTTCCCGAATTTCAAAATTCCTTCTTCATACACAAAGTCTCTCAATCTCCCATCATTCACAGCATTAATCTTCTTTTGAAATTCTTCAACATCTGTCTGAGAACTCTTATTTCATTCTAGTAAAGATGGTTTGGCAACCATTTTAAAAATAATTGATGTTTCACCTTACCTGGTTATTCGAATGTCCATCTTCACTAGATCCATGAAAATTGGATCCCTTTCAATTCTCATCACGTTCAAAACTCCATGGTCTTTTCTGCTCAAAGAACCTTCCACCTTGTTTGCTTTCCTCGGGTGGTAGTGTATCGTACAATCATAATCCTTGAGTAATTCGAGCCATCTCCTTTGCCTCATGTTGAGTTCTTTTTGTGAGAAAATATTCTTCAAACTCTTGTGATCAGTATAAATTTCACATTTTTCACCATATAGGTAGTGCCTCCAAATCTTTAAATCAAAGATCACAGCTGCTAACTCAAGATCAGAGTAGGATAGTTTTTCTCATGAATTTTGAACTGTCGTGATGCATAGACAATAGCCCTATCATTCTGCATAAGGACACAACCAAGTCCTTTCTTCGACGCATCACTATAAATAACGAACCCATCATTCCCCGATGGTAGAGTAAATATAGGAGCATTAATTAATCTTCTCTTCAGTTCTTCAAAAAATTCTTCACACTCTATCATCCAAAAAAAATTAACCCCTTTACGTGTGAGCTTCATTAATGGGTTAGCCAATCGGGAAAAATTCTGGATGAAACGTCGATAATAACCTGCTAAAACAATAAAACTACGTACCTCAGTTATTTTCGTAGGTGCTGGCCATTCTTGGATTGCCTTGGTCTTAGAAGGATCAAAAGAGATTCCATCTTTAGAGACAATATGGCCAAGAAAAGAAATCTCCTTAAGCCAGAATTAACACTTGCTAAACTTCCCATACAATTTAGGTCTTCTCATAGTCTTCAAGATAACGCGCAAGTGATTTTTATGATCTTAGTAGATTTTTGAGTATACCAAGATATCATCAATAAATACCACCACAAATTCATCAAGATATTCCTTGAAATATCTATTCATCAGATCCATGAATACAGAGGGTGCATTAGTCAATACAAAAGGCATTACTGTAAACTCATAATTCCCGAACCTGGTTCGAAATGATGTCTTCGGAATGACTTCCTTCTTCACACACAACTGATGGTATCCAGATTGAAGGTCAATCTTTGAAAAGTATTGATCTCCATGCATTTGGTCAAATAAATCATCAATGTGAGGTAGGGGATACTTGTTCTTTATTGTTATGGAATTGATCTCCCTATAGTCGATACATAACCTCATCGATCCATCTTTCTTTTTAACAAAAAGAACAAGGGCTCCCCATGGAGAAACAGTAGGGTGAATAAATCCCTTATTACTCAATTCCTCTAGTTGTTTATTTAGTTCAACTAATTCTAAAGTGGCCATTCTATAAGGGGTCTTCGATATAGGCCTTGATCCAGGAATTAAATCAATGGAAAACATAACTTCCCGTTCTGGAGGATGTCCAGGTAAATATTCCGGAAACACGTATACATATTCTTTCAAAATAGGTACATCCTCTATTTGAACATTCCTTTCCTCACCCACCGTAATTTCATTCTCTTCCTCCCCAATAATTGAATTTAGTTGAGCTATTGGGGGTGGATCTAGATAAGAATTAGGTGGTGATGATTCTGCTCTAAATATAAGGTGTTCCTTATCATCATCATCAAAAATCGTAACCTCCTTCTTCTTACAATAAATCTTCGCATCATAGTCCGAAATCCAATCCATACTAATGATTTTATCAAACTCAATCATAGGTATGATGATGAGATCAGCAGATAAAGAACATTTATGTGCTCTAATGGGGACTAATTCACAAAACATTGTTGCAATGATACTTCCCTTAGGAGTTTTAACTGACAACTCCCTTATTAAATAAAATTGGAAATATCTAATTTTCTTAGCAAACTGGGAAGATATGAAACAATGCGATGATGAAAAATAAAATAATGCATTTTCTAAAAATGAGGAAACCATTAAATTACCTGCCTCCACATCTTTCGGAGCATCTACCTCAGCAGTAGTGATAGCATAATCTTGGCCTTGATCCCCTCGCCTTTTCTGAGGTAAGTTCCCCTGACACTGGGGACATTTATTTTCATAATGTCCCATCTCCCAGCAATTGTAGCATTGAACATTGGTAGCTTCTTTATTCCCTATTCCTTCATGAGCATGGTGGCCTTTTTCACCACACTTGTAACAGACACCCATTCTCTTCAAGCAAGTACCGGGGTGTTTCTTCCCACATTTACCATAGGATAGATATTCAACCTTTCCCTTCTTCACGTTATTTCTATTCCCAGATTGATCAGTAGATGTCTTCTTCTATTTATTTTCATTAATGTCATAAGACATAGAGAATTCGTTTTCTGTTTTGATAGCACATGAGACAATGTATTCGTACGACGAGAAGGATTTTGAGACTAATGCTCGACAGAGAAATGGTTTTAACCCAAAAATGAAACTATAAATCTTACTTCTTGGGTTACATATATAATATCCAGCATACCTTGATATCCATGTAATGTTATCCTCATACTTAGCGACATTCTCATCCTCCTTTTGTCTCAGTCTCAAAAATTGCCTTTCCATATCTGCATGATGGTCACGAGGAATGTATTTTTCTAAAAACAGATCTTTGAACTCCCTCCATTCCATATTTGATACTTCATCATCTTCCTTCATGTTTTGAATCAATGACCACCATTGATCAACATCTCCAGTGAGGCGATAAAATGCCATGATAACTTTTTCCCTTTCACCACTCCCAAAAGCCTGAAATATTTTCTCTAGGGAATTTATACATTGCTCAGCTACTAAGGGATTTGTACTCCGGTTGAAAGTTGGTGGTTCTTGCCTCATGAATCGATCTAACATTGATCCTCCACGCTGCGAATCAGGGTGATCCATATGGGTAAGGGTATTATTCATAACCTGAGTGAGTTGTCCCAGTATGGTGATTAGCTGATCGGCACCAGTTGCATCACCAGCTCCACTATAATTATCTTGAGGGGGAGGGAAATCCCTACATGGAGTGCATGCATTGATATGGTTTCCATTTCATCCACTAGGCACCATTTCTAAACAATGGTATAAACTAGATCAGCTTATGAATCAAAATACATAATCCCATACTTACAAAACAGTTAACATAAATTGAACTATTTATGGATATAATCCATAATCATAAGAATTTTTTTCATTGAGGAATTATATACTCATAAACCCTTCATAATGATTTGTAAAGAAAATGAGAGTTATCATAAGCATATCTTCAGAGACTGTCGTAACCATGAGTGCAGCAATGCCCGTTGTCATGCACCAGTTCCCGTTGGAGTCTAGCTCAAAGAGCTGTTTACAGGTTTTACCCCTAGGTACATCTGTGCCAGAGCCGACTCTACCTGCTCGTATCCAGACAGGGATGTATTGCTCAGAAACCTCACAAAATCTCTACAATACCAAAATTCTAGGACGTTCTTCTATATTAATCCTCAAAGTCCATCTTAAATCTATGTGCTCTAATAAGAGTTTATCTAAATCTAGCTTCCATGGTCTGTACTATACTTCCTCTGATACAAAATGTAATGCCCCGAACCCAGTTACCCAGAGTCGATGCATTATTACATAACATTGGCATGATAACAAGAATGATCAAATCTCGAAAGACTGATTGGTTTAATAGCCTTGGAAACACTAGATTTATTTATAATGTTTTAAATTACATCATAAGGTGAAAAACTACTACAACAACATATTTTCTCTATATTTCACACTATTATCCCCTCATAATATCCCTGAAGGTCATTCATAATTTATCTCTTCACGTCCAGGGAAAAATAAAACATAGAAAAGGGGTGAGCTCAAATGCCCAGTAAGGATAAAAATATAGCAGAAACATTCATAAATAAGGATAAACATTTAAGGCAGTGTATAACTAAAACAAAAGCATGTTAAACTTTAACTTCAACATAGTATGGCAAAAATAAAATGAAATAATTCCATTTACATATTCACATAGATATTATACTAATCGAATAATCACATGCAATATCAATAACCACTTTCATAATGATGGAATACATAATACCAGACTATCATAACCACATAACCAAGGCCTCATGCCAAGACTACAAATAATATTTTGTCAAGGCCTTATGCCAAGACACTAGATTGTCTAATGAGACCAACCGATGCATCGAGGAGCTATAGCGGGCTCCACCTGTCACATATTAAGTCCAATGTATTCCCATATGAAAAGGTTTAAACATAACATAAACATTCATATTAAAACTAGCATATGAAATGTCAATACTTTCACCATAAACGATGAATGGTATAAAAATAGCACATCCACAGTCAAACATATCACAAAACCATCAATACAATATAGAAGTTTTGTATCATTATAAATCAACTTCAAATAAGCGTAAAATCCATCAAAGGATGTTGACATAGATGAAATCCGAACTTTTTTTAGTGAAATATCTTTTTCTATTTTGAAATCATTTAAGCGTCATATATTTATAAAATAAAACATTTTCTTTGAAAATATTCTTATAATCCTGTAAGAAAAGATTCGAAGATTTTATAATGGTGGAAAATAACCGCACCCGCCGTATAAGTTAAAAAAACATTCTTACCTTAATTCTGTCGAAAAGGTTAAAAAGCACCTTGTTTGCAAAATGAAGAAAATATTCCTTTATAAACCTCTTATAAAAAGTCAAACAAGGGTATAAATTACAGTAACCCATATTCTTTCTAAATAGTAAAATTTTTTGAAATACATTCTTATGAACCATGGATGTGGATGATAAAGAAATCCCAGTAGATTTTTACGTATAAACAACCTCAGATAAAGAAGAGATTGTGAAATAACCCTTACCAATTTGGTAACTTATGAAACGTACAACCCATGAAAGAGGTATCATACAAAGAATATGTAAATTCACATAAATTAAAGTGTATTACACAAAAAATATAATTATGGGCAGTACATACACCACACAAAAGGTAATGGTGGCAATATGGCATGAATATCACGGGAATAAGGAGTGAGATGAAAACCCCTTACCTTGTACTTTTCCTTGGTTGGGGTAGGTTAACCTCCTGTATAGTGGTGAAATAATTGTTATTGAATTATACAAGAATCATATATATTAATAAGATATCATATATGATCTTTTAACATTACTTTGTTTATAATATCTTAGTATTATCGTCGTTTCTAGTGTTAACTTACTCGTTTTCTTTTATATTTTTTGTTACGTAAGACATGTTTGTCATGGATAGGTCATATCTTATTCATATCTAGAATGATATCAAGTTCTTAAACATTATTTTTAATTCATCAAATGATAATTATACTTGAATGGATACGACGGAGAATGAATCTCATCGTGTTCGTGGAGACAGTAGTCCATACGTACGCAAGAGCGGCAATATCATTCTTTTGATATTAAAATAATATATAATTGGATGGTATATCATATATACAGAATCATTTTCATGTTTCATTTAGTATTTTCATGAATTACACATCATTATTATACCCATCCAAATAATAATTTATTTAATAACAATTACCCACGACGTGGAGACGGTAAGCAGTATGTACGCACATATGGTGACATGTTATTCAAAGGATTGATAGAATACTGAATATGGTTGTAAAATATTTAAAATAAAATCACAGTATATATATGATACTGGAGTTATTATTTTAGAATGGTAACAACAAAGGAATAATAAGTGGAAGAAGAAAGGAACTTGGAAAAGTGTGGTGAAAACATTACCTCTTCTTCGACTTCTTCTTTTTGATTTGATCAAAAGAGCTCCTTAGGTTGTCTTTCTGATCAAACTAAGGCCTCTAGGTTGTAGTGAGGGAAGTTTAGAGAGTATTTTTGCAGAGTTTGTCCGATCCAAAAGGATTTGAAGGTGTGAAGTAATGAGAAGGGGGAGTGCCCTTTTATAAGAGGGGTGAGGGGAACCTTTGGAAAAGCTAGAAATATTAATTTATAATAAATTTATATTCGTCTTATAATGGCTCAAAAGTTGATTATTAAAATTTTAAGGTGGGTATAGGTCGATAAACATTCAATCAATAGAATTTAGATAGGTTTGGGTTACTATATTAACCTTATCATTTAGTTTTAACTCTTAGTTAATTAGTTTGACATTTATCATGTCACTTTGTATTTTTGTATTATATAGTTAATAAACTTACTATATACATCCAAGATACCCCCAAGTGGTCCATTAATGATAAAAATATCATGATATAAGTCTATTGGTCGAACCTTAGATTTTTCGGAATTTAATATCAATTAATAATATAATATTTGTTTTAAAAACGCTTTAATGACAATTTTGACACTATTCAATATTTGATTTTTGTGAAACTTATAATAGAATAATTAATTCAAAATAAGTTAATTAAATGAATCCTAATATGTCATATAATATTATAAAATTAGTTTAATTCATTAAAAGTCTCAAATTATATATATTTGGGTATTTATAATATCAATTAATTTAATTTTTCACTGTTATTGTAATTACTTCATCATTACAGTGTCATCAATAAATTTTATTATATAATGTCTAAAAATAATAAATAAAATAAAATTATGTAGGAAATCTTATTATCTTTCTAATTAATATTTACAATCGAATTTATCTTATGTATAACCCTATATTAAAAATGTTTTAGTAAATAAACTTTGATTTTAACTCTTTTAACTCTTCTTTCAATTAAATAATAATAAATGTCCTAATCTAATCCAAGTGGACATAAATGATAATATTTTATTCCTAAGGTGGTTTTCAGTCGAGATACACTTTTCCAATAGAATTAGGACATGTGTTAGGGTAATATTAATATTATTTTTACCCTTAATTACCCTATTTACTTTTAATCATCGTAAATAAAAGTAAAAAGTTACTATTCTCTAAAAATTATTTTCATCTCATTGAACCAAATTTTACTTCTTGATATTAACCTTGTCTCTTGGATTTTCGAAATTCCATTCACAGAAGTGGTAAAATTACGTTTTATGAAAAATTCAGTTTTTTAACTACCACTTAGTAGTTTCACTATTTATCAAAAATTGAAGTCTTTCAGAATAATGCCAAAATTTCACCCTAAGTTATAATTGATATTCTGAATTCAAAAAAGATTTCTATTTTACAGAATTCCAATCATATAAGTTTCATTAATTAATTTTATAATTAATTTCCACTGTCACAACAAATACCGTGTTTTTAAGAAAGAATATATACCAAAAGATTGACAATTGTTTAGGTCCAATTTCAAAGTGAAATTAATTCTAATGAACACCACTGGATAAAATGGTAAAAATATATTCTAATTATACTTTAAAACAACTCAATAATATAATTTATCACTATAAATTATTTTGATTAAAAAAGTTGTTTTTAAGTATTTTTCACTATTCATAAAAATTGGAAGTTTTTCAGAAAAATGCCAAAATTTCACCCTAAGCTATAATTGATATTCCGAAACCAAAAATGAAGTCCATTTTGAAATATAAAATATATATAATTCCAAAAGTCTGTATTACTATTCATAATGGCTAGTTTGATTGGTTGTGGTGTGTTAGAACTCGATGTTGCGTACAACACACGCTATCACATTATTCAAAGAGAAGTGTACCGTAGAATCTTGGGGTGTTACAATTACCATTAATATATTATACACCATTTTTATTTCAACACTTTCATCACAAAGATATTATCATCTTATTTTTTACCTAGTTTTGAGATTTTCCCTTGAACAGCTTTTTCCATTTCTTATCAAAACCATGTAACTAATATAAAACCCCAACATCCATTTCTACCTTGATAGAACAACACAAAATATATTCATAGATAATAAGTTATATTCTATCTAACACCCAAAAAATACTTTGTTTAAATACACTAATGAATCGAAAAACATTAATTTCAGTTTGGATGATATTGCTAGAATCACACATCGCAAGTCTTGTAATCATTTTCTTGTATATACCAATGGATTATTCATCATTTTGATTAAGCTCATGTAACTCCTTTTATATAATCATTCGAATAATACAAGGAATGTGATTATTGAAAAAATAATTTTGTGGTCACATATCCTTCCAGGGATTCAATTTCATCTTTTTTCCTTATATTCTTGAATAGAGTCCACCACTGGTCTACTTACTCTTCTAAATGATAAATTTAAAAAATGAATTTTTCTTATTCTGAATAGAAAAGGACATAAAATATCATGTCAATGGTTTTAATCAATTGTTTAGAAACAATTGGATCAGAAGACATAATGAAACAAGGTGTATGTTTCCTCATGACAGACTCAAAATAATTTTGTTCCCTTCCCTACTCCGTAGGATTTATAGAAGGGTTCATATATTATGTAAGTATAATGATAATATTTTTCATTAAAGATCCCATAAAACATGGCTGGATAAAAGAAAAATCATTTCATTTCACATTTCATTCATCGTTAACATGGTTCCATCAGTTTCCATACATTTTCTAAAACCCAGAAAGCATAGTGTGAGAGGAAACAATCATACTAGGAAAACTACACAGCCAAGGGTAATTACTTTAAATCTGTCAAATATTAGGTTTAATCCTATTTTAACCATGATAATTACCAAAATACATTGATTCTAGACTATAGATTGACCTATCCTTAGGGACATCCTTAGACATATCATAAAAATATCTCTAGGTATTTCACTAATATTTTCATAACGTAGTTTGGAATGTTTTTGTAAACATTCACTCTGATACAAACTCCAAAAACCTAGGATTGGGAAGCATGGATAATATATCAATTTTTAGGATTAAAAAATACAATACATATAATAATTCTCAATGAAAATATTAGTTTAGAGTATTTTAAAAACGGGTAAATATAAAAAACTCACTATAAAAACATGTACACCATCTTGTGCTTTTTCTTTCAATTCCATACAAATTTTTGATATATATTAATGCTCTTATTCATAATTCTGGTAAATGAAACATAATAAGGGTTGATCCCAAATTATTATTAAACATAAAAAAGGTACATATCCATCATATCATAATCATAATACATAAGAACATAACATTAAAAAAATATTATCATTCAAATTAAATATGATGATATCCTGTCATGGGATAAATCATAAAAGTTCATAAAGAATCAATGAACATATTTCCAAAATCCATAACATAAGGCATGGAATTATTGTAATGCACATAAGCATAGAAAATAATTTCATATTAGGTAAGGATCATTTTCAATACCATCATAGTGGAAAAATTTCAATACAATAACATTTTCACACTTGTTCCAACTCTGTATTACTTAACTCTACTCACTTCCCTTTCCAGTCCTATATTACAGAATAAATATCATTTCCCATTCCATCTCAGCATATCACAGAAGATATAAATAATTAACTATTTCAGTGTAGGTAGATATAGGACCCAACCATCTCATAAGAAAATCATTATTATGTGTTCTACAAATACATAATCATTCATCATAGAAAAAACTATGGAATAAAATTTGTTTTTTAAACATATTTCCATCATAACATAATCCATGTAAAACAAAGGGATTTAAAAAATAGAGTTATATCATAGAAATAATAAAACAATAGGAATAATAGTGATATTATACTTGAAACATCACCAAAGTAATGAATTCTATCAAAGATGGAAAAATTATTTTGATAGAACAATTTTAATTTATTATTGAGGAAATTATCCTTTTTTCTTCAATATTTTTTCCTTTTCTCAAATTCCACACAATTTTAAAGGAATAGAATATCTTTGAAAATAAAAATTATATCATTTAAAAGATGATACATGGAAATAAGGAATCCTAAAAATGGAAAAATTCATTCATGCCATATATGTTGAAAGATAACTTTCGTTTCATACTTTTGTCGGATAAGTCAAAAAAATACCTCAGCTCGAAAAAAAACTGATTCCACACAAACCATTTAATTAATTCACAAATGGGTAAAATATACATTTGAAAATTGTATAATAATAAAAATAATTGGATGGATTAATTATTTTGGAAACATGGACATGGATGATAAATATAACCCAATAAATACATACTATAAACAATCTCAGATAATAATGTGATCTTGATATTATCCCATACTCTAAGGTTTATATACAATGTATTTTTTTAATGTTCATGTTTATTTATTTATATATTTTCTTTTAATTAATCTATAATCATATTAATATTTATGATATCATATATGATCATATTATCATCCGTTTGTTAATAACATTTCATTATTACTCGTTATATGTGTATTAGCTGCTTCCTTTTCTAATGAATGTTTTTTCAAATAATTTATAGTTATCCTTCTTTTGTTGTAGTTATATCATTTAAAAAATTATATTAAAGTAATATATATCATATTTATTCATCCTATAAAATTATATAATCAAGCATTAATTTATATGATGGAGAATGAATCTCGTCGCATAGTGGGGATGATACAACGTATATACAAATGAAAGACATCATAATTTCTGTAATTGTGAAATGGTATGGAAGTGGATGGTAAAGATTTTGTTCC
The DNA here is from genome assembly GCA_963277665.1 of Viscum album. Taxonomy (NCBI): domain Eukaryota; kingdom Viridiplantae; phylum Streptophyta; class Magnoliopsida; order Santalales; family Viscaceae; genus Viscum; species Viscum album. The sequence continues at coordinate 683,096,870 of OY728159.1, read as the reverse complement.
AAATTCAATATCACATTATAATAATAATATATAGTAATAATTTCCATAATTTTACCCATCCATGTATTGTGTTGGTGAAAAATATATAAGACCATGTTGTCGAGGTGGTACGTCATACTAACACATGCATGGTGATTTCAATTTTTGTATGATAGATAGAAGGTGTAATATGGTTGTTCCTTAATCATAACAAGATCTCAGTATATAAGTGATGTTGTATTTATTACATTATAATGGAATCAACTCTTGAAGAGGAAGTAGATGAAGAAATAATTTTCAATGAATCAATAGAGGAGATTTCCACTTCTTCAACGATATTGCTCTAGACATCCTATTAAAGCACTAGAGTTGATATTTGGTGAATACTATTGTAATGAACCATAACTCTATCAATGAATTTTACCTCAGAATATTAATTTCATATAGTATATATCCCATTAAATAACTTATAGAACATAATATAAACATTATAAATGACAAATTAATGAAATAATTAGTATTTATATAAGTTAAGGTACCTATAATGATTAAATTGTAATTTGACAATATGAATAATAATATAAAACTTATGTATATTAAATCAATCTAATGAATTTTATCCCTTGTAATGAATTTATAAATAAGCTTTGGTCATCTTATAAATGAATTTATGATATAATTATTTCATAGTTTTGGTAAATTGATCTTTTAAAAATTAATATTTAAGTGTTTGTATTTTTTTAGGTCACAAATATTTAATTTCAATATTATAATTAATTAAATGATATTAAATAAAATTAATTATCATAAAAATTAATCATAAATAAATATTTTTTGTCTTGTAATCTTATGATAAGTTTGTGGGACCATAGTTAATTTTTGAATGTGTTATAAAATCCATTATAAATTTAAAACTATATTTCTCATGTAAATAAATTTTAACATAAAAATATTTAATAGAAAGTTAATTTCATTATTGTAATTCAATAGCTGGCGCTACACGCAACATGGAGTTCCATCGCACAAGGACTTACCAAACTAGCAATTCCAAATACAGTTATTAAGTGTACTAACTGTATCTTAAATTTTATATAATTTATAAAATTTTAACTTCCATAATATGTGTTTCCTAGACCTAATATAAGGACAAAATCAATTTTTCAGATAAAATAGGTGTTGGTCAGAAAAGGCAATTTTAGCACCTTTTAATGGCGAACCCTTTTTAAATCAAATATCGGACACTTTTATATATTTAATTTGATAAACTAAACTTCTTCTGTAGAAGTGGGTCATAAAACCTTATTTTAGATATAATTTCGAGGCATTTCTGAAAATTTTCATATTTTGATGAAAAATGAAAAATAATAAATGGTAATTGAAAGCTAATTTTTTAATAAAAATAATATAGACTTTTAAATTATACATTTAAATGATTTTGAATTATAATTAGATTACATTTTTATCACTTAATCCAATATTGGTCATTGAAAAAAATTTACATTTAAATTGTACATAATCATATATGAATCTTCTGATAGTTTTAACATCTAAAAAACCCTGATTTCTGGTTTTTGACAACAAGAATATTTTTCCAAATAAATTAATGAAACTTCTTTGTTTTGAATATTGTAAAATATAATTCATTTCTTAATTTTTTATAACAAAATTATCTTGGGGTGGATATTTGTAATTTTTCTGGAAACATTTAAATTTTGATGAATAGCGAAAAACAATACGTTATTATTTAAAAGAATATTTTTAATTGAAAATTATTTATTTTATTTAAATTTTTATGTCAAAATAATTAAATAATACCAATATATGTTCAATTTAATTCATTGTAGTCATTTTATAATAAAATTAGATGTATAAAACTTTATTTAACTTTTTAACATCTCTTACCCACCTTCTAAGCACATTTTCAAATTTGCATAAAATGTAATTTTACCATTTCTGTGAATTTAATTTCAAAAATATCAGAGAAATGGTTGATATTAGTAAAAACAATGTTGTTTAATAGTATGAAAATAGTTTTTTGGTCAATAGTAACTTTACAAATTTTTTACCCCAGTTAAAAGTAAATTGGGTAATTAAAGGTAAAAATGATATTATAATTACTCTAACACATGTCATTATTAAATTGGATAAGTGAATTTCAACCAAAATAAACATTATGAATAAAATATGATTCTTTTGATCCACATGGATTAGATTATGAAATTTATTATTACTTTATTTAAAGAAGAGTAAAAAGTGTTAAATTCAATGATTAATAACTAAACCATTTTTTATATAATCTTATACATAAGATAAATTCGACTATATATATTCATTAGAAATAAAAAAATATTTCCTACATGATGGTATTTTATATTAAATTTGTATACAATAAATTGTAAAATTTATTGATGACATATTGATGATGAAGTAATTAACTTATTAATGAAAGATTAAAATAATTGATATTATAAATATATTATTAAATGTAAAATGAGAGTTTTGATGTATTTCATTAATTTTATAGGTTAATATTAAATCTTAAAATTTTTTTAATTAATTTTTATTTGATTTAATCATGCTTTTTTAAAATTCACAAAAACCAAATACAAAATAGTGTCAAAATTGACATAAATGAGTTTTTAAATCAAATAATATAATATTAAAAGTCATTATATTACTAAAAATCAAAATTTCGGCAAAAGGAATCATATTATTATAGATATGTCATTAATAAACTAATTTTTTTTCTTGGCTTTATATATTAAGTTTGTTAACCATTTATTAAAATAATATATGAATACAAGGTAAAAGTTAAAGTATTTATCTAATAGTAAATTATAAGAAATATGTTTAATAGGGTGAACTAAACCTATTTAAATACTATAGGTTGTGATATTTTTGACCCATCCCTACCTCATACTCGAAATAAATATTTTTGGAGCCATCATAAACAGAAGATGATTGTATAATAAATTAATATTTCACGCTTTTCCATAAGTTACCATCACCTCTCTTATAAAAGGTTACTTACCCTTCTCTCAAGATCACACCTCCAAAGTCATTTATCTGAGCCAATCCCTTCTCAAATATCTTTCCAACTACCCAAATTTAATCCTAGAGGAAATAAATTGATCATAAAGCCAACCTCTGGATCCCTTTTGAACAAATCAAAAGGAAGCACCCGAATTAGAGGTAAGAATTTCAGCATCTCTTTCAAAATTATTTTCTTCTTCCACTTATTCTTTTATTGTTTTTTCATACCAAAAAATTAAATATATTACCTTCTAGATAATTTGATTTTATTATAAATATTGTACAATCATATTCATTATTTTACCCATCCTTTTAATGTCAAAGTCATCATATGTGCGTATGAACAGCTTGCAATCTCCACGTCGTGGTGTAGTTTGTTATTAAACACGTTATTAATTGGATGGGTATAATAATGTGTATAACTGATGTAAATAATAGATATAACATGTATATGATTATTTTTATATAATATACCATTTATTACATATGTTTTCATGACTAAGAGAATGATATTGTCGCTTGTGCGTATGTACGGCTTACCGTCTCCACGACGCGATGCAATTTCGGTTCCCATCGTAAACATGGAAGAATAATTTTCATAAAAGGATTGAAAATAAATTTTAATAACATAATATCATTCTAGATATTAATCAAATAAAAACTATCCATAAAAATCATGACTTATGTACGAAAACATAAAAATGAAATCAAATTAGTTTATACCCAAAACCATGATACTATTGAAATATCATTAACAATGCAATATTAGAAGATCATATATGATTTAAAATTTTTTATTTGGTACTTGTATAATTTAATAACAATTATTTCACCATTATACAGGATGTTAACCTACCCTCTACTAAGGAAATGTACATTGTAAGGGGTTTTAATCTCACTTTTTATTCCCTATTAGAATCATGATATATTTGCCACTATTTCCTGTTGAGTGGGGTATGTACTACCCATGATTATATCCATTCAGTAATATAACATAATTTATGGGTATTTATATCTACATTGTAAGATCATTTTTCATGGGGTGTATGATTCGTATGTTACGAAATAAGTATGGCAATTTCTTATTTTAGTTTCCACTCACTGGGTTTTACACATAAATAAATGATTATTTTTCTCCATGAATATGTGTGAAATCACAATTTTTGTATTTATATAGTAATTTACACTCCCATATGTTTGTATATACCTATTATACAAATAATCACTCTATTGATAAACTCTAATGTCATTGATTTGAAATTGAGAAGGGTAATGTTATATCAATTTCCATTCATTGACTTAATCATCCAAGTCATTTGTTTTGTTTTTAAAATAATACATGTGAATATCCTATAATTTATTTACATTGAATATAAAATAATATAGTGTGTGTCTATATTTTTCACACTCAATTATGTCATTTATTTATCCTTAATCTAAGGATACTGGTATTATAAGGGATTTCGTTTCAATTTACATTCAATTGAGACTTATTGGTTGTTATGAAAAAATTCACTATTATATGAATTATATACTATCCATTGACATGGTATATCATGAATCCATTTATTCTCATGATATTATTATGTTTTTTTAATTTTACTACTCAATTAATAGAATTCAAGTGTCTATCATTTGGTTAAAAAGACATTATCTAAAATATCATTTAAATTGTTTTAATGATTTATTCTTAAAAATATTTCTCATTAATGTCCATGTTATATAAATGGTGGTAAGAATTTATTTATATGGATATGAATGTTTTAAAAGTAAAAACACTTTCAAAAGTTACCAAGTGGTATGGGACACCTTTATTCAAAAAAAACTCTTTCAAACGACTTCTCTGATAAATAATACGACTTCTAAATGATTTCAAGGAAAAGAGGATATTTCTCTCAAATACCATTTCTAGTTATTTTCATCTATATAAATATCATTCCTTGTATTTTATTCTTCACCGAGTTTGATTTATTATAATACATTCATTCATATTTTATTGAATCAGTTATGTTTGACTGTGGATATGTTAATTTTATACTATTCAAGGATTGTGGTTAAAGTATAGACATTTTTTATGGTAGTTTTCTAATGCACCAACCACAGAAGCCTAGAGTCGGTGCATTATTAAATAACATTGGTATGATTACAAGGAATCAAGTCCCAAAAGACTGATCAGTTTAATAGTATTAGGAAGTAGATTACATACATGAAAATTAAATTACACATTAGAAAATAAAACACAACATAAATCATCCTTTGAGAATGTCATTAATCACATAGCTTAACACTGCTTATCAATCATAATAAACTTCTTCAAATCCTGGGAAAAATAAATCATATAAAGGGTTGAGCTCAAATTCTCAGTAAGGATGAAAATATAGGGGAACCTTTCATAAATAAAAATAAAGATTTAAGTGAATGTCCAAAACTAAAAAAATGACTTTTAAACATTATCTTCAGCATAATATGGAAAAGATAAATCAAATAATACCATTTTCACAATCCCATGTATATTCTACTAGTCGAATAATCACATGCAATATCAATAGATAATTTCATAATGATGGAATGCATACTTCCAGACATCATAACCACATCGTAAAGGCCTTGTGCCAAGAATAAAAATAATATTTTATCACGGCATTATGCCAAGACACTAGAGTGTCTCATTTGACCTACCGATGCATCGAGGAGTTATAGCAGGATCCACCAGTAACTTACTAAGTCCAAGGAATTCCTCATATGAAAAGGTTTAAACATAACGTAATCATTCGTATTAAAACTAGCATAAAAATGTCTATAAATTATCCATAAACCATTAATGGTATAAAAATAACAAATCCACAGTCAAATATATCACAAAACCTTCAATACAAATTGGAATATTTCAATCATAATAAATCAACCTCGATCAAGAATATTATCATGTAAAGGATGTTGATGTAGTTGAAAATGAAGAGTAAAAATCATTGAGGGAAATATCCCTTTTTCATGAAATCATTTTAAAGTAACACAATTTTGAAAGGGAGGAATTTAAATAAAACATAGAATCAAAGTGTCTCATACCACTTTTAAAATTTTGAAAAGAATTAACATTTTAAAAGAGTCATGTCTATATAAATAAATCCTTAAAACCATTTTGAAAACATGGACATTAATGATAATGTTTAAGGAGAATTTATCTTTAAAACATTTAAAATGATGCTTTAATAAAACTTCCCTTAAAAATAATCCCTCTCATTTTTATTTTGAAACATGGACATGGATAATAAATATTTCTTATTAGATATTTACGTAAAAATGACCTTGGATAATAAATTGATTGTGAAATTAACACTTACCTTGCACTTTAATTTACTTGAGGGTACATTTAACCTTCGTTATAATGACCATTGTATGTTTTTATGTTATAATAGAACCATATTCATATTTATTATATCATACATGATTCATTTATGACATTATACTATCCATTTAATAATGATTTTGATGTTAAATTAAAATTTATGTAATAATCACTTTCTTTATCGAACATGTTTTATGTTGTTATTATTGATCGTATCATTTAGATCATTATTTATACACATCCATAATATAAAACATTATTTATATAATATATATATATTTATTATATAACTTTTAATGTAGATATATATATGAAATGGTAGGAACCCTTTATGGAGATGGTAAGTCGTACGTACACATAAACGATGTTTCTATTTTCAAATCATATTGAATGGAAGTAAGTGAATAAGATATATGTAAGCACACACACACAAACATAAATATATATCTCTAATAGAATTACTATGTAACATATTACATACTTGTTAATAATATGTATTTTTATAATCACCGTTGAATGGTGAATGTGGGAATGAATCTCATCGCGTCATGGAGACAGTAATCAATATGTATGCATGAGTAAAAATATCATTATATTGATGGTGAAATAGTATGTAATTGAATTGTATATAATATATAAAGAATAATTATAATTTTATATTTATTTTTTAAATCAGTTATACTCATTATTATACCCATCCAAATGTTTATGTGTTTGAATAACAAACTACACCACGATGTGGAGACAGTAAGCCGTACATACGCATGTATGGTGACATTTTCATTTAGTGGTTAAATATAATTACAAATATGGTTGCACCATATTTATAATAACATCACATTATGTAGGTGGCATTGGAGTTTTTATTTTGGTATTGAAACATAAAAAAAGGGGACGTGGAAGAATAAAATATCTTGAACGAGGGTGGTGAAATTATTAACTTTTCTTCGGGTGTTTCCTTTTGAGTTAATCAAAAGGGCTTAATAGGATGGATTTATGATCAATGTACGTACTCTAGGATGATGTTATGGATTTTGGGAGGATATTTGGGCCGGTTTATCTTCTTCCAAATGGCATTGGAGATGTGATTATGAGAGAATGGGAAGTACCCTTTTATAAGAGAGGAGAGGGTCACATTATGATTAGTTTGAAATATAATTTTATAAAAAATTAAATTTGGGTTTATAATGGCTCATAAATGATTTATTGATAGGATAAGGTGGTTATTAGTCGAAAAACACTCAACAAATACGTTTTAGAAAGGTTTAGGTCACGATAATAACCTTATATTTTATATTTAACTCGTAGTTAAATATTTAATCTTTTTCCGTGTTTTTTTGTATTCTTACGCTATATGGTTAATAAACATACAACAAACTTGATTGATATCCTCAAGATGATCATTAATGAAATATATAATACTATTTAAGCCCTTTGGATGATCCTTATATTTTTAGGAATATTATATCAAAAAATAATATAGTATTTGTATTAAAAAAAATCATTTATGTAAATTTTTACTATATTTGGCATTTGGTTTTTGTGAAAGTCATCACAACTTGATTACATTGAAAAAGATACATTTAATCAACACTAACATTTAATATTATACAAGAAAATTCGTTTATGTGATAAAAAGTTTTAAATTATATTTATTTTAATATTTATAATACAATCTATTTGATTCATTCATTAATAAGGTAATTACTACTATATCATTGTGTCAAAAATAAATTATAATATTTAATGTCTAAAAATTATAAAAAAATATTTTTATGTAATAAATCTTGTTATCTTTTTAATAAATTTTCATATTCAAATTTATATTGTGTGTAACCCAATAATAAAAATGGTTTATTTATTAAAAATTGAATTTAACACTTTTAAATCTTCTATAAATAACATAAGGATAATTGTCCTAATCTATTCAAAGTGGATTTAAAGGATCATATATTTTTCCTAAGGTTATTTTTTGGTCGAAATAAACTTATAAAAAATAATTAGTACAAGTTTTAGGGTAAATATAATATCATTTTTTCTTATAATTACCCTATTTACTTTTAACCGCGGTAATAAATGTCAAATGGGACTATTCACCAAAAAATTTCATCTTATTGAAGAAAATTTTACATACAAATATCACCTATGTCTCCCTAATTTTTGAAATTCAACTCACAGAAGCAGTAAAATTATGTTTTATGCAAATTTGAAAATGCTCCTAGAAGATGGGTAAAAGAGGTTAAAAAATTCAATGAAATTTTATACATCAAATATTATTATAAAATGAATCCAATGAATTAAATTTAACTTATATAGGTATTATATACCTATTTTTACAAAAAATAAATTTAAATAAAATAAATAATTATTTAAATAAAAAGGCGGATTTAAATAATAACGTAGTCTTTTTCACTATTCATCAAAAATTGAATGTTTTCCGAAAAATATAAAAAATCACCCAAAGATAATTTTGATATTAAAAATTCAAAAATGAAGTTTAATTTATCAAATTCAAAACATATAAGTTTCATTTAAGAGATTAATATTAATTCCCTTCGTCAAAACCAAAAAGCGGGTTTTTAAAAAGTAAAATCTATCAAAATATTGACATGTGTTTCTGTCAAATTAAAATGTTAAATTACTTATAATGACCTACATTATATTAAATAATAAGAATATAATCTAATTGTTCTTCAAAAAAATTCAAATTCATAATTTAACACTATAAATTATTTTGATTACAAAAATGTTCTTTTCAATTAAAACATAATATTTTTAATTATTCGTCAAAATATGACTGGTACCAAAAAAGTACCCAAAATTTAACCAAACTAAATTTTTTTGTCTCGATTCTAAAGAAGAATTTAATTTCAATAATTTGAAATAAAAAACTATCAATTTTTTTAAAAACTGTTCTCTATTAAAAGGTGATAAAATTTCATTTTTTTAAATACTTCTTTTATATCAAAAAATGAATTTGTTCTTAAATAATGTCTAAGAAAAAAATAATATGGATGTTAAAATTATATAGGGTAGATTAGATTCAAAATACAGTTTATACTATTCATAACCATTTTTTGAACGGCTAGTTTGGTAAGTTGTGTTATGCTTTAACATGGTGTCGGTTGTATCATAGGCTATATAATTACTTCAGTGAGATAGAGTACTATGAAATATTGGGGTGTAATAAGTTTTAATACAAATTATTAGATTATATTTCACCATTTTAATATGTGGAATGCAGTAGACTTAGTATGTGATGGGTGGAGCCCACTATAGCTCCTCGATGCATCGGTTTGTCTCATGAGACAAACACGTGTCTTGGAATAAAGCCATGAAAAAATCTTATTTGTAGTCTTGGAACGAGGCCTTGAGTATGTGGTTATGATGTTCGGCATTATGCATTCCAGCATTATGAATGTAGCTATTGATATTACATGGGATTATTTAACTAATAAAATATCGATGTGAATATGTAAATGGAATTATTTGATTTATCTTATCCATATTATACTGAAGTGTATGTTTAAAAGGCTTGTGTTTTAGTCTTATACATTTCCTTAAATGTGTATGCTTATTTATCATAGTCTCTACAATATTGTAATACTTTCTGAGAATCTAAGCTAACCCATTTCTATGTTTTATTTTTTCCATGATGCAAAAAATATATTACGATTAACCGGTAGGAATAGGCTATGGGATACGAGTGTGTTCAAAGGGGACACAATGTTTTTGTTTATCCGTTTCGTGATTTAATGTAAAACATATATATATCTAGTTAAATGAAGGATACAAATCTAATCGGTCTTTCAAGACCCCATTTATTGTGATCATGTAAAATGGAATGTAATAATGTACCGACTCTGTGTAACTAGGGTCTGGGTGTTACAGTTGGTATCAAAAGAATTTTAGTACAAACCATGAAAGCTAGATTTTGAAAAAAACTAATTAGAAAACACTACCCTAATATCGACATTGATGATTAGTATAGAAAAACATCTAAAAATTTTGGTAATGTAAATATTATGTGGGTTTTACAAGAAATACATTCCAATGTGGATATATGGAGGTAGAGGCGGCCATGGAACAGATGTGCCTAGGGGCTTGACCCAAAAACACCGCTTTGAACTAGATTAGAACGGGAACTAGTACACGACAACGGGCCTTACAACACTCTTGGTTATGACACACTTAGGGGATATGCTTATATTAATTCACATTTTCATTGCAAACCTATTTGAAATATTTTAATATAAGACCAGAGTAAATAACTTTGTTAATCTAAGGTGTTTTTGATTGAAAATAAGGTGTTATGATATCATCGAAATAATATAATGACTATTGTTACTCACACTATGAATTCTAGATTAAGTTAAAGGATGGATTCCAAGAATTTCATTGTAATAATGAACATGATGTGCAAGGTGGTCATGATGGTGGATATGAGAAACAAAATAGATTGTTGATAGGATTAAAAGATATCGTGTTTATGCCGAAGCAGGTTTACCAAAATATGATCAATAATATAAACATTAACCAAATCCCAAACTCAAAAAAGAATATAAAATAAGAGAATGATAAGAGATCTAGTAGTAGAGACTATGGATAAAATAAATCACAATATCCATCACGCTGGAAATGTAGAAGCAGACACCCAGTAAAGTGTTTCAATGGAACAATCAAATGTTATTTGTTTGGGGAAAATGACATAATGTAAATAATTACTGAAGGGAAAGTGAAGAGTACTATGGTAGAAAATAAAAATGATCCTAAGAATCAATTTACAGTCATTTTCTGTAAATATAGGGGACCAAGGAATTACCTGAGTCAATGCCCATTTTATAGGATAACCACTTGGTCAAGAAATAATATATAGGGAAATAAATGGTTGGAGAAAAGTTTAAAAGTATTAATGATCTTCTTTTATAGGATTACTTTGGAAGACTAATATCTGGTATATGTAACCCTGTCGATTGTTATGTGAAAATCATATTTGGGGATAATTTTTTGTATCTTTTGTGAATATAGTTATAATGAACCAATATGGTTCATATGATCCTTGAATTTTTGGAAATTAAATTTTATTAATTTTTGTGATGAAAATGCGAGGAATGAGATAAATTTTTTTGCTAAATTTTGTTATGGTAACTTTGAGGATTTGATCTCATTTTTTGAATTTTATAAAATATAGTTTTTGAAAAAGGACAACCCGTAGACCTTGTGAAAACCTATCTTATTGGACAAAGCAGCGATAATCAAACCCATAACCAAAGTACAACTCATATTTATCACCTACCACTAGACTATGTCAAGTCCCTGGTTAGTGTGACTAATTATATTTAGTTAAAATATTTTATTGATAAATAATATGTTGATTTTCTATCTTATGTTTTATCAAATGAAGATCCTTATTATATGAAGATGATTTGGTGATTATGTGATAAATTTTATTTTGGAAGATGTTTTCTCTGTTTGGAACACTATATGCCTAAGGAAAATAGAATTATATGGTATTTCATTTAAGGTGTAATGGTGGATTTTATTTTCATTCTGGAATAATCTATGTTTTTTAAAGAAGTTATGGTTATGAATAGAAATGATTATCATATTATAGAGAATATGTGATTTGGTTAATAATCCTTTTGTAATATACTTTAAGAGTAGTTGATGTTTGTTGTATATATATGTGAATATTTACTATCAAAATATATGTGATTAAATTCTTCTGATTTTTTTTTTGTTTCAATCAATGTTTGGATTATATTGATGTATTTTAAGGACCATTGTTTACTAAATGGTCTTTATTGAACATTGTGTATTTTTGGTTTAATTTTGGAAATTGTGATAAGTATTTGTTTCTATAAAGGATTATCCATTTAGGGGATCATCTGATCGTAAACTAACAATTTGGTTTTGGTAATTGAAATATATAGATCATACTTTGGGGATAATGTGATTCTATAGAAGTTGATTCTAGCTCTTCATGTTTGACCAAGTGATCTTGAATACTAATCATTTAGAGAAAAGATTAGTTATTGGGTGAAATTTATTAAAGGATGAAACTATACTGAAAAAATATGTATATCTCTTTATGTTCTTAGTCAATATCATAATTAAATTCCTTAAAATTATGTAGTATAACTGAAAAAACATTGTCTATTTATATTTCCTACTAGGAAACTAATGAACTTTCAATCAATCACAAGTTTGTGGTTTTCTTGCTCTTATCATTCTCTTGATCATGTTTTATAACACTCTCCATCAGAACCTGACACAAAGTTTATCTTCTATATCCATGTTTTCTGACATGGAATCCTATTATGTGTTATCTATTGTGAATTTTTTTACTTCTCTTTATATATTTAAAAGTGATAATTTATTTGACAACTTTTCTGATATGGGACATTCAATGAAGTTACATGCCTAATTTTAATATTTCAAAGATGAAATTTCCAAAATTGAGGAATAATGTAACACCGCATGATTTCATATGAAGTTATTTTCTTTAATGTAATTCAGTAGCATGTGCTACACGAATCACCAAGTTCAAGCGCACCATTACTTACCAAATTAGTTATCCAAAAAGCGAGTAGGAATATAATTTACTTCATTTTAAATTTTATATAATCTATATAATTTTAACTTCAATATTAGGTGTTTCTTAGACATAATATAAGAAAAAAATTCAATTTTTAGATAAAAGAAGTATTTAAAAAAAATATAATTTTACTTCCTTTTAATGGAAAATCCTTTTTTATATACAATGTAAGACACTTTTATATATTCAATTTTATAAAATAAACAAATTATTTTGATGTGGAACATAAAAATTCTTTTGGGAAATTTTTTTGAGGATTTTTTGATAACTTTCATATTTTGAAGAATAGTAAAAAATACTAATTTTAATTGAAAACAACTTTTTTATTCAAAATAATTAAAGCATCAAATTATACATTTGAATGATTTTTAAGTATAATTTGATTATATTTTTGTCATTTGATCCAATGTTGGTCATTAGAAATAATTTTACGTTTAAATTCGACATCAACACATATCAATATTTTGATAGTTTTTACACCTAAATAACATGATTTCTGGTTTTGACAAGAGATATATTTTATAAATTAATAAATAAAACTTATATGTTTTGAATTTTTTAATATAAACATCATTTTTGAATTTGGAATATCAAAATTATAATTGGGTTAATTTTTGGTATTTATCTGAAAACATTCAATTTTTGATAAATAGTGAAAAACAATATATTATTATTTAAAACCTTCTTTTTATTTAAATAAATATTTATTTTATGTAAATTTATATTTTGTAAAAATTGACACATAATACAAAAATAAGTTAAATAAAATTCATTGGAGTCATCTTATAATAAATTTAGATGTATAAAATTATATTGAACCTTTTAACCCCTTTTACCCACCTTCTAGGCACATTTAAAAATTTGCATAAAATGTAATTGTACTATTTCTATGAATTAATTTTAAAAAATCGAAGATGAACTATTGACATCAGTAAGTAAAATTTGGATCAATAGTATAAAAATAATTTTTGGTGAATATTGACTTTTCAATTTTATTTACCACATTTAAAAATACATAGGGTAATTACAGTTATAATTGATATTATAATTACCCTAACAAATGTAATAATTCTATTGAATAAGTGTATTGTGACAAAAATCAACCTTAGGTATAAAATATGATCTTTTTGATCAACATGGATTAGATTAGGACATTTATTATTATTTTATTTATCGGAGAGTTAAGAGTGTTAAATTCAATGTTTAGTAACTAATCTATTTTTAAAATAGGGTTATACATACGATTAATTCGATTATAAATATTCAACAAAAATATAAAATCATTTCCAACATTGTATCAACCCGAGTTTTTATGAAAAATAAACTTTTAATTTCATTGATGTTTTGGGTTGTACGCTACACCAAGATAACCTTGCACTATATGCAACACCGCATCGACTTGCAATATGCGCAACACTATTCCTGGATCATGTTAGACACAATTTCAAGTTCATTTGATAGTAATTATTCTACGCAACATTGAGTGTATATATATATATATATATTCAATGTATAAATGAAATATGGTTAGATTATGTTATACGAAACAACAAAGGAGTCTTGAACAACACCAATCCTGACTTATCTTACTTTATAAGTAATCGCGACCATCCATGATAGCTTGTGTTGTACGCAACACCGAGTTTCACTAAACAATGATATGTTATTAAAAAATTATATAAACTAGCCGTAATGAATAGTAATACCCACTATTTGAAATTTTATAAATTTTATCATTCAATATTGACATCATTTTTGGATTCCGAATATTGAAATTAGCCTAGGGTGAATTTTTGGTATTTTTCTGAAAACTATCAATTTTCGATGAATCGTGAAAACACTAGGTTACTATTTGAAAACCAAATTTTTATATAGAAAATTATTAATTTTATTTAAATTTATTTTAGGTCAAAATTGATACATAATACCTCTATAAGTTCAATGTAATTCATTGGTGACATTTTATAATAATTTTAGATATATTAAAATTGTATTAAACAATCCACCGTCTTTTACCCACCTCCTAGCGGAGTTTGAAAATTTACATAAAACTTAATGTTACCACTTCAATGAGTGGAATTTTGAAAATTGGAGAGACATGGTTAATATCAAGAAGTAAAATTTTGTTCAATAAGATAAAAATAATTTTTGGTGAATATTAATTTTGTACTTTTATTTAACACGGTTAAAAGTAAATAGGGTAATTATGGGTAAAAATGATATTATTATTACCCTAAAACATGTCCTAATTATAATGGATAAGATAAATTCGACCAAAAATGACCTTAGGAATAAAATATTATCCTTTAGGTCCACTTGTATTATATTAGGACACTTATTATTATTATATTTAAAGATGAGTTAAAAGAGTTAAAATCAAAGTTTAATAACAAAAACATTTTTCATATAAGGTTATACATAAGATAAATTCAACTATAAATATTAATTAAAAAGATATAAATATTTCCTACATAATGGTATTTTATTTATAATTTTTAGACATTATATAATATAATTTATTTATGATACAATGATAATGCAGTAATTAACTTAGAAATGAAATATTAATACAATTGATGTTATAAATACCCAAATAAATGAAATTTGTGAATTTTTTTGAATTAAAATAATTTTATAGATTATATTGACATGTTATTATTTATTTAGTTACCTTTTTTAGAACTAATCATGTTGTTATTATTTTCACAAAAATCAATTTCCAAATTCTGTCAAAATTGACATAAAATAGTTTTTAAAACAAGTATTATATTATTAATTATTATTATATTATTAAAAATCTAATGTTCGGCCAAATGACTTAGATGAAGTTATATATATTAATAATGAACCACTTGGGGTTCTTTTGTCTTGTTATAGTATGTTTATTAACCATATAGTGTAAGAAAACAATATGACAAACTAAAAGTTAAATTTTTTAACTTAGAGTTAAATCTAAATGATGAGGTTATGATAGTAACCTTAACATGTATAAAACCTATTTGATGAGAGGATTTAGACCCATACTTACTTTAGCTTCAAAATAAATCAATTTAGAGCTATTATAAACCTAATATGAATTTATTATAAAATAATATTTCAAGTTTTTCCAAAGGTGCCCCTCTCCTCCGTTATAAAAAGGGCAGCCCTTACCTCTTCTCTTCACACCCTTTTGAGCCTTGAAGCTTGCACAAAACCTACCAATTACTCTTATCAACCTCTATAGTTATATCATATAGGTTCTGGTATTCTAAAAAGACCAATTCTATTTCCCTAAGAAGATGTTTAAAGGACGTGGGTCTAGGAAGAGGTAATCTCTTCTAATGATTCTTTGATTTTTCTTTCTTCTTCAACTTCTTCATCTCTGGTTATTTCATCATAAAGTAATAACATAATTATCAATAATATACTCATAATTTATTATAAATATTAAACATCCAAATTTCACATTTTATTCATCCTACGGAGAATGAAATCACCGTGCGTGCGTACGTACGGAATATCGTCTCCACGCCGTGGTGTAATCTGTTTTTCTACCACCACGTTACTTGGATGGGTATAATGGTGTAAAGAATAACTATTTATAGTTATTATAACAATATACTTATTTGGAGTTATTATATCATCCACTCCAATTCAATTCAATAATTCTGGCTACGATATCATCGCTCGTGCGTACGTACGGATTACCGTCTCCACGACGCGATGAGATTCATTCCCCATGTTAACCACTAAATAATTATTATAAAGTATATATATAATGAATAATAATGATATATATGACAATATAAATATAATGGATTTATGTATATATATATATATATCATCTACTTACTTACATTCAAGTCAGTAAAGAAAAGAAAAAATCATGCATGCATACGTACGTCCTACCGTCTCCATGAATGGTGTATTTCATTTCATTTATCTATCTATTATGTATATATATAATGAATATATATGGTATATAAATCTTGATTTACATTCTTGAAGTAAGTAAATCATTATATATGTAATACTAATATCAAGAACAAGAAGTCCAAACATGTACAATAAATAAAAGGATTTTACCCAAAATAATGCTTTAACCTTGAATTTACATAAGAACTGGTAATATAAAGTCGTAAGTGAATCATATATGATATCATAAATATTATTATAGTTCAGTTACAAGTTAATAATATGTTTAAACCCACTATACAAAAGTCTTGGACACATAGTAAAAAATTAGATATAATGTAATGGATAATAATTCCAATCTCATTCTAATCCGAGATTGTTTATGTCACGACCCGCCTTCACCAAAAAGAGGTAAGGGTCAGCAGATTGTCAGGCCCTTCCTTCTTTAAGTTGAAGGAGAGATAATGACCCCCAAGAACCGCATTCAATAGGTCATAGAGTGGAAACTAGCACCAAGGGTATAAAAATTTCTCACAAATGGAAGGCATTACCCCTTTTTGTTTTATAGGATTGGGAAATAAGATGATGAAAATCAACAACACCAAGGTAAAAGAAGAGTAAAGACAAAAGTAAACCATTCCCACATGCATGTTCGAAAATTAAAATCCACAAGTACAAAGGGTGACTGAAAAGGTAAGTACCAAAGAAGAACAGCAGAAACTACAACCGCCAAAAAGGTCTAAGATAATATGGTCCTGCGCGATCCTCAAAGTCCTCATGGAAACCTAAAAGTAGTTTTATATACGTAGGGTGAAAATACATGTAAACTCAGTAGGGAAAAACAAAGACTCTCGTGCACATGTGGGGGAACGTACTAAAGTCCCGTGAGAAAAGGATTAAACCAAACACATATCAATGTAAATTATCTACCCAAGCCTCACCATGTCACACTCCCAAAATAACGCAAGTCAAGTAACATATATAATCAGAGCACATCAATATTTGGGTACCCCACACCACTTTCCCACTGGTTATTGATACATCCTACACATCTGACCAATCCGGCCATTCTCACCACAGTCCTACTACCACACCCACCCACACACACCTCGACCACAACCACACACAGTCCCACTGCCGAATCCTGCCCGCAAACACCTGAGCCACAACTATCACATGTAACCGGGCCTGCAAACAACTAGGCCAGAACAACCACCACCATACCCGATGTCACCTGGGCTAGAAAATCCACTGCCACGCCCGAAGACACATGGGCCTCATCCCGAAGACCATTGGGAAACAACCTTCCGCACACAGCAAGGCCAACCACCACACTACCCCGACCGAAGGTTCTTGGGCTAATAATGGACCTCAGGCCATCACAGCCTGCCCGAAGATAATTGGCCTATCCGGGAAAGGGAGCAAAAAAGGAGCTAATAACCAGCCACTTATATTAGTGTTGGGAAAAACCCTCCCCCATGAAATGTGGGTGTTCGGCACTAAGTGCTCAACTAGGGTGGGGTGAGAACAAGAAACACAAAACTAGAAATATATACATAGGTAACAAGCACTCACCCAAGGTTATGTTTTTATTCAGGCAGCCTACAGATCACAACAACGCTCAAGTCCGAGTCATGACTTTCGCCAACAAAACCCATTTGTCCCATTCTTGTTTCATGTTCATTAATAATGTTTAAATATGATTCAGCACTACTGGGCAACTAGTATGCATAATCACTAGTCCAGGAAAGTATATAGTCAAGCATCAACCATAACACCCACAACTGGTTCTTAACAACAGAGGAACCCACCCCAATTCGTGATATAAACAAGGTGACCACCCGGTCTTAAAACTCGCAACACTAAATCCATAACAACATGGGATCCCATCCTCGATTCCACAACCATAAAGAGTATAAAAACATGGGATCTCATCCCCTCCCACATCTCCAAAAACCGGCCCACCGGGTATTTTCAGATTTAAAAGATTTAACACACTCCATGATTTCAATTCCGTGTGTTTTAATCGGGAGCTATCATGGAAGGGTTGATCCTGGTGCTTTCAATTTATTCATCCCGGTATACATGATTAATCAATTTTACTTTTCGCAGCATGAGTTTACAAATACAAAAAAAGACATTTAAAACACCACGAGTTCATTAGTGCACAAACAACAACCACCAATGGCCTCGATTTTCAGAATGTGGAAGCCAGAACAACTCAAAAAGAGTGATTATAAAAATAAAAACATCAACGATCATATCCCCCCTTAATATTTTATAGAATTCTATCATTATCTTTAATTTGGTCTGATTTATCCAATTCTATAGAATCAAAAGAACGCCCACCTCACATGATACACAAAAGAGAGAGGTGAAGGAGAAATTCCCTACTTTTTGATAGACGATCGACGCTTAGGCCGGGCGTGGAACTTTACGGATAATGATGCGGCTCGCCCGATGCACCAAAATCTGTTCGTGAAAAGTTGAGATTGAGGAAAGAAGAAACCATTCCTAACCCTTTAGTTTATAAGGCCCGAGGATGGTTGAGATAAGAACGCAAAATGACGTAAGGAGCGGGGGTCGTGGGTTGACCATGCGGCCCCACTCGTCATTAAAGGGGGTCGGGTGGTTTAAAATGGATCATTAATTCATTAAGTATTTAATTAAAACTCTTATGGGAATTACAGGTCTTTAAAACACGCTCAAATAAGTCAAAATAGGGTTTAAAAATCTTATTGCGCAAGAAGGAACGCCATTCGAAGGAACCCGTAGGGGGGGTGGGGTAGGCCAGAGCCACCGGTGGCTGAGGGTTACTAGTGGGGGACAGTCACTGGTAGCCGAGCTACCGGTAGGCTGTGGCTACTAGTAGATCGAGTGACCGGTAGGCTGCAACGATGGGTAGGCTAAGGCTACCGGTAGGCCAAGGCTACAGGTAGGCTAAGGCTACCGGTAGGATAAGGCTATCAGTTGGCCTGTTACCGATAGGCTAAGGCTACCGGTAGACCGAGCTACTGGTAGGCCTGCTACCTGTAGGATAAGGCTACCAATAGGCCTACACCACCGTGATTCCCAGACCAGAAGACCCAACATGAGATTTTCACAAAGTAAAGCATCCCTACAAAACACAGGCTGTTACAGTTTATTCGTTAGTATTTACTGGGGTTATGTTTATTATCCATATCCATATATTCTCTAAATTAGTTCAAAATTTTTTTAATTTTCTTCCATGTATCTATAAATTCTTTTATACGTTTTTTTTCTTTTACTCCATCAAATGGAATGAATCTTTCTTTTTTTACCAGACGAGTTACTTTTTGACTTTTTCGAAAAAAGTACGAGGAGAATGTTTTTTTACTTATACAGAATGAACAGATTTCTACGGTTTCATAACACCTTATTTTCATGAATGCTACATGATAATATTTAATGACTATTTTAAACAAAATACTCTTCTTTTAAAATAGAATGGAATTTTGTGAAAAGAAAATGATTTTGAATAAGAGAGGATATTTTCCTCCAGAATTTATTTCAAGTGTTTTATCAAAACCATTTTCCATCAAAGATGAAATTATTTCAGATGGGTATGATTCAAGTATAATGTCTCTGTGATTTACATGGTTTCACTTTTCTTATTATTAAATGATATCAAATTGTTTTATATGGATTATGTTATGATGGGATGATGTTTATGAAACCCATTTTTATTCATTGGGTTATGATGAATGATTTATGTTTATGTTGTGGCACAAGTAAGAATGATTTCATTTTGGGATGGGTGGTACCTATATCTACCTCCAATGAATTGGGTAAAGATTTATATCTCATGAGATAGACATTGCTGGAATGGTAAGTTAATCTGGTTCAGTGATACAGGACTGGAACGAGGGGTGAACTCGATTCAGAAAGGGACATTGTCCACTAAGATGGCCTTGGTAGCAATTCCTTGGCTACTATGGAAATAATATCATGTGCTTAATAGTTTTCCACAATTACATGTTTTATTCTCATGTTATTTAATCATGATTTATGTTCCTTTATGACTATGCCTTACGTATTGCCAGGATTTATTTCACAACTCAAGATTTTGATGTGTACAGTTTATGTTCATGTTTTAAAGTTCAAATGAATATGATTTGTTTTATTTTCTACATGATTACCCTTAATAAGAATTTGAACCCACCCTTTATATGTTTTCTTTTCCCCAGGATATAAAGAAACGTTTTAGGTAAAAAATGGGAATATCTTTATGGGATATGTTGAAGATCTTTCACCATGATTAGAAGACTATGTTCCATGTTTCCCAATACACTAAACTATTATGGTCCTTGAGTGTTGGTTTTTGTTATGTATAAAGTATTCTTCAAAAGTAATGTAATTTCCATGTATATAAATATTTGGTTATCTAAACACATAATGGTTTTTTATTTATAATTTTTAGACACAAAATATATAAATTTATTTATGACACAAAAATGATGACGTAATTACCTTATTAATGAATGATTAAAATAATTGATATTATAAATACCCAAATAAATGTAAATTGAGACTTTAGATGTATTAAACTAATTTTCAATGTTAATATGACATGTTAGGAATTATTAACTTTATTTGGTTCGATGTAATCATGTATTGATGACTTTTACAAAAACCAAATACTAAATAGTGCCAAAATTGACATAAATGAGTATTTTAAACAAATGAAATATTTTTAAATGATATAATAGTTTTAAAAATCCATTGTTCTCAAATATTAGTCATATAATAATATAAATGTCATTACTAAACCACTTTGGGTTCTATTTCCTTTTTATAGTAACTTTATTAACCATTTATTACAGCAATACAAGAATACATGATAAAAGATAAAGTATTTATCTAAGAGTTAAATCTAAAAAATAAGGTTTATATGGTGACCTAAAGAAGTTTAAAACCTATAAATTGAATGTATTTAGACCCATAACCACATTATCCTTAAACTAAATCCTTTCATGTCAATGATAACTTGAATATGATAGTATAATAAATTAATATTTCAAGATTTTTCTAAAGTGACCCTAACCTCTCTTATGAAAGGGAACATCCACTTCTCTCAAAATCACACCTCCAATGATATTTTTCTCATCCAAACACTTATTAAAAATCATTACAACTACCCTCAATTGATTGTAGATTCCATAAATTTATCATAAATCCATCCAATGGACCCCTTTATTTCAAATCAAAAGGAAGCAGCAGAAGAAAAGATAATAATTTCATCACCACTTTCAAAGTTCTTTTATTCTTACACATCCTCTATCATTTTTTTTCATACCAAAATAATTACTCAAGTAAATTATACATACTATGATTCTATTATTAATAAGTTACAACCATATTAATAAATATATTCACCCTAAGAATGATAATGTCACCATACGTGCGTACGTACAGCTTAACATCTCCATGTCGTAGGGTAGATTATTATTCAACATGTCATTATTTGGACGGGTATAATAATGAGTATAAATGATTTAAACAATAAATATATCATTTTAATGATTATTTATATATAATAAACCACCAAATTACTAACAATTAGACCACTAATAGAATGATATTGTCGATCGTACGTACGTACATCTTACCGTCTTCATCATGCGATGAGATTTCATTCCCCTTTGTAACCATTCAAGAACAATTTTTCATTGATGATTGATAATATTGTTTAAGAAGATAATATCATTCTGGAAATGAATCAAATACACCCTATCCAAAAAAACATGACTTACTTGAAAAAACAAATAAATGAAAACAAAATAGTTAACACACAAAACAATGATACTACTAAAATAACATTATCAAAAAAATTTAGAATATAATATATGTTATCATATATATGTATTTGGTTCTTGAATAATTTAATAACAATTATTTCACCATTATGAAGGAGGTTAACGTACTATCTACTATGGAAAAGTACAAGGTTAGGGGTTTTCATCTCACTTTTTATCCCTATTAGAATCATGCTATATTTTCCGGTATTTTCTTTTATGCGGTGTATGTACGGACCATAATTTTATTATTTATATAAAATAACTTTATTTATGTGTATTTACATCTTCATTATATGATCATTTTTTCATGGGGTGCATGTTTCTTATGTTACCAAATCAGTAATGAAATTTCTAATCTCAATTTCCACTCATTAGGTTATACGCATACATGATTGATTATTTTACTCCAAGATTATGTGTGAAATGAGTATTTATTTATTCATGAAGTAATTTTCAATCCCATTTGTGTGGATAAACTTTTTATACACATCATCACTCTATTGATAATTTCTCTTGTAGTTGATATGAACATAATAAGGGAAATCTTAACTTATTTTCCGTTCATTGGGTTAAACATCCATGTCAATGGTTTTGTTTTTAAAAGAATATTTGTGAATATCCACTAATTTATTAACACTGATTATACAATAATATTGTTTGTATTAATATTTTTCACACATAATTATGTCTTTTATTTTCTCATAATCTAAGTATATTGTATTTATAAGGGATTCAGTCTCAATTAACATTCTATTGAGACTTAGTTGTTGTTATGCACCAATTCTCATTTACATGGTGTACATAATGTCCTTTGATATAGTATATTAGGAATCCCTTTATTATCAAAATATTATAATGTTTTGATTAATCTTATTTCTCAATTATTTTTATTCAAGTGTCTTTCATTTGGATAGAAACTCTATAACTAAAATATCTTTTCAAATGTTTTAAAGATTTATTCTTTAAAGTATTTTTTATTAGTGTCCATGTTTTATTAATGTTTTAACGGATTTATTTATATGGACTTGGATTTTTTAAAATTAAAATTATTTTCAAAAGTTTCAATGCAGTATGGAAACTTGGATTCAAAAATCTATTTTAAATGACTTCTTTGATAAATAAAGCGTCTTATAAATGTTTTCAAGATATAGGGGATATTTCTCTGAAATAAATTTACTGGTTATTTTCATCTACTCCAACATCCTAAATTGTATTTCTTTCTTGATTGAGTTTGATTTATTATAATCCAATCATTTATATTTTATTTAATGAGTTATGATTGACTTAGGACATGAAATTTTTATAGCATTCATGTTTTTTCGTTAAAGTATTGTCATTTTGTATGCTTGTTTTAATACAAATGTTTAGATAATATTTCACCATTTTTATATGAGAAACGAATTGGACATAGTAAGTGGTGTGTGGATCCCACTGTAGCTTCTCGATGAATTGGTAGGTCTCATGAGACAGACTATTGTCTTGGAAGAAGGTCACAAAAAAATTATATTAGTAGTAAGGGAATGAGGCCATCACTATGTGGTTATGATGTCCGAAATTTTTCATTCAATCATGATGAAATTATCCATTTATATTACATGTGGTTATTAGACTAGTATAATATCAATGTTAATAATTAAATCACATTATCTTATTTATCTTTTCCATATTATGCTGATGTTTATGTTTAAAATGTTTATGTTTTTGTCTTATACATTTCCTTAAATGTTTATGTTTATTTATGATAGTCTTCGCTATATTGTTATCCTTACTAAGAATATGAGCACACCCCTTTCTATGTTTTATTATTCCCAAGATGAGAGGAAGTATATTACAATTAACCTATAAGAAAGGATAAGGGATACAAGTGTGTTAAAATGGGATGAAATGTTGTTGTTTTTTCATTTCATTATCTAATGTAAAACTTATGTATGTATCAAGTACTTTAAAGGATACTAAACTAATCGGTATTAAAATGATTAATCTCTTGTTATCATGTCAATTATATGTAATAATGCTGCGATTTTGGGTAACTAGTGTAGGGGAATTACATAAATATTGTAATAAAAAATAAATTTTATCATGGTTAGATAATTATTTTCAGAAAATGGTGTTCACATTTGAATTATACATTCATAAAAAAAATTCAGGGTCAATTTTTGTTATTTTTCTAAAATAATTTAATATTTAGTGAATTGTACAATACTGTAAATTATAGTTTAAATACATTATAAGACAAATACCCTATTTCATGAGTCATGTATTGTCTAATAAACCGTGGTTTTAACTCACATGAACTTATTTCTATATTTAGTCATAAGAATCTATAATATTTCTTTTCTTGAGAAAAATAATAAAATATTGACTAAAATAATGAGATATCACCCCTCTCTTGCACTATAAAAACCACCCATTCTCCTAAAACCACTATGCCTTGAATCATGTCAAAATCATTCCCAAATAATATTATCTAGTCTCTCCCCGACATCAAAGAACCCCTTGTATTTCCAAAAGATGAATACCCATTCTCATATGGATGTTTTCAAGGAGTCTAATTCATGTCTTAAATCCTCTTCATTTAACTTTTAATTTCATTTCAATTTATTTTATATTCTTATCCTCTCCAAAAATAATATTTACAAATTACCATGATAACTCTATTATCATCTACATAATGGAATTATATCACTTAAATGGATGATTCATAATCAATCTCCTTACTCACCGTATTTTATTTTTAAAAATAATTCATTGTATGGGTGGGGCCGATTTACAACCTTCGTGGATGATGAAATTTATTTCCTTAATTTCACCTTCAAGGCTAACCATGAAACCATTTTTTGGTTGAACCAGATTATAAAATATTTATCATATCTTCTTAATGGTTTTAGAACAACTATATATACATATATATGATATTATATATTAGAACAAAACTAGTTCATTGTGATCAGAAACCCTCTAAATTTAAGCTAAATGATTATCATTATGGAATCATCCTACTATTTGGAAAAAATAACAAATATTACCAATTAAATTTTTTTGTTCATTAATATCAAATAAATTAAATTTTTGAGTATTATACACATTCCACATGAATTTCATTACACATATACAAGTATACCAATCATGAAAACCATGGAAACAAATGATCCTAAGTAATAATATTATATATTATAACTCTTCAAAAATGCAATAAATGAATTTAATAAAATTATAATAAATTAAATAAATTCAAATGAGGTTATGAAGTAATTAATTAATTTATTTAATTTTATTATCTATAATATTATGGTCATTTGAATAACACATTTAGACATAATTTAAGGGTTTCTACCTGAACCTATGTTTTCATTTGGTTTACTCCTTTTTTTCTCTTTACAGCAATGTAATTTTATATTTTTCATATATACTATTCATAAATTGTGTATTAATTATTTATATATATAACATTTATAATCCTTATTTAATTTATATGGGGTTACCTGTCTTAAAAGGATCTTTCTCAAATGTTTCCTGATAAACAAGCCGGATTCAACAAAACATCTCAAACTGTAACATATTTTCAATTACACTCTATAATATGTTTTTAGACCCCATTATTTTTCTAGAATCACTTATATTAAATTAGTACACTTCAGGTTTTATAGAATTATGTTTTCAAAATTACTCTTCTTTACAATGTAAATGATTATTTTTCTCATGTATAACTCAACAGTTTTATAAGAGTACTTCTATATATTCCAAACCCCTTGTTGATTCTAATGATTAATTAGGATCATTATTTTATGATATCATATACAATATTTTATGGAATGGTTTATGATTATTTTGATATTGGATGTTCTATCCTGATTCCAGGCCCAATATTACTATGAATGGTAAGTGTTTATGTTTATTGATTGAGGAAAGGTATTTAAATTTCATATGTTAGTCTCAATATGAATTTATAAGTTTATTTTTTTCTCCACTTTAATATGATGAATGCATTGGACATAGTAAGTGGTGTGAGGGGCTAGATATATCCCCTTGAAGAAACGGTAGGTGTCATGAGCAATCTTGTTTGTGTTTTTACCTATAATGTATGTTGTATTGGTCGAGGCCTTAGCGGTATGTCTATGTTATCTCTAATGATGCATTCACTCATTATAAAACTTGTAATTGATAGTCCATGTGATTATTCAACTAGTAGAATATCAATTGTAAAGTACTGTTATCATATTATTTAGTCAATTTATATTTCATCTATATTATTCTCTTATTTATTTTTAAAGCCTTGTGTTTTTAGTCATTCCCCTTTCAATATGATTATTTATTCATCTCTGTTATTTCATACACTTAATGATAATATGATCTCACCCATATATTCTATTTCATTTCCACCATGATGCGAAAATGTATATTATGATTTACATATGAGTATAATCTAGATGTTTATTTGAATTTCCAAAATAGTTATTATTTTTACATCATTTCAATTTCTAATCAAACTATAATGTATGTATCTGGTTTTCAAATTCTACTAAATAATTCATCCCTCTGGGTTAAGACATCTACATTTATAGCCAATATAATAAGATAAGGCAGCGGCTCCAGTCTATGTGATTTGGGGTCTTTATAGTGGGTATCAAAGTATGTTTAGTAGAATCATTAGAAATAATATTTAGAAAATGTATATTAGGTAACATTCCCCTAAGATATACAATTCCAATAAGATTAGAAGAACATTCTATTATTTTGGTAAGAAAGAGATTATATGGGTCTTCTTAGAAATATAACCATGTCTGGATACTACAAGTGGATGTCCTTTAGGTAGAGATGTACATAGGAGTAACAACGCCTAAAATGTATTCCTGACCACACACGAGGTAACCTAGAACAAAAAAAGGGCCTTACAATGCACCTAGTTCGAAACTCCTTGGGGATATTCCTAGGATAATTGAAATCTTCATTATAAACTGCTATGTACAATTTAAATGCAAATATATCCCCAAATAAATCTTTTTTATGATTATGAAAATACCTATGCATAAAATTTCAAACCATGTTAGTAGTTTTTCTAGTATTAAGATTATATATTCTGATTAAGAACCTAATATAATATATTATATTATTTATGAATAGAAACTGGTGGAAGGAACGATAAAATAAATAATTCGTGTATCTGGTATGGTGATTTCCCTCATATAAAATATAATGATATTGGATCTGGTGGTGCCATTAGGGCTGAGAAACAATTAACTGTATTCGGACAAGTAACTCAGGTTATGAACAATAAACTTACCCATAAGAAGCACCCTAATTCACAATGTTGAGGAGTAATGTTATACTACTTCAGGACACAACAACCTCAATCATTAAATGGGACTAAAACCCCATTTTTAACCAGGAAGTGTATATTTACTTTAGAGAAGTTATTTATTTCTTTGGGAAGTAAGGAAAGGGAGAAGGTTATCATGGTAGTTTATTACCTATTAGAAGATAAAAATAAGTGATGTTCACTAATACCATACATAAAGGATGAGGAAGAAATTTAAAATAAAGAATGGAAGGATTTTAAGGAAACCTTCGTAGAAAAATATTTTCCTCACAAACAATTAGAGGATATGAAAATGAAATTATTGAATCTGAGGAAAAATGAGGATAAATTTTTTTCAACTATGAAGACAACATTTCAATGTTAGAAAGGCATGTATAATACTATATATGTAATACAAAGAGAATTATATATCGATTCATTTATGGTTTAAAACTATTTCTCCGAAGGAAATTGATATCCAAAAATTTATCATTGTTTGAGTATGTAGTCTCATGTGCTATCATGATAGAAAACAATTCTACAAGTCACATGATATTAATATAATTATATAGAATAATAGGGATTTTGAACACTCTCTAAATAAAAATAAGGAAAAGGGGAAGAAGGTAAAAACTCATTTTCCATCCTATGATAATTGTGGGATGAAGTGAACATGTACTTTCTTGATGGGTATGGGTGTATATTAAAATTCTGCATTAAATGGACACTGAGCCAAGGATTTAAAGGGAATGAAAAAATCTACCAATTTTTAATTCTAAAATTGAAAAGAGATGAGATATTATGAAATTTATTTTCATAAGTTCTAAGGAAACAATCCCCCCAGATGTGCAATGGAGAAATTCTATGCTCATGTAGTCACAATAGCAAAGGATGAAGTTCCTAATGATGTTATTGTAGATACATTATTCATCTCATAAAATTTAGTGAAATCCTTATTTTATTCTAGATCATCATATTCCATTATATCTTCTTAGTTTTAGTTAAAAATAAGATATTTCCAATTCTCTTTAATAAGGGAGTTGTCAGTCAAAACACCCAAGTGAAGTCTTATTGGGGAAAAGATGTGTTAGGAAGTTCCCATTATGGCATATAAATGACATTTATCTTCTAATTTTATCATAATATCGTTGTTTAAATATGAAAAAATCCTCATTATAGCTAGGATTTCAAAATATAATGTCAAAATCTATAATAAGAAGATTGAAATTATGATTTGTGAGGAAGGTGTGGAATCTATTATCTTTATAGTAGAAACGTCACATTTTAATTCACACTTTGATCAACCATAAGATACTATATTGAATTCAATTCTTGTGGAGGAAGATAACTCAATAGATAACAAAATAAATATTTAAATTGAAGACATACCTATGTTTCAAGAACACATTGATGTATTTCAAGAGGATTTACCTTGAAACCCACCATAGTGGTAAGTTAAATTATCCATTGATTTAATTCATAGTTCATGACCTATATCGAATACTCCTTATATAATGGCCATAATGTAATTCGTATAATTGAAGAAGCAATAAGATGAATTGAGTGATAAAGGATTTATCCACCCCGATGATTCTCTATGTGGATCTGTTATTCACTTTTTCATCAAGAATGATAGATCCATGAGAATGTGCATTGACTATAGTGAAATTAATGTTATTACAATAAAAAAGTATCATCTTACTCAAATTGATGATTTATTTGATCAACTTCCTGGATCCCAAATTTTTTTGAAGATTGTCCTTTGATCTGGATATCATATGTTATGTTAGGGGAAAGAATATATTCTAATGAAAACATTTTTAACTAGGTATATTGATTACACGTTTACAGTATTGCCTTTTGGACTGACTAATTCACCCTCTTTTTTCATGAATAGAATGAATATTATTTTCATGGAATATCCAGATGAATTTTTTATGGTTTTTATGGACGATATCTAGTTATACAATAACAGATATGATGACCATGATAATCACTTCCATATTTTTTAAGAGACTCATAAATTTAATCAATTATATGTGATGTTTAGAATGTGTGAATTTTGGCTTCGATCAGTCACTTTTCATGGAATTATTGTCTCAAATTATGGAATCTTAGTTGTTCATTCGAATAAAATGGGGTTTAGGAATGGAATACAAAAATTAAAATAATCGAGGTATGTAGCTTTATTGGTTTAGCTAGTTATTATCTGTGTTTTGTTCCGAACATAGTCTGATTAGATAAACCATTAACCATGGTCACTCATAAAAGGGTTAAATTTGAATGGACTGAATAATGTAATTAATTTTTTGAATAATTAACACGGATATTGGTGAATGTTCTGATCCAAACTCGACCGTCAGGAAATTTTTGGTTTGAGATTTATAGTGATGTGTTAATGAAAGGACTCAGTTGTGTCCTTATGAAAAATGATGGATTTATTTCAAAAGCATCTAATTTGTTAAAATTTGATTAAAAGAACAATCTTACTCATGATCTGGAGTTAGATCCTATAATATATCGTCATTAAATTTGGATAAATATCTCTACAGTGAAAGAAGTGTTATATATTTATATTACTAGAGCCCGAAATATATATTCGCATAGAAATAACTCAACATGAGAAAAAGGTGAAGGATCACGATGATGAAGAATTATGATTGTTCAATACACTACTACCTAGGGAATATGAATAAGGTATCAGATGAAATTAGTCTGAAGGATCATGGAGTTCGGAAAAAATGTGGATTGTTAAAGATCATGTGCACATGGATCTAGAAAATATGGATATAGGAATTATCAAGGAAAGTGAAACATCATTTCTTTTTCAACGGGTTACCCAACCTTCATTATTATAATGGATTAAAAATTTCTAATCTGATGATGTGAATATTCAAAAGAAATTTAATGTTGGGAATTATGGGATGTTTGAAGACTTCATTTATAAAAATAGAATTCTAAAATTTGGGGAGAGGATTTTTCATACCTCAAAAACCGAGCTATAAATGGAGTTATTGGATTACTATAATAGTTTTAATTTCCCTATACACCCTAGTAGCACTAAGATGCACTGAAATTCGAATGATATGTTCTAGTGGGATAACCTAAAGTGGGAAATTACTGATTACGTAAAAATATGTTTCGACTATAAACAAGTGACCTCTAAAAAAACATCATACAAGATTATTGCAACCTCATCCAATTAAAATATCAAAAAATGATTATCTCACAAGGATTTGTTTCATTAGAATACAAAAAACACAATGAAAAACTATTCAATAAGAGTAATTTTTTATTGAATTACCAAATCATTACATTTTCATTGTTAGAAGGGAAGATTATCCTCTAAAGAGACGTGTATGACTCTACATTAATGAAGTTACAAGACTTCATAGAGGACATATTGTAATTGTTTATGACCATAAACCATGATTTACATTTAAATTCTTGAAAAATCATCTAAAATCACTAGATACTGAGCGTTATTTGAGTACTTCTTGTCACCCTCAAACTAACGGGATGTTAGAAAAGATAATCTAAACATATGAAGTCATGTTTAGAACATGATCTATTGATTTAAAAGGTATTTGGGATTAGAATTTACATTTTTAATAGTTTTCCTACAACAATAGTTTCCATTTTATTATTCAAATGGCACCATATGAAGCATTGTACCGAAATATGTGTGGTACACCATCATGTTGGGATGGAGTTGGTGAAAGGAAGATTTTAGGCCGAGAGCATATAAAGGAAACAAAAACCATGTTAATGAATATTAACACACATATCAATTATTCTCAATGAATTAAAAGGATCTATGTTGATAATAGAATGTTGGATTTGGAATTTCTTGTGGGAGACCATGTTTTCTTGAAAGTATCACCATGGAAAGGTGTTATATGATTTGGGGAGAAAAGGAAAATATTCCTCATATATATTGGTCCTTTTGAAATTCTAGTGAAATTTGGGGCCATGGATAATCATTTGAAAATGTGGCATAGGCTTTCTAAAGTACCAAATTTGTTCTATATCACTTTGTTATGGATGCACATTCCTAACCCAACTCATGTACTAAATTTTAAATGAATAGAATTGAATCCTGACTTATCTTAGTAGGAAGAACCTATCCAAATTATGGACACTAATTTTTTGGTGTTGTGGAATTGGATGACTCAAATGTTAAAGGTAATTTTAAAAATTTATAAAATTGATGAGGTTACATTGGATATTGAGGATATTATGACGAATAAAAACCCCAATCTTTTTATGTGGTGAAAATCGAGAAATATTGAGGAACAAATTTTTATACTAAAAGAGAATTTAATTAATGGTAATGATATCAATGAATTTTCAATTTTTTTGTATGTTTCATATAGTATAGATACCATATAATCACTTATAAATGATAATAGAAAAATCATTAATATAGAATTAATGAAATAATAGGTATTTATAGAAGTTAAGGACCTTATACCGAAGAAATAGTAACATGACCTTACAAATTTTAATATGAACCTTATGAATAGTAAATTAGACTTCTGAATAGTGATATCACCAATGAATGTATAAATAAAATCTCCACATATTATAAATGAAATAATTATATAATTATATCATAGTATAAGAAAACTGATATTTTGAAAATTAATATTTATGTGTTTGTGTTTTTCTAAGAAATAATGATTTTAATAAAATATTATAATTAATGAAATTATTTAAAAGATAGTTATTTTTAATAAAAATTATTCATAAATAAATATTACATTTCCCTATGATTTTAGGATATGTTTATGAGAACTTAGTTAATGTTTGAAAGTGATAGAAAATCAGTTATAAATTAAAAACTGTGTTTTTTGGTAAATAATTATATTCATTGAAAATTAATTTTCTCACTTTTAAACGTTTTTTAATAAAATTTAGTACCTTTTTTAATTCAAAATTGAAAAAAATTGTAAGGGTGGATTTTTGGAATTTTTTTGAGATATTTGAATTTTAGTGAATAGTAAAATTTTGTAATTTATAGTATAAAAACATTATGAGCTTAATACACTATTAACTGAGTCATAGATGATATAAGAAACCACGGTTAGAACTCACATGAAATTGTGACTTTATTTAATCACAATGATGTAAACATTTTATTGTATAGAGAAAAATAATAGAATAATGAATAAAATAATGATAGATCACCCCTCTCCCCCATTATAAAAACCACTCCTCACCATTACTTCCCTTAACACATATTACCCAAAACGTTTGTCAAAAGTCTGAAAAAAAAACTACTCTCTAGTCTTTCCACCATGTCTAGGTGCTATTTTACTTTCCAAAATACCAAAACCCCTTCCCGTAAGGAGATTATCAAGGATTATAATTCAAGAGGAAAATCCTCTTCCTTTTATCATTTAATTTTTGTTAAATTTATTTACTTTTCTTATCCTCTCCACTTATCCTATATAAAAATTATCAGGATAATTCAACAGTCATCTATATAATGAAATTATATCATGTTAATGGATTATTCTTCATCAATCTACTTACACACACACACACACACACTCTCTCTCTCTCTCTCTCTCTCTTATATTAAGAAACAAATCATCATTAGGGCGGTGTTGATTTTCAACCTTCCTTGATGGAGAACCTTATATCATTAGTTTATTCTTCAACCCCTATAATGAAACAATTTAATTGTTGAACCCAATTATAAAATGTTTGTTATATCTTATTTATGATTTTGGATCCAATATATATATATATATGTGATATTAAATAATAGAATAAATCTATTTCATTGTGATCGAAAAACATGTAAAATAATGTTAAATGATCGTCATTAATGATTTATCCTCATATATGGAAGCAAAATAAGACATAATACCAATTAAACTTATATTTATTCATTAATATCATATAAATTCAATGGTTTAGAATTATACTCATTCCAAATATACATCATTACTCATATACAAATATGTCAATCTTGAAAACCAAGGAAATGAACACTCAGGAGAAATAAAAATGTATCTTATAACCCATTAAAAGGCCATTAATGAACTTAATAAAATAATAATAAATAAAATAAATTTATATTAGGTTCTGAATTAATTAATTAATTGAATGAAGTTGATAATATGAGATTTTATGGCCATGTGATGATAACATTCAGACTTAAGGTATTTGTATCTACCTTAACCTCCATTTTCATTCAAGATTCTTTTTCTTCTAATTACCTTAACGATCTTTTTAATTATTCCTATGAACTCCTCATAAATTTTGTTTGAATGTTTTATATATATCTTCCCATAAAAATCCATACTTCTTTTGTAGGGATTTAAATGTTTTTAAATGATATTTCTGAAATTCTCCTCGATAAACAATCCTGACTGAAGGGATATTCTTGAATTCTCATATATTCTAAAGTTAACTATATAGTCTATTTTAAACCACAATAGTTTTTATAAAAGAAAACATTTTTTAATAGTTCACTCATATTTTTATACAAATATTTTTTCCAAATAACTCTGTATTGAAAAAAAAGAGCATTTCTCTCAAGTATTACATGATGATTTTATAAGTTTATTTTCATCTATTTATACACACTTGTTGGTTCTTATGTTTAATTTAGATTGGTATTTTATGATATTATCTACCATATTTTATGGAATTTTTTATGATTATTTTGACTGTGGATGTGCTATCATGATACCATTTACCATGTTACTCTGAATGGTTAGTGTTTATGTTTCATAAATTGGGAAGTTATATATATTTCATATGTTAGTTTAAATATGAATGTATAAGTAGATAAATATTATCCCCTTTAATAAGATGAATGAATTAGACCTAGTAAGTGATGGGAGAGGCTATAGCCCCTGTATACTTTGGTAGGTCACATGAGAAAAAGTAGACTATTATTTTACCCATTATATATGGTGTCTTCATTGATGCCTTGACGGTATGTTTGTGATATCCAACATTATGCATTCCATCACTAATTAACTAGTAATTGATAGTACTTGTTATTATTGGAATCATAGAATATTAAATGTTATGTATTTTTGTGGAATTATTTAATCTGTTTATATTTCATACATATTAGGATCATGATTGCTTTAAATGGTATGTGTTTTTTGGCATTTACCATGCATTATTGTTTATTTACGCTTCTGCTATATTTCATACCCATACTGTGAATCTGAGCTCACCCCTTACTTCTGTTTTATTTTTTCCTAGGATATGAAGACGTATAATATGAATGACATAAGTGGATAATATTGAAGTTTATTGGTGTTTCCACTATATTTTCTATTTTTACTTCATTTATAGTATCAATGAAACTATTTTTTTATATAACTAGTTTTCCAATGCAACTAAACTATTCATTCATTCATGATATGATCTCCTTATTTATATACCAATGTAATAAAATAAGGTACCAAATACGGTCTATTAGGTTGGGGGTCTTTACAACAAGAACCTATAGAATGTGTCTAGGGAATTTTAGAATGGAAATTATCAAGATATGGATGAGATATAATGTTTAAAGTGTAGTGAATTAGTGAGGGAGGATGTTCACTTTTGTAATTGATGTGTGGTGTACTTTTGGAATCCCCAATATGTTAATTTATAAATATATATGAACCCTATCCAAGACCTCTAAAATGTCATTTTTTCTGAAGAGGAGATGAGATACTATTCCAATCTCATCAACCATTAAATTTTATACAAGTTATTATATAAATTTAAACTATATAATTTTAATTAACACCTATTTATTATATTTTAATATTAACTATGGTAACAAATATTAAAATATTAAAACCATGAAATATTTACATATTTGATGTCAATTATACAATTAAAGGAAAATTTATATGATCTTAGATTATATCATAATTATTATATATTTTTAAAAATGTTTAATTATTTTTAAATAATATAATAATACATTATTTGGATAAACAATAAATACTCTCAATGTTTACATTATGAAATTTAGTGATTATTAAAAATATAACTATAATAAGGTAACATAAAACAAAATATTTTCTAATATTCTAATTAGGTCATCTTCATCTAGAAAATTTGTTGGATATATTAATTAACTAACATTATATTTAGTTTAATAGTATTAAAAAAATTTATTTGTTATCTCTATTAATAAAATAATTACTACGTCAATTTTGTGTAATAATTCAATATACATATTAGTTAAATATTAATTATAAATAAAATAATATTTTAATGATAAATATTCTGTATTTTATAATAATACTTATAGTTTAATATATCTTCTAAAAATATCTGTATAAAAAATGTGATAATTTTTAAAATATGAATGTGACCACTTTAAACTCACTTTAGATAAAATATTATGTGTCATAATTCTTTCTACATGGATCCAAAATCTGCATATTTCAAACCATGGATTATTAGAGTCGTGATATAATTGTAAAATATTAAATGGTCATGTGTTTTGGTATTTTAATGGATATTAACATTTTAATATGAATTAATTACTATTTTTTTGAATTTTCTTCAATTAAATTAACTATTAATCGTTAATGTATACGATTTTAAGTTATTTATCCCAAAAAATTACAAATAAATTAAAATGATAATGAAAAAAATTATATTTCAATTGAGATTTTTAGTGGAATATATCATCTATATAAACTTCTATTATAAAATATAGAATTATTAAAATTTGTTGAGACATATTTAAATTTTCATTAAATAATACATATTAAATGTCCTAATCTCATCCGTGTGGCTTATTAAGTATAATATTTAGACCAAATGATTATTTAAGTATAATCACACTCATCCAATGAAATTAGGACAAGTGTTTGGGTAATTTTATAATATTAATTTTAGCCTTAATTATTTAAATTACCATTTATTGTATTAATAAAAATTAATTAAGTAACTATTCATAATGACCAAAAAATTATTCAACCTATTTGAATAATTTGGACCCACTAATTAAAATTATGGAATATATTTTTAAAAATTAATATCTCATATGTTTTAGTAATTAATTTAAAATTAATCCCGCTGTCGGAATGAGAAAACATTTTTTAAAAATTAAAGCATGCAAAAGATTTAAATATTTTTACAAGTAAATTGAATATAAAATCAATTCAAATTACCTATATTATATTAGCTGATATGAACATAAAATATTTATACTTTAAAACTATTCAAATATATAATCTAACACTATAATGAAATTTTATGAAAAAAATGTTTTCAGTTAAAATGCGTTATTTTTTTTATTATTCATCAAAACAAGAAACCTATCAGAAAATAACCAAAATAAAACCAATGTAAAATTTCATAATACACATTCAATGAATAAGTTTGGTTTGTCAAATATACTATAAAATACTGGAAAATTTATATTTAAAATTGATACCTGATCAAAAGGTGGAAAATTCCATATTTTTTTAAAAAAATTCATTTATATAATATTTTGAAAATTTTCTTAAATAATGTATATAAAAAATTTATGATCAATTTTTAACATCATAATGAATATATATTACAAATATATTTTTATTAAAAAAATTCATCACAGTTGATTTTATTATATTATATACTCAGTTATTTGCAATTTAATTATTTTTAGAAAAAACATTTCTTTTATTTTAAAGGGTTTTATTTTCATTTATAATCAATTTATCACAAAATAAGTTATTATATATGCATTTATAAACAATATTTTCATAATTCACATAATAATATTCATAATCTCCATTATAATTACTATGTTTTAAGGTTACATAATAATATTTTTATGGTCGCTTAAACTCAGTCTTGTGTGAAATAAAATCTAAATAAATCACATGAAATAGTGTGTAACACAAGCCAAATATCAAGTTGTATATATGACATGGTAGTATTGTATTGTGTGTACATTATTATTATTTTTGTGTTGCATACAACACAAGACTTTAAAGGTGTTTTAAAAAAATATATCTAATACAAATATTAGGGTGTTACAGGACTACACCATTATTCCTTTTTCTATCCCTCAACACCATTAAAACTCTATACACTATTTCAATGTATAAAAAATAAATTACATTGTTTTAAATTCAATTTTATTTATAATTTTCTTGGAATGGTCCTAATAAGTATTTTTCCAAACTATCTCTTAGAATGTTCCGTTGATTAAAAATGAGTAGTGCTTATCCTTCAATTTGATTTAATGAAATTCAATTATCATTATGAGTCATCACAGACCTGATAAATAATATAACTTCTATTTTATAGAAAATTAATAATATATAAATCCGGTTTTATCGACAATAGAAACAATATACCATAAATCGTTATTTACCTTCATGGTAGCTCCTAAAGAACACAAATACTGGCAGAAATTGAAATTTATCACACTTCTTCAATAATTATTGTTAAAATTAGTGAATCTTATATCAATATGATGGAAATTATTTGATTTTTATATAAGTAGCTTATTTTAATATTCATTTTCTTATACCATTGACCATATTGATGTTGAAACAATTATTTCACTATGTTGAAAACCAAAACTGCCCTAGAAATAGTGGAAACTAAACTAAAATTTACCAAACATGATCACCGTTAATTATTTTATAGGGTTTATGACATAAATTAAACATTCCTTGAATAGTTAAATCATTATTTGTTTAAATATAAGAAAAAATGAACCAATATATAAATTTAGAGTATTAGATGCTATTTATGAATATTACAAAACCTTTTAAGTAATCCCATAAATTATAAAAAACCTCCATTCAACCTGAATGCACCTATGAAACAATGTTCCAAGTACATAAAAGCCATTGACATGTTCAAATTATAATAGTGAAACCTATGATCGATGGATTTGAACATCACAGAAGCTGAACAATGTCTTGTTCAATAGAAATACCAGTCTATAGATTATAATATTATATATCATTTATAAATATTCCTTAAATATCAAATAATGAAAATTTTCAAATTAAAATGTCACACAACCATTTCAATCCAAGATTAATCCTTATATAATAGAAATTTACCCCCATATAAGTTAATTTACCATGATTCATTATTATTAAAACATTCGAAGCACTAATTCAATATCACATAGTACATTAAAATTTCATTTCAGCCTCAAATAACATTATTTTTTACATTTCCAAATCATATAACTCATTTAATGCAATTTTTAGTAATTCTCATTTTCCAATAATATTTCATGGATTTATCCAATATTTCCATCATCATTTTAAATATTTATTACAATAATAAACATGGTTTATAAAAAAACAATATACATTTAAATAGGTCTCTCTATAAAAATCTAAACATCGAATCAACAGTTATCTCCAAAAATTAATGAATAAAGATATCTACAATATTTTCACATGATTATAAAATTAAACATATTTTTATCTTATTTTTCCAAAATTAAATTCTTTAAACTCATAAATCAATCATTTATAAAACCATTTAAAACTATTTTATCTTGATGTATGAATCTTCATCTAGATGATTCATATTTTAATCTAAATTAATACCGATTTTACTATATTAATTAAGTGTACAACCACACATCATAATGATGAAATATTTATTTTAATTGAGTTCTACATGAATAAATTGACTATATGTCTAAATTATTGAACTCATTATAGAAAAAAGAGGTAGATTAATACAACCCATCTTTCTATAAATAGTATTAGATTTTTTGAACATTATTTAAACTATTCAACACATAATGATCCTATTTATTTATTCTAATTATATACCATAAATAAAATCCATAAATAATTTTATATTTTGGCCAACAATCACAAATTTTTTAAAAATAATATTTAAAAAAAAATTCCAACATATGTATTAAACTGTAACCCATATCCTAACAATTTATATCAATTTGAGATTAGCTATATATTAAAACACGTAATATAAAACTAATGATTAAATTTATTAGGAAAAAAAAATTATAAAACAAATTATATATGAAAAGAAATTCTAGTTATAGCCCTTTAAAATCAATTACTTCCACATAATTTTTATTAAAATTAAATTTATAGGCCCATTAAATGGTATCATAATCATAATAAAAGTCACATCTCTATGAAATTAGAAATTAGCACACTACACGCACTTCTCTGGACTATCACATAAAACACCATGAGTTATGATCAATATTCCTTGTGTTTGAAGGATATATAATAATTACAATACCATTCACATCATAATATGTCCATAAAAATGTGTAGTCCATTAAAATAAATTAATAGAGTTTTCTATATATCAATAATAATCCATAAAATTATTATATAACAATATTATAATCTACTTCTTATGTTCCATTCGATGTTGGTAGATGATGGGAACAAGAAATTACATGGAATTATGCAAATACATAATAAGTAATTTTCATCTTATTGGATAGAAAAAACATACAATTTTATATATACTAAAGAAATATTTTATTGAGGTAGATATGAAATTATTTGAAAATAATGAAAAAATTAAATTATAATTTTTAAAATGATAAATGTAATAAAAACAAGGTTAACATAAAATAATAATATATAAATAAACATGATAATTATGAAATAAATAGTATAGGATATTGAAGGAAAATTTAGTATAAAATAACTGAGGGAATCTAAATTATATAAATATGATTTAAATAAGAAATATTGACTGAAAGTACAATCCCTTTACAGTTTTATAATGTATGAATTAAGAAATAATAATTTTAAGGATTATTTATTGGTGTATAAATTATCATAAAATCCATCTGTGAATATATAAGTGAATTATAATGGTAAATACATGGATATATTAAAAAAAAGCATTATTTAATATAAGGGAGAACATTATTGAGAATTATTGGAAGTATCCATTAAATATTATATTTTATCAAATAGAGAATGACGAAAGATTTTGAAAATAACAATATAAAATACGAAATTAAAATAATATTCATAATTAATTTAAAAATATATATTACACGAAATAAGATATATAAATAATAATGAATTGATATTAATAAATAAATTAGTGTGAAATATTCGCCGAAACAATGTCCTA
Source organism: Viscum album (assembly GCA_963277665.1). Classification (NCBI taxonomy): domain Eukaryota; kingdom Viridiplantae; phylum Streptophyta; class Magnoliopsida; order Santalales; family Viscaceae; genus Viscum; species Viscum album. Next base: position 683,055,825 of record OY728159.1, on the reverse strand, counting down.
AAATGCTCATATTTTCTTCAGTCTGTATGTATAATCTAGTTTAGATTATTAATAATATATTAAATAAACCTATTAAAATTAAATTTACTTATAATAAATATTTTTATTCAATTACAAATTAGTTTTTACCTTAGTTCATATTATCTATCTAGTAAGTGCTATTCCATGTGTCCCATGACAACATCAATGTTTCATTCAAGATCATCAATAATTTTATTTGGGTTCCTCATCAAAATAATATTAAAGGTAAGGGTTTATAATTATACCATAATTTTATAATCTCCCTAGAAATTCCATGAGGATTACTTCTTACTCTCTGAAGCAATGCTTCATAGTTTTGTTTCCAAACAGCTACATCAATCATGGTGAATTCTTTTGATATTTATATTCATTTGGAAAAACCTCCATAAAATAGAAAATTAATATTAATTATATAATGAATTATATTCATTAATTTTAATTTATTATTCATGGATGTTGTGAATGTTATACTATAACAACAATCATTTAGGTAGTAAAAGAAAACAAAAAATAGTTATTTTAAAATAAATCATGAAAATAAATAAGAAAACATTATGAGATGATTATAACTATATAAAATAAGACATATCAAAGAAATTTAATGTTTCTATTTTGATTTATTATATTCATGAAGGCTGAAACTAAAAAAAATAAAAGATATTGTATTAATATAATTCATTACCACATAGAAGAAATTATACATTCACTTAAATCATTCTTTGTCATTGAGACATTATTAATTCTTGTAAGGAATAAATGGAAATAAATATAAAATATATATTTAAATGGGAAAATTGTAGAATAAATTAAACGGAATATTGTATTGTATGATTTTATTTTTGTAGTTGATTTACTATTTATTTAACTAATGAAAATTAATTCAATTTAAAAAATAAAGATTACTTAATTCTAATGAATTATAATTTTTAATGGATGGGGATATAAAAGTAGAAGCTTTAATATTTGGTTATCCATTAATCATTTATAATGATATATCAATTTTTTCTTATTAATCAATACGCCATTGATGTAGTAGTCTTTCACGTCCTTGTATTAATATAAAAATTTTATCAATGACAAATTAAAATAAGTGGGAATTCGATTGTATATGGAGATATTAGATTTTTATTGTTCTTTTATTAGTTTTCTGGTTTTAGTTTGTGATAAAAATAAGAATCAATTGCGTTAGAGAATGAATCTAACTCTGCATTTGAATTTAATTTCAAAAATATATTTAATGTCTAATTATCCCCTCACATACCTCTTCACTAATAATTCAATTCAAATATCTTTCTCTATCTATACCTAATCAGATGAAATATTGACTAATCACCCTCACCTAGTAATTTTGGTGTCATTGGAGAAATAATATGATCACTAAATTCCTTATCCTTTCCCAGTACATTGATCAGATATCTCTAATAAATTTTGATTCATCAAACAAACATCATTCTTATAAGAATCTTTGATTTTTCGATAGCATGTGTGTGAGATATAGTAAAAAATACAAGGAGAATTTAATTGTGAAAATAATATAAAAACCTTATTATCTAATAAATTTTTTTAAATAAGATAAACACATTTTATTAAAATAGTGCCTAATATAATTCATTAAAAACTATTACTAAATCCTTATTTCATCGACCCCTAGTGTCTAGTGTTCCAACACTATAGAGATATTACAATTAAGGTAAAATATATCTAGTAGAAGACTGTATCATTATAAACCAATTAACATCCCTCTATTCAAATGAATACATTTCCACTCTAATTAAATATAATAAATACATGGGGCCGTTGCATGCATTTTTGTATCCACATCTCCCATTCAATCATCACATAACTTCTCTTTCTCTATTATAAATTACTACACCTTAAAAATACTCTAGCATTTCAATAACTATATATCATTTACTCTAATGTCATTTATGGGTCTCAATTGAGGGTTCAAATTCTCTCCATGTATCTCTATTCTGAATCATCCATCATTGCAATTCCCATTCACAATATTCATCATCTTCTACTCATTAGATGATATGCATGGGGAAAAGAATTATTCTCCTCACCATACTTATTTATGAAATATAATATTTTACTTAAAAAGGTTTTAAATTTATAAAAATCCAAATGTTTAAAAAAAATAAGAAACCCATTTCATATGCACTTAAATTGTTATGAGGTTATATGGAAGGAAATAATGGGTAACTATTTTTATATGGTGTAGATAAAAACTATTATGAGTATTTGAATTCATACAAGGTTGTTGGGTAAATCTTTCAAATAGTGAAAAGTTATGAAAATATTAGTGAAATTTATACTCAACCCAAATTAAGTGTTTTGAAATCATTACAAATTCATGAATGTTGTCATAAGAGTAATATAATATTGATTTTGAGTATCAATGTTCTGGTTGTATAATCTAATATGAGATACAATTATTACACATTTCTATGAAAAGACATTCCAAATATTAATTTAATCTATTACATTTGGCCATACAATGTCTGATGTGGCCTAGGGAAGTCTTGATTTTTATAATCAGACATATCATCCATGAAATCATCAACATAGTATATTCTTGAGCGAAATTATTAAAGAAATGATTTTAAATAATTTCTAGTGGATTTAAATCCCATTTACAAGATTAATCAATAAGTATAAAAATAAATGTATTTCTTCCCCAATTTATTGAAATATTAGCTGAACAGATTAAAGGTAAATATTGAAATGTATTTTTCATTCTAATTTGGGAATCATATCATTATAGAATTTCAACAATTTATTCAAATTTATAAGCGACAAAATTATAAAATAATAAATAATAATTTGTTAATGTGAGTGGATTCATGACTCTCAAAGACATACAAAAGATCTTATAATCATGTTCCAAAAGGATATAATTCCTTTTAAAAAGTGTTATTAATATTGTGAGTAGAAGGGAATTTATTGGAATTAATTTTTTTACAAGTGTCAAATTTTTAAATCCTTCCCCTTGATGATTCTATTTCTAAATTCCCTTCTGACAATTATTTGGTACATTCTAATTGAAATTTAGATACATTATTTTACTCTTGATCATTTAATTTCATTATTCCCAAAATTATTTCATCCCCTCAATCAAATTTCACTCTTTGAAAATTTTTATAACTGTATCGGTAAAAATAACTAATTGGAAAAGTGTAGATAAACCCCTGACTAAACTACCCCATTATATTATTAATCAATGTGATTAATTTTAATAGTATAGGCATGTCATAAATTCTTGGGTTGTGAGATATCCGGACTCCCTCAACCAAATTTAATGTAAGAATCACACAAATATGTTTTTTCCAGTTAGGATGAATTCCAGATTAGTAATTATTTTCTTACGTTAAAATATTTCATACGATATATACATATTAAATTTTTGTGGAAATCCTATGGTGTGTGTCTATCATTGTAGTTAAGTTACTTATATATAATTTAGATATTATATATTCCTCATTTTTTCAATTTAATTACACATTTTCCCTTTTTATCAAATGGATATTACCATTTATAAGGAGATAGATTCAATGATTCCCATTAAACAACATTATTTTCTTTTCAGTTTGTTGATATTAAAAAAATATATTTTTTGTTTTATTATATTTCGTTTCCCTAACAGCAGATATGTGGAAATAATTATTTTTGTCCTATGTTAGCTTTTTTCTCCCACAAACATATCTTAGACACAATTTCAAATTAATTTTCTAAATCAACTGTCCTGGAATAACAAATATTAAATTTTATTTTCTAAACTTGTGTAAAGGAAATAGATAATCTAATATTGTTATTTATATTCTATTGGGAGGTGTTTAGACTCCTTTATTCAATTCATCAAATAATGTTAATGAATCTTATATATGCCTTCCATTCACTTTAAATAGCTTATGTAATTCTGTTTCTTTAAACATTACTTCAAAATACAAAAATGTATTATCCTCTATAAATAGTCCATTCCATTTGGGAAGAAGTTTACCAGGAATGAGTTTTATCTTGGAGGAGAAACACCATACCATGTATCTAACATAAAATTATCTTCTCTAATTGAATCGATGATTGAATGGTCTACACTTTTAATTATAAAATATAGAGTTATCATAACCATTCATTAATAGCTCATATTTTTCAATATTTTAAATATCTATTTGGTATAAAACATTGTTGAATTCCGTTTTTTCTATCTTCATCTCACAGTAAGATTGGCATTGTATACCCACAAGAAATTGAAAACGTTTTACATAATTAATTTGGTATATAGACAAACATAGGGGATCTGATGTTTGTTATACTTTCCTACAATGCATCCTATATAATCTTTTTGGTTTTGGCCAATTATTTTACACTTTACTTTCCATAATTCTCTTTATCTTTATATTTGATAAATCTACCAACACATTTTTTAGGGTGGTATGTAATAGCTGATTTATGGCGTCCTTCTTATCATTTCATTATCAAATCCATTATTATAGTTCCAAAATGTGTCCCTAATAATTAATTACTGATCAATGTATTCCAAACCAATAAACTATATGTGATCTTATAAATTCAATAACATTCGATTCATTAGTTCTATTTATTGTGATAAAAAAAATTCAAACATAATGTACTGCTAACATAATATAGATAAATAAAATTGTGATAGAAAATGGAACCATTTAATCTATTCTAAATAAATTAAATATTCCGTATAAAATCAATGGATTTTGGATATTTTCTTATTTTTATGAAACTCAATTTTTAAATTTATAATTTTTTAAAGCTTTGAAAAAATTATATGGATATCTAAAAATTATTTTCCAAAAAAAACTAAATTATAGAATTTTCTAGTTATTATTGGGGGACAATTTTGGCCTCCAGAATTTATGGTATGATAATATCTATGAATAGAATTTCCTTATTATATATATATTTATTTATAATAAACATCATCACATTAAATTTTCCACATATAAGGATCCTCTTAGACATATTTTCTTGATTACTAATTAACCATTAGAGTTTTATTAATTGAAAATATAGAGGCTATCAATGTTGTAACAAAATATTTTACCATATAATTGTATTGGGGTACTTTGGGGAATTTATAAAACATATCTCTTAGGATATAATAATTTGGGGATACCCCTATGGGTGTTTCTACATTAATAGTATGGTCTAATCCTCTCATGTGTTCTACAACTGGGTTCTCATTACCCTTATTACCAAGTATATATAAATTAAATTTTCAAAAAATAATTAGAAACCATACTAATATTTGCTATGAATCATATTTTTTAATTTCATATAAGTGATACATGATCAGAATAAATGGTTACTTTTCATCCAAAAAAATAGGAATGAAATTTATCTAAGACAACCATATACAAAAAAAATATTACCCTATTTTATTGGAAATGATTTGGGATGTTCCTAGAGTTTTTATGTTATTATAATATCACATGTTACTAAAAAACTATTTTTTGGGAGAAAAATCCACAATGAATTGTTGTAGTTATAAAATAACATGTTAAAAGGTTCATTCCAGTCTGGTGAATAGTTAATAGGTGTTAGGGTGAAAAATTAAATGATTATATTAATTTTTTCATCATGATTTATGAAATTTAAATGTATCGTTGTTCTAGAGTGGGTTAGTTTGTGGAAACTAAAATTTTCAAAATTCTATAATGAAGCTTCTAAAAAATCCAACATGTAATAAACATTATCTAATATATTTCCCTACTATTTAAAAAGAAAAATTGAAAATTATGTTAATCTTTGACATATTAACTTAAATTCATTTATGTAATATTATGTTACCCAAAATTACCAATCTCTATTGTGAAAGTTTATTTTCAACATTAAAATTAATTTTTTATGAAATTCATTAAAATATTTTCCATATATAAAATATTGTTTTGAATACATTTTCCCAAAAAAGTAATAAATCAAAATATTCCCCCAATATTCTTTAAATAATATGTCAAAATATTCTTACCAAAAATTTTATAAATAACCTAGGGAGTTGTGTATGTCCAATTGAATCATTTGGTATGAATGTGAACTATAGATGAAGTGAATATAGTTTTTTCATGGTCATTAATTTCTATAAGGACCATAAAATAATTATGAAATTAAATAAGGATGTAATAATGGGAATTCCAAGAATGTCTCCCCAATGTTAGACTTATTAAATGGATAGAGAATTGGTCTTTTCTTGGTCAGAAGGTTTAATTTTCTATAGACAATGTTGAGACTCCATCTATGGTAAATCCCAATGGAAAATAAATCACTATTATAATTTTTCTTAATGGTGATTCCTGTTTTTCAGGTACTATCAAATTAGGTCTCACCCACTGAGAGTTTGGTATAGGGTATATGATTCCATTTCCTAAAAATCATTCAGTTTCATTTTTAAAAACATCCTTGAGGATCAGTTTGATCCTCATTTAGGGCTACCTCATAAGTTTTCATTCATATTCTATGTGAATCTAGTGAACACAAATTGTTTGATTAATATTATGGATGATTCATAATAACTGGTATAAGGGCCTAGAAAGTTTTTTTAATACATAACAATTGATTCTCATGATTACAATCCAATTTATTTGTATAAATCACTTGGTGTTTTTCATTTTCAGTTAGAAAGGAATATTTTAACCTACATGGCTGTAGCTTATGTTCCAATTGTGAAGGATTTCATTGATGGTTTATGGTCAATGATTCAAATTTATAAAATCAATAAGTGAAATTTAGAACTCATGATAATATTTTTGAGAAAATCATTAAATTATTCCTCATATAGTTTCACAAACAATTCACCTTATAGACTTGACTTTATATTTAGTTTACATTAAATAATAGAACATTCCCAATGATTATTTGACTATATGGATTCATATAGTTAGATTATTCATTGAACCCATAAATATCATCATTAGATAAATGTGTATTTTAAAAATGAGGTACTGTGAAAACATATTATTATTGTAGAGGATATTTCATATAATTGAATATACTAATATTAATAATTAGTTTTCTAAATGCCAATGAATGTATTCCATAATTTACATTTATAGTTGATTTAGTATTCTTGAATATGGGAAACCAAAATAAATAGGTGAATGTATTATTCCTACTTCTTCCTCCGTGTTTAAAATATAAAAAAATTGGAATCAATATCCATGTCACTTATATCCATACTTTTTATAAAACTCATATTGTTTAGGTAGTGGTTTAGTTATAAAATTATACAACCACTATAGTCAGGACATGTTCTCCTATCTATACGGTAGAGTAAACTATGTAAGGAATGATGACACCTAAATCTTACAAGATATAATATGAATTATAAAAGTGTTCTCTCCAATGGTGAAATTGATAGTAAATGTATATTGGTATTTACACTTCCATTGCAGTGGGGGGGTTATTTCAGATGAAAAATTATTTCAAGGCACACATTTTCATCTCCATTCAATTTTTTTTTTGGAAAAAATTTCCTTGAGAATCAGTTCCTACTGTGTAATTTGATAGGTGGTATAAATTAAAGTGTTTTTTACTTCAACATTCATTAATGTTTCAAATATATCTAGTTTTAGGGACAAATCATTGAAATTATTAGGTGGGTTCATTATTAACGGGAGGGGATGTTGGTTACGTGGTCCATCTTTCATCATGGATTATCCAATTCTATTTCTCACTAGTAATATCTCCATAGTTACATCCATAAACTATAACTTCAAAGTGATAAATTCTTTATCCTTGATCTGTCTCCTTCCGATACAATTTCCCAGGGTGGCTCTCCACTAATTTTGAATTCCATAGAACATATTAGATAGATTGAACTTATATTTACATTATGTATAAGAATTGATTAGGAAGCATGATTATGTAAATATTTATTACCCAGCTTATTAAATATTGACATGAACTATCCAAAATGAACATTTAGATACTCTAGCATTGGCCCATGAGTTGTGATGTCTATTTTTAGATACATTAAACATCCACAAATGTATCAGCATGTTCATCATTATGTTTTATTGTCAAGGTTACATTTTATAACATTTAAAATGCTGAGTGTCATTCATTTGAAATGGTGTGGGATAATAAGATTTTTGAATGTCATTGTTGATGGTAATACTTGGGGGCTGTAGGATTCCAAATTGATTTGTCATTTTAGTGTAAAATATGTATTATCTATTTCATATATATTATTTGTAATGTTCCATGTACATGAAATAACAAATCTCAGTCTCATATACTTTAGATAAATTAACAGTGAAAATTTCTGGGGAATGAAAACCCTATAACACACTAGAGGGTGATAATGGTTATATTTCGTAAACCCTATGTATTGTAAACTATCTCAGAATATAAGCCTATTATTAATTTTTTCTGTTTCATTTAAAAGATATTTGGAACACATTAACTAATGTACTCCTCTAGTATTTTTTATTTTAATAAATTGATAGTAATTTTATAAAATCATCTCCATTAGTTCTCTATATTCAGTAAGATATTTTTCTATTAGGTCTCCGCCAGATGAGGCATCTAGTCATTTCCAATAAATTTTACTAATCCATGTTAAAAGAAAACATTGAAATGGTGCTATAAAAATATTTTTTGAGGGCATGATGTGGTCAGTGTCTTGAAACGCTGCCAAAACACATTGATATTTTCTCCACATTATTTCTTGATATTAGAGATCATGTTCCATAGATTGATCTGTGTCAAAACATGATATAATTTATTTTGGGATACAATTTAGTCTTCATCCTATGTGGTTACTTCTCCAGTTAGCAGATTATTCATATACTCCTTGTTTATCAATCAAAAGTTAAGGGAAACCACTTCTAGCCAATCAAGGCTTCAGGTTCTCCTATGTATTACTACATTAGTTAACAAATTCTCATATATTCTAAGTGTGATCATCTCCATATAAGACATGAAACTAAGGAAGTAGATGGATCATTATAGTTTTATGTTCAACATCTTTTTATTTTGTTGTTAAATATGAATATTATTAGTAAAAGTATGTGTATATAAATCCCTAATTATTATATTTATTTGATCCTAATTTTCTTCCATTTTTCACATACATAGTTAACATTAGTTGAGATAGATGATGAGAATATGTATTCCTACAATTGAAGTTAAATAAAACACCTATATAATTTCTCAAGGATTCATAAGTTTCTAACTCTATCCATAATTTTCTTTTCTACCACAATATTGAAATCAACTAAGTGTTATGATGTACTCAAGGCCATATAACAAATAAATTTAAAATGAATAAAATAAAAATAACAATAAAATAAAAACATTGGCCTCAGACCCTAAAATGATGCTTAGATGATGTGGTTATTGTCATAGGTGATGCAACAACAAAAATTTGAACCCATGTAAATGTAGTAATTATTTGGACTCAAGTTTCATCTGGAGAGGAATGATTTTTTACACTTATGTTCATATGATTATTGGGTTTTGTGTGTGTTTAAAACATTACTAAATAGCGTTTTTGAATGTAATTTATTTATTTTTTGAGTTATTTCTTAATAGTAGTGGTCTAACTATAGATAGTATTCATACACACCTATTAAATAATAACTCAATTAAACTATATTTCTATATTCTTAATTATATAAAACCTTGATGGATCACCCCCATACATTATTTTCAGTTTTAAAGAATAAATAAAATCAAAAATATATTCCATGTTATTTTATAGTTGTGAGATAAAATATCTCTAGCCATCCCTAAATCAATACACTACACTGCATTTTAGAGGTTGTGGGGAAGTTATAGGTAGTTGTAATAACCAATCAAGAATGGAAGAATAATTTAACAGGGATGGGGATATTCTCCATTGAATACACACTAGGGATTTATAGTTCCTTATGAATTGTGTGATTAAAATAACAGTAATAGAATAGACTCTCAAAAATAGTCCTTATATTTATTGACCAATAAGAATCCCCCGCTTCCAATGAAGAGTTGTACTCTAAATAGGAATAAAAAAACTATTGTCATCCTTGTACTTGTTTTTGAAACTGCATTTCCCATTGGATTATCAATGACCAACTCCTCCTTTATTAATTAAACTACATTAATAATCTCACATAATTTTTGTTGTCATCTCATATTTCTTCTATTGTCTTATTTTTTGGTCCATGTTCACTTCACAGAGGTCACCCATGAATCTTCCATATTGAAAATCCCATTAATCCACCATCTTCTTATAAAAATAATTTGTTAATCTCCATATGGAATCATGGGTGTTTTTTTGTGATTGGGAAGACCGGTAGAATAGAAATGAATTTTAGTTTTGGACTTACTTATATAAAAAATATGATTTTTACTTATGGAGGTTAAAAGTTTGATATGTATGAATCTCTTACATCCAATAACAAGGTCATTTAATGTGACATAAAATCCATAAAAGAAACATGGGTTACTTGACGTGGGGATCTAATGTCATACAGTAGAGAGATACAATATCAAGTTCATTTAAAGTCATAGGTGATAGCTGTTGCATGCGTATTTTCAGTTTGAATGCCTCTTAAACATGTTGTATTCATACAAAGCCTTAATGATTTCATATAAAAATACTCATCAAAGTCAAATATGTGGACTCAATAGTATTAAGAGATGGTTAATTAGACTTTGGAAGATTATGGTTTAAATTCTCACGCATACAAAGTCATATGTGTTTCCAACAAAATTCCTAAAAAATATTGTAGCAAAGTCTAATGTGGTTGATCATAAGTTTTATGTCTAGTTGTTAAAATTTTAATGTGTCCCATGGATGTTTTAAAAAACATCACCCATTTTTCATTATCTATCTCATACCTATATGCCATTATAACATCAATTTATTTTTGGATTTATTCATTTTATTTTAAAATAGATTGAAAATAAATATAATTATATATATAAGCATTTAGGTGTTTCGAAACAAAATCTAAAAAAATGCATCCCTTACCCAATTAATTACAAAATGAATAAAACATATTAAAAATAAATAATGAATTAAATTTTTCATTTTAATACAAAAATAATTTTATTTCCATATTTAAACCATTTTTAAAAAATTATTTTCACCCAAAGGTGAAAATCCTATAAAATTCCTTAAATATAATTTGAAAATCAGCTACTTCAACAGGCTCCTTCACATTATATATTAATCTACATTATTTGTAACTAACTTATATATTTCAAAATTTACAATGATAATATATTTTATCTTAATAAATTAATTTTACTATATTATGGGTTTTTATAAAAATAATTCAAATATAAAATAAATTTTTTGAAAATAATTATCTTTATATATTAAATTTAATCACTAAATAAAAATTACTACTTCATTTTTAATTTATGTTTTATAAATTAGAGGCACCACTTTATTATAAAATAAATAATCCAATTTGACAAATGTATTTTTGATATGATGATTACAAATTATTAGCTTATATTTACATAACTGATCTAAATTATAAGATAAATGATCAATTTATATGAAATTTAGTATCACTTCCAAAATTTAAAATAGAGACTCTGATAAAAAAATATATTTTATGATGAATACATGAATAATTTATCACATTAAAAACTATATATAAATAAAATCCAAACCACTTATAATATAAACCGTTAAGATTGTAACACCCCAGGATTTCATAGTATGTTATCTCTTTAAAATAATTCAATAGCTTGTGGTACACGCAACACCAAGTTCAAGCACACAATGACATACCAAACTAGTCAATAAAAAAGAGGATTTCAGTATTATTAATTGTATTTTGAATACTCCATATAATTTTGACATCTATATTATGTGTTTCTTAGACATAATATAAGAACAAATTCCATTTTTTAGATTAAATAAATATTTTTCATTAAATGAAATTTTACAGCCTATTAATGGGGAACCGTTTTTAAATACAATATTCGGAACATTTATATAAATAATTTGACAAAATAAACTTTTTTAAATGAGTGATATAAAAATTTAGTTTGGATTTATTTTTGGTGTTTTTTTATAACATTCATATTTTGATGAATAGTGAAAGATACTTAATTGTAATTGAAAACAAGTTGTTTAATCAAAATAATTTATATAATTAAATTATAAATATTAGTGGTTTGAAGTATAATTAGATAATATTTTTTTCATTTAATATACTGTAGTTCTATATAAGTAATTTCACATATCAATTTGACATAAACACATGTAAATCTTTTGACAGTTTTTACTTTTTAAAACTCTTTTTCTAGTTTTGAAAATGGGAATTAATTTTAAATTAATCAATGCAACATCAATGTTTTAAATTTGGTAAAATAGACTTTATTTTTGAATTCAGAGTATCAAAATTAGATTACGGTGAATTTTTGGTATTTTTCTGAAATTTTTAAATTTTGATGAATAGTGAAAAACTCTACGTTATTGTTTAAAACTGAATTTTATTAAAACTATAATTATTTTTCATAAATATATTTAAACATCCAAAGAGTTATATAATACTTATATTTGTCTAATTTAATTCATTGGTGTCATTTTATAATAAGAATAGATATTTAAAATTATATTGAACTTTTAACGTCTTTTACCCACCTTCTAGGCACATTTGAATATTTTCATAAAATAGAATTTTACCTCTTATGAGAATTGAATTTCAAAAATCTGAGAGGCATGGTCAATATCAGTAAGTAAAATGTGATTCAATAAGATGAAAATAATTTTTTTTGAATAGTAACTTTGGAATTTTATTTACCATCGTTAAAATTAAATAGGTTAATTTAATATAAAAATGATTTATAATTACCCAACACATGTCTTAATTCTATTGGATATGTGTTTTTCCACCAAGATAAACCATATAAATAATATATTATCCTTTTTTATCAACTTGGATTATATTAGTACATTTATTACTATTTTTTTAAAAGAGAGTTAAAAGTGTTAAATTCACATTTTAATAACCATAAGATTGGTATTATCGAATTATAAATAAGAAAATTTTGACAAAAAAATATTAATTAAGAAGCTTAACATATTTCCTATATTATTGTATTTTATTAATAATTTTTAGCATTAAAATAATTAAATTTATTTATTACACAATGTTGATGCAGTAATTACATTACCAATGAATTATTAAAACAATTGATAATATAAATATCAAAATAAATATAAATTGTGACTTTTGATGCCATACAGCAATTTTATTAGTGAATATGACATATTAGGGTTGATTTAATTTTTTTTAAGTAATAAACTTGTTATAACTCTCACAAAAACCAAATATTAAATAGTGTCAAAATTGACATAATTGAGGTTTAAAAAAAATACTATATTATTAAATGATATAATATTAATAAATATATAATATTCAGAAAAAGCACATATATAATGATATATATGCCATTAATGAACCACTTTATGTTCTTTTGGTCTTTTATAGTATGTTAATTAACCATGAAATATAAAAATATAGGAATACATGGTAAAAGTTAATCTATTTAACTAAGAGATAATTGTAATAGATAAGGTTAATATGGAGACTTAAATTTTCCTAAAACCTATTAGAAAATAGGATTTCAACACATCCCCTCCTTAGACTTGAAATAAATTTATTTTTATCCACTATATACCAAAAATGTTTCTATAATAAACTAATATTTCAAGCTATTCTTAAACCGCCCTTCACCTCTATTATAAAACGGTACTTCCACTTATCTGAATTTCACACCTCCAAATCCCTTTGTATATCCCAACCCATATTCCAATATCCTCTCAGCAAACCTAACTTCATCCTAAATGTATTAATTTGATATTAAATGAAATATAAGGATCCATTTTGATCAAATCAAAAGGAAGCACCCAAAGAATTGGTAATTATTTCATCACCTCTACAAAAGTTATTTTATTATTCCACTTCCTCTTTCATTGTTGTTTCCATAACAAATTAAGATCTCCTGTGAACTAAAACAATTGATGTTATTATAAATATTGTATAACCATATTCATTATTCTATACATCCTATGAATTAAAATGTCACTATACATGCATACATACATCATACCGTCTCCACATCGTGGTGTACTTTATGATTAAAATCATCATTATTTGGATGTGAATAATATTGAGTATGATTGATGTAAATAATAAATATAACATGTTAAAGTTTCTATATAATTAATATAACATCCAATTACATACCATTTTATCATAATTAAAATGATATATTTCCCTATGCGTATGTCCGACATACCGTCTCCCTGACGAGATGAGATTCATTTTGACATTCACCATTAAATGATGATTATAAAAATATATATTATTAATAATTATGTAATATATGACATAATAATGATACTTGGAATATATATATATGTGTTTGTGTGGGTGGGTGGGTGGGTGTATGTGTGTGTTTGTGTTTACTTATATCTCATTCACTTACATCTAGCCAACAAATGGAAACAACATCCATGTGTACGCATGGACTACCATCTCCATGAATGGTGATTCCATTTCACATATATATATATTATTCAAATTTATATTATAAAAATATATGATATATAAATCATTTATTATATTATGGAAATATGTAAATCATGATCTAAGTGATACGATCAAGAATAACAAGTTAAAACACATACAATAATGAAAGCGATTATTACATGTAATGTTACATTAATATGGAAATTATAATTAATGGGAAATATAATGTAATAAATGAGTCATGAATGATAAAATAAATATTAATATTGTTCTAGTATAATTTAATATCATAATATGGTCATTATACAAGAGGTTAAACGTACCCTCGACTAAAGGAATGTGTAAGGTAAGGGTTAATTCCTCAATCCTATTATTATCCAAGATTGTTTATGTGTAAATAATGTCTAGGAATTTATATCATCCATGTCCATGTTTCATAAAAAAAATTCAAAAGGAATTTTTCTTTTAAGGAACTATTTAAATAGATCATCATTTATATGTTTTAATGATTTATTTTTATAAATCAATTTAATTAATTTCATTGACTTCTAAATGATTTTGACGATTTTTGTATATAGACATGATGGTTTTAAAATTTTAAGTCCATTCGAAAGTTTCAAATTTGTATGGGACACTTGGAATACAAAATATATTTTAAATGACTTCCTTTACGAATGTACGACTTTTAAATGATTTCACAAAATGCTATATTTCACTCAAAGAGGTTTACTAACCATTTTCAAATATGTCAATATCCTTTAGTGAATATTATTCTTGATTGATGTTCATTTTTTTAAATAAAATATTCAATAATTTATTTAATGAGTTATGACCTATTTGATTGTTAATGTTCAATTTTTAATCCATTCATGAATCATTGTTAAATTATTGACCTTTCATATGCCAATTTTAATATGGATGTTTATGTTATGTTTCTAAAATTTTATATGAGAAATGCATTGGACTTAGTAAGTGACGGGTGGAGCCTGCTATATCTCCTCAATGCATCGGTAGGTCACATGAGAGAAACTAGTGTCTTGGCACAAGGATTTGAAAAAATATGTATTTGTAGTCTTTTCACAAGACCATTACTATGTGGTTATGATGTCCGACGTTATTCATTCACTCTTTATGAAATTAGTTATTACATGTGATTATTTTATTAGTAGAGTATCCATTTTCACGTGTATATGGTAATGTTTGTTTAATTTATTTCCATTTTATCTTCAAAATTATTATTAAAAGTATTTTGTTTTTATTACACATCATTCCTTAATATTTTATTGTTTCTACTATATTATTTACCCTTACTGAGCATTTGAAATCACTCTTTTCTATGTTTTATTTTCTTAGGATGTGAAGAATTATATTATGACTGACCTACAAGGATAATATTAGGTATATGAGTGTCTTAAAAGGATACAAAATATTGTTTTTTTATTTTATAATGTAATTTAATATTTCTGTATTTATCTACTACATCCAAGGCTACTAAACGTTGAGTATTATTAGAGAAAAACATCCTAGAATTTTGGTAATTTAGAGATTCAATGAATATTCAAAGAAAAACAAATTTTTTTTTGATACGAGAATATAGAGGCGGCTCTAGAATAGATGTACCTGTGAGTTAAAACTTGGACAATGTGTTTCAAGCGTGATTTGTGGTATTGTTATACATGAAAACAAGCCTTACTACACTCTTCGTTATGACAATCCTCGCAAAAACGATTAGGATAATCCAAAATTTCATTGCAAACCATTATGCATGATTTATGAGTAAATACATCCTCATATAGAACATTTTTATGATTATGGGTTATATTCCTGAAATTTTTCATTTATGTTTGGTATTTAACATGTTTGGAATTATGCATTTTGATTCATAATCTAAACCAATGTATTCCATTGTTTGGATTTTTTGCCTAGTAGAAGAAATGATAACTCCAGCAATACGCATGATCCAAAGAATAATAAGGATCATATCATCATGGTATTAATCCAATATTTAGAGGGGAAATAGACTCCCAAATATTCTAATAATATGAAAAAAATAGTATCATATGTTAATAAGATAATTAAATAATTCGATACGTCTTATGGCTTTGAAGGGATGCAATAGGAGAAAAAGACGGTGGAGAGAAAAATTGATAAAATGAAGAAGGTAAAGAAGGATTTTCCCATATTTAATGACTTTGGAATGAATCACCTTGGTAAATATTTGAATGGAATGTGAATTTGTTATAATTTTGGAAAAAAGGGACGCCATTTAAGTGATTGTAAGGGAAAGAAAATGGTTTCAAATGTACAATGATTCATCTGCAAGGAGTTGAGACACTACGCGAATCAATATCCCAATCATCATATTATTACCCAAATGTTGCTATTGGATAATAATCATGTTATGATACCACCACCGATTAAGAGGAATGATTAGTGTATTTATTAACGATCTGTTTCATTTATGTATTGTATTAATGATGTACAGGTTATAAGAACTATAGTGTATATAAGGATTGTACTGTAGTACTATTTCATTAAGGATTTGGCATTTTGTGGAACCAAGAAAAGTGACCCAATAGAAGGTTAATTTTTTTGAAAAATATATGATCAGAGAAAAAAACCATAAAATAGTCATGAGGCTAAGGTAATGGTTTTGAAAAATGGATAATATAGTTAGATAATGTATATTGAATATTATTGACTACCTAAGAACTAATAAATGGCTTATTTATTCCATTATTGTTGGAGATTATATCAATTTTGGACTTAAGGACTATATCCAGTATTCAATGTTTTATAAAAAAAATAATGATATACATACCTATTCAAATATGGATTTCAGGTAATTTAGTTTATTACCATGTCTTATGAGAATACACGATCAAGTTATTCACATTATGTTTTGTGATCTTCCTTATTAATTCTATACTATGAGATTGAACATATGTATTTTGGATAAGCATAAAAGTTTGAATGGATTAAGTTGAACATTTAATACTATTATATGAGGTTAAAAAACTTCTTACGATTGTTTTTGGGTAGTTATAAAAAGGACAACCCATAGGTTATGTGACAACCCGTCGTGTACAGCATGGCAGTGAGACTTGAACCACAATGGAAGGGAGACAAGGGTACATAAACTACCACTGGCCTACATGATTTCCTAGTTTGTATAATGTATTTTTTAATGTTTTTCTAGATTAATTATAAATTAAATTTTATAAAACCCTATACGATTCGGTTAAATAAAATATTTTTGAATTTTATTATCTCTTGGGGTGAAAGATGAGTTTGGGGTAGAAATTATTTAATAGATGGAACTATACATGTCAGGTATTCATTATTTCTTATTCTATGAATAAATTTAGTCTAAAAATATAAGGAAAGAATCTAAAAACCAAAAATGTTTTATCCTAATACCTTATGCTTTGTTGAACAGATGATATTTTAAATCATCATAGATTTATGCCTTTGAGGGACTCAATTTTCCAATTATTATTCACTTGTTTGTGATGGATGACCTCAATCACTCCCAATAAATATTTACATTTTCCTCCAATTATGTTTCTATAATTTTAACCAATATTAATTTATTGAAACCCCTTATTTGGTGGTGACTTTTTCATTTCACATTCCATCTTATTAAGAATAAATTTTATTAACCCTATTTATAATGCCAGATTCCCAAAATGGTATTTTTTATTTTAAACCATTAATTTTCAAAGAACAATTTCAAGCTAAAAGGTCACAATTTATTGAATGAGGGGATAATGTGACACGCCGTGATTTCATAGTACATTATCTTTTTAAAGTAATTCAATAGCTTCTGCTAGACGCAACACCCGATTTGAGCGCACCACGACATACCAAACTAGTCATTCAAAAAGCAGTTATGAATAGTATTAACTACAATTTGAATTATCTATATAATTTTATCATTTATATTATGTGTTTCATAGAAATAATATAAGAAAAATTCAATTATTCATATAATAGACATATTTTAAAGAAAATGAAATATTACCACCTGTTAATGGAGAACCCTTTTTAAATCCAATATTTAAAAATCTTATATATTAAATTTGACAAAATAAACTTATTATTTTGATGCAGTATATAAAAATATAGTTTGGAATTTTTTTGCTGTTTTTATTATAAAATCCATAATTTTATGAATATTAAAAGATACTGAATTTTAATTGAATACATGTTTTTTAATAAAAATAATCTATATTGTTAAATTATAAATTTTAATGGGTTTTATGTATAAATAGATTATATTTTTATCAATAAATATAATTTAGTTCATTATAAGTAATTTTACATTTAAATTGTATATAAACACACGTTAATAGTTTGATAGTTTTTACTTTTTAAAAACCTTCTTTCTGGTTTTGACAATAGAAACTAATTTTAAATTTATTAATGAAACTACTATGTTTTTAATTTTTTATAACAAAATTCATATTTTAATTTTTAATATTAATATTAGCTAAGGGTGATTTTTTGTTAATTTTCTGAAAACTTTCTATATTTGATTAATAGTGAAAAATAATGCGTTATTGTTTAAAATTGAATTCTATTTAAATAATAATTATTTTTTATTTCAATTAATTTTAAAATCCAAAGATATCTACATAATACCTATATTAGCCTTATTTAATTCATTAGAGTCATTTTATAATAATATTTTATATATAAAATTTTATTTAACTTTTATCTTCTTTTTCCCACCTTCTAAGAACATTTGAATATTTTCATAAAATGTAATTTTACCCCTTCTGTGAATTGAATTTCTAAAATCCAAGAGACACGATCAACATCAGTATGTAACATGTGGTTCAATAAGATGAAATTCATTTTGTTGTGAATAGTATCTTTTTAATTTTTTTACCACAGTTAAAAGAAAATATGGTAATTAATGGTAAAAATAATATTATAATTACACCAACTCATGTTCTAATTCTATTGGATAAGTTTTCTATGACCAAAATAATCCTTATAAATAATATATAATCCTTTTTATCAACATTTATTAAATTAGGACAATAATTATTATTTAATTTAATGAAGAGTTAAAATATTTAAAATCAAATATTAATAACTAAAACATTTTTAATATAGGGTTACACATAAGAAATTTTCAAATATAAATATTCATTACAAATATAAATATATTTCCTATGTCATGGTATTTTATTTGTAATTTTAAGATATTATATAATCAAATATATTTATTACAACATATGATGTAGTAATTTATTTTACAATAAAATATTATAATAATTGAAATTATATAAATAAAAATAAACGTAAATTGAGACATTTGATGACATCCACGAATTTTCTAGGTGAATATGAAATTTTAGGATTTATTTAATTTATTTGTTTCGAAGTAATACAATTTTTTATGAGTATAAAAAAAAACCAAATATAAATTACTGTCAAAATCAACATAAATGAATTTTTTAAAAGAAAAAATATATTATTGAATTATATAATATTATTAAAAATAAAATATTCTTCCAAAGAACTTATATAAAGATATATATGTCATTAATAAACAACTGGAGGTTCTCTTGGAATTTTATAGTATGTTCATTAACCATTTATTAAAAAAATACCATTAGACATGGTAAAAGATAATCAATTTAAATAATAGTTAAATCTAAAACATATAGCTAATATGGTGACCTAAACATGTCTAAAACCTATAGGTTGAGTATTTTTATACCAATAAAAACCTTTTCCCAGATATAAATTCTTTTGGATCCATTATAAACCGAAAATTATTTTATAATAAAATAATATTTCAAGCTTCACCTAAAAAACCCCTCACTTATTTTGTAAAATGGTAATTCTACTTCTCTTAATTTCACACCTCAAAATAAATTCATCACAGCCAACACCTACTCAAATATCCTACCAACTACCCTAACGTAATCGTAGATGCCTTAAATTGATCATAAAGACAACCAAATGAGCCTTATTGATCAAATCAAAAGGAAGATCCTGAAGAAGAGGTAATTATTTCATCACATCTTTCAAACTTGATTTCTTCTTAAACTTCCTCTTTAGTTTTTGATTCCATAACAAAATATAACCCCAGTACCTTATTTCTACTGGGATGTTTTTATAAATATGTTACAACCATATTCATTATTTTACCCTACCGATGAATGGAAATGTCACCATACATGCACACGTATGACATATCATCTCCATGTTGTGGTGTAGTATTTTATTCAACACTTCATTATTTTGGTATGTATAATAATGATTATAATTGATGTAAATAATAAATATAACATGTTAATATTTCTTTATAATCAATATACCATCCAATTCCATACCATATTTTCATTATTGGAATAGTATTGTGGCTCGTACGTACGTATGGCTTAATGTCTTCACGACGCGATGAGATTCATTTCCACATTCACCATTACATGATGATTATAAAGAAATAAGTTATTAATAAGTATATAATATATGACATAATAATTTTTCTTGATATATATATATATATTTACATATATCTCAATCACTTACTTCTATTCTATATGATATGAAAACGGAAACAACGTCTATGCGTACGTACAAACTACCGTCTCCATGAATGGTGTTTACATTTCATATATATATATATATGTGTGTGTGTGTGTGTTATAAATATTTATATTATAAATATATATTATATATAAATCATTTTTTACATTCATGAAGTATGTAAATCATGATCTAAGTGACACAATCAAGAATAACAATTTAAAACACATATAATAAAGGAAGCGATTATAACTTGAAATGTTACTTTAACATGAACATAATTATTAATGACCACTATAAAGTCATAATTGAATAATGAATGATATAATAAAAATAAATATAGTTCCAGTATGAATTTATACCATGCTATGGTTTTTATATAGGAGGTTAAACTTACCCTCAACTAAGGGAAAGTACAAGGTAATGGTTAACTACTCAATCTCATTTTTATCTGAGATTATTTATGTTTAAGTATTTTCGGGTACATATTTATCATCCTTGTCCACCTAACATATAAAATGTTTTCAAAATTAATATTTTCTATTTTATGGAATTTACTATTTAACAATAACTTCATATAAATTTTTTAATGATTTATTTTCCTAAATCATTTTAAATAATGTCCACATTTTTAAAATGATATTAACTATTTATTTATATGGATATGGTTGTATTAAAATTTAAATTCCATTCAAAAGTTTCAAATTGGTATGGGACACTTTTTTCAATAATATATTAAATATTAATTCTTTTATAAATGTTTGACTTTTAAATGATTTCACAAAAAGTGATATTTCCCTCAAAGATTTTTGTTGATCATTTTAAACTACATCAACATCCATTACTGGATATTATTCATTATTGAAGAATATTTATTATAAATACAGTATTCAATATTTTATTGAATGATTTATAATATGTTTGACTGTAAATATGTTATTTTTATACCAATCATGATTTATAGTTAAATTAATGACATTTCATATTCTAGTTTTAAAAATAATTTTTATGTTATGTTTCAAAAAATTTATATGAGTAATTTATTGGACTTAGTTAGTGACAAGTAGAGCCCGGTATAGATCCTTGATGCATCTATAGATCTCATGAGACAAACTAGTGTCTTGGAACATGGCCTTGACAAAATATTTATTTTTTGTTTTATCACGATGCCTTGAATATGTGTTTATGATGTCTGGTATTATGTATACTCTCGTTATTAAATTAGTTATTACATGTTATTATGAGAGTAGTAAAATATCCTTGTGCAAATTTATATGGTAATGTTTGATTTATTCTGATATATTATGTTTATTATTATATTTTAAATGATTTTTTTATTACATACCATGCCTTAAAATGTTATTTTTTCTACTATATTATTTACCCTTATTGAGCATCTAAGCTCACCCCTTTTAATGTTTTATATTCCCTAGATTAGAAGAAGTATATTAGGACTATCTTATAGTGATATGATAGGGGATATGAGTGTGTTTAGAGGATACAAAATGTTTTTGTTTTTCCTTTTATTATGTATTGTAAAACTTAAGTATGTATCTAGTACTTCTAAGGATATTAAACTGATTGGTCTTTCAGACATGATCTCTTGTGATCATGCCAATGTTATGTAATAATGAACTGACTCATGGTAACTATTGTCAATGCGTTACAAGGATATTCATAGATGATCCAATATTGATATATGAAACGTCATTATTTTTTGGTTTTGATTGAGATAACAAGGATCTTGGTGTTATCACTACTAACATAAATTTTTTAAATGTTTGTTTAGTTCCAACAATAGTTATTAATGATTTTTATGGGATGTATCCACTGAAAAAATTTATTCAACTACCTTACTAATATTATAAAAATTTGACTCATATGAGATGGTTTTAATTCTAGATTCTCCAATTTCTTCCTTATTTGTAAATATCTCAGTGTGATTTCCATTATATATACTCATCCTATCTAACTCTTACAATATCCATCCAAAAAAACTATTTTTTAATTTTTATGGACTTATTAACACAATTAACGCTAATAGGTACTCTTTTAAATTATTAAATTACCAACTAATATTATTAAAAAAATCAAATAATGACTACTCAATCAATTACATACTTCTTAGCTTGTCTTAATAACCCTTTTACTTAATTAATTAATTTACCAAAATGACCACAAATGGAAAAATTATCCAATAAATTATTACCCATAATTCATACAAACCAAAATTTATACATATATTTTAATTATAAATTCCAATTAGTGGTAATATTGTTTTAAAATATCAATTCCTATTTATATGGTTCTAATCTTGTGCATTATTAATTTTTTATGCCGCATACACCGTGATGAATATAGAATACCAATATTAATATTTATTTATACCAATTATAATATTTTATTTTTCTCTATATATATAACATGAATTTGAAAACTAAGGTCAAATCATACACAATCCTATAATATCAGCATATCTTACTTAATATTAATTATGCTAAAGAATGCATTGGTAAGTATTGTATTGTTATTTTTAATTATAAAGAAAACATTGTGTTCTAATATTGTTCCAATTTTTCGAAATTTAAACAATCAAATTTTAAATTTTTCTCATAGTTTTGAAATGGTTAGTGGTATCTTAAATATGTGAATCACAATAACTACAATGAATATGTTGTATAGAGAACTAAATTTTAAAATATTATGAAAGATAAAGAATCTCATTTAGAAATAAATATCTGTTATTCCCCCACAATAAGAAAATTTTAAATGTTGATAGTATAAATATCATCAACCATTTATTAAAAATATCAAATAAATTAGGTCATAAGAACTATATTTTTAAAGGACATTACAAAAACAATTCACACTTTTCCATTAATTTATATATAATTATATGGAGTTTTGGAATGTAGAAGGATATTTCCCTCCCTCAAATGTTGATAATGTCCATGTATAAGGATATCCAATCCATCACTAATATAGATTCATATTATTCTAAATAAAAACATGTATATTTTATATAAGAATCATTCCAGAAATGTTAATAGGGGGACCTATTTACTATTGATGCAATAACTTCATAACTATGTGTTTTCATAAAAAAATCTTATAAAATTCAAGAGGTAGTGCTTGAGTATCTATATATAACATCAATGATATAAAATAATTCATAGAAACAATGTAAAATAATATAATATCGATTATTGAGTGGATAATGAATGTATTTTAAATAACTTTATTTAGTATATATGTATCACTGGTGGTGATGGAAAAATAAATTCCTTGATATTTTGTCACATGAGGTTAGAAAAATAAAATTCATCAAGGATGACTAGGTTTGTATGTGGACTTGACAAATTTCCATGTTTTATATTAATGAATCACATTACTAAGGGTGGGGAATTGAGTGGAACCATGTTTTTTTAAACAACATCAAATGGCCTCTTCAAATAATTGAAAGACTCTTAAGATTTGTTACCCCTATATGAAATTTAAAATCATTTTAACATCCCATGTAGAATTTATCACAAATTTTTGTAATAAATTATAATTGATCTTCTATTATCTAAGATCCACCTCATTTGACTATCCAAAATTCACTCAATTTTTTTCATATCTTTATTCCCTTGATTGCATATAGAATCTTGAATAACTATCTTAAATATCAGGAAAAAAATAATTTTTTTTATTACTAGATATAATAGGCCTGAATTACTAAACATTTTCAATTAATTTGTTTTCAGTGATTAAATAATTTTTTTATCATTATATTTTGGTATTAATAAAAATATATGGGAAACATTATAGTATTTTGTGGTTTTCTACATTTGGAATCATTGATTCATTATTAATTTTCTTGAGTTTATTGAATTATCCATCCATTTATAACTAGTATTGACCACTAAATCCCTAACTAAGTTGAGGGTATTATTAGTGTGACACCCAAATCCAACCACTAATGTCTAGGGTCTATAAACTAGAACAAAGAAGACATAACCCTATGTGGTATGATTTTTCCAATAAAAACATACATCGGGAATCCATCACTATTAAAATGATAAATCCAAATAAACTAGTAGACAAACACACAGACACAGACACACACAAACACACAAACACTCATATATATATATATATATAATAGAATACAAGGTGATCATGATACATCAATTCCAAGAACAATTCTAAAGAGGAAAAATACAATGAGGTAAATGCATACCTAAAAAGAAAAAACCACTATATATAAATGCCTCTAATAATTTCATGAAACCACCACTATCTAGGGTATCCTAGAATGGACTCCATATAAATGTATATTATCTATGATCCATTAATATTTAAAATGTAATATATCCACTAAAAAACTAGATCAACTTCCATAAAAAATATCTCCATAGAATGAAACATCTCTATATGAACAACACATGTGGTCAAGAAGCCTATTAACGAGTGAGCATTGACATACCTAGTAGGTCAGCCAATAGTTCATAATAATGAAAAACCAATAATTTATCTCAAACACATGATTCATGAATAATAAATGGAATCCAAATGAGTCAAATATTTTTGTAATCCATGAAAACCATGAGAAATGGAATAAAACTAATCTTCACCTCTCAGTTCCATGAAGGAAAATGTTACTAAAGAGAACAGTGATAAATAAGGTATTATAAGTCCCAAAATATCTAATATCGATAGTTTTTATATTATCCATAACTGGAAGGTATGCATAAAGGGTTAAAATTCATCAAGCATCCAAATGAAATATACATGGTGATACCTCTTTAGTCCTGTGACTCAGGATATTCTAGACTTTTAGAATTTCAATTCTACCTCTCTAGAGAAATAATGTGGAACCATTCATCTTAAAGTTATATATTTAAAATAAATGATTCCTTGACCAGTGTATGGAATCAATACTAAAAAAACATGTTTATACCAAACCCACAAATAGAGGATCCTCCCCAAATACATAGTGGAGTATCAAATCCCCTAATATAGGTCCTTACCTCGACCATGAGGGGGTACTAAAACTCTATATGACTTATTTGGTACAATGAAATATCATTTATATTCCTTCATAAGACTTCCTAAACCAGATACATTTATGAACACTCCCCAAAACAATATGGTGTAACTAACCCAATATCTACTCAAAACATCTCACCCACCACATGCCATCTCTCTAGTGAAGAAAAGATCCTCCAACTATGCAAGATGCATTGTCAAACATATCTAATGATTGATTGAATAATACTATTGTTATCTATGTATAAAAGATACTCATAATTGACTATACTTATCTTGAAAATATCCATCTCATTGAGAAATATGGATCATTTCTTGAAATATATTTATGCATGTGGTTTCCATT
This sequence comes from Viscum album, assembly GCA_963277665.1. NCBI lineage: Eukaryota > Viridiplantae > Streptophyta > Magnoliopsida > Santalales > Viscaceae > Viscum > Viscum album. The sequence continues at coordinate 683,029,368 of OY728159.1, read as the reverse complement.
ATGGTACATAGAATGTAAGGATATTTTGTAGGGTAGATTGTGTAATTTTTGTATCTCAACCCATTTTAACCCAATATACACATCATATATCATATATTAAATACTATTTAAGGATATCTAGAAACATGGATGTTTAATACAACTTCATTTCCATGTTGTGAACATGGGTTCATGTTATGTTCTCTATATAATCAATATATAGTTCACACAAAGAATTTTATGTCTGAATTAATATTATATATGCAAATGGAGTATAAAATTATTCCATGTTAGACTAGGATAATAGATATTAAAAACAATTTACATTGTGTGTCTGTAATTCCGCATCGATGAGCCATGAACATTGGGTATATGCAAAGACAGTTGGCCTGGAAATACACAATGACTGTCCTGGAGTCAAACGGTTTGTGGTTTTTAAAATAATAAATTTTATATTTCTAATTCTAATGGATTTTTGTGAGAAATTTATCTCATAGATATAGGTTCTGTAAAATTTATTCCAAAATGAAAAATAAATTTATTATGAAAAATGGAGTGTGGATTGAGACTACACACCATATAGTCTTTGATTTTAAGAATATGGAAACGTTATCTTCATGATATGAACAAAACTTCCACCTTCACCTCAAGTTATATCTCCTATACTGACCAATATCATCACCCCAAAAATAATTTTATCATCTCATCGTGGGGTTTTTTTAGTATCAATTAATGGTATACCTATTACCATCCATATTATCATCGAACTGTATCTAAAACCACTCTTTGGTCACTATCAAACATATAAACCTAAAATTTTCTTCTGTACCTCTATCATAGTTTCATTGTATAAAGATTATATGTCAATTGATTGATGTTAGGACAATATTCATGAAATTTGTGAAAAGTGGAATTCACAACCACCCCATAACAAGATTGAATTTTTATTTATTAATGTTTACAAGTAAAGAACAAAAATTTTTAAATTGTTCAAGATGAAAAATATCTCACTGAAAATTGATAAACAATAAATCTTTTTAAGTATATAATTTATCATTAAATTAATTAAATTGATGATTAATAATATTATTTAAATTACCCAACTTGAATAAATATAATTTTGTTAAAACCAAAAATTAGTTCCAGAAATAAAATTATTGAAGGACATAAAGGATTCGTCAACACATTCATCCCATTTTAGGAAATATTGAATTAAGTAATTATGAAGTCAATGTCAGTGTAGAAATGAATTTAAATGAAGTATAAAATTATTTTTTACATGTGTTGATAAATTAATTAGACACAATTATGTAAACCATAATTCATAAAAAAATATTCCTTTAATATTTTATTAATTATAATATAATCTTAGTATCCCAATGAAACTATTTTAAATATATATAATATTTTATGTTTCAAAATACATTAGAAAAAAAATACAAATTTAATTTAATGATTTTTGATTTTATAATACTTGATTATTATACTTTACCACAAATATTATGAATTTCATTAGAAAAGTTATTCTGAAAATAATAAATTTATAAAGAAAAAATTTATCCTAATATTTCCAAAAAAACGTTTTTGAATGAAATTTAATAAATTAAATATTTTAACCATGGAAAATATCAATGATTTTTTCCAAATAAATGAATCATGAATAAATTATCATAAAATATTTATAAATTAACCATATTTGTATCCTATCATTATATTTAATTCATTTAATTTCCTTATAGTTTTATGAAATTTAATGAATACAAGAAGGGGATTGGATATCTCTAAATCAATGTGATGAATAATAATGTAAGATGTACCACAATGATTCCACATTTATGATTCAAAATGATTACTTCACAATCCCTTATTTTCAAGATCATCATAATCATGTTGAAACTGAAGAACATGATTAATTTGTTCTATTTTGAAATGTGATCGAGAGGTGAATTTTCTTCATGAAGAGAATCTGCAAATAAAAAAATGAATTAGGTGAATTATAATTCTAGTGGGTGGTGAAAAATAATTTCATAAAGTGATTATATATTTCTATAAATACCAAAAACTATTTCCCCACATTAAAATATAAATATCTCCCTCCTAAATAATAGTATTTTCTAAATCATAATTGTGAATTAATTAAATTATTAGTGTATTATAATTATCCATTCTATGCCATCTCTACATGGAACCTCCCTTTCTATGTCACCCGACATGAAATACCCACCTCACAACATGTAGAAAAGAAAAATATTAATTTATTGATATTTAATTTAATTTATAAAAATTATTAGTCCCATTGTTTTAGAACATTTTATGAAAATTATATCCTTACAAGGAAAATAACTCCATTCTAAGCATTATTGAGGTTTTGGAATTTTGATTAATGGATCAATTTAAGGGTAATTAAATTCCTATATGTTCATGGAATCAAATATATTTGATATATTATTTATTTTTTAATGATAACAATGCAAAATCAAGTGAACAAACTACGTGACTACCTTAAAAAATATAATTATTGGGATTCAAATGAATTCCCACCCAAATTATGGTTTCCATAAATAGATCTTTGATCATTCATTCATATGATAAACCTTTTCTTATTTAATAAATATTTAATATCCTCTATAATTTAATGAGATTATAATTTAAAAAATCAATATATGTTTAAACACCACATCATCAGTTCTACAAAACTATCAAAAAAGATATCTGAGGTCTATATCAGGGTAATTTTTGTAAATTACCATATTTTAGGGACCTGAACTGCAATAATAAAAAAAGTGTTCATTTTTTGACAAATTTAGTTTGATCCTTCGTCATCTACATTTATCCTTTTTATAATTGAAAAGTAAAAAAATTAGTCTTCAATCAGAATATCATTAAGCAATCCACAATGGAATATAACCTATCATCACCTATAGACTATCCACCCATAGTGGTCAATGCCCAAAACAGACTCTGGACACAACTAATTTAGATAAAATAATGTACCTCAAAACATGAATCGTCCAATGCCTGATTATCAAAGCATAACCTTATAAAATGATTGAAACTAGAATCACATGGGTCCTACAAATATTCAATACTACCGATCATTATGACCATAGAAAAACTATTCACATACATATATGTGGATCTCAATCAGTAAATATCATCTTTATTAATTGTCTTAATTAATGGAATTATTATAGAGAGAATCAAGCTCCCCAATATTAATGTGGACTGAAAGAACCAAAATATCATATCCACCATTTATGATCTACTCAATGGGTTATGGTATATCCTTATGAATATAAAAAATGATAACACCAAGACATACAGTTGTCTTCCTCAACCCACCCCTGAACAAAGATGAAGTGTCTTGCTGACCCGATCATCCACAATCTGAAATGGAAACTCATGTACATTCTAAGATCCCGACTATGTTTTCTCCAAACCCAAAATAAATCCATAAAATCATGAGTGATTATAAACAAAACCCTTATTGAAACAACCTTCACTATATAGAAAAAGTATACACATAGTGAATAGCAATGCTCTTCTACCACCATGGTCCCATACCAAATCGAGAAACAAAGTTCATAAAAACTCATCACTTTACCCAAGATAAGTCTTTAAACTACATAACAATTATATCATATATAATTATTGAAAATATTCCACTAATAAGGTATTTTTTTATAAGATATATCCATTAATTGATGATTACATATTATCCCAATATATAACTCATCTATATGATTTGTTTGAAATTAATTTATATGTAATGACTATTGTAATATATGAAGAACATATCGCCTCTACTACTAAAGATAGAAACACTAAAGAAAGCTACATAAAAATATTTAATGTACACTAAAATAAAAAACATTCTAGTTGATAAACTAATACAAAATTTTTCTTCTAATTTGATCAACCATGACACTTAGTCCTTTAACATAATACAGATGAAACAATATGTCACCATCCCAAATATCATGGCCAGAATAATTTATTTATAAATCACAAATAAATATAGTGAGAGGTGTTTTCAAACCAGTTGAATTATCTAAGCACATAAAAAAATCAAAAAATTCCTTGATACACTATAAATATATTATTTTTCAAATGTGGATGTCATTAAAAATTCATATAAAAACATTTCATGGTTTTTAAATTCACTACATAGATATTAATACCTCAAAAAAATAAAAACAGTTTTTCAGGTATCCAAATGACTACATGACTTATACTCAAAAGGAATAAAACCCAGAAAGTCAAAGACGTCTTATAACATTACTAATATGAATAACTACGAACATTTAGTCTAGATGATATCATAGATCCCATAGAAAAACCTCTTCCAAAAGGTCCACCAATTACACATATATTTACAAATTAAATCTAGGATATCAAATAACATGTAATAAAAAATGGTATATCCTCTAAAATAGGTTATAAAAGAACTAAATACTCTGTAAGGTATTACATGAATGTGTTATAACCCTTTCTATGATTCAAAGGCTCATTATTCTAGAAGGAGTCTTGTATGTTGTCTAGAGGAGTATTTCAGTGGAATTATGGAAGAAGGGAGATTACATGATTTGTTAATGAGGTTCACCATGTATAACTTTTTGTGTTTAAATAATCAAAGGATTATATGTTTGTTGCTTATATAAGGCCTCAACATTGACACGATCTATAAATGAATTACACACCATGTAATATTTTGCTACAATGCTATTTTAAATTTTTTTAGCCCCCCTATGTTATTCATAACCCTGCGTCCAGAGGCTCTATTCCACAAATTCAAAGAAAACATTGAACCCTACCGTTTTATTTTTGAGATTCGTTCAATATGGGTCAATCATTGTGCTTCTATCATTGATCTATGGCCATCTATGGTGATCCAAGGTGCATTATCCCTTCGTTTTCTTGTGGTTTTTCCCAGTTTGATCTATTATTCTCTCATATCCTCTTTCCATGTTAAGGTATTTTATCTCTAATGTTTATAATTATATTGATTGATTTTATTGTTTTGGTTTGGGTGTGGATTCATCCTAAGTATTTGGTTCTTGTGAGAGTGGTGATTGGAGATCCATTTCACCAGTTCACTCTCATATGAAGAACGTTGACAAATTTTGAGGTAGGTGATTTATTGCTTTTGATTTGTTTGAAAGAAATCATGAATTTTTCATCATTAATCCATAAATATAGAAATGATATTAACCTAATAATTATTGAACTGATTTACACAAATTTCATATATATAACACATGTTAGTGATGTTTTTCTTCAAATAGTGATAATGGTTTGCATATTATTTTTCTAGATAGTGTGATATCATTGTTTTTTTATTTGTTAGCATGTTGTTCATGATTGAATTTAGTAAAGAATGTAAGTCCAGAGTGAATTGATAATTAATTGGATTATGAATAATTAGAGTGTCATGTTTTTAATGTGATGGTTAATTTAATTTGATGATGATCAAATTGATGCAATGTGAATGTCTAATTATATGTGATATTCTATTTGATTAATGGATTTGATGAATAATGTGTATCATGAAAGTACATTATCTTAATAATAAATAAAATAAATTTTAATTGAAAATATTTTTCGTGTAGTTTTCTTTGAATCATTAATCAATGCTGTGAAAATGTTTTCCCTTTGATATCTTTATATATAGATTTATTCGTTAGGTTTCCCATATATGGAACCTATTAATAAATGAATTGGTTAATTAAATCTGGATGAAAATATATTTATGTGATAAGATAATTTTTTGGGGAATGATATTCCCATTTTCTTGATAAGGTCAAGGTCTATCTTTTGGGTTTATTGGACAACATTTTTATGAGAAGGTTTAATGCCTCATTATAAGGACCCATTTTCTATATTGTTTTCATTATTGTTTATAATGATTTTAATGTGATTTTGGTATGATCATTGTGATGTGACCCTAGGATGGATGATCCTTTCGGGATTTTGTGATGAATGGTGGTGTGTCATGGACGTTATGTGATCCTATAATGGTTGATCATGGGATGGTTGTTGTATTGTGTGGTCCGGGGGGGGGGGGGAATGATGTGGAAGTAGTTAACGCATTTAATGGAATGATGCATCTGTATATGAATGTGGGTGTTGGGAATGAGCCATAGGATAAATAATGAGTTAAATATAGGATTACCCATTATTGAGATAATTATATATGGTTTGATCACTTTTGAATTTTATTTAATTGATCATGGTAGGGATGGATCATTATTTTCATTACTTTCCCTACTACATATGACATTGAAATTTTCTTGGTTGCATTATTTCACATGTTGCTAGCTTATGATGGTTTTCCTAGAGTACCTTGATATATATTGATTCTGATAATGAATTAATATATATTTATGCCATGGGGTGGTTGATGAATGAATAAAAAATATTAAAATTTGATGATATTATTAATCCATGTTCATGGGTTGGACTTATTCCACAAGGTCATGGAATTTTCTATTATACATAATTTAATGCAACATAATTTAAAATTGGAATAAATTAAATGGTTAATTTATGGATAAATAATTAATTAACATAATTTGAATTTCATAGTGAACTAAAATAAACAATGTGGTTATTTTATATTATTTTTTTGTTATAATATATATGGCCTTAGCAGTTGAAGTCGAGAGTTTAAGTGATGTTATAAGTTATTGATTCTGAGAATAGGTTATTCCCATATAGTGCTTATGAGGAATATTATATGCTGTATATTTTTTGATTTTATATGCTTCCCCACCCATTTCGTTTATATCTACTAACACTCGGTGGACTCTAGGAGGGTCTTTTCCCCAACATCTTTCTGGAAGGATGGATGTATAACCACCCCCTCTAGCCGCACTATCATACCACGGTAGTTACTTGTGTTGGTATGCATAGAAGTAATTTTTCTCATATAATTTTATAGGGGGTGGAATGGATTCTGATTATTTCACACACATGTATTATTGGATATAGTACCCAAAAGTTTAATATATGTATGAAGTGTATAGGATGTGATGTATTGAAGTACTTACTATGGGTATGGGATGTAAAGGATTTAGGTATAATAATCATTCTTTAATACACATCATTGAGTATTTGGTGGATTCCAGAAACAACTTGGATTCTATTTGGTTATTATATATGATGGTGTTTTTATGTGATGCATGAGGTGCATGTGGTGGTATCCTACCCACGTGTTTTCAAGAAGTCTAGCTTTTGGAGAGAGGTGCTATAGACGTGCAACATTAGGGTAATGACGAAACCCATTGTGGAAGTGGGAGAAGGGTACCATTGAAGTTTATTATTATATAATATTATCTCTTGTATGTTATACTTGCTGAGGGATAGACATGGTGAGGGTAAATTCTAAGTATACCTAATTTTGTGACATGATAGTTTCACTATATTTTACTGTGATTTTGCAAGAATTATTTATCTTTTTCATGAGAGGATCATGGAATGATCTTATTGAATATACTATTAAAATTACCCTATATATATATATATATAATATTGTTCAGGTCTAGTGGATTTGGTTGTTGATTGTGCTTGGTATTACTATATCAGGGTTTAGTATGACTTTTTTGGACTTCATGACCACTTACAATTTTACTTTTATAGTACATGAAGTTTCCTTTTAGTTATTTAATATTTTAGGACATTTAATGTTTCACATGAATTTCATTGTATATATCTGTTTGAGAAGTTTTTGGTTGTGTATTCTTATTATCTCTCCCTTCTATGTGATTCATATAGTGGGTAATGCCTCTCATTTTCATTTTTACTATACTGTTGGTGCTAGTCTCCATCACAATACGTATAGAAGTTAGGGGTTTGGTTGTCGCCATCTCTCTTCCCTCGTTGTTGTATATTTTTTGTCTAGAATTTATGATAGAGTGGTATCAATTTTTCAAGTTTGATTAATCATATTGAGGTTGGAGTTCGGCATAGGTGATTTTTCTATGGTTAGTAGGGAAACTGTATTAGTATAGTTTAGTAAGTGATGTAAACTCAGGTGATAGATTGAAAATTGGGTATTTTAGACCCCCTATACTCTATGTAATGGGAATTTAAGTTTACATAGCCAAAAAAATAATGAGATTCTGGTTTCAAGGTAGATATATATGAATGGATCATGCATTATTCCTCTTTGTGCATTTTTTTGAAATGGGTAGATCTTGGGATTCGTTACACCCTTAAAAAAGTAAATAAAATAATAAAATAATTAATGTTTTATATTATAAATTCTTGGTTTATGAGATCTAATTGTTTTATATGTTCTTAGGAATACATTCTGGTTGATTACATCATCTGCTTTCTCCCCAAGATGTTCAGAAATATGTGCTAGAAGATCACCATAGAGTATAGATCTATGACAATGAAATAAGTAGTTGGTCACTCTGAGAGTTTTAGTGCCAAAGTATGTAGATTTATAATAGGTCCATTTTCGACACATTCATAGAGAAATTGTTGGAGGAATTTTAGACTGCCTTCAATTTTATTGGTGCATAATAGGAGCATGAGGTTTTGTTGTATTTGACGATGATGTGTGGACACACAAGGATGTGGTTGTTCTTGTTGCTTAGGGATTGAAAATAGTAGTTAATCTCGAGGGAGAGGTTTTGTGACTTTTTTAAAGAATAGTTTCAGTTTTTGACCATGAAAGAAGGTAGTGACCAAGAGATGCACACACATTGATGGAGATGATACCGTGTCTGAGAGTCTATGATCTATTTTTGGACCCTTATGAGATATTCTTCAGACTTGATGCTAGATGTGGAGGACATGATGAGGAAATTTGGAGGAGGTATTTAATCCAATGATCTAGTTCTTGGTTACCATGTTTATGATGAATATGTATCTAAAGGTGATGAAGATAAAAAAAAATATTGAGGGGATATTGGCCTGAATTGGGTCCTGGTGAGAGGGTTTCATAAGATTCCTCACAAAGTAGAGCTGGGGCCTAAGGTTCCCAGCTTGTAAGAATGAAGGGTTTTTGGTCATGAAAGGGTATATCATAGCCATCATCATTTAATTTCTCAGGAAGAGGGGCTTCTCTGACCAACACTAAGGGATATAATGCATGTTTTTATTTTGGAGGATTAGGTCATCAGTGGAAGTTGTTTCTTACTTTTCTGACAAGTTAGTGTGTGCTAGTTGTTTGACTTGTGGTTCCTCGGTTAAGGCAGTTTCTGATGAGGCAGTATCAGTAGGGTTCTCTAGTTTGGGACCTGTATATATGAGATGGGGAAGATATATATAATCTTCATGATTCTCGTCATCCCCAGATAAAAGAGATTATCCATGGAGGTGGTTTCCAATTGGGTTCGAGAGGCCATAGAGAATGACATTTTTTGCTTCATTCTTAATTATTTCTAGTGGCATGATATCCACACATAGTTGGATGTACCCTTAATTTTTTTTTATATGTGTTCATGATTTTTTGATTTATGAGGGAATATCCAATTTATATCACCTACCCTAGTCCATTAATTTGGAGTTGAATAAGATAGGAAGATAATGCAGATGGCATTGAGTATGCTAGTTGGTAGTCGAACATACTTGTATAAAGTGTGTCAAGACTATGAGCGAGTTATAAGGAAAAACAACTCTTGGGGAGATTTTTTTTGTTTATAGATATAGTTGTATGTCATCGTCCTTAACATAAAGTGGTTTTATTAATTTTAGGAAACCGTGGGTTGTTTTATGAGGATGGTTCCATTCTATGATGCTGATGGACGGCGACTGGTCCGTTTGGGCATGTGAGACCCTTATATGGGCCATAGAATTGTTATTTCCTTGTCATATTTAATGAACATGTCAATTCTAAGTTTATCATATTTTCTGCAGTTTTTGTTTTGTATGATTTGTAATAATACCAATAGTTATTTCTAGAAGATTCAACATTACCCCTCGATGGGATATCAATTTTGGGATTGAGCTATAACTAGGTGTTTTTACTATTTTAATGTATCTATATTGTATGATAAAATCTTTTTTCATGGGAAATATTAGTAAATAAGAATGATATATTTTATTGAGGTTTTATTTTACCCAGTGTATCGCCTTTGGGTGGATAGGTTTTGTACATGACAAATTAAGATGGAATTTTGTGGATTTATGTCGATTATTCTAATATGAACCAAGTGATATTGAAGAAATGATATTCACTTCTATGGATTGTTGATTTATTCGATATGATGAAAGGATCATCTTGGTTCCCAATGATCGATTCTCGGTTTGGGTATTATCATATGTGATTGTTGGTTGAGGATATCCAAAAAATTATTGTTTTCATCATGATCATTATGATTCCATTATGATTATTTCATGTTTTTTGAATTATCTAGCTATGTTCATTGGGTTGATGAATCCATATTTTTGAGACATCCATGATAATTTCCTTTTTGGTTTCTTTGATGAAATCCTTATGTAATTATCACTAGAGGAGGATAACACATAGGGTCTTTATTCCATTTTGGGAGATCTTCATCAAGAGTAGTTTCATTTGGGATGTTGGAGAAGTTTAAGTTCTGAGCATAGAAATTCCATTTCATGGGGATTTTGGTATCCCAATAGGGAGTTGCAATGGATCTTTTAATGGTTGAGGCAGTTGCTTCTTGGGAATCCACCAAGATAATTGAATATGTGTTGAGTTTATTTAGACATGTAGGCCATTATATGAGGTTCATAGCTATCTTCTCTTGGGTTGGAAACCATCTTATAGCATTGAGAAGAAAAGATCATGCTCTCTTATACAATGAAGATTCTGAGGTAGCTTTTGAGTACTATAAGTAAATGACGGTCTGTGCTCCTTCAATTTTTTCTAGTTAATAAAGATTTTTTGGATTTTTATTTATGCTTCACATCGTGGATTTGGAAGTGTTCAAATGTACTGGAGACTAGTTGTTTCTTATGGCTCTCAAAAGTTATATATTCATTATCATAACTATAACACCAATGATCTTTATTTGGTGGTAGTGGTGTTTTGTTTAATTATGTAGTGACATTACCTCACTGATAAGATTTTTTTTGTTTTTATTTACCATATGTTCCTAAGGTAAGTATTCTCCAAGCATGACATGATCATTGGCCATTATTAGTGGATGTAATTATTACTAGATTATGAATTTGTGGTTTCCTATATTCTAGGAAGGGGAAATGTTGTGCTCTATTCATTACCATGAAGATGCATAGAATTATAGTGTTTGAATATACAGATTCTAAGAGATTAATAAAGGAGATCTCTATGATTCATCTAGATATGGGAGTGTTGGAGGGAAGAGGTTTTCTTTTCAAAATGATAGTGAAATTATATTTTGTGTACTAGGTGGATGATCCCTAGTTAGAGGATTCGGAGGTGGTGGTATGGAGAGACGAAATGGTTTTTGGAGATTTCCATGATGGTTGATAAGAGGAAGAACTGTATCGAGCGTCATTTCAGAGAGGGATTTATGATACTGAGGTGATGAATGATATGGTTCTCAACGAATTCCATAGTTCACCTTCAGTGGTACATCCCATCATGACCAATATTTAGAAAACATTGAGAGGTCATTTTTTTTGTCATGGGTTGAAGTATACAATTACATTGTTTTCTTCTCAATGTTTTATGAATTGGTGATTTTATCTAACCATTACATGTTCCCTATTGTATGTGGGATGAAATATTTAAGGAATACATTACCTATTTATATATATCTCATGGAGGCTATGATTCTATATGGATGATAGTTGATTGTTTGATAAAATGAGATTTCTTTATATCAATCATGGAGTTGATCTCGGTAGGGGATTTCCTATGGTACTATCTGGAGGAGGTGGTACGACCACATGAAGAACTGAAGATGAAAATTTCTAATCACGATACCCATAGCGTCAATCTCAGTAGAGTCAAACCACTAATTTTCATCTACACATAGATGAACAGAAAGAGTAAACCACATATACACATGAAGACACATTTCTCAATTGTGTCATAGATTTTATATTTTTATGGATGATGAAACTACCATTGGTTGTTTTTTCATTCAATAATTGATTCCACTGCACCCATGGTATTGCACTATTGGAATCATTTCACATAAGAACATTCTATTCTCCATTGTTCTAGACTAGGGTGGTATTGGTAGTAATTCTCAAGCTACAACTAGTATATAATATGATATAGATGGTTCAGCTAATCCCTTGGAGGGTGAAAGCAGAGCATAATCATCATAAATCCTATGATTATCATATGTGGAGACCTCTATACTTTGACATTTTTAATCACGTGTCCCTGTAGTTGACTCCTCATTGGGTGAAGAAGAGGTTAGGTCATTACAGTAATCTATCTCTCTGGGTTTTTTGGATTTTTGGGAGTTCCCTCATATTATAGCCCAATAATTTTGGATAGAACTCCCCTGATTGATGGGAAGTATACATGATGCTTTTTAGATGACGTAGCTCCTTCATTATCTTCATGATGAATCTCATCTCATCGATTATGGATAGATCTAGGTCAATGATTATTTGACCATCATGGATATTCTAGTGTGGATCTAGGAATTCCATGCGATGGTATTTTACTAAAATTCGATTCCACTGGATCTTGTCTTTTGGAAGCCTAGTGGTCCAGATGAGCATAAATGGGATACTGATTCATGATGTACATATAGAACACTATGATTTTTATGTCTACTTCTTCTCTTAGTACATTATTTATTTGTGGATGTTGATCCTTTGGGATTTTAGATGGTTTCGTATTCTTTATTATTGTGTCTTTACTCTCATTTTATAGGTATCTCCCTTAAGAGAGTGTTAGGAACTGGATGCAGTTCTTATATTGTATTTCACTTATTCTTATGATGAGGTGGTTGAGATCCTATATTAGTTATAAAATTCTAAGGTAACTAATGGGTTAGTTGTTCAGAAGTCATCTAATTTTCCCCCTACCATTTGGTATTTGTTTCTATAGGATGAGAATTGTTTGAGGGGTACCTATGTAACTACCCATATCCATGTTGTGCATCCCTTTTCAAGTATTCGAGGCTCGTGGTTCTTGGAGGAGGCATGAAATAAATCTGGATGCGTTTATCTATAAAATGCTTCAAGTACAGAGTTTAGGAGCAGTGTAAATGAGGTTGACGATGTGTATGTTACTTTCTTGGAACAAAGGAAATGTGGAAAAATATTCAAGGAGATCTGGTCTCAAAATTCACTTGTTGTGTAAATGAATTACACAATATGTAATTCCGCACTGTATTGGTATTATAAGATTTTCATCCATTCTTGTTATTCATAACCCTACGACCGACTTCACTCTCCCTTACATTATTGCGGATCTAACACCCCTCCCCATAGAATTTAAATATTCCCTCAATAAGGATCAACAATTGGTCCTTTTTCTTCGTTCTGTGGTGATCCATGGTAATTTATGTTCCAGTCTCCGTTAATTTCCTAGTGATTTCTCCATGTTTGACCCTTTTCCACTTGAATCTTCCTTCAATGCTATGGTGTTTGATATCATGTGTTTATTACGTGTTTTTTTATTGTTTTTTTGTGCGTTCGTGGTGTGGAATCCTTATATTGATGTAATTATTATATAGAGTGGTTATTAGAGATCAAGTGGGTTGGTACACTATCATATGAATAATTTTAAAGTCTTTTGAGATTTGGGATTATATAAATCTATTTTATTTCTATGAAATAAAAAATTGATCATTCTTTATCTATTTTAATAGAAGTGAAATTACCTAATAATTATTGAATTGGATTAAATAAACTAGATTGTGATCTCAAATTAGCAATGTTGTCTCTTTGTAAAATGATAGTGGTTTGACACATGTTTTTCTAGATAGTGTGATATAGAAATTGGTTTATAATGTTAAGAAACAATTAACTGATAATTAATAATTTTATGAATAATTAAATTGTTATGTTTGTAATATGTTGTGTAATGTAATTTGATGTTCCATGTTATTAATGGAATTTAAAAATAATGTGATCTATTATTGTTATTATTATTGATATTAAATAGAAGGATTGTTAAATGATAATGGGGGTTTTTTTTAAAACCAGAAAAATTATTAAGAGCTTGTTTTCCCTTTGATTGGTTGTTATAGATTGATGCCTTATGTTTCAGGAATTTAGAACCTTTTAGTAAATGAAAAAATTAATTATAGATGGAATAAAAACTATTTGTGAAATAATGATACATTGTTAGGGTATGATATGTAGATTTTCATGAGAAGTATGAGTTACTTTTTTTAGATCCATGAGAGATTATTCTAATGAGAATGGAGAATACCTTATTCAGAAGACCATCTTTCCTATAATTTGCTTGTTTGTTATCTCTGTATACAATGATCCCAAGATAAATTCCTTATATCATGAGTCTAGTATGGATGATCCTAGTTGTCTCTTTTGATAGTGGTCGGGAGGCAAATATGTGATATGAGCCTAATATGGATTAGCCTACGATGGCTATTGAGATATGTTCGCAGGGAGGCTTGTCTAATAATGAATCCACCAATCCATGTGATGGAAATATGCATCTGTGTATGAATTTGGGTGTTGGGCATTTTAGTGTTGGTGAAAAAAGGGTTAATGGTGGTAATAGCCATCAATGAAAGGGTTGTATCTAGTCTTCTATCATGTGAATCTCTTTAATGGATAATGGATTGGTTTCTTTTTTATTTTAATTTTATTCCGCACTACTCTTGTTATTTGTATGTGATTGGTTTTATTATTTCTCCTAGTGGTATCTTAGGATGGTTTTCCTAGAGTTCCTGGATATTTAATGATAAAAATAATGAAAAATTAAATATTTAAAATAGGGGTGGTGATGTAGAAAAGAAAATTATTGAAATATATAGATCTTGATGAACCATGTTATTGGATAAGACTTTTTCCTGAAAGGAATGAACAATAATCAAATGCTTAAATTAATGAAATATATTATACTAATGGAATAATGTTAATGGTTAATTAATTTATAATGAATTAATTTTCATAATGTAATTTACTTAATGAATGGAAATAAAAAATATAATTCTTTTATTGGATTGTGTGCTTATTGGATTTTTGGTCTTATTAGTTGAAGTCGAGAGTGAAATCAACATTAGCTTCAAGACTATTTTATACCTATAGTGTGGTTATGAGCTATATTATATCATTTATGTTTTTCGATTTCATACACTAACCCCCCTCTATCGGTTAGAGAAATATACACCTAGTAAAATCTGTGAGGGTGTTTTCCCCCATCATCCCGATGTGAGGATGTGGGTGGGGTGATGACTACCCCCTCTAGCCTTGATTTATTCTCTTTTTAGTTACATGTGCGGGTATTCACATTGGATTGTTTTCCCAAATATATATATATATAGAGTTATGTGATGGATTATTGTAATTTCAAATACATTTTTATGGGATATAGTATCCAATGTATTATTATTTGTATGACATTTATAGGATGTGATTGATTGAGTTACTAACTCAATGTATAGGCTGTAATGGAATGAGGTACATCAAATGATGATTGATTTACATCATAAGGGCTATGATGGATTCTAAAAACTAATTATCTTTTACTTGGCTGTGATATTGGATGTTTTGGTTTAGTGATTCATGAGGGGCGTGTGGGGGTTACCTAACCGTGTGTTTTTGGGACAACATAATTTTGGATTGAGATGCTCAGGATATGTGATGTTGGGAAAGGTAAAAAAACTAGGGAGGAAGCAGGAGTGGGATACCCTTGATATTTATTATCATATTATATTCTATCTAGTATGTGATTCTTAGTGATAGATAGACATGGTGAGTTTGGAATCCTAGTTACCTATTTAGGTTACAAGTTAGTTTAACTATTTTTCGATGTGATTTGGCATTCAATATTTTTCCTTTGAATAAGACTACTCATGGAGGATCATATAAAGTATATTCTTATAATCACCCAACTTATATATAAAGTAATTTTCAGGTAAACCAATGTAGTTTGGTTATCGATATAGATATTTCTATCTCTAGGTTTAGAAACAGTTGTTTGGTCTTCATGGTCAATGTTGTTTTACCTTTTTTGTAATAGTATCTTCCTTTTAGTTGATAAATAATCGATGCAATTTTTATGTTTCCATTAGATTTCCATAAATATATTGTGGTGTTCATTGTGTATCCTTATTATCTATATTAGTAATTTTTCTCTAAGAGTTTAATGCCTCCTATTTTCATGTTTACTATATCCTTAGTGCTAGTCCCCAACCTGAGGCCTACTGGATGAAGGACTGGAGTAGTCACTATCTCTATTCGCTCATTAAAGTATTTTTGTTTAGAGGGGGTAAATGCATAGTAGATAATAAAAATAAAATGGATATTATCCAGGATAATTACCTTTAATTATGTATCAATATTGGTAAACCATTCCACCAAATATTACACATCTCATTATGTAAATTATATAACAGATTGATGATCAGATAAAATCAAGGGAATTCCCTTCCTCACTAGTGGAAATATTCTATTTTTTGTAGTTTTGAGAATTGTATGACCAACATAAAAATGACTCCGTATAGATAAAGGGATATTTAGGATCTATATTGGAATATTTAACCCTAAAATTAGAACACAAGTAGATGAAAATGAATTGAATTGAAACTGAAGAGCATGTGTTTCAGTGAAGACAAAAAAGTAGAACCTATATCCTTGTCGATTACAACTTTCTATAAGATATCCTTCACCCCAATTATCATGAATCTAAATTATAGCACTCTGGTTATGGTTTGTATTATATAAATGTGGTAGATTTATATGGACAAACATATCATTCAATTTTAAATTCTTCCTTGTGAAAAATTCACTATTGGAAATACCTCTGGAATGTTACTAGAGGATAATGCAGTGTAAAAACTAATCACATAGCTTCCTCCACTAGTGAGATCCATCCACAAGATAACTATAAATGCTTGTTATAAATCATTTTCACGTTATAAATGACAAGGTTTGCTAAACAGTGAAATTATCACTATTAAAAATCCAATCATAGATATCTAATATTGCTATGGGATGTATGAATGGTACATCCCCAGTCTGAAATATCATACTGGAGGACCTGTTCCAACATCCAAGATCATATAAGTGAATTTTTAATTTTTATTAGAATGTTCTCTCTCTAAAAACCCAAGTCATACACTCTAACCCCAACCATGATAGAATAATATCATTATGGGTTTAGACAAACATTAAACCAAGATTCTATGCACTACCAATTTTAAATCAAATACTATGATATATATCTGGATGATGGATAATCCAATTTTCATTGTTATATATATAAATTTTAAATAAATCTTATATCATATATCTTTTTGGATCTCCATGAAATATAACGTGGAATATATTACTAGATCCCACTTAGAATTTCAAGACTATAAGTAGTCCTATTCATCTTCATATAAATTATAATCCACTCTACATGGATTTTTTATATTAATAATGATCTCTATATGATCTTTTCTCTTCTCTTAGGGAAATGATACCTCAAAATAGGTCAATATATCAAAGCCCCATCACTCAACATTGAAAGTGAAAAGCACATGTAGAAGCACATCGTGACACTATATCTTAAGAATATCGCTCTATCTAAGGCTAGCATCCTTGAATAAATCGGATGGACCACAAATTTTTATAGAGAAATCATCATTGATTTTTTACACTGAGGTCATGGAAAATATAGACTGGCTATTAAATGGTGTTTTAACATACTTACTTATACCCAAATTATGGTTCATCAGAGTTTTAGGCCAACTAATTAGTTATCAATTTATATAAAAGTTTATATGTGGTGTTTCAAAAAAAATTATAGTCTCCATGTTAAGATAACTAAACTCAATGCACTATTACCACGAATAACCTAATTACAAAACCAATCCTCACATGGAAACTTACTTTAAAATCCATCTATAATACTCAAACTACTCGAGTACCATTATGACACAACATTACCCATAAATTCCCCACCAAGGATAGCATAGAATAGATTATTCCACCCCAATCCCACCTCTAATAGGTCAGGGGCTGGAGACTATAACAAAAAAGGAATAACCAAACACGTGAGGCCTTATCATATAAAAACCTTCAACATGAATGTATCACCACAATAAAATAAAATATTATTACAGCAGTATTCACATATTTATAAATTGAAAAATATAAGATATTATATTAAGACATTAATTAAGAGTAAAAAATCCCCAGAGGAAAAATCCAATAGGGAAACATATATTTCAGCGAAAGAGTCCATAAGGAACTTATAATTCCAGTTATGATATTTAACCTCATTTCAATTTGGTTTCCATGAATAGATTCAATCTGAAACTTTGTTGGCAGTGAAACAACATCTGTTACTATGTACACACCCCTCTAGCAGCATAAGATCAACTTCTACTACTGTCATCTCTAAACTATTTAATATCACTACAAAAATAAAACATGATTGAATGAATCCCATACCTGGGTGTGTATAAAAATACCCAATAAGATTCCTAGAAAAATAGTATAGAAATATCAATAGGTTATCTAAGAAGCAATATTATATAATAAAATATGGTATCCCTAAAGAATTATATTAACTCTAATGTCATGATAATAGTGAAAAAGGGAGTAAACTAACTCATCACATATTAGATCCACAAAGCGCTATATCAAAAAAGTAACTAGTGATACCTTGAGAATCATAATTCTATAAATATAAAATTTAGATGGTCCAGTTCAAAGATGTAACTAGAGGGAAACTAAAATGTCTTATAATAGAGAAAAAATCCCAAAGAAATATATATGTTGATACATTTTTAGTCCCACAATTCCTAGCCTATTATAATTTAATAACATACATGATATATATCTTGAACTTTAATTAGGTTTCATGATTCATTAAGATATGTAGATTTAATTATGAAGTACCTACATCAGGTTGAGGTCAATTCCATAATATTGGAGGAAATACATGCTCTACTTTGGAATGAAGCTACCAATATAGGCGATGGAGAATTAAACCAATTGACGGATAATCCTTCACCGACACATGTGGGAGTTCCAAAAATCCATATATCATAGACGAACCATTAACTATCATGTATATGTCAGTAGGGGGTACCTAAACCCAATATGTGGAGGCTCTTACCCTGTTATATGGGGGATTACCTAACTCCATATTTTCTCTAAACATCTCACCCACCATCTACCTTCTCTATAGATGAGATACTATCCAATAATAATCTATACCACAATGTGAGTAATATCGGGTGATATTTGGAATCATATTGTTGTGATATATATATATATAAATGATGATGCACTCATAATGGAATTCTTTTACATCAAAAACTAACACCAAGTGGAGAAATCATTATTAATACCATAAATAGACCAGTAAATGGAAAGTCTAGTCTAGTAAACATTGTGTAGGGATCCTGGGAAAGTGTGGTTTTATAATACCAGAATTAAAACCATTTGAATATAACACTAATATAATGTAAACTAGTTTAAATGGCATGTGAGGTTGTCTGGTATCATTAGTGTGCACTGCGACTACATGTATGGGTCAGGTATCTATATAAATTATATGTTATTTGTGTACATGAAGTGAAGTTCAGAGGAAAATCATATGTAAAACATAATAATAAATATGTTTATTTCAATTAACATTATTTGCACATAGATTGGGATACATTATATTTATAGGTGATATATATGGTGTTTGGGTCTTAGCAGTTATACTGGGAATATATGTAGGGTATAACGCTTAGACACTCATTCAAGTGATGCATTTTATTTGTCTTGGAGTCCCTTAAAATTTAATTTTTAAAATATTATTTCTATAATTTGTAAGTCATATAAAACATATCTATGAGATAAATGTCTTATTACATTAATTGCACAAGGAAAATAAAATCATGTGTCATGAATGACATGGGACATGGGATTATACACCATATAGGGTCATATTTCCTAAATTCTAAAACATTACAATTATTCTTATGAATTCCACTATCACACATACCTTAGGTAATGCATCTAATACCATCCTACCACCCCACCTATGAAATAATTATATTATATCACTAAGTGGATATTGGTTTTTCCCTAATTTCATGGACTATTATTAATGACTTTTTTCATCAAATCACATCTCAAATATATTATCCAAAACAAAATTATCCTACAATCACATGATTTATAGAAATTAATGAATATTTAAAATATGAATGCCCTTGTTGTTTTAATGTTTTAGTTTAATTGCGGAAAAAATTATATAAAAAATCCCTTAATAATAAAACAAATAGATATGTTCTCTACTAAATTAATCTATTTTAATTATACATTTTATATTTAGGGTAAAATCAATAAAACAAAAAACTTAATTCATAATCATTCATTCTCCCTCTTAAACCCTGTATGAATTATGTAAAATTATTGAGTTACTATATAATTCTCAATATGTTTTATGAAGTAAAGAGAGAACCTATTAGGAAATTGAAATATATAAACCTATGAAATGTTTTTTTCAAAAATACCATTGAAATCATGAATGTTCAAAACATTGATTTTAATAATTATGCTAACTTCATTCCACATTAATTAATATAAATAAACATAAAATCCTTCATAAATGATTCATGATGATATCATGTGACTTCATGTTCATCTAACATTATGGGAGGTGTGAAACTCAATAGGGCCACACATTATGGGTATTTTAATGTTCCCATGTCCTTCAAATATGAGGCCTACATAACTAATCCATGAATTAAATCATGGATGAGGTTTACTTTACCTAACCACATACCCATATAAAACATGAGATATTAATGTTTACCCATTTAATTAAAAGGATATACGAGGCAAAACCATCATTATATATAACGTACATGAAACCTAATATTAATAAAACGCATGGGTATTAGACATTTATTTTTCATGAATAAAACTAATGAAATAATGTTTTCAACCATTAAAAATTCTTTTAATTCCAACCAATAAAGACATTTAACTATCAAAATAAATCATGAACCATTAGTAACGATCATAAAATCGGAAAAATCAAGGAAAATAAAAATAAATTAATTTACAAACACAATTTATGTTTTCAAAGTATAATATTTGATGAAAAAATAGTTTTCATTAAAACCCATACCAGAGTTGACCATTCACTTAAAGACCATGATAGAGAAAACACACTAGAAACTCCTCCTTATGATCAAGAACTAATGAATGAATATTATGGGTGATGAAGGATTTATGGAAATAGTGAATATGAATAACAAAACATAATACGTTTAAAAAAAGGGTGAGGAAATCACCCTTTCATAGAAAATATTTAATGGAAGATTCCCAATTAGATATATCATGGTATTTTAAAATACTATGTTATATATACAGATGTTTCGTGCATATGAATCTGCTCACATCCTTCAATTTCCTAATGATCACAAAATAGATATACCTTTTAAATGATACTATAAATGTTTCTAATAATATATTTCACATATATTTTTTGGTACCCTTTCTTAACATAACACATCTATAGTCACATGTCCGGACAATCTTAAGCAATTTATGAATAATAAATTTCATTTATTTATTATATATTATCCCTTATATCTCAGGATTATAATCTTGATCACAAATATCATGAAGTAATAGTTCATATACCCCTCACTTGATTAGGTCGTGGGCTTAAAAAAAAAAATAATTTTTATGATTTCATATATAATAATTTTTTACTCTTAATATATTGAATAATATTATTAAACAATACTTCACCATTTCATCCTATTATTTTAAATTTAAAATTTCACAACATATTTTTTAGGATATTTTAGTATGTGTGAAGATTAATTCTAAAATCAGAATTTAAATAAAGATACACAATTAAAAATTTATAGAATTTAACAAAATTATTATTTTTAAATAGTTTTTTCTAAAAAATATTTTCTAGAATGTGAGAGAATTAGTTGTTCTAGAAGTAATAGAGACAATCCATGATCTATGTTCTAGGGTCACTCTATGAGTGAAAATTTCAGGAAAAATCCAAAATAAAAAATCTTCCATATAAATGTGACAACAACTAAAAAGTGAATAATGAAAAATTTATAATTACATGAGAAGCATAGTAAAATGTAATAATATTCAACACATAAGGGTAATTCTATGAATAGTAAATTAGAAAATATAGAAAATTATAGAATAACCTACTATACATAATGTAATGTTTTTACTAAAATGAAAAAAATATATAAGTGTAAAATATTCCCCAAGTATGTAATTGTATCAAGAGAATATTAGGTGTAAAATATAAGAATTTCAAATTTCATAATGTGAAATTATAATTATTTTTATGTATGAATAGTTTGGATCAAAAAATTACCAATCTCTTATAATATTTAATAGTAACTTTGAAATGATGTATAAAATTAAAAAGTATTTCCAAAATCCCTATGATTTTAAAAGGAATTTCTCTTTGATGCAAAAGGGAAAACGATGTTGGTGAAATGGTTATGGCCTGGGCTCACTAAGATATATAAAACTGTATTTCTATATTATATTAAAAAAGATGATAAATTCTCAAATTACAATAATATATATTAGAGCAACATTTATCAATAATAAAATGTAACACTTGGAGGAAGGTCAAAAAAAATTACAATGCTAGTACATAAGGGTAATTATACCATTATGTAAGAATAATCAAATTAACCAAATTTCCAAACATCAAAAATATAAAGTTCATCTCCTTTAGTAATTGAATTTGAAATGAACATTTTTATTGAATTTAACCATGTGATTGATAGGGATATTATCAATCTGAACCCATGAAATCCTTAAAATAGTTAGAATATAAATTAAAATAAAAAATTCATTTCATAGATTTAAAATCATAGAATATTGAAATAAAACTTTTTCTGAAGAAGATAACATGAAAAAGAAGACACATAATATGCATTCTATGAAAACCAATATAAATATTAATAATAATACAAACTATCTTATACTGATATAATTCATCAATGTTGATGAAAATTTTAAATAATAATATTGACATTAAAATAATCTTTAATTAAGTAAAGATGATAATTTTAAATGTATATTGGTATAAACTTGTCAATATTAGATCCTTTGGGAAATTTTTTAAATATACATACTTGAATGATAAATATTTATTGACCCCAAATTTATAAAATTAATATATATATATATATAATATAAAATTAATTTATTAAATATTCCTATTCATTTATGATAAAAAAAATTAATGATCCCTTAATTACTACCCTCAGTATCAACATTTTTGGATATAAATATCCTGCCAGCAACTGTAATATATTTTCCTATAAAAATTCACCTTTAAATATTTCATTTAACAAACAATATGATATCCCTATTTGTAATAATATTCCTTATTTCAATAACCCACTCTAGTGGAATCATCTTTTTGGGAGATCACAATTACGTGTATTTTAACCATGGTGTAATTATTTTCTATAATTTTTAATTAATTTCATAGTGTATATGTACAAATGATACATAATGTTATATTTTCTTAATAGTATTCATTTATATTTTTAATTCCAATATTCCTACTATAATTTCTAAAATATATAAAAATATAAAAATGATTTATAAAAATATAAAACATGATAAACCTAAGGTTTTTATATTTTTCTAACCTTATAAAAATCACATCCTTTCAAATATTGACTAAATAAAATAATTTCACAGCATAAATTTTTTATACAAGATCATAAAAAATATTACCTATTCATGAATAAGAATCAATGTCTTTTAATATTTTCTTCTTTTACTAGAAACACTAATTCCCAATGTTATATCATATTTAATAGAGAGGGTCTACAAAGAATAATAATTCCATAAAATAGTATCCAAGACCCCTTCTAATTTAATCTAAATGCATGTTCTAATTTGGTATTCAATATATGGAGACTATAAAATGATTCAAGAAATGATTAATTTTGGACATATTGTTTTAAAACATGTATATTAACTTGATATTTTATGATAATCGAATACAATATGATTTAATGAAAGTATAAATGATTTTCACTCAAAACATAAAAAATACTTAACTAATAAAAAATTAAAACTAAATAAATATATTTAACAAAAACATCTCCCCCACCAGTATATTTCTTCAAAACATCATGCTCATGTTACTGTTGTGATATAGTGTTTTATTTGTAAATACCATGATAATACATTACGTGTAATGATAGATAAGAATGTAGATATTCTAAATTATTATTCTAAACAATTCATATCTAGTTTAAATGTCTATGTATGGAAGAGTTATTTGACACTTCATATAATTTTTTAGGGACATGAATATTAGATATGGTTCGAAGTCATTTGATCATAATTTTCCAATAATAATTTAATGCAATTAATATAGAGTGATAAGTTTTTCTGAAATATATTATTCCTTTAATAATGATAAATGTTATGTAATTTGTAAAAATAATATAAAATGATTTAAATTATCCACATGAAATTTATAACATTGTAAATTTACCACATAAATCTCAATATCATAGAATATATGAACATTATAATAATTATGACAACTTTTTACACTCCATTTTAAACTACCAATTAAAAAATTTATAATTGAAAAGTTCCTATGTAAATCATAAGAATCCATCAACTAAAAACTCAAAACCTTAACATTCGAAACAATTAAACCACAATTTCATCCATGTTTTATCAAATAATTATTTTTTTTCAAATTCCATAGGCAATTAAACACTATAAAGTATTCACAATTATATATCCAAATTCAAACCCCAGAACTAATAAATTCTAGGACACATGTTCTCTAAAACATCAAAATAACTATTATACAAAACTTTATTTAATATAAAATATCAGAAAAAATATTCGTTATGGTTTTGAAAATCTATAACACATTTAAATTTTCCCAAAATAGAATGAATCACATTAACATAAAACCATAATAAAATCATATATTCATAAAGAAAATTCATTCATTTAGTCCCTCATGTAATATCAATAACATAATCACAGAATCATATATGAGAAATTAGTTCCTTTAATCATGAATGATCCCTAAAATATAGTAAAATTCTTCTAAAATAACTCTAATCAATTTATCACCAAATCACATATACATACATAGGGTTATATATAATTCCAAAAAAATGTTCTCAATATTAATCAACCACTTTGTATAAATAATCATTGTTACCTCAACAATAATCGCATGTCATACATTGTAATGGCCCGGACCTCGCTGGTCCATTACTTTGTGAAAATGTGGTGTTGGAGGTGTTCCGGGAGGTCAAGGTGACTTATCCCCCAGCCGCTGCCTACCTGTAGCTCGGTCTACCGGTAGCTGCTGCCTACCGGTAGCTCGGTCTACCGGTAGCTGCTGCCTACCGGTAGCCACCGCTTACTAGTAGCTGGGTTTACCGGTAGCCGCGGCATACTAATATCTCGATATACTGGTAGCAGCAGTCTAGTAGTAGCTCGGCTAACACTTTGCCAAATTTCCAGTTTAGTGAACAGTGTTTCTATCGGTGAGGTTCAATGAACAGTGTTTCTATCGGTGAGGTTCTACCGGTGGACCTCTATCGGCGAGGTTCAGTGAACAGTGTTTCTATCGGTGAGGTTCAGTGAACACTGTTTCTATCGGTGAGGTTCTATCGGTGGACTTCTATCGGTGAGGTTCAGTGAACAGTGTTTCTATCGGTGAGGTTCAGTGAACAGTGTTTCTATCGGTGAGGTTCAGTGAACAGTGTTTCTATCGGTGAGGTTCTATCGGTGGACTTCTATCAGTGAGGTTCAGTGAACAGTGTTTCTATGGGTGAGGTTCAGTGAATAGTGTTTCTATCAGTGAGGTTCAGTGAACAGTGTTTCTATCAGTGAGGTTCTATTGGCGGACTTCTATCGGTGAGGTTCAGTGAACAGTGTTTCTATCGGTGAGTTTCAGTGAACAGTGCTTCTATCGGTGAGGTTCAGTGAACAGTGTTTCTATCGGTGAGGTTCTATTGGTGGACTTCTATCGATGAGGTTCAGTGAATAGTGTTTCTATCGGTGAGGTTATATCGGTGGACTTCTATCGGTAGACTTGAACAATGTTTCTATAGGTGAGGTTCTATCGGTGGACTTCTATCGGTAGACTTGAATAGTGTTTCTATCGGTGAGGCTCTATCGGTGGACTTCTATCGGTAGACTTGAACAGTGTTTCCAGAATCCTAAGAGCTACCGATTCCATACTTTGCCAAATTTCAGGAATGAACAGTGTTTCCAGACTTCATGAGAGCTACCGATCCCATACTTTTCCAAATTTCACGAATGAACAGTGTTTTCAGACTTCATGAGAGCTACTGATCCCATACATTGCCAAATTTCATGAATAAACAGTGTTTCCAAAATCCTAAGAGCTATTGATTCCATACTTTGCCAAATTTTGAGTATGTGAACAGTGTTTCCAACATCGCAAATTTGACGTTTTCTTTGATGTAAAATACTTTTAAAACCTTATTTTAAGGACTTTAAGGCCGATTCAAAGGCCATAAATCCTATATTAATTATTCCTATGGCCGGGATGTTTTTATTGGTCAAACCGCGTGGGTTAATGCGATCCGTTTTTAATGGAGAATAAATCAGATCTTAAACCGTCGCCTCTCTAATTTTTTTTTAAAGGGAACGAGATATCATTCTTCGTTGTTCATCCTCTTGGTTCTCATCTACGAGATGCTAGAACCTTTCAATCATTCCCGTAGGAGTTTCACAATCAAACGTTACTCGGATCAGTTCGGCTCTGTTTGATGCAACAAAGTTGTGTCGATCGTTCTTCCATATAAGGTATGTTTTATCATCGTTCCTTCGGGGATCACCTTCTCTTGTTCTTCCTTATATATTAGCATGTAATCTCCATGGTTCTAATGGGTTTTCTTGGGGTTGTTTGGTACTATTGTACCGTGGAATCCTCCGGTGGATGCAGTTGTCGCGAGAGAAGGATTGTGGCCCATTGTGGGGATAAAGGATGTCAAGAACTCTTCGAGGTAGGGGATTCATGGCTTCTCTAATTGTTTATGTGCAACTGTAGAATTAGCATGATTTAACCCTTTGGATCACAGTGAAATTGACCTAATTAAATACATAAACCGGATTAAAATAATTAGTTGATCGCATGTTGTTGCACTGTACCGTGATAACGGTTTGCGTCATGTTTTCCTACATAGAGTGATATCTATGATTTTCTTTAATTAGTTGCTCGTTCATGATGGAAATTGATAAAGAACGTAAAGCCGGAATAATTTGTTAAATAATTAGCTAAAGATAAAGAGGCATGTTAATGAATATGTTAATTCTAGATGGATTAAAGAACTATTAGTTCGATAATTTCAAAAGTTTTCTGAGTTACCCGCTTACTTGTAAGGGTGAATGCCTTATGGTTTGGAGCTCTGAGTGCTCATTTTGTATGAAGGTTGAATGCCTTGTTAAAGGGCCAAGAGCCCATTTTGTGATCTTTGTTTTCCTGCTGCTTGTGATTTGATGTGAGCCTGGATGGCTGTTGTGATATGTGGAGGTATGGAGACTTGTGGTTGTGGCAGCGGATGACGCCAAGTGTGGCAAGATGCATCGGTTTATGCATGTGGGTGTCAGGGAGGACACTAGTGATGATGGTATGAGATGAATGTGATGGTTTGATGTTGGTGTTTTGGTTTGGTTGTTTATCTGCATTACTTTTCCCCACTGCTCAAGGCAGCTGGTCTTGCTTACCCTCTTTCAGAAGGAGGCGAAGACACGCGGTGTATGCCACGTGCTTTCTGTGTTTAGCCTCTCGATGGAGGATGGGTCTATGCTCTTTCTATAGGTGGAAAATACTCGACGGGTTGTATATCTATTCACCATGTTGAGCCTCCTTTGTGTTTAGAAGTATAATAAGTTTTCTAGAATGCCTGGGAATATGGAAAAGTAATTTTGTAATGAATGGTTGATTAAATGGTGATAATCCACGGGGATGGAGAAACTAGAATTTAATAGTGATGTGAATCCTAAAAAGGAGCAGTTTTGAATGTGATGACAATTTAGTTTAATGTGGTAAATTGTTCGTGGTTAATTAATGTTTAAAGAATTAATTAACATATAGTGGAACTGATAAAATAATGGAGTAATCTAATAAAGCTTTCAAATGGTTATAGGATACCTAGTCTTAGAAGTAGTAGCCTGGACTCTGAGAGACGTTAGCTGCAGTTGTGCCTATGACTAGGTAATGCCCATAGTGTGGTTGTGAGTCATATATATTCTGTACTTTTGTGTTTCTATACGCTACTCCACCCTGTCGGTAAGGGTAACCGACACCTCGAGGATTCTGAGCCCTGGGGGGTGTTTTCCCCAACATTCTGATGGGAGGTTGAATGGCTGACTACCCCCTTTGGCCCCACTCTCTTCTCGTGGTAGATCTTTGTGCTTGTAGGCACAGTGGTTATTATTACCCATATATGTGTGTAGAGGGCTGTAATGGCTTGTGGTTATTTCACACACATATATTCTGGATATAGTATCCTATGGACTACTATAGGTGTAACATGTATAGGCTGTGATGGCTTGAGGATCCTTACTCGACGTATGGGATGTAATGGCTTGAGGTATAATAATCGACGTATGATACATGTTATACGAGCTATGGTGGCTTCTGGAAACTACCTGGTTACTTTGGTTGTGAGGATGCTGTGGTGCTTAGCCCAGTTGTCTGAAGGCAAGCCATTGTGGTGCACATGGTGCAGGTTGTGGAGCTTAGCCCAGGTGTCTGTGGGAAAATATTTAGAGAGCGATGCACATGATGTATGTCGTTGGGGAAAAGTGGCAAACCAGTGGGGAAGTAGTAGCGGGGTACCCCTGTTATTATTTACTATATGCTATATTCTTGTATGTGTTACTTGGTGGGAGTAGCCATGGTGAGGTTGGAAACTTAGTATACCTGTTTAGGTAACAAGTTAGTTTCACTTGTTGTTCACTGGGCTTTAGCATGCTTTCTTTACTTTTGCACGAGAGGCTTGGGGAGGATCCTAGTGAGTATACTGTTATACTCACCCTATGTATATATAAACTGTTTTTCAGGTCACTTGGAGCAGGTTGGAGATCAAGCTGGTTACTACTAGCTTGCGGTTGGAGGAGGAGCTGTTCGGGCTTGTGGTCGCTGCCGTTTTACTTTCTTTTGGGTACTTTTAGTTTTCCCTTTCAGTTATAGTACTTTTGCATGACATTTAATATATGTACTTGGGTTTCTTTTATATTTCAGGTATGAGTTGGAGTTAGTTGGAGTCTATTCTATCTCTCTCTTCTGCATGTGTTCTCTTAGAGGGTAATGCCTCCCATTTGTGTGTGTATTATACCCTTGGTGCTAGTCGCCAACCCGGGGCCTACTGGAGGCGGGACTCAGGGGTCATTATCTCCCTTCTCACATTGCCGGCCCAGGAGGGGTACACTTTGTGGGGAGGGGGTCGTGACAGAGTGGTATCAGAGGTCTGGTTGAGGGATAGGATGGAGTTTGGAGTTAGGCACAGGTGAGGATGCATGGGATGGTAGGGCACCGATGACATTCATTTTTAGAAAGTGGGGTAAACACTAGAGACCGGCAGAGACATAGGCGTTTAGGGCCCCCAATGATCTGTTGCACGGACCTTTAAGTCTACGATGGCTACTAAACAAAGTGATACCGGTTGCAGGGTAGAGGCCTAGGAAAGGATCATGCATCATTATTCTTTGCGCTTGTGCTTGAATGGGTAGACCTTGGGATAGGTAACCTAAGATAAATAAAACAAAACAATTAATTAATTAATGTTGATTCTTCCATATTCCAGGCTTAGGAGCTCTAACAGTTGTTATTTTGCAGGTATGGCTCCAGGTCGACGTCCTCGTCAGGTTTGCGCAGAAGATGCCCATCAGGCTGTTCCAGCAGATCACCGCTGAGTAGAGGTTAACGAAGATGACACTTGGAGGAAGTCACTCTGAGAGTTTCAGTGCCAGAGTCTACAGAAGTACGAGGGATCCATTTCAGATGCAGTCATAGAAGACTGGTTGGAGGAGATCGAGATAGGCTTCAGTTCGATTCGTGCTCGGATGGAACACTAGGTGTCCTTGGTTGTGACGATGCTGCGTGGAGCAGCGAGGCAGTGGTGGTTCTTGTTCCTCGGTGATCGTGAGGAGTCAGCAATCTCATGGAAGGAGTTTCGAGACAGGTTTAGAGTCGAGTTTCTTTCGTCGACTGCGAAGGTGTCCAGTCGCCAGGAGCATCTCACCCTTCGACAGGGTAGCGCCAGTGTTCGAGAGTTTGGAATCCGTTTTAGGAACCTTCTACGATATGCTTCAGACCTGTTACCAGATGATGAGGCCAGGGCGAGGCATTTCGAAGAGGCTTTGCATCCAGAGATCCAGTGCCAGGTCACCCCATTTATGCTGAAAACATATCTTGAGGTGCTGGCGAGGGCAGAGTTTGTTGAGAGGACTTTGGCCAGGACTGTATCGCCATGAGAGGGGAATCGTCATGATTCCTCACGAAGCAGAGCTGTGGTCCGAGGATCCCGGTTTTCAGGACAGAAGAGTTTCCGTTCACCTGGGGGTAGGTCCCAGACCTTCCCATCTCGTTTATCCAGAGGCAGAAACTCTCAGACCTATGCCAAGGGATCAGACTCTTGTTTTTCTTGTGGTGGTCGTGGTCATCAGCAGAGGGAGTGCCTGACTTTTCAGAGCAGTCATCGTGCACCAGGCGCTCCACTCCAGGTTCCTCCGTTGAGGCAGTTCCAGCCGAGGCACCAGCAGCAGGTTGCACCAGCTTTAGATCACCAAAGGGTAGATGGAGCAGGCAGAGGACCGCCCCATGACGCTCCCCGTCCTCAGAGAGAAGAGCGCGGCCATGGTGGTGGTCGTCATCAGGGTCAGAGAGGTCATGGAAGAGGTCATGGTCAGCTTCATGCTCTAGCGTTACCAGCCCCAGGCGTGTCAGATGCCGTTCGAGGTACCCTTTTCTTGTTTTCTACCTTGGTGTATGCCTTGTTTGATTCAGGAGCAACACACTCCTTCATATCACCTACCCTGGTCTATGCTTTGGGACTTGAGGTAGAGAGGCATCCAGTTCCCTTGGCGTTGACTACGCCAGTTGGAGGTCGAGCTATCTTGTTTGAAGTATGTAGAGACTGTGAGCTAGTGTTGGGGAAACACCGCTCTTGGGGAGATTTCCTATGTTTGCGAATACAACCATATGATGTCATACTTGGCATGGATTGGTTGTATTCGGTGCAGGCTGTTGTGGATTTCTACAAGAAGAAGGTTGTTTTCTTTGATGAAGATGGAGAGAAAGTGGTGTTTGTTGGTGAGAGAGATCCTCATATGGGTCATAGACGAGTTCAATCGTTATCATCCATGATGGGTAGGATGACGCTGAGTTCTCCAGAGGTTCAACAGTTGGCGTTTCCTATGGTCGTAGAGGAGTACACTGACGTCTTTCCAGAAGAGGTTGTATCCTTACCCCCTCGACGAGAGATCGAGTTTGGGATCGAGCTACAGCCAGTAGCGTCTCCTATCTCTATGTCTTCGTATAGGATGGCCCATTATGAGTTACGAGAGCTACGTATTCAGCTCGACGGTCTGTTGTAGTGTGGTTTTGTTCGGCCATGTGTGTCACTGTGGGGTGCACTAGTTTTGTTTGTGAAAAAGGATGATGGCCGTTTGCGGTTGTGCGTCGATTATCATCGGTTAAACAAAGTGACAATAAAGAACCGCTATCCTCTCCCATGGATTGATGACCTATTCGATCAACTGAAGGGTGCAAGTTGGTTCTCAAAGATAGACTTGCGGTCAGGATATCATCAGATGCGTGTAAAGGATGAGGATATCCCAAAGACTGCTTTCCGCTGTCGTCATGGGCCTTATGAGTTTGTTGTAATGCCATTCGGCGTGACGAATGCTCCAGCTGTTTTCATGGGGTTGATGAATGTTGTGTTCCGTGAATTCCTGGAAAAGTTTGTTGTGGTTTTCATCGATGACATCCTTGTTTACTCCACCTCTAAAGAGGAGCATGCAGAGCATCTACGAGTAGTTTTGGGAGTTCTTCGCCAACATCAGGTTTTTGGGAAGTTGTCCAAGTGTGAGTTTTGGGCTCGAGAAGTTCGTTTATTGGGAAATGTTGTGTCCCAACAGGGAGTAGCTGTGGATCCTTCGAAGATAGAAGCAGTGGTGTCTTGGCCATCCCCCAATACCGTGTCAGAGATGCAAAGTTTCCTTGGTCTCATAGGCTATTATAGGAGGTTTGTAGCTAATTTCTCCCGAGTTGCGACTCCTCTGACAGCTTTGACTAGGAAGGATCAAGCGTTCATATGGACTGATCAGTGTCAGACAGCTTTCGAGTATCTAAAGGAGAAGTTGGTAAGTGCTCCAGTCCATTGTCTTCCAGCGGAGGGAGTCCAGTTTGATGTTTTCTGTGATGCTACACATCTGGGGCTAGGCTGTGTTCTCATGCAGCAGAGGTCAGTTGTTTCTTATGGGCCTCGGCAGTTGCGTCCCCATGAATGCAACTATTCCACCCATGACCTTGAGTTGGAAGCCGTGGTGTTTTCTATGATGTTGTGGAGACATTACCTCATTGGTGAGCACATTGTGTTTTTCACCGATCATAACAGTTTGAGATATGTTTTCTCCCAACGTGACTTGAACTTGAGGCAGCGTCGGTGGATGGAGTTCTTTCAGGAATACGACTTTGAAATATCATACACAAATGGAATAGGGAACGTCGTAGCTGATGCACTAAACGGAAAGATACGTAATGATGTTGTGTGTGAATCTGGTGATTCTTGGAGAGTCATGGAAGAGCTATCAGCTTTACATCTTGATATGGGAGAAGTTGGGGGTGGAGGTTGTCTTTTCCAGATGACAGTGCAGTCATCCCTAATTAAGAAGGTGGAAGAGTCTCAGTTGGGTGACCTAGAGGTGGCAGTTTGGAGAGACAGAGTTGTATGTGGTGAGGCCCCTGATGGTTGGTCGGAGGATGAACAACACCGAGTGTTGTATCATGGCAGGCTTTTTGTTCCCTTGGAGATTCGCCAGACGGTTCTCCGAGAGTTCCATAGTTCACCCTTGGCGGAACATCCTGGTGTGACGAAGATGTACCGATCCTTGAGGAGTCAGTTTTGGTGGCCTGGGCTGAAGTGTACAGTTGCAGAATGTGTGTCTCGATGTTTTGTCTGCCAGAAGGTGAAGGCCGAACATCGTGTTCCTGGTGGTCTTCTCCAGCACTTAGATATTCCTCAGTGGAAGTGGGAGGACATCTCAATTGACTTTGTTACAGGTTTAACACGAGCTCCGAGAGGACATGATGCTATATGGGTGGTAGTGGATCGTTTAACAAAATCATCCCACTTCATAGCGATCATGGAGTCGATCTCAGTGGATGTTTTGTCGAGGCAGTATCTAGAGGAGGTGGTGAGACTCCATCGAGTACCTAGGATGATCATTTCTGATCGAGATCCTCATTTTACCTCCAGGGTGTGGAGAGGTCTCCAGCACGCATTTGGCTCTCAACTGTGCCTTAGCACTGCTTTTCATCCTCAAACGGATGGTCAGTCAGAGCGAACCATCCAGACTCTTGAAGACATGTTGCGCTCTTGTGTTCTTGATTGTGGAGGTTCATGGACGAAGCACATACCCTTGGTAGAGTTAGATTACAATAATAGTTTCCACTCTACCATCAGTGTGGCGCCATTTGAAGCCTTGTATGGCCGGCCATGCCATTCTCCGTTGTGCTGGACAGGGTTCGGAGAGTCAGCAATTCTCGGACCAGAACTAGTGCAGAATACAACAGAGATGGTTCAGGTGATTCGTGAGAGGATGAAGACAGCACATGATCGTCATAAATCATATTCTGATCAAAGGGGGAGACCCTTAGAGTTTAATGTTGGGGATCATGTGTTTCTAAAGGTGACTCCCCGTCGTGGGCAGTGAAGGTTTGGTCGTGGAAGTAAGCTTTCTCCCCGGTTTGTTGGGCCTTTCGAGGTATTAGCTCGTGTTGGAGCTGTGGCGTATCGAGTAGCACATCCCCCTTAGATGAGTCGGATACATGATGTTTTCTATGTATCACAGCTCCGTTGTTATCTTCATGATGAATCTCATGTTATCGATTGGGGGGAGATCGATATTGACGATGATGCAACCATAGAGGAGCGACCTGTGGAGATCCAAGACCGCAAGGAGAAGGTGTTGCGTGGGCGTTCTATCCCCTTAGTTCGTGTCTTGTGGCGAAATGGTGGCATGGAAGAGAGTACCTAGGAGCGTGAGTCACAGATACGTGCTCAGTACCCAGAGTTGTATAATGTTTAACTATTTTCATGTAATGAGTTTTCCTTTATGGTTAGACCTTTCATGTTTTATTTATATACTTTTTTTTTGTGTGATGTTATGATTGAATTCTTTGGTTATGGATTTTTGGTTTCCATATTCTCGGATGTCGTAGTTTTGTTCCAGCTTTCAAACAACTCATGGTGGTTTTCCCATGAGAGGTATCTTATGGGGTGGTTGTTCGGACCACTCTGTTCCTCTGAGTTGGTTTTTAATTCTCGAGGATGAGAATGTTTTGAGAGGTAACTAATGTAATGTCCCGGACCTCCCTGATCCATTACATTGTGAAAATGTGGTGTTGGAGGTGTTCTGGGAGGTCAAGGTGACTTATCCCCCAGCCGCTGCCTACCGGTAGCTCGGTCTACCGGTAGCTGCTGCCTACCGGTAGCTCGGTCTACCGGTAGCTGCTGCATACCGGTAGCTCGGTCTACCGGTAGCTCGGTCCACTGGTAGCTGCGGCCTAGCGGTAGCCACCGCTTACCCGTAGCTGGGTTTACCGGTAGCCGCGGC
The DNA here is from genome assembly GCA_963277665.1 of Viscum album. Classification (NCBI taxonomy): domain Eukaryota; kingdom Viridiplantae; phylum Streptophyta; class Magnoliopsida; order Santalales; family Viscaceae; genus Viscum; species Viscum album. The sequence continues at coordinate 682,994,457 of OY728159.1, read as the reverse complement.
ATACTGATAGCTCGGTATACTGGTAGCCGCAGTCTAGCAGTAGCTCGGCTAACACTTTGCCAAATTTCCAGTTCAGTGAAGAGTGTTTCTATCGGTGAGGTTCTATCGGTGGACTTCTATCGGTGAGGTTCAGTGAACAGTGTTTCTATCGGTGAGGTTCAGCGAACAGTGTTTCTATCGGTGAGGTTCTATCGGTGGACTTCTATCGGTGAGGTTCAGTGAACAGTGTTTCTATCGATGAGGTTCAGTGAACAATGTTTCTATCGGTGAGGTTCAGTGAACAGTGTTTCTATCGGTGAGGTTCTATTGGTGGACTTCTATCGGTGAGGTTCAGTGAACAGTGTTTCTATTGGTGAGGTTCAGTGAACACTGTTTCTGTCGGTGAGGTTCTATCGGTGGACTTCTATCGATGAGGTTAAGTGAACAGTGTTTCTATCGGTGAGGTTCAGTGAATAGTGTTTCTATCGGTGAGGTTCAGTGAACAGTGTTTCTATCAGTGAGGTTCTATCGGTGGACATCTATCGGTGAGGTTCAGTGAATAGTGATTCTATCGGTGAGGTTCAGTGAACAGTGCTTCTATCGGTGAGGTTCAGTGAACAGTGTTTCTATCGGTGAGGTTCAGTGAATAGTGTTTCTATCAGTGAGGTTCTATCAGTGGACTTCTATTGGTGGACTTCTATCGGTAGACATGAACAGTGTTTCTATCGGTGAGGTTCTATCGGTGGACTTCTATTGGTAGACTTGAACAATGTATCCAGACTTCATGAGAGCTACCGATCCCATACTTTTCCAAATTTCACGAATGAACAGTGTTTCCAGACTTCATGAGAGCTACCGATCCCATACTTTTCCAAATTTCACGAATGAACAGTGTTTCCAGACTTCATGAGAGATACCGATCCCATATGTTTCCAAATTTCACGAATGAACAGTGTTTTCAGAATCCTAAGATGTACCGATTCCATACTTTGCCAAATTTTGAGTTTGTGAACAGTGTTTCCACCTTCACAAATTTGACGTTTTCTTTGACGTAAAATACTTTTAAAACCTTATTTTAAGGACTTTAAGGCCGATTCAAAGGCCATAAATCCTATTTTAATTATTCCTAAGGCCGGGATGTTTTTACTTGGTCAAACCGCGTGGGTTAATGCGATCCGTTATTAATGTAGAATAAATCGGATCTTAAACTGTCGCCTCTCTAATTTATTTTTTTAAAGGGAACGAGATATCATTCTTTGTTGTTCTTCCTCCTGGTTCTCATCTACGAGATGCTAGAACCATGCAATCATTCCTGTAGGAGTTTCACAAAAAAACTTTACTCGGATCAGTTCCACTCTGTTTGATGCAACCAAGTTGTGTCGATCGTTCTTCCATATAAGGTATGTTTTATCATCGTTCTTTCGGGGATCACCTTATCTTGTTCTTCCTTCCATATTAGCATGTAATCTCTATGGTTCTAATGGGTTTTCTTGGGGTTGGATGGTACTATCATACCGTGGCATCCTCCGGTGGATGCAGTTGTCGCGAGAGAAGGATTGTGGCCCATTGTGTGGATAAAGGACGTAAAAAACTCTTCGAGGTAGGGGATTCATGGATTCTCTAATTGTTTATGTGCAACTGTAGAATTATCATGATTTAACCCTTTGGATCACAATGAAATTGACCTCATTAAATACTTGAACCCGATTAAAAGAATTGGTTGATCGCATGTTGTTGCTTTGTACCATGATAATGGTTTGCCTCATGTTTTCCTAGATAGAGTGATATCTATGATTTTCTTTAATTACTTGCTCGTTCATGATGGAAATTGATAAAGAACGTAAAGCCGGAATTATTTGTTAAATAATTGGCTAAAGATAAAGAGGCATGTTAATGAATCTGTTAATTCTAGATTGATTAAAGAACTATTAGTTCGATAATTTCAAAAGGGTTCTGAGTTACCCGGTTAGTTGTAAGGATGAATGCCTTGTGGTTTGGAGCTCTGAGTTCTCATTTTGTATGAAGGCTGAATGCCTTGTTAAAGTGCCAAGAGCCCATTTTGTGATCTTTGTTTTCCTGCTGCTTGTGATTTGATGTGAGCCTGGATGGCTGTTGTGATATGTGGAGGTATGGAGACTTGTGGTTGTGGCAGAGGATGACGCCTAGTGTGGAAAGATGCATCGGTTTATGCATGTGGGTGTCGGGGAGGACACTAGGGATGATGGTATGAGATGAATGTGATGGATTGATGTTGGTGGTTTGTTTTGGTTGTTTATCTGCTTTACTTTTCCCCACTGCTCAAGGCAGCTGGTCTTGCTTACCCTCCTTCCGAAGGAGGCAAAGACACGTGGGGTATGCCACGTGCTTTCCGTGTTTAGCCTCTCGATGGAGGATGGGTCTATGCTCTTTCTATAGGCGGAAAAGACTCGACGGGTAGTATATCTATTCACCATGTTGATCCTCCTTTGTGTTTAGAAGCATAAGATGTTTTCTAGAATGCCTGGGAATGTGGAAAAGTAATTCTGTAATGAATGGTTGATTAAATGGTGATAATCCACGGGGATGGAGAAACTGGAATTTAATAGTGATGTGAATCCTAAAAAAGAGCAGTTTTGAATGTGATGCCAATTTAGTTTAATGTGGTAAATTGTTCATGGTTAATTAATGTTTAAATAATTAATTAATGTATAGTGGAACTGATAAAATAATGGAGTAATCTAATAAATCTATTCAAATGGTTATAGGATACATAGTCTTAGAAGTAGCAGCCTGGAGTCTGAGAGACGTTAGCTGCAGTTGTGCCTATGACTAGGTAATGCCCATAGTGTGGTTGTGAGTCATATATATTCTGTACTTTTGTGTTTCTATACGCTACTCCACCCTGTCGGTAAGGGCAACCGACACCCCGGGGATTCTGAGCCCTGGGGGGGTGTTTTCCCCAACATTCTGATGGGAGGTTGAATGGCTGACTACCCCCTTTGGCCCTGCTCTCTTCTCGTGGTAGATCTTTGTGCTGGTAGGCACAATAGTTAGTTTTACCCATATATGTGTGTAGAGGGTTGTAATGGCTTGTGGTTATTTCACACACATATATTCTGGATATAGTATCCTATGGACTACTATAGGTGTAACGTGTATAGGCTGTGATGGCTTGAGGATCCTTACTCGGCGTATGGGCTGTAATGGCTTGAGGTATAATACTCGACGTATGATACACGTTATACGAGCTATGGTGGCTCCCGGAAACTACCTGGTTACTTTGGTTGTGAGGATGGTGTGGTACTTAGCCCAGTTGTCTGTGGGCAAGCCTTTGTGGTGCACGTGGTGCAGGTTGTGGAGCTTAGCCCAAGTGTCTGCGGGAAAGTCTTTAGAGAGATATGCACAGGATGTATGTCGTTGGGGCAAAGCGGCAAACCAGTGGGGAAGTAGTAGCGGGGTACCCTTGATATTCTTTACTATATGCTATATTCTTGTATGCGTTACTTGGTGAGAGTAGCCATGGTGAGGTTGGGAACTTAGTATACCTATTTAGGTAACAAGTTAGTTTCACTTGTTGTTCACTGGGCTTTAGCATGCTTTCTTTACTTTTTCACGAGAGGCTTGGGGAGGATCCTACAGAGTATACTGTTATACTCACCCTATGTATATATAAACTGTTTTTCAGGTCACTTGGAGCAGGTTGGAGATCAAGCTGGTTACTACTAGCTTGTGGTTGGAGGAGGAGCTGTTCGGGCTTGTGGTCGCTGCCGTTTTACTTTCTTTTGGGTTCTTTTAGTTTTCCCTTTTAGTTGTAGTACATTTTCATGACATTTCATATATGTACTTGGGTTTCTTTTATATTTCAGTTATGATTTGGAGTTGGTTGGAGTCTATTCTATCTCTCTCTTCTGCATGTGTTCTCTTAGAGGGTAATGCCTCCCATTTGTGTGTGTATTATACCCTCGGTGCTAGTCGCCAACCCGGGGCCTACTGGAGGCGGGACTCGGGGGTCATTATCTCCCTTCTCACATTTCCGGCCCAGTAGGGGTACACATTGTGGGGAGGGGGTCATGACATACATAAAGGGTATCCATTATGGAATCATGTATTGCTATAAAAATACAATTAATTTCATAAAAAATAAAATTAGTTCCCTTAAATTCCAATGACCAATGACCTTAAAATAGTATATATGATTTTCAATTTTAATCACCCAAATTCTTATTTACTCTTGATGGTGTCTAGAAGCATTAAATTATCTCTAATACACATCATAACCTCTCATGTTATCCAAAACCTACTCTTATACCAACTGTAATATACCTAACTTAACCAACCCATAATTTCATGATTTATTCCAAAACATTCATCACATACATACCCATTACATTTTTATGTTTAGAGTTATCGAGATTTATGAGGAAACTGTTCGATAATAAATGCTAACTTTTACACCAAATGTATATTTCCCCCCATAAACTATGATATTAAAATTATACAACCACTATAACTAAATAGTTTTTTTATAATCAATCCTAATAACCCTTATGTCCAATAAAAATTATTTTTAAATTATTCCGTGAGGGTATAAATCAAAGAAATGTGTATAAAATAAACGGACACCTAGTGAGGCCTATGAAATATATTAAAATAATGAAAATATTTTAAATTATATATATATTTTTGATATTGTTAAATATAATAGTCATTCATTTAAACATGAAATCAACTTCCTTGGTTAAGAAGAAAAATAAAACAAGCTGAAAAGAAAACATAAAATTTTCTTGATTAATTCTTTGCACATTATATTCCTCAAAGATTATGGCTGATATAGAACTCACATAGTCATCACATTATGGATGACATTAAATACACATACCCCATACATAATGAATGAGGCCTACATAACATGGACCATTTATTAGATAATAGAAGAGTTTTACTTTACCCATGTCATTCATAGTGATATCATTACATATTAGGAATCCTCTAGTGCTTTTAAGGTGTATATGGGACCCACCCAACAAAATTTGTAATGTCTGAGAACTATTACATGGATAACATAAATAGGTCTTACATGTATCTATATCTTGAATAAACCTTAGAAAAAATCAGTTTAATTCTAATAGAACGATATTTATAGTCAAACCATTAATGGGAGTTATATTTCAAAAAAAAGAATAAAATATTGGTGCATATCATAAATCGGGTGAAATATTTTAAAATACATGGATACAATCTAAAAAACAATATTAATCTTAAAATTATATGTTTTGAAGAAAACACCCCTCAGTTTAATCCCCATTGTTGGTTTAAACCTTTCATTAAGGTCCACCTCAGTGAAATAACCCTAGAAACTCCTCATACTCTCCAACAACTAAAAAATGAGTTTAATTGTCTATGAGAGGTATAATAGATTTAATATAGATGACTAAAAAACCCATTTATGTTTAAACAAAGAGGGGATACAATTAATATTTAATAGAATAACTTTTTCATTACATCAATAATTATTGAAAACAACATATTTTAAAATATATATATATACATTCAGTGATGGTTTGTGCATAATTTTTCCCTATCAATACTCTATTTCCCTTTTGTCACTAAAAAAAACCCCTTCAAATTTTTTTTATCAAAATTTCATATATCATATTATATACATATATCATGATTCCACATTTTTAACATAACCACTACCAAATATCATGTCTTGGATATCCTGATGCCTTTATAAATTATGAATTTATCTTTTTTCACAAAAAAAAATCCATATAAAATTAGGTTTCTCAGCATGATCATAAATATTATAAAGAAATAGTATACACACCTTCTTTTAGATGAGGTTATCGATTTATAATCAATAGCTTCATTTTCTTTGATTTATAATATATCAATTTCAAACTCTCATTATAATCCATAAATTTATGATACATAAACCTCAACATTTTTTAATATATTTTGTAAATTTTCATTATTTATACTTATTTGGTTAGATCCTTTTAGGATGGAAAAATTTAATTATGAAATGTCAAATTTCAATGTGATATAAAATTAAGATAATCTTTACGTTTTCCGAATGAAATTCTAGTACTTGTGGCATCAAAGGAAAAAATTATAGAAGGCATGCACATTGGTTGTTTCAGATGTTAAATGAACAATCCAAAACAATATTTAATGGGTAACTCCAACAATTAATATCACTATAAAACCCCAATTTAAATTTTTTTCCATATATAGTATAGTTTCTCTATGTTGAATAATTTTAATTGTAAACTTTTTAAGGAAAAAAATGTAAAATTATTTTTTAAAGATACATAAAGTTGATTCTATGACCTCTATATTAGATAATATGTAATATTCAAGATTCTTAATGTATATATAAATGTAACTATCTTTCTATAATGTTAAAAATAGATAACGTTTTAATATTACCAATATACATAAATGTTATCATAGAGAACTAGGTGAAAAATTATTTAAATTTATATTACTCATGGAGAATATAAAAGAGAAAAACAAGGTTGAATAGGATCAATATGAATGTTAAAAAAATAAAAAATTTAAGATTAACTCTAAGATGATTTTGAAAATATAATAAGTTATTTTAAAACTCACTAAGATACATAAATTTATGTTCCTAAATAAATATGTGTCACTATTGTGGAAGAATTTAAAAGGAATAGACTCATTGAGACACATAAAATTATGTTTCTATGTTAGAAAAGAAATATTTTAAATACATGAAGGCCGTCATGATATGTATGATTTTAATTACATTACATATAAAGGTAACTCTAAGAAGATTTTTTGAATATTCGATAAAGAAAATATGTAAAGGTTATTATTCTATAATATATGATTTAGATATGTAACCCAATTTTTGAACATCCAATTAGTAAAGATAATTTACTTTTCTATTTGATGTGAAAATATTTAATTGTTCTTTGTCGAATTCCAAATCTGCACTACCTGAACAGTTCTGAAAACTTGTACTTAACATATTGTCTTTGATACCAACTATGACATTCTAAACATAACACAACCATAATTACATTTTAGGAACCCAGAGCATCGCATCACGTATGGATAATTCTATCAGGATATTTTTTATGAAAAATGAATAATTATGAAATTTTACAAGTACACACTTTGTACCAGGTTACCACGTGTAGTCGTGTACTAGTCGTGAAAGAGCCGAGTACATGGCCCTGTAGGTGACCTGCCAGACCACCTGAAGTAAGATCTAGTTGATGCCAGTACATGGTGTGTACATTAAATGAACATTCCGTTTACTTTTATTTTTATTTGATATATAATTGAGGGGTTTGTCACACATATAGAACTATATTCTTCTCATTTTTCGTATAAGAGATAGACAAGACAATCATAAACTTCATACCCATACTGATTATTCATCGGACCTTTGATTGAGAGAATGTAGGGTGAATTAGATTCCTGCTGGTGAGTCATCTCTTTCCGTAGAGGCCCTCTTCCTTATTCCTCCTCTCTCATGATTTATTTATGGTTGATAATTTTAAACCTATTCATAGATATACGTCCTTCTAGGATTATTTAATGGGTGATGTTTATGATCTTTCATCATACAACATCAATGTAGGTGGTTTGTACCTTTATCTGATTGTAATTGGATTATATATGCTTAATGTGAGGAAAAACCATGTTTGGGATATTTTTTTCAATGAATTTTAATCATATAAAAGGATTTCTATGGTTTTTTTGTTTATTAAAGGGTTATTACTTCTCCATAAAATTTTATACCTTGATTCAAGGTGTTTTTCCCTTGATTGAATGATTATGGGTTTTTGGTCCAGAAAATATGTTAGGCTTTCTTTGTCTTCCAAGCCTCGATTTTGTAGGATGAAGTTACTAATAATATTAGATTCATTTGACTCGCATTGTGGATATTTGACCATGGGGAATTGACTGTGATAGCTACTCATGGTACGGTCATTTATTTATAATTGTTGTAATGTAGAACAAGAGGTACTAACTGTGAGAGTTTCCATGTGGTCATAGAACAGAGGAGTTATACTATGAAGGATACCTGGAGGGTATTTATTAAATGAATGTTGTACCACAGGTCATTGACTGTGAGTGTTTCCATGGGTCATTATAATTTATTGTTTATATGCAGACCAATGGGGTATTGAATGTGAAATATACATAATTGGTCATTTGAAAATGATTATTGAAATGTGAGAACAAAATGGGTTATACTATGTGAGTTTTACTAGATGGTCATTATTTATTAAATTGATGATATATTAATCAATTGGGGATAGAATTTTTGGACTTCCCTAGAGGGTTTCATGAATATTTAAATTATTATGATTAGTTTACAAATCCAAAGCACAGTCTTAGACTCTGTCTTAATTTTTTTATTAATATGGTCTTCGGAGACTTCAATTTTTCTATTACACGTGTTATACAGAGTTTAAACTAGATTCTAGGATTTCATTATTAAATAGTTTTAATAATAAATAAATTTAAGTGAATGTAATTGTGAACCGTAGGGTTGTTTACATTTGAGTACTTCCAAGTTTATTGCTTCATTTTTGTAGATTATCTACTATATATATTCATTGATAGTTTGTCATAGATGTTATGGCAGTTTCATTCTAGGATTCGTAACACACCTTATTTTGGTCATACTTATAGATGAGAACTGATTATAAGGTTGTAGTTATAGATAAGGAAAAGAACCCTTCTTCATTAGGTACATCATTGTTGTTGGAGCTAGAGAGCATGTGACAATGATGAGACATTCGATGCTATTGGAGTATACTATTTTTTTGTACATTAGTTTTAGTATTGTATTTCTGGCATTTTAGATTCTTTGGATAATTTCCTAGACTCATGTGATAGGAATTATTTATATATTCTCATGATGTTATATTAATAGAAGACTTCAACAGCTTAACATTCTTGTATGATATTACAAATTCTAATATTTTTTTCTATTTGTTATTCTACTTTGTATACTCTGCCAATGAGAGAAAAGATTCCCAATTATAAGACATTATCCCATGCTTCTAGTCTATCTCCTATAGCATTTGGGGAAATGCAATTGAGGTCATGTGACCAACCGAGTACGATGCAACATTGGGTGGAACCCAGAACCGTGATATTACAATTTGGTATCATAAGAGGTTATTTTCTGCTCTGTCATTCTATTTAGACCCTATAGATATAGATAAGAAGGAATAAGTACTTGGTAATAAGTTCTTCCATGGAGTAACTTTCCAATGTACAGCGAGAATCCATGTTGCCTCGAATATTTCAAATTTTTAAAATTATCTCTTATTATAGTTGATTTGATTTCATCATTGGGTGATTCACTTGTTTTGTGTTGTTATCTTTTATATCATTGTGGATCTACGTAGTTTGTGACCTAATGATATGAGGGTATTCCATCCCCTGCATCATATACGCATTTGTTAGAGATGATATGTTATGCATTCTTTATATTCTTTTAGGATTCATTAATGAGTGTATGCTACTGTGATATATTTTCTGCTAGATATGCATGTTATTATGTTAGATTTCATGGTAGAATGACATCTATTTTGATACGTTATTGGAATATGTAAAGTTTCATTTGGATGGATTCCAAACATTGGTCCATGAGGTGTTGTGGGTCCACATAGATCAGAATACGGTGGATCATATTTGATCTTTAATTGAATTTTGTTAAATTATGTTGTGAAAAGGGATTCAAAACATTGATTTATAGGTAGTATGGGCATCCACGGGTCAGAATATTACATGACGTGGGAAAATGATTATATTTTTAAAGGTTCCAGAGAAGTTTCAAAGGCCTACTATCCAAATACCCAGACAACATGGTGTGTGATGTTATGAATACATCCCATGCGTTTGTCTGTTCAGGAAGAAACCACTTTTCATAGCTACAAATAATGAACCAAATGTACAGTTGTGCAGTCCTTGACCATGTGACTGACTGTGTGAGTAGAGTCACAGTGTTGATAAATGTTTTTTAGAACACGCCGTGTACTTTTAGTATATTCCATTCATTAAAGACCATGATTCTGGCAGTGTGACCAACAACACAGGTGGATGATACATAGGTGGTACAATCTGTGTCTAACTTGTACACACCATGTAGTTATCAACTATGTATCAGGACATGTGACCAATGAAACAAATTGATGGAACATAAGTAGTACTTGTGAATGAGGGAAAATTCATTCCGAGTGGGACAGTACTGTGTGGTTCTATACATGTAGAAGTACTTGATATGGAAGGAAAATTCATGTACATGTCGTGTACTAGGAGGAACACACTCTGTATAGAGGTGTAACATGACTAGGTTTGGTAGAGGTTCCCACCATTATTAAAAGCTTAAGGAAACATGTAGGGCAGAGGTTGTACACTCAGTGTAACCATATTTGTAAATAAATGAATTATTTATTCACATGTTTCTATTTTTCAATTTTAGGTTCCAACCCTTGATAATCATGAACCAATGTGTGCTCTTGACTAGGAAGATTCATGTCACTAAAACGTCTTCTGATTTTATTCCTAGTACATGGCGATGACCAGACACTAGAAATCAAACATCAAGGACTACCAGAAGATCATCTCATCATGCTCGTCTTGGCATCGATAATTATACTAGAAGAAGGTACATATTTAAAATTTTATGATGGCATTTTCAGGATGTTACACACTTTTCTGGGTGCACTGCAACCTACCTCATCTATGGAAATGTTGACGCGAGTGTTCTTGCAGCAGAATCCTCCTAGATTTTCATGGGATGGTGGACCACTGGTTTCATAGTCATGGTTAAAGGCCATTCTTGTTATCTTTGAGAATCAGGTGATGCCTCTTGCGTAGAGTTTGAATCTTCATATGTACTTGCTACAGGATTCCTCCATGATATGGTGGGATGTTATCTCATAGGATAAACCACAACAAGATATCTATTGGGAAGTGTTTTAGGGGACATTCTATGATTACATATACCTCAAGACGTTGATGTTTTATTTATCCTGAGTGTTCATGAATATTTAGTATGGTGCTCGTTCAGTAATGGATTACTAATCACATTTTACAGAGTTTTAGCACTTCATACTTGTTATGGGAGGCGATGATTTATCTTTCGATATGGGATTTGAGATTAGTTACAGGTATTCCATCTGATTGGATTATAATGTATTAATTATGATATCAGTGAGAGATATAGTGAAATATTTTCTGATAATTGAGGACAATCTGAGGGAGTTGGGTTTTGAATGCCTGGGTGGTTTAGCATCCCGGGTTGTTAGTCCTTCAACAGATAGAAAGAAGCCCCAAAGAGATGTTTCACATGATGTTTCTTCATGTACATAGGTGGTATTCAACCATTGGAAGAAGAGTGGGAATACGATTCCACATATCCTGGAGGACTCAATTGAGTTCCGATCGAGTGGCAAGATGCGCCATAATTAGTGTTTATCCATGTGTCCTCACCAGAAGCAAGTTATAGGGGTTCTATAATGACTCCACGTTCAGGAGCCACAACACCAGTTTCTCATCAGTTAGGGAACTAGAGTTTGACATGCTATTTAGGGAGAGGTGGTGGTTGTGTTCATGGTAGTCAGGCTACAGGTTCACAGAAACAGTGGGGTGGATCAAATCAGGGTAGTCATGCAGGTTTTCAGTGATGCGGTAGATATCAAACTTTTGTAGTGGAGCAGACTTAGTAGGAGTAAGATCCCGGACCCTCTACGATTAGAGGTACAATTCTAGTTGCCTCATTTTTATCCTCTGCTCTTTTCATATATGGGCTTCCCATTGTTTTATATTTGTTTCCATTATAGAGAGCCTTAAACTGTGTATCATTTCACCTAAGGATATTATGATGCTAGACACACCATTGGGGATTAGGACAGCTAGTGTATGTCAGTGAAATTAGTACCCTCTTGAGGCTAGTGGGTGTCACTTCTTATGGGACCTATATGTTTTATAAATGACATGATTCAATGTCATTCTCAGAATAGACTGGCTGGTCTCTATTCATTACTTTTTTGACTACTATCCTCATAGATTGAGTTTCATGTCACTAGAGGGTAGGACTTTTCTACACAAGGGTGAATAGGATGTCCAGGAGGGAAGAGTGGGACCCGAGCATCATAGGGTGGGAGGAATTACAGCACAGGCTGCTAGTTTATATCTAGATGACCATGGGACTTCACATATGGACTACCCTATAGTGGTAGTTCATTTCAAAGATTTCATGCCAAATGAATTTTTAGGTTTAAATCTATATTGAGGGGTATATTTCTTTAATGATATTGTTCTAGGAGTGGAACCAGTGTCCATTCCTCCTTATAGGATGGCAACAGTAGAGTTACATAATATAAAGATGTGGTTTGAGGATTTCCATGAAACAGTTTTCATCTGACGATGCACTTATCCTTGGGGTTTGTGTTTCCCTTTTGCAAAGGAGGATGGTACCCTCTGACATTGGGTGGATTATTAGATGCTAAACCAATTGGAGGTCAGGAACTGATATCCCATTCCATTGATGGATGATATATTTGATCGGATTCGAGGATCCCAGGTGTTCTTAATGATTGACATGAGATCCGGGTACCACTAGTTATGCATTAGACCTTCATATATACCTCTTACAGCCATTCGGAGTTGGTATAGTCTATATGATTATTTGGTTATGTTGTTTGGTCTCACGAATGTGCTGACAGTTTTCACTGAACGGATGAACCATGTATTCAATCCCTACTTGAACTTCCTTGTGGTAGTCTTCATGGATGATATCATGGATTACTCTCACACTCGACACGACCATGCTATCCATCTTGAGATTGTATTGAGTATACTGATATATCATTAGTTTTATGCTAATCACTCAAAATTCCACTTTTGGATGGACCAAATTCACATAGTGGGTTATTTCTACTCAGAGATAGGAGTATCTATAGACTGAGAGAAAGTGTGTGCGGTAGTTTCTGAGGGGCAGTCAAACATAATCTTTGAGGGATGGTGTTTTCTAGAGCTTGTTAGTTACTACATGCACTTCATAATAGAATTGTAATTCCTAAAAGTACCACTAATGAGACTAACTATGAATGGTAATAAGTACTTGTGGACCTATTTTGATGATTTATCATTTTTGGAGATGAAGAGGAGATTGAATTCTGCATCACTACTGATTTTTTCCAAGCTGGGAATGAGTTACACAATTTACTATGATGCATCATGTATTGGGCTGGGATTAGTGCTTATGCAAGGTGGATGAAATCATTATGTGTGGTCCTGATAGTTTAGTACACAAGATAGGAACTACCCAACACACGACCTTGAGTTTTTTTAGTTGTACGTGCTTTATGATTTTGGAGACATTATCTTTTGGAATGAATATTATGGTATACACTGACCAGAAAAGCCTCATGTATATCGTTACTTAGAGAGAATTGAATTAGAGATAGTGAAGATGGGTTGATTACCTTCAGTATGGTGACTTTGATCTTAACTACCCAGCTGGGAAAGACTATGTTGTGGTTGATGTGTAGAGAAGGACGACTTGGATACATGCAGTTCAGGAGGCCAGCAGTGAGTGGCAGCTTATGGCTAGGTTCTCTGAGATACATTTGTAGGTGCATGACATAGAGGGGAATATGTTTCGTTTTTCTATAGTTGTTTATTTTAATTCATTGGATCAATTGAATAAGTGGAATCTATCAGATTCTGAAGGCCTCCTCTCACAGGATAGTATGTCAGGAAAGGACCCTACTCCTTGGAGGACTATAGACAAGGATGAGGTTTTTCATTTTCATGGACATATATGTGTGTCAACAAACATACTGGAGGATTTTATTTGATATTTTCATTCATCAGTTTTGGAAGTTCATCCTAGTGTCACCAAGATGTATCGATATGTACACCATCAGTATTGGTTTCTAGGTACGAAGAGGGATGTTTCTTGTTTTTTATAAGATGATCCACTAGTCAGTAGGTGAAGGCGGGGCATTAGCGACCAGTAGAACTATTACACCAGTTACCCAATCTCGAGTAAATGTGGAGTGATGTTTAGAAAAACTTCGTGAAGAGTTTAATGAGGCTACCTTGAGGAAATGTTGCAGTTTGGATTTTTGTTGGTAGAATCACGAAGGTAACACATTTCTTTCCGATCAAGGAAGCCTTATGTGTTGATGATTATGGAAGTTTGTACATCCAATAGATTGTACATTTTTATGGGCTTCCTCGCCCTACATTTCAGATAGTGATGCCTGGTTTACATCTCATGTCTAGAAGGGACTAGAGATGGCATTTGGTACTTAGGTACTTCTGAGTACAACCTACCATCCCCAGACAGATCACCAGTCCGACCACACGATTCAGGAATTGTAGGACGTGCTTCGAGCAAGAGTCCATGATTTTGGGGTCTCTTTGGAGAGACACTAACCCCTAGTGTAATTTACCTACGATAACAGTTTTTATCCAATGATTCAAATGGATCCATAAGAGGATTTTTACTATAGATATATTGATCACCCTAATATTAGATTGAGGTATGATAGGCATCTATGTAGGGACCTTGTCTCTTTCAGGATACCAAAGTACATGTGGAGTTGATTCAGAAGAGGATGTCTATTATATAGTTTCCCCAAAAATCTTGTACTGATCAGTAGAGATGAACTTAGGAGACCATAGTCAGAGATCGGGTTTTCTTACGTGTCATAGTGAGGTTGGGACACAAGAGGATTAGTAGATAGGGAAGATTTCACCATGATACGTCAGTCCATTTGAGGTTTTAGAGGGAATCGGGATGGTTGCTAATTAGTGGAAATTACCTCAGAGGGATTGGTCCATGCTCAAATACTTCCATGTTTCTCAGCTAAGGTGTTACTTTTCCAACCTGTCTCATGTTTTTTCAACCCATGGAGGTTGAGTTGGAAGAGGATGCATACATAGAGGAGCACCCTATTCAGATTGTGGATCGCAGAATGAAGGTTCTCCATGGATGGTATGTTCTTCTTGTATGGGTGATATAGAAGCATGACCAAGTACATGATGATACAAGGGAGATGGAGGCTGAGGTTTGATCACAATTTCCAGAGTTGTTTGATTTTTATTCTTCACCACTATTATAATGTATATTTGGTGAAAAATTTATTTAAGGTGGATGTTTGTTAGAACCTAAATCTTCATTTCAGGTATGTATCCTTATTTAAGATTGTTTTTTGGAAAAAGGGTGAATTTGGAAAGTTTCCAAGTACACGTCGTTTACTTCTGAGTACACGCCATTTACTTTTGACTACAGGGAATGTAATTTTGCATGCAAACCATGTACTATCTTTCCACATGTAGTCTTGTTTTGTCTATATAACAGCCGAGTACATGATGGTGTAGGTGACCAGGAAGGCTTCCTAATGTGGGATCCATTTGAGGCTAGTACAAAAATTGTACAATAAATGAACATGTTGTGTACTTTTCTTTTTATTTGATATATCAGTGTGTGGTCACATGTCACATCCTCAACCATATTCTTCTTCTTGTGTTTCTTACATGAGAGCGATGAGACAACCACATACTACGAACATATAATAATTATCCATCCATCATCTTATTGAGACACCTCCAGGAGCATTGGATTCCCATAGGTGAGTTCCCTACTTCCCCTAGAGCCTCTCTTTGTTATTCTTCCTCATTCAAGAGTTATCGAGGGTTGATCATTTTTTACCTTTTCATAGATATACATCATTCTAGGAAGATTCTAGGGCTGAAGTTCAAGAGTGTTCATCATAAAACATCAACGTAGGTGGTTTGTGCCTTTCTCTGATTATCTTCTGATTATATATGCTTAATGTGCATAGTACCCATTTTTAGGTTATTGTGTGCTTTTAATTTTAACCCTATTTAATGATTGCTACAGTTTGTTTGTTTGTGAAAGGGTTATTTCTTATGAATAAGATTGTATACCTTTATTAAGGGTGTTTGCCTTTGTTTGACTGATTATGACCATTTTGTGTAGAGCGCCTGTTAGGCTACCATTGTTTATTCATGCATCATGTCTTTAGGATGGAGTTACTAATTATATTAGATTCAAGCGATTTACAAGAACAGCTCCTCGAGTTATGTCATCTATGTATAATTGTAGTTACATTGAACCACATGTATTTACTATGAGAGCTACTAGGTGGTAATAGACCAGCGAGTTTGGACCTAGAGAGAAACCTAGATGGTAATTATTAAATGAATATTGGACATTTGGAAATTGACTACGAGAGCTATCATGTGGTCATTATAATTTATTGTTTCTATGAACACTAAGGGGGTATTGATAATGAGAGCTACACAAGTGGATGTTCTTAAATCATTAGTGATATATGGGACCAAAAGGGGTTAGAATTTGTGAGATTTCTCATAGGTTCATTATTTGTTGAATTGATGATAAGTTATATCAGAGGGGTTAGACTTTGTGAAATTTCCCAGAGGGTTTCTTGAATACATGAATGATTGTGATGTGTCTGACAAGTCAAAGAACAATCTTGGACTTGGTCTTACTTTTCTGTTAAGATGGTATTCAGAGACATCTAATTTTCTGTTACACGGGGTGTACAAAGCTCAATCTAGATCCTAGTATTTCTTTATTAAATGGTTATAATAATTAATAAATGTAAATTAATGAAAAATAAAACTATTGGACTGTTTAAATTTGGGTAATTCCATGGATTATTTCGTCATTTTTGAATATTATATACTATAGATATTCACTGACTGTTAGGAACATATATTTGGGTTGGTTCCTATTGGGATTCACCTCACAGCCAATTTAGGGCATTCTTATTAATCCAAATAGATTATATGGTTGCAGGTGTAGATACGGGAAAGTGCACTTCATCATCATGTACATGATTTTTGTTAGAGCCGGACATAATGGGACCAAGATGAGGCTTGAGATGCTATTGGTGTTTAATGATTTTATATGCATCGGTTTTAGTATGGTATTTTCAGCAATGTGAATAGTTTGTCTACCTTCATGGACTCACGTGACATGCATTATTTATATATTCTCCAG
This sequence comes from Viscum album, assembly GCA_963277665.1. NCBI lineage: Eukaryota > Viridiplantae > Streptophyta > Magnoliopsida > Santalales > Viscaceae > Viscum > Viscum album. The sequence continues at coordinate 682,977,431 of OY728159.1, read as the reverse complement.
TTCTTATATTACAGTCAGACTTCCGCTATTTACTTTTGTAGTATGGTCATACTACTTTGACTATTGGTTACTATTGCTTATTCTGTTGTGTATTATCTTCTAATGAGGGAATAGTTTACCCATTATCATACCTTTGCCCTTCTAGGTAGTTGTTATTCTCTGGAATTTGGGGAAATGTTCATCAAGTCATGTGACCAACTGTGTATGGGTCACCTTTGTGAGGCACCCCGAACTATGATGTTAAATCATTATTCATAAGTAATATTGTCTTACATAAATTTCCATGACATTTAAGGATTATAGTTTTTGATAATTAGGATAAAATTCCAAAATATAATGTCGATGTCTCTGTCAATAGAAGTATATTTTTTCTGTTATATAAGGAACTATTTAATCTATAATTTGATTTCAATATATCCCATAAATTCTTCACACATACTGTTTTTCTAGACATATCATGTGTAATAAATTTTATATAATATAGGGGAATAGGAAAATAAGATTTGTGTGATAAAATTATATGTATGGTTACATTTATTCTATAAAATATAATTTTTTTGACAACATTGGAATAATACGGAAGGAAACAAATAATAATAAAAAATATATCACATAACTGGTTAAAATATCTTGGAAAAAATAAATCATTTACAATAGAAATAAAAACATTGGAATTATAAATTAAATTAATTATATTTAAATTTATAATACATGAATTATTAAGTCCATGTTCTTTTAAATATAAATTATATCAGGATTGAAATAAATTAATGTAAATAAATGTGTTGGAATACACCTAATAATCTGTCTACATTGTGACATGTCATCTACTAATGCATCAAGGGCTATCATGGGACATTCAAATCACTAATAAATCTTTATTTAATATCCATATAATGTAATGAAATAAATAAAAACATTCTGAACAACAAATTATTAGTAGGTGATGAAGATTGAAGAGCTGATTGGTATAGTGCATTATGTTGGCATTTTAACTTACCTTAAAAAGCATTGTCAGGTGGGATGATTTAAAGAGTGATAAACCAATAATTATTTATGAAAAATAACTCTAAAAAAATTTATATAGGTGTTATCTTCAATGAACTTTAAAAATAAAACACAATGTTATGGTTCAAAGTAGTGAAAGTGATGCATCATATGAATGGTGATGGCTAGATAGGTGAAGTGAGGAATCTTGGTAGTTATCCTAGCATATAGTCATCATAGTGTTTTTGGGTGGGTTTTCCTAAAGAAAATTAGGTTCATTGGAACCTATCATCTGGAACATTAACCGAATTTTGGTTAAAGAAGGGTAATCATCAATTATTTCAAAATAAGACAATGCAATGCAATAGTTAATAGTAAGGGGGTGTCGCAGTGAGAAGGCTTCGATCATGATGGGATGTTTGGTTTTCCAACATTATTCATTAGGTAATAGTGTCTTTGTTCCATCAAATGATAATTTCCCATTGAGCCACTAGGACTTTGGTTCATATAAACATTACCTCTAAACCCTATTGAAAATATGACATATTTCCTTAATAAAAAGGGGTCTTTCTCATTCCTATTTCTAAAATGAATGGGATAGAATTATAAAAATGTATATATCAAAATAAAACTATATATATTAATGTATAACATATCAACATAAACCACCATGTCCAAACTGGAATCCCACATGAGCTCATACAGGCCTACCCATACGCCGGAGTTTTTAGACTACCAGTGTAGGTCTAAATCCATCAGTGGAACCATGTGGTGACAATACATTCCATCTCTGTGCACAGAATAAATAAACACACAATATAATATATAAAATATTTACACATGGAAATAGAAATATGGAATAAAATAGATTATAATTGAAACCAAATAAGGATACCAAGTATAGGTAATGCTAGTAAATAAAAGAGTCCATAGTTTTCATGGTAGAACTCGATAAAACAACAACCACATCCTCCTGCTCTACCAAATCAAACATCCACCATATGACCTTTACCCATTTTTGGGTCTCTATTCATGATTTCTGTAAGTGTAACAAAATAGAGAGGTATGGTTTGAGTACTGGACTCAGCAGGACACCACCAAGAACCCTTATCATTTGTTAATAAAATATATAAGTGCATTCCATGGGAATGAACATTTCAAAGAGAACAATAAATATATCATGAAAGTACTGACAACATGTCAGGTACTCGAGGACAAGCCCTATGTACATCCGCACTAGGTCTGTAGGAACATATCTTATGTGGTATAATTCTAGGTGGAACATCACCATATTTATTTGAAATATCCGCCTCCTAAATGGGATATTTCACAAAACATGTTCGACAAATCCATTGTAAGGGATATCCAATGTACATACTGATCAATATCTTGTAGATCCCTCTCATAAGGGGATAGTCTAAATGGATCAACAGTAATCAATAGTGGAGAAAAAATAGTACATTCCACATGCATACACTATTGTATTCCAATATCATGCCAAATATGTAGTGTAATCATCTGAAAACCCCATATGAAAGAAACATCAGTAAAAGTCACGGTTAAACACACACACCTCATGTGATCAATCGTTAATCATAGGTTTCACGAGCTATGAACGCATGCCAAAAAATAATGCCAATAATCCATATAAAACATGCTACTATGTTAATGACTTCTAACACATAGTTTTCGAACTCTGATACATATTCACACAAATAACCATTCTAATAACCCATATAAATTTTACACTAAATTGAAGGACTTCCTACCTTATATTTCGACGTTTGATTTTAATTTCACATTAAAACCCACATAAAAAATTGAAAAAAAGTTATTTATATATTTATAATCATTTTGAAAATACCAAAAAACTAATGGTTTATAAATCCAATCAATATCATATATAATATTGAGTATATATGGTTCGTAAAAAGTAATAAAACAAACTAAAAATTAATACATGAGTGAGGGGAAAAGAGATACAAGTGATGAAGTGGATAGGCATAATTCCATATGATTATAAATCCAAAAAATACATTTACATTATTATTATTTTCAATCACTAATTAATTCCACTCTATAAAATATATTATATGTATATGTTAATTTTCAATGTACTTAAATATTTCTTAACTAATTCACCACACAGTTCCCCCATGACACCCTCGTATCATTAATTTTTTTTTATTTTTTCAAGCTATAAAATCTATTTCACCAAAAAATTAATATATATTTAAAGTCACCATTATATAAATGCACCAATATATTTAAATACCCACATATACATATATACACTCTCATATATATATATATATATATATACATATATATATATATATATATATTTGTCCGAAATATGAAATATTTATACATTCATAAACAAAAGTATAACGTTTTCCAAATATCTATAATAATTATTATTATTAAAATATGTTATTATTGCTAAAAATATTGAATAATTATAACTATAAACATTTCAAAAACATAAACTATTAAATACCCATAATACATAATAAATTAGTATTAACCAGACATTGTCATTTAACTTTCTCAATTAATAATATCAAATTAATTACTTTGGCCACCACTATAATATTTACAAATCCAATATCCGAATTACTAATTTTAGATGTTTGGATTTATTTTATTCTTCAAAAATATTTATAATAATAATAATAAAATTATTATAATTATTTATTGCCACCTGAAATGAAATTTTATTAAATCAAATTAATAAATCTCTCATGTGATTTTCCAAAACACCTAACACCCTCTAATGTTTTGTTATTATTATGTTAAAATCAATATTTCCGACATAATAGTTGTCTTATAACATCCATTAGAGACACATTTTCAATGATATTCAATTATTTTAAGAAAATATATAGTAAAAATATAAAATTAATTTTCCATATGTGTGATTTGACCAAACACATATTTCATACAAATATTATATCATTCCTAGGTTGAACCCCACAACCTAAACCTAATGGTGGTCTCATATTTATCATATTAGGTATTACATGGTAGTTATTGCATTTTTTTTTTTGAAAAATCAATCACAATTAATATAAAATTTTTAACATTTTTAAATTTTATCAATATCGACGCTCTACAAACACCAGAATCAAGCGGTAACGTAGCACCTAACTCAAATAATATAGTATTGAGTAAACTGAATTGTTAAAATTGATTTTACCATTTCATAAATCCATAATAAAAACAATTATTAAATTTTCACACCAAAAATACTTTTATTTTTTTATCAATTGTGGGTTTTCATAATTTAAAATTAAGGATGCTACAATTCTACCCACCATAACTCTTCTTATCCAATAGAATCACTTAAAATCATTGAACAACTACTACCAGTACTAGGAAGATCCATATTAATATAAAAAAATCATTAATTAATTTTTAATTTAATGCATTTTTAATTCCACCATAGGTGTTCATAATCAATGAATTATAATTTCATTCAAGATCATTGAGTGGAATACATATGGAACTTATCACCTATTTTATTACTATGTCTTTAAACCTAAATTACTTATAAATAAATTTAATATATAATGTAATGCATGGAATAATGAGTGTTTTTGGAACAAAACTTTTTTATCATAACCTAATCATTAAACATAAATTTTCGGCATTTGTGTTTTGAATTTGAAATGTAAAACATACACTGTTGCAATTAGTAAGATATTTAGATTCTCATAGAATCAACGTAAATATTTTTTGGAAGAGTAACTTGAACCTCATGAATAATAATGTACCCTTTTGAATAGTAATACAACCTTTATGAGTAGTTATCTCACCAATGTATGTATAATTGAAATTTAGGCAACTTATATATGAGGGTGAATATTTTTAAACCTATAATTAGGTGTTGGAATTTTTGTGAATATTAAACATTAAATTAAATATTTTTTAAAATAAATTTATTTAAAAATATTTGTTCAAAAAAATTGTTTCTATATATTTATTTCATTTACCTATAGTATTATGATAGTCTTAGGAGACCATATATAATTAATGAAAGTGTAATAATATCAGTTTTAAGATTAATTTTTTTTCTTGTAAATAATTATTTCATTATTTTTATAATAAATAACTCATTTAGAAAATAATTTTGATAAAAATTAGTTTATTTTTTAATTATACACATTGAAAAATGGTTATGGAGTATTTTTGAGATTTTTCAAAAATACATGAATTTTTTCTGAATAGTATAATACAATAATTATCTATAAATAATAAATACATGATTTATTAAGTCATAGGTGACGTGTAGATGATGAAATCACACTTGGTTAAAACTAAAATAATATTATTTCAATTTTTTATCCCAATAATTAGCACTATTTCTTGTCTTGGTCAAAATAATGAAATAATGAATATGTTATTCAAATTTCACTTGTGTCCTCTACTATAAAACTGACCCTTCACACCCTCTTATATTTACTCATCTTTGCCTTAAATCATGTGAAATATCTACCCAAATAATCTTCCTTAATATCTTATCATGTCCTGGGGATCTTGGTTTTTTCAAAATACCAAAACCCCATCCCTTAAGAAGCTTCTCAAGGATGAAATTTTAAGCAGTAAACCCTCTTCCTTTTTTATTTAATTTCTTTTTAAATTTATTCTATTTTCTTATTTACTCCTAAAGTCCTATATAAAATGATCATGATAACTCATGTATCATAAATATACTATAATGGTTTACTATTAATGGGTTTTTCCCTCAATATACTCTATCTATCTCTTATTTTTAATATAGAAAATAATCATCTAGGAGGTGCTGATTTACATCATTTGATGATGATGAACCTTCATTCAACAATTTCCCCTTCAAGGATGGTCATGAAAAAATTGTAATGGCTGAACCAGATTATAATTTATTTATTATTTATTATTTAATTTTTCGAAACTAGTATATATACATAATAATAATAATTCATATGACAAAACATGTTCGTAATAATCAAAATATCAGAAAAATAATCTAAATGGTTATCACTAATGCCATATCTAATTACTCGTCCTCATAATAGACCAAAAAATCAATTATATCATCATTAAAAATTATATATTTTCATTTATAATATAAAAAATCAATTCTAAATAATTATACCAATTCCACATGAACTTCTATACTCATATAAATGTATACATATCATGAAAACTACTGAATTGAGCGCTCTCGAGAAAAAACATTGTATGTTATAACCTATCCAATAAGACATATATATATATAATAAAAATATAATAAATCAAATACATGTATATAAGGTTCTTAATTAAATAATTAATATATTTAAATTTATTATCCATTAGTTAAGGTCAAGAGCAAATCTTATTCAGACATAATGTAAGGGTTTTCTACACGAACCCCCATTTTTTCAGGTTACTCTTTATCTCTCTTACTCCAAATTAATTTATTAATTATTCTTATTTACTCCCCAGAAACTATGTTATACTGTTATATATATTTTTACCTATCATAATTATTCTTTTATTTTATAGTGGTTTAAATTTTTTTATAAATATATTTGTTAATTCTCCTCGATAAACAGGTCTGATACTTGGGAAATTCTCTAATTAGTACTTATTTTTATGGCCACTATATAAATTTATTTAATCCATAATAATTTCTTTAAGACAAATATTTTAATCATGGAAAACTGCCTTAGTTTATTTCTGGTTTTATGAATAGTTTTTTTTTGAAAATAACTATACTTTTCAAGTAAATGAGTATTTTTATCAAAAAATATCTCTATGATTTTATTTGAGTATTTTATTCTATTTCAATACCTCTAATGAATTTTATAAAATATTTGAGGTAAATATGTTATTTTTATAATCTACAATATTTTATTAAATTTTTTATGATTAGTTAAAAGTGGATGTGTTATATTGATACCATTCACCATTCTAGATAGAATGGATAGTGTTTATATGTATAGTCTGGAGAAATTAATTTCATATGTTCATGTTGTTTTTGATTAGCCCCATTAATATGAGTAATTAATTGGACTAAAAATGTGGTGGGTGTGGCCTTTTATATCCTCGTGACGTATTGGTAGGTCTCATGAGACGAAACAGTATTAGGTTTTGGGTGAGGACATACCTTAGTATTTTCTAGCATCATTGATGATGCCTTGACAATATGATTCTTATTTCTGACATTAATTATTGTATAAATAATTGATATACCATTTATTTATTTGAATAGTATAATATCAATGGTTATGTTCCATTGTCTTACGACATTTTTATGGACTTATTCAATCAGATTTAATTTATACCATATTATACTCAAGTATATTTTTAAAGGCATGTATTTTTAGTTGTTCACCATGCCTATTGTTTATTTTTATGAAAAAATCCACTATATTACTTACCCATACAGATCATCGGAGCTACCCAATTTCATTTTTTTTATTTTTCCCCAAGTGGTGAAGATGAATATTATTAATGACTTGAAAAGATAATATATGACCGAGAGATATTTCTTATCGAGATATTGTTTTGTATTACATCTTACATTGTCATGTTGAACATATGTTTTTATCTTGTTTTCCAAATATACTATACTATTTTTTCCATCAGGATACATTTTTATTGAAATCCTGCAATTTTATTAATATATTGAACCGACTCTTGGAAAATGGGGCATGGGTTCATATAATTGGTATTAGAGAATGTTTGGTAGGAAACATGGAAAATATATATATAGAAGTTAGAATAGGGAACAAAATTATAAAATAGAGTTTGACGATGAATATATAAAACATCCAAGAATTTTGGTAAGGTATATATTATGTTTATCATTCTATCAAATATATCTATGTCTAGATACTATAATTGGACGTAGTTCTAGCACTGTTGTACCTATGAGTAAGAACTCAAACATGGTGTTCTAAGCATGACTCCAGTTAACTTAGTACATGAAAATGGGCCTAATACACACCTAGTATGATACTCTTAGAGGATATGGTAAGATAATATCTATATTCATTATAAACTATTATAAAATATTTAAATGTAAATACCTTTTCAATGTAACCATTCTTAGGATTGTGAGATTGGGAATATATAAAATTTATATCTGTATTAAGTGTTTTTCTAATTCGATATTATCCATGATGATTCATAATGTTATTTATTTTATTCCAATATTGAAAAATATCACTTACTTTATGGAATGGCATTTAAATAAATGCATGTATCTCATGAAGGGGTTTTCCTCCCATGCAAGATGATGCTGGTACTAGAGCTGGAACTGGTGTTGAGTAGCATACACCTATACTAGGATAGTAGAATCTGCTTATGAATAATAACCTTACATATATAGAGAATACTGAGGGATGAGCAATTTTATACTGCTTTATACAACAACAATCTTCATCACTCAATGGGACTAAAAACCCACTTTTAGAGATGCATTGCATAATTTATTTGGAGAATATATTTCCTACTTTGGGATGTAATAAAAAGGAGAAGTTTTTCATTGATGTGTATCATCTATTGTGAGATTCAGATCAGTGGTGTTCGTTAATTCAAAATGTGGTGGAGGGGGAAGAAATATATGAAATGTAATGGAGGTACTTTAAGGAAATATTTGTTTAATAATATTTTCCTAAAAAACAGTGTGAATGTATAGAGAAAAAATTCGTGTCTTTGAAACTAAAATATAACGAAAACAATGTGATGTATCAAAAAAATTATAAGGTTAGATAAACATGTCGAAGACTACATATGCAATCCAAGGAGAAAGATTGATCGATTCATTGATGGTTTAAAACCATTCATCTAAAGGGAACTGGTCTCCCAAACATTCTCATTATTTATATATATACTCTTATGTTCTATGAAAAGATACAAATAAATCTATAAGTCTTATGACTATAACTTAAAGAAAGATAAGAAGAGGGTGGTGTAGGAAAGAATGGGTAAATGTAAGAATAAAAAATGTTGTTATCCATCATGTGATACATGTGCAAAGAATCCCCTAGAGCATGTTTAAAAGGAAAAGCAGTTTGTTACATATGTGGAGAAAGAGGATACCAATATTGATATTGCAAGGGAAAGAAATATGATACAAATTTTTAATGATAAAATTATAATGATATGGGACATTACATCATTGATTTTCCTATGAGTCAAGGAATTTTTCCCCAGTGATGTACAAGAGAGAAAGGAAAACATACACAATCATAACTACTAAAGTTGAGGTACCCAATGATGTGGTGGCAGGTACTATAATCATTTCATCAATCATATAAAATGATTTCTTTCATTTTTGGTCATCAAATTCCATTATATATTATTAGTTTTCTTTAAAAATTAGATATTTCAAATTTATCTTAACATGGGATTTGTTAGTTAATACCCCTAAGGTATGTCCTGTTGCAAGAAATATGTGTCAGGGAGTTCCCGTAATAAAATATAAATGAATTTATCTACTAATTTTATCATCATACCTATGGTCAACATTGAAATAATCCATATCATATAATGGATTTCAAAATATTATATAAAAATATATTGTAAGAATAATGAAATTAGGTTTATTGAGGAATGTGTAGAATCTATTCTCGTTAGAGAAGAATAATCACCATCTAATTATTATATTGTTCCACCCCTAGTAGCACTTCTGAATTTAATTCTTTTGGAGGAATAGAACAAAATTTATTTGGGTTAGGGGAAAAATATTAAAATTGAGGATGTACCTATTGTGAAAGAATACGTTTATTTATTTCTAGAGGATTTACCTAGACATCCCTTAGAGTGATATGTAGAGTTATCTATTTATTTAATTCATGATTCAAGACCTATATCAATGAATCTTTATAGAATGTTCCTCCCATTATTAGTATAACTGTTGAAAAAACTATAGGAATTGATTTATAATGGATTTATACACCCTAATGTTTCTTCAAGGGGAACCCATTTTTCTTTGTCAAAAATAAAGTTGGATCCATGAGGCTAAGCATTAACTACAGTAAAATTAGTGTAATTACAATAATGAAAAAATACCCCATCCTTAAATTTATTATTTATTTGTTCAACCTCATGGAGACCAGTAATTTCCAAAGATTGACCATTGATCTGGATGTCATCAGTATCATTTGAGGAAAGAAGATATTGCAAAGATATCACATCGAACAAGGTATGGGAATTAAAAGTTTATAGTAATGCATTTTGAACTGTCTAATGAACCCAATATTTTCACAGATATAATGAATAGAGTTATAAAGGAATATTTTGATGACATCACTATGGATCTTATGGATGATATCATGGTATACTCCAAAATCTAGGAAGATCAGGATAATAACTTATCCATTATTCTTAAAACTCTTATAAGAAATGAGTTATATGGGATGTTTATAAATGGTGAATTCTAGCTTCAAACAGTTTCTTTTCGTGGACATATTTTCTATATGGATAGAATCTTAGTTGATATTACAATGAAAAAGTTAGTTTAGGAATGTCCTACTACAATGATCATAATTGAGATACATAGTTTTATTGGATTAGCAGGTTATTATCATTGTTTTTTAGAACATTGACCAATTAGGTAACCATTTATCCATGATTACTCATATAAAAGTGTTATGTTCATATGGATAAAATAATGGGAAGAATGTTTTGACCAATTGAAGAAGAGGTTAATGAATTCTCTGATTTTTAATCTAACATCAGAAAATGGTGGATTTATGATTTACAGTAATGCATCAAAAAGGGCATGTCTATATCCTTATATATAATGATAGAGTTGTTTCCTATGAATCAAGGTAGTTAAAAATTTGTGAATATAATTTCCCAACTCATAATCTGGAGTTAGAAGAATTAATATTTTCATTTAAGATATGTATACATTATCTCTATGGTTAATGACGTGAGATATATACTGATCACAAGAGAATGAAATATATCTTCTCATAGAATTAACATAGTATGAGGAAAATTTGATGGCTTGAGCTACACATAGATTATTATTTTTAAATACACTACCATCCAGGGAAGGAAAATAAGGTGGAAAATACAATGACAAAAAATGATCATTGAGTTCGAACAAAATGAGGATTGATAAGGATCCAATGTACATGGATCTATTGAGGTTGTATATAGGAATTATAAAATAAGGTGAACCATCATCAGTTTTACATGGTTTTCCCTGCATCTATATTGAAAATAATTAAATGTTCTCAATATGATGATGATAATATTTAAAATAAAATATAGGTTGTGAATGATGGGATTTTTTCAGTCATCATGTATAAGGGTGGAATTCGTAAATATGGGAGAAGGCTATGTGTTCCTTCTATTCCCAAGAAAAAATGGATTTATTGGATGATGACCATGTTTTTAATTTCTCTATATACAATTTTAGAACTACGATGTATAGTGATTTGAACGAACTTTTTTGGTGGTAGAAAATGAAGTGTGAGATTACTTATTATGTATCATTATGTTTAGTGTGTCAACAGGAGAATGATGGTAGGAAACATTCTAGAAGATTCATGAAACATGTATGGTTTCCTAAAAAGAAATGGGATGAAATATCCTTGGATTTATTAACTAGATTACAAACAAATTCCATCAAGAAATTATGTAATATGTGTAATTAGTGATCAGCATACCAAATTTGCACATTTCCTCACGATAAATGATGATTCCCGCTAGAGAATCATGTAGATATCATTACCAATGAGGTATTGAGAATTCATGGAGAACTAATCTCAATTATGTCTGATTGTGACAAAAAATTTACATTAATATTCTATAATAGTCTCAAGAAAAATTTGGATACTAAGCTTCATTAGAGTACTTCTGATCATCCTCAAACTGATGGGTTATAGAAAGGGAAATCAAATCATTAGGATAAATTTTGAGATCATGATCACATTCTTTTCAAGGTAAGTTGGATCTGTATTTACCTTTTTTATAATTCTCCAACAAAAATAGTTTCTATTTTGGTATTCAAATGGTAGCATATAAAGTATTGTATAGAAATAGATGTGATACCCCAACATGTTGGGATGGATTTTGTGAGATAAGTCTTGTAGGGACAGAGCATGGGGAGGAAAAAACAATGAAGGAAATTATTATTCAAACCCACATCAAAGAATTTCAAAGACAAAAAAAGGCTAAGATGATAATCGAATTAAGTTATTGGAATTTCAATGTGGTGATCACATTTTCTTGATAGTATATCCATTGAATGGTGTTATAAGATTTATAACCAAAGGGAAACTGATCCACAAGTACATAAGAACATTTGAAATTATGGAGATAAATGGAGTTGTGGATTTTTATTGGGAAATTCCTCCTTGCCTTTCTAAGGTACAAAATCAGTTCCATGACCAATTGAGAAGAAAGTACATATCAGACATGACACATGTTCTCACATATAAAGGTATATAATTAGAACTTGTCTTATCTTTCTAGGATGTGCCTATCCAGATTCTATACACAATAGAATAGGTGTGGTGGAATCAGCCGACCATGATGGTAATGGTACTTTGGAAAAATCATAGATTTGAAGATGCAACATGGGCGCCTAAGAAAATTATGATTAAATTCGACCCAAATATTTTTATGAGGTAACATTTATAAAATTATATAAACAATATTTTTGTAAGGGGGAAGAATGTAAGACCACAAGATTTTACAAATACCTTAAATATATAATGTAATGAATGCAACACTAAGTCTCTATGGAAAAACACTTTATATTTATAACCTATATGTTAAAAATAATTGTTCTTCTTCTATGTTTTGAATTTCAAAAAATTGATATACAAGGTCTTAATCAGTCTGATATATTGAGTACGATAGGATCAACATACATTTCTGTTGAATAATGACATTAACCCTATGAATAGTAATGTACCCTTATGAATACTAATTTGAGCCTTATGAATAGTAACCTCACCCATGTAGGTATAAATAAAATTTTGGCACCTTATAAATGAGAGTGAATATTTTAAAAATTAATATTTAGCGGTTAGTATTATTGTGAGTAATAAATATTTAATTACCATTTTAAAATAATAAATTTATTAAAAAGAAAATTCATTTTTATAAAACTTATTTCTAAATAAATATATTGTTTTCCTATGATTTTATGATACCTAATGTGTCAATAGTGAATTTATGAAAGAGTTATAATATTAGTTTTTAGGAAAAAATCCCCATTTTTTATAAAAATAATGATTTTATTTTAAAAAAATAAAATTTTATATATTTATAATTTTTTTTTAAAAAGTAGATTATTTTTTAAATCTACACATTTAGAAATGGTTGTGGTGAATTTTCGTGATTTTGGTAAAATACTTGAATATTTGGTGAATAGTAAAATATAATAATTAACAATAAATGAAAAAAACAGGATTTATTCAGTCATAGTTGATGTATGGTTGATGTTAGAAATCTTTTTTGTAACCCACATGCACTTATTACTATTTATGGTCACAAAAGTCGACAATTTTTCTTCTTGGAGAAAAAAAATAAAGAATATGATACTAAAAAATCAACCCTCTCCTCCACTAAAGAACCCACCCCACACCCCCTCTTATATTCAAAAATCCAAGCCATTAATCATGACAATGATCATCCAAAATACTCTCCTATATTATGAACCCATGTCCAGGATCTCTTGGTCTTTATAAAAAACCAAAATCCCATCCCTTAAGGAGGTTCTCAAGGAGGATATTTCAAGAGGTAAACCATCTCCCTTTATCTTTTAATTTCATTTTAAATTTATTTTCTTTTCATATATTATCCTCACCTCCTATAAAAAAATGATGATGACAACACTTATATTATCTATATACTATAATTATATAATGGAAATGGAATATACTTACTCAAACTAATATATGTCTCTCTTAATTAAAAAAATGAAATCATCATCCAGGAGGATCAGATTTAAAACCTTCAAGGATGACAAACCAGCATTCATAAAGATATCCTTCAAGTATTGTCCTGAAACATTTTTTATAGTTAAACTTGATTAAAACATATATCTTATGTCTTATTTGATGTTCTAAAACTAGTATATATATACATAGTACTAATTCATACAACAAAACTAGTTAATAATAATGGAAATATCCCCCAAATGATTTAAATGATTATCACTAATGTTATATCTATGAACCCATCCTCGTACTATATAAAAAGATTAATTATATCAGAATTTATTCTTACTTATATATATTGGTATCATATAAATTCAATTATGGTGAATTATTCATATTCCACGTGAAACATCCATAATCATATACAAGTATACAGATCATAAAAACTAAGGAATCAAACGCTCTCATGAAATAAAATTGTATATTATATCTCATACAAAAGGCCATAAATGAAACTAATAAAATTGTACTAAATAAAATACATGTAGATATGGTTTTGAATTAATTACTTAATGTATTTTATTTTATTATTCAATACATTGAATCCAAGTAAATAACTCAATCTGACATATGGTAACAGTTTTCCTCCTGATCATACATTTTCTTTCGGGTAAATCATTGTCTCTCTTAATACAAATTAAATTTGTAATTATTATTACGAACTACTCATAAATTTTTTTTATTATATATATAAAAGTGTTCCAATCCTAATTCTTCTTTATTGTATGGGGTGCTAAATGTTTTATAAATATCTTTCTGAATTCTTCCTGATAAATAATCCAAATTCAATGGAACTTATAACACTCGTACTTATTTTCACGGGCACTCTATAATTTGTTTTAAGCCAATAATGTTTTTACAAAACCACTCATTTCATCATTGAAGATATTTAATTATTTTATTTATGGATTTATAAAAATATTTCTATAAAAGGGCGATTCTTTTCAATGTAAAAGTGTATTTCCCTCAAAAACTTCATCGATGGGTTTTTAAATTATTTTTGTCTATTTCAAAAACTAGGTTGATTTTTTTATTGATGTTAATATCATATTATTTTTATTTACCATATTGTATTAAATGCATTATTTTCATTGAGACTATGGATTTTCTATCTTGATACAATTAATTATACTACT
This sequence comes from Viscum album, assembly GCA_963277665.1. Lineage (NCBI taxonomy): Eukaryota > Viridiplantae > Streptophyta > Magnoliopsida > Santalales > Viscaceae > Viscum > Viscum album. The sequence continues at coordinate 682,962,370 of OY728159.1, read as the reverse complement.
CAGAATGGTTACTATTTATGTGTACAAAATGTGGAAAATGTTTTCATATGTTCAAGTTGTTTATATGTATCCCCATTTATATAAAGAATGAATTGGACATAGAAATTGATTATTGGGTCCCAATATAGCCCCTAGATGAAACAAAATGTCTCATGAGACAAATCAAAATTGGGATTTGGTCGAGGGATTACCCTAGTATATTCAAACGTCATGGTCGAGGCATTGATAATATGTTTCAAATGCCTGGAATTTTGAATTTATACATTATTGTGTTAGTAATTGAAAATAAATTTGATTGTTAAACTAAGATAATGACAATGGTTATGTTTCATTCTATTATTACCATTTATATAGATGTATTTATTAATTTTTCATTTCATCCAAATTTTGATCAGGTATCTTTTCTATGGAATGTGTTTTTAGATGTTCATAATTCCTTCAATTATTTTATGATAACACCCGTTGTATTACTTACCCTTACTAAGCCTCTTAGATCACCCATTTATTATGTATTATTTTTACCCAGGCAATGTAGATGAATAATATGAATGTTTTCTATGGATAATCTAAGATTCATAGATGATACTAATGGAATTGCTATTATGTATTCACTTTAAAATGTCATGTTGAACATCTATTTAAATCATTTTCTCCAAAACTACTAAACTATTTATTCCTTTGTGCTATGACTTTATTTTAATCATGCCAATGTATTAATATAAAACAATGACTCTAGGAAACTTTGGTCTGGGTCCTTACAATGTCAATGGTACCAACATATGAAAATTAGTTACAACAACATATATGCACTCAAGAATAGAATAAATCATTCTAGAATAAAATACTTAAAGAAATTAATACACCAAAGAACATGTTGCAATTTTAAAAATAATTTAATTATTTAGGTTCTATAATATTCAATTAATGAGAATATATGAAATTTAAACATATGTTCCTAACAAGACTCTTATGCGCACACTAAATCAGATAAACCATCATATAAATGGCATTTATTTCAGTAGAGGGGGATCTAAATAATAGTAATAATAAAACATAGTTTCCCCATTTTATGGCACCATAGAGGTCCACTATACAATGTTGTTCAGACACTTACATAGTTACCCTTCCTAATTCCCATACATCCTATATCATACCTATCCTTTCCCAAATCATGGAAAAATGAAAATTAATGTTTGCGAATCATATCCATCTTATATAATATTGTAACCTCTTGACTCGATCCACCTGGTCTGATACGGAAGGACTAATGACCTCAAGTACATATCTTAATATATTTTAGGTTTTATACTTGAAGTGTGGGTCTAAATCCATTAGTGGAACCCTGTGGAGGATATACCCTCAATAAAAGGGAAAAAATAAATAAATAACAAGTATAATAAGTTATAAGATTACATGTAGAAAGGGAAATATATGATACATAATATAATAACTGAATGAAAATAAATCTCACTAGTATATGTAGTGCTAGTAAATAGAGGTAGATGCATACACACCACCTAAAGTCCATCGAAAAAAAACATCCCTATTCTCCATGTCCTTATCTATCCACCATATGACTGTTTCCCTTCACCGGGTCTTTGTTTATAAAGTCTAAAATCACACCGACATTCCTCAGTATGGTGTGAGTGCAAGACTGGGTAGGACCCCACTAATGACCATTATCATTAGTTAAATAAATATTCAACTTAATTTCGTTGAAATAAATAAGGTATATGTATAAAAACAATATATCATGGAAGTAAAAACAACATGTTATGTCATTGAGGACCAACTATGATATCTTTAGTACCCTGATGGGAGAAATATACTGAATTTGGAATAATGATGGATGAAACCTTTCCTTCCATGTCTGACACATCACTCTCATTAATAGGATATTTCAAAAAACCATTATCACACATCCTTGGGAGGAGATATACCATGTAAATGTTGATCAATAACTCACACATCACACTCTAATCGGGATACTTCATATAGCTCCACCTGCTTCAATTGTAATGAAAAATTAGTACATGAAAACCTGTGTACAATATTGAAGATCAATATAACTTAAAACAAGAAGTATGATCTTCTAAACGATCCATATCAAAGAAAAATAAGTGCAATTCAAGGATTCACACACACACATCTCATGTGATCAAGCTTCAAACATAGGACTCATGGGTTATGCACACACACTAAAAATTTAAGACAACAACCCATATAAAAAACAATGATGATCTATGGACTTCCTAAACATAGGTTTGTCCACAAGATACAGAAACACATCAAAAACCATTTCAACAACCCATATAAATAATCTATTAATATAAATTAATTCATACCTTATGTAAAATGATGAATGACTACTTGGGATGACATTTGGGTTTAATTGCACATTTGAAACCTAACTTGCTTTGGGAAAAAATTAATTTTAGTTTTTTTCTCATTGAGATGTGCATAATGAAAATAATAAAATTTTAATTAGATAAATATTAATGAAGATATTGGAGAGATAAATTTGGAAAATAACAAATAAAAAATCTATTAGAGGGTGGTAGAGAGAGACTTTTGAGAGGTGAGTAGCATAAGGGGGATTTGAAAACCCCTAAACAATGTGTTTAGAATTCCCCAAAATCCATTTATAATTTTTTTATATGTTAAATTATTTTTAATTTATACCATTTATTATATATATTTTTTAATATGAAAATTTTCATGAATTTATATATCTGAATTCATAGCACATCACCCCGTTGGCCCCTATCAGAAAAAATATAATTTTTCTACATTAAATTTATAACAATTTAAACCATTTATTATATTTATATTTTAATATTCCAAGTACATGAATCTATCTTCCCTAATTCACCGCACAACACCCCCATTTCCCCCTCACTTAAAAAATCTATTAATTATTTCTTTCTATTAAATACATTTCACCACACATTATATATATATTAATATTATTTATTTTATATATAATCCAAAATTTATATACCCACACATATATATATACACCAACATATATAAATATATATTTAAACCATATATACACACAACAAAAATACACATATATTGAAAAATAATTTTTATAAATAATAATAATAATAATAATAATGATGATGATGATAAAAAAATATTGTTTTTATTAATATGACATTATCATCACCATGAACATTTTAGAAACAACATATATTAAATACAAATAGAAGTTAATAAATTAAAATTAACTACAATATTTTCATTCAATTAGCACATTTAATGATATCAAATTAATTACATTGATCACTATAATAAAATTTAAAAAACTCATAAAATAATTATTACTTGCACAAGTATAGTTTCATTTTTTTCTTCATAAATATTTATAAAAGTAAAAAAACATATATTTAGCCACACAAATTAAATATTTTTTACCCAAAAAAATTATCCTCGTGTGAAATATATCCAAATTGTTGATCCATATAAATGTTATATCATTCATTTGGTAGATTCCTTATTCTATGAAAAATTTCATTGTCTTATTTTCTTTTTAGTAAACCGTTTAGATTATATTATATTATTTTCAAAAAAAATTAAAATAAAATACTGAAAATTTTATCTTTATTTTTGATTTTACCAAACATTAAATGAGATCAAATTTTATTACATTCCTAGGGTAAACCCCACATTACAAACCTAATTGTAGTATATATTTTATCATAGTTGACACCATGTGGGAGTTATTACATTTTTTAGAAAAATCATCCAAGCATAATATAATATATTTATACATTTTTTATCAATATTGATCATCTACATACCCCAAAATCTTGTCATAACTCAGTTCTTATCTCCAAATATTTTCAATTGAATATTTCATAGTTCAACATGGGTTTTACCTTTTGTTGGTGCATAATAAACACAATTATTAAATGTTAAAAATAAAATACTTATTATTTATAAAAAAATGAGGGTTTTATTACCATTTAAAATTGAGGACATTACATAATGGGTATATAGTTAAGTTATTATTTTTCCTAATCAATCTAAATTTGAAATATAGGTGAAAATAATTTAGTAAAAGGAAGTAAATGTAGTGTGTTCACTAAGAAATGGCATCAGAGTAATAAATATATTAAAATTACTATAATAACATGCAATGGACAAGGAAGTTAGGGATCATGTCATTGTTAAGAATAAAAATTTATTAGGACAAAGAAAACAATATAGGTTTTAAAATCAGTGGTCCTAAATTAATAATTAGTTTACAACTTCCTTAGATAGATTATACTTCAAATGTAGTACTTATTTGAACTTGATACTGTATAAAAATCCAATATAGTTTAGGTAATGTAAGAATCTAACATACATGAGAGGTATATCATGAAATAGAAATTAAAATCTTAAGAAATAGAAGATATTTATGAAATTTGAACTTAATAGTGAAATGAATTTTGAATAAAAAAAATTATGGTGCACGATGTGAAACTTGTCTCAAGGATTACAAAATAAATACAAATAACAAAAATAATGTATTGTTCATTCAAATTAAAATTTCATGGATGGTAGAACATATGATTTATTTTTAATACCTGTATATTTTATATCTTATTAGGGAAAAACAACTCCTGGAATAACATATATAAAGAAAAATAATAATAATAATCAAGTGTTGAATATGAATCATATATCAGATAAGAAAAATTACTATGGAAACACCATTAGAGATTTTTTAAATGATTAACCAAAATAATTAATGGGGATTCATAAAAAAACATATTAATAAAATGAAAATAAATAATAAGTCTTATATAATACAATCCTTGTACATAAATTCTCAATTTATAAGAATAAAGTTCACGAAAATGGTTATAACTCAATAAATGAAATTGGGTTTAGCAAAATCCCTAACATTAAATTCAATTTAGATAAATGTTCTCAAACATCATATATAATAATAAATATTTCTAAAAAAGATTACATAACCTTATTCCAATATATATATATATATATATCACATTATACACTTAATTTACACGATTTAATTACAAATATAAAATTCTATTATATTTTATTTTCAACAATAAGTTCTATAAACTCATATTTATTATTTCATACTTGTTTTTTAATGTAATGGTTGACAAGAAATTTTTAACAAGAAATCCAAAATTCCTAATTTTATTTAATATAATAGTATTTTGTTCTATAAATAACTATTTATATCCTATTTTCATTTGGTGAATGAATAATTTATGGTTTGTGAAAATACAAATTTTGAGGTACTAGTTTTTGCAGGTTTAATGATCGAAAGGTTGTATATTAATAAATAAGTTAGATATCCATAAAACCATTACAGGAATATTGATAAATGAAATATAAAAATTTATTTCATTATAGTGGCATTAAATAAATTTCCATAATCATTATGGATATAAATATTATAAAGTTATTCATTTTGTGGTGAAGAAAACCCAATCAAGTGTGTGTTATAATTATTTAATAATTAATGAATTGTGTTTATATAATGATAATATAATTATTTTATAAATTAAATATTTTCCTAAATATAATTTATATATTTAATCAAATTCATTATTATAATAATCCATTATGGTTGGTGATAACAAATGAAATTCATCCCTTGTAGAGGTAGTAGTTTGCACGTATGCATGTTTAATGACTCCATTTTTCAACGATTGGGATGTAAGGAATGTATATGATAAATTTTTATTTAATAATTATCATTGAATATGTAGAATATTTATTCATGAAATACATATTCTTTACCATCAAATTTATGAAGTGATAAAAAACAATCAATATTTCTTTGTGGATTCGGTATTTTGCATGTATGCACGAATGATGTTGTTTTGGTTATATATGTGAATTGATAGGATTGAGTAATTGTTAGAAATTAATATAATAAATATTAATTATATTATTAATAATAATGTAATTATATTATGGTGTCACTAAAATTTTTGAAGAATAATATTAAGAAGAATGATTAAGGTGGAATATAGAATCTAGTTGAGAACTGTGGTTTTCTCTTGGAAATCTATTTGCAAATATAGGACTTATGCTACATAATTCTGACTAGATTTTTATTAATGTGTAACTAGATTTTAGGGGGTAAAAAATTTTAGATATCCAAGACAAAATTCATTGTAATAGGATCACCAGGTTTCAGTTTAAGTGATCTCCTTTTATATGGGAATAGAAAGATAATTTTGGAAGTACGCATAATTTTTCAAAGATGTAATGAAACGATTCAATAGTCAATGATTTTAGAAGTTAAAAATAATAATTTTTGGGGTCATACTGCATTGTTAAATAATCGAAAATGAATTATAACTAATTTTTATACATTTTTTTATCCATTTACCATTATATGATTACACTTTACAATTTTGGTTTTTACCCTCGCAACTAGTTTTAACTAAGTAATATATGATTAAACAAAAAAATGAAAAATAAATTCAAAATTTTTGTATGATGAACCGGAATTCAAGATACATATAATTTAAAACATTTTCAAATTAATATAATTTTATACTTTAATTTAATCATTTAATATTGAGAAAATATTTTTTATATAAACTGATGTCTTCACCATGAAGTGTTTATAAAATAATTTTTTAATGATTAGCAGTTGAATGAGTGTTAATATATATTTTTTGTAATTAAAAAATACATTATAGCCATTTTTTGGAATATATTAATTTATATTATTACTTAAAATATAAAAATTTCAACAAAATAATTCATTGAAAGTAGAGTTTCACGATTATTGTAATAAATAAAATTTATCATAGTAATATCATCATTGGGACGAAAAAAGAAATGGAAGTTTTTATAAAACTGCTAAATAATGATTCAAAATATAAAATTATTTTTTCAATTAATATTTACCAGTGTTATAAAAAAAATTAACAGAACCATGTGTAATGAAAAATAACATATTCATTTATAAAAAGTGTATCTTTTAACATATAAGTGATGTTTTGGAAGAAATTATTAATTTTTATAGGTTAGAAACATTGATTAGTTTATTATTAAAAAAATAGTATATATCTAACAAGAAGGGAAATTAAAAACCAATTTATCCTATTAAAAACTTAATTCAAAGAAAACTGTGAAAATTATTTTTTTATTAAAAAATATAGCTTAATTTTTAAAATGATAAACATGGGGTTTCAAATATAAAATTTTAATTTTTAAAAAAATTTCCTTACACAAATACATTTCAATCATAATTTTTTGTATGTATTGAATTTATACTTACTTTATGATATAGTTACAAACACTGTATTTCTAGTATAACATTTATTATTCAATATTCAATATAAAATCAATTATTTCCAAACCCCCCAAAAAAATTATAATTCTATAATTGACATTGTAAATAAAAGAAGAAGATAATTTCTTCAAATTAAAATTCAATAATTTATAAAATTATTTTATAAAAATACAAATAAAATGAAAATGACAAAAAAATTCTATAGGGAAATAACATTTTTAAATATTAACTATTATTATTCCTATTTCCAATCTATTAACAATCAATTTATTATAGATATTATATATATATATATAATATTTTATTAATAACATATTCCATTCATCAAAATAAAAAACATAAAAAACATAACTTATAAATGGATACATTTTAAATAATAAATCTGTCTTATTATTATTTTAGCTATAATAGGAGAATTTCTCTATTTCATAATATTACTGTCGAACTTTTTTTTATTTCCAAAAATATTTCAAAATTTATATTCATCTATTATATCCCTACCAATTCTATTTTAACATTTTAATGTTCATATAATTTTATATTGTTCACTTTGGATTAGTGTTGTGTGTGAATCATGATATTGACCACACTAAACTTAAAAAGAAAACAAATATAAAGATATTAGATTCATACATTATCCCACCCATAAATATGTTCTTTGCAATTAATTTTTATTCTTTTTATTAATGGAAAATTTATTTTTGTGTCTAATTTATAGATATGATCCTGGATTAAATATCCAATAACATATAAAATTTTATATTTTCTATAATATGAATCTCAGGATTGGGAATCATCACAAGTATGATGAATGTAATTTCGATAGTACAATATCGATGTATGATCACAGTTTAATTTAATAAAATTATAGATGTTTAGCTTTACTAAAATTTATTTGATCTATTTTTAATGATTACTAGTCCATTCCAAATAACTTTCCAAATATTATTAATGGAAAATAGATATATCTGAATGCTGTATATTCCCAAAAACCATGAAGAAGATTCATATACATCCAATAAAATAATCATACAACCATGAAGTTGTTATTTATAATTAAATTTCTAGTAATGGTGGTAATGAAAACATACATGACATAATATATCCTCAAATATATAGTGAAAATTCTATTTCAACTTAAATAATTATAATTTCATAGTCTTTTCATTATTCATGAGGTTTTGGAGGTTGTTTCTACCTATATTCTTCATTTTCCCATGGATTAATGAACTAATTTTAATAGTTCCATTATTCCATATGATTAATGGATTAGCTTATTACAGATTTTATCTTTCCCTTTCACCCACGAAATTTATGGAAATTATCTCTACACCAATAGGGAACTCCAATTCCTTCAATAAAACACTGAGGAGTTTCATCCAAAAATGAGTACATGTTGTAAATTATATATTTGTTTTATTACTGTTAAAATAAATAGATTAATCAAGTTGGTCAACCACCATCTTATATTTTTTTTAATAGTTAACCCAATAAAAAAATTCACACCCTTGAAACATTTCCTTGATATCTTTAGGAAAATACATAGTTGTTTCTTCATATTTTTTTTACATGTGGTTAATTGAATATCCATTCCATCATTATCTTCACCACTTATGATATTATAAAAATCAATATTTATCATATTTTGTGTGTTGTCATATTTTGTTAAAGTAATATTGTTAATCAAAAATTGAGATAGTTTTGAGATAATTTCCAATACATGTTCAACACCATCTTATATACTATTAGGTTCCTCATTGGGAGAATCTCCACATTATACTTCACACTCATTATTATAATAGTCTATTTGGTTCCATCCATCACATTAAAAAAATAAAATTCATGGATGAGAGTACTTAACTATGTTTTTTATAAACCCAAATAAATATAATAAATAATGGTTATATACTATATTATGAATATCCAGAATTCTCTCTAGGTTTTCCATGGTATATTTCTTATTTTTATTGTAACAATTCATTATATTTAAATACTTCATAATAGTATTCAATGGGACAGTGTTTGAAAAAATAATATTCCCTACGAGTTTCTAGTCCCATGTGTAGTCATAGGCCCACTCATCATTCACAATGTGAAGATTTAGATAATACAAAACCATCCATTTTTTAGGTGATTACAACTAGATGAATATGTGTAATATCTGCATTAACATTCTAATATCCATATATGGAATAAATTTCTTGAATAACATCTGAATATTTACATTACAAAAACATTATAATGATGTCGTAGGCATATAATAAACCCTTATAATTATCACTATGGTTTTCAATAATCTTGTCATAACCTAATCCCATAAAAAACATAAAAATTCTATATTACTTCCTTTAACATATAGGGTTTTCAATACCATTAATATTATGATCATCTTTAACATATCAACCCTCAAGGACATCTATAACTCTGAAACTATCCTCAATCAATGACATAAAAACATATAACTTTATCTTAACAAATATTTAACAAAAACTATGATACCCCTAACCCATATTCCTTGATCTGGTGTCAAAATCATAATTCTTAAATATTGTATTTGATTCCAAATATAAAATTAAATAACTAACTAACATATAATTACATGATACATAGAATATATTTCATTAAATATAATCTCATGACATTTTAGGATAAGATCATTGGATAATCAAGGAAAATTGTTAAATAAAAAATCCCATTCCATCTAATTTTAATGATATTTTTTAAATTAAAAAACAATATAATATATTTTATGCCTATATAATCCCCAATATATTTTATATTCATTATTATTTTCTAGAAATATAATTTCTAATAAATTTTGTCTATCTTGTAAATATAGAAACATAGTTAGCGTGAGATCAAATACGCAGTAAAGGAAAGTGTATAGTAGAAGAAATCATAGAATAAACAAGGCGTGAATAACATGTAATTAGATAAATTATATTCTAATAATACCATAAACGTTATCATGATAACTTTAACCAAATATTTGGTTAATATAATAAATATATATATAAAAAATGATGACAATATTCAAGGTAATAGAATTGTTAATTTGAGACATGTCAAGGCCTTGTTCAAAGACATCTACATACTCTCACAAAATTAACTAAGTGATCTAAATTAATTGATATTAATTAACCTAATACCCAAGATAGTTTGTCACATGATATAGACAGGTTAATCAATGTCCAATTACATTTAACAAAAAATATCAATTAAGTCCAATTAATTTATGATACTAAATTAAGTGTAAACATTAATTATTACTTAGTATAATATAAACATTTTACTGAAATAACAAGTATAAAGATTGTGAATATTTCCCCAATCAATTTATATAATAGGTTCCAACAAAATAATCCCTAAATATAACATAATATAGAGTTATTGTTATATGGTTAATTAAATATTTTCCAATAATTAACTGACTTTTCTAATCAAGGTAAACACATATTAATATTGGGAAGGATATTTGTAATGTCTATATAAGAAAGGATTTGAAAGAAAAATTAGATTTTATAAACATTTAATGACTAGGAAACACCAAGGAAGTGATGGATAACTTCAATGATAGGAAATAACAACATAATCCCAAAATGTAATTATATGAGAAAACAATATAGTGGTTTTAAAAATAAAGCACACTAATTCCCAAAATGTTTTATCTTTCCGATGTAGTCACACTCTGAAAAACGAATTAGAGAAGAATCTAGTATGGTATTGGTAAAGTATGAATCAGAAGGACATGGGGGGGATATAATGAAATGAAAATTAATATATCCTAATATGGAATACATTTATTATAAATGAATGAAATAATGTGGTGAATATAATATATAAAATCAATAATTGTGTTTGATATCAAACATGTATCATGCGATTGAAAATAAACATAAATAACCACAAAAATGTCATAATTGGCCAAATTGAAAATACTTGGAAGTCATTACATCATGGGGATTTTTAAATAGATTATTTGTATGATAAATTATTATATAATAACTCATTGGAAATATATACGTACTGTGACATATAAATAAGTATTTGATAGGATTCAGATCTTAAATATTTAAAATTGAGACGTAAAAACCCTTAATGATTTGATAAAAGATTATATAAAAGAATTGGAAGGAGGGATTAATGAAAATAATGTGTATCAAATGAAAATAAATATTAAATTAAACATAACATAATTATATCATAAAATATACCCAAAATATATGAATATAGTTAAAGAAAATCTATCATAACTTGACGAATGAAAATTGAGTTTGAAAAAATATCATGGCTTAAACCCACTTAACTGAATGGATCATCCACTATTGTATAGAAAATATAAATATATTAATCAATTATTTAATAAAATTACTCATATATTGACCCCTTTATAAAATTTCATTAATATTATTTATTATTAATATATAATTCGGTAATAGTTTATTTTTATCATCTGGTGTAAGAAACTCCGATTTTTTATTCCATAAAAGTATTGTGATTGGATTCATTATTCTTTTTTATTAAAAAAATTCACAATTCACTAAATTATCCAATATAGTATAATTATTTTTTTAATGGTTCATCATATCCCATATTCCTTTTTGGAATGATAATGTATTCGTTTGTGAAAATGAATATTGCGATGAACATCATCGAGCATGTTTAATAATCGAAACCTAATATTTTCATAAATATTTTAAATATAAAAAAAATTACATTATTATATAAAAAATATATATTATTATTAATTGATATTGTGGTTTTAAAATATTCCATCAACATTCTTTATATAAATATTATAACATTGTTATAATATGTGGAAGAAAACGAAATAAGAGCTTTTATAATGATTCAATGCATATCAAATTTTTTATGTAAATATAATATTACTACAAAAAAGAATATATATTTAATTTATGTAATATATATTCATTAAATTTGTTCTTATAACTATCATTGAATGGTGGTTATGATAAAACAAATTCTTCATTCGTAAAGGACGTAATCCTCAACTATACAAGATTAATGTATCCAATTATCAACAAATGGGGAGGATTAAAGGTATATGATATGTTATAAAATTATAATTAATAATTTATCATATGAAAAATATTCATTCATAAAATCCATTTTTTATTTTATAAATGACATGTGGATATAAAACAAAACCACATCACTTAATAGAGGTGGAAGTCTGCATATACACATGTTCGATGTTTATTTGTTTTTCTTAATGGACTGAAAGGATTGAATAATAGTTTCCCGATTATTAGAAAAATATTTAATTATATAAAAATAATAATAATTTCATTATATTATGGTGGAAATAAATGTTTCTAAATATGATTAATATGAAGAATGTCTAATGGGTAAGAAATACACATGTTGAGAACTAGAGAATTAACATTCAAGTAACCTTAAAAATGGATGCCCAAGGATAATTAAATGAGAGTATAGGATTTTGAAATTTGGAGATTAATCTAGTAGTATAAAAAATCTAGAGATTAAGGGTGAAATTTTTAGGGATAGGTGTATCATGATGTGTTGGAAGCAATACACTTTAATAAGTATTGAGAATGGTAATTTCGAAAGTCAAAATTTCATTTTTATGATAGTATGAAACTAGTAAGAAGGAAATGGTTCCAAAAGTATCAAATAATGGAGTTTGGGGGATATTAAGCTGAAATAGTATCAACTATTAACTTAACCACATGTTTTAGAAATTTTTTAGTCATTTACCATTACGTTATTACACATTCCTAGTTTATTATTAACCTTATTTACAAGTTTTAATTTAGTAAATTATATTTTAATAAAAAAGTATAATTCCCACCGTAATGTTTTCTAATTGAAATTTGATTTATTATTTATATATTATAATTTATTTTCTAAAAAATATAAGTATATATGTTGAATTTAAAATTTTAATCTTTAAAAAATAGTTCAAAAAATTGTTGTTTTTACCCATAAGTGTTCTTAGTATTGTTTATTATCCATTACCAATTGAATAAATGTTTGTCTATTTATAATTTTTTTATATTATATCATACTTCCTTATAATAAGTGATCTATCTATTTTATTACATTTAAAATAAGTAAAATAAATAAAATAAGTCATTGAAAATAATAATTTTACTATTATCGTTGTAAATAACATCAATCCAAATAATATGATTTTTCTTCCAACTATGAATTGGTTTTTAAAATAGAAATACTTATTCCAAATTTAAAATATATTTTTTAAAATTAAATTTCTAAGAACAAGTAAAATTTAATAAAACATATTTTTTTGTCACAGGTAAAAACCAATTTTTATAAAATGTATAGTCTTAAGCATAAATGTTTTATTTTCTAACAAATTATAAATGATGATTGTTTTATTAAAATTAATTTGATTATTCTTAAACAAAGTATAGTAACATTAATTTTAAGAAAACTAAATATAACTATTGAAAGCATAAATAATTTTTTCAAAAATAGATATTATATGAAAAATATTTATTATTTTCTAAAATATAAAATAAAGGTTTAATAATTCAAAATAACATATTTAAATAAATAATTTCAATCTATAAATTTATATATGGTATCTAATATATTTTATCATATTTTTGGGATCATGTGATGGACATTAATAAATAAAAAATAAATACTTCTCAAAAAATAATTCATCAAAAAATAATAATATAAAAGTAATTAATAAAAACTACTTCATCGTGGACCACAATATATATCAAATAGAAAAAAACTGACCATAATGACTACTTTATCATATATAAAATACAAAAGGGAAAGGCTCAAATTTTCACCATAAATCTGGACACGTTAAAAACATTCTTTTTATATTCAAAATTTCTTCCTAGTTTATTCTTAATTTAATTATTTTTATATATTTTTTTATTAGAATCATATTTATGGGAGGTCATAACGGACCAAAATTCAAACGTATAATAATTTTTTTTCATTTGTTAGTTTTTTTAAACTATAGATATACTATTATTATGTAATTCTATATTTTAATATTAATATTAATTTATCTTTTTTTATATTTGTATAACTACTAAAATATATATTATTTATTAAAATAAAAAACTAAATTATCGAAAGATGGAAAATGATAACACCTCAGTTGTGAAATGAATCTGATGTGTTGTTGCATCCAAACATCTGAAACAATAGTTCTCTAGTTGACCAATGTTACAATATCATTGTATAATGATCAAATATCCAAAAAAATAGAAGGAACATACTCATAAGGGTGGTGGGCAATGGAATACCTAACAACCCCCTAATTAGCTCACATTTTGGTTTAATGATGAGAGTATATAAAATGATAATTAGTCATCCATTTATTTCATGGGGAAATATTTTATCAAATAATTAATTAAATTGATGATAAATCTTATTATTTATATTCATTAGTGTTAACAAACATTAGTAGTGGAAAAAGTAAAAAACCATGATCATGATAATTAAAATACATGGATGCTTTTTTAAAATTATTATACCTTCCTATGAAATCAATAATAAAATAATTAATCAATAATGATGTGTGTGTAAAATTATATAATAGATTTATAAAATTATTTTCTTGATGTGTTGAGAAAATATTCCAAGTAAATTATTTCATTAAATTTTCCCTAAAAAATCATTATATTAAAATTATTAAACATTTCAAATAATCAATGTCTCATAATAAATAAAATCAAGGGCTAAATATTAGTTTTTATTTCATATATCTGAGGAGAAAAAGAATTATTTCATTTAATTATAATTCCATTTCTATTTTATGATTAATATTATATACCACACATAATCATGCTCATCATTAAAAATAAAAAAATAAATAATTTAAACCAAATAATTATTCAGTTGATTGACAGAAAATAAATTAACATTCATTTAAAACCTATAATTTAAATTTTTCATCCATTTTAAATCCTCACATAATTTTCCTTGATAATAAATATTGACTAAATGACCGTATAATATTTTAAATTAATCATATGATAGAAAATTCCTTATTTTAAATTAATCCCATCCCTATAGAAATTTATATGATATAAGAATGAGAGTAAAGGGATTGAATTATAAAAAAAGGTGAAAAAATAAAGATGAACCCCACTTAGATATTATTGATTCTTTATGATCCCTCTATGATTCTTGGTTTCCTCTCTCACCACCGTCACATTATATATGAATAATGTAATGAATTTTCCTTGTTGTTATAATAATGGGTGGTGAATTTTCAACACAATGTGCTAACACCCATGAAAAATATATTTTTTAATCCCATATCCATGAATATGGATATAATAATATTATAAAGTTGGTGATTATTTCCATAAATTTCACCAATTAATTCCCCCCATAGAGACATAAATATATTCGTCCTAAATTCCTGAATTTTTTTTATTTGTGGTGAAATGAAAAAATAGATGTTATAAAATTACATATTAGAAGTCATCATCATGTTGATGCTTCTATTCTATTACATATGAAACATCATCACCTCCACATTTAACCATACCAAATTTTTATTATTTTTTATAGACTTTTCAAATTCAAAATGTCGAGGTTTCAAAGTTTTCCGTTAAAATTATACATCTCTTATGAATCTTACACCATTTTAAACCCAACTAATATTTCAATATTTTGAATAGGTACTGCTTTTAGTTTTTATTATATGTTCATAAATATGTGTCCATAAAAAATTAACTTAATATATCATTTATTTTTTAATTCATGCAACATAAAAACTATACAAACCAACAATGAGACCACCTCCAGAAATATAAATAATGGTTTTATGAACCATTTCTACTAAAATTAAAGATTTCTTAATCATATTTCTTTACTCACACTCATGGGATTTGAGTTTTTATTTAATAAATATTAAATATACTATGAAATAAAACCATCTATAATTTGACAAAAATCCATTCCATGGGTAGATACCAAATTCTGTTTTCAATATATCAAACAGAATACATGAGCTAAACCACTCATAAATTTACCATTTGACCATAATTATGGGACTCTACCCACAAAAATCAAAAATAAATTATATCTCCCTTATTAAAAAACTAGGTATCTTAATATCATTTCATATTCTAGAATAATAGTTTTTGTAGAGATATAATTTCTTTAATTTATCCCATTAACTAAGGTAATATTCAATATTTGGTTTGGGGTTTTGGATTAATTCCCACCACTGAAAAGATTCTACATCAAGATGGTAGATGGATAAGATGTACTTTTTTCCCATAACAACACATACCAATAATCTCTATTTTATTGATCAATTTTTTCCAATCAATAGATCTAAGGATTTTTTAAATTATTATTGTCCATGTAATATAGAGAACCCAATAGTGAGTAATTTTTATTTATTAAAAGTTGAACACTCCATATTATTCAAGTCATTGTTTATAAATCTAGTAAATTGAGCTAACATCACCAAAACAAATTTCTATTTTCCATCATGTTTTGTACCTCGTTGGGAAAATAATGAAATTTCCCATCACATTGATTATTTACTAATTCTGACATACATCAATACATTTATTACATCTAGAAAAAATTATAAACAAATTAAATACAATAAAACATTAGTAAAATTACATATTAATTTTAATGAATGAATCCTTAATTCACTACTATATCTAATAATAAAATATATTTAATTAGATATAGGTTCTATTAAATTATTTCATCTTATAATCACCAAACTAAAATCTAAAAACTGATATTTTCTATAATTCCCACTATAATTAACCACATATATATTTAAAACACAATAATATCTTAATGGATTTTTATCTTTATAAATTAGCTACATGTTATAAATTTTAACATAACACAATTGTTTTAATGGATTTGGATATATTATAATTCACTAAAAAAATTATAAATTAAAATCATTACAAATTATAGCCAATGAAATCATTTTTCACTATATCCATAATAAAAATTATTTTTTAAAACTATAATTAATAAATCTCTACATAATAAATTTATTGTAAAATACATAAATAATGTAAAGGGTTAGGTAATGAAATTGTTAGGGGGAAACATATGAGATATCAAAAAAATTATATATTAGAGATCAGGTGGTACAAAAAATATGACCACATGAGAAACATACAATAAATGATATTAAACATGAAACATTTCAATAGAATACAACACATATATAATCATAAGATATCCCATTTATAATTCTACGAACTTTTCAATGTATTCATAACATATTTAACTAAGAACACTTATCATGTCCCATATATAAAATCCCATAAAATATATTTTTTCACAATATATTAGATGGATATATAATTTTTTGTCCCACTCATCAAATCATAATATATATATATATATATATATATTTCTATAACCTATATAAATAAAATATTTAATGTGATTATATATCAACCATAATTCATAACAAGAGTATCATGTGAAAAAGAATTAGTTATACAATAATTTCATGTGGTATTCCATACGAGACAATCAAATGGATTGGGGGTCATGGAGCATGTAAATCCCATTTAAAACAAAAATAATAATAAATAAATTTTTATGTTTTATGTATATATAACTATTATTATTATTAACAGTGAACAAGAATCATTGACAAGAAGATATCATTTATTTTAAAATATATAAGATATTATCAATTCATTAATATAATAAGAGAAGTATAAAATAAGTAGAGTATAAAAATAATGGAATGTAAATAAATATGATAAGTATAAAAAATATAATATATTATATTCAAAGTATATTTCATAAAAAATGTCCCTTAAATGAATGTTTAATAAATGATTATTTTATGAATAGGGATAGATAGAGAGAGAATAATTCATTACCAACATTATAAGGTATGAATTAAGATTTAATAATTAGATGGATAATTTATTTATATGTAAACACAACTAAAAACTAGAAGGGAATATATATACGAAGTATAATGATAAATAAATAAATAATAAAAATTAAATTTATAAGAAGATATAGAAACTATAATAATAATTAAGAGAAGTCACCTTATAAAATCATTCTGAAAAAAATGATAGAATGCTGGTTGGTAAATTAAAACCCATCAAATAAAAGGTATATTTAAAAATACAAATAAAAATAATAAAATATAGATTCCATAAAATATTAAATATAGTTAATATATATTTTGATCAAATATAGATAACGTCAATGAATATTCCCCTTACATTAATTGTAAATTTATTTGAACACATTTAATCTACCAATACAAAAAAATTTGGTTTTTTAATTATTAATTTTAGAAAAATGCAAATATTTATTTAATTTATTATAAATTTGTTTTACTTTTTAATTAATTCTCTAATTGGATTTATTTTTTCTAATGAGAAATTAGGAAAAAAATATCTCAAGTGTTATATATTTTTTTAGTATTTTAGTAAAAAATCATCATTTATTTTCTAAGAATTTTTCTTTTTTGAAAATTTAAGGTAATAGTGTAACGCCCCGACCCCAGTTACCCAGAGTCGGTGCATTATTACATAACATTGGCATGATCACAAGAAAGATCAAATCCCGAAAGACCGATTGGTTTAGTAGCCTTGGAAACACTAGATATAATCATAAAGTTTTACATTACATTTCAAAGTGAAAAACTACTACAACAACAAAGTCTTCATATCCACACTATTAACCCCTCATAATATCCCTGCAAGTCATTCATAATTTACTTCTTCACTACCTGGGAAAAATAAAACATAGAAAAGGGGTGAGCTCAAATGCCCAGTAAGGATAACAATATAGCGGAACATTCAAAATAAGCATAAACATTTAAGGCAATGAATTACTAAAACAAAAGCCTTTTAAAATTGAACTTCAACATAGTATGACAAAAGTAAAATGAAATAATGCCATTTACTTATTCACATGGATATTCTACTAATCGAATAATCACATGCAATATCAATAACCACTTTCATAATGTTGGAATGCATAATGCCAGACTATCATAACCACATAGCCAAGGCCTCGTGCCAAGACTACAAATAAGATTTTGTCAAGGCCTTGTGCCAAGACACTAGTTTGTCTCATGAGCCCTACCGATGCATCGAGGAGCTATAGCGGGCTCCACCCGTCACTTATTAAGTCCAATGCATTCCCATATGAAAAGGTTTAAACATAACATAAACATTCGTATTAAAACTAGCATACGAAATGTCAATAATTTCACCATAAACTATGAATGGTATAAAAATAGCACATCCATAGTCAAACATATCACAAAACCTTCAATACAATATATAAGTTTTGTATCATAATAAATCAACTTCAAATAATCTTAAAATCCATCAAAGGATGTTGACATAGATGAAATCAAAATTCTTTTTAAAGAAATATCTCCTTTTATTTTGAAATCATTTAAGATCCATATAAAATAAAACATTTTCTTTGAAAATATTCTTATAAGCTTGTAAGGAAAGCTTTGAAGATTTTATAACGGCGTAAAATAACCGCACCCGCCGTATAAGTTAAAAAAAACATTCTTACCTCAATTGTGTCGAAAAGGTTAAAAAGGACCTTGTTTTGAAAATGACGGAAAGATTCCTTTATAAACCACTTATAAAAGTCAAAAAGGGTATAAATGACTTTAACTCATATTTTAGCAAATAGTAAAAATGTTTTGAAATACATTTTTAAGAAACATGGATGTGGATGATAAAGAGATCCCAGTAGATTATGACGTATAAACAACCTCGGATAATGAAGAGATTGTGAAATAACTCTTACCTTGTACTTTTCCTTGGTTGGGGTAGGTTAACCTCCTGTATAATGGTTAAATAATTGTTATTAAATTATACAAGAATCATATATATTAATATGATATCATATATGATCTTTTAACATTGATTTATTAATAATATCTTAGAATTATCATCGTTTCGGGTGTTAACTTACTCATTTTCTTTTATATGTTTTGTTACATAAGCCATGTTTGTTGTATCTTATTCATATCCAGAATGATATCAAGTCCTTAAACATCATTTTTAAATCATAAAATGATAATTATACTTGAATGGATACGATGGAGAATTAATCTCATCGCGTTCGTGGAGACGGTAGTCCGTACGTACGCACGAGCGACAATATCATTCTTTTGATATTAAAATAATATATAAATGGATGGTATATCATATATACAGAATAATTAACATGTTATATTTATTATTTACATGAGTTACACATCATTATTATACCCATCCAAATAATATTATATTGAATAACAATTACACCACGACGTGGAGACGGTAAGCCGTACGTACGCACGTATGGTGACATGTTATTCAAAGGGTGGATAGAATACTGAATATGGTTGTACCATACTTATAATAACATCACAGTATATGTGATATACTGGAGTTATTATTTTAGAATGGTAAGAACAAAGGAAGAAGAAGTGGAAGAAGAAATGAACTTAGAAAAGGGTGGTGAAATCATTACCTCTTCTTCGGGTTCTTCCTTTTGATTTGATCAAAAGGGCTCCTTAGGTTGGCTTTCTGATCAAACTAAGGCCCCTAGGTTGTATTGAGGGATGTTGGGAGATTATTTGGGCAGAGTTTGGCCGAACCAAAAGGCTTTAGAGGTGTGAAGAAATGAGAAGGAGGAGTGCCCTTTTATAAGAGGGGTGAGGGGCACCTTTGGAAAAGCTAGAAATATTAATTTATAATAAATTCATATTCGGTTTCTAAAGGCTCCAAAGTTGACTATTAAAAGTATGAGGTGGGGATAGGTCGAAAACAACTCATCCAATAGAATTTAGACAGGTTTGGGTACTTATATTAACCTTATCTTTAAGTATTAACTCTAAGTTAATTAGTTTCACTTTTACAATGTCTCTTTGTATTTTTATATATTATGGTTAATAAACTTACTATATACATCCAAGAGACCCCCAAGTGGTCCATTAATGATTAACCTATCATAATATAAGTCTCTTGGCCGAACCTTAGATTTTTAGGAATTTAATATCAATTAATATAATATTTGTTTTAAGAACTCTTTTATGTCAATTTTGACACTATTCAATAGTTGATTTTTGTGAAACTCATAACAGATTGATTACTTCGAACAAAGTCCACTAAATCAATCCTAATATATCATATTAGCCTAGAAAATTAGTTTAATTCATTAAAAGTTTCATATTATATTTATTTGGGTATTTATAATATCAATTATTTTAATTTTTCACTATAATAGTAATTACTGCATCATCATTGTGTCATAAATAAAATAACTTATTTAATGTCTAAAAATTATAAATAAAATATCATTATGTAGGAATTCGTTTTATCTTTCTAATGAATATTTATAATCGAAAATCCAACATGTATAACCCTATGTAAAAATTGTTGTTCTAAAAGATATATGCTTGTGTCATTTTTGTATTCATTTTGACTTAATTAAAATAAAGTGTCATTATCACTTACAAGTGGATCCATGGGGTCCCAAAATAGACCCAAAGATGCCCATGTTCGACTATGTATCAACCAATAGGGTTAAGACACGTTTTAGGGTAATTTAGTATTATTATAATATTATTTGTTTAACCCTTATTTACCGGATTTACCCTTAACCATGGTAAATAAAATATTTACCGCAGTAATTATTCAAAATGTCTAAAAATAAAAGTTACCTATTTACACAATTTGAACATCCTGATTCCAAATATGGAATCCATTTTTCTAAATTCAAAACACAGAAGTGGCAGAAATTAATTTAAAATTAATTCCCGTTGTCAAAACAAAAAGCGTGTTTTTAAGAGATAATAACTATCAAAAGATTGACACTTGTTTATGTTCGGTTTAATTGTAAAATTATGTCCAATGATAAACATTAAATTGAATGGTAAAAATATATTCTAAATATACTTTAAAACCACTCAAATTCATAATTTATCACTATTAATTATTTTGATTAAAAAAGTTGTTTTTAATTAAAATTTAGAAATTTTCACTATTCATCAAAATATGAAAGTTATCCGAAATGTACCAAAATTTCACCCTAGGCTAATTTTGATATTCCGAATCCAGAAATGAAGTCCATTTTGAAATATAGAATATATATGATTTCAAAAAGTAGGTATTACTATTCACAACGGCTAGTTTAATTAGTTGTGGTGTGTGTTAGAACTCGAGGTTGCGTACAACACACGCTATCACATTATTCAAAGAGAAGCGTACCGTAGAAGCTTGAGATGTTTTATTTTAAATTTTTTTGACGTCCCCATTTAGTCAAAAGTTTAAAATATTTTATTTAAAAAGGGTTCACTATTAAAAGTTGGTAAAACTACAATTATGTCTAAGAAACTCATAATATGGATTCTAAAATTATAAGGATTATAAAAAGTTTAAAATTTAGTTAATACTATTCATAACCTCTTTTGAATGGCTTGTTTGGTAAGTCATGGTGCGCTTGAACTCGGTGTTGTGTGTAGTGCAAGTTATTGAATTATTTTGAAGAAATAACACACTATGAAATCTTGGGGTGTTACATTCTCCCCTCCTTCAATAAATTGCGTCCTCGCAATTTGAAATTGTTCTTCGAAAATAAATGGTTGAAAATAGAAAATATATTTGTGGGAAAACCCACATCGGAAATTGGGTTACTAAGATTTAGTCTTAATATGAGGAAAAGAGAAATGAAAGTTTCACCACCAAATTATGATCTCTATTAGGAGAACATTGGGGGCAATTAGAGACATATAATTGGAGGAAAAACGTAAATATTTATAGGTAGTGATTGAGGTCATCAATCACAAACAAGTGTAAAATTTAGGTTCTTAAATTCATCAATCTATGATGATTTGAAATACCATCGGTTCAACAAAACATAGGGTATTAGGATAACACATTTTTGACGTTTCAAAATATCTTAGTTGAAATCCCACATCGAAAAATGAATTAATGAGGCCTCTATTTATAATAAAGAGTCGAAAGTATGAAGATTACTGAAAATAACACATACTAGGGTTCCATGTAGGAAAATATGGATATGGAAGAAAAATCTAACCATCAATTATCTGATGGAGAGTGGTAGAGAACATGGCTATGAAAAGGCCAATAATCCCAAAGCCATAAATTAGTGATGTTTTAAGGTACCATCTAGGACAACATTTTTGTTCTAAGTTCCTTTTCTTAATATTGTGGAATTTATTTATGAGATTGGCTAAGATCATAAGGAGATATAATTACTTTATAATTAGAGTTTTATCTATTAATAAATTTCTACCACAAACTCATCTTTCACTCTAAAAGATAATAGAATGTAAAAAAATTCTATTTACACTATTCGTATAGGGTTCCAAAATAAACGAATTTATAATTAATCTAAAAGATCTTTTAATAAAAACTAAATTATTTAATCCAGGAAATCTCGTGGGCCAGTGGTAGGTGATACACCCTTGTCGCCCTTCGGTTGCGGGTTCAAGTCTCGCAGCCTTGTCGGACGCGACGGGTCGCCGCCCGACCTCCGGGTTGTCCTTTTATGGCAATCCAAAATTAATCTCAAACATAGAATTTATCCAAAATACTTCTGTCCAAACTCACAGTCCAACATTTATAAGGAAGGTAGACATAATGTATATCCTTTTTACCCTGTAATAGAATATTAATACCTTCATCATGTATTCTTTTAAAACACTGAAACATCCTGATTTACCATAATCCTTATTGATTACATTCATGCTCCCTTATTCCATATAGAATGCTGGATATACTTCATCAATCCAAAAATGTTTTAAACCCCAACAATGATGGAATATACAAATCATTAATCAGCTTCAAGGTAGTCAAGAATATCCAATATAATTTATCCAAATCAATCATGTATTATTCTAAAATCACTACCTCGGTATCAGAACCATATTATAGTTTATCTTTCTCTCAACCATATATTTTCCAATAATTTAACCTTCTATTGAGTCACTTTTCTTTGTTCCACACATTCTCAAGTCCTTAATGAAATAGTACTGCAGTACAATCCTTATATACTCCATAATTATTATAACAAGTACATTGTTGATACAACACTCAATTGACATAATCAACATAAGAACTCTAATCATTCCTATTCATCTGTGGTAGTATCATAACTTGATTATTATCCAATAGAATCATTTGCGGCATAGACTGATGACTGGGACATAGGTTTGCGTAGTGTCCAAACTCCTTGCAAATAAAGCATTGTACATTTGAAACCATTTTCTTACCCTTGCAGTCACGTACTTTGTGCCCTTTTTCCTCCACACTTATAACAAACTCCCATTCCTTTCAGGCAAGTTCCAGGGTGTTTCTTTCCACAGTTACCACATATGGGAAAATTCTTATTTTCCCTCTTCCCTTTAACCATCTTTCTCTCTTCTATCCTTTTCTTCTCTTGTTTCCCTTCAAAGCCATAGGACTCAGAAAACTCTTTACTTATCTTATCAACACATGATATTATTTCTTCATATGATGATAATACATGGGAGACTATTTCTCTTATAAATTCTAGCTTAAGACCATGAAAGATATGATCCTTCCTTCTCTTTGGATCATGTGCATTTTTGGAGTTCTCATTCCTTCTACTGGGCGCCATTTCTAAACAATGGAATACACTAGATCATTTTATGAATCAAAATACATAATCCCATACTTATAAAACACTTAACATAAATTGAACTATTTATGGGTATAATCCATAATCATAAAAATGTCTCCTTTGAGGATGTATATACTCATAAACCCTTCATAATGGTTTGTAAAGAAAATGAGAATTATCCTAAGCATATCCCCCGGGAGTGTCGTAACCAAGAGTGCAGCAAGGCCCGTTGTCGTGCACCAGTTCCCGTTCGAGTCTAGCTCAAAGCGGTGTTTTCGGGTTTTACCCCTAGGTACATCTGTGCCAGAGCCGCCTCTACCTGCTCGTATCCAGACAGGGATGTATTGCTCGGAAAACTCACAAAATCTCTACAATACCAAAATTCTAGGAAGTTCTTCTATACTAATCCTCAAAGTTCATCTTAAGTCTACGTGCTCTAATCAGAGTTTATCTAAATCTAACTTCCAAGGTTTGTACTAAACTTCCTCTGATACCAACTGTAACGCCCCGACCCCAGTTACCCAGAGTCGGTGCATTATTACATAACATTGGCATGATCACAAGAAAGATCAAATCCCGAAAGACCGATTGGTTTAGTAGCCTTGGAAACACTAGATATAATAATAAAGTTTTACATTACATTTCAAAGTGAAAAACTACTACAACAACAAAGTCTTCATATCCACACTATTAACCCCTCATAATATCCCTCCAAGTCATTCATAATTTACTTCTTCACTACCTGGGAAAAATAAAACATAGAAAAGGGGTGAGCTCAAATGCCCAGTAAGGATAACAATATAGCGGAACATTCAAAATAAGAATAAACATTTAAGGCAATGAATTACTAAAACAAAAGCCTTTTAAAATTGAACTTCAACATAGTATGGCAAAAGTAAAATGAAATAATGCCATTTACTTATTCACATGGATATTCTACTAATCGAATAATCACATGCAATATCAATAACCACTTTCATAATGTTGGAATGCATAATGCCAGACTATCATAACCACATAGCCAAGGCCTCGTGCCAAGACTACAAATAAGATTTTGTCAAGGCCTTGTGCCAAGACACTAGTTTGTCTCATGAGACCTACCGATGCATCGAGGAGCTATAGCGGGCTCCACCCGTCACTTATTAAGTCTAATGCATTCCCATATGAAAAGGTTTAAACATAACATAAACATTCGTATTAAAACTAGCATACGAAATGTCAATAATTTCACCATAAACTATGAATGGTATAAAAATAGCACATCCATAGTCAAACATATCACAAAACCTTCAATACAATATAGAAGTTTTGTATCATAATAAATCAACTTCAAATAATCTTAAAATCCATCAAAGGATGTTGACATAGATGAAATCAAAATTCTTTTTAAAGAAATATCTCCTTTTATTTTGAAATCATTTAAGATCCATATAAAATAAAACATTTTCTTTGAAAATATTCTTATAAGCTTGTAAGGAAATCTTTGAAGATTTTATAACGGCGTAAAATAACCGCACCCGCCGTATAAGTTAAAAAAACATTCTTACCTCAATTCTGTCGAAAAGGTTAAAAAGGAACTTGTTTTGAAAATGACGGAAAGATTCCTTTATAAACCACTTATAAAAGTCAAAAAGGGTATAAATGACTTTAACTCATATTTTAGTAAATAGTAAAAATGTTTTGAAATACATTTTTAAGAAACATGGATGTGGATGATAAAGAGATCCCAGTAGATTATTACATATAAACAACCTCGGATAATGAAGAGATTGTGAAATAACCCTTACCTTGTACTTTTCCTTGGTTGGGGTAGGTTAACCTCCTGTATAATTGTGAAATAATTGTTATTAAATTATACAAGAATCATATATATTAATATGATATCATATATGATCTTTTAACATTGATTTATTAATAATATCTTAGAATTATCATCGTTTCGGGTGTTAACTTACTCATTTTCTTTTATATGTTTTGTTACATAAGCCATGTTTGTTGTATCTTATTCATATCCAGAATGATATCAAGTCCTTAAACATCATTTTTAAATCATAAAATGATAATTATACTTGAATGGATACGATGGAGAATGAATCTCATCGCGTTCGTGGAGACGGTAGTCCGTACGTACGCACGAGCGACAATATCATTCTTTTGATATTAAAATAATATATAAATGGATGGTATATCATATATACAGAATCATTAACATGTTATATTTATTATTTACATGAGTTACACATCATTATTATACCCATCCAAATAATATTATATTGAATAACAATTACACCACGACGTGGAGACGGTAAGCCGTACGTACGCACGTATGGTGACATGTTATTCAAAGGGTGGATAGAATACGGAATATGGTTGTACCATACTTATAATAACATTACAGTATATGTGAGATACTGGAGTTATTATTTTAGAATGGTAAGAACAAAGGAAGAAGAAGTGGAAGAAGAAATGAACTTAGAAAAGGGTGGTGAAATCATTACCTCTTCTTCGGGTTCTTCCTTTTGATTTGATCAAAAGGGCTCCTTAGGTTGGCTTTCTGATCAAACTAAGGCCCCTAGGTTGTAGTGAGGGATGTTGGGAGATTATTTGGGCAGAGTTTGGCCGAACCAAAAGGCTTTAGAGGTGTGAAGAAATGAGAAGGAGGAGTGCCCTTTTATAAGAGGGGTGAGGGGCACCTTTGGAAAAGCTAGAAATATTAATTTATAATAAATTCATATTCGGTTTCTAAAGGCTCCAAAGTTGACTATTAAAAGGATGAGGTGGGGATAGGTCGAAAACAACTCATCCAATAGAATTTAGACCGGTTTGGGTACTTATATTAACCTTATCGTTAAGTATTAACTCTAAGTTAATTAGTTTCACTTTTACAATGTCTCTTTGTATTTTTATATATTATGGTTAATAAACTTACTATATACATCCAACCGACCCCCAAGTGGTCCATTAATGATTAACCTATCATAATATAAGTCTCTTGGCCGAACCTTAGATTTTTAGGAATTTAATATCAATTAATATAATATTTGTTTTAAGAACTCTTTTATGTCAATTTTGACACTATTCAATAGTTGATTTTTGTGAAACTCATAACAGATTGATTACTTCGAACAAAGTCCATTAAATCAATCCTAATATATCATATTAGCCTAGAAAATTAGTTTAATTCATTAAAAGTTTAATATTATATTTATTTGGGTATTTATAATATCAATTATTTTAATTTTTCACTATTATAGTAATTACTGCATCATCATTGTGTCATAAATAAAATAACTTATTTAATGTCTAAAAATTATAAATAAAATATCATTATGTAGGAAATCTTTTTATCTTTCTAATGAATATTTATAATCTAAAATCCAACATGTATAACCCTATGTAAAAATTGTTGTTCTAAAAGATATATGCTTGTGTCATTTTTGTATTCATTTTGACTTAATTAAAATAAAGTGTCATTATCACTTACAAGTGGATCCATGGGGTCCCAAAATAGACCCAAAGATGCCCATGGTCGACTATGTATCAACCAATAGGCTTAAGACACGTTTTAGGGTAATTTAGTATTATTATAATATTATTTTTTTAACCCTTATTTACCGGATTTACCCTTAACCATGGTAAATAAAATATTTACCGCAGTAATTATTCAAAATGTCTAAAAATAAAAGTTACCTATTTACACAATTTGAACATCCTGATTCCAAATATGGAATCCATTTTTCTAAATTCAAAACACAGAAGTGGCAGAATCTAATTTAAAATTAATTCCCGTTGTCAAAACAAAAAGCGTGTTTTTAAGAGATAATAACTATCAAAAGATTGACACTTGTTTATGTTCGGTTTAATTGTAAAATTATGTCCAATGATAAACATTAAATTGAATGGTAAAAATATATTCTAAATATACTTTAAAACCACTCAAATTCATAATTTATCACTATTAATTATTTTGATTAAAAAAGTTGTTTTTAATTAAAATTTAGAAATTTTCACTATTCATCAAAATATGAAAGTTATCCGAAATGTACCAAAATTTCACCCTAGGCTAATTTTGATATTCCGAATCCAAAAATGAAGTCCATTTTGAAATATAGAATATATATGATTTCAAAAAGTAGGTATTACTATTCACAACGGCTAGTTTAATTAGTTGTGGTGTGTGTTAGAACTCGAGGTTGCGTACAACACACGCTATCACATTATTCAAAGAGAAGCGTACCGTAGAAGCTTGAGATTTTTTATTTTAAATTTTTTTGACGTCCCCATTTAGTCAAAAGTTTAAAATATTTTATTTAAAAAGGGTTCACTATTAAAAGTTGGTAAAACTACAATTATGTCTAAGAAACTCATAATATGGATTCTAAAATTATAAGGATTATAAAAAGTTTAAAATTTAGTTAATACTATTCATAACCTCTTTTGAATGGCTTGTTTGGTAAGTCATGGTGCGCTTGAACTCGGTGTTGTGTGTAGTGCAAGTTATTGAATTATTTTGAAGAAATAACACACTATGAAATCTTGGGGTGTTACAAATAGTTTCGAAATTATATGATTAGTTCTAAAATTTTGTTTTTTTTATCATAGGAAGTTCATCACATACACAATTTGGTATTTCAAGGTCTGTTATTAAGGGGTGGGTTTTTTAGTAAGGTTTAATGGTTTTGATAAATATTCCCATTTGATTTTTACTAGTCGAAACATTAAATATAATTTAAATTAATGATTTGTTATATATTTCTCAATTAATTAACTATATTTGAATGAGATGATATTAATATAATAAAAAAATTATTTCGGGGGTAAAATCAACTGAAAATGGATGTATTAAATGAATTGAAGGATAAGAATGAATCTTTTTGATAAAATTATACCTATATTAAAAAACCCTTATAAAATTTAATTTATTTTAACACATTAACTAATAGGACGAAATATAGTAGATAATAATATTAGAAAATAAATAATTTGAGGGTAATTAATTACTACATAAATTAAATTAAACCTTCACTTATAACTCTCTTTTTATATGATTACTTTGATAATTCTTCTGCATAAACATGTCAGGAAGAGAAGATGGTGTTTAAATAGAGAAATTGTGAATGTATTATAGTCACAAAAAAAATTGGGGATTTGATATTATTCAGTTTTGGAGGGGTCCTTTAATAAAAGGAAATGTATGACATTTATTAAAATAATCATTCCTCGATCGTTAAAGAATATGATTTTTTTGTGGATTGTGACATAAAAATGGAAAAAATAAGTCATGGTTTATTATTTCATTAAATACAATTGTTTATAAATATTTTTTAAAATTAGATATCATTTTTAACACATACAATATTTTAGTATCTCAATTATATTCTAACACATTTATTTATTCACTTGGGTAATTTATGTTATAAGAAAAAATGCCCTTTAACCCATTACCAAATTTCTATATCTTCATATCAATTATAGAATCCATTTTATTACAATCAAACTACAAATATATTAAATTGAATTAATAAAAAAAGTTTCAATTTATTTTAATATTTTACTTTTTTGTTATAATTTTTTTTTTCAATTTCAGAAACATAAATTGGAATTTTCTTATTAATTACGATTTAATTATATATATAACAATATATTTTATTATACTAATATACTAATTAAGAATAAATACATTTTATATTCATTTAAAGGATCTTTTTTAAAAAAAATACCTAGATATAATTCACAATGTAAATTCGAGAAACATAACTTCTTAATACATCCTCATTGGAATAAAGGATATGATAATAAAATGGTGATTTTTAAGGTGATGATTAAAAAAATATGAATCCTGTTGTGATAACTTCTTACACGATCTTCCCCCATGGGAGATTATATTCCAACTATATATGACGATGTAAATATGAATTGGATTAAGGAAAAAATAGAAGTATTATCACATATATATGCTCAGAAAAATGTGACATTTATTGGATGTTTCAACTACACTATTCCATATCATCTCCCATTTACATAAATTTATTAATATTATAGGATTTCACCAAATGAAGAAATTTCATATACTCAAAATTAATTTCATATTTTAGTATCATGTAATTAATTAACAAATATTATAATTTAATGATGTTCTTTAGTGGATAAATTTGACCATCATGGGATGATTTATGAAGATATAGAAGTTTGTAATCAAAATTATTAAAATTGTAAATTATACATTAATTAAATTTTATATTCAGAAATTGTATACTTTTATTATTTTGAATTTTATTTCCTTTAAGGTATATTTTTTTATTCTTAAATTTTTGAATAAATATTTCATAGTGGTGGTGGGAGATTTATAAAAACATTTACTATTGTTTTGACATGGATCCTAATATTTTTTTATTTTGGAGATTTGGGAGGGTTGAAAAAGGTTTTAGGTGATTTTATCTCAATCGAGGAATCCGATATAGTCTAATTGGATGTTGGATAATGATGGATCATCATTTTGAAGGTATTGCTCTTTGATTCTCATTAATTGTTTACAAGATATAACATTCATATTTTTTATCTTACTTTTTATTATTCAAATATTACCATGAAATTAAAGTATATTTTCATCCTTTTCAGTTATGTTCTAATGTAAAAAAATATTATAAATATGATGCATATCTTATGGAAAATTTTATACAGAATTTTAATGTCTCAACACTTCTCTCATCTATATGATGTTTTTTTGGAATCATATCAATATATTTTATGTCATTGTTCAGTGTGATGAAACGTATCTAATACCTTTGGATTCAACAACTTTTAATCATACATTTTGGAAAACAAATATTTACCAATTTTAGGGATGACTGAAATGATCTATAGATATATTTTCATCTAGATGAACCATGAGTAAAACTAAATATCATTAGAAATATGATAATTGGAAAAAACTATTTATTTGGAATTACCCTGATTAGAGTTATATTTGAAATGAAAATATGAATATAATTTACCAAAAATTTCATATTATCAATTAATTTTGAGGCACATAAATAAGGATTTACATGAAATCATGGGAAAAACTAGATTCATGGGGACCATATTTACCAAAACTAGAAATTTAGTGAACAAAAAACACACTCTCTATCTATGGTACAACCATTTATGGTTGTCGATGATGAGATACAATGACCACTATCATATTCTAAAGCATTAATCATATTGGTGACATATGTTTGAGACCTATATAAATGAATTTTGATATTTATATAGGATAAACAGACATGATATCTATCAGAGTCATGATTTAGTTATTTTATAATTTATTTTATTGAATTCATGAATATTCGACAAGGCCTAGACGAGAATGGGATTTCCCTACTTTTAGATCATTTTTTAGATCAACATTGTAATTTTTATAGGGGAATGGGGGATGTATCCTCTAATATTAAGACACTATGATTTTTTATTGGTGGATATGATGATGATCATGTACATTGACATAAAATGATACATAATGGAACAACTCTCAAAATATAATTTTAGAATACATGATAAGACTTATATGTTGATAGTTTTTTTGTTGTATTGATTGAATGTGGTAAAATATATAAATTAGTAAATTTCCATTAATTTTATCTCTATTATAGAAAAACTGGATTTAAATATTTAATTATTTAATATGTTTTATTTGAGATAATATGGATAGATTCAAGAAATATAGAGTAATACTAGTTGTTTCATGCAAATTTTAGTGTCACTAATGGGTGTTTTCAGAGTGTGAAATATTTTTGATATAATTATTATCTTGGAAGGATAACTAAAGATAGGATATTTATGTCAAGATGGGTGAATATGTGCGTATTCATCATGTAATGGAATTTCATATGGTCATTAGACATTTTAAAGTCTCTTAAAGAGGTGTAATTTGGGATTTAAAACTTCTACATGAGGTGATATCAAATATTTTCATTAGGTATGAGACAACGTATTCATTTTATATTTCTGTAATTTTTGGGAATTAACTATGAATATTAGTTCAAGGATAAAAAAATTAATGTTGAATCTTCCAGCCAAATAATCAATGTTTTCATACTCTACTGAAGTGTTATTATACAGTTCAAAAATAACTATTTGTGTCTATTTTTTATATCAGATCATCTAATTCAGATGTGGTGATATAGATTCTGATAAAATATAAACGATATTATTTAATGGTTAGATTAATAAAGGTTTGATTGAGATATATCCTAAAATTTACAATTGTTTATAAGATGGGTTTTTGTTGGTTTTCATTAATAAATATTCAAAAATAGTTATGTAATATAATTTTAAAATGATTGAATAACTATGAGTATCTAATTGGGTGTTTTCATGCCCTGGATAATGCTTGGGATTAATGAGCAATAGTTTTATCATAGGTTGATAATAATGTTTTTGGGATAAGAATTATCTTAATGTGATGATATTTTTCGAGATGTTTGGGTGATGTCTCATAAATAAGAGTTTAACCATGGGATTTTCCTTATCTTACGAGATCAACCTACTTATAAAGTGTTTTTATATGAAATTAATATTTGAAAAATATATAGAAAAAGTTATTTCCTAATGTTATATTATTAATAATATTCATATGTAATTTAATTATTTTATGATTTTGTTTTAACTTTTACATTTCTAAATTGTGGTGTTTTTCACTTTAACATACCAACTTTTGTTCATTAGACTTATTGAAATGGTTTAATATATCATTTTTCTCATTGTTCATCCCTTGGATTGAAACATTAAAAGAAGATGAATTTTTAAATTAATTATCTAAATCTATAAAATTGTTACACCCTATCATTGAGATATTAAAAAATTTTAGGTGGTTGATTTCTTGACTAACAAAAGATGTATTCTTAGGATGGATTTTCTTGATAGCAAATGAATTTTTGATGCGGTTGAGATAATATGGCATCAATGATTCAATATAAATAAATAATATAGAATATTTATTTTTTTAACTAATGGAAAGTGCTTAGTGAAAATATTGGTCTAAAATGAATGTTTTGGTAGAAAAATTAATATTTTATTTAAATATTGAAAGCATGGATCCCTTTCTAAGGATAGATGGTAAATTATAATAAGATATAAAATAAATTTTTAATATAACCTCACACTTTTCAATAGTCATATAATGTATACCATGAATTTTGATGATATAATAGTTATATATTGGAATTCATTTATTAACTGCATGAGAGTACCATAATAATTAAACATTGTGATGGTGATGCTGCATTGTATAATTAGCTAATAGGATTATGATGTTAAAATATTAATTGGTCAGAATACAAATTATATATTGATGGAAAGCCTTTTTCAACTCCTTGAGGATATATATACATATTCAATATGATCTCTTCAAATTCTAGACAATTTTAATATAGTTCATACTAGTTATCTTGTCCCCCATTTTTTACTATTTATTAGTTAACAAAAAAATTGTTGGATGTTTCCTTTATTATGGAATATTGTGTAATGTGTTTTATGATTTGGTTTTCTTGGGATTAAATTCTTTTCAAATATGAAATATTTAATGGTGGGATCAATGAAAATATATGTGTTTTCACCAAAAGATATTTTTTCCTATTCCAGATTTGAATTATTGTTTTAGTGTCTTTGAATTTATTAGTAGTAATTTTAATTAAATTATGTACATTCGTGGATAAATATAAACTTAAAAATAAATTTAATAATAAGTTTAATTTTTTACTAGAAAAATTAAAATAATAAATTCAACCATTATAAAATGTCCTATTAAGAAATAGATATTTCAAATGGGTTTATAATGGGTTTTATCCAGATTTATAATAATTATTTATTTTTCAAAAAATATTACGATGGTATGCAATGATGGTGAAATATTTTTATAAAAATAAATAATATTTCAATTTAATATGGTTTTGATTTGGACCCCAAATATACTCTTATTTAATAAATTTGGATGGGTATTTTTGGTTTTGGAAGGATTATATCTATATAGAGGAAATATCCAAAATGATGATCATTACCAATGAATTAAAAATCATCATAGAAAATTCATGTTTCATTGATTTATATGTATCATTTATAAAATAAATTCTCCTATAAAAACCTATTTTCTCTCTCAGGTGTGGATCCTTTAAATTTTGGTCTAAATATTTATTTTCTACTTATTATGGATTCTAAGTAAGTTAGAAAATGTATTAGTGGTGTAGGGGATGTCTTGGATCCCATATCCCATCTACTTTTATAAATGGACCTCTCATATGGTTATAGTAAACTTTTGGATAGGGCACATGGCATGATCTAGTCATGTGGATGGTTTTATTTTTGGGGAAGATCCATTCTGCATCATTGGGGCACAATTTCCCTAATAGTGTTACCTAAATATATGAGTTCCCATCTTTTCTAGGAACCCATGAATGGTTTGTGCATGGTTTGGTAAACTGTGCCTAGAAACTGTGGACAGGAAAAAATTTGGGTAAACATGCAATTTGTTTCTTAATGATTGAATTTAACCTCCTCCTTCATCGTATTAAATTTTCCATCATGATGAACTCCATTTTAACTATTTTGGATCCTTTTTAATTCTTAATCATGGTATCAAGATATATATCTTTTATCCAGGATCCATTTGAGCTTTTATTCATTACATTGGATTCACAATTGAATGTACTCGAGTCCGTTAGAGTCATTGTTAAACTCTCTTACTCGCAAAATAGTTATCATGCTATAAGCAATTTTCCGTTTTTCTCTTATCTACCATATTCCAATACAATTCAAAGGATAAATTTAGAGTAGTAGTGTTCCACAACCCAGGGGTTTTTGGTGTATAACTCATCCCTCGAGTCATTGATTTTAGAATTGACATGTGGGGCATGCGATTTCAACATGTTAAATTTATTGAATTTTTATTCCCTAATTATAACCCATATGATTATTTTGTATCCAAATATGTGATTATTTGTTCGTGGTTACACCCAAAACTCTATCTATCCCATGTAAAATGTTTTCCAATAATTTTCGTTATAGAGTTTTGATTCATTTGTGTAGTCATTCGGGTGTGCCTTCCCTTGAACTTTCTAATGGTATGCTTTTATATGTTAAATGGATTCATATAAATTATGAAATACTTAATGTAAATTACCCTTTATGGCCACAACTTGACCCACCTAAGATAAGTACCTCAATATGAAAAATAAATGTGAAGTGGATATCAGAATGTATACAAAGTATATGACTTGGCCTTTTTAAATGTAATTGATCAATAAGTTCCCTTTGTGTTTCACCCCATACCATGTTAATGGAGGTTAACTGAGTTAACAAAGATTTATAGAAATTTCTTAAATAGATTAAAGGAATGGATTAACGATACATGGACTTGTCACACTCATGAAAGGAAAGGTGTGAACCAAACATTCTTATTGATTTAATTATGGCACAATTAAATGGTTTCATGCTCAATTAGTCATATCACACCAAAGAATGGTAATGGATTTAAATTAATGAATTATATATTACTTCATAATTAAAATTTTAGTGTCCTGATTTGACCTCACTTTGGATTCGTTAGAAAATTCCTTGAGGACTAAAGGACCACATTCCGAATAAAAGGATTTCACATTCTTATGTTTAGACACACCTAGGACCTGATCCTTTTCCTAGATTGGATGCCTAGTATGACATCATAAGATACCTCATACAGTACTATAGGATTATTTGATGAGGTATGTTAAAGTTCCTATGTTTTATGGGTAATGTATGATTTCATTCTTATGTATATATGAACACATGTTTCCTTTCCATATTTTTATAACCCTTACTGAGCTTTTTATGCTCATCCCAAGTTTTTGAAATGTTTTTCACAGGTCAAGGGAAAGGTACATGATGTGATTATAGTGTCAAGGATGTGTCAATAAAGAATCCATGTTTTATTTTAAATATGTTTCCATTGATGGGAAGAATGAATACTATCTTTTATGTAACCACTTTGTTTAAATGTGGAATGTAATGCAAGTTTCATGATCTAATTCTCTAAAACTCTAAACCTGAAAAGATCCTCAACGTGTAATCTTGTAATAACTCAAGATTAAGTAAGGTTTAAGGTTGGGGCCTTATAGTTGGTATCAAAGGGAGGTTTAGATAACTTTAGAGGTTATGGTATTCAATAAGCATAAGTGACATTACCATAATGGTTAGGATTTCAGAAGGAGTCCTAGGTTTAGATAAAGTGAATGAGTAATTATATATTATTGTTTACCTTCCTCATTAGTACATGATGGTTTCATTGATATACTCACACTTAAATTTCTGTTTTTAGTGAATGGATGGATCTCACAGGAACCAAAGTGACAATTGGTTTGAAGGAAACTGTGGTGGTTCTCCGATTAAGAGACTCGATGAAATGGGGTATTCAATGAGGAAACTCATGATTGTTCTAATCAAACTATCAAGGAGTCATGATCAACCACGTGAACCTTGGTATGTTCTATAATGCATCATGTACGAGATGACCAATCAATGTGGATGTTCAGGTAATAATTAAAAATGTTACCATTAGGGTTTATATGATCCTTACTTTTGAGGTAATTATGGGTTATTATATGTTATGATGGAAAATGAAAGGCATGAGATAAACTTGAGGTTAAAATATGTTATGTTTATTTTTGAACATTTTATCTCGTTTTGGGAAATGTTTTGAGAATTATATAGTTTTGGAAAAAGGACAACACGCAGATCGTGTGACAACCCATCGCGTCGGACAATGCTGCGGTAATCGAACCCACAACCAAAGTGCGACTCGTATTTATCGCCTACCACTGGACTATGTGAAGTCCCTAGTTAGTTTGACTGATTCTTTCTAGTTATATGATTTTATTAATTAAGAGTAAGTTGTTTTTGGGTTATTTATGAAAATGATTAACCTATCATGGAGGACATGTGATTAGGTTAATTACTTTTCAATACGAGACTTTAGGAGAAACTGATGTTGTTTGGAGGTAAATGTTACGATTTAACTTGGAAGACTATGTGACTAAATCCTTCAAATATTTGGGTTTCAATCTTAGTTTGGTTTACTTTGAATAATTTTATGGAAAATTTATTTATCGAATGGTCTTTGTTGAACTGTGGATTTTTTTGGACAAATTTTGGAGATTAAGAATAGATTTTCTTTTTATAAAGGGCTGTCCTTTTATGGATTATCTGATCATGTACTAACCTTTTTGGTTTTGGTTTTGGTTAGAGTCCAAAGACTTGGGAAGTATATAGTTCTCTATTGTGGATTAGGTGATTCTCTAGAAGTTGATTATAGTACTCTTAATGCGAACAAGTCTCCCTAAATACTCGTCTTTTGAAAAAAAATATGAGTTTGATTAAGGAATCTAGTAAAAGTTGAAAGTAAACATGATAAGTGATTATGTTTCCTTATGAATAAATTCCTCAATAAAAATTAACTTAAAACAAAAATGTTGTCTATTAACTTTTCCTACTGGGGAATCGAATATCGTTTAACCCATCACAAGTTTGTGATTTTCTTGTGGTTACCTTTCTCCTAAACATGTTTTCTATCACTCTCCATCAGAACATGACCCTATGTTTTCTCCTCAATGTCCATATTTTTCAACATGGAATCCTAGTATGGGTTTACTTGGGTGACCTTTTTACTTATCTTTCTTTATTTTAAAGTGATTGTTTTACCGACTCATCTTCCGATGTGGGACTTTCAAGGATGTTTCCAAGCCCAATTTTAAAATTGCGAGGACGCAATTCCCAAAAGGGGGGAAGGATGTAACACCCCAGGTAAATAAATAATATGAAATTTTTATATTTATCCATATTTGTCAATAAAATATTAATATGACTTTAAAGGGGACGCTATGCTCGATGGCGTACCCAACACGCAACAACGAGTTTCTTGGGAATCTTACGTTGCACTCTAATAATAAAATAATATTATTTTAAATGGAAGTAAACATGTAGCCGTTGTATTGGTGGGAATGGATATAAATAAATAAAATATGATTATATAAGTTTTTAAATGTTTTTACTTTTATCCAATAAAAGTTAAAGGCTTAAAATACGGAAAGAATTCAATTTTAGGCGTATATGCCCTAGTTTTCACTAAAAGTTCACTTATCGCCTTTTGATGGTGAACCGTCATTAAATATAGTTTTTTTCACTCTTATACATTCTATTTGGAACAAATAAAACTTTTCTTTGGAATCGGGACATCAAAATTTACTTTGTGTAAATTTTTGGTATCTTTCCGATAAAGTTCATTTTTTTAATAAATAGTGTAAAATGTTGTATTTTAATTCAAAACCTCTTTTTAATATAATTTATTTATATGATTATATTATCTTTTTAATTGGTTATAAATTTAAATTATAAT
This sequence comes from Viscum album, assembly GCA_963277665.1. NCBI lineage: Eukaryota > Viridiplantae > Streptophyta > Magnoliopsida > Santalales > Viscaceae > Viscum > Viscum album. The sequence goes on along the minus strand of OY728159.1, from coordinate 682,923,053 downwards.
ATATTTTTACCATTAAATCCAATAGTGGTCGTTGGAATTAATTTCACTTTGAAATCAGACTTAAACTAGTGTCAATCTTTTTATACTTATTGTTTCAAAAAACATGCTATTTGTCATGAAAACTTGAATTAATTATTATATTAATTAATGTGACTTATATGTTTTGAATTTTTTAAAATAGACTTCATTTTTGAATTCGGAATATCATATATATCTTAGGTTGAATTTTTGGTATTTTTCTGAAAAACTTCAATTTTTGATGAATAATGAAATCACTAAGTGGTACTTATAAAAACTGATTTTCCATTTAAATGAAATTTTTCAACCTTTGTGTATTGAATTTCAAAAATCCGACATACATGGTTGTCATTAAGATGTAAAATGTGGTTCAATGAGATTAAAATAATTTTTTGGCGAATAGTAACTTATTATGTTTTTAATCGCGATTAGTAGTAATTAGTGTAGTTTAAGGTAAAAATAATGCTTTAATAATATGAGATGACCTAGAAACATGTCCTACCCTCATTGGATATGTCATGTTCGACCAAGACAACCCATGGGTCAACTTGGGGACCCCATGGAGCCACTTTGGTTGGAAAATGACATAAATACCTTTTATTTAATGTTAATGTAAAAATGGCACAAACATGATATGTTTTACTAAAACAATTTTTAAATAGGGTTATAAAAGTCATATTTTTGATTATAAATAATCCTTGGAATGATAAAACGATTTACTACATCATAGTATCTCTTTTATAATTTTTAGATATTATATAAATTAAATTATTTATGACATCATAATGATGTAGCGATGACATCATTATTTGACGATTTAACTAAAATGGAAAGATAATGTACAATATATGAACTACACATGTCCAAAACTTATTGGATGGGTGGATTTAGAACCCTTAGCACCTTATCCACGAAATATTTCAATTTGGGACCTTTTAAAACCGAGACACATTTTCAAATAATGTAATATTTCTTTACTTTCCAAAAGTGCCCCTCCTCTTCTCTTATAAAAGGCCCCCACCTCTACCACCTTACCCACACTCGCAAAGCCTTTGGCTCGGCCAAAATATGACCATTTTTTCTCTTCACTTCCCTATCTTACTCCTTGAAGCTTCACTTTGGGCAGAAGTCTTCCCAAGTAAGCCTTTGATCTCAAACCAAAGGGAGTTACCCGATTTTTAAGGTAATGTCTTCACTTGAGTCATTTTGTTTCATTTTGCTTCTCCAACCCACTAAACTCTTTTTATTAATTTCTTTTTTTAGAAATCCAGTATCTTAAATATACTAGGATGTTTTTATAAGAAGGATTCGAGCTAAACTTACACACACCTACATCTAATGGTTAAAGAACATACTGTTTCTGTGGATGGCGAATTTCTGCCTCACGAAACGATGATTGTTCAACATTCTTCTAACACCTTAAAAGGTGGCCATTAAGATGACACTATATTTATATATGATATATAATATGTTTATGTTTTACTTAAGCTTCTGTATTTTTCATTTATTTCATTCCTTTATGGTTTCCATTATGGGTAAATGCGATGTCTTCATTTAAGGAAGCGCGGACTACCGCCCCCTCAAAGTGATTTGATTCGTTAATACCATATGTGGTACGTATAAAGGGTATATTTAATGATATTATATATGATACCATACTGTAATTAAAATACTATTATTAATCATTATGTTTTAATTATATTAAATATGAAATAGAAATGGAAGTAGCGTTCATGCGTACGTACGGCTTACCGTCTCCATGAACGGTACATTTCATTTCTTATCTTAAAATGTTATGTACTATTATAAGTACAAATATATAATGATTATGGATATAATAATGGAATTATAACATATATATATATATATATATATCTCATTTTTTTAATTCGATTAATATGAAAAAAAAAGAAAGTAGCGTTCATGCGTACGTACGGCCTACCGTCTCCATGAACGGTGCTTTTCGTTTTTTATCTCCAAATGATATGGAATAGTAAAAAATTAATATTTACTGGATATATATGATATTTTAATCATTAATACTATTCTGGAAATTATTTACATATAACTACATGGGAAATATTTTTTCCAACATGTTCATTTTTGACTCATGTATCAAACATCGGCAAAAACGTCTAATATGAACTAACATTATTAAACAATTATTATAACATTATAATATGTGATATGAACAGAATAATAATATCTAATGGAGGTACATAGGCAATTATTAATTCACCAAAGTTTATTATTCATGAATATAAAGAAATGAACAAGACATGTTGGACTTGAGGTAAGGGATCCTACACCTCTCTTTCTTTTTAAGTACACTCTTTTATGTCATTCCTTTTGAGCTCATATTTGTTATGATTGGGATTTTATTTTATATTACTCCCACTATACATATTATGTTCATATGATGAGAGACCCTATTTCCTCTCATCAATCCATTTTGGAAGTTTTAAGTGGCGTCGTTAGGCTGCCGAGTTTTCGTAAGGGATTTTTCATCTCACTTTTATTCCTGTGAGATTTATGCTACATTCGCCACAATTTTCTTTGAGTGGTGTATGTACTTCCCATTATTATACTCTTTGTGTAATATAATTTCGTTTATGAGTATTTAAATAAATGATTTATTGTCCTTATTTCATGGGGTGTATGTTTTGAAAGATACCCAAGTCGGTAAGGGAACCTTTCACCCTCCTCTTTTTAAAAAGACTTTGTTTTGTTGGGTCTTTTAATTTACATATTGTTAAGTTGGGATATGTTCTCATATATCCTTATTGATTTAAATTATATGTCCAAGTGATGAGGTACACTTTTTATCTCTCATCAAATCATTTTGATGTGACGCCGTTAGGCTGTCAAGGGAAGATATTAACCCAATTTTGATTTCTTTGGGTTAAACATGTAGTTATTGCATATGTCATCCTTTGAATATGTGTGAATGACCTTTTATTGTTTTACACTTAATAACCAATTATATTGGGTGTATTTATATTTTTCACACATAATTTTGAGATTGATTTATCCTTAATTTAAGGATACCTTCTTTATAAGGGATTTCATCACATTTTACATCTCTATTGAGACTACATTGTTGTTATTCACCAATTTACTCTTATATAATGTATATACTGTCCTTTGGAATATTATGTCATGAATCCATTTATTCTCATGATATTATAAAGTTCTGACTAAATGTTATTCCTCAATTATTGTATTCAAGTGTCTCTAATTTTGGTAAAACCCCTTCCACCAAAATATCGCTTTAAATGTTTAAATTATTTGTTATTATTAATATCCATGTTTTCAAAATGGTTTTAAGGATTTATTTATATGGATAATAATGGTTTAAAATTTTAAAATCTTCAAGGTGGTATGGGACACATTGATTCAAAAATCCCTTTATTAAATGTTTTAAATGGTTTTGGAAATGGTTTCTTTTTTAATGGATTCATTATTTCAATATACTAAAATGTTATATTGTGATTGAAATGTGGAAATGTTATGTTTCAATTATGCAGGTTTTATGTGATATGTTTATGTTATGGTTCTTGGGCATTGTTATGAAAACGGGTGTTTTCGTGATAAACTAAGGGCGGGTGAGCCCGATATAGCTCTCCAATGCATTGGGTAACGCGAAAGAGTGAAACGTTAAGGTTTCTCCCAAGAGATTTAGGGAATATACTATGATGGGTATTCTAAACGTAACCAAGAGGGTTACTCCCTACGTAAGAATGTTATGAATGCATCAAGTTACCTTTTATGTCTTATGATTTCTATGATTTATTCATGGTTTGATGAGGTATGTTAAAGTGCCTATGTTTTATGGGTAAAGTATGATTTCATTCTTATGTATATATGAACTCATGTTTCCTTTCCATATTTTTATAACCCTTACTGAGCTTTTTATGATCATCCCAAGTTTTTGAAATGTTTTTCACATGTCAAGGGAAAGGTACATGATGTGATGATAGTGTCAAGGATGTGTCATGAAATAATCGATGTTTTATTTTAAATATGTTTCCGTTGATGGGAAGAATGAATATTGTCTTTTATGTAACCACTTTGTTTAAATGTGGAATGTAATGCAAGTTTCATGATCTAATTCTCTAAAACTCTAAACCTGAAAAGATCCTCAACGTGTAATATTTTAATAACTCAATATTAAGTAAGGTTTATGTTTGGGGCCTTATAGTTGGTATCAATGGGAGGATTAGATAACTTTAGAGGTTAGGGTATTCTTTAAGCATAAGTGACATTACCATAATGGTTAGGATTTCAGAAAGAGTCCTAGTTTTAGATAAAGTGAATGAGTAGGTATATCTTATTGGTTACCTTCCTCATTAGTATATGATGGTTTTGTTGATATACTAACACTTACATTTCTGTTTTTAGTGAATGGCTGGATCTCGCTGGCACCAAAGTGACAATTGGTTTGAAGGAAACTGTGGTGGTTCTCTGATTAAGAGACTCGATGAAATGGGGTATTCAATGAGGAAACTCGTGGTTGTTCTAATCAAACTATCAAGGAGTCATGATCAACCACGTGAACCTTGGTATGTTCTATAATGCATCATGTACGAGATGACCAATCGATGTGGAAGTTCAGGTAATAATTAAATAGGTTACCATTAGGGTTTATATGATCCTTACTTTTGAGGTAATTATGGGTTATTATATGTTATGATGGAAAATTAAAGGTATGAGATAATCTTGAGGTTAAAATATGTTATGTTTATTTTTGAAGATATTATCTTGTTTTGGTAAATGTTTTGAGAATTATATAGCTTTGGAAAAAGGACAACACGCAGACCGTGTGACAACCCGTCGCGTCGGACAATGCTGCGGGAATCGAACCCACAACCAAAGTTCCACTGGTATTTATCCCTTACCACTGGACTACATGAAGTCCTTAGTTAGTTTGACTTATTCTTTATAGTTATATGATTTCATGAATTAAGAGTAACTTTATTTTGGGTTATTTATGAAAATGATTTACCTATCATGGAGGATATGTGATTAGGTTAATTACTTTTCAATACGAGACTTTAGGAGCAACTGATGTTGTTTGGAGATAAATGTTAGGATTTAACTTGGATGACAATGTGACTAAATACTTCAAATATTTGGGTTTCAATATTATTTTGGTTTACTTTGAAGAATTTTATGGAACAATTGTTTATCGAATGGTCTTCGTTGAACTTTGGGTTTTTTTGGACAAATTTTGGAGATTAAGAATAGATTTTCTTTTTATAAAGGGCTGTCCTTTTCTGGATTATCTTATCATGTACTAACCTTTTAGTTTTTGGTTTTGGCCTGAGTCTAAAGACATGGGAAGTATATAGTTCTCTATTTTGGATTAGGTGATTCTCTAGAAGTTGATTTTAGTACTCTTAATGCGAACAAGTCTCCCTAAATACTCATCTTTTGGAAACAAATGAGTTTGATTAAGGAATCTAGTAAAAGTTGGAAGTCAACATGATAAGTTATAATTTTTCCTTATGAATATATTCATCAATAATAAGTAACTTAAAACAAAAATTTTTTCTATTAACTTTTCCTACTGGGGAATCGAATACCGGTTAACCCACCACAAGTTTGTGATTTTTTGTGGTTAACTTTCTCCTAAACATGTTTTCTATCACTCTCCATCAGAACATGACCATATGTTTTCTCCTCCATGTCCATATTTTTCTACATGGAATCCTAGTATGGGTTTACTCGGGTGACCTTTGTACTTATCTTTCTTTATTTTAAAGTGATTGTTTTACCGACTCTTCTTCCGATGTGGGACTTTCAAGGATGTTTCCAAGACCAATTTTAAAATTGTGAGGACGCAATTCCCAAAAGGGGGGAAGGATGTAACACCCTAGGTAAATAAAGAATATGACATTTTCATATTTATCCATATTTGTGAATAAAATAATAATATGACTTTAAAGGGAACGCTATTCTTGATGGCGTACCCAACACGCAACAACGAGTTTCTTGGGAATCTTACGTTGCACTCTAATAATAAAATAATATTATTTTAAATGGAAGTTAACATGTAGCCGTTGTATTGGCGGGAATGGATAGAAATAACTAAAATATTATTATATATGTTTTTAAATGTTTAAACTTTTATCCAATAAAAGATAAAGGCTTAAAATACAGAAAGAATTCAATTTTAGGCGTATATGCCCTAGTTTTCACTAAAAGTTCACCTATCGCCTTTTGATGGTGAACTGACATTAAATATAGTTTTGTTCACTCTTATACATTTTATTTTGAACAAATAAAATTCTTCTTTGGAATCGGGACATGAAAATTTACTTTGTGTAAATTTTTGGTATCTTTCCGATAATGTTCATTTTTTTAATGAATAGTATAAAATGTTGTATTTTAATTCAAAACCACTTTTTAATCTCATTTATTTATATGATTAGATTATCTTTTTAATTGGTTTTAAAGTAAAATTATAATATATTTTTACCATTAAATCCAATAGTGGTCGTTGGAATTAATTTCACTTTGAAATCAGATTTAAACTAGTGTCAATCTTTTGATACTTATTATTTCAAAAAAAACACGCTATTTGTCATGACAGCGGGAATTAATTATTAAATTAATTAATGAGACTTATATGTTTTGAATTTTTTAAAATAGACTTCATTTTTGAATTCGGAATATCAAATATAGCTTAGGGTGAATATTTGGTATTTTTCTGAAAAACTTCAATTTTTGATGAATAGTGAAATCAATAAGTGGTACTTATAAAACCTGATTTTCCATTTAAATGAATTTTTTCCACCATTGTGTATTGAATTTCAAAAATCCGACATACATGGTTGTCATTAAGAAGTAAAATTTGGTTCAATGAGATTAAAATAATTTTTTGGTGAATAGTAACTTATTATGTTTTTAATCGTGATTAGTAGTAATTAGTGTAGTTTAAGGTAAAAATGATGCTTTAATAATATGAGATGACCTAGAAACATGTCCTAACCTCATTGGATATGTCATGGCCGACCAAGACAAGCCATGGGTCAACTTGGGGACCCCATGGAGCCACTTTGGTTGAAAAATGACATAAATACCTTTTATTTAATGTTAATGTAAAAAATGGCACAAACATGATATGTTTTACTAAAACAATTTTTAAATGGGGTTATACAAGTCATAATTTTTATTATAAATAGTAATTGGAATTCTAAAAATATTTCCTACATCATATTATTTTTTTTATAATTTTTAGACATTAAATTAATGAAATTATTTATGACATCATAATGATGCAGCGATGACATCATTATTTGACGATTTAACTAAAATGGAAAGATAATGTAAACTCTATGAACTGCACATGACCAAAACTTATTGGATGGGTGTATTTCGAATCCTTATCACCTTATCCACTAATTATAGCAATTTGGGACCTTTTAAAACCGAAACACATTTTCAAATAAAGTAATATTTCTTTACTTTCCAAAAGTGCCCCTCCTCTCCTCTTATAAAAGGCCCCCACCTCTACTACCTTACCTACACTCCCAAAGCCTTTGTCTCCTCCAACCTCTGCCCATTTTGTTTCTCCACTTCCCTATCTTACTCCTTGAATCTTCACTTTGGGCAGAAGTCTTCCCAAGGAAGCCTTTGAGATCAATTCAAAGAGAGTTACCCGATTCTTAAGGTAATGTCTTCACTTGAGTCATTTTGTTTCATTTTACTTCTCCAACCCCCTAAACACATTTTATTAATTTATTTTATTAAAAATACTGTATATTCAATATACTAGGATGTTTTTATAAGAAGTATTCGAGCTACACTCTCACACACCTACATCTAATGGTTAAAGAACATACTGTTTCTATGGATGGTGAATTTCTGCCTCAAGAAACGATGATTGTTCAAAATTCTTCTAACACCTTAAAAAGTGGCCATTAAGATGAAACTATATTTATATATGATATATAATATGTTTATGTTTTACTTAAGCTTATGTATTTTTCATTTATTTCATACCGTTATGGTTTCCATTATGGGTAAATGCGATATCTTCATTTAAGGAAGCGCAGACTACCGCCCCCTCAAAGTGATTTGATTCGTTATTACCATATGTGGTACGTATAAAGGGTATATTTAATGATATTATATATAATACCATACTGTAATTAAAATAATATTATGAATCATTATGTTTTAATTCTGTTAAATATGAAATAGAAATGTAAGTAGCGTTCATGCGTACGTACGACTTACCGTCTCCATGAACGGTACATTTCATTTCTTATCTAAAAATGTTATGTACTATTATAAGTACATATATATAATTATTATGGATATAATTATGGAATTATAACATATATATATATATATATATCTCATTTTGTTTTAATTCGATTAATAGGACAAAAAAAGAAAGTAGCGTCCATGCGTACGTACGACCTACCGTCTCCATGAACGGTGCTTTTCGTTTTTTATCTCCAAATGATATGGAATAGTATAAAATGAATATTTACTGGATATATATGATATGTTAATCATTAATAATATTCTAGAAATTATTTACATATAACTACATGGGCAATCTTTTTTCAAACATGTTCATTTTTGACTCATGTACCAAACATCGCCAAAAACATCTGATATGAACTAATATTATTAAACAATTATTATAACTTTATAATATGTGATATGAACTGAATAATAATCTATAATGGAGGTACTTAGGCAATTATTAATTCACCAACGTTTATTATTCAGGAATATAATGAAACGAACAAGAAAAGTTGGACTTGAGGTAAGGGATCTTACACCTCTCTTTCTTTTTAAGTACACTCTTTTATGTCATTACTTTTAAGCTCATATTTCATATTATTGGGATGTTATTTTATATTAATCCCACTGTACTTATTATGTTCATATGATGAGAGACCCTATTTCCTCTCATCAATCGATTTTGGATGTTCTAAGTGGCGTCGTTAGGCTGCCGAGTTTTCGTAAGGGATTTTTCATCTCATGTTTATTCCTGTGAGATTTATGATACATTTGCAACAATTTCCATTGAGTGGTGTATGTACTGACCATTATTCTACTCTTTGTGTAATTTAATTTCGTTTATGAGTATTTACATCAATGATTTATTGTCCTTCTTTCATGGGGTGTATGTTTCGAAAGATAACCAAGTCGGTAAGGAAACCTTTCACCCTCCTCTTTTTAAAAAGACTTCGTTTTGTTTGGTCATTTAATTTACATATTGTTATGTTGGGATATGTTCTCATATATCCTTAGTGATGTAAATTTTATTTCCAAGTGATGAGATACGCTTTTTATCTCTCATCAACTCATTTTGATGTGACGCCGTTAGGCTGTCAAGGGAACTTCTTAACCCAATTTCGATTTCTTTGAGTTCAACATGTAGTTATTGAATATGTCATCCTTTGAATATGTGTGAATGACCTTTTATTGTTTTACACTTAATATCCAATTATATTGGGTGTATTTATATTTGTCACACATAATTTTGATATTGATTTATCCTTAATTTAAGGATACCTTCTTTATAAGGGATTTCATCACATTTTACATCTCTATTGAGACTTCATTGTTGTTATTCACCAATTTACTCTTATATGGTGTATATACTATCCTTTAGAATATTATGTCATGAATCCATTTATTATCATGATATTATAAAGTTCTGACTAAATGTTATTCCTCAATTATTGTACTCAAGTGTCTCTAATTTTGGTAAAACCCCTTTAACAAAAATATCTCTTTAAATGTTTAAATTATTTGTTCTTATTAATATCCATGTTTTCAAAATGGTTTTATGGATTTATTTATATGGATATTAATGGTTTAAATTTTAAAAGCTTCAAGGTGGTATGGGACACTTTGATTCAAAAATCTCTTTATTAAATGTTTTAAATGGTTTTCGAAATGGTTTCTTTTTGAATGGATTCATTATTTCAATATACTAAAATGTTATATTGTGATTGAAATATGGAAATGTTATGTTTCAATTATGCATGTTTTATGTGATATGTTTATGTTATGGTTCTTGGGCATTGTTATGAAAACGGGTGGTTCCGTGATAAACTAACGGTGGTTGAGCTCGATATGGCTCTCCAATGCATTGGGTAACGCGAAGGAGTGAAACGTTAAGGTTTCTCCGAAGAGATATAGGGAATATACTATGATGGGTATTACAAATGTAACCAAGAGGGTTATTCCCTATATAAAAATTTTATGAATGCCTTAAGTAACCTTTTATGTCTTATGATTTCTATGATTTATTCATGGTTTGATGAGGTATGTTAAAGTGCCTATGTTTTATGGGTAAAGTATGATTTCATTCTTATGTATATATGAACTCATGTTTCCTTTCCATATTTTTATTACCCTTACTGAGCATTTTATGCTCATCCCAAGTTTTGGAACTGTTTTTCACAGGTCATGGGAAAGGTACATGATGTGATGATAGTGTCAAGGATGTGTCAAGAAAGAATCCATGTTTTATTTTAAATATGTTTCCGTTGATGGGAAGAATGAATACTGTCTTTTATGTAACCACATTGTTTAAATGTGGAATGTAATGAAAGTTTCATGATCTAATTCTCTAAAACTCTAAACCTGAAAAGATCCTCAACGTGTAATCTTGTAATAACTCAAGATTAAGTAAGGTTTAAGGTTGGGGCCTTATAATATTATTGCATGGAATTCTGCAGGATTATTCTCTATGTGATAGACTTCAGCTGTAGCAATTTTAGTTTCAAACTCATGAGGACTTGACAAATCCTCGATGAGTACTTCTCGAAGATATTTTGACATATTCAGAGCATCCAGAATTGATAAATTGGCTGGCACTTGGGCCAAGTGTTTTAATATATCATAATTTTGATCCAGAGGTCTACGTTTCCTAATAGGAATATGTGGTTTAGCAAGTACCTTCAAAGCAGATGTTTTGGAAGTTGATGCATCTTGTATTGGGATAGGAGTTTCAAATAATCCTAGTTTTGGAATATTAGACCTATTAGATCCATTTACTTGCTGAGAGGAAGAAGATGTAACCCTCAACCGGTCTTCCAAAATAACTGTGCCAGGGCTGAATTTTCTATTGGTAGAAGAACTTTCTTTTTCTTGCTGAGCTTGCTGAAGAGCGCTACCACGAGTTTCTGCTGTGTATATAGTTCTAGCAGGGGTATAATTGGAATAGTGTATTCTGAAAGATCCATGTCTTCCCCTGTATCCTGATCCCCGGGAATGTCCTCTGATTCCTCTAATTGATACAGGGAATTCGGGCTCATTGAAATTGAAACTGCGACTAGCATATGGATCTGTTAATTGAATCATATTAACAGAGACAAAGATTAACTCTTCATCTGATTAAGACTCTGCCTGATTAACCTGTTTAGGCTGTGTCGTTTGGTGGGGCGTGCCCGTGTATTTGATGTAGATGGAATGAATTCCGACAAAGTCAAAGACAACATAGGCTTTGACGCATACTCATCTTATTCTTTTTCTTTTTCTTTCTTTGAATCATTCTGTTTCTTTGAGGACATTCCCTCTGACGAAGAGGGTTTTACTGCAACATTCATGGTAGAAGGCACAATTGGTTTCTTTAATTGTGTTCGCAAAATAGCATGAGTTCGATTTATTGTCTTTCTGACCATCCAATTATCATACTTCTGTGCATTTTTTATTTTGAATTAATGCCATTAACCTTTCTCCTATGGAACTGTAGGAGTGACACATGCTACCTGGGATGCGGAGCCTTTCAATGTGACTTGTCCTGAGTCAACCAACTTTTACAGGAGGTCTTTGAAGACAAAACACCCCTGGATGGGAAGCCCCAACATTTGATGAAAAGTGAAATAATTAGGGCAGTCTTCATCTCCTTTCTTGTTTGGCCTCTTGGGTATTAGAAATTGAAAAAATTGTTTTCCAGAGACAAAATGAAATAACTAGGAACTTGTTCATTTAGGAAAGAGTATGTTTTTCTCTTGATATCCCCAAATTGTTTTCATCTTTGATCTTTTTGATCGTCTGGAAGAAAAGGCCTTTGTTTTTGGCGCTCAGAAGGTGGAGACCTTCGAGAAGATGAAGGCTTTGAGGTAGAAATAGGTATAGGTGATTGTTTAAGCATAACTGTAGCAGTTTCTACTTTGCCCATTATTCTTCCTGGATCTGATGGAATTACACGAGATTTAGCCTTAGCCTGTATAAGGGAATCTTAAATCTGCTAAGCGATTGAAGTAAGGTCTCGAAACCCTCCTGTGTATTTCACAGGGATTAACGGAGCGCGTAATTCGTCACACAGATTTGCCACACAGATTGGAAAAAATTCATCTTGAGGGAGTTCTAAACTCAAGGAATATGTTAACCCCTTCCATCGAGCAATGAAATCAGAAACCCTTTCATTCTCCCTTTGCTTACAGTTTGTAAGATCAAAAAGGTGTTGGCTTTGGAAAAGTTGAGCTGAACTGAAGGGGGAATTTTTGGCGAAGATCCTCCCATCCGGTAATTGATCGGGATTGCAAGCTTGTATACCAAACAAAAGCTGGTCCTTGCAAGGTTCGCACGAAGCATCTGAGTTTCACTGCTTCTTGTTGCTCCGGAGTTCCCATCATGGGATCACAACAAGACACGTAATGCGTCAAATGCTGTTCAGGATCACCTGATCCATGGAAAATAGGGAATACAGGATTCCCAAAACTGGATGGAGGAGAAATTGAATCTACCCATTCAGGGTAAACTTTTTTTTCTAGTTGAACTTTCCCACGTTTCCCTTCCATAGTTTCTTACCGAGCTATTAATGACTCAATAGTAGTTATTAACTTTTGAGAAACATCAGGTTGAACATGGACTTGGGTAGGTGCAATGACTGGAGCTTGTATAGATGTGGTGATTGGTGCTGTAACTGATGGTAGCACTGCCAACTGTTGTTGCACTTGACCCGTAGGATTACACCTGTGAGGGTGTACTGATAGATGGGGATATTCCTGATCTATCTTAGTAACTGCAACAAATTCCTTTGGCTGATAGACTCCAGCATTCTTAAGAAGAAGACTACTCTGAAGTAGTTCTTTATTCAACCTTCTTCATTCCTTCATTTCTTACTCCTGTTTTGCAAACCTCTACTATAGTGAGAGCGATTGACCTTATCCAGAGGAAGGATATGTAACCTGGTTCTTTCCCTTCCCTTTTTTGGCTCCTTTTCTGAAATGGGGAAGTTGGTTACTCGAAGGATTACATATGTTCTGAGTAATCCTTTTACTTTGTGTGTGCACACCTTCTTCATTTGTGTCGGTGCATACATCTTCTTGAACAGGAACCTCTTCATCTGAGTCCCCTGAGTGAGCCACATCTGGTGGATCAGCAACAACGACATTGATGAAATTGATTGATGCATAACTCATCGCATCCATTCTATCAGCATTTCTGTGATATTTTCTTCTTCCATGTCTTTGATGAGACATTTCCTTTTGTTGATTTGATCCCTTAGGAACTTCTTGACAAACCGTAATTTGGAGGGAATCTCCTGATAATTTGGCTCTTCTTTCCTCTTGAGGTTTCTTCCCCAATTGAGAAAAGACCCAATTTCTATAAGGAGGGGATTGATGATTTGAAAAAGTCCCTAGTCTAGTGGACTGGGGCTATTCCTGCTATTCTCGCTCAACTCCTTGAATCCTATTTGTTGATTCCGAGGCTTGGTTTAAAAGAGTCCCCAGTCTAGCGAGCTGGGGGGTTCTTGACATGCTATGTCTGAGACTTTCTTGAAATTCCTCATGATCTTGTGAACCATAGTCCTAAAATTATCTGGATGCATTAATCTGTATTCGCTTTTATCACCTGGTTCAAAAGACTGTTGGATGATTTCTGACACTTCTGTCACTTGGTGACGTGCTTGCTCCAAACGAGAGGCATGTTCAATATTCTCGTTTTCTTGATACAAGAGTAATTCGACATCTAGTTCTCGATATTCTTCATTTTGAGAGGAACTAGTTGAATCCTGTTATTGGGAAAGATTCTGATTACAAACAAATCGCATTGACTATGGACGACCATGGGCAATAACATTGCATGATACCATTTTTTGCGGGCTTTGCTGACTGGAGAGCACTGTGAAATGAAGTTCTCCATGAACACCCCATCCTCTGACACGAATACCAGATAGGGCATTGTCAATTAACTGACGCAATCTTCTTAGTGCACCAAGGCATGAACATTGAAGGGATCTCTGCTGCTTTTCAGCCTTCAGATATCGAGAGTCTGATAGAGATGCCAAATCAATCTGACGTTGTAACCCTTATATTATATTAAGATGCATTTAATATTCATCATAAGATAATACTTTCTTTTTCATCTGAAAAAGATTTTTCCATATGTGGAGACGAATATCATGAATTTCATCTTCTGTCAACATTTCTCGAATAGCATACTGAGAGTCAGCCAATGGCCAAAACATGACTGGAACATCACCTTTCGCCAGTTGTTTTCTCATGTTCAGCATTTCCTCTTTATCATTTTATGAAGATTCTTCTACCTGATTGGACCAGAGTTGGTGTTTCCTTGTTTCTTCATTAGATTCAACATGATTGGTAGAGAAATCATTGATCAAACTAGAATATTCATGACATAGGGGTGGTTCGGAGAATGACCTACACCCTGGGCTATCTTCTGATTGAGAAAGTATTTCACCTTCTAGCGATGAAGCTTCAGACATGACTGGTTTCGCATTTGAATGTGCCTCAAGATAAGAGGGATTTCACGGCACTACATTGTCCACTTGGTCATTTTACGGGCAATGTGCATCACTACGGTGGAGAGGGATTTCACAGCGAAATTCATCATCATGGGGAGGACCACCATAATAGGTTACAACAAAAGATGAGATCTCTTACTCCTTGGTCTTCTGACTACACATAGGGTTCCTGTGGCTCTCATGTGAAGATAAAACATCGAGATCGACCAAATTTTCATGAAGAAAGCCTTCATGAGGAAGTGTCTATTGAAGACCTTCAGAATTAATGTTCCCACTATTGGGAACTGAGAGAGTAGAATCTTGAATTCCAACAGATAATTGTCTGAGGGCTTTAAGAACTCCAGCATTGAGAAAGGCCTTGTTACAGATTGTCTCTTGATATCGTGACTATGCTAGGTGGGTCTTTTTCATAGACGCCTTCTTACTCACCTTGGAAACCACTTATTGAATAAAGTTTCTACTCTGAGCAGGTGTATGTGCCTGATCAGGAAGGATGGCCAAGTTAGGCTGACGATCTCCTCTCAAATCAGGTGTATGTGCCTGACTTGGTTGTTCGTATGATATGGGGGAGTATTCCCCATAACCCTCTTGGACTGGGACAGATGTGTGTGTCTGTTCCGGTGTGAATTTTTGATGTATCACTCCACTGGTAGGGATAGATTTATGTTTCTCTCTCTGAGATGCCGCTGAAGTTTTTATAATATCCTTGCAGGCATCCAGAATATGAGTAGGGATTTTATTCTACACTTTCACCATTTATAGAATATTCTTGGTGACTTCAGCTGCCGGAACGGGGATATACATCCATTCCTGGATTGGAGCAGGTGTATGTGCCTGCTCCTGTCGTCCTTTTTCTGTCAGTGAATCCTGACAGTACTCAAGTGCGGGGGCAGAGAGTTGGGTCTACCTCCTATTTGTTGTTGGGGCTTTCTGACAATCTTCTCCAAATGCTACCAAGAGACACTGTTGGTAGGCTTGATTAATACTAGCAGGTGTATGTGCCTGCTGATTGCACTTTGCCAAAAGTGGTTGAAGAGATCCATTATATGTAGTCAAACGAGCCTGCTGACTAGTTGATGATGTATAAATAGGTGTATGTTCTAGCCTATAGTACTCCTCAAGAATTGCCAGGTGGGATTGGCGTGATGCTGCCAGACGAGTCTGCTGGATAGTGGAATTAAAATGGGCAGGTATATGTGCCTTCTTGTTGCTTGCCACCAAGTTAGGTTGGTGGACTTTTCCGGAGATGGAAAAGATGAGAACCTGCTCACTGTTGACCAGATTCCGCCTCTAGTGGTTCGTCTTTCTTGCTCGGGTTCGAGGAACCTGAGCTGAACGCCTGGAGTCGGTACCCTCATCATGTTGAGGGTGCACTGCCGCACGAGTCAGGCGGCGATTGTTGGTGGGAACCCTCAGGAAGAATTCCAGTCTGTTTGAATTAAGGTCTTGAGGGACCTGCTCATTCACATCCCCAGAATAAGGGAGCGAATGGTGATTGCGTTCCAGGAATAACGACCCGAAACGATTGGAGATGGTAGTCAGCAATGCCTGCTTCTTGATCCCTGGTGGTCGTTTTCAGGATGAACGATGTGAGTTATTTACGTGGAGGGCTTGTCGGGGAGCTTCTAGAGTTGGGATGGTACCGTGTTGACAGTACTCCGTAACTAGTGCGCTTGATACCCAGCGTTGAAGATTCTGAGTAGGTGATATCGTCCTAAGAGCGGACAACGATCCAGAAGGAGTAGCAGCAGTGGCATTTGTAGTAGTAGTATTCACAGGTGTGAACTTGAGAGCAACCATTCTAGAAATCCATAAGATCTTTGGAAAAGAGTGCATGTTTGATATAAAAGACTTAATCAAGATAAATTCAGCCACTACATCTTTTGGATGAGCACATATGCCAATGATTGTTTTTGTTGGCCCTCTCATTGAGTTTTACATAGGGGCATAACAAATGGTTAAAACATTATTTTAACTTGGTTAAGGATTCAATTCGGGTTCACCATTTTTGTTTCCCTCATAATCCGAGGATGACCGCCTTGATGGGAGGTTCTATCATTCCGATCGGTATCTAACGGGTTTGTTCGTAGAACCGGAAACATCCAATGATTCCATATCCATTCGGACCTACATTCCAAAGGTAGGTGCTCATTAGTTTGTGGACTAATGAGGCTTAGGAATTTTCATTGGTCGATAGGATGGGAGGTCGGACTCATCACACCTTTTTGAGGGGAATTATTGTCTACTCCGGGACTCTCTTTATATATTTAAGTTATGTTCGTGAATATTTATTACATTACCAAGTAGAAAATGAGCTTTCCTTCATATCTGACAATCAATGATAAAATATGTATGAAATTTAGAGAATCATTTATATGTATTAGAGGTTTTTCATCGATAGAGAATCGTCTGTATTTATTAGAGATTCTTGGTCAATGGTACCCTTCAACACATTTTTATAGAATTCTCTTGGTCATTATGATTACCATGCTGGTTTTAAATCCACTCAGTTGGGCACTTGAAGTTTATTGTCATTCATAAGGACATAGATTATTTTAGAGTTAGGATCGAAACCGTAGACAGGCTACCTACGTATCCTTTGTTTAAAAATGGAATCATAACCCATGTAGTTCGAGTAAGGGAGTATGATGTTCATGATTGATGGCTCAAAGAAGGATGTCACAATTACTTTTACACTATAAGATCATGTGAGTCATGATCGGTGTGAGAAACAAGAGGTATTGGTAAAAATTAGACAATTGTGTCATGAAAGATGTAATCATAAGAAATAATGTGGGGCTTATATATGTATGACTGCCCAGATAAATGAAGGTTATGATTTACATTATGGAAGAAATCCAGGAACAGGGTCCATAAAGGTATATGTGCTTCATGGAGATTTTCAATACTCTAACTTGGGGCTTACTCTTGAAAAGGGGGCCCAAATTAGGAGAAGACTTGTGATTGGGTTTTACTCCTGAAAAGAAATCCCAGATCAAAGTTAAATTAGGACTGGTTAAGAGAAATTAAGACTAGGGCTTACTCTTGAAAATGAGGCCCAAGTCAAGGATTAACATTTGGGGCTTACTCCTGAGGAGGATGCCCAGATTAGGGGACTGGGGCTTACTCCTAAGGAGGATTCCCAGATTTGGGAACATTAGGAATTGGGGCTTTCTCCTAAGGAGGATGCCCAAGTTAATAATTATGACTAGGGCTTACTCCTAAAGAGGATTCCCATATTTAAGACTAGGGATTACTCCTGAAAAGGAATCCCATGTTAGGGGATCTCGGGTTTACTCCTAAGAGGATGCCCATATTTGAGACCGGGGCTTAATCCTAAAAAGGTAGCCTAGGTTAGGGGATCTAGGGAATACTCCTAAGAGGATGCCCAAGTTATGAATTATGACTGGGGCTTACTCCTAAGGAGGATTCCCAGGTTAAGGATTCTCTTTTATTAAAGGATTAGGTTGAATGAATGAAATATAAATCTTTAGTGACATAATGATGTATAAATCACTTGGTTTTGAGAGATATTCCACAGAATTACTTTATGATAAGGATCTCAAATCAATAAATCATGCCATAAATGGCTTTTAAGAGTGTCTTGAAGACTGAATCTTGAATAGGAAAGTTGTAATGGATTTAAGAGGGGTGAAATGGGCAAGAAAGTCACCCAAAAAGGCAGGGGTGCGCAAGTCCTGGTAGGAGCACAGGTACTGCATGGGTGCGCAAGTCTTGGTCACAAAGGTATGCATGCGCAACACATGCTATACTTGCGCGACGGTTAACCAGCAGGGTAATACTTGCGAAGCTCTTGATTAAATCCTTTAGAGTCCCCTTTAGGTTCTTCCAGAAGAGGGGCGCACAAGTTCTATTGAAGGAGTAAGGCGACACACAAGTGTGGCCTTTTCCATTAAGGGATGACCACTCAGGCATACAAGTGTTGATGAGTTTCAACAGTTAGGACTTCCTCTCCCTCTTTAGATCTTCAGTTCTAGGTAAGAAATTACCTTTGAAGTGCTTCAGAAGCTTTGAGAAGAGACTAGGGCGCCGGGAGCTCAGATCTGAGTTTCTGGAAAAAATCCACTTCGAATGGGGGACCTATAGGGTCTATTTATAGGCAGGAGAAGACCCCGGGTTATTATCACTTAGGTCACGCAAGTCACTTCTGTGACCATAATGGGTCGTGCAAGTGGACTTGCGCAACTATGAGGAAACTTGCACGACTTATGGGCAATCTTCTCCTTGTTCATCCCTTTGTCGATTTTTGATATTTTCTTCAAAGGATGAATCAATTTGTGCTAAGTAATTTCTCTTTTCCAATTTTTAGATCTTGTGACGAAAGGAGCATCAACAATCATATATAAATATAGTTTCATCTTAATGGCCACCTTTGAAGGTGTTAGAAGAATATTGAACAATCATCGTTTCGTGAGGAAGAAATTCGCCATCCACGGAAACAGTATGCTCTTTAACCATTAGATGAAGGTATGTGTAAGTGTATCTCGAATCCTACTTATATAAAAATCCTAATATATTGAAGATACTGATGTTGATACAAAAGAAAATTATAAAAAGAGTTTAGGGGGTTGGAGAAGCAAAATAAAACATAAGAACACAAGAGAAAACAATTCCTTTAAAATGGGTAACTCTTTTTGATTTGAGCTCAAATGATTCCTTGGGAAGACTTCTACCCAATGTGATGCTTCTAAGAGTAATAGAGGTATGTGGAGAGAAAAAATGTGTAGGGGTTGGCTGAGACAAAGGCTTGAGATTTTTGGGTAAGGTGGTAGAGGTGGGGGCCATCTAAAAGAGGAGAGGAGGGGCACTCTTGGAATGTTATAAAAGGTTACTTTATTATAAAATGATTTTTTGGATTTAAAAGGTCCCAAAATTATATATTTCGTGGATAAGGTGATAAGAGTTCGAAATACACCTATCTAATAGGTTTTTGACATCTGCAGGTCTTATATTTTACATTATCTTTTCATTTTATTTAAATCGTTAAATAATGAGGTAATCGGTGCATCATCATGGTGTCATAAATAATTTAATTTATTTAATGTCTAAAAATTATAAAAAAATATCATGATCTAGGAAATATTTTTATCTTTCAAATGAATATTTATAGATAAAAATATGACTTGTATAACCCCATTTAAAAATTGGTTTAGTAAAACAACTCATGTTTGTGACATTTTAATTTTAACTTTAAAAAAAGTTATTAATGTCATTTTCCTACCAAAGTGGCTCCATGGGATCCACAAGTCGACACAGGGATTTTCATGGTCGGCCATGACACATCCAATATGGTTAGTACATGTTTCTAGGTCATTTCATATTATTAAAACATTATTTTTACCATAAACTACACTAATTACCTCTAATTGCGATTAAAACATAAAAGATACTATTCACCAAAAAATTATTTTAATCCCATTGAATCACTTTTTACTTAATGACAACCATTTATGTTGGATTTTTTAAATTCAAAACACAGAGGAGGTAAATTTTCATTTAATCAAAAAATCATTTTTTTAAGTACCACTTAGTGGTTTCACTATTCATCAAAAATTGAAGCTTTTCATAAAAATTCCAAAACGTCACCCTAAGCTATATTTGATATTCCAAATTCAAAAATGATGTCTATTTTACAAAATTCAGAACATATATGTTACATTAATTAATTTAATAATTAATTCCCGCTGTCAAAACAAATAGCGTGTTTTTATGAAACAATATGTATCAAAAGATTGACACTAGTTTAAGTCCAATTTCAAAATGAAATTAATTCCAACTACCACTATTGGATTAAATGGTAAAAATATATTCAAATTTCACATTAAAACCAATTCAAATGATAATCTAATCATATAAATAAATTAGATTAAAAAGAGGTTTTGAATTAAAATACAACATTTTTCACTATTCATTAAAAAATGAACTTTATCGGAAAAATATCAAAAATTTACACAAATTAAATTTTGATGTCCCGATTCTAAAGAAGAATTTTATTTGGTCCATGAGAATGTATAAGAGTGACCAAAACTATATTTAAAGAGGGTTCGCCATATAAAAGAGATTTTTCGACCTTTTAGTGAATATTAGAGTATCTATGCCTAAAAGTGAATTATTTTCGTATTTTAAGCCTTTATCCTTTATTGGATAATCTTAAACACAGTTAAAAACATATATATTCATATTTTAGTTATTTCTATTCATTCTCGCCAATACAACGGCTGCATGTTAACAAACATTTAAAATAATATTATTTTATTACTAGTGTGCGACTTAAGATTTCAAACAAACTTGTTGCTGCGTATCGGGAACACTATCGAACATAGCGACCCATTTAAAGTAAAATTAATATTTAATTTGTAAATATTAATAAATATGAAATATCTTTATTTTTTATTTACCTGGGATGTTTCATTTACACCAACTAAGATTCTACATTAAAGCGTATAGAATCTAACTAAATCAGAGTACAAGTAAAGAATTATAAGAAAGTTATACATTCCTTATGAATATAAAATTTAGTGGAAAAACAAGTAGTAAAACTACATGTAACAAACAATAACTCTTTTAACCCAAATAGAAGGGTATCCAACAACACTAGATAAGAGGTACCTTGATTTATACATTCAATAAATTGTGTCCTACCCACATCCGGGTAAGCCCTCTATATGAAGATCATATTCTGTCATGCTATCCTCACATGTCCTCAACTATCAGGTAGTGGGAACCTCTGTCTTTCTATCCCCAGAAGCTCTCGATTGTCATCATAAACAATCGGAGTTCTCAAAAAGCAGACCTGAAAAAGGTAATGTTTGAACAATATGTTCAAACTTTCTATACGATGCTTTGAGAGTTAATAAGAACCTATCTCTAGAAATCACTTTAGGAAGTTTTGATCACCAAAATTCCAAAAGTTCTGAGAATGTTCAAATGAGCTCCTATTTATAGGTGATGATCCAATGGTCAGCTCCCTCCTCTAACCGTCATATTTTTCCTTGAATTTCGGATGTACCTGTACACGTGTCACTCAACCAATTGTTAGTTGATAAATGAATTCACGACAACATTTTATATTAGAACAAGAGTAAGCATAACTAAAACTGATGTTCTGAATCATTGTAAATAAATTTTCTGAATGTAAGAAAAGATTTAAAGTTCATAGTCTAACTAAATATATAATTATGAGTCTATAATAAAATGATATTTTGATTGTGTTTTTTAAGAATTAGGAACCTGAATTCTATAGAATTCTTGAGTCTGAATTTCAAGGAACTTCAGAGTCTGGATTCACAAGAATTCAGAACATGAACTTACAGAGTTTGGAGTCGAACTCATAGAAGTTCGAAATCGAATTTGTATAAGTTTGGAGTTGAACTACTAGAAGTTCGAAGTCGAACTCATATAAGTTCAAAGTCAAACTCATATACATTCGTAGTCGAACTCTTAGAATTTCGGAATCGAGAATTCGGAGTCTTAGACAAAATTCTTCATATCTAAGTATTATATGATTCCGAGGTTTTTGTTACAATCCAAATTTTACAATTAGAAAAGAAATGTGATTAAATAATGAAAACAATGTAAGAATAAATTTCTTCGACAAAGGAAATTTTCCTTAATAAAATGAAACAAGGGGTAAAAGAGATTTGGCTTAAGATAAGGTGTTTGTGATTTTCAAAACATGACGGAATCGAGAAGTCATAATGAAAACCTTATTGACTCAATAATGTGGTGGTTAATTATTTATATCATATTGAATAAAAAATAATTCTTACATTTGAAAAAAAATATATGAGGAGATTATTTATGTAAAACCCTAATATCGAATGCTTTTATAAATTAGTAAATATTGATAAAATTACATAATGTAATTATTGATTTTAATTCATATGTATTTACAATTATGAATGAATGACATAGTTATATGAATTGGCTATCTTGTTTGTTTGAGTTTCTTTTTTAAAATTAATGGTGATATAATAAAAATATAAATAAAATGTTAACAAAAGTTATTATCAATGATAAAAATGTTGATATTTGGTATGATTTAATTGATTGATTTATTCATAATGTAACGATACATGAAGAACAATTAGTTTTTTATATTTTTTGGATTATACAGATGCTGTGATATTTTTTTTAATTAAATAATTAATCTTTTAAAATGAAGTGGTTGATATGATTATATAACTATGGGGAGTTTAGACTAGAAATTAATGATAATAATACAGGTTATTATTTTAGTTTCTCAAGGATATGTGTATTTTATACGAGTTTTACTCATATATTTTTAAATATTAATTAAATTTATTTATATTTCTATTATAATTGGAAAATCTGTTATAATTTTTTTAATATAATGATGATGGTGTGTTTTGAGGATATGAATGATCGTATGTTTTTCCAATTTGATAAATGACATTTTGAGGAAAATTATATATAGTTCACGATATAATTTGTGGTTAGGTAATATTAATTGTACATAATTTAAATGGTATCTGGGAAGAATTTGTGGACAATGTGGTTATTTATGATGACAATGATAAGGTAAAATTATTATTTTTGTAGCCATACTTCTATACCACTGAATTGTATTTTATATGTATACTTTATAAGTTTTTATTATTTAATCCATTATAGAGGATATTTTGTTTTGTTGGATCAACTATTTTTTATGAGTTGATGATAATTTGTCGATATTTCCATGATTTAGATGATGTAGATATAGATGATAATTAATGTGGGAAGAAATGGTAAATGATAAGAGGTTTATGTATTGATGAAATTATCTCTTTTCATTAATTTTATTATTCTACATAATTTGATGATGAATATATATATATATATATATGAATAGTTAGGCCCACTATGTCTAATATCCTAGGAGGGGGTGGTGGTGAATCAGGGTTTGATAGACTAAAACTACTACCCATTTTGAACTTTTTTTGTTAAAAAAACTTCTCTCTTTCTCTTATAGAAATATATGATAAAAAATTAAATCATGCATGGAAAATAATGATTTTACATGGTTCACCCTCACTAGGATATGTCCAAATAGTATACACCAGCGATGTGATGATGTATCAAATATTCTAAATGTGTAGATTTGTTTACTAGCTTCAGGCTAGATCTTATATTACCTGGATCACTACATTTAAAATGTTTAGGGTCTGCTCACTGCATTCCCAAGGGTCACTCCCTATTAGTATTTCTTTGGAACACAACCAGTGGGAAGTATCAATGTCTTCCTCTTATTTTTCTGACTACTCTTGTAAGGAATCCACTTAGTGATTGTGGAATTATAAGTCCCTTCATCTCCAGAAAAACGTGCATCCTGAAATATAGATAAATGCTCTATTACAGTTTAAATTTCATCCAATGATGAATACCACTTTACTACAGATGTATTGGGAAACTCAAATCTATCACACAACCCTTAATTTTCCTTGCACACACCCTTAATTCCTTCCACATGAGATTTAAATTCAATCGTGAAACACCATTTGTGCACAGCACCAATCTTTCACACAACTCAAATATTAAACACAACATCCTTATATTGTATGAAACTCCAATTAAATAATAATATTACACACTTCAGAGATCCAATTTCCGCTATGTATTGATATAAGAAAATGAGGGGGGGGGGGGTCAACACTTATTTTTATGCATCGCTGACCCCTACATGGAAGATTCGACACATCTCACAATAACCACTCAGAGTGCAAAAAACCCAAATTAGATGTCGCATTGGGAATTCATGCCTATTTCTCACAATATCATCTTTCATACACATTTCACATCATTTTCACACATCATAACTTTTCCATATATCAATGTTCTAATATTGAAACATTCCTTGCAACATCCAAGGTAATTATAGGAAAAAATTTTTTCTTATCTATTAATACTTATGAATTATATAGTGGTTTTACCGTAATGGGGAAGATATCTTAAATTTTGTACCCATCAGGAAACAATGGGTTTTTCTGAAATATTATGTTTCACACCAGGGTTAGTCATACTAAAAAAATAATAATAATATAATATTATTTAATAAAGTGGTAGTTACCGCATAGCCTTTATATAAGATGGAATAAATAGATATAAGAATATTATTATTAAAAATGTTTGTTAAATGTTTTTACATCTATCCCATAAAATTTAAAGGCATAAAATGAGAATAAATTAAATTTTAATCATAAATACTCTAATATTTTTAAAAGTAAGTTTTACAACCTTTTGATGGTGAACCTTTTAAAAATATATTTTTGGACACTTTTATATTTTCTATTTGAAAAAATTAGCTTCCTATTTATAATAGAAACATATTGATTTACATTGGGTAAATTTTTTGAATTTTTCTGAAAATGTTCATTTTTAAAATGAATAGTGAAAAATGTCTCATTTTATGTCAAAACTTCCTTTTTATAAAATTTATTTATATGGATAGATTATCATTTTAAATTTTCTTAAAGTGTAACCATATTATTCTTTTATCATTTCATCTAATTTTTTTTTATTTTAATTAACTTCAATTTAAAATTTTACATAAACATGTGTCAACCTTCTTATAGTTTTTATTTCTTAAAAACATATTTTCTAATATTAACAAAAGAAATTAATTTTAAATTTATTAATTCTAATTATGTTTCTTGAATTTTTAAAAATAGATTCCATATTTAGAATTAGTGGGTCCATATAATGTTAATTTGTTACTTTAATCTTTGGACTCTAGGAATAGTAACATTAGTAATTATTCTAATATATCATGGTTAAAGGAAAAATTAGGAATATAAGTGTAAAAATAATATTATAATAATATAAATTTACCCTAACACATGTCTTAACAACATTGGATGAGTAATGGTGCACCAAATAGAACCTTAGTCCGATATTTTTTCCCTTAGGATCAACTTGTGTGTTAAAATGACATTTAATTACATTTAATTACATTTAATTTAATGTTAATGGAAATATAAAATAAACTTTTATCTTCTTAATAAATCAATTTTAATATGGGGTTATACATAACCTAAATTGGACGATAAATATATATTGAAAATATAATATGAATTCCTAAATAATTTTAGTTTATTTATAATTTTTAGACATCATATAAATAAATTTATTGATGTCACAATGAAGATGCAGTGATTAAATTATTAAGGGAACTTTAGAATAAATGAGATTATTAATATTAAAATAAATTTATTTTTGAAATATTTTATGCCATCCATGAATTTTAGTGATATGTATAACATTTTATAATTTAATTAATGGATTTTTTTTTCAAAATTATAAAGATTTTATTGATTTTTAAATAGTCATGACATAAATAGTATAAAAATTGACATAAATTAGTTTTTAAATCTAATACTATTTTATTAAATGATATAATCGTCCTATAAAACTAATATTCTTCCAAATGACATAGAAATTTTTTATAATATCTCTAATTAACCACTTCTTGTTATATTTACATTTTATATTAACTATATTAACCATATCGTATGAATATACAAGACGACATAGTTAGAGTTAAATTTTCGTACTAGGGGTTAATGCTAAAAGATAATGTTACATTTGAGAAGAAAACTTTTCTAAAACCTATTGGTTGAGAAGATTTATAACAATACTCATCTTATAATTAAAATAAATGAGTTCTGACATTTTTTAATTTGAAATTATTTTTATAATTAAATAATCATTCAAGATATTTCTAAAGTACCCGTCCACCCTCTTATAAAAGGCCACTGCCTCTAACCATTATGCACACCTCTCATGCCCCTTGTCTTGCCCAACCTATTCCCAAATAAGCTTAATACACCGCTATATTCGTATCTGAAGCCTTATTTTGTCCATAAGGCAATTTAAGACAACCTTTTGGCTATAATAAAATGGAGGTATATGTATTTTGGGATATCGTCTTCTCTAATCTTCCTTTGCAGTATTTAACTTATTCACTCCCTATTATTTTCTTATTAATTTATTAAATAAAAGAAAACGTATCCTAAATGAACTATTTGTTCCTTATGAGATGGATTATAACTACAGTTACACACACATATACTTCTAATGGATACAATCATTCTGTTTTTGTGGATGGAAAACTACTGCCCCATGAAACGATACTTGTTCAATTTTCCCTACCACCTCTCATGATGGCCAATATGATGGAACAGAATTTATATATGATATATATGATATTTATATTATCTCTATTCTTATTTATTTTTTATTTAATGCATACCTTTATGCTTTCCATAATATGTAAATACAATAATTTCATCTCTGGAGGTGTGGACTACCGCCCCCTCAAAGTGATATGAATCATTCATGCCATACATGGAACGTATTGAGGATATAATTAATGAACTTATATAATTTATATAAAATAAAATATTTTACTATAATTATAATATACCTATGTATCATTTAGTTTTCATTCAATTATGTATGAAAAATAAATGAAAGTTATGTTCATGCGTAAATATGAATTAGAGTCTCCATCAATAATGAATTTCATTTAATATCTCCAAATGATATGTCATGTTATAAATACATATATATAATGGATATATATGAAATTTAAATCAAGAATATAATTATAGAGATAATGTAATTTTGACCCCATGGACAATTTCTAAAAATAATAAGTTCATATTTGACTCAAGGACTAAACATCGACAAAATGACTGATATGAACATAGATAACTATATTATTGTTATATAAAGGTAATAAGTGATATTAAAAGAGTAATAAACTTTAAAAAAGTTTTGAATAAAGTATAAATTAACTTATGTTGATTATTTGGGAAGAACAAGGAACATGTGTGATGTGTCAGACTCTAGGTAAGGGACTTCGTCTCAATCTCCTTTCATTGAGGCATATTTTGGTTTATACATAAACTTATTTTATATGGGGTATAATTATACAATATTTTATTTTTATATCATTTTATTATATTATAATGACATATTTGTTTATGAATAATTTTACTAAATGACGAAGGGAATTCTTCTTTTTAACATATGTAGTGACAAGGAAAAATTCTACCGTCGTGAGTATTATTTGATATTTGGCTTCCTCAATAAGACTCCATCTTTATAAAAGGAAAATAAATGCCATATACACTTTTTAAATAATTTGGTACTGAAAATGGTTGTAATAATGGATTGATTATGTGAATATATTGAACTTATATCTTCTGATTTTAATGTGGAAATGTTTTTTCCTTTATGATTATTTTATGTGTTATGTTAATGATATGGTTAATGGGAATTATATATATATGCTAATGATTCAATGATTAATGTTGGAAATGTGATATTGAGATTTCACTTAAATTCACTAGGTAACTTGATGGAGGTAGACGATAATGTTTCTTCTAAGATATTTGGGGAATATAATGTGATGGGTATTCCAAACGTAACCCCTTGTGTAGCTATGAAAGCTATAGTTTTTGTATGTTATAGATTCCACAAGTTACCTTTATAATTTATGATTTATATATGTTATTCATAATTCATATTATTTAATGTGTTATGTTAAATAGATTGGGATTTATGATTGAAAATTACAATCTCATTGATTTGAATGTATTGATGGAAAAATGTTTTATTTATTTATTTTATAAGCCTTACTGAGCATTTTATGCTCATTCCACATTATTGAAATATTTTACAAATGGTATAATGATGGGTTAGAAAAAAAATAATTATTGAATATTTATATCATGAAAATAATTTATATATTAATTTAAGGGGTTTTATTTTTGTGAAAAAAATTGATAGAGAAGAAGTGTATACTTAGTTATTTTTGAGATGTAATGTAATAGTTATGGACTAATTCTCTAAAACTCTAAACCTGAAAATATCCTCAATGTAAAATTCTTGACATAACACAACATTATGTAATGTTTAAGGTTGCGGCAGTATAGTTGGTATTAGAGGACGGTTTAGATAACATTAGAGGATAGGGTGTCATTTAAGAATTTGTGACATAACCATAATAGTAAGCATATTAGAAAGCGTCATAGATTTTTTAGATAAATTGAATGATTTTAAGATAACATGAATATGTATATCTTAGTGTTTACCATCCCCATAAGATATTATATGATGATTTTACTAATATTCTCACACTGACAGTTTTGGTTTTATTAAATTGCTAGATCGAGGAGTCCCCCAAGTAACAATGTATGTGAAGGATCCTTTGGTGGTTTTCTAAATAAGAAACCGAATGAAATGTGATATTGAATGAGAATCCTTATGATTATTCATAACCAAATATCTAGAGTCATTATTGACCCTTGAACCTTTTTTATTTTTCTATGGAATCATATATGTGATAAAAAATCCATATGGATGTTTAGGTAATAATAAAAAAGTAAGTATATTAAAAAAATATGTGTCATGTACATGGAAAGAAAAACCTATGAAAATTCCTCAAAGGGATGGTAAGATGTGTTATATGTTGTAATTAATGACATAATTAAATAACCTTTCATGGAAAAAGGAAGCCTTCTCTTTCCTATAGGAAAGGGAATGAAGTTATTTCTAAGGGATCAATTGAATGTTTTAAATCTGGTATGAATGGTCATTATGAAAATAGATTTCCAACGAATAATGTTCCGGAATGGGATCCAAAAGAACATACAAATATATATTTTTACAAATACCTTACATTATTCCAATTATAGGTGAGGAAACTGACAATTACATATGAATGGTGTGGTATATTTTGTAACTGATTTTTTTGATATTTTTGAATCTTAGGATATGTTTCATGTTTTTTATTGTAGGAAATAAGAATTAAGGAAGAAGATGTAAAAAATGGATAATTTATCATGGATAATTATGTATTATTAATATGTTTACATTTTATAAATCTATGAGTTTTGTCAGATATCAGAGTCATGAAATGATTAAAAGTATCAATGCTCTTTTGTTGATTGGATTACATTCGAAGAATTCTATCTTGCATGTGTAACCCTGATGTTTGTTATATGAAAATTCTATTTGAGGAAGAATTATATATTATTTTATGTATATATTTAAAGAGAAGCATTTCTATTTATATGATCTTATAATTTGAGTCAATTACATGTTATTACTTTTTGGGATTAAAATACATAGCAAGAGATAACATTTGAGGTTAAAATTTGTAATGTTTATATTTGAGTAATTTATCTCCTTTTTCTGAATGTTATAAAATTATATAGTGTTATAAAAAGTAAAACCTGTAGGATGGGTGAAAACCCATCACATCTAGTAAGGCCACAAGAATTTAACCCAAATTAGAAGGGCAACAGGCGCATCACCTACCACTGTCCTACAAGAAGTCCCTCGTTAAAATGACTTATGAATTTTTGTTAAATCATTTTATGGGTCAAGAATATGTTTATTTTTGGAACATATGGTTATCCATAGAATATAAAAATGATTTGGTGACTATGTAATTGTGGTTAATTTTGAACATGTTTTCTATTTTTGTAACACTATATGCCTATGGAAAATAGAATACTATGGGATTTCATTTGAAGAGTAATGGATGAATTTTATTTTGGAGGAATATATGTTCTTATTGTTGAAATATGGTGATTTTAATTATTAATGTAAATGATTGGAATATCATAGAAAATATCTGATTAGGTTAATTACTTTTTAATATGATAATTTAAGAGTAGTATCTCTTTCTATAAAGGAATATCCTTTTGGGATTATCTGATCTTGTACTATCTATTTTGGTTTTGGATAATGTATAAAGAAAAGAGAATTATATATTTCATCTTTTTGGGATTCTTTGATTCTATATAGGTTTATTTTAAAACATCATGTGTGACAAAGTCATCATTAATAGACATCATTTGGAGAAAAGATTAGTTTGTTTTATAAATTTATTGATGGATGAAACTCTACATGAAAAGTAAGTATATTTCCTTATGATCTTCATAAATATCATAAATATATTCATCAACATTATGAAAAGGAACAAAAAATAAAAACATTTTCTATTCACTTTTCCTACTGGGTATTCAAAGACTATTTAACCCATCACATGTTTATGGTTTTTGGGTTGTTAACTTTTTCCTGTTCATGTATTATATCACACTCAATTAGAACATGATGATTTTTCTTCTCTTCCATATTCAATTTTTCCTACATGGAATCCTAATATGTTTTATCTTGAGTGAAATTTTTACATAACATTAATTATTTTAAAGTGGAGGTTTTATTAACTCTTTTTCCGATGTGGGATTTCCTTGAAATTACCAATCCCATTTTAAAATTGTGAGGATGCAATTTTCCAAATGGGTGAATGATGTAACATCCCACATAATTATAGAATAATAAGTTTTCATATATCTTAATACGTCTAAATTACATAGTTGTTTTACAATAATTGGGTTTCTATCTTTGATAGCGTACTCACCATTCAACTATGGGTTTCTTTGAAATCTAAAGTTTCTACAAGGCTGAGTCATACTGGAAATAATAAAAATAATAATATAATGTTATTATTTCAAATTGTTGATAACCCCTAGCTTTTGTATTTAATTAAATGAAAAAAATTAACAATATTATGAATAAAAATGTATATTAAACGTTTTTATACATATCCAATAAAACTTAGAGGCACAAAATGAGAATTAATTAAATTTTATGCATTAATACACAAATATTCTTAAAAGGTAGTTTTTGAGACTTTTTATGGAAAACCATTTTTAAATTTATTTTTGACACCTTTATATGTTATATTTGACAAAATAAACTTATTCTTTATTAGAGGGACATAAATATTTACTATCAGTATATTTTTGTTATTTTTCTGATAATGTTCATTTTAATGATTATTGAAAAATTCTTTATTTTTAGTCAAAAATTTCTTTTCATTTAATTTATTTATATAGTTGGATTTTCTCTTAAATTGTGTTTAAAGTTTAATTATATTATTTTTTTAAAATTTAACATAATTTTGGTCATTGGATATAATTTAATATTAAAATTTTATATAAACAAATGTCAATGTTTTGATAGTTTTTACATCTTAAAAACTCTCTTTCTCAATTTGACAATGAGAATTAATTTTAAATTAATTTATTCCAATTATATGTTATGAATTTTTAAAAATGGATTCCATATTTGGAATCGATGGTTCCAGATTATGTTAATTGGTTACTTTTATTTTTGGACATTACGAATAGTAACTTTAGAAATTATTTTTATTTACCCCAATTAATGGGTAAATTAAGTAAATAAGGGTAAAAATAATATTATAATAATATATATTTACCCTAAAATTTGTCCAAACATCATTGGATGGATCATGGTTGATCCAATAAACTCTTATGTAAAACTTTTGGAATTTTTAAAATACTTGTGTGTAAAAATTTCATTTAATTACTTATAATTTAATGTTAAGGGAGATATAACTAAACTTTTATCTTCATTATAAAATAATTTTAATATGGGATTATATATAATATAAATTTGACTATAAATATTTAATGGAAATATAATAATATTTCCAAAATCATTTAATTTTATTTATAATTATTAGACATCATATAAATAAATTTATTAATGACACAATGATGATTTAGTGATTACTTTATTAATGAATGATTTTAAGAAATGAGATTATAAATATTAAAATAAATCTATTTTGAAACTTTTTAAGCCATAAAATAATTTTATGGATTCTTATGACTTGTTATATTTTAATTAATGATGTTTTTTGAATTAATCAGGTTGTTATGGATTTTAAAAAATTCATGACATGATTAGTATGAAAATTGAGAAAATTGAGTTTTTGAAATAAATAATATTTTATTAAATGACATAGCAGACCTAAAAATATTAGATTCAACCAAATGACGTACTTAATGTTTAAAATTCCATTAATGATCCCCTTGAGGTTATATTGGCATTTTATAGTAAATATATTATCATGTTTTATGAATATACAAGAAGACATGGTGGCAGTTAAATTATTTAATTAAGGGTTAAGGATAAAATATAAGGTTATATTTCAAAAAAAACTTTTCTAAAACCTTTTACTCGAGAGTATTTCGAACAATACTCATATTATATTCGAAATAAATGATTTTTGGACCTTTTTAAATCAAAATAATATTTATAATAAAACAATCATTCAAGACACACCTAATGTGCCCCTCATTCCTCTTATAAAAGGCTGCCATCTATAACCCTTCCACACATCTTTAAAACCCTTGTATAATCTAAACACCGCCAAAATAAGCACCCAAAATCCATATACTACTCCTAGAGGCCTTAACTTAGGAATGAGGCAATTCAATAAAGCCATTTGGCTCAAATCAAATGGAGTTTTATGTTTTAAGAGGTATTGTCTTCCCTAAAGTCCCTTTCCATTATTTTATTTCTTCACTCCCTATTTTATAATTTTTATTTGATTATATAACTACACAGGTATAATAAATATTCTAGTATGTAGTTATGAGAATGATTCTAACAACACATACACATGCACCTCAATTTAATGGATACGAACATACTATTTCTGTGGATAGAGAAATATTGTCTCACGAAACGATGATGGTTCAATTTTCACCTACACATTATGATTGAAATATATTTATATATTATATAGATTATATTAATATTGCCTATATGATTCTATTTTTTTATTTAATTCAAACCATTATTCTTACCAAAACTTGTAAATATGACAATTACATTAGAATAATTGCGGACTACTGTCCCCTCATAGTAATATGACTCGTTCATACCATACATACAATGTATATATGATGGTGTTAATGAAATTATTTAACATATAAAAATTATGATATTACAATTGAATTATATTATACCCATGTATCATTTAGTATTAATTCCTTTAAATATGACAAATGAAATGAAAGTAGGGTTCAAGCGTACGTACGGATTACAATCTCCATGAACGGTGCATTTCATTTATTATCTCCAAAAGTTTCGGACTATTATAAATATATATATATATATATGGGATAAATATAATATTTAAATAATGAATATCCTTATTGATATAATGGAATTTTGACCCCATGGAAAATTTTAATTATAACAAGTCCATTTTTAACTCAACGTATTAACATCGACAAAACGACTGATATAAACATGAATAGTTATATGATTGTTATAGCCATGTTATATGGGAAATAAAAGAAATAATAACTTTGATAAAAGTTCTAAATCATGTATAAATTAAATTATGATTGTTATACAGGAAGAACACAAAACATACGATACGGGTCCGACTCATAGTAAGGGATTTCATCTCAATCTCCTTCCATTGAGGCATATTTTGGTTTATACACAACCTTCATTTATATGGTGTATATTTATACTGTTTTTTATTTTAATTTCATCAATTTTTTTTTCCAAATGAATCATTGGTTTTACAAATTATTTTACTAAATGATAGAAGGAATGCTTATTTTTAATGTAAGTGGTGACAACATCCTTTCCTCCGCTGAAAGATCTATTTGATATTTGGCCTCTTCAATAAGACATAGCATTTTTAAAGGAAACTAAATACCTTATACTATTTTATATAATTTGGTATTGAAAATTGTTATACTAATGGACTGAATAAGTCAATATATTGAACAGATATATTGTTATTTCAATGTTGAAATGTTATCTTTCATTTATTCTTGTTTTATGCGTTATGGTTATGTTATGGTTCATGGAAATTATTTACATATAAGGAGGTTCTGTGATAAACTGAGGGTGTGTGAGCCTGATATATATCTCCAATGCATTGGTTAATGTGATATAGGTAATTGTTAATGATTCTTCAAAGAGATTTAGTGAATAAACTGTGATGGGTATTCCACACAGAACTCCCTATGTAGCTTTGAAAGATACAATGTATGTATGTTATGGATGCCATTTGATACCTTGATGATTTATGATATCTATGTTCTATTAATAAATATTCTGATTTCATGACGTATTTTAAATATCTTATGTTTTATTATTAAAAAGTATCATTACATCAATTTTTTTGTATTGATGTACAAATTCTTTCTATCCTTATTTTTTAACCCTTACTATGGCTTTTATGCTCAACCCAATTTTTAGAAATATTTTTCACATGGTATAAGTATGGGAAAGAGAAAGGATGAATTAAATTAGGTTTATATAAAAAAATTATTGTTTTATTTTAAATGGTTTTATTTTTGTGACAAATATTGGATAGAGGAGAAGTGTCTACATTGTAGTTTTTTAGATGTAATATAACAATTACATCCTATTTCTCTAAATCTCTAAACCTAGAGAGATCATCAATGTCGAATTCATTACATAACTTCAGTTTATGTAATGTTTATGGATTGGGCCTTATATTACATTCCCGCGACATTCCAAACAATCTTTAATTTTTTTTGCAATACCCTTTTCCAAATACATGTGTCTCCATTTTCTCGATTATGAGGCCCAAAATTTTGGAAAACACTAGAAAATGGTGCCACATTGTATTTTTTTTCATCTTGTATGGCCTATAGATCATCCATTCCTTTATCATGTTTCATTTTCAACTTATATTGTCAAAAATATCTATTGAACACCTCAATTGACCGAGGAAACCCTCTTTGTCATGAAACAAAAACTACCAAAAAAATGCTTCAATTTTACCATGTGGGATTCTTTCCCAACATATATCATTAGAAAATAATTTATTATGATTATTACACTAATTAATTATAGTTTATATGGGTAACCTACTTTGAAAATTTTCGTACTCACTTAATTATTTTAATTATTCTTCAAAATATAATATATCAATTTATGGTTAGTGATGAGTAATGTTTTTCAAGAGATGATGAGATCTAGCTGATATTTTCAAGATTCAATTATATAGTTTTCATATATTTTAGTGTTGATGGTTGAATTTTATTGATCATTTTGTATTGAATTATTTATATTTTATGTGTGGAATCTCATAAATCATGGATACTCATTATAAGTTCTTTATTTGAATATAGTAGATTATTGATCATATTTGATAACATAATAATGATAAAGTGTCCCAAAAATTCTATTTAATA
Organism: Viscum album; assembly: GCA_963277665.1. Taxonomy (NCBI): domain Eukaryota; kingdom Viridiplantae; phylum Streptophyta; class Magnoliopsida; order Santalales; family Viscaceae; genus Viscum; species Viscum album. The sequence goes on along the minus strand of OY728159.1, from coordinate 682,887,188 downwards.
TCCCTAGGGCTAGACACCACACTATGGACAAAAAGTAGGATGATTTTGTAATCAACTACATTCCAAATTGATTATTCAAATAAATCCAATTAAAGATGTGTAATTATAGAATGGTACCTAAAGAGTTTTTGGATTATTTTTGTATTATGAACTAATGAATATTAAATGGGATATTAAGGAAGTAGTATTTCAAATATTTAATTTTTGAAATAGGTTATAGATATCATCAAATAAAATAGATGAACTTTTTAAATCCAATTTATAACTCTAAATATATAGGGATCTTTACAAGAGGAATGGTGGAATGACTACAAGGTCCTTATGAAAGTATAGTATCATGAATCGGATAGAGCGAGGAAAGGAAATTTTTATAGTAAAAATATTAAAATATTTATCATTTAATTATTTTTTTGGTTCTGATAATAGAAATATTGAGATTGTGTTAGGGATGAAATAACATATTTATGATATTTAATGACACTTTTACATTGAAATAATTATGTAGTGGAATATAGGGTGTAAGAAGAACTGCTTATTAGTTATAAAAGTTTATACTCTCCATCTTTGGAATCATATACAGTAACCTTTTGGGAGTTTCAATGATAAATTATCTTATAAAATTAAGAATCTATATCTAATAATTTGGTTGATTGCTGTATGGTGTAATTAAATAAAACCATCCATCACATTCAATCATTTGATGAGAGATAAAATCCGTTGTCATATATTTTATTATTGGTAACAACACAATGGTTATTGAAATTGTTACATAAGGATTGTATCATTTCTATGATAACGTAGAGTTACATTCACTATCACTGTTGATAGGATTTATTAAGTTCCCCCTTTAGTATTAGCATCAATAGATAGTAATATCTATATTCTAGGGTAATTATAATTTCTAATAATTTAGAAAATAGTTGTTATGTTTTTTACACAATTACATATATTTTAATGTATATGATGAATAAATAGACCAACATTATAATAGGGTATTGTAACTGAAAATTTAGTACCTTGTAACTACTTTTATAATAAAAACATATCCCATGCGGTTGGGGATTGTTCAATTTTTTTAGAGTAAATTTTTTAGTACAGATATTTCTGATGAAGTAGGGTGATACAGTATATTACAGTATGGATCTTGAAGAAATATCCATTCATTATTATAAATGATTCATCATCTATGGAGGATTCCATTTTTATGATTATTAATATATTATTTTTCACAATACCCAGTTGTGAATAAAGAAGTGATGTGATATTTATATAGCGGTATATGGAGTCATCAATTCATGGCCCCACCTTGTGAGGGAGACCAACATGAATCAAAGTGAAAATTGATGGTGTTTGGGACAAACCATGAACTTTAGTATCCACCCTAACCATTTTTAATTTAACAACATTAATTAATAAAAAGACTGAAAGGGTATAGGTATATTGATGGTGGTCAACCTAATAATTTCCCTCATCATCAAGTACTAATGGTTGATAAATTGAATGGTGTGGGAAAATATATATGAAAACATAGATGGGATGTTAGAAATATTAAACCCTATGAATTTAAATATTAAAATTTTGGAGGACCCATATTATTTATTGAAAAAAATTAAAGGGATTTATACATTGAAAAATCCATGCAGCTGAAGTTGACCAGGTGGTAGGCCCCTAGATAGTTTGTTTTATTATATATATATTTTTAAATATTTTTTTAATTTCATTTTACCATATCAGTATAAATTTATTTATTATTCATAGTCTATTAAGAGAGTTAGGTCTTCTAGTAGAGTGGATTCTTCAACATATTTATTTATCTACTATACAAAGTGATCAAAAATGATTAGTTAGGGTTATTAAATTACTAGTTATTGTCCCTGAAAACCAATATTTATTTCAATAATTTATTTGTAACCATTTATTATATAGAAGTATGTCATGAGTTATTCAACAATGCGTGTGATGAATGAAACATGTTATGTTTTAATGATGCTTAATACATATCAACAAAACTATAATGTCTTATGTGTATGAATTTTTGGAAAAAAGAAAATGAGTATCCTAGATATTTTTGAGACGTTTTAAATTATTTTATAAATATATATACAATTTACCATTGAGGAGGTATATGACGTATGATATAGATTTATAAATTAATATTTATCATATATTGATGATAGCTTATTAGATTGATCCAAATGATATTTGATAACTATAAATTTATGTTTATATATTGTTTTAGAGATGATTCATTCATCCTTGTGTATCTCTATAGATTAACCAATGAAGTACTCCATAAAGTATAATTGTAGATTGATGTTATGAATTGATTATAGGTAGTGGAATAATGTTATCTAAATTATCATAGTTAGCTACACTTTAAATATCTATCATCAAAATTTGATTCTCCCTACTTGGATAATTATTAATTTTAGGATATTCTTAAGTATGTGTTAAAATATTCTTTCCACCAATTTGATTCTCTAATGACATAGTACCCATAGTCATCTCTCTAATGGAAGTAGTTATCCCACTTCACTAATGTCCTATATAAACTGTGGCTTAACCCCCTCATCCCAACAATATTTTTTTTATTATTACGCAATTTTAGTTTCCTCTTGTAAACTGTCTTTATTTTTCAATTACTATATTTTTTTCCCATGTGAGTTATCCCCTCTACTGATATGGTGATGGAATACCTTGTAAAAGTTGTTTCATGTCTTATTATTTTAATTCAGGTTTTTTATTTTTATTACGTTGTGGTTATCAATGGTTTTCCTTGAAATTTATTACTATTTCCCCAAGTAGATATTTTTATTTTAGACACATTCAAATACAAAATTAGCATTTCTGAAAAATAAAAAGACAATGAAGTAATATTACCTTTCTATTTATTATTTTTCACTGATTGGATATTTTTAAGGATTCTAATTAATTCCCATATATATATATATATATATATATATATTATTGGGATACCCTTTGATGATACTGAATGAAGTAGTTATTTGAAATCTGGTGTTATGTTGCCATTATGGGCCACCCAATGTTTTAGTGATTCCTTTTTCTTATTACCAAAGAATTAATAACATTCATAGGGATAACTCATTGGATATTATAAACTTATCTTGATTAGTTATTGGTGATATTTAAAATTTACATAATGGTTTAATAGGGGATATAAGTTTATAATTATTAATATTTTATTTTAGATTTTAGTATTCCTCACCAATAGTTTATGTATTGGATTATTATATGTTTTGTGAATGAGAATCATATTTTCAAGGTCATGATATCTCATATTGTGAAGTACAAATGATCCATTTTTGAAAGAAGTAATTGAATCATAGTTGTCATTGAATAATATTTTGTAGGTTTATAACATCAACATTTTAATAGGTTTTATCAATGGTTTTAATAAAATATATTTTATATTTTGACATTCAATTCAATATTTAACATTAACTTTAATACTGTTTTATATAAATTTTATTGTCAAACATCCTTTCAGAACATAAATCTGAATGTTAATACTTCCCTTATTCTTCATTTACATAAGAAATGGGATTTTTTATGTTTTATTGATATTATTTAAATAATAGAATTAATTTTATATCAATGTAGAATATGGAAGTAATATATTAAGGGTCTAACAAGTTCATTCCCCATGAAAAGAACTATGATACTAATAACACTGAATTGATAACTACGATTATAACATCGAATTCGTAGAGACATTATTTGTTAGTTAAATATAAATTACTTTATCATAATTATAATATCATATGATATATAGTCTTGAAAATATATTTAAAAGTTCATAAATGTATATAGAATAAATTTATTTAAGGGTTAAAATTTGTAAATTACATGCACTATTGGGAAATGTAATATGTTAGTTGAAAATCTTAGTATGATGAACAATTATAATGGTTTTCCTTAAGCAAGATAGGATTTAGAGATAATATAATAACATATGTATTTTTAATTTGATGTGGATGAGGTTAGTAGTGAAGGGTTCATATGAAATATATAAGTAGTATATTTGTTGTTTTAGCATATGGTAGAATCAGGGTAAGTTAATCCTAAGTATAATGTTTTTAGGGATTAGATAATTGGAAAATACACCTGATATTTGGACAATATACATTGAACATCTGGTATTATTTAACCAGTGACTATAGGTACACAAGATTATATGAAATAATGTTTTTAGGGAGTTTAATATATCATCAATGGTTATCCTCCATAGTTTATAATTGTATTAATATGATTTTTTGATGTAGTTATAGAAGATTGCGAGGAAGGAGTTAGTGAAATATATTGTTAATAAATGCCTTCTATACTAGCAAGTGTAATCATCGATTACCATCAGGTATAATGAAAACCATGAGTATGCCACATTGGATGTTGGATAAATTATCTATGTTTTATAGGGTTTTTATATAAATAGGGAAAAAAATTTATTATCTTGGTTATTTTTGAATGATCGATAAAGATAACACATTTATTACTAACTAGGTAATAATTTTTGGTAGATAGTATTTTCAATGGTTCATATAGAATATGTAGTGAAAATTAATTTATTACCATTTTATTTTATTGAACATAATTTACATTACCATTACATAGTGTATTTAATGGAGCTTTTATATCCTAGTTAAATCATATAATATCACTACACCAATTAAGTGATAGTCAAAGTTAGTTGAAAATTGGAATATAGATAAAATGATTGGGAAACACATTTTCTATTTTGGTGTATCATTGCCAAAAAATTTAACATTTTCAAAATTCCAACATTATAATATATATCACTCATTGATTGGAATCAAGCCATTGGATATATTTTATGGGTACCCTTCTATTAACTTTTATGTATAGTTGATATTAGTTATTGAATAATTATTAGCTATAAAATGTTATTTATGATTTTATCCCATTAAGAACAATTAATATTTTTTAATGTTGGAAAATTTTATATAATGTTATTTAATTCTTTTTATGTCATTGAACCTAAATGTTAGGTTGTATATACTTCATTACATCTACCCTATGTTTTGAATGTTCATTATAGTTTTTTTTATATCTAATATTTGGATGTTCCTTCCTGATTAATCTCATTGGTTGATTTGAGTGATGCTGATATAAAAAAGGATAAAAAGTTATAAATTTATCTTGTATATAAAATATTGTTAAGATAAATTGTTTTGTTGGTGATCTATATCATTAGTAGTTGTTTTATAGAGTCAACATATATAAAAAATGTGTATATGGGAATGGGAGACATGGATGAAAAACAATCTTATGTTATATAGTGTTGTGTTTTTCTTTTAAACATAGGATAATTTAATTTTAAAATGAATATTTCCATTCATTGAGTTTTTATGGATTATTTAGTTAAATAATATGGTTGTGATTTCTAATCATAAAATTCCATTTATAGGTAATTATTTTTTGGGTTTGAGATTTCTGGTGTCAGTTAATCCCCATATAATTTTTTATTATTTTCATTTATATGGATGAAATTATTTCAAGAATTATATTTTTTTAATAAATAGATTTTTTATTTTTTATTTTTGAATAGATTAAATTGTATAAAAATTTTATATGTGTCTATAGGTGAAATCAATTAAATTATTTAATATTGGAGTCAAATTAGGATGAATATTACTGTTTGGATAATGTGGGTATGTAAATATTATAATATGTCTTTACTATAATGTATTAGACATTTTTGAATAGTTTCATTATCATTTAAAGATATATGTTTTAGATTTTATGGGATTAAAATGTTTTATTATACTGGTGATATTGATGTCTAAGATTTTTGTATTTAAATGTTAAAATGAGATTAGGTTTTTTACTTATTACAGATAGACCCTATGATATTATTCAGTTTATTAATGAAGTTTGATTCCATATTTTACTAATTAATTATGATTTTATGATTACATAAAATATTTATGGTTAGATGCAGGATTTATAAAATATAGAAATATAACTATGTGGTGGAGTTTTTGAGGGATGGGAGAATGAATGTTTTGGCACATGATTTTGAAGAGTGTGTAATCTAACCATGTGAGGCCAATTTCGACCCAACAAGAAATGATTGGTTAAGTGAAAATAATTTTTCATGATGAATATGATTTTTATAAATCATTCACCACATGAAATTCACAATTAGTTCCATTTATATTAAAAATATCCATTATATTTATGAATTTATCACAATAATGTTAATTTTAGATTTAAAACTACAAAAAAATAAAATTCTTTTCCCCCAAAAACTATTATTCAAACGATTGGATGAATAGAGATATTATTGAGAGGTGATTTCTAGGAATTTAAAAATTCATTAATGAATTTTTATATGGTATTACGATGGAAGAAACTCAGATTTTTGATATGTAAAATCTCAAAACCTATTTCTTATGATTTCTAAATTAATGTTTTTATAAATTATTTACCTTTGAATCTGGATATGAAAATTTTTAATTGGATGGATTATAATGTTTTTTAAGATGAATAGAAATTATAGAACACTAAGATGGAATGTTTTTATAAATTAAATATTTTGTGGTAGATAATAAAATGTGATAAATGAGATTAATATGTATTAATTAATGATGACTATAATGTAATTTAATAATTTTATATGACTATATTGATCAGTTGTGTCATTTTCAAAAAAAATAATTGTAAGGGAATATTTAAATAAATGATTTTCCGAAATGGGATTTTTTTTAAAATGGGGTTATATGGATGGTCTAAATAGAATGATTTATTCATAATGATTTTTTTATAATTATTTAATTTTTTTCTTATAAGGATACAATATTTATCCAAATTTATTGAAAAATATAATGATTAAAACTACGGAATAAATAAGTTAGCATTGTTATATTATCATTATGTTTGAATTTTGTAAACTATTAACAAAAAGATTAGTTATTTTTATACATTCACATGGGCTTGTAGATATTAGGAAAATGAAAATGGTATATTAGAAAAGTGTAATGGAATAAATTTAAATGTGTTTATTAATTGGAAAATGTTGTTGAAAATTTTAATTACTAATGATAATAATAAATAATTTTCTTGATATTCATGAATACATAATATATTTACACTATAAATGACCTTATGATGATTATTATATGTGGTTTATCTGCTCATTTTTGGTTATATGATAATCATAATTTTTTTATATTTTATGGTTTTTAATGTTATAGATGATGCTTTTTTTTAAAATAATGATGATTGTATGAGGTTATGAGGTATGTTTATTGTTATTTAATTAGTATCACTATATAGTTATTGTTATTGTTGTTGTATAGTTTATAAGTGGTTTTTTTTTGTTTTATCCATGATGAATGGTTTATTATTTTGTTTGAGACACTATTTTATACTATGAGGGTTATGTGAGTTGATCAAGTTGATATCAGTGATGAGGATTTAGATAATGGTTTATGGTCATGGAAATGGTCAATCATAGCTAGTGTATGTGGATTTAAAGATAGCTATTTATCTTTCTTGAATGTATAAGAATACAATTATGTGCATAATTATATATATTATTTACTATGATTTTATTAATTCTACTAATTTTACATAGATTAAATTAGATTGGTTGCCTACATGGTATTTTTATACATTGTCCTATTGTTTTATAAAACATACAATATCGTGCTGAAGTTTATTTGGGGTGATGAATATTAGGGATTGTTGTCTTATATCTAGGAAATGGAGTGTAGAGAATATACATGTCTTTTTTTTAGTTTAATTTTTTAAGTTTTGGATTATATTGCATATACTTGTTTTAGTACTTTGTGAGATGTATTATGGATCTATTTTATTCATTTTATGTTCATAATTTGAATATGTTCGCTTTTATTTTGAACTTGATTAAATAATATGGGTAATTACTCCTAAAAATTGATTTATACCTTTATTTCTTTATACCATATCATGAGTAATGTATGTGAGATTCAAGGGTGCCTCTCAATCTCTTTACCATCAAATTATGAGCCCTGGAATGAAAAGGTCAAAAATTATTCATGATAAATCTTATTCATGTCCATTTTTTGTATGACAATCAAGTCTCAAATGACATATAAATTCTCTTTTATCATTATTTAAAAACATTAATTCTTATTCTCTTATATTTAGAACATATCTCCTTTTTAGAAAGAAATGTTTTCAGAATATGATCATCATTTAATATCTTTATATCACATTCATATCTTAAAAAATCACTTTTTTTCATTATTAAAACGTTATCACATGATTGGATGATTATTCTTTAATTTATCAATTAAAATAATTTCATTGAATTATTTTGTTTCTTAATGATTTCATCCAAACCAACACCCATCACCATGTGAGATTCATTTCTATGGTCAATCATTGAAACACGTTTAAGTTGACTAACATGACTACATTATATAATTTTATCATAGTACTAACCATTAACCTTTAAATCACATTACAAATAAATATTCTTTATTTTTTGAAAAAATTCAATCAACATCATCTTTATTAGAAATGGAGATTTTCATAAAATTTAATTCATCTTGACTTTTAACATTTTCATTTCCTTAATATGGTCTTCTTTTATATATTAACATTATTTCTTAAAATCAATTATATCAATAAACTATGAAAATAATGTAACACCCCAAGAATCCATGGCACGTTTCCCTTTGAATAATGCAATAGATTGCATTGTACACAACTTCGTGATTCTAACACACCGTGACCAATCAAAATAGCTGTTTTGAATAGTAATAACACTTTTCTAAATTTTATAAATTTTATCATTCAAAATGGACTTCATTCTTGGGTTCAGAATATCGAAATTAGCCTCGGGTGAAATTTTGATATTTTTTTGAAAATTTTCAATTTTTGATGAATAGTTAAAATTACTAAATTTTTATTAAAAACAACTTTATTAATCAAAATAATTAATACTGATAAATTATGAATTTTAGAGGTTTTAAATTATATTTATAATATATTTCATATCATTTAATACAATGTTGGTCATTGGATATAATTTCACATTTATACCGGACATGAACAAGTGTCAATCTTTTGATAGTTATTATTTCTTAAACACACAGTTTTTGTTTTGACAGCGGGAAATAATTTTAAATTAATTTCTGCTACTTTTTTGTTTTGAATATGGAAAAATGGATTCCATATTTCGAATCAGGATGTAAAAATTGTGTAAATCGGTAACTCTTATTGTTAGTCAATTTGAATAATAAATTCAGTAAATATTGTATTTACAACAGTTAAAGGTTAAATCCTGTAACTAAGGGTAACAAAATAATATTATAATAATATTAAATTACTATAAAAAGTGTCCTACCCCCATTGGTTGATACATATCTGACCATGTGCATCTTTTGGTTGATTTTGGGACCCCATGGAGCCACCTGTAAGTGATAATGACACTTTATATTAATTAAGTTAAAGTAAATACAAAATGACATAAGCATATATCTTTTAGCAAAAAAAATTTTACATAGGGTTATATAGTTTATACATTCAAAGATAAAAATTAGTTATAAATCTAGAAATATTTCTTACATAATGGTATTTTATTCATAATTTTAGACATTGAATTGTTAAATTTATTTATGACACAATAATGATGCAGTATTTTCCTTATCAATGAAATAATCAAATAATTGGTCTTATAAATGTTAAAATAAATATAATTTGAGTGTTTTTATGCCATAAACGAATTTTATTGGTTAATATAAAATTTTGGGATTTCTTAAGATAATTTGGTTCGAATTAATAATGTTGTTAAGACTTTAACAAATATCAATTATTAAATAGTTTCAAAATTGACATAAATGAGTATTTAGAAATCATATTATAAAATTAACTAATATTCTTTTCCTAAAAATCTAAGTATAAAAAAAAGACTTATATAATGATATTTGTATCATTAACGGAAAACATGGGGGTCTCTTGGAAGTATAGAGTATCTTTATTGACCATATTATATAAAACTACAAAGTGACATGGTAAATGTCAATCTAGTTAACTAATAGTTAAAACTAAAAGATAAGGTTAATAAAGTGACCCAAAACTTTCTAAAACCTATTGGATGAGTTGTTTTTGAACTATCCACACCATATAAATTGAATAATCGACTTTTTATCCATATGAAACCGAATATGGATTTATTATAAAATAATCTTTTAAGTTTTTCCCAAGGTTCCCCTCACCCCTCAAATAAAAGGGCATTACCCCATCACGCTAATTCACACCTTCTATGCCATTTGGCTCAGCCAAACCCAACCCAAATACCCTCTCAACTATCCTCCCTTAAACCTTGAGGCCATATTCTGATTAAAAAGCCAACCTATGAAGCCCTTTTGATCAAATCGAAAGAAAGAACCCAAAGAAGTGGTAATGATATCACAATCCTCTTTCATGTTCTTTTATTTTTACGCTTATTTTTTTCTTTGTTATTTCCATTAAAAAATAATAAATCCAGTATATAATATATAATTTGATATTATTATAATTATGGTACAACCAAATTCATTATTCAATCCACCCTTTGAATGACATTTCACTATCTGTGCGTAAGTACGGCTTACCATCTCCACGTCGTGGTGTAATTGTTATTCAATACATTATTATTTGGATGGGTATAATAATGATATGTATTTGAAGTAAATAATAAATATAACACGATAAGTGTTTTTTATATATGATATTCCATCCAATTATAGATTATTTTAATATCAAAAGAATGATATTTTAACTCGTGCATACGTATGGATTACCGTCTCCACGACGCGATGAGATTCATTTCCATGTACACAATTCATCGACGATTATAAAAATATATATTACTAATAAGTATGTAATATATGACATAATAATGCTACTGGAGATATATATGTTTATATATATAATTATTTATGTACTTACATATATATTATTTACTTACTTCCGTTCAATACTATATGAAAACGGAAACAGCGTTTATGCATACGCACAGACTACCATCTCCATAAACAATGTTTTCCATTATATATATATAGTTCTATTATAAATATTTATATTCTAAATATATATGATATATAAATGATATTTTTTATATTCTCTATGATTTTAAATATTGATACAAGTGACACAATCAAGAGTAACAAGTTAAAACACGTACGATAAAGAAAGCTATTATTACCCGAAATATTAATATAACATGGAAATTAATTATTAAATGGGTATTATAAAGTAATAAATGAATAATGTATGATATCATAAATATTAATATGGTTTTGGAATATTTTAATAACATAATATAGTATTCATAAAAGAGGTTAAACATACCCTCGACAAAAGGAAAGTGCAAGGTAAGGGGTTTTCATCTCACTCCTTATTCCCGTGAGATTAATGCCACATTAACACTATTAAGTTTTTTGTGGTGTATGTACTTACCATAATTGTATTCATTTTGTAATAAAATATAATTTATATGTATTTACATATTCATTGTATGATACCTCTTTCATGGGGTGTATGTTTCGTATGTTACCAAATTGGTAAGGGTTAATTTCACAATATCTTTATTATCCGAGGATGTTTTTATGTAAGTATCTATTGGGACATATTTGTTATCCATGTCCATGTTTTATGCAAGAGTTTTTAAAGGGATTATTTTAAAGGACTTTTTTACTAAAACATCATTTCAAATGTTTTAAATATTTATTCTTCTAAATCATTCTCATTAATATCAATGTCTTCAAAATTGTTTTTAAGGATAAATTTATATTGACATGAATGTTATTAAAATGTTAATTCCTTTCAAAAGTTTCAATATGGTATGGGAACCTTTGATTCAAAAATTTCTTTAAATGTATTCTTTTCTAAATTGTGCGACTTTTAAAGGTTTTCAAGCAAAATAGATATTTCTCTCAAAAAGTTTTACAAATCATTTTCATCTATTTCAAAATCCTTTGATAGATTTTAAACTTGTTTGAAGATGGTTTATTATGATATAAATCTTCCATATTGTATTGAAGGTTTTGTGATATGTTTGACTGTGGATTTGTTATTTCTATACCATTCATGGTTTATGGAAAAAGTATTGAATTTTCATATGCTAGTTCTAATATGAATGTTTATATTATAACATTTTCCTATGAGAAATTCATTGGACTTAGTAAGTGACAGGTAGAGCCCGCTATAGCTTCTCGATGCATCAGTAGGTCTAATGAAAAAAACTAGTGTCTTGGCATAAGGCCTTGAAAAAATCATATTTATAGTCATCACACAAGTCCATGACTATGTGGTTATGATAGTCTGGAATTATGCATTCCATCATTATGAATGTGGTTAGTGATATTGCATGTTATTATTCGACTAGTATAATATCCATGTAAAAAAAGTAACTGGAATTTCATCATTTTATTATTGCCATATTATTCTGAAGATCAATTTTAAAAGTTTTATGTTTTTTTATACATTTGATTAAATGTTTTCCCTCATTTATGAACGTTTCTACTGAACTTTTATCCTTACTGAGCATATGAGCTCTCCCCTTTCTATGTTTTATCTTTCCCAGGATTCCAAGAAGTGTATTGTGATTGATATGCAGGGTTATGCCAAGGGAATATTGATGTCCATGAAGTATTATTTATGTTTTTTTGTATGTTATGAAGTATAATGTAAAATTCATGTATCTAATCTATTTTAGAAGACTGCAAAACTGATCGGTCCTTCGCGACATGATTCCTTGTAATCATGCCAATGTATTAAAATAATGCACCAACTCTGGGTAACAAGGGTCGGGGCGTTACAGTTGGTATCATAGGAATTTTAGAAATAACCTTGGAAGATATATTTAGACAAAATCTCATTAGATCACATCGCCCTAAGACATAATTTTAGGATTAGTAAAGAAAACATCCTAGATTTGTGATATTGTAGAGATTTTATGAGTTTTTTCGAGCAATACATCATTGTCTGGATACGATCCGGGAGAGGTGGATCAAGCACAGATGTACCTAGGGTTAAATCCGGAAATAACCAATTTGATCTAGACTCAAATAGAAACTGTTGCACGACAACAGGCCTTGCTGCACTCTTGGTTATGACACTCCTGGGGGATATACTTAGGATAATTCTCATTTTCTTTACAAATCATTATGAAGGTTTTATGAGTATATACATCCTAAAAGAATACATTTTTATGATTATGGATTATATCCATAAAGTGTTTAATTTATTGTATCTGTTTTACAAGTTTGAGATTATGTATTGCTATTCATAAACTAATCTAGTGTATGCCATTGTTTTGAAATGGTGCCCAGTAGAAGGAATGAGAACTGCAGCAAGACACATGATCCAAAGTGTAAGAAAGATCATAACTTTCATGGTATTAAGACATAATTTAGAAGGTAAATAGTCCCACGAATTATCATCATATAAAGAAATAGTATCATGTGTTTATAAGATAAGTAAAGAATTCTTGGAGTCATATGGTTTTGATGGGAAGCCAGAGAAGGAAAGGATAGTAGAGAGAAGGACAGATAAATGGAAGAAGGTAAAGAAGGATTTTCCCATATGTGATAACTGTGGAAAGAATAACCTTGGAAAATTCTTGAACGGAATGGTAGTATGTTATAAGTGTAGAGGAAAAGGACACCAAGTACGTGGCTGTAAGGGTAATAAAAAGGTTTTCAAATGTACAATGCTTCGTCTACAAAGAGTTTGGACACTACACGAACCAATGTCCCAGTCATCAGACTGTACCAAAAATTATGCTATTGGTTAATAATCATGTTATGTGTTGAGCCCTCTGGAAGATTGGTGATTTCTTGTCTATGATTGATGTTTTAATAATCACAAATCATCACATACCATTAATGCTTAATCTGGTTTGATTTCTCATAAACATAATTACAATCTGTTAATGAATATGTTATCATGTTTTTGTCTATGCTTATTGACATACAAAGTATTTTGGAAGTCTTCTAGATTCAACAGACATCGGAAGCACCGATCCATATCAACAGACATCGGAAGCATCGATCCATATCAACAGACATCGGAAGCACCGATCCATATCAACAGACATCGGAAGCACCGATCAATCTGACTCACCGATGCATCTGACTGACCGATCAAATGAGTCATCGATACCGATCAATCTGACTCACCGATCAATATGACTCACCGATGAAAATGAGTCACCGATATCGATCAATCTGACTCACCAATCAAATGGGTCACTGATACCGATCAATCTGACTCACCGTTCAATATGACTCACCGATGCAAATGAGTCACTGATACCGATCAATCTGACTCACCGATCAATATGACTCACCGATGCAAATGAGTCACCGATACCGATCAATCTGACTCACCGATCAAACTGACTCACCGATGCATCTGACTCACCGATGCAAATGAGCTACCGATCAAATGATTCACCGATGCTGATTTATCTGAGTCACCGATCATTACTCACTAATGCTGATGACCTATCGATCACTTGATTCTTCAATAGTCATAAACAACTGTTTAAATTTCTTTATCTTTATCTTTATTTAATCTAAACAACGGTCATATTAGGTATATTTTAATGCTCTGACAATTAATTAATAAAGGTTGTCGGATGTCAGGAAATCGTACCTCGTACCTGCGGAAAGGAAACTTTTTCTGTCTTCCGAAGCACGAGACATAAATACAAGAAGACTCTGCTGAAGCAAATGATGACGAGAGCTTTTCAGTTGACAGAAGAACACAAGAGGAATATCAAGAAGAGTTCTTTGCATACAAAAGAACATTGAAGAACTTCATCGACTACATCTCACTGCCTTTGAGCCTGAAGCATACGACACTCTTCTTCTCAAACAAAAACAGGAAGAGGACTCAGAATAAATTCTGACCAAATATAAAAGAGTCCAGAGCTACACTGAAATCACCAGAGCCATTTCTAAACTCTACATCTCTACTCTGTGATACATTTGTTTTAAATTTTGAAGAAGTCTGTGTTATCTGCTGTATTAAACACACACACTGACTCCTTTACTTTCACTGGAGGATCTGTAAATCCTCATCAAACCTTTTTACACTTCATTTCCCACTGTGGATAGTGTTAGAGGTTGTGTGAGACCTGGACAGCTTTAAGCTGTTGTTTGTTTTCCCACGCAAAACTGTGGTAGAGGTCTTGTGACCTGGACAGTGTGTTCACTGTTTTTAACCCCGATCCAGGGTGTGGATCATTTTTATATAAACTTTTGAGAGGACTAAGTCTCGGCTTGAGACTGAACCTCTTGGTTAATTCTCTGTTTTTGTAGCTACATACTATATCCATACTACATATTTATTTCATATTCCGCTGCTATTACTTTGAAATATAATTTATTTTCTAAGCTACTTTGATAGTTAAACTCGCAAGTGTTTATATTTATTATAGACCAGTAAGTTAGTTTCAAAAGTTAATTTAATCATAAGATTAAGTTAACTGAGAACTAATCAATCTTTGAGAAACTAATTGAACCTTTATAATCTGTATAAATTCACTACAGTTTAATCTGTTTTTGAAATTGGGGGATTTTAATCAACATTGTTTTTAACAGAAAATTTCAATTGGAACTCAATTCACCCCCCTCTTGAGTATCCACTCCGACCAACATTTGGTATCAGAGGTTTGGAAAATATTTTCTAAAGTACTCAGTTTTGCAACTGTGATTTTAGTTGTATTTTAAAGTTCTTAAAATTTATGTTATTTCTAAATTTTTATCTCTTTAAAATTCTTTTTGTAACATCATGGATAATAAACTTGAGGGTGCTGTTACTAACCAGCCACCTTTCTTTAATAGAAACAACTATGCTCAGTGGAAGCTAAAAATGAGAATTCACTTAGAAAGTATGAGCTTTGATATTTGGACGGTCATTGAAGCTGAATATAAAATTCCTAGTACTGATAGATCTACTTGGGATGAACCTACAAAGACTGCTTACAATAATAATTGTAAAGATATGAATGCTATGTACTGTGCTCTAGGAGATGAAGAATTTAATAGAATTTCTGCATGTAAAACTAAATACGAAATTTGGGATACCTTAGCTATTTCTCATGAAGGAACAACTAATGTTAAGGATATGAGATTGAATACCTATACTATTAAGTATGATAATTTTAAGATGAAGCCTGATGAACTCATTTCTGATATGTATCTCAGGTTCAATGAGATAGTAAATACAATGAGCTCACTCGGAAAGATTGTTCCTGCAAAAGAACAAATCATGAGGATTTTGAGATGTCTACCTGAAAGATGGAGAGGAACCTCTGTCTCCATTAGAGAATCGTGTGACATTGGAGAACTCCCATTCAAGGAACTAATTGGTAAGTAGATGATGTATGAAGAAGAACTAAAGGTAAAAAAAGAAGAAGATGATGAACCTAAAAGGAAGTCTATTGCCTTCAAGACTACAACCTTAAAGAATAAGGATAAGGAAAAGCCTCAAGCTATAAATTAAAGTTCAAGCAGTGAGGAAAGTGAGAATGATTCTGACAGTGATGCTGAGATGGCACACATTGCTAGAAGATTTAAGAAATTCTATAGGAAGAAGAATTTTTTCAGAAAGTCAAACTACAAAGGCAAGTATGATAACAAAGGACACTGGAAAAAGGATTGGAAGAAGGCTGATAGAACTGATGAAGTTGTCTGCTATGAATGCAAGAAAAAAGGACATATCAAAGCAGACTGTCCAATGTTAGAATTCAAAAAGAAATATGATTACAAAGACAAGAAGTACAAGAAAGCCATGAAGGCTACCTGGAGTGCTATAGAAGACAGCACCAGTGAAGCCGAATCTTCAGACTCTGAAAGGAATCGAGCCAACATGTGTTTCATGACAAACACTTCTGAGGTAACATCAGAAACTCCTGATTCAAAATCATATTATTCTGGAGATGATTCTTATTCAGAAAACATGTCTATATCTGAGCTGTTTGAATATTGTGATATGCTTGAAGAAACCTGTAATGAGCTTAAAGATAAATATAAAGGTTTAAAGAAATAGTATGCTTTAAGTGTTAAGCATCAATCTGATCTGGATATAGAAGTAGAAAAGAATGTTCAGTTGCTTAATGGGAATACTGAACTAAAATTTTCTAATGAGAAACTCAGAAAAGACTTAGAAAAGTTCCCAAATGGCAAGAATACTCTAACTCAAATGCTAGGAAAGAAAGTTTCACCTAGATATACTACTGGTATAGGATACCAACCTGGACAAAGAAAAGTTGCCAAAACTAGATTCATTCCTAAATCTGGACAGAAGACAGTTAATTCTGGAACTTCATATGCCTCAACCAATTATATTCATATTTATGGATCTAATAAGGTTTATCTTTCAAACAATGTTAATTCTACAAATTACATGAGACCCATTAGACAAATATGGGTACCTAAAGTATCATTGGCTAACATGTCTAGACCCAAGAAGATCTGGGTACCAAAATCATCTTCCATCTCAATCTGTTTTGTAAGAGACCTGCTTGAAGAGCTGTCACAAGAAGATATGGTACTTAGACAGTGGATGTTCAAGACATATGTCAGGATAAGTTTCATGTTTCAAGAGCTTAGTAAAAGTTGATGGAGGCTTTGTCACTTTTGGTGATAATTCAAAAGGAAAAATCATCGGCTTAGTCCAGATTGGTAACACTGATTCAATCTTAGTTTCTGAAGTTTTATTTGTCAATGGACTTAAATATAACCTGTTAAGCATTTCTCAATTGTGTGATGATGGTTTTTATGTGAAATTTAAAAATGATTCTTGCAATGTTTTTAACTCTAAAAATGTTTTAGTATTTTCTGCTTTAAGTAATGAAAATGTTTATGCTTTTGATTTAGATTCTTTAGCTAAGCAGAATATTCCTTGTTTAAATGCTTTTCATAAAGAGTCTTGGCTTTGGCACAGAAGATTAGGACACTGCAATGTACACTCACTTAGAAAACTTTCTAGGAAGAACTTAATTAGAGACCTCCCCAAACATGAATTTCCAGCAGACAAAGTTTGTAATCCCTGTCAAAAAGGAAAGCAACATAAAGTTTCTTTTAAATCAAAGAAAGAAGTGTCAACTTCTCAACCTCTCGAGTTGGTTCACATGGATTTATTTGGACCTTCAATATTTTCTAGTTTGAATGGGAAGCACTATGTCTATGTTCTTATAGATGACTTTTCTAGATATACTTGGGTATATTTTCTAGCTCACAAAAGTGAAGCTTGTTCTTACTTTGTTAAATACTACAAGTCTGTAGAAAATCTTAGTGGACTCAACATTAAGACCCTGAGAAGTGATCATGGTCGTGAGTTTGAAAATCATGAGTTTGATTCTTACTGCTCACAAAATGGCTATAGTCACAATTTCTCTGCCCCTAGGACACCCCAACAAAATGGTGTAGTAGAGAGAAGGAATAGAACCCTGCAAGAAATAGCTAGAACTATGCTCCATGAATATGATCTACCTATTTACTTTTGGGCTGAAGCTGTAAATACAGCTTGTTATGTCATTAATAGAGTCTTGATCAGACCGGTTCTTAAGAAGAACCCTTATGAGTTGTGGAACCATAGGAAACCTAAGGTTAACTACTTCAATGTTTTTGGCTGCAAAGTCTTCATTCTTAATACTAAAGACAATCTTGAAAAATTTGCATCCAAGAGTGATGAAGTAATTTTCCTAGGTTACTCTATCTCTAGTAAAGCCTATAGGGTTTTCAATAAAAGAACCAAATGTGTGGAAGAATCTGTTCACATCAAATTTGATGAAACTGATCCACATGAACCTAAAATCTCTCTTGAAGATGATCTCTCTGGTTTGAATCTCAATGATAAAGACAATGGACCTATAGTTAAATCATCCAACTTTGGAAATTCTCCAGAACCTGCTTCTGTTGAACCTCAATCTGTAGATGAATCTGAAATATCTAGCCCTATCTTTTCAAGACCATCTAGGACTCTAAAGAACCATCCTTTAGATGCTGTTGTAGGAAATCTGGATAGAGGAACACAGACTAGAGCTTCTCTAAGAAATAAGGTTGAACATCAAGCTTTTCTTTTACAGTTAGAACCTAAAAATATCAATGATGCTATCAATGATGAATTTTGGGTAATGGATATGAAAGAAGAACTAAATCAATTTGAAAGAAACAAAGTCTAGAAATTAGTAGAAAGATCTAAGGACATTTTGACCATAGGCACAAAATGGGTGTTTAGAAACAAAGTTGATGAATCTGGAAACATCATTAGAAATAAAGCTAGGCTAGTTGCAGAAGGTTACAATCAAGAAGAAGTAATTGACTATGAGGAAACCTTTTCACCTGTAGCTAGATTAAAGGCTATCAGGATCATACTTGACTATGCATCACATCTGAATATCAATCTATATCAAATGGATGTCAAAAGTGCTTTTCTAAATGGTTTTATTGTTGAAGATGTTTTTGTAGAACAACCACCAGGTTTTTTAAATCCTCATTTTCCAAATCATGTTTTTAAACTTTCTAAAGCTTTATATGGTTTAAAACAAGCTCCAAGAGCTTGGTATGAAAGGCTTTCAAACTTTATTATATCAAAAGGATTTATAAAAGGAGTAGCTGATCCCACTCTTTTTATAAAAAGGATTTCAAAAGATGTATTAATAGTACAAATCTATGTTGATGATATTATTTTTGGATCTTCTAAAAATTATTTATGTACGGATTTTTCAAAGGTTATGCAAAATGAATTTGAAATTATCTTAATGGGAGAGCTTAAGTATTTTCTTGGTTTTCAATTTTTTCAAACTAAATATGGAATTATTTTAAATCAAAGTAAATATACAAAGGATCTTTTAAAACATTTTGGATTGGATAGTATTAAAGAAAGTGATACACCTATGAGTACTACCTGTAAATTGGATACACATGAAGCTGGGAAACTAGTGGATCAAACCAATTACAGAGGTATGATTGGAAGCTTACTTTATCTTACTGCTAGTCGACCAGACATTATTTTCAGTGTATGTATGTGTGCTAGATTTCAAGCTAATCCTAAAGAATCACACTTACTGGATGTTAAAAGGATTTTTAAATATCTTAAGTATACTGTAAATTTAGGTCTGTTTTATCCAAAAGGACAATCATTTAACCTAACTAGCTATTCAGATGCTGACTTTGCTGGATGTAAGTTAGACAGGAAGAGCACATCTGGAACATGTCATTTGCTTGGAAACTCCCTAGTGTCATGGTGTAGTAAGAAACAGAACTCTGTTGCATTGTCTACTACCGAGGCAGAATACACAGCTGCTGATAGTTGCTGTGCACAAATTCTGTGGATGAAACACACTTTTTTGGATTATGGATTTGATCTTAAACGTGTGTCACTTAATTGTGACAATACTAGTGCAATCAATATATCTAAGAACCCTGTGTCTCACTCTAGAACTAAGCACATTGATGTCAGACATCAGTTTCTAAGAGATCATTATCAAAAAGGTGATATTTCTTTGAAATTTATTAGTTATGAACATCAATTAGCTGATATCTTCACAAAGACTTTATGCTCTGAAAGAATGAAATTTATTAAACAAGAGTTGTGTATGATTGATCTGTGAAACCGATCTGTGAAACTGATCTGTGAAACTAATCTGTGAAACTGATCTGTGAAACTGATCTCTGAAACCGATCTGTGAAACTGATCTATGAAACTGATCTGTGAAACCGATCTGTGAAACTGATCTCTGAAACCGATCTGTGAAACTGATCTGTGAAACCGATCTGTGAAACTAATCTGTGAAACCGATCTGTGAAACTGATCTGTGAAACCGATCTGTCATACCGATATTCTTTTTTTATTATTATATATTGTAATTAATGAGTAAATTTCTTTTACACTTTTTATGGGAACCCTAAATTATAAAATAAATGATACGCGGCTATTTATCTTCCCTAAACCTTTGACCTTTCATTTCCCGTCGAACCTTTCAACTTCTCTTCCCCTCTACTTCGAACCTTCGAACTCCTGCCTTCCCAAAATCCATGAATGGTTAAGCAAAAGAGACCGAGCAAAGGACCAGATAGCCCTGTACCTTCAAAGCGTGCTCGAGGCGAGTCGAGTAGTACCTCTCAATGATCAGTAAATCCGAACCTGGAAACTCGGATATTTTCTGTAGAAAAAGAAGTCAGCTCTGCGTGGCTTTTGTCAAGTAAGTCACTATTGCTGCAAGTTCTTGAATCGCAAGGATGGATAGACTAGTTTTCAAACAACTCTCGAATAGACTACCCGATGCTGGTACATGAGTTCTACATGAATCTGAAAATCACTCTAGATGGTGTGGAGGCTGCTAGAATGTCGTCTGTGGTAAAAGGAAAGAAAATTTCCTTCTCATCTAAGCAGTGGGATGAGTGCTTGAATGTACCTCATGAAGGTCAGTATGAGGATTATGCTGGGAATATTCCTCCAACATCTGAATACTTCTCTTATGAATTAGCTCTAGAGCTTCTGACCAGAAACAGAGAGTCACGGAGAATCACAGCTTCAGAATTAGATGGTGAATGCAGACTTCTTTTCAAGTTTATTCAGCACCAACTTTTCCCTAGGAGAGGAGATTTTGCTGCTGTAAAGTACCAGGATGTTTTCCTGTTGTTTCTTCTGAAAACACATGAGAAGATCAATTTGTGTAGATATGTGATGGTGCACATAGCTGGAATGGTAAAACCATCCAAGAAAGCCACTGCCTTGTTTTATTCAAATATGATATCTACCATGCTCAAGAATCTAGAATGTATTGATGAAGATGATGAAGTTAATGAAACATATCATACCTTCTGTCTCAACAAAGAGATCTGCAAGAGGATGAAAATCAATTGGAATCCATGGGAGAAGTGCTGGGTTGCAGATGAAGATAAATTGTATGAACCCTACAATCCCTTAGATCATGGCAAGAGGCCAAAGGAGTTGAGAGACCCTGGCTTGAAACCAAATGAGGAACCATTTTATTCTGATGATGATGAGCAAGAAGAAGGAAAGGATGAGGCCACCGAAGCCAAAGAGCAAGAAGAAGCTGCGACTGAGGAAGGAAGTATGTCATCTCCTGATGATAGGAGTGATCCTGACACTGCCAGTCACAAAAGAAGAATAGAATTTGGACCTGCTAGTCCACCCTTAGCCCTACCAGAATCAGAACCTATTCTTAGTGATGAAGAAGATTCTGATACTGAAGAATATCACAGTGAAGCTTCTGAGAAAAGTGATGATGGACATGCTGATGATGTTGAGGCTGCTGTTGATGGTGATAACAGACCAGTGGATGGTCTTTCTGAAGATCAAATCGAATCACCTCAGTCAGTACAAGGAATACATATCAGTGGCATGATTGATTCACCAAAAATCAGTGGAACAACAAACTATGAGAAAACAAATTACACCCTGTGTGCTGCTGTTTGGGATGACTACCCTGGTTATGCTGTGTTGGGCTTAGAATATTCTGAAGAAGAAGAAGCAATGCTAGAATCTGCTGCAACTGTGAAGAGGAGCCTCCCAAGAGAAGCAAGGTCTGTTCCTGCTGTTGATCCTACAAATGTTAATTTATCAGGTTCTGGAATCTCTCATGCTGATCTTGATAAGATTAAGATTTAATTTCTAACTACTGTGAGAAACATCGTTAGAGAAGAAGTTTCTAATGCTCTTTCTCAAGTGTCTCTACAAGTTTCTGAAAATTCTTTGGAAGCCTTCTCACAAAGAGTATCTAATGCTGTGAAGCCAGACCTGGCCAATACTGGTGAACTTATTGGCAGGCACATAGCCTTTTTGAATCAGACTATGAAGGATCTTCACACCGGCCTGGTATCTCTATCAAGAGAATTCCGATCAACCATCTCTGGAATGATGGAAGTTTTCTGAAATTTGATTGAACATCTCAACAAGTCTGAGCTGAGGAAGTTGAAAGCTGAGTTAACTCACATAGTTGGCCAAGCCAGTATAGGCAAGGTAACCAAGATCACTACCTCTGAGCTAGACGCTCTAAGAGAAGTTGTGCATAATGAGTTAGCTGCTTTTAGACAAATTCTTGATTTAGAATCCTTGAGGAAGATGAAAGAGCTCTGTGATAACAGTCATAAGATGGCATTGGTGTATTCAGCAGATGCTAAGAAAGCTCTACAAGAGATCAAAGAAAAAGTTTATAATTACTTTTCCAAGATTTATACAAAACATGAGATGGCTGCCAACTTCAATGTGTTGGCAGAGAATCTGAAATTACCTCCAGTCACTCAGGCCTTCAAAACTCAAGTTCATCAGTTGCAAGATTTTATCCCTTCCTTGGCACAGTTCATGGAGAATAAAGATGATTTTGAAAAAGCTATGAAGTATGGAGCAGAAGTCATTCATGACTTTATTCATCTTTTGAAGCCCTATTTGCATGCACAGGCAACTACAATAGTCGTTCCTACTTATGCACCTCTCAGTGACTCTGATGTCACTCCAAATCAGCTCTCTATTGCTTAAGCTCTATCTCAGTTAAGACCAATCCCTCAGCAAGCTTCTCAACCAGATCTTGTTTCTCAACAACAACTTTCTGTGGCACCTGCTCCTACACCTTCCCGAGTTGTCCTACCACCACTTCAGATTCTCCAAGACCAGCCTGCCTCCAAGCCTTCAAACTTACCCACTATTGATACCAAAGACAAAGTCAAATCCCCTTTGTATCCCAACAAATAGTTGTGTATTGTTTTTGATAGGGTGACCAATGTGCTGCTTGTCATAGTCTGTACTTTATCAAATATTTTTCTATCTATACTCTCTGCTGACTCCTTTTACATTCACTTTCTCTTATCTGTTTTCCCTCCTTTTTGATTATCCCAAAGGGGGAGAAGAAAAAGAATGGTATATCTGGGGGAGAAGAAAAAGAATGGTATATGGGAGATATCTGTATAAGATTAATGGGAGAAGAAAGATGTATGAGAGAGAGATATGAGAGATGTATATATCTCAGGGGGAGAAATCTGTATAATATATATGGGTAATCTAAATTAAGGGGGAGATTTATATCTCTTTATATTTATTCTCTTTATGTTTTAAATCTCATTTGGTTTTTATTAATGATATATCATATTATTTATATTTAATGATAAAGATTTGTGATTATCAAAAAGGGGGAGATTGTTGAGCCCTCTGGAAGATTGTTGATTTCTTGTCTATGATTGATGTTTTAATATTCACAAATCATCACATACCATTAATGCTTAATCTGGTTTGATTTCTCATAAACTTAATTACAATCTGTTAATGAATCTGTTATCATGTTTTTGTCTATGCTTATTGACATACAAAGTATTTTGGAAGTCTTCTGGATTCAACAGACATCGGAAGCACCGATCCATATCAACAGACATCGGAAGCATCGATCCATATCAACAGACATCGGAAGCACCGATCCATATCAACAGACATCGGAAGCACCGATCAATCTGACTCACCGATGCATCTGACTGACCGATCAAATGAGTCATCGATACCGATCAATCTGACTCACCGATCAATATGACTCACCGATGAAAATGAGTCACCGATATCGATCAATCTGACTCACCAATCACATGGGTCACTGATACCGATCAATCTGACTCACCGTTCAATATGACTCACCGATGCAAATGAGTCACTGATACCGATCAATCTGACTCACCGATCAATATGACTCACCGATGCAAATGAGTCACCGATACCGATCAATCTGACTCACCGATCAAACTGACTCACCGATGCATCTGACTCACCGATGCAAATGAGCTACCGATCAAATGATTCACCGATGCTGATTTATCTGAGTCACCGATCATTACTCACTAATGCTGATGACCTACCGATCACTTGATTCTTCAATAGTCATAGACAACTGTTTTAATTTCTTTATCTTTATCTTTATTTAATCTAACCAATGGTCATATTAGGTATATTTTAATGCTCTGAAAATTAATTAATAAAGGTTGTCGGATGTCAGGAAACCGTACCTCGTACCTGCGGAAAGGAAACTTTTTCTGTCTTCCGAAGCACGAGACATAAATACATGAAGACTCTGCTGAAGAAAATGATGACGAGAGCTTTTCGGTTGACAGAAGAACACAAGAGTAATATCATGAAGAGTTATGTGCATACAAAAGAACATTGAAGAACTTCATCGACTACATCTCACTGCCTTTGAGCCTGAAGCATACGCCACTCTTCTTCTCAAACAAAAACGGGAAGAAGACTCAGAATAAATTCTGACCAAATACAAAAGAGTCCAGAGCTACACTGAAATCACCAGAGCCGTTTCTAAACTCTACATCTCTGCTCTGTGATACATTTGTTTTAAATTTTGAAGCAGTGTGTGTTATCTGCTGTATTAAACACACACACTGACTCTTTTACTTTCACTGGAGGATCTTTAAATCCTCAGCAAACCTTTTTACACTTCATTTCCCACTATGGATAGTGGTAGAGGTCGTGTGAGACCTGGATAGCTTTAAGCTGTTGTTTGTTTTCCCACACAGAACTGTGGTAGAGGTCTTGTGACCTGGACAGTGTGTTCACTGTTATTAACCCCGATCCAGGGTGTGGATCATTTTTATATAAACTTTTGAGAGGACTAAGTCTCGGCTTGAGACTGAACCTCTTGGTTAATTCTCTGTGTTTGTAGCTACATACTATATCCATACTACATATTTATTTCATATTCCGCAGCTATTACTTTGAAATATAATTTATTTTCAAAGCTACTTTGATAGTTAAACTCGCAAGTGTTTATATTTATTATAGACCAGTAAGTTAGTTTCAAAAGTTAATTTAATCGTAAGATTAAGTTAACTAAGAACTAATTAATCTTTCAGAAACTAATTGAACCTTTATAATCTGTATAAATTCACTACAGTTTAATCTATTTTTGAAATAGGGGGATTTTAATCAACATTGTTTTTAACAGAAAATTTCAATTGGAACTCAATTCACCCCCCTCTTGAGTATCCACTCCGACCAACATTATGATACTACCACATAAGAAGAGGAATTACTAGTGTTCTTGTTTTGTTATTTTGGAATTATTTCATTGAAGTATTGTATCAATGATGTACTGGAAATAAATAAGGACTGTACTACAGTACTATTTCATTGAGGATTTGAGATTTTATAGTACTAAGAAAAGTGACTCTACAACGAGTTCAATTTTTTGGAAATTACATTGTTGAAGGAAATATAATCCTTAATATGGTTCTAATATTGAGGTTCTAATTTTGGAAAAAGATATGGTTGATTTGGGTAAATTATATTGGATATTCTTGACTGCCTTGAAACTGATTAAATTTTGTATATTCCATCACTCTTAGAGATTACAACATTTTTGGATGAATGATGTATATCCAGTATTCTATAAGGAATAAGGGAGCATGAATGTAATCAATAAGTTTTTATGGTAATTCATGATTTTTCAGTGTTTTAAATGAATACATGATAACGGTATTCACATGCTATTACAGGGTAAAAATTATCTACTTTATGATTACCTTTCATATAAATTTTGGACTAAGAGTTTACATAAGTATTTTGGATAAGTAAAAATGTGGGAATGGATTATATTTTACATTGGATACTATTGTTAAAGTTATTTTTGGATATTTATAATATTGAAAACACACAGACTGTGTGACAACCCTTCTCGTCGGACAAAGCTGTGAGAATCGAACCCACAAACATAGTGCAATAGGGATTTATATCCTACCACTAGACTACGTGATGTCCCTGGACTGTATAATGTAGTTTTATTTTTTTTAACGTTATGATAGATGAATTATAAACTTATTTTTGGAACCCGATATGGTTAGGATAAATAGAATATTTTTGAGTTCTATTAACTTTTGGAGTGAAAGATGGGTTTGTGTTAAAAATTTATTAAAGAATGAAAGTATACATGAAAAGTAAGTATATTTCCTTACATTCTTAGTAAATGTCATAAATAAAGTCTTCATCATTATGAAAGGTAACTTAAAATAAATACTTTTTCAGTTAACTTTTCCTACTGGGGAATCAAAGACAATTTAACCAATCACAAGTTTGTGATTTTCTTGTTGTTAACTTTCTCCAAATCATGTTTTCTACAACTATCCATTAGACATTGATGGTTTTTTCTCCTCCATATCCATGTTTTTATAGAATCTTAGTATGGGCTGTCTTGGGTGACGTTTTTACTTCTCTATCTTTATTTTAATGTTATATTTTTATTATGCCTATTTCTGATATGGGTTTTCCACAAAGGTATTTTCTAATTTCAACCTTTTATTTTTGAAGAACATTTTCAAATTACGAGGACACAATTTATTGAAGGAGGGGATAATGTAACACCCCTATCATCCATTGTACGTTTCCCTATGAATAATGCAATAGCTTGCATTGTACGCGACTTCAAGATTCTAACACACTGTGACCAATCAAAATAGCCGTTATTTATAGTAATACCCACATTTTGAAATGTAATAAATTTTTTCATTCAAAATGGAAATCATTTTTGGATTTGGAATATTGAAATTATCCTAGGGTAAAATTTTTGTATTTTTCTAAAAACTTTCAATTTTTGTTGATTAGTGAAAATTAATAAATTTAAATTAAAAACAAATTTTTTATACAAAATAATTAATATTGATAAATTATTAATTTTATTGGTTTTGATTTATATTTAGAATATATTCTTATCATTTAATTCAATTTTTGTCATTGATATAATTTCAAATTTAAACTGAACATATACAAGTGTCAATCTTTTGATAGTTATTATTTCTAAAAAACACGCTTTTTTGTTTTGACAGCGGGAATTAATTTTAAATTTCATTCTTCCAATTCTGTTTCTTGAATTAAGAAAAATGGATTCCATATTTGGAATCATGATGAACAAATTGTGTAAATAGGTATCTCTTATTTTTAGACATTTTGAATAATTACATTGTTAAATATTTTATTTACCATGGTTAAAGGGTAAATCCGTTAACTAAGGGTAAACAAATAATATTATTATAATAATAAATTACACTAAAACATGTCCTAAACCTGTTGGTTGATACATGTCCGACCATGGGCATATTTGGGTTGATTTTGGGACCCCTTGGAGCCACTTGTAAGTGATAATGACACTTTATATTAATTAAGTTAAAGTAAATACAAAAATGACATAAGCATATATATTTTATAAAAACAGTTTTTACATAGGGTTATATATGTTATACATTAAAATATTAATATTATTTAGAAATATATAAATATTTAATACATAATGGTATTTTATTTATAATTTTTAGACCTTGAATAATTAAGTATATTTATGACACAATAATGATGCATTATTTTACTTATTAATGAATGAATCAAATAATTACTATTATAAATGTTAAAATAAATATAATTTAAAGTTTTGATGCCATAAACGAATTTTATTGGTTAATATTACATCTTATTATTTCTTAAATTAATTTATTTTCAAATAATAAATTTTTAAGACTTTAACTAAAGTCAATTATTGAATAGTGTCAAAATTGACATAAATGAGTTTTTAAAACAAATATTATATTATTAATTGATATTAAATTCATAAAAATCTATGGTTCTTCCAAAGGACTTATATAATGATATTTTTTTAATTAATGAACCACATTGGGGTCTCTTGGAAGTATATAGTAATTTTATTAACCATATAATAAAAAAATACAAAGTGACATGATAAATGTTAAACTAATTAAGTAAGAGTTAAAACTAAACGATAATATTAATAAAGTGACCCAAAGCTGTCTAAAACCAATTGGTTGATTTGTTTTCTACCTATCCCAACCATATAAATTGAATAATCCACTTTTTATCCATTATAAACTGAATATGAATTTATTATAAAGTAATATGTTTAGTTCTTTCTAAGGTGCCCCTCACCTCTCTTATAAAAGGGCACTCCCACTTCACTCTTATTCACACCTTCTAAGATATTTGGATCAGCCAAACCCTAACCAAATACCATATAAACTATCCTCCATTCATCCTAGAGGCCTTAGTTTGATCAAAAATCCAATCTATTGATCCCTTTTGATCAAATCGAAAGGAATAGCCCGATGAAGATGTAATGATTTCACCACCCTCTTTCAAGTTCCTTTCTTCCTCCGCTTAATTTTTCTTTGTTTTTTCCATTCTAAAATAAACACTCCAGTATATTATATATACTTTGATTATATTATTATTATGGTACAACCAAATTCATTATTCAATCCACCCTTTGAATGACATGTCACCATACGTTCGTACGTACGGCTTACCATCTCCACGTCGTGGTGTAATTGTTATTAAATACATTATTATTTGGACGGGTATAACAATGTTGTGTATTTTAAGTAAATAATAAATATAACATGATAAGGATTTTTTATATATGATATACCATACAATTATATATTATTTTAATATCATAAGAATTATATTTCCTCTCGTACGTATGTACGGATTACCATCTCCACGACGTGATGAGATTCATTTCCGAGTTCACCATTCATTGAAGATTATAAAAATATATTTTACTAATAATTATGTAATATATGACATAATAATGCTATTTGAGATATATATATATATTTATATATATAAGTATTTATGTACTTACGTATATCTTATTCACTTACTTTTGTTCAATACTATATGAAAATGGAAACACCATTTATGCGTACGTACGGACTACCTTCTCCATAAATGGTGTTTTCCATTTCATATATATACGTCTATTATAAATATTTATATTCTAAATATATATGATATATAAATCATTTTTTTATATTCTTGATGTATTTAAATCATGATCTAAGTGACACAATCAAGGGTAACAACTTAAAACACGTACGATAAAGAAAGCGATTATTACCCAAAATATTAATATAACATGGATATTATTTATTAAATGGGTAGTATAAATTCATAAATGAATAAAGTATGATATCATAAATATTAATATGGTTCTGGTATAATTTAATAACATACTATAGTCTAGATTCAAGTGGTTAAACGTACCCTCATCTAAAGGAAAGTGCAAGGTAAGGGGTTTTCATCTCACTCCTTATTCGCGTGAGATTCATGCCATATTGAGACTATTACCATCTGTGTGGTGTATTTACGGCCCATAATTGTATTATTTATTTAATACGCTTTAATTTATGTGTATTTAAATATTTATTGTATGATACACTTTTCTTGGGGTCTAGGTTTCGGAACTTACCAAAATTTTTAAGGGTTAATTTCACAATCTCTTTATTATCCGAGGTTGCTATTAGATAAGTATATAATGGGACATATTTATTATCCATGCCCACGTTTTATCAAAGAGTTTTCAAAGGGATTCTTTTATGTGACTTTTTTATTAAAACATCCTTTCAAAAGTTTTAAATATTTATTCTTCTAAATCTTTCTCATTAATGTCCATGTCATCAAAAAGGTTTTTAAGGATTTATTTATATGGACATGAATGTTCTTAAAATGTTAATTCCTTTAAAAAGTTTCAAAGTGGTATGAGAAAATTTGATTAAAAAATGTCTTTAAATGTCTTCGTTTCTAAATTATGTGACTTTTAAATGTTTTCAAGTAAAATGGATATTTTATTCAAAGAGTTTTACAAATCATTTTCATCTATGTCAATATCCTTTGATAGATTTTAAATTTGTTTGATGATGATTTATTATGATACCACTCTTCCATATTGTATTGAAGGATTTGTGATATGTTTGACTACGGATGTGTCATTTTTATACCATTCATTGTTTATGGAGAAAGTATCGACATTCCATATGCTAGTTTTAATACGAATTCTTATGTTATAATATTTTCATATGAGGAATGCATTGGACTTAGTATGTAATAGTTGGAGCCCGCTATAGCTCCTCGATGCATCGGTAGGTCTCATTAGACAAACTAGTGTCTTGGTAGAAGGCCTTGAAAAAATCATATTTGTAGTCTTGGCAGAAGGCCTTGACTATGTGGTTATGATAGTCTGGCATTATGAATTCCATTATTATGAAAGTGGTTTGTCATATTGCATGTGCTTATTCGACTAGTAGAATATCCATGTGAAAAAGTAAATGGCATTAGTTCATTTTATTTTTTCCATATTATGATTAATTTCACGTTTAATAGGATTTTGATTTAGTTATACGTTGCCTTAAATGTTTATGCTTATATATGAAGGTTTCTGCAGTACTGTTATCCTTATTGAGCATCTGAGCTCACCCCTTTCTATGTTTTATATTTCCCAGGATTCCTAGAAGTGTATTGTGATTGATATGCAGGGTTAAGCCAATGGAATAATGATGTTCTTGAAGGATTATTTAGGTTCTTTTGTATGTTATGAAGTGTAATTTTACATTCATGTATGTAATCTATTTTCCATGACTGATAAACTGATCGGTCATTTGGGACTTGACTCCTTGTAATCATGCCAATGTATTAAAATAATGCACTAACTCTTAGTAAATAGGGTCGGGGCATTACAGTTGGTATCAGAGAAAGTTTAGAAATAACCCTGGAAGATAGAGTTAGATAAACGCTGATTAGAGCACATATCCCTAATATACACATTGATGATTAGTATATAAGAACATCCTATTATTTTGATATTGTAGACATTTTGTGAGTTTTCCGAGCAATACATCCATGTCTGGGTATGAGAAGGTAGAGGCGGCTCTAGTACGGATGTACCTTGGGGTAAAACCCAAAAACACCACATTGAACTAGACAAGAATGAGAACTGGTTCATGACAACGAGCCTTGCTTCACCCTTGGTTACAAAACTCTTGGGCGATATGCTTAGGATAATTCTTATTTTCTTTACAAACCATTATGAAGGGTTTATGAGTATAAACATCTTCAATGAAGAAAATTTTATGATTATGGATTATATCCATAAATTGTTTAATTTATGTTATGTGTTTTACATGTTTGGGATTAGGTATTTCTATTTATAAACTAATCTAGTGTATTCCATTGTTTAGAAATGGCGCCCAGTAGAAGGAATGAGAACTCCAGCAATACACATGATCCAAAGAGTAAGAAATATCATATCTGTCATGGACTTAAGAAATATTTTAGAAGGGAAATATTCTCCCACTTATTATCATCATATGAAGAAATAGTATCATGTGTTGATAAGATATGTAATGAATTCTCGGATTCCTATGGTTTTGAAGGGAAGCCAGAGAAGTAAAGGATGGTAGAGAGAAGGACATATAAATAGAAGAAGGTAAAGAACTCTTTTCCCAAATGTGATAACTGTAGAAACAATCACCTTGTGAAATGCTTAAAGGGAATGGGATTTTGTTATAAGTGTGGAGAAAAAGGACACTAAGTACGTGACTACAGGGGTAAGAAAAATGTTTCAAATGTACAATGCTTCATCTGCAACAAGTTTGGAATCTACACTAACGAATGTCCCAATCATCAGAATATGAAGAAAATGATGCTATTGGATAATAATCAAGTAATGATACTACCACAGATGAAGATAAATGACTAGTGTTATTATGTTGTTATTTTGGAATTATTTCATTGAAGTATTTTATCAATGATGTACTGGAAATAAATAAGGATTGTACTGCAGCACTATTTCATTAAGGGTTTGAGATTTTATGGTACTAAGAAAAGTGACTCAACAGCGAGATAAAATCATTCAAAATTACATGGTTGAAGGAAAGATAAACCTTAATATGGTCATTATAATGAGGTACTGATTTTGGAATAAGATATGGTTGATTTGGGTAAATTTTATTGGATATTCTTGACTACCTTAAAACTGATTAAAGTTTTGTATATTCCATCATTGTTGGAGTTTACAAATTTTTTGGATAGATGAAGTATATCCAGTATTATTTAAGGAATAAGGGAGCATGAATGTAATCAATAAGTTTTTATGGTAATTCATGATGATTCAGTGTTTTAAAAGAATACATGATGACGATATTTACATGCTATTACGGGGTAAAAATGATTTACATTATGATTACCTTTCCTATAAATTATGGACTGAGAGTTTACAGAAGTATTTTAGATAAGTAAAAATGTTGTAATGGATTATATTTTAAATTGGATACTATTGTTAAAGTTATTTTTGGATATTTATAAAAATGACAACACATAGACCGTGTGACAACCCTTCACGTTGGACAATGCTACGGGAATCAAACCCACAAACATAGTGCAATTGGGATTTATCGCCTACCAATAGACTACGTGAAGTCCATGGAGTGTATAATATAGTTTTATTTTTTATAATGTTCTGATAGATGAATTATAAATTTATTTTTTGAACCCGATACGGTTAGGATAAATAGAACATTTTTTAGTTCTATTATCATTTGGAGTGAATGATGGGTTTGTGTTAAAAATTTATTAACGAATGAAAGTCTACATGACAAGTAAGTATATTTTCATAGGTTCTTAGTATATCTCAAAAATAAAGTCCTCAACATTATGAAAGGTATCTTTAAAAAAAAACTTTGTACGGTAACTTTTCCTACTGGGGAATCAAAGACCATTTAACCAATCACAAGTTTGTGATTTTTTTATTGTTAAATTCCTCCAAATAAGGTTTTCTACAACTCTCCATCAGACCTTGATGGTTTTTTTCTCCTCCATATTTGTGTTTTTATAGATTCCTAGTACGGTCTGTCTCGGGTGACCTTTTTACTTCTATGTCATTCTTTTAAAGTTATATTTTTGTTAAGCCTATTTCCGATATGGGTTTTCCACAATGGTATTTTATATTTTCAACAATTTATTTTTGAAGAACATTTTCAAATTACGAGGAAGTAATTTATTGAAGGAGGGGAGAATGTAACACCCCAAGAATCCATGGTATGTTTCCCTTTGAATAATTTAATAGCTTGCATTTTACGCAACTTCGACATTCTAACACACCGTGACCAATCAAAATAGCCATTATTTCTAGTAATACCCACTTTTTGAAATTTTATAAATTTTATCATTCAAAATTGATACCATTTTTTGATTCGGAGTATCTAAATTAGCATAGGGTGAAATTTTGGTATTTTTCTGAAAACATTCAATTTTTTATGAATAGTGAATATTACTAAATTTTAATGTAAAACAACTCTTTTAATAAAAGTAATTAAAATCAATAAATTATGCATTTTAGTGGTTTAAAGTATATTTAGAATATATTTTTACCATTTAATACAATGTTGGTCATTGGACATAATTTCAAATTTCAACCGAACATAAACAAGTGTGGATCTTTGGATAGTTATTATTTCCTAAAAACATGCTTTTTGTTTTGACAACGAAAATTAATTTTAAATTAATTTCTGCCACTTTTATGTTTTGCATTAAGAAAAATGGATTCTATATTTGGGATTAGGATTTCCAAATTGTGTAAATTGGTAACTCTAATTTTTAGACAATTTGAATAATTACTTTGGTAAATATTTAATTTACCATGGTTTAAGGGTAAATCAAGTAAATATGGGAAAACAATAATATTAAAATAAAATTAAACTACCCTAAAACATGTTCTAAGCATATTTTCTGATACATGTCCGACTATGGGAATATTTGGGTTGATTTTGGGACCCCATGGATCCACTTTTATGTGATAATGACACTTTATATTAATTAAGTTAAAGTAAATAAAAAAATTACATAAGCACACATCTTTTAGAAAAACTATTTTTACATAGGGTTATATATGTTATAAATACGATTATTAATATTATTTAGAAATCTAGAAATATTTATTACATAATGGAATTATATTTATAATTTTTAGACATTGAATAATTAAATTTATTTATGACATAATAATGATGTAGTATTTTCCTTATTAATGAAAGAATAAAATAATTGGTATTATAAATGTTAAAATAAATATAATTTGAATGTTTTGATGACATAAACGAATTTTATTGGTTAAAATTACATGTTAAAATTGCTTAAATGAATTTATTTCAATTAATAATGTTTCTAAAACTTTAACAAAAATCAATTATTGAATAGTGTCAAAATTGACATAAATAAGTTTTTAAAAACAATATTATATTATTAATTGATATTCTAGTCATAAAAATAAAACGATCAGCCAAAGGAATTATATAATTATATTTTTATCATTAATTGACTACATGGGGGTCTCTTATAAGTATATTGTATGTTTATTAACCATATAATATAAAAATACAAAGTGACAAGGTATATGTGAAACTAATTAACTAAGAGTTAAAACTAAACAATAAGGTTAATAAAGTGACCCAAACCTGTCTATAACCTATTGGATGAGTTTTTTTAGAACTATACCAACCATATAAATTGAATAATAAACTTTGGATCCATTAGAAAATGAATAATAATTTATTATAAAATAATATGATAATTTTTTTCTAAGGTGCCCCTCAACCCTCTAATAAAAGGGCCCTCCCCCTTCAATATAATTCACACCTTCTAAGACATTTGGATCAACCAACCCCTACCCAAATATCATATAAACTATCCTACCTTCATCCTAGAGGCATTAGTTATATCAGAAAGCCAATCTAAGGATACCTTTTGATCAAATCAAAAGAAATAACCCGATGAAGACGTAATGATTTCACCACCCTCTTTCAAGTTCCTTTCTTCTTCCGCTTAATTTTTCTTTGTTTTTTCAATTATAAAATAATATCTCAATTATATTCTATATATTGTGCTGTTATTATAATTATGGTACAACCAAATTCATTATTCTATCCACCCTTTGAATGACATGTCACCATACGTGCGTACGTACGACTTACCATCTCCACATTGTGGTGTAATTGTTATTCAATACATTATTACTTGGATGGGTATAACAATGTTGTGTCTTTGAAGTAAATAATAAATATAACATGATAAGGATTCTGTATATATGATATACCATCCAATTTTATATTATTTTTAAATGTAAAGAATGATATTTTCTCTCGTGCGTACGTACGGATTACCATCTCCACGATGCGATGAGATTCATTTCAGAGTTCACCATTCATCGACGATTATAAAAATATAAATTACAAATAAGTATGTAATATATTAAATAATAATTCTATTTTAGATATATTAATTAATATATATAAGTATTTATGTACTTACAAATATCTTATTCACTTACTTCCATTCAATACTATATGAAAACAAAAACAACGTTTATGCATATGTACGGACTACCGTCTCCATAAACGGTGGTTTCCATTTCATATATATACTTATTTTAGAAATATTTATATTATAAATATATGTGATACATAAATCATTTTTTTATATTCTGGAAGTATTTAAATCATGATCTAAGTGAGACAATCAAGAGTAACATGTTAAAATACGCACGATAAAGAAAATGATTATTACCCGAAATATTAATATAACATGGAAATTAATTATTAAATGGGTCGTATAAATTCTTAAATTAATAATGTATGATATCATAAATATTAATATTTTTCTCTTATAATTAAATAACATACTATAGTCTACAAACATGAGGTTAAACGTACCCTCGACTAAAGGAAAGTGCAAGGTAAGGGGTTTTCATCTCACTCCTTATTCCCGTGAGATTCATGACATATTGTCACTATTAACTTCTTTTTGGTGTATTTACTACCCATAATTGTATTATTTCTGTAATACACTTTAATTTTTGTGTATTTACTTATTCATTTTATGATACCTCTTTCATGGTGTGTATGTTTCGTAACTTACCAAATTGGTGAGGGATAATTTCACAATCTCTTTATTATCGGAGGTTGTTTTTATGTAAGTATCTAATGGGAAATATTTATTATCCATGTCAATGTTTTATCAATGAGTTTTAAAATTGATACTTTTATGTGACTTATTTACTAAAACCTCATTTCAAATGTTTTAATTATTTATTCTTCTAAATCTTTCTCATTATTTTCCATGTCTTCAAAATGGTTTTGAAGGATTTATTTATATGGACATGAATGTTTTTAAAATGTTAATTCCCCTCAAAAGTATCAAAGTGGTATGTGACAATTTGATTCAAAAATGTCTTCAAATGTCTTCTTTTCTAAATTGTGTGACTTTTAAATGTTTTTAAGAAAAATGGATATTTCCCTTAAAGAGTTTTACAAATAATTTTCATCTATGTCAACATCCATTGATGGATTTTAAACTTGTTTGAAGATGATTTATTATGATACAAATCATCCATATTTTATTGAAGGTTTTGTGATATGTTTGACTATGGAAGTTTCATTTTTATACCATTAATGGTTTATGTAGAAATTATTGACATTTCGTATACTTGTTTTAATACGAATGTTTATGTTATAAACTTTTCTTATGAGGAATACAATGGACTTATTAAGTGACGGGTGGAGCCCGTTATAGCTCCCCGATGAATCAGTAGGTCTCATGAGACAAAATTGTGTCTCGGCAGAAGTCCCTGACAAAATATTATTTGTAGTCTTGGCACAAGGCCTTGACTATGTGGTTATGATAGTCCAGCATTATGAATTCAATCATTATGAAAGTGGTTAGTGATATTTCATGTGATTATTCGAATAGTAGAATATCCATGTGAAAAATTAAATGGAATTACTTCATTTTATTTTCGCCATATTATGCTGAAGTTCAAGTTGAAATGTATTTTGATTTATTTATACATTGCCTTAAATGTTTATGCTTATTTATAAAGGTTTTTGATGTACTGTTATCTTTATTGAGCATCAGAGCTTACCCCTTTCTATGTTTTATTTTTTCAGGATTCCAAGAAGTGTATTGTGATTTATATGTAGGGTTATTCCAAGGGAATAATGATGTTCATGAAGGATTATTTAGGTTGTTTTTTATGTTATTAAGTGTAATTTAATATTCATGTATGTAATCTATTATCCATGACTACTAAACGGATCGGTCCTTCGGGACTTGATTCCTTGTAATCATGCCAATGTATTAAAATAATACACCAACTCAAGGTTAATGGGGTCGGGGCATTACAGTTGGTATCAGAGGATGTTCAGCAATAAACCTGGAAGATAGATTTAAATAAAATCTGATTAGAGAATGTAGCCCTAATATAGACATTGAGGATCAGTATAAAAGAACTTCCTATAATTTTGATCTTGTAGAGATTTTGTGTGTTTTCTGAGCACTGAATCCATGTCAGGATACGAGCAGGTATAGGCGGCTCGGGAACATATGTAACTAGGGGTAAACCCCAAATACACCGCTTTATGCTAGACTCGAACGAGAACTAGTTCACGACAACGGGCCCTGCTCAACTCTTGGTTATGACACTCCCGGGGGATATGCTTAGGATAATTCTCATTTTCATTACAACCCATTATGAAGGGTTTATGAGTATATACTTCTTCAATGAAGACATTTTTATGATTATGGATTATATCCATAAACCATTCAATTTAAGTTAAGTGTTTTACGTGATCGGGATTAGGTATTTCTATTCATAAACTAATCTATTGTATGCCATTGTATAGAAATGGCGCCCAGTAGAAGGAATGAGAACTCCAGTAATATGCATGATCCAAAGAGTAAGAAATATCATATCTTACTTGGTCATAAGAAATAATTTAGAAGGGAAATATTCTCCCACGTTTTATCATCATATTAATAAATAGTATCATGTGTTGATAAGGTAAGTAACGAATTCTCATAGTCCTATGGCTTTGAGGGGAAGCCAGAGAAGGAAAGGATGGTAGAGAGAAGTAAAGATAATGGGAAGAAGGTAAAGAAGGATTTTACCATATGTGATTACTTTGGAATGAATCACCTTGGATAATGCATGAAGGGAATGGAAGGATGTTATAAGTTTGGATAAAAGGGACACCAAGTACGTGACTGCAAGGGTAAGAAAAAGGTTTCAAATGTACATTGCTTAATCTGCAATGAATTTGGACTCTACGAGAACCAATGTTCCAGTCATCAGACTATGCTGCAAATGGTGCTATTGGATAATAATCAAGTTATGATACTACCAAAGATAAAGAGGAATGACTAGTGTTCTTATGTTGTTATTTTAGAAATTTTTCATTGAAGTATTGTATTAATGATTTACTGGAAATAAATAAGGATTGTGCTATAGTACTATTTCATTGAGGTTTTGAGATTTTATGGTACTAAGAAAAGTGACTCTATAGTGAGTTAAACTTTGTGGAAATTACATGGTTGAAGGAAAGATAAACCTTAATATGGTCCTAATATTGAGTGACTGATTTTGGAATAAGATATGGTTGATTTGGGTAAATTATATTGGATATTCTTTACTAACCTGAAACTGATTAAAGATTTGTATATTCCATAATTGTTGGAGTTTACAAAATTTTTGGATGGATGATGTATATCTGGTATTCTATAAGGAATAAGGGAGAATGAATGTAATTAGTATGGTTTTATGGTAATTCATGATGTTTCAATGTTTTAAAAGAATACATGATGACGGTATTTACATGCTATTATGGGGTAAAAAGGATCTACATTATGTTTACCTTTCATATAAATTTTGGACTGAGAGTTTACAGAAGTATTTTGGATATGTATAAAGGTTGGAATGGATTATATTTTATGTTGGATACTATTGTTAAAGTTATTTTTGGATATTTATAAAAAGGACAACACACAGACCGTGTGACAGCCCGTCTTGTTGGACAAAGCTGCGAGAATCAAACCCCCAAACATAGTGAAATTGGGATTTATCACCTACCACTAGACTACGTGAAGTACCGGAAGTGTATAATGTAGTTTTATTATTTAAAAAGTTTAGATTGATGAATTATAAATTTATTTTTGGAACACAATACGGTTAGGATAAATAGAATATTTTTGAGTTCTATTATATTTTGGAGTGAAAGATGGCTTTGTGGAAAACATTTATTAAAGAATGAAAGTCTATATGACAAGTAAGTATATTTCCTTACATTCTTAGTAAATCTCCTAAATAAATTCCTCATCATTATTAAAGGTAACTTGAAACAAAAACGTTGTCGGTTAACTTTTCCTACTGGGGAATCAATGACCATTTAACCAATCACAATTTTGGGATTTTCTTATTGTTAACCTTCTCCAAATCCTGTTTTCTACAACTCTCCCTCAGACCTTGATGGTTTGTTTCTCATCCATATCCATGTTTTCATATAATCCTAATATGGGCTCTCTCGGGTGAACTTTTTACTTCTCTCTCATTCTTTTAAAGTTATATTTTTATTAAGCCTATTTCCGATATGGGTTTTCCACAAATGTATTTTCTATTTTCAACATTTTATTTTCGAAGAACATTTTCAAATTGCAAAGACGCAATTTATTAAAAGAGAGGATAATGTAACACCCAAAGCTTCCATGGTACATTTCCCTTTGAATAATGAATAGCTTGCATTGTACGCGACTTCAAGATTCTAACACACCGTGACTAATCAAAATAACCGTTATGAATAGTAATAGCCACTTTTTGAAATTTTATAAATTTTATCTTACAAAATTGACCTCATTTTTAGATTCAGAATATCGAAATTAGCCTACGGTGAATTTTTTTTATTTTTCTGAAAACTTTCAATTTTTGATGAATAGTGAAAATTACTAAATTTAAAATAAAAACAAGTTTTTAAATCATAAAAATTAATAGTGATAAATTATGAATTTTAGTGGTTTTAAAGTATATTTTGAATATATTTTTACCATTTGATAAAATTTTTGTCATTGGACATAATTTCAAATTTAAACAGGACATAAAGAAGTGTCAATCTTTTGATAGTTATTATTTCATAAAAACACGATATTTGTTTTGACAGCGGGAATTAATTTTAAATTAATTTCTGCAACTTATTTTTTTTGAATTTGGAAAAATGGATTCCATATTTGGAATCATGATGTCCAAATTTTGTAAATAGGTAACTCTTATTTTTAGACATTTTGAATAATTACTTCGGTAAATATTTTATTTACCATGATTAAAGGGTAAATCCGGTAACTAAGGGTAAAAAAAATAATCTTATAATAATATTAAATTACACAAAAACGTGTCATAAACCTATTGGTTGATACATGTACGACCATGGGAATCTTTGGGTTATTTTTGGAACCCCATGGAGCCACTTGTATGTGATAATGACACTTTATATTAATTAAGTTAATGTTAATACAAAAATGACATAAGCATATATCTTATAGAAAAAACAATTTGTACAAAGGGTTATATATGTTATAATTTAGAATATAAATATTAATTATAAAACTAGAAATATTTCATACATAACTATATTTTATTTATTATTTTTAGACATTGAATAATTAAATTTATTTATGACACAATAATGATGCAATATTTTACTTATTAATTAATGAATCAAATAATTGGTATTATAAATGTGAAAATAAATATAAATTGATAGTTTTGATGCCATAAAAGAATTTAATTAGTTAATATTACATGTAATTATTTGTTAAATTAATTTTTTTTGAATTAATAAAGTTGTTAAGTCTTTAAAAAAATCAATTATTCAATAGTGTCAAAATTGACATAAATGAGTTTTTAAAACAAATATTATATTAATAATTGATATTCTATTCCTAAAAACATAAGGTTCGTCCAAAGGACTTAAATAATGATATTTGTATCCATAATGGATCATTTGAAGGTCTTTTGGAATTATATAGTCTGTTTATTAACAATATATTATAAAAATACATAGTGACTTGGTAAATGTCAAACTAAAAAACTAAGAGTTAAACCTAAACGATACGGTTAATTAAGTGACCCAAACCAGTCTAAAACCTATTGGTTGAGTTGTTTTTGACCTATCCCCACCTTAGAAATTGAATAATCCACTTTGTATCCACTATTAACATAATATTAATTTATTAGAAAATAATATTTTAAGTTTTTTCTAAGGTGCCCTTCACCCCTCATATAAAAGGGCACTCCCCCTTCACTCTAATTCACACCTTCAAAACCATTTGGCTTGGCCAAACCCTATCGAAATACACTCTAAACTATTCTCCCTTCAACCTAGATGCCTTATTTTTATCATAAATCCAACATAAGGAGCCCTTTTAATCGAATCGAAAGGAAGAACCCAAAGAAGATGTAATGATTTCACCACCCTCTTTCATGTTCCTTTCTTCTTCCGGTTAGTATTTCTTTGTTGTTTCATTTATAAAATAATAACTCGATTATATAATATATAATGTGATGTTATTATAATTATGGTATAACCAAATTCATTATTCGTTCAACCGTTTGAATGACATGTCACCATACGTGC
The DNA here is from genome assembly GCA_963277665.1 of Viscum album. Lineage (NCBI taxonomy): Eukaryota > Viridiplantae > Streptophyta > Magnoliopsida > Santalales > Viscaceae > Viscum > Viscum album. The sequence goes on along the minus strand of OY728159.1, from coordinate 682,844,862 downwards.
GTACGTACGGCTTACCATCTCCACGTCGTGGTGTAATTGTTATTCAATACATTATTATTTGGATGGGTATAATAATGATGTGTATTTGAAGTAATAATAAATATATAATTATAAGGATTATTTATATATGATATACCATCCAATTATATATTATTTTAATATCAAAAGTATGATATGCTTTCTCGTGCGTACGTACAAATAACCGTCTCCAGGACGCGATGAGATTCATTTCCAGGTTCACCATTCATCAACGATTATAAAAATATATATTACTAATAAGTATGTAATAGAAGACATAATAATGATACTGTAGATATATATATGTATATATATAAGTATTTATGTACTTACATATATCTTATTCACTTACTTCTATTCGATACTATAGGAAAACAGATATAGCGTTTACGCGTACGTACGAACTACCGTCTCCATAAACAGTGTTTCTCATTTCATATATATACGTCTATTATAAATATTTATATTCTAAATATATATTATATATAAATAATTTTTTTATTTTCTGGAAGTATTTAAATGATGATCTATGTGATAAAATCAACAGTAACAAGTTAAAACAAGTACGATAAAGAAAGTGATTATCACCCAAAATATTAATATAACATGGAAATTAATTATTAAATAGGTAGTATAAAGTAATTAATGAATAATGTATCATATCATAAATATTAATATGGTTCTGGTATAATTTAATATCATACTACAGTATTCAAACAAAAGGTTAAATGTACCCTCGACTAAAGGAAAGTGCAAGGTAAGGGGTTTTCATCTCACTCCTTATTCCGATGAGATTCATGTCATATTGCCACTATTACTTTTTTATGTGGTGTATGTACTACCCATAATTGTTTTCTTTGTGTAATCAACTTTAATTTATGACTATTTACATATTCATATTATGATACCACTTTCATGGTGTGTATGTTTCTTAAGTTACCAATTTGGTAAGGGTTAATTTCACAATCTCTTTGTTATCCGAGGTTGTTTTTACGTAAGTATCTACTAGGACATATTTATTAACCATGTCCATGTTTTATGAAAGAGTTTTCAAAGTAATTTTTTTAAGATATTTTTTTACTAAAACATCATTTCAAATGTTTTAAATATTTATTCTTCTAAATCTTTCTCATTAATGTCTATGTCTTAAAAAAAATTAAGGATTTATTTATATGAACATGGTTTTTTTAAATTTTAATTCATTTAGAATGTTTCAAAGTGGAATGGGAAACTTTGATTCAAAAATGTCTTTAAATGTCTTCTTTTCTAAATTTTGTTACTTTTAAATGTTTTCATGAAAAATGGATTTTCTCTCAAAGAGTTTTATAAATCATTATCATCTATGTCAACATCCATTGATGGATTTTAAACTTGTTTTAAGATTGTTTATTATGATAAAAATATTCCATATTTTCTTGAAGTTTTTGTGATATTTTTGATTGTGGATGTGTTATTTTTATACCATTCATGGTTTATGGAGAAGGTATTGAAATTTGGTATTCTAGTTTTAATATGAATGTTTATGTTATAACCTTTTTGTATGAGGAATGAATTAGACTTATTAAATGACGGGTGGAGCCCGCTATAGCTCCTCAATGAATCGGTAGGTCTCATGAGACAAACTACTGTCTTGGCAGAAGGCTTTGATAGAATCTTATTTATAGTATTGACACAAGGCCTTGACTACGTGGTTATGATAGTTTGGAATGATTCATTCCATCATTATGAAAGTGGTTAGTGATATTAAATGTGATTGTTTGACTATTAGAATATCCATATGAAAAAGTAAATTGAATTACTTCATTTTATTGTTTTCCATGTTATACTGGTGTTCAAGTTTAAAAGGCTTTTGATTTAGTTATACATTGCCTTAAATGTTTATCCATATTTATAAAGGATTCCACTATACTATTATCCTTAATAAGCATCTGAGCTCACCCCTTTCTATGTTTTATTTTTTCCAGGATTTCAAGAAGTGTATTATGATTGATATTCAGGGTTAATCATAGGGAATAATGACATTCGTGTAGGATTATTTATGTTTTTTTGGATGTTATAAAGTGTAATGTAACATTCATGTATGTAATATATTTTCCAAGACTACTAAACTAATCGGTCCTTCAGGACTTGATTCCTTGTAATCATGCCAATGTATTAAAATAATGCACCATCTCTTGGTAACTAGGGTCGGGGCGTTAAACTAGGTATCAGAGGAAGCTTAACAATAACTTTGGAAGGTAGATTTAGATAACCACTAATTAGAGCACATATCCCTAAGATAGAATTCGAGGATTAGTATAGAAGAACTTCCTAGAATTTTGATATTGTAGAGATTTTTTGAGTTTTCCATGAAATACATCCCTATCTAGAAACAAGCAGGTAGAGGTGGCTCTGGCACAGATGTACCTAGAGGTAAAACCTAGAAACACCACTTTGAGCTAGACTCAAACGAGAACTGGTGCATGAGAATGGGCCTTGCTGCACTCTTGGTTACGACACTCCCGAGGGATATTCTTAGGATAATTATCATATACTTTACAACCCATTATGAAGGGTTTATGAGTATATAAATCATGAAAGAAGACATTTTTATGATTATGGATTATATCCATAAACTGTTTAATTTATGTTAAGTGTTTCACAATTTTGGGATTTGGTATTTCTATTCATTAACTAATCTTGTATATTCCATTGTTTATAAATGCCGCCCAGTAGAAGGAATGAGAACTCCAGCAATACGCATGATCCAAAGAGTAAGAAAGATCATATATTTCATGGTATTAAGATAAAATTTAGAAGGGAAATATTCTCCCATGTATTATCATCATATGAAGAAGTAGTATTAAGGGTTGACAAGATAAGTAACGAATTCTCGGAGTTCTATGGCTTTGAAGGGAAGCCAGAGAATGAAAGGATGGCAGAGATAAGGACAGATAACAGGAAGAAGGAAAAGAAGAATTTCCCCATATGTGATAACTGTGGAAAGAATCACCATGGAAGATGCTTGAAGGGAATGAAAGTATATTATAAGTGTGGATAAAAATGACACCAAGTAAGTGACTTTAAGGGTAAGAAAATGGTTTCAAATGTACAATGCTTTATCTATGAGGAGTTTGGACCCTACGCGAACCAATGTCCCAGTCATTAGACTTTGCCACAGATGATGCAATTGGATAATAATTAAGTTATGATACTATGACATATGAAGAGTAATGACAAGTGATCTTATGTTTTTATTTTGGAAGTATTTAATTCAATTATTGTATCAATGATGTACTTAAAATAAATAAGGATTGTAGTGCAGTAATATTTCATTGAGGATTTGTGATTTTATGGTACTAAGAAAAGTGACTCTACAGCGAGTTAACTTTTTGGAAATTACTTGGTTGAAGGTAAGATAAACCTTAATATGGTCCTAATATTGAGGTATTATTTTTGGAATAAGATATGTTTGATTTGAGTAAATTATATTGGATATTCTTTACTTCCTTGAAACTGATTAAAGATTTGTATATTCCATCATTTTTGTAGTTTACAATATCTACGGATGGATAAAGTATATCCAGTATTCTATAAGGAATAAGGGAGCATGAATGTAATCAATAAGGTTTTATCGTAATTCATGATGATTCAGTGTTTTAAAAGAATACATGATGATAGTATTCAAATGATATTACAGGGTAAAAAGGATCTACATTATGTTTATCTTTCATATAAATTTTGTACTGAGAGTTTACATATGTATTTTGGATAAGTATAAAAGTTTTAATGGATTATATTTTACATTGGATACTATTTTTAAAGTTAGTTTTGGATATTTATAAAATGGGAAACACGTAGACCGTGTGCAACCCGTTGCGTCGGACAAATCTTCGGAAATCGAACCCACAAACATAGTGAAATTGGTATTTATCACCTACCAATGGACTACGTGAAGTCCCTGGAGTGTATAATGTTGTATTATTTTTTTAAAAAGTTCTGATAGATTAATTATAAACTATTTTTTGAACCCGATACGGTTAGGATAAATACAATATTTTTTAGTTCTATCAAATTTTGGAGTGAAAGATTGGTTTGTGGTAAAAATTTATTAAAGAATGAAAGTCTACATGACAAGTAAGTGTATTTTCTTACATTCTTAGTAAATCTCCTAAATAAATTCCTCAACATTATGAAAGGTATGTTTAAAAAAATGTTGTCTGTTAACTTTTCCAAATGCGGAATCAATGAACATTTATCCAATCACATGTTGGTGATTTTCTTGTTGTTATCTTTTTTCCATATCCTATTTTCTACAACTCTCCATCAGAACATGAGGGTTTGTTTCTCCCCCATATCCATGTTTTCATAGAATCCTTGTATGGGCTATCTCGGGTGACCTTTTTACTTCTCTCTCATTCTTTTAAAGTAGTATTTTTATTATGCCTATTACGGATATGGGTTTTCCACAAAAGTATTTTCTATTTTCTTCCTTTTATTTTCGAATAACATTTTCAAATTTCTATCATGAAATATATTGAAGTAGGGGATAATTTAACACCCCAAGATTTAATGGTATTTTTCCCTTTGAATATTGCAATAACTTGCATTGTATGCAACTTCGAGATTCTAAAACACTGTGACCAAACAAAATAGTCGTTATGGATAGCAATACCAACTTTTCAAAATTTATAAATTTTATCTTTCTAAATGGACTTCATTTTTGGATTCGATATATCAAAATTATCCTAGGGTGAAATTTTGGTATTTTTCTGAAAACTTTCTATTAATGATTAATAGTGAAAATTACTAAATTTTAATTAAAAACAACATTTTTAATCAAAATAATTAATAGTAATAAATTATGAATTTGAGTGGTTTTAAAGTATATTTAGAATATTTTTTTACCATTTAATACAATTTTTGTCATTGGAAACAATTTCACATTTAAACCAGACATAAACAAGTGTCAATCTTTTGATAGATATTATTTCATGAAAACACCCTTTTTATTTTGACATCGGGAATTAATTTTAAATTAATTTCTCCCACTTATGTATTTTGAATTTGGAAGAATGGATTCCATATTTGAAATCAGGATTCCCAAATTGTGTAAATAGGTAAATATTATGTTACGAAATTTTGAATAATTACTTCAGTAAATATATTATTTACCATGGTTAAAGGGTAAATCAGGTAACTAAGGGAAACAAAATAATATAATAATAATATTAAATTACCATAATACGAGTCATAGACCTATTGGATGATACATTTCCGACCATGGTCATCTATGCATTGATTTTGGGACCACATGGGGCCACTTTTATGTTATTATGATACTTTATATTAATTAGGTTAAGTAAATACAAAAATGACATAAGCATATATCTTTTAGAAAAACAATTTTTACATAGGGTAATATATGTTATACATTCGAATATTAATATTTTTTAGAAATCTAAAACAATTTCCTACATAATTCTATTTTAATTATTATTTTTAGATATTGAATAATTAAATTTATTAATGATATAGTAATGATGCATTATTTTCCTTATTAATGAAATAATCAAATAATTGGTTTATAAATGTTAAAATAAATATAATTTCAAAGTTTTTATGACCTCAAAGAATTTAATTTGTTAATATGAAATGTTATTATTGCTTAAATGAATTTTTTTTTTGAATTAATAATTTTTTTAATAATTTTTTTAAAAAATAATTATTGAATAGTGTCAAAAATGACATAAAAGAGTTTTTAAAACAAATATTATATTATGAATTGATATTTTATTCCTAAAAATATAAGGATCATCCAAAAGACTTATATTGTTATATGTGTATCATTAATGGACCACTTGGGGGTCTCTTGGTAGTATATAGTATGTTTATTTACCATATAATATAAAAATACAAAGTGACATGGTAATTGTCAAACTAATTAACTAAAAGTTAAAACTAAAAGATAAGGTCAATAAAGTGACCCAAACATTTATAAAACTTATTGGTTGAGTTTTTTTCAACATATCTGCATCTTATACATTTAATAATCCACTTTTAATCTATTAGAAACCGAATATTAATTTATTATAAAATAATATTTTAAGGTTTTCCTAAGGTGCCCCTCACCCCTCTTACGAAAGGGCACTCCACCTTCACTCTAATTAACACCTTCTAATCCATTTGGATCGTCCAAAACCTACCCAAATACCCCCTAAAATATCCTCCCTTAAACCTATAGGCCTTATTTTGATCAGAAAACCAACCTATGAAGCCCTTTTGATCAAATCAAAATGAGGAACCAGAATAAGAGGTAAATATTTCACCACCCTCTTTCATGTTTTTTTCTTCTTCTACTACCTTTTTATTTGTTGTTTCCATTATAAAATAATAACTCAAGTATATTCTATATACTATGATGTTATTATAATTATTGTACAAAAAATGCGTTATTTTATCCACACTTTTAATGACATGTCACCATATGTGCGTACCTACGACATACCGTCTCCATGTCATGGTGAAATTGTTATTCAATACATTATTATTTGGATGGGTATAATAATTATGTGTATTTGATGTAAATAATAAATATAACAAGATAAGGACTATTTATATATGATATAACATCCAATTATATATTATTTTAATATCAAAAGAATGATATTTTCACTCGTGCGTACGTACAGATTACCGTCTCCACGACGGGATGAGATTCATTTCCAAGTTCACCATTCATCGACGATTATAAAAATATATATTACTAAAAAGAATGTAATATATAAAATAATAATTATACTAGAGGTATATATATTTTTATATATTAGTATTTATTTACTTACATATATCTTATTCACCTACTTCTATTCAATACTATATGAAAACGGAAACAATGTTTATGCGTACGTACAGACTACCGTCTCCATAAACAGTGTTTTCCCTTTCATATATATAAGTATATTACACTTATTCATATTCTAAATATCTATGATATATAAATCATTTTTTTGTATTCTGGAAGTATTTAAATCATGATCTATGTGATATAATCAAAAGTAACAAGTTAAAACACGTACGATAATGAAAGCGATTATTACCCAAAATATTAATATAACATGGAAATTAATTATTAAATTGGTAGTATAAAGACATAAATGAATAATGTATGATATAATAAATATTAATTTTGTTCTGGTATAATTTAATATCATACTATAGTTTTATACAAGAGGTTAAACGTACCCTCGATTAAAGGAAACTACACGGTAAGGGGTTTTCATCTCACTCCTTATTCCCATTAGATTCAGGCCATATTCCCCCTATTACCTTTTATATGGTGTATGTACTGCCCATAATTGTTTTATTTGTGTAATAAAATTTAATTTATGTGTATTTACTTATATATTGTATGATACCTCTTTCATGGGGTGTATATTTCGTATGTTACCCAATTGGTAAGGGTTAATTTCACGATCTCTTTTTTATCCGTGGCTATTTTTACATAAGTATCTACTGGGATATATTTATTATCCATGTCCATGTTTTATGAAATAGTTTTCAAAGGGATTATTTTAAGAGACCTTTTTTACTAAAACATCATTTCAAATGATTTTAATATTTATTCTTCTAAATCATTCTCTTTAATGTCAATGTCTTCAAAATGGTTTTAAGGATTTATTTATATGGACATGAATGTTTTTAAAATATTTATTCCTCTCAAATGTCTCAAAGTGGTATGGGAAACTTTTATTCAAAATTGTCTTTAAATGTCTTCTTTTCTAAATTCTGTGACTTTTAAATGTTTTCAAGAAAAATGAATATTTCTCTTAAATAGTTTTACAAATCATTTCTTCTATATGAACATCCTTTGATGGATTTTAAACATGTTTGAAGATGATTTATTATGATACAAATATTCCATATTGTATTGAAGGTTTTTTGATATGTTTGATTGAGGATGAGTTACTTTTATACCATTCATGATTTATAGAGAAAGTGTTGACATTTTGTATGCTAGTTTTAATATGAATTTTTATGTTATAACCTTTTCGTATGAGGAATGCATTGGACTTAGTTGTAATGTGTGGAGCCCGCTATAGATCCTCAATGAATAGGTAGGTATCATGAGACAAACTAGTGTATTGGCACAAGATCTTCACAAAATCTTTTTTGTAGTCTTGGCACAAGGCCTGGACTATGTGGTTATGACTGTCTGGAATTATGAATTCCATCACTATGAAAGTGGTTAGTGATATTGCATGTGATTATCCGACTAGTAGAATATCCATGTGAAAATGTAAATGGAATTACTTCATTTTATTTTTTCCATATTATGCTGAAGTTCAAGTTTAAAAGGATATTGTTTTAGTTATACATTGCCTTAAATGTTTGGGCTTATTTATGAAGGATTCTGCTGTACTATTATCCTTACTGAGCATCTCAGCTCACCCCTTTCTATGTTTTATTTTTCCAAGGATTCCAAGAAGTGTATTGTGATTGATATGTAGGGTTATTACAAGGGAATAATGACGTTCGTGAAGGATTATTTATGTTGTTTTTTATGTTATGAAGTGTAATATAACATTCATGTATGCAATCTATTTTCCAAGACTGCTAAACTAATCCATCCTTCAAGACAGGATTCCTTGTAATCATGCCAATGTATTAAAATAATGCACCGACTCTGGGTAACTGGGGTCGGGGCATTATGGTTGGTATTAGAGGATGTTGAGAAATAAAAGTGGAAGATAGATTTAGATAAACATTAATTAGAGAACATAGACCTATGATAGACTTTGAGGATTAGTATAGAAGAACATTCTAGAATTTTGATATTGTACAGATTTTGTGAGTTTTCCGACCAATACATCCCTGTCTGGATATGAGCAGGTATAGGCGGCTCTGGTACATATGTACATAGGGGTAAAACCCGAAAACACCTCTTTGAGCTATACTCGAATAGGAACTGGTTCACGACAACGGGCCTTGCTGCACTCTTGGTTACAACACTCTTGGAGGATATGCTTAGGATAATTCTCATTTTCTTTACAAACCATTATAAAGGGTTTATGAGTATATACTTCATCAAATAAGAAATTTTTATGATTATGAATTATATCCATAAATTTGTTAATTTATGTTAAGTGTTTTACATGTTTGGGATTAGGTATTGTTAATCATAAACTAATCTAGTGTATGCCAATGTTTACAAATGGAGCCCAGTTGAAGGAATCAGAACTCCAGCAATAAGCCTGATCCAAAGAGTTAGAAAGATCATATCTTTCATGATATTAAGACAAAATTCAGAAGGGAAATAGTCTCCCACATATTATCATTATTTAAAGAAATAGTATCATGTGTTGATAAGATAAGTAACGAATTATTGGAGTCCTATGGATTTGAAGGGAAGCCAGAGAGGGAAAGGATAGTAGAGAGTAGGATAGATAAAGGGAAGAAGGTAAAGAAGGATTTTACCATATGTGATAACTGTGGAAAGGATCACCTAGTAAAATGCATGAAGGGAATGGGAGTATGTTATAAGTGTGGAGAAAGATGACACCATGTACGTGACTGCAGGGGTAAGAAAAAGATTCCAAATGTACAATGCTTCATCTGCTAAAGAGTTTGGACTCTACGTGAACCAATGTCCCAGTAATTAGACTATGCCGCAAATGACACTATTGGATAAAAATCAAGTTATGATAATACCATAGATGAAGAGGAATTATTAGTGTTCTTATGTTGTTAATTTGGAATTATTTCATTAAAGTATTGTATCAAGGATGTACTAGAAATAAATAAGGATTTTACTGTAGTACTATTTTATTGAGGTTTTGTAATTTTATGGTACTAATAAAAGCGACTCTACATTGAGTTAATTTTTTTGGAAATTACATGGTTTAAGTAATGATAAACCTTAATTTGGTCCTAATATTGAGGTATTGATTTTGGAATAAGATATGGTTGATTTGGGTAAATTATCTTGGATATTCTTGACTACCTTGAAATTGATTAATGATTTGTATATTCCTTCATTGTTGGAGTTTACAAAATTTTTGGATGGATAAAGTATATCCAGTATTCTGTAAGGAATAAGGGTTCATGAATGTAATAAATAAGGTTTTATGGTAAATTATGATGTTTCAGTGTTTTAAAATAATACATGATGACGGTATTCACATGATCTTACGGGGTAAAATGATCTACATTATGTTTACCATTCATAGAAATTTTGGACTGAAAGTTTATAGAAGTATTTTAGATAAGTAAAAAGGTTGTAATGGATTATATTTTACATTGGATACTGTTGTTGAAATGGTTTTTGGATATTTATAAAAAAGACAACATGCAGACCGTGTGACAACCCTTCATGTCAGATAATGCGGCGGGAATCGAACCCACAAACATATTGAAATTGGGATTTATCGCCTACAAATAGACTACGTGATGCCCCTGGAGTTTATAATGTAGTTTTATTTTTATTAATGTTCTAATGGATGAATTAAAAATTTATTTTTGGAACCCGATATAGTTAGGATAAATAGAATATTTTTCAGTTCTATTAACTTTTAGAGTGAAAGATGGGTTTGTGTTAAAAATTTATTAAAGAATGAAAGTCTACATGGCAAGTAAGTATATTTTTGTACGTTCATAGTAAATCTCCTAAATAATGTCCACAACATTATGAAAGGTATCTTAAGATAAAAACATTGTCGGTTAACTTTTCCAACTGGGGAATCAAAGACCATTTAACCAATCACAAGTCTGTGATTTTCTTGATGTTAGCTTTCTCCAAATCATGTTTTCAACAACTCTCCATCACACCCTGATCATTTTTTTCTCCTCCATATCCATGTTTTTATAGAATCCTAGTATGGGCTATCTTGGGTGACCTTTTTACTTCTATCTCTTTCTTTTAATGTTATATATTTTTTAAGCATATTTCAGATATGGGTTTTCCACAATGGTATTTTTTATTTTCAAACATTCATTTTCGAAGAACATTTTCAAATTGAGAGGAAAAAATTTATTTAAGAACGGGAGAAGTTAACACCCCAAGCTTCCATGGTACGTTTCCCTTTAAATAATGCAATATCTTGCATTGTACGCAACTTAGAGATTCTAACACACCGTGACCAATCAAAATAGCTGTTATGAATAGTAATACCAACTTTTTGAAATATTATAAATTTTATCATAAAAAATGGACTTCAGTTTTGGATTTGGAATATTGAAATTATCCTAGGGTGAATTTTTTGTATTTTTCTAATAACATTCAATTTTTGATGAACAATGAAAATTAGTAAAATTTAATTAAATTTTTTTTTAATAAAAATAATTAAAAGTGATATATTATGAAATTGAGTGGTTTTAAATTATATTTAAAATATATTTGTACCATTTGATACAATTTTTGTAATTTTACATAATTTCACATTTAAACCGGACATAAAAAAGTGTCAATCATTTGATAGTTATTATTTCTTAAAAACATGCTTTTTGTTTTGATAGCGGAATTAATTTTTAATTAATTGCTGCCACTTCTGCATTTTAAATTTGGAAAATGGATTCCATATTTGGAATCTGTATTTCCAAAATGTGTAAATAGGTAACTTTTATTTGAATACATTTTGAATAATTATTTCGGTAAATATTTTATTTTCCATGCTTAAAGTGTAAATCTGGTAACTAAGGGTAAAAAAATAATATTATAATAATATTAAATTACACTAAAATGTGTCCTCGACCAATTTTTTGATACATTTATGAAAATGGCCATCTTTGGTATATTTTGGGACCCCATGGAGCTACTTGAATGTGACAATGGCACATTATTTTAGTTAAGTTAAAGTAAATACAAAAATGACATAGACATATATCTTTTAGAAAAACAATTCTTACATAGGGTTATATATGTTATACATTCGAACATTAATATTAATTATTAATCTAGAATGATTAAATACATAATGGCATTTTGTTTATAATTTTTAGACATTGAATGATTAAATTTATTTATGACACAATAATGATGCAGTATTTTCTATATTAATGATAGAATCATATAATTGGTATTATAAATGTTAATATAAATATAATTTGAATGTTTTGATGAAATAAACGAATTTTATTGGTAAATATTACATTTTAGTATTGCATAAATGAAATATTTTTGAATTAATAAAGTTTTTATGACTTTAAAAAAATAAATTATTGAATAGTGTTAAAATTGACACAAATGTGTTTTTAAAACAAATATTTTATTATTAAATGATATTATATTCCTAAAAATATAAGGTTCAGCCAAAGGACTTATATATTTATAGGTGTATCATTAATGGACCACTTGGGGATATCATGGAAATGTATAGTAACTTTATTAACCATATAATATAAAAATACAAAGTGACATGGTAAATGTCAAACTAATTAACTAAGAGTTAAAACAAAACGATATGGTTAATAAAGTGACCTGAACCTGTCTAAAACCAATTGGTTGAGTTGTTTTTGACCTATCCCCACCTTATACATTGAATAAATAACTTTTTATCAATTAAAAATTGAATATGAATTGATTATAAAATAATATTTTATGTTTTTCCTAAGGTGCCCCTCACCCCTCTTATAAGAGGGAACACCCCCATAACTCTAATTCACACCTTATAAGGAATTTGGATCTGCCAAACCCTACCCAATACCATATCAACTATCCTTCCTTCAACCTAGAGTCTTTAGTTTGATCAGAAATCCAACCTATGAAGCCTTTTTGATCAAACCAAAAGGAATAACCTGAAAAAGAGGCAATGATTTGGCCACCCTCTTTCAAGTTCCTTTCTTCTTCTGCTTCCTTTTTCTTTGTTTATTACATTATAAAATAATAAATACAGTATATTCTATATACTGTGATGTTATTATAATTACGGTACAACCAAATTCATTATTTTTTCCACCCTTTGAATGACATGTCACCATACGTGCGTACGTACGCCTTACAGTCTCCACATCGTGTTGTAATTGTTATTCAATACATTATTATTTTGATGGGTATAATAATGTTGTGTATTTTAATTAAATAAACAATATATCAAGATATGTATTTTTTATGTATGATATACCATCCAATTATATATTATTTTAATTTCAAAATAAATATATTTTCGCTCGTGCGTACGTACGGATTACCGTCTCCACGCCGCGATGAGATTCATTTTGAAGTTCACCATTCATTGACGATTGTAAAAATATATATTACTAATAAGTATGTAATATATGACATAATAATGCTACATGAGATATATATATATATATATATATAAGTATTTATGTACTTAAATTTATATTATTCACTTACTTCCGTTCAATACTATATGAAAACAGAAACATCATTTATGCATACGTACGGACTACCATCTCCATAAACGGTGTTTACCATTTCATATATATATGTCTATTATTAAAATTTATATTATAAATATATATTATATAGAAACCTCTTTTAATATTCTTGAATTATTTATATCATGATATATGTGATAGAATCAAGAGTAACAAGTTAAAACACGTATGATAAAGAAAGATATTATTACCCGAAATATTAATATGAAAAGGAAATTAATTATTAAATGGGTAGTATAAAGTCATAAATGAATAATGTATGATATCATAAAAATTCATACAGTTATGGTATAATTTAATAACATACTATATTCTTCATACAGGAGGTTAAATGTACCCTCGACTAATGTAAAGTGCAAGGTAAGGGGTTTTCATCTCACTCCTTATTCCCGTGAGATTGAAGACATATTGGCACTATTACATTTTGTGTGATGTATGTACTGCCCATAATTGTATTATTTGTGTAATAAAATTTAATTTATGTGTATTTACATATTCATTGTATTATACCTCTTTCATGTGTTGTACATTTCGTAAGTTATCAAATTGGTAATGGTTAATTTCACAATATCATTATTATCCGATGTTGTTATTACGTAAGTATCTACTTGGAAATTTATTATCCATGTCCATGTTTTATTAATGTGTTTTCAAATGGAATATTTTAAGGTAATATTTTACTAAAACATCATTTTTAATGTTTTAAATATTTATCCTTCTAAATCTTTTTCATTAATATCCATGTCTTCAAAATGGTTTTTAAGGATTTATTTATATAGACAGGAATGTTTTTAAAATGCTAATTCCTTTCAAAAAATTTAAATTGGTATGGGACAATTTGATTCAAAAAAGTATTTAAAAGTCTTTTTTTCTAAATTGTGTGACTTTGAAATTATTTCAAGAAATATGGATATTTCTATCAAATATTTTTACAAATAATTTTCATCCATGTCAACATCCTTTGAAGGAATTTAAACTTGTTTGATGATGATTTATTATGAAACAAATATTACATATTGTATTGAAGGTTTTGTGATATGTTTGATTGTGGATGTGTTATTTTTACACCATTCATGGTTTATGGAGAAATTATTGACATTTCATATGCTAGTTTTAATTTGAATGTTTATGTTATAACCTTTTTGTATGAGAAATGCATTAGATATAGTAAGTGACTGGTTGATCCCGCTATAGCTCCTCGATGCATCGATAGGTCTCATGAGACAAACTAGTGTCTTGGCACAAAGCCCTGACAAAATCTTATTTATAGTCTTGGGACAAGGCTTTGACTATGTGGTTACGATAGTCTGGCATTATGAATTCCATCATTATGAACTTGGTTAGTGATATTGCATGTGATTATTCAACTAGTAGAATATCCATTTGAAAAATTAAATGGCATTACTTCATTTTATTTTATCCATATTATGCAGAAGTTCAATTTTAAAAGGATTTTTTTAGTTATACATTGCCTTAAATGTTTATGCTTATTTATGAAGGTTTCCGCTGTAATGTCATCCTTATTTAGAATCTGAGCACACCCCTTTCTATGTTTTATTTTTCCCAGGATTCCAAAAAGTGTATTGTGATTGATATGCAGGTTTAAGCCAATGGAATAATAACGTTAGTGAAGGATTATTTATGTTGTTTTGTATTTTATGAATTGTAATGTAAGGTTCATGTATGTAATATATTTTCCAAGACTACTAAATTGATCTGTCCATCGAGATGTGATTCCTTGTAATCATGACAATGTATTAAAATAATGCACCAACTCTTGGTAACTGTGGTCGAGGCGTTAAAAATAACATTAAAAATTAAATCTAAATCTTTATCTTCAATATGTGATACCTTTATATCAAATATAACATTATTATTTTGAAATATATTCCTAAAAATAATTTATAGCTCCAATGTAAATCCAAATCCCATAATAGAGCTATTATTTTCATTTTCTCTTATTAATAACTCATCCATCAATTCAAAACAGATACATATGAACATCCATAAATTTTTCATTAAAAATTTTTAACAATTTGTTCTTGAATTTATTTTCCACTTTAGGTATGTTCTTAATAATGTAGTGAATGCCTTTTTAATCCATGAATATAATTAACATAGTGAAATATTTATCATAAAATGAGCTTAAAATTTTATTTCTTTTGTATTTATAATTATCTATATTCCATTATTATTTCATCATTATTAGAAAAACATATCACATTTGTACATAATTAATAGTAAAAATTAAATAACATCCTATATAAATGATAAAAAATATAGAAACATTAACTCATTTTATATATTATAATTATTCCCATCGAATTTGAGAAACCCTTCCTATTTACTAAGCTTTTCTAGTCCATAGAAAATATAGCCATAAATTGAAAAATAACTCCCCACAACTATAGAGATATAAATAATCTAACAAAAAGATTATTTAGTCTTCAAAACAATATTGATCATTTATGTTACAAATTTTCAATGAAACGTGTCACATATTCAAAGATAAAGGGGGAGTGAATCATTGTTTATATTTTTAACTACAAAATTTTATTTAAAAAAATATTATTAAATTTTTTTAATAAAAATAACATAAAATTATTCATTTATCCTTCAACACCTATTTATGAACTAAAAAAATATTCAATGATGAAATGGTAATTTAAAAGGTCCTAAATTCAATAGGAATGTGTACATACATGGAATCACCTTGAGTCATGCATTGACACCCTATCTAACATAATCATTTCAGAATAAAAATGAGTAGGTTCTATCGATAAATTTCTTAAAATTATAGCCTCATAATGTTATATGGATCCCAAAAAGAAATAATGATTTAATTTCAGTTAAACAAAAATATCTATGTTGTACATTATATAGATTATCCAATAGAAATTGACGATCCTTTTCTCATTATAATCCTTAATAGGAGAACATAGTGGATAGATATACTGATAAAATTTAAATTTCAACTCCCCCCTCATTTAGTTTTCTTTAATCATTGAATCCTTTATCAATAGGTTGAAGAAAATTTCATAGTGAAAAAATGATTTTCATTTTTTCATTTCTAATCCCCAATTCCATATATAGATGTTTATAGATATATCCATGAATTTGTAAAACATAACTAATAATTAATGGTTTTAACCACATTTTCATTGAAAAACCATGGTCTAGTATATTTATTTGGTTAGTATTTTTGATCAAATAGAACAACCATTGAATAAATCTAATAATAAATATAGTAACTAAGGGAAATATACTTAAAAAAATTTGTAAAATCATTATTTTTTTAAACAAAATCAATCATCCATTTCCATTAGAATGAGTGTTATAATTTTACACATATTTATTTCAACCTTAAAAAAGCTTTTAAATTAATTGATACATCTCACATAACCAATTATATGATTATATCAATCTTACATAACCATTTATCAGTGTATTTTAATATCATGTAGCATAAATAAGTTATTCTATAACATCTTGTATCTTAGATTCATATATTTAATTATTAATTTATTTTTATAAATATTCATTTGCACCCATAAAATATAATTCCATGAATTTTAGTTTCATATATCATGTAAAACATTGATTTTATATTATATAATTGAAACTCAACAACATGAAAGTCATTCTCAATATGTCATAATGTCACATAATAATTAAAAACATTATTTCCAGGTCTTGTAACACATTTAAATTGAATTCCATCCTTGATATCCTTAATAATGTGTCATTTCTCTTCACACAACACATTAAATAATATTCTGGGATATCATCTATAGTGACCCATTCCTTTTTCATTTATTATTACATAACTTCTATTATAAATATTCCCATAAATACATATTGAGGATCAAATTTCCATGTTTATATGTGAGACTACAAATATAAAATATCAACATTAAACTAAATTAAAATTTATTTATTCTAATATTCATAATGAGAACATAAAAATCTATATGATAAAATATTAAATACATATAGAAATGTGGTGACCTAAAAACATAGTTAGGGAATATACATGATAAATAATTATTTCATGTGATTGAAAAGGTATAACATGATATCCTAAAAGAAAATGTTCATGTATACTTATATAGGGAAATACAATATAGAGCAAGGAATATTAATTTCATTGAAACAAACTAAATTAGAATCAACATATATCATGACATAATCATAATTGAATGCTAACTTCCAAGACAACACCACTTCGCGGATCAAGTCCCATCATAGATAAGCTTTACTCCATAAAATTGTTCATAAGTTCTCATGAGAAAAAAATAGTGTCCAATGAATTTCAGTGATATATGGGTGAACCTACCATAACGTGTACATTATTATGTGTTCCACAAATGTAAATTGATCAGATGTCATAAATAAATGAATTGTCCATGGAGAAAAATGGGTTTCAAAATGATTCCTTGTATGATAATCAAATAATATTTCCTAATGATTTTGGATAGAAGAATGAATCACATATTTTGGTCATTGATGGCTAATTAAATAAGCATAGGTCTTAAAATATGTTTTTATTTTGAAAATAATCATTCTAAAGGGTAGATAATTGGATATAGAAATGAACATGTAAAAATTTCATTTAAGGAATCGGTTAATGAATTTTAATGAAAGAATGACCATGAAATTTTAATTGAAAAAATATATATACAAGACTTTTTATCCATAAAATATCTTTTATATAATTATATAATGACTGTTAATAAATGTAACTCCCTAATATTCAATGGTATTCTTCTCTTTATGTAATACATTAGCATGTGATGTATGCAACCATGAGTTCAAGCAAACCACGACCTATCAAACTTTCCATTTAGAGGAAGTGGTTATAAATAGTAAAAACCACATTTTGAATTTTTTATAATTCCCATATTATTTTAACATTCATCTTTTGTGATTCATAGACATAATACAAGGACAAATTCAATTTCTCAGATAAAAGAAGTATTTTTCAGAAATGAAAATTTACCCCCTCTTAATTGAGAACCCTTTTTAAATCCAATATTTTCCAATTTTATATATTCAATTTGAAAAACTAAACTTCTTCTCTAGAGTTGTACATAAAAATTTAGTTTTGATAAATTTTTTGTGTTTTTCGGATAACATTCATATATGGGTGAATAGTGAATAATACTAAATTTTAACTGAAAACAACTTTTTTAATCAAAATAATTTATAGTTTTAATTTATAAATTTGAATAGTTAAGAAGTTTAATTAGATTATATTTCTATCATTTAATAAAATTTTGGTCATTATATGTAATTTCGCATTTAAATTTGATATAATCACATGTCAATCATTTGATAGTTTTTACTTTTTAAAAAAACATGATTTTGGGTATTGAGAACGGGAATTAATTTTTAATTAATAAATTCAACTTAAATGTTTTGATTTGGTTAAAATATTAATCATTTTAGGATTCATAATACCAAAATTGGTTTAGGGTGAAATTTTGGTATTTTTCTGAAATTATTCAGTTTTTGATGAATAGTGAGAAAGACTACGTTATTGTTTAATAAATGACTTTATTTAAATAATTATTTAATTTATTGAAAGTAATTTTATGTCAAAATAGATAAATAATACCTATATTATTTCAATATAATTTATTGGAGTCATTTTACAAAAAAAATCGTTGTATAAAAGTTTATTGAATATTTTTAACGTTTTTACCGATCTTCAATGAGCATTTACAAATTTGCACAAAAAATAATTTTACCATTTTGGTGAATTTAATTTCAAAAATCTAAGAAACACAGTTTATAATAGGTAGTAAAATTTGGCACAATAAGATAAATTTTTTTTGTGAATAGTAACTTTTGACTTATTTACAACGGTTAAAAGTAAATATGCTAGTTAAGGGTAAAAATGATATTATAATTACCCTAATACTTTTACTAATTAAATTTAATAAGTATAATTAGACAAAAAAATCATTATTAATAAGATATTACCCACTTTGGTCAACTTTGATAAGATTAGGACATTTATTATTATTTTATTTATGGAAGAGTTAAAAGTGTTAAATTCAACGTTTAATAACAAAATCATTTTTTATAGAGGGATATACAGAAGTTAAATTAGACTATAAATATTAATTATAAATATGGAAAGATATCCTACAATATGGTATTTTATTTATCATTTTTAGACCTTAAATAATTTAATTTATTTATGACACAATGATCATGCAGTAATTACCCTATTAATGAAATATTAAAATAAATGAAATTATAAATTCCACAATAAATGTAATTTAAGACTTTTAATGAATTCCAATAATATTTTTGGTTAATATGACATGTTAGAGTTGATTAAATTATTTTTTATTTATTCAAGATGTTATGGTTTTCACAAAAATCAAATACTAAATATTGTCAAAATTGACATAATTGAGTTTCTAAAAAAATACAATATTATTAATTGAAATAATATTCCTAAAAATCAATGGATCGGCCAAAGGACATAAATTAGGTTATATATATTAATAATTAATCACATGGTGCTCTCTAGTATTGTTATAGTATGTTTATTAACAATATAATATAAAAAGACTAAGAGACATGGTAAATGTCAAACTATTTAACTAAGAGTTAAATCTAAATGATAAGGTTAATATGATGAACTAAACCCATCTAAAAGCTATGGGTTAAGAGGTATTATACCAATAACCACATTATAATTTATGTAAATAATTTTTGATCCATTAGAAACCAAAAATTATTTTATTATAAAATAATATTTCAATCTTTTCCTAAAGTGATACTCACCTCTCTTATAAAAGGGAACTTCTCCTTATCTTATTTTCACACCTCCAAAGCCTTTTGGATCGGACAAACCCTACCTAAATAACCTCCCAAAATTCTTACCTTAATCTTAGAGACCTTCCTTTGGTCATAAATACAACCTATATAGCCCATTTGATTAAATCTAAATGAAGAACCCGAAGAAGAGGTAAATATTTCAACACCTCTTTCTTGTTCTTTTCATCATCCACTTACACTTTCATTGTTTTTTTCATTAAAAAATAATAACTATACTATATTACATATACCTTGTTTTTATATTAAAAATTTTACATCATTATCTAATATTATATCCAATATGAATGAAAAAGTCACCATACATGTGTGCGTACGACTTATCGTCTCCAAGTTGTGGTGTTATTTGTTATTCAAACACATCATTTTTAGATGGGTATAATAATGATTATAACTGAATTAAATAATAATTATTACATCTTAATGATTATTTTTATGTTTTATACCATCCAATTACATATGATTTCACCTTCAATATAATGATATTGTCGCTCGTGCGTACATACAGATTACTGTCTCCACGAACACGATGAGATTATTTCCCCATCGTAATCATTCAAGAATGATTTTCATTTAATGATTAAATATATTTTTTAAGAACTTAATATCATTTTGTATATGAAAAAAATACATCATATCCGTGAAAAACATGGCTTACATAACCAAACATATAAAGAAAAACAGATTAGTTAACACCACAAATGACTATACTACTAAAATATTATTAAAAATTAAATATTATAGGATCATATATGATATCATATTTATGAATATAGTAATTTTATGATTTAATAAATATTATTTAACTATTATTCAGAAGGTTAATGTACCCTCGACCAAGCAAAAGTATAAGGTATGTTGTTTTCATCTCACTTTTATTCGCATGAGATTCATGCTATATTTTACAGTATTAACTTTTGTGTGTTGTATGTACTACCCTTAATTGTATTTTTTCAAAATATTATTTAATTTATGGGTTTTTACATCATCATTTTATTGTCAATCTTTTAGTGGGTGTTTGTTTAATATGTTACCAAATCGGTAATGGAATCTCAAATTTCAATTTCAACTCATTCTGTTTTACGCAAACATCATTGATTTAATTAATATAATATTATATATGAAATCACTATTAATTTACATATTTAGTAATTTACACTCCCCTCTGTGTGTATATACATTTGATACACATAATCAATCCATCAAGAAATTCTCATTTCAGCAATATACATTTGATAAGAGTAATTTTAACTCAAATTCTATTCATTGAGTTAAACATCAATGTCATTGGTGTTGTTTATACTAGAATATGTATGAATGTCCTCGGATTGATTTACCCTAAATATCCAATCATATTGAGTGTATTTATATTTTTCACACATATTAATTTCATTTATTTCTCCTAAACCTAATGATATGGTCTTTATATACAGGAATTCATCTCAACTTACATTACATTGAGACTTTTTTGTTGTTATTCACAAATTCAATTTTATTTGGGGTATATACTATACTTTGATGTAGTATATCATGAATCCCATTACAAAAATTATATGATAAAACTTTTATTACCTCAATTTTTTGTCTTCATGCATCTCTCATTTGGTTAGGAACTCTAACTAAAATATCTGTTTAAATGTTTTAAAAATTTATTCTTCTAAATCATTCTCATTAATGTCCTTGTTTTAAAAAACTCTTTAAGGAATTATTGTTATGGGAATTAATGTATTTAAATTGAAATTACATTAAAATCATCTATGTGGTATGGTAAAAATTTATTAAAAAAGTCAATTTTAATCTTCTTCTGGATAAATAGGGAGAATTTTAAATGTTGTCATAATAAAGGGATATTTCTCTCAAATATTTTTGCTGATCAATTTAAAATATGTCAAGATATTTTACAGGATATTATTCTTGGTCGAGTTTGATTTATTATGATACAAATATCTCATACTTTATTGAGGGTTTTGTTATATGTTTGACTATGGATGTGTTATTTTTAAACCATTCTTGGTTTATGGATATAGTATTGACATTTCATATGCTAGTCTTAATATGAATGTTTAAGTTATGTTTAAACCTTTTCATATGTGGAATGAATTGGAATTTGTAAGTGACAGGTGAAGCTCTATATAGCTCCTTGATGCATCGGTAGGTCTCATGAGACAAACTAGTGTCTTGGCATAAGGCCTTAACAATGACTTATTTGTAGTTTTAGCAGAAGTCCTTGACTATGTGGTTATGAAGTCTGGAATTATGCATTCCATCTTTATGAAATTGGATATTGATATTACATGTGAGTATTTGACTAGTAGAATATCCATTTGAATATGTAAATGGGATTATTTGATCTATATTTTCCCTAATATACTAGATTTTAAGTTTAAAATTCTTGTGTTCTAGTCTTATACATTACCTTAAATGTTTATTCTTATTTATGACAGTTTTTGCTATATTGTTATCCTTAAGGAGCATTTGATATCACCCCTTTTTTTGTTTTATTTGTCATGGGATGAAAAGAATTATATTATGATTAACCTACAGGAATAGGATCAATGATATAAGAGTGTTCAAAGGGGACAAAATGTTGTTTTTTAATTACATAATGTAATGTAAAACATATGTATATATCTAGTACATCCAAGGCTAGTACACTGATCTGTCTTTTGGGACATGATTTCTTGTATCATTCGAATGTTTTTTAATAAGGCACAGATTCTGGGTAACTGGGGTCGGGGCATTACAGTTGGTATCATAGGAATTTAAGTACAAACCATAGATGCTATATTAAGATAAAAACTCTGATTTGGAAATAGTACCCTAAGATAGACATTGAGGATTATTATAGAAGAACATCTAATTTTTTTGTTAATGTAAATATTTTTTGGGTTTTCCATGAAATACATACTTGTATGGATACGATCAGGTAGAGGTGGCTTTGGAATACATGTACCTAGGAGGGGAAACTCAGAAAAGTAGTATTGGGCTTCACCCATGGTATCCTAGTACATGACAACTGGCCTTGTTTCACACTTGGTTACGACACTTTTGGGAGATATGCATAGGCTAATTAACATTTTCGTTACAAATCGATTTGAAGGATTTTAATATAATATCTGAATAAATAACCTTGGTTAATCCTAAGGTATTTTACAGTTAAAATAACTTGTTATGAAATTCTATAAATGATCTTATGGCTCACACAATTCATTCTTGTGTTAGTCTATGACTGTATTCCAAAGAAGTCACAGTAACATTTAACATGATGTACATGGTGTGCACGATGGTGGAAATGAGCATCAAAAAAGATTTTTGATAGGTTTAAAAGATATCATGTTCATTCCAAATAAATTTTCCAAAAATATGATCAACAACATATATATATTAACGAACTCCTGGACTCAACAAAAAAAGTGAAAGGCGATGAATGATAAGGGATCCAGCAGTGGAGACCATGGAGAAAAGAAATCACAATTTCTATCATGCACGAAATGTGGAAGGAGACACTGAAGTAAGTGTCTCAATGGAATAATGAAATGCTTTATGTGTGGGAAATAAGGACATAAAGTAAATAATTTCCATGAAAAATTAAGAGTATTATGGAAGAAAATAAAAATTTTCCCATGATTCCATTTATAGTCATTTTCTATAAATGTTGTGGACCAGGCCATTACACGAGTGAATGACAAATTATATAGTATAACCTATTGGTCAAGGAATAACCTATATGGAAATAAATGGATGGAGGAATGTTTAAAAGTATTAGTTCTCTTTATTGATGGGATTACTTTGGAAGTATTTTCCCTTGTATGTGTAAGCCTACAATTTGTTATGTGAAAATTCTACTTGAGGAAGAATTATCTTTTCTCTTGTGTATAGAGTTTTAAATAACCAATTGGGTTTATATGATCTTTTAATTTGAGGAAATTACACGTTATTAGATGTTGGGATGAAAATGAGACGTATGAGATAACATTTGTTGTGATATTTTGTTATGGTTATTTTGAAGAATTTCTTATTTTGGTAATGTTATAAAATAAGGCTTTTGAAAAAGGACAACACCCAGACCCTGTGACATCCTATCACATTGGAAAAAGCAGTAGGAATTGAACCCATAAACAAAGTGAGACTAGGAATTATCACCTACCACTGGACTAAGAGAAGTACATGGTTAGTGTGACAAATTATTTTTAGTTAAATTATTTTATTGATCAATAATATGTTGATTTGGGATCATTTGTTTATCAAATGGATATCCTTAGTATAGGAAAATAATTTTATTATTAAGTGATAAATGTTACTTTGGAAGACGTTGGCTCTGTTGTGAAAAATATATGTCTATGAAAAATAGAATACTATGGGATTTCATTAAAGGAATAATGATTTATTTTTTATATAGAGGTTTTGGTAATTTATGGAAATTATTAACCTATCAAAGAGAAAAAGTGATATGGTTATCTACTTTTACGTATGTGAATATAATAGTAGTTTATTTTATTTAGAGATAAAATTTAATGTGGAAGACTACTCATAATTTTTGGGAATTAGTATTAGTTTGGAATATTTTAATAAAAAATTAGGGACAATTGTTCCCTGAATGGAATTTTTTATCTTTTGGCATTGTTGGTTTAATTTTAGAAATTAATATTAGTATTTATTTCTTTATAAGATTACTATTTTTGGGGAATTTCTGATCTTGTACTAACCATTCGGGTTTTGGTTAATCTCTAAAGACAATGAAAATATATAGTTTGTCCTTTGTGGATCATGTGATTCTCTATAAGTTGATTATAGCATTTCAGGTGTGACTAAGTAATCTTGAATTCTCATCATTTAAAAAATGATGAGTTAGTGGTAGAAATTTATTAAAAGGAAGAAACTATACATAAAAAGTCAGTATATCTCTTAATGTTCTTAGTCAATATCATAAATAACTTCCTCACCATTATGATATTGAACTTAAAACAAAAAATGTTATCCATTTACTTTTCCTAATGGGAAACTAATGACCATTAAACCCATCAAATTTTTGTGGTTTCTTTGTTGTTAACATTATCTTTATCAGGTTTTACATCACTCTCCATCATAACTTGAAACCTATTGTATCTTCCACATCTATGTTTTCCTATATGGAATCCTAGAATGGGTTATCTCAGATGACCGTTTTACTTCTCTTTATTTCTTTTAAAGTGATAATATTATTGACTCTTCTATTGATGTGGGACATTAAATTTTGTTCCTAAACCCAATTATAAAATAGCGAGGATTCAATTTCCATAAGGGGGAAGAATATAACAACCTAAGATTCCATGGTACGCTTCTCTATAAGTAATACAATAGTGTGCGTTGTACGCAACACTACATTCACACACAACACGACCTATCAAAGTAGCCATCTAGAAAGAATTTATGAATAGTAATAACCACATATTTAATTTTATATATATCCCATATAATTTTAATATTCATATTTTATGTTTCATAGATATAATACAAGGCCAAATTCATTTTTTAGATAAAAGAAGTATCTTCCCAAAAATGCAATTTTACCACATTTTAATGGTGAACCCTTTTTAAATCCAATATTGGACACTTTTATATATTTAATTTGACAAAATAAACATCATCTTTAGAATTAGGATACAAAAATTTTGTTTTGAATTTTTTTTATTTTTTTATAATAACTTTTATATTTTGGTGAATATTGAATAATACTAAATTTTAATTGAAAAGAACATTCTTAATAAAAATAATTTATAGTGTTAAATTATACATTTTAATGGTTTGGATGTATAATTAGAACATATATTAATTTTTTAATACAATTTTTGTCATTATAAGTAATTTCACATTTAAATTTTACATAAACACCTGGCAATCTATTGATAGTTTTTAATTTTTAAAAAATTCACTTTTTGGTTTTGACAATGAGAATTAATTTTAATTTAATAAATGAAAAATATATGTTTTTAATTTGGTAAAATATTCATCCTTTTTGGATTCAGAATATCAAAATTCGCTTCTACTGAAATTTTAGAATTTTTTGGAAAACATCAATTTTTGATGAATTGTGAAAAACCCCGCGTTATTATTTAAAAGATGAATTTTTATGAAAATAATTATTTATTTTATTTAAATAAATTATATATAAAAATAGATACATAATACCTAAATTATTTTAGTGAAATTTATTGGCTTCATTTTATAATAAAATTAGTTGTTCATAAGTTTATTGATTTTTTAACGTTTTTACCCACCTTTTAGGTGTTTTTGGAAATTTTCCTAAAACATAATTTTACCTCATCTGTGAATGGAATTTCAAAAATATGAGAGACATGGTTGATAATAGTATAAAAAATTTTGTTCAATAATATGAAAATAATTTTTGGTGAATAGTATCTTTAGACTTTTATTTAGCATGGTTAAAAGTAAATCGGGTAATTAAGGGTAAAAATGATAATTTAATTACACTAACACATGTACTAATTATATTAGATATGTATAATTCGTCCAAAAAAACCTTAGAAATAAAATATTACCCCCTGTAGTCCACTTGGATATGATTAGGACATTTGTTGTTATTCTATTTAATGGAGAGTTAAAAGAGTTAAATTCAACGTTTAATAAGTAAACCATTTTAAATATAGGGTTATACATAGGATAAATTCGAAAATAATTATTAATCATAATGATAAAGGTATTTCCTAAATAATGGTGTTTTATTTATAAATTTATTACGTTAAATAATTAAATTTATTTGAGACACAAAGATGAGGCAATAATTACCTTATTAAGGAAATATTAAAATAATTGATATTATAAATATCCAAATAAATGTAATTTTAGACTATTGATGAATTACACTAATTTTCGAGGTCAATATTTCATGTTAGGGTTCATTTAATAATTTTATATCAATGTCAACATTATTATATTAGTTTCCCCAAAATCATATACTAAATAGTGTCAAAATTGACGAAATTGAGTTTTTTAAACAAATACTTTATCAATAATTGATATAATATTCCAAAAAAATCTAAGGATCGGCCAGAGGACATATATATGGTCATATATGTTAATAGGGAATCAAATAGTGTTATATTATCTTGATATTGTATGTTTATTAACTATATAATATAAAATTACAAAGATACATGGTAAATGTCAAACTATTTAACTAAGAGTTACATCGAAAATAATAGGTTAATATGATTACCTAAACCTGTATAAAACTAATAGGTTTAGTGGTTTTCGATAAATCCCCACCATAGCCTCTAAATAATTCTTTTTGGATCCATTATAAACTAAAAATTATTTTATTAAAAAATAATATTTCATTCTATTCCGAAAGAGACCCTCACCTCTCTTATAAAAGGGAACTTCCCCTTATCTTAATTTCAAACCAAAAATGCCTTTTACCATGGAAAATCCCTGAACAAATATCCTCCCAACTTTTATCCCTTCATCGTAGAGGCATTTTTTTGGTTACAAATCCATCTTAAGGATCCCTTTTGATGAAATCAAAAACAAGATCCCAAAGAAGAGTTAAATATTTAATCACCTATTTCAAGTTATTTTCATCTTCCACTTCCACTTTATTTTTGATTCCATTGTAAAATAATAAATCCACAATATTCTATATACTGTGATATTATTATAAAAAATTTAAAACCATATTTATTAATATATCCATCATATGAACGAAAAAGTCACTATACATGTGTACGTATGACTTACCTTCTACACGTTGTGGTGTAGTTTGTTATTCAAACACTTCATTTTTTTAAGGGTATAATAATTAGTATAACTTATTTATATAATAAATATAATATGATAATGGTTTTATGTATGTTATATACAATCAAATTACATATTATTTCACCAACAATATAGTGATATAGTCGCTCGTGCGTACATATGGATTACAGTCTCCACGAATGCGATGTGATTCATTCCCCATCATAATCAATCAAGAATAATTTTCATTTTTTGATGAAAAATAATTATTAAGAACTTAATATAATTCTGGATATAAATAAAAATACATCATATCCATAACAAACATGGATTACATAACTGGACATATAAAGTAAAATGGATCGGTTAAAAACTGAAATGATAATACTATTAAAATATTATTAACAATGTAATATTAGAAGATCATATATGATATTATTTTTATGTATATAATTCTTTTATAATTTAATAAAAATTGTTTAACTATTATATATCATGTTATCATACCCTCGACCAAGGAAAATTACAAGGTAAGGGGTTTTCATCTCACTTTTATTCCTATGAGATTCATGCTATATTTTCCACTATTACCTTTTGTGTGGTTCATATACTGCCCATGTTTTTAATCTTTGCATAATATAATTTAATTTATGGGTATTTACATCATCATTGGATGATCCTTCATTCATAGGGTGTATGTTTCTTATGTTACCAAATCGGTATGGGAATTTGAAAATTTAATTTCTACATATTTTGTTTTACGCAAACTTCATTGATTACATTACTCCAAGATTATGTGTGAAATCAAATTTTATTTAGTTATATAGTAATTTACACTACCATAAGAGTGGATATAGTTTTGATACAAATAATAACTCCATTTATAAATTCTTAAGTCATTAATATAATCTTGATAATAGTAATTTCCACTCAATTTCTATTCATTGAGTTAAACATCCAAGTAATTGGTGTTGTTTTTACAAGAATAAGTGTGATTGTCCTCTTATTGATTTACACTGAATATCCAATAATATTGACTATATATATTTTTGTCACACAAAATTATGTCATTGATTTATCATTATCCTAAGGATACATTCTTTATAAAGTCATTTATCTCTACGTATATTCCATTGAGACTTCTTTGTTGTTATGCACCGAGTAACTTTTATTTGGTGTATATACTGTTCATTGATATTGTATATCAGGATTCCCTTTATTTTCAATATATTATAAAGTCTTGATTTCCTCAATTATTTTTATTCATGAATTTTTAATTTTATTAGGAAATCTAACTAAAATATCAATTTAAATGTTTTAAAATTTTATTCTTCAAAATCTTTCTCATTAATGTCCATGTTTTAATTATGGTTTTATGGATTTATTATTATGTAAATTAATGTTTTAAAATTTAAATTAGATTAAATGAATCTAAGTGGAACATGATGCTTTGATTCAAAAATCATTAATAAACTGCTTCATGATAAATAGTGATACTTTTATATGATTTCATAAAAAAGGGATATTTCTCTCAAAGATTTTTACTGATCATTTTAATCTATGTTATAAGGACCCCGCCTTAAACCTTACTTAATATTGGATTAACGGAATAATTCACATTGAGGATCTTTTCAGGTTTAGAGTTTTAGAGAATTAGGACATGACTATTACATCTCAAAAGATTACAAAGTAGAAACTTCTACTAAGTTTCCATAAAATAAAAACTCTTAAAAAGAAACATGTCTACTTCCATGTTTTAGGTAGCATGACTTTCCCTTGATCCCATCCTTGACCCTATTCCGTGTTAAGTCCTGTGAAAAACATTTCAAAAACTTGGGACGAGCATAAAAAGATCAGTAAGGGATACACAAAGAATGAAAACTGTTAGTTTTTCAAAACAACAAGTAAACCATGTATACTTTATCAAAGTAATATCTTTCACATTTTTGAAGTAGTAGAAAATATTAAATGAATAAAAGATCATTACATACCCTTTTTGTAACCAAAATATTTCCATAAAACCCATATAAAGAACACATAACATAAAAAGGTAACTTGGGACATAAACATACTTAAATGTAGTAACCATACGGTCGCCTTCCACACATACTTAATGAAATACCCATACGGCCGACTTCCACACATACTTAATGGAATAGCCATACGGACAACTTCCATACCCAATGCATTGGAGGTTATAACGTAACCACCTGTCTTGGTATTCACGGCACCACCCATCATAATGTCCAAGTACCATTATAAAATCATTAGACATTAAATAAATATAATGGAAATAAAACATTTCCACATTTCGATCACAATATATCACTTAATTATATCGAAATATCAATCCTTTATAAAAACCATTTTCAATACCAACATAAATAAAAGAGTATATGGTATTTATTACATTTTAAAAAACATTACGGCTTATTGAGTAAGCTAAAGACCAAATAATACTCATGGCGGTGAAAAAGGTCGTTTCACTGCGTACGTTAAAAGAAACATTCCTTTTTTTCATTTAGTAAAACGCTTCAAATAAAAAGATTCATTTTGAATAAAATTAAAAGTAAAATGGGTTTATACACCATATAAAAGAAAGTTGTGTGTAAAACCAAATATGCCTCAATGAAAGGAGATTGAGACGAAGTCCCTTACAAAGTCGGTATCCTTAGATTAAGGATAAATCAATAACATGATTATTTTTGAAAAATACGAATACACATAATATAAGTGGATATTAATTTTAAAACAATTAGAGGTCATTCACACATAATCATGGAAAAACAGAACCAATTACATAGATATTTAACTCAATGAAATGAGATTGAGTTATGATTTCCGATACAAGTCCCTCTAAATGACATAAGAATTTATCAATGAGATGTTTATGTGTAGAAATAGTATATCCACACAATGGTTTGTGGAAACTACAACATAGAGATTACAAAAATAATCTTGGAATAATAAAATCAAGAATTAGATTTTTAACCCAAAGAATTGAAAGTGGGTTAAGAAGTTTCCTTACAAAAATTCGACAGCCTAACGGCGTCACTTCAAAACTCATAAAATGAGTTGATGAGAGATAAAAAGGGTATCTCATCACTTGGACATAAAATTTACACTAATAAGGATATATAAGAACATATCCCAACAATAATATTAAGTGAATTAAATGAAATAGCAAAAGAAGCCTTTTAAAAAGGGGAGGGTGAAAGGTTCCCTTACCGACATGGGTATCTTTCGAAACATACGCCCCGTGAAAGAAGGACAATACAACATTGATGTAAATACTCATAAATGAAATTATATTACCCAATGAGTAAAATAATTGTCATTACATACACCACTCAAAGGAAATTGTGGCAAATGTAGCATAAATCTCACGGGAATAAAAGTGAGATGAAAAATACCTTACGAAAACTCGGCAGCCTAACGGCGCCACTTAAAACATCCAAAAATGGATTCATGAGATCAAATAGGGTCTCTCATGATATTAAAATAAAATTTACAGTAAGAGGAATATACAAGAACATCCCCCATCATAACAAATAGGACCTTAAACGAAGTGACGTAAAGGATAGTAATTAAAAAGAAAGAGAGAGGTTAGATCTCTTACAAAAATTTGGCAGCCTAACGGCGCCACTCAAAACATCTAAAATGGATTGATGAGAGAGAATAGGGACTCTCATAACATGAACATAAAAATTACAGTAAGAGTTATATAAAATAACATCCCAATCACATGAACAATGAGCATTAAAAGGAATGGCATAAAAGAGTGTACTTAAAAAGAAAGAGAGGAGTAGGGTCCCTTAACTCAAGTCCGACATGTCTTGTTCGTTTCTTTATATTCCTGAATAATAAACTTTGGTCAATTTATAATTTCCTAAGGACCTCTTTTAAGTATTATTATTCAGTTCCAATCACATATTATAATGTTATAATAATTTTTTAATAATGTTAGTTCATATCAGACGTTTTTGCCGATGTTTGGTACATGAGTCCAAAATGAACTTGTTTGAAAAATGATTGCCCATGTAGTTATAAGTAAATAATTTCAAGAATATTATTAATGGTTAAAATATTATATATATACATTACATATTAATTTTATAATATTGCATATCATTTGGAGATAAAAACAAAAAGCACCGGTTATGGAGATGGTAGGCCGTACGTACGCATGAACGCTACTTTCATTTTTTTGTCATATTAATGGAATTAAAAATAAATGACATATATATATTATAATTCCAGTATAATATATATGTTATATATGTCACATATGTTCATTAATTTCATTCTTTATACATTCCATGTATTGCATGTACGAGTCACATCACTTGAGGGGCGGTAGTCCACACTTCCTCATATGAAATTATCGCATTTGCACAACATGAAAAGAATAAAGGTATGTTCTAAATATTAAATACAGAAGCATATAGTAAAAATAAATACCATATATATCATATATAAAATACAGTGACATCATAATGGCCACCTTTAAAGGTGTTAAAAGAATATTGAACAATCATTGTTTCGTGAGGCAGAAAATCACCAACCACAGAAACAGTATGTTCTTTAACCATTAGACGGAGGTGTGTGAAAGTGTAGCTCGAATCCTTCACATAAAAAGATCCTAGTATATTTAAGATACTGTTTTTGTTACAAAATAAAATAATAAAAAGAGTTTAGGGGGTTGGAGAAACAAAATAAAACATAAGAACACAAGAGAAAACAATACCTTTAAAATGGGTAACTCTCTTTGATTTATGCTCAAAGGCTTCCTTGGAAAGGCTTCTGTCCAAAGTCAGGCTTCAAGGAGTTAGATAGGTATTTGGAGAGAGAAAATGGGTAGGGGTTGGCCGAGCCAATGGCTTTGGATGTGTGGGTAATGAGGTAGAGGTGGGGGCCTTTTATAAGAGGAGAGGAGGGGCACTCTTGGAAAGTAAGGAAATGTTACTTTATTTTAGAATGTGTTTCGGATTTTAATGGTACCAAATTAATGTGTTTCGTGGATAAGGTGATAAGGGTTCTAAATCCACCCACCCAATAGGTTTTTGACATGTTTAGGTCTTAGATGTTACATTATCTTTCCATTTTATTTAAATCGTTAAATAATGAGGTCATCGCTGCATCATCATGATGTCATGAATAATTTAATTTATATAATGTCTAAAAATTATAAAAAAATACTATGATATGGGAAATCATTTTAGATTTACAATGAATATTTATAGTCAAAAATATGACTTGTATAACTACATGTAAAAATTGTTTTAGTAAAACATCTCATGTTTGTGTCATTTTTTCTTTAACATTAAATAAAAATGTATTTATGTCATTTTCCAACCAAAGTGGCTCCATGGGGTCCCCAAGTTGACCCAGTGATTTTCTTGGTCGGACATGACACATCCAATGAGGGTTGGACATGTATATAGGTCATTTTAGTTTATTAAAACATTATTCTTACCATAAACTACAATAATTACCTGTAATCGCGATTAAAAACTTAATAAGTTACTATTCACCAAAAAAATATTCTAATCCCATTGAACCACATTTTAATTCTTAATGAAAACCATGTATGTCGGATTTTTGAAATTAAAAACCCAAAGATGGAAAAATTTCATTTAAACGGAAAAATCAGTTTTTATAAGTACCACTTAGTGGTTTCACTATTCATCAAAAATTGACGTTTTTCAGAAAATTACCAAAATTTCACCCTAAGATATATTTGATATTCCGAATTCAAAAAATGATGTCTATTTTACAAAATTCAAAACATATAAGTTTCATTAATGAATTTAATAATTAAATCCCGCTGTCAAAACAAATAGCGTATTTTTATGAAACAAAATGTATCAAAAGATTGACAGTAGTTTATGTCCGATTTCAATGTGAAATTAATTCTAACGAACACTATTGGATTAAATGGTAAAAATATATTGTGATAACTTAGACTCTCTTGGTCCCTTCCTTTGCCAAAATCCAGTTCCCAAGGTGGTGGCATTTCGGTGAGACCGATCGGCGCGACAGATCAGTGAGACCGATCGGTGAGGCCGATCGGCGCCACCGATCGGTGAGACCGACTGGGGAGACAGATCGGGGAGACCGATCAGCGCAACCAATCTGTGAGAACGATCGGGGAGACCGATCGGTGATACCGGTCGGCGTGACCGATCGGTGAGACCGATCGGCGTCACCCGGCCTTGTCGAGTTGTTTCTAGTGGTGTTCCTCCATGGGCAATTAGGGTTTTAAACCCTCTTTTGACCTGTTTGACATGTTTTAAAGTCCCGTAACGTGCGTAAGAGTTTTAATTAAATACTTAATGAATTAATGAGTCAGTTTAAACCACTTGTCCCCCCTTAATAATGTGCGGAGCCGCGTGGTCCACCCACGACCCCCACGCCTAACGCGATTTCGCGTTCTCACCTCAACCATCCGCCGCTCTTATAAACTAAGGGTTAGTTGTGGTTTCACCTTTCCTCGATCGCGGCTTTTCACAAACAACTTCTGGTGCATCAGGCATGCCACATCGTTATCCGTAATATTTCGTGCCCGGCCTAAGCGCCGATCATCTATCAACAAGTAGGGAATTTCTCCTTCACCTCTCTTCTTTGTGTATCATGCTGGGTGGGCGTGCTTCTGTTCTGTAGAATTGGATAAACCAGACCTAAATCAAAATAAATAAATGTATTCTATAAAGAAAGGGGGCTGTGATCGTTGATGTTTTCATATTCTGACCATCTTCCTGAGTTGTGCTGGCTTATGCGTTTCTGAAATTTGAGGTTGTTGGTGGTCGTTGTCGGTGTATTAACGAACCCTGGTGATGTTTTAAGTGGCTTCTTTGTGATTGTGAACTCCTGCTGTAAAACATAAAGTGGTTAATCACACATACCCGGCTGAATAAATTGAAAGAACAAAGATCAATCCCTTCTGTGATAACCCCATTCAAACAGAATTGAAATCATAGAATGTGTAAAATCTTTTAAATCTGGAAATAAAGGCTTGGCCCTACTTAGTGTTGGTGGTAGTGTTTGGTTATTTTCTCTTATGAGTCGATTGCTGGAGATGTGGGAAGGGGATTGGATCCCCTGTTCTTTAATGCTTTTTGTGGTTATGAATTGGGGATGGGATCCCCTGTTGATATGGTTTCGGTGGTTGTGAGTTTTAAGACCCGGTGGTCACTTGTTTATATCACAAACTTGGGTGGGATCCTCTGTTGATGAAAAAGCTCTTGGGAGTGGACACAGGTTAGTGTCCCGGGTTGTCCTTGGTTCCAATACTTCGGGGGATCTCACTTTTTCCTTGTTGTTGTAACATTACAAGAGAATGATTAAATTGACGTTTGGATGGATTCTTTTCCTTGGTTATGCTTATGGTGTTAGTTTCTCAGTAGTGCATGAACTTATTTGAACATTATCACTGAACTTGAAACAAGAATGGGATAAATGGGTTTTGTTGGCGAGAGTCGTGACTCAGACTTTAGTGCTGTTGTGATCTGTAGCCTCTCTGATGAAAAACATAGCTTGGGTGAGTGCTTGTTACCTATATATATATATATACTTTTAGCTTTGTGTTTCTTATTCACGCCCCACCCAAGTTGAGCACTTAGTTCCGAACACCCTTATTTCATGGGGTTGGGTGTTTTTCCCAACACTATTCTTAGTGGATGGTTATTAGCTCCATTCTGCTCCCTTTCCCGAATAGCCCAAGTATCTTCGGGCAGGATGGGATGGCCTGAGGTCCATTATTAGCCCAAGAACCTTCGGGCGGGGTAGTATGGTAGCTGGCCAGGTGTGTGCAGTAGGTGGTTTCCCAAATGTCTTCGGGATGAGGCCCAGGTGTCTTCGGGCGTGGCAGTGGATCCTTTAGCCCAGGTGTCTTCGCGCGTGGTGGTGGTTGTTCCAGCCTAGGTGTTTGCAGGCATGGCTACGTGTGACAGTTGTGGTCCAGGTGTGTGCGGGCGGGATTCGGCAGTGGGACTGTGCGCAGTTGTGGCCCAGGTGTGTGCGGGCGGGATTCGGCAGTGGGACTGCATGCAGTTGTGGCCCAGGTGTGTGCGGGTGGGTGTGGCAGTGGGACTGTGGTGAGAATGGCAGGATTGGTCCGATGCGTAGGATGTCTCAATAACCAGTGGGAAAGTGGCGCGGGGTATACAAACATTGATGTGCTCTTATTATATATATTACATGACTTGGGTTATTTAGGGAGTGTGCGTTAGTGAGGCTTTGGTGGATAGTTTACCTTGATAGGTGTTTGGTTTACTTATTTTCTCAAAAGACTTTAGTACGTTCCCCCACTTGTGCACGAGAGTCTTTGGTTTTCTCTATTGAGTGTACTTTTATGCTCACCCTACATTTATAGAACTGCTTTCTGGTTTCCGGGAGGACTTCGGGGATCGCATAGGACCTTACTAGTTAGGATCTTTGGAGTAGTTGCAGTTGTCATTTTTCTTTCTTTGGTACTTACCTTTGTAGTGACCTTTTTCACTTTGTGACTTTTACTTTTGAAACATGCATGTGGGAATGGTTTACTTTTGGCTATACTTTTCATTATACCTTGGTGTTGTTGGGTTTCCTTCTTCTCATCCCTTGATCCTATAAAAAAAGGCTAATGCCTTCCATTTGTGTGAAATTTTCATACCCTTGGTGCTAGTGGCCACTCTGGGACCTATTGAAGGTGGGTTTCGGGGGTCATTATCACTCCTTCAACTGAAAGAAGGAAGGGCCTGACAATCTTCTGACCCTTCCCTCCTTTTTGTGAAGGTGGGTCGTGATAGAATGGTATCAGAGGTTATGGTTGAGAGATAGGATGGAGTCTGGAGTTAGGCATAGTGGGGATTGCATGGGATGGTAAGGCAATAGTGTTGGGTGACCTCGGTGCATGAATTAGGCCAGGGAAGACCGACTAGGACACGGGATTTTAGGGCCCCCCGTGATCCGATGCAAGGACTCTGGACCTACCGAACGACCAAGTGAGGCCATGCTGATTGCAGGGTAGAGACCCTAGGAAAGGTACATGCATCATAATGACTTGTGTTCCTGTGTTTCTAGGATGTCTTGGGAATTAAGAATAAATTAAAATTTTAAGAAATTTTAAGAACGATTTTCTACACTACCAAGGCTTAGGCATTCCTTGTATACCTTGCAGTTATGGAACCTGGAAGGCGACCACGTGTGGTACAGGCGATCGAGGACCCGGAGACTACTTTGGCCGATCGGCAGAGAGCTGATCGACATGAAGAGGACGACCAGTGGCAGAAGACTCTTCGGGCCTTCCAGCGACAGACCCTCGAGAAGTTTGAGGGAAGAACCTCTGACATGAAGACAGAAGGCTGGCAAGAGGAGCTAGTAATAGCCTTCGGCCTGATTTGGGCCCCGACAGAGTACTGGGTCCCTTTGGCTATCAGCCAGATGCGGGGAGCGGCGCGTCAGTGGTGGACTCTTTACCTGGGGGAGAGGAGAGAGTCTGAGGTGGTGTGGGCAGATTTCGAGAGGGAGTTCCGGGCAGAATTCCACTCTTCGACGATGAAGGCGGAAAAGAGACAGGAGATACTCTCCCTCCAACAGGGGAGTATGTCCATGAGGGATCTAGGGATCATGTTCAAGGACCTCCTACATTTTTCTCGGGACCTCTTTCCTGGCAAGGAGTCTCGTGCATGTTGTTTCGAGAAGGCGCTCCGACCCTCCCTCCAGTATGCTGTTACCCCCTTCACCCTGCCGAAGTACATGGAGGTCTAGAAGAAGGCCGAAGTGGTGGAGAGGATGCACGCACTAGGAGGTGTATCCCAAGAGGGGATCCAGCTGGGACCATCGAAGGGAAAGACCGTCAGCACCAGGCCTCCAGCGTCAGGACCCTCCAGGTTCCGACCAGCAGGAAGCAGACCACAGCAGTTTCAGTTTCGATCCACAGGTCCTCGCCCTTTTCCTTTGGGCCCGGGACCACCATGCTTCCTCTGTGGGATCCCTGGACATCTTTGGAGTCAGTTCTCGGACCGGGTGTAGTACGGCGGTGGCGGAAAACCCTAGCACCGACCCCAACAGCAGCTTCCGGCTAGGCCTTTCCAGCAATAGCTGCAGGGATAGCGGGCTCCCGCTCCTCTGAGGGAACACATAGGAGGAGGAGGCCTACCTCAGGGCTCTCCTCAGTGACCCCGACCAGGGCGTGGTCGAGGAGGTGGCTGACAGCTGAGAGGCAGAGGATTCAGGTGTGGACAACTACACTCCACAGAGGCAGTAGTCTGTTTAGCATTCTTGCTTATGCCTTGATCGATACCGGATCTTTTCACTCTTCTGTTGCACCAAGTCTAGCATGTGCCTTGGGTTTAGATGCGGAGAGAATTCCAGAGCCCCTAGTGTTTAGCACACCAGTTGGAGGTCAGACCGACTTGTTGTTTGTTTTTTGGGGATGTAGACTGATGATAGGGCCACATCAGTCGGTTAGGGATCTTCTTCTGCTACAGATTCAGCCATACGATGTCATCCTAGGCATCGAATGGCTATTTTCGGTGTGTGACGTAATCAACTATTTCCGAAGAGGGATGGTGTTCTTAGACTTGGACGGTCGGCATATTACTTTCTCCGGCGAGCGGGGCGGTGAGAAGGGCAACAGGCGAGAGGAACCCCTCCTCTCCTTGTTGGCCGATATGACAGTGGAATCCGTAGATGCTGAAAAGGTGGAAGTGCCAGAGATTGTATGTGAGTATATGGATGTCTTCCCTGAGGAGGTGATGACTCTACCCCCTTGGCATGATATCGAGTTTGGGATAGACCTTCAGCCCGGCGCTCGACCGATCTCGATGGACCCTTACCGGATGGCACCTTCAAGGCTACAAGAGTTGCGAATCCAGATTGACGATCTGATGAAGAGGGGTTATGTTTTCCCGAGTTCGACATCGTGGGGTGCTCCAGTCTTGTTCGTGAAGAAGGTAGATAGTAGTCTCAGGTTGTGCATAGACTACAAGAGGCTGAATCAGGTGATGATCAAGAATCGCTACCCTCTTCTGAGGATAGACGATCTTTTCAACTAGCTGAAAGGGGCAGGATGGTTCTCGAAGATCGACCTGCGGTCTGGGTACCACCAGTTGAGAGTGAAGGAGGGTGACATCCCAAAGATGGCATTCAGATGTAGGTATGGACACTTTGATTTCGTTGTTATGCCCTTCGGCGTTACGAACTCCCCAGCTGTGTTCATGGGGCTTATGAACTCCATCTTCCGGGAGTACTTGGATCGGTTCGTGGATGTGTTCATCGACGATAACTTTGTCTACTCTAGATCAGAGGAGGACCATGTGGAACACCTGAGGATGGTTTTGGAGGTCCTCGGACAACACCAACTCTATGGTAAGTTATGGAAATGCAAGTTCTGGACACGAGAAGTGCGTTTCTTCGGGCACTTGGTGTCCAAGCAGGGAGTAGCAGTGGACCCGTGAAAAGTTGGGGCGGTTGTTTCTTGGGCAGCACCCAATAATGTGGCAGAGGTCCATAGTTTCCTTGGGCCGTCCGATTACTATTGGAGGTTCATACCCAACTTCTCCCGAGTAGTAGCACCTTTAGCAGCCCTGACCATGAAAGGCCAGGTTTTCGTGTGGAGCGAGTAGTGCGAGTCATCCTTCAGCTATCTAAAAGAAATGTTGGTTAGTGCCCCAATGATGAGATTACTAGAAGAAGTGGCAGCTTATGAGGTGTTCTGTGATGCTTGAGGACCGGGCCTGGGATGCATGTTGATGCGGCAATAAGGGGTGATCTCTTATGGGTCCAGGAAGCTATTCCCTCATGAGCGTAATTACGCCACCCACGACTTGGATCTTGCAGCGGTCATTTTTGCGCTAAAGTTTTGGCGGCACTACCTCATCGGGGAATGCATTGTGGTTTTCACAGATCACAAAATCTTGAGGTATATCTTCTCCCAGCGGGACTTAAACTTGCGACAGCGGAGATGGGTGGAGTTCCTCCAGGATTACGACTTTGAGATCTCTTATACAGAGGGAAAGGGCAATGTAGTGGCCGATGCCTTGGGCAGGAGGACGCAGAAGGATGCGGTCCGAGAGTCGGCAGTTGCCTGGGAGGCGATGGAGGAGTTAGCTGCTTTACACCTATATGCGAGGATGGATAGCGGCAGAGGCTACCTATATCAGATGATAGTGTAGTCATCTCTGTTTCAGAAAGTGGAGGAGTCTCAGTGGGGAGACCCAGAGTGCGAAGTGACGCGTGACCGAGTCGACCAAGGAAATACTCCGGAAGGGTGGACAGAGGATGGTCAGAACCGTATGCTTTTCCAAGGAAGGTTGTTCATTCCGGAGGCGGTGCGTGGCAAGGATCTCAGTGAGTTCCACAACTCACCCCTGGCAGTGCACCCAGGAGTTTCCAAGATGTACCCGAGACTGAAGAGGCAGTTCTAGTGGCCCGGAGTTAAGCGAGCGGTGGCAGAGTTTGTGGCCAAGTGCTTAGTGTGTCAGCAAGTAAATGCTGAACAACAAGTTCCAGGAGGCATACTGCAGCCTCTAGATGTTCCCAAGTGTAAGTGGGATGAAATTTCAATAGATTTCGTCATGGGAATACCCAAGGTCAAAGGGGGATACGATGCCATCTGGGTGGTAGTGGACAGGTCGATGAAATCGGCTCACTTCCTGGCGATCAAGGAGTCAAGTGCAACTGATGCCTTGGCATGAAGGTATGTGGATGAGGTGGTGCAGTTTCATGGACTTCCAAGGTCTATAGTCTCAGATAGGGATTCACAGTTTACCTCGTGAGTCTGGAGAGGATTACAGCATGCGTTTGGCACCCAGTTACGCCCTAGCAATGCTTTCCATCCCCAGACAGATGGAAAAACAGAGCGCACCATCCATACCTTGGAGGATATGCTGCGGTCATGTGTTATGGACTCAGGAGGATCATGGGTATGACACTTTCCCCTGGTAGAGTTCGCTTACAATAATAGCTACCACTCTACCATCGGTATGTCCAAGTTTGAAGCCTTGTACTGGAGGACATTCCGTTCACCTATGTGTTGGGCCGAAGTAGGAGAGGCAGGCATCCTTGGCCCGGAGGTGGTGCAGAACATGACAGAGAAGGTTCAGCTCATACGGGAAATGATGAAAGTGGCCCAGGACCGAAAGAAGTCGTATGCGGATACCAGGAGGTGGCCCTTGTAGTTTGAGGTTGGAGACTACAAGTTTTTTAAGGTCTCTCCTCAGCGAGGGAAGAGGAGGTTCGGCAAGGGGTGTAAGCTTTCTCCCAGGCTCATCGGGCCCTTCGAAGTGTTGCGACGGGTCAGTAAAGTATCCTATCAGATATCGTTACCACTACCACTACAGAGGATACATGATGTCATCCATGTGTCCCTGCTCCGTTGGTATCTACATGATGATTCACA
Source organism: Viscum album (assembly GCA_963277665.1). Taxonomy (NCBI): domain Eukaryota; kingdom Viridiplantae; phylum Streptophyta; class Magnoliopsida; order Santalales; family Viscaceae; genus Viscum; species Viscum album. The sequence goes on along the minus strand of OY728159.1, from coordinate 682,803,494 downwards.
CGTCCTCGATTGGGAAGAGCTGGACATCGAGGACGACGTGACTTTTGTGCAGAGACCAGTGATGATCGAGGATCGAAAAGAAAAGGTGCTTCGTGGGTGAACCATTCCCTTGGTTCGTGTGTTGTGGAGACATGGTGGGCTTGAGGAGAGTACGTGGGAGAGGGAATCACAGATGAGTACCCAGTACCCAGAGTTGTTTTTAGTTTGTTCCTTGTTGTACGTGTTGTGGTAGAACATTTTTCCTTTTGCCATGGAATGTACTGGTTTTCCTCCTCTAAATGTGTGTTAAAATTCATGGCTATGGGGGAGGAGAGAACTCGACCCCTAATCAAGACCCATTAAGGTGGATGCGATTAAACCCGTGAGGGCGAGTCAGTGCCGCCCAAAGCAGATAATATCTTGACATGGGGAAGGAGACTCCCCGACCCTCACATGCCTGGGAATTTTGACATGATATGTTTCATGGTTCATGGCAAGAAGTTTTTCTTAGTTAACAACAAGGTTCTGTCTTGAGAGGTATCTTTTGAGGTGGTTGTTCGGACCCGCCCTTTTTCCTTATGGGTTTTTTAAATTCTCGAGGACGAGAATAGTTTGGGAGGTATCTGATGTGATGACCCAGACTCTCTTGGTCCCTTTGCCAAAATCCAGGTCACAAGGTGGTGGCGTCCCGGTGAGACCGATCAGCGCGACTGATCGGTGAGACCGATCGTCACGACCTATCGGTGAGACCGGTCGACGCGACAGATCGGTGAGACCGATCGGCACGACGATCGGCGAGACCGATCGACGCAACCAATCGAGGAGACCGATCGGCGCGACCGATCGGCACAACCGATCGGTGAGACTTATCGGGGAGACCGATTTAGGAGACCGTTCGGTGAGACCGATCGGCATCACCCGGCCTTGTCGAGTTGTTTCCAGTGGCGTTCCTCCTTGCACAATTAGGGTTTTAAACCCTATTTTGTCCTATTAAAGCATGTTTTAAATACCCGTAATGCACGTAAAAGTTTAAATTAAATACTTAATGAATTAATGAGTCGGTTTAAACCACCCGACCCCCCCCCCCCTTAATAACGTGTGGAGCCGCATGGTCAACCCACGACCCCCGCGCCTTACGCGGTTTCATGTTCTCACCTCAACCGTCCGCCGCTCTTTTAAACTATGGGTTAGTCATGGTTTCTCCTTTCCTCGATTTGGATTTTCACAAACAGCTTCTGGTGCATCGGGTGTGCCGCATCGTTATCCGCAAAGTTCTGTGCCCGACCTAAGCGTCGATTATCTATCAACAAGTAGGGAATTTCTCCTTCGCCACTCTCCTTTGTGTATCATGCGGGGTGGGCATGCTTTTGTTCTGTAGAATTGGATAATCCATGCCTAAATGAAAATAATGAAATTGATTCTATAAAGAAAGGGGGGCTGTGATCGTTGATGTTGTTATATTCTGACCATCTTCATGAGTTGTGCTGGATTATGTGTTTCTGAAATTTGAGGTCATTGGTGGTTGTTGTCTATGCATTAACGAACCCTGGTGATGTTTTAAGTGGCTTCTTTGTGATTTTGAACTCCTGCTGTAAAACGTAAATTGGTTAATCACGCATACCTGGATGAATAAATTGAAAGCACCAGGATCAATCCCTTCTGTGATAACCCCGGTCAAACAGAATTGAAATCACAGAATGTGTAAAATCTTTTAAATCTAGAAATACAGGCATGGCCCTGCTTAGTGTTGGTGGCAGTGTTTGGTTATTTTCTCTTATGAGTCGATTGCTGGAGATGTGGGAAGGGGATGGGATCCCCTATTCTGCAATTCTTTCGGTGGTTACGAATTGGGGATGGGATCCCCTGTTGATATGGTTTCGGTGGTTGTGAGTTTTATAACCCAGTGGTTACTTGTTTATATCACAAACTCGGATGGGATCCTCTGTTGATGAAAAATATCTTGGGAGGGGACATAGGGTAGTGTCCCGGGTTGTCCTTGGTTCCAGTACTTCGGGGGATCTCACTTTTTCCTTATTTTTGTAACATTACTGGAGAATGTTTAAATTGACGTTTGGCTGGATTCTTTTCCTTGGTTATGCTTATGGTGTTAGTTGCCCAGTAGTGCATGAACTTATTTGAACATTATCACTGAACTTGAAACAAGAATGGGATAAATGGGTTTTGTTGGCGAGATTCATGACTCAAACTTGAGTGTTGTTGTGATCTGTAGACTATCTGAAGAAAAACCTATCTTGGGCGAGTGCTTGTTACCTATATATATACTTGTAGCTTTGTTTTTCTTATTCGCGACCCACCCAAGTTGAGAAATTAGTGCCGAACACCCCCATTTCATGGGGGATGGTGTTTTCCCCAACACTATTCTTAGTGTCAAGTTATTAGCTCCTTTTCTGCTCCCTTTCCCGAATAGCCCAAGTATCTTCGGGTAGGCTGTGAGGGCCTGAGGTCCATTATTAGCCCAAGAACCTTCGGGCAGGGTAGTATGGTATATGGCCAGGTTTGTGCGGCAGGTGGTTTCCCAAGTGTTTTCGGGATGAGGCCCAGGTGTCTTCGGGCATGGAAGTGGATCCTTTAGCCCATGTGTCTTCAGGCGTGGTGGTGGTTGTTCCGGCCTAGGTGTTTGAAGGCGTGGCTACGTGTGACAGTTGTGGCCCAGGTGTGTGCGGGAGGGATTCGGTAGTGGGACTGCGTGCAGTTGTGTCCCAGGTGTGTGCGGGCAGGATTCGGCAATGGGACTACGTGCGGTTGTGGCCCAGGTGTGTGCGGGCGGGTGTGGCAGTGGGACTGCGGTGAGAATGGCGGGATTGGTCTGATGCGTAGGATGTCTCAATAACCAGTGGGAAAGTGGCGCGGGGTACCCAAACATCGATGTGCTCTTATTATATATATTACTTGACTTGCGTTATTTGTGGAGAATGCCTTGGTGAGGCTAGGCTGGATAGTTTACCTTGATAGGTATTTGGTTTACTTCTTTTCTCACGGGACATTAGTATGTTCCCCCACTTGTGCACGAGAGTCTTTGGTTTTCCCTACTGAGTGTACTTGTATGCTCACCCTACGTTTATATAACCACTTTCAGGTATCCGGGAGGACTTCGGGGATCGTGCAGGACCATACTAGTTCGGATATTTGGAGCAGTTTCAGTTGTCCTTTTTCTATCTTTGGTACTTACCTTTGTAGTCACCTTTTTCACTTTGTGGCTTTTACTTTTGAAACATGCATGTGGGAATGGTTTACTTTGGGCTATAATTTTCTTTCTACATTGGTGTTGTTGGGTTTCATTCTTCTCATCTCTCTATCCTATAAAAAAAGGGTAATGCCTTCCATTTGTTAGAAATTTCCATACCCTTGGTGCTAATCGCCACTCCGGGACCTATTAAAGGCGGGTTTCAGGGGTCATTATCTCTCCTTCAACTTAATGAAGGGAGGGCCTGGAAATCTGCTGACCCTTCCCTCCTTTTGGTGAAGGAGGTTCGTGACATATATTATAATTTCAATTTAAAAAAAATTCAAAAGATAATCTAATCATATAAATAAATTAGATTAAAAAGTGGTTTTGAAATAAAAAACAACATTTTTCACTATTCATTAAAAATTGATCTTTTCGGAAAAATACCAAAAATTTAAAAAAAGTAAATTTTGATTTCCCGAATCTAAATAAGAATTTATTTTGTCAAATATAACACATAAAATTGTCAAAAGTGGATTTAAAAGAGGTTCTCCATCAAAAGACGGTAAATCGGCCTTTTAAAGAATATTGGAATGTTTACGCTTAAAATTGGATTCATTCGCATTTTTAATCCTATAACATTTATTGTAAAGAGTAAAAATATTTGACAAACATATATAATAATTTTTTAGTTAGTTCTGTTCATTCCCTCCATTACAATGGCTAGGCATTAACTACTATTTAAAATAATATTATTTTATTATTAGAGTGCAACGCAAGATTCCCAAGAAACTCCTTGTTGTGTATTGGGTACGCCATCGTCCATATCTTCCCCTTTAATGTAATATTAATATTTTATTCACAAATATGGATAAATAGGAAAATGCCATATTCTTTATTTACCTGGGGTGTTACATCCTCCCCCCCCCCATTGGGAATTGCGTCCTCGCAATTTTTAAAATTGGGCTTCGAATCATCATTGAAAATCCCCCATCGGAACAAGAGTCAATAAAACAAACACTTTAAAATAAAGAAAGATAATTACAAAGGTCACCCGGGTTAACCCATACTAGGATTCCATGTAGGAAAACATGGACATGGAAGAAAAAAAAGGGTCATGTTCTGAGGGAGAGTGATAGTAAACATGTCTAGGAGAAAGTTAACCATAAGAAAATCACAAACTTGTGGTGGGTTAAACGGTATTCGATTCCCTAGTAGGAAACTTTAATAGGAAACCTTTTTGTTTTAAGATACGTTTAATTGAGGAATTTATTCATAAGGAAACATAATCACTTATCATGTTGACTTCCAATTTTATTATATTTCTTACACAAACTCATATTTTCTCCAAAAGACGAGTATTTAGGAAGACTTGTTCACATTAAGAGTACTATAATAAACTTCTAGAGAATCACCTAATCCAAAAAAGAGAACTATATACATCCCATGTCTTTATACTTCAACCAAAACCAAAACCAAAAATGTTAGTACAAGATCAGATAATCCAGAAAAGGATAACCCTTTATAAAAAGAAAATTTATTCTTAATCTCCAAAATTTGTCCAACAAAACCTAAAGTTCAATGAGGACCATTCGATAAACAATTGTCCATAAAATTATTCAAAGTAAACCAAACAAAGATTTAAACCCAAATATTTGAAGGATTTAATCACATAGTCTTCCAAGGTACAAATTAACTTTTATCTCCAAATAACATCAGATGCTCTTAAATTCTCACATTGAAAAGTAATTAACCTAATCACATATCCTCCATGATAGGTTAATCATTTCCATAGATAACCCAAAATAAAATTACTCTTTATTCCTAAAATCATCTAACTAAAAAAATTAGTCAAACTAACCAGGGACTTCATGTAGTCTAGTGGTATGAGATAAATACCAATCGCACTTTGGTTGTGGGTTCGATTCCCGCAGCTTTGTCCGACGCGACGAGTTGTCACACGGTCTGCGTGTTGTCCTTTTTCCAAAACTATATAATTCTTAAAACATTCCCCAAAACGAGATAAAATCTCAAAAAAAAATCATAACATATTTTAACCTCAATTTTATCTCATGCCTTTCATTTTCCATCATAACATATAATTACCCATAATTACCTCAAAAGTAAGGATCATATAAACTCTAATGGTTACCTTTATAATTATTACCTGAACTTCCACATCGATTGGTCATCCTGTACATGATGCATTATAGATCATACCAAGTTTCAAGTGGTTTATCATGACTCCTTGATAGATGGTTTAGAACAACCACAATTTTCCTCATTGAATACCCCATTTTATCCAGTCTCTTAATCAGAGAACCACCACAGTTTCCTTCCAACCTATTGTCACTTTGGTGCTTGTTAGATCCATCCATTCACTAAAAACAGAAAAGTCAGTGTGAGTATATCAACAAAACCATCATGTACTAATGAGGAAGATAACGACTAAGATATACTTACTTATTCAATTTATCTAAAACTAGGTCTCTTTCTGAAATCCTAACCATTATGGCAATGTCACTTATGCTTAGGGGATACCCTAACCTCTAAAGTTATCTAAACCAACCTTTGATACCAACTATATGGCCCCAGCCTTAAACCTTACTTAATATTGAATTAAATGAATAATTCACATTGAGGATCTTTTCAGGTTTAGAGTTTTAGAGAATTAGGATATGACTATTACATCTCAAAAGATTACAAAGTAGAAACTTCTACTAAGATTCCATAAAATAAAAACTCTTAAAAAGAAACCTGTATAGTTCCATGTTTTAGGTAGCATGACTTTCCCTTGATCCCATCCTTGACCCTATTACACGTTAAGTCCCGTGAACAACATTTCAAAAACATGGGATGAGCATAAAAAGCTCAGTAAGGGATACACAAAGAATGAAAACTGTTATTTTTTCAAAACAACAAGTAAACCATGTATACTTTATCAAAGTAATACCTTTCACCTTTTAGAAGTATTAAAAAAAAGTCTTCAATGAATAAAAGATCATTACTTACACTTTTTGTAACCAAAGGATTACTATAAAACCCATATAAAGAACACATAACATAAAAAGGTAACATGGGGCATAAACATACTTAAATAGAATAACCATACGATTGACTTCCACACATACTTAATGGAATAACCATACGGCCGACTTCCACACATACTTAATGAAATAACCATACGGCCGACTTCCATACCCAATGCATTGGAGGTTATAACGTAACCACCCGTCTTGGTATTCACGGCACCGTCCGTCATAATGTCCAAGTACCATTACAAAATCATAAGACATTAAACAAATATAATGGAAAGAAATCATTTACACATTTCAATCACAATATATCACTTAAATATATCGACATAACAAATCCTTTATAAAAACCACTTTCAATACCATCATACATAAAAGAGTATATGGTATTTATTTCATTTTAAAAAACATTACGGCTTGTTGAGGAAGACAAAGACCAAATAATACTCGCGGCGGTGGAAAAGGTTGTTGTCACAATACATACACCACTCAAAGAAAATTGTGGTAAATGTAGCATAAATCTCACAGGAATAAAAGTGAGATGAAAAATCCCTTACGAAATCTCGGCAGCCTAACAGCGCCACATAAAACATACAAAAATGGATTGATGAGATAAAATAGGGTCTCTCATCATATTAACATAATGTTTACAGAAAGAGGAATATAAAAGAACATCCCCCAACATAACAAAGAGGATCTTAAAAGAAGTGACATAAAGGAGAGTACTTAAAAAGAAAGAGAGAGGTTAGATCTCTTACGAAAATTCGGCAGCCAAACGGTGCCACTCAAAACGTCCAAAATGGATTGATGAGAGAGAATAGGGTGTCTCATCATATAAACATAAAAATTACAGTAAGAGTAATATAAAATAACATCTGAATAACAAGAAAGATGATCTTTAGAAGGAATGACATAAAAGAGTGTACTTAAAAAGAAAGGGAGGGGTAAGATCCCTTACCTCGCGTCCGACTTGACTCGTTCATTCTTTAACGTCCTGAATAATAAACTTGAGTTAATTTCTACTTTCTTAAGAACCTTTTTCAAGTTCATTATTACTTTTATATCAATTATTTACATCTTATAAACATTATGAAATCATTTAAGTTAATAATGTTTGTTTTGTCGACATTTGGTTCTTAAGTCAAAAGTGGACTTCTTACAATTACATGTTGTTCGTGTGGTCAAAGGTTCTTTATATCCAAAATTAAATTCAAGATTTGGATATCATATATATCCAGCATATACATGTATTTATAATATTACAAAATCATTTAGAGATAAGAAATGAAATGCACCGTTCATTGAGAGGGTAAGCTGTACGTACGCTTGAACGCTACATTCATTTCTATGTCATATTAATGGAATTAAAACTAAATGAGAGATGTGTATATTTTTAATTACAGAATTATATTCATCCTTTAGATGTATCATAAATCATATATATCCATTATATGTACTTATAATAGTACATTACATTTGAGGATAAGAAATGAAATGCACCGTTCTTGGAGACGGTAAGCCGTACGTACACATGAAAGCTACTTTCATTTCTATCTCATACTTTAATGGAAAGAAAACAATAATGATATAAAGGTATATTATAATTCCAGTATGACATAATATATAATAACTTTAAATCCATCCTTTATACATCCCATCTATGGAATTAACGAATCAAATCACTTTGAGGGGGTGGTAGTCCGCACTTCCTAGAATGAAGATATCGCGTATACCCATAATGGAAGCCATAAAGGTATGCCACAAATGAAAAATACAGAAGCTTAAGTAAAAAATAAAAATATTATATATCATATATAAACATAGTGACATCTTAATAGCCACCTTTTAAGGTGTTATATGAGTGTTGAACAATCATCGTTTCGTGAAGCAAAAATTCGCCATCCACAGAAACAGTATGTTCTTTAACCATTAGATAATGATGTGTGTAAGTGTAGCTAGAATACTTATTATAAAAACTTCCTAGTATATTGAAGATACTTTAGTTGTTACAAAATAAATGAATAAATAGATTTTAGGGGGTTGGATAAGCAAAATAAAAAAATAGCACAAGTGAAGATGTTACCTTAAAATAGGGTAACTCCCTTTGGTTTGAACCAAAAGGGTTTCTTGAAAAACTTACTGCCTACGTTAAGGCTTCTAGGATGAGTAGAGGGATGTGTAGAGACAAAATGATTAGAGCTTGGCCGAACCAAAAGCCTGAGAGGTGTGGTTATGGTGGTAGAGGTGGGGGCCTTTTATAAAAGGAGAGGAGGGGCACTCTTGGAATGTATAAAATGTTACTTTATTTTCAAATGGTTTTCCGATTTTAATGGTCCGACATTTATGTGTTTTGAGGATAAGGTGATAAATGTTTTAAATAAACCCATACAATAGGTTTTGGACATGTGTAGGTCTTATATTTTACATTATCTTTCCATTTTATTTAAATCGTTAAATAATGAGGTCATCGCGGCATCATCATGATGTCATAAATAATTTATTTTATTTAATGTTTAAAAATTTTAAAACAAATACTATGATGTAGTAAATGTTTTTATCTTTCTGATTACTATTTATAGTCAAAAATCTGACTTGTATAACCCCATGTAAAAATTGTTTTAGTAAAACATCTCATGTTTGTGTCATTTTTACTTTAACATTAAATTAAAAGGTATTTATGTCATTTTCCAACCAAAGAGGCTCCATGGGGTCACCAAGTTTACCCATGTATTTCCTTGGTCGGCCATGACACATCCAATGAGGGTAGGACATGTGTCAAGCTCATCGCATAATATTAAAACATTATTTTTACCTTAAACTACACTAATTTTCTCTAATCGCGATTAAAAACATAATAAGTTACTATTCACCAAAAAATTATTCTAATCCCATTGAAACGCATTTTACATCTTAATGACAACCATTTATTTCAGATTTTTAAAATTCAAAACACAAAGGTGGAAAAATTTCATTTAAATGGAAAATCAGTTTTTATAAGTACCACTTGGTGATTTCACTATTCATCAAAAATTGATGTTTCTCATAAAAATACAAAAACTTCACCCTAAGATATATTTGACATTCCGAATTCAAAAATGAAGTCTATTTTACAAAATTAAAAACATATAAGTTGCATTAACTAGTTTAATAATTAATTCCCGCTGTCAGAGAAAATAGAGTGTTTTTATGAAACAATAAGTATCAAAAGATTGACACCAGTTTAAATCGGATTTCAAAGTGAAATTAATTCCAACCAAAACTATTGGATTAAATGGTAAAAATATATTATAATTTCACTTTAAACCCAGTTCAAAATATAATCTAATCATATAAATAAATTATATTAAAAATATGTTTTGAATTAAAATACAACATTTTTCACTATTCATTAAAAATTGAACTTCTTACGGAAAAAAACCAAAACGTTACACAAGGTAAATTTTGATGTCCCGATTATAAAGAAGAATCTTATTTTGTCAAATACAACACATAAAATTGTAAAAAAGTGTATTGCAAGTGGTTCGCCATCAAAAGGCGGTTAATCGACCATTTAAAGAATATTAGACTATCTACGCTTAAAATTGGATTCATTCGCATTTTTAATCCTCTATCATTTATTGTAAAGAGTAAAAATATTTGACAAACATATATAATCATTTTTTAGTTAGTTCTATTCATTCCCGCCATTACAACGACTAGGCATTAACTACCATTTAAAATAATATTATTTTATTATTAGAATGCAACGTAAGATTTCCAAGAAACTCGTTGTTGCGTATTGGGTACGCTATCGAGCATAGCATCCCCATTAAAGTAATATTAAAATTTTTATTCACAAATATGTATAAATGTGAATATTTCATATTCTTTATTTACCTTGGGTGTTACATCCTTCCCCCCTTTTGGGAATTGCGTCCTCACAATTTTAAAATTGGGCTTGGAAACTTCATTGAAAATCCCACATCGGATCAAGAGTCAGTAAAAAAATCACTTTAAAATAAAGAATGAGAAGTAGAAAGGTCACCCGAGTTAACCCATACTATGATTCCATGTATGAAAATATGGACATGGAGGAAAAAACAAAGGGTCATGTTCTGATGGAGAGTGATAGTAAACATGTCTAGGAGAATGTTAACCATAAGAAAATCACAAAATTGTGATGGGTTAAATGGTATTCGATTCCCAAGTAGGAAAAGTTAACAGAAAAAACTTTTGTTTTAAGTTACTCTTCATTGAGGAATTTATTTTCGAGCTTAACTAAATAATAATGAAACATACATACTTGTCATGTAGACTTTCAACTTTTACTAGATTCCTTAATCAAACTCAAATTTTCTCCAAAAGAAGAGTATTTAGGAAGACTTGTTCGCATTAAGAGAACTATAATCAATTTCTAGAGAATCACCTAATCCACAAAAGAGAACTATATACTTCCCATGTCTTTAGACATTAACCAAAACCAAAACCAAAACCAAAACCAAAATGGTTAGTACAAGATCAGATAATCCAGAAAAGGATAACCCTTTATAAAAAGAAAATCTATTCTTAATCTCCAAAATTTTCCCAACAAAACCCAAAGTTCAACGAGGACCATTCGATAAACAATTTCTCCATAAAATTATTCAAATTAAACCAAACTAAGATTCAATCCAAAATATTTTAAGGATTTAGTAACATAGTCTTCCAAGTTAAGTCGTAACATTTATCTCCAAAAACATCAGTTGCTCCTAAAGTCTCTCATTGTAAAGTAATTAACCTAATCACATATCCTCCATGATAAGTTAATAATTTTCATAGAAACCCAAAATCAACTTACTCTTAATTCATAAGGTCACCTAACTAAAAAGAATAAGTCATACTAACCAGGGACTTCACGTAGCCCAGTGGTAGGCGATAAATACCCATTGCACTTTGGTTGTCTGTTCGATTCCCGCAGCTTTGTCCGAAGCGACGGGTTGTCACACGGTCTGTGTGTTGTTCTTTTTCCAAAAATACATAATTCTTAAAACATTCCCCAATAACAAGATAAAATCTTCAAAAATAACCATAATGTAATTTAACCTCAATTTTATCTCATGACTTTCACTTTCCATTATTACATAGTGTAACCCATAATTACCTCAAAAGTAAGGATCATATAAACCCAAATGGTTCTTTATAACTATGTCCACAAAAGAAAATATTAATATTTGTTGAATTAAATTTTCATATATCAAACATCAGTGTTACACATACTATAAAAAGTCTTCTAATGTACACCATCATCAGAAGAGACATAATACTCTTAAGAATTTCACCATAACTCTTGGAGCCCATATATGTTGACTTCTTACTCATTCAACATTCTTCATGATCTATTAACCATTCCTTTCCAACTTATTCTGAAATACTTCTTTCCTACAAACAAAATCACGAATCATATCCAAAGATTCCAAAATAGGAAAACAAAAGTAAAGAAATAATCCATACCTTTGATTGGTCATTTTCAGTTTCTTCATCCTCAATTGTAATGGAATTAGGTATTGGTAAAAGAATATTTGTACGATCTTGGTAATCCTATTCCCGAAACTTCTTCATAGGACATGTGTTTGCATAATGACCATGCACATCACATTTAAAACATTCAATTGATCCCTCAGAAAGAACTTCTTTCCCTTTCCTCGATTCAACTAGATTCTTCCTTTTTCCATGGCAGGTTCTTGCTTTATGACCTTCATTTTCACATATATAGCATATTTCAGTCCCTTTGAAACAAATTCCTCGGTGTTTCATTCCACATCTTTGACAAATAGATTTTTGAACACACTTACCTTTATAATTTTTACCTGCAGTTCCGTAAGGATTTGTTTCTCGCATATATGATGCCTTATAAGAATTTCCAAGGTTTAGGTGGTCAATCATGACTCCAGATAGTTGGTTGAGGATATACACAAGAGTTCTCATTGCAGCTCCCATATCATTCAATTGCTCGCTCAGAAAACTGTCACAGTTTCCTTCACATCCACTGTTACTTTGGTGCCTGCTAGATCCAGCCATTTACTAAAAGCAAAAAGGTCAGTGTGAGTATATCAACAAAACCATCATGTACTATTGAGGAAGATAAACACTAATATATACTTACTCATTCACTTTATCTAAAGTTAGGACACTTTCTGAAATCCTAACCATTATGGTAATGCCACTTATGCTTAAAGAATACCCTAACCTCTAAAGTTATCTAAACCGACCTATGATACCAACTATAAGGCCCCAGCCTTAAACCTTACTTAATCTTGAGTTAATACAAGATTACACATTGAGGATCTTTTCAGGATTAGAGTTTCCGAGAATTAGTACATAACTATTACATCTCAAAAGATTAAAAAGTAGAAACTTTTACTAAGTTTCCATAAAATAAAAACTCTTAAAAAGAAACATGTCCAGTTACATGTTTTAGGTTGCATGACTTTCCCTTGATCCCATTCTTGACCCTATTCCATGTTATGTCCTGTTAAAAACATTTCAAAAACTTCGGATGAGCATAAAAAGCTTAGTAAGGGATACACAATGAATGAAAACTGTTAGTTATTCAAAACCACAAGTAAACAATGTATACTTTATCAAAGTAATACTTTTCACCTTTTCGAAGTAGTAAAAACTCTTCACTGAATAAAAGTTCATTACTTACCCTTCTGTAACCAAAATATTTCCATAAAACCCATATAAAGATCACATAACATATAAAGGTAACTTGGTACATAAACATACTTAAGTGGAATAACCATAAGGTCGACTTCCACACATATCACTTAATGGAATAGCCATTCGGACAACTTCCATACATACTTAATGGAATAGCCATATGGATGACTTCCATACCCAATTCATTGAATGTTATAACATAACCACCTGTCCTGGTATTCACGGTACCACCAGTCATAATGTCCAAGTACCATTATAAAATCATAAGACATTAAACAAATATAATGGAAAGAAAACATCTCCACATTTTGATCAGAATATATCACTTAAAACACATTTATATAATAAAAACATTATGAAAACCATTTTCAATACCAAAATAAAAGAAAATTAAAACATGGTATTTATTTTTCATTAAAAAAAAGGTATGGTTTGTAGAGGAAGCCGAAACTCAAATAATGGTCACGACGACAGAGAAGTCGTTGTCGCCGCATACGTATGAAAAAAGCATTCCCTTTTGTCGTTTAGTAAAACACTTCGTATAAAAAAGATTCCTTTTGGATAAACGTAAAAGTCAAAGGGGTTTATACACCATATAAAAGAAAGTTGTGTATGAAACGAAATATGCCTCAATTAAAGGAGATTGAGATGAATTACCTTACAAAGACAATATCCTTGGATTAAGGATAAATCAATTACATAATTATGTGTGACAAACGAATACACCAAATATAAGTGGATATTAAGGGTAAAACAATCAGATGATATTCACACATATTCATAGAACGACATATTCAAGGAGTACGAGCTTATCCCAAAGAATCAAAATTGGGTTAAGATGTTCCCTTGAAAAAATTTGACGGCCTAATGGCGTCACTACAAAATTCAGAAAATGAGTTGATGAGAGATAAAAAGGGTATCTCATCATATGGACATAAAATTTAAATCAATAAGGATATAGAAGAACATATCCCAACATAATATTATTTGAATTAAAAGACATAACAAAAGAAGTCTTTTACAAAAAGAGGAGGGTGAAAGGTTCCCTTACCGACATGGGTATCTTTCGAGACACACACCCCGTGAAAGAAGGACAATACAACATTGATGTAAATACTCATAAATGAATGTATATTAGACAATGAGTAAAATAATGTGCAGTACATACACCACTCAATGGAAATTGTGGTAAATGTAGCATAAATCTCCCGATAATAAAACTGAGATGAAAAATCCCTTACGAAAACTCGGCAGCCTAACGGTGCCACATAAAACATACAAAAATGTATTTATGAGATCAAATAGGGTCTCTAGTAATATTAACATAAAGTTTACATAAAGAGGAATATAAAATATCTTCCCCCAACATAACAAAGAGTAGCTTAAAAGAAGTGACATAATGGAGAGTACTTAAAAAAAAGAGGGAGGTTATATCTCTTACGAAAATTCGGCAGCCTAACGGTTCCACTCAAAACGTCCAAAATGGATTTATGAGAGAGAATAGGGTGTATCATTATATAAACATAAAAATTACAGTAAGAGTAATATAAAATAACATCCCAATAACAAGAAATATGATCTTTATAAGGAATTACATAAAAGAGTGTACTTAAAAAGAAAGATAGGGGTAAGATCCCTTACCTCGGGTCCGACTTGACTCGATCATTCTTTAACGTCCTTAATAATAAACATGAGTTAATTTATACTTTCTTACGAACCTTTTTCAAGTTCATTATTCCTTTTATATCAATTATTGACATTTTATAAACATTATTAAATCATTTAAGTTAATAATGTTTGTTTTGTCGACATTTGGTTCTTAAGTCAAAAGTGGACCTCTTACAATTACATGTTTTTCGTGTGGTCAAAGGTTATTTATATCCAGAATGACATTCCTGATTAGGATATCATATATATCTAGAATATCAATGTATTTATAATATTACATAATCATTTATAGGTAAGAAATGAAATGCACCATTCATGGAGACAGTAAGCCGTACGTACGCATGAACACTACTTTCATTTCTATGTCATATTAATGGAATTAAAAATAAATGAGGGATGTGTATATTTTTAATTCCAAAATTATATTCATCATTTATATGTATCATAAATCATATATATACATTATATGTACTTATAATAGTACATTACATTTGAGGATAAGAAATGAAATGCACCGTTCATGGAGACGGTAAGTCGTACGTACGCATGAACGCTACTTTCATTTCTATCTCATACTTCAATGGAAAGAAAAAAATAATGATATAAATGTATATTATAATTCCATTAAAACATCATATATAATAACTTTAAATCCATCCTTTATACATCCCACATATGGCATTAACGAATCAAATCACTTTGAGGGGGCGGTAGTCCGCACATCCTAAAATGAAGATATCGCGTATACCCATAATGGAAGCCATAAAGGTATTCCACAAATGAAAAATACAGAAGCTTAAGTAAAACAAAAAAATATCATATATCATATATAAACATAGTGACATCTTAATGTCCTCCTTTGGAGGTGTTATATGAGTGTTGAACAATCATTGTTTCGTGAGACAGAAATTCTCCATCCACAGAAACAGTATGTTCCTTAACCATTCTATGAAGGTGTGTGTAAGTGTAGCTCGAATAATTTTTATAACAACATCCTAGTATATTGAAGATACTTGAGTTGTTAAAAAATAAATTAATAAAAATAGTTTAGGGTGTTGGAGAATCAAAATAAAACAAAAGAGGACAAGTGAAGACGTTACCTTGAAATAGGGTAACTCCCTTTGGTTTGAACCAAAAGGGTTTCTTGAAGTGCTTACTACCTAAGTTAAGGCTTCTAGGATGAGGAGAGGGATGTGGAGATACAAAATGATCAGAGCTTGGCCGATCCAAAGGCTTTTGAGGTGTGGGTAAGGTGGTAGAGGTGGGGGCCTTTTATAAGAGGAGAGGAGGGGCACTCTTGGAATGTATAAAATGTTACTTTATTTTCAAGTGGTTTTCGGATTTTAATGGTCCCACATTGCGGTATTTCGAGGATAAGGTGATAAGGGTTCTCAATCCACCCATCCAATAGGTTTTGGACATGTTTAGGTCTTAGATTTTACATTATCTTTCCATTTTATTTAAATAGTTAAATAATGAGGTCATCGCTGCATCATCATGATGTCATAAATAACTTAATTTATTTAATGTATAAAAATTATAAATAAAATGATATGATGTAGGAAATCGTTTTATCTTTCTGATGACTATTTATAGTCAAAAATATTACTTGTATAACCCCATGTAAAAAATTGTTTTAGTAAAACATCTCATGTTTGTGTCATTTTTTACTTTAACATTAAATAAAAGGGTATTTATGTCATTTTACAACCAAAGTGGCTACATGGGGTCCCCAAGTTGACCCATGGATTTTATTGGTCGTCCATGACACATACAATGAGGGTATGACATGTTTCAAGCTCATCTCATATTATTAAAACATTATTTTTACCTTAAACTACACTAATTACCTCTAATCGCGATTCAAAACATAATAAGTTACTATTCACCACAAAATTATTCTAATACAATTGAACCACATTTTAATTCTTAATGACAACCATGTATGTCAGATTTTTGAAATTCAAAACACAAAGGTGGCAAAATTTCATTTAAACGGAAAGTCAGTTTTTATAATTACCACATAGTGGTTTCACTATTCATCAAAAATTGAAGTTTTTCAGAAAAATACCAAAACATCACCCTAATATATATTTGATATTCTGAATTCAAAAATGAAGTCTATTTTACAAAATTCAAAACATATAAGTTTCATTAATTACTTTAATAATTAATTCCCGCTGTCAGAGCAAATAGCGTGTTTTTATGAAACAATAAGTATCAAAAGATTGACACTAGTTTAAGTCCGATTTCAAAGTGAAATTAATTCCAACGAACACTATTGGATTAAATGAAAAAAATATATTATAATTTAACTTTCAATCCAGTTCAAAATATAATTTAATCATATAAATAAATTAGATTAAAAAGATGTTTTTAATTAAAATACAACATTTTTCACTATTCATTAAAAATTGATCTTTTTCCGAAAAATACCAAAAATTTACACAAAGTTAATTTTGATGTCTTGATTCTAAAGAAGAATTTTATTTTATCAAATATAACACATAAAATTGTCAAAAAGTGGATTGAAATAGGTTCTCAATCAAAAGGCGATTAATCGACATTTTAAAGAATATTAGACTGTCTACGCTTAAAATTGGAATCATTCGCATTTTTAATCCTCTATCATTTATTGTAAAGAGTAAAAAATATTTTACAAACATATATAATCATTTTGTAGTTAGTTCTGTTCATTCCTGCCATTACAATGGCTAGGCATTAACTACCATTTAAAATAATATTATTTTATTATTAGAGTGCAATGTAAGATTCCCATTAAACGCGTTGTTGCGTATTGGGTACGCCATCGAGCATAGCATCCCCTTTAAAGTAATATTAATATTTTTAATCACAAATATGGATAAATGTGAAAATTTCACATTCTTTATTTACCTGGGGTGTTACACATTCACACATTATCATGGAAAAACGAAACCAATGACATAGATATTTAACTCAATGAAATAAGATTGAGTTATGATTTCCAATACAAGTCCGTCTAAATGACATAAGAATTTATCAATGAGATGATTATGTTTAGAAATAGTATATCCACACAAAGGTTTGTGGAAACTAAACATAGTGATTACACACATAATCGTGGCATAATAAAATCAAGAATTAGAGGTTTAACCCAAAGAATTGAAAGTGGGTTAAGAAGTTCCCTTACAGAAATTCGACAGCCTAACAGCGTCACTTAAAAACACATAAAATGAGTTGATGAGAGATAAAAAGGGTATCTCATCACTTGGGAATAAAATTTACATTAAGAAGGATATAGAAGAACATATCCCAACAATAATAGTATGTGAATTAAAAGACATTACAAAAGAAGTATTTTAAAAAGAGGAGGGTGAAAGGTTCCCTTACCGACATGGGTATCTTTCAAAACATACGCCCCGTGAAAGAAGGACAATACAACATTGATGTAAATACTCATAAATGAAATTATATTACACAATGAGTAAAATAATGGTCAGTACATACACCACTCAAAGGAAATTGTGGCAAATGTATCATAAATCTCACGGGAATAAAAGTGAGATGAAAAATCCCTTACGAAAACTCGGCAGCCTAACAGCGCCACTTAAAACTTCCAAAAATGGATTGATGAGATAATATAGGGTCTCTCATAATATTAAAATAAAATTTACAGAAATAGGAATATAAAAAAACATCCCCCATCATAACAAAGAGGATCTTAAAAGAAGTGACATAAAGGAGAGTACTTAAAAATAAAGAGAGAGGTTAGATCTCTTACGAAGATTCGGCAGCCTAACGGCGCCACTCAAAACGTCCAAAACAGATTGATGAGATAGAATAGGGTCTCTCATCATATTAACATAAAAATTAAAGTAAGAGTAATATAAAATAACATCCCAATCCCATGAAATATGAGCTTTAAAAGGAATGACATAAAAGAGTGTACTTAAAAAGAAAGAGAGGAGTAGGGGCCCTTACCTCAAGTCCGACTTGTCTGGTTCGTTTGTTTATATTCCTGAATAATAAAATTTGGTCAATTTATAATTTCCTAAGGTCCTCTTTTAAAGATTATTATTCAGTTTATATCACATATTATAATGTTATAATAATCGTTTAATAATGTTAGTTCATATTAGACGTTTTTTTCATTGTTTGGTACATGAGTCAAAAATGAACTTGTTTGAAAAATGATTGCCCATGTAGTTATAAGTAAATAATTTACAGAATAGTATTAATGATTAAAATATCATATATATCCAGTAAATATTCATTTTATACTATTCCATGTCATTTGGAGATAAAAATGAAAAGCACCGTTCATGGAGACGACAGGTCGTACGTACGCATGAACGCTACTTTCATTTTTTTCATATTAATTGAATTAAAAATAAATGACATATATATATATTATAATTCCAGTGTAATATATATGTTATATAGGTCACATATGTTCATTAATTTCATTCTTTATACATTCCATGTATTGCATGTATGAGTCACATCACTTGATGGGGCGGTAGTCCACACCTCCTCATATGAAATTATCGCATTTGAACAAAATGAAAAGAGTAAAGGTATGTTCTAAATATATAATACAGAAGCATATAGTAAACATAAATAACATATATATCATATATAAAATACAGTTACATCATAATGGCCACATTTAAAGGTGTTAAAGGAGTATTGAACAAAGATCGTTTCGTGATGCAGAAAATCACCAACCATAGAAACAGAATGTTCTATAACCATTAGACGAAGGTGTGTGAAAGTGTAGCTCGAATACTTCAGAAAACAACATCCTAGTATATTTATGATACTGGTGTTGGTACAAAAGTAATGAATAAATAGAGTTTATTGGGTTTGAGAAACAAAATAAAACATAAGAACACAAGAGAAAACACTACCTTTAAAACGGGTAACTCTCTTTGATTTAAGCTCAAAGGCTTCCTTGGAAAGGATTCTTCCCAAGGTGAGGCATCAAGGAGTTATAGAGGGATGTGGAGAGACAAAATGGGAAGGGGTTGGCCGAGAGAAAGGCTTAGGAAGTGTGTTTAAGGAGGTATAGGTGGGGGCCTTTTATAATAGGAGAGGAGGGGCACTCTTGAAAAGTAAGGAAATGTTACTTTATTTTAGAATGAGTTTCAGATTTTAATGGCCCCACATTGATGTGTTTCAAGGATAAGGTAATAAGGGTTCGAAATCCACCCATCCAATAGGTTTTGGAGAATTTTAGGTCTTATATTTTACATTATATTTCCAATTTATTTAAATCATTAACTAATGAGGTCATCACTGCATCATGATGATGTCATAAATAATTTAATTTATTTAATGTCTGAAAATTATAAAAAATACTATGATGTAGGAAATATTTTTAGCTTTAAAATTAATATTTATAGTCATAAATATGACTTGTATAACCCCATGTAAATTTTTTTTAGTAAAACATCTCATGTTTGTGTCATTTTTACTTTAACATTAAATAAAAAGGTATTTATGTCATTTTCCAACCAAAGTGGATCCATGGGGTCCCCATGTTGACCCATGGATTGTCTCGGTCGGCCATGAAACATCCAATGATGGTATGACATGTGTCTAGGTAATTTCATTTTATTAAAACATTATTATTACCTTAAACTACACTAATTACCTCTAATCGTGATTAAAAACTTAATAAGTTACTATTCACCAAAAAATTATTCTAATCCCATTGAACCACATTTTACATCTTAATGACAACCTTTTATGTCGGATTTTTGAAATTCAAAACACAAATATGGAAAAAATTCATTTAAATAGAAAAATCAGTTTTTATAAGTACCCCTTAGTGGTTTCACTATTAATCAAAAATTGAAGTTTTTCAAAAAATTACCAAAATTTCACCCTAAGCTATACTTGATATTCCGAATTCAAAAAATGATGGCTATTTTACAAAATTCAAAACATATAAGTTGCATCAAATTAATTTAATAATTAATTCCCGCTGTCAAAACAAATAGCGTGTTTTTGTGAAACAAAATGTATCAAAAGATTGACACTAGTTTAAGTCCGATTTCAAAGTGAAATTAATTCCAACAAACAGTATTGGATTAAATGGTAAAAATATATTATAATTTCATTATAAAAACAATTCAAAAGATAATATAATCATATAAATAAATTAGATTAAAAAGTGGTTTTGATTCAAAATACAACATTTTTCACTATTCATTAAAAATTGAACTTTTTCGAAAAAATAGCAAAAATTTACACAAATTAAATTTTGATGTCCCGATTCTAAAGAAGAATTTATTTTGTCAAATATAACACATATAATTGTCAAAAAGGGGATTTAAAATAGGTTCCCCATCAAAAGGCGGTTAATCGACCTTTTAAAGAATATTAGAATGTTTACGCTTAAAATTGGATTCATTCACATTTTTAATCCTATAAATTTTATTGTAAAGAGTAAAAATTATTGACAAACATAAATAATAATTTTCTAGTTAGTTCTGTTCATTCCCTCCATTACAACGGCTAGGTGTTAACTACAATTTAAAATAATATTATTTCATTATTAGAGTGCAACGCAAGATTTCCAAGAAACTCCTTGTTGCGTATTGGGTACGCCATCGTGCATAGAATCCCCCTTAAAGTAATATTAATATTTTATTCACAAATATGGATAAATATGAAAATGTCATATTCTTTATTTACCTGGGGTGTTACATATGTCGACATCCTTTACAGGATATTATTCTAGATTGAGGTTGATTTATTATGATAAAAATATTTCATACTCTATTGAAGGTTTTGTGATATATTTTACTGTGTATTTGTTATTTTTATACCATTCATGGTTTATGGAAAAAGTATTGGTATTTCGTATGGTAGTTTTACTATGAATGATTATGTTATGATTAGTTCTTTTCATATGAGGAATGAATTGGAATTAGTATGTGATGGGTGGAGCCCACTATATCTCTTTGATGCATGGGTTGGTCTCCTGAGACATATCAGTGTCTTGGCACAAGGCCTTCACCAAATTTTATTTGTTTTCTTGGAACAAGGGGTTTTCTATGTGGTTATGGAGTCTGGAATTAAACCTACCATAATTATAAAATTGGATATTGGTATTATATATGATTATTTGACTACTATAATATCCATATGAATATGTAAATGGAATTATTGGGTTTATCTATTCCATATTATGCTGATATTTATGATTAAAAGGCTAGTGTTCTAGTCTTATACATTGCCTTAAATGTTTATTCTTATTTATGAAAGTTTCCACTATATTGTTATACTTACAGATCTTTTGATCTCACCACATTCTTATGTTTTATTTTTTTCCAGATGAAAAGAAGTATATTATGATTAACCTAAAGTAATAGGCTTTGGGATATAAGACTATTCAAAGGTGACAAAATGTTGTTTTTTATTACATGATGTAATTTAAAACTTATGTTTGTATGTAGTACTTCCAAGGCTACTAAATTGATCCGTGTTTCAGGTTATTATTCCTTTTTCCATTCCTATTTTATGAATTGATGCAACGATTATGGGTAACTGGGGTCGAGGAGTTATAATAAATCTTGTAAAAGTGTGTTATACGATATGATGAAGGGATTGAAAAGTTCCACATAATCTGTTTTTTAAATAATGCATTTGAGAAATTAAATTAAGAAATATATATGCCACCAAGTGAAGGTAAAATAAGAAAGGTATATTTATGAAAGAAATATATACAAAATATGGTATCATTTTACAACATTACATAGAGAGAATATTTTTTAGGGAAGGAAGAAACATAACCCAAAAAAGGGTGGTTTAGAGAGATCTGTGACATTAGTCTCCAAAATCATAATGCACTTTGGACATAACACTCAGATAATCAAATTAAAATTTTAAATTTTATAATTAAAAACTTTATAAATATATATTTTATTTAATATTATTATAATAATTTTAACCATATACATTTTAATGAGATAAAAATCATAGATGCTATATTTTTAGAGTCGTTATTTCATGTTTCCATGGTCAGATCACTTATGTATTATTATTGAAGTTTTTTTCAAATGAAAATACAACTACAGAAGTGAATTCAATTTATATTTATATCCTTATATAAATTTTAAATTTCTCTAATTTCTTTTTGTGGTTCAAAATACAGAGGATTCACGTAGTAAATTTTTTAACTTTTTATGGTCAATTCAATTAGGTTGTTTTACTGACCAACACAACTAGATTTGTTCTGATTAATATTTTTTAAATAACATCATAAAAAACTATAAATAAGAAATTATATAATTATTTTCAAATTATTTAACCACAATAATATTTTCATTACCATCCTTGAATGTGGTAATGAATTATAAGAAATCATCATGCACAAAGGCATTAAACTGACATAAAATATAGAATACATTCATTTTAATAATATGAGGGTAAGTTAAAAGGTTAGATGGTAGATATGACATTATATAATATATATATATATATGATAATAGATTAATTACTCTTGGTTGGATGATTAATGTGAGGAGAAGGAAAAGAAGAAAATAATTTAAGAGTTTGTTTGAGAATATTACCTCCATAAAGTCGTATCATTCAAAAACTACATCATGCACTTGGAGTTTTTCTTTTTCTGAGAGCGTTATCAATATTATTTGTAGAATGGGATTGGAAATATTTTTCTGTATATATTTGGAATGGTACTTTTCTAAAAAGGTATGAATAAGGGGTTGTGTGCAGTGGTATTTAGAAGCAAGGAGTGGGGTGTTTTAAATAATATATTAATTAATTAAATATTTTCATTGAATACGACCAATATTATTGATTCATGTGACTATATATATTATTTTATTTAAACAAGTTTGATCATGTGGTCAATAATATCATATATATCCTATTTCTGTACATATTTTTAATATATGTAAATTTAATAAATTTTGATATATTTCACTATTCCATAGAAATTAATATATTTTATAAAAATACCAAAAATTAACCCTATCCTATTTATAATGTGTAATTCTGAAATAATAAATTTATTTTATGAAAATACTTTTCTTTGTATGAGGAATTTATTTTTAAATTAAAATCTACATTTATTTAAATATATCAATTTTAATGTTATGATCATCTTTTTGACACTTTGAAAAAAAAATACATATGGTATAATAATATTGAATTATAATTATAATAGAAAAAATATTAGTTTCAAAATTAATTTTATGAACATAAAACTTGTTCTAATTCATTATTTTCTTATAGTCAAATGCTAATAATTCTTTCATGGTTTATAAAACGCAGACACAAATTTTAGGAATTTTATAACATTTATTTACATTTATCATGATATAAATAAGTCATATTATGATTTTATGATATATATAAATATTATTTTACATTATAATTAGTGATGTTACTATTATAATAGATATGTTATTATTCATAGTTTTGATATTACTATTCTAATAGTGAGATTTCTCTTGAAATTTTCAAATTTGTAAAGGGAATATGGGTTCCCCACTCTCTATAATAACTTATATTTATTTAATTCTTCTTTCTCTTGTATTATATTTCGATGTTATATTTTCTCATTTTAAATGTCATTAATATGTTAAAAATATTATGATACATTTCTATAGTGTTTTTCGTGAGTGGGTTTATTTTAAGGGATCAAGAAAATAATAATTCTCTATTGTTGAACTATAATTTTAAATTTTGTGTCACATTATAATAAAATCATTTATAGTGAGAAATTTTATTATCTATATGTAATTTCATAATATTATAATAAAGTATTTTTGGTTATATGATTATTACATATGAATTATATAATATTATATTACTAAATGTGATATAATTATATATTCAGAAGAGAAATACAATTGATAGAAATTTGGTATGTTACATTCTTCCTACTTTAATTAAGTTTTTCCTTGAAATTTCATTTAACCTAATAATATGAAAATATTTTAGGGCACATCTTCTTGATGTCTATCTCCCATTCCCATGTCACCTTCTCAAACCTATTGTTTCACCACAATACTTTCAGTATATGTGTTATCTTATTATGTAGAACTTTATCTCAATGGTATAATATCTCCACTAAAGTCTCCTCATAGGAGACTTAATTTTCTAATTATTCCACTAATGAATTAAATAAATTCAATTGATCTTGTATGTACTTTTTCATTATGGAATCATTGAATAGGTCATGTACATGTAAAATGGATGGTTGGTGTTTTAATCAATATGAAAAATATCTAATGTGATCAAGATTCTCAATGGGGCCTATATACTGTAGACATATAATAACCTTATAAAAATATATAATGAACATATTCCTTGCGGATATGTGGATGAATGTCTTATCTCCAAACATTAAACTCTATGTCTCATTATTGATATTCAGAAAATCTATTTTTAAACTTTGAATGGCCAAAATGTTTTGTTGAATGGTCTTGACCATTTCAACCCTTACATCAACCATTTTAGTCCCCATCATATTATTCCACCAACTTCATCAAAACATGGAGTTGTTTGACACAGAATACAATAAAGAGAATCTTATATATCCATTTTTGTATCACCGTGTGATTTTGTGATTTATTTTTTTTGAATTAATTTAACTAATGTGATATTTTTAATTTCCATTAACTATGAAAGTAATTTATTTTTCATTAATGAACTACATTTGTATTTTGTTATATGCAACCCCAAGTTAATTTCTCTCTATAAACAACATAAAATTTGTCTTTTTCTACATGAAAAACTAACATGACATACTTTACATGCAACACATAGTTTCTATTAAACATTATTTTATTATTATATTTATTTACTAATATAAATATAATCAGGTAGTTAAACATAGTAATATGAATAATTATTACCAATTTTGATATATTTTTAATAATGTTATAATATATGTAAAACATTTTGATGATGAAAGGATTTTTTTTGCTAATTTCCATATATGTATAAAAATACAATTTGCCTTTGTAGTTATAATTATCTATATACCATTATTATTTCATCACTGTTAGAAAAACATATCACATTAGTACATAATTAATATTAAAATAATTATATAACATCGAATAAAATGTTACAAAATATGGAATCATTATCTGATTCTATATATTATAATTATTCCCATTGAATGTGAGAAATCCCTTTATATTTAATAAATATTTATATTCTATAGAAAATAAATCAATAAATTAACAAATCACACCCCAAACTATAAGGATATAAATAATCTAACAAAAAAATATCTAGTCTTAAAAAAATAATATATACTATTTATGTTTCAAATTCTAAATGCCACATGTGAGATATGAAAAGAAAAAGGTGGAGTGAATCATTGTGTATATTTTTAACTACTCAATTTTATTAAAAAAATATTATTTTAAATTTTTAATCAAAATAACTCAATATTATTATGTTATCATAATCACCTATAAATAAACTAAAAAAAGATTCCAATAAGGAAATGTTAATTCAAATGGTCCATAATTCAATATGAATGACTACATACAAGGAATCACCTAGAGTCATCCATGTATACCATATCAAATTTTATCATTTTTGAATTAAAATGAGTTAGTTTTATCATTAAATTTCAAAAAATTATAGCCTCTTAAGGTTATGTGGATCCCAAATAGAAAAATGATTTAAAACCAATTAACCAAAAATATCTAATCTGAACATCCTATAGAATCACCGATGAAAATTTTAGATCCTTTAATCATTATAAACCTCGATGGGAGAAAATATTGGACACATATATTAATAAAATCCATATTTCAACACTCTCCTTCATTTAGTTATCTCTAATAATTGAATCCTTTCTCAATATGTTTTAGAAACTATCATAGTGACAAATTATTTTTCATTATTTTCATTTCTAATCCACCATTATATATATATAGATCGTAATAGTTATATCCATAAATTTGAAAAACATAACTAATAATTAATGGTGTAAACCACTATTTCTTTTGAAAACCATGGTCTATGATAGTTATTTCGTTATTATTTTCGATTAAATAGAACAACCTTGGAATAAATCTATTTATAATTGTAGAAACTAATGGAAATATATTTAAGAAATAGATGTATATAAATTATTTAAATAATAAAATAAAATCAATCTTCCATTTCCATTGGAATGATTGTTTAAATTTTACACATATTTATTTCAACATTAAAAAACCTTTTAAATTAATTTATATATATCACATAACCTATTATATGATTATATCAATCTTACATAACCATTTATTAGTGTATTTTAAATTAACATAACCTAAATATGTTCTTCTTTAATATCATATAACTCAGATTCATATATTTATTTATTAATTCATTTTTATAAATATTAGTTTTTCCCCATAAAATGGTATTCTATGAATTTTAATTTCATATATCATTTAAAACATTGATTTACAATCATTTATTTGAAACTCAACTACATGAATGTCATTTTCAACATGTTTTAATGTTACATAAAATTTAAAAATACTTTTTTAATGTCTTGTAACACATTAAAATTATTTTCTATCCTTGATCTCCTTCATTATGTGTCTTTTTTCATCACAAAACACATTATATAATTTTTAGGGATATCACCTATAGTGAACCAAGCCTTTCATTTATTATTACATGACTTCTATTATAAATATTTCCATAAATACATACTGAGGATCGAATGTCAATGTTTCCATGAAAGACTAGGAATATAAAATATTAACATGAAAAAAATTAAAATTTATTTATTCTAATATTCATAATGAGAACCTAAATTACAATACAATAAACTGTTAAATAAATATAAAAATATGGTGAGATAAAAATAGAGTTAGGGAATAAACCTGATAATTTTTTTCATGTGATTCAATTGGAATGATGTGATATCATAAAAGAAAATGATTATGTATAATCATATAGTAAAATTAAATAAAGAGCATGGAATAATAATATCATGGAAACACATTAAATTAGAATCAACATATATCATGACATAATAAAGATTAAATGCTAACTTCTAAGACAACATCATTTCATGGATCAAGTCCCATCATGGATAAGGTTTAGTCCATAATAACATACACAATGCCTCATGAGAAAAATAGTACCCAATGAATTATAGTGATATATGGGTGAAACTATCATAACATGTACATTCTAATGTGTTCCACAAAAGTAAATCAATTACAAGTCATAAATAAATGAATTTTCCATGGAGAGAAATGGGTTTTAAAATCATTCCTCGTGTGATAATCAAATTATATTTCATAATGATTTTCGATGGAAGAATGAATCACATATTTTAGTCATTAATGAGTGATTAAATAAGCATATTTCTCAAAATATGATGTTAATTTTGAAAATAAACTTTACAAAGGGTGGACAAATGGGTATAGAGATGAACATGTTAAACATTCTTTTTAGGAATTAGTTAATGAATTTTTTAAGAAATAATGACCATGGAATTTCAATTGAAAAAAGAGGTAAAAAACATTTTATCCATAAAATATATTTTTTATAATTATATAATAACGGTTAATAATTTTAACACCCCATGATTCCACTGTACACTTCACTTTAAGTAATACAATATCATGCGATGTACACAACCCCGAGTTCATGCACACCACAACCTATCAAACTAGCTGTTTCAAAAGTGGTTATGAATTGTCATAACCACATTTAGAATTTTATATATATCTCATATAATTTTAACATTAATCTTTTGTGTTTATTAGACATAATATAAGGAAAAATTGAATTTTTTAGATAGAAGAAATATTTATTAGAAAATGCAATTTTACCACCATTTAATGGAGAATCATTTTTAAATCCAATAGTTGACACTTTAATATATTGAATTTGACAAATAATCTTCTTTTTTAGAATCAAGACATAAAAACATAGTTTTGATAAATATTTTGGGTATTTCTAATTACTTCCATATTTAGGTGAATAGTGAATAATACTAAATATTAAGAGAAAACAACTCTTTTAATCAAAACAATTATCATGTTAAATTATAAATTTGAATGGTTTGTAAGTATAATATGATTATATTTTTATAATTTAATTCAATATTAGTTATTATATGTAATTTCACATTTAAATTTGACATAAAGGCATGATAATCTTTTGATAGTTTTTACTATTTAAAAAACCCCGCATTTTGGTTTTGACAATGAGACTTAATTTTAATTTAATAAATGCAACTTCTCTATTTTGAATTCGGTAAAATATACGTCATTTTTGGATTCAGAATATCAAAATTATTTTAGGGTAAAATATTTGTAATTTTATGAAAGCATTGAATTTTTTATGAATAGTGAAAAACTCTGCATTATTGTTTAAAAAATGACTTTTTATTTAAATAATTATTTATTTTATTTAAATTATTTTTATGTAGAAAGATATAAATAATACCTATATTAGTGTAATGTAATTTATTTGAGTCATTTCATAATAAAAATTGTTTTATAGAAGGTTATATGATTTTTAACGTTTTTCCACACCTTCTAGGAGCATTTTTAAATTTGCATAAAACATAATTTTACTGCTTCAGTGAAATGAATTTCAAAATTCTTGGAGACATGGTTGATATTTTTAATTAAAATATGGTTCAATAAGATGAAAATAATTTATGGGGAATAGACACTTTTGAAATTTATTTACCACAGTTAAAATTAAATATGGTAATTAAGTGTAAAAATAATATTATAATTACCCAAAAACATGTCCTAA
This sequence comes from Viscum album, assembly GCA_963277665.1. NCBI lineage: Eukaryota > Viridiplantae > Streptophyta > Magnoliopsida > Santalales > Viscaceae > Viscum > Viscum album. The sequence continues at coordinate 682,774,187 of OY728159.1, read as the reverse complement.
TTCTATTGGTTAACTATAATTAGACCTAAATACCTTGAGATTAAAATATGGCCCCCATTGGTACACGTGGAAAAGATTAGGCGATTTAATATTATTTTGTTTAAAGAAGAGTTAAAAGAGTTAAATTCAAAGTTTAATAACTAAAAAAAATTAATATAGGTTTATACATAAGTTAAATTAGACTATATATATTAATTAGAAATATAATAAGATATAATATATAAGGTTATTTTATTAATAATTTGTAAACATTAAATAATTTAATTTATTTATGAATCAATGATGATGCAGTAATTACCTTATTAATGAAATATAAAAATAATTAGTGTTATACATATCAAAATAAATTTAATATGAGACTTTTTATGAATTCTAATAATTTTATAGGTTAATACGACATCTTAGGGTTTATAAAATTATTTTTTTCAAAGTTATAATTCTGTTATGATATTCACAAAAATCAAATACTAAATAGTGTCCAAATTGATATAATAGAGTTTTTTTTAAAACAATACTATATTATTAATTGATAAAATATTTCCAAAACTCTATGGATCCACCAAAGGAAATATAAAAGGATATATATATTAATAATTAACCATACTGGGTTCTCGTTTCTTGTTATATTATGTTTATTAACCATATTATATAAAAATACGAAGAGACCTGGTAAATGTCAAACTATTAAACTAAGAGTTAAATCTAAAAGATAAAGTCAATATGATGACCTAAACCTGTCTAAAAACTATTGGTTGAGAGGTTTTTGACCCATCCCCACCATAGAATCTAAATAATTAATTTTAGAGCCATTATAACCCAAAAATGATTTTATTATAAAATAATATTTCAAACATTTCATAAAGTGACACTCACCTCTCTTATAAAAGGTTACTTCGCCTTCTATTACATCCACAACTCCTAATCTTTTTGGTTCGGCCAACTCCTTCCCAAATATCCTCCCAACATTATTTACTTAATACTAGAGGCCTTACTTTGGTCAGATAGACATCCTATGGAGCCCTTTTGATCAAATCTTAATGAAGAACCTGAAGAAGAGGTGAATATTCCATCAACTCTTTCAAGTTCTTTTCTTCTTCCACTTCCTCTTTCTTTGTTGTTTCCATTCAAAAATAATAATTCTATTATAATCTTTATAATTTTAAGTTATTATAAAAATTCTATGACCAGATTTATTATTCTATCCATCATATGAATGAAAAAGTAACCATACGTGCGTACGTATGGCATACTGTCTCCATGCCGTGGTGTAGTTTGTTATTCAAACACTTCATTTTTGGATCGGTATAATAATGAGTATAACTGATGTAAATAATAAATATAACATGTTAATGATTTTTTATATATAATATACCATTTAATTTCATACGATTTCACCCTCAATATAATTATATTGTCAGTTGTGTGTATGTAAGGATTACCGTCTCCACGAACTCATTGATATTCATTTCCCATCGTAATTATTCAAGAATAATATTAATTTTATGATTGAATTTTTTTTATTAAATTAATAAAATTATTGTTATGAATAAAATACATACTATCCATATCAAACATGGCTTATGTAACTGAGAATATAATAGAAAACAGGCAAGTTAACAACCCAAAGGATGACACTACTAAAATTTTATTAACAAATAAATATTTTAGGATAATATATTATATCATATTTTAGAATATAGATCTTGTATAATTTAATAAAAATTACTTAAATATTATACAGGAGGTTAAATTACCCTATGACAAAGAAAATAACAAGGTAAGGGGTTTTTATCTCTCTTTTATTCTCATGAGATTCATGCTATATTTGACATTATTATCTTTGGTGTGGTGTATGTACTGCCCAAGATTTTATTGTTTTCATAATACAATTTAATTTATGGGTATTATATCATCATTTGATGATCCTTCTTTCATGTGGTGTATGTTTCATATGTTACCAAATCTGTAAGGGAATTTCATATTAAAATTTCCACTAATTCGATTTTACGCAAACATCATTGATTACTTTACATCAAGATTATGTGTGAAATCACTATTTCATAACTTATGTAGTAATTTCCATTCCCCATTTTGTGGATATAATTTTTTTACACATAATAACTCCACAGATAAATTCCCATGTAATCGATATAAACTTGATAAGAGTAATTTTAACTCAATTTCTATTCATTGAGTTAAACATCCATGTCCTTGGTGTTGCTTTTACAAGAATATGTGTGAATTCCATATTATTGATTTACACAATATATCCTATCCTATTGAGGGTATTTATATTTTTCACACATAATTATTCCATTGATTTATCCATAACCTTTTTATATGGTCTTTATAAAAAAATTTATCTCAAAATACATTTCATTGAAACTTCTATGTTGTTATGAGCCAATTCAATTTTATTTGATGTATATTTTGTACTTTGATGTAGTGTATCATCAATACCTTTATTCTCATGATATTATAATGTTTTTATTACCACAATTATTTTTATTCAATCATCTCTCATTTGGTTCGGAACTCTAACAAAAATATTATTTTAAATGTTTTAAAAAAAATTCAACTAAATCTTTCTCATTATAGTCCATGTTTTAAAAATGGTTTTAAGGTTTAATTTATATGGATATTAATTTTTTAAAATTTATATTATTTTAAAATTATAAAAGTGGCATGGGAAACATTGATTCAAATATCTATTTTAAATATCTTCTTTATAAATAGTGTGTCTTTTAAATGTTTTCATAAAAAAGCGATATTTCTCTCAAATATTTTTACGAATCATTTTCAACTATGTTAAAATCCTTTACGGGATATTATTCTTGATAGAGGTTGATTTTTTATAATTAAAATATTTCATACTATATTTAAGGGTTTTAGATTTATTTGATTTTGGATGTGTTATTTTTATAACATCCATGGTTTAGGGAAAAAGTATTGACATTTGAAATGCTAGTATTAAAACAAATATTTATGTTATGTTCAAACATTTTCATACGAGGAGTGCATTGGACGTAGTAAGTAACAGGTGTATCCCGCTATAACTCCTTGATGCATCAATAGATCTAATGAGACAAACTAGTGTCTTGGAACAAGGCCTTGAAAAAATATTATTTGTAGACTTGGCACAAGGCCTTGACTATGTGGTTCGGATGTCTGGCATTATGCATTCCATCACAATGAAATTGGAAATTGAAATTACATGTGATTATTCGACTAGTTGAATATCCATGTGAATAATAAAATGGAATTATATGACTTATCTTTTCCATATTATGTTTAAGTTTATGTTTAACAGACTTATGTTCTAGTCTTATACACTGCCTTAAAGGATTATTTTTATTTATGATAGTTTTCGCTATATTTTTATCCTTACTGAGCATTTGAGCTCACACCTTTATTATGTTTTATTTTTCCATGGATGCAAAGAAGTATGTTACAATTAACCTACAAGAATAAGATAAGGGATATAAGAGTATTCAAAGGGGTCACAATGTAGTTTTTTTATTACATGATGTGATATAAAACATATGTATATATATAGTACATCCAAGGCTACTAAACCAATCGGTCTTTTGGGACATTATATCTTGTATGATGCAAATGTTATATTATAATGCACTGATTCTAGGTAACTAGGGTTAGGGAATTACAATTGGCATCATAGAATATATAGTACCACTGTGGAAGCTAGATTTAGGAAAAAAATCTGATTAGAAAACACTACCCTAAGATAGCCATTGAGGATTAGTATTTAAAAACATCCAAAAACATTTCTAATTTAAATATTATGTGGGTTTTCTGTGTAATACATCCAAGTCTGGATACTAGGAGGTAGAGGTGGGTTTGGTACATATGTACCTAGGAGTGAAAACTCAGACAAGGAGTTTCGGGCTTGACTAGGGGTATCCTAGTACATGACAACGTGCTTTGCTGCACACAAGGTTACAACACTCTAATGGGATATGATTTGGATAATTCAATTTTTATTTACAAACCAGTTTGAAGGATTTTAATATAAGATGAGAATAAATTACCTTGGATAATCCTATGGTTTTTTAGATTAGAAATAAGGTGTTATGATATTCTCTAAATTATTTTATTACTCACACTATGGTTTCTTCTGTTAGTCAATGGCTAGATTCCAATGAAGTCATAGTAAAATTGAACATGACGTACATGGTGGGAATGGTGGTGGAAATGAGCAATGAAATGGAATGTTGATATTTTTAAAAGTTATCGTGTTCATGCCAAATCAGTTTTCCAAAAATATGACTAACAACATATATATATACCAAATCTGAGACTCAACAATGAAGAGAAATGTGGCTAAAGATAAGGGCTCCAATAGTGGAGACCATGGAGAAAGTAAAGGAAAATTTCCATCATACATGAAATGTGGAATAAGAAACTGAGGTAACTATCATAATGGAATAATGAAATGATTTATGTGTGGTAAATAAAGACATAAATTAAAGAATTTCGTTGAAAAATGAAGAGTGAAATGGAAAAAAATAAAAATGATATCAAGAATCCTTTTAGAGTGATTTTCTATAAATATAGGGGACATGGACATTACCTGAGTAAAGTCACTATTCAACAGGACATCATCTTGGTCAAGGAAAAACCTATATGGAAATAAATTGACGGAAAAATGTTTATAATAATTAGTGATCTTTATTGAATAGATTACTTTTGAAGTCTTTTCTCTTGTATGTGTAACCCTGTAGTTTGTTATGTGAAAATGTTATTTGAGGAAGAATTATCGTCTATCTTGTGGATGTAGGTATAAATAACCATTTGGGTTTATTTGATCCTTGAATTTGTGGAAATTACATGTTTTTAGATTTTTGGATGACAACGTGAGGTGTGAGATAGAATTTGTGGTTAAATTATATTATGGTTATTTTGATGAATATATCATTTTCGGAATGTTATAAAATATAATTTTTGAAAAAGGAAAACATGATGACTGTGTGACAACACATTGCATTGGACAGATCTATGGGAATCAGACCCACAACCAAAGTGCGACTGGGATTTATGGCCTACCACTAGACGATGAGACATCCCTAGTTAGTGTCACTAATTATTCTTAGTTTAATGTTTTAATTGATCAATAAAAAGTTCATTTGGGATCATATGTTTATCAAATATATATCTTTAGTATAGGAAAATGAATAACTAATTTAGAGAAAAATGTTATTTTGGAAGACATTTTCTCTGTTGGTAACACTATATGCCTATGGAAAATAGAATATTATGTTATATCAATTGAGGAATATTGATGGATTTTTTATAGAGATTTAGGTTATTTATGGACATTATTAACCTATCATAGAGAATATGTGATTCAGTTAACTACTTTTAATCATGTGACATTAATAGTAGTCGATGTTATTTGGAGGTACAATGTAATGTGTATGACTAATTCTATGTTTTGGGTTTCAATATTAGTTTGGATTATATTGAAAGGTTTTAGGGTCAATTGTTTATTGATTGGTATTTATAAGAATTTGGGTATTGTTGGTTTAATTTTAGAAATTCATATTAGTATTTCTTTTTTTAAATGATTATTCTTTTTGGGGATTGTCTAATCTTGTACTAACCATTTTGGTTTTGGTTAATCTCTAAAGACAATGGAAATATCTAGTTTATCCTTTGTGGATCATGTGATTCTATAGAAGTTGATTATAGTGCTTCAGGTGTGGACAAGTCATATTGATTACTTATCGTTTAAAAAAAGATGAGTTATTAATAAAAATTTTGTAAAGGATGAAACTCTACATAAAATGTAAGTATATCTCTTTATGATCTTATTCAATCTCATAAATAAATTCCTCAAACTTATGAAATGGAAAATATAACAAAAAAATGTTATCTGTTTACATTTCCTTCTTGGAATATAATGATTGTTTTACCAATCACAGGTTTGTGGTTTTTATGTTGTTAACATTCAGTTGATCATGTTTTCTATTATTCTCTATCAGAACATGAAACTCAGTTTATATTCCAGATCCTTGTTTTCATACATGGAATCTGAGTGTGGGTTATTTGAGGCGACCTTTTTTACTTCTCCTTCATTATTTTAATGTGATAGTTTTATTGACCCTTTTTCTGATGTGGGACATTCAATGAAGTTCGTAAGTGGAAATTAAAAATCACAAGGAGGAAAGTTCCAAAAGGGGGTTGAATGAAACACCCCATGATTCCACGGTACGCTTCTCTTTAAGTAATACAATAGCATGTGATGTACGCAACACCGAGTTCAAGCACAACACAACCTATCAAACTATCCGTTTAGAAAGCTGTTATAAATAGTAATATCCAAAATTTAAATTTTATATTATCCCATAGAATATTAACATTCATCTTTTGGTTTCTTAGACATAATAGAAGGACAAATTCATTTTTTTAGATAAAAGAAGTCTTTTTCAGAAATTGAAATTTTACCACCTTTTAATGGATGACCCTTTTTAAATCAAATATTGGATACTTTTATATATTCAATTTTTCAAAATAATCTTCTTCTTTATAATCGGGACATAAAAATCTAGTTTTGACAACTTTTTTGTGTTTTTCTGATAACATTCTAATTTGGGTGAATAATGAATAATACTTAATTTTAACTAAAATCAACTTTTTAAATCAAAAAATATTATATTGTTAAATTATACATTTTAATGCTTTGGAAGTACAATTAGATTACATTTTTATCATTAAATACAATTTTGGTCAGTATAAGTAATTTCACCTTTACATTTGACATAAACAATGCCAATCTTTTGATAGTTTTTATTTTAAAAAACCCCCTTTTTGTTTTGGACAGTGGAAATTAATTTTAAAAAAATAAATGCAACTTATATGTTTTGAATTTTGTAAAATAGATATCATATTTGGATTTTTAATATCAAAATTAGCTTAGGGTGAAATTTTGGAATTGTTTTGAAAACATTAAATTTTTTATGAATAGTGAAATCCCCTACTTTATTGTTTAAAATTGAATTTTTGTTTAAATAATTATGAATTTTATTTAAATTAATTTTAAGTCAAAATAGATACATAATACCTATATTATTTCAATGTAATTTATTGGAGTCATTTTATAATAAGATATGATGAATAAAATTTTATTGTATTTTTTTAACGTTTTTACCCACCTTCTAGGAACATTTTCATATTTGCATAAAACATAATTTTTCCGCTACTGTAAATTTAATTTTAAAAATATGAGTGACATGGTTGATATTAGTAAGTAAAATGTTGTTCAATAAGAAGAAAATAAATCTTGGTAAATAGTAACTTTTGAATTTTTTTAACACGGTTATAAATAAATAGGGTAATTAAGGCTAATAATTATATAATAATTACCCTGACACAAGTCCTAATTCTATTTTAAAATAATTATAAGACCAAAATTCCCTTTAATAATAAAATACGACCCCATTGATCGACATCCATATGATTATGACATTTGTTTAAAATAATACTTAAAAAAGTTAAATTCAATATTTAATAACTAAACCATTTTTAATATCAGGTTACACATAAGATAAATTCGACTATAAATATTTATTAGAAAGATAAAGATATTTCTTACATAATGGTATTTTATTTATAAATTTTAGAATTTAAATAATTTAATTTATTTATGACCAAATGATGATGTAGTAATTACCTTATGAAAGAAATATTAAAATAATTGATATTATAAATATCCAAATAAATGTAATTTGAGACTTTTAATGAATTCTAATAATATTTTACGTTAATATGATATCATAGGATTCATTAAAAAAATTATTTCTAAAAATCATGTTGTTATAAGTTTCACAAAATTCAAATACTAAATAGTGTCAAAATTGACATAATTGGGTTTTTAAAACAAATACTATATTATTAATTGATATAACATGCATAAAAATATAATATTTATAAAAAACATAGATGAGGATATATATTAATAATTAACCACATATGTTTCTCTAGACTTATTATAGTATGTTTATTAGCCATATAATATAAAAAGACAAAGGGACATAGTAAATGTCAAACTATTTAACTAAGAGTAAAATCTAAAAGATAAGGTTAATTTGATGACCTAACCCTATCTAAAACCAATATTTTGATTTATTTTAGACCCATACTCACCTTATCTTATAAATAATACTTATTGGATCCATTAATAATAGAAAATTATTTTATTATAAAATAATATTTCAAACTTTTCCTAATGTGACCATCAACTCTCTTGTAAAAGGGCACTCCCCATTATCTTAATTTCAAACCTCCAATGCCTTTTGGATCGGCAAAAACCTGACCAAATATCCTCCAAACATTCTTCTCTTCATACAATAGGCCTTCCTTTGGTTAGAAAGCCAACTTATGGAGCCCTTTTGATCAAATTAAAAGGTAGAAGCTCAAGACGAGGTAAATTTTTTAATCACCTCTTTCATGTTCTTTTCTTCTTCCACTTCCTCTTTCTTGGTTTTTTCCATTATAAAATAATAAATCCTATATCATATATATACTATGATTTTATTATATTAATTTTACAATGATATTTATTATTATATCCATCATATGAATGACAATGTCACTATACGTGCGTACGTACGACTTACCGTCTCCACGTTGTGGTGTAGTTTGTTATTCAAACACATCATTTTTAGAAGGGTATAATAATGTTTATAAATGATTTAAATAATAAATATAACATTTTAATTATTTTTTATATATTATATACCATCCAATTTCATATGATTTTACCATAGATATATTGATATTGTCGCTTATGCGTACGTACGGATTACCGTATCCACGAACGCGATGAGATTCATTCCCCATCGCAATAAATCAAGAAGAATTTTTATTTTATGATTAAGAATAATTTTTAAGAACTTAATACCATTCTGTATATTAATACAATACATCCTATCCATAAAAAATATGGCTTACGTAACCGAGCATATAATGGAAAACAGATCAATTAACACCCGAAATGATGACACTACTAAAATATTATTATCAAAGAAATATTAAAGGATAATATATGATTTCATATTTATGTATATAGTTCTTGTGTAATTTAATTACAACGACTTAACTATTTCAAAAGAGGTTAACATACACTCAACCAATGAAATGTACATGGTTAGGGGTTTTCATCTCACTTTTATTTCGGTGAGATTCATGCTATATTTCCCTCTACTAACTTTTGTCTGGTGTATTTACAACCCATGATTGTATTGATTGAATAATATAATTTAATATATGGGTATTTTTATCATAATTGTATGATCCTTCTTTCATGGTTTGTACGTTTCCTATGTTACCAAATCTGTAAGGGAATTTCAAATTTCAATTTCCACTAATTCGGTTTTACGTAAACATCATTGATTACTCAAAAATTATCTCTGAAATAAATATTTATTTACTTATTTAGTAATTTACACTCCCCTTTGTGTGGATATTATTTTGATACACATAATCACCCCCATTGATAAATTCTCAATTCATCAATATAAAAATTAGAAGAGTACATTTAACTCAGTTTCAATTCAATGATTTAAACATCCATGTCATTGGTGTTGTTTTTACAAGATATTGTGTGAATTTCATATAATTGATTAACAATTAATATCCAATAATATTTACTATATTTATATTTTTCACACATAGTTACGTCATTGATTTATCCTTAACCTAAGGATAAGTTCTTTATAATAGAATTCATCTCAAATTACATTCCATTGAGACTTCTTTGTTGTTATGTGCCAATTAACTTTTATTTGGTGTATGTAATATAAGTTGACGTAGTATATCCCGAATCCTTTTATTCTAATGATATAATAATGTTTTTACTACCACAATTATTTTTTTTCAAGCATCACTCATTTTTTAGGAACACTAACTAAAATATAATTTTAAATGATTTAAAAATTTATTCTTCTAAATCATTATCATTAATGTCCATTTTTAAAAATTGGATGTAATTTATTATTAATATAGACATTAATGTTTTAAAATTGAAATTAATTTCAATGTTTCAAAGGGTTATGTATCACATTGATTCAAAAATCTATGATAAAAATCTTTTTAATAAATTGTGAGACTTTTAAATGTTTTCATAAAGAAAGGGATATTTATTTCAAAGATCTTTTCATATCATTTTCAACTATGTCAACATACTTTACGAGATATTATTCTTGATCGAGGTTGATTTATAATTATACAAATCATTCAAAATCTATTGATGTTTTTTTGATATGGTTGACATTTGATGGGTTATTTTTATTCCATTTATGGTTTATGGAAAAATTATTGACATTTCATATGCTAGTTTTAATACGAATTTTTATGTTTTGTTTTAAAAATTTTATATGAGGATTGAATAGAAATTAGTAAGTGAAGGGTGTATCCCAATATAACTCCTTGATTCATCGGTAGGTCTCATTAGACAAACTAGTGTCTTGGAAAAACGCCTTGAAAAAATATTATTTATAGTCTTGGAACAAGGCCTTGACTATGTGGTTATGATGTTTGGCATTATGCATTGCATCATTATAAATTTATCTATTGATATTACATGTCATTATTTGACTAGTAGAATATTCATATGAATAAGTAAATGGAATTATTTAATTTACCATTAGTATATTATGATGATGTTTAAGATTAAAAGGCTTGTTTTCAAATCTTATTCATTGCCTAAAATGTTTATTCATATTTATGATAGTTTCCAAAATATTTTTATCCTTACTGAGCATTAGTGCTCACAATTTTCTTATGTTTTTTCCAGGATACAAAGAATTATATTACTATTATCCTACATTAATATTCTAATGTATATAAGAGTGTTCTATGGGGACCCAATTTTGTATTTATTACATGATGTAATATAAAAATTATGTTTGTATCTAGTACTTTTAAGGATACTAAACTGATCAGTCTTTTGGGACAATATTCCTTGTATCATGCCAATGTTTTGAAATAATTTACAGATTCTGGGTAACTAGGGTTGGGGTGTTACAATAAAATTTTTAAAAGAGTTTTATAGGATATGATGATGGGATTTAAATGTCCCACATAATTGGTTTTTTTAAAGAATGCAATTGAGAAATTATGTTAAGACATATATATAACATAAAGTGAAGGTAAAATAAGATAGGTATATTTATAAAGGATATATATACTTAATTTGGAATCATTTTATGACATTACATAGAGAGAATATTTCTTAGATAAGGAAACATCATAACCCAAAAAAGGTAGGTTTAGAGAGATCTCTTACATTAGTCTCCAGAATAATTATGAACATGGATATAACGCTCAGATAATCAAATTAAAAGTTTAAATTATATAATTAAAAACGTTATAAATATATATTTTATTTACTATAATTATAATATTTTCAACCATAACCATTTAAATGAGATATAAATATTAGATGTTATCTCTTTAGAGTCACAATTTAATGGTTCTGTGGTCAGATCACTTATGTTTTATTATGGAAGTACTTTTCAAATGAAAATACTAAAAAAGAAGTGAATTGAAACTATATATATATATCCATATAGAAATTTTAATGGTCCCTAATATAATTATTTGTTTCAAAATTTATACAGTTCATATAGTAAAAATTTTAACATTATATGGTCAACTCAATTAGCTTGTTTTACGGACCAACACAAACTAGTTTTGTTTTGATTAATATTATGTAAATTTATTTATTATAAAACATGAAATAAGTAATTATATATTTATTATAAAATTATTTAACCATAATAGTGTTTTCATTACCATCTTTGATAGTGGTAATGGAAAAGAAGAAATCACCATCCACAACGGCGTCAAATTGACATAAAATAAGGAATACTTACATTTTTAGAATAGGAGGGTATGTGAAAATGATCGATGGTAGATATTAAATTATATATATATATATTAAATATATATATATATATATGATAATAAATTTATTATCTCTGGTTGGATGAGAAATGTGAGGAGATGGCATAGAAGAAAATAATTTAAAAGAGTTTGTTTGAGAATATTACCTCTTTAAAGTCGTATCTTTGAAAAACTACATCATGTACTTTGAGTTTTCCTTTTTTGGAGTCCATTATCAATATTATGTGAAGTATGGGATTAGGAATATATTTGTTTATAAATTTTGAATGATCCTTTTTATATAAGGTGTGATAATTAGGGGTTTTGTGTGGTGGTGTTTATAAGTAGGGTGTACAGTGTTTTGAATAATATATTCCTTAGTTAATTATTTTCATTGAATACTACCAATATTTTTTATTCATGTGACTATATATATTTAATTTTTAATCCTAGGATGATCATGTGGTCACTAACATCATCTTTTTCTCATTTTTGCACATATTTTTCATAAATGTAAATTTACTATATTTTGTTATATTTCACTTTTCCTTAGAAATTAATATATTTTCTGAAAATACAAAACCTTCACCCTATCATTTTTATGATGTGTTACTATAAAATAATAAATATATTTCATATAAATACTTTTCTCAGTATGATGAATTTATTTTCAAAATAAAATCCACATTTATTTAAATATATCAATTTTAATGTTGTGGTAAACTTTTTGGCGCTTTGAAAAATTACATAGGGAGTAATAATATTGTATTATAATTATAATGGAAACATATTAATTTTGAAATTAATTTTATGAACATTAAACATATTATAAATAATTATATATTATAGAAAATTTCTAAAAATAATATTATGTTTTATAAAATGTAGACACATATTTTATCAATTTTATAACATTTATTTACATTTATCATGTTATAATTAAGTCATATTCTCATTTTATGATATATATAAATAACATTTTACGTTTTCATTAGTTATGTTACTATTATAATTGATATGTTATTATTCCAAATGGTGAGATTATTATTCCAATGGTAATATTTCTTTTCAAATTGTATCTTTCTAAAGGGAATACGGTTTCCCCACACTCTATAATTACTTAAATTTTTTTAATTCTTCATTCCCTTTCATTCTATTTCAATGTTATATTTTTTCATTTTCAAAGTTAATAACGTGTTAACAATATTTTGTTTCATTTCTATAGTGTTGTTAGTGACTGAGATTATTCTGGGGGATCGAGAAAATAAAAAATTTCATATTGTTGTACTATTATTTTAAATTTTGTTTCTCATAATAACACATTCAATTATAGTGGAAATTTTTAATATCAATATGTAATTTCAGAATATTATAATAATGTATTTTCGGTTTTATCATTATTAGATGTGAAATATATAATATTATAATACTAAAAGTAATATAATTATATATTCTGAAGAGAAATTCCATTGATAAAATTTTGGTATGTTACATTCTTCCTACATTAATAAATTTCTGCCTTGATATTTCATTTTACCTACAATGATGAAAATATGTGAGGGTACATCTTCTGGATAGCTTTCTCCCATTCTCTTGTCACTTTCTCATATATATGGTTACACCACAATATATTAAGTATATGTGTTATCTTATTATGTAGAACATTATATCTATGCAATAATATCATCACTAGATAATCCTCATAGGATAGATAATTTTCAAATTATTCCACCACTGAATTCAATAAATTCAAGGGATCTTGTATTTAGTTCATCAATATGGAAACATGGAATTGGTTGTGTACTTGAAAAAGGGGTGGTGAGTGTGTTAATCAATAAGAAACATCTCTAATGTGATCATGATTTTCTATGGGGCGTATGTACCATGGACCTATCAAAACCGTATAAAAAAAATAAAATGAGCATATTCCTTGTGGATATGTGGATGAATGTGTTATCTCCAAACATTAAACTCTAATTCTCATTAATGATTGTGAGAATATCACTTTTGTCAACATTGAATTTCATTAATGTTTTGTTGAATAGTAATGACAATTTCAACTATTCCCTCAACCATTTTAGTCAGCATCATATTTATTCATCAACATCATCCAAACATGATGGAGTTCAACACATAATACAATAACGAGAATCTTATATAACCATTTCTATATCACCGTGTGATTTAGTGATTTATGTTTTTAGAAATAATTTAACAAAAGTGATATTTTTAATTTTTTTAACTATAAAAATAATTTATTTTTCATTATAGAAATATATTTTTATTGTGTTTTATTCAACCCCAAGTTAATTTCTCAATACACAAAACATAAATTATATCATTTTATATATTTAAAACGGAGATGTCATACGTTACATGAAACCTTTAGTTTCTATGAAACATCATTTTATTATTATAATTATTTAATAATATAATTATAATCTACGAGTTAAAAAAGTAATATAAATAATTAAAACTAATTATGAAATATTTTTTATAACAGTTTTATATAAATATAACATATTGATGATGAAATGAATTTTTAAAAAAAATCCATATATGTTTTTAAAATACTATTTTCTCAAATGAACTTATATTACTGTCCTTCTAAAAAATTAATAAAATTAATTTTATAAAAATATAAAAATAAAATTTTATAGATTAATTTTATTTATGATTTTTTAGTGTTGAAATTATATTTGGGTGTTTTTTGTATTTTTATGAGAAACATCATGTTTCAATGAATAGTTAATAATACTAGATTTTAATTCTTAACTGCTTTATCATCTAATTAATTCATTGGGAACATTATATTTTTAATTTTTTTAAAAGTTTAATTAGATAATGTATTCCTTAATTATTACAATTTATGTCATTGGAATAAATTTAACATTGAAATTTGATTTAAAAATATAGCAAAGCATTGGATGTTTTTACTTGAAAACCCTTTATGTCATCAAATTAGTAGGATTAATTTTAAATTAATTTATGCCACATCTATGATTAGAATTTGGAAAAATGATTTCCATATTAAAAATAAAAATAATATATAAGGTCTAATAAGGGAAAATTGGTTTTGACCAAATATATTAGTCAAAGTGATTAAAATTAATTACAATGGCTTAGAGAAAAATTATGTTAATAATGTACAAAACATAATATTTAAGACCCCAAATGACATATAATTCATTCCAACACCTGTGGAATTTCCATTACTTTTCTAGAAAACTTCCATTATTTATTTTTTTAAATTTTCTTAGTTAAAAACACGGGTACACATAACCTGTTTTCATTAATGCCATGTGTGTCCTTTCCCTTCTTTATAAAGGGCCACCAACTCCGCCTCTTCATCACACCTATCGAACCACATAGGTTCATAAAATCTATTACCATTACACTTCAAAATAATACTATATTAATCCTTAAAGCCTAACATTTGTAAGAATGAAATCCAAGAAATTATTTTGCCACAAACCCAAGGAAGTAACCCAATTAAAAGTTAATGTCTTCTCTCAAGATCTTTTATTTTATTTTCATTCTCCAACACATCGAATATATTTATTCCAATATTTTATAACAAAAACAATATCAAAAATATACTAGTAATTTTTATGCTAATTTTTTTACTTTTACTAACACGCACCACCATCTAATGGTTAGTGAACACATTGTTTAAGTGTACAGAGAACTAACACCCCATGAAATGATGATTGATCATTTTTCATTATGGACTATCATTGTGGACATTATAACAGAATATATATATGTATATAACATATATAATATTCATTATGTATTTAAAACTATTTATTCATTTTACAAGACTTATATTTTTTTTTGCATTCCATTTGGTTAAAATATGATAATATTGTTTGAGGGAGTGTGAACTACCACCCACTCAAGGAATTGTGATTTGTAAACACACTACATGTAAATTATTGACGATGGGTTAGTGAAATTATATGATATAAATATAATAATAATGAAATATTAATGATGATATATATACACATATCTCATTTACCTTCTTTCTTCCAATACGGAAAATAAGAACATTAACAATATTCATGCACACATACGGCTTACAATCTCCAGGAATTTAGTGTTTCATTTCATAATTATATATTATATATATTATAATAATATAAATTTACTGAATATAAATGATATTTATATCATGTTTTACATTCTGGATGGTTTATATAATTATATGGACCAATGATATATGAAATTAAAACACATGCAAAGAACAAAGAATATATTACCTAAAGTGAAAAATAAACATACAATTATTAACTAGGGGTAATATAATGTCATTATCATACCATATATGGTATTTCATATAATAATAAGGCTCTATATAATATTTATTATAATTTTTTTATTATAATAGAGTTCTGAATGCATACAGTGAGACTTAATAAACACGGTAAGGGGATTTCATCTCACTTTTTATTTCCATGAGATACATTATTTATTCACCACCAATTCCATTTTGGTGGTGTGTATACTACCCATGGATTTATTAAATTATTTTTATAAAAAAAAATTATGGGTTTTTAGATATCCATTTTATGATCATTATGTTATGGTTTTTTACTATCAAAATATTCCAAATTGATAAAATAGTTATGTCTCAATTTTCCTTTTTTTAGACTCATGTTTTGTTTCCACATAAATGACCTTTTATGTGTATATAGATACATTGTACATGTTGTTGAATCAATATACTTATTTTAATGTTAATTTGAGCTTCATATAATTTCCTTCAATTACATTGAGAGTATGATCCTAGGTTACTATGTTATAAGATTTTATTAAAATAGTCTCCTCACTTTTCACAATTGTTCATATTTATATGTCCTTTGATGAAATAATATGATCCATCTATCATGAACCATCATGAATTTTATTATTCTCTAGTTAATCATAATATATTCATTTATTGGTACCATTTTCCCACAATTTGGTACATAATATAATAAATAAAGTGTTTTTATGAAACCCCAATATTACCCTCTCATCATTCCAAAACATGTCTTCCTTCAATAACATGTTTTTCTAAAAAGGGTTTCAATGAATATTCTCCAATTATATAATAATAATTAAAATATAATTTTCCATTTTTATTTATTAATTTTTTTTTCAAATGAATATTCTTTTAATTTTTGAAATAATTTGTTTTTCTAACATTTATTAGGATAAATTAATGTTGTTTTTAACTTATATGAAATGTTTTGATTTACCTATCTTTGTTTCTAGGGAGGTTTTCATGAATGATTAAAATTTTAATTTTTTTGTTAATAATATAAATAATTTTAAAATAAATTGTTTTCAAAATATTGTCATGAATTCTTTATAAAATTTCAATGTTTTTCCAAGGAAAACTTTTTTCTAAATGTTCAAAGGTTGATTTATAAGTTTTTAATGGAAATATTTTGAGAAATGTTTCAAATAATTTTTCATAATTTTTCATGTTAATATTGTTTTGGGAAATTTAATATCGTTCTTTAAATGTTTTAAAAAAAATTAAAGAAATGATTTTCAAAACGTTATTAATATTTCTTTACACATTTTCAATGATCGATTCAATAAAAATATTTTCAAAACATTTTCAAGCATTATTTGAAATATTATTATATGGTTTTTATGAAAAAAAATTTAAAATTATTTAAGATTATTCTATATGTTTTCATGGTGAAATGTTTTCCAAATGATTTCAAGTATTATTTATATGATTTCAGGGTATTTTTTAACAAAATGATTTTCAAATGGCCTTATGAATTAAAAATAATTTTTCAAATACGAATGGAAATTCTACTCATGAAATATTTTTTGAATGATATTTAATATTTATATTCCATATAAGATGACATCAGTTGATTTTATTCAAGGAAATCTATGAAATTATGTAATGGTTCCATTCATATAATTTTTCTATATGTTTTATGCTTAATTTCAAGTTATTTATGAATATTTTTTCTATTTTATATGTATTATTATTATGAAATATGTTTATCTTTAATGGATTATAATTTTGATGAAATTATTATGAAACCTATAGGTTTTTCAATAGGTTATGATATGTTTATATGTTTATGATACACAGTTTATTTCATGGGTTAAGTTGTTATTGATTATGATTTTGTGACACTTGTATATAAGATTTAATTTTGAGTTGGGTTTGACATATAATTCTCTATAACACATTTGGTAGAGATTATATCTCAGAGATGAACTAAAATTGTATTTGTAATGTCCCATGACTACTATGATGGAAATGGGAGGGAACCATGACTACCAAGAAGGTATGAGGAGTGAACTCATGATTCTATGATTTCTGTTGGAGTAAACCATGTCAGCTAAGATAGTATGGGGAGTGAACCCATACTAACAATATGGTCTTGTAATTGATTCCATTTCTACTATGGAAATCATAAATTCTTCTTATGTGTCTTCCAAAATTCTACATTATATTTCTATTTTATGATTTCATGTCTTATGGTATTTATTTCCTTATAATTCATGTCGTGAAACCTTCCATAGTTTTTAACATTATTAAATTTTATAATCTTTGATATGTGGGGAATGACCATAAATTTCTATGATAATTTCTACATAACCTTATTCTCGTGATTATGATTATGTATCTCCCTTATTTACCCTTTCTGAGCATCTGATATTGACCATTTATTTGTTTCCTTCTGCCAAGTTATGGAGATATGTAATATTTTTTTATGTTTCTAAGAAGTGTTATAGTCATGAAGAACTTAGTGGGAGATGAGTTATCTCATTTATATACCTGGGTTTATTTTTCCACGTTTCCAAATTCTCTAAACTAGTATGGTTTTTGGGTGTCTATTTGTATAATGTTTTCAGTATTCTACAAAACTGACGTAATTTTATTGTATGAAAAGTGAGGGTCACTATAGTTGGTATCAAAAAAAATTCTTATTTATCCTTTATAAAATAGTATGATAAAAATTTTGTGAGATCTCTTTGTATTTTTATAAGTATATGTCTAGGGATGTATCAAAGGATACAAATAAGGATTATATAATGATTAGGAAAATGTTCTATAGTTTTGGTAAAGGATAGCATGATTGGTTTCCAAGAAATACTCCTCTGTCTGGATAATACTTGTAGATGTGGTTGTGGCATAGATGTACCTAAGGATATGTCAAAGGCTATATGACACTATGATTTTGTTTTAAGTCAATGGTGGGAACTAGTACGAACTAGATTTACACTGAATGTGATGGATGATTTGATGATGAAAAGATAATAGGGATAATCAATGGATTGGAATATGTCATGATCATGCCTAAACATTATTCAAAAAACATAACAAACATTGTGTACCTTAACCAACACTTAGACTCCCCAAGGAAGATAAAGAAATAACTCTCTCAGAGTTAATGTAATGGACCCATTGGAGGAAAGATGACTTGGTTTACATTATGTCATGAATGTGGAAATAATGACCAAAGTGAATTTCATAGAGTAAAATGAGGATGTTTTGAATGTGGAAATGATGGATACAATGAATGTGGACTCAAGGGGGAAATGATGAGTTTAGTTGGTGAAATAGATGATAATATTGGCCTCCCAAAGGCTTCATCGAAGGTTATGTGTTTAATATATGTATTACCTACTCATTATGCAACTTAATGATTCAAGATGAAACCTCGTAAAGAGGATTAATAATGTAGTATGAGTAATTGTTACCCTGATGATGATGATGTGGTGACTATTTATTAAATCTGAAATGAAAAAGTTATTTTGTAGTAGGATGGGGTATCCTTATAAATGGCCTATGGATAATGTATTCAATGTTTTTATGTATTTGGATTCATGACTTATTAATGATGAAATATATACAGATTTTACAATTTTTTACTAATGATTTACAAGAAAACGTTGAATGGATCCAATGTAATTGAAAATGGATTTAATTGAAATTTTATGTACATGGAAATAACATGATTAAGGTAAATATAACCATTAATATGTTTCTTATTTATGATAATGTTTTTCGAATAAATATTTGTTGTATATAAATAATCTAGAAAGTAATGATTATAGTGGAACCAGTTAAGGAATTGTTATAATGCAGTTTATGATATCATGGATAATGTTTGAAACTTATTTTATTTTTGGAATATATACAGTAATTTATCAAATGAGGAAGAATGCATGTTTTCCAAAAGTATTTATGGCAATCCAGGTTATTAACATGTTTTAATAGAATATATGATGAGGTTATTCATGTTTTTGGTATATGAAAACAATATATACTTTGTGATATATGGGGAAATAAATGTAAATCTAATTTTATGAATTTATTTACAACGTTTTGGATTTATTATTTCAAAAGGGTTATAATGTTAACCATTCATGAAATTTTTATGATAAACATTGCAATAAGTGTTTATGCACTGAGTGTGCATTGAAAACCGTGGTTAAAAGGCTATTTTGTTTTTTACCATATATCGGGGATGTCCATCTTCTTTATTTTGGAAATTATATTAGCATGGTTTTATGAAAGTTCATCATGTATGTCTGGTGACAACTATTCATTTCTAGAAAGGCAGTGGGTCTTGAACTGATGACGGAAGGATGATAAGGGTTTAATGCCAACCATTGTCCAACACAATGTCTAGGTTAATGTGTAATTATTATTTTTAAATATTTATTAATGATGAAGCAGTAGAGTTACTTTTTATGTTTACAATTTAGATTATTAACTATATTAATTTTGAATAATAATTTGAGATAAATGTTATATCTTTCATTCTTTTATGCGCTTTAAGATCTTCTAAATGTGTATTTTAACACATCAGGAATCGAAGAAAATTTTGGGACATCCATTTTTTAATGTAATTGATGAATTAGAATTATATAAAATCATAACTAAATAATGTTTTTAATATAATTATATAGATTAAGTATATTTCCTTATAATATTGTCCAATAACAAAAATAATTAAAAATAGGATAATGATCAATAAAAAAGGTGTTTCCCAAATACCTTACTTTTTTTGAACTAGTGACCTTTTATGTCATCACAAATTTATAACTTTTAGGCTCTCAAAATTTCATTTATCATTCGCATGTTTTTTATTCATGACCTCAATCACTCCCTAAAATTATTTATGTTTTTCCTTCATGTCACGTCTTTACTCTCAGTATATTCTCTTCTATGTGGAAACCAAGCTTATGTTTCTTTGGTTAACCGTTATAGTTCAAACTTTACATTTTTAAGGGAATTTTTAGTATCCATTTTCATGATGTGGGTTTATATGAATGAAAAATTCATGTATTATACCTTGGATAACCCAGATGAATTTTTAGGGTGAAATTCATTCTAAGGGTGTTAGATTGTAACAGTAAGAGATTTTGTAAAATATTTTTTTCAAAATAATTTAACCTTTGAAATATTTTTCATATAAAATAACATTAAAAAAACTATATTATATTAAATAAAAATATTTTTATTATTTTAAATAATTAATTAATTTTTCATTACATTAAAAATAAATTCTTTCTTTCCCTATATGAAAACGTAAGTTGGTGTATGTTAAACACTACATTGACTTATTGTAAAATATAATTTTATTGTTTTAATTATCTAAATTAGATATTTATAATCTATATATTAAACATAGTAATATAGATTGTGATAACTAATTTAAAAATATTTATTATATAATGGTTTTATATTAAAAAAACATTGACGATGAAAGATATACTTTTTAGTAAAGTCCTTATATGTTTGAAAATACTATTTTCTCAAATAAACTACTTTTAATGTCCAATAAAAATTAACAAAACTAATTTTAGAATAATTTATAAATTTTGTTTTATAAAATAATCTTCATTTTTAAATTTATAATGTTTAAAATAGTTGTGATTTAATTTTTTTGGATTTTTCTGATAAACATCATTTTCTGTTTAATGGTGAAAAATACCGGACATTAATTCCACAATATGTTTCCATATAATTTATTTATAATGATAATTATATTTTAAATTTGGTTTAAAATCTTATTTAGGTAATATTTATATCCATAAATCATATTCTGGTCATTGTAATCAATTTTTTTTTAAATTCTATATAAAAACATAGAATAGTTTTGGAAGTTTTCACTTTAAAATCATGCAGAGTCATCCTGTGAGTACAACTAATTTAAGAATAATAAATCCCACATCTAAGATTAAAATTTTGAAAAATGGATTCCATATTATGAATTTTAAAAATATATAATGTCTAATATGTTCAACATTGTTTTGGAAAATAATTATATTAGTGAATGTGATTAGAAATAATTACCACAGTTAAGAGAATAATTAGGTCAATAAATTACTAAATGTTAAATTTAAGACCCAAACGACCTATAAGCATATCCAAACACCATTTTATGGATATTATTCAGTTACTAACCTTCCATTATTGATATTTTTTATTTTTTCTTACTTTTGTTAGGTAAAAACATCATTACACCTAACTTGTTTTCAAAAATACCAAGTGTGTCATTTCCCTTCCCTATAAAAGGTCACCACCTCTCCATCTTCTTCACACCTCTAAGATAACATATATTAACCCAATATCATTCCAATACACTTAACAACATCCCTTAACTAATACATGAATCCTTTATTTATGTTTAATGTAGTTCAAGGATTTCTTTTGGCACAAACCAAAAGGGTTTACCTAGATAAGAGGTAACATCTTCTCTCCGACTCCTTTCCTTAATTTTCTTTATCAACAACCTATACTATATTTAATATATTTTTATATAAAAAAATTTATCCTCAATATACTATGGTATTTTGGTTCTAATTATTTGGCCAAAACATACAGACACCTCTATCTAATTTGTAACAAATATATAATTTATGTGTACGATGAACTACAACCTTATGAAATGATGATTGTTCATTTTTCCTTTACCGCATCTCATGGTTGATATTATTATATAAATATAATTACATATGTCATATATTATATTTATTATTTAAATAATAATTTTTATTCCTTTTTAAAATACATTTTTTTAATTTCCAATTTTTTTAATTATAATAATTTTGTTTGAGGAAATGTGGACTACCACCCCATCAAAATGATGTGATTAGTTCACAGACATCAATGAATTTATTATGGATGGGTTTTGTGAACATATATGATATATATGATATAATAATTTTTATATAATAAATATATATATATAAAAATATATACACATGTGTCATTTATATTTTTTCATTCAATGCTATAATAAAAACTTATAGAGTGTTCATGTAAACGTATGGTTTACTATCTCCATGAACGATGTATTCCATTTCATACATATATATTATATAGAATAATATAATAAAAAAAATACTTAATATATATGATATGTATATCATTTTATTATTTTTAAATCATTATATAAGTATGTGGACCACGTATTTATCAAATTAAGACACATGGGATTAACAAAGAAGATATACCCTGAAGTGAAACCTTAACATTGGATTGTTAAAAATATTGTAATATAACGTAATGATAAAACCATATATAGAATTGTATTTTAATAATATATTTATGTAAATTATTTATTACAATTTATATTTATTATACATATTTATTTATTGAGTATAATAAGTGTCAATACATATGGTAAGGGGATTTCATCACACTTTTTATTTTTGTGAGATACATGATTTATTCATGGAATATTCCTTTTTTTCTTCAATGTATACTACCCGTGGATTTATTTTTATTGTAAATAAATTTAACTGTATTTAGATATCCATTCTATGATATTTATTTCATGAAGTTTATGTTTCATAATTTACTAAATTAGTAAAATTGTTTTGTCTCACATTTCCTTATTAGAGAGTCATGTTTTTTATACAACTAAATTAATTTTGAGAAGTATATAATTCCTTTTTACATGTAATATAATGAATATATTTATTTTCCTGATTTTTTAATATTAAATTAATTTTATTTTCTTACATGGAGAATATGATTACAAGTTACCATTTGATAATACAATATGGAAACATTCTCATAAGAGATCAAGATTATTTATATTTATACATACCTTGATTAAATATTTTTATCCATCTCTCAATAAAAGTAAAACAAATTATTCTCCTATGGTTATTAATAATATAATAATTTATTGGTACAATTTTCTACTATTTAGTAATTAATATATTTAATAAATTTATTGTACTATAATCCACCTTTACTCTCACTTCAGTTGAAAATAGGTATCCCTTCAATAACATGTTATTCTATGAGGGGTATCCATGAATATTTTAAAATTATCCTATAATCATTGAAAATAATTTTTTACCTTTTTCAACTTACCAATGTTTGGAAAGTAATCCTCTTTTCATTTTGTAAACAATTTATTTTTATGTCCTTTTAATATAGAAAATGAATGTTCTTCAAACCTCATATAGAATGTAAGGATTTACCCGCCATAATTTCTATGAATCTTCCTTTTCATGTTTATATGTTTAATTTCTAAAGTGTTTTTAAATTTTTGAAATTTTATTCAAGACATTTTCTTGACTTATATATATGTTTTCCAATTATTTTTCAAGGAAAAGTGTTATCAAAATGTTTTCAAACTTCTTTTATCAATTTTCAAAGAAAATAGTATTTAATTAATTTTCATGATTATTTAATATTTTTTAATGTAAATTAGGTATTAATAAATTTTTAATATTTTTTTATATGATTCCATGTAATTTTATAATAAATTATTTTCAAAACATTTTCTTGATTTCTTTTATATTTTCCAATATTTTTTCAATGAAACCTATTTTAATATGTTTCGAGGCTTATTAATTAATTTTTAAGAAAAATGGTTTTAAAAATTATTTAATGTCTTATTTATAAGTTATCAATGAGATTTATATGGAAATTATTTTCAAATTATTTTATTCATTAAAAAGTAATTTTCAGTGAAGAAGGAATATGTTCTTCATTAAATGTGTTTTGAATGATATTTCAATGTTTGTTTCTATCATAGATGGTATCTGTTGATATTAATCATTTCTTTCTTGGAAATGATAAAAATTTTCCTTTCATATTTTTCTCTGAATGGTTATTCATAACGTCATGGTCTTTATGAAACCCATTTCTCATTCATATGTGATATGTTTATGAAATATTTTTCTCATTCATGAGTTATGATTTTGATGAAATGAATATAAATCTAGGATCATTTTTTCAAGGATATAATATGATTACATGTTTATGATAACCATTTAGTTTTATGGGATAGGTCATGATTGTTTACGATTTTATGGAACATCTATGTAGAATATCCTTATGAGATGAATTAGATATATATATCCCTCCAATGCATTTGATAAATAATTATATCTTATTAGATGGAATATGATGTTCTTGGGAATGAACCTTCACAACTAAGACGACCATGTCAGTGAAACATTAACACCAATATTGTGTGATGAGTGAAATAATGCTACTAATATGGACAATGGGAGTGAAACATGATTTCCAAGATAGTAAGGGAAGAGAACCCATACTACTAAGATAGTCTTGACAGTGATTCTTTGGATAATATATAAAACATATTATATTATTAGGTGTTTAACAAAATTCCAAATATAATTACTATTTTATTATTTTATGGATTATGTTATTTATTTTCTTATGATTCAAACCTTATTAAATACCAAGATTTATTCCCTGATTCATGTTTATAATCCTTGATATACAAGGTATGATCCTCGATTTTAATGATCATGTTTTCATATCCTTATGTTCATGATCAGGCTTACTTATCCCACATTTTTACCATTACTGAGCATCTAAGATCACCCCTTTTAATGTTCCCCTACCCCATATCAGGAGCATATGTATTATATTTTATGTGTCTTATAATGGTGCTAGTTATTAAGAACCTAGTGGGAGATGATTTAGTTCATTTATGTAACAAACATTATGTTTAAATGTTTCCCATGGTACTAGACTAGTAAGGTCGTTGGGAATCTATTTTCATAATGTTTTATGTATTTAAAAAAATTATGCAATGATAATATATTAAAATATAGGGTATTTATAATTTAGACTCATGAATGGAATATATCATTATATGAGAACTTGGTAAGTGAATTATGTCGATATCATCCTCCTTTGAAATACATTATTCATGATCTTAATGTTTCCTATTGTGTATTTATATTTTAATCATATTGTCTATTATTTCTGTGGTGACAAATTATACTAATGTTAAAATTTTTTAGATCATGTTGGAGGCACTTTAAAAACATGTATTCAATCTCAATTCCAAATCATATGAAACTAATAATTGTTTTCCATGTAGCGTCACCATGTCTCTGGTCTATTTTCATGAAATTTGATCGAGTGGAAAGTCAAATAAAATAGAAATTAAATGAGAAGTATTTTTTAGATGATTCATGATAACAAATGTATATTTATTTCTTCAATATTTACTCATAAGACTTGTGATAATGTCTGTGGTTAAATTTTTCCATTTCCATATTGGTATGTGTAATGGTTTCATCATACCCTTTAACAATATCCATTCATCATTCACCCTATAACATACCACTAATTTTGAGGTTTATTATATGATATATTTATTAATATTATCCAAAAAATAATTCTCATAGAGATCATAATATATCTTCATGCTCCAATGGTTAATAGATTAAGTTATGTTATGTTTATCATTATCAATTAATAGATTCTTATTTATCTAATGATTATAAGGTACATATTCATACTATTCCATTTTCGTATATTATTAAACATGAGTATTTCCCTTTTCACAGACCATTCACCATCTTCATCATTTCCACATCATCTATTTAATAATCTTTAATCTTCTCTAAAATGAATGGTTGAGGAATGCTTTGAGAAAGGAATGACGACATTACTTAAATTATGATCTCAGTGTCTATTCATTGAATGTGTAAATAGATTAGATCCTTCTTAATACTCATCATATTTATGTTTCTTATATTAATTCTTCTTCGATAATTTTTTACTATATATAAATTCCTAGGTTGGTTGTGGAATGAGCATTCAAATTTCATGATTAACAATTACAATATTCTCTAGTATTTATTACACACATTTTGAGTGAATTTAAATTTGAGGATATGATTATTCTTATCTTTTTTAATCTTATCCCCCCATATATAATTCAAGACCATTTTCAATGTGATGATTAATGTGGCTAACTACATATCATATGTTGAATAGTTTTTTTAAGAATAAACTGATGATAAGGGTGTTTTCCCTTCATATTTTGTCAATTGTAGTCATGAAATATTGTTCACAACATGAGAATGAGAGGGAATGAAAGAATCTTAATAGAATAGAAAGCTATTATAATTTATGATGTAATTGTAATAATTCTTTGTAGATTTGTATTTCATATAATTAATGAGTCATTTTTAGAAATTATGATACAAGATTGATAAAAGAAATGGGGTGTGAAATAGATGTGGCCAATATAAAAATAATCTTATTAAGATTTATCATATCTAGATGGTAGAGGGAAATAAGTCGTATTGATTTGTTTACTAAACAATCAAACAAGAATCACATGAGTAAGAAGTTGAACTGATTTTTCTTCAACACAATAGGAAATGAATAATATCTAGATTGAATCAATTTTATTTCAATACAATTGGAAACCAAGTGGAAGTAAAATATTTTGTACTAATGGGCTAGGTAGTTCCAATGAAAGGTGGTGTCGATGGAAGGTGGTTTTAGTTGAAAAGTGATGCCGATTGAAAAGGGGTGCTAATAGAAAAGTAAGAGATAGTGTTGATTGTTTCTCAAAATGATCGTATTTGAGAGAAAGTGAAAGAATAGGCATGGTACCTATCAAATATCATTGTTTTCAGTTTGTGTTGCATTGTACTAGGATAGATCATTGTTTTCAGATTGTATTGTTTCATATTCAGGCAGATCATTGCTTTCAGATTGTATATGATCATAACCAGAAATGATTTTACCTTGAATGATTGTACCCAGAATGATAGTTACTATAATTATTGTAACCAGAATGATTACCAAGAGAATGATCATATCTAGAATGATATATTTCATAATGATCATTACTAAAATGATTGTAACCTAAATCATAATAACTGGAAATGTTCATATCGAGAAACTATCATATTAGGTGGGGTTTTCAAATGACTACATCAAGTGGAGTAAGAGTTGAATTATTTGGTTTTCTATTCATATGAAATTTCAATGGGGCCTCATTCCTTCAATAAATGAGAAGAATAAAAATGTTTCTATTTTAAAATAATCAAGGGTTGTGTGAATAAATGTGTTTTCTAGAATTAATGGAAAGTTACAATACATTCTAATCCAAGTCAGATGATGATTAAATTACTCTGCAATGAATTCAAAGTCATGAATGTTTTAATGATGGATGTAATATGTTTTTACTTAATTATTTTTTCTCATGTGGTTCAATATAAATGAAAATATAATGATATTATTTAATGATTTTTTGTGGGGGAGATGAACCTCAACATACAAGATCCTGATTCAAATCAGTTCTGAGAATCATATTCAGTAATCAAAAAGATGAATTAGACATAGTTGACAAGACCTCTATATTCATGAAAATTGATATCATTATTAACAATTGACATGGTATTCTGAAGAAACATAGGTATAGATTTTGGATGTTTCAACAATAATTAAGAAGCATTGACAATGAAATAATTTCTCTAAGATTGCAGATGAAATTTATATGGGGGTGAGTTTCTATGTATGGGAAACATTTTGGTCTTCCCACCAAAACTCATTTTGGGCCACTAATAAAAGGGAAAAAACTATTGTGTAATTTCTTAAGGGGTTTACTAATCAATGCAGAAAAGGGAGAAGCTCAGTGTTTCTAGAGAGACGAATAGATCAATTCTATTCGGCTTGTAATTTTTTTCAGATGGTTCCAATTCATTTTCTTTCAATTCAGCCTAAAACTTTTATTCTGTAATTGATGTGGTGACGATTCAATTATAATTTATTCTACCATAAAATCAGAATGGGAGTATTGTTTAGTATTAATTAGACATGGAGGTATCAGAATCATAAAAGATTAGACTCAATGTTTTGTAATCAATTCCATGTGGTTCTTACCTTTCTTCTAGGTAAGTAATTGATGAATTGTACTTCAATTAAATATATTTTTTGAATTGAAAAGAAGAAAAGGTAACGTTAGTGGTTAAAAAACAATTTTATTACCTTATTATTCTAAAAGGATTCACATGCACTAATTTTATTGTTTCATAGTTCTATATAAGTGAAAGGGTACATCCTACTCATTATAATCCAAGGACAGATTTCTAGTGTATTGTATCATATTGGATAATTTCCAAACCATACTAAGGACATTACTATTATTATTGAATTGTGAACCTTTTTAATCATTTTGATCCTTTGGATGTGTGTTGTTTTTTTTCACATAAACCAATAGAAATCTTTAATAGGTGGTGAAGGTTGTGTCAACTAAAAATAAAGATAAATTAAAATGGGTATCACCGATTCACCCCTCCCCCTCTTGGTGATACAATACTATGACTGGGAACATTCAATTGGTATCAGAGTGAGGATACCTTCATTATTTTTTTCTATTGGAGAATGTGAACTATGTGAAGGGTAAATTTATTCTAGTGTTTGATGAAAATAACTATCATAACTGGTAAGATAGAAGGATTACATATCTTATGTATATTATTTATAATGTTCTTGAAGGCACAATAGTTTGGTTTCCACTAATTAATGATTGTATTCCACATACTCTTGTTGACAAGAAGCCTCTTTAGAATTATGGAAGGTCCAAGAATATTATATTATCATCACTTTCTGAAAGTTAATTCGTGAGGATGAAAGGTGTCTCCTTAATGAAAGATATATGGTATAAGTTGAAAAACATATTCTAAGGCAATACAACAGTGAAAAAGGTGATGTTACATATATTGAAATTTAAGTACAAAGATTTGAAGATGGGTGAGCATGAATCTGTTGGGGGATTATTTACAAGGGTGAATGAAATTGTGAGTACTATAAGATGTCTTGGTGAAAAGGTGAATGACTATACATTTGTTGAAATGATCTTTAGAATCCTACCTAGAAAATTTGATGCAATAGTTTCATTATTTGGAAGACAAAGATCCAGAATAAATATCTCTTAATGATTTGCATAGCAATAATATCCCCTGAGAAATGAGAAGATAGAATTCCATGAAGATTAAAAAAATGATTGATAGATAAATGTCTTTCAAGGCTATTAATAAATAAAAGTAAAAAAAATATTGTTGTTGAAGATGAAGCTGGTGATTTTTACTTTGAAAATGAGGTATGTAAAAATATAAAGGAAATCATATTCTTGTTTTCTATCAATGTTAAAAGCGGTATAAGGAAATACAGAGGGAAACGTCCCTTGATATTTTTTTAATGTGGAGGTGTTGCTCAAATTGTATCTAATTTTCCTCAAATAAAGAATGAATGATATTTTTATATTGAAGAAAGAAATACAAAAAGATTTTATAATAAAAAGGGATACAATGGAAAATAAAATAAATTATTCAAATCAAAAAGAAGAAGTTTCATGTCCAATGATTATGAAGAAAGAGGGAGTGATGCTAAATCTTAAAAAATCCATTGAGTATGGTAATGAAAATAAATTCATTATAGTATTTAATGATTAATAATTCCAAATAATGAGTTCTGATAAAGAAGAAACTCATCTTGAAGTTTATTTGAAAGAAGTGTTCAAAGAATGCATGACGTAGATAAGAACGCTATAAAAGAAAAACCATAAGACAGAAGATGAATGCTCAAGAATCCAAGAATGATATTCCCATGGGAAGGAAAATTTGGTTAAGGATATTCATTATTTTAAGAATATTTTTGAATACAAAAAGATTCGTTAGGTGCATTTGGATGTGATGCTAAAAAAAAGAATAAGAGTTATAACTTTTCCTAAATAAACACTCTGAACCTGAAAATAAATGTTTATGTTTCCATAAATCAATCATTGAATTTGGTGAGTGCTATCATAATGAGAAACATGAGAAGGCTCAAAAAAGATACCTTCAAAGGGAGAAATGAAAAAAGCAGCAATGTCAATAAAATGTTGGTAATGTTATGTATGTGGTTAAAGTGTACAATTCAGAGGTTATAAAACATCCTGAGTCTGAAAAGAGTTTATCGGGATCTGGAAAAGTTTCAAATAAATCTGATCTTGTAAAAGATGAATAGATGTAGGTGAATAATATTAAAATATAAAATAATATTTCCGAAAAAATTATTCACAATTCTTATCATTATTGTGGTTTTAGAGGAAAATACTCTTTGTATGGTTATTGCTAGTACTATGGGGGATTTGGGAACACAAAAAGTATGTGTTGGTTCAATAAACAACATTACTAGTATGCCATAGGTTATGAAAGGAAGATATTGAGGGATATTGAATCTTCTCAAATAATGAAAAATGAGAGGGTTGTCATGAAGAAGTCAAAAAATAATGACATGAAGATTGAAAATAGGTTCCAACCCTTGGAAACTCAATGTAAAAGATGAAAACAGCCTGGACGCATTGAAAAATGGTGTATTGTTTTTTTACTGACTCAATAAATTATTCTCAATTCATAAAATCTAATGGTGAAGAATGAAAATAATGGAGAAATGGGTCTTATTGAAATGGCATTAAAATCCATGAAGGAAGAATGACCCTAGATACTTGATAGGGGATGTTATTATCACATGATATGAGACATAAAATTGTTAAAGTATGTGAATGACTATAATGAAGGTATAGTAAAATTTGGAAATGATGGGTAGTTTAAAATCAAAGGTGTTAGGTCAACCATTATTTTAGAAGAAAAGATTAAATCTCACAAAACATTTTATGTTGATGGAATGAAACACAACCTCCTAAGTGTCTCACAACTATGTGATGGGGGAAACAAGGTTATCTTCAAGAAAGATGGATTTTTTTAATGAGTGAAGATGATGGAATGTGTGTTACAAGAGGCCAATGAAATAAAAGAAATTTATTTTAGGTTGGTGATTCAAAAAACTCTCGTTTCATGAGTATGGTGGAAGAGAATTAGTTATGGCATAAATGTCAGGGATATATGTGTATGGAAAACATGATAAATTTATTCAAAAGAGACATTATCCAAGGCATTTCTGTTCTTCTAAGAAAAAAAATTGTTTTTGCACTATATTCCAGAAAGGAAAGATTACAAATGATTTACATAAGAAGGTTGATATTTTTCCTAAGGAACCCCTAGTGCAGATCAATTTTGATATATGTGGGCCGATGAGAAAACCATAAACACATGGAGATAATTACTTTATTACATTCATTGATGATTCTAATCGCATTACTTGTGTTACGTATATGAATAACAAATCATACTATTTGAAAATGTTTATATGTTTTAAAGGATGTGATGAAATTGAATGTGAGTATTATATGAAGATGTTTTGATAACTGATAATGTTGGTGAGTAAAAAAGTGAAGAGTATGAAGACTATATTGAGAATCATGGAACTTAGAATGAGTATATCTCTCCATACACTCCCCAACAAAATGTTGTTGCTGAAAGAAAGAAGAGAAGCCCAGTGGAAATGGGAAAACCCATGTTACATGGGTGTGGCCTTTCTCATTACTTTAGGAGGAAATCCATGAGTGAATCTATTTATATTCAAAACAATTGTTTCTACTGGCCTCAATCAGATATGAATCACTATGAATTTTTTTTGAAAAGCACCATGATTGATGCAATTTAGAGTTTTTAGGTGTCCGTGTAATATAATGAAGATGGGGAGAGACTATGGTAAGTTTTAGTATAAAGGTGAGTATGGAATCTTTCACGGCTACTATTTATAAGGAAGACGGTACAGATGCTACAACAAAGAAACAAAATAGAATTTATGATTTATTTGATGTGACTGTGATTGATGTATGTGAGAAATAGAAACATGCTTGGGTAGACAATAACATTGAAAAAGTTGAAGAAGATACTTCTCATATGGATAGAAAAGATTATAATCTTAATAAATTTGATGAATTGGAATCACCTATTTCCAATTATTATTAATACAATCAAAAATATTATCCAAGGATAATGAAACATGAGGAAATACCAAATATAATTGGGCATTAACATCAGAAGGTTCAAATATTAAGAAAACCCAATTCCATTTCACATAGTTCTTTGTATTAAAAAGTGGAACCAATTTATGTGATAGAAGATTTTGATCATCTGGAATTGGTTCAAGCCATGAATGAAGAATTGGGTCATATTGAATAGAATAATAAATGTGACCTCGTACCCAATCCTATAAAAATTCATCATTGGCACTAAATGAGTTTTATAAAACCAAATTAATGAATATTTTGATGTTATAAGAAACAAAGATAGATTAGTTTGAAAATGGTATTCCTAGATTGAGTGTATTGATTTTAATGAAACCATTTCTCTAATAGAAGGACATGAAACAATCATAATCTTCCTCTATATTGGCACACAATGAGATTACAATATCATTCAAATGGATGATAAATCACCATTCGTTAATGTTTTTCTTGAAGAAGAGATTTAGATTGAACAACCTTGTGGAGAGTCATTGGAAACGTTGAAGGTTGAGTGTGAAGATTGAAAAAGGAATTGTACGGCCTAAAACATTCTATGAGGTAATAGTCTTCCAAATTTGATACATGATTAAGAAAGATAAATTGTAAAAAAGGTAGATTGGAAAGAAATCGTTATATCAGATAAAGTCAAGAGTATTCCATTATTGTAATTTTTTATGTTGCTGATATTATCAATGTTGGAATTATGAATGATGTTGTGAAATATTTTATGAAGAAATTTAAAAAGTATTTGAAATGACCATACTAGGATAAATTAAATGCATTCCTAGGTTACACTTCCAGATAAACAAATAATACATTTTCTTATCCCAATAAAAGTATGCAAAAAAACTTCTTAAATGTTTTGGATAGAAAAATTCCAAACCTGTTTCCATTATTTCATTGGGAATAAAGCTATGTAAAGATAGATAAGAAAAATTAAATGATCCAAAAGTGTAACAAATGCTGATTGGAATTCTATTATATTTGACTACCTCAAGACCCGAAATTGTCTATGTTGTTACCTTATGTGACAGATTTCATAGTGCTCCTAAATAATCACATTTAATTACTTGAAAAATAATTATTAGATACATCAGAGGCATAAAATTATTCTGAATCATGTATTTTTACATAGAAAATACTGATTTATTTAGGTATTCTGATGTAGATTTTGAAGGAAATGCTGATGATAGAATTTCCAGTTCTGGTTTTTATTTTTTTGGGAAATAATTGTTTTAGTTTTTATTCAAAGAAACAAAACTCAGAAAGTAATATTATGTATGAATCTAAGTATGTTTTTGCGACTCCATATACTACTCATCTTATGTGGATAAGAACTCAATTAGAAGATGAAATTGTTGAGGTGAAGTTACCCTTTCTCTTAGGATGTGAAAATCATGGTACAATCAATCACACTAGGAATCATGAGCAACATTGTCATTCAAAACATATTGTTATAAGATATCATTTCATCATATTGCATGCGGTGAAGATTGAATTGATTCAGGTGTATGTTCCAACATTGAGACAAGTTGCATATATTTTCACAAAAACTTTATCAAATGAATCATTTTCAAAAAATGAGGATTAATATGGCTGTCGAACCTATTTCTCTTTAATGTTGAGGTATGTTTTCACATACCCTCTATTATCTTAAATTGTTATTGTTTTGTGATGGGGGATAATTGTTCTATTTTCAAAATATATTGAACAAAAGGGATAGTTGTGGGTATGCTGTGAATTCAATATTGTTTACTATGTGAACTATTAAAACTATTTGTTGCAGTGTTTGTAGGAAAATAAATTGAATTGTTTTCTAGGGATAATGAAGAAAATAAAGAGAAAAGAAATTGGTTGTCAGGATCACTTTTTTGGACATAATGGGGTTTCTATTAATTATTCATGTTTCCTACAATGAGTTCTCTCACCTAGGTTTAGAATTATAAATATGTTATATATTTATTGGGGTTACAATGGTTAGTGATTTATGATACTTGGTTGATAAAAATATCCTGTGGGGGTATTATTAGGACCAAACAGATGATGAAGGTGTTTAGCATTCATGTGTTATCTTTTGTTGTGATGAATGTTTTTTCTCATTATGAGAATGATATCTATAGAATGAAAATTGAGTGAAATGAAACTTATGATACCTTCCAATGCAACTGTAATGATTCTTTGTTTATTTGTATTTCATATAAATCATGTTTTGTATTGGGAACTTTTTATGCAATATTGATAGTTGAGTCGAGGAGTGAATGATATGCTACCAATCAGAAATGAATTGTATTTAGATTTATCATATTTGGATTGAAGGGAGAAGGACGTGGTACCTATTGTTTTTGAAATCCATCATAAATGAATCGTATGAGAAAGGAGTAGTACCGATTGTTTTTGAAAACATTCTAAAAATAATTGTATCCAGATTTAATATATTGTCTTTCAAAAAAAATGAATACCATATTGAATTAAATGATCTGATTCTGATGGGATTGGTGGTGACAATGAATGGTGGTACCGATGGATGGTGGTGTCAGTTGAAAAGTGGTGCTGATTGAAATGGGTTAATGATATAAGAGTAATAGATGGTGCTAATTGTTTCTCAAAATGACCGTATTTTGGGTAATGTGAATGAATAGATATGGTACCGATCAAAGATCATTGTTTTTAGATATTATTTGATCGTAACTAGAAATGATCGTACCTAGAATAATCATACCCATAAAGATCGTAAATAGAATAATCGTAACTAGAATGATCATATCTAGAATGATCATACACAAAATGATCGTAACCAAATTGAATGTAACCACAAATATTCATATCCAGAATGTATCATACTCTGGTTTGTTTTCAAATGACTTCATTGATTGAAGTATGAGTCGAATAGTTTTTTGTTCGATTCAAATGAAATTTCATTGGGACCAAGTTACATAAAGATAAGAGAACCAATAAGATGTTTTTATATTGGCTGAATCAAGAGTTGTGTGACGAATGAATTGACTTGAATGAATGGAATGTTAAAATACCTTCCAATCAATGTCAGATGATGATAATGATGATCCTAAATAAATTAATAGTCATAAATATAGTATTTATTCAAGTACTACTTTTTGAATGATGTATTGTTTCTCAAGTGGTTCAAGAGAAAAGAAAACAAAATAAGATTTCAAAATTATTTTTTGAGGGGGAGCTAAACCTTTATATAAAGGATTCTGATTCAAATCGGTTCTAAGAATCTTATTCTGCAATCAACATGAGAAATTTTACTCAGTTGATCAGACCCATATTTTACTAAAAATGTAATTCACCCTTAGGAATTGGAATTTGAGTCCGAAAGATGAGAGGTGTGTATTGGGGATGTTTCTAGAAGAATCCAGAAGCATGGATGAATCCATTACTATTCCATGATATCAAGTGATATTCAAATGTGGGGGAGTTTTTGTGAGCAGGAAACATTTTGGGATTCTTGCCTGATCTCATTTTGAGTCACTAATAAAAT
The DNA here is from genome assembly GCA_963277665.1 of Viscum album. Classification (NCBI taxonomy): domain Eukaryota; kingdom Viridiplantae; phylum Streptophyta; class Magnoliopsida; order Santalales; family Viscaceae; genus Viscum; species Viscum album. The sequence continues at coordinate 682,737,602 of OY728159.1, read as the reverse complement.
GGAAATATGTAAATTATATGTTCTTGGGGGGTGTTCTATTCACTGTAGAATAGTTATAATCATCAGGTTTCTAGAGAGAAGAAGAGACTAATTTTTTTCAACTTGATAATTTTTTTCAGGTGGTGTCGATTCATTCTTATTCTATTCCTCTTAAAAAATTTATTTAGGAATTGAAGTGGTTATGATTATTTTATATTTTATTCCATCAACAAAATGGACTCGGATTATTGTTTTGTAAGAATAGCACTCAGAGGAATCCAACTCAGAAAAGACCGAACTCAGTGTTTCATAATCAAGATGTGGTTCTAAGCATTCTTCTAGGTCAGGAATTGAAGAATTTTATTTCAAGTGAATACATTTGATGAATTCAAAATAAGTTCTAGTAACAAGATCTGTTACAAAACAATTGTATTACCTTATTAGAATAAGATGATTCACATGCACTAGTTGTATTATTTCATAGTGGCACATGAGTGAAAGGGTATATCATACTCGATGTAATCCAAGGATTGATATCTAGTAGATTTTATGTTATTGGATCATTTCCATACAATAAAAATGATGTAGATATTATTATTGAAGAGTGAACCTCGTAAATATATTTGTTTATTTGGAATATATTAAATAATCAATATCTCTACTATTTAAATAATTTATCCTAGATGTGATTTTTAATATGGAAATAGTTTCATTGGTAGAGAATATGATTCAAAGGGAGATTTATCTTCCTCTTGATACTTTTATAGAATTAGAAGATAGATTGAAAAGTTAAGAGTGATATACATCAACAAATACATGATGTTGTCTTTATATAATAATATCAAACCCATTTTTAATAAATCATAAAAACCCACTTAAAGAAGTAACATGAAATATTATATGAGTGTCAGTCCTCAAACAATGACAATAGAGGAGTATATAATTTGGTTTCTATAATTTCATCGTTATTCTCACAGTTTACTCAACCAAAATGTTTTGAGATGGTAATTTAATAGCTTTTATAAACTAAAAATATATAGTAGAATAGTTATAAATACAATAAAATTGCTTAATTGATATTATTCAATAAATAAACATTGTACCTATCACTATATTATTCTGGTGTTCCAACTCAATAATTGTGGTCGAATATTCCCTTCATTGATCTGTAAGACATAAAGGCTATTTAAATTTATTTTCTATGATTATACATCAAATAGTTCATTGAGTCTAACAATTATCATGTTCATTGTAGTTTAAAAACATTGTTAAATGTTTATTGTTGGTCTGAACCTTCTTTTCTGCAATTACATTTGTGGGATTCATCTTCTCGCTTTTGTAATTGGTTAGCATGATTCCACACTTCTCCACATATGTAGCATCTCCTACTTTCTTTGAGATAGTTTACATGATTTTTATTTGAACATTTTTGACACATGGGATGTTGGTTTCCCTTTTCTTCATTGGAGGTATCTATAGATACTCTTTGAGAAAACACTATTTTATGGTTTTAATCGCTATGACCAAGAGACCACTTAGATTTTCTAATATCCATATTACCCAAGAAGTAATAACAAAAAAAATAAGTGCATAGATATCAATGTATAAAATTACTAATTATGTTTATATACTATAACATAATCGACTAAATAAGAAACCCACCTTACATTTGATAGTTATAACAGAGCTGGAAGTGTACCATGAAATCCTTCTAAATCAACCCTCATACACCATGATAGACTCGCCTAATTTTTTATTAAGTATGAAGAACATCCTCTCTCTTTTTGGTTGAATAATTGTGGGAAAATACTTATAAAAAAATTATTTCCTAATATTTATACTTTATCAGTGTCCACCATTGATCGAAATCTGTTTAATGTTAACAGAGAGCCAACACAAATTTATATTATTCTAAGAATTTGAAGATATATTATTTATTCTCAATTCATTTAAAAAATTATACTACAATGAGGGGATTTGAAAATCCTATAATGGTTCAAGGACTTTGTCATATAAATGGATCAACTATAAATTACACTATCTTAAGAGAAATAGGGTGTTATACAATAATTTTTTTATTATTCATAACATGATTCAGATGAGATGTAATTACGATAATGTTCTTATCTCCCTCTATAATAAATGTGGGAATATCATTAGGTAAATCCTAACAGTCCCTGTCATTTTGGAAATTGGTATATTATCTCTTATGTAACATCATTAACTGATATAAATAAAATATATAAATGATCAGAATACAAAAAATAAAAACCATATAAAATGGGAAACAATGGACACAAGAGGAATAATTTATAGTTAACAAAAGAATTATATCTTATGGTTAAATATGATTCAATAAAGATTATCTATACTACTTTTACAATTATGTTTTCTATCATTTAAATCCATTAAAGGTCCCCATAATGGATTGTAAATGTTTTTAGTTTACAGAATCATATCACCATAGAGTGTCAAAATAGTATTGCAGTAAGGCCTCATTATCATGTGAAAGGGGAATATCATGTTAATGTAGAATATGTATTTTTTAGGTTTGTTATAGCATTGTAAAAAAATTTTGTTTCCATATCCACTTGTATTATCAATACAAGGATACAATTTATTGGAAACCAATTTTTATAATTTTCACCAAAAATCCAGAATAATTACCAACACATTGAAATATACCTTGGGTTATCATTAAATAATTACATTCATAATTCAAAATGAAACAACTAGACCATTCCCTGGTACCAACTATTGATATTCATGACATTTACTCATATAACTACATGATTTTAAACCTAAATGATAAAAAAATTTAAAACTGAGGACCAAAATATATGTCCCAAATTTTGATATGGTTTTATTTTTCCAATAAGACCAATATATATAATGTTGGATGTTTTAAATGAGGATAAATGGTAAATTGGATTTAAAAATAAATATTTTGGATATAGATGATCAAACAAAGGTTTCGAGAAAAAATATGAGGTTATTTTTATCAATGTTAAGAGTTTCTCAACCGTTAAAGTATCATAATAAAAACCGGATTTTAAAAAGGAATTAGAAATGAATGTTTATATTGTTTCTAAAGATGAAGGGTTTTCGATGTAGATCAATGGATTGAGGAGAACCAAAATCATAATTTGTGATAAATATGGGAATGGGAGTATGATGAAGTTTTAAAAAAAATTAATCTTGATGATCAAAACTTTCCATTATATAGACAATAACATTGAAAAAAATTAACCACATGATTGACCATCATATGCAGCATTAGATGAACCATTAGATGATATTGTGTTCTTAGAGAGAAGAAATTCCTTAAAGTTGATGAATCGGAGAAACCAATGTTATTTTTTTAGTCACATCAATAAAGAATCACAATTAAGTTTTCATCAAATATAGAACATCAGAATTCCGAAATCAAATCCTGTGGACCGGAGTTATTAACACTGATCAATCATTCATGTTATTTACATCGATCTATCATGTGATTTCATGATAGTGATCCACTTGAATTTTTAATGGCACTGATTCATCATATAGTTATTTGGAAAACAACTCATAGGATTGGACCCAAAAAATGTTTGAAGTGATCTATCAAAATTATAATGTGATTGAAAATTTAATAATTATTTAGTGAATTCAATTGTGTTTCTAGGAAACTAAAATCTTTAGAAGTTTTAACCATTTACTTTACAATTTAAAATTGACATAAACCATTAGAGTGAAAATTTAAGTTGTATTGATTTGGTTATGTGAAGAGTAAATCTTATGAATACATTCAGTTTGGTCATGGTTCATTAGAAAAGATTTGACATTGACCTAATAAATAACTATTTCAAACTGATACATCAGATTTATAAAATATATAAGAACCATTTTTCATTATATTATATAATCCAATGATTATGTATATACCCATTGGGTCAATTATACTTTACAGTTGATGAGTTTTCAATATTATCATTTCTAGAATGACGTTAAAATTTCTAGAAAAGTTGGGAATTTTCAAAATGTATAGAAAAGTCTTCTAAAGAGTATAGATGATTCGAAATGGTCAAATATGATGCTCAAATGAAAGTGAAATATAGGATTTTGTAATTTTTGTATGCTAGAAATAAAATTATTTTCTAATAAAATTAACTTACAGAGAAAATACAAATAAAATCATATAGTACATCATACTATGTAACTAATCATATGTGAGTAAATTAGACATTACGATGGTTTTTTAATAGATTTTGATACCAAAAAAACATTTCTTTTAGGGTTATGTTGAGTTAACTATAGTGGGATCCATCAATGTGTGTTTCATTGAAGTAAGATCCAATAGAGCGATATCAATTTGAGTGTGATCGATAATAAGATGTTACATAATTGTGAATTTATGATAGATTTTATAATAAATTGAAATATGAAGAGAACATTGTAAGACATTCTACATTGGATTAATATATTCAGATAGAGGATTCTAGATATAGGCCAAATAAAATAAAAATTTCTAAGTATTTTTTTCTCGAGTCAAATTAAAAAATGTTGAGAACGATCATATTGAATTTTTCTAAAAATTTGGGTGATGTTTCAGACCCAAAAAATTCATAAGAGAATTTTTAATGATCTTAAAAATTTTACCCATTTTTAGTTGGTAAAACATACTTATATGGGAAGTGAAGAACAATATTAATTTTATCAAAAAATATGATGAAAAAATATTTTTGATGAGGGGTATAACCAATTGTTGGAGAAGATTTTTTTGTATGGTGTACAACCAGTTGTGAAAAGAATGATATGAAAAGGATATTTGGGGGTATAACCAACAATATCTGGGAGTTTTACAAATTTTTTGTAGAACTATATTCTTATTGTACCTCAATATTATATAAATAAATTAGTAAAAGAATCCATGTTATTGGAGAGATCCAACATGGAAAGGATTAAGCCTTTATATCGAACCTTTTAAATATTTTTTTCTGCTTTCTATTTACATTTTTATTATATTAAAGTGTAACACCCCAAGCTTCCTCGGTATGTTTCCTTTCGAATAATGCAATGACGTGCATTGTACGCAACTTCGAGATTTTAACACACCACAACCAATCAAACTAGCTGTTATGAATAGTAATACCTACTTTTTGAAATTATATATATTTTATATTTCAAAATGGACTTCATTTTTGGATTCGGAATATCGAAATTAGCCTAGGGTGAAATTTTGGTACTTTTCGGATAACTTTTGTATTTTGATGAATAGTGAAAATTACTAAATTTTAATTAAAAACAACTTTTTTAATCAAAATAATTAATAGTGATAAATTGTGAATTTGAGTGGTTTTAAAGTATATTTAGAATATATTTTTACCATTTAATATAATGTTGGTCATTGGACATAATTTTACAATTAAACCGAACATAAACAAGTGTCAATCTTTTGATAGTTATTATCTCTTAAAAACACGCTTTTTGTTTTGACAGCGGGAATTAATTTTAATTTAATTTCTGCCACTTCTGTGTTTTGAATTTAGAAAAATGGATTCCATATTTGGAATCAGGATGTTCAAATTGTGTAAATAGGTAACTTTTATTTTTAGACATTTTGAATAATTACTGCGGTAAATATTTTATTTACCATGGTTAAGGGTAAATCCGGTAAATAAGGGTTAAAAAAAATAATATTATAATAATACTAAATTACCCTAAAACGTGTCTTAACCCTATTGGTTGATACATGGTCGACCATGGGCATCTTTGGGTCAATTTTGGGACCCCATGGATCCACTTGTAAGTGATAATGACACTTTATATTAATTAAGTTAAAATGAATACAAAATGACACAAGCATATATCTTTTAGCAAAACAATTGTTACATAGGGTTATATATGCTGGATTTTAGATTATAAATATTCATTAGAAAGATAAAAAGATTTCCTACATAATGATATTTTATTTATACTTTTTAGACATCAGATAATGTAAAATATTAATGACACAATGATGATGCAGTAATTACTATAATAGTGAAAAATTAAAATAATTAATTTTATAAATACCCAAATAAATATAATATGACAATTTTAATGAATTAAACTAATTTTCTAGGATAATATGATATATTAGGATTGATGTAATTGACTTTTTTCGAAATAATCAATCTGTTATGAGTTTCACAAAAATCAACTAATGAATAGTGTCAAAATTGACATAAAAGAGTTCTTAAAACAAATATTATATTATTAATTGATATTAAATTCCTAAAAATCTAAGTTTCGGCCAAGAGACTTATATCATGATAGGTTAATCATTAATGGACCACTTGGGGGTCGCTTGGATGTATATAGTAAGTTTATTAACCATATTATATAAAAATACAAAGAGACATTGAAAAAGTGAAACTAATTAACTTAGAGTTAATACTAAAAGATAAGGTTAATATAAGTACCCAAACCTGTCTAAATTCTATTAGATGAGTTGTTTTCGACCTATACCCACCTCATCCTTTGAATAGTCAACTTTGGAGCCTTTGGAAACCGAATATGAATTTATTATAAATTAATATTTCTAGCTTTTCCAAAGGTGCCCCTCACCCCTCTTATAAAAGGGCACTCCTCCTTCTCTTTTCCTCACACCTCTCAAGCCACTTGGCTCGTCCAAACTCTGCCCAACTAAGCTCCCCACATCCCTCTCCTCCTCCTTGAAGCTTCCCCTTAGCCAGAAAGCATTTCAACAAGTCCTTTGGTTCCAACCAAAGTGAGTTACCTAAATTAAAGGTAACGATTTCTCTTAAATTATTTTCATTTATTTTGCTTCTTCAACCCCCAAAATCTTTTTATTTCCCTTCTTTTGTAACAACACCAGTATCCTCAATATACTAGGATGTTGTTATAAGAAGTATTCAAACTACACATACACACAACTCCATCTAATGGATGATGAACATAATGTTTCTGTGGATGGCAAACTAACGCCTCACGAAACGATGATTGTTCAAAAACATCTTACCGCCTCTCATGGTGGCCATTATGATGGAACTGTAATTAAATATGATATTAATGATATATATTTTATATATAAGCTTCTGTAATTCCATTTTATTTCATACCATTATTCGTTTCATGTTGTATATACATACGATAATTTCATTTGAGGAAGTGCGGACTACCGCCCCCTTAAAATGATATGACTCGTTCATACCACACATGGAACGTATAAAGGATGGTGTTAATGAACTTAAGTAACATATATAAAATATTATATTATACTGGAATAGTAATACACCTATGTATCATTTGGATTCTATTCTTTTAAAATAAAAAAATTAAATGGAAGTAGCGTTCGTGTGTACGTACGGACTACCGTCTCCACGAACGCGATGAGATTCATTCTCCATCGTATCCATTCAAGTATAATTATCATTTAATGAATTAATAATGATGTTTAAGGACTTGATATCATTCTGGATATGAATAAGATACAACGAACATGACTTATGTAACAAAACATATAAAAGAAAATGAGTAAGTTAACACCCGAAACGGCGTTAATACTAAGATATTATTAACAAATCAATGTTAAAAGATCATATATGATATCATATTAAAGTAAATGATTCTTGTATTATTCAATAACAATTATTTTACCATTATATAGGAGGTAAACCTACCATCGACCAAGGAAAAAGTACAAAGTAAGGGATTCTCTTATCTCACTTTCAATTCCGTGAGATTTCCATTGTTCGCTACTAAATTATTGAAAGTGGTGTATTGTGTACTTCCATTTGATATATATTATCATTATTCACTTTATATTCATGTTATTCTGTAAATCATTTGTTGGTTATTAACTTTTGGCCATGCGACTCAGTTGATTAACGTGGTAAGGGGTTTCTTGTCTCACTTTTAATTCCGTGAGAATTCCATTGATCACCACTTAATTATTGCATGTGGTGTATGTGTACTACCCATGATTGTATTCATTGTGTAATATACTTTATTTTATGGGTATTTACATCATCATGGTATGATCTTTCTCTCATGGGTGTTTGTTTCTTAAGTTACCTAATCAATAAGGGAATTTGAGATTTCAATTTCCACTCATTTGGCTTTACACATATTTCATTGATTATATTACCCCAAGATTATGTGTGGAATCACTATTCATTTGATTATGTCATAATTTCCACTCCCCTTCCTGTGGATATACTTTTGATACACATAATCACTCCATTGAAAATTCTCAAGTCATTGATATGAATTTGATAAGAGTAATTTTAACTCTTTCACCATTCGTTGAGTTAAACATCCAATTCGTTGGTGTTGTTTTTACAGGAATATGTGTGAATATACTTTGATTGTTTTACACTGAATATCCAATCATATTTAGTGTATTTATATTTTTCACACATAATTATGTTGTTGATTTATCCTTAACCTAAGGATATGGCCTTTATGAGAGATTTTATCTCAACTTACATTCCATTGAGACTTCTTTGTTGATATACACCAAATCACTTTTATGTGGTGTATATAATGTACTTTGACATAGTATATCATGAATTCCCTTTATTCTCATGATATTGCAAAGTTTTGATTACCTCAATTATTTTCATTCAAGTGTCTCTCTTTTGGTTAGAATCTCTAACTAAAATACCATTTTTAAATGTTTTAAAGACTTATTCATCTAAATCTTTCTCATTAATGCCCATGTTTTAAAAATGGTTTTAAGGATTTATTTATATGGACATTAAAGTTTAGAAATTAAAAATCCTTTTAAAAGGTTTCTAAGTGGTATGGGACACTTTGATTCAAAAATCTATTTTTAAATGGCTTCTTGACAAATAGTGTGACTTTTAAATGTTTTCAAGAAAAGGGGGATATTTCTCTCAAATAGTTTTGATGATTATTTTCATCTATGTCAACATCCATCATTATTCATGATTGAGGTTAATGTGATACAATACAATCTTCCATATTGTATCAAATGAGTTATATTTGACTGTGGATGTTCTATTTTTATACCATTCATGGTTTGTGGTTAAAGTATTGACATTTCGTATGCTAGTTTTAATACGAATGTTTATTTTATGCTTAAACCTATTCATATGAGGAATGCATTGGACTTAATAAGTGACGGGTGAAGCCCGCTATAGCTCCTCGATTCATCGGTAGGTCTCATGAGACAAACTAGTGTCTTGGCACAAGGCCTTGGCAAAATCTTATTTGTAGTCTTGGCACGAGGCCTTGGCTATGTGGTTATGATAGTCTGGCATTATGCATTCCATCATTATGAAAGTGGTTATTGATATTGCATGTGATCATTCGACTAGTAGAATATCCATGTGAGTAAGTAAATGGCATTATTTCATTTTACCTTCGCCATTTTATGCTGAAGTTCAAGTTTATAAGGCTTTTGTTTTAGTTATAAATTCCCTTAAGTGTTTATGCTTATTTATGAAAGCTTCTGCTATAATGTTATCCTTACTGAGCATCCGAGCTCACCCCTTTCAATGTTTTATTTTTCCCAGGATTATGAAGAAGTAATTTATGAATGACCTGCAGGGATAGTATGAGGGGATATGAAGAAAAGATGTTTTTTTATGATGTAATGTAAAAATTTATGGATGTATCTAGTTATTCCAAGGCTACTAAACTAATCGGTCTTTCGAGACTTGATCTTTTTCATGATCATGCCAATGTTATGTAATTAATGCACCGACTCTGGGTAGCTGGGGTCGGGGCGTTACAGTTGGTATCAGAGGAAGTTTAGTACAAACCTTGGTAGCTAGATTTAGATAAACTCTGATTAGAGCACGTAGACCTAAGATGAACTTTGAGGATTAGTATAAAAGAACTTCCTAGAATTTTGGTATTGTAGAGATTTTGTGAGTTTTCCGAGCAATACATCCCTGTCTGGATACGAGCAGGTAGAGGCGGCTCTGGCACAGATGTACCTAGGGGTAAAACCCGAAAACACCGCTTTGAGCTAGACTCGAACGGGAACTGGTGCACGACAACGGGCCTTGCTGCACTCTTGGTTACGACACTCCCGGGGGATATGCTTAGGATAATTTACATTTTCTTTACAAACCAATTTAAGTAATATATATATAATATGAGAGTAAATGACCTTGGTTAATCCTAATATGTTTCAAATTGAGAATATGGTGACATTTTAATATCTAAATGATTTTACGACTACTATTACTCACATAATGCTTTATGGTTTTAGTCAATGGCTGGATTCCAAGGAAGTCATAGTGACTTTGAGAATGACGTACAAGATGGGAACGGTGGTGGCAATGAGAAACAAAATGGAATGTTGATAGGCGTAAAAGATATCGTCTTTATGCCAAATCAGTTTTCGAAAAATATGATCAACAACATATATATTAACCAACTCCCAGACTCAACAAGGAAGAGAAAGGTGATAAATGATAAGAGCTCCAGCAATGGAGACCATGGAGAAAAGAACCCTCAATTTTCATCATGCAGGAAATGTGGAAAGAGACACCCAGGAAAGTGTCTCAATGGGACAACGAAATGTTTTACGTGCGGGAAGGAAGGACATAAAGTAAAGAATTGCCGAAGAAAAATGAAGAGTACTATGGAAGAAGATAAAAATGGTCCCAAGAGTCCATTTACAGTCATTTGCCGTAAATGTAGGGGACCTGGCCATTACCCGAGTGAATGTCCTATTCTATAGGATATTTTCTTGGTCAAAGAAGAAGCTATGTGGGAATAAATGGTTGGAGAAATGTTTAAAAAGTATTAGCACTCCTTGTTGATGGGTTTACTATGGAATAATTTTCTCTTGTATTTTTAACCCCGCAGTTTGCCATGTGAGAATGATATTTGAGGAAGAATTGTCTCTTCTCTTGTGGATATGGGTATAAATAACCATTTGGATTTATATGATCATTGGGGTTTGAGAGAATTATAAGTTATTCTAATTTGGGATGAAGATTCAAGGTATGATATAACATTTGTGGTTAAATTTATGATATAGTATTTTGAGGAATTTATCTCATTTTGGCAATATTATAAAATATAGTTTTTGAAAAAGGACAACACGTAGACCGTGTGACAACCCGTCGCGTCGGACAAAGCTATGGGAATCGAACCCACAACCAAAGTGCGATTGGGATTTATCGCCTACCACTGGACTACGTGAAGTCCCTGGTTAGTGTGACTTTTTTTTTAGTTAAATGATTTTATTGATCAATAATAAGTTGATTTGGGAAAATGATTTGGTGATTAAGTGATAAATGTTATTTTGGAAGATGTTCGCTTTGTTGGGAACACTATATGCCCAAGGAAAATAGAATACTATGGGGTTTCATTTGTGGAATAATGATAGATTTTTATCTAAGTTTTTATTGTGGATTTTAGTGATTTGGGTTATTTATGGAAATGATTAACCTATAATAGAGAATATGTGATTAGGTTAATTACTTTTGAGTATGTGACTTTAAGAGTATCTGATGTCATTTGGAGATACAATTTAACATGGGAGACTACATAATCAAATTCTTCTATGTTTTGGGTTTCAATATTAGTTTGGATTATATTAAAGGATTTTAAGGAAAATTGGTTATTGAATGGTATCTATTTAACTTTGGGGTATTGTTGGTTTAATTTTAGAAATTAAGATTAGTGCATATTTATCTCAATGAATATCCTTTTGGGGGATCATTAGATCATTCACTGACCATTTTGGTTTTGATTAATCTGCAAAGACAATGTAAATATATGGTTTATCCTTCATGGATCATGTGATTCTATAGAAGTTTATTCTATCTCTTCCAGTGTGACCAAGTCTTCTTGAATACTCATCGTTTAAAAAAATGAGTTAGTGGTGGAAATTTATTAAAGAATGAAAATATACTTAAAATGTAAGTATATCTCATAATGTTCTTAGTCAATATCATAAATGAATTCCTCTTCCTTATGTAATGTAACTTAAAAAAAATGTTGTCCGTTTACTTTCCTACTAGGAGACTAATGGTCATTTGTCCCAACACAAGTTTGTGGTTTTCTCATTGTTAACTTTCTCCTGATCATGATTTCTATCCCTCTCCATCAGAACTTGACACTTAGTTTATCATCCATATCCATGTTTTCTTACATGGAATCCTAGTATGGGTTATCTTGGATGACCCTTATACCTCTCTTTCTTTCTTTTAAAGTGATAGTTTTATTGACTCTTTTCCCGATGTGGGACTTTCCATTATATTCCCAAGAAAAATTTTAAAAATTGCGAGGACGCAATTTATTGAAGGAGGGGAGAATGTAACACCCCAAGATTCCTCGGTATGTTTCCTTTCGAATAATGCAATGACGTGCATTGTACGCAACTTCGAGATTTTAACACACCACAACCAATCAAACTAGCCGTTATGAATAGTAATACCTACTTTTTGAAATTATATATATTTTATATTTCAAAATGGACTTCATTTTTGGATTCGGAATATCGAAATTATCCTAGGGTGAAATTTTGGTACTTTTCGGATAACTTTTGTATTTTGATGAATAGTGAAAATTACTAAATTTTAATTAAAAACAACTTTTTTAATCAAAATAATTAATAGTGATAAATTGTGAATTTGAGTGGTTTTAAAGTATATTTAGAATATATTTTTACCATTTAATATAATGTTGGTCATTGGACATAATTTTACAATTAAACCGAACATAAACAAGTGTCAATCTTTTGATAGTTATTATCTCTTAAAAACACGCTTTTTGTTTTGACAGCGGGAATTAATTTTAATTTAATTTCTGCCACTTATGTGTTTTGAATTTAGAAAAATGGATTCCATATTTGGAATCAGGATGTTCAAATTGTGTAAATAGGTAACTTTTATTTTTAGACATTTTGAATAATTACTGCGGTAAATATTTTATTTACCATGGTTAAGGGTAAATCCGGTAAATAAGGGTTAAAAAAAATAATATTATAATAATACTAAATTACCCTAAAACGTGTCTTAACCCTATTGGTTGATACATGGTCGACCATGGGAATCTTTGGGTCAATTTTGGGACCCCATGGATCCACTTGTAAGTGATAATGACACTTTATATTAATTAAGTTAAAATGAATACAAAATGACACAAGCATATATCTTTTAGCAAAACAATTGTTACATAGGGTTATATATGCTGGATTTTAGATTATAAATATTAATTAGAAAGATAAAAAGATTTCCTACATAATGATATTTTATTTATACTTTTTAGGCATCAGATATTGTAAAATATTAATGACACAATGATGATGCAGTAATTACTATAATAGTGAAAAATTAAAATAATTAATTTTATAAATACCCAAATAAATATAATATGACACTTTTAATGAATTAAACTAATTTTCTAGGATAATATGATATATTAGGATTGATGTAATTGACTTTTTTCTAAATAATCAATCTGTTATGAGTTTCACAAAAATCAACTAATGAATAGTGTCAAAATTGACATAAAAGAGTTCTTAAAACAAATATTATATTATTAATTGATATTAAATTCCTAAAAATCTAAGGTTCGGCCAAGAGACTTATATCATGATAGGTTAATCATTAATGGACCACTTGGGGGTCGCTTGGATGTATATAGTAAGTTTATTAACCATATTATATAAAAATACAAAGAGACATTGAAAAAGTGAAACTAATTAACTTAGAGTTAATACTAAAAGATAAGGTTAATATAAGTACCCAAACCTGTCTAAATTCTATTGGATGAGTTGTTTTTGACCTATCCCCACCTCATCCTTTGAATAGTCAACTTTGGAGCCTTTGGAAACCGAATATGAATTTATTATAAATTAATATTTCTAGCTTTTCCAAAGGTGCCCCTCACCCCTCTTATAAAAGGCACTCCTCCTTCTCTTTTCATCACACCTCTCAAGCCACTTGGCTCGTCCAAACTCTTCCCAACTAAGCTCCCCACATCCCTCTCCTCCTCCTTGAAGCTTCCCCTTAGCCATAAAGCATTTCAACAAGTCCTTTGGTTCCAACCAAAGTGAGTTACCTAAATTAAAGGTAACAATTTCTCTTAAATTATTTTCATTTATTTTGCTTCTTCAACCCCCAAAATCTTTTTATTTCCCTTCTTTTGTAACAACACCAGTATCCTCAATATACTAGGATGTTGTTATAAGAAGTATTCAAACTACACATACACACAACTCCATCTAATGGATGATGAACATAATGTTTCTGTGGATGGCAAACTAACGCCTCACGAAACGATGATTGTTCAAAAACATCTTACCGCCTCTCATGGTGGCCATTATGATGGAACTGTAATTAAATATGATATTAATGATATATATTTTATATATAAGCTTCTGTAATTCCATTTTATTTCATACCATTATTCGTTTCATGTTGTATATACATACGATAATTTCATTTGAGGAAGTGCGGACTACCGCCCCCCTGAAATGATATGACTCGTTCATACCACACATGGAACGTATAAAGGATGGTGTTAATGAACTTAAGTAACATATATAAAATATTATATTATACTGGAATAGTAATACACCTATGTATCATTTGGATTCTATTCTTTTAAAATAAAAAAATTAAATGGAAGTAGTGTTCGTGTGTACGTACGGACTACCGTCTCCATGAACGCGATGAGATTCATTCTCCATCGTATCCATTCAAGTATAATTATCATTTAATGAATTAATAATGATGTTTAAGGACTTGATATCATTCTGGATATGAATAAGATACAACAAACATGACTTATGTAACAAAACATATAAAAGAAAATGAGTAAGTTAACACCCGAAACGGCGTTAATACTAAGATATTATTAACAAATCAATGTTAAAAGATCATATGTGATATCATATTAAAGTAAATGATTCTTGTATTATTCAATAACAATTATTTTACCATTATACAGGGGGTAAACCTACCATCGACCAAGGAAAAAGTACAAAGTAAGGGATTCTCTTATCTCACTTTCAATTCCGTGAGATTTCCATTGTTCGCTACTAAATTATTGAAAGTGGTGTATTGTGTACTTCCATTTGATATATATTATCATTATTCACTTTATATTCATGTTATTCTGTAAATCATTTGTTGGTTATTAACTTTTGGCCATGCGACTCAGTTGATTAACGTGGTAAGGGGTTTCTTGTCTCACTTTTAATTCCGTGAGAATTCCATTGATCACCACTTAATTATTGCATGTGGTGTATGTGTACTACCCATGATTGTATTCATTGTGTAATATACTTTATTTTATGGGTATTTACATCATCATGGTATGATCTTTCTCTCATGGGTGTTTGTTTCTTAAGTTACCTAATCAATAAGGGAATTTGAGATTTCAATTTCCACTCATTTGGCTTTACACATATTTCATTGATTATATTACCCCAAGATTATGTGTGGAATCACTATTCATTTGATTATGTCATAATTTCCACTCCCCTTCCTGTGGATATACTTTTGATACACATAATCACTCCATTGAAAATTCTCAAGTCATTGATATGAATTTGATAAGAGTAATTTTAACTCTTTCACCATTCGTTGAGTTAAACATCCAATTCGTTGGTGTTGTTTTTACAGGAATATGTGTGAATATACTTTGATTGTTTTACACTGAATATCCAATCATATTTAGTGTATTTATATTTTTCACACATAATTATGTTGTTGATTTATCCTTAACCTAAGGATATGGCCTTTATGAGAGATTTTATCTCAACTTACATTCCATTGAGACTTCTTTGTTGATATACACCAAATCACTTTTATGTGGTGTATATAATGTACTTTGACATAGTATATCATGAATTCCCTTTATTCTCATGATATTGCAAAGTTTTGATTACCTCAATTATTTTCATTCAAGTGTCTCTCTTTTGGTTAGAATCTCTAACTAAAATACCATTTTTAAATGTTTTAAAGACTTATTCATCTAAATCTTTCTCATTAATGCCCATGTTTTAAAAATGGTTTTAAGGATTTATTTATATGGACATTAAAGTTTAGAAATTAAAAATCCTTTTAAAAGGTTTCTAAGTGGTATGGGACACTTTGATTCAAAAATCTATTTTTAAATGGCTTCTTGACAAATAGTGTGACTTTTAAATGTTTTCAAGAAAAGGGGGATATTTCTCTCAAATAGTTTTGATGATTATTTTCATCTATGTCAACATCCTTCATTATTCATGATTGAGGTTAATGTGATACAATACAATCTTCCATATTGTATCAAATGAGTTATATTTGACTGTGGATGTTCTATTTTTATACCATTCATGGTTTGTGGTTAAAGTATTGACATTTCGTATGCTAGTTTTAATACGAATGTTTATTTTATGCTTAAACCTATTCATATGAGGAATGCATTGGACTTAATAAGTGACGGGTGGAGCCCGCTATAGCTCCTCGATGCATCGGTAGGTCTCATGAGACAAACCAGTGTCTTGGCACAAGGCCTTGGCAAAATCTTATTTGTAGTCTTGGCACGAGGCCTTGGCTATGTGGTTATGATAGTCTGGCATTATGCATTCCATCATTATGAAAGTGGTTATTGATATTGCATGTGATCATTCGACTAGTAGAATATCCATGTGAGTAAGTAAATGGAATTATTTCATTTTACCTTCGCCATTTTATGCTGAAGTTCAAGTTTATAAGGCTTTTGTTTTAGTTATAAATTGCCTTAAGTGTTTAAGCTTATTTATGAAAGCTTCTGCTATAATGTTATCCTTACTGAGCATCCGAGCTCACCCCTTTCAATGTTTTATTTTTCCCAGGATTATGAAGAAGTAATTTATGAATGACCTGCAGGGATAGTATGAGGGGATATGAAGACAAGATGTTTTTTTTATGATGTAATGTAAAAATTTATGGATGTATCTAGTTATTCCAAGGCTACTAAACTAATCGGTCTTTCGAGACTTGATCTTTCTCATGATCATGCCAATGTTATGTAATTAATGCACCGACTCTGGGTAGCTGGGGTCGGGGCGTTACATAAAGGTTATGTTTAGATTTATATATGAGTGGATCATAACTCTAACATTTTTTTAGAGTTTAGGAATGTTTCATTCGTAAATTTTCAGAAAATTTATTATAAAATTAAAAATTGTCCACTATTCCACCCCCTATAGTGACCTCAATCCTCTATGTAACAACAATTGGTATCTTATCCATATTTCCTCTAAAAGATACATCTCTAATAATGGGGAACGTCAATTTAGTTAAATTTAGGATTTTTCATATATAATATTGGAGGTATATCATTAGATACAAGAATATAATATTTCCATGTCTCATATCTCTCTGAAATGATTTTATAGATAAATAAATAGTGTGAATTCATCACGTTAATGATCATAGTATAATAGCTGCTGATACGAGGAGGTTATAAGGTGATAGAAAAAAATAAAAATGAAATGTTGATAACCCTTACAGAAATTTAATAAAAAAAATTTTGTTATATCAAATAGACAATAAAATGATGAATAATATTAGAAGTATCTATTATGGAAATGGGAATTTTAAAGAATCCATGTAAAAAATTTGGAGGTTTATATTTGATTAATAAAAATGGTAGATAAATAACAAATTGATGAGTACATTAGAAAAGTAAATGATCTTGTGAGAAACATCATAGGTTTTTTAGAGTTTGTAAGACAATACCACAATTAAGAAATTAATGAGAAACATTTCAAATATATTTGATGACAAATTTTTATCTTTTTTGATCTTGTTGATTTATCCTACTATGAAATTTGGAAAAAAATTATCGAATATGAAATGATAAAATCACATGTTTTCAAAAAATAATATTAGATTAAAATTTCAATTATAAATATGATTTAGAGGTATAACAAAAATAAAAAAGTTGTTGAATAACAACAAAATTCATAGGAAGTAGAAGAAATAGAATATTTCAATATAATTGTTTCCCTTATTTATAAAGGATTCAATTGGGGAAATTGGAAGGTAACTTGTAAAAGTTCTAAAAATAATGGGATTGTGAAGGGAAATATCATTTTTCTAAAAAATTATTCTATGAAAAAAGTCAAATAATATGTGTCGAATAAATATGATAAGAAATATTGGAAAAAGAAGTAGAAAAATGAAAAAGTTACCTTATGATATAAAGATGGAATGTTATATACGTAGAATAATGTCGGATGATTTCTCATCCAGTGATGAATATTATCATTAGGTAAACTTCTTTAGAAATGTTAAAATATGCATTTTTCATCAATTAGTGATTATGATTATGAAGAGATTACATAACATGAGTGGATTATTAAATAACATTTTGAAAATAACATCATCAAAACATTAAGCTGAAGAAATAAATATATAATTTGATAAATATTTTAATGATATATCTTTTGAGAATGATGATCAGATTCGAAAAGTGGAAATAACCCTCATTTTTATTAGATCATGGAAAATAAAAAATGGTGAGCTTGAAATAAAATTGTAAATTTATAAAGAAGAATCACCATGTAGTGAGATCCATAACATGACTAAAATTTCACATGTTAATGAAATTAATTAGAACAATATACAGACAGTTGAATTTGAGAATATGCAAAATGTTTTGGAAACTATTTTTCCTAAGAGAGATGAAAATTTGATAGAAACACATTCATTGTTTCTTACGACACAATGTGTGTTAAGAAATATGAGATAAGACTTCACTAAATTAGTTTAGTTAAAGGGAAAAACTTATTAACCTAGTAAAAATATTTATTCATATTATCATGTTGTCTATTTTAGTAAAAAAAATATCAATGTATATTTGTTCCTACTAATAATATAGGTTCAATAGTGATTATTTGTAAGAAAAAGTGATCCAATAAGAACGATTTGAATTATTCATAAAATTTCTCCATTGAAAAATATACCCCATGTTTTAATATAAATAAATGACAACAGTGTTCATAATAGATTTACTATACGTACGAAGGATCAAGAATCAGAGGTCACTATTGTTTTTTTTAATTTTTGGACAGAAATATGATTTATTATCTTATAACATGTCCCTTAGAAGAATTAGGTATGAATCAAGGAGAAGAAATGATTATAACAGAATAAAAAATATTGTTAAGAAATTTTTTGAACAAGAAAATGGAATTCAGATGGTGAAAAATTATGATTCCACAATAAAGAAAATTAGAAAATCAATGAAAGTTAAATATTTAATGGAAATTGATGGAATTAAAAAATTTAAAAGACAAAAGAAAAAAATATCAGTTATTGTTCTTGATGAATTTTCCATTTCAATAAAGATATAAGAAGATAACTTCAGTTATTGAAAATGGGAAGAAAATTCTAAAGAAAATAAAAATATTTGATAAAAACAACACATGATGGGGGTTTGAAAATTCAAAAATAGTGTAAGTGGTGTAATAATTAATCAAATGTAACATAAAATTTAATAACTATCATTCCATCCTAGGATGAAATAATTGACAGTATGTTACAAAAATAATTTAACAAAGATATTAGAAAATTTAAAGAAGTGTTGGAGACTTCATCAAAACATTCTATAAATGATAAGAAATTTATTAAAGAAAGTTGAGAAGGATTAATAAGAATATAAAAACACATCCAAAGAAAAATACAAGAAAAAGAAAAATTAAATACGGATAGATTTTTTTTGGATTTTATTATACATCTAAGAAACTACTATGGATGATCCTTATTCACAATATAATTGTTTATTTGTTCTCTTTAGTAGGAAATTGAAGGATTTGAGGTAAAAATATGGGCGAGTGCTATAGACTATTAATAATAAGAAGTTGTGTGCTACCATTTAAGTGTAAAACATATGAAGGTAAGGATTGAGTCTATTTCTTATCTAAAAAAATATTGTAATGAGGTTACAAAAGAATACATTTTAGGAAAATTAGTGTTTATACAGTTGATATATTCTAATATGTTTGTTGACATGGGATTGTGTGATTTTTATCTTATTAAATATTTCTCATATTACCGTAGATATGAAAATGTTGAAAGATGAATAAGAAATCAATGAAATGAAAAGTTATGTTTTGGAAAACATTGATCACTTTCATTATACACTATTATTTTATACAATGGGTTCTCAAACATACACTTTAAGATGCTTAGATAAAGGTGCTTTGTTAGAAAAATAAAATACTACTTTTTTACACAAAATTAAATTTTCAAAATTCACGAGTGGCCCTTATGATTTTTATTTTCAATTATTTGGGGAAGATTAATATAGAAGTAAAAAAATCAAATCCATAGTTGTGGATAATAATGATTAAAATATTCATTATGAATATGGTTGAAAATTTTTGTGGGTTCTGATAGTTAGATAAAAGGGGTGATTACAAATCCCATGTCGTGTTTTAGTGGTATTTTTTCAATATGACCAATTTGTAGAATAATGTATGTTACAAATGAGGAGAAATTGGAATGTGGTTTTTGAAAAATCCTTCGAGATGATAATGATCAGGCACATGTTCTAAGTAGAAAATGTGTATTTTTTTCATATTGTATAATGTTACAAAATCAATGATGTCTCATGATAAAAGATGGAATTTATAGAAAGAATATTAAATTAATGATTCTCGTGTATCGAACATTGAAGTGTTTTGGAGATATCTCATAGGACCCAGATGAACTATACTCAAATGTTTTCAGAAAAAATGTGTATTGGAATATGCTAATATTTCAAGAGTTTCCAATATTTTTGATCGATCT
Organism: Viscum album; assembly: GCA_963277665.1. Lineage (NCBI taxonomy): Eukaryota > Viridiplantae > Streptophyta > Magnoliopsida > Santalales > Viscaceae > Viscum > Viscum album. Next base: position 682,716,876 of record OY728159.1, on the reverse strand, counting down.
AATCCATCATATTAACCATTATAATTGACATGAGAATGAAAATAAAATTCACTATCAGATACCCCATCAGATTCAACATCAGATGATCGATCAGTCTCAAAGGTATATAAATCCCTAAAGATAAAGAATGAGTGAAATAAATGTGGTTGTTTATTGTGACAAAAAAATGCATTAGAATCAGAGTATCATTAGATTCAGAACACTAGGCGACCAAAATCATATTGTAATGACTATATTTGGTGACACTGATCAATCAAAAAATTCATTAACAATGATCTAGAAGGGGTTCGGTGAAACCATTCCACTAGATAAGATGGTGATACCGATTCATCAGACTATGATTAGTAATCAGACTTTTATTATTATAAGTATCTAATATATAAAATGTGTTATCATATTCAGAATGTGATTGAAAATGTATGAATTTTTGAGTTACTACCAAATTGATTATAGGAATGTATTGTATTTAAAATCCACAACAACATATTCAACCATTTTAAATTATCTTGAATCATCAATGTGACAATTTTTATTTGTTTGTTTCAGTTAATCAAGATAATAAGTTTAAAATTCATTAAATTAGGATAATATTCATCATAAAAGCTTTGAAATGGATCCATCAGATGATCCTTTGACAATGATAAATTTGATTCTGACCATACTTCAGAGAAATTTCTCCTTATAGAATGTTAACTGGTGATCGATTATGCTTCAAGTGGTTAAAGAGGTCTTAAAAGATGATGAACATTTTAGATCATCATTTCCATAATAAATTTGAAAATTAGAGAAGAATTAAGGTGATTCAATAAATTTATTGAATTCTTCAAAAGAGTAGAGAATAGTATAAATAATTAAATATTAGCCTCAAAGGAATGTTAAATTCATGATTTTCAAATTTGAGTGAGCGAGAAAAGAAATTGTCTTTCCTCAAAATTTACTCTGAATAACCTATAAATTTATGTACATAGGACATCAAACTATATAACTATTCAAGTGTGCAGAATTATTAAACTATAATCACATTTTGAGATATTGAGTTCCCAACAGATGTTCTATATTTGGTTAATGTTGAGACAATTAGAGTGAGATCCATTAGAGTGAGTTCAATCAGTGAGAGATCAATAAGAACTTAGTCCATTAGACTGAGGTCCATCAGAGAAAAATCTATCCGAAAAAGATCCATCGGGCATAGTTCTACAAGTCATTGAAATTGTGAGTTTCTTATTGAGTTCCTACTTAGTTGATACAGGTCGAGGACAATGATAGACATTCTATACCAATGAAAATATGATAGAGTATATCATAATGAGGTCTAATAAAATGACCTTATCTAAGTATGTTATTGAGATAGAAATTGTGAAAGGCCGAGATTGAGTGTATTCATATTTTATATTGATCGATAAGATGTTTAAAGACCAAAAATTCCTCAATAAAACTTTCAATGTTCTTGAGGATTCTAAACACGTGATGTTAATCTTGGCTACTTGTGGATAAATGGAAGAAAATTCTAATTTGGATATTTAATTAAGAAGAAAAAAGCATGTAATGAGGGGGGTATAAGTAGTTACTGAATAGGTTTGTTTGACATAGTTTATAACAAATTGTGAGAATTGTGGTTATAAAAATGATAGTTACGGGTATAAGAAATTTCACAACAAATTTGAGTAGTGGGTTGTAAAACAATTTGATGCTTGTACCATTTTATTTTGGAATGATTTTTGGAAAGGAATCCATGATAATAAGGATATCTAACATGGAAATTTGTATATATTTGTAAAAAACGTTGTATATGTTGTGTACTACATTATATTTATATTATCTTCATACAGAATATTGTGTTGAGAATAATATTTGTGTGGATTATAACACATTCATGTTTTCATTGATTAATAACTTTTTCTTAATAATCATTTATGAGAAATTGGTATAAAAGAAAATAGTGATCACTTATTCACCCCTAGTAATATAGATCCATTAGGGAACACCCAACGATTCTAAGTTTTTTTAAAATAATTTTTATATATATCATAAACATGAATCTAAAATAAAAATTCATTGTTTTAATAACTATAATGTGCTCTAAAAATTTTATACTATAATATACAAGAATATACACATAGAAGGGGAGATCTATAAACAATGTAATTGAATAAACATGATAACGACGCATTTCACATAAGATAGATGGCCTGAAATGATATCATGAATGAAAATTCTTGTGAATGATAATATTGAAGACTAACATAATGTATATGGAATCATTAAACAGTAGAAATATATGAACATGACACCAATATATAATATGACATAAGCGTATGTCAGGGTTCACTACCAAGAAAACATCACATGGTGAAAAGAGTACCACCACAGATTATGTTAACTCCCTAATCCAATGCATAATGTCCCCGGATAGAAAAATATAACCTAATAAATTGGATTTATATCAAGAAACACCCATTATAAAATGTTTATTAATATTTTTTTCAAAAAATTAAATCAATAATAATGAAAAGATATAATAATTACCCATGGAATGAAATGTGTTGCATAATATTTCCTTATATCATAATAAAATGTTATTTCATAAATATTCAAAATAAGTGAGAAAATAACATATTTTTAATTTTCATATATAAGTTAATAAGAATTTGTATCAAAATTTGGTGTCAATTTTATGAAAACCTTAAGATAAACGACAGATAGTTGGGTATATATATGAAATTTCAAAACCATGTTTTAATAAATCAACTCAATATAATTGATGAAAGAATAAAACTAGGGTTTTATTTGAAAAATATAGGTAACTCGATTTTTTAGTGCAAAATTATTAATTTTTAAATTAGATCATTAATGGGATTAAATATTTTAAAAACGAGTTATGTAAAATCACCAAGAGATAGAAAATTTCCCCTTAATCGAGTCAGTTTTCAAAGTAGGAATTTGAGAAAGATATAAAAGGCATTTAACACCTATCAAAGGAAGTGAGAATAAAATAGGTATTTATGAAATATTAATATATACAAAATTTGGAATCATTATATAATGTTAAATAGGGATATAATTATAGTCATATAGATAATGTTTATAACCCAAATAAAAAAAAGGAGGTCTATAGAGATTTCTTCTTCTAGGTTCCCGAATCATTATTCACTTGCACATAACATAATAGATAGTAAAATTAAAATCATTAAATAATTAATTCATAACATTTGATATCTATATTCCCTTTAATATAATTATATTGTATTCATCAATTACCAGTTCAATAAGATATAAAGTCTACATTTTCTATTATAATGGTGTTTATTTCATGGTTCCCTGGTTAGATCAACTGTTTATAATTAACGAAATTATTACGAAATGAAATGAAAATACCTACCCAAAATGATGTGATATTCATTTCCTTACTTAAATTTTACTAGTCCTTAATATTTTTTTGTTTTCCAAAATATTTCAGATTAACTTAGAAAAAAATTAACATTATTCTCTATGTTCATTTTGGTTAGTCTATTGACTATAATGAACTAGTTATGTCTTATTTAATATTCTATCAATAAGTAAATTAAATAACATGAAATAAGATATAATAAACTTATTATAATATTATGTAAATATAATAATATTTTTATGACAATCCTTGAAATATGTAATAGAAAACAAAAACTCATCATCCACATAGGCTACAAAATAACATAATAATATTAACAAGTGTTTAATTTTTATAATAGGTGGAGAAAGGATGTTGATGTATGGTAAATAATCTATTAGAAATATAAATTTATGGTATACATGTGATTTTGGATAAATTAAACCATGTTATATGATGAAATTTTGGTGAAGGTATAAAAATAAATGAATTTAAAAGATATAGTATGAGAATATTACCACATGAATGTTGTATCTTTGAAATAATCCTTAAAGGAATATGGAATTGTTATTTGGGTGACACTGGAAGAACCATGAAATGGGTTAGAGGATTGGAGAGATATTTTTATAGAAATTTGTAAATATTCTGAACATCGAATATGCGAAGAGAAAGGGTTGTCAGGATAAATGATTGTAAGGGGAGGAGAATGGTGTTTTGGAATATTATATTCATTACTTTAATATTATTGATGGATACTACCAATATTATTGATTACTGTGACTATATATAGTAAATTATTGAATCTATGTGGAGATAATGTTCACTTATATCATCCATGACTCATTTCTCTGTGTATTTGTAACATCCCATGTAAGTAAAAAATAATATATTTTCATATCTATGTCTATTTATGAATTATATAGTGTTTTAGAGGCTTAAAATGAGAATAAATCTAATCATAAGAATAGAATACTCTAATATTTTTAAAAGATTGTTTTCCCAAATTTTGATGGAGAACAATTTGTAAATCTATCTTTTGAAATTTTTATAAGATATATTTGTAAAAATAAACTTATTCTATAGAATTGCGAAATTGAAATTTACTGTAGATTAATTTTTGGTATTTTTCTGACAATGTTCATTTTTAATGAATAGTGAAAAATAGAGAATTTTCCTTCAAAATTGATTTTTAATATAATTTAATTATATGGTTATATTATACTTTTAATTGGTTTTAAAGTGTAATTAGAATTTCTTTTTAGCATTTAATCCAATGGTGGTCACTAGAAATAATTTCACTTTGAAATTAGACATAAAAAATTGTCAATCTTTTGATAGATATTTTTTTTAAAAAAACTCACTATTTATTTTGACAACGAGAATTATTTTTAAATTTATTACTGCAATCTATATGTTTGTAATTTGTTAAAATGGATTCTATATTTGGAATCATAAGGTTCAAATTATTTAATTAAGACTATTGTTTTTGGATATTATGAATAGAAACGTCGTTAATTATCTTTAATTATCGTGACTAATAAGTAATCTAGTAGTTAATGGTAATAAAATAATGTCATAATAAATTTAAATGACCCCAACTTGTGTCCAAATCCTTTTTTTGAGTCATGGCCTACCATGGGATTCCTTGTTCTAAACATTGGGACCCCATGTAATCATTTTAGTGTGATAGTGACCTTTTATTATTTTTTTAAGGGAAAGTATTACCAAAGAATGTATCACCTATGTAAATAAATTTTAGTTTTGTTTATGTAAATGATATATTAGAATATAAATAGTCATTGGAAATCTAAAAATATTTCCAACATCATGGTAGTTTTTTTATAATGTTTAGACACTAAATAAATAAATATATTTATGACACCATTATGATGTAATGATTACCTCATTAATGAATGATTTAAATAAAATGAAAAAATAAGGTATGATCTAAGACATATACTAGTCAAAAACCTATTTTATGGGTGAATTTTTAACACTTGTCACCTTATCCTCGAAATATATCATTGTGGGACCCTTAAAATCTGAAAATCACTTCATAATCAAGTAACATTTCATGACCATCCAAGAGTGCCCCTCCTCCCTCTTATAAAGGACCCCACATCTACCCCCTTACCCACACCTATCAAGGCATTCAATCATCCAACCCCATATCATATTATCTCTCCACATCCCTCTCTTTATTCTAGAAGCCTTATCCTAGGCGGAAAGCTTTTCAAGAAACTCTTTTGGTTCAAACCAAGGGGTGTTACCAGATTTAATGGTAGTGTATTCTCTAATGTCGTTTTGTTTTATTTTGCTTCTCCAACCCCCTAAACTCTTTTTATTACTTTATTTGGTAAAAACAACAGTATCTGTAATATACTAGTTTGTTTTAATGAGAATCATTTGAGCTTCAATTACACACACCTCCATCTAATGGGTAAAAAATATTCTGTTTTTGTGGACGGCGAACTACTGCCTCACAAAATGATGATTGTTCAATTATCACCTACCACCTCTCATGATGTCCATTAATATGTCACTTTATTTATATATGATATATATTAGGTTTATTTGTTCCTTATTATTCTTTATTTTTCATTTATGGCATAACTTTATGGTTTCCATAATGGATAAATGTCATAATTTCATTTTAGGAAGTGCTGACTACCACCCACTTAAACTGATTTGAACCGTTAATGCCATATGTGGGACATATAAATGATGGATTTAGTGATATTATATATGATATTATATTGGAATTATAATATACCTTTATATCATTGTGATTTCATTCCATTAAATACGAAATAGAAATTTAAGTAGCGTTCATACATACGTACGGCTTACCATCTCCACGAACAGTGCATTTCATTTCTTACCATTAAATGTTATGTACAATTATAAATACATGTATATGATGGATATATATGATATATATGATATGAAAATCATGAACATTATTCTGGATATAATGAACCTTTGACCACACGAACAACATGTAATTGTAAGAAGTCCATTTTTGACTTAAGTACCAAATATCGACAAAACAAACATTATTGACATAAATGATTACATAATTTTTATAACATGTAAATAAGTGATATAAATGGAATAATAAACATGAAAAAGGTTCTTAATCAAGTCGAAATTAACTTTATTTTATTATTCAGGAGATTAATGAACGATTGAGTCAAGTCAGACACGAGGTAAGAGAATTCATCTCAATCTCCTTTCATTGAAGCATATTTTGTTTTAGACTCAAATTTCTTTTATATGGTGTATAAACCCCTTTTACTTTGAATTTTATTCAAAAGGAATCTATTTATATGAAGCGTTTTACTAAACGACAAAAAGGAATGTTTCTATTAACATACGCGGTGATAAGGAATTTTCCGCCGCCACGAGTATTATTTGATCTTACGATTCCTCAAAAAGCCGAAATGTTTTTAAAAGATAATAAATAAAAAATACTCGTTTATGTATTTTGGTATTGAAAATGGTTTTCATGAAGAATTTTTTATGTCAATATATTTAAGTGATATATTGTGATTGAAATGTGAAAATGTTTTCTTTCCATTATATTTGTTTTATGTCTTATGATTTCATAATGGTTCGTAGACAATTAACGGGTGGTTACATGATAAACCAATTGATAGGTGGTGCCGTGAATACCAAGACAGGTGGTTAAATTATATCCTCCAATGCATTGGGTATAGGTGTCGGTCGTATGGATATTCTATTTAGTGATATGTGAGGTTGTTGACCGTATGGTTATTCCATTTAAGTATGTTTATGTCTCAAGTTAAATTTATATGTTATGTGTTCATTATATGGGTTTTATGGTAATCTATTGGTTACAAAAGGGTAAGAAATTATATTTTATTTAGTGAAGAGTATTTACTACTTCATGAAAGTGAAAAGTATAACTTATGATAAAGTATTCATGGTTTACTTGTTATTTTCAAAAACTAACAGTTTTCAATCTTTGTGTATCCCTTACTGATATTTTTATGTTGATACCAAGTTTTTGAAATATTTTTCAAAAGACATAAAGTGGAATAGGGTCAAATATGGGATCAAGGAAAGTCATGTTGTCTAAAAAATAGAACTAGACATGACTTTATAATAAAGAGTGATTATTTTATGAAAAAAATGGAATCTAAGTAGAAGTGTCTACTTTGTAACTTTTGAGATGTAATAGTTATGGACAAATTATCTAGAACACTAAACCTAAAAAGATCCTCAATGTGAATTATTCATTTAATTCATGATTAAGTAATTTTTTAAGGCTGATTCCTTATAGTTGATATTAGATGTCAGTTTAGACAACATTAGGAGTTATAAAATTGTTAAATAAATATCCATAAATTAATTTACGGTAATATTGAAATGATATAGCATTTATAGATTACCGTGTTTCTTCACCTAAGATATTTCTGTGTTATGAATGGTTTTTCTTAGAGGATACAGAGCTACTCTGTGAATACATATAGAGGGAAATGGAATTCTAAATCATCATCCTGAGATGGTCAGAATCATAATTGAATAGTTTGTTGTTGTGATGGCTCTGTTGACTCAGGTGATAAGATTGTAGTTGTGTACAAGGATGATATTTTGGTTTTTTCCAAAAATAAATAGTTGCATGAAATTCATTTACGGGTTTTCTTGTAAACCACAAATAAAAGAAACTCTTTGGGAAATTTAGCAATTGCGAGTTTTGGTTACAAAAAATTTCTTTCCTTGGTCACATGGCTTATAAAAATGGGATAAATGTTGATCATGAAAAAAACAATGGTTGTTAAAGAATGGCCAAGACCCACAAATGTAACTGGGATTCGTAGTTTTCTTGGTTTGGCAGGATATTAATAAAGTTTTGTTAAACATTTTGCATGGTTATCTAGTCCAATGACTAAGTAAACTCGAAATGTTGTTAAGTTCATCTGGACAAAAGAATGTGATGATTATTTTGAGGAACTGAAATGAAGATTGGTGAATGCTCTAGTTTTGGTAGTTCCTTCCAGAAATGGTGAGTTTATTATCTACGATGATGCTTCGTTGAAAGGAAATGGTAGTGTCCTTATGCAGAATGATCAGGTAATTGATTATGCTTCGTGTCAGTATAAAACGCATGGGTTAAATTACACTAAACATGATTTAGAATTAGCTGATGTCATTTTTTCTTTAAAAATTTGTAGGCATGATTTGTATGGAGTAAAGTGTGAAGTATATATCGATCATAAAAGTTTAAAGTGTATATTTACTAAGAAATAATTGAACATGAGAAAGAGGATATGGATGGAATTAATCAAGGATTACGATTATACAATTCATTACCATCCCGGAAAAGAAAATAATATGGCTGATGCTTTGAGTCAAAGAAGTAATGCTTCATTAACCATGCTACATTTGGAATGAGATACTTTTGTTTTTGATTTGATGAACTAGGGAATATAAGTTGATGGGGTAGGAAGTTCTTTTATTTTGTTTCAACTGTGAGTGAGATCATCTCTATTAGACAGAATTAAGCAAGTGTGGAAGAAAGACAGTTGGTTGCATAAAAAGGTAGAGATGGTTCAAAAAGGATAATTTGCCTAAATTTAACATTGATAATGATTGTGTTTTGAGATTTGGGATGATATTGTGTGTTCCTTGTGATTCACAGTTGAAGAGAGAGTAGTATTGTGAAGATCATATTTCTCCATTTTTTGTTCATCCTGGCAGTACTAAGATGTACAATGATCTATGGGAGTATTACTGGTGGGATGGAATGAAAAGGGATATTGCTGATTTTACTGTGAAGTGTTTGACTTATCAGTAGGTTAAAGAAGAGTTGTAGTTACCGAATGGGACACTTTAGATTTTACCAATGCCAGAGTGGAAATGGTAAAATATATCTGTGGTCTTCGTTGTGGGATTAAAAAAGACATAACGAGGTAATAATGAAATCTGAGTTATTGTTTATCGACTGACTAAATCTGCTCTTTTCCTTCTATTCAAGATACTTTCTCCCAAGATCAGCTATCACAGTTGTATGTTGAAGAGATATTCAGGTTACATGGAGTACCCCTCTCAATTGTATCTGATCATGATCATAGTTTTACTTCTAACATTTGGAAAGGCCATCATATGTCATTGGGAACTAAATTAAATTTTAGTAAAACTTTTCATTCACAATCATATGGACAGTAAAAACGAACCATTCACACCTTGGAGGATATTTTACATTCTTACACAATGGATTACCAGGGAATTTTGGAGCATCATCTTTTTTTGGTTGAATTTTCTTTTAATAACAATTTTCATTCCAGTATACAGAGGGCTCTGTTTGAGGCATTATATGGTAAATGGTGTCGAACTCCAGGTTTTTGGGAAGAAGTAGGGGAAAGGAAGCGGATGGGTCCAGAATTGGTAGAAGAGATGGCATAAAACATTCTATTGATTCTGAATCACATGAGAATAGCTCAGAGTCGGTAGAAACGTTATGTGGATAACTAGAGGAAGGATATTTCCTTTGAGGTAGGTGATCATGTTTCTCTCAAAATTTATCCATGGAAAAGTGTGATGCATTTTGGAAAGAAATGTAAGTTGAGTATGAGGTTCAATGGACCTTATGAAATCATAGAGAATGTGGGATCGGTTGCATACAGAGTGGATTTACCTCCATGTTTGTCCCAGGTACATAATGTTTTTCATGTTTCAATGTTAAAGAAGTAAATGCCAAATTCATCTCATGTTTTGAGCCTAGAGGTAGTTCAACAGGAAGAGAATCAATCTTATGAGAATAAATGGTCCAAATTCTTGACCACAGGGAGAAAGTTTTGTGGAAAAAGGTTATTCATCAAGTAAATGTTCTATGGAAAAATCATATAGTTGAAGAGGCAACATGGGAATATGAAATTGTAATGAGGGATAAATACCCCCACTTATTCGATATGTAAATAAATTTTGGGGATGAAAAATCCTAAAGGGGGTAATTATGTTACTTCCCAAGAAAGTAAATAATAATATATTTTCATATCTAGGTCTATTTTTGAATTAGATAGTGTTTTAGAAGCTTAAAATGACAATAAATCCAATCTTAATCTTAGAATACTCTAATATTTTTAAAAGATTGTTTTACAGCCTTTTGATGGTGAACCATTTTTAAATCTATATATTGACAATTTTATATGCCCTATTTATTAAAAAAATTATTCTTTATAATTGGGACATTGAAATTTACTTTGGATAAATTTTTGGTATTTTTCTGACAATGTTTATTTTGTAATGAATAGTGAAAAATACTGCATTTTACTTCAAAATTGATTTTTCATCTAATTTAATAATATGATTAGATTATACTTTTAATTGGTTTTAACGTTTAATTGGAATAAATTTTTACCATTTAATCCAATAGTGGTAATTATAATTAATTTCACTTAGAAATTGGACATAAAAAATTGTCAATCTTTTGATAGATATTGTTTTCCAAAAAACATGCTATTTTTTTGACAACGAGAATAATTTTGTAATTAATTACTGCAATTTATGTGTTTGTAATTTGGTAAAATGGATTCCATATTTGGAATCATAATATCCAAATAATGTAATTAATAATCTTTTGTTTTTGGACATTATGAATAGTAACGACATCAATTATCTTTAATTATCGTGATTCATTAGTAATCGGGTAGTTAAGGGTAATAAGGTAATATAAAAATAATATAAAATGACCAAAAAATTTGTCCAAATATTTTTTTTGAGTCATGTCCTACCATGGGATGCCTTTTGACAAACTTTGGGACCCCATGAAATCACATTAATTTGATAGTGACCTTTTATTATATTTTTTCAAGTGAAAATATAACCAAAGAATGTATCAACGAAGTAAAACTATTTTGGTTTTTTTATGTAAATGAAATCTTATACTAAAAATAGTCATTGGAAATCTAAAAAAATTTCCAACATCATGGTATTTTTTTTATAATTTTTATGCATTAAATAAATAAATCTATTTATGACACCATGACGATGCAACGATTACCTCATTAATGAACGATTTAAATAAAATGAAAAGGTATGGTAAAATATAAGAAATAAACATGTCAAAAAACTATTTTATGGGAGGCGTTAAGACACTTATCACCTTATACTCTAAATATATCATTGTGGGACCTTTAAAATCTGAAAAGCATTTCATAATAATGTAACGATTCCTGACCATCCAAGAGTGCCCATCCTCCCAATTATAAAATGCCCTCACCTCTACTGCCTTACCCACACCTCTCAAGCCCTTGGATCATCCAAAACCTTCTTTTATTATCTCTCCACATCCCATTCGTCATCCTAGAATCCTTAGCTTAGGTAGAAAGATCTTCAAGAATCCCGTTTGGTTCAAACCAAGGCAAGATACCCGATTTAATGGTAATGTATTCTATTTTTTCCTTTTGTATAATTTTGATTCTCCAACACAATAAACTATTTTTATTCCTATATTTTGTAACAAAACCAATATATTAAATATACTAGGATGTTTTTATGAGATTTATCCGTTCTCCACTTACACACACCTCCATCTAATGGGTGAAGAACATACTGTTTCTGTGGACGACGAACTGGTGCCTCATGAAACGATGATTGTTCAATTATATCCTACTTCCTCCCATGGTGGCCATTAAGATATAACTATATTTACATATGATATATATATTATTTTTATGTTTTCATTATGCTCATTTATATTTCATTTACGGAATACCTTTATGGTTTCCATAATGGATAAACGGGATAATTTTATTTTAGGAAGTGCGGACTACCGCCCCCTAAAAGTGATTTAAATATTTAATTTCATATGTGGGATGTATAAAGGATGGAGTTAATAATATTATATATGATATTATACTAGAATTATAATGTACCTTTATATAATTGTGATTACATTCCATTAAATATGAATTATAAATGAATGTAGCATTCATGCGTACGTACGGCTTACCGTCTCCCTGAACGGTGCATTTCATTTCTTAACTCAAAATGTTATGTACTATTATAAATACATATATATGCTGAATATATATGATATATATGATATCCAAATCATGAATAACATTATGGATATATGAACCATTGACCACATGAACAATATGTAATTATAAGAAGTCCATTTTTGACTTAAGTACCAAATATCGACAAAACGAACATTATTAACTTAAATGATTACATAATCTATATAACATTTAAATAAGTGATGTATAAGGAATAATAAACTTGATAAAGGTTCTTAACCATGTATAAATTAACATTAGTTTATTATTCAGGTGATTAAAGAACGATCAAGTCATGTCGGACATGAGGTAAGTCACTTCTTCTCAATCTCCTTTCATTGAGGCATATTTTGTTTTATACACAACATTCTTTTATATGGTGTATAACCCCTTGGACCTTTACTTTTATTCAAAAGGAATATTTTTTCTATGTATTTTTTACTAAAAGACAAAAAGGAATGTTTCTTTTAACGTACGCGGTGACAACGACCTTTCCACCGCAGTGAGTATTATTTGATCTTTGGCTTCCTCAACAAGACGAAATTTTTTTATAAGAAAATAAATAACATATAATATTTTATGTATTTTGGTATTGTAAATGGTTTTGATAAAAGATTTGTTATTTCAATATATTTATGTGATATATTGTGATTGAAATGTGGAAATTTTTTTTCCCTTTAAATTTGGTTTATGTCTTATAATTTTATAATGGTACTTGGACATTTGATGGGTGGTTACGTGATAATCCAAATGACGGGTGGTACCTTGAATACTTGGAAGATTGGTTACCTTATAACCTCCAATGCACTGGGTATGGAAGTCGGCCGTATTGTTATTCCATTTAGTGATATGTTTGGATTAGACCGTATGGTTATTCCATTTAAGTATGTTTAGGCCCAAAGTTACCTTTATATGTTATGTGTTCTTTATATAGGATTTCTTGTAATATTTTTGTTACAAAAAGGAAAGAAATTATCTTTCATTCAGTGAAGATTATTTAATACTTAATAATTGTGAAAAGTATTACTTATGATAAAGTATTCATGTTTTACTTGTTGTTTTGAAAAACTAATAGTTTTCCTTCATTGTGTATCCCATACTACGCTTTTTATGCTCATCCCTTGTTTTTGAAATGTTTTTTCATAGGAAATAAAGTGGAATAGGGTCAAATATGGGATGAAGGAAAGTCTGGCAGTCTAATACATGGAAATGGACATGACTTTTTAATCAAAAGTTTTTATTTTTTGAAAAAAATGGAATCTGAGTAGAAGTTTCTACTTTGTAAGTTTTGAGATGTAACAGTTATGGACCAATTCCCTAAAACTCTAAACCTAAAAAGATCCTCAATGTTAATTATTCATTTAATTCAAGATTATGTTAAGTTTTATGTTTGGGTCTTTATAGTATTATTCCTATAATGAAAATTACCATATCATATCATATTTCTCTTTTCACCATAAATTGAACTATTTTTAAAAAATACGGAAAGTTAACCAAATTTTTTTTTCGATGTGTAGATTCAAAAATTTAAATACATTTAATAAAAAAATTATTGATATTATAAATATAATTGTAAAATAAAATCATCATTTATACAAAATTTTCTAGTTTAGTATTATATTCAATTTTTAAACCCTTAGAAAAATAAATTATAGTATCATAAATTTATCATACAACTATAATAGAACATAATAATACACATAAAATCAATTTTTTTAAAACAAATCCCATTATATCCTTATATTAGTTTTAAATATACAAATATATAAATATATGTGTGTGTGTGTGGTTTAAAAAAAATCATACATTTGTTTTATCAATTTACCAATAATTATTTTCTTCTATTATGATATAAATACGAAATATTATCATTTTATGATATACATAAAAATTATTTCACATTTTAATAGGTTTTTAAATGATTCTAACATACATGTTTCTATTTTTGGCAGTCATATAATTTTTTCATTTGGTTAGATTACTATTACAATCATCATATTTGTAATTTTCATATGGTTTCCCTGCATTCTATAAATTCATCTTATTTCATTCATTATAAATTAACTTCTATTATATCTCAAGGTTGTATTTTATAATTTTCAAAATTAATATTGCATTAAAAATATTCTTCTTCATTTATACAGTGTTGTTTATGAGTGGGATTAATCTTGTGGATCAAGAAGATCTGAATCTGCCTATTATTAAAATTTTATTTTATTTATTTTGTCACATTATGATACATTAAATTATTATGGATATTTGTATTATCCTAATTTAATGTTCAATATATTATAATAAAAAATGTTTTCTATCGTGATGTGAATTATATAATATTATATTACAAAATATGACATTATTATATATTCATAAGGGAAAATCCATTGATAATATTTTTGGTCAGTACATCATCTTCATCCTAATTAACATCTTGGAGTACATTAATATATCTTTCAACCCTTTTAGAATTAATTATTTTGGTTATGATGTTTGAATACTTAATAAAATGATTTTTTATGTCTAAAAAATATTCAGACCATCAAAAATATCTCATTGACTAATAATGAAAAACAATCCCAAAAAACATCTCACTAGATTGTAGAGATCTTTATATTTTACTACTAATAATATTCATAGAGATTTATTTATACATTCATGATACTAGGATTTATCTATAAAAACGAGTGATGAGCTTCATATAATAGAACCCTATTATAATTTTTTATTGATATCATACATAACCACATAGACAATCTCAACAATCTATATTATTCAATATTAAACTATATAAATGACTAATTTTATACATATTTTGATTTCTTTTATAGGTACTTGTCATCTTGTTATAAATTTTCAACCAATCTTTGAGGAAAATTGGATAATTATATAGAATGGTTATAAAATTTTAGAATTAATATAACAATATTATAAATATCCAAAATGCACATATGAAGTAATAATGAGATTATATTTTCTAATATTAAATAGAGTCCTATAAAATAAACCAAAATATAAAAAATAGTACATTCTATTACTCTATGATTTTTTAATTCATTGATTTTCATTATTCTATATTATAAAACCTTTCTCTGTGTTCTTGAATATGTTTTTGGAAATGGAAAATTTTCAAAATATTGGGGGGTTTATCTAGAATACAATCTTGGTTTACAATTATTATGTTACAACAATTACATTTCCCATTCATCATATAGATTTATAATATAATAGTATTTTCCCATAAATATTCTAAAGAATTGAATTAACTACTATACATATAAAGTGGTTAGTGTTAATGAATTTTTTAATCCAGGGCTAAAATAGTTTATTGCTTTAGAAAAACATATGTGAAACTTTTAGGCATATCGAAAATCAGTATAAATAATTATCTTAAAATTTTTATTGACATAATTTATGTATTAATATTTATATATATATATATCATATATGTATATAATAGTAGTTTAAGGATATATATATAATTTCAAAAACACACACGTGCATATATATATCTTACATATAGGTTATGTTAAAAATAAATGTTATTTAAAACAAGTTTATATTATTTTATATACATATTTTAATAAAAATTAATCTGACATAATTTTTCTAATATATGAAAGGTATTTTGATAAATAATTCCTTTATACAAAGTTTATTTGTGGGGCCATATTATCCTTTTATGTTATGATTTTTACATATAAGTCTTATTCATATTAATTAATCACCTAATATAATGTCCAGTCTCATTCAATCACCAATGTACATATAAAATCATTATCCTTTTTCCGATTTCATGACGTATACAATGTTGAATTGATCAAATAAATCTTATGTACTCATATCATGTGTTTATCAATTCCCATATTATATTCATGTTAAAAATAAAATATATCTAGCATGAATATTCACTTTATTATTCCTACTCAATAAACTATAATGATTTTCACCCTACCCTATATGGGGAGAAATATTGTATTAATTTTAATATATTCACTTACTTTTTTGTAATATATACATCACCCATCAAACTATCTCTGTATTTTAATAACCTAATATTGGATAAAAAATAATAACATATCTTATGAAATGATTAACTCAAACCTTAGAGACAAATGAAAGTTATTTAAAATTCTAATATATAAAACACTACGTCATTAATGGGTTAATGCATGTGTTGATTCGCAATTTCATAAAATTAATTCCAACAGTTCTAACACATAACCCATGTAAAAACTAGTTATGTATTATTGTATATATTCCCATGACACACTAGCCTCATATCAAAAACATTAATTTTTTGATGGATATGGGATATGGATAAGACACATAATTATTAGAAACTAATAGGGTTATAATTAAAAAAATATACTTTTAAAATCAGTAGTCTACATGATAGGGGAAATGAAAAAAACCTATTTATAAAGTGGATAATGAAACATGTTTTTAAAAAAATAGTCAACCAATAATTGAACTCATGGTAAAAAATTCAAAAAATTACACCACACTTATAATTACAAGGTTTATTATAACAAGGTATTTAAGAACTCGATTGTTTACCATCCTCATCAATGATATAACACCATGATAATTACTAGTTAATTCTTTATATAACTAGTTTTCCTTTTCATAGAGGTAGTATATATAATAGTAATATTACATGAGTAATTATAACAACATACATCACCTCACATTCAACATATTTTACATGAATATATTATCAAAACTCATGTAATAAAATATTTTTCACACTTCCCTCAATAATGGTTGTTTTAGCATGTCATTAATATAATTATTTCAACAAAAAAAAATTTAAATCATGAAATTGAAACTATTTATTATGGGAAGTTAAATTTCATGATTCATATGTCATGACACACTAATATTTCATTAAGATGGATTCAACACTTTTTCATGATACATCAATTTAAATGAAATTAATTTTATTCCTCTTTAGTAATTTAATCATATATACCTTAACAAGACTCTTATTCCTCTATTTGAAACATCATTCTTATTCATTTTTTCATGTTTAATTGATTACCATGAATTATAATTTGTTTGAAAACGTATCTAATAAAAAAAATGATTCAACACAACACTGATAGAAACAAATCAATCTGATAAAACTCTATAATTATATACTGATTTTAGGAATTTCCCATTCTTTGACCATCAAGGACTTTGAATTGTTAACTGATAAATCATTCATGTGACAATATGGTTAATGAAAAAATATATTGGAACCAAAAATCATATGTATTTAATTTCAAATAAAAACTAACAATTTATAGAGGTTTTAGAAAATTTGATAAATTTTTCCCATTATCTCCATACATTTTACAATATATTGAAATATAACAAATAATAACAACTAGACAATCCATTAATAGTCTAAAAATTAGAAACATTAATATTTATGGTGAACTTATTAGCACAAAACACACAATTTTTAATTATACTAGTAATATATGATATATAAATTTATCATTTGAATATCCTATGCGTATATATTTTTCAGATGTTATACTGATAAAACATTGTTTTTGAGAAATATATTCTTGGTTGAGGTTGACCAAATAATTCATTAATATTAGGAAAACAATAATTATTAGTTTCTGTGACCGTATGGTTATCTCTATATTTATATTATAATCTCATTAAATTATCCATATTCTTTACAAATAATATGGTTCACTTTAGGGTGAAACACTCAGAGGAATGAATCCCTGATATAACTACATATGCAATTTGTTTTATTTTCTACTGACTCAACATTACGCATCCAATAAGGTCACTTACTAGTAGTTTTTCTCATTAAGAATGTGATCAATAAATATTTAACTTCTTTTTATATGGTAAATCTATAAATTATTTTTTAATATACATTAATTTATTACCACCCAATTAATATGTCATTTATTTTTATATCCAATTTTATTATATTATTTCTTATTTATCTACACAATATAAAAATATTTCACTAATATGTTCCACATATGATAGTTATTATCATGATTCATATTTAAAAACCTATAAATCATATGTTCTAAAATTTTTGACATGTGGATTTTACATTCACAATAAAGGTACACAACCCACCCATTTGTCATTAGGTTCTATCCATGAATTTTCCATAAAAGAATTATTGTAGGAAAACAAACCTTATGTTCCATTTAAAATTTTCTCTGTGTAAACACTAAATAATGTTTTCAACATCTCTATTGAAATTTCCTCTTATTCTTTTTTTCCTGTCAAAATGAGAACCGTATGTGCTAAAATAGTAATAAAATTACCGAATTAGTAATGTTTTTTAATAAAAAATGTTACTAAAAACTAATGCAATGTAACTACATATTTATTTATATTTACAGGAGTGGAAAATATTTGACCACATTGGTTTTTGAAGGGTCCATATATATGCCATTATTTGTTACAATGAGCCAATGAAATAAAACATATTAATGTTAAAATTCATGGATGATTAATATCCATAATAAATAATTTTAATTCAGCATCTTTGGAATAACCATTAAATGGTCAAATGATCATTATAAATTTTAGTATATGATATATTATCATACATAAATATCACTAATAAATCCCTGATAACACTATTTATTACATATGTAAACATGAAGGGATAAAAAAATGAGGCTTCGGCCCCAACCTTTAAAAAAACATGTAAACATGAAGGAATAAAATGTTAATACAGGAGACATAAATTTGAATTCATAGTGGCCAAACCATATATGGAAATTATTCCTTATTATATAACATTTAATCACATTTTATTAATGTTACAAGAAATCTAGATAAGATTTTAAAAAGTATTGCTGACATCGATGTTGGTAAATAATTCATCAAAGGGTACATGTTATTTATGGTGATGTTATTATTATTTTTACAGTCAAAATATAACTTCATTGTCACATCCATTTTCATTATAATCCAGATGTTTCACCCAAAGGTAAGACACTAAAATGAATGAATCACTTATATAATAATAACTCATCCAATCATTTATTAATTTTATTCACTAAAATAGATTCATTTGATATGGTGGATTGGTAGTGGGTTTTTCATTTGGAATATGATTAATAAATAATTTTAGAACTCCTTTTGTGGGAAATATTGAAAATTATTTTAGAAAATATATTGATGAATTACAACATAATTGAGATGAATTTAATTCTTATACCCACTTTTCCATGTATTATTCATGATTTATCTACATACTTCCTAACATGATTTGGGTTTAAGGCCCCCTTCTCCAAAAGTAATTTACATTATACACAATTAAAAATAATTAACCTCTTTTTCTAAGAAGTTAATTTGACATTGAAAATTTGAGATAGTCCATCCCTAATAGAATTTTTAAATTATAAATTATTAGAATAACTAAGGTTGTTAATATGTAATTAAAATTATTATATTAATATATAAAAAATATATTTTCCGTCAATTTCACACTCATTGTTCTAATTAAAAATGTGTTTCCATATTTAGTATAAGATGATTCCATATTTAAAGTAAAATATAAGAATATAAGAATTAATAATAAAATAATGTATCTAATAATTTTTACTATATGATCACAATACATATAGTGATAACTTTTCACAATATTAATTCCAATTTCATAACTAAAACATATAGATGTTGATCTCGTGGCTTCATTAAGATAGTTTCCCTAAATGATTTAAATTGAAATAAACATTTGGGTGTGTAATATTATTCAAACAAACATAAACTAACTAAACTGAATTAACATAAAAATATACATTAAATTTTAATTAGTGAGTTGATTGAAATGAATTTATATATACTATATAATTCACTTCTTCAGTTTTTATTAACTTCAATAGTATTGAACTTTCTTAACCGTTATTAACCGAAAACAATTAATCAAAATAAGTATATAATTTATTGAATACACTTTACATAATTATTTTTGTAAATACCCATAAAAATTCAAGGAAATTTTTTTCTTATTTTTCTTATGAATTTTACATGAGCGCAGTTTCTGACGGCTCCTGATTCCGAGTCCTGTTGTGCCCAGAATCGTTTTCCAATGTTTTGCTTGGGAACATTCAGTGAACGAACAAGCGGGTTTTTCTAACGTTTGAACCGATGCTCGGAATCAAATTCTGAGGGCACCAATGGAATCACAGCGCCGGTATTTGATTAGAAACATCTTTTCGGGAGTTGTGTTTGCTAGGGTGTGGTTTTTAATTTTTGGGGTTAAGTTATGAAATAAAATAAAAGAGGTACAACCGATTTTTATTTTATTTTTCTTATCTTAAGTTAAGTGGATGATGTGGGACCCACAATATCCTACCCACTTCATAGGATATTTGTGAGGTGGGGTCCACATGAGCCTCACCATTTCTTTTCTTTTATGTAACACACCGGTACACCCCCTATTAATGAAGTCAACCCTTGCGTTTATTCGGGTTAAGAAAAGCCTCATTAATGTGGTGGTTTAAGATTTTCAATTAATTCACATAATTGTTTCCTTCATTTTTTAATTTTTAAAATGCAAGACTTGTGAAATAAAAATAAGAGAACTCTTATTTTTATTAGGCTGGTGGTGTTGAGAGCCAAGGGAGATTTCACTCAAACTCTAGAAGATCTTCTCTTCCTCCTGAAGAATGCGAAGAACGCGAAGAATGCGATGAACACCAGATCCTCAGAAATCAATGACACTTCTTCCGCGATGCTTCTTCCACGACGCGACGATTCCCCTTCCGTGACGCTTCTTCCGCGACGCCTTTTTCCGCGACGAATCCTCGCTCATCGAATTCGATGAGGTAGAGATTTATTTTAATTGTTGTTCGTGAATTCTTCGGTTGCCTTTCTTCTTTTCTATTGGAGCCGTCTATTACCGCAATAACGGGAGGAGGTCGGAACGCACGAACATGGCCGACCCTCATATCCCTTTTGTTTGTTTGATATTGCTGTGGCACGAGAAAGGAAACGCGGTTCCGAATCACTGTGTGGGAATTATTAAGGAAAGGGGGAGAAGCGCAGTGTCGTTGCGCTGCACCATTGAAGACGAACCAAAGACGCGGCGCAGTTGCGCCGCGCCAGAGAACCAAAACAGCTCCCTGGCCGGAGCGGGGATGCAATGGAGGGGCGCGGCGCTATCGCGCCATGCCGGACGGACCAAGGATGCCGCCGGTTCTGGGCCCCGGCGGAGCAGGGGGACCGGCGGCCAGTTTCGGGCCGCCAGCGTCGGATCAGAGGGATCGAACCTTGCCAGTCCCGTGGTGGAAGCAGCCGGCTGGCCAAAGCAGGCCGGCCGGTCAGGGGGTAACCGGGGGTTCGTATCCCACGATCAGCCAGCAGGTGCGGCCCCCCCACATGGGGGCTGTGGGTTCTCAACGCGGGGGGCAGCACCCCCTTTCATCGCTTGGCCATTACGGCCGAGCCGCCGGGCCGATTGCCGCGCCAGCACGCTGGGTCAGGCTGCCCAGGTCATTCCAGGCCACGCCCAGGCTGGGCTGGACTCAGACCCAGTTCGGGCTGACCCTGGGGGTATCGGGCTGGGTCGGACCGGGCCCGAACCCCCTAATACCAAAACTCTTTCGATCCGTTGCCCATAACATGAGCTGCGGACCTCCGATCGATGCACCGTCAGTTGCGTAGCGATTCTTATAACGAGACGGTCGTTTCAGTATATTACACTCATGGTTTCTGAGAACTTTGGGTTTGGCCGGGTTGGTTCGTACACGAAACCAACAGGGCTCTCGGAGCGGAAACGCTTATAACTTATGCTTGGGACGTCCGATTGACATGTCGTCGAGTTTTTTGGATTCCTATAGGTGAGATGGACCTTTTGGAATACTCATCTCGATGTTTGGATGTAGTTGGAGTATGGTGGGGTTGGTTTTGATTTAAAAACCAACCGGGCCCCTAAGACGAAAAAGCCAATAACTCTCAGACCGGGCGTCCGATTGACGCGCCATCTGTGACGTTGAGTTCCTGTGGACGATACAGAACTTTTAGATACATCAAATACGGACTTTGTGTCAGTTAATGTTTCAGCCACTCGGCTCATGGAGCGGACCCGCCGAAACGAGCTTGCTGCGTGCAGGAACCCTAGAGCTGACTGCGACTGCGACGACGATGAATACTGTGTAGAAATCCTCCGTGGATTCGACGGCGACGACTACAGCACTCAGCGATGTTACGTGGATCCGTGCTACCGATCATGTGTAGGTCATATCCAGTGTGGGTCAGCGCTCAGTGATCCTGTGTGAGCCAGCGCCTACAGATCCTATCTGGGTCCGATCCTGTGTGGGTCAATGCGGGGGTTAGTTACCTATCGATCATGTGTGGGTCAGATCCTATGTGGGTCATTGTGGGGGTTAGTACCTATCGATCATTTGTGGGTCCGACGTCATAGATGAATCAGTAGCTATATCTGATCATCTCTATCGTCATACGAAGAAGTATACTTGTGTGTGCTGAATCTTGACTTGCTTTCCTAGGTGGATTACGTTATAATTTCCTGTGTGGATTGGGTTGTGATTTCCTGTGTGGATGTGATCGAACTTGGGCTCCGAGGTTGGAGAGAACTGGAATTGATGACTTAGGTATATGTATGGGCATATACCTAAGTAGAGTCGGATGTTACTTTGTGATTGTATCTTTTCTTTTTGGATGATCCTCTGTGGATTCTGGGAGACCTTCGAAGGTCTCAGGGTCCCTACCTAGTAGCGTATACTAACCCCTACACAGGCTATGCCCTCACTACATTATGTTGGTTGTAGACGACAGACAGCGCTGTTCGTGGTTGATGCACGAGGAGCAGGTCGGTACCCAGAGGTGGATCACTAGGTGGGGCATACTCGGAGCGGACGGCTGGACCCGAGGATCTGTGGAGGCTATCTGTACCCACCCTTCAGGTGGGACATCCAGCGGACGGCTCAAGGCTGCGGCTTTACTTTCAGTTGATGTTTTTCCCTTTCCAGTTGTACGTTACTTTCCGTTTTTGTTTGTATTCTAGCCCACTTACTTTTTCCGCACTTACTGTTGTACCCCGTTTTTACTTAGTGTTTACTTCTTCTTGCTTGCTCTGTGGTGTTTGTTTACTTTACAAAGGAAATGCCTTCCCTTTTTATCAGGAATTACGCCTTGGTGGTAGTCGTCAGCCCCTGGCCTATGGAAGGCGGGCTTGGGGTAGTCACGACACGGGACCCAAGGACGGGTCATGACTAATTGGTATAAGAGGAGTTCGGTTCTACCGCAGAACTCAGGACTCTGATCTTTTTCTATTTGAAGCAATAGAGTTAAGAGTATTGAGTGTGGTTATTAGTCCAGGGAGTCCAGTGACGGTGTGGCAGCTGATGTATCCGTACAACAGGACCCTGACTTCTGATTTCCGACCTAATCCATGAAAACATTGATTGCATGTGTGTTTCAAGTTTTCATTGTGATTACTTTGTGTCAACTCACCAGGTATGCTGTTCTGACCAAGGTGCACCTGTTTCTTTTTAGGATGGCCCCACGATGGCATCCAGCTAGGGTTCCATGAGATGTGCATGATGACAGCCCACCGAGCGACTAGGCCTCGGTACAGGGCCCTTTGACAGCAGAGGCACTGGTGGTACCGCTACCCGCCGAGCCACCGATGCTACCAGCCCCAGCAGCTAACGATGCATGTCGCCATAGTGCACTGCACGAGTTTCAGTGCCAGCGACCACCCAGGTTCTGTGGGGAGACGGACCCTCAGGCCACTGAGGATTGCCTGGAGGCAGTTGTACAGGTTTTCAGGTTAGTGAGCACACCAGCAGACCTCATGGTGATCCTCGCAGCAAGCCTACTGCACGCAGCAGCAGGCATATGGTGGAACTTGATGCTACAGGTGCACGATGAGGCATCTCTCCTCTAGATGGACATTGAGAGCCTCTTCCGCTCAGATTTCGTCCTAGCCACCCTCTGTGTGGTGCATATCCAGTATCTTCTACAGCTGCGGCAGTGTAAAATGACGGTCTCCCAGTACTCGGCGAGAATTACCAATCTCTCGGGCTACTCGACAGACATGGTACGAGACCCATTATTCTGGGCCCGGACCTTCGAGCAGGGATTGAGTCAGGATATCAGGGATACACTGATCTCCCTCTGTATTCTGACTCAAGCAAGGGTATTGAAGTGAGCCCTTCTGATCGAGAGCTTCCTTGCTGAGCCTGCATCAGCAGCGAGACCTACCGCAGGGCGGCACGTAACAGAGTCTTCTACAGCTGGCACTCGATGGATGACTCATGGGTCCAGGCAGACCAGACCCTTAGGTAGAAGATCTCAGGACACTGGCTCAACAGTGCGGGGAACACATCACAGAGCCAGTATTTTGAGGGACAGATAGTGCTACACATACGGCAGGTAGGGACACATGGCTCTTGACTGCCCAACCCGCCATGCCGAGGAGCATAAGACGGTTGAGGGGCCACCCAGGCAGAGGTGGAGTGTCGACCGTGGTGGTCCGCAGGGAGCTGGAGGACAAGGAAGAGGAGCTGGCTGAGCATCAGGTGGTGGGCGACGCTTTAAGGCTCTACCACCACCAACACCAGAAGGTCCACCCCGACCATAGGGGGCTGGCGGGAAGAGACAGGCACAACTCCACGCTGTGGAGGCCTACGACCACGGCGCGCCAGAGATGATTCGAGGTACTATCTGTGTCTATTCCTCCCTTTCTGCAGTTCTTATAGACACAAGAGCAAGTCATTCTTTCATAGCCTCTGCCCTTGTTCGGAGCTCGGAGATTCCGACAGAGCCGTTGGCTCGATCCTTATGGGTAGAGACTCCTACGGGAGCAGACTCGATGATTACGCACTGGTGCCGGCAGTGTGAGCTTACTCAAGGAGGAAAGAGCTTCAGCTGGGATATTCTTGTAGCGGCGTCGAGGCCTTACGACATCATCTTGGGCATGGATTGGTTATCTACAGTCCATGCTCAGATTGACTATGCACCGATGGAAGTAGTTTCACCTTCACCGGCGAGAGGAGAGCCTTCGCAGCACAGGATGGACTCCCTCAAAGGAGAAGATAGCCCATCACTCATCAGTTGGCTAGCCTCATCCTAGGAGCAGTTGACGTGCAAAGTCCTAGTTTTCCTGTAGTGGTGGATCAGTATGCAGACATTTTACCCGACAATGTCCCAGGACTACCTCCCCGCATAGAGGTAGACTTTTATATTGATATGTACCCCGGGACAGCCCCGATATCCACCCCATCATATCGGATCGCTCCCGCCGAGCTTCGAGAGCTACATTTACAGTTGGAGGACTTGCAGGGCAAGGGATACATCCTACCTAGTGTTTCACCCTTGGCTTCACCGATATTGTTCTCCAAGAAGATGGATTGGAGCATGCGACTTTGTGTCAACTATCTTCGCCTGAACCAGGTGACAGTGAGGAAAAAGTATCTGCTACTGAGGATTGATGACCTCTTAAATCAGCTGAAGGGAGCACGGTGGTTCTCAAAGATAGACCCCAGGTCTGGCTATCATCAGCTCAGAGTTCAAAATGAGGACGTGTAGAAGATGGCCTTCAGATGTCGGTATGGACACTATGAGTTTTTTGTTATTCCATTCGGCATAACCAATGCTCCATCAGTGTTCATGGGCATCTTGAACAGGATCTTTCACCCTTAACTCAATCTATTTGTCGTGGTCATCATCGACGACATTTTGATATACTCGACCACTGAGGAGGAGCACGCCTACCACTTGCGGGTTGTACCGGACACACTCCGAGAGCACCAGCTTTATGGTAAGCTCTCTAATTGTCATTTCTGGATATGAGAGGTCCACTTCTTGGGACACGTCATCTCTGAGGCGGGAGTTACGGTGGATCCTGCGAAGATCGTGGCGGTGCTAGCTTGGGATCCACCCTGGAGCGTGACGGAGGTGCGGAGTTTCTTGGGACTAGCTGGATACTACCGGAGATTTGTGCCAGATTTATCCAGAGTTGCGGCACCACTCTCAGCTTTGATGAAGAAGGGGAAACCCTTTGTGTGGTCAGACAGATATCAGCAGAGCTTCAAGGAGATGAGACAGATATTGACCAGTGCACCTATCTTGAGGTTTCCGGAGGAGGGAGTAGGGTACGTAGTCTACTGCAATGCATCAGGGACCGGACTCGGGTGTTTCCTGATGCAGGAGTGGGCAATGATCACCTATGGATCATGTTAGTTGAGGCCGCATGAGCAGAACTACGCTACCCATGACCTGGAGTTAGCAGTAGTGGTATTCGCTCTGATGACATGGCGACACTATCTGATGGGCGAGCGCATTACAGTCTATCCTGACCACCAGAGTCTCAGGTACATCTTCTCGCCGAAGGACCTGAGCCTGAGATAGCGGCGATTTCTCGAGTTCCTCCAGGACTATGACTTTGAGATAGTCTATACTTATGGGAAGGGGAATGTAGTAGCTGATGCTCTCAGCAGGAGGACGGGAATTCAGCTACTTGGGGAGGTGACAGAGCAGGTATCCTCTTTAGAGATATCCTTCGTGGATAAGGATAGACCAGCCTTCCTTCAGTCACTCACAGTCACTCCTCCACTACTGCAGCGGGTCAGAGAGGTACAGCGTGGGGACGCTGACTGTGAGACGCGGCATGCGCAGATATCCTCAAGACAGGCACCTGATGGTTTCTCTATAGGAGGAGAGCACGACATTATTTTCAGAGGACCTACCTTGGTACTAGTTTCTTTACGGGAGGAGGTGCTGAGAGAGTTTTACACTTCCCCTTTGGCGGTACATCCTGGCGTAGCGAAGATGTACCAAGATCTCAGATGACAGCACTGGTGGCCGGGCATGAATAAGGCTGTGGCAGAGTTCGTTTATCGATGTGTCACCTGCCAGCAGGTCAAGGTAGATCACCAGGTACCAGCAGGCTTGGTACAGCCCTTGGAGGTCCCATAGTAGAAGTGGGACGGCATATCTATGAATTTCGTGACTATACTTCCACGCACTTCTAGAGGTCATGACTCCATTTGGGTGATTGTCGACTAACTCACCAAGTTGTCTCACTTATTACCCATCAGAGAGCAGAGATCAGTGGAGAGCTTGGGACGTCTCTATGTTCAGGAGATTCTACGGCTTCATTGTTTTCCATCTTCCATCGTTTCGGATCGAGATTCTCACTTTACTTCCTGGCTCTGGAAAAGGTTGTAGGAGGCGTTCGGGACACAGCTATGTCTGAGCACCGCCTTTCACCCCCAGAAAGATGGTCAGACGGAGAGGACCATTCAGACTCTTGAGGACATGCTCCGCGCATGTGTCCTCGACATTGGTCACAACTGGGAGGACCACCTACCCTTGGTGGAGTTCACGTACAACAACAGCTACCACTCCACCATTGGGATGGCATCATACGAGTCGTTGTACGGCCGACCTTGCATATATCCTCTGTGCTGGACAGACCCTGGGGAGTCAGCACTTGTGAGACCGGAGATGGTCCAGGCCACGACAGAGAAGGTCCAAGTCATCCAGGAGAGGATGAGGACAGCTCAAAGCTGGAAGAAGTCTTATGCTGACAGGAGGTGGAGGCCACTAGAGTTCAAGTATGGAAACCATGTCTTCTTGTGGGTCTCGCCTCGATGTGGATTACGGAGATTTGGCCGTGGCGGCAAGTTGTCTTCATGCTTCATCGGACCATTCCAGGTCCTCAGCAGGATTGGCGAGGTGGCTTATCGCCTGGCTCTACCACCTCAGTTGCACCGGGTGCACGACATCTTCCACGTATCTCAGCTGAGGAGATACGTGCACGACCCAACACATATCATTGACCATGGGGAGCTGGACGTTGATGATGGGCCGACTTTTGCGGAGGTCCCAGTGAAGATTGAGGATCGACAGGAGCAGGTCCTACGTGGACGGTCTATTCCTCTAATGTGCGTCGGATGGAAAGACGGGAACCTCTAGGAGAGCACTTGGGAGCGGGAGGCTCAGATGCGTGCTCAGTACCCACATTTGTTTCCCTAGTTTTTGATGTATCTTTATGTGGACGTAAAGCCCTGAGGTGGGAGTAATGTAAAGACCCATAAAAATTCAATGATATTTTTTTTCTTAATTTTCTTTGAAATTTTTCAAGAACGTAGTTTCTGACGGCATCTGATTCTGAGGCCCGGTGTGCCCGGAATCTTTTTCCGACGTTTAGCTCAGGTACGTTCAGTGAACGGACGAGCGAGATTTTCTAACATTTGAACCAGTGCTCGGAATCGAATTCTTAGGGCACCGATGGAATCACTGCGCCGGTATTTTCTTAGAAACATCATTTCCGGAGTTGTGTTTTCTTGGGTGTGGTTTTTAATTTTTGTGGTTAAGTTAGGAAATAAAATAAAAGTGGTACAACTGATTTTTATTTTATTTTTCTAAACTTTAGTTAAGTGGATGATGTGGGACCCACAATATCCTACCCACTTGGTAGGATATTTGTGAGGTGGGGTCCACATGAGCCCCATAGTTTCTTTTCTTTTATGTAACGCACCCGCACCCCCTATTAATGAAGTCAACCCTTGCATTTATTCTGGTTAAGAAATGCCTCATTAATGTGGCGGTTTAAGCATTGCAAATAATTCACTTAATTTTTTCCTTCGTTTTTGAATTTTAAAAACGCAAGACTTGTGAAATAAAAATAAGAAAACTCTTATTTTTATTTGGCTGGTGGTGTTGAGAGGGAAGGGAGATTTCACTCAGACTCTTGAAGATCTTCTCTTCCTCGTGAAGAATGCGAAGAACACAAAGAACGTGAAAAATGCCGGATCCTCAGAAATCAACGACGCCTTTTTCCGAGACAAATCCTCGCTCATCAAATTCGACGAGGTAGGGATTTATTTTAATTGTTGTTCGTGAATTCTTTCGTTGCCTTTCTTATTTTCTATTGGAGTCGCCTGTTACCGCAAAAACGGGATGGGGTCGGACCGCACGAACAAGGCAACGCGGGGCCAAAGCACCCCGTGAGAATTATTAAGGAATGGGGGAGAAGCGCAGCGCCGTCGCGTCGCGCCGTTGAAGACGAACAAAAGATGCGGCGCCGTCACGCTGCGCCGGAGAACAAAAAAAGCACCCCGGCCGGAGCGAGGCCACAGCGGAGGGGCGTGGCGCCGTCGCACCGTGCCTGAAGGACCATGGTCGCGGCCGGTTCTAGGCCGTGGTGGAGCAGGGGGACCGGCGGCCGGTTCCGGGCCGCCGGCGTTGGATCAGAGGGACCAGCCCTTTCTGGTCCCATGGCGTCTGCAGCCAGCCGACCAGAGCGGGCCGACCGGTCAGGGGGAAATTGGGGGTTCGTTACCCCCGGTCAGCTAGCAGGTGCAGCACCCCGCATGGGGGCCGCGGGTTCTCAACGCGGGGGGCAGCGCCCCCCCCCCCCTTCACCGCTCGGCAGTTACGGCTGAGCCGCCTAGCCACATGGCCGCACCGCCACGCCGCCCTGGCCAGGCCGCGCCCACGCAGGCTGGACCCGGACCCGGTTTGGGTTGCCCCGGTTCGGGCCGACCCTAGGGGTATCGAGCCGGGTCAGACCGGGCCCGAACTCCCTAATACTGAACCTCTTTCTGTCTATTGCGTATAACTTGAGCTGCGGACCTCCGGTTGATGCACCGTCTGTTGCATAACGATCCTTGGATCGAGACGGTCATTTTGGTATATTACACTCATGGTTTTGGTGAACTCTGGGTTCGGTTTAGTTGGTTCGTACACGAAACCAACCGAGCCCTCGGAGCGGAAACGCTCATAACCTAAGCTCAGGACGTCCGATTGACGTGAAGTCGACTTTGTTGGATATCTCTAAGTGAGTGATAACTTTTGGCTTACTCCTCTCAAGGTTTGGACGTAGTTGGAGTACGGTCGGGTCGGTTTTGACTTAAAAACCAACTAGGCCCCTGGGACGAAAAAGCCAATAACTCTCAGACCGGGCGTCCGATTGACGTGCCGTCTATGACATTGAGTTCCTGTTGATGATACGGAACTTTTGGATACCTCAACTCCAGACATTGTCTCAATTGATGTATCAGCCCGTTGGATCGTGCAGCGAACCCACCGAAACGAGCTTGCTGTGTACGGAAACCCTAGAGCTGGTTGTGACTGTGACGACGATGACGACAGTGCAGAAATCCTCCGTGGATTCGACGACGACGACTACAGCACTCAGCGACCCTACGTGGATCAGTGCTACCGATCCTGTGTAGGTTATATCCTGTGTGTGTCAGCGCTTAGCGGTCTTGTCTGGGCCAGTGCCTACAGATCCTGTGTGGGTCTGATCCTATGTGGGTCAATGCGTGGGTTAGTTACCTATCGATCATGTGTGGGTCAGATCCTATGTGGGTCATTACGGGGGTTAGTACCTATCGATCCTTTGTGGTTCTGACGGCTTAGATGAATCAGTAGCTATATCTGATCATCTCTATCATCATACGAATGAGTATACATGTGTGAGAAAAATCATGACTTGCTTTCCTATGTGGATTACGTTATGCTTTCCTGTGTGGATCGGGTTGTGATTTCTTGTGTGGATGTGATCAAACATGGGCTAGGAGGTTGGGGCGAGCTGGAATTGATGACTTAGGTATATGTATGAGCATAAACCTAAGTAGAGTCGGATGTTACTTTGTTATTGTATCTTTCCTTTGTGGATTATCCTTTGTGGATTCTGGGAGACCTTCGGGGGTCTTGGGATCCCTATTGAGTAGCTTATACTCACCCCTACATGGGTTATGCCCGCACTAGGTTTTGTTGGTTGCAGACAACGGACAGCGCTAATTGTGGTTCAGGCACAAGGAGCAGGTCGGTACCCGGAGGTGGATCACTGGGCGTGGAGTACTCGAAGCGGACGACTGGACCCGAGGAGCTGTGGAGGCTATCTGTACCCACCTTTCAGGTGGGACTTCCAGTTGATGGCTCGAGGCTGCGACTTTACATTCAGTTTCTGTTTTTCCCTTTCCAGTTGTACTTTACTTTCATTTTGTGTCTGTATTTTGGCCCACTTACTTTTTCCGCACATACTGTTGTACCCAGTTTTTACTTAGTGTTTACATCGGCTTTCTTACTCTATGGTGTTTGTTTACTTTACAAAGGTAATGCCTTCCCTTTTTATCTGGAATTACGCCTTGGTGCTAGTCGCCAAGCCCCTGGCCTATAGAAGGCGGGCTTGGGGTCGTCACGGCACGGGCCCCGATGATGGGTCGTGACAATTTGTTTCACTAATATATTTTTGATATAAATTAATTTGTTAATAACTTCTCATTATAATTGTTCTTAGTAAATATATAAGAAATTTAGGTGAATATAATTCAGAAAAATACATTTAATATATAGCTGGTATTATTAAATCCAGTTAGAAAATTTTATATTTTTGAATTTGTTATATTTTATACTATTTCTATTACTAGAAAACTGAATTATTTAGTTATTTTTAGATCAAAACTATTTTTTATCTTTTTCAATATGATCTTTAAATTTTATTAGATCACATTGCTATGAATATGTAGGAATATTTCATTTTTTTATGAATCATTATTTTATAATATAATTTTTCCTTATTTTTTCAACTAATCATAATTGCTTTCAAATAATATAAATAAGAAAAATTGGTTTATATTGGTAATATAATAATCACCTACCAAATTTATTCTCTCAAAAGGTTATTTTAATTCATTTATTGATCATAAAAAATAGGTTCCCTTAACTGATAAAAAATAATAGTGTATTCCCTTAATTTTTATAACATCCTGACTCATATTCCACTTAAATTTTCCCCATGCTAGTGGGTAACATGTAATCAAGAGTGCCTCCATATATTCCCGAGGCTCCCGATTAGTCGTGAGGGCCCAGTTTGTGTCTATGGGAGACTATACCTTCATTTTATAGTATAGTATAGTGGAATGAAAAATAGATCAATAGTAAAAGCAATATATAATCGATGATATAATATGATCATCTAGAGGAGAACAATAATTACACCATAAGAAATATGATATAAAAAATGACTATTTGTGCCTCTATAAAGAAGGTAATAATGTATATATAAAATGAGTACAATAGATGTATCAAATGTTATAGAACCAAAACATATCCATATATAGAGAGCATCACGATACAATCTCATTGTTATTCTATCATACTACTAGGAATGTTCAAATCAAGAATCGTACAATTGAAGCATTCCCAAGTCCATTCCTACATCCATGAAGTCTGATTGGGTACCCAATGACAGCCCAAATAGGGTATTAGATAACACTTTGTAGGACCCCACCAATAATTTCTTTAAAAAATCCATTATATGAAATATATTTGTAGTTGTTTCTAGAAAATCACGGTTATAAAAAAAGTAAGTTTAATGTGTCTACGATGAAGTAAGAAATCTCGGGAAATATGGATACACATGTATAATAACAAATCTTCCACAAACATGGTATACTATAAATCATAACTATGTGTAAAACGTTCTATCCTAAAAACAATAATTGGATACACAAACCATGGATATCTATAAGAACAAACAAATATCCACATAGACCACTCCATGTAGTCAAATACATACTACTCACATTAGTTAATGTCATGTAATCATTCTTTAAACCATAATGGGATAGATCCAAGTTATATAGTACCAAGTCATCCTATTTGAGATGTTGAGGTATGTCCATGGAAACTTGGTAATGTATTAGGTGGAGTCCAAGGATCCATACCATATTCATTTCCTATGTGATTCCAAGAAATTTGGATCTAAGGGGTTGAGAATCTCTTAGAATCCTATGAAATCATGATCTAATGAGATCATACAAGGAATCCACTACCCTGATCACAATAAATATAGTGATAAATTTTCACAATATTAATTCTAATTTCATAACTAAAACATATAGATGTTGATCTCGTGGCTTCATTAAGATAGTTTCCCTTAATGATTTAAATTAAAATAAACATTTGGGTGTGTAATATTATTCAAACAAACATAATCTAACTAAACCGAATTAACATAAAAATATACAATAAATTTTAATTAGTGAGTTGATTGAAATGAATTTATATATACTATATAATTCACTTCTTCAGTTTTTATTAACTTCAATAGTATTAAACTTTCTTAATCGTTATTAACCGAAAAAAATTAATCAAAATAAGTATATAATTTATTGAATACACTTTATGTAATTATTTTTGTAAATACCCATAAAAATTCAAGGAAATTGTTTTCTTAATATTATTTTGAATTTTACATGAGCGCAGTTTCTGACGGCTCCTGATTCTGAGGCCTGGTGTGCCCAGAATATTTTTCCAATGTTTAGCTTGGGAACGTTCAGTGAACGAACGAGCGGGTTTTTCTAATGTTTGAACCGATGCTCGGAATCAAATTTTGAGGGCACCAATAGAATCGCAGTGCCGGTATTTGATTAGAAACATCTTTTCCGGAGTTGCGTTTGCTAGGGTGTGGTTTTTAATTTTTGGGGTTAAGTTATGAAATAAAATAAAAGAGGTACAACCGATTTTTATTTTATTTTTCTTATCTTAAGTTAAGTGGATGATGTGGGACCCACAATATCCTACCCACTTCATAGGATATTTGTGAGGTGGGGTCCACATGAGCCTCACCATTTCTTTTCATTTATGTAACACACCCGCACACCACCTATTAATGAAGTCAACCCTTGCGTTTATTCGGGTTAAGAAAAGCCTCATTAATGTGGTGGTTTAAGAGTTTCAATTAATTCACATAATTGTTTCCTTCATTTTTTAATTTTTAAAATGCAAGACTTGTGAAATAAAAATAAGACAACTCTTATTTTTATTAGGCTGGTGGTGTTGAGAGGCAAGGGAGATTTCACTCAAACTCTAGAAGATCTTTTCTTCCTCTCGAAGAACGCGAAGAATGCGAAGAATGCGATGAACGCCGGATCCTCAGAAATCAATGACACTTCTTCCGTGATGCTTCTTCCACGACGCGACGATTCCCCTTCCGTGACGTTTCTTCTGCGACGAATCCTCGCTCATCGAATTCGACGAGGTAGGGATTTATTTTAATTGTTGTTCGTGGATTCTTCGGTTTCCTTTCTTCTTTTCTATTGGATCCGTCTATTACCGCAATAACGGTACGAGGTCGGACCGCACGAACATGGCCGACCCTACTCTCCCTTTTGTTTGTTTGATATTGCTGCGGCACGAGCAAGGAAACGCAGTGCCGAATCACTGCGTGGGAATTATTAAGGAAAGGGGGAGAAGCGCCGTGCCATTGCGCCGCGCCATTCAAGACGAACCAAAGACGCGGCGCAGTTGCGCCACGCCAGAGAACCAAAATAGGTCCCTGGCCAGAGCGGGGCTGCAATGGAGGGGTGCGGCGCCATCGCGCCGTGCCGGACGGACCAAGGACGCGGCCGGTTCTGGGCCGCGGCGGAGCAGGGGGACCGGCGGCCGGTTCCGGGCCGCCAGCGTTGGATCAGAGGGACCGAACCTTGCCAGTCCCGTGGCGGTAGCAGCCGGCTGGCCAAAGAGGGTCGGCCAGTCAGGGGATAACCGAGGGTTCGTATCCCACGGTCAGCCAGCAGGTGCGGCCCCCCACATGGGGGCTGTGGGTTCTCAACGCGGGGGGCAGCACCCCCCCTTCATCGCTCGGCCATTACGGCCGAGCCGCCGGGCCGGTTGCCGTGCCAGCACGCCGGGACGGGTTGCCCAGGTCAGGCCGGGCCACGCCTAGGCCGGGCTGGACTCGGACCCGGTTCGGGCTGACCCTGGGGGTATCGGGCCGGGTCGGACCGGGCCCGAACCCCCTAATACCAAACCTCTTTCGATCCGTTGGCCATAACATGAGATGCGGACCTCTGATAGATGCACCATCAGTTGCGTAGCGATTCTTAGAACGAGACGGTCGTTTCGGTATATTACACTAATGGTTTCTGAGAACTTTGGGTTTGGCCGGGTTGGTTCGTACACGAAACCAACCGGGCCCTCAGAGCGGAAACGCTTATAACTTATTCTCGGGACGTCCGATTGAAATGCCGTCGAGTTTGTTGGATTCCTATAGGTGAGATGGACCTTTTCGCATACTCAGCTCGATGTTTAGATGTAGTTGGAGTATGGTGGGGTTGGTTTTGATTTAAAAACCAACCGGGCCCCTGAGACGAAAAAGCCAATAACTACCAGGTCGGGCGTCCGATTGACACGCCGTCTGTGACGTTCAGTTCCTATGGATGATACAGAACTTTTAGATACATCAACTACAGACTTTGTGTCAGTTGATGTTTCAGCCCCTCGGCTCATGGAGCGGACCCGCTGAAACGAGGTTGCTGTGTGCGGGAACCCTAGAGCTGACTGCGACTACGACGACGATGACGACTGTGTAGAAATCCACCGTGGATTCGACGGCGACGACTACAGCACTCAGCGATGTTACGTGGATCCATGATACCGATCATGTGTAGGTCATATCCAGTGTGGGTCAGCGCTCAGTGATCCTGTGTGAGCTAGCGCCTACAGATCCTGTCTGGGTCTGATCCTGTGTGGGTCAATGCGGGGGTTAGTTATCTATCGATCATGTGTGGGTCAGATCCTATGTGGGTCATTGTGGGGGTTAGTACCTATCGATCATTTGTGGGTCCGACGGCTTAGATGAATCAGCAGCTATATCTGATCATCTCTATCATCATACGAAGAAGTATACTTGTGTGTGCTGAATCTTGACTTGCTTTCCTAGGTGGATTACGTTATACTTTCCTGTGTGGATTGGGTTGTGATTTCCTGTGTGGATGTGATCGAACTTGGGCTCCGAGGATGGAGAGAACTGGAATTGATGACTTAGGTATATGTATGGGCATATACCTATGTAGAGTCGGATGTTACTTTGTGATTGTATCTTTTCTTTTTGGATGATCCTCTGTGGATTCTGGGAGACCTTCGAAGGTCTCAGGGTCCCTACTTAGTAGCTTATACTCACCCCTACACAGGCTATGTCCTCACTACGTTTTGTTGGTTGTAGACGAAAGATAGCGCTGTTCGTGGTTGATGCACGAGGAGCAGATCGGTACCCAGAGGTGGATCACTAGGAGGGGCATACTCGGAGCGAACGGCTGGACCCGAGGAGCTGTGGAGGCTATCTGTACCCACCCTTCAGGTGGGACATCCAGTGGACGGCTCAAGGCTGTGGCTTTACTTTCAGTTGATGTTTTTCCCTTTCCAGTTGTACGTTACTTTCCGTTTTTGTTTGTATTCTAGCCCACTTACTTTTTCCGCACTTACTATTGTACCCCGTTTTTTCTTAGTGTTTACTTCTTCTTGCTTGCTCTGTGGTGTTTGTTTACTTTATAAAGGAAATGCCTTCCCTTTTTATCAGGAATTACTCCTTGGTGGTAGTCGTCAGCCCCTGGCCTATGGAAGGCGGGCTTGGGGTAGTCACGACACGGGACCCAAGGACGGGTCATGACAAATTGGTATAAGTGGAGTTCAGTTCTACCGCAGAACTCAGGACTCTGATCTTTTTCTATTTGAAGCAATAGAGTCAAGAGTAATGAGTGTGGTTATCAGTCCAGGGAGTCCAGTGTCGGTGTGGCGGCTGATGTATCTGTACAACAGGACCCTGACTTCTGATTTCTGACCTAATGCATGAAAACATTGATTGCATGTGTGTTTCAAGTTTTCTTTGTGATTACTTTGTGTCAGCTCACCAGGTATACTGTTCTGACCATGGTGCACCTGTTTCTTTTTAGGATGGCCCCATGATAGCACCCAGCTAGGGTTCCGTGAGATGTGCGTGATGATAGCCCACCGAGCGACTAGGCCTCGGTACAGGGCCCTTTGACAGCAGAGGCACCGGCGGTACCGCTACCCGGCGAGCCACCGATGCTACCAACCCCAACAGCTAACGATGCATGTCGCCATAGTGCACTGCTCGAGTATCAGTGCCAGCGACTGCCCAGGTTCTATAGGGATACGGACCCTCATGCCACTGAGGATTGCCTGGAGGCAGTTGTATGGGTTTTCAGGTTAGTGATCACACCATCAGACCTCATGGTGATCCTCGCAGCGAGCCTACTGCACGCGGCAGCAGGCAGATGGTGGAGCTTGATGCTACAGGTGCACGATGAGGCATCTCTCCTCTAGACGGACATTTAGAGCCTCTTCCGCTTAGAGTTCATCCTATCCACCCTCTGTGTTGTGCATATCCAATAGCTTCTACAGCTGCGGCAGTGTAACATGATGGTCGCCCAGTACTCGGCGAGATTTACCAATCTCTCACGCTACTCGACAGACATGGTACGAGACCCATTCTTCCGGGCCCGGACCTTCGAGCCGGGATTGAGTTAGGATATCAGGGATACACTGATCTCCCTCCGTATTCTGACTCAAGCAGGGGTATTGAAGTGAGCCCTTCTGATCGAGAGCTTCCTTGCTGAGCCTGCATCAGCAGCGAGACCTACCGCAGGGCGGCACGTAGTAGAGTCTTCTGCAGCTGGCACTCGATGGATGACTCATGGGTCCAGGAAGACCAGACCCCTAGGTAGAAGATCTCAGGACACTGGCTCAACAGTGTGGGGCACACAGCACAGATCCAGTATTTTGAGGGACAGACAGTGCTACGCATACGGCAGGTAGGGACACATGGCTCGTGATTACCCAACCCGCCATGCCGAGGAGCATAAGACGGTTGAGGGGCCACCCAGGTAGAGGTAGAGTGTCGACCGTGGTGGTCCGCAGGGAGAAGGAGGACAAGGAAGAGGAGCTGGCCGAGCAGCAGGTGGTGGGCGACGCTTTAAGTCTCTACCACCACCAACACCAGAAGGTCCACCCCGACCATAGGGGGGCTGGCGGGAAGAGACAGGCACAACTCCACACTGTGGAGGCCTACGACCACGGCGC
This sequence comes from Viscum album, assembly GCA_963277665.1. Lineage (NCBI taxonomy): Eukaryota > Viridiplantae > Streptophyta > Magnoliopsida > Santalales > Viscaceae > Viscum > Viscum album. The sequence goes on along the minus strand of OY728159.1, from coordinate 682,678,635 downwards.
TCCCGATATGATTCGAGGTACTATCTGTGTCTATTCCTCCCTTTCTGCAGTTCTTATAGACACAAGAGCAAGTCATTCTTTCATACCCGCTGCCCTTGTTCGGAGCTCAGAGATTCTGACAGAGCCGTTGGCTCGATCCTTATGGGTAGAGACTCCTACGGGAGCAGACTCAACGATTACGCACTGGTGCCGGCAGTGTGAGCTTACTCTAGGAGGAGAGAGCTTCAGCTGGGATCTTCTTGTAGCGGCGTCGAGGCCTTACGACATAATCTTGGGCATGGATTTGTTATCTACAGTCCATGCTCAGATTGACTACACACCGATGGAAGTAGGTTCACCTTCACCGGTGTGAGGAGAGCCTTTGCAGCACAGGATGGACTCCCACAAAGGAGAAGATATCCCATCACTCATCAGTTGGCTATCCTCATCCTAGGAGCAGTTGACGTGCGAAGTCCTAGTATTCCTGCAGTGGTGGATCAGTATGCGGACATTTTACCCAACGAAGTCCCAGGACTACCTCCACGTAGAGAGGTAGACTTTTATATTGATCTGTACCCCGGGACAGCCCCGATATCCACCCCATCATATCGGATGGCTCCCGCCGAGCTTCGAGAGCTACGTGTACATTTGGAGGACTTTCAAGGCAAGGGATACATCCGACCTAGTGTTTCACCCTTGGCTTCACTGATATTGTTCTCCAAGAAGATGGATGGGAGCATGCGACTTTGTGTCGACTATCATTGCCTGAACTAGGTGATAGTGAGGAAAAAGTATCTGCTATCGAGGATTGATGACCTCTTCGATCAGCTGAAGGGAGCACGGTGGTTCTCAAAGATAGACCTCTGGTCCAGCTATCATCAGCTCATAGTTCAAAATGAGGACGTGCAGAAGATGGCCTTCAGATGTCGGTATGGAAACTATGAGTTCTTGGTTATTCCATTCGGTATAACCAATGCTCCATCAGTGTTCATGGGCATCCTGAACAAGATCTTTCAGCCTTAACTCGATCGATTTGTCATGGTCTTCATCGACGACATTTTGATATACTCGACCACTGAGGAAGAGCACGCCTACCACTTGCGGGTTTTACCGGACACACTCCGAGAGCGCCAGCTTTATGGTAAGCTCTCTCATTGTCATTTCTGGATATGAGAGTTACACTTCTTGGGACACGTCATCTCTAAGGTGGGAGTTACGGTGGATCCTGCGAAGACCGAGGTGGTGCTAGCTTGGGATCCACCCTGGAGCGTGACGGAGGTGTGGAGTTTCTTGGGACTAGTTGGATACTACCGGAGATTTGTGCCCGATTTATCTAGAGTTGCGGCACCACTCTCAGCTTTGATGAAGAAGGGGAAACCCTTTGTGTGGTCAGAAAGATATCAGCAGAGCTTCAAGGAGTTGAGGCAGATATTGACCTGTGCACCTCTCTTGAGGTTGCCGGAGGAGGGAGTAGGGTACGTAGTCTACTGCAATGCATCAGGGACCGGACTCGGGTGTGTCCTGATGCAGGAGTGGGCAATGATCGCCTATGGATCACGTCAGTTGAGGCCGCATGAGCATAACTACGCTACCCATGACCTGGATTTAGCAGTAGTGGTATTCGCTCTGATGACATGGAGACACTATCTGATGGGCGAGCGTATTACAGTCTATCCTGACCACCAGAGTCTCAGGTACATCTTCTCGTAGAAGGACCTGAACCTGAGATAGTGGTGATTTCTCGAGTTCCTTTAGGAATATGACTTTGAGATAGTCTATACTCCTGGGAAGGGGAAATTAGTAGCTGATTCTCTCAGTATGAGGACGGGAATTCAGCTACTTGGGGAGGTGACAGAGCAGGTAGCCGCTTTGGAGATATCCTTCGTGGATAAGGATAGACCAGACTTCCTTCAGTCACTCACAGTCACTCCTCCACTACTGCAGCGGGTCAGAGAGGTACAGCGTGGGGACGCAGACTGTGAGACGCAGCATTCGCAGATATCCTCAGGACAGGCACCTGATGGTTTCTCTGTAGGAGGAGAGCACAACGTTCTTTTCAGAGGACCTACCTTGGTACTAGTTTCTTTACAGGAGTAGGTGCTGAGAGAGTTTCACACTTCCCCTTTGGCGGTACATCCTGGCGTAGCGAAGATGTACCAAGATCTCAGATGATAGCACTAGTGGCCGGGCAGGAAGAAGGTTGTGGCAGAGTTCATTTATCAATGCGTCACCTGCCAGTAGGTCAAGGTAGATCACCAGGTACCAGTAGGCTTGGTACAACCCTTGGAGGTCCCATAGTAGAAGTGGGACGACATATCTATGAACTTCATGACCGGACTTCCACGCACTTCTAGAGGTCATGACTCCATTTGGGTGATTGTCGACTGACTCACCAAGTTGGCTCACTTATTACCCATCAGGGAGCAGGGCTCAGTGGAGAGCTTGGGACGTCTCTATGTTCAGGAGATTTTACGGCTTCATTATGTGCCATCTTCCATCGTTTCGGATCGAGATTCTCACTTTACTTCCTGGCTCTGGAAAAGGTTGTAGGAGGCGTTTGGGACACAGCTATGTCTGAGCACCGCCTTTCACCCCCAGACAGATGGTCAGATGGAGAGGACCATTCAGAATCTTGAGGACATGCTCCGCGCATGTGTCCTCGACATTGGTCACAACTGGGAGGACCACCTACCCTTGGTGGAGTTCGCGTACAACAACAGCTACCACTCCACCATCGGGACGACACCATACAAGTCGTTGTACGGCCGACCTTACAGATATCCTCTGTGCTGGACAGACCCTGGGGAGTCAGCACTTGTGAGACCGGAGTTGGTCCAGGCCATGACAGAGAAGGTCCAAGTCATCCAGGAGAGGATGAGGACAGCTCAGAGCCGGAAGAAGTCTTATGCTGACAGGAGGTGGAGGCCACTAGAGTTCAAGTATGGAAACCATGTCTTCTTGCAGGTCTCGCCTCGACGTGGATTACGGAGATTTGGCCGTGGCGGAAAGTTGTCTTCATGCTTCATCGGACCATTCCAGGTCCTCTGCAGGATTGGCGAGGTGGCTTATCGCCTGGCTCTACCAGCTCAGTTGCACTGGGTGCACGACGTCTTCCACGTATCTTAGCTGAGGAGATACGTGCACGACCCAACACATATCATTGACCATGGGGAGATGGACGTTGATTATCGGCCGACTTTTGCGAAGGTCCCAGTGAAGATTGAGGATCGACAGGAGCGGGTCCTACGTGGACGGTCTACTCCTCTAATGTGAATCAGATGGCAGGACGGGAACCTCTAGGAGAGCACTTGGGAGTGGGAGGCACAGATGTGTGCTCAGTACCCACATTTGTTTCCCTAGTTTTTGATGTATTTTTATGGGGTCGTAAAGCCCTGAGGTGGGAGTAATGTAAAGACCCATAAAAATTCAATGATATTTTTTTCTTAATTTTCTTTGAAATTTTACAAGAACATAGTTTCTGACGACATCTGATTCTGAGGCCCGGTGTGCCCGGAATCTTTTTTCCGACGTTTAGCTCAGGTACGTTCAGTGAACGGATGAGCGGGTTTTTCTAACATTTGAACCAGTGCTCGGAATCGAATTCTTAGGGCACTGATGGAATCACAGCACCAATATTTGCTTAGAAACATCATTTCCGGAGTTGCGTTTTCTTGGTTGTGGTTTTTAATTTTTGTGGTTAAGTTAGGAAATAAAATAAAAGTGGTACAACCGATTTTTATTTTATTTTGCTTAACTTCAGTTAAGTGGATGATGTGGGACCCACAATATCCTACCCACATGGTAGGATATTTGTGAGGTGGGGTCCACATGAGCCCCATAGTTTCTTTTCTTTTATGTAACGCACCCGCACCCCCTATTAATGATGTCAACCCTTGCATTTATTCTGGTTAAGAAATGCCTCATTAATGTGGCGGTTTAAGCATTGAAAATAATTCACTTAATTTTTTCCTTCGTTTTTGAATTTTAAAAACGCAAGACTTGTGAAATAAAAATAAGAAAACTCTTATTTTTATTAGGCTGGTGGTGTTGAGAGGGAAGGGAGATTTCATTCAGACTCTTTAAAATCTTCTCTTCCTCGCGATGAATGCGAAGAACATGAAGAACGTGAAGAATGCCAGATCCTCAGAAATCAACGACGCATTTTTTCACGACAAATCCTCGCTCCTCAAATTCGATGAGGTAGGGATTTATTTTAATTGTTGTTCGTGAATTCTTTCTTTGCCTTTCTTCTTTTCTATTGGAGCCGCCTGTTACTGCAATAACGGGAGGGGGTCGGACCGCACGAACAAGGCAACGCGGGGCCAAAACACCCCATGAGAATTATTAAGGAACGGGGGAGAAGCGCAGCGCCGTCGCGTCGCGCCGTTGAAGACGAACCAAAGACGTGGCGCCGTCACGCCGCGCCGGAGAACCACAAAAGCACCCCGGCCAGAGCGGGGCCGCAGCGGAGGGGCGTGGCGCCGTCGCACCGTGCCTGAAGGACCATGGCCGCGGCAGGTTCTAGGCCGTGGTGGAGCAGGGGGACCGGCAGCCGGTTCCGGGCCGCCGGCGTCGGATCAGAGGGACCAGCCCTTACTGGTCCCATGGCGTCTACAGCCAGCCGACCAGAGCGGGCCGACCGGTCAGGGGGAAATTGGGGGTTCGTTACCCCCGATCAGCCAGCAGGTGCATCACCCCGCATGGGGGCCGTGGGTTCTCAACGCGGGGGGCAGCGCCCCCCCCCCCCCCCTTCACTGCTCGGCCATTACGGCCGAGCCGCCTAGCCGCCTGGCCGCACCGCCACGCCAGGACACGCCGCCCTGGCCAGGCCGCACCCACGCAGGCTGGACCCGGACCCGGTTTGGGTTGCCCCGGTTCGGGCCGACCCTGGGGGTATCGGGCCGGGTCAGACCGGGCCCGAACCCCCTAATACCGAACCTCTTTCTGTCTATTGCACATAACTTGAGCTGCGGACCGCCGGTTGATGCACCGTCAGTTGAATAACGATCCTTGGATCGAGACGGTCATTTTGGTATATTACACTCATGGTTTTGGAGAACTTTGGGTTTGGTTGGGTCGGTTCGTACACGAAACCAACCGGGCCTTTGGAGCAGAAACACTCATAACCTAAGCTCAGGACGTCCACTTGACGTGAAGTCGACTTTTTTGTATATCTCTTGGTGAGTCATAACTTTTGGATTACTCCTCTCAAGGTTTGGACGCAGTTAGAGTACGGTCGGGTCGGGTTTGACTTAAAAACTAACTAGGCCCCTGGGACGAAAAGGCCAATAACTCTCAGACCGGGTGTCCGATTGACGTTTCGTCTATGAAATTGAGTTCCTGTTGACGATACGGAACTTTTGGATACCTCAACTCCAAAAATTGTCTCAGTTGATGTATCAGCCCCTCGGCTCGGGCAGCGAACCCACCAAAACGAGCTTGCTGTGTACGGAAACCCTAGAGCTGGCTGCGACTATGACGACGATGACGACAGTGTAGAAATCCTCCGTGGATTCGACGGCGACGACTACAGCACTCAGCGACCCTACGTGGATTAGTGCTACTGATCCTGTGTGGGTTAGATCCTGTGTGTGTCAGCGCATAACGGTCTTGTCTGGGCCAGCGCCTACAGATCCTGTGTGGGTCTGATCCTATGTGGGTCAATGCGGGGGTTAGTTACCTATCGATCCTGTGTGGGTCAGATCCTATGTGCGTCATTGCGGGGGTTAGTACCTATCAATCCTTTGTGGTTCTGATGGCTTAGATGAATCAGTAGCTATATCTGATCATCTCTATCATCATACGAATAAGTATACATGTGTGAGCAAAATCATGACTTACTTTCCTATGTGGATTACGATATGCTCTCCCGTGTGGATCGGGTTGTGATTTCCAGTGTGGATGTGATCGAACATGGGCTCGGAGGTTGGATCGAGCTGGAATTTATGACTTAGGTATATGTATGGGAATAAACCTAAGTATAGCCGGATGTTACTTTGTGATTGTATCTTTCCTTTGTGGATTATCCTTTGTGGATTCTGGGAGACCTTCGGGGGTCTTGGGATCCCTATTGAGTAACTTATACTCACCACTACATGGGCTATGCCCGCACTAGGTTGTGTTGGTTGCAGACGACGGACAGCGCTGATCGTGGTTCAAGCACAAGGAGCAGGTCAGTACCAGGAGGTAGATCACTGGGCGTGGAGTACTCGAAGCGGACGACTGGACCCGAGGAGATGTGGAGGCTATCTGTACCCACCTTTCAGGTGGTACTTCCAGTTGATGGCTCGAGGCTGTGACTTTACATTCAGTTTCTGTTTTTCCCTTTCCAGTTGTACTTTACTTCCATTTTGTGTTTGTATTTTGGCCCACTTACTTTTTCCGCACATACTGTTGTACCCAGTTTTTACTTAGTGTTTACATCTGCTTTCTTGCTCTATGGTGTTTGTTTACTTTAAAAAGGCAATGCCTTCCCTTTTTATCAGGAATTACACCTTGGTGCTAGTCGCCAGCCCCTGGCCTATAGAAGGTGGGCTTGGGGTCGTCACAGCACGGGCCCCGAGGATGGGTCATGACAATTTGTTTCACTAATATATTTTTAATATAGATGAACTTGTTAATAACTTCTCATTATAATTGTTCTTAGTAAATATATAAGAAATTTATGTAAATATAATTCAGAAAAATACATTTAATATATAGCTGGTATTATTAAATCCAGTTAGAAAATTTTATATTTTTGAATTTGTTATATTTTATAATATTTCTATTACTAGAAAACTGAATTATTTAGTTATTTTGAGATCAAAACTACTTTTTATCTTTTTCAATATGATCTTTAAATTATATTGGATCACATTGCTATGAATATGTAGGAATATTTCATTTTTTTATGAATCATTATTTCATAATATAATTTTTCCTTATTTTCTCAACTAATCATAATTACTTTTAAATAATATAAATAAGAAAAATTGGTTTATATTGGTAATATAATAATCACCTATCAATTTGTTTCTCTCAAAAAGTTATTTTAATTCATTTATTGATCATAAAAAATAGGTTCCCTTAACTGATAAAAAATAATAGTGTATTCCCTTAATTTTTATAACATCCTGACTCATATTCCACTTAACTTTTCCCCATGCTAGTGGGTAACATGTAATCAAGAGTGCCTCCATATATTCCAAAGGCTCCCGATTAGTCGTGAGGGCCCAGTTTGTGTCTATGGGAGACTATACCTTCATTTTATAGTATAGTATAGTGGAATGAAAAATAGTTCAATAGTAAAAGCAATAAATAATCGATGATATAATATGATCATCTAGAGGAGAACAATAATTACACCATAAGAAATATTATATAAAAAATGACGATTTGTGCCTCTATAAAGAAGGTAAAAATGTATATATAAAACGAGTACAATAGATGTATCAAAGGTTATAGAACCAAAACATATCCATATCTAGAGAGCATCATGATACAATCTCATTGTTATTCTCTCATACTACTAGGAATGGTCAAATCAAGAATTGTACAATTGAATCATTCCCATGTCCATTCCTGCATCCATGAAGTCTGATTGGGTACCCAATGACAGCTCAAATAGTGTATTAGATAACACTTAGTAGGACCCCACCAATAATTTCTTTAAAAAATCCATTATATGAAATATATTTGTAGTTGTTTGTAGAAAATCACGGTTATAAAAAAAGTAAGTTTAATGTGTCTATGAAGAAGTAAGAAATCTCGGGAAATATGGATACACATGTATAATAACAAATCTTCCACAAACATGGTATACTATAAATCAAAACTATGTGTAAAACTTTTTATCCTAAAAACAATAATTGTATACACAAACCATGGATATCTATAAGAACAAACAAATATCCACATAGACCACTCCATGTAGACAAATACATACTACTCACATTAGTTAATGTCATGTAATCATTCTTTAAACCATAATGGGATAGATCCAAGTTATATAGTACCAAGTCATCCTATTTGAGATGTTGAGGTATTTCCATGGAAACATGGTAATGTATTGGGTGGAGTCCAAGGATCCATACCATATTCATTTCCTATGTGATTCCAAGAAATTTGGATCTAAGGGGTTGAGAATCTCTTAGAATCCTATGAAATCATGATTTAATGAGATCATACAAGGAATCCACTACCCTGATCAGGATCCATGGATTATAGTTATCCACGGATTCCAATGGAATCACGATCTAAGGAGATCATCCACAGAATCCACTACCAATAACAATTCATCAATCAATTAAATAACAATTTCCTAACCTTCAACAATCCAGTGATTTAATCCAACCCATTCAACATTTCCCATTTCAACATTTTATCATATTTTAAAACATGTAATCACATGGAATTGTGGCATAACCGTCTCCTATTGAAAATAAATTTCATTCATTTCATTCATTTAGAAATTAATGGCTAAAATAATGTTCTAACAACAATAAAAAATTCATTACATTGTTATCATAGATGCACTATAATTTGAAATCTCACACACACCTATCAAGGTGGTATAAAAAATGATAGATACTAGGCGAGACACCATGCATTTACTAGGTTGAGTTTAATTAACCAAAAAACATAAAATGGTACAAAATAGGAATCCTAAGAGGTTACAAAAACACTAAATAATACCTTCAATTAATGTTAAGGGATACACTGGATGGTCTGCAATGCATAACAACAACAACACAATATAAAACATCCCGACCATATAAGAAAGGTAAAACCACCTATATTATACATATGTCAGAATAATAATATAGTAGAATCCACTTATTCAGTCTAGATCAAGATAAAAATAAATAATGGATGAAGTCATTTGAAATATGACATAATATATTTAACGTAAATTACTCTGTTGACACAAATACAATCGAATAAAAGAACAAGTGGAATGGACTGCTGACTTTAATGAATATAATGATACTAATTGCAGAATAAGTAGTCTCTGAATCATGGAAAAACATTGATGTCTCGACCTTCCATTGAGAGGTATTCACAATCGCTCTCTTATGCAAGAGAGGTGAGGGATTGTGTCAACGAAATAGGATTTTAATATTACATTAAAAAATTAAACTGGGAAGTAACATGGTTTATAAATTCATTACAATTTGTGTATTTTATAGGGAATTCCCCTAGGTAAAACCCTTTACACATTATGTAATTGTCATATATCCCTCCTCAATTTTCCTTTCTGAAAACAATATAACTATCCCACATGCACATCATAGAGTTTAATACAAAATTAGAACATTGAAAACATTTTAAATGGAAATAAAACAATATATAACTTAGGAAAAAAGTAGGATCTTAAAATCTCCACCTTAAATAAAACATTCTCAAATTTGACTCTAATGGTGTCAAGATTTAACAAAGAATAACATGGAAAACTCATCATGTACATTAGCCTCCCACACTATTGAATCATCTTATAAATGGTCGTTCTTCATGAAAATTAAAACTAGATGAACTGACTAGCCTCAGAAAACATTCATGCTCCTATAAAAATTTCGAATATGGTTCTTCTTGATGGACACATATAGTAGTAGCTCCTCATCATCCGGATGCAGAGTATAATATGGGTCTAAGTGATAACAACAGTACTAAGATACATAGAAGACATTGTACATGGTCTGGTACCTCTAAGAAAACTGCAACTGATATGATACTAACCTGACTCTATCCATAATCTCGAACAACATGACATATTATGATGAACGCTTTCTATGACTTCTAATAAACCCAATCCTGAATGTCAAATGGTATTGGTTATCTATAGTGAACGAAATATGATTTCTAAATAAAATATGAATTATCCATAGAATATCTGTTCAACTGAAGCTAATTCTATTTATCCTACACAAGAAGAGTTCCATGTAATGCTACATCACCTTCCATTAACAATCATAGATGTGATCATCATGCCTTACCATATAAATAATTAGAAATATCTGACTATATTGTCACCTAGTATCTGTTATTATTGGATAATTTTACACTGGTTATGTTCCTCTCACAATAACCCCCCCACCCCCAAAATCTAGGATGTATGTTTTTGGAATGTCCTTATGATCATTTATAATGTTCTCTAACCGTACATTATTTTGAGGATTCTAGGTTTTTCTCAAAATTACCTATGGGAAAAACACCCTATGAAGTCTCTCCAAAAATTGAGACCTAAACCGAGATTCCATATCTGATACCAGGGTTTGAGGATCCCTGTAACACTAAAAATATCACTGATATACAACATCCCAATCTCTCCTATTGATATGGTCTCCCTGGTAGGTGGGAAATGATCAACCCACGTGATTATGTCCAAAACAACTCATGCAACATTACTACCTCAAAAAAACATGGAAATAATGTCATGAAATGCATCACCACATCATCCCATTTACATTCGAGAAAAGGTCTCTAATGTAAAAACCTATATGTTGGTTGATATTACTCCTTCACATGATGATAGGTGGAATATATTGTGAAAAACCAACCTCTTCAAATCTTATACCCAACCACCAGTACTAACAGAGAAATTAAATATTCATCTTCGTAAAAACAGGATGCACTTCCAATACATTGGAATGAAACCCCCACATTCGTTCCCCGTGTATGTCTCATAGAACCCAAAACAAAAATGAATGCCCCAAAATTCATTCATTCCCATGGTCAAACCTAGTGGTTGGTATTCATTTACAACACTCTCCTATAGGACTCAACCCTTATCATCAAATAGCTACCTCAACCTCACTATATCCAAAATAATGAATGTTAACAATAAGGATGAGAGAAAATTTGTCCCTATACACTCCATCACCTCCATGTTCATCTCTCAAAATAATTCTACATGATTACACTCATTACATTATTATTAATCTCCCAGTATCTGAGTGAAAATTCTCAATTCATCAATAACTACATTGTTATTTCTACTCTTACATGACATATCGATGTCAAATTACTGTAGGTACTGAACCCGCCTTTGGTACTGTATATTTATATGAATTTTTGAAAATATATATTTGTGGTTTTTTTGATCCGTATACACCAAAAAATGATCACAATGTAAATAATTATTCTAACAACATAATTCATGTTAAACAACAACTAAATCAATGTAATTTTTAAGTTGTTTCAATCTTGTTTCTATTGATGATGAGACTTGTACACGATTATTGACTCATTTTACCATAGATCTTCTCCCAACCTAATGATTGAGGAATCACCATACAATATGAATCATCGCCTCGTCTCTAGAATAATAATGACCATCACTGAAGTCAGTCTCCCTTTTGACACAAAAAATACAGTCATGTAAGTATCAATCTATAAAAACAACACACCCTTATTAGTAAGTCCCTTAAGTGGTTCTACTAGGTGTGAAAAGTCATGTATGAAATGAATATAATTTCTATGTATCCACAATAAAATATATATGTCAAACATATTCTTGGGATTCTCAAAGGAAACTACACCTCTCACATTATATGGGTAAATGAATACACCTTTCAGTATGATAATATAAACCAAAAGGATAATTTAATCCATCTATTAGTGCTACATATCAAATTAGCATATAACTGGTGCTCTCTTAGTCTATCCAAAACAATCACAAGATGTGTCATGTTAATTATGAGAATACATTAATATATCATCCATGAATACCACTAAAAATGAATTTAAATAAGAATAGTATATATGGTTCATCATCACAATGAAAATTGATGGCATATTTAAAAGACCGATCATCACACCAAGAAATTCATTTAAACCATACCTTTTACAAAAATATATACAAGGAATTTATATTGATAGAACATGTACCTGAAGATAACTCAATATCAAATTAATCTTCATTTAAACAGATTCCCCATAGAGCTAGTCAAAGGGATTATATATTCTTAGAAGGAGATGCTAATTCTTAAATTTCATCTGGTTTAATTTCTGATAATCCAGAAATAGTGTAAGAGTTCCATCCACCTTTTTCATTAATATATCCAATGAAACCCCACAAGAAAAGTATTAGTTCATATAAACACCTTTAATTCCATAGCATCTATCTATCTATGTATCTTATGAAACACTGTAGTAGATATACTATAAGGAGGAATAGACATGATATAGCTTATAGAACATTCTTGATAGAGAAATCCACCCATCTCAGCAGGTTAACTGGAAAAGTCAGCTGAGAAAATTTCACTGTAATAATAAGCCACTAAAGACAATTCCACCTGACTTGTTTCATGATCATTCTGATATAAGATAGAAATATGGTATGTCATCTCACCCAACCCAAGATGCTGATGTCCAACTCTATCTACCATGGAATCCCTTTTACTCTTGTGAATAAAAAATCAACCCTATGGTGATTTTAATGTCACCCTTTTTGTGATAGAATTTTAATTAGTCATGGTAAGAATCTATCTACTTCAATATGATTATGATATTGAACCTTATCATCTTGATGGAAAGAAGATCCCACACAAGGTTACACCCTCCAATATCATGGTGGAACTCTCTATGCTAGCGAACATTCTCCTTTATGATCCCCAATGTTGTCTCCAATGTCATAAGACCATAAATATTGGACAATAAGCTATATTCACTCCAAAACATGTTAAAAATATAAATATATGAGAATAAACTGTATTAAATTCAGAAGATACATAAGTATAGGATATTAAGATCATACTTCTCATTGTAGAAGGAACATTTATCTATTTCTTAGGTGTAGGTTATACCAAATAACTTTGTCCCGAATCATGATCCTAGGAAAGAACCTCACTATTTTGAGTATTCTCACATAATTATATATGTATAATTGGTTTCTGACTGCATATTCTAAGAAAAACACATTTTATTGACTGACCGACACTACCCCATATCCCAACCTGACATGGAGTTGTGAATCTCGATCCTGAACCATGATTCGGAGTTCATCCCCCTTCATTAACTACTGGATAAAAGGTATGTGAAAAATGATGGTCATGGATCATCCTACCACAAGTGCAGTAATTGATTAGGTCTCTATCACATTGATACCTCATAAGTCCTAAACCACTAACTGATGACATAATATTGAACTACCACTACTAATATCCCATTTCATACTCCACTTATGAGATTTTTAAAAATAGAGATTCATGCAACTAGTAGCAGAACCAGTGGGTTAAGAGTATGTGCCTCCCTAAACTGCGCTCCCAGTATCCCTCATGTTCCATTCAGTAATCAGTTCATTGATCAATATTTATATAATATTATCCAACTTAAACACATTGACCTATGATCATATGGAATTCCTATGACCTTCCTCATTGTTTCTCTCCCTAAATAAATTATCCGGGATATAGTGCCAAATTTTGAAGATCAGTAGATTATGTCAAATATTCCATAATGGTCATTGTGGCTTAAACTAGATATAGAAAATCATTTTCCATTTCTATTATTAGGGTATTATGAAATAATATGTAATAAAACCTATATTTGAAATCCTTCTAGATCATATCTCGATGTGTATAGACCTCTTTAAAAACATCCCACCAGTACATAGCTACTCCCTAAAGTAAATATTACATGAGAATCACTATACTCTAAGAATGTGACTCTAGATGAAAAAAATGAAAGAGTAGTTTTAATCCCAATCTCTATGGCCAAAAGACCGCTATCCCTAAAAAACAAGGGGGGATGTTATTGATGGAACACATGTATCAACTCTACCATAGATGATGAATATTGCGAGCCTACCTTAAAAGTATTCATAAATCATAGCTCACACTCAAGGAAATGGGCATCAACAACCATGCCTCATATAACAATTGGAGTCATAATTGTCACTATATGAGGATCTACTGGTAGTCTAAGGCCTAGTACCTATGGAACAAGATCGTTTCCATCGTCCTTGTATATGACTAGAAGGTCATTGCGGTGGAATATCTCTAATATTCCAAAATCACACCTCAAAAAATGATCGATAACAACTAAGTAATTGAAATGAAAAAATTTTAATGGTATTAACCTTCCTATAAAAAAGACACAACCCACATCATCCTCCTACATCTAGGACTCAGTAAAATTAGTGCTCGAAAAAAAGTAAGAATGACACTATATAGTTCCAACTCTATTTCATGGTAAATGTCATTTTCTATATTTCCCTATTCCAATGTAATTTTAAATTCTTATTTTTTTACAATTATATTTAATTGGAAGAACCAAATAGGTCTCCAATTTTGATACATAATGTACCATACACCTCATGAACTGAAGTGTGGTTTCCACTTAATCCAAACCATAAAATATTCTATCCCATGTTACCAATGGTCCCTAGATCAATGTTTCAAAGATGACTGTTTAGGGTGTCTGTTGTAGCCTAATAAAAAAACAATGATTAGGTTACAGAAGAAACTCTAAGTACAAACGATGCTTCTAAAATAGTTTCACAACCCATTTATCTAGAAATAGGAATATCATTCAAGGAACTCATGGTAAAATTCATTATGTAAAGTAATGAATCCTATAAGGCCTGACATAAGGGATGAAATGTGAATCCTGAAAGGTTTCTAAAATGACACGAGTTGGATTTCCATCACCTCATCAATAGAAAATATAAAAATATTTAATCATATTAAAATAAAACCTTATGGGAATTACCCAATGGTGGAATGAAGTGAGCTATATTATGAAAAATTTAGTATATCAATTTCTCTGTCCATTAAATTCATATTTTTTCTTTTATGTGGGTTAGAATTTGTGAGGCACAGTTCATTAAAAAAATCCAATTCATTCAAAATATCTCACATATTGTATCAAAATAATAAATCTATTAACGAAATATTTGATACCAAATTGTAATGTATTGACCCATATTGCTAAAATTGTGCACTAAGTCTATGGGATACATGACCTCAAGCATGCCTCCCCATACAATAGAGGCTTTTAACTAGGAGTGAGGGCCTAGGGTATGACCCCTTCTATTTATTACAAAAAAAATCATTATTTATTATATAATATTATACATAATAAATCCTTGAAGACTGAAATGTCTAGTGTCTTTTGGAATTAGATACATTACATAACAACTTTAAATAGTGAGTATATAATATTTAATGTAATCTTCTATGACATGTTAATATTATTCATTCGTACATAAAATGAATGGGATAACCATGGGACAAACATAAGAAAGGGGTGAGCTATATAGCTTAGCAAGGTAATAAAAAATTATAAAACAATATGAAATTAATACATTTTTGAAAATCAGAATATCAATGTGGAATAAGAGGGGTGAGAATCATAAACCCGAACAATGACATCTGATATAGCATGATAACATAAATGAGACATCAGAAATTGGAAACCACGTGGAACAAGGAATCATATACATAGGTCAAGCATAACGTTCAAGAAATCATGGTGGAAAAAGTCTCGTGATGGATTAGGTTCACTCACAATACCCTTTCATGATGTCTCCTGATACTAAATCATTACCTAATGAGTTGGAGCACCCAATAATTCTTGGTACACCCATCACATTCATTTCAATCACATGTATATGTTTTCCACATAGATCCTAAATCATGGAATGATTTTTCATTACATTTTATTCAATGATCATGTATTGTATAATAAATAAATGGAAGTAACCAAAAAATTTGTATAAGTGCATAATGGTTAGAACTTTTTATAGTAAATGGGTAAGTGTATTGATTATAGGTTTGATTGTCATAGAAAATCACGGTGAACATTCGATAGTATAATGTGGGCATATAAATGTTCAAGGGAGGGTTTAATGAGAGGGAGTAAGTGGTATCATGTCATTTATAAATCATATGGTTAGTAAGAGGTAAATTGAAGATCATATCCCAATTTTATGAATTGGATAAAAGGGAATTACATAATTATGATAATTGAATAAATAGGATAAGGAAAATATATCTTACCTTGATATTGTGGTTCCAAAATTTTAGGAGGATCTTCTTGAGATAATGGGGGAACCTTGGTAGGACACTATAGAGGTAAGGTATTATTAAGGAAATGCTTAATTGGTTTTGAGTAAAGATAATGTGGAGTTTGGTTGGGTGTATATAATAAATGATAGGATAGTTATTTATTATTTCTCGACTTTTTGTTTTGTACTCTATACAGTAAAAAAACCAACACCACAAACCTTCAGTTTTGTTTTCTGATGTTTTCTTCAATATTGGGTTTCTTATGAATTATTTTCTTTTTCCATGTCAATAAATTAATAAAATATTACCCCTGAATATGTAGAAGTGAGTCATCCCTTTAATGAAATTTTGTTAAAACCATAAAATATATTTTCGATAATTGATTATTTATAAACACTTTATGAAATTAGTAAAATAGACTTAAAATGATAATATTATAAAAGGAAAGATATATTTTTCTCTTGACACCATGTATAGTAGTTACTACATAATTTTTTGGCTATTATAATTTCATAATACAAAACAAATATTTACATTGTATTTTGTTTTTACTGAAAACATTGACTATATTATAAATTTATGATAAATTAACCATTGGATAATTTTTAAAGACTCATTAAAAAAATAATATTTATTTTATAAAAATATTTTTCTAAATATCTAAATTTTCACATTTAATTTAACAATCTACCATTATTACGAAATACTCAGTTTTTTTTGCCAATAATAGTTTTCATACCCTTCAAAAATTACATTTAACATCATCAAAATTATATGATCATTTATATTTCATAAAAATTATTACTAAAATATATTTTTAAAAAATATTATTTATCTCACTAATACATTACTTCTTAAAAATAAATCCCATCATTGAATTTGAATATCACAAAAAAATACAATTTATTTTTATATTGTATAAAAATATAAATCCTTTATACAGTAACAATAAGATATAAATATAGAAATTATTATACTATTCATAAAATATAAATAGTATTATTAGTATAGTATTGATACGTGTAACCTTTAATATGCTATAAATTATTTTTCAGGTAAGGTGGATGACAGTGATATTTTCATGTGGTGGTTTGACGTACTTGGTTTGGGTAGTGATATTGATGATCATGATCTTCTGGCATAAATGGTCTCACTAATGATTTAGTTATTGGATATCATCATGGGAATGGTCATGATCAAATCCTAGTGATTTTATATCCCTTGAAATCTCTTATAAGATGGCATCAGAGGGTATGGTCCTATTGGTTGACGTAATCACTTCCTCCATTTGAGTGAATTGGATATGTTAAAACATTATATTTATACTAGTCATATGATTGTTGTTGAAAATATATATTAACAATGGTTATATTGAATAATGTACTTTTCAATCTGATAGTATATAATATATATCATGATGTGCATTGTTTTCCAAGACCATAATACATAATAATACATTTAATTAAATAAATAGTGTAATTTTATTTATAAATGATCGAGTCATTAAAATATTCCCCCATTCAAAATTCCACCCAAGAAATTTTCATTTCACACTCTAAAATATATTATGGTAACTCTATTTAATCACCTCCTCTGATTCCAATGAATTTTGTTTAATGTTATGGATTCTTCGTATCACATGAATTTCTTATTTTTTATTACATTTTTAGTAAAATGTAAGATCTTCAGCAAATGCTCCACATATGAGAGGTCATTCTCTAATTGTACCACCTCTAGATTGAGTACATGTTTGGGGTCTAGTATATTATTACTCAAGAGGGATACGTGGAATACATCATGTATTTATGATTGGTTAGGTGAGAGTTCTCGTTGATCAGACTCAAATTTGATGCGATCAATGATCTAAAGGGGTTTAATATATCTTGGAATATGCTTTCCCATATTCCAAAATTTCATGAATGTATTCAATATAGATCTGTTTAGGCATACCTTGTCTTAAACCTCATACTCTAGGTCTCTTAGACTATAGATAACATAATGATTTTTCATCTCTGAGCTACCCTGATGTGCTGATGAATAGTTTTGACCTTTTCAACCATTTCGTCAACCATCTCAGGATATATCATGTTATGCTCCCAAAATTTATCCCAGCATGTAGTAGGTCAACACTTTTTCCAATAAATGGCTTCATAAGGATCCAAATGGATGCTTAATTAAAAATTACTAATGTATGATAAATCTACCATATGAAGATGATAACGACATCCTTCTTTTTTGCCAATTTATAATACACTCAACATGTCCTCAAGTGTCTGAATAGTATTCTCATTTTAGCTATCAGTTTTAGGGTGATAAACCACATTGATGTTAAACTCAAAATTCAGATCATGTTGGAGACCCTTCCATAACATAGAGGTAAATCATTGATATCAATTAGATACAATTGATAGTGGAGTTCTATGAAACAATACTATTGTACTAATGTATATCTTTTCATGTTTATCTAGTGATAATTCCTCTCGAATTGTAATGAATTGAGAAGTCATTATAAGAAAATACACCACAACCAATATAGAATTATTTCCTTTTAATGTATTTGGAAGATGGGTAAATATTTATAGGGTAATGTTTTCCCATTTCAATGTTTGTATTGGTAATGGTTGAATAATCCACATGGATGTTTTCATTTCTTTCTTAACATGATAACCTACACGACACCTTGATGTATATTTTGCGATATTTTTATTCATATTATCCCACCAAAAGTGCTCTATGAGATCTTAATACATCATCATGCTTCTTAGATTGATAGATAATATTTACCAATTTTCAACTTCTAATGACTCCTTATTTAAATTAGGATTTTATGGTACACATAATCGTGACCCAAATCATAAAACCCCTTAATCATTACCATTGAACTCTGAGGATTTCATGTTTCTTATAACTTCCAATTCTTTGTTTTCCTACATCATGTCTTTGAAAATCCATTGTGATTTTACATAATAGATAGTCAATCAATTATCTTTGAATGGATTAATGATTTCCCATCATTTATGATTCCCATGTACATCCTTTTCATGTATGTGAATAATTTATCCCTCTCAATTCCCATAAATGGTAAAATAATTGGATCATTTTTTCTCAGAGAATCTTCCACCTTAATTTAAATCCTTGGATTGTAGTATATTGAGAAGTCATAGTCACTAATCAGATATAGCATTCATCATTGGACAAAATTCATCTTTTTCTATGTGAATATATACTTAAGGATAATATGATCTATATATATTTTACACTTCTCCCCAATGAGATACTTTTTATAGATTTTCAATGAGAATATCGTTGAATCAAACTCTACATCATATGTTGGGTAGTTATGATCCTGAAAATTCAATTGGCTTGAATTATAAGATACCACTTTTTAATTTTGTACTAACACACTTCCAAATCCCTTCATTGAAGCATTGATTAAATAAACAAAAATTTCTCCACTTGATAGTAGTGAGATGATTAGTACAATTGTAATTCTCTTTTTAAATACATTAATGACACCTTAATAGTAATTATTCCAAAAAAACATGACTCCCTTTTGAGTTATCTTCATTTGAAGGCTTGAAAATTGTGGTGAATTTTTCACAAATTGACAATAATTCCAAGATTAACCATATAAACTATAAATTTATATAAAAGATATATTCCTTCACTATCCATCAATTGCATCATTATTTGAAGGGTTTACATATGTCTTATTACTCGTTCTTATATTAAAAAATAATTGGACTTCCTTTAACGAGAACAATATTTGTTTTACATTTCATAAATATTCTTATTCTGTATAGATATTAGAATAGTTCATAAATTATCCACATGATCCTCCATGAATTTGTTGTATATTATAATATCATCTACAGATAATAACATATATTTTTTGAGGTGATCTCTAAAGACTATATTCATCAAGTCTATTAATATTTCTGGATCATTAATGAATCTAAATGTTTTTATTATGAGCTCATAATACTCATACTTTCTATGAATAGTATTTTTGGGGAAATCCTCCTTTTTCACCTAACATAGTAATAACCCAACTGTAAATCCATCATAGGGAAGTATTGTGATATTTTTATTAAATCCAATATGTTATCAATCCGTGACATATGATATTTTTTATTTATTATGATCCTGTTGAGCTCAAAATAATTAATTAAAAGGCACATAGACCCATCCTTCTTCTTAACAAGGATGACTGGGGAACCTCATAGTTAAGAACATATGTGTATGAACCCTTTATCCAGATTCTCCTCTATTAGTTTCTTTGTATCTTCACGTTCAACAACATCCATCCTATGTGTAGTCTTGGATAATGGTAGCACCCTATTTATAATCTCGAGTGAAAATTCAACATCTTCTCTAGGAGTTAACCAGAAAATTATTCAGGAAACACTTTATCACAATCCCTCACAATGTGCATGTATTCATGGATGATCTTTTCTATAGAATAAATCATTTGAGCATGATATTAAATATCGTAGGGAAATAATATCCATGCCGGATTTGTTTGTGATAAACAAGGTTCTTCCATCTCCTTTCATTTATATAGAATTAGAGTATGACTCCCAACATGGGGAATATTTTTATTCACTTGGGAATTTATATAGAATCTATATAGGGAAATCCAATCCATACCTATAAATTAAAAAACTTCCAATAAAGTGAGATTCATAAGATAGACTGGGTATTTCATCTTACAATCATTGGAATGGGAGGAGTTTTATACTTGGGATGAAAAAACATCCTCATTTCAATTTTCATTGACAGCTTTAATTCCATTATTTCTTGTAGTGTTTGAATAGTTATAATATATTTTAAAGATATGATGGATTGTGTATAACCAGAATTTATAGTACATGTTCTCTATTCTTTAATTAATAACTAGCATACCTATCACTACATCAGTGACATGAATTAGCGTGATTTTTTTTCAAAGTTCATTAGTTGTTTTCTTTTAAAATAACAAAAAATTCCCTGAGGGTTTGCTGGAGAATTCCTTTCCCCCATCTCATTAGTGGGTTTCACCAATCTATAATCTCTAACCTCTTGTCCTTCGATCCTTTACATAAATCATGTCCTCATTCCCTATAGGCAATATCCAGGGTGATTCTTATCAAACTTTTGATAAGGGTGATGTTGAAATTCTGTAGCTCTATTATATTTATCCATCTGACCACCAATATTAAAACATCACTATAATCTTCTTATCCTCATGATACACTTTATATTTATCGATCTCTATTTCTACGTTGAGGTAATATCAAACAATTTCCTAAGATCTAGCAATGTCTCGAATCAACAATGTTTTTTGTAGACTATGATTTCACCCAATAATGAGTTAGTGATCATTTCATTGGAGGGTAATTATAAATTTGTAGGTGTATAGTACATGTATTTTGAATATTACATGTACCCCTAATGGATTCATCATTTTTTCATGAGGGAAAGTAAATCCCCCTCTATTTTAAGATGTATGTTCTAAGGAAAATAATTATCCAAAAACATTTTATATAATCCCTTCAACCTCATTTATTCAATATCTTCCTTATGATTTGTATTCATGATAAACATCCACCACCAATAAAATTCTCCTTCCATATGATAAAAAATAGTATAATATTATCATGATTGGAATATGGATGGATGAATAATATCTTTTTAATGGATATGATCCATTGTTCTATGATTAATGGATCATATGATTCATTGGAATTTGGAAGGCATTGTCTCATAACAGTATCAATATCATCATATTAATTATTAGATGGATTTGGGAGTTCTTCCTAATATATGTTTCAATTTTTATTCTGCTGATATAGTATCATCACAATGTTTATGATTCATACTCCCATCGGGTCGGGCATCTCGTTTGAGGAGTCATAAAATTTACATTCACATTGGCTGGTCACTCTATTCCCTGTATGTTTTGTCCATTGGATAGAAAAAATGAATTATAGGGATGTGTATATTCAAAATATTTAACAATTAAATTGGTATCCAATGACATTAAAGGGATGACTTTAAAATTACATGTATTTTCATAAATTAATAATTTATAGGTACTAATCTACATTATCCATGATCGATTTTCTAACACGAAATCTTATGAGAATTTTTTCCAATTATAATGGTTCATAATGTGGATGTGAATTTACCAATGTATATCCCATGTGAGTGTAAAACAAGGTGTGCAGTATGGAATATTTTTGTGAAATAGTTACTGATCGATTATATTTTAATGTGGTGTTTTCAAAGATAACCCCTATACACATTTATGCTAGATCCACAACCACCATTTGTATCATGAAAGGGATGTATTTTCATGGGAACCACATACAATATACTTTACCAAAATATAGGGATTTTTTCATATACTTAGACTTATCCCTAATGCTTTCTCTAGAGTTCTCTAATTATGTTCCCAAAAAGTAATTATACATTCCTTTGATACTAATAAGAAAACCTTACAATTTGATACACATTGATTCATTATTTGTTACATAATATTACCGATAATAAAAGAATAGAGATCATGAATTCTATTTTCCTTATAAATTATGTAAATTAAATAATAGATTATTATAGGTAATTCATTATCATCATTTAAAACATCCTTTACATGATCTTATAATTCTTTCACACATAAAACTACAAGAGAATACCAAGGGGATGTAAATAAAAATGGGGTGAGCTATAATGCATAGTAAGGGAGTAGAAATTGCATAATATGAATAAATTAATAAATTTAAGATAGTAAATATATAAATGGGTCAAAAATTGGTGGAGAATCAAAAACATTAACAACCAGTCAAGATTTAGGCTGATCAAAAAAAGACAACATGAGAAATGATTCAATAACTTAAAACACGACATCATAAACATAGGGCAAGGAAAAATACCAAGACAACATGATGGAATAATCCCCATGATAGGTTATTTTCACTTAGTAATATATATTATGATTACTCATGAGGAAAATATATTATCCAATGCATTAGAGAGAAATATAATTTTGGGCACACCTATCACATTCATTTCATTCACATTCATAATTGTTCCACATGGATCATAAAAAATGAAATAATTTTTAATCTAATTTTATTACTTAATAAAAGATTTTGGAATTAAAACATGTAATTCTCTAATATAATAATTATATATTCATAAAGGTGAACTCCCTTGATAGGAAATAGATAGAGATATTCATTACACATATTTTGGCATAGAAAATCACGGAAACATTTCAGCAACATAACAGGGACTATAAATGTTCATGGGAGGTATTAATGATAGATAAAGGTGTCTATACTAATTTATAAATAATAATTGATCTATGGGATACTGGAATTAAAATTTTGAACAATATTAATAGGATAAAATGTTCATAAGATATTGTATATACTTGAATAAAATTGAGATAGAAAAGATTCATGACCTTGATAGTGTGATTATGAAAGCTTGGGAGGAGATCCATGATAGCTTGGGGAACCATGGTAGGACTATAGAGAGGGAATTAATGTGTATGTACATGATCCATGTTTTTTGAGTGAATATATTTGGGTGTTTAGGTGGTTTTTAATAGAAAATAAATCGGAGTTCTTTATTATTTCTCAATCATAGGTTTTGGATTCTATGTAAAAAAATAACGAAAATAAAAATCATTTGCATAGTTTTATCCATCATTTTTTCAAATTTTTTATAATTATGTTATTTCATTAGGTCAAGATCCTAAATTATGAAAATATTACCCATGGTAATGTGGAAGTGAGTCATGTTCTTAATGAAATGATTTTAAAACCTTAAAATATATAATATATTTGAGAAGACTCATAAATACATTATAAAATTAATATTATAAAATTAAAATAACATTATATTAAACGGTAAATGGAGGTTGGGTATTGTAAATCATTTATAGTTTTTATTACATCACTTTTGGGTTATTATGATTTCATAATACACATAATATATTAATACTGTATTTAACATTTACCCACAAAATTGAATCTCTCAGAAATTGAAGAAAATTTCATCATTGGATAATATAAAATTTATTATTCAAAAAACAAATTTATTTTATGAACATAATTTTCCAAAAATTAGAATTTTCTGATTTAAAATAATAATAGACATTTATTGAGAAATATTGGGTTTTTTGAAAATAGCTATTTTCAAACCCCTATATAAATTACATTTTAAATCATAAATATTTTATGATCAGTTATAGTTGATACACATATTTAATACTTATATTTCAGTGAAATATTATTTAATTCATGAATAAATTAATTTATCAAAAATATACTCCTTAATTAAATTTGTATATTACCACAAAATATAAATTATGCATGATTGTAGAAAATATAAATCACTTATAAAGTAAAAAATAAGATATAAATATAACCATTTTCCTATTTAAAATTTTATATAAATAATCGTATTATTATGGTCTCTATACATATCCCTTTAAGACACCTGAAAACTCTCTATGGGTATTATGTGAAATAGTGAGATTTTCTGTGGGTGGTTCATTGTACAAGGTTTGGGATGTCATCTCGACGACCATGAATGTCTCCCGTAAATGGTTTCACTCTTGTTTTTTTGGATATAATATTGGGCATGGTAAATGGGAAATTATTGTGATTTTATCTCCCTCATATACTTAAATATGTATGATTTATAGTGTATGTTCTTACTGGTTGTGGCCATCACATCCACTTTATGTGTCAATTGGATTTGTTAAAACCTCGATATTTATAATAATAATTTGATCACAATACAATGAATATATTAAAAATTGTTTTGATTCTTAATGGTATTCTAATTCCAATAGTATTTAATTATACCAATAATGTGCAAGTGTTTTATCTATCCATAATAAATAATAAGATATTTAATTCAATCATAAGGGGTTTTTTTTAAAAGTTTGATTCATTTCATAGTGTGTTTGTGGGGACACTATACCTTCATATCAAAGTATAACACGATGGAAAACAAATATGATCAATAGAGGAATCATAATATATTCAATTATATAAGATAAACATCCATAAGAGTGTGATAAATAAACTAGAATAAATATCATATTCAAAATGATGTATCATGACACTTCAAAGTAGGAAAAAGTTATACAAGAATCCAGAACAATACATGTATCAAAAGGTAATAAAGGGAAAACTGAACTAACTCCAAATATCATCATGATCCCATCTCGGTTATGTGCTCCCCTTCTACAAATGATGGTCAAATAAAGAATTTTATACATGATATTTCCCAACTCCTTACCTGTATCCATATCGAATGTCAATGTACGCAACAGTGGATCGAATTGGGTGTGGGATAACTCCTTGTATTCCATTGCCAATGATGTATATAAAAAATCTATTGTATTTAATATATATATATTTTTCATTAAATCACATCTATTAAAAAATTAAAAAAATTCCTATGAATATATAGTAATGGAAATCCATACATGTCTCCTTATGAATAATAACAAATCTTCCATAAACAAGGGTTGCTAGAAATCACAAAAATCTAGTGTAAAATGTTCCTATATAATAACTATTCTTTTATACTCATACTAGGGGTATTTGTATTCATAGAAAAATATCCACATCAACCATGTTGTGTAATCAAATACATAATATCGACACTCTCATGTATCATTTAATTCAGTGTAATATCATGAAGGGACGGATCAACTGTATAGAAGACCAAATAATCCTTATTGAGTCCGAAGAGTATATTGAAGGAAACTCATGAATTAATTGTGTTAATTTCAAGGATAATGACATCAATAATTTCCAATATGATTCCATGCAATCTAGATCCAAGGGGTTTTTATGGCCATTGGCATACCGCGGAAACAGGACCTAAGAATGTCATCCAAGGCATCAACTAATGTAATAAAAATTCATAGTTGATAAATTTATATAGAATCCAATGGAATTTGGATTGAGGGAGATCATATGAGGAATACACTACCATTATCAATTCATAAATCAATTCAATAATAAATTTATTACTATTCATAATTAAATGAGTTCTTCCAAACTGTTAAAACATTCCAATATAAACCATTTGACCAATTTAAGATCATGTAATCACATTGAAGGAAGGAATAACCTTACCCAAATCAGATCAATTAAATTCATTCCATTAATTTACAAATGAATTTGTAAAACATTGTTCTAAAAACCATTAACAATTCAATATATTTTCATCAAGGATCTGACTATAATTGCAGATCTCACACTCACCCAACTGGGTGGTATAACAAAGGGATGATACAAGGTCACATCCCATGGGAGGCATAGGTTTAGTGTAAACAACTAGAAACCATAAAATGAAACTCATTGGGAAACCTAATAATTTACAAAAAAATTAAGAATGAAATTTTATTACTATTTGGGGAAAACTAAATGGTATGGCATGTGTCACAATTGCATAATGCTATAATGAAACCAAACTGTGTATAAATATGTATATATCACCTACATTATACATGTTTTAGAATACTCATATTATATAATTTATCGATTTGGTGGAGATTGAGAGAAAAATGACGAACATGAGAAGACCATGTAAATAGTGAAAATTAGCCTGCACCAAAATAGCTATGTCGATTCAATGACATGTGAATAATGGAACAAGAGGAATAAAGAACTCATCAGCGTGGGTCCAAAAAGAGAAACGGTGGATGAAATGGAGTCCAAAACACAAAAAAAAATAACGAAGAATATTCCTTATCATGGTACGAATTCATGGGGGGTCTCATGTGTGGGAAACATTAGTGAATCAATAAAAAATAAAGAACTACCTGTTATTCTAAAAACTAAACTTGTGAATTTAAACGACATGCAAATTCATGACACATCATGTAATTTCCGAGGTCTTCCCACCTGAGAAACCCCCTTTTCACATCACGTAGTTGGCATGTAGCTTTTCTAAAGCCCTTATTACAATTGTTTTCTAAAAACAACCCAACATTCCCACAGGCCCATCATAAGGTCTAATCCAAAAAGAGAATGTAAATAAGTGTTTTACTAGAAGAAAAATAAACCATACCTCATGTAAAACTCCGGATATTATAATTTGAATAATGACCCATTTCTCTATAATTGATTACTTTCAAATTTTTTACCCCTATTACACATTAACATTTTATCTTGGTGTCTCATATATAATCATTTATAAAAATAAATTTCATTTCTAGTGATCTTTGGTATACTTACTTAAAATGGTTACTTCTTTTTATTTGTAAATTTTAACATCCATGTTCCGGAAGCTACCTAGTGGCGCTCCATAACTAGTGGGTCACATGACCTCAAGCACATTTCCCCAAACGTCAGAGGCTGCAGACCAGGAGCGAGGGCCTTTGGTGTGTTAGTGTGGAAACTATGACCTCATTGGCAGAGTAGACTGTGAAAGAATAAAAAATAGACAACAGAAAAAACCATAACATTCCATACAAGAGTAAACGATAAACAGTGGAAGACTAATAGTAAACAACTAGAGCACACACTCTCATATATATAAAATGATGCATGATACATATGTCTAGGTAAGCAGCCAAACAATCCACAATACTGAAGACAATACAAAACCAATGTGCAAAATAAAATAGGAAAAATCCTCATCATTGCAAGCTATAGCTTGGTCCCATGCTCTCCAGCTACACAGGATGTCAACTACCTGAAGTAGAAGGGCGCTTTCCCTTATCTATACCTGCAACAATATAATCTGTTTGGGCCCAAAAGCATATCCCAAATAGGGTGTGAGACAAGATACTAGTAGGAAACCACCCAAATATATGTGCCTAATAGTCAGTGAATACAAGGTAGTAAAAATACAGGAATCATTAAACAGGAAAGCACACAACAGCTACAATTCACAGTTACTAGCATATAATTTACAAACAAGTAAGCAGTCACTCAAGCAAGTAGAACAGACAGGTAACCTCCTTTGTAGTTCTCATAGCCTAACCATTATGGTTCAACCTACATGTACTAGCAACCCTATGTGAGGCACACACAGTCTCACCCCTCTGCTTTATCTAAATAATAGAATCTTTGAGGAAGCACTCACTTTCAATTCCCCCTATAGTCTCGTATCACACTAAAGGCTCTATGGGGAAGCACTCAACATCTCATTCCCCCTATGGTTCGTGTCGAGTAACTATAGACTCTTTGAGGAAGCACTATATGTCAATTCCCCCTGTGGTCTCGCCTCGTAAATTAAAGACACTCTGGAGAAGCCCTTACGTCCATTCACCCTATGGTCCACAACACTATGTTCTCACAGCCCTGTGCAAAAAAACATAAATAGACTATGTATTACCCCAATTAAAATTCAAGAACTACATGGCTATCATTATAAAGAACAACATCATAATAGTATGATAGTTACACTATCCTACAACTAGGCACAGTATCTGGCAAGACACCTACCAAGAAAAACATGAAAGTAAAAAACTTCTAGAGCATAGTAAAAATTACCCTTTTCAAAAGCATTTACCTCTACTCAAACAATCAAGAAAACCAGGAAACAACAGGGAAAATATAGGAAACACACACAATACCCCTTATAATGGAATTGGTATAATTCCACAAAATATTCAAAGAATTCATACATAAATACACAATCCACCTACCCGATTTCTAGGAGATCGATATACGTGAACCACGATGATTGATTCCCCCTATAATGTCAAAGATATGAGAAAACGTCCAAAATGATCAACCCATGATATCTTGAGAAAGGGAAGGAATTGGAAAAAAGGATATAACAGAAGGAAGAGGTCACTATTGTAGTTCTAATGAAATCGACAGCAGTCGATTTATGGAGCAGATGGAGGCACGGGGGATCAGAGAAGATTTGTGGCCGTACGGGTCGCTCTCAAATGAAGAACCTAAAGAAGAAGGTCATTCTGGAAATTAGGCGCGACCCCAGTCTGTTTAATGAAATAAAAAATGCACGGCGTGTACTTATGGGGTACAACGCATGTACTCGGTTTTTCCATACTCCACTTTAAGCGGCCTCCACATCACCCCTACACACAGTGTTTGTGCCCCAGACATGGTCAGCACACGACTTGGCACAACATCAAAGTTCATAACGTGTACTTTGAAGTTTTCCAGATTTTTCCTTTTTTCTCAAAAACTCCAGGAAAAGGAAAGACATACCTGAAAATGATGATCCGTGTTCTTAAAATCTTCACCCCTTAAAGATATTAATCCTCGAATTTCCCTAACAAGGCGAAGAAAAAGAAACCCCCAAAAGCTCAGGCCACTACGATCGTACATCAGCCTCAATTTCCTAGGTCTCATCAAGTACTCGCCCGTGCTGCCATAGCACCCATACTATAAGAATAGACCACCCAAGGAGAACCTTCGTACTACGATCGACAATATGGATAGGATTCTCCTCAAACGATGCATCCACATCGAGCTCAACCTCCTCGGGCTGAAAGATATGATACGGGTCTCAAAAGTAACTTCAGAGTTGAGAGACGTGGAAGACTTCGTGCATGGACTGGTATCTCTGAGGTAATAGAAACCAATAGGCAACCGGCCCAACTCCCTCCAATACCTCAAATGGCCCGACGTAATGCAGTGAAAGCTTACCCAGTCTCTGAATCCCCTTGTGTCCCATCCTCTGTGTGACACACAGGAAAACTTGATCCCCGACCACGAACTCTGGAGGTCATCTCCACTGATCAGCATACGACTTCTGTCGAGACTGTGCAGTAGCCATCCTATTTCGAATCAACTTAATCTGCGTTGAGGTCACTTGAACCAAACGAGGTCCCAATAAAGCTGCCTCTCCTACCTTCAGCCTGCATAAAGGTGACCGGCATGGCCTACCATACAAAGCCTCCTTAGGTTCCATCTGAATAGTCTCCGTAAAACTGTTATTGTTGTCACACTCCACCAAAGGGATTGGCTTCTACCAAGAACCTCCAAAGTCTAGAATGAATGCTCGGAAAATATCCTCAAGCACCTGGATCGTACGCTCAGATTGGCCATCTGTCTGGGGATGGTATGTTGTACTCAAAATTACCTGTGTACCCAAAGCCCTCTCAATCCCCTGCAAGAACTGAGAAGTAAAGCATGCATCCCTGTCTGAAACAATGGAGTGCGGAATTATATCCAGACGTACAATATCTCATATGTATAGTCGTCCCAGATAATCAACACTAAAGGTCTCCTTGATCATTAAGAGTTAAGCAACCTTTGTAAACTTGTCGACGACAACCCAAACAACATCGTTCCCTCGAGGTGACCTTGGAAATCTGGTCACAAAGTCCATCGCGACATCATTCCATTTCCACTCCGGAATGGGTAACTGCTATAAAAGTCTTGCTGGTCGCTACTTCTCCTCCTTCACCTGCTGAAATGTAGAACAACTCAAGATGAAACCAGAAACATACCTCTTCATACCTGGCAACTAGTACTGGCGATGAAGATCCTGATACATCTTGGTGACGCTAGGATGAACTTCCCAAACCGGGGAATGAAAATCCTGCAGCAGCTCCTCCCATATGTCTATAGGAACCCATACGCATCCCTTGAAATGCAAGATCTCATCCTCTCACACTCTCCATCTAGGAAGAGGGTTCTCTCCGGACACGCTCTCCCGCATGACTAAACCACTTGAGTCTGATAGATTTCTCATCCATACCCAATCATGAAGTGTAGAGGTAATAACTACAGAAGATAGGTATGTCTTTCCTTGTCTGTCATGCACTTCCAGATGCATCTCAGAGAATTGAGCCATAAGCTTCCACTCACTGATGGCCTCCTGAACTGCCTGAATCTAATTTCTCCTACTCAATACATCTGCCACTACGTTGCCCTTCCCTAACATATATGCAAGTTCGAAATCAAAGGACTGATGATATTCGACCCACCTGCGATGTCTCATATTCAGATCACATTGAGTGAAAATGTACTTGAGACTATTTTGGTCGGTGAAAACCACAATTTGATCTCCCAGAAGTTAACATCTCCAACAGCGCAGGTCATGAACAATAGCTACCAACTCCAGATCGTGCGTCGGGTAGTTCCTGTCATGTGGCCTCAACTGTCGAGATCTGTACGCAACGAATCCATCTCCATCCATAAGCACATCGCCCCGTCCGATACCAAAATCATCACAATAAATAGTATAGCTCTTTCCTGGCTCTAGAAAGACTAGTATCGGTGCTGAAGTCAACCTTAAATTCAACTCTTGAAAGGCTGACTCACAAAAATCTTGTCTATTAGAACTTTTCCCCCTTCTTGGTCAGTCCTGTCAATGGTGTTTCTAGGCATGAAAAGTCTTTAATGAAGCGTTTGTAGTATCCATCCAGCCCTAGGAAACTCCGTACCAAAAAAACGTTCTTCGGCTGCTCCCAGGAAACTATAACTCTCACTATCTCTGGGTCCACATATACTCCTACCTCTAAGATGATGTGACCCAAGAAGTGAATCGAATCCATCCAAAAGTGGCACTTTAAGATTTTATCATAAAGTTGATGCTCTCTCAGTGTACTCGGAATTATCTCAAGATGAGTAGCATGGTCGTGTCAAGGGTGAGAGTACACCAAGATATCGTCCATGAAGACCATGACGAAGGAATCCATGTATGGATGGAACACTCAGTTCATCAGTGCCATAAAAACTCCTGGCACATTCATGAGACCGAACGGGATAACTATATACTCGTAGAGACCATACCTGCTCCTAAAGGCTATCAGAGGTATATCTGATGGTCTAACATGCAACTGATGATAACCGGACCTCAAATTGATCATTGAGAACACCCGGGATCTTCAAAGCTGATCGAAAAGATCATCAATCCTTAGAAGGGATATCAATTCTTGACCGTCAACTAGTTCATCTTCTGATAACCCACACATAGCCTCTGCATATCATCTGACTTCTTCGCATATTGGACAAGAAAACCCCAAGGAGAAGTACTGGGTATGATGAAACCCTTTTCCTAAAACTCCTCCAACTTCTTATTGAGCTCCGGAAACTCAGGTGTAGCCGTCCTATAAAGAGGAATGGACACTGTTCCACTCCTGGCATGAGCTCAATAGAATATTCTACCTTATGCTTCGGGGCCAAACTTGATAAGTCCTCTGAAAAGACATCCTTGAAACGATCCACCACTATAGGAAAGTCTAACTGTGATGTCCCTTGATCTTCCAGATAAGGACTGGCAATCTTGTTCATAACCCTTCCTACCTCATGATGTTCGAGTCCTGCTCGACTCACCTGAACATCCCACTCGCCTCTATGAAGAAATGATTCACCGCCTGGTGAAATAAAACTCAACCTGCAGTGATTACAGTCGACGACTCCCTGGAAGGAAACCAACTAGTCCATCCCGAGAATGACATCATTTCTTGTCATCTCTAGGACATAGAGATCCCATAAGAAACAATACCCTGCAACCTCAACAGGGCACTCTCTGCACTGACGTACACTAGATGTCCTCATCCCCAAAGGTGTGTCTAATGTAAAAAATTCAATAGAGGAGAAGATATAGAGCCCTAGGCTCTCCACAACAGCAACAGAGATAATGCTATGCATAACACCAGTATCGAAAAGAGCTGAATTCAAAACTGAGGATACTAAGATTGTACCTTGAACTGTAGAAGGTATGGGATCATGTTCCTAATATGTCTACCCCACAGCAAATTTCTGGCCTACCCCGCGGCCTTGTGACCCTACTGGACCACTTTGAGGTGATCCTCACTGCTGACGTTGAATGAATGGTGACTGAATTCCATGGCCTCGACCTACAAATCAGCCCGAATGGCCGGATGAACTCCTGTTCCCCGACTGGGGAGAAACTGGCGGTGCTGCTTCAGAAAGAGGAGTCATGGAAGAAACCCTGTCAGCAGCTACTGGTGAGAAAACCTGGAAGAAATGTTGAATGTAACCCATCTTGCTGCAAGATCGGCACTGCAATGGGTCTCTCTGGCTCTGCGGCCTCATGTGCCATGTCCTTCCGCACTTGTAGCATACTATCTAGCTACCTGAAGATTTATCTCGCCTCCTCGGATCACCGTGCGTAGACACCCTACGACCCTTCATGTTGTCAACTAGAGGAAAACTAGCTCTGGAAGCAGAACTGCAATGGCTCGCAGCTCCAGAGTCTCTCAGATTGTGCTCCGCAATAAGTGCCTGGTTGATGATGGAAGTGATGGAAGTCAACCTAACGATATTCAACTACAAGAGGATCTCCCACCTGAGACCATCGACAAACATCCGTGCCAAGAACAACCCACCTGTACTCTGGAGAGGTGTGAAACACTGCAACTCGGTGAAACGATAGGAATACTCCATAACAGTAAGAGTACCCTACTCTGGACTCTTGAACTGCCAGGATCATTTAGCCCTCAGGGTATCCAGATAGATGTTGTCGTTAATAACTCCCTGGAACTCCTCCCAATCCATGACCTGCTGATGACTTGCATGTGAGATCACATCCCACCACCTCTTCTTGGAGTCTCATAGAATATATTTAGAGATCTTGAACCGCCTCTCTGGAGGTGTTTCTAGATGCTCAATGATAGTTAACATGGCTTCCATCCTTGACTCTACAGCCTGTGGTCCTCCTTCCCCCAAGAATGTTGAAGGATGCGGCTCCTGTAAAACCTACGTCAAGTTTTCAATAGTCATGGCATGAGGAGGTTCTCCCTGATGGGTCTGAATCATCCTTATAAATCCTTCCCCAAACTATGCATCAGCTTCTGCAACTAGTATGAAAGCATGTGCCAAAGCTGGCACGACTGGAGGATCGGCATGAAGTCCCTGATCAGCCACATCTGGCGTTTGATCACTATCCTACAACTAACATACAACCGGAGGATATAACATAGGCATATCTATTAAATATCAGAAGCATAACTTAGATTAAAAATATCAAGTACAGAGAACAAATGATTACAAAATATAAATAAGAGGAGTAAAAATTCATGTTTTACAAAACACGACTACACGGAGGGTATAAACTCTACACGGTGTGTACTTAACTCTATTCCCCTGATGGAGTCTCCTTTCACGGCTAACCCACATGGTCTTCTTAAATTCAGAATACAAGGCATGTTCCTTGTGGAAACAGATTGGAGTAAAGAAGGTTTCAACAGCCCATGTTGTTAGTTATACGACCGGTTACATGGCTGAAACTACACGGCGTGTTCCGAACAAACACAACGTGTACTTGAAGATTTTTCGCGATCCGTGTTGTTGGTTACACGGCCGGGTACACGGTTGACCCTAACACGACATGTTACGAATAAACACAGTGTGTATAGGAGGATATAACACCATCCCGTGTTGTTTGTGACACGGCCAGGTACCGATAATAAGGCAACACGACATGTTCATACAAAACATGTTGTCTATTACATGAGCTTCCCAAACCTGTGTTGTTAGGGACACGACAGGGTACATGGCTCACTATTACACGAAGTGTACCTACCGTACACGGCGTGTTCCTGGAGATTTCTCACTACCCATTTTTCTGCTCACACAGTCAGTGATATGGTTTAAAAACTACACAGAATGTATATATAAAGTACACTCCCTGTATTCTTGGTTTTTCCAGGATGTAGCTCTGAAACTGCACCGAAGCCCAGAATATACTAAAAAACAAGCATGAAGGTGCCAAATTCCGATTTCTTTGGGCCAATACTCCCCAAAAATCAAATCTTGGCACCTAATACCGTCAATTATAAGGAAAAACGAGTAAGTTATTCACCAATTTCCGACTGAAGAGGGCCCATAACACCTCAAGATCCAAAATTTGGAATTCATTTATGCAAACTACAATACAAACAACTTCTCTATCAAACTGTAGGGATTATACCAAAGCACCTACCACAGAAGCACGCATAATATACACAACATCTATCACAACAACATATAATTTCTAATGGACCCTAGATGGCATGGTAAGAATGCATGGCATGTGATTTCTAAAAAGTGCCAATATGATTCATGAGATTTCATACACTCATCTCATCAGGTTGCAACAGAAATAGAACAACTCTATCAACAACAATATCAACACAAGTCATGTGAATCACTCTAGGTGAAATCAAATCAACTTTTACATAGAAAAACCTGGAAATTGTATTAAGCGAGGTAGATTGGCTTTTCCCTGTACACAGGTTAGCTTCTCCCGAGCACAACTTAATACGAAGTACCGAATTCATCCTATCCCTGGCTAAAGGTTCCAAATAGTAAATCAAGAGAAAAGAAACCCCTCTGATACCACTTTGTAATGTCCCGGTTCTGGAAGCCACCCAGAGGCGCCCCGTAAACAATGGGTCACATGGCCTCAAGCACATTTCCCCAAACGCCAGAGGCTGCTGACTAGCAGCGAGGGCCTTGGGTGTGATGGTGGGGAAACTATGACTTCATTGGAAGAGTACACAGCGGAAGAAGAACTAATAGACAACAACAGAAAATGTAACTATCCATAACAGAGTTAACGATAAACAGCCGAAGACTAACAGTAAACAAATGGAGCACACACTATATAAAATGATGCATGATGCATATGTCTCGGAAAGCATCCAAACAAGTCACAATGCTGAATACAATAATAAACCAAAGTTCAAAAGAAAACAGGTAAAGTCCTCAACATCGCAATCCATAGCTTGGTCCCATAATATCCAGCTCCACAGCAAGTCAATACCTGATGTAGAAGGGTGATTGCCCTTATCTATACTTAAAACAATATAATCTGTTTGGGCCCAAAAGCATGGCCCAAACAGGGTGTGAGACATGATCCCAGTAGGCAACTGCCCAAAGATCTGTGCTTAACAGTCAGTGAATACATGGTAGTAAAAATACAAGAAGCAGTAAACAGGAAAGCACATAGCTACTAAAATTCATAGTTACTAGCATATAATTTACAAACAAGTAAGTAGTCACTCAAGCAAGTAGAACAAAAAGGTATCCCCATGGGTAGTTCTCACTGCCTAACCCATATGGTTCAACCTACAAGTACTAGTAACCCTCTGGGAGGCACACAAAGTCTCGCCCCTTTGGTTCAGCTAAAGAACAGACTCAATGAGGAAGCACTCACCGTCAATTCCCCAGATTGTATCGAATCGTACTATTATCTCTCTAAGTAAGCACTCAACGTCTCATTCCCCCTATAGTATGGGACGAGGAACTACATAATCTCTAAGGAAGCACTCAACGTCAATTCTCCCTGTGGTATCGCATCGTAAATTAAAGACACTATGGAGAAGCTTTACATCCATTCTCTCTATGGTCCACTACAGTAGGTTCTCACAGCCCTGTGTAAAAAAAATAAGCATAGCATGTGTATCACACAAGAACACCTCAAGAACTACTTGGATATTATTATAAGGCACAACAGCATAATAGTAAAATAGTTCCACTATCCTCCAACTAGGTATGGAAACTAGAAAAACTCCTAACAAGAAAAACATGCAAGGACAAACATCCATTGCAAATTAAAAATTACCCTATTTACAATCATTTTCCTCTACTCAAAAAATATATCAAAGCAGGCAACAACAGGGGAAAAATAGGAAACACACACAATACCCTGTTTAAGGGAATTGGTGGAATTGCACAAAATATTCAAAGGCTTCCTATAGAATGGCACAAACCAACTACCTCGATGCTAGGAGATCGATATACGTGAAACAAGATGATTGATTCTCCTTAGAACATCGATGATCTGAGAAAATGGCCAAAACTCAAAACCCACGATATCTTGAGAAAGAGGAGGAATTGGAAAACAAGGATCTAGGAGAAGGAAGAACTCACCTATATGGTTCCAACACATTCAACAATGGTCGATTCAGAGAAAGAATAGAGGAATGGGTGCTCGGAGAAGATTCACGGTCATACTGGTCTCTCTCAGATGATGAAACTAAAGAAGAAAGTTGTTCTCCTGATTGGGCGCATCCCCGGTCTGTTTAATGAATAAAAAGAAAGTACCTGGCATGTACCTCTTGGGTACACAGCGTGTACTCGGTTTTTCCATAATTTTCGTTAAGCGGCCTCCACATCACCCCTACACACCATGTATGTGGCCCGGACATGGCCAGCACATGGCCTGGCGCGGCATCAAAGTACACAGCGTGTACTTATAAAGTACCCGACGTGTACTTAAATTTTATCCAGATTTTTCCATTATTCTCAAAAACTATAGGAAATGGAAAGACATATCTGAAAATGAAGATCCGGGTTCTTACATATATTAAAACTTCTACACTCCATTTCCTCTATATTCTAAAAAATCCTTCCATTTTGTTCTTCCCCATACACATTATCTCTATAATTATATTAAATTGGTTGAAATAAATCATTATTTCACTATATTTATATAGCATATCATGAAATCAATACACATATAAAACACATAGAAGGATAATGTTCATGGGATTATTAAACATTTCCCATCAAAGATTCAGTGCATCTTACTTATGAGTATGTTCATGTAATTTAGGTAAAAAGATTCTAATTAATTTATATTAGAATCAAAATAATACTATAAATTTTAATCATTTCCATATTGAGATAGGAAATTTCATTCTAT
The DNA here is from genome assembly GCA_963277665.1 of Viscum album. Classification (NCBI taxonomy): domain Eukaryota; kingdom Viridiplantae; phylum Streptophyta; class Magnoliopsida; order Santalales; family Viscaceae; genus Viscum; species Viscum album. Next base: position 682,641,067 of record OY728159.1, on the reverse strand, counting down.
TTTCACTCATTTTTATTGTGGTAAATATTTCTCTAAATAGATGGTGATATATATTTTCAGTTCTATGATTTCAATTTCCTTCACCATAGTAGTTTGGGGATAAAAACTCACCATTAGTCTTCATCCTCTCTCATACAATACAATAACATCAATGCATTATCTTTATATAATTAAACTAACACTCTAAAAATATATCTATAAAATTAATCCACATTACTATTGCCAATGGTTTAGCGGTCCCATAAAATGATGGGTTTTTCTATCATATAAAACCATCCAAATTAGTTCAGTTTTTTTATTGGAATACAATTATGTAATTATAAAAATTTACATTTCATAAACCACCTATAATTGAGATTCCATCTGAAGAAACAAATATATGTAACACCACATATACTTTTAATACATATATATTTATAAGAATGGTGTTTCAAAATGACAACAAAATTATTATTGAACATTGGGTAGATGATTATAGAGTGGAAATTGGAAAACACTATAAGTAATAAATAATAATAATGAAATACATAACTAAATATAACAAAATAATAAAGAAAAAAATTATATTGGTTACTTTCAATAAAATAATTACATTTTTTGACTAAAGAGAGAGAAAAAATTTATGATTCCCAAGTGCTCTTTATTATAGAAAAACTATGGGATATATTATTTGAGAGAAATATCAAGAAAAAACTTGATTTTAATGTGAGGATAAATAAAATGAATTGTTAGTATTTATATATTTGATTAGTAAATTTTCAGGGGAAAAGAACCAAATAATCCTTTTATACCATTATCAAAAGTGGTCTTTGAAACATATGTTTGATCGACTACAAACTATTTTTCTCTTCCATAATAATTAACAATAAAAATTAATTAATATCATAAAAATCAGAGAAAATTTTCTTGAATAAAATATTTTTATAGAATATATATGTTATTTTAACATATTTTTTAATTTTTTATAGTATAATTTTTTTATAATAATTTAAAAAAATTCACAATAGGATTAATTTTGGAATTATAATTCCAGATATATAAACCATTTTATCAAATTATCATTTCAACCCTAACATATTAATATTTTAGTTAAAAATATAATATTACCAAAATAATATACTATTAGGTTAAGTTATATTTTATTATTAGTATAAGTTACACATAAATTGTAATACCCTAGGATTTTTGAATATATTTCACATGTTTGATAAATTTTAATACATGTAACACTAAGAATAAATATACAACCATATAATACAAAAATATTATTAAATACATATGACAAGTTGGATAGTGTTAATGGTTTGGCAGGTATGAATATGATTAATCGAATTATTATTATACATATGTATATATATAAATATCCTACTAAATAAAACATTAATGATTAATTATTAATAAATAAGAACTATTTATTACTAAATTCATCTTATATTTTTAAAATATGTTTTCTTCAAAAATGGATTTTATTTCTATTTCTGAGAAAATGTTATAATAAATTTTTCTCAATAATATAAATTGTATTTTATAAAAAAGATATCAATTTCTAAAATCATCATATCTATGTAAGATTGTGGAAAATATTTGGTATTATTTTTAAAAGTTTGATTTTTCTGTTAAGAGTGAAAAATATTTATTTTATAAAAAAAAATCTTTTCTATTGATTTATTTATAAAGACCCATTTTTAATGGGTTTTTAAATTTACTTAATTATTTTTTATTAAAAATAATTATATTAATATTATTTTAACCCACAATATACTAAAATTTCATATAAAACATTTTTATTCTTAAATATTATTTTTTACAAAATCAATTTACATTTTTTTTGGTTTATTAAAAAATTAATTTATAAAATTTATTGGGATTTAATATGATAAAATTTATTTCAACTTTTTAATAATAACACTTAAATATATTAAATAGTAATTTTATTTTTGGTTATAATCAGTAGTATCCTTGGTAATGATTTATCATAATGGTAAGCCTAAAAAGATTCAAAAAAGATTAAATCTATGAAATAATGATTCAAAATCAACAATAAAATTATTTATATTTTTTTGGATGAATTAAATTTTATTAAAACCATCATGTGTTAATAAATATGGAATTTTGGTCCCATTTACCAAAGGATATGTACCTTTATATTATTTATAGTATATTAAAATTCTATAATATCTCTTTTTTATTAAATATTTTTACAATTTTATGACATAGATAAATAAAATTTTTGATTCGTTCAAAAAGATTATTTTTACAAAGAAAAACAAATTATGATTGTAATTTTTTTCTTAGTGAGATAATTATCTTAAATGCTTACAAAATAATAACAAAATTGTTGTGAAATGGTATTAAAATCACATAAATGATTTTAATACCTTAATATTATGGAATTTAATGAATTATTTTATAAAGAATAAAGTATTAGTGTTGTGTTAAATGTTTTTATTTTAATTATATAATTGTATTAATATTTTCTTAATATCAACTATGTTAAGTGTCCTGAAAATCATTTTATTGGTACCTTATATTAAAAATTAACTTATTAAATTATTTTTAATTCATAAAATTAATATATTTTGAAATATAAATATTATATTGTCTATAATTAGAACAACTTTCCATTGAATAATCACTTTTATTTTTATACTAAATATCCTGACCCCTTAGAGAGTAAAAAAATTATGATCACAGTAATTGATAAAAGAGTTTACAAATAGCTAAAACTAAAATAAAAGAATAAAAAATTAACTAAACATTTATAAATATTATTATATCACATTAAATAGACATAAATTCACTTTATATTATAAATATATTAATTATTTCACACTTTTCCATAAAAAAATTTAAATTATTTTAACACATTATATAATTCCATGGAAGCCCCTCCACTTACATATAAAAGGATACCACTGCTCCTCTATTACTCACACATTATTTGCCTCTTAACTTAACAAACCCATTAAAAACCCACTTACCAACTTTATTAAATACATTATAAAGGTTATTTTATTATTTTAATAATTCCCCTAGGATCCATAGAGAGATATCCAAAGATGGTTCTTCGAGGAGAAGATAATTGTCTTAACTGAGTGTTTTCATTTTAAATCTAATTCTATGAAAATGAATACTTTATTAACAATTTAAATATAGTGAAATCATTATATACTATATACTATGATGTTATTATGGTAATATAAATATTGTATTCATATCCTTTTAATTCAAATGGGAAAAGAAACCATCATTCTTGTGCATGTCTGAAATACCTCATCACGGACTAATGTATTTCATTTCTCACAACCACATTTCATAGTAGGTTATTATGATGGATTTAATAATTATATATGATATTTATGAATATTCATGAATATTCATACTTTTATAATTATAATTTCTTATCAAACATATTTCCTCTACTATTTTTATGAAATAATTACATCGCTCGTGCATACGTGGGGACTAGAACTTCCATGAAGGGATGTCATTCATTTTTCATTTCTGAATTACATTGAAGATGATACAGAAATATTTAATGTATATATATAATATTTATGAAATAATAATTATTCTAAAATGCTTTTATGTTACATAAAATTCTTTTCCTCATCCATTGAGAAATAAAAAAACTCCCAAGTGCGTATGTTCGAACATTCATATCTGTATAGTGAGGTAATTCATTTTTCACCACCACATTTTTTAGAAATTTTATAAACTAAATGTAATGAATAATTATGAAAAAAATATAATGGATAATATTTAATATATGATTAAACCTGATCGAATTTGTAAAAACTGGAACTGTCAAACTGAACCATGCATGGAAAATTGGCCACTCTTAACAAAAAAAACTGATTTTAATGATGAATGTTTAGTAAAATGATAATATAGAAATTATAATGGAATGATAAATATTAATATATTTATATACTAATATTTTCTCATAATTTATGTAAAAAAAATATAAATTTAGTTTAAATTATTTTTTAATTCGTACGATTTAGGATATTACATGGGGTAAGGGCTTTTCGTCTCGATATTATTTCTTTAATTATTATTTGATATTATGCAATTATTATGTTTATGAGGGTTATAAAATGACTCATTGACATTTGATATCATGGATAAATCTCAACTCAAGGTATTTAATGATAAAATTCAAATTATTTCTTCCAATGAGTTCTGATTTTAATGTTACTATAATGGTGAGGGGATTCTTAACGTACTTTTATTTTTTGGAGACATATGAAATACTCAACACTTGTTTATTTTGGGTGGTGTATATACAATAGAAAAATTTCCTTTATCAGAATTTTAATAAAATTATATTGTTAAAAAGTATCCATATATTGTTCTTTATTTCATATTGTTGTTGAATCCTGTATTACCAAAGCGATAGTGGATTATGTGATAATCTCATTTCATTTCTATATTAAATATGGGAAATTTTTACTAAGAGAAATTATGTGGTTATTATCTTTTCAAACCCATATATTTTCTTCTACTCTTGTTATTTTTTGATTATTCATGTAGTAAACCCATTATAAAATCTTTTGTACTAAAAATTATCAAGAATACATTTTTAACAAAAACCATTTCTGTTTCTACTTTTTCCGTGAACATTTTATTTCATTCAATATTCCAAAAATATTTTTAAAGTTTGTTATTTTATATGATAAAATAATTATAAAAATTAATTTTCATCTTTTTATAATGTATTTTCAATAGTTTAAAATGAATTTTTACAATGTTTTTTGAATTTTTCATTTATAAATTTTTATAAAATGTGTGGAAGGAATACTTTTATAACATTTACAACATGAGCCGATTTTATAACTTTCATGAATGTTCTTTAGATTGAATTATTATTCACATGTTTCTAAATTTATTTTCTAAGAACCAAATTTTCTCAATATTTTGTGAATTTGTAGAAAATTTTTTATTAAAACGAAATAATATTTTTATAATGTTTTCAAAGAATGTTTTGAATATTCTATTAAATATATTTTTCATCTATGTCAAGAAACAGTAATGATTTTTTGGTTTTTTAGGGATATGATATTTTTATACCATCAAATTTCATGGATGAATAATGATTATGATGATATTAGAATGATTAAATGAAATGCATTTCAGCATAATGGGTTAATTAGGTTATGTCATGATAATAAATGAACATATGATTCCATGATATTCAATTCTATATAAATATTTGTATTATATGGTGTTGATATATTTTTGAAACCTGTTTCATTTCAATGGTCTATAAAATAAGATATAATTAAATTTTTCAGATATTTTTGTAACATTTATGTGTTTTTGTGATTATTTGATGTGTGATCCTGAAACTATATACCCCTAGACTACATTGGGTAATGATATAGTATTTATGAAACTCATGAAAGATAATGGGGTTAAGATGATCCTAAGAGAAGAGAACATTAATAAACTCGTACAATATGTGAGAGGTAGTAAAATCCTATGATATAGATAGTTATATTTAATTTTCTTTTAATTGATTATAGGTATTATCTTGTTTAGGTAACTTCATGATAAATGTATCTTTCTGTAGATATTATTATGAATTTTTATACTTATGATAAAGAGAAAATATTATCATTACATGTTATTTGGCTCTCATGGATCATGATTGTTTAATGATAATTCATTACTCATATTACTCATCAGTTTTTACATGAAAAATCAGAATTCAATGATTCATTATTTATGATCCATGACTAATTGTCCATGAAATATTTATATTTTTTTCAAGATCTCATACACTTATTATTATCTTATACTTCTATATGATCATAGATTGACATCCCCCATGTTTACACTTTCTAAGAATATGTGGTCACTGTAACACCCCAAGAATTCATAATGTGTTATTTCTTCAAAATAATTCAATAACTTGCACTACACGCAACACCGAGTTCAATTGCACCATGACTTACCAAAAATCCATTCAAAAGAGGTTATGAATAGTATTAACTAAATTTTAAACTTTATATAATCCTTATAATTTTTCCATATTATGAGTTGCTTAGACATAATGCAAGAACAAATTCATTTTCAGTATTGCACTTTTATCTACTTTTAATAGTGAACCCTTTTTAAATGAAATATTTTAAACTTTTGACTAAATGGGGACATTAAAAATTTAAAATTAAACATCCCAAGCTTCCACGGTACGCTTTCTTTGAATAATACAGTAGCGTGTGTTGTACACAACCTTGAGTTTTAACACACACCACAACCAATCAAACTAGCTGTTATGAATAGTAATACCTAATTTTTGAAATTATATATATTTTATATTTCAAAATGGAATTCATTTTTTGATTTGGAATATCTAATTTAGCCTAAGGTGAAATTTTGGTACTTTCCGGATAACTTTCATATTTTGATGAATAGTGAAAATTACTAAATTTTAATTAAAAACAACTTTTTTAATCAAAATAATTAATAGTGATAAATTATTAATTTGAGTGGTTTTAATGTATATTTAGAATATATTTTACCATTTAATATAATGTTGGTCATTGGACATAATTTTACAATTAAACCGAACATAAACAAGTGTCAATCATTTGATAGTTATTATCTCTTAAAAACACGCTTTTTGTTTTGACAGCAGGAATTAATTTTAAATTAATTTCTGCCACTTCTGTGTTTTGAATTTCGGAAAATGGATTCCATATTTGGAATCATGATTTTCAAATTGTGTAAATAGTTAACTTTTATTTTTAGACTTTTTGAATAATTACTGCGGTAAATATTTTACTTACCATGGTTAAGGGTAAATCCGATAAATAAGGGTTAAAAAATATTATAATAATAATAAATTACCCTAAAACGTGTCTTAACCCTATTGGTTGATACATGGTCGACCATGGACATCTTTGGGTCGATTTTGGGACCCCATGGATCCACTTGTAAGTGATAATGACACTTTATTTTAATTAAGTTAAAATGAATACAAAAATGACACAAGCATATATCCTTTAGAAAAACAATTGTTACATAGGGTTATATATGTTGTATTTTAGATTATAAATATTCATTAGAAAGATAAAAATATTTCCTACATAATGATATTTTATTTAGAATTTTTAGACATTAAATAATTTATTTTATTTATGACACAATGAAATGCAGTAATTACTATAATAGTGAAAAATTAAAATAATTGATATTATAAATACCCAAATAAATATAATATGAAACATTTAATGAATTAAACTAATTTTCTAGGATAATATGATATATTAGGATTTATTTAATTGTCTTTGTTCGAAGTAATCAATCTGTTATGAGTTTCACGAAAATCAACTATTGAATAGTGTCAAAATTGACATAAAAGAGTTCTTAAAACAAATATTATATTATTAATTGATATTAAATTCCTAAAAATATAAGGATCGGCCAAGAGACTTTTATCATGATAGGTTCATCATTAATGGACCACTTGGGGGTCTCTTGGATTTATATAGTAAGTTTATTAACCATATTATATAAAAATACAAAGAGACATTGTAAAAGTGAAACTAATTAACTTAGAGTTAATACTTAAAGATAAGGTTAATATAAGTACCCAAACCTGTCTAAATTCTATTGGTTGAGTGGTTTTCGACCTATCCCCACCTTAACCTTTTAATAGTCAACTTTGGATCCATTAGAAACTGAATATGAATTTATTATAAATTCATATTTCTAGCTTTTCCAAAGGTGCCCCTCACCCCTCTTAAAAAAAGGCACTCCTCCTTCTCATTTATTCACACATTCAAAGCCTTTTGGTTCGGTCAAACTCTGCCCAAATACTCTCCCAACTTACCTTACTACAACCTAGAGGCCTTAGTTTGATCAGAAATCCAACCTAAGGAGCCCTTTTGATCAAATCAAAAGGAAGAACCCGAAGAAGAGGTAATGTTTTCACCACCCCTTTTTAAGTTCCTTTCTCCTTCCACTTCCTCTTTCTTTGTTATTACCATTATAAAATAATAACTCCAGTATCATATATATACTGTGATGTTATTATAAATATGGTACAACCATATTCAGTATTCTATCCATCCTTTGAATAACATGTCACCATACATGCGTACGTACGGCTTACCGTCTCCACGTCGTGGTGTAATTGTTATTCAATATAATATTATTTGGATGGGTATAATAATGATGTGTAACTCATGTAAATAATAAATATAACATGTTAATGATTCTGTATATATGATATACCATCCATTTATATATTATTTTAATATCAAAAGAATGATATTGTCGCTCGTGCGTACGTACAGACTACCGTCTCCACGAACGCGATGAAATTCATTCTCCATCGTATCCATTCAAGTATAATTATCATTTGATGATTTAAAAAATGATTTTTAAGGACTTGATATCATTATGGATATGAATAATATAAAACCTATCCTTTACAAACATGTCTTACATAAGAAAACATATAAAAGAAAACAAGTAAGTTAACACCCGAAACAACGATAATACTAAGATATTATTATCAAATCAATATTAAAAGATCATATATGATATCATATTAATGTATATGATTATTGTATAATTTAATAAAAATTATTTCACCATTATACAGGAGGTTAACCTACCCCAACCAAGGAAAAGTACAAGGTAAGGGTTATTTCACAATCTCTTCATTATCCGAGGTTGTTTATACATAATAATCTACTGGGATTTCTTTATCATCCACATCCATGTTTCTTCGAAATGTATTTAAAAACATATTTATTATTTACAAGAAAATGGGTTAAAGTCATTTATACCCTTGTTTGAATTTTTATAAGTGGTTTATAAAGGAATCTTTCCGTCTTTTTCAAAACAAGGTCCTTTTTAACCTTTTCTACAGAATTACGGTAAGAATGTTTTTTTAACTTATACGACGGGTGCGGCTATTTTCCGCCGTTATAAAATCTTCAAAGATTCCCTTACAAGATTATAAGAATATTTTCAAAGAAAATGTTTTATTTTATATGGATCATAAATGATTTCAAAATAAAAGGAGATATTTCTTTAAAAAGAATATTGATTTCATCTATGTCAACATCCTTTGATGGATTTTACGATTATTTGAAGTTGATTTATTATGATACAAAACTTCTATATTGTATTGAAGGTTTTGTGATATGTTTGACTGTGGATGTGCTATTTTTATACCATTCATAGTTTATGGTGAAATTATTGACATTTCGTATGCTAGTTTTAATACGAATGTTTATGTTATGTTTAAACCTTTTCATATGGGAATGCATTGGACTTAGTAAGTGACGGGTGGAGCCGGCTATAGCTCCTCGATGCATCGGTAGGTTTCATGAGACAAACTAGTGTCTTGGCACAAGGCCTTGAAAAAATATTATTTGTAGTCTTGGAACGAGGCCTTGACTATGTGGTTATGATAGTCTGGCATTATGCATTCCAACATTATGAAAGTGGTTATTGATTTTTTCATGTGATTATTCGATTAGTAGAATATCCATGTGAATAAGTAAATGGAATTATTTCATTTTATTTATGTCGTACCATGTTGAAAGTTCATGTTTTAAAGGCTTTTGTTTTAGTTATACATTGCCTTAAATGTTTATTCTTATTTATGAAAGTTTCCGCTATATTGTTATCCTTACTGGGGATTTGAGCTCACCCCTTTTCTATGTTTTATTTCTCCCAGGAAGTGGAGAAGTAAATTATGAATGACCTGCAGGGATATTATGTGGGGATATGAGTGTGGATTATGGAGACAATATGTTGTTGTAGTAGTTTTTCATTTTATGATGTAATGTAAGACATATGAATATATCTAGTGTTTCCAAGGCTACTAAACCAATCGATCTTTCGAGATTTGATCTTTCTTGTGATCATGCCAATGTTATGTAATAATGCACCGACTCTGGGTAACTAGGGTCGGGGCGTTACAGTTGGTATCAGAGGAAGTTTAGTACAAACCTTGGAAGCTAGATTTAGATAAACTCTAATTGGAGCATGTAGACCTAAGATGAAATTTGAGGATTAGTATAGAAGAACTTCCTAGAATTTTGGTATTGTAGAGATTTTGTGAGTTTTCCAAGCAATACATCCATGTCTGGATACGAGTAGGTAGAGGCGGCTCTGGCATAGATGTACCTAGGGGTAAAACCCGAAAACACCTCTTTGAGCTATACTCGAACGGGAACTGGTGCACGACGACGGGCCTTGCTGCACTCTTGGTTACGACACTCCCAGGGGATATGATTAGGATAACTCTCATTTTCTTTTCAAATCATTATGAAGGGTTTATGAGTATATACTTCCTCAAAGAAAACATTTTTATGATAATTGATTATATCCATAAATATTTCAATTTCTGTTAAGTGTTTTATAAGTATGGGATTATGTATTTTAATTCATAAACTAATCTAGTGTATGCCATTGTTTAGAAATGGTGCCCAGTAGAAGGAATGAGAACTCCAGAAATGCACATGATCCAAAGAGAAGGAAGGATCATATCATTCATGGTCTTAAGCTATAATTTATAAGAGAAATAGTCTCCCATGTATTATCATCATATGAAGAAATAATATCATGTGTTGATAAGATAAGTAAAGAGTTTACTGAGTCCTATGGCTTTGAAGGGAAGCAAGAGAAGAAAAGGATGGAAGAGAGAAAGATGGATACAGGGAAGAGGAAAAAGAAGAATTTTCCCATATGTGGTAACTGTGGAAAGAAACACCCTGTAACTTTCCTGAAAGGAATGAGAGTTTGTTATAAGTGTGGATGAAAAGGGCACAAAGTACATGACTGCAAGGGTAAGAAAAAGGTTTCAAATGTACAATGATTCATTTGCAAGGAGATTGGACACTACGTGAACCTATGACCCAATCATCAGACTATGCCGCAAATGATGTTATTGGATAATAATCAAGTTATGATACTACCACAGATGAAGAGGAATGATTAGAGTTCTTATGTTGATTATGTCAATTGAGTGTTGTATCAACAATTTACTTGTTATAATAATTATGGAGTATATAAGGATTTTACTGCAGTACTATTTCATTAAGGACTTGAGATTGTGTGGAACAAAGAAAAGTGACTCAATAACAGGATAAATTTTTGGAAAATATATGGTTGAGAAAATGATAAATCATAATATAGTTCTGATACTGAGGTAGTGATTTTGGATTAATATGTGATTGTTTTGGATAAATTATATTGGATATTCTTGACTACCTTGGAACTGATTAATGATTTGTATATCCCATCATTGTTGGGGTTTAAAACATTTTTGGATTAATGAAGTATATCCAGCATTCTATATGGAATAAGGGAGCATGAATGTAATCAATAAGGAATATGGTAATACATGATGAAGGTATTCATATGCTATTACGGGGTAAAAAGGATCTATATTATGTTTACCTTCCTTATAAATTTTGGACTGTAAGTTTGGACAGAAGTATTTTGGATAGTTCTAGTTTGGATTATTTTGGATTTCCATAGAAGGACAACCCGGAGGTCGGGCGGCAACCCGTCGCGTCCGGCAAGGCTGCGAGACTTGAACCCGCAACCGAAGGGCGACAAGGGTGTATCACCTACCACTGTCCCACGAGATGTCCTGGATTAAATAATGTAGTTTTTATTAAAAGATATTGTAGATGAATTATAAATTCTTTTATTTTGGAACCCTATACGAATAGAGTAAATAGAATTTTTTACATTCTATTATCTTTTAGAGTGAAAGATGAGTTTGTTGTAGAAATTTATTAATGGATAAAACTCTAATTATAAAGTAAGTATATCTCCTTCTGATCTTAGCCATTCTCATAAATAAATTCCTCAACATTAAGAAAAGCAACTTAGAACAAAAATGTTTTCCTAGATGGTAACTTAAATCATCACTAATTTATGGCTTTGGGATTATTGGCCTTTTCATAGCCATGTTCTCTACCACTCTCCATCAGATAATTGATGGTTAGATTTTTCTTCCATATCCATATTTTCCTACATGGAACCCTAGTATATGTTATTTTTGGTAATCATCATACTTTCGACTCTTTATTTTAAATAGAGGCCTCAATAATTCATTTTTCGATGTGGGATTTCAACTAAGATACTTTGAAACGTCAAAAATGTGTTATCCTAATACCCTATGTTTTGTTGAACCGATGGTATTTCAAATCAACATAGATTGATGAATTTAAGGACCTCAATTTTACACTTGTTTGTGATTGATGACCTCAATCACTACCTATAAATATTTACGTTTTTCCTCCAATTATATGTCTCTAATTGCCACCAATGTTCTCCTAATCGAGATCATAATTTGGTGGTGACCATTTGATTTATCTTTTCCTCATATTAAGACTAAATTTTAGTAACCCAATTTCCGATGTGGGTTTTCCCACAAATATATTTTCTACTTTCAACCTTTTATTTTCGAAGAACAATTTCAAATTGCGAGGACGCAATTTATTGAAGGAGGGGAGAATGTAACACCCCAAGAATTCATAATGTGTTATTTCTTCAAAATAATTCAATAACTTGCACTACACGCAACACCGAGTTCAATTGCACTATGACATACCAAAAATCCATTCAAAACAGGTTATGAATAGTATTAACTAAATTTTAAACTTTATATAATCCTTATAATTTTTCCATATTATGAGTTGCTTAGACATATTGCAAGAACAAATTCATTTTTAGTATTGCACTTTTATCAACTTTTAATAGTGAACCCTTTTTAAATGAAATATTTTAAACTTTTGACTAAATGGGGACATTAAAAATTTAAAATGAAACATCCCAAGATTCCACGGTACGCTTTCTTTGAATAATACAGTAGCGTGTGTTGTACGCAACCTTGAGTTTTAACACACACCACAACCAATCAAACTAGCCGTTATGAATATTAATACCTAATTTTTGAAATTATATATATTTTATATTTCAAAATGGACTTCATTTTTGTATTCATAATATCTAATTTAGCCTAAGGTGAAATTTTGGTACTTTCCGGATAACTTTCATATTTTGATGAATAGTGAAAATTACTAAATTTTAATTAAAAACAACTTTTTTAATCAAAATAATTAATAGTGATAAATTATGAATTTGAGTGGTTTTAAAGTATATTTAGAATATATTTTTACCATTTAATATAATGTTGGTCATTGGACATAATTTTACAATTAAACCGAACATAAACAAGTGTCAATCTTTTGATAGTTATTATCTCTTAAAAACACGCTTTTTGTTTTGACAGCGGGAATTAATTTAAAATTAATTTCTGCCACTTCTGTGTTTTGAATTTAGGAAAATGGATTCCATATTTGGAATCAGGATTTTCAAATTGTGTAAATAGTTAACTTTTATTTTTAGACATTTTGAATAATTACTGCGGTAAATATTTTATTTACCATGGTTAAGGGTAAATCCGATAAATAAGGGTTAAACAAATAATATTATAATAATACTAAATTACCCTAAAACGTGTCTTAACCCTATTGGTTGATACATGGTCGACCATGGACATCTTTTGGTCGATTTTGGGACCCCATGGATCCACTTGTAAGTGATAATGACACTTTATTTTAATTAAGTTAAAATGAATACAAAAATGACACAAGCATATATCCTTTAGAAAAACAATTGTTACATAGGGTTATATATGTTGGATTTTAGATTATAAATATTAATTATAAATATAAAAAGATTTCCTACATAATGATATTTTATTTATAATTTTTAGACATTAAATAATTTATTTTATTTATGACACAATGATGATGCAGTAATTACTATAATAGTGAAAAATTAAAATAATTGATATTATAAATACCCAAATAAATATAATATGAAACTTTTAATGAATTAAACTAATTTTCTAGGATAATATGATATATTAGGATTGATTTAATTGACTTTTTTATAATTAATCAATCTGTTATGAGTTTCACAAAAATCAACTATTGAATAGTGTCAAAATTGACATAAAAGAGTTCTTAAAACAAATATTATATTATTAATTGATATTAAATTCCTAAAAATATAAGGTTCGGCCAAGAGACTTATATCATGATAGGTTCATCATTAATGGACCACTTGGGGGTCTCTTGGATGTATATAGTATGTTTATTAACCATATTATATAAAAATACAAAGAGACATTGTAAAAGTGAAACTAATTAACTTAGAGTTAATACTTAAAGATAAGGTTAATATAAGTACCCAAACCTGTCTAAATTCTATTGGTTGAGTGGTTTTAGACCTATCCCCACCTTAACCTTTGAATAGTCAACTTTGGAGCCATTAGAAACTGAATATGAATTTATTATAAATTAATATTTCTAGCTTTTCCAAAGGTGCCCCTCACCCCTCTTATAAAAAGGCACTCCTCCTTCTCATTTATTCACACCTTCAAAGCCTTTTGGTTCGGCCAAACTCTGCCCAAATACTCACCCAACTTACCTCACTACAACCTAGAGGCCTTAGTTTGATCAGAAATCCAACCTAAGGAGCCCTTTTGATCAAATCAAAAGGAAGAACCCGAAGAAGAGGTAATGTTTTCACCACCCCTTTTTAAGTTCCTTTCTCCTTCCACTTCTTATTTCTTTGTTATTACCATTATAAAATAATAACTCCAGTATCATATATATACTGTGATGTTATTATAAATATGGTACAACCATATTCAGTATTCTATCCATCCTTTGAATAACATGTCACCATACGTGCGTACGTACGGCTTACCGTCTCCACGTCATGGTGTAATTGTTATTCAATATAATATTATTTGGATGGGTATAATAATGATGTGTAACTCATGTAAATAATAAATATTACATGTTAATGATTCTGTATATATGATATACCATCCATTTATATATTATTTTAATATAAAAATAATGATATTGTCACTCGTGCGTACGTACGGACTACCGTCTCCACGAACGCGATGAAATTCATTCTCCATCATATCCATTCAAGTATAATTATCATTTGATGATTTAAAAAATGATGTTTAAGGACTTGATATCATTCTGGATATGAATAATATAAAACCTATCCTTTACAAACATGTCTTGCGTAACAAAACATATAAAAGAAAACAAGTAAGTTAACACCCGAAACAACGATAATACTAAGATATTATTATCAAATCAATATTAAAAGATCATATATGATATGATATTAATGTATATGATTATTGTATAATTTAATAAAACTTATTTCACCATTATACAAGAGGTTAACCTACCCCAACCAAGGAAAAGTACAAGGTAAGGGTTATTTTACAATCTCTTCATTATCCGAGGATGTTTATACGTAATAATCTACTGGGATTTCTTTATCATCCACATCCATGTTTCTTCGAAATTTATTTCAAAACATATTTATTATTTACAAGAATATGGGTTAAAGTCACTTATACCCTTGTTTGACTTTTTATAATAGGTTTATGAAGGAATCTTTCCGTCGTTTTCAAAACAAGGTCCTTTTTAACCTTTTCTACAGAATTATGGTAAGAATGTTTTTTTTAACTTATACGATGGGTGCGGCTATTTTCCGCCGTTATAAAATCTTCAAAGCTTCCCTTACAATCTTATAAGAATATTTTCAATGAAAATGTTTTATTTTATATGGATCATAAATGATTTCAAAATAAAAGGAGATATTTCTTTAAAAAAAATATTGATTTCATCTATGTCAACATCGTTCGATGGATTTTAAGATTATTTGAAGTTGATTTATTATGATACAAAACTTCTATATTGTATTGAAGGTTTTGTGATATGTTTGACTGTGGATGTGCTATTTTTATACCATTCATAGTTTATGGTGAAATTATTGACATTTCGTATGCTAGTTTTAATACGAATGTTTATGTTATGTTTAAACCTTTTCATATGGGAATGCATTGGACTTAGTAAGTGACGGGTGGAGCCGCCTATAGCTCCTCGATGCATCAGTAGGTCTCATGAGACAAAATAGTGTCTTGGAACAAGGTCTTGAAAAAATATTATTTGTAGTCTTGGAACGAGGCCTTGACTATGTGGTTATGATAGTCTGGCATTATGCATTCCAACATTATGAAAGTGGTTATTGATTTTTGCATGTGATTATTCGATTAGTAGAATATCCATGTGAATAAGTAAATGGAATTATTTCATTTTATTTATGCCGTACCATGTTGAAATTTCATGTTTTAAAGGATTTTGTTTTCGTTATACATTGCCTTAAATGTTTATTCTTATTTATGAAAGTTTCCGCTATATTGTTATCCTTACTGGGCATTTGAGCTCACCCCTTTTCTCTGTTTTATTTCTCCTAGGAACTGAAGAAGTAAATTATGAATGACCTGCAGGGATATTATGTGGGGATATGAGTGTGGACTATGGAGACAATATGTTGTTGTAGTAGTTTTTCATTTTATGATGTAATGTAAGACATATGAATATATCTAGTGTTTCCAAGGCTACTAAACCAATCGATCTTTCGAGATTTGATCTTTCTTGTGATCATGCCAATGTTATGTAATAATGCACCGACTCTGGGTAACTAGGGCCGGGGCGTTACAGTCACCCTTTATTGAGTTGCTATTTTTACCAGGTTATGAATGATGATATTATGTATGGTTTCCCTAGACTGGTATCATGTGTAGAGAATTATGTTGGAGATTTTGAAGACTTATTATAGAATCTGAAAATTTGGGTATAATAAAAAAATAACCATTGGAGGATATAAACATGGGTTATGATATATTATGGTTATTTTTTAATTCTATATTACTATATACCTAAATGTTCAGGGGTATTTAATTATCTCAAAGATAGTAATTGAAATTGGATTTACAGAAGGTTAAAATTGTTATTTTCCAACTGGTGTTATATGTAGTATGTAATTAATGAATTTTTATCATGGGATCTAGGATTACATGTTTGAGGTGGTAATAGTTTTATCATAGTAGGTTTTAGATAAAAAAATTTGTTACAAAGTTATCATACGAGAATAATTAAATATTTAATGATACCATTGTTTATCTATATGTTTGATAATTATCATAAGATTAAAAGAATATATTCTCTTTCGAGGTTTTAAGCTATGATATTTTAAGGTGATTATTGACAGGTTAATAAAAGTTTATTAGGATTATATGAAATCATTTTGGTGTATGTAACTCTATGGTTATGTTTTCTATTTAGTGTGATGAATCTCAGGGTGAATATTATTGGGGATATAAGTAGAAAGAAACATATAAACTATATGTTTAATACATTTTTTATGATGAAGTAATTACGGTTACATGGAATAAAGGGGATATCATATTTTGGAAATATATGGTATTTAAAAGTGATCTGCTTTCAATGTAATTAATGTTTAATTTTATTGAATTTCTCTGCAGTGAGAACATAATATCATTAAGGTGAATATATCATTAAAGAAAGTATGGGTATTTATTTGAGGATTAATGATTCAGTAAAAATTTAAAATTTCATATTTTTTCATGATGCTTTATATTGAGTTAGTTTTTTAGAAAGATGATTACTGTATCATAGAGAATATATGATTATAGTATGTAATTGCTTATATGTTACTCTATGGTTGAATCATGTTATGTAGGTGTAAATTTCAAGTTAATCATCGAAAAAAATATGAAGAAATCGTATTGAATATTTGGATTTGAATCTAGTCATAAATATTTGGATAAGTATAATGTTTATTCAATTATTAATGGATTAATATTTCATTTATGTGGTATTGTTTTGGATTTAAATATTAATATTTGACGGTTTATCCATATTAAGTATTATTTGACATTGTGATAATAATTTTCATTTTAGTAAATATCTAGATACCATAGAAATAAATATTCTTTGGTTATGGATCATATGAGACATTATCATTTGTTTTACTCTATCAGTAATGAATACTTTAATAGTGGTTATTTATCAAGGTAATTTTTCTCATTGGTAAAATAATTCATCAAACTCAATCTAGAAGAAGATAAATCTAATAATTCCTATGCGGAAAATATAGCTTATATATCAATGTATTATTTTTCAACCTATTTACAATTATGTGTTTAAAAATATATGAAGGTCTAAAAATTATTTATATAATGAACTGTTTCTTTATATTGACATAAACAATAATGACCGATTCAAAAGGAAATGTGTTCGATGATGAATAAAAGTTACTTTTATCTGATTACAAGTATTTATCTTCATATCCTCTTAATTGATTCTAGGAATTTTTTAAACACTTTCTCAGAAATAAATGAATAATATTTCAGAGGAAAACATTTATTTAAGGGGAATAATTTATCACCATAATATCTTATAATATATTCATTGTTATTGAAAGATATTTTTATATTCAATGCTAAGCATAAATGATCCACGAACTACTATCAAAATATTATTATTTTAGCATGGACTTTATGACCAAAGAACTAGTTTGGTGAATAGGAATAGGGGTAACAACAATATGATATATATTTATAATTTTTCCACTAAAAATATATTGATTAATTTTTACTAAATAAGAAATTATTTTTTAATAAATGAATCTAGTTATTCAAAAATATGGTTTCATCAAAAAATTATTTATTTTTATTTTTTAAAATGAATATTATAATTAAGTTCTAAATAATTAATATATTTTTTTAAAATAAAGGATATAATTTTCTGAAGTATCATATAAAAATTATTATAGGGTGAAATTTTATTATTTTTTTAATGAAATTTAGTTTTTAGTTTATTATGAAGAATAACACTTTTTTAGAAAACTGCATTTTATTTTCCAGTACATGAAAATACCTATTATATTTTCAATTTATTTTAAAATTTAATTAATTAACATTAATTAAAAATATTCATATTAATGTTATTGAAATCATCATTATACATCAATTTTTATATTAAAACATTTTTATTCAAAAAATTGTTTATTTGTAAACCTTTTATTTGTCTCGTTTTGTGGGTTTATTTTAATAATAATTTTCATCACCTCTAGGGATTGAATTTTAGTACATTAATTACATATTTTTAATTATAATATGCAAATTTTGTAAAAATATCATCATTATATTTCATCCTACTACATAGTAATCCATGTCAAAAAATTTCCACCATTGTAAGGGTAATACAAGTAGCACAATGTTAAAACTATGAGATAATGCTTAAAAACCATCAATAAACATTCATATATTTCAGATTATGAATTTTATTCTAATAAAATTCATATATTGGAAAATATGTAATTTGTTCTATTTTTATTTAACAATGAACATTGTATTATTTTATTAATGAAAAATTCCACAAATTCTCATTGTTATTTTAAATATCATGAACATTTTATGAACAGGATAAAAAAATTAATTAACAGTAAAAAGGGTTATAGATAAAATTTTATTATTTTATTATTTTATTATTTTTTATTTTTAGTGATGAAATAATTACTTTAAATTACTAGGAAACATTGAACAAATGTTTCAAAAAATAGTAGAAAAATAATATAAATGATTTTAAAAGTTAACAAAGTAATCATTTTTATTGAGTTATTATGATAAAATAATTTTTTTTTAAAAATATTTGTAATAGTTTTTTGTAAAAAGTATATATTATTATTATAATATTTTATTCATAATTTTAAATATAAAATAATTTTAATTGTCCTCATAGTTCATTTAATGGAATCTAATATATATAATATTTTTTAAATGCTTTTAAATTCATTAAAATATTATATTTCTATAAGGGAATTAGATAGGATAAATTATATAAACCATTATCATTTTAGGGGTCACTTATCCTTATATAGTAAAATCAATTACCCCTAAATAGTAAAAAATCATTGTTATCGTCGTAATTATTAAAAGTGTGAGTATTGGTAAAAACTATCCCATAATGGTTAAGGATAAAATAAACATGGTTAAATGTGATTTGATGAGATTATTTGGACATATATTAGACTAATATTGTTAATATTTTATAATGGTACAACTATTCCATGAAAATTAATTAGTATTATCTTCACACATTATATTATTATAAGGATGCAGGTCCAATCACATGTAAAAGGATACCACTCCACCCCAATTACTCAAACTTATAAAGCATATTATATAGAAAAACCAAAACAAAAACTATTCTAAATATTTATAACTACATTATCAAGGATATTTTTTTCTTAAAATACCATATATATGGTTCTTAAAGAGTGTTGAAAAGGCGTTACCTCAATGATGAGGTTATCATCTTAATATAGAGTTATCATTGAACTTCCTCTTGTACATACCTAAAATAACATTCAAATCCATTCATTATAAAAAATCAGTATCTAACATGTAATAATATTATATTATGTTAATTTAATAATATTATTAATCTCTTATTATGTTAAATGGGGAACAATACAATCATTTGTGTGTACAAGCAAGCTACCACATCACAGAATAAATGTATTTCAATTCTCATCAACATCATCCATGGTTTTTATTATTAGTAATTTGACAATTATATATGATATTTATTATATAATTATGATTATTTAATTATAATATCTTATCAAACTTCATTCCTTCGCATATTTTGGAAAACAATAACATCACTCGTGTGTAAATGTAAACTACATCCTCCATAATGTGATGTGATTCATTTTTCATTGCATATTTACATGGCCAGTGTTAAAGAAATATTTAATCAAAATATTTGATATTTATAATATAATAAATATTTGTAAGATATTGTTTATAATTTACCATTCCATCATCTCATCCATTAAAAAATGAATGCATCCATAGTGCATATGTATAGACTACCGTCTATTTGAAGTTATGTAAATAATTTTTAACCACTACTTATTATTAATTATTATAAAATTGTTTATAATGCCTACATGTGAAACATATATCTTGATTATGTTTCTATATATGGTGAAACCTTGACCATGGTTCAAGAACCACAATCTTCAAATGAAAATATACATGGTTAAAAGACTTCTTTTCACCAAAATAATGATTTTTTACATAATTGTTAATAAAGTCATAATTAATTTTTTTAAGGGAATTATATATAGTAATATATATAGATATATATATATATATATATCTTTGGTTTTATAATAAATATATAAAAATATATTTATTATACATGTGGTAAGATTATTTATAATGAAAGTCAGGACTTGAGGTAAGGATTCTTCATCTCAATATTATTTCGATCAGACAGGATTCATGTTATACACATATTTATGTTTATGAGCTGTATATACTACCTATTTGAAGTTTAATATTATGGATCCTAATTAATTAATATTATTTAATGTTTAAATTAAATTTATTTCATCCAATGAATTTTAATTCTACTGTTACTATAGTGGTAATGGTCATCTCATCTTGCTTTTATTTCTATGTGACATATGATATATTCACCACTTATTTATTTTGTGTGGTGTATATAGTAAAAATAAATTTCATTTATAGTGATTCATAATCAAATCATGGGTATTTAAAAAATCTATCTAAAGATATCTCTTCTATTGTCATATTTATTTGGATATTCCAAAAGTGATAAGGGTTTATGTTATAATCTCATTTCATTTCGGTATTTCTTATGATAAATTTACATTAAGGGAAATTTATATGGTTATTATCCTTTATAACCAAAATATTTTCTACTTTTGTGGTTATTCAGGGAATATTAGATTAATAATAGAATTTTACTCTCTTTTTTATTAAAATAATTGTAAAAATGTTTTTAAAAAAACCAAACACAGTTTCTTATTAATTGGAAAAAATCTTTTCCATGCACCTGTTTTTTAAAATGTTTTAATTTATATTCTTCAATATGATAAAATGATTTTTTAATATAATTTTCAACATTATTTGGAATTATTTTCAATTTTCTAAAAATGAAATTTTAACCTATTTTATATACTGGTTATTTATGACTTTTTACAAAATAATGTGAAAGAAATAATTGTTTTTAGCTCATATAACATGAATATTTTATCATGCTATATAGACCATTATTCGATTGATGGTTCATTTACATGTTTCGATGATTGTTTTCAAATTAAAATATTTTTTCTATATCATTTATTTTCTTTTCTAAAATTTATCATAATAAAGGAATATTTTTCATATGTTTTTTAAAAAAGGATTTAATCTTATTTCAAATATTTTTATAGTCTACGTGAGAAGAATTTTATAAATGATATCTTTAATTATCAATATGGTCTTTTAATATTACAAGATTATGTAGATAACTTATAAAGAAAATTAACTTCGGATTATTTCATAAAAGTCATTTCATTCTCATAGGTTAATTATGATATTTTTAGATAATGAATGATATTATGATACCATTTAATTCATTTCCCTTGATGGATTTTGATTATTGGATGATGATTTTTTTACAAAACTAGTTTCTCTTACATAGGGTATACAATGTTGATATAATTGATGTTTTATGACCTTTTGAAACATAAATGAATTGTTTTCATTATTTTTTGGTGGTATCATAATTAGATATCCCTCCAATGCATTTGGTAATAATGACAGATCTTTGAATCTCTTAGGAGATGATGGAGTTAATAAAATAATAATATATAATATATTTAACCAAATACTAAGACATTACATTGTTAATTAACTAAAAATAGATAGATAATCTAACTAGAAATATTCTTTTCATAACATAATGTTGTAATTAAAATTTTTAACTAATTCAAAGACGATTGAATGATTACCAAGTTGTTTTTAGGATTATTTACACTTATGATTGGTAGAGACAATTATTATGAGATGTTATTATGCTCTCTTGGAAAATTCTTGATAAATTATGATTCATTCTTTTTTGACTCATGCATTTTGAAATGATAATTATATATTATATAACTCATGGTTTATACCCTTTGACTGGTTGTATGACAACCTTGATTTTTAATACAAACTTAAACATGATTTATTACATAAAACTTAACTTGATACAACAACAAAGATCGAGAGATTTAGTGTCTTTGGGGCTTAGGATAATTACATAGAAACTAAAAAAATGAAATAAAACATCATTCACTATAGGAAAACTGCCTATGAGCGGTGGTTTTTTTTCATATAGCAGCGGTTTAAACCGCCGCTATATGGTTTGGCGGTGGTTTACAGAAACCGCCACTAAACATGGCGTCGGCAATCTATTAGCGGTGGTTTTATGCATTTTGCGGTGGTCAACGAAAAGCATCGTAGTAACTCATTTCGCGGCGGTTTTTGGTAAATTTAGCTGCGGTTTTAAGGGCTATTTAATTAGCGGCGGCTATAATCTCCGTGAAATTCATGCGTGCCAGGCGCCTTATTAGTGTCGGTTTAAACCGCCGTGAATTCCGACATGATTTCGCGGCGGTTCTAACCGCCGCTAAACAGTCTTCTGAATACATTTAGCGGCTGTTTAAACCACCGCAAAATGTATAAGTGGTAAAACATTAGCGGCTGTTAAAACCGCCATGAAATGATGACCTAGAAAAAAAATGCATTTCTGTTTATACTCCACCACTGCCCTGAAAAACAAACCAAACAACACATACAACATATATATAATAAGGACAAAATTTATGCACCACCTACGCAATATTCATAAACACCCTTTCATTTAATGTTGATCAAAAAGTTGATCCAATTCAATAAGAATACCTAAAGCATACAAAATAACTAAAATTATGGATTTAGAATCAAACACAAGATAACATAAAAGGATACAAGAGACTGGGGGTCACATGGATTTATACTTATAGTTTACAGATGATCAAAATTGAAAATATTTGATTCCATAAAAGTATCCCAATGTTCCAAATGATAATTGAAATCCAGTTAAGTAACATGAATACTATTTGAATTGGTAATGTCCAGTTTAGTCTCAAAAGTTATTCTTGTATCATGAAAACTATAATATATATGTAGTGTGAAAAAAAAAGATATAATCATCTAGGTCTTAATGAAGCCTTCAATTTCAGGTGAAAATGGTGTGTTAATATGTTGGCCATTAAATATAATAATCCATATAACCCCATACATTTAATCTAAATAATCCTTTGTACACCATGGATTACTCATCAAATAATTGATCCAATATTATCATATTGAACTGTGTTCAAAAAAAAATTAATGTAACCCCACTGTAGATTAAACGTTACTTTTCCACTCTCACAGCCTTATATCTAATTAGCAATGCTCCCATCCCATCCAAAAAAACCACATCACATCACATCAAATCCTTCCCGTATACAAATGGGTTATCACATCACACCACATCCCAACAGCAGTCACCTAGGCCATCACATCACATCACATACCACCAGTAGACACATAGTCCATCACTTCACAATAAATCATACTTGTAGACAAATACACTACCACCTAACATCTTTTTCCACCCATGGACACATATTCTGTCAAATGGCATCCGAACTAGAACAAGAGTCTTAAGGTATCAGGAATGTGATGGACATAATCATTGTCCACTCCTCCTACCATCAATTACCCCACAATATATCACATAGAAACACATAACTTATCACTTATAGAAATTGGGTCTAATAGATCAATTCCCATCGGAAGGCACCATGGACATGACATCGTTTCTATGAATTCTCCAACACCAACATGTGTCACTAATTTTGAATGAAGTGAGAGGATGTGTGTGAACCCATGCCTAAATTTAACCACCATCATATTTATTGGTGAAAATACCTAAAACTCTAAACCTTTGAGTAGTGGTAATTTTATATAAATTATGCTTGGTGTATAAAATAATAGAAACATCCATGGTATATAGATATCCCACAATACCAAACCTATGTGTCCACATAAACTACACTTGAGCTTATTAGATCACCACACCATAACACAAATCAAAAATCACAACCAATTAAATCACTATTTGAATCACCCAAGACAATCACAACACTATCAACACAACATTCCACTTTCCACATACATGTTTCACCACCTTTATTTTTTATCCATTACAATTCACATAACACTTTACATTTTCATTTGATTAATTTATAATATATCTATTTTCAATAAATATTTTTTATTTACTAACATAGATCATTTACATTATCAACATATCTCATCTCATGGATAACCGAGAAACTGACATATCCACTCCATGATACAACTAATTCAACTCACAAAACTATCACCACAACACCACACATCCACCATTGTTTCCACACCACATTGCCCAACCCATATAACAAAATCAAATACTCCTTAAAACCATCATGAAAATCTATCACCACATACCAAATCAATGAATCTGCTACAAAAACATTATTCTACAACCACTACACCACATCCATGACCCCATAACCATGTACCACAACCTCTTCATAGCACATTTCACTACTACCAAAATCACATACATGAAAATTGACCAAAGAATCGCATCCCCTTGTACTACACAACCAATCTGGTCAATAACATCACCATACAACTTCCTAAACCTTATAGTGAAACACAATAAGATGAATTATACACAACATCATAGATAACTACTTCAATTAATATTCATGGGAATTATCACATATCATTTTTACTAATCGTGGTTATCCCCACACAAAAAAATACATCAATGGGACACCAATTACTATCCAAAAAATATATTCCTTTTATTTTTATTCATGGAGAAATTACATTACAACATTGAAAGTGTCCTTAAAACATTACAACTATATTACAAACTGGGTCCCAATAGTACTTATATTTGGAATTGGATGTAATCATGCATAGATATCTAAAAAACATATAATAATGTAGTAAGGCATGAGAAAATTACCCATTATCATAAATTTATATTTTTCATATATTATTTTATTATTAAAAAACCGTTAATATTTTCTTAAAAGAGATAAAGAACTTGATTATACGATACATATAATATAGGAGATTGAGAATGGGTATCCTCTACCACATTAAAGCAGTCACTTCTAACTCTCCACTATAGGATGAAGAAAAATAAACTCAAAAACCACAACCACACATGGAAACCATGCATGAGACTACACCTAAACAAGGGTTTATATAAATTTATGCACATTCACACACCAAAGAAAAATACCACCTCTATATTGGATCTCCAAAATAGGTACATAATGAAATAAATATAAAAATAGGAGAACATGCCATGGATCGCCAAGTGGAATCCACCATTTCCCATGAATAAAATAAAGGATGAAGTGGGATATATTTTTTCCTCAAGACACCTAGTGTTCACTTAGAATGATAGTTGGGTATTATGTATTAAATACTAGAGAAAAAATCTAATAAATCCTCATTTAAAATATTGAACTCAGATAATTCACATTGTGTATCCAATTCAAGACATAAATTCCCATATTTCAAAATTCCCATGAATTTCATGTATCCGTAGCCATTTATTATTACACATAATGAATTTTAATATCATATTCGGAATTAAGTGATATATTTAGACAAGGGTGTGCATCAAAGTTCTAATAAATTACCATTGATTAGTTCATGGATTGATTAAGTGAGGTATTTAGACAAGGTGATCACACAAAGAGGTCAAGTGACATGATCACATGATTAGGTCTCTTGTATGGTTATTGTGATGAGGTCATGCAAAGTTTTCTTGCAAAAAAAAGCACGATAGATAGGGTTTTGAGAGCTATGGAGCTTCATGTCACCGGTTAAATGACCAGCCTCTCACCCCCTGTTTGGACATGCAACACTCTAATGAGTCAAATTCACAATGCTGAATTTACAATAGAAACATCAAAGTTCCTATTAACATAGATCATCTAACCAATGAAACAAACACATCATTCTCTTTACCACCTGAGGTTATTGTGATCATTCAAGGTTAGCCACTGAAGCTCCTCCAAGACCAATGGTTTTTTAAAGGTTCCATACACCACACATGTTATATATAAAAACCAACCTTTCCCATATTTGTTCAACACATCAACAATACTACTCATGGTCCGATGATGCATTGTCACCCTCTCCACCTCCATCTCCTGCTACCACCTGTAAGAACATTATATTGAAAATTAAATATTGATGCATATTTATAATTAAACATAAAACCAATTAAACTTTGAAAACTAAATAATTGTGATTTTTTGTGATTTACCTGCTCACCACCACTCGGTGCACTACCACTGGGGGCATATCTTCTCATCTGCTGATATAAATCAGTCAACGCTTTCTGCATAGTGGATATCTGAGCCCCTTAATCTTGAACTGTGGCTCGTAGAGAAGAAATCTACCTCTAAGCATCTTCAGGTATGGGATGACCATAACCAGGAGTAGATGCGGCTGGAATCCCTGATGGCCTGCTAAACACCTCAGATGGTACGGGTCCCAAACCCATCCCGCACACTCTACCAGGATGCTCCTTCCCAAGGACTTGAGCAACCGGGTCATACTGGGAGACTGAGTAGGACTGCCCAAGACTGGCATCCCATAGTTCTCTAATTTTTACCTATAAATTAAATATCAATACATATTAACACAATAAAAACTGATAATAAGTTAAAATTTTCACTTCATACGCCAACTTCTTTGGTAGGCTCATTAACAAAAGAGCCATCTGATTTTCTGTGAACATCCAACCACAGTTCAGTCCGGGAGGCTTCGTGCCCTAAATTCTGTGACTACATTAAGCAAAGATAAATAAAAAATTCAATATATTAAATAGATAATATTGTATTATAAATATTTAAACTATTTAAAATATTACTAATGACATTCGGCTTCTAGAAAAGCTTTTTGAGCCCATCGTGTGAGGGATGAATTCCTTCGCCCTGTTTGATGCATTCTGTCGTGAAAGATCCTAAAATAAATAAAATGAAATTTAACAGTAATGTATCCAATGTCATCTCCTCTTCATATACATGTATTAATGTAAAATGAGGATAATATATTAATATATATTTCAATACCATCCGCTTCTCATCACGATGTCTGTCAACTAAAACTTTCCAATGCACTTTCGATACCCCACTGGGTAGCTTGTCATACATTTGCTCCAAGGTCAACTAAGTATCATTGACATCCCACCACAATCTCTATTTGAAATCTTTCCATTTTTTACAGATATTTTTCAAAGTCCACTTCCGTGCTACCACATCAGCAACTGTGATGTGGAAGAACATCTGTATACAGAAATTCATTTTGAACATATTAGTAACATGACATTAGATTAAACAATAATGTAATAAAATTATCTTTATTTGAGAATCGAAAACTTCATTTTTCTAGTTTGGAGGTATATGTCTCCAATAATCATATTAAATGGGAAGGGAAATGGGCTCCGCTGCTAACTGACCTATAATCTGGCCAAGTAACCCCGCGACATCATCCGTAGGGACCCTATAAGAATCAAATGGCACGACTATCTTTTCTCCATTCAAGTTCCAAACATCTGATCTTTTTAAGTGTTTCTCCACGGTATTATTTTTTCATCTTCAATGTGAAAAGAATTAGTATAAACAAAATGCAATAAATTTATTTAATTAAAATTTATACCTATGACTATGACCCTCCAGTGTGTCCGGGATGAACTGGAAGGGGTCTGTCGCTGCCAAACTGATGAGGCACCTATAGGGGGAGTCGACGACTCAGCCTCTAATGGGAGGCTCTCTGATGGTGAGAGCGATGGTGTAGGGGAAATGGTGCGGGGGGTGTAGGCAGCTGGTGCCTCAGATGTCGTGGGGAGTGACCCAGATGGATCAGCATCTGTCACAGGACTAGAAGAAATAGTATACCGCTTCCTCCTTGGCATTCCTATAATTTAATCAAATAAAATTAAGTTTAGAATATATATTTCAAAAAAATTATTCAGAATAAACAATTAAAAATGATAATAGATGCCCAGTACTAACAATCCAAATATATATAACAATGATAATGAATGACTGTACAAATGAAACAAGTGGTTGCTGCATGAATGAATAATTGTACATACAATAATTTTCCCCTTCAATAATGTCAGTTTCCTGCTCCATTGATTCATCCACTTCATTCATCTTTGCGAGACTAATATTTTCATTATCATGATAGAAAAATAATTCTACTTCTTATTGTTGATGAAATTCAACTTCAGAGGTCAAATCTTCCACTTCATCACCCATATCATACAAATCTCTTTGTATTACGTGAGTAACTACACTCCACCCTTCATCCACAACATCATTCACATAATATACCATTTTTGGTTGCGATGCTAAGATATATGGATCATGCATATCACGATCACCAACATCCATCAAGCGAGAGAAGTTCACAGAAGTAAATTGCAATGAATCTCTTTTAACACCTCTGATAATATTGACCCATTTTCATTTGAATAAAACAATGGAAAAATGTCCATGGTAGTTTAATTCAATAATATCATGCAACATTCCATAGTATCCCACTTCAGAAAATGTAAATATACCACTATTTTGTGTTTTCAACCCCACTTCTCGATCAACTGTACAAAATCTAAAGCCATTCACATTATAAGCGTCGAACTTTCTTACTTGCTTTATAGGACCTCTAGAAAGAAACATCAAATCTTCTGACAAGTATGCTCGAGTATCAGTATTCATGATCTAAAAAAAGAAATATAATTTCTCAGATTTACAAATTGTATGTGTCAAACTAATATTCTTATTTATTGCAATATTTAGGAACTTACACGTCGTACAAACCATTCTACAAGCTCTTTATTCACAGCTTTCGTTATATCTTCATCATTTCGTGTTCGGCCTCTCATTCGTCTCATTGTTTGTATCCTCAAAATTTCAATAAATGGATCTACAATTTCACTATTCAGCATCACATATCTATGTGCCTGTAATAATTCCAATTCTGTCAGTGTCACATTTGAGGTCCTCCCAACTGATCGGCCAATAGCAGGAAATATTTTTGATATCTGATGCATTTGATATTGAGTTGATGTGTCATCAACATGTCCAAATCAATTAAATCTTGTCTCAATATCATCTAAATACATGGAACAAAATGTAAGACATTCCTCAGCCAAATAGCCTTCAGCAATAGAGCCTTCTGGTTGAGCTTTATTTATCACGTATGATTTCAAATGCCCAAGTTATCTGTGAAATAAAATAATAACATTATGCATTTATTTAAATGTAAAAAATTGTTTACATAACTGGAAAACATATAAATAAAATACCTCTCAATTAGATACATCCATCGATAATGAACGGGGCCTCCTAATTTAGCTTCTTCAACCAAATGCATAGTTAAATGCATCCTGATAGTAAAAAACGATAGAGGAAAGATCATCTCCATTGCACAAAGAGTCAATACAAACCTCTCCTAGAGGTTGTAAAGCTAAAATGGATGTTCAAATTTCTCACATAATTTCCTAAAAAATGTGCAGAATTGGTGTACACCAGCACTAACTTTTTCAGGTAATAATGTACGCAATGCCAATGGTAGTAACTTCTGAAACAAAATATGTGAATCGTGACTTTTCAATCCATGTAACTTACGATTCTTCAAGTCAACACACCTCGAGATGTTACTCGAATACCCATCAGATACCTTCACATTCTTTAAAATTCGAAGGAACGTATCTTTATCCCTATTTTTCATTGCGAAAATGTTCGGAGCATACTTTTCATTCTCATCTGGCCAGAGATCGCATTTTATGTTCATTACTAGTAAGTCTTTGCGAGCATTAATATGATCCTTCGACTTTCCATGCTCATTAAGTAATGTGAAAATCAAATTATCACAGACATTATTCTCAATATGCATCACATCAAGATTGTGGTGCAACAAATTAAATTCCCAATACGAAAGTTTAAAGAATATACTTTTTTTCATCCATTGTTGCGTTCGATTTCACATGACGATGCACTTCGGACCCGTTTTCCGCTATCATTCAAATGATGAACCTTCCAAAATTCTGTTTCAACATTTTCAAGCTGTGTCAATATTTCAGAACCGGTTAACAAATTTGGAGGTGTTCTACGATCAATGAAACCATTAAATTTTGATTTGTTCAGCCGGAATCTATGAGATGCATTGAGAAATCTTCGATGGCATAAGAAGCACCATTTTCTACTATGAGGTAGCCGTCTGGGATCAAAATCAATGTTACAAACGGGACAATTCAAACCCATATAAGTGTTCCAAGAAAATAAATTCCCAAGCCCAGGGAAGTCACTAATTGTCCACAGTAAAGCAGCATGCATTATTAACATAGTTTTAGTATAAACATCAAATGTCTCAACACTGTTACTCCATAACTCCTGCAATTCTTCAATAAAAGGCCGCAAGTATACATCAATATCATTTCTAGGAATTTGTTTTCCAGGAATAATCATTGAAATGATAAAATATGATTGTTGCATACACATCCACAAAGGTAGATTACAAGGGATCAAAACAACTGGCCAAATGCTATAACTTGTAGTCAAAGTCCCAAATTGGTTTAATCCATCGGCAACCAATCCCAATCGAACATTCCTAGGATCAGCTGAGAAATCTGGATGTAATGAATCAAATGTCTTCCATGATTGGGAATCTCGTGGATGTCTCATTAACCCATCATTGTTATTATCTACAGAATGCCACTTCTTGTGTTCACCGGTTTTTGATGACATGAATAATCTTTGCAATCGTGGCTTCAAAGGAAAGTAACGCAAAACCTTTGCAGGTGTGTTCATTTTCTTCTTTTCATGAAATTATCTTCAGTCAGACTGCCAACATCACCCTTTGACTGCCATCTAGAAGAAGAAAATTTCTTGCAATTCTGTCTACTTGAATCCTCTTCCCAATAAAGCATACAATCATTGGGACACGCATGTATTTTCATATAATTCAGACCAAGCTTGTTAACAACTTTTTTCATATCATAAAAAGATTCTGGGATTTTTGCTTCAGGAAATGCATCATGAATCTATTCCAATATCATGGACATTTCCTTATTTGTAATTCCACATAGACATTTGATATGGTACAACTTCAGCAGAAATGAATGCTTTGAATATCTCAAACACCCACTATACAACTATTGATTTCCATCGTCGACTAAATCATGAAACACATTTTTATCAGTGAAGTTTTCCGTTACATTTGTCTCTACAGAATCAAGAGGAGGATTCAATGATATGTTCCAATCTTGATATACTTGTGCTACAGTCTCAAAAACATCACATGTCACATTGAAATTTGTAGAACCCTCTTCTAGTTTTTGTGATATGTTTTGATGCAGATAGTGGTGTCTTGCAGTGTTGAATGCATCATTTATGAGGTTTTTCATTTCATTTTCCATTTTCGACAAACTTGGGACCTCATTTTGGGGATTAACATCAGTGCTCTATCTTTCTGTATTGTTCGATTCTCCATGCCAATTCCAACAGAAATATTGACCAGGGAATTGCTTCAGTATTAAATGTTCATAAACTTCATCTCTCTTCAACCATGTTCTAAATTTACATTCCGGACATGGAAAACTTATTCTCCCTTCAACGGATCGATTAGAAATCGCAAAATCTAAAAACTCATTCAAACCATTAACATACTGAGGTGTGTTCCTCAGTAATGTATTCCAGCTTTTATCCACGTATATCACAATGTGCCTACACAAAATATGCGATAGTGTAAGATTGTAGAATCATAATATAATAAAGATGACCAATTGATCATAAATTATGCATAATATAATAAAGATGATTCATTGATCACATTTACCACTTACGTAGCTTGCTCAGACAAACCAAACAAGTCTGGTCCTTAGGAGATAGTGTGAACATCTCATTGAGGAGCAGTAAGAATATCGGGATACACAATTATCATAACACTGTCAATCACACATTTATGTTGCCTCAAACAATTTCTATCCCCACTACATTAATGAGATACATTGGTCCACTCAGATTACTTCCACACCCTCACAAAAAATACTACAACTTTCCTTAACATCTCATGTACTCACATGCATGGTCATCTCAATTAAATGGTTTATTTTATTTTCCATATCTAGAAATTGGATACCAGTCGGTATTTATAACATCCATCCAAAATCACTAGTATAGAATACTAATGCATGGGTTCCCATTTCTGGAGTTTCCCCTCATTGGATTATGTTTAATAATCATTACCTTCACTTATCAATATTATAGATCAATAAAAATAATATGGAATATTTTTTTACCATATTTAGTTTCATAATTTGAAAAATGATGTTGATACTTGTTTATAATCCAATGAATATTCTTCTCACTAGATCCAACACAGTGATAACACATTATGATAAATCCCCAACTTAATTTCAATGTTTTTTCATCTATTAACCATTTATTTTGTAAGATACCTAAAATGGTGAAGTCAAATATTTGTTGTACTTTCATCTTTAACTAGCTCTTTCTATATAATTCAGAAGTCTTTCACACTATATAACTAGGTTACACATCGTGTAACTATTACTAGATACAAGTCATGATTCAAAAGTCTTTCACATACAACATTCTAGTCTACGTTAACATAAATATGGGTTAGTTATCATGTATAAGATTATAATTCAAGTTCCCTATCTCACAAGGTATAAACATTCCTAACAATACATCACACTTAACTTGGAGCCTCAGTCTAGCTAGTTCCATAATATTCAACCATTAGTGGTATAGAGAATCAGTTTGACTCCATAACCCATGAATTCTTGGGTGGGGTTAGAGCATCAATCCAAACCGACCTATGGAAGGAGCCTCAATCCTTTATCCCACCACCAAGCCATGTGTACATGCTTATTTATCCATTTCCACACACACACACACACACCATATCGCAACCATACTCAAAACAATACACATAAGAATATCAATCCATAACAATCAATATATGAATTAATATTATTCCATAACCCATTAACACATTTTCCATTTACATTACATAGGAAATTTAGCCAAATTTCCATTCTCATTCCCCATCCAATAAGGCATATTCAATAATTCCCTTATATTAACCCTTTTTACATATTCATGAATTACCTTAAGAAAATCCATTTAACATATTCCACAATACATAATCCATTACCAATTTAACATATTCATAATTTTGTATACACTAATACTCTTAGGAATTTCAATTTATTTCATAAGTCAATTGGTACAATCTTAATTAACTCAATTAATCCCATTTTCATGTCATTACAAAACAATCCATTGTGTATTTATCAACCCCAGGAAAAACTTTTAGTATTCCATTTTCAACCAAACCAACAACATTAACATCTTTACCATGGGGTCTACATTATCACATGTCAACTTCACACTTAAAGATGTATGGATTGTAAGAAATTGCCTAAATCTAAGGGCAAGCCACACCAAGGTATCATTGCTCGGCGAAGCGCACTCACCGCAGCGAGGAGACTGTAGTGGCACAAATCTGTGTGGATCTGGACCTCGACCTTTTGATTCTAGAAAAGTTATCCCTACGAGTGCCAAAGTCCGTTGTCTGAGACCAGGATATAGTGTACCTGGTGTTGCCCAAGTACATCCAGTCTTGTTTGTTGCAATGGAATTCACTGCATAATTTCTGGAAACATCACCTCGGAGGTCGTCATCTAGATTCCAATGGATCCAAGTCTCTCGTTTCTTCCTCTCTATCTCATGAAGTGTTGGCAACAACCTCAGACATGAATCTGACTTCAAGGATCTCTACAATAACTTACACTTCCATGTCATATTAAATTCTTGAAACGCTTCAAGCGTCTCTCCTTTCTCTTCTTCATGAAGATCAATGTATACTATTGATTCAATTTGTTCCTTTTCCATTAGCATATCTATCAAGATAATGTAATTTTCAACTTACTAAATTCATGTTGTGTTAAACCCTTCACATAAAGTCATCACAACCCATCACGTAAACTCATCAAACACACTATGTATAACTATCTATATCACACATCCAACTTTAAACTTTCAATCTCCCCATCCAGTATTTCCTAACAATACACTATAACCAGTGAATGCATAAAATTTCAATACATATTTGTCAAAAAATCAAACACCATGTTATCAATGGGTACAAAAATCAAAATATTTCTAAAAAAAATTAAAAGAATTAAGATGATGAATAAATTTGAGTATTTTATTCAATGCACTACCCCTACAATTACAAATTTTTTAATAACATTTTTGAAAATTAGCATCACATTGAGTAAATTGAATGTGTATCAAATGCACCTTCCAAAAAAAAGTATATCAAACACTACAATTAGCGATTTTCTTACAATTTTGCACTATATACATCACATTACTATTTATGACTACCAACAATTAATTTTCATTGTGGATGAATTTATATGAAATGTACCAAGAAAATCCAAGGATCAAAAAAAAATTTATATTATATTCTTATATATCTTGAATCATAACATTCCACTTTATCCTCCCATAATAAAAAAAGGTAATTTATTAAAAAATAAAATTAAAGCCACAAAAATGATCACACAATCCAAAAACTAAAAGTCGATCCGAACCAACCCACCCTCCGAAACGAACCTCGTCTTCAAATAATAATCATATATTGCAAAAAATCTTGTAAAAAAAGATGAAAAATGTTGGAAAATTCACTTTGGGGTCACAGTCGCAGGGAGAAGGGTCGCCGGGAGAAGGGGGTCGTGGGTCGCTGGTCGTGGGCTCCGCCGTAGGCGCTGGTTGCGGGGTCACCGGAGACGGAGGTCGCGCATTCTCCAGTGTCGTCACGGGGTCGCCGGGGGAGGGGGTTGCGGGAAGAAGGTAGCGCGAGGTCGGGAGGGTTGGGGGAAACCAGGATCTAGGTATGGATTGGTCGGGATTTTTTTAAAAAAATATGGGTTTAGCAGCGGTTTATTAAAAACCACCGCGAAAATTTTTTCCGAAACCATTTAGCGGCGGTTTTGTGAACCACCGCCACAAAACCACCGCTAAATCCAATTTGTGTTGTAGTGATTATTGAAAACATCCTTTACATGACCACTACATTCCCTCGTACTTAGCATTGCATGGTATAACCTGAGGACATTCATAAGAAAAGGGTGGGCTATAAGGCCCAGTAAGAGAGTACACATGGAATAATATGAGGAGTACAATACGTGTTAAAAAATTAGCATATCAAAAGAGAATAAGAGAAACATGAACATAAAGGAATGATAAAGCATGATAATCATAACATGGAAATGTGGAAACAACACTTAACATGGAATTAGCATGAGCCAAGGCTCATTGCACATGGAGCATGAGTAAATCCTCATTGCACATAAAGCACGAGTAAACCCTCATTGCACATGAATTAGCATGATTCAACACCAATTTCACATGATGTATCATGATACTATACTTTACCCAATGCATTGGAGCTCTATAAAGGCGCACCCTTCTTAAACATTTCATTACATGCATAAGTGTGCCGCATGGATCATAAAACATGGATTCATTAAACATAATCATTTATTAAATGATAAAGGAATGTGGAATTTATACATTAAACTAATAATAAATAAGTAAATGTGCATAAAAGTGAATACCCTTGATGGAGAAATGGGCATGGTATTCACTACACAATGGCATTGGCTTAGAAAATTGGTGCGATTTCAGCAGCGTAACAGCGTGACATAAGAATTCATAAAAAATGTTGATGAGTGTGAAAGGGGTTCCTCATTATATTTACATGTAATGGACAGTAAGGAGGACATATAGATACATGTCCCAACAATTTTAATGGAATTCAGGTTCATGATACAAGAGTATTTCTTGAATGTAAACGAAGTGAGAGAAGTTCCTTTCGGAATATCAGCATAGTAATGGGTGTACATGAGAGGCATTTAATGAGAGAGAAAGGGGTCAAACATCACTCAAACAATAATATGGAAGTATGGGGGAGGTGTTAAAACATACCCCAACATTCATAATTTAAATTAAAAGGGCAATACAACATAATGGAAATTGAAAAAAATGAGAAAGGAAGAAAAAACCCTTACTTGGAAGTGTGCTTCCAAAGGCTAGAGAGTGGCTTGTGAGATGGTTATTGGGAGCTTGGGGCACCTTTGGAGGATTCTAGAGAGAGTAGGGCAGAGGTTGGATGAACTCCATAGGATTTGAGTGAGGAGGAAGTGGGATATTGGGTGGGTTTATATAAGAAAGTTGAGGGAATTCTTTATTATTTAGGTTTGGGACCCCTTATATTAAATTATTCCAAACCACAAACCATCCCATTGTTTTTTCCCATGGTTTTTGGAAAAGGGAAGAGGAATACAATATTTTATAAGGCCAAAGTCCGAACTTCTTAAATTATTATGGTTGCTTATGTGGATCTGAGTCACACTCCCATGGAAATTAATTTTAAAAGGCAAGGTGTTGAATACGTTTTGAGGGGTCCATTAATTCTCTCAAAAGTAGGTAAATCAAACCCAAAATCACATTATATTAATTTTAAAACTTATATTGGCCGAAAATAAAATTATAGTAGTTTATTAAATCACTATTGGGTCATTATGATGTCAAAAAACACATTATATATTTAAACGATATTTAATTTTTACCCAAAAATATGACTGTCATAGAAAATTATGAAAAAGTCACCATTGGATAATTTAGATGTCCTGATTCCAGAAATAACATTTATTTTATCTAAATAATTTTCTAAATATGTTAATTTTCACTTTTAAAATAAAAACCAACATTTATCGAAAATTCACGGGTTTTGAAAAAAAATGGCTTTCAAACCTTAATAAAAATTTAAATTGCTTTCATAAAATTATAAGATCTATTATATTTAATAAAATATAATTTAAAAATAATAATAATATTTTAATAAATATTATTTAATTCAAAAATCCTTTTATTTAAGAATATATATTTCTTAATTAAACAATCACTAAAAACACCTTTTGTACATTAAAAACTATTTACAATGTATCATAAATGACTAGAAATAATATTCATTATTATATAAAAAAATAATGTACATGAACATAGTACTACATATTTGTTACATAACTCCTTAATAGAGCATAATAAGTCCTAAGGGTAAGGTGTGTGATGGTGACAGACTCTTGGGGTGGCTCGGATTACATCACTCGAGTGGTAATTTCAATCAACTTCCACTTTTTCTATAGATGGTCACGTTCGAGCTAGACATGATGAAGCTCACCTTGGTCTTGGTCAAGGGAGAAGCCCAAAGACGCCACCCCTTTCATGAGCTCTGCTAAATGGGCTTCGTATGGGGAAATTCTACTGGATGAGGCCATCGCTTCCTTTTTCTGGGTAAATTGGATTTGTTAAAGTCCTATATTTATACTAATCAAGTGATCACTGTTCAATGGCTATATTAACAACGATCAAAATTATTATCATAAAACCAGGGAAGTTGACATTTTATAAAAACATAAAGAGACATTTAAATAGATAAAGAGTGGTTTCCATTAATGAAACTTTGTGTCGTTACAATATTCCCCCATTAAGAAATTTCTCCCTCAAAATTTTCCTTTTCCCACACTAAAATAGATGTGGGTAACTCAGATTCATCATTTCCTCCAATTCTTAAGTCGCTTCTTCAAACTTGTGGTTTCACCACAACACCTTGACGAGGGGAATTGTCTTATTTCATAGAATTTTCTCTCTAAAATCTAATATCTTCAATGGTTGCTCCTTATAAGAAATATCATCTTCCAATTGTACAACCTCAGAAGAGAGTACATGTGAAGGGTCTGGTATGTACATTCTTAAGAGGGATACATGAAATACATCATGTACTTTGGACATGGAAGGTGTAAGTGCTAGTCGATGTTCCACAGCCCAGACACGATCAAGAATCTCTAGGGGCTGATGTACCTTGGACTTAACTACCCTTTCCTTCCAAACCTCAAGACCTTCTTCCACGGATATATGCGTAGAAACACCATGTCTCCAACTTTAAACTGAAGGTCTCGTCAATGATTATCTGCATAACTCTTCTATCAACTCTGAGCTGCCTTGATATGCTGCTCAATGGTTTTTACCTTATCCACCATTTCCTCGACCATTTGTGGTCCAAGCAGCTTACGTTCACCGACCACATCCCAACATGCCGGTGTTTTGAACCTTTTCCCATATAAAGATTCATATGGTGCGATTTGGATGCTCGAGTGGAAACTATTATTATAAGAGAACTCAACCAGAGAAAGATGTTGATCCAAAACTCCTTTAAAGTCCATTGAGCATGCTCTCAACATATCCTCAAGTTTTTGGATAGTCCACTCTGATTGGCCATCAGTTTGAGGATGATAGGCCATACTGATGTTCAGTTAAGTATCCAGAGCATGTTGAAGACTCTTCCAAAACCTAGAGGTGAATCTTGGATCTCGATCAGACACAATAGATAGTGGTACTCCATGCAACCTTACCACTTCCCTGATATATATATGTGCCATTTGATCCAATGAGAAATCCTCCCGGATAGAAATGAAGTGTTCAGTCTTTGTAAGACAATCCACAATAACCCAGATTGCATTGTTGCCTTTGGATGTCCTTGGAAGTCCGGTGACAAAGTCCATGGTGATGTTCTCCCATTTCCATCCTGGTATGGGAAATGGTTGCATCAGCCCCTTAGACCTCTGCCTCTCTGCCTTCAATTGCTGACACACCAGGCATATTGATGTATATTCAGTGATCTCCTTCTTCATATTAACCCACAAAAAGTTTTCTTAGATATCTCGATACATCTTTGTGCTCCGTGGGTGAATAGAGAAATTTGAACTATGTTCATCATCCATAAGTTCCTTCTTCAGCTCCGGATGTGATGGAACACATAGTCTTTCCCCAAACCGTACAATTCCTTTTTCATTAAAATTAAACTCCGAGGATTTCCCTTTTTTAATAGCTTACACTTTTTCTTGAATTCCCACATCATCCTTTTGAGCATCCTTTAACCTTTCCAAAAGTGATGGTTGATCAATCATTTGTGAAAGGATTGATGACGTTCCATTCTTTATGATTCCCATATCTATATTCATCAAGTCTAAGAAGATTGGATCCTTCTAAATTCTTATCATTGATAGAATTTCTAGGTCCTTTCTTCTTAGGGAATATTCCACCTTGTTCTCTTTCCTAGGGTGGTAATGTAGTGAACAGTCATAATCCTTGATGAGATCTATCCATCTTCACTGGCGCATATTAAGCTCTTTCTGTGTGAATATATATTTATGACTCTTGTGGTTAGTATATATCTCACATTTCATTCCATATAGGTAATGCTGCCAGATTTGCAAGGCAAAGATCACCGCCGCCAACTCCAGATCTTGCGTTGGATAGTTTCGCTCATAGATTTTAAACTTCCTTGAGGAATAGGATATAACTTTATCATTCTGCATTATCCCACAGCCTAAGACCTTCTTTGAATCATCACTGAACACAAAAAAAAGTTCCCCACTTGTGGGTAAAGTGAGAATGGGCGTAGTGATAAGCTTCATTTTCAACTCCTTGAAGCTTTCTTCACATTCATCACTCCAAGAAATCATTACTCCTTTTTGAGGTAGCTTGGTAATAGGATTGGACAATCATGAGAAATTTCTCACAAATCGTCGATAATATCCAGCTAACCCCAAGAAGCTACGAAATCTGTTACCGATGTTGGCCTCATCTATCCTTCAATTTCATCTGTTTTTGAGGGATCCAGTGACATCCCATTGCTTGTGATGATATGGCCCAATAATGAGACCTCCTTCAACCTTAACTCACACTTGCTGTACTTTACATAGAGCTTCTCCTTGCGCAAAGTCTCCAGTATAGATCTTAAATTCTCCTCATGATCCTCCTTGGTTTTAAAGTATATTAGAATATCATATATAAAGACTACCACAAATTTGTCAAGATAATATCTAAAGACTCTATTCATCAAGTCCATGAATATTTTTGGAGAATTGGTGAGTCCGAGAGGCATTACTATGAATTCATAGTGCCCGTATCTTGTACGAAAAGCAGTCTTGGGGACATCTTCTCTCTTCACCCTTACTTGATAATATCCCGACCGCAAATCCACCTTGGAGAAGTATTGTGCTCCACGCAGCTGATCAAACAAGTCATTGATTCTTGGGAGAGGATACTTGTTCTTTATCGTGATTTTGTTAAGTTCACGATAATCGATGTAAATCCGCATTGACCCATCCTTCTTCTTGACGAAGAGGACTGGTGCACCACATGGTGCAGCACTTGGACGTATAAACCCTTTATCCAGATTCTCCTGTAGTTTTTTCTTCAGCTCTTAAAGTTCAACAACAGCCATTTTATATGGAGTCTTGGATATTGGTAGCACCCCAGGTATAAGATCAATTGAGAACTCAACATCTCTTCTGGGAGGAATACTAGGCAGTTCCTTGGGAAACACTTTAGCGAATTCCCTCACAATAGGCATTTCGTCAAGGATGGTATCTTCCAAGACCTCAATCATCTGTGCCAGATATGCATGCTCATAAGGCAGTAATATCCATGCTTGAGATGATAGAGCTAAATAGGATTCATCTTCCTCCTTACACTTGTAAAGAATCGGGGGTTGATTCTCCATATAGAGTGTGATTTCCTTTTCCCAATAATTTATGATGGATCTAATAAGAAATGACAATCCATGCCAAGAATTGCATCAAATTTCACCAGAGGGAGTATGACAAGTTTCACTAGGAAATTAAATCCATAGATCAAAATAGGGGAGGACTTATATTCATGGGATGCAATGATTGCCCCATTTGCTGTACTCACCGACAACTTCACTTCCATGATTTTTGGTGGTGCTGGGATTGCTCTACTAATCTTTTGAGATATAAAAGAATGAATAGAACCTAAATCAAAATGTATGTTCGCTATTACTGAATGGATATCTGGTGTACCTGTCACCATTTCATTGTCGGGGTAAACTTTGGAAGAAGTGATGGAAAAAGCTCTTCCTAGATGCCTTGGAGGTTGTTAGTTCTCTCCGAAAACCCTTGTATTAGGGAACTGATTTGCAAAATGACCTGAT
This sequence comes from Viscum album, assembly GCA_963277665.1. Lineage (NCBI taxonomy): Eukaryota > Viridiplantae > Streptophyta > Magnoliopsida > Santalales > Viscaceae > Viscum > Viscum album. The sequence goes on along the minus strand of OY728159.1, from coordinate 682,599,039 downwards.
TCTTTGCATTTTTAGCATTTAAAAACTCATTGAGGATCGAACAGAGTGTTCCTCTCCTCTGTCGCAGCCGCAGGTCTTTATTGCCGATAGTTAATAGCTAGGTGCCCTTCTCTTCCACACCTGATGCATTTTCTTGTCCCCTTAAGGAAATTTCCAGGGTGCTTCTTTCCACACTTTTGGCAAGTGGGGTGCTGGATCTTCTTAGCACCATTGGATTTATCCATCAGACCACTAACACTGAATTCCACCTTACACTTCTTGTCCCCATGATACCCCTATGATTCCCCGATCTCTATTTCGACCTTGAGGTCACATCGGACAATTTCTTCATAGCTGTCGAAGTCACGGATCGCTAATGGTTTGAAAAAGCTAGGCATCATCCCACCAAAGAAGTGGTCAACCTTGCATTCGGGGGTAACGACAAAGCCAGAAGAAAATTGTGTAAGCCTTGTGAAGTTTTACTCATACGCTCCAATAGATTCATATTCTTTTTGCTTGAGGGAAAGGAAGTCCCTTTCCATCTTAAGCCGGAGGGTGCACGGAAAATATTTATCGAAAAACATCATTTGGAAATTCTTCCATTCCAATGGCTCGATCTTCACCTCATGCTTTGTATTTCTTATCAATGTCCACCATTGATCAGCTTCACCCTCCATACGATAAGCATCCAGGAGAACCTTCTCTTGTTCAGAACATTGAAGGATGGAGAAAATCTTTTCAATAGAGTTTATCCATTGTTCAGTGATCATGGGATTGGATGATCCACTAAAAGTAGGAGGCCTTTATCTCATGAAGCTCTCGATAACGACTTGTTCTTTCTTAGGGGGGTTGAACATTCGTCTTGACCTATGTTTCTATTCAATACTTGAGTTGGCTGAGATAGAAGAATGAAAAAGTTCTCTATTCCCGCTCCCATTGGATTGGGAATCTCATTAGTACAGTCATCGCACTGATCTTCACAACGGTTGTTAGCCCGAGTCCTCTTATTACCAGACATTGGTTGGAATAAAATGATATTTAGGGGTAAAACATAAAGGGTAATCCAAAAATAAATTTATGACTTATAAATAAAATTTTATTTCCTTAACTCATCAGTCTATAGGCTTCAATCTAGGATTTTCATGATCTATTTTCTAACATATATTCTTAGGGGAATTTTTTTATTCCCTTAATAAGGGTTCATAATAAGCTTGTGAATTTACCAAAGCATATCCCCCAGGAGTGTCATAACCAAGAGTGCAACAAGGCCTGTTTTCGTGCACCAATTCCCATTCGAGTCTAGCTCAACGTGGTGTTTTCGGGTTTTACCCCTAGGATACATCTGTGCCAGAGCGGCCTCTACCAGCTCGTATCCAGACAGGGATGTATTTGTTTGATAAACCACTTACTCAGTACATACCAAAAATTAGGGATGTTTTTATTATACTTAGTCTTGTCTCTAAGTCATTACTAGGCTTTTCTAATACTAATCCCAAAAATAACTAAACCTATCCTCTGATACAAACTTTGACAACCCTTCTTTTTAATACAAACCTAAACATGATTTATTACATAAAATTTCACATGCTAAAACAACGAATATTAAGAGGTTTACTATATTTGGGGCTTAGTATCTATACATAGAAACTTAAAACATTAAATACAACATCTTTATTGAAAACTTCCTTTACATGACCACTACATTCCCTCGTACTTAGCATTGCATGGGATAACCTAAAGACATGCATAAAAAAGTGTGGGCTATAAAGCCCAGTAAGGGAGTACACATGGAATAACATGAGGAGTACAATACATGTTAGAAAATAAGCATATAAATAGAGTATAATAGAAACATGAATATAAATCATGATAATGCATGATAATCATAACATGGAAATGTGGCAATAACACTTAACATGGAATTAGCATGAGCCAAGGCTCATTGCACATAGAGAATGAGTAAACACTCATTGCACATAAAGAATGAGAAAACCCTCATTTCACGTGAATAAGAATGAGTCAACAATCCCTGAAAATGACGTATCATGATACTATACTTTATCCAATGCATTGGAGCGCTATAAGGGCACACCCTTCTTCAACATTTCATTACATGCATAAGTGTGCAACATTGATCATAAAACATGAATTCATTAAACATAATCAATTATTCCACAATAAAGGAATGTGTAATTAATACATGAAACTAATAATCAATAAGTAAATGTGCTTAAAGGTGAATACTCTTGATGGAGAAATGGGCATGGTATTCACTACACAATGGCATTGGCTTAGAAAATCGGTGCGATTTCGGCAGCGTAACAGTGTGACGTAAGAATTCATAAAAAAGGTTGATGAGAGAGAAAGGGAATCCTCATAATATTTAAATGTAATGGAAATTAAGGAGGTCATATAGATACATGTCCCAACAATTTTAATGGAATTTAGGTCCATGATACAAGAGTATTGCTTGAATGTAAAAGAAGACAGAGAAGTTAATTTCGGAATTTTGGCATAGAAACGGGTGTACATGGGAGGAATTTAATGAGAGAGAAAGGGGTATCCCATCATTAAAACAATAAGAGGGCAGTATGGGGGAGGTGAGAAAATATACCCCAATATTCATAATTGAAAATAAAAGGGCAATACAACTTAAAGAAAATTGACAAAAATGAGAAAGGAAGAAAAAACCCTTACATGGAAGTGTGCTTCCAATGGCCAGAGAGAGTCTTGTGGGAGGCCTCTTGGGAGCTTGGGGAACCTTGGGAGGATTCTAGAGATAGTAGGGCAGAGGTTGTACGAATTCCAAAGGCTTTGTGTGAGGAGGAAGTGGGAGCTTGGGTGGGTTTATATAGGAAAGGTGAGGGAATTCTTTATTATTTATGTTTGGGACCCCTTATATTAAATTAATCCAAATCACAAACCATCCCATTGTTTTTTCCCATCGTTTTTGGAAAAGGGAAGTGGAAAACAACATTTTATTTGGAAAAATTCCTAAATTCTTACAATATTAGGGTTTCTTATGTGAAGGTGAGTCACACTCCCATGGAAATTAATTTTAAAAGGCAAGGTGCTAAGTAAGTCTTGAGGGGTCTATTAATTCTTTCAAAAGTAAGTAAAAAAACCCAAAATCACATTATATTAATGGTAAAACATATATTGGCCTAACATAAAGATTATAGTATTTTATTACATCACTATTGAGTCATTATGATGTCTTAAAACACATTATATATTTAAACGATATTTAATTTTTACCCAAAAATTTGACTGTCTCCGAAAATTATGAAAAACTCACCATTGGATAATTTCGACATCCTGGTTCCAGAAATAACATTTATTTTATCTAAATAATTTTGTAAATATGTTAATTTTCACTTTTAAAATAAAAACCGTCATTTACCAAAAAATCACAGGTATTGACAGAAATGGATTTCAAACCTTAATAAAAATTTTAATTGCATTCAGAAAATTATAAGATCATTTATATTTAATAAAAATTAATTTAATAGTAATATTATTATTTTATTAAAATATTATTTAATTCAAAAATCCCTTAATTTAATAAAATATATTTCTTAATTATATAATATCTAAAAACACCATTTGTACTTTAAAAACTTTTTCTAATGTATCAAAAATGACTATAAATTATATTCATTATTATATAAAAAAATAATTTACATGAACATAGTACGACTATTTGTTACATAACCCCTTAAAACAGTCACATAAGACCTAGGGGTAAGGTGTGAGATGGTGACAGCTCTGGGGGTGGCTTAGATAACATCGCTCGAGTGGTAATTTCAATCAACTTCCACTTTTCCTGTAGACAGTCACGTTCGAGCTTGACATGATGAAGCTCAGCTTGGGCTTGGTCAAAGTAGAATACCAAAGATTCCACCTATTTTCCAATCTATGAAAAATGGGATTCATATGGGGCAATTCTACTGGATGAGGCCATCACTTCCTTTGTCTGAGTAAATTGGATTTGTTAAAGTCCTATATTTATACTAATCATGTTATCACTGTTCAACGGCTATATTAGCAACGGCCGAAATTCTTAACATAAAACCAAGGAAGTTGAAATTTCATAAAAACATAAGGATACATTTAATTAGATCAAGAGGGATTTCTATTAATAAAACTTTGGGTCGTTACAGATTGGGTATGATAATTTTATGTTATGATCATGATCACATACCTATATACATATCTTATTATTGAATATGATTAACGATTGATATCTTTAATTGTTACTTTTATTGAGAATTTGATCCCACCATTTCTTGTGTTTGAATTTCTCCCAGGTCACGAAGAATGATATAAATTATGATTGTTTTGAAAGGGTTTTATTTATGATTAATTTTTTAGAGAGGTTGAATTCATCTTATTGAATAATTTTTTATTATAATAGGATATATTGCCATTTTATGATAAAGACATGGGGTTTTTTACCAATTTTTTTACTTATTCTATAAGAAACTAATACTAAATGGTTTTGGGTATGTAAGTTAGTAAATTATTTCTATGGACATTTTAATTATGTCTCATTAAAATATGTAAGTTTCAGATGGTGTCAAATATAGTATGTAAATAATATATTTTTAGCAATGGATCTAAGCATTTGGATTTGGGGTTTTTATATAAATATGACCTAAAATTTTAGATATGTAACCCATTGCTCAATGTTATGGTTGGTAATGAATGTAATCCCATGAAGTGGTTTTGTTGTTATTTACACTATAGTAATTTATACTTGCTTAAAAATTTCCTGATAAATAATCCATTCGGACCTAAACTGTTAACGATTGGATGGGGTCTTTTTAATTTTAAGTACTAGTTATGCTAACTTTTTGTTGACATCAAAAAGGAGTACATAATAAATTTTTCTTATATTAATTCATTACATTTTTCATTTCTTTTTAACAAATTTAACCATATCATTACCTTTATTTAAATACACTACATACAATGATCACATAATAGCATCTACATTATCAATTGTTGGATAACCAATATTTTTGATCCCCATAAATAAAGACAACTAATAATAATGATAAAATTAATCATGATACTCAATAATCACATAATAACTTTTTAACTATATTACTTTCCAAAAATATTCTCAAATCCGATTCTCAAAAATTATATTTCCTTTTGTTTAACTTCACTTAAAAGATTTTTTATTATTTTTAATTGTAATATATTTCTTATAAAAAATTCATAGTGTTTATGTTTTTCAAGGAATAATAGACAACATAATTATATCGATAGTATATAAATTATTTCTTGGTGTGTATTGTTTCTTTTATTAGTTATAATGAATTTATACATTGAATTTCATTATTATGAAGAGATAAATGTGTTAATTATGGGATCATTATATTTTTATATAGCATGAAATATATTTATTTATTTATTTAATTTATATCAATTATGTAGAAGAATTATAATATTATGGTCAATATAGTTCTTATAATTGATTAGTTTTACCTACTAATCCCCATTTGATATTCTACAAATAATACCTACTTGATGATGAAAATTTCTTAGTTATGAAAACTAAATATAGTATTTTGGATCTTTTCAAACAATTATCCAGATCCTAACATAAGAAGTAATTTTCAAACATCTAATTACTAAGAGCATATAAAAACAGATTTTTTGAAACCAATAACCACAACACACCTGACCATTAAAATTTGATACAGAAATTTCATACCCATCAAAGGAAATTCTATTTTCAAATTATCTAAGATATCCTAAAACCAAACTATGTGTTCTATAAAATAACATGGAATCTCAAGGGGTGTGATAAATGTCTAATCCCATTAATATTTAAAATAAAAATAAAATCATTTTCAATAATTTGTTTTTAAATTAAAAAATAAATATTTTCCTACAATTTTATAAAAAATTCATGTTTAAAATTGGTTTCTATAAAATAATCATATGTGTTTTTATTCTCATTTAAATTGACATGCAAACCCCTTTTTAAATTTTAAAATTAATATTAAATAAAAATTCAATAATCAATTTAACTATCCGATTTAATCAAAAAGAAAAAAAATTAAATAATTATTATGAATCACATTCCTCGATAAAAAAATTTTAAACAAATAAAATGATTCATGCATTTTAAAACATAAATTCATTATCCTTTCATGAAAAAATAATCAAAATCAGTCATACCTAATCAATTGTATCTCTATTCCACTAGTCCTATGTCAAATTGAATCATAGATCAACATGAACACAAGCATTCATCCCCATATTCTAGAGGTATTTTCCTATTAGTGAGGGTTGAGTGGAAACATAGGGAGATGATATCCCTAAGATAAAATGAGCATAAATAATAGGGGATGTATCAATAATGTTAAATTAAACAAAATAACAATATAATATGGAAATTAAACTTATGATCCGACAATATAACAGATGTCCTTCCACATATTATATTATGATGAAATCCTCTATAATATAATAAATTCACACATATATGGATGTATCTTTTACATAGTAAAATCATTTATAATGTAATATCAATGAATAAAATAATTGAGAAACAATTAAATATTAGATTTGTAGAACATCCCAAACTCATATTTTTCTTCATATGTTTATCCATATCACACACTAACAAAATGGATCATTATATTTTCTATATCTATGATCATAGAATATTCATGTCCATTGAGGATCCCATGACTGGTTTGAGTACAACTCAGACAGTCACCAGAAAATCTTTCTCAAAATTAATTATATATATATGTGTGTGTGTGTGTGTGTGTGTGTGAAACTAGGTTGTGATATTCTAAAAAAATAGTAAAAATAATGAAATAATATTAAGTGTTCTAATCATGTGTTAAATAAGCTATTTAGTCACTTAACAAACATACATTATCCCATTACTAAATTGAATTAATTTTTTTATCAATTATCCAACAGTCAAAATAATGTCTAACAATTCATAATATCAAGTATGAATTCTAGAATAGTTTCCCCTCACTTAACATAGGTCCTAAGTGAATTGGAATGATCTCCCATTAGATACTGATATGAAAAAATGTTATAACATCTTATAACATTATAAATCAAATTAATGGGAATAACATTCCATATTTGCATCAATATTAGGTAAATTGGACAGAAACATTAATTCCTTATAAAATATATAGTACATGTAGGTATATATTCCATGACCTAACCATATCATAGATAAGTGGTAATACCATCCCATGATAATGGAAATATAAATCCCATGTTGTTATGTCAACCCATTATTTTAAATGTTCATATTTCAAGTGAGAAATTAATCCCATTCATTTTATGATACTAACAATAAGTTGGTATACCATCCCATAACATTAGTAATACAATGTCTAAGTGGTCTTCTCATCCCCTTATATAATCTATATCTAGGAAAATTGTGCATATCATCCCATGCTTATAGTCATCCTAGTGTGATAGTCTAATCCCATTCACTGGAAATGAAATGTATGTGGGTATAGAATCCTATTTCATAATGAACAAATAGGTAAATGGAAATAAATTATATTCCAACAATAAGGATTTATTTTTTATTTGTTGAAAATATATGTTGATTTCTTTTAAGGAATTATATTGAAAAACATGATGTCATTGGTAGGTAAAACATTTCATAATGATTTTAAAATGAGAATACATGGGGTGACTCTAAAAAAATGTTTTCATGGAAAATGGAATGATGGTTTAGAATTTTAGACAATCATGGGGACCAGATTAGGATTTTTAATGAAGTATGGATAATATTTTATGTAATTGGAGCCCAAAGATGGAATCAAATGTATTGGATTCTCATATATTATTATTAAAGAACATATTTTCCTTTGGAATGTGTATATTTTTGCTTAAAGTTGTATGTTACTTTAGAATAACGACACAAAATGGGATTGATATTTTATATTCATGAATATTGTGAAAGAGGGATGATTTATTTATTTGATTCTAGAATAATTTTGTTTAAGTATATATGATAAAAAAATATGTCTGTTTCGAAGAGGAATAAAGAAAAAAGGGAAAATCCTAAAACATCATTGAATATTTTAGAATATTTTTTTCATACATAATAACTCTGTGTATATATTAGAACATCTATAAATAAATTTTAAGACAGTTGGGAGATGTTAACCAATGAAAAAAAATTGGTATATATATATATTGATGTTGATTTTTCATACTTAACATTTAAATAATTTTATTATAAAAAAATTATAGTGTTACAATACACGATCCCATGGTTTAGTAACATGGAAAAATTAGGACCATACATCCCTTAGGCATAATAAATCACAAACATTTATATAAAATCTTCCTCATTATCTATCTAACGACCATGTTCTCCATAGTACATGTAGTCACCTGAGGATGAACATAAAATAAAGGGGTGATCTAAAAGATGATAAAGAGGATAAATAAGTACATGAATCAATATGAAATGGGTGATCATAATCATCATCATCATAAAATGGTCATAGTATCATGATAAAAATTATGGGAGGAAGCATCATATGATGGCATGAAATATGTAAATGCATAAAAATGAAACATCGTGTTTTAGTGGTCAAATACCACACATATTTGTCGTCAAAGATATTATCATGTTCATACATAATAGATTTTTATTAACACAAAATCATCATTATGAACCAATATAGTATCATTTTCAGGAATAATTTGCATTACCTTAGGATAAACATCACATTACACATTTCATTATAAGGATATATAATTTGTGGTCCACCTATCACATCATAACATTTACATAATCATGTATGACACATAGAACATATATCAATCAAGGTAATGGAGTTACCCATGTAAAGAAATGGGTTTCATAAATACATTATCAATAATTATTAAACCTGTGGTTCATAAATTAAAGAGGGAAAATCATATTTGGTATAATTTTCATCACTATTGAAGGAAGAAGAGACCACTCAAGGCACATAAGCCTTAGCCTAGATGGTGAGGTCTCCATAAGTGCATCCAGGTGACCTAGGATGAAATCCAAGTGGAGTTATAATTCCGAGGGTAATGTAGATGTACTATAGCGGGTACTGTGGTAGACAGTAGCATTACTATAGTAGGTACTGTTGCGGGAACTGAAACAGGTACTATTTGGAACTGTAGTAGTAGTGAATATTCCCCCATTTGGGCATTTGGGCCACCGATTTAGTCCCCAATTCCATTAAGGACTTTGGGCCACCCATGACTTCGGGTCAGTAAGGCATTTGGGCCATCTCATGGCCTTTAGACCGCCTTTAGTGTAGATGAAAAGAAGACCACCTACAAGGAAAAAGCTCCAGATGGAGGATGAGAAAGATGAATTCACCATAGCAGAAGATAAAATTATTTCAAGAATGAGAGGGTATGGGACTTTCCATTGGGACAAGCATGTACATGCATGAGAATGCCTAACTGCACAGCCAGTAAAAGGTGGAGAGCTGATTTCATGATGAAGATGATGGGGAGGATTAAGTTTAAGTAGTTAGTCTAGGTTGTGTGTAATGTTTGAATCCTATGGGACATGAATTAATCTAAGGCCTACGTGCAATGGTATACATAAGACTGCGGTCCTTGTAAGGGTTCCACCTCACACCTTGAAAGGTGGATAATCAAAAAAAGACCACTCAAGCAAACAGAAAATGTGTTTCTAAAAGAAGGGTTCTTTTTTTAAATCCTCATCATTATTATAAAATCATATTGGAAAATTTTACATACCCAAAAATAAAAGGGAATATAGTGTAAATTATATATATGGAACATTAGAGTACTATCCACAAAGAATGTTGGCATGAAAGAGTGATAACCAAAAGAAATGGATTTGGGATTGAGAGTCCCTTTTCGTTTTCTCTAGATGTTATATACACATTCACTTAATATAATGAATAATAAAATTATATTCCATAATAAATAGAGAAAACATTTGAAATTTAATTTTATTATGATTTTATTAAGATTTTATTGTCATTTAAAAGAGTTATATAGTTCAATCTCATAATTCTCAGAGCATATATTCTCATGGTTTCATGGTCAGTTTACTTTTGAATAATTGTGAATGTTCTAGTAAAATTGAATTAACACATAGAATTAATAATATATATAATATATATAATTAATTAAATTATATAATATTTAATATTATAATATTTAATTTTTTTATGTTAAGATAATGATATATTTAAAAAAACATTAATGCTAAATGCTTAGCTTTTTAATGGGTTTTTTCCAACCATCATGAAATAGTTTTAGTTTTATTTCATATTATGACTAGAAATAATTTTCAAAACATTTAAAAAGTTATAATATACATATCAAAATATAATTTTGACCATACTTTTTTTTACAATTAATAAATAAATTAATACAAAATTAAAACGTGCCATCTATAAAGGTGGTGAATTGACACATCACAGGTGATGCTTTCATTTTATTCAATAAAGGTAGATGAGAATAGTTTTCTAATGTATATTTGCAATTCAAAAAAATTAAAATTACAATATATATATTCTATTTTATTTATCATGAATCATTTTAATGTTTATGTTAGGAGAGGATAAGAAAATTAATGAAATTAAATTATAAAGATTGAGGATATTTCCTCATTAATTTTCTATCCTTGAGAACCTCACGATAAAACTTGGTTTGGGAATTTTTTTGATAAAAAAATCTCTTATATAATTGGATGAAAATTGGGGAGAGAATTTTTAATAATTTACAAAATATTCAAGGCCAATAAGTTTCGAGGAGAAGAGGTAGTGACGAGTTGTATTTATAGTGGATGAGAGAGGTGTTATTTTATTATTATATTAATTAGTTTATTACTTTGGAAAAAGAATATAAATTTTATTAATTCTTGCAAATATTTAATAGTAACCTTTTTAGGATATTTCAATCCAATGGTTCCTTACTTCAACAATGACACAAAAATTATTGTTTTAAACTTATAACGTTAAATATCGTTAATTATCATATTTCACTATTCACCATGAAAATAAACTATTTTATAAAAATCAAAAAATTCACCCTATAAATTATTTGATTTCCAAAATGGACTCTGTATTATGAAGTTAATTTTCTATATAGGTTTAATTTATCATTTAAATACAATAATCATTTATTCAAAAAATAATTATTTTAATATTATAACTAATTTTATGAAACATATAAATATTATTTATTTTCTCATAATATATCCTTATAATTATATAAAATATATTAATTTATGAACCTATTTTATGAAGATAAATTTTTCTGTAAATTTTTATATTTATTATTAAATTGTAAATAGAAATTTAAATTTTACATAAATATCAACACTTAATTTATCATTTTTTAAAACATTTATTTACTTATACTAGGATACAATTATATAGTATTTTAATTTAATAGATGCCTAAATTTTATTTATACATTCACATGTGAGGTTACTATTCTATTATCCAGATTACTATTTCCAAAGGTCATATAACTATTCCAATGGTCATGTTACTATTCTATCAGTATGGTTTTCAAAAATTTTATAATTACCATTAATTTAAATCATGATTTATTTGAATTAAATTTTATTGGGTTCTCTATTTGATTTATTTGTTTTATATTATATAAATAATAATAAGAATGTAATTTAATTTGATAAAATTCTGGGATGTTACATTCTTCCCTCCTTTTGAAATTTCTCATTTGGAATTTAGTTTTACACACTACGGTTCAAATAGGTGATGGTATCTCTACAACCTCACTTCCTCCACATCCCATACATCCTCTTCATACATATGGTTTTTCCATAGTACTTTCACATGATGAGTGATAATTTTTTATAAAATTTTTTCTCTATAATCCAACAACTTCAAAGACTTCTCATTATATGAGATGTCCTTCTCTAGTTGTACCACATCTATATTTTTTATATATGAGTGTTCAGACATGTACTTCCACTGAAGTGATGCATGAAACATATTTGGAACATCATCCATATTTATGGGAATTGCAATATGATAGACCACTAAATTTTTGTGATCATGTATCTAAAGGGCTCATGTTTTCCTTGTAAAATGGCTTCATTTCACTCTTAACTGAATGAATCTTTTCCATGGTGATATTCAAAGGAAGAATTTTTCTCTAATATCGAATGGAATGCCCCATCGACAGTTCATATCATAGATCGTTTATTTAATATGAGGAGATTAGGAATGTTGTTTTACTTCTTGAACCATTTATGTCATCTCTTGCACAAGATTAAGTCAAAATAGCTTCATTTCTACAACTTCATCCAAAAAATTTATGCATCTACTTCCATTCACATATAGTTCTTTATATGGGTCCGTATTAATAATCAAGTGGAAACTATTGATTCATGTGAACTCAAAAAATAGGATATGACGATTCCATCCACCATTGAATTCCATTGAGTAATATCTCAATATGTCTTCAAAAAAAATGAGAATTCCTTTCTGATGGTCCATCAGATTGGGGATAATAAACCATGCTGAAATTCAATTCAGTACACAAATAATGTATAATTATTTTCTTGAATTTATATTTTTTTTCTTGGATCATGGATAGATATGATCGAATGTGTAACCTCATAAAACCTCACCATTTACATTACATATATCTTGGAATGTTGTTGACATGATAAATATTCATTAATGGAAATGAGGTGGGAAGCCTTAGGGAGTTTATCCACCACAACCCATATCACATTGTTTCCTTTTCAAGTTTTTGGGAGACCGGTGACAATGACCACAATGGCATTCTCGCATTACAAGTTTGTATTGGAAAGTGTGGATTCAACCCTTCAAACATTTTTCTTTTCTAAGATTATTTACATACCAACCACCTTGAGATATACATTGCAACCAATTTATTCATATTTCCCCACCAAAAGTTTTGTTAAATATCTTGGTACATCTTCATACATATATAATGTGTGCAGAATGATGAGATATGTGCATTATATAATATAACATTATTTATATCAAGTGATTAAAGAACACAATGGCTAGATCCAAACTGAATCACACCATCATCATTGATTTGGACCTCTCATAGTTTCTATTTGATTACCACTTTCAACCTCTTTTGAAACTATAGATATTCCCTTTAATCCTCTTGGATCTACTATAAGATATCTGATTAGTAAATAATTTTTGAATTATAGGATTTATTACCTATCGGTGTGATTTCATAATACATCCATTACATATCTAATAATATTGTGTCTTTCTCAATCCACAACAATGATAGAGTAGTTGTCCCTTTTCTGTAAAGATCACATGAAGCCATGTTTTCCTTCTCAAGATGATAGTGAATAGATGAGTCATAGAACTTGTTATATCTAAACATATAATTTGATGTATGTTGATCTCCTACTATGTGAATATATAATTTAGCATCTTTTTAATAGTATATATGTCACAATTCTCATCATAGAGGCACTTCATCCACATTTTCAATGACAATTCAGAGTTCTTATCTCCAGATCATTCTTTAGGTAGTTCTACTAATGGATATTTAACTATCATGAGGTATAGGGATGAATTTTTAACTATTCATGAGTACACATCACAATACATTCTTTTAATCATCATTTTTTTTTCACAAAACCATGTCCTCTTTTTGGAAGTGAGAGTACATGTGCATTGATTCCCCACTTTGCGAGCTTCTTAATGTTTTCCCCCACATTCTTATATCTTGACATACTTCATCCCATTCCATGATGACATAGATTGTTCTTTGGATATCAAGAGAAATTTATCACAATGGGTTAGTAGTGACAAGCTATGGCAAGAAAAGTATTTATTTTTGTGTCACTCATGGGTTTTGGTCATTCCTCATTTGCCTTTGGTTTTTAAGGGTTCATATAAAATCCATATTTTTGATCATGTGATCAAAAAATGTGACCATATATATACAGAAGTCACTATAAATAATCATGAAATAAAATTTATCCATCCATAATGTCACCCGCACAATCCTTTGATAATCATCATGTTCTTACTTTAACATTGAGTAAATGATAATATCATCGATAAACACTACCACAAATTTGTCAAGTTTTCTTCATAATACTCTATTCATCAAATACATGAATATTTTATGGGAATTAATAAGTATGAATAGAATCACAAGGAACTCATAATTCGCATACAATTTATGGAATATAGTTTTTTGAATATATCCATTCTATAACTACTGTTAATGATATCTAGAACAAAGATCCGCCTTTGTGAAATTATTTGATCCTTGTAGTCGATCAAAAATCTCATATATTCTTGGAAGAAGATAAATTATCTTTATAATGATGTTATTGATCTCCTGATAATCAATTCACAGTCCCATTGATCTATCATTTTTATTTACAAAGTGAACTTGAATTCCCCAAGGTGATGAAAAAGTATGTATGAGCATATTGTAAAAATTAACTTAAATATTCTTTTATACCTCTTCTAGTTTATTCAATACTATCCTATAGGGGAATTATAATATATTAGTGGATTTGAGTGTGATATATATGTTGGGACCAGGTTGAATGAAGATGAAAGTTTGAAGAGTTAGCTTTTACAGAGTGTTGTATTTTGTTGTCAAAGGCGATAAATCAATTCACTGTGTAGAAGGATCATAAATCAGACGATGCTTTGCTGGTATGTATTTCACACAAATCATGAGTTAGGAGAACTTGTGATGCAAGCCTTATGAAGGAAAGGGGGAGAAATGATGATGCCAGTCAGATAATGTTTTGATTGGAAGGGATGATGCTGCTGGAAGATAGGAAAGATTCAGTTCCCATTGCAACTATGACGATGCTTAAGCTGATCTATCAAAGGATAAATATCACGATAGTGGGATTCGTGATAAGAGCAGAAGAATGGATATGGGAAGCAGTAAAGAGATAAAATGGCAAAGCAATAGACAATCTGGGGATGGCAGAAAAGAACAGTTTAAGGTGGCGCCGTTTTCCAGTGTTTGCCAAATTTTAGGGCCTGAAAATCGGGAGATGAAGAAATGTGCTTGGAAACTGATGTTGCACATACGATTGAAGATGGTTTATACGTGCAAAAGAGTTATTCAAGGTCAGAACTATGAAAAATCACAAAGGAATGGAGTGCGCGGAAATTTAGGCACGTTTCGCGCAAAAATAAAGTGGTGCGCGCAATATCTGCGGGATGCGCGAAATAGTAGCGGGTTGCGCGAAAAATCTGCGGGTTGCGCGAAATATTGGCATGGTGCGCGAAATTGGGGAATGAAGTTTTCGCGCAAATGATGATTCGAGATCAGAAGATCAAAAATTAGCAAAGGCATAAAATGTGCGAAATATTGGAGCAGTGCGCGAAATCTGATGTCGCAGGAAAGATTGGGTTTGCGCGCAATATAGAACACGGTGCGGAATTTTGCGCGCAACTGGTGCTTCAGGCTTAGAAGGATGAAAAATGCCAAAGGCATGAGGTGCGCGAAATATTGAAGCATGACGCGAAATATGAAGTTTCATTAAAGAGTTTTTACGCGCATGGAGGAGGTTTTACGCGCAGGAAGTGGTTTTTATGCGCAAGGTCAAAAATGACTATAAATATGAGGTGAACCCCTCTCATTATGTGTTGCTCGACACTTAGAAGAAATCCCGAGCTCTGGTGCGCGTAAATCATACGCTAAGTGAGTTGCGCGAAAAGAGGAAAAGTTGCGCGTAAAAGAAAGTTGCGCGAAAACGTTTTTCGCGCCAAAGGGGAATTTTACGCGCAAGTCATTTGAATTGCGCGCAAGGCACCCTAAAGGCTGCGCGAAATATTTGGGGTCTTCGCACGTATTCAGTTGTGCACGAGAGAGTTCTTACCGGCTTCTGGGTAAGAAAGTGAAGATTTGTACTTCAGAGAATACATCTGTTTGATTGTAAAGAAGCACTGAAACATTGTGTTATCCTATTTGTGCTAGGAGGGAGCACACGCACTATTGGATTGTTTTCAAAGTGCTACACGAGTGTAAGGGTATATCCTACTCGTTGTATTCCACATCAAAGGATTGTTTTCTAGTGGATTGTGTGGTACTGGATTATTTCCGTACCATACCAAGGACGTAGCTACTCTTGTTGAGTAGTGAACCTTGTAAATCTTGTGTTCCTGTGGATGTGTGTGTTCAGCAGGGAAGAAACTCTTTAACAGGAGGCGAAGGTTGTTTCAAAAAGGGGAAACTTAAAAAGAAAAAGATATCACTGATTCACCCCCTCCCCCTCTCAGTGATACTTGGATCCTGATTGGGAACTTCAATTGGTATCAGAGGGAGGTTGCCCTTCGTTTACTCTTTGCTGAATTGTTTGAAGAGAAGTTGTGATGGAAAATCTAAATTGCGTGAACAGTAAGGGGATTCCAATCTTCGATGGAAAGAACTATCACATCTGGAAGGACAGAATGATGCCGTATCTTATGTCTCTTGGATATGAAGTTCTTGAAACTACAACAGATGGATTTCCTGATATTGATGACAAGGTCCCTCTTACTCCTGTCGATAAGAAGAATCTTGAGAATGATGGAAGAGCTAAAAATGCATTGCTCTCATCACTTTCTGAGAGTGAGTTTTTAAGAGTGAAAGGTGTCACTACTGCTAAAGGCATCTGGGATAAGCTAATGAATATCTATGAAGGAAATACAAAAGTGAAGAAGGCAAAACTACAAATCTGGAGGCTGAAGTATGAAGACTTGAAAATGGGAGAATCTGAATCTGTTGGGGAATTCTTTACCAGAGTTAATGACATTGTCAGTACAATCAGATGTCTTGGTGAAAAGTTAGAAGATGATACAGTTGTTGAAAAGATCCTGAGAATTCTGCCTGACAAATTTGATGCTAAAGTTTCTTCACTAGAAGACAGAGATCCGGAAACATTATCTCTTGATGATTTGCACAGTACTCTCATCACTTATGAGATGAGAAGAGAGAAGACCATGAAGAGCAAAGCAAAAACTGATAGAGAAATGTCTTTCAGGGCAGAAAAGAAAGAGAAGTCGAAGAAAATTCTTATTAATGAAGAAGCTGGTGAATCCAACTCTGAAAATGAGGTATGTAAAAATTTTGATGAAATTCTATCCTTGTTTTCTAAAAATGTTAAAAGAGGCACAGGGAAATACAAAGGGAAACTCCCTTTGAAATGTTTTGAATGTGGAGCAGTTGGCCACTTTGCGGCTAATTGCCCTCAAAAGGGGAAAGATGCCGACAGTGATGAAGAAGACAGAGGACCAAGAAGGTCATGGAAGAAACAGGATCGAAAAGATAAATATTCTGGTAGAAGTCAGAATAAAAAGTTCTTTAAATCAAAAAGAAGAAGCTTTTTGTCAAATGATAAGGAAGATGATGATAGCGAGACTGAATCAGAAAAATCTGCTACTGAAAAAACTAGAGAGAGTACCTTTTTTGCAACAGTGAATAATGATGATTATGAGAGTAGTAGTACTGAAGAAGAAGAGACTCAACTTGAACAATATCTGAAAGAAGAGCTGAAGGAATGTTTGAGGAAGATCAGAAAACTGGAGAAAGAAAACAACAAGTTAGTAAAAGAAAATTCCACATTAAACAGTCAAGAAGGTTTTACAGATGATAAAATCATGATGAAAAAAGAGATTGATGATCTGAAAAATTCTCTTAAGAATACAAAGAATCGTAATGATCATCTTGAAGTGAAGTTGAAGGCAAAAGAAGAAGAGTTGGAACTTGTCCAACAAAAACTGCATAAAGCTAAAGAAATGAATATCAGTTCCAAAAATTCTGTCTCAGAAGTAGGGGAATGTTCCAGTAAGAATGAACCAAAAAGGGATCTACAAAACCTACCTTCAAAGGTTGAAATGAAAGACAAAACTGGTTCTGATAAGAACAAGGCTGGAAAGACAAAGTATGTGGTCAAAATCAGCAATGCAGAAAAATCAGAAGTGCATAAAAATCTTGAGTCAAGAAAAGCTTCTAATACTTCTGGTACAGCTGAATCTGAGCTGAAGAAGAGAGTTACAAATGAAAATATGATGGTTTTTGAGAAGCGTGTTCACAACTCCATTCAGTCTAAAAGTTTCAGAGGTAAATATTCTTTCTATGGATACTGCTGGTATTGTGGTGGATTCGGACACATGGAAAGTATGTGTTGGTTTAACCAACAACATTACAACTATTCCAAAAGATTTGAAGGACAAGGATTGAGGGGGAGCCAACGCTTTCAAAATAGAAGATCTCCAAATAAGTTTCAGAAGAAATCTGAGAAGACTGATGTGAAAGTTGGGAACAGATTCCAACCACTGGAAACTTATTGTGAAAGATGTGATCAACCTGGACATCTTGCTAAGGGCTGCCTTAGTGTGTTACCAGAGCAACAAAAGTTTGTTAATAATCCTCAGAAGACAGAGTTTTTAAAATACAAAAGGGACAAACATGATAAGTCTGAAAAGAAAGAATGCATGGTTCTCTGGCCAGAACACATTGATTTGGCTAGGAAATTGAAAGAAGCAAAACAGAAAGTGGAGGAAAAGGAAGAACAAAAAGCACTTGTTGTTGAAACAGCTTTGAAGGCTACCAAAGGAGAACGTCCATGGATTCTTGATAGTGGATGTTCATCTCATATGACAGGAGACTTAAAACTGTTGAAGAATGTGAAAGACTTTAAAGAAGGAACTGTGACATTTGGAAATGATGAATCTCTAAGGATCAAAGGTGTTGGATCAGCCATCATTGGAAAAGAAAAGATGAAATCTAGAAAAACACTATATGTTGATGGACTGAAACACAACCTGCTCAGTGTGTCACAACTCTGTGATGAGGGCAACAAAGTGATCTTCAGAAAAGATGGATTTGTTGTAAAAAGTGAAAATGATGGAAACATAGTTACAAGGGGCCAGCGTACAAGAGGGAATTTGTTCCAAGTTGGGGATGGACAGAACTCTTGTTACATGAGTGTGGTGGATGAAAATAAATTATGGCATAAAAGGCTGGGTCATATGTGTCAGAGAAATATGTGCAAGTTGTCAAAGCGAGAAAGTGTTCGGGACATGCCTGATTTATCAAGAGAAAGAGATTGGTGCTGCACTATTTGTGAGAAAGGGAAGATTGCTAATTCTATGCACAAGAGAGTTGAAATTCGCTCAAAAAGACCCTTAGAACTCATACACTCAGATATATGTGGGCCAATGAGCAAGCAATCTTCAAATGGAGATAAGTACTTCATTACTTTCATTGATGACTTTACTCGCATTACTTGTGTTATGTACATGAGACATAAGTCAGATGCTCTAACAATGTTTAAGAGTTTCAGAAGGAAAGCAGAGAAAGAATGTGAGTATTCAGTGAAGAAGTTGAGAACTGATAATGGTGGTGAGTATAAGAATGAAGAGTTTGAAAGTTATCTTGAGAAACATGGAATTCGGCATGAGTTTAGTTCACCATACACACCTCAACAAAATGGTGTGGCTGAAAGAAAGAATCGAAGTCTGGTGGAAATGGGGAGAACTATGTTACTTGAACATAGTCTCTCTCATTATTATTGGAGGCAAGCCATGAGCACTGCTGTGTATATTCAGAACCGGTGTTTCTATAGGCCAAACTCAGATATGACTCCATATGAAATGTTCTATGAAAAAACTCCAAGTCTGAAACACTTGAGAGTCTTTGGGAGTCCATGTATTATAAAGAAGAAAGGTGGAAATCTTGGAAAGTTCGAGCAAAGAGGAGATGACGGAATTTTTCTTGGCTATGCTCCAGAAGGAAGAGGATATAGATGCCTCAACAAAGAAACAGGAAGAATTATTGATTCTTCAGATGTAAAAGTTGTGGAAAGTGCTGAGAAAGAAAAGCAGTCATATGTTGATGTGGAAGTCGAGCGGGATAGAGAAGATTTTGTTAACAATTCTGATAATGCTTCAGAATTTGTTCATCCTACTCAAGAAGAGGAATCTGACTCAGAAATATCAAGTGATGAGGATGAAGTTCAAACAACTCATCCTAGGTTGAGGAAACAAGTGGAGGCTCAGAACATTATTGGAGACAAAAATCAAAGGGTTCAAACAAGAAGAACAACAAATGCTATATCACATACTTCTCTTTATTCGAAAGTTGAACCGAATGATGTAAATGAAGCATTTGAGCATCCAGAATGGGTTCATGCTATGAATGAAGAGCTTGATCAGATAGAGAAGAACAGTACTTGGGAACTTGTGCCCAAGCCGGACAACAAGAACATTATTGGTACAAAGTGGGTTTTTCGAAACAAGCTGAATGAAGAAGGTAATGTAATAAGAAACAAGGCAAGATTGGTCTGCAAAGGGTATTCACAAATTGAAGGCATTGACTTTGATGAAACCTTTGCTCCAGTAGCTCGATTAGAAACAATCAGAATATTTCTTGCCATTGCTGCACAACGAGGTTACAAAATCTTTCAAATGGATGTAAAATCTGCATTCTTGAATGGTGATCTTGACGAGGAAGTTTACATTGATCAACCTTGTGGATTTGTTATTGGGAAAGATGAAAGCTATGTGTGCAGGTTGAAGAAGGCTCTGTATGGGATAAAACAGGCTCCGAGAGCATGGTATTCTAAATTAGATACTTGCTTGAAGAAGATGAACTTTAAGAAAGGGAGAGTTGACAGCAATCTCTACATCAAGAAATGTCAGGAGTTTTCACTGATCGTTATTGTTTATGTCGATGATATTATATTTGCTGGAAATAATGAAAGATCATGTGAAAAATTTGCTGAGGAGATGAAGAAGTTATTTGAGATGTCCATGCTAGGTGAAATGAAGTACTTTCTTGGGTTACAAATTTCACAGAAGAAGAATCATGTTTTTCTATCTCAAGAAAAGTATGCTAAGGAACTTCTGAAGAAGTTTGGCATGGAAAATTCGAAACCAGTTTCCACACCGATTTCAGTGGGAACCAAGTTGTCTAAAGATGGAGAAGGAAAGGAAGTTGATCAGAAAGAGTTTCGAAAACTGATTGGAAGTCTGCTATATTTGACGGCCTCAAGACCCGACATCGTCTATGCTGTTACTTTATGTGCGAGATTTCAGAGTGCTCCTAAAGAATCACATTTGATTGCTGGAAAAAGAATTCTCAGATATATCAAAGGCACAACAAACTTTGGAATCCGGTATGACGGCTCTGAAAATATTGATCTATTTGGGTATTCTGATGCTGATTGGGCAGGAAATGTTGATGATCGAAGATCCACATCTGGTGGAGTATTCTTTCTAGGAAAAAGCTGTGTTAGTTGGCATACCAAGAAACAGAATTCAGTAACTCTTAGCACAGCTGAGGCTGAGTATGTTGCTGCTACTCAAGCTGCAACTCAACTAATGTGGATGAAGACTCAGCTGGAAGATCTACTTGTTGAAGTAAAGCTACCATTGCTCTTGGGTTGTGATAATCAGAGTGCAATCAATCTTACAAGAAATCCAGTACAACATTCTCGTTCAAAACACATTGATATAAAGTACCACTTCATCAAAGAGCAGGTTGAAAAGAATGAACTGAGGCTGGAGTATGTTCCTACATCTGAACAAATTGCTGATATATTCACAAAACCGTTACCGAAGGAACCATTTGCAAAGTTGAGGTTGAACATGGGTGTCCAACCTCCTTCTCATCAAGGTTAAGGTACATGTTTCTGTCCCCTCTCTCGTCTTAGCTTTGGATAGTGTTGTCAAGGGGGAGAATTGTTTCATAAATCTATCCATAAGGAAGAATGTATTAAGGGAGAGTTGTGGGTAAGCTGTGAATTCAGCATGTATGTGAGTGAACTATTCTAACTATTTGTTGGAGTGGTTGTAGGAAACAAAGTTGTTTTACAGGAAAGTTGAAGAAGTGAAGAATGCTATTGCAAGATGTTCTGAAGAAGGATGAGGAGGTATGTTCATGAGATTTCACAGTCACTGCTTTTGGACAGCATGGTTTTGGCTGTCAATAAATCTTGTTTCCTACAATGAGTTAGCTCACGTAGGCTTAGAATTGTTGATAAGTAATCCATTGCAAAAGGTTTCAAAATTCAGTGATTTATGAATCTTTGTTGACAACAAAATCCAAAGGGGGAGATTGTTGGGACCAGGTTGAATGAAGATGAAAGTTTGAAGAGTTAGCTTTTACAGAGTGTTGTATTTTGTTGTCAAAGGCGATAAATCAATTCACTGTGTAGAAGGATCATAAATCAGACGATGCTTTGCTGGTATGTATTTCACACAAATCATGAGTTAGGAGAACTTGTGATGCAAGCCTTATGAAGGAAAGGGGGAGAAATGATGATGCCAGTCAGATAATGTTTTGATTGGAAGGGATGATGCTGCTGGAAGATAGGAAAGATTCAGTTCCCATTGCAACTATGACGATGCTTAAGCTGATCTATCAAAGGATAAATATCACGATAGTGGGATTCGTGATAAGAGCAGAAGAATGGATATGGGAAGCAGTAAAGAGATAAAATGGCAAAGCAATAGACAATCTGGGGATGGCAGAAAAGAACAGTTTAAGGTGGCGCCGTTTTCCAGTGTTTGCCAAATTTTAGGGCCTGAAAATCGGGAGATGAAGAAATGTGCTTGGCAACTGATGTTGCACATACGATTGAAGATGGTTTATACGTGCAAAAGAGTTATTCAAGGTCAGAACTATGAAAAATGACAAAGGAATGGAGTGCGCGGAAATTTAGGCACGTTTCGCGCAAAAATAAAGTGGTGCGCGCAATATCTGCGGGATGCGCGAAATAGTAGCGGGTTGCGCGAAAAATCTGCGGGTTGCGCGAAATATTGGCATGGTGCGCGAAATTGGGGAATGAAGTTTTCGCGCAAATGATGATTCGAGATCAGAAGATCAAAAATTAGCAAAGGCATAAAATGTGCGAAATATTGGAGCAGTGCGCGAAATCTGATGTCGCAGGAAAGATTGGGTTTGCGCGCAATATAGAACACGGTGCGGAATTTTGCGCGCAACTGGTGCTTCAGGCTTAGAAGGATGAAAAATGCCAAAGGCATGAGGTGCGCGAAATATTGAAGCATGACGCGAAATATGAAGTTTCATTAAAGAGTTTTTACGCGCATGGAGGAGGTTTTACGCGCAGGAAGTGGTTTTTATGCGCAAGGTCAAAAATGACTATAAATATGAGGTGAACCCCTCTCATTATGTGTTGCTCGACACTTAGAAGAAATCCCGAGCTCTGGTGCGCGTAAATCATACGCTAAGTGAGTTGCGCGAAAAGAGGAAAAGTTGCGCGTAAAAGAAAGTTGCGCGAAAACGTTTTTCGCGCCAAAGGGGAATTTTACGCGCAAGTCATTTGAATTGCGCGCAAGGCACCCTAAAGGCTGCGCGAAATATTTGGGGTCTTCGCACGTATTCAGTTGTGCACGAGAGAGTTCTTACCGGCTTCTGGGTAAGAAAGTGAAGATTTGTACTTCAGAGAATACATCTGTTTGATTGTAAAGAAGCACTGAAACATTGTGTTATCCTATTTGTGCTAGGAGGGAGCACACGCACTATTGGATTGTTTTCAAAGTGCTACACGAGTGTAAGGGTATATCCTACTCGTTGTATTCCACATCAAAGGATTGTTTTCTAGTGGATTGTGTGGTACTGGATTATTTCCGTACCATACCAAGGACGTAGCTACTCTTGTTGAGTAGTGAACCTTGTAAATCTTGTGTTCCTGTGGATGTGTGTGTTCAGCAGGGAAGAAACTCTTTAACAGGAGGCGAAGGTTGTTTCAAAAAGGGGAAACTTAAAAAGAAAAAGATATCACTGATTCACCCCCTCCCCCTCTCAGTGATACTTGGATCCTGATTGGGAACTTCAATATATTGAGAAGTTTACCTCCTATTCTAGGGGTTGTTTGGGTAAAACTTTAGGAAATACCATAGTGTATTCCCTTACAATAGAAATTTCCTCAATCTTGATACCTTCCTTTGACTCAATCATTTTAGCGAGGTATTCCTCTTCACATATTATTACCACCCATACCATTAAAGGATTTTCCAAAGGATATTCATTTTCTTACTTGAATTTTTATAGAAGCCAGGAAGGTTTCAAAATATGAAATGATATTTTATTTTCCCAATAGTTTATGTGTAATATATATAATGAGATTAAATACATGAAAAATAGAGACTACAATTTCCCCAATGGATGTAATATAATATTTTCTGGAATAATATTCCTACATACACCAACAGGATAAGAGTCCAACACTTGGGTTTCAATGAGATCATAACAAGGTTTTTTATAGATATATCTACTTCAAGATGTCGAGCCTTTTATTCAATAGTACTATGAAACATGGAAGATATATAGGAATGCCTAAACCAATAATAAAATAATACTTATTCCAATCTTGAGTGAATAATATTTATATATTTTATGTCTTTTGCTTCTTCATCCACCTTAGTAGTAGTGATGTAATAAGATTTCACTTGATTTTTTTGATATGGAGGATGCTAATAATGGTTACCCTCAAGGATTAAAGGTTCAATTCACTGGATTTTATTGTACCCTTGATCCTAATAGTTGAAACATTGAACCATTGGTTGTGAATTTGGATATTAAATTCATTCCTCCATCATGTTGGTCATATTATTTAGGTCTTTCTAAAATTCATAAACATGGAAGCCTTCTCTCCCACCTATGAGGCATTTCTCTATCCCTTTGGGTAATTCAAAAAATGCATCTTACAACATTATTTACATGTGGGAGGTTGTATCAACTTTAATCCTTTTTCATTTGATGCACCAAATTTAAAATCCATTATCCTCATATTATCTCTATAACCATGGGATTATTCTTTGAACTCCATATTTACCTTATGGGAATATCAAACCGCATTTTTATAACTCCCCATGTATTAGATATCGAGAACCTTTTTATGGTGTGTTCTTTAATCACTAATGAATACATCTATTTTTCAATCATTTTTAGTATAAAAATCTATTCTTAAGTTAAAATATTTGCCATATTCCCTCAACAATTAGGGAAATATTTTCCTTCATTTCAATTCAACTCTTTGAATTCTCTCTACATCTCTATTATAACAGTTCAAGGGAAATACATGTTCTGAATTTTTTTCATTAATGTCTTCCCACTCCACTCTTCTATTTCATCATTCTTCTTGGTGTTCTTAATCAAGTCCCACCATTGATCTGTCAATCCAACTAAATTATATCATGCTAATGTGACCATCTCCTTCAATGAATAGTAGAGAACAAACAATATCTTCTCTATAGAAATAACTCTTTCTTCTAAAATATGTGGATATGAAGATCCACTAAATATTACAGTTCAATTCTATATAAAATATTTGATAGATGGTTACTCTCTCTTTGGTGATGTCGTATGTTCCACATTTTTTCAGTTCATTGATAATATCCTAATAAATCAAGGTCTTAAAATCCATGAAAGTTTGAACTCCACCTCCCATGGAACTGGGGATTCCCTTAAAGAAATAATTGTATTGTACCTTACAAGGGATGTTGGCCTAGTTTCTCTTCCTTAGCCCCATTTTCAAAAAAAATTGATGAAACTTTTAGGCATAAATGCATGAATAATTTGTTATTTTATGGAATTATCACTAACGGCATAACATATGAGGTCCCCATGTGAACAATTTTCCTAAAAATTCATTTTGGATGTTTACATATACAGATCCTTATCAAATAGGCTTCCACTAATGATATCTAATCCAAATTCCAAAATTAAATTAACTATTCACTGATTCCAAATATAGCGACCCTAATTTTTCTTATATTTTTATTACATCATTTTTAAGATTAAAACATTATATGTTTTACAATCTAGGATCCAAAGATTAGTATCATCAAAAATCATGAAGAAAAATCACTTTTTCATAACAAAATGTAAACATTTATTTAAAATATATTTAATTAACCATCAATATCTCACATTCTAAATAAAACATATAGTCACTTGAGGATATAAATAAAAAAAACATGTGATATAAAACCCCAAAAAGAGGTTAAATAAATACATTACTTAAAATAACATGGGTGTGAATAATCATCAACAAATTAATATAATAATAGTATCATCACCATAAAAAATATTGGAATCACTAGATAATGTCAGGGAATGTGGTAGTGCATAAAAATGAAATGCCATGTCCTAGTAGTCAAATATAAAACATTTATGTAAACAAAGATAACATCATGTTCATGAAACAACATATGTGGATAACCAGAAAATCGTCATTGTAAAAAAAATAGCATCATGCTCACGCATAATAAACAGTATCTCATGAGAAAAATCACATTACCAAATGTATCAGAGGGATATATAATGTGGGACACTATGACCTCATCAAAAAATATAAAAAATCATGCAGGCCACCGAGAAGTATATCAAAAAAATTTATGGATTTAACCATGACAAGGAATGTGTTTTATAAGGATATAATCAATAATTATTAAACATTAGGTTACCAAATATAATATGGCGAATAATATTTTGTATAAGATTCATTATTTTTGAGTGTGGATGAAATAGCTCCAGAGAAGTGAAATTTTGTTTTGGAGAGAAGATTTTCTTTTGGAAAATAATTGAATTTGTCATAATATATGATTAAAAACATGAATATCCCAAAAATTAAAAGGTAAGAACAATGTAATTATATTTATGTTCTATTAATGGAATATCCAAATAGAAACTTGGCATGAAAGAGTGATAACCCAATGTGAGGATGTTGGGTTTGAGAATACTGTTACAATAGGCCTTGACATATTCTGCACTTTTATATAATATGCTAAATACCAAAAATTATATTCATCACTAAATAAATAACCTATTATATATTTATTTATTTGTTATAATTTTATCATTATCATTTATTTTATTTTTATAAGTTATAGGGTTTAATATCGTCGTTCCGAGAGCATATGGTTTTAGGGTTTCATGATTACATTAAATTCAAATAAATATAAAAGTTCTTTTAAAATGATAATAATTATCTTATTGTGAAATTATATGTTATTAATGAACATCCATAAGATTAAATGATCTCATATATATCATTTGATTCTGGTATGAGGATGATTCATTTAACAATAAATTAATTATAAATGTTTAGTTTATTTTTGTGCATTTTTTCATCCATCGTGAACCTGTTTTGTTTTATTTTATATAATTTATATAAATTAGTTACAGAAAATTAATAATTTTTATTATACATATAAAAATATTTATCATAGAACATGTCATCCATGAATGTGGCGAATTGACACATCATGGACGATACTTTCATTTTTTTGAATAACTGTATTAGAGAAGATATTTGATTATTGATATTCCAATTAAAAAAATATAATCCCATTATATGTATGATACTAGATTTATCATTCAACATTGTAAAGGTTAGGTTAGGAGTGGATTAAAAAATATAAGAAATTAAAATTGAATGATTGGTGATTTTCCTCTTGAATGTTGTCTCCTTGAGAACCATTGTAAGGAACATATGATTTGTAATTTTTTATACCATATGCCCTTACTAGTGTGGAATAGTCTTGGGAAGTGAATTGGATGAATTTGTTAAATATTTTAGACATAGAAGGTATTAATAGAAGATTTTGTGAATGCTGGTATTTATAGAGAAGAAGATAGGTGTTTTTATTATAATATCCATCAGTTTTTTATTTTATCTCAATAATATCAGTACCATTCATTCCCATGAATAAATAATGTAAATGGATTAGGATAGTTTTAACCAAAGGTTTATCAAATCAGAAATGACTTAATAATTTATGTATTTTAATATCTGATGTTAAATACTATAAATTACTATAGCTTTCTATTAACCAAAAAAATTAACTATTTCAAAAAGATCCGAAAAATTCACCCTAACAATTTTTTTATGTTTATATTTCAAAAATATAAACCATTTTATGAAAATAATTTTCTATATATGATAAATTTAATTGTTAAATAACACCATCATTTATCCAAAAAATTACAATTTTAATATTATAATTGGTTTTATAAAGAATTGAAAATTTAATTAAGTTCTCATAAAATTAACTTATAAATATAATAAAACAAAATTCAATTTTTAGAATATATATTATGAAAATAATTAATCTTTTAAATATTTATATTAAATATAAAATTCTAAATAAAAATTTATATTTTAAAAAAATATCAACCCTCAATTTTTCATTTTTAAGACATTTATTTACTTATACTCTGATATAATTATACCATATTTTTATTTATAAAGGTTATAAATTTTATTTTTAAATTTATAAGTTAGTTTACTATTCTATATTCTATATTACCATTATTCAGGGTCATATTACTATTCCATTGGTCATGATTCTATTCCATTAATATAAGTTCCTAAATTTCCATAAATAATAATTATTTTTTTCATTTATTTGAATTGAATTTTTATTGGGTTCTATCTGTGATGATTGTGTTTTAAAATATATAACATAATTTTAAGAAGATAAATTCCATTAATAAAATTATAGGTTTTTATAGTGTATACATGAAAACATAACAATATTTGAGATACATAATATCTTTTTTATATATGTTTAGTGAATTTTTTTGGATGATCATAGAATGTGGAAAATGAAAAACCCTCCCTGTTTATGTAAAGAATTTTTTTTTGATAATTGGAAAGATCATTATATAAATATTATTCCAATAAACTTTTTTATATTATGTACGTGAGTCTTATTTTTCAACCACTGAATTCATAAAATTGTTAAATCTGTAAGATATTACCAATTGGTATTTATTATTTAAAATTTAGTTAAGTTGCAAAGAAAATTCCAAATAATTTTTTGTAACATTAGGATATTGACCTGTAGTGTAAATAGTTATATGCCACAACAACCCCGTACATTAAATTTGATAGAGAATTCCATTCCTGAGATTTTGGACACACAATGAAGAAAGAATGAAATAGTTTTAGAAGTTTGGTGGCCTCTAAACAATAATGGATGATTGTGACTCAACCATCCCTGTGAAAGAAATTAGATTACTTGTTCATCTCATTAAACTAAAAACCAAATAATGTGATATTAATAGGATGTAAAAAATTGAATATATTACATCATGATATTTGGGATAATTAAAATGGGGCTAAGGAGTGGATTATTTGTATCTATTATTTGACCAAATTATTTCACCACTATAAAAGGAAAAATGACATGACTTTATAAGAGATAATAAAAACACTCCATAGTGGTTTCTTTTTCATCGTAAGGGGATATATTTAAGAATAACTATTTTTTATATTGAATTTAAATTGTGTTATATGTACATTATATATTTAGAAATAAATGAAATTGAGTGTATGTTTATGACCATAATAAGTTATGTTAGACATCTATCTTGATCTGAAAAGATAGGAAAGAGAATATTTGATCTCAACCCTCAGATAAAATGTGTTGGATGCAAGAAATTCTATATAAATAATCAATGAATTTTTTGGAAAAAATTATCTGATTGAATCATATTGTAATATATAGGTGTTAAAAAATAAAAATACGATTGATTCCGAGAATATTAATATATCTAGAATATAATAAGAAATATATTTTTTTTGAATTCCCTATCTATATGTAACGACCTGTAAAATTCAAGGGAAATTTTTTCTTAATTTTCTTTGGAATTATACAAGAACACAGTTTCTGACGACACCTGATTCTGAGGCCAGGTGTGCTCGGAATCAATTTCCGAAGTTTG
This sequence comes from Viscum album, assembly GCA_963277665.1. Lineage (NCBI taxonomy): Eukaryota > Viridiplantae > Streptophyta > Magnoliopsida > Santalales > Viscaceae > Viscum > Viscum album. Next base: position 682,569,324 of record OY728159.1, on the reverse strand, counting down.
GATCCAGTACGTTTAGTGAACGAACGAGCGGGAATTTCTAACTTTTGAACCGGTGGTCGGAAGCGAATTCTGAGGGCACCGAAGAATTCGCAATGCTGGTAATCGCTTAAGGGAACCTTTATTGTAGTTGCGTTTGTGCGGGTGAAGAAATTAGTTAATGAGGTTTATTTAAAAAGTAAATAAAATTGTTGAATAAATTTTATTTCATAACAAGGTGGTTATTTTCTCCCATGGGAAGTTGGTGGTGGGGCCCACATCCACCCAACTTCCCATGTCTGGATAATTGAAAGAGTGGGGCCCACACGAGCCCCCCCCCCACCTTTTAAAATTCCATAACTCCCTAACTCCTCTTAACCCTTCACTTTCCTAACTCCCCATTAACTCACTTTCATTAATTTTTTAAAACTTGTTATAATTAATAAAGTGAGTTACTTAATTTCTAACTCTTGAAATTCAAATGGTTAGGTTGTGTTAATAAATTAATACTTGTTCTTATTTTATTATTGTTAGAGTTTTTGTCACCTTGAGAGGATTGGGAAGCGTGAAGTCTTCTTCTTTTTCAAGCTCGACGAAGAACGTGAAGAACACCTCGGACTCCGACGAAGAACACCGTTCTTCAACGAGGAACATCTCCGACGAAGAACACCATTCCTCAACGAGGAACATCTCCACCTAAGAATGCGACGTCTTCTTCCAACAACGTTTCCTCTTCGAATGCACCTCGAAGAAAATGGAATCGACGTTCGTTTTCCACGACGCCCGACCTCCGTGACGCTCGTCTTCCGCGTCTCGATTGTCATGCACCGTTCCTGAACCGAGGTAGGGGTTTTATTTATTTATTTTGTTCGTGAATACCAACTTGACGATCTTCGTGGTTTTAAACCAATTGTTATTGAATAACGCGAGGGGGCCAGACCGCACAAACACGGCCGACCCTCCTCTTTATTTCATGATTGATTCCTTTGTGGTTTGGTACGGCAAGGCGTGGTGCCGTCGCACCACGCGAAATCATGCAGAAGGAAATGTGCGGCGCCGTCGCGCCGCGCCGTGGAAAGATGTTCAAGGACGCGACGCCGTCGCGCCGCGTCGAAGAAAACCGAAGACGCCACGGCCGGAGAAGGGTCGCGTTGGAGGGCCGCGGTGCCGTTGCACCGCGCCGGACGACAAGGGCCACGGCCGGTTCTGGGCTACGGCGGAACAAGGTGACCGGCGGCCGGACCGGGCCACCGGCGTCGGATCTGGAAGGGGACCGGCCATCACCGGTCCCGTTGAGCAGGAACCGGCTGGCCATGTCAGGCCGGCCGGAAAGGGAGGAGCCAGGGGAAATAAATTCCCCCGGCCAGATCAAAGCATCCCCAATTAAGGGGCCACGGTTTCATGAAACGGGAGGGGCAGCGCCCCCCCCCCCCCCCCCCGTGTGAGCCGACAAACGGCTCGGCCCTTTTGGCTGAGCGCCGACCGCTCGCCCAGCGCGCGGGTCGCCGAACCGGGTCATCGGGCTGGGCCACGCCGGCAGGGCCAGGCCGGGCTGCGCTGGGCCGGACCGTCCCGGACCCGGGGCAGGTCGACCCAGTTCGGGCCGACCGGGGGGTCCCGGGCTGGGTCGGTCCGGGCCCGAAACCCCCTTTTTCGGACTGTTTGGGTTCAATTGCCCATAACTCGGGCTACGGACCTCTGATCGACGCGCCGTCAATGGTGACGCGATCCTTGGAATGAGAAGGTTTTTTCGGTATACCATACTCAAGGTTTCGGAATACTTTGAGTTCGGCCGGGTTGGTTCGTATAAGAATCCAATCGGGCCCTCGGAGCGGAAACACTCATATCTTGAGCTTCGGACGTCTGATTGACGTGCCGTTGACTTTGTTGAATTCCTCTAAGTGAGATGGAAATTTTGGCACACTCCGCCCAAGGTTTGGACGCAGGTGGAGTACGGTCGGGTTGGTTTTTCCATAGAAAACAACCGGGGCCCTGGGACGAAAAAGCCAATAACTTTCAGACCGGACGTCCGATTGACGCTCCGTCTGCGACGTTGAGTTCTTGTTGGTGATACAAAACTTTTGGATACATCAACTCTGTACTATGTTTCAGTTGATGTATCAGCCTCTCGTCTCGTGGAGCGGACCCTCCCGAATGAGCTTGCTGTGTGCGGGAACCCTAGTGCTGGCTACGACTGCTATTGTGACTGCGACGACGACTGTGCAGAGATCCTCAGTGGATTTGACGACGACGACTACAACACTCAGCGATCCTGTGTGGATTCGTGCTACTGATCCTGTATTGTCCCGATCATGTTTGGGTCAGTGCTCAGCGGTTCTCTGTGAGCCAGTGCCTACAGATCCTGTGTGGCTCTGATCCTGTGTGGGTCTTTGCGGGGGTTAGTACCTATCGATTGTTTATGAGTCCGACGACTTGGATGGATCAGTGATCATCTCTATCGTCTTTCGAAGAACTATACCTGTGTGACCTGAATCCTGTTTACTTTCCTGTGTGGATTGTGTTGTACTATCCTGTGTGGATTACGTTTGCTTTCCTATGTGGAATACGTATACTTTCCTGTGTGGACTGGGTTGTACATGGGCTCAGAGGATGGATCGTACTGATATTGATGACTTAGGTATATGTATGGGAATATACCTAATAAGTGTCTGTTGTTACATAGTGATTTTATCTTTCCTTTGTGGTTTATCCTTTGTGGATTTAGAGAGACCTTCGGGGGTCTTGGGATCCCTACTAAGTAGCTTATACTCACCCCTGCACGGGCTATGCCCGCACTACGTTGTGTTGGTTATAGACGATGAACAATGTTGATCGTGGTTGAGGCCTGCAGAGCAGGACGGTACCTGGAGGTGGACCACTGGGCGGGACGTACTCGAAGCGGACGGCGGGACCCGAGGAGCTGTGGAGCTATCTGTACCCACCCTTCGGTGAGATTTCCAGTGGACGGCTCGGCGTAGCTGCTTTTACTTTACGATTGTTGTTTTTCCTTTCGAGTTGTACATTACTTTCAGTTCGGGTTTGTATACTGGCCCACTTACATTCTGCACTTACAGTTGTACTCTGTTTTTACTTAGTGTTTACCTTTCCTGCTTTCTTACTCTGTGGTGCTTATTTACTTTACAAAGGCAATGCCTTCCCTTTTTACCGGGATTTATGCATTCGTGCTAGTCGCCAGCCCTTGGCCTATGGAAGGCGGGCTTGGGGTAGTCACAGCACGGGCCCCGAGGACGGGTCGTGAAAAATTGGTATCAGAGGAGTTTGGTTATACCGCAGAACTTGGGACCCTGATCTTTTTCTATGTGAAGCAATAGTGTTTAGCTTATCGAGTGTGGTTATCAGTCCAGGGAGTCCAGTGTTGGTGCGGCGACCGACATATCTGTACACTAGGACCCTGACTTCTGATTTCCGACTTAATTCACGAAAACATTGATTGTATGTGTGTTTCAAGTTTTCATTGTGATTACTATATGTCATCTCACCATGTATACTGTTTTGACCGTGGCGCACCTGTTTCCTTTTCAGGATGGCCCCACAACGGCAGCCAGCTAGGGTTCCAAGAGTCGAGCGTGACGACAGCCCATCGAGCGACGAGGCCTCGGTGTAGGGCCCTTTGTCAGCAGTGGCACCGGAGGTTTCCCTACCCGCCGAGCCACCAATTCTTCCAGCCCCAGCCGCTGACAATGCACGTCGCCTCAGTGCTCTGCATGAGTTACAGCGCCAACGACCGCCCAGGTTCCCCGGGGAGACGGACCCCCAGGCAGCCGAGGACTGGCTGGAGGTAGTCGTACAAGTTTTCAGGCTAGTTAGGACACCAGCAGACCTCATGGTGATCCTCACAGTGAGCCTACTACACACAGCAGCGGGCCGATGGTGGAGCTTGATGCTCCAGGTGCACGATGAGGCATCTCTACTCTGGACAGACTTTGAGAACCTCTTCCACTCTGAGTTCGTCCTAGCCACCCGCCATGCGGTGCGCATTCAGGAGCTTCTTCAGTTGCAGCAGGGCAACATGATGGTCGCCCAGTACTCAGCGAGATTTACTGATCTCTCGCGCTACTCGACCGACATGTTACGAGACCCATTCTTCCGGGCCCAGACCTTTGAGCAGGGATTGAGACAGGAGATCAGGGAATCACTGATCTCCCTCATCATTCCGACTCAGACAGTAGTACTGGAGCGAGCCCTTTTGATCGAGAGCTTTGTTGCTAAGTCTACACCAACGCCGAGACCCACCGCAGGGCGGAACGTAGCAGAGTCTTCTACAGTAGCCAGTCGATGGATGAATCAGGGGTCCAGGTAGACCAGACCCTCAGGAAGATGACCTCAGGACACTGGCTCAGTAGTGCGGGGCACACAGCGCGAAGGCAGTCTTTCGAGGGGCAGACAGTGCTACTCGTGCGGCGGGCAGGGCCACAAGGCTCGAGATTGCCCGACCCACCGTACCGAGGAGCAGCAGACAGTTGAGGGACCACCGAGGCAGAGGTAGAGGGTCAACCGTGGCAGTCTGCAGGGAGGAGGCAGACGAGGCATAGGAGCTGGCCGAGCAGCAGGTGGTGGGAGACGCTTTGAGGCTCTACCACCACTACCACCAGGAGGTCCACCCCGACCATAGGGAGATGGTGGGCAGAGACAGGCACAGCTCCAGGCAGCAGAGGCCTACGACCACGGCATGCCCGAGATGATTCGAGGTACTATCTATTTCTATTCCACCCTTGTTTCAGTACTTATAAACATAGGAGAGATTCACTCTTTCATAGCCGCTGCCCTTCTTCAAGGCGCAGAGATTTCGACAGAGCCGTTGGCTCGATCCTTACGTCTAGAGACTCCTACGGGAGCAGACTCAACGATCATGCACTCGTGTCGGTGGAGTGAGCTTACTCTAGGAGGGGAGAGCTTCGGCTGGGATCTTCTTGTAGTGGAGTCGAGGCCTTACGACGTCATCATGGGCATGGATTGGTTTTCTACATTCCATGCATAGATTGACTATATTAGGCGCAAGGTGCGATGTGTACGCACTGACGAGAGCAGGTTCACCTTCACTGGTGAGAAGGGAGCCTTTCCAGCACAGGATGGACTTCTGCGGAGGAGAGGACAACCCATCACTCATCAGTTGGCTAGGCTCATCCTTGGATCAGTTGACGTGCGGAGTCCTATTTTTCCTACAGTGGTGGATCAGATTGTGGAGGTTTTCCCCGACGACGTTCCAAGGCTACCTCCTCGTAGAGAGGTAGAATTTTATATTGACCTATACCACAGGACAGCCCCGATATCGACTCCATCATATTGGATGGCCCCCACTGTGCTTCGAGTGCTACGGGTACAGTTGTAGGACATGCAGGGAAAGGGGTTCATCTGACCCAGTGTTTCACCCTGGGCTTCCCCGATTTTGTTTTCCTAGAAGGAGGACGGGAGCTTGCGACTTTGTGTCGAACTTCGTCACCTGAACCAGGTGACAATGAGGAACAAGTATCCGCTACTGAGGATTTATGACCTCTTTGATCAGCTCAACAGAGAACGGTGGTTCTCGAAGATAGACCTTCGGTCAGGCTATCACCAGCTCAGAGTTCGAGATGAGGACGTGCAGAAGACGACCTTCAGGTGTCGGTATGGCCACTATGAGTTCTTGGTTATGACCTTCGGCGTAACAAATGCTCTAGCAGTGTTCATGGCCCTCATGAACAGGATCTTTCATCCATACCTCGATCGATTTGTCGTGGTGTTCATCGACGACATTTTGATTTACTCAACAAATGAGGAGGAGCACGCCTACCACTTATGGGTTGTACAAGACACACTCCGAGAGCACCAACTTTATGGAAAGAGCTCGAAGTGTCAGTTCTGGATACGTGAGGTCCACTTCTTGGGGCAAGTCATCTCTGAGGCGGGAGTTGCAGTAGATCCTGCGAAGATCGAGGTAGTGCTAGCTTGGGAGCCACCCAAGAGCGTGACAGAGTTGTGGAGTTTCATTGGACTAGATGGATACTACTAGATATTTGTGCCAGACTTCCCCAGAGTTGAGGAACCACTCTCAGCTTTGAAGAAGAAGGGGAAACCCTTTGTGTGGTTGGACGGATGTCAGCAGAGCTTTCAGGATCTGAGACAGAGATTGACCAGTGCACCTATCTTGAGGTTGCTTGAGGAGGGGGTAGGTTACGTAGTCTACTGCGATGCATCAGGGACCGGACTCGGTTGTGTCCTGATGCAGGATCGGGCAGTGATCGCCTATGTATCACGTCAGTTGAGGCCGCATGAGCAGAACTATGCTACCCATGACCTAGAGTTAGTAGCAGTGGTCTTCGCTCTGAAGACATGGTGACACTATCTGATGGGAAAGCGCTTTACAGTCTTTTCTGACCATTAGAGTCTCAGGAACATTTTCTCGCAGAAGGACCTGAACTTGAGACAGCGGCGATGGCTCGAGTTCCTCCAGGACTATGAATTTGAGATAGTCTATACACCTGGGAAGGGGAACGTTGTAGCTGGTGATCTCAGTAGGAGGACGAGCATTCAGCTACTTGAGGAGGCGACAGTGTAGCTAGCCTCTTTGCAGATATCCTTCATGGATAGAGATGGAGCAGCCTTCCTTCAGTATCTTATAGTCACACCTCCACTACTACAGTGGTTTAGAGAGGCACAGCGAGGGGACGCTGACTATGAGACGCGGCGTGCACAGATATCCTTAGGACAGGTACCTGATGGCTTCTCCTTTTGGAGCAGAGCATGAAATCCTTTTCAAAGGACGTACCTTGGTAACAGTTGCTTTACGGGAGGAAGTGCTGAGAGACTTTCACACTTCTACCTTAGTGGTACATCCCGGAGTGGCGAAGATGTACCAGGATCTCAGACGACAGCACTGGTGGCCAGGCATGAAGAAGGTTGTGGCAGAGTTTGTTTCACGATGCCTCACCTTCCAGTAGGTGAAGGCAGAGCACCAGGTACCAGCAGGCTTTGTACAGCCCTTGGAGGTCTTGGAGTTGAAGTGGGACGACATATCTATAGACTTCATGACTGGACTTCCACTCACTTCCAGAGGTCATGACTCCATTTGGGTGATTGTCGACTAACTCACCAAGTCGGCTCACTTCTTTCCCATCAGAGAGCAGGTCTCAGTGGAGAGCTTGGGATGACTTTAAATTCAGGAGATTGTGCGGCTTCATGGTGTGACATCATCTATCATCTCCGATCGAGATTATCGCTTTACTTACCTGCTTTGGAAGGGGTTACAGAAGGCATTCGGGACGCATCTACGTCTGAGCAGAGCCTCTCACCCTCAGACGGATGGTCAGAAGGAGAGGACCATTCATACTCTCGAGGACATGCTCCGGGCATGTGTCCTCGACTTTGGTCGTAGCTGGGAGGACCACCTACCCTTGGTGGAGTTTGCGTACAACAACAGCTACCACTCCACCATCGGGATGGCACCGTATGAGGCGTTGTACGACCGACCTTGTAGATCTCCTTTGTGCTGGACAAACCCTGGGGAGTCAGCACATGTGGGACCAGAGATGGTCCAGGCCATGACAGAGAAGGTCCAGGTCATCCTGGATCGGATGAGGGCAGCTCAGAACCGGCAGAAGTCATACGCTGATAGGAGGCGGAGGCCACTAGAGTTTTAGGATGGCGACCATGTCTTCTTGCGTGTCTCACCTCGACGTGGTTTACGGAGATTTGGCCGAGGCGGCAAGTTATCTCTGTGCTTCATCGGACCCTTCCAGGTCCTCAGCAGGATTGGTGAGGGGGATTATCATCTGGATCTACGACCTCAGTTGCACCAAGTGCACGACATCTTCCACGTTTCTCAGTTGAGGAGATACGTGCACGACTCGATGCATATCATTGACCATGGGGAGCTTGACGTCGATGATGGGGCGACTTTTGCGGAGGTCCCAGTGGAGATTGTGGATAGACATGAGTGGGTCCTACGTGGACGGTTGATTCCTCTAGTGCGCATCAGATGGTAGCACGGGAACCTCCAGGATATCACTTACTAGCGGGAGTCTCTGATTCGTGCTCAGTACCCACTTTTGTTTCCCTAGTTATGATGTATCTTTACGGGGATGTAAAGACCTGAGGTGGGAGTAATGTAAAGACCCGTAAAATTCAAAAGAATTTTTTTCCTAATTTTCATTGGAATTTTACAAGGACGTGTTTTTTGATGGCACCTGATTCTAAGGCCCGGTGTGCCCGGAATCAATTTTCAAAGTTTGCCTCGGGTACGTTCAGTGAACGAACAAGCGGGAATTTCTAACTTTTGAACCACTGCTCGGAATCGAATTCTGAGGGCATCGATGAACTCGCAACGCCGGTAATCGCTTAAGGGAACCTTTACCGTAGTTGTGTTTGTTCGGGTGAAGAAGTTAATTAATGAGGTTTATTTAAAAAGTAAATAAAATTTTTGAATCAATTTTATTTCATAACAAGGTGGTTATTTTCTCCCATGGGAAGTTGGTGGTGGGGCCCACATCCACCCAACGTCCCATGTGTGGATAATTGAACGAGTGGGGCCCACATTAGCCCCCCCCCCCCACCTTTTCAAATTCCTTCAATCCCTAACTCCTCTTAACCCTTCACTTTCCCAACTCCCCATTAACTCACTTTCATTAATTTTTGACAACTTGTTATAATTAATAAAGTGAGTTACTTAATTTCAAACTCTTGAAATTCAAATGGTTAGGTTGTGTTAATAAATTAAGACTTGGTCTTGTTTTATTATTGTTAGAGTTTTTTCCACCTTGAGAGGATTGGGAATCGTGAAGTCTTCTTCTTCTTCAAGCTCGACGAAGAATGTGAAGAACACCTCGGACTCCGACGAAGAACACCATTCTTCAACGAGGAACATCTCCAACGAAGAACACCGTTCTTCAACAAGGAACATCTTTGCCGAAGAACGCGACGTCTTCTTCCAACGATGGTTCCTATTCGAATGCACCTCGACGACAACAGAATCAACGGTCATTTTCCACGAAACCCAACCTCTGCGATGCTCATCTTCCACGGCTCGATTGTGGTTCACCATTCCTGAACCGAGGTAGGGGTTTTATTTATTTATTTTGTTCGTGAATACCAACTTGACGATCTTTGTGGTTTTAAACCATTTGTTATCGAATAACGTGAGGGGGCTGGACCGCACAAACACGACCGAACCTCCTATTTATTTCATGATTGATTCCTTTGTGGTTTGGTAAGGGAAGGTGTGGTGCTGTTGCACCACGCGAAGTCATGCAGAAGGAAATGTGCGACGCCGTCGTGCCGCGCCGTGAAAAGAAGTTCAAGGACGTGATGCCAACGCGCTGCGTCGAAGAAAACTGAAGACGCCGAGGCCGGAGCGGATCTGCGTCAGAGGGGCACGGTGCGGTCGCACAGCACCAGACGACAAGGGCCGCGGCCGGTTACGTGCCGCGGCGGAACTAGGTGACCGGCGGCCGGACCGGGCCGCCGGCGTCGGAGCTGGAAGGGGACCGGCTATCACCGGTCTTGTTGAGCAGGAATCGGCCAGCTAGGTCAGGCTGGCCGGAAAGGGAGGAGCCGGGGGAAATAAATTCTCCCAGCTGGATCAAAGCGGCCCCAATTAAGGGGACGCGGTTTCATGAAACCGGAGGGCCAGCCCCCCCCCCCCCCCCCCCCCCCCGTCCGAGCCGACAAACGGCTCGACCGTTTTGGCCGAGCACCGACCGCCTGCCCAGCGCGCGGGTCGCCAAACCGGGCCACCGGGCCGGGCCGACCCGGACCTGGGGCGGGTCGACCCGATTAGGCCCGACCGGGGGGTCACGGGCCGGGTCGGTCCGGGCCCGAAACCCCCATTTTCGGACTATTTGGGTTCAATTGCCCATAACTCGGGCTACGGACCTCCGATTGATGCGCCGTCAGCGGTGACGCGATCCTTGGAACGAGATGGTCGTTTTGGTATATCACACTGAAGTGTTAAAAATACTTTGAGTTCGTCCGGGTTGGTTCGTACAAGAAACCAACCGGGCCCTCGGAGCGGAAACGCTCATATCTTGAGTTTCGGACATCTGATTGACGTGCCGTTGACTTTGTTGAATTCCTCTAAGTGAGACGGATATTTTGGCATAATCCGTCCGAGGTTTGGACGCAGGTGGAGTATGGTAGGGTTGGTTTTGCCTTAAAAACCAACCGGGCCCCTGGGACGAAAAAGCCAATAACTCTCAGACCGGGCGTCCGATTGACGCGCTATCTGCGACGTTGAGTTCTTGTTGGTGATACAGAACTTTTGGATACATCAACGCTGGACTATGTGTCAGTTTATGTATCAGCCTCTTGTCTCGTGGAGCGGACCCTCCCGAATGAGCTTGCTGTGTGCGGGAACCCTAGTGCTGGCTGCGACTGCTATTACGACTGCGACGACGACTATGGAGAGATCCTCAGTGGATTCGATGACGACGACTACAACACTCAGTGATTCTGTGTGGATCAGTGCTACCGATCCTGTGTGGGTCAACGCTCAACAGTTCTATGTGAGCCAGCCCCTACAGATCCTGTGTGGGTCTGATCCTGTGTGGGTCTTTGTGGGGGTTAGTACCTATCGATCCTTTGTGGGTCCTACGACTTAGATGGGTCAGTGATCATCTCTATCATCTTTCAAAGAAGTATACCTGTGTGAGATGAATCCTGTTTACTTTCCTGTGTGGATTGTGTTGTGCTATCCTGTGTGGATTATGTTTTCTTTCCTGTGGGGAATACGTATACTTTCCTGTGTGGACTGGGTTGTATTTTTGGGCTCGAAGGTTGGAGCGTACTGAAATTGATGACTTAGGTATATGTATGGGCATATACCTAAGTAGTGTCAGTTATTACTTAGTGATTGTATCTTTTCTTTTTGGTTTATCCTTTGTGGATTTAAGGAGACCTTCGGGGGTGTCAGGATCCTTACTGAGTAGCTTATACTCACCCATGCACGGGCTATGCCCCCAATAAGTTGTGTTGGTTGCAGACAATGGACAGCGTTGATCGTGGTTGAGGCTTGCCGAGAAGGACGGTACCTGGAGGTGGACCACTGGGCGAGACGTACTCGGAGCGGACGGCGGGACCCGAGGAGCTGTGAAGCTATCTATACCCACCCTTCGGTGGGATTTCCAGTGGACGGCTCAGCATAGCTGCTTTTACATTACAATTTCTGTTTTCCCTTTCGAGTTGTACTTTAATTTCATTTTGTGTTTGTATACTGGCCCACTTACTTTCCGCACATACAGTTGTACTCTGTTTTTACTTAGTGTTTACCTTTCCCGCTTGCTTACCTTGTGGTGCTTGTTTACTTTACAAAGGCAATTCCTTCTCTTTTTACGGGGATTTACGCCTTGGTGCTAGTCGCCAGCCCCTGGCCTATGGAAGGCTGGCTTGGGGTAGTCACGGCATGGGCCCCGAGGACGGGTCGTGACACTATATCTATTATATTTTTAGAGACAATTCTAGAGTAGGATGATCCTACCTAATTTAGTTGAAAAATAAAGATGGAAACAAGATTATTCATGATCTATAAATATCATAATATTGAAAAACAAATACTAAGATTTTTTTAAAAGGAACAAAATCAACCCTCCCATTGAGTTATTGAACTAATAAGGCGTTAGTTAAAGGGATAAAAAAGTAGTAAATATCTATGAATCATATATTTAGGTGATATGATGAAATTGGTCTCATTCTGAATAAATAAAGAGTAGCATGTCTATAAAATATTGATGAATCCACCATGCCTATAAATTATCCATGTCCTATATCGAAGTTGTGTAAGAATAATAAGAAGATTTATTTTCCCAAGATCATTATTACAAATTTATGAAACTATTGGTAACACAGACATTTCATAGAGTAATATTCTAGTATGGTGATACACATTCAATATTTTCTCCATAGATTGGCCCTTATTTATAAACCACATATTATTTCGAAGTCATATTACTTTGATTTCTACATTGGTTTTTTTATTTGGAGTCATTGCTGAGATTAAGAAGAAGAGATCAAACATGTTTCTTTTCGTAAGGGAACATTTTTCATATTTTTTGAACGCCTAATGAAAATTGAAAAGGTTTCAAGTTGTGTTTACCCTGATTGAATCCCCCCCCCCTCGCCTCAAGGTGTCACATGTTAATTGCATCCCAACAATTAGTATAAGATTCCACATATTTTATCTATATGTTCTATTTACATATCTATTTAAAAAATTTCATAAGGAATGAACTATAAATCCCCTATTTTTAAGGTAATTAATTAGTTTGGGATGAACAAAATACGTTCTTGAAAAATTATTTAACAGAATTGATGGAATATATTGTTCTTTTTTATGATCTATCTAAAAATTATGAGAGGATTGTTGATGTTCGGATAATGTATATAGGAAAAATAATCATTGTGCAACCTTTTCTGAGTTGTGAAAATCATTTTATATTATTTTTTGAAAAAATTTAATGGTGAATGACATAGAAGAATATTCATTAAAAATTAAGGAAGAATGACTTCTGTAAAAATAAAAGAATAATGTGAATATAATGAATGATCATGAAAAAAGGGAACACCCACAATGGTAAGTGGTATTTATATTAATATTAAATCTAGTACTAATATTATATTGGATGATACTTGTACATCCCTATATTCATATTCCTCATCAGGGAAGGATGAAACTCAATATAACATAAAATATGTGAACAAAACATCTATTCATCTATATGGATGATGTGAATGTAGTAGAGAATAGACATACAAGATTTTCAAGAATATTTTGATCATTTTTATTTCCTGAAGGATATAAACATTTCATTGATTTATGATTATTTCATGGGGGAAAAGAGTAATCTAGATTAATGTATCCTTAATATTTCACATGAAAAACATGAGTTAAGAATAAAGGATTTAACTAATTTAATTGAAGCACATGCACAAGATATTGGAAAATATATAGACACTATATCTAAATTGAAAGCAATCATTTACAAATAAAAAGAGAATTAATGTGAGAATATCTTGAAATGATTTTGGATCAAAGATGAAGATGATTTTAGTTTAATTAGATGATAATTATATCAAGATTAAGTAATATAAGGATATGTTGTAAACCTAAAATTAAATGAGTAATGCCCCATTAATGGTATTAAAAACAAGAATTAAATGGGGGAAATGAAAAAATTAGTCTAAAAAATAAAATATTTATGAAAAATTTGGAAGAAATTAAATCCAGAAAAAATTAGGTAAATCTTCTATTTTTTGGAAGATTAGGATACACATTGAGTGTGTTTATAGATTCCAAATAGATCACTCATAATAGAATACATGTTGTTAGCCTAACTATTTTAAATACACTATTAGGGGTTGTGAATCAGGGTATGACATATTAAATTACGTACTCATTTTGGATCTTGTTTCATTGTTAAGAAACACTCTTCTCTCACTTTCACATAGAAATGTATGAACAAAAATGAATCATGTACCAGTCTAAATGATTTTACTTGGTTCACCCTCAATGAAAAATGATCATGGAGAATATAGTAGAAATGTGCATATGTATGAAAATTACTAAGGATCATTGCCAAATAAATGTTTGATCTAGATCACTTATATGTCGAGGATCACTTTCATTACAATATTTCGGGTAATCTCACTTATTTCCAAAGGTTCACTCCCTAACTCTCTTCCAATAGATCACTTCTAGTGTAAAGGATCGCCTTTTTAGGCTTTCTTTGCACACTACTCTTTAAATGTTCCTGACACTATTTTGGAAATGTAGGAACCTTCATTATCAATAATGAATGAATCTTCTACTATAGTAATATTCTTCATTGAATTCATGTTTTCAACTAATAGATGAAATACAATTTTCCACATCTTATTCGATTTTGGTAATTGGATTCGTGAACTAGTCTAGTCCCTTCATGAACTTTTATCGATCCTCTGGGAACTGTTTTTCATCCTCTATGAACTATCATGAACCGTGAGGCATTAGTGCTTCATAGATAACCTTTTCATCATAGACCACCTTCTTTCATGAATAGTTGATGACTCACAAATCACTAATTCTCCACACAAAAAGCATTTCTTCATGGTCACATTTATATTACGAGCTACAGAGACATGAAATCCCCTTTCAAAAACTATCCTAACAAACTATCTCCTTCACAGAATTCATTCCTCGTGAACTACATCCTTCTTCAAAGAATCCCCCCTTTAAAACAACTTACACCATCATGGAATTCTATCTAATGAACTAATTAAAACTTCCTCAAATTATACTTATGATGATCTTCTATAATGAAATTCATTACTATATAATGATTTGATTTGGTTCATTTATATATGAAAATAAATCCTTGAAAACCTACTAATAAATATTACCAAAAACGTAATTGTGGTTATTTCCTCACCGTGAAACAGATATATACTCTTAATAGCACCTATATACTTTGAGGAGGAGGATGTCATCTAAAATTGAAAACCCCTTTCGGATCCTTAAATTTCCTAATCAATTCAAACTATGATGAGCCTCTCATCATTGATTTTCCTCCCAAAAATGATGATCCTTCTACAAAAAAAAATTCTATGTGATTTATGTAGCCCACTTCACCACTCAACTACCTCATTTTAGATCAACATAAAACAACTTCATAACTATTCTATCAGTGAACTACATGTGTTGTGGTCCATGATCTATAATGTCTGAACTACTTTGACTAAAACCTTCCTTTTCTATAAAACCGTCTCCCGATTTTGAGGACCAAAATTTGGAAAACAATAGGAAACTGACCCATATTAAACATAAAGGTTTCTATCACTAACCAAATAGAAATTCGGTCATCTATCATTGCTGAAAAACACAATAATCCCAAAAACAATGTGATTACACTATGGGAGATTTTTTCCCAATTATTTCCCCATTCATTTTTTTGATAAATCTCCACAATTTGATACATCGTGAATTTTTCGTCCATGTTATAAAAAAAATTCTATTCTTGAAAAGAAGATAGAAATATTGTTCTTAATCAATACACACTCAAACCACACATGAGTCATGTTCAGCATGAGAAACTTGTGTAGCATGAAAACCTCATCAATGAATCACTTCATTGCAGACACACTAAATTTCTTTCATCATGGTCCCAATTTTTCAAGGTATAAATTTTTTAATCAATGATATTTAGCATTGTCAGATTTAAAACACCCCTTACATCATTTATACCCTTATCAGATTCACCCCCTATTTTGACTGTGATGTTTTCACACATATTATAAATACAGTTTAACCCATTTTAAAACAAACCTGAACATTAGATTTTTGTGTTCTGTAATAGGGTAAAGAACATAAATACAAATATCAATAAAAAACACATCATACCACAGGTTATGGGGACAAAATCAAAAAGTTTTCATGTGTGTGGAGTCAACTAAAATCCAAAATCCAATCAACACTGTTCAAATACTTCTTTGCATAAGGCCTTTGATAAAATGATTACAGCCTATAGTTCTATATGAACATACTCAAATTCACACAACTTTGATAAACCATATCCTTGATAAAATTATACATGATTTAAAAACTGATTATCCTTGATTGATGGATAATAATTTTTCTATGCTTTATATAAATTGAATTATTTGAATAGATTTCAATCAAATACTTCAATTCAACTCCAATATTATAATTCTAATGATTTATCCACAATAACTCCATGAACCTTTTAGTAGTTGCAATATAGTCATCTTATTTATGGCTTAATGAAATTAAAACTTGTTTCTAAATTATCCTAGAAATACACAATTCACATATATTGAATGCACCACATCAAATTGATTTCTATCATTTTAATATCCATCCCAATCTATAAGTATATATCTTAATAACTCCTACTTCTATAATTAATTGTAAAACATAGAAAAATCTATCATTACAATTATATATAAAAATATTATTTTCACTGAAATTATGTGAATTTAATCGGGATATCTTCGATAACATGATTCATGGAATGTGGAAAAATGATATCAGGTCTTCCAGTTATTATGTACCATAGACTACCATTGATTTTACTATATTATGTGACATTAAAAATAATTCCATCATCATCATGTGATAGTTTCATCTAGTTGGCCATTGTAGTGGTTATCCCCTTATAATTATCTATTCTAAATCATCTCAAAACTTCTGAGTTATATTAATATTTAAACATTAATGTTCCATTAATTACATATTTCACTTTTAAACAGTGGAAAACATTAGTTCATCAGTTATTGAAATTTAAAATTCACTCTTCATGAATTCCATGAAATGAGTGAACTATTCTTAATATGATCCAATAAATATTATTTCATCGTCATATAACATTATCATTATCAATTGATTCCTATCATTCTGCACATATAGATTTTATTCAGGTCTAACATGCTAAAATCCAAGATTTTTGAATAACATATATACTCTTGAATACCATTAGCTTGGTACTTTATTCAATGCACAATGCACCTTCATCAATTAAAAAATTATATTCTCATATTCATGAATGATAAAACCATTTTAATTGTTAATATAAAATCATTCATTGAGAACCAAATTTAGAAATATTGATTTGACATCAATTTCGAAAACATTGAACATTCATTATAGTGATATGGACACGAATAATCTGATTGTCTCTATCCTTCATATATGTGAAAATGTTTCATCAATATCGATACCATTTATTTGGGAGTACCCTTTTAACACTATTCATGCTTTTTTCAAGTCACTATACATTAACATTAATCTTTTATAAAAGAACCCATTTAGTCCCAATGAAATCATTATCTTATGGTCTCGATACAATATCCCATGTTTGATTCTTCTCATTTTGGTCTATCTCATCATTCATAGCATGAACCTGGCTGTCATATCCAAATAGTTACTCACAATATTTAGGCTCTATCTGCTATAGGAATGATGTGTACGATATAGTCATCATCCTCATTTTCTAAACTGGTACTTTTTTATCAGCAATTACATTCTGTGTTAGGCTCTTGCCTTAAATATTTGAATAGATTGTAGTTTATGAACATCCTTTTCATTATGTAAATAATCTTTTGAATAATCATTTAGAATTTAGACATCCCCAAATATATTTATCTTTTCATCACTATCCTTCTAATTTTAATCATGTATTTTTTATAGATTCTACTCATTCAAAACAATATTTACATAATTACATTCAACAACCTTTCCTAGAAACTTATTGAAGCATTTACATTCTTTTCCTTTATTGGAATAGGAAGGAAATATCCAATTATCTCCATGGGATTAAAACTTCATGTATTTATCCTAATTCAGAATGAAATAGTTACTTCAACACACTCAAAAGTACATCAATGTAGGATTTTTTTGTACCATTATTCTAATATATTATTCTCTTATTTCTGACATTCTATCAATCTATTTTATGTGTAGAAAAATTTCACTATAGCTTCTTTTCAAAAAGGTATTTGGAATGACTTTCTCCAAAAGAATTGTTCATTCCATGTTGTTGATAATTAGATTTCCACTCTCAACTAGTCCATTTTGTTTGGAGTTCATACTTCATAGACATGGTCCATTGTCCCTGTTTTCCTAATATAATCCTCTCGGTGGATATTTTTGAACTCTTTTGCATTATCTATTAGGATCATCTATATTTTTTGACATAGAATATTTTCTAATTTGCTTCAATAAGTTTTTATGAAACTAAACACCTAGGCTCTGAGACTAATAATTTAAATCCATTCCATATTGCTAAAATCAACAATGAGTATAACACAATATCTCCTCTCATCAGTTGCTCTTGGTGAAATATGTCGGCACAACTCAATATGCACCAACTCGAGCACTTTTATAGACCTTTTCCCCTAGATATCTTTCAAATGATATTCCATTAATAACCAGAATTTTATTTAAGGGTATGATCACAGGATTTCCTACGGTGGTCTTGTAAAGTATCACATTTCTCCAAATATTCCAATGATGCTTAGATCAAATGACGGAGGCATTTATTTCAAGAAAAAAATCTTCTCCCTTGGAAAAAATCACATATCTTCTTATCACAAACAAGGTATATATTCCCCTTCTTATTATTTCCTTTAGAAACAACATCACCATTTTTTGCCTTAATGATACCTGATTTATTTGAGGATCTTATTTTGTGTCTTGAGTGACATAGTTTGCTTACAACGTATAGGTTTTTACTGATACATTCAAAAACTAAGAGATCCACATATCTCATGTATTTTTCCCCAAATGTGGATTTTCTAGAGCCAATAATATCATTTTCTTCATCATTACCAAATATTGCAATACCTTCCTAGTCGTATCATATTCATGTCACCAATTCCCTATCATATTAAATGAGAGGTGCATCCACTATCAATGGTCTATATTGTAGAGTGATCTAATTCTTTTCGAATAAATAATTATAACCAATTCTTGTAATTCTCTTTTATTTTGGATCTCGGTAGTTGAATGATATTCTAGATGATTCCTGAAGCATGATCAACCACTTTCATCTAGTAATGCTACAAAATTGATTTTATGCTTTCATTTCATTTGAGGATTAATTGAATTTATTCTTAAAAACCCATTAACTCTACTTCAATATATTTTTCTATATTAATGATGAGAAATATCTTTCCATGTGTCTAAATCCTCCACACATAAGATAGTGACCAGGGAATTATGTCTGGTTAAATTGATATATTTATGGTTTCCATTGTTGGACCTTTAACCTTTGGTACGTCTTAGCTATTGAACAAGATTTTTTTAGTGTCCAATAATTCCACATCAACAACATCTAATACAATGTTCATTCTTTTGTGTCATTACTGTACCACTATGTTTTCCATTGGGATATTGGTATCTTTGAGTTATGAATCATACATATATATATATTCATCTCTGTTGTGGGATATTATGGTATCACTTCAACAATTACTAAAATTTTTTTTGATCAAGAACCAAAATAGTTATATCATTTCTGTAAACCATTTACATTTCCTTACACTCCTTGGTCAGTTTCACTATAACACTAATTACTACTTTTACATTATCTATTTCCTTCTAATCTTGCTTTTCCAAAATCAAGAGTTTCTATAGACCATTCACATTAATTCACATACTAAAATCTTCCACTTCAGTTGTTTCCTATAATTTTGATTTCATATATTTCATTATTACTCAAACTATCTATATCCATTTTCAATTCATTGATTTTTACTTTTTACCCAATATTAATTTATATATTCTTTGGATTTCAATATTTAATCCTTTCAATTTAAGCATATATATCATATTTTCTTCATCATTCTACTGTATATAGATTTTGGCATCATTAACCACCCGATTAGATTTCATTGTTTTTTCTCTCCAAATGTCTATCTCTTCTAAGGAAAAATCTAATTAAATCTAAAGGTAAACTCTTCCCTTGTTTTCTCCCCCATTGTCATTATATTCCATTGTTTGGTAATTTCTAACAACTGAAACCATAGAAGCTACTTCATGATCCTTTTTTCATTCAATTCATCTACCTCAGATTCTCCTAAACTGTAATGTTCTTTAGAAATAATGTTCTTGTTTTTGAATAAATTTCTCTCAATACACCCCCAAACATTCACTATTTTGAATACTTATTCTCAAAAATTTAATCCTTCTCTTCATCATAATCTTGAATATTCTTAGGATATTTTACTGTAATATATCCAATCTTTCCACATCAAAAAGATACAAGTGGAATATTACTTTTAAACCTTCATTCTACCCTTTTCAGAACTAAGTAGAGAAATGATGTAACATCATCCATATTTTCTTCCTCCTAACAATCTTCAATAGTTATCTTTTTCATGGCATTGAATGACACTTCATTGTAATTCCCCTTTACCAAATAAATCTTATCATCATTTTTCATCTTGTATGGGATAATATTATTGTGAAATCTATCCGATGGAAGCCTCTTAGGATCTTTATCTTCCAATAGGTAAACTTTATAATTAAGCCAATGTGGTATGATTATCAATATGAGATTAGTCATATTTATGTCTTCGATAATTTCTCTAAGACCATAAATGTATTCCACAACAATATTAACCCGACCAAAATATTCATCAAATGATTCATTAGGGTGCATTCTCATATCCTTATACATTTTTTATATAAATAATCATTTTTCTTCTCCCATTTTTGAGTCACCCCCATATATATTTATCCATTATTACCAATTATCATGTGATGACTTACATGAAATCAGATTTGTATATTTTTCATTGGATTATCCCCCCAAAAGGCATTTATTCATTTGGAATAAGTATCCAATTTTCTATATTCATATTCTCATAAAAAATTAATCCCCATACATTCAAATATACCATTCATTGAACCTATAAAAACATTCATATCTATTTATTGAAAAAAATTATATCATTTGATTCATCCATATCTGAAATTTAATTCGATCAAATATAAGAATCCCTTTTTTGATTAAACTATTCAATTTCTTCAACTAGGATAGAACCAAAAAAATTTAACCAATATAGCTGATACCAATTGTTATCCAAAAAAGGTTAAATACTCTAATAAGGGGAGGGTAATAACAGTATAATAGATTGCAATAAATTCTCCTTTTGGGTTTTTTTGTTGTAAAAAAAATTATTCACTCTCATTCCTGTAGAAATTTATTAACATAACTGACATCAAGTACAAGGCATGTAAATTTTACATGGTTCAACCTCATTGGACTACATCATAGCTTCATACAAAGAAATGTGACAATGTTACAAAATTAATAAGGCTCACTACAAAATAATGGTTCAGAATAGATCACGTCTATACAGAGGCTCACTACCTTTAAAATCATTAGGGTCAGTCACTACATTTCCGAGGGACACTCCATAACTCTCATTAAATGGCTCACAATTAGTGTAAATGATAACCATCATCCTCTCCCTTTACTCAGTCCTCCGGAAAGAATCTGCACATGTTTTATGGACTTGTAGGTCCTTTCATTGTCAGTATTGAATGCATCATCAACTATTTCTAGATGCTCTATTGAATTCATATTTTCTCCTTGTGAATGAATTCCAATTACCCACATACCATTAGTTTCAAATAATTGTTATAAAAATATATTCTATTCCCATTTTGAAATTCCTTGAATCCTCCACAAATTTCCTTGAATCCTCCACGAACTACCTTGCACTTTGTGGCGTGTTAGCTTTGAAAACAACATATTCTCCATGGACCAAATTTTCATTGTAGACCACTGATACCTTGTGAACTAATGATTCTCCTCATACCACCTTTTTTATGATGTCCCTTTTCTTTTGAGAGATACTGAGCCCATAAAACCCCTTTCTCAAACTATCCTCATGAAAAATCACTTTTGTGGAACTGATCCCTCATGAACTTATTCATCCTTCATAGAATCCTCCTTTGTGAACTACATCTTCCTTCATTGAATCATTCATCGGGAACTACATTGAACACGCCTTAATTTTTCCAGTGAAGATATTATAAAATGAAATTAACTACTATATAATGATGTTACTGTGGTACTTCATACATGAAAATATATCTTGTTAAACCCTCTAATACTAAAAACCCAAAACTCTGATGCGGTACTACCTTCACCGTTAACATTCATTGTGATCTACATATCTCCTTTATCCTTTTTAGTGGATGATGTCATCATCAAGTGAGAAACCCTCTACAACTTCTTATATCATCACCACAATTCCATAAATAATGAGCCTCCTACAAACAATGTGACTCATATGGATGGTAATACTTCTGTAAAATTCTTTTCATATGTGATTCATATTGTAACGAACCAAATCTGGTCGCCACCAAAATCGACACCAAACCTAGCCCGTGACAAGGCCCGAAGGGCATTCCCGATCCCCACGGGCTGGCACAAGTGCCCGGGTATCATAAAATGATAATTGGGAACGATTTACCCGATTTTATGGACATTAAACAACAACAAAAACTCAATAAAACAAATCTAGATTTTTCAACTAAAACCATCTTTTACAAAATTTCAGAACTGAATTACATAAGTTAAAACTACATTTAAAGACCATTACAAAGGTAGAAAAAACAAATAAGGATAGACCAAGAACACTTTTGTCAAGGGGCACCACCCTTATGCTATCTCCACAAGACTTCACTACCAAGGACCTCCTAGAAACCCGAACCACTGGAACAAAAAAACTATACCCAACCTGCGACAAAAAAAATAACCAAGTCTACTTACAACCAAGGGTGTAAGTAGGGTGTGAGACAAATCCCAATATGATACCACCACTAATAGATTCCATGTGATAAACATTTAATATCGAAAATCATGCAAGTTTTCAAAGACATGAGATGCTAGTTAAAATTTCTAAAAGATGCAACATTAAATAAAAACAGTTTTTAGGTGGGCTAATTTAAAGAATAAAAACATTTAAAATAAATACCATAGCTACTGAATTTTCCAGCCTCTCATACCGTATACCGACGGTAATAACAAAGTATCCAGTGAGCACAAGCAATGGGAAATAACCCCTAGGCACTAGCTAGCTATGGGTCCCAGGTACCTCGTATCTCGGTGAGAGTAACCATCAAAAATATCCATTCTCATGCACGAGCCACTAGTAGGGAACATACCCATAACCTAGTGGTCCCCAATAATCATCATCATAGTTTAGTTAGAGTTGTAAGCATCAATCTTGCTAAGTGAAACTGAGGCCAAACCTCACAGATTCACTAGCATACTAGTACACGTCCACCCACCTAGATACCCGGGTTTTCCCATTTTGCTCAAACAAGTTCAAAAAGTCAAGATATATACTTTGCACATGAAAATATAATTTCCATATCAAAAATTCACCAAAAATCCCACATGTATACAACACAAGTCACAAAAGTACACTTTTCATTCAAATTGATTTTAAAATCCAACTCATAAAAAATTGCCCACAACACTCTTCACATTACATGGAAACTTCCACAAATCCTTTAAACCATTTTTATAAACCATTCCAATACATTATAACTCACAAAACAGCCCAATCAAATAACATATAATACCACTTTCATCAACAAAATTCAATTTTCACAACACACTCACACAAAACAGCCCACAACCCTGTTTTGTAGCTCTCTTCCCATTTTCTAAAACATTTCTGCACTTTATAAAACATTCTAAAAAAAATATTTGAAATCTTAAATAACCACCATACCTTTCAAAAACTCATATTAGGTGATCACACCCCCCAAACAGTACATATACACTCTTTTATCGACTTTTTTTAACCAAACAAAATATTCACAATTTTCAAAAAAACATCTCAAGGGGTGTAACTATGTCTTGCACACAAAACCCATTTAAAAACCCCCATTTAAGACCAACACCATACCAATTCCAATCAAAAGTAGAATTTTCAGTCCTAGATACATTTATAAAAACACATTCAAGTGTTATAAAATAACCTTGAATAATACCACAAAAGATACAAATGAAAACACACATTTTCCGAAAATGACCTCAAGAAGTATAACAATGTTTTACACATCAAACCTATTAAAAACCCTTATTTTTAGAACCACATGACTCAATTAAATTTCCAAACCAGAATTGGCAGGCAAAAAAATATTTAATGAACCAATTTCATAAGTTATAATCCACACCCAAATTAAACCCCATGAGTTACAAATGAAAACACCCAAATTCATGTTAAAAAGCGACTATAAAATTTAACACATAACCAAATAAATCATAAACAGTTTTCGAACCCCACCCAACATATGAGGAATATAAAAAATGGTTAAATACACCATGCTAACTCATCACTAATTGTTTACACATGGAACCACCTACCTTTTGAGTCAAAACCGTTGAATCTTGGTGAAAAACCTCAACCGCACCTCCGCCGCACCACAAGGATGTGAAAACAAACCCTAAACCCTAATATTTCACCAAAAATACCCCAAATCAAACCCTAGGTATGAACCCTAATATCTGGACACTCTATAAATTTATGAAAGTGGGAGGAAACCCTAAAGAGAAGGAAGGAATTGAAGAGAGAAACACATTCCCAAAATAATCTTGAAGAAAACGACTCGAAATACACCAGAATATGAATTTTCAAATGTCCAAAAATTCATGGTATGTTCGAATAGGGATTATTAGATCATACAGGAACTATAATGGGAGAAAAATAGTAAGAATTGAGAGAGTTATGATGTAAATAACTTACCTCCTCAAATCTGCCCGATTTTTGAAACCCTAAGAATGTCAGCACTCCATCGCGATGCAAACGAGATCCAAAGAAGGGTAAAAATGAATGGGAGCGCACCTGGGCTCCTTAGGGTCGAGGGGGAGGTGGACCCACCAAAAATTCATTATAATGAATAATATATTAAAAAATTAAAAAAACAATTTAAAACTGGAAAATGGGATTTCGGGTTGGCTCAATTCTCAAATAAAAACCCAAATCCCTCATGATTATGGATTTATAAAGGCTCCAAATTTAAATGTGGTGTTAATATATCAGGGAAGGAAATTTAGGATTTGTAATTACTGAAAAATATTAAAAAATGAAAAAGTTATAAAAGAAACAAAAATTTATTTTGAATTCTGGAATTGGGCTCACGGTTTGGCCCAATTCTTGAAAACTCACATATTCTCCATAAAACTTTTGGAAACCCCCAAAACAAAGAATGGATGGAAAATAAATTAAAAATAACTTTAAAATAAGTTATCTATGTGACAATTCTCCCCACCTTGAAAACATTCCGTCCTGGAAAGTCACAGCATGGTTAAAGCAACAACCAAACCCCACTGAGAAACCAATAGGTACTCCTTTGCAAGGTTTCACCCCCAAAGCACAAAACACCTCCAGTGATCAATTAAGGAAGGATTACTCTCACTACCAAAACATACACCACTTTCCTGAAAGGATCAATAACATTCATAATTTATCTCAAAATAAAACTCTTCAAACACTATCTGAACAAGACACAAGCAATTCACCCAAACGAACAATAACTTTGAACAATGTTACACTTACCTTACTTTAACTAAACCATTGGGAACTCTCTAGTCCCAAAGTTTAGTCAAGAAAGATGTTGGTAGCTAGATATCTCCGAATGAGACTATCTACACCAAGCCAAAGCCATAGATAAATATATGTTACTGGTACGGGGGGACACTAATATGCTCCCCACTATAAGAGACAACCAATATTTTTTTTCGAGACAGAAACAAGACACTAATAGGGGGAGGCCTGAACGGACTCCCTGGTACCTAAGGTAGACTTCCATTCAAAATATCCTAAGGAACATATATTATAATCATAGTGGTTCTCCCCACCATATGAACCAACCATCTTGATCGACCAGCATATGTCGGCACAGAAAGACTCAAAAATTTCAAGATCTGGGATGGTCGCACGGTTAGTCTGCACAGTTTTTGAAACCGTGAACTGACTGTGCTGATCAATCTTCCTGAAAGGCTTCCAGGAACATAGTCTCTCTTAATCATTCACAACCCATGTGCTCAACATGTCTAGCCAAATTTCCAACCATTCTCCAAAGACTCAATGGAAACCAAAGGGGGAGGGAATGACATTAGGCGATGATATAGGTACAAGGCCCACCACCTATTTCCACCGAATGAGAACAACAGAGGGAATATTATGACACCATAGGTTTAAACACTTCCTATCTTTCACACTGAGGATATGAAATTTTACAAGGGTTTAAAATGACCTTGTGATTTCCCCTGACTATGAGCCAGCTTCTCTTCGAGACCTATGGTTGGAGCTAAAATTATTGAAGCATCTTCGGCCTCGCAGTTAGTCTTCGGAAACCCACTAAATGAGAATTATTCTTTCGGTGCCAACAACAACTACACCACAACCGAAGATAAGTTTTCCAAACATAACAAATTCCATACTCACTTTTCCCTATCCTAATATTTCACTGAAACAAGGGCTAAGAAGATGCACACACATCACACCTTGTTTCTTCAGGTGAGAAACAACAGAAGTAAAGAACACCTAAACTCACCTTCCTCTAAAATGGAATATTTTGATGTTTTTTCCAAGGGAGAAATTCACCCAACACAACAGGGACTCTCGTAGGATTTCACGACTTTCACCTATATGGTCAATCGAGCACATGACATCATAAGGCATCACCGAACATGGCCATTGTGACTGATATAAACAATGCATGGAGAGGGACCTTATACAACATCCCCAAACAACACACAATTCTAGAAAGTGGCCACAATATCCTATAGTGACCATATTTCTCACACTGGTGGTTTAACATGAACTCATGCTTCAAATAAACTTTGAAGAACCCCAAAGGCCCTCTTAGACACCATCAAGACATTCATCCAAAATAACAACCCTAGACCACATCCACCTTCAACGAATTAGTAAACATTAGAAACTATGGTCTCTTTCACCCATCCACAAGCACTCTCCCATCACAATAGGATCTAAAAATAAAATAACGGAATGGGTGTATACTCAATCTAAAAATGTCAAGAAAAAAAATATTCCTTATATTGATCAACTGGACGGTCTTCAAACGGCGAAACAATCCAGGTTTCACTTCAGTTGTGCACTAACCATTAATGGGGGTGTACCTTATCCAACGATTAAACCCAAGGACCCAACCAAGATGGTCCATTAGTCAAGATATACCACAAACCAGATCTAAACACATGAAGGGAACCATCAGAAATGCGTCCCAACACATTTTTCAAAAGAGACCACTAACTGTCCCTATAACACAACTTACTGACCAAACCCAAACCCAAAACACAGTTCAAACAGGAGGGGTTCTTGGACTCAAAACATCCCACAACATCAATATTTTCCAAAAATACATAATATAAACCATTCCAAACAATTCATCAAGTCTTCATGATTCTCTTTAAAAACATTTCTTTGAAAACAAATGGTTCAGCGGTTAGCGCATCCACCAATGGTACCCCATGGGCCTTACACATGCATGTTTCAGTGCCACACCGGGCACCCTCCTCATATCCATATCAACACTCATCGAGCCATGTCATCAACCATCCATATTCCCATATAACCCCATGCATGTGGTTGCTCACGAAAATACTAAAGGTTAAAACATATATTTGTTCCACTTTTCAAAACCAAAACGGTCAACCAACACATCCTTTTTTCTCAAAACCGCTAACCACGAGATCAAAATCCCAACTCACATCTTAAAAAAATTTCAGAAAGTCACAACCATTTAGAAAATAACTCACTTTCAAGATATTCACATCAATTTCAAAACATCTCATCCCATTAAAACACACTCTGATTGTTTAGAAAACTCTATTGGAAACACTTTTCAAGACCAACTTCAATATAGTTCTTACTTTCAAAGTGGTGTAAGCACACCATTTTACATTTCAAAACAATTCTAAAAATTCAGTTCTTCTATTTCATAAACCCAAACATTCCCTCTTTATTTGAAAATCATTTCATAAAAACTTTACGCTTCTTAAAACAAAGTCACCTTAAAACCAAAGTGCCAAGATTTCAAAACTAACGAACACCAGACAATGCGAGAGGAAACTAGTTTCAGTGGGTGACTTGGACATATGGTTTGCGGCCATATTCCAATCACTTCACTGTCACAGAGAGTGTTCTAGGGAATATCCCCGGCTCCACATGGCTTGCCAGACCTGCGAGCTCATTGAGACCATTAACCTAACTCTCTTTTCATTTCCCCTAATCATCATCAAACCAAGAAAACCCAAAGACATAGACAAATCCCAACTTCCCCTGGCGACTTGAATCCTGAAATGAGGTGTGGTGATCAAGCACACTACCCATAACCAGAATTCCATGTCAAAAAAATCATAAATCTAGACTATCCTGACTATTTCCCAGATAACATGAATCAAATGGAGCGAACCATCCTTTGATACCATTTTGTCACGAACCAAATCTGGTCGCCCCCAAAATCGACACAAAACCCAGCCCGTGACAAGGCCCGAAGGGAATTCCCGATCCCCACGGGCTGGCACAAGTGCCCGGGTATCATAAAATGATAATTGGGAACGATTTACCCGATTTTATAAACATTAAACAACAAAAAAACTCAATAAAACAAATCTAGATTTTTCAACTAAAACCATCTTTTACAAAATTTCAGAAATGAATTATATATGTTTAAACTACATTTAAAGACCATTACAAAGGTAAAAAACAAATAAGGACAGCCCAGGAACCCTTTTGTCAAGGGGCACCACCCTTATGCTATCTCCACAAGACTTCACTACCAAGGACCTGCTAGAAACCCGAACCACTGGAACAAAAAAACTATACCCAACCTGCGACAACAAAAATAACCAAGTCTACTTACACCCAAGGGTGTAAGTAGTGTGTGATCCAAAGCCCAAAATGATACCACAACTAATATATTCCATGTGATAAACATTTAATGGCAAAAAGCATGCAAGTTTTCAAAGACATGAGATGCTAATTAAAATTTCTAAAAGATGCAACATTAAATAAAAACAGTTTTTAGGTGGGCTAATTTAAAGAATAAAAACATTTAAAATAAATACCATAGCTACTGAATTTTCCAGCCTCTCATACCGTATACCAACGGTAATAACAAAGTATCCAGTGAGCACAAGCAATGGGAAATAACCCCTAGGCACTAGCTAGCTATGGGTCCCAGGTACGTCGTATCTCGGTGAGAGTAACCATCAAAAATATCCATTCTCATGCACGACCCACTAGTAGGGAACATACCCATCACCTAGTGGTCCCCAATAATCATCATCATAGTTTAGTTAGAGTTGTAAGCGTCAATCTTGCTAAGTGAAACTGAGGCCAAACCTCACAGATTCACTAGCATACTAGTACACGTCCACCCACCTAGATACCCGGGTTTTCCCTTTGTGCTCAAAAAAGTTCAACAAGTCAAGATATATACTTTTCACATGAAAATATCATTTCCATATCAAAAATTCACCAAAAAGCCCACATGTATACCACACAAGTCACAAAGTACACTTTTCATTCAAATTGATTTTAAAATCCAACTCATACAAAAATAGCCCACAACACTCTTCACATTACATGGAAACTTCCACAAATCCTTTAAACCATTTTTATAAACCATTCCAAGACATTATAACTCACATAACAGCCTAATCAAATAACATATAATACCACTTTCATCAACAAAATTCAATTTTCACAACACACTCACACAAAACAGCCCACAACACTATTTTGCAGCTCTCTTCCCATTTTCTAAAACATTTATGCACATTATAAAACATTGTAAAAAAATATTTGAAAACTTAAATAACCACCATACCTTTCAAAAACTCATATTAGGTGATCACACCCCCCAAAAAGTACATATACACTCTTTTATCCACTTTTTTTAACCAAACAAAATATTCACAGTTTTCAAAAAACAACTCAAGGGGTGTAACTATGTCTTGCACACAAAACCCATTTAAAAAACCCCATTTAAGACCAAAACCATACCAATTCCTATCAAAATTAGAATTGGCAGTCCTAGATACATTTATAAAAACACATTCAATTGTTATAAAATAACCTTGAATAATACCACAAAAGATACAAATGAAAACACACATTTTCCTAAAATGACCTCAAGAAGTATAACAATGTTTTACACATCAAACCTATTCAAAACCCTTCTTTTTAGAACCACATGACACTATTAAATTACCAAACCATAATTGACAGGCCAAACAATATTTAATGAAACAATTTCATAAGTTATAATCCACACCCAAATAAAACCCCATGAGTTACACATGAAAACACCCAATTTCATGTTAAAAAGCGACTATTAAATTTAACACATAATAAATTCAATCATAAACAGTTTTCGCACCCCACCCAACATATGAGGAATA
The DNA here is from genome assembly GCA_963277665.1 of Viscum album. NCBI lineage: Eukaryota > Viridiplantae > Streptophyta > Magnoliopsida > Santalales > Viscaceae > Viscum > Viscum album. The sequence continues at coordinate 682,539,406 of OY728159.1, read as the reverse complement.
TGAAAAAATGTTAAATACAACAATCTAACTCATCACTAATTGTTTACACATGGAACCACCTACCTTTTGAGTCAAAACCCTTGAATCTTGGTGAGAAACCTCAACCGCACCTCCGCCGCACCACAAGGATGTGAAAACAAACCCTAAACCCTAATATTTCACCAACAATACCCCAAATCAAACCCTAGGTATGAATCCTAATATCTGGAAACTCTATAAATTTATGAAAGTTGGAGGAAACCCTAAAGATAAGGAAGGAATTGAAGAGGGAAACACATACCCAAAATAATCTTGAAGAAAACGACTCGAAATCCACCAGAATCTGAATTTGAAAACGTCCAACAATTAATGGTATTTTCGAATAGGGATTATGAGATCATATAGGAACTGGAATGGGAGAAAAATAGTAAGAATTGAGAGAGTTATGATGTAAATAACTTACCTCCTCAAATCTGCTCGATTTTTGAAACCCTAATAATTTCAGCACTCCATCGCGATGTAAACGAGCTCCAAAGAGAGTGAAAATGAATGGGAGAGCGCCTGGGCTCCTTAGGGTCGAGGGGGAGGTGGAATCACCAACACATTCATTATAATGAATAAGATATTAAAAAATTAATAAAACAATTTAAAACTGTAAAATGGGATTTCGGGTTGGCCCAATTCTCAAATAAAAACCCCAATCCATCTTGATTATGGATTTATAAAGGCTCCAAATTTAAATTTGGTGTTAATATATCAGGGGAGGAAGTTTAGGAGTTAGAATTACTGAAAAATATTATAAAATGAAAAAGTTATAAAAGAAACAAAAATTTATTTTGAAATCTGGAATTGGGCTCACGGTTTGGCCCAATTCTTGAAAACTCACATATTCTCCATAAAACTTTTGGAAACCCCCAAAACAAAGCATGGATGGAAAATAAATTAAAAATAACTTTAAAATAAGTTATGTATGTGACAATTCTCCCCACCTTGAAAACTTTCCGCCACGGAAAGTCACAGCATGGTTAAAGCAACAACCAAACCCCACGGAGAAACCAATAGGTAATCCCTTGCAAGGTTTCACCCCCAAAGGCCAAAACACCTCCAGTGATCAATTAAGTAAGGATTACACTCACTACCAAAACTTACACCACTTTCCTGAAAGGATCAATAACATTCATAATTTATCCCAAAATAAAACTCTTCAAACACTATCTGAACAAGACTCAAGCAATTCACCCAAACGAACAATAATTTTGAACAAGGTTACACTTACCTTACTTTAACTAAACCATTGGGAACTCTCTAGTACCAATGTTTAGTCCAGGAAGATGTTGGTAGCTAGATATCTCCGAATGAGACTATCTACACCAAGCCAAAACCATAGGTAAATATATGTTACTGGTACGGGGGGACACTAATATGCTCCCCACTATAAGAGACAACCAATATTTTTTTCGAGACAGAAACAGGACACTAATAGGGGGAGGCCTGAACGGACTCCCTGGTACCTAAGGTAGACTTCCATTCAAAATTTCATAAGGAACATATATGATAATCATAGTGGTTCTCCCCACCATATGAACCAACCATCTTAATCGACCAGCATATGTCGGCACAGAAAGACCCAAAAATTTCAAGATTTGGGAAGGTCACATGGTTAGTCTGCACAGTTTTTGAAACCGAGAACAGACTGTGCTGATCAATCTTCCTTCATGTCTTCCAGGCACATAGTCTCTCTTAATGATTCACAAACCATGTGCTCAGCATGTCTAGCCAAATTTCCAACCATTCTCCAAAGACTCAATGGAAACCAAAGGGGGAGGGAATGACATTAGGTGATGACATATGTATAAGGACCACCACCTATTTCCACCGAATGAGAACAACAGAGGGAATATTATGACACCATAGGTTTAAACACTTCCTATCTTTCACACCGAGGATATGAAATTTTACAAGGGTTTAAAATGACCTTGTGATTTCCCTTGACTACGAGCCAGCTTCTCTCCGAGACCTATGGTTGGAGCTCAAATTATTGAAGCATCTTCGGCCTCGCAGTTAGTCTTCTGAAACCCACTAAATGAGAATTATTCTTTCGGTGCCAACAAAAACTACACCACAACCGAAGATAAGTTTTCCAGACATAACAAATTCCATACTCACTTTACCCTATCCCAATATTTCACTGAAACAAGGGCTAAGAAGATGCACACACATCACACCTTGTTTCTTCAGGTGAGAAACAACAAGACTAAAGAACACCTACACTCACCTTCCTCTAAAATGGAATATATTGATGTTTTTTCCAAGGGAGACATTCACCCAACACAACAGGGACTCTCGGAGGATTTCACGACTTTCACCTATATGGTCAATCGAGCACATGACATCATAAGGCATCACCGAACATGGCCATTGTGACTGATATAAACAATGCATGGAGAGGGACCTTATACAACATCCCCAAACAACACACAATTCTAGAAAGTGGCCACAATATCCTATAGTGACCATATTTCTCACACTGGTGGTTTAACATGAACTCATGCTTCAAATAAACTTTGAAGAACCCCAAAGGGCCTCTTAGACACCATCAAGACATTCATCCAAAATAACAACCCTAGACCACATCCACCTTCAACGAATTAGGAATCATATGAAACTATGGTCTCTTTCACCCATCCACAAGCACTCTCCCATTACAATAGGATCTCAAAATCAATGAAAGGAATGGGTGTACACTCAATCTAAAAATCTCAAGAAAAAAAATATTCCTTATATTGATCAACTGGAGGGTCTTCAAACGGCGAAACAATCTGGGTTTCACTTCATTTGTGCACTAACCTTTAATGGGGGTGTACCTTATCCAATGATTAATCCCAGGGACCCAACCAAGATGGTCCATTAATCATGATATACCACAAACCAGATCTAAACACATGAAGGGAGCCATCAGAAATGCGTTCCAAAACATTTTTCAAAAGAGACCACTAACTGTCCCTATAACACAACTTACTGACCAAACCCAAACCCAAAAAACAGTTCAAACAGGAGGGGTTCTTGGACTCAAAACATCCCACAACATCAACATTTTCCCAAAATACATAATATAAACCATTCCAAACAATTCATCAAGTATTCATGTTTCTCTTTAAAAACATTTCTTTGAAAACAAATGGTTCAGCGGTTAGCACATCCACCAATGGTACCCCATGGGCCTTACACATGCATGTTTTAGTGCCACATCGAACACCCTCCTCATATCCATCTCGATACTCATCGAGTCATGTCATCAACCATCCATCTTCCCATATAACCCCACGCATGTGGTTGCTCACGAAAATACCAATGGTTAAAACAAATATTTTTTCCACTTTTCAAAACCAAAACGGTCAACCAACACATCCTTTTTTCTCAAAATCCCTAACCAAGAGATCAAAATCCCAACTCAAATCTTAAAAAATTTCCGAAAGTCACAACCATTTAGAAAATAACACACTTTAATGATATTCACATCAATTTCAAAACATCTCATCCCATTAAAACACACTCTGATTGTTTAGAAAACTTTATTGGAAACACTTTTCAAAACCACCTTCAATATAGTTCCTGCTTTCAAAGTGGTGTAAGCACACCATTTTACATTTCAAAACAATTCTAAAAATTCAGTTCTTCCATTTCATAAACCCAAACATTCCCTCTTTATTTGAAAATCATTTCATAAAAACTTTACGCTTCTTAAAACCAAGTCAGCTTAAAACCAAAGTGCCAAGATTTCAAAACTAAAGAACACCAGACAATGCGAGAGGAAACTAGTTTCAGTGGGTGACTTGGACATATGGTTGGCGGCCATATTCCAATCACTTCACTATCACATAGAGTGTTCTAGGGAATATCCCTGGCTCCACATGGCTTGCCAGACCCTGCGAGCTCATTGAGACCATTAACCTAACTCTCTTTTCATTTCCCCTAATCATCATCAAACCAAGAAAACCCAAAGACATAGACAAATCCCAACTTCCCATGGCGACTTGAATCCTGAAATGAGGTGTGGTGATCAAGAACACTACCCATAACCAGAATTCCATGTCACAACAATCATAAATCTAGACTATCCTGACTATTTCCCAGATAACATGACTCAAATGGAGCGAACCTTCCTTTGATACCATTTTGTCACGAACCAAATCTGGTCGCCACCAAAATCGACACCAAACCCAGCCCGTGACAAGGCCCGAAGGGTATTCCCGATCCCCACGGACTGGCACAAGTGCCCGGGAATCATAAAATGATAATTGGGAACGATTTACCCGATTTTATAAACATTAAACAACAACAAAAAATTAATAAAACAAATCTAGATTTTTCAACTAAAACCATCTTTTACAAAATTTCAGAACTGAATTACATAAGTTAAAACTACATTTAAAGACCATTACAAATGTAAAAAACAAATAAGGACATCCCAAGAACCCTTTTGTCAAGGGGCACCACCCTTATGCTATCTCCACAAGACTTCACTACCAAGGTCCTGCTAGAAACCCGAACCACTGGAACAAAAAAACTATACCCAACCTGCGACAATAAAAATAACCAAGTCTACATACACCCAAGGGTGTAAGTAGGGTGTGAGACAAATCCAAATAGGATACCACCACTAATATATTCCATGTGATAAACATTTAATGGCAAAAAGCATGCATGTTTTCAAAGACATGAGATGATAATTAAAATTTCTAAAAGATTCAACATTAAATAAAAATAGTTTTTAGGTGGGCTAATTTACAGAATAAAAACATTTAAAATAAATACCATAGCTACTGAATTTTCCAGCCTCTCATACCTTATACCGACGGTAATAACAAAGTATCCAGTGAGCACAAGCAATGGGAAATAACTCCCTAGGCACTAGCTAGCTATGGGTCCCAGGTACCTCGTATCTCGGTGAGAGTAACCATAAAAAATATCCATTCTCATGCACGAGCCAATAGTAGGGAACATACCCATAACCTAGTGTTCCCCAATAATCATCATCATAGTTTAGTTAGAGTTGTAAGCGTCAATCTTGCTATGTGAAACTGAGGCCAAACCTCACAGATTCACTAGCATACTAGTACACATCCACCCACCTAGATACCCGGGTTTTCCCTTTGTGCTCAAACAAGTTCAACAAGTCAAGATATATACTTTTCACATGAAAATATCATTTCCATATCAAAAATTCACCAAACAGCCCACACGTATACCACAGAAGTCACAAAAGTACACTTTTCATTCAAATTGATTTTAAAATCCAACTCATACGAAAATAGCCCACAACACTCTTCACATTACATGGAAACTTCCACAAATCCTTTAAACCATTTTTATACACCATTCCAAGAAATTATAACTCACATAACAGCCCAATCAAATAACATATAATACCACTTTCATCAACAAAATTCAATTTTCACAACACACTCACACAAAACAGCCCACAACCCTGTTTTGCAGCTCTCTTCCCATTTTCTAAAACATTTATGCACTTTATAAAACATTATAAAAAAATATTTGAAATCTTAAATAACCACCATACCTTTCAAAAACTCATATTAGGTGATATCACCCCCAAAACAGTACATATACACTCTTTTATCCACTTTTTTTAACCAAACAAAATATTCATAATTTTCAAAAAACAACTCAAGGGGTGTAACTATGTCTTGCACAAAAAACCCATTTAAAAACCCCCATTTAAGACCAAAACCATACCAATTCCTATCAAAAGTAGAATTGGCAGTCCTAGATACATTTATAAAAACACATTCAATTGTTATAAAATAACCTTGAATAATACCACAAAAGATACAAATGAAAACACACATTTTCCTAAAATGACCTCAAGAAGTATAACAATGTTTTACACATCAAACCTATTCAAAACCCTTATTTTTAGAACTACATGACACTATTAAATTACCAAACCATAATTGGAAGGCCAAACAATATTTAATGAACCAATTTCATAAGTTATAATCCACACCCAAATAAAACCCCATGAGTTACACATGAAAACACCCAATTACATGTTAAAAAGCGACTATAAAATTTAACACATAACCAAATCAATCATAAACAGTTTTCGCACCCCAACCAACATATGAGGAATATGAAAAATGGTTAAATACAGCAATATAACTCATCACTAATTGTTTACACATGGAACCACCTACCTTTTGAGTCAAAACCATTGAATCTTGGTGAGAAACCACAACCGCACCTCCGCCGCACCACAAGGATGTGAAAAAAAACCTAAACCCTAATATTTCACCACAAATACCCCAAATAAAACCCTATGTATGAACCCTAATATCTGGACACTCTATAAATTTATGAAAGTGGGAGGAAACCCTAAAGAGAAGGAAGGAATTGAAGAGAAAAACACATACCCAAAATAATCTTGAAGAAAACGACTCGAAATCCACCAGAATCTGAATTTGAAAATGTCCAACAATTCCTGGGCTGTTCGAATAGGGATTATGAGATCATATAGGAACTGGAATGGGAGAAAAATAGTAAGAATTGAGAAAGTTAAGATGTAAATAACTTACCTCCTCAAATCTGCCTGATTTTTTAAACCCTAATAATTTCAGCACTCCATTGCGATGAAAACGAGCTCCAAATAGGGGTAAAATGAATGGGAGCGCGCCTGGGCTCCTTAGGGTCGAGGGGGAGGTGGAATCACCAACAAATTAATTATAATTAATAAGATATTAAAACATTAAAAAAACAATTTAAAACTAGAAAATGGGATTTCGGGTTGGCCCAATTCTCAAATAAAAACCCCAATCCCTCATGATTATGGATTTATAAAGGCTCCAAATTTAAATTTGGTGTTAATATATCAGGGGAGGAAATTTCAGAGTTATAATTACTGAAAAATATTAAAAAATGAAAAGGTTATAAAAGAAACAAAAATTTATTTTGAAATCTGGAATTGGGCTCACGGTTTGGCCCAATTCTTGAAAACTCACATATTCTCCATAAAACCATTGGAAACCCCCAAAACAAATCTTGGATGGAAAATAAATTAAAAATAACTTTAAAATAAGTTATGTATGTGACACATATAGTGTGATTTATGAATTTTATACCTCCTTCACTGTCTGCATAGTTCAAATACTCTACTATGCAGTCCGTGTACTCCACACTCAATAGTCCTTGAAATATTGTATATGAAATCCTTGGAAAAAAACCTTCATTTTCTAAAAAACAAACTCTCAGTTTTGAGGCCCAAAAATTTGGATAACACAGGCATACTAAACCACCTTAAACATCACTTCGGCAATACCAAACATATTGAAATGCGGTTATCTGGATATTTCAACAACGAAAATCACCCTAAAACATTGATATTATATCTTTATGGATTTTTTGAAACACTAATTGTGGTAACAACTCAAAAAAAATGGGATCACATGACATATGATTTCTTGAGAAGTAGATTAAAATTTTCCTAAATTTCTCATATATAAAGATATTATAGAAGAAAAAGGGTAAAATAAGTCATAACAAATTATTATATTCCTTTCTACACACAAAGATAGTGTTTACACTAGAAGAGATTATGTTATGATAGAATTTTTTTCCAATCATGGAAGAAAATTGTTACTCACAATGAAGGGAACTCTGAGAACTGATTGTTGAACAATCACAGTATCCCTCTTGGAGGTAAAGATAACATACTGAGAATTAAATGAACTATTATACTCTGGATTTGATAATGGTGAAGAATAATTATAAGAATGATTCATCATTTATATATATATCTTCAATTATTATTGTGGTATTCAATGAGGGAATTAAAAATTAATTCCTTAGTGAGTTCTAAAATTATACCATAGGGAAGGAAGTGATGGTTTTTAGAAAATCTCTACTTTGGAATATGAAATATTAATAAGGTCGTAAGAAAATATATTAACGTAGTAAACATGAACAATTGGGATTATACTCATTCCTAAAATAGAATCCATGCCCAGGATATAAATAATCCTAGCAAGGAATTTAGAAGAAATTTTTTCAAAGTGGTAGAACACAAATAATTACAATAATAACTTAGATTGATGGAAGACGAATATGTTTGATCACCCTAACCAACCGATATCCTCATACTGAGGATTTCACAAGTACCCCTCTCCCATATAATTAATTTTCATTAAATATTTTTTAATGTGTTGAATAATTAATGTTGACATACGATACATGGGGTTTTATATACTAAATAGCGTAGACATAGGATGAGATAAAAGTGGTATATATGTATCTAAGATGATATTAAGAGAAATATATAATTGGAGTTTGAATTATTGAATATTTTAATTGGTATAATTCCATAATTGAAAGATAAAATGATTTGAAGTCCATGATCTGACACAAAATGTTGATTCAAACATCCATGATTACCTTCAATAATAAATATTCTTGTTTCATGACTAAATAAAGAATATAAAATGATGTAGAGATTAATATGAATTTTAATAGGTGTTAAAATTTTATTTGAAATCTCCATTTTTATCAATACAATATTGAAAATCAATATATAAAATCAGGATATTTATCTAGTGGTAACATAAAAAGGGAGAGATTTATTAGTAAAAAAAATAATATAAATTTTGATTTCATTTATAATTTTTATATACTAAAAAATTTTATTAGTTGACTATTATAAAGATACCAATAGGCTAATGGATGAAAACAAATATTACCCATTAGTGTTCTCAGTGCCAAAAGTTATCTCAAGATATGGAAAATTTATTAAGGGAACATTGGTGATGATCATTGTAAGGTTAGTTTCCTTATCAATGAAAAAAATAACACAAAAAAATGAAGAATAATACACATAATGTTGTATTAATGTTTTATGGAAACTATGTTGTATCAATTAATTCTATATACGATATGTACCCAAAATTTTTGTATTTTTCTCTTATTTGAATTTTTTTAAAATTTAATCATTGAGATCAAATAATGTTTTTAAAAGAATAAAAGAAGAAAACATTTTCATCTATAAATGTAAGTGATTTTAATACATATCATTGTGGTTTTTAACTTAGACTCATGTTTCATAAATTGAATTCTGGCTCAATGGGAATATAGAATTTATAAACATTTTAAATTCCAAGTGGTGAATTCAATCACTGAAATTATCAATTAAATTTATGACATTTTTGTAAGAAAATGATTCGTCTTCAAAGGTAAAAAATCAAGATTTATTATATTCAAAAACATTTTGAATAACTAACATGAAAATATTAAAACGGGTTTTATTAAATGAATGGTATAATCATGTAGACATAAGGATGAAATGTATATTTGGAATATCATTCTAACTAGTGATACCAATAGGTTATAAAAATGATAAAAAAATAAATAAACAAGTCATCTGGACAAAAAAATATGAAGTTTGTGGATGAAACCTCGAGCTGATAAGCTATACATAAATTTGGGAATTAGAGCATAATTATTTTTAGTTATTAGTGAGGTGAAATATAGAGATCCATAATTATTCATTCAAAGATATTATATATTATTAAATGAATATTCATTACATGACAAAATGATCCACCGCAAAATTGTATTGGTCTAATATCATTGGGAACATTGATACATAAAGAACATGATCATTAGATATCTTCATAGTATACCATATAGTTCTTTATGACTATCACCCTTATTATATATATATTATCTAAAATCATACTTCACAACCAAGGTAAATGAATTATAAAATTTCGATACCTCGAAAATGCAGTAAAGGTAAACAAGGGAGAAAACAATGGTAACTAAAATATAACATGAGAATAAGGGTACGATACAAGATCATTACATTTGAAAACCATACCAAATATATCTTTGATCATAATAATTTTTAATTGAATATTTTTATGTAGTTCTAAAGATATGAATCATAAATGAATCGATAACATGATCTATATGAGAATAACATTGTCATAAGGAAAATGTTTTTGGAATACATATAATCAAAGAAATTATTTTCTCTAGTATTCAAATATTATTGAAGAAACTATCATAGTGGAATTGGTCCACTCCAAAAATCATATTTATAGTCGATGTTCACTTTTAATATTATCAATGTGGATAGAGTCCATTATTGTACTAGGTGAACCCCCTATTCCAGAATGATTTTTTATTTTGAGATATCTATATTTACATAATTCATTAGAGGTATATATAATTCCATGATCAGTCATCAAATAACTAAAATCATATATATATGTTCCAAACGATCATAAAACATCCATCATATAATAAGCCTTGAAAATAAAATAGGTTTATAAGGTTTTCATCGTAGCATAACCAGTGGAAATAAATGGGGATTCATAAAAATATTTTTTACATACTCATAATCCATATAGGGAATGAATAAAAATGGTATAATTAGATTCTATCCCCATTAAATATTATCAAATGACAAAGGATTCCATAATAGATAAAAAATTCAATTTAAATTCCCCTTGGAACATTTTTGGAGGAAAATACACTTTTTACATTCATATCAATAATTTAAAAAACAAAAAATTCCCAATTGTTGAAGAAAAAATTTTCCTTGATGAAATACATGTAATACTATAATGGAATATAAAATTCATTTAGTGTACATTACAATGTTAAATTCCTTTCATGACCTATATGTTAAAAAAATATTCCTTTCACATTTTTTTGGTAAGATGTCTAAAGTATCTCATTTGAAAAATGATAGGAACATTCCTTTTAAATAAATTTTTAAAAAATAAATATGGGTAAAAATTAATTTAGAAAATCATTATATTTTAATAAGAACACTCTTTAAAACATTTTCAAAAAACATAGACATGAAAGAGAAATTATTTTTGACTCAAAGGAGAAATAATGTCGATTTTCCATAATAATATTTTATTCATCTCTTGAGTTTTAAAATAGAGTGAAATGAAAAGAGATAATTTATTATACAAAAATAAATATAAGATAATAACATTCATAATATTATTGATATTTAGATCCCGAAATTTCATCATAAAAAAACATAGTCATAAACAATCATGAAAAAAATAAGTTGGTAATATAAAGCCCTTACCTCACATATGACTTCCTTTATATGCATCTAAGACTAAAATAATTTAAATATATGTTTATTTTTAATATATTATAAAACCATTATCATATATATAATACAATATATATGATTTAATTTTAACCTTTTATCACTCTTTTATTGACAATTCTTTATTAAAATCACAATTCTGGGTGATAGTCAATTCTTTTTTCTTTAATGTTTTGGTTTAGTGGATTTGGTCCTTCTAATATACCAATTATTACAAAATCTATATTATTTTAATCATAATATAATTATCATATATATTAATTATATATTAATTATATACATATATAGTGTCAAACAAAAAATTTATATATTGATAACTAAATTACACAGTTTATGGAGAATGTAAGTCGTATGTATAAAATAACGTTGTTCTCATTTTCTAAGGGAAAGAAAAAATAAATGTAAAAAGTAATTAACCATTATATAATAATTATTATTTAATATACATCATATATAATCATAAAATACATCCGTATTAGAATCCATTTAAAATAAACATTAAAAACTAATTGCATCGCTTCGTGGAGGTACTAGTCCACACATAAGAACGAGTCACAATATCATTTTGTAACTGATTGGAAGATAAGAAATTAGATTTAATATTATAATTATAAATGTAAAAAAATTTTAAAAATATCATATTCATACATTAAATCAATCATTATTTTCATTTATGAGAGGCCATGATGGAAAATAAATTACATCGGTTAATGGGGTGGTAGTCCGCCGTACACATTATAAACAATTATATTTACCCTTTGTTAGAAATTGATATGGATATATGTTATTCCATTTATATAATTAAATATATGTATATGGAATACACTTCTGTTATTTGTTTTAGAATATTGGAATAATATTTTATGGAAGTAGAGGGATAAATGAAATGAAAATGTAATGTTAAGAACTATACCTCCTATTTGGAAAACTTATTTAGGTTTTTACCTAATGCCTTACTAAGATAATTTTAGGAAAAAAACATGGACCCTTGATAATGGGGTCATATTTAAGGAAATAATTTGGGTAGGTATTTTCCGAACCAAATTGATCTTTATGTTTCTTAATTGGAGGACATGGGGTGTCCTTTTATAAGTGGTAGAGAGGGCCAATCTGGTATTTTTAAAATGAATAAAATATTTTAATTTCTTGTTCATACCAAATGGTTAAAAAATTGAGTAATGAATATTAGGTGATATAAATTGTAATAAGGTCATAATTTAGAATTTAAACAATTTTCTAGTAATTTTGATCATTATCTATATTTTTTAACCCCTTGTATAACAGTTCTTAACATTATTTTCCTAATATATTTTTACTATTATTTCACTTCATTATGGGAAAAAATTAATTTGAAATTATTATATAATATTAATTAATTTTATTAAACATATTTAATCAATTTTAACAAATTTAATTCATATAATTGGCATAAGATTATTAAAAATTCAACCCGAAAACATGACCAATATGTTTCCCTATGAAAAGTATTTCATAGGTATAAAATAATTTTATATAAATGTTAAAAATAATATAGAATTCAATATCTTAAATTAGATTAATAATAATATAAATTTACTAAATTTTATATTAAAAACATTTTAAATACAAAGTATCCTTTTAAATTATCTAAATGAAAATGTTGTTTCTGATAAAAATATTATTCTTTAATATTTATCGAAATACTATACATCTCAATAAATTATAAGAAATTCCCTATAAGATAATATTGAAAAGCTTATTTTTAAATAACATTAATTTTATAATATATATATATATAATTAAATTTCAAAAATATATTTTATAATAAGTGCAAAAAATTGAGACGAAACTGATTTTTAGAAAAATAATATTTTCGTAATAAAACTCTATTTATTTTTTCCCGTGACATGAAAAAATATTGTGTGATGTATAAAAATTAATATTGAATATAATATATAAAAATTTCATTTCAATAACTCATCAATATTGATTAATATAATTTATTAATATGAAAACACACTCCACAGATAAAAAAAATTTAAATGAAAATTAATCCTTTAACATTTAAATTATTTTATAGTCATTTCTAATAAACCGATAACCAATGAATTTATATTATTCATGTTTATACCACAACCTTATTATAATTTAATTTTCAATATTCATACCCACTAATTTAATGATTAGTTTACGATGGTATACTATATTATGGTTAATTTAAACTCAGGGTGTCATGTATTGAAAACTATCAGTGAAATTGAATTTACATTAAAAAGAAATATATCCTACAAAAATGGGATGTTACATTCTTCAACCCATGAAAGGTAATTTCACCCTCAAAATCATGTTCCATTGATATAAATTATTTTTTAAATCTCTACATAATTGCACCCTTGGATTCCAATATATTTTTATCAGATTTCTGATTCTAGTAGATATTTTTTACCAATTTAGACATCTTTTCCCATAAAATATTATCTTTATAATAAAATATTTATATTGTTTGTTCATCATTGGAAATATCATGCTCTAGTGGTATAAAATCTATGTTCAATCCATGTGATGGATTAGTTATGTACTTTCTCCGAAGAGATATATGGAACATATCATGATCTTTAATGTGGTTGTGTGGATTTTTAATTTGAAATGTTGATGTCCTCACTTGGTAAGAAAATATATGATGGGAAAATATACAAGTGGATCATATTTTATGATTATTATAAATATCATAAAATTCAATGACAGAAATATTAAAGAAAAATATCATCACCAACTTCATATTCTCTATAATCCCAATGATTTTCAATATAATATTTTCATTAACACTGATATTTTTAAATGTGTTTTGGAATATATCAAACAATATCGTCTATTTAATTAGCTACCTCATAAACTAATTGATTTTATCCCCCAACATCATCCCATATTGAAGGAGTTCTACACTTCTTTCCATAGTGGGATTCATAAGAATCCATTTGAATGCTCATATGGAAGATATTTTTTTAATAAAACTCAATTTGTGGAAGGTGCTGATATAATCCATCTTTTAAATACATAGAATAATATATTAGCTTATCCTATCTGTTTTTAATGGTCCCCATAGATTTAAAATTTGTCATGCGATGATTAGTAGCACTAAAACTTAAATATATATCTAGTTCATACTTAAGGCTTCTCTAGAACATTAACGTAAACCCAAAATATAGATCTTATATAATATATGTGGTAATCTATGAAACATTACAACATCATTAATGTATATCCTGAAAATATAATTAATAATAAAATCTTCTCTGAAGTAAATGAAGTGTTAATACATTATATATTGTTTTAATACAACCAAAATAGCATTATGGCATTGAAATTTTTCTATGAGTCCAACAAAATAAATCCACAGTGATTCTTTCACATTTTCATTCTAAAATAAGTAAATTTTTTATATCCCCTTAGAATTATATCACTTAGCATTAAATTTATGGCATTCCAAGAACCAAGATAGATACTCTATAATATATCTCTTTATGTGTTCCCAATATAAGTACTCATTTAAATATTTATATACAACTTATCACTTCTAGGATGAAGAGATCATGATGTACGGTGAGCCTCCTCTTACTGATCACTCTTGAAATATGGTATTGACAAATTGTATACACAGTTGCTAAACCTTATCATTCCACCATAATAATTGTTGAATTATTTAATATTCTGCTCCTTCTTCTGTTGTTCTTTATGATCCTTATACAACTATTTAATTCTTATAAAGATAAGTGGTTAAACACTCATTTGAGAAATAAAATATTTCTCACATTCCATTATGATTTATACTTCTATCATTTAAAATATATAAATTCTAGATCATTTGTGATCCTTATCATTGATATTCTAGAATGATTCTTTCAACTCATAGAATTTTCAACTTGTTGTCTTTTCCTATGTGGTAATTTATTGAGAAATCATAATCCTTAATCAACTCTAATAATATAATACAGAACAGATTGATGTATTTTTGAGTGAATATATAAGTTAAACATTTATGATCAGAATGTATGTCACATCTTTCTCCAAAAATACAATTCCTCTATATCTTTAATGAAAATATTAATGTATCCTACTTAAAATCATGAGTTGGGTTATTTTTCTCATGAACCTTAAATTTTCATGAGGCATAAGATAAGGCCATATCATGCTCAATTATGAAAAACACTGTTAACTATTTTTATGCATCACTAAATATCAAAACCCCTTCTCCATTATAGGTTACCATTTTAAATGTTGTACTGACTGACCTTCACATCAATTCCTTGAAATTTTACTCGCATTCATCTATATAGAATAACTTGGTTCAAGTCCAGGTTAACGTGGAGAGTGAATTAGATAGTCTTGATATAATCTAAATAATGTGTTGATAATGTCCATACAAACCATGAAAAATAAAAATATCAGTTTTATTGGTTCGACTAGGTCTGTATTAAATAACGTCTATCTTTGAATAATCCACCAATATAAAATCACTTGAAATTATGTGACCAAAAAATGAAAAATAATTATAAAAATATTACACCTTAAAAATAACGGATACTACTTTTCCTTACGGTATTTAATAAAATCAGCAAGTTATATTCGTGCACTTAATTATTTTTTAAATATATTAGAATATCATGTATGAGAACTAACACAAACTAATCAGGGTAATAACAAAAGACTATATTCATTAAATGTGTAAATATTGTGGGGGTATTAGTAAGAAAAAATGGAATCACTATTTATTAGTAGCGTCCATACCACGCATGAAATTTTGTATTGGGTATACCTTCTTCTTAACCAGAAATTGATGTTATCCAGAATGTAGTCAAAACATGGAAAAGTATCGCGAATAGTGTATTTTATCAAAATAGATATAATATAGTGTAGATTTTAATAGTAATTATTGTGATATTTTTTCCATGATAATCAATATTTATTCACATTTATCCATCTTTATTCACAACTGAAATAATAGGTTCACCCTAAGGGTACACATTTGAATAAATAAATTATATACCATGATTATGCTATATTAGCTTCTTTAATTCATACAATAAAACAAGGTAAATTATATAAATAAAATTTTAATTGCTTTTATAACGGTATATGAATTTTATTGAGAACTCACCTTAAAAATGTATTACAATACTATGAAACGCATCTATTAAGATATCTAAATGTCCTACATAATTTGAAACACTTGGAGATTTATTAAAATATTTTTTTAAGAAATAATCCTTTCAATATGTTGGATTACACGTGACACCTAGTTTAGTTATAAAAACTTTCAATTATGACATTAGATTGAATTATATGAAATACTAATTTTATCTTGTGTTGCATGCAATAGAGAGCTTAAATAAAGCATTACATCTAATTAATGTATTAGTATTTAACATGATAGTTGTTTCATAGCGATTGGTATGGTGGGTATGAATTGGATTAACAAAATGATGAAAAAATATTTATTAAACATGTGAATTAAATTAATTCTTTTGTGAAAAAATAATTATGAAGGAAAATAAAAACTATTTAAAAATAATGGAAACTTTTTGTTGAAAAACTATTTTCATGCACACCAATGCATTTTACATCAATAAATTTTAAAAAAACTATTGGAGACTTATTTTGATGATATATATATATATAACTTAAATCACTTTTTTATCATCCATCTTCTGTGTTATATAGATTAAAGATAAGCATAAATCCCATTTTATGCTAAAACTAGTATTTTTCTCAAAACAATTGTCTTATTTCCTTTTACGCACTAATTTTATAATTAATTTTTTCCAATTTTGGATACAGTATATGAAAAATGTTATTTTTTTCCAAATTATATTATAATTATTTTTTAATACTTTCTGTCAATGTACATTTTTTATGAATAGTGAAAATATCAGGTTTTGTTAGGAATTTTACTTACCTTTAAACTAATTAAAAACATTAAAATTAAATTTGGATTTTTATAAAAGGTAAATGGAATCAAATTTTTATCTATTAATTAAATTTAGGTTATTTTAAAAAAAAAAATATTTAATTTTGATACATATATATTTTAAACATTTCAAACTATTCTCTCTGAAAAATAGCTTTCTCATCACGTCTGCTGGATTAATTAAAAATATAATTTTTCTTCTTATGTGAAAAGAATTTAGAAAATTTTATTATATATTTAAATTTATCATATTTTATATAACATTACAATTCCAAATTAAAATTTTACTATAATTAATAGTAATAACTAAAAAAATTATTTACCACGGTTAATGTGAAATGGGTTTACCGGGTATTGAACTAAAAAAGAAAAGATTTTAAAATGACTCAAAACTTGTTCAGAGACCATTTTATGGCCATATATCAACATATATATTATATTTTAAAAAATGTATAGTTTTTTATTATTTTTTCATGTGAATAACATTGGTACAACATTTTATTTTAAAAAATTACTTGTCTTCCACTCACCTCATTTATAAATATCCACCACCTTTTCTCTCTTCTTCAGACTACCAAAAAACATTTATTAAATCCTTAACAAAACATAATAACGTCCTAAATTCTCTAGTATAATTGTAGAATCCTTAATTTGTTCATAAATACCACATAATAAGCCTTTTGGTGGAAAAAAGTTCTTCAAAGAATAGGAGATATCCCTAATTGAGAAATTTTTTAATTTTTCCCCCACATTATTTTATTATTATTAAACTATGATCATGTAACAACCTCATTTAATTCCAAATTTCTACAATTAAATATCTTAATTTTAAAACCTAAACAATTTTCCTCTTCTACCAAATTGAAAACTAAATCATTGTCCATTTGTAAGGATGACTACCACCTCGCAAACTAATTATTTTTATTTTACCTCAACTCCTTTAATGGAATTATATAATGAGTGATTTATTAATTATATTTTATATTAATTATATTATTATGTTTTTGGAATCAACATGTCACATAATAATTCTTAATATCCACTCATTGGGTATACAACAACATAATTCGTTTGTACGACACAATACCACCTTGTGAAGCAATGAGATTCATTCTTCACATACGCTTTACATAGAATTTATTAATATAATAATTAAATAAACAAATGTGATATATATGAAATATATATTATTATGAAATTTTAATATATTATTAATGTTTTTTATTCAATCGATCATGAAAACGTAATCAACGATCATGCGTACGTACGACCTATCTTTTCCATGAACTATGTATTTTATTTTCTATATATAACATTTTTTTATAACATTAAATAACTATATATTGAAAAATAATGATATTTATATCATGGAAAAAATTATGATGAAAATTAAACAATGATAAAATTATTATGACCTAAAATACCAAATAAAAACATATACAAAAAATAGAGCAGTTAGCACAAAAAACATTACTTTATCCTGAAATTGTTAATCAATAGGTGAACAATGTCATTATTAAGTCATATATGGTATGATATATCAAATTAAATTTATATAATGTATTTATAATTAAATTATATTTTTCATACAGTAGGTTATAATGTTTTTTGTGAACATTGAGACTTATATTAAGGGGTTTTCCTCTCACATTTATTTTATGTGAGAAACAAGCCATGTTCACCACATGTTTAAATTTTTTTGTGTATATACTTCTAATAAATGTATTTTATGATAATTATTGTTTAAATTATTGGGATTTACCTACCAATTTTATGATTTCTCTTTCATGGGGTTTATGTTTCAAAGGGTACCAAATCATAAAGAGAGTTTTGTATCAATTTACCATCACTGAGGCATATGTTATGTTATATTATGCACATCTATTGTTTTTTAAGGTGTATATACAGACCCTTTGACATTTTATATCAAAAATATACTTTTTTCATGATATTTAATGTTTTATTATATTTTAATATTTAATGGTACTTATGCTTTAAAAGATATCAAAGTGGTAACGATTTTATGTTATGATAGAATCGATTATCAGGAATAATTATGATTCTGAT
Organism: Viscum album; assembly: GCA_963277665.1. NCBI lineage: Eukaryota > Viridiplantae > Streptophyta > Magnoliopsida > Santalales > Viscaceae > Viscum > Viscum album. The sequence continues at coordinate 682,520,270 of OY728159.1, read as the reverse complement.
TCTGATGATAAAATATTATGATCCATCTCTAAAAAACATATAAATTTTTTATCCTATATTTATGTCAGGAAAATAAATTTTTTACTTTTATTTTCCTCTCCCTATTAACTCAATAGTTAAAAAAAATTTAGGGGAAATCATCTTTATTTGTATCTTTAATCCAGATTCATTTTCTTCAAAACCATTGTTTCTAAAAAACAATAAAAACTGTTTTTAACATTATTAAAATGATTTATTAAAAAAGATTACACATTTTTTAATTTAAAATATTAAATGGAATCCTCATGCCATTTTTTAAACTACTCGTGTTTGGATTTTACCCAAAATGACATTGGAATCATTGATTTAACGGGTATGGAATAAATAGTATTTTATGCACTCAGGAAGAAAATAATTTTTTAGAATTCATTTATATGTTTAAATATTTATTTACAAAGAAATTGATTTCAAATTTTTATTGATATTTTTTTTTCAAAAATCATTTTCGAATGTAGAAAGTTTATATTCCTTATGAAATTCTCCAAATGATCTCTCAAAATAATTTTCTATTAAGGATGATATATTTTGATATTTCTTATATTTTCTGGGGATAAGAGGGAATGATACCATCCTTATTAATTATTTGTGTTGTTAATATTTATGTTGGTGAAATTTTTATGAAACAATTTATTTTTCACGGGTCATGTTGTCCTGAATTTATGAAATTTTAATTTAACTTGTTTTCATTACACTAGTTGTTATTTGAGGATATGATGAATGTTTTATGATGTTCTAGAAAATATCAGTATGTTTTCATTTTGATATTTGTTGGAAAAATATATCCCTCAAAAGTATTAGGTAAATCATTATATCTCAAGACATAAAAATGGAATACACGGTAATGGGCATGATACACTATAGGAAACATGTGAGTCTTGATACATTGTAGGAAACATGTGTGTCTTGATCTACCATGGAAAATAGATGTTTCATGATCTATAATGGGAAATAGGTGATGATTATTGATCCACTATGTTGTTGGTTTCAGAATCTATCCTTGAAATATGAAATATTTTTCAATATTTATGACAGTTCCACGGTTTTAAGATAGGATTGTGTTGTTCATGATGGATTTATGATGATAACTTACTCATATAGTCCATGATTTGTGAAATTATAATGTTTTTGGATATGGATCAGGTATATGATCTATGAAAGTTAGATTATAAACATCATAAGTTAATTTCAGGATAACATATGCTTATTATATTCATATTCCTACATATAATCATAGATTAATATCTCTTATGTTTACCCATACTGAGAATCTGAGCTCCCCCTATATTTTGTTTTCTTCCCTAGGCTACGAAGAAGGATTTAGTAAGGTATTACTAAGAGGATTAATATGTGATAATATCATATTGGCGGGTGTTTATGTTCATTAATTAATGAATTTGATTTTTTTAGTCACAAAATACAGTAAACTATTATAGTCCTCAGTCTGTTATTATTAAATGTATTGAATGTTTATATAAAAATATGGGGTATTTTTATGTGTAAAGCCCAAGTTATTTTAGTTTGTATCAGAGGAAAACTTTTGATAACCATTTTTTACTTGAAAAAAACATCATTAATATCCCTATGTATATTTATATGTATATCTCTAAGTATAAGTCTATGGATAATAATAAGTATAGGAAAATATTCACGGTTTGTGGAAGGATAATGAAAGGGGTATCCAAGAAATTATATACCCATCTGGATACTAAAAGTAGACGAGGCTATGTCATTATGGTACTATAACATCCCCCCTCTAATTTTATTGAGAAGGTATTGAATATTACACCGACTTAGGCATCATCCCAATAGTACCAATGGCCGGCTATAAATGTTGAGGGTTTGATGATAAGTCGAGGATGGTTTTTACTTAAACCTAAATAAACTCTTATCCACCATACCATGACTAGAATTACAATTTTATGTATTTCAAATATGTATTACAACACCAAAATACCAAAATATCACCATAACCACAGCCATACAGAAAACAACATTGAGCTGTTGTGGATTAATAAGACGATATAACTCAAGAACTCAAGATTTAACACCATAGCTCCACACCACGCTCCAAGCTCAAAAAACCCAAGACCACCCAATAATCATGATGTACCTCTAAAAGGATGAGAGGCTTTACAATTTCCTCTGTCTCGGAATACAACACCTTCAAAAGCAGAAAAGATACAAATTAGAGGTGAGCAATGATTCTCAATAGGATCCCCCAATGACATACCAGAACACACCATTATGATACAACAATTTAGAACATTTACGTAAAATAATTTATATAAATCCATTTAAGTAGTTCAACAATTTATAACATGAGAAACACATCCTTACTAAAATATTTCACCCCTAATAACATAATTCCAATGATAGAAATAAAACAAGTCATTACTCATTTTTTTCATTTTTGACACAATCCATTTCAACTCGCGTGTCCACACAAATATCACAACAATACTAAAAAATCAACCACCTAAGATCAGTGTTCCCATTAACAATTTAAATACATGTTCAACCACATCCAATTTTTATAGTGGTACTTCACACCACATTTCAATCCTTTGATGGTGGTAATTCACACCCACTATCCATACCCATTATACTCATGATTATGCACATAATCCAACAACTATACCAATCAACCTATACAAAAATAATATCCACAAACAATTTATAAACCAAAAAACCCTTTAAAAACAACATTTTCCAAAATCATTCCAAAACCATTTCAATAAAATCAACCATTTATTGAAAATGACCTAAAGCCACAACTTTATCTGACAACATTTCAACCAATTATACCAAATAATATTTCAATAAAATAGATTTTATATTCAAATCCATTTTCACAATGATTTCGATAAATCAAACTATGCAGTCAATTTTAAAATCCAAAAAAATTGTATTTCACAACAATATCACATTTCCCCCAAAATAGTATTAAGCAACACCAAAGGGGTTCAACCAAGCTTCAAAAATAAATTTCATAATAGATATCAATGAAAAAATAAAAATTTAAAATCAAATCCCATATCTTCTAGATAAATGAGTTGAGGGGGATCCAAATACATTTTGGGTTTTGGAAAAATTTATCAACAACTCATATGATCACCAAATCTAGGTAAAAACTCTACATATCCTCCTTAGATCGCTTCCCTAACATCAACAAGACCAAATCTAACAATTATTGGCAACCAAACCCCTTGATCTATCTGTGCATGAACTGGATCTAGAAAACATGATGAAGGGAGAGATTATATAGAATTAAACCAGGAAATAACTAATAAAGGATAGACACTATGGAAGATTTGGATTTAAAACACCATGAAAATTGTAATGACCTAAACATTTTAATAATATTTATTTCAGAAATTTGTGTGTTATTTTTTTATACTCAACAAAACTATAACCTTTAATTAAAAAATGATTATAATTAAATGAGACAGTTGGGTTTCAACTATTATATGGCCATTGCTCAATATGACCATTGGAAAATAAATTCTTAATGATACAATTATTGTTTATCAACTCTAATGATATTAGTTACTTAATATAGATACAAAAGTCAATGGAATCATTCAGTAGACTTGGGCCATTTGAAGCCCACTTGTTAGAGCTTGGGAATGAGGTAGCATCACAGGGTTTTGATCTGGACCAAGCCTAAGCCAAACTTCAACATGTAAAGATTAAACAGAATCGCCTAAGGGAGAAGTTCAAGAGGATAGAAATCACCACTCATGAAATGTTGTCCAAGACACCCCATGATTATATCCCCATAGCACACCTTACACATAGGTCATATTCTAGTGTTATAAGGGGCTATGTAATGAGACCTTAGCTACTTTGTGTAATCATTTTATATAAATACAATTGTAATTTCTTATTATTGAAATGTTTGTGTGTTTCAAATATTCTGATAAATATAGGATGTATATTATTGATGAATTTAGAAAAAAATGGTATTTTGTAAATAATTATGTATTCATTAAATAATTAATAATGTGAATTGATTTTCAAAAAATTGTTATCTACAGTCATTTTCTGTAATAAATTTAGAGTCTAATAACATCTAGATAATTTTTAGTGAATTAAAATCATTGAATAGTAACATACCCATATGAATAGTGATGAATAGGAATGAATATTATATCAGCCAAAAAGATAGAATCTTTACCCTTGACTGTAAAATACATTCTAGACATCTTAATAGTAGAAATAAAATCATAGTTTTTGTTTTGGTATTTTTTTATGTCAAAAATATTTTATTCAAAATTATATAATTAAATTTTAAATTTAAAATGGAAAGTTATTTTCATTAAATTTAATAATAAATTGTTAATTTATTGTATTATGCTTATATAATAATTTTATGGGACCTTGATTACTTTTTTAATGTGTCACAAAAGGAGTTATAAATTTAAAGTTGTAATTTGGGGATAAATAATGATTTTATATAAAAATTAAATTAAAAATATTTAGAAAATTATTTTCATAAAATGGAGTTCATTTTTAAATTCAAATCATCGATATAAGGTTAGGGGGAATTTTCTGGTATATTTTTGAAATAGTTGGTTTTTCAGTGAATAATAAACATACAGTTTTGAGTTTTGGGTGTTTAATGACATCATTAATGATGTATTAATGATGTAAGATTTCGGGTAGAATTATGAATTGTGAGATATTCTATGAGGTGTCCCAAGTGGCCAATACTGGTGGAAAATACCATCAACAATCCCATGGTTCTACAAATACCACCGAAGAGGTGTCCCTTGAAAATTAATAATTTATCCCCTCACTTTTCCTATAAATACAGATACATTCATTCGTTAATTCCAATAAAAAATCCTCCTCAACGAATTTCATGTCCCTTTACCTCCCAAAGAGTCCTCACTAGGTTACCTCCGGCCTCTTATGGTCTAGACCTTCATTCTTTTGAAGTTATTTTTGAAGGTAAGGGAACCTTTCACACTCCTCTTTTATGTCTTTACTTCGTTTTTGTTATGTCTTATAGTTCCGTTTTATTATGAGGGGGCTTGTTCACAAATATATTTACTACTGTCCATTTCATTTCCAAATGTTGAGATACCCTTTACACTCCTATCAATTTATTTTTTTGAATTTTTATGCGACATCGTTAGGTTGTAGAATTTTCATAAAAGAAAGCGCATCTCCTATTTTCCTTTGAGATTCATTTTCATATGGAATTTAATTCAACTATCCATACCATGTTTTTATCTGCATGTTATTATGTCTTTATAATTTATTATTAGTTTTTAATGACTTGGTTACCCTTTTACTCCCTATTTTTTTTCTTTTTTAAAATTTGGTTATGTAGCCGTTATGCTACATAATTTTCGTCTCAAAATCACTCTCTTTTTCTCAAGAAATTACCATGAATTATTTATATGGATAGAGAAATCTATATTCATTTCCAGTGGTATTCATAAATATATAAAATAATATATTTGATTATGGAATTGACATACATATAACCCTCACTCACATTCCATGAGTTATAAATGACATAATGATCTTATTTTTATGTACTTTTTATAAGTAACAATTTTCACATGAAACCCATTTATTTGATTCTATTTTGGTTATTTATGAAATGTTTAAAAATACTATATGTGGATCATAAGAAAATAAATGCATATTAAGGGTGCACCCTAACTGCGCTCGAATGCATTGGGTAATGAATTAATCTCTAGGGATGTCAAGTTTCACGATACCTTGGTGAATAACCTTGGTAATTTTTATGACACATCGGGTATAAACCTTATTGATATGTTCATGAATGTATAAATGAATTGTTTTATCCACATAATCAAAAAAAAATTCAAGTTATGTTCATTTTGATATGTATATTCTTTCATTTCTCTTTTCTTAATGTTTTTTATCATGTTTGTATTGATATCACAAGTAATCTAATTCTCCTGTTTACCCTTACTAGGCCTTCAGCTCACCCTTTCCTTTGATGTAAGTTTACAAATGATGAGATGAATTAATTGGTCTTGGGATGAACTTATGAATAATCCTTAATAGTGTATTAGAATAATGTTTTATGTTGTTTTCATGTTTTTTGTTCATGATTTCCAAGACACTAAACCCAAAAGATCATTCGATATATTAAATTTTGTATTATGTAATGAAATGTTATGTAATAAAAAGGTGGGATTCCATAATTGGTATCAAAGTATAGTTTAGTTATTTTTTAAATTTGGGCTATGAAAACTTTTATAGGAATACTATAGAAAAGGTTAAATATATAAACACTTCCAAGTATTGGTGTGAAATATGAATTTAGTGGTTTTCCAAAAAAATATATCTCTATTTGGATACAAACAAGTGGATGTGGCTCTGGCATAGATATAACAAGGAGTGAATACTCTACCACGTAGTTTCTGTCTTGACCCGGGGTATCCTGGTAAATGACAATGTGCCTTGTAGCCCTCCTGATTCCACACTATTGGGGGATATGTTTCATTAATCAAAAACATTTTTATGAATCATTATAAAGGATTTATAGAAAATTAAATTGTTAATAAAGAATTATTTTGGTTTTAAGTATGATTTTTAATACATTAAATTACATTGTAATTATAAGATTCATAATAGTAGCAAAATTGTAATAAGAGAAAATTTTGAGGACATAATTTCTATACGGGGGGAGAATGTACAGACCCAAACTTTTTAATAGTATTTTTTCCCTAAATTTTAGTGTTATTGTATTTTATACTCAACAATACAATATCTTTTAATTAATTAAGTGAGTATAATAAAATTATACTATTAGGTTTCAACTGTTATATGGCTATTGGTCAATAAGACCTTTGGAAAAAAAATTTGTAACATTACAATTATTGTTTATAAATTCAAATGTTCTTGGTTAATTAATATAAAAAGTAGAGTTGATGGAATAATTCAGTAGAGTCGGGCCATATGAAGCCCATCTATCAGATCATGGGAAGTTGGTTGCATCCATGGGCTCTACTCTAGACGAATCCAAAGCTGATCTTCAATATTTGATTCAATAACTAAATATCCTAAGGAATATGTACAAGCTGATAGAAATCACAACCCATGCAATGTTGTCTGTGCCACCCCAATATTCTATCACTATAGCACACCTTACACATTGGTCCTATGTTGGTGTTATAACGGGCTATGTAACGTGGCCTTATCAACATTGTGTAATCCTTTTATATAAATAGAATTTTTATTTATTATTGGGGGAAAGTTTTAGAATTTCAAATATCTAGATAAATATAGGATGTATATTACTGATGAATTTTGGAAAAATGGTTATTTTTAAAATATTTTTGTACTCTATAAATAATTAATAATGTGAATTGATTTTCAGAAAATGGTTTTCTATAGTTTAGTTCAGTAATCAATATAAGGTCTAATAAGTTCAACATAATTTTTATTGAATAATAATTTATGAATAGTAACATACCCATATGAATAGAAATTTATAGTATATAGAGAACAACGATAGAAACTTTACCCATGAATGAATAAATACATTTTAGGCATCTTAAAAGTGAAAAATGATCATAGTTTATGTTTTGGTATTTTTTTATGTCATAAATATTATATTTACAATTATATGATTAATTTAATAATTTAAAATGGATGTTTATTTCCGTAAAATGTAATGATAAATTGTTTCTTTATTATATAATGGTTATATGATAATTTTATGTACCTCGATTACTTTTTTAAGGTGTTACCAAATGAGTTATAGTTTTAATGTTGTATTTTTTTATCAAATAATGATTTTATTTAAAAATTAAATTATATATATATAACCATTTTCATAAAATGGAGTTGATTTTTTAATTTAGAACAACGATGTTTTGTTAGGGTGAAATTTTGTGATTTTGCTGAAATATGGATTTTTTCATTGAATAGTAAAAATAGTGTTTTGATTTTTAGGTGGTTAATGGAATAATTAATGATGTACTAATGATGTAAGATTTATGGTATAATTATGAATTGTGAGATATTCTATGAGATTTACTAGGTGAAAAATACCATGGTCGATTACCATGGGAAAGCCCATAGTATTACAAATACCACCAATGAGGTGTCCCTTGAAAATTAATAATTTATTCCCTCACTTTTCCTATAAATACCAAGCCATTCCTTCATTAATTTTAATCCAAAATCCACCTAATATAATATTGGGTCTCCTTACATCCAAATTATTCCTTCTAAGGTTCCCTCAAGCCTCCCAAGGTCCCGACCTTCATGTTTTCAATGTTACTCTTCAAGGTAAGGGAACCTTTCCCCCTCCACTTTTATGTCCTGACATCCATTATGGTATGTCTTATAGTTCCATTTTATTATGAGGGGGACTATTATTCTATATCTTTAATAATGTGAATTTCATTTCCAAATTATGAGAGACCCTTTACACTCTCATAAATTGATATTGCATAATTTTTAAATGACGTCATTAGGCTGCCGAATATTCGTAAAAACATTTGCATATCCTATTTTCCTTCGAGTTTCATTTTCCGATGCAATTTCCTCAAATATGCACACCATGTTCTTATATTCATTTTATTCTTCCTTCATAAGGTATTATTTGTTATTTATGAGTGGGTTACCCTTCTACCTTGTCATTTTATTTTTTTCTAAAATGTTGTTATGTAGCACTTATGCAGCAGAATTTTCTTCTCAAAATGTCTTTCTTTCTCTCAAGAAATTCTTGTGTATTACTTATGTGGATACCCAAATCTATATTAATTTCTAGGGTTATTCATCATTACATAAAATTATATATTTTTTCCGGGAATTGACATACATATAACCCTCACTCTGTTTCCATGGGTTACAAATGGCATAATGATCTTATTTTTAAGTTCTTTTTAAACATCACGATTTTGACATGAAACCCATTTCGTTGATTCAATCTGGGTTATTAATGAAATTTTGGATTATGATCTATTTGTCTCACATGAAAATAAACACATATTAAGGGTTCTCCCAGATGTCTCTCTAATGCATTGGGAAAAGAATTAATCTCTAGTGATGACAAGTTTCACGATACCTTGGTGAAAAACCTTTGTAATTTTTATGAATCCTCAAGGATAACCCTTGGTGATATGTTCATGAATGTCTAAATAAAAATTTTTAGCCACATATTCAAGTTATATTCCATGAAAATTTCATTATTATATTCATATTCGTTAATTTCTCTTGTCTTCATGTTTTTTATCATGTTCCTATTGATATCAAAAGTAAATTGATTCCCTTGTTTACCCTTACAGGTACATCATCTCACACTTTCCTTTTATGTATTTCTCTTTGTTAGGAGATGCAGTAATTGTTCTTAGGATAAACATATGATGAATCCTTACAAGTGGATAATGAGGATTTTTATGTTGTTTTAATGTTTCCTGTTCCTAATTTCTAGGACACTAATCCCAAAAGATCATCCGATATAATAAATTTTATTATGTAAAGAAAGGTTATGTAATAAAAAGGCAGGATGCCATAAAAATCATTCAAAACACATTCAAAATTGGTAAAATAGGTTATATATCCTTGAATAGGATTAAATCTTGTGTGAGGTTTGAAATGGAGCTAAAATGGGGTGTTTAGGGTAAAACATGTGTCATATCCATTTTTAAAAAACCATCTTTTTAATCCATACACGGTTTAGATGCACGATTTGGAAACATGTGTGCTAAAGGTTCACCTGATACAACCCCAAATGGAACCTCTCATGGTTAGACAAAATGTGCACATACCATTCCAAATCCCACTATCTCATGTTACATGATTAGATGGGGTAGGCTACACTTTGCGGTAAACCTTGTGCTTACTTTTCACCTTTTTAAATTCTACCTCCCCAATATACATTGTTTCTTATAGAAGTTTCATGGTTTTTACTAACTATATTCAAATTGTTCACCATGTGAAATTCCCCTATAAATTTTCAAAAACCTTCCAAACACTCCCACTATTTACAAAACAACCTTATATACATAAAAAGTCATATATAAGGGTTACATTCCTCAAAAACTGAGGGGTGCTACATTCTTCCCCCAATTGGTCTTTCCAACCATGGAATGTAGAAAACCAACAGTTCGATGAAATAACTTAATCCATTGATCATCCATTTATTTATATCATCCCCATGTTTTCTCTATAATCATACCATGGTTCCACCAAACATGTACTAGGCTGATGATTTTTCCATGATAGGCTTTGTAATTCCTATCCACAATTTGCACTCGCATGCTCACCCACGAAGCATCTGACTCGATGTGAACAAGATCCCATTGAATCACAGGGTAAGGATCTATCTAATAATTCTTCAACATGGATACATGAAATAAATTTTTGACCACACTGAACCATTATAGAAAGGATAACAGATATTCCATCTCTCAGACCTACTCAAGTATCCAAAAAAAACAACATATCTTGGAGATACCATGCATTACTTTCTAAAATGATGAATCTCAATCCTAAGAGAGATTCCAAATAACACATGATTACTCACCTAGAATGGAAGTGGTCTTCATCGATGATCCGAATATGATTTTTTTATTCTAATCCATCTACATTATCTTCTTGTTCAACATAATCTTATCCACTGTTTATTGGACAAGGACCTCCCCCACCATCTAAGATTCACTTATTTCAACCCAAAACAGTAAATAATGATAAGGGCTCCCATAAAATGATTCTATTGTATCCATATGTATCATGGTATGATAATTTGTATTGTATGATAACCCCAATATTGGTATTTACTCCTCCCATGATCCCCCAAATCCATCAAACAAGCCTATGACAAGTATCCAAATTTTTGTATCATCCTCTATGATTTCCCATATGTCTAAGTAAGAAACGTCATACTCAATGTCAAATAATTCTGAAGGACTTGTTTTATGTATTTCTAGAAATGAGATGTGAACCTCATTTATCTATCTGATAAAATCGAAAATAATACACCATGCCTCTCTAATACATCATAGACAATGATTTTGGATAGATCTTCCACTACATGAGATTCAAGAATAGGGATGAAATGTGCAGACTTTGTAAGCTGATAAAAAATCACCCATTTGTAATCTTTCTTTCAAATAATTCTTTGAAGACATGTAACAAAATCCTTAGATATCTGCTCTTATTTCCATATAGGTATAGGTAATTACTGAAATATACTCACTAGTCACAAATTCATTTCCATGAAGTTCAAGAAAGTCATGAACCTCTATACATGTCCATCAACATTTTATTTTCTATACCCACCAACCAAAATTTCACCTTCAATGCCTTATACAATTTCAAAACTCTAGGTTGAACAACCTCTTATGAATAATGATATGCACTATAGAGTTGTTCCTGATAATAAAGTGGTACAAACATCTGATTCGAAAACCACAACACTGAGCTCTCATCGAACATCCACCCCTTAACGGTCTCCCCAACATTGAGTTTTGACCTCATAGACACTCACTCTGAATCACATATCTTCACATATTTAACCAATCCAACCAAATATGGAACCAATGAAACCAAAAATAAAATTGTTTCATCAACTTAGTCTTCACATTCCAAATATGTTCCGGTAATGATCGACATCAACTAACACAAATTTGATGCATGTTTTTCCACATGAACATATGACTTCATACCTAATTCATCTTCCAAATAATTTCATTTACCTGATTTTTACAACAAGTACAATTCAAACATATAGATATACTCTATCCATTTCCTTTATCCTGGATTCAGAAATATTTTTTATAAAATATTCCTCAAAATAATATCATCTGTAAACACTATAAATTTTCATAAAAGATATAATGATAACATGTTTCCAATTCATACACCATAGTCGCTAACTCTAAATCATTCATTGTATAATTATTGTCATAAAACTTCAACATCTATGATCTCTATGCAAAAACATGAATGTGATTCATATGTACCCATCCCAAACCAATCCTGTTGCATCACAATACCCCACATAAATTTTTCAAGGTTCTGGAAGAGCCTTGATTGGTTATAATGTAAGGATAACCTCAAGCACATACAAAGAATTATGACATTGATAATTCAATTGAAATGGATCAATATTCCATGTAAAGTTTTCATCGGTGAATCCAATCTTGAGAAGTCATGAAAAAATTAAGGGTAATACCCAACAAGAAAAAAATGATATGTATCTCAATGAAATTTATTAGTGTATGAAAAGAGGTAACAACCTATTTCATCTTAGGATCAACTAAAACACCATTATCAAAAATAACATGGACACAGAATCCTTTTTCTTGTTTCCAAAAATCAGACTTTGATAATTTCGTATACAACTGATGATATCTCATGATTCATAACACTATTTCCATGTGTCATGAATGAAAACCCCTTGTCCTATAATACACAAATATATCATCGACAAACACATCCACAAATGCATCTAGATATCTCTTAAATGCCTAATTAATAAACTCAATAAAGACTATAGGCACATGTTTTAAGACATAGAGAATAAATATATACTATAAATGGTCATATATACTCTTAAATGCCATTTTTTGAACAACCTTCTTTCAACCCACTACTAATGAAATCCTAATCATATGATAATTTTTAATAATATATAATATCTCTTAAATTGATCGAACCGATCATTAATGGTTGGAAGTGGATATAAATTCTTTATCATAAATAGAATTTTTCATATGCAATTTCAAAAAACTACACAGGTTTTACCGAAAGAGACATGACAGGACACATGAACTCTTTGCTTTCATCCGCTTCTAACTACAGTTTCGACTCCCACAATTCTACTAGTTCCAACCAGTAAGATTGAAGTGAGATAGGATTTTTCCTTGAGAGGAGATAAATCATAATATCCAATTCTTTTATTGCTGGAAGCACTATGAAATAATCAGGAAATAAATCCTAAAATTTTCAAATGATTCTACAAATCCATTCTCTTAATGATATATATCATGCCACAAATTTATATGAGATCATCACAAATGTTGTTTATAATGAGACCATTTGACACAACATTTATTTCTCTTCTTCTCTAAAGAGATGCTCGAGTCCAACCTCTATCATGAAACTAAAAATTCATCAATAATGATTGAAGTGGACCTTAGACATCTACAACTAATCTATACCCATGATTATAACATAATAAACCATCCCAATAACTAATTTGTACCACATCAACTCAGCCCCATTAACAGTTACATGAAATTCTCCTTACCAAAAGAATCGAAACTCTCATTGACCTAAAAAGGTTTCAAGTTTCACAATAGATGGTATCATTTATACATTTAAACACAACAAAATAGTAGCCTGAAAATAAATGAAATAATGAGATACACTACTTTCAAACAATATTCTAATTAAAGAAGAATTCAAAAGATTATTACCACTCACCGTGGATGTTCTTGACTGATCATCAATCACAACCTACTAGATCTATACACCTTCATACTTGAACAACTTTTTATTTACTCCATTGTTTAAATTTCCCATGTTGTGGAGTAAGTTTTTCATATAATCACCATGAAAAAAACTAATTTTCGTAGGAGGGGTCTATTTCTACCCTCATCCCGTCAAGTTATAAGACTCATGTGACCCCTATGAAGTGTCCCAAACTCTGGAACTCAGAGTACTATGACAATAACAAAAAATATCACCTATCTAGTTGAAATTATGTTATGATCTAGGTGGTTTCATACATTCTCACTTCAAGTTTCATAGATATCCACATTGGTAACATCCAGGACTTCTTTTATGCTAAATAAGAAGATACATTAATCCTATCGACTGATTGTGAGCAACACTCCCACCATGGAATTAAGTGTACCTCTTATTCTTTTTCATCACATTAGATTTACTAGCATTTACCATTAAAATCAACATACCTCATCCACCCTTATCTCCAAATATATCTATTTCAGCCACAATTTCTAAAATTGCTATGTCCATATAATCCATTGTACAAAGCACCGTAATCTTCAAATGAATTTCTACCATAGCCCAGATTAAAAAATGTGTGCCTTTAATGACATAGAATCATCAAACAATGGCACAATCCAGACAAAATTGATGAATTTTTTTAAATTCTCTCTCACCTAAAGGTTGTGAAACTTATTGTGGAATAAATATATTGTTAACTGAATTATGAATGTGTGAGTGTAGAATTATTTCTTAAACAATTCATTAAAATACATTCTTGTCTAATTGTGGTCACCTTTAGCATAAACCACTAACTCCAACCACTACTATTCATGTTATTTAAAAAGTTATGGTAATAATTTTACATTGAACTCTCCTTGTGTACAAGGGAAATAGAAAATTTATTCATCCTACTCATCCACACTTCTTACTTTTTAGGTTTAGAGTAGCCCCGAAAGAGTTGGAAAATTCTTCTTCTGAAACTGAACTAAATGATCAACTTACATCGTCTCATCCATTCTATTCCAACTATCCACAACATGAATGGATTTTACTATGCTGTGAACCAGCTATAGGTTCACCTGGGGATCAGGTGCAACCATATTTTCAACAGACCCCTCTCGTTGGTCTCTACGACACCTAACATTTCCCATTTCTATCAACCAATCAACCACCATAAGTCACACTACCATGAAAACGTGGGCTTATAATTTTAAATTATATCACATTACCACTATCACAACCATTCATTCAAAAATTCCATATAGCTTGGTTCAATCATTTTTGAGAAATCCAACATGTTCATAAAAATCAAGCAGTTTTCAAAATACCAAAACAATTATCTTTTTGAAAATTTCACATTTGAAAACAATTTCTAGAATATTCATTTATCAAAACATTCATATCAAAACATAAATCATTACTCCAAATGACATATACAATCCAGGCGGGAATTCATTTAAACTGTGCATTCCATGTTTGTCTTATTGGATAAAACACTGATAATGATATTTCATGGACTAAATGTGTCTTCATACACATATGAACCCAACTCCTTGATTCATTGACTTTCATGTCATAATAATCCTACTATATTCTATAACCCGTCTCAATGAATAAACTAATAAAAAATGTTCCACTCCAATACTGACAACGAATGCCAATGGACCAAACAAACTGGTACCCCATGTAATATCCTCCCCTTCAAATTGGCTATATATGGTGGTTGAATATTACATGGACATAGGAGACATCCCAAAGGGACCAAATGATTGAAAATAAATTTCAAGATAATCGTGATAAGTGGGTGATGATTTTTCTTTTGTTCAAATAAAACAAATACCCAATATACCATGACCTAAATTACAAATATGATTCATGTGAAGAGTGTATTAAACTACCTAAATACCAAAATATCACCATAACCACCAATATATTACCAAAATCTATGTACTACAACAGAATACTAATTTGAAAAAACATAAGGACTCGAGATATATCACCATATCTTTACACCACGCTCCATGATCCAACATCATAAAAGTTCCCCAGCATCACGATTTTCTACTAAAAGTTTGAGAATCTTTTCCTGTGCCTATTTTTTTAAAAGAATGAAACATGGCTGAAAATATTGGAAAATTGGATTACATGGTTCTAAATTAAGGAATGTTACATTTATCACTTTGGAGAATATCAATTAGCTCGAAAATGATATTACAGTAATTTACAGACATGCTGATGAGAACTCCCTTGTTTCAATGGTAGTGAGAAGGATGATTCGCTTCATGATAGATGTTTATGATGATATTATTCAATAAGAAAAGTTCTTTTAGGAATTTGTTCCATTTGGTAGGTATTTTCGATGCTTGATGTTGCATCCCCATTCAACCTGCATTGATAATTGTAATTGAGTCACATTCAAACCACTCATTATTCCAATTTCATCGGTGTGAAATCTCAACCGCTTTCATCAATCCTATGATTTAGGCCTCAAGGGATGTGGTATTACCACAGGGGCCGTGAATACCTTCAATAAAATCATTGTTGTGCTCCATTATGATTATTCCATATCCTGTGGGTCCTGGATTACCCTGTGAATCCCCATATATATTTCACTTGATCTATCCCCAAAATGCTAGAGTATAGAAAAATTCAATGCAACATTTGGGTCGAGTACAGTTTTCTTGAATATTTAGAGTTCAAAATACAACAAGATCTTGGACCGAGTTGTCATAGTGATCACTATGAAAGAATTTTTCATGTTACACCCCAAATTGGGTTTTAGTGAGTGTGACATTGGGGTTGAAGGGATTCCCCTTCATGAATCATTTTGTTCTATCCTCTCTAGAAAATATAAAATACTTCTATACAAGAAACTAGAAATATAATGCAAACCTGCGGATAGAGGTGGACTACAAGAAGGTCCAATATGAAACCAGATACTTCATTGTTCTACAGAGTATGCAATCTGAACTAGTTAAAAACCGAATTCCAAAGAGCAGCTGCTATGTTTCAGGATAATAACTGATGATTAACATCACCCTAATGGTTTTGGCACAAAGAAAAATGTGAATAGATGGAGATCCCCACTCTATGCAGGTTTTTGTCAACCATTAGTTTGTTGAGAAAAATTCTCCACATCAATGTGATGTGAGACGGTAGTAACCATTTTTTATTAAGAGACTCAATCCTAGTGTTGGTTCCTTGTATAAAGTGGTTGTAGTATCTATTGTAGTCAAGAATCCCTTTCAGACTTGGGTCCCTATAATTATGTCATTTGTTTCCAGAAAGTAATAGTTGAAGATAGTGAGTTAAATGTGATGTGGAAACATCCCCTTTTAAGCCATCTAGTTTTTAATAGAGGAGTCATAGTATAAGGACCCAACCTTAAACCATACTTAATCTTGAGTTATTACAAGACTACACATTGAAGAATGTTTCAGGTTAGAGTTTTAGAGAATTAGATCATGAAACTTGAATTACATTCCACATTTAAACAAAGTGGTTACATAAAATACAATATTCATTTTTCCCATCAACAGAAGCATATTTAGAATAAAACATGGATTCTTTCTTGACACATCCCTGACACTATCATCACATCATGTACCTTTCCCTTGACCTGTGAAAAACATTTCAAAAACTTGGGATGAGCATAAAAAGCTCAGTAAGTGTTAAAAAAATATGGAAAAGAAACATGAGTTCATATATACAGAAGAATGAAATCATACTTTACCTGTAAAAAAATGCACTTTTACATACCTCATCAAATCATGAATAAATAATAGAAATCATAAGACATAGAAGGTAACTTGAGGCATTCATAACATTCTTACGTAGGGAGTAACCCGGTTGGTTATGATTGGAATACCCATCACAGTATATTCGCTAAATCGCTTCGGAAAAACCATAACGTTTCACTCCTTCGCGTTACCCAATGCATTGGAGAGATATATCGGGCTCACCCGCCCTTAGTTTATCACAGAACCACCCGTCTTCATAACAATGCCCAAGAACCATAACATAATCTTATCACATAAAACATGCATAAAGGAAACATAACATTTGCACCTTTCAATAACAAGATATCAATAAAACACATTGATATAAAAACTATTGGTCGGAGTGGTTTACACAAGAGGGGGGTGAATTGAGTACCAATTAAAATTTCTTTATTTAAAAACTCTGTCTTAAAGACCCCCAAATAAAATAATAAATTAAACTGTAGTGAATTTATATTAAAGTAGAGGTTCTGTCAGATTCTCAAGGGATTGATTAATTCCCAGTTAATCAACACAGGAGTGTGTGATTATCTTTTGAAACTAACTTACTAATCTACACTTAACATAAACACTTGCTAATTTAATTATCAAAGTAACTTTAAAAACAGTATTAGTTTTAAAGTGATTAGCAGCGGAATAAAACTTTGAAAGAGATGGCACAACAAATGTAACCAAGAGGTTCAGTCTCCAGCCGAGAATTAGTCCTCTCAAAAGTTTATATATAAAATGATCCACACCCTGGATCGGGGTTCAACAGTTTACAACTGTCCAGGTCCAAGACCTCTACCACTGTTCTTCGTTGGAAACAGTACAACAGAACCCAGTTGTCCAGGTCACACACGACCTCTACCACTGTTATTCGTGGGAAACAGTACAACAGCAACTAGCTGTCCAGGTCACACACGACCTCTACCACTGTTATTCGTGGGAAATAAAGAATGAAAGAGTTTGGTAAGGATTTACAAATCCTCCAGTTTAAGTACAGGAGACAGTGTATGTGTTAGATACAGCAGATAACACACACTGCTCGAAAAGTATAATAATAAATCACAGAACAAGAGATGTAGAGTTTAGAAATGGTTCTGGTGATTTCAGTGTAGCTCTAGACTCCGTTGGATTCGATCAGAAGTGAGTTTGAGTCCTCTTCTCGTTTCTTTTTGAGAAACAGAGTGTCGTATTCTCCAGGTTCACAGACAGTGACAATGTAGTGATTGAAGTTATTCAGTGCTCTTCTTGTATGCAAAGAACACTTCTCGAGTATGCTTGATTGTCTATGAGCTTCTCTGTGTTCTTGATGGAACTGGTTTTTCTCTTCTTGTGTTTCTGGTATATTCCATCCACCGCACTTTTTTCTTTTTTGATTCTCTACTTGGGCAGCGTAGTCTTCTCGTATTTATCTTACGGGCAGCAGGGGACAGAAAAGATTTTCTTTTCTGTAGGTACGAGGTACGGGTTCCTGACATCCGACAACTTTTATCAGATATTTGACAAATCATTAAAATGCACATGATATGACCGTTAGATAGATTAAATATAGTAAATAAAGAAATTCAAACAGTGAGTCGAGTGATAGGTAGGTAATCAGCATCGGTAGCTTGGACATCGGTAGCTTGAACATCGGTAGCTCAATTTCATTAGTTGCTTTGACTCTATCGGTGGCTCTATGCGTTGGTTGGTACATGCTTGTATCGGTGACTTTGTTTATCGGTAGCTCCATGCATCGGTAGCTCCATGCGTCGGTAGCTCCATGCGTCGGTAGCTCCATGCATCGGTAGCTCCATGCATCGGTAGCTCCATGCGTCGGTAGCTCTATGCATCGGTAGCTCCATGCATCGGTAGATCCATGCATCGTTAGCTCTATGCGTCGGTAGCTCTATGAATCGGTAGCTCTATGCATCGGTAGCTCCATGCATCGGTAGCTCCATGCGTTGGTAGCTCTATGCGTCGGTAGACTAAGTCTATCGGTAGACTAGGTACCGGTAGCTCTTTATCAGTAGCTATAGGCAGATTACTTATCTGTTTTATGCAGAACACATCCGATTGGGTTAGAATCAATTTATAACTTGTATGAACATGGATAAAAGAGGATTAACATATTCCAAAGACTATTTGAAAAATTATTATTGGTTTGATCACAGATTTGAAAGAATTAAAGTATAGATCAATGATACTTAAGAATATCATAGAGAATGAAAACATAAATGGGATTTTCAACACACATGAATACATGATTGAGATTATCAAAACAAGTGAGGTCAACAATCTCCCCCTTTTTGATAATCACAATTTATGATATGGGCATTTAACATAGTGAAAATATAATAGTAAAGAGTATAATATTGAATTCAATTTTCTCAGAGAAAAAAGCATCAGAGATAATAGAAATAGTATGATATAGACATAAGTTATCAGAGGTAACAATCATAAGATACCGAAGGTAAAAAGAATCATAATAATAGCAGAGATAAAATTGAAAAGAAGGTTATTTTTCTCTATTGAAAATATTTCTCATTCTCTCATTTTGTTCTCCCCTGCTTATTGTTCTACCCCTTATTGTTCTCCCCCTTATTATTCTCCCCCTTTGTGATAATCAAAAAGTGGGAAAGAATATATAGGAGACAAATAAAACATGAGAAGTAAAAGGAGTTCTTCTGTATTAGAGTAGTCAAAAAGTACAGAAACAAAATACAAATGAATTCCTATCAAAAATCCTGGCCACTAGATCAATCCACATCTTCCACGTGAGATTTTCCTTTGGGATCAGAAGAAGGTTCGGATGGTGAGGATGCAGGTGAAGGTTTTGGAATGCTAGAAAAGATCAAAGGAGGCTGGTCCACTGACACAGAGTCAGGCCTGTAGGTTGAAGATCTTTGGGTGATCATTGGTGTGAGGCTTCGAATAGCTTGAGCAGGAGTCAGCTGGACTGTGGAAGCAGCTGAGGCAGAAGCAGGCAAAGCCGGAGGTACGATGACTGGTCTGGCATCAACATGCATGAAGGGCAGCAACAGATTTCTAAAATCCCTAATAATTCCTCCTCCTCTTTCCATAGCAGAGATGAAATCATCTTTGTTCTCCATGAATTTCTCTAAGGCAGGAGTCAGTTCTCTTAGCTTTCTCACTTGTTCTCTGAAAGCTTGAGTGACTGGAGGTAGCTTCATGTTTTCCAACATCAGCTTGAAGTGGTGTTCGAGTTGATGCTTGGTGAAAATTCTGGTGAAGTAGTAGTCCACTTTGCTCTTTATGGCTTCCTGAGAGGCAGAGGCTTCTCTCATATAGTCTTGAACAATCTTCATTATTTCTCTGGCAGAATCTCTTGTAGAAAGCACCACTCGGCTCAACTCTGATGAGTCCACAGAGCCACTGGTTGAAATAGAACCAATCTCCACCTTTAACATTTCTCGAACTTGATTCATGTCAACTAAAAGTTTGGATGTGAGAGGGCCAAGAGAGGAGGAAACAGTTTCTTTGAAACTCTTAGACAAACCACTGATTAGACTTTGAACTTGAGAGTCCTGTAATTGAACGTGATCCTTCACTGAGGTTTTAAAACTTTCAAACACCGAGACAAACTGGCTTACTACACTCTTCACATAAGCTAGGTCCTTGTCAGCTTGAGACTTGGAGTTCATATAAGAATCCAAAGCAGCAACTGATGTATTGAGAGCTTCCAGATCTGCTTCGATTCTAGAAGACTGAGTCTGGCACTCTTTCACTTCTTCCATAATCTCAGACACAAAAGAAGATAAATTACAAGCCAGAGATAGCTCGAAGGATCTCTCTAACATTTTCATTTCTTCATAAAAGCTTTGCTTCATCTCAGCAACTGATACACTGAATGATTCTTTCAGCTCATTCTTCATGGATTCAAGATCAGATTTAGAGACAAAATCAGTTATGACAACTGCAGCAGATCCCCTTGCTGAGGCTAAACTAACTGCAGAATCAGTCATTATTGAATTAATTGAGGATGCAAGAGAGGTTTCCATTAACTTCACTTCTTCAACATAACTGGATTTGAGGTCCTCTTTCAGCTTATTCAGATCATGAAATCTGACCACATCATCTGGCAACAACTCAGAAGCAAGATCATAATTGGTCTTCGGTCTATTCACAGACATCTCATTATCAGAATCCGGATAATCCAATCCACAGACTATAAACCCTGGGTCTTCTACCCAGTATCCAAGCTCAACAGCTACTGTAACATTTCCAAGAACAGATTGATGCTCCCCCTCAATGGGTGCATTCTCATGTATCACAAAAGCATTCAGTGCTGGATTCTCTTCATCAGAATCTACTACTACATGTTCCATCAGTGCAGCAACTAGAAGATCTTCTGATACAGGTACAGCTTCTTCTGTATCTTTTTCTACTTCAGCAGCAGGCATACCTGAGTTTACAATCAAAGGAATCATACTTAAACTACCAGAAGCAGGCGATTCAGATACATTCTCCTTTCCTCTTCTTCTTGGTGAGGTACAGACTGGTCTTCCTCATAAGTAGACAAAATTTCCTCTACCTTTCCTTTTCTAGAATAGACCAATTCTGCAACAGGACTTGGAGGAAGTCTGGATCTCCTCCAATATCCATAAGAGTTTCTTCTTATTCTTCTTCTTCTTCTTCTGTTTCATCACTATAAACAGGTTCCTCTTCATCAGGTCTCAGACTCGGATCTCTCTCATCCTTTGGTCTTGAGGGATGATCCACAGGATTAAACCTATCATATATCTTCTGATCATCACAGACCCATTCACCCTTCCATGGGTTCCAGTTAATTTTCATGTACTTGCAAACAGTGGAGGTGATGCAGAAATTATTCATGACTACAACTGTCTCATCCTGAGACTCAGCTATTCCTTTCACTTTTATCATTACTGAAATCAGCTTGGCAAAGAACAAAGCATTAGTCTTTGACTTTGGTCTAATCATTTCTTCCATTTGAAGCATTAACAATCTGCACAGATTGATTTTTACACCATGTCTTAGCAAATGAAGAAGATATATATCTTGATATCTCAGATTTGAAAAATCTCCTCGCCTCGGTATCAACACATGCTGAACAAACTTGAAGAGCAGTCGATTCTCTCCATCCATTTCAGCAGCAACCACTTGCCTTTGATTCCCATTACCAGTCAGCTCTTGTAAGGCGGTTTCATAATCAAAGATGTCACTGCTAGGTGGCATTTCTCTTGATACATACCCAGAGACACCTTCATGTGGTACTTTCAAACTCTCAGCCCACTCTACTGAAGAAAAAGACATCTCTTTTCCATTTACAAAAGAGCTTACCCGATTCTCATTTTCAGATTTCTCGAAGGTTACAAACTCGTAGAACTGTTTTACCAACTTCGGGTAGTATGGGCCATTGTTATTCGAGAAAAAATCCACCCATTTTTGGTCCTCCAGAATCTCGAGTACTAACGATTTGCTAGGCAGTAGCCATTCCACGCACAGTTCCTTCTCGATTACTATGTCTCTATTCTGCAAGTGAGGATTCACTGGTCGCCTTCCCGATCTAGTTCTGACTTCACTAACACTGGCTTTATGCTGGGTATTCTGCTTCTTAGCGTTTGGTTCTTCACTTTCATCTCTGACGATAGGAAGCTTAGTTTTTTCCATCGCGGGTTTAGGGTTCTTGGCCGATTTGGGAGCTAAGGTTCGAAGGTGAGAGATTTTGAGCTCGGTGAGGTAAGAAGTGGCTTAGACTTAGTTTTATCATTTAGGAATTCCAAATAAACGACTAAAATAGAGTAAGATAAAATAAAATAAAACGATTCGTATTCTTGGCGGCAGACAGATGTTTTAAAACATTGCATCGGTGTGAGTTTCAACATCGGTGAGGATTTTCACATTGGTGAGAATTTTACATCGGTGAGAATTTGACATCGGTGAGAATTTTACATCGGTGAGAATTTCACATCGGTGAGAATTTCACATCGGTGAGAATTTCACATCGGTGAGAATTTCACATCGGTGAGAATTTCACATCGGTGAAAATTTCACATCGGTGAGAATTTCACATCGGTGAGAATTTCACATCGGTGAGAATTTTACATCAGTAAGAATTTCACATCGGCGAGAATTTCACATCGGTGAGAATTTCACATCGGTGAGAATTTCACATCAGTTGTGATTAAACATTCCCAATTCGTGTCTTATGTAACTTAGCCTATCCGAACTTAAAGGTTTAGTGAAAATATCAGCCAATTGATGTTCAGTGCCGATAAATTCAAGAGAAATATCACCTTTTTGATAGTGATCTCTTAGGAAATGGTTTCTTACATCTATGTGTTTGGTTATAGAGTGAGATACAGGATTCTTAGAGATGTTTATTGCACTGGTGTTATCACACTTGATTGAAACATGTTTAAAAACATATCCATAGTCCAAAAGAGTGTGTTTCATCCAGAGAATTTGTGCACAGCAACTACCAGCAGCTATATATTCTGCTTCGGCAGTAGATAATGCAACTGAGTTCTGTTTCTTACTACACCAAGAAACTAAGGATTTTCCAAGAAAATGACATGTTCCTGATGTGCTTTTTCTATCTAACTTACAACCAGCAAAGTCAGCATCTGAATAACTCATTAACTCAAAGGATTGTCCTTTTGGGTAAAACAAACCTAAGTTAACCGTGTGTTTGAGATATTTAAAAATTCTTTTAACAGCAAGCCAATGAGATTCTTTTGGATTAGCTTGAAATATAGGACACATACACACACACTAAACATAATATCAGGTCGACTAGCAGTAAGATAATGTAAACTACCAATCATACCTCTGTAATTTGTTTGATCAACTGGTTTCCCAGTTTCATCTGCATCCAATTTACAGGTAGTACTCATAGGAGTTTCACTTTCCTTGATACTATCCAGATCAAAACGTTTTAAAAGATCCTTTGTATATTTACTTTGATTCAAAATAATACCATTTTCATTTTGAAATACTTGAAATCCAAGAAAGTACATAAGCTCTCCCATTAAGCTCATTTCAAATTCATTTTGCATACTTTTTGAAAAATCAGTACATAAAGAGTGTTTAGAAGATCCAAAAATAATATCATCAACATATATTTGTACAACTAAAACATCTTTAGAAATTATTTTAATGAAAAGAGTTGGATCAGCAATCCCTTTAGTAAAACCTTTTGAAATAAGGAAATTGCTAAGTCTATCATACCAAGCTCTTGGAGCTTGTTTTAAACCATACAAAGCATTATAAAGTTTAAAAACTTGATTTGGAAAATGGGGGTTAGTAAATCCAGGTGGTTGTTCTACAAAAACATCTTCAATTGTAAAACCATTTAGAAATGCACTTTTCACATCCATTTGATATAACTTGAAATCCAGATGTGCAGCATATGCAAGTAAGATCCAAATGGCTTCTAGTCTAGCTACAGGTGCAAAAGTTTCCCTCATAGTCTATACCTTCTTCTTGACTATATCCTTGTGAAACTAGTCTAGCTTTGTTTCTAACTATATTTCCAGATTCATCTACTTTATTTCTAAAAACTCATTTTGTGCCTATTGTCAAAGAGTCCTTAGGTCTGTCAACTAATTCCCAGACTTTGTTTCTTTCAAACTGATTTAATTCTTCCTGCATAGCTATTACCCAGAATTCATCATTGATAGCATCATTGATATTTTTGGGTTCTAGCTGTGAAAGAAAAGCTTGATGTTCAACCTGGTTTCTTAGAGAAACTCTAGTTTGTGTTCCTCTATCAAGATTACCAACAACAGCTTCTAAAGGATGATTTTTTAGAATCCTCGTTGATCTGGTAAAGGTTGGACTAGAAATTTCAGGTTCATCTATGGGTTCGGGTTCAACAGAAGCAGATTCTGGAAAGAGTCCAGAACTGGATACTTTTATAACAGGTTCTTTAGATTTATCATTAAGGTCCAGAATAGACAAATCTTCTTCAAGATTCTCAAGAGAGGTTTTAGGCTCATGTGGATCAGTTTCATCGAATTTGATGTGAACAGATTCTTCCACACATTTGGTTTTCTTATTGAATACTCTATAGGCTTTACTTGAAATAGAGTAACCCAGAAAAATTCCTTCATCACTTTTGGAAGCAAACTTATCCATATTATCTTTAGTATTCAGAATAAATACTTTGCAACCAAAAACATTAAAGTAATTAACCTTAGGCTTTCTATTGTTCCACAATTCATAAGGGGTTTTCATAAGAACAGGTCTGATTAAGACTCTATTAATGACATAACAAGCTGTATTTACAGCTTCAGCCCAAAAATAAATAGGCAGGTCATATTCATTGAGAATGGTTCTAGCAATTTCTTGAAGGGTTCGGTTTCTTCTTTCTACTACACCATTCTGTTGGGGTGTTCTAGGGGCAGAAAAGTTATGAGTATAGCCATTGTGTGAGCAATAAGATTCAAAATCTTGATTTTCAAACTCACGACCATGATCACTCCTCAAAGTTTTAATCTTCAGTCCACTAAGGTTCTCTACAGATTTAGAGTATTTAACAAAAGAAGAACAGGATTCACTTTTGTGAGCTAGAAAATATACCCAAGTATATCTAGAAAAGTCATCTACAAGAACATAAACATAGTACTTCCCATTTAAACTAGAAAATCTTGATGGTCCAAACAAATCCATGTGAACCAATTCAAGTGGTTGAGAAGTCAAAACTTCTTTCTTTGATTTAAAATAAACTTTGTGTTGTTTTCCCTTTTGATAGGGGTTACACACTCTATCATTTGGGAATTCTAATTTAGGTAGGTCTCTAACTAGGTTTTTTCTAGAGAGTTTTATAAGTGAGTGAATGTTGCAATGTCCCAATATTCTGTGCCATAGCCAAGATTCTTTATGAAAAGCATTCAAACAAGTAATATTCTGCTTAGCTAAAGAATTCAGATTAACAGCATAAACATTTTCATTTCTTAAGGAAAAAAATACCAAAACATTCTTAGAATTAAAAAATTTGCAGGAATCATTTTCAAATTTAACATGAAAACCATCATCACATAACTAAGAAATACTTAATAAATTGTATTTAAGGCCATCAACAAATAAAACTTTAGAAATCAAAATTGAATCAGTGTTACCAATCTGGCATAGGCCGATGACTTTTCCTCTTGAATTATCACCAAAGGTGACAAAGACTCCATCAACTTTTATTAAACTCTTGAAACAAGAGAAGTCTCCTGACATATGTCTTGAACATCCACTGTCCAAATACCAGGTCTCTTTACAGGAGCTCTTCAGGCAAGTTCCCTACAAAACAGATTTAGATGGGAGATGATTTTGGTACCCAGATTTTCTTGGGTCCAGACAGGTTAGCCAATAACACTTTAGGTACCCATATTTGTCTAATGGGTCTCATATAATTTTTAGAATTGACATGCTTTGAAAGATAAACTTTATTAGATCCATAGCTATGTATATAACTGGTTGAGGCATATGAAGTTCCAGAATTACCTTCATTCTGTCCAGATTTAGAAATGAATCTAGTTTTGGCAATTTTCCTTTGTCCAGGTTGGTATCCTATACCAGTAGTATATTTAGGTGCTATTTGCTTTCCTAGCATCTGTGTTAGAGTATTTTTTCCATTGGTGAACTTCTCTAAGTCTTTCTTGAGTTGCTCATTAGATAGTTTCAGTTCAGTGTTTTCTTTTAACAGTTGAGCATTTTTCTCTTTTTCAATAGTGAGTTCGGTTTTAACTGTAGTGGTGAGAGCATGCTGTTTCTTTAATGACTTGTATTTATCCTTAATTTCATTACATGTCTCTTCCAGAATATCACAGTACTCAAACAATTCATTTTTAGACATTGTTCCAGAATCAGAATCAGATTCTGCATTATCTCCAGAGTAATAATTTAAAGCAGGAGTTTCAGCAGTTACCTGAGAAGTGTTTGTCATAAAGCACATATTTGCCTTATTTTTGTGTTCAGTTTCAGAGCTTTCAGATTCAGTAGAGCTATCCTCAGAAGCACTCCAAGTAGCTTTCCTGGCTTTCTTAAACTTATTGTCCTTATTTTCATATTTCTTTTTATACTTTAGCTTTGGACATTCAGCTTTAATGTGTCCTTTTCTCTTGCACTCATAGAAGACAACATCATCTGATTTGTCATTCTTCTTCCAATACTTTTTCCATTTACCTTGGTGATCATACTTACCGTTATAATTTTTTTTTCTGAAGAACTTCTTTTTCCTATAAAATTTCTTAAATCTTCTAGCAATGTGAGCCATCTCGGCATCACTGTCAGAATCACTTTCACTATCTTCACAACTTGAACTTTCAACTACAGCTTGAAGCTTTTCTTTGTCCTTATTCTTTGAAGTTGAAGATTTGAAAGCGACAGACTTTCTTGGAGGTTCATTTTATTCCTCTTTATTCACTTTAATCTCTTCTTCATACATCATCAGCTTGCCAATTAGTTCCTTGACAGGTAGAGCAGCAATGTCACATGATTCTCTGATTGAGACAGATGTGCCTCTCCATCTATCAGGTAGACATCTCAAAATTCTCATAATTTGTTCCTTCGATGAGACATCCTTTCCCAGCGAGATCATTGTATTGACAATTTCATTGAACCTGAGATACATGTCAGAAATGGGTTCGTCAGGCTTCATTTTAAAATTATCATACTTGATAGTATAAGTGTTCAATCTCATTTCTTTAACATTCTTTGTTCTTTCATGAGAAACAGCTAAGGTATCCCAAATTTCAAATGCAGTTTTACAAGAGGAAATTCTATTAAACTCTTCATCTCCTAGAGCACAGTACAAGGCATTCATAGCTTTACAGTTGTTATTGTAAGAAGTATTTGTAGGTTCATCCCAAGTAGATCTAGTAGTAGTGGGAATTTTGTATTCTGATTCAATAGCAGTCCAAATATCAAAACCTATACTTTCTAGATGAATTTTCATTTTCAGTTTCCACTGAGCATAATTAGTTCCATTGAAGAAAGGTGGCCGGTTATTAGCAGCACCCTCAAGTCTATTGTCCATGATGAGAAATTTTTAAAGAGATAAAAATTTAGATATAACAGAAATTTTAAGAACTTTAAAATACAACTAAAATCACAGTTCAAAAGCAGAGTACTTTTAGAAAGTATTTTCAATCCTCTGATACCAAGTGTTGGTCGGAGTGGTTTACTCAAGAGGGGGGGGGGGGGTGAATTGAGTACCAATTAAAATTTCTGTATTTAAAAACTCTGTCTTAAAGACCCCCAAATAAAATAATAAATTAAACTGTAGTGAATTTATATTAAAGTAGAGGTTCTGTCAGATTCTCAAGGGATTGATTAATTCCCAGTAAATCAACATAGGAATGTGTGATTATCTTTTGAAACTAACTTACTAATCTACACTTAACATAAACACTTGCTAATTTAATTATCAAAGTAACTTTAAAAACAGTATTAGTTTTAAAGTTATTAGCAGTGGAATAAAACTTTGAAAGAGATGGCACAACAAATGTAACCAAGAGGTTCAGTCTTAAGCCGACACTTAGTCCTCTAAAAAGTTTATATATAAAAATGATCCACACCCTGGATCGGGGTTCAACAGTTTACAACTGTCCAGGTCCAAGACCTCTACCACTGTTCTTCGTGGGAAACAGTACAACAGCACCCAGCTGTCCAGGTCACACACGACCTCTACCACTGTTATTCGTGGGAAATAGTACAACAGCAACCAGCTGTCCAGGTCACACATGACCTCTACCACTGTTATTCGTGGGAAAGAAAGAATGAAAGAGTTTGGTAAGTATTTACAAATCCTCCAGTTTAAGTACAGGAGACATTGTATGAGTTAGATACAGCAGATAACACACACTGCTCGAAAAGTATAATAATAAATCACAGAACAAGAGATGTAGAGTTTAGAAATGGTTCTAGTGATTTCAGTGTAGCTCTGGACTCCTTTGGATTCGATCAGAAGTGAGTTTGAGTCCTCTTCTCGTTTCTGTTTGAGAAACAGAGTGTCGTATGCTCCAGGTTCACAGACATTGACAATGTAGTGATTGAAGTTATTCAGTGCTCTTCTTGTATGCACAGAAACTTCTCGAGTATGCTTGATTGTCTATGAGCTTCTTTGTGTTCTTGATGGAACTGGTTTTTCTCTTCTTGTGTTTCTGGTATATTCCATCCACCACACTTTTTTCTTTTTTGATTCTCTACTTGGGCAGTGTAGTCTTCTCGTATTTATCTTACGGGCAGCAGGGGACAGAAAAGATTTCCTTTCTACAGGTACGAGGTACGAGTTCCTGACATCCGACAACTTTTATCAGATATTTGACAAATCATTAAAATGCACATGATATGACCGTTAGATAGATTAAATATAGGAAATAAATAAATTCAAACAGTGAGTCGAGTGATCGGTAGGTAATCAGCATCGGTATCTTGGACATCGGTAGCTTGAACATCGGTAGCTCAATTTCATTAGTTGCTTTGACTCTATCGGTGGCTCTATGCATCGGTTGGTACATGCTTGTATCGGTGACTTTGTTTATCGGTAGCTCCATGCATCGGTAGCTCCATGCGTCGGTAGCTCCATGCGTCGGTAGCTCCATGCATCGGTAGCTCCATGCATCGGTAGCTCCATGCATCGGTAGCTCTATGCATCGGTAGCTCCATGCATCGGTAGCTCCATGCATCGGTAGCTCTATGCGTCGGTAGCTCTATGCGTCGGTAGACTAAGTCTATCGGTAGACTAGGTACCAGTAGCTCTTTATCAGTAGCTATAGGCAGATTACTTATCTGTTTTATGCAGAACACATCCGATTGGGTTAGAATCAATTTATAACTTGTATGAACATGGATAAAAGAGAATTAAAATATTCAAAAGACTATTTTAAAAATTATTATTGGTTTGATCACAGATTTGAAAGAATTAAAGTATAGATCAATGATACTCAAGAATATCATAGGGAATGAAAACATAATTGGGATTTTCAACACATATGAATACATTATTGAGATTATCAAAACAGGTGAGGTCAACAAAAAAATTATGAAAACATTTTCAATACCAAATTAAAAGAAAAGTAAAACATGGTATTTATTTTTCTTTTAAAAAGAAGTTATGGCTTGTAGAGGAAGCCAAAACTGTAATTATGGTCACGGCGGCGGAGAAGTCGTTGTCTCCGCATACGTAAGAAAAAAACATTCAATTTTGGTGTTTAATCAAATTCATCGTAAAAAAAACTCCTTTTTGGATAAACGTAAAAGTAAAAGGGGTTTATACACCAGATAAAAGAAGGTTGTGTATAAAACATAATATGCCTCAATGAATGGAGATTGATACGAAGTCCCTTACAAAGACGGTATCGTTAGTTTAAGGATAAATCGATTACATAATTATGTGTGACAAATGAATACACCAAATATAAGTGGATATTTAGGGTAAAAAAATCAGAGGTTATTCACACATATTCATAGAATGACATATTCAAGGTGTACAAGTTTATCCGAAAGAATAAAATTTGGGTTAAGAAGTTCCCTTGCAAACATTTTACAGCCTAACGGCGTCACTACAAAATTCAGGAAATGAGTTGATGAGAGATAAAAAGGGTATCTCATAACATGGACATAAAATTTAAATCAATAAGGATATATAAGAACATATCCCAACATAATAGTATGTGAATTAAAAGACATAACAAAAGAAGTCTTTTAAAAAGAGGAGGGTGAATGGTTCCCTTACCGACTTGGGTAACTTTCGAAATGTACACCCCATTGAAGAAGGGTCATACAATAAATAAGTAAATACACATAAATGAAATTATATTACACAAAGAGTATAATAATGGGAAGTACATACACCACTCAAAGGAAATGGTGGAAAATGTACCATAAATCTCACGGGACTAAAAGTGAGATGAAAAATCCCATACGAAAACTCGACAGCCTAACGGTGGCACATATAACATACAAAAATGGATTGATTAGATAAAATAGGGCCTCTAATCATATTTAAATAAAGTTTATAGAAAGATGAATATAAAAGAACATCCCCCCACATAACAAATAGAAGCATAAAAGAAGAGACATAAAAGAGAGTACTTAAAAAGAAAGAGAGAGGTTAGATCTCTTATTAAAATTCGGCAGCCTAATGGCGCCACTCAAAAAATTACAAAATGGATTGATGAGAGAGAATATGTTATCTCATCATATGAAAATAAAAATTACAGTAATATTAATATAAAATAACATCCCAATAAAATGAAAGATGACCTTTAAAAGGAATGACATAAAAGAGTGTACTTAAAAAGAAAGAGAGGAGTAGGATCCCTTACCTCGGGTCCAACATGACTCGATCGTTCTTTAATCTCCTGAATAATAAATTTGAGTTAATTTATACTTCCTTAAGAACCTTTTTCAAGTTAATTATTCCTTTTATATCACTTATTACCATGTCATGAACACTATGTTATTATTTAAGCTAATAACGGTCGTTTTAACGATCATTGGCACTTGAGTCAAAAATAAACTCTTTATAATTACAAGTAGTTCATGTGATAAAATATGCATTATATCCAGAATTGTATTAATGATTTATATATCATATATATCATATTTAACCAGTATATTCATTCATTTATAATATTACATAACATTTAGAGTTAAGAAATGAAATGCACCGTTCATGGAGACGGTAAGCCATACGTATGCATGAATGCTACTTCCATTTCTATTTCATATTTAATGGAATTAAAACATAATGACACATAATAGTATTTTAATTCCAGTATGGTATCATATATAATATCATTAAATATATCCTCTATACATACCAGATATGGTATTAACGAATCAAATCACTTTGAGGGTTGGTAGTCCGCACTTCCTAAAATGAAGATATTGCATATACCCATAATGGAAGCCATAAAGGTATGACATAAATGAAAAATACAGAAGCTTAATGAAAAAATAAACATATTTTATATCATATATAAATATATTGAAATCTAAATGGCCACCATGAAAGGTGTTAAGAGAAGATTGAACAATCATCGTTTCGTGAGGCAGTAATTCGCCATCCACAGAAATAGTATGTTCTTTAACCATTAGACGATGGTGTGTGTAAGTGTAGCTAGAATACTTAACATAAAAACATACAAGTATATTTAATATGTTTGTTTTGTTACAAAATAAAGGAATAAAAAGAGTTTAGGGGGTGGAGAAGCAAAATAAAACAAAAGGACCCAAGTGAAGACATTACCTTAAAATCGGGTAACTCCCTTTGGTTTGAGCTCAAAAGCTTCCTTGGGAAGAATTCTGACCAGTTTGAGGCTTATAAGTGTTATAGAGTTATGTGGAGAGACACAATGGGTAGGTTTTGGAAGATCCAAAGGGTTTGGAAGTGTGGGTAAGGAGGTAGAGGTGGGGACCTTTTATAAGAGGAGAGGAGGGGCAGTCATGGAATGTAATGAAATGTTACTATATTTTAGAATGATTTTCATATTTTAATGGTCCCACGTTGATGTTTTTCGAGGATAAGGTGATAAAGTTTCGAAATCCACCCATACAATAGGTTTTGGACATGTGTAGGTCTTAGATTTTACATTATCTTTCCATTTTATTTAAATCGTTAAATAATGAGGTCATCGTTTTATCATCATGATGACATATATAACTTAATTTATTTAATGTATAAAAATTAGAAAACAAATACTATGATGTAGGAAATCCTTTTATCTTTCCAATAAATATTTATAGTAAACAATCTGACTTTTATAACCCCATGTAAAAATTTATTTAGTTAAACAACTCATGTTTGTGACATTTTAATTTTAACATTAAATAAAAAGGTATTTATGTCATTTTACAACCAAAGTGGCTCCATGGGGTCCCCAAGTTGACCCATGTATTTTATTGGTCGTCTATGACTCATAAAAAGTGGGTAGGACATGTGTCTAGTTCATTTAATATTATTAATACTATATTTTTACCTTAAACTACACTAATTACCTCTAATCGTGATTAAAAACATAATAAGTTACTATTCACAAAAAAATTATTTTAATCCCATTGAACAACATTTTACTTCTTAATGACAACCATGTATGTTGGATTTTTGAAATTCAAAACACAAAGGAGGAAAATTTTCATTTAAACGGAAAAATCAGTTTTTATAAGTACCACTTAGTGGTTTCACTATTCATCAAAAATTGATGTTTTTCAGAAAATTACCAAAAATTCACCCTAAGCTATATTTGATATTCCGAATTTAAAAATTATGTATATTTTAGAAAATTAATAACATATAAGTTACATTAAATAACAAATAGCGTGTTTCTATGAAATAATATATATCAAAAGATTGACACTAGTTTATGTCAAATTTCAATGTCAAATTAATTCCAATGACCAATATTTGATTAAATGGTAAAAATATATTATAATTTCACTTTAAAAACAATTCAAATGATAATCTAATAATATAAATAAACTAGATTAAAATGAGTTTTTGAATTAAAATACAACATTTTTCACTATTCATTAATAATTGAACTTTTTCGAAAAAATACCAAAAATTTACACAAAGTAAATTTTGATGTCTCGATTCTAAAGAAGAATTTTATTTTATCAAATATAACACATAAAATTGTCAAAAAGGTTATTTAAAAGAGGTTAGCCATCAAAAAGCCATTAATCGACCTTTAAAGAATATTAGAATGTTTATGCTTAAAATTGGATTCAGTCGCATTTTTAATCCTCTATCATTTATTGTAAAAAGTAAAAATATTTGAAAAACATATATAATAATTTTGTAGTTAGTTCTATTCATTCCCGCCATCACAATAGCTAGACGTTAACTACCATCTAGAATAATATTATTTTATTATTAGAGTACAACGTAAGATTCCCAAGAAACTCAGTGTTGCGTATTGGGTACGCCATCGAGCATAGCATCCCCTTTAAAGTTATATAAATATTTTATTCACAAATATGAATAAATATAAAAATTTCATACTCTTTATTTACCTGGGGTGTCACATCATTCCCCCCTTTTGGGAATTGCGTCCTTGCAATTTCAAAATTGGGCTTCGAAACATCATTGAAAATCCCACATCGAAACAAGAGTTAGTAAAACAATCTCTTTAAAATAAAGAAAGATAAGTACAAAGGTCACCCGAGTTAACCCATACTAGGATTCCAAATATGAAAATATGGACATGGAGGAAAAAGGGTCATGTTCTGATGGAGAGTGATAGTAAACATGTCTAGGAGAAAGTTAACCATAATAAAATCCCAAACTCTTGATGGGTTAAATGGTATTCGATTCCCCAGTAGGAAAAGTTAACAGACAACATTTTTGTTTTAAGTTACTTTTCATTGAGGAATTTTTTTTGAGCTTAACTAAATCATAATGAAACCTACTTACTTGTCATGTAGACTTTCAACTTTTACTATATTCCTTAATCAAACTCATATTTTCTCTAAAAGGCGAGTATTTAGGAAGACTTGTTCGCATGAATAGTACTATAATCAATTTCTAGAGAACCACCTAATCAACAAAAGAGAACTATATACTTCCCATGTCTTTAGTCTCTAACCAAAACCAAAACCAAAAAGTATAGTACAAGATCAGATAATCCAGAAAAGGATAACCCTTTATAAAAAGAAAATCTATTCTTAATCTCCAAAATTTGTCCAAAAAAACCCAAAGTTCAATGAGGACCATTCGATAAACAATTTGTCCATAAAATTCTTCAATTTAAACCAAAATAAGATTGAAACTAAAATATTTGACGGATTAAGTCACATATTCTTCCAAGTTAAATCGTAACATTTATCTCCAAACAACATCAGTTGCTCCTAATGTCTCGTATTGAAAAGTAATTAACCTAATCACATATCCTCCATGATATTTTAATCATTTTCATAAATAACCCAAAATCAACTTACTCTTAATTCATAAATTCACCTAACTAAAAAGAATAAGTCATACTAACCAGGGACTTCACGTAGTCCAGTGGTAGGCGATAAATACCAGTTTCACTTTGGTTGTGGGTTCGATTCCCACAGCTTTGTCCGACATGATGGGTTGTCACACGGTCTGCGTGTTGTCATTTTCACAAACTATATAATTTTCAAATCATTCCCCAAAAAGAGATAAAATCAACAAAAATAACCATAACATAATTTAACCTCAATTTTATCTCATGCCATTCACTTCCATCATAACATATAGTAACCCATAATTACATCAAAAGTAAGGATCATATAAACCCAAATGTTTCATTATAACTATGTCCACAAAAGAACAGATAACTATTCAATGAATATAATTTTCATATATTAAACATCAGGGTTACACATACTATAAAAAGTCTTCTAATGTAACCCCATCATCAAAAGAGACTTAATACTCTTAAGAATTTCACCATAACTCTTGAAGCCCTTATATGTTTACTTCTTACTCATTCAACATTCTTCATGATCCATTAACCATTCCTTCCAAAATTATTCTGAAATACTTCTTTCCTACCTACAAAATCATGAATCATATCCTAAGATTCCAAAATAGGAAACCAAAAGTTATGAAATAATCCATACCTTTGATTGGTCATTGTCAGTTTCTTCATCCTCAATCGGAATGGCATTAGGTCTTGGTAAACGAGTATTTGTACGATCTTGGTGATCCCATTCACAAAACATCTTTATAGGACATGTGTTTTCATAATGACCATGCACACCACATTTCAAACATTCAATTGATCCATCAGAAAGAACTTCTTTCCCTTTCCTCGAGTCAACTGGATGCTTCCTTTTTACAAGGCGGGTTCTTGCTTTATGACCTTCATTTCCACATCTATATCATATTTATGTCCCTTTGATACATTTTCCTAGGTGTTTCTTTCCACATCTTTGACAAATAGGTTTTTGAACACACTTAACTTTATGATTGTTACCTGTAGTTTCGTAGGGATTTGTTTCCTGCATATATGATGCCTTAGAGAAATCACCAAGGTTTAGGTGGTCAATCATGACTCCAGATAGTTGGTTGAGGATAAACACAAGAGTTCTCATTGTAGCTCCCATATCATTCAGTTTCTCGCTCAAAAAACTGTCACAGTTTCCTTCACATCCACTGTTACTTTGGTGCATGCTAGATCCAGCCATTTAATAAAACCAAAATGGTTAGTGTGATTATATCAACAAAACCATCATGTACTAATGAGGAAGATAAACACTAAGATATACTTACTCATTCTCTTTATCTAAAACTAGGACTCTTTCTGAAATCCTAACCATTATGGTAATGTCACTTATGCTTAAACAATACCCTAACCTCTAAAGTTATCTAAACCGACCTTTGATACCAACTATAAGGCCCCAGCCTTAAAACTTACTTAATCTTGAGTTATTAAAAGATTAAACATTGAGGATCTTTTCAGGTTTAGAGTTTTAGATAATTAAATCATGAAACTTTCATTACATTCCACATTTACACAAAGTGGTTACATAAAAGACAGTATTCATTTTTCCCATCAACGGAAACATATTTAAAATGAAACATGGATTCTTTCTTGAAACATCCTTGACACTATCATCACATCATGTAACTTTCCCTTGACCTGTGAAAAACATTTCAAAAACTTGGGATGAGCATAAAAAGCTCAGTAAGGGTTAAAAAGAATATGGAAAAAAAACATGAGTTCATATATACATAAGAACGAAATCATACTTTACCCATAAAACAAAGGCACTTTATCATACCTCATCAAATCTTGAATAAATCATAGAAATCATAATACATAAAAGATAACTTGAGGCATTCATAACATTCTTACATAGGTAGTAACCCTCTTGGTTCCGTTTGGAATACCCACCATAGTATATTCCCTAAATCTCTTCGGAGGAACCTTAACGTTTCACTCCTTTGCGTTACCCAATGCATTAGAGAGCTATATCGGGCTCACCCGCCCTTATTTTATCACGGAACCACCCATCTTCATAACAATGCCCAAGAACCATAACATAATCTTATCACATAAAACATGCATAAAGGAAACATAACATTTCCACCTTTCAATAACAAGATATCAATACAACACATTGATATAAAAACAATATGAAAACCATTTTCAATACCAAAATAAAATAAAAGTAAAACATGGTATTTATTTTTCTTTTAAAAAGAAGGTATGGCTTGTAGAGGAAGACAAAACTCTAATTATGGTCACGACGGTGGAGAAGTCGTTGTCGCCGCATACGTACGACAAAAACATTCCCTTTTTTCGTTTAGTAAAACACTTCGTATAAAAAAGATTCCTTTTTGGATAAACATAAAAGTAAAAGGGGTTTATACACCATATAAAAGAAGGTTGTGTATAAAACAAAATATGCCTCAATTAATGGAGATTGAGACGAAGTCCCTTACAAAGATGGTATCCTTGGTTTAAGGATAAATCAATTACATAATTATGTCTGACAAACGAATACACCAAATATAAGAGTATATTAAGGGTAAAAAAATCAGAGGTTATTCACACATATTCATAGAATGACATATTCAAGGAGTACAAGTTTAACCCAAAGAATCAAATTTGGGTTAAGAAGTTCCCTTGCAAAAATTTGACATCCTAACAGCGACACTACAAAATTCATAAAATGAGTTGATAAGAGATAAAAAGGGTATCTCATCACATGGAAATAAACTTTAAATAAATAAGGATATAGAAGAACATATCCCAACATAATAGTATGTGAATTAAAATACATAACAAAATAAGTATTTTAAAAAGAGGAGGGTGAAAGGTTCCCTTACTGACTTGGGTAACTTTCGAAATGTACACCCCATTGAAGAAGGGTCATACAATAAATATTTAAATACCCATAAATGAAATTATATTACACAAAGAGTATAATAATGGGATGTACATACACCACTCAAAGGAAATGGTGGCAAATGGAGCATAAATCTCACGGGACTAAAAGTGAGATGAAAAATCCCTTACGAAAACTCGGCAGCCTAACAGTGACACTTATAACATACAAAAATGGATTGATGAGATAAAATAGGGTCTCTCATTATAATAACATAATGTTTACATAAATATGAATATAAAAGAACATCCCCCAACATAACAAATAGGACCATAAAAGAAGTGACATAAAGGAGAGTACTTAAAAGAAAGAGAGAGGTTAGATCTCTTACGAAAATTCAGCAGCCTAACGGCGCCACTCAAAAAATTCAAAAATGGATTGATGAGAGAGAATAGATTATCTCATCATATGAACATAAAAATTACAGTATGAGTAATATAAAAGAACATCCCAATAACAAGAAAGATGAGCTTTTAAAGGAATGACATAAAAGAGTGTACTTAAAAAGACAGAGAGGAGTAGGATCCCTTACCTCAGGTCCAACATGAATAGATCATTCTTTATTCTCCTGAATAATAAACTTGAGTAAATTTATACTTCCTTAAGAAAGCTTTTTATGTTCATTATTCCTTTTATATCACTTATTACCATGTCATGATCACTATGTGATTATTTAAGCTAATAACAGTCGTTTTAACGATCATTGGTACTTGAGTCAAAAATAAACTCTTTATAATTACAAGTAGTTCATGTGGTAAAATATACATTATATACAGAATTGTATTCATTATTTATATATCATATATATCATATATAACCAGTATATTCATGCATTTATAATATTAAATAACATTTAGAGTTAAGAAATGAAATGCACCGTTCATGGAGACGGTCAGCCGTACGTACGCATGAACGCTACTTCCATTTCTATTTCATATTTAATGGAATTAAAAAATAATTATACATAATAGTATTTTAATTCCAGTATGGTATCATATATAATGTCATTAAATATATCCTTTATACATACCACATATTGTATTAACGAATTAAATCACTTTGAAGGGGCGGTAGTCCGCACTTCCTAAAATGAAGATATCAAGTATACCCATAATGGAAGCCTTAAAGGTATGCCATAAATGAAAAAAACAGAAGCTTAAAGAAAACATAAACATATTATATATCATATATAAATATAGTGACATCTTAATGGCCACCATGAAAGGTGTTAAGAGAAGATTGAACAATCATCGTTTCGTGAGGCAGTAATTCACCATCTACAGAAACAGTATGTTCTTTAACCATTAGACGAAGGTGTTTGTATGTTTAGCTCGAATACATAACATACCAACATACTAGTATATTGAAGATACTTTTTTTGTTACAAAATAATGTAATAAAAAGAGTTTAGGGGGGTTGAGAAGCAAAATAAAACAAAAGGACTAAAGTGAAGACATTACCTTAAAATCGGGTAACTCCCTTTGGTTTGAGCTCAAAGGATTTCTTAGGAAGACTCCTGACCAAAGTGAGGCTTATAAGAGTTATAGAGGTATGTGGAGAGACAACATGGGCAGGTTTTGGCCGAGCCAAATCCTTTGCAAGTGTGGGTAAGGAGGTAGAGGTGGGGTCCTTTTATAGGAGGAGAGGAGGGGAACTCTTGGAAAGTAATGAAATATTACTTTATTTTAGAATGCGTTTCGGATTTTAATGGTCCCACATTGATGTTTTTAGAGGATAAGGTGATAAGGGTTCGAAATCCACCCATCCAATAGGTTTTGGACATGTGTAGGACTTATATTCTAAATTATCTTTCCATTTTATTTAAATTGTCAAATAATGAGGTCATCGATGCATCATCATAATGTCATAAATAATTTAATTTATTTAATGTCTAAAAATTATAAAACAAATACTATGATGTATGAAATAATTTTATCTTTCCAATTACTATTTATAGTCATACATCTACCATTTATAACCCCATGTAATAATTGTTTTAGTTAAACAACTCATGTTTGTCACATTTTAATTGTAACATTAAATAAAAAGGTATTTATACCATTTTTCAACCATAGTGGCTCCATGGGGTCCCCAAGTTGAACCATGTATTTTCTTGGTCGTACATGATTCATCCAATGAGGGTAGGACATGTGTCTAGGTCATTTCATATTATTAAAACATTATTTTTACCTTAAACTACACTAATTACCTCTAATCGCGATTAAAAACTTAATAACTTACTATTCATAAAAAAATTATTTTAATCCCATTGAACCACATTTTACTTCTTAATGAAAACCATGTATGTCAGATTTTTTAAATTCAAAACACAAAGAAGGAAAAATTTCATTTAAATGGAAAAATCAGTTTTTATAAGTACTACTTAGTGGTTTCACTATTCATCAAAAATTGATGTTTTTCAGACAATTACCAAAAATTCACCCTAAGCTATATTTGATATTCCGAATTCAAAAATTATGAATATTTTAAAAAATTCATAACATATAAGTTACATTAGTTAATTTAATAATTAATTCCCGTTGTAAGAACAAATAGCGTGTTTTTATGAAACAATATATATCAAAAGATTGACACTAGTTTACGTCAAATTTCAAAGTGAAATTAATTCCAATGACCACTATTTGATTAAGTGGTAAAAATATATTATAATTTCACTTTAGAAACAATTCAAAAGATAATCTAATTATATAAATAAACTAGATTAAAAAGCAGTTTTGAATTAAAATACAACATTTTTCACTATTCATTAAAAATTGAACTTTTTCGGAAAAATACCCAAAATTTACACAATGTAAATTTTGATGTCTGGATTCTAAATAAGAATTTTATTTTGTCAAATATAACACATAAAATTTTAAAAAAGGGGATTTAAAAGAGGTTCACCATCAAAAGGCAGTTAATCAAC
The DNA here is from genome assembly GCA_963277665.1 of Viscum album. NCBI lineage: Eukaryota > Viridiplantae > Streptophyta > Magnoliopsida > Santalales > Viscaceae > Viscum > Viscum album. Next base: position 682,479,260 of record OY728159.1, on the reverse strand, counting down.
CTTTAAAGAATATTAGAATGTTTATGCTTAAAATTGGATTCATTCGCATTTTTAATCCTCTAAAATTTATTGTAAAAAGTAAAAATATTTGACAAACATATATAATCATTCTGTATTTAGTTCTATTCATTCCTGCCATTACAACAGCTAGGCATTAACTACCATCTAAAATAATATTATTTTATTATTAGACTGCAACGTAAGATTCCCAAGAAACTCGTTGTTGCGTGTTGGGTACGCCATCGAGCATAGAATCCCCTTTTATGTTATATAAATATTTTATTCACAAATATGGATAAATGTGAAAATGTCATACTCTTTATTTACCTAGGGTGTTACACATTGTCAATATTCTATACATTATCATTAACACTATGCATTAGGGGAGTGCCAGTCTAGTTGCCTGTTCAGAATTTTAGAGAGGAATTAGCAGTCACTAACCAATGAGAGTTATTTCTAATCTCTTGAAAGACTTTCCTCAAACCAGGCCAGATATAGGATTGAATATGAGGCAATTTTTCTTTTAATCAGTCTTCTAATAATCATATCATGGATAATTTCCATGGAGGGGTATTTATTGTTAATGAATCGTCAGATGATGTGTTCATGCACGAAGTAGTTAAAGGACTCAATGTTCTTGAGACCAAGACCTCCGTCATTTTGTGGAATACAACATTTTTTCCGTGGTGGTGTGATAACATTCTTTTCCATAACATTCCCACTCCATATAAATTTTTTCATGATGGAATTTTTTGTTTTGATGTAGGAGGTAAGACATGATTAAACTATATAATAATAAACAAGCAATGATGTCACAAATTGTTTAATGGGACACATACATCCGTCCATTGAATGGGACTCTCCCTTCCACAAATAATGGGTTCTTGTAATTTAGTTCATAACCTATACAAAGTGAGTGGTATGAAGCTTTACATGGAACATGGTCTCACCAAGATAGTTGAAGGGGAAGGACCCTTCATTAATTCCCATATCACTTATCATTCTAGATTCCCTGGAGGGTGAGATGTTTTTCCCAAAAAATAGGAAGGAATTGCACTAATTCACCTCTATTATAGAGACTCTTTCATAATGAAGAATGACCCTATTTATGAATGAAATGGTTTTTTATCCCCTTGGGAAAATATAATAATTCCATCCACAAAGAGAAGTTAAGAAGAAGCAGTGATTCCTTATGCTGCTCAGATTTTACTAATGTCACCCTTGCTCACCATATGTATTAAAAGAATACTCATGTAATCCTCTTAAATTGAAAATATAATGGTGGTGAAAGGGTATCCCTATCTCACACCTCTAGATCATTTGAATTAGCCTTCTGGGGAACCATTTATAATAATTGTAATCTTGGCAGAGCTGATTAGATCATTGACTATTTGAATGAATCTCCTTTGATATCCAAGCTCTTGAGGAATGTGTCCAATAAAACAGTATTCAATATTGTCAAAGGCCTTCCAAATTTCATGTTTAATGGGAATATTTCCCCCTCTGGTAGAATTCTGAAAGTGAATCATGCATTCAATGGTAGTTAGAAGAAAATCTTGAATTTTTCTCCCATTAACATAACCAAACTGATTAGCAGATATGATTCCTCTAGAAACATGAGTGAGATGATTAACATGGATTTTAGTGATGATATAATAAAAATTATTAACCAAATGCACTAGTTGTAACTCTCTTACATCACTATTAATCTCCACCGTAGGGATTAAGGCATTTAATTGGGAAATAAATATGTGGGATTGTGATCAATCAGTTAAAAAGTGCATAACCAATATGAACACATAAATATTAATGATATCCCAATAAAACGGGTAGAAGTGGTCGGTGAATCCATCCATTCATTGTGAGATATACTTTTTGAGACCAGAGATTACATATTTTATTTCAAAATCATGGGGAAATGAATTGATTAGAATGTTATGAGCCTCGGTAACAAGTTTGGTAATGATGCCTTCAATTATGTCCCCATTTTTCCTTAGACCATTGAAGAGATTATCATAGTAAGATACAATATTCTATGAGAGGTTTTTTATATCATCCATGATTTATTCTCCCTAATTTAATAGAGATAAAGGCCTATTAACCTTTTGGCCCTTTTAAGGGCATTAAAAAAAATTGTGTTTCTATCCTCATTTGTGGGACACTTAACCCTGAATTGTTCTCTCGGAATGCTTTCTGTATTCCTGATAAGTTTTCTCAGTTAATAGCACATTCTGGATTCTTGTTCAAGGTCCCCATTGAATTCATCTCCGGTGATGGAACCTTTGATCTGATGAAGTGAGTTTTTAGAAGTGTCAATATCCTGAACAAGGATGCTTAATCTGTGTTTTCTCCACTATTGCATCCTAATTTTTAGGAGCTTGAGTTTCAAGATGTAGGATAAAGGGTTTTTATTGTAATCCTTGACATCCCATGTATCCTTGAAAATTTGGGACCACTGTGGAAGGGCAGTCCAGGAATTATAAAACCAAAAGGTGTGGGGAAACTTATCTTCCATAGCAATGAAATTAAGTAGAATTGGATGGTGGTCCGAGTTATGCCTTGTGAGGGTGACACAAGAAATAGCATTCCAACTATCACATAGAGTGTCATTCCCAAAGGCACTGTCAATCCTTCTTTCTCTAAAACTATTAAAAGTTCTCCTGTATCAAGTATATTTGGCTCCAACAAGGTTAATATCAATGATATTAGACTCATCTAAACATGCTATGAAATCATTCAGGTATAAGCTACTTGATCCATGTCTAGTTTTTTTGTCCGCAAAGAGTATGACATTAAATTAACCTATGACAACCCATGGGTCCATGATTTTACTATAGAACTACTTAATTTTTATCCATAGAGATCTTCTATCAATATAATTATTAAAATCATAGACCGTTGAGCAGTGTTTAGACTTACCTAAAGTGAGAAACCTTCACATGATGAATTTCTCATCATCCTAAACTAGATAATGTATGAAAATACTATTATGAACAAGAATACAATGTCTATCAATAATAGGGGAATGTTGAATTGAAAAAATCAGTACATAACCAATTCTTTCCAGTTTATATTTTTTTCTTAGGTAGTTTATTTTATGCTCAGAAATTCCTATTATTCCTGGCTTGTATTTATCAGCTAAAAGCCTGAGGGAACTTATGGTTCCAGTGTTGGCCAGTCCCTGGGAATTCCAAAAAAGGAGCTTCATGAAGGGTTTATCATGGGGGGAAATTCACACTTTTTCATTTAGTTCCATCACTTTCTTCCTGGTAGATATCCTTGGGTCAATATGCTTAACTGAACTAGGAGGTTGTATTTTATTTGGATGTGTCTCAAAAATATCTTTAAAGATATCTCCTTTCATGCATTTGGCATGAACATGTGAGGGGGTGACTGCCAGATGTGAATTGGTACTCCTCAATTGAGGTTCACTCGATGTCTGCATTGATAGAGGATGTGGACACTGCATTCCCCCTTCAATGTTTTCGATTTTAGAGGAATTACTCAGATGTCAACATACCATATCTACTGTGAACACCTCAACTTGGGTGTTATGAACTAAAGTAAGAATTTCATCAGATAGTTCCTGATAAACTAGCTCCTCATTTCCACTGTCATTGCTTATGCCACCTATTTCATTTGTAATTTCATCATTAGCCATCTTATTAAAAACAGACCTATGTTTATTCTAGTTCCACAATGTCATCCCATTTTTTTCTCCTGCTAGGTCTATTTCTTCTCTTACACTTCTTCAACCATGTATTAATTGTCTTCTTAACATATTGTTGTGTGACCGGGTTCTTTTCTTTAGAGGTGTTTTTCCATGAGGTGCTACTTAGTGTTGGCCTGAAAATTCTCTAATAAACACTACAGTTGTCTATTAAATGTCTGACCATTCTCCAAAGCTCACAATATTTTAGAAGATTTTGTTATACAAATCATACCTCTATCAGGTGATCTTGGACATCCAGTGACACATGCTCTGGGGGTGATGATTCAATATCGATTTCAACAAAAACTCTACAATAATGCCTGAGATGTCCATTGATAGTGCGCTGAGAATTTCTTAACAAAATTCTAATTCCATATTTAAGATCATTTAAGATCATAGAATGCCATTAAATCCATGGAATTCTATGAATTATTTACCAAACATGCGTAATGGAGTGCTTCTTAGTAAGTGGATTGAAGTTGGAATCCCACTCCCAGAGGTGGAAAATTCATGACTTCAAATTAATGTTGATCATCCACCAAACTGCATTATGATCCTCCTAACATTGAAAGAAAACGTGGAATTATCATTTCCCAATCACAATCATTCTCTAGTGGGTGAATCTCCAACAATGGGAGATATGATCTTTTAGAGTCGCATAGGTCCATGTTTTGGCTCCTCCTTCATATGAGATTCTACCAAACACTGAATATTTTCATGATTATATCATTTTCATTATTGCATATGGATCTTCTACAACATTGATAACACTTTCCCCTATATGTTTGATGATGGAGGATTTGTTTTGGATTGACTCCGTGGAGGGAAGTCCTTTAATGGCATCCATGAAGGAGATTGTTTATTCTAGAGTAGCAGAGGATTCCAAGCTTCAAACTAGATTCCCATTACGAGGTTCAAAGGATCTTTCCCAATATGGATTAAATGAATCCCTATGAACAATTTAGATCAATAAGGGGTCCACATCACATAGTCATATTTGAGCTGAAGAGGTTCCTATGCAAACCATCATCTCTCTTTCCTTTGCATGTGTCATGGAATACAACATCTATAATAGCACCAAAGATCCAAGGTAGGGGTGACTAATGAATATAAATATGCTTTCCCCAAAGACTTCCCCACACATTACACTATTATAGAACATGTTAGCATAATTTTATAAATTATTTTATGTAAAACCTTTTATAAAATTCATAAATTTCTAACAAGCCAAACACATCCGTACCAGAACAGTTATACCCAAACAATAAATATCTATTGGAAGAAATCAAAAATGGATGTACCCATATAACATTCATTTTTTTAGAAATCTATTTCAACACACATGACCACATGAATATCATTACCACACTCAAAACTCAACCACACGATCTTTATGTTCCCATTGACTGTGGAACTTCACTTCATCCTATGTCCCATTTTTATAGTGGTACATTATGCAACATTTTAATACTTGGATGGCGTTACTTCACACCCAATATACATCACCATTCTACTCATTGTCAATAAATTAATCCAAAAACCATGCCAATCAATATATACCATACTCATATCAACCAAAAAAATTCATACCAAAACAACCCTCAAAGGAAATCAACTTTTTTTCAAGAATCCAAAAACCATTATAATAAAATCATCCATTGAATGAAAATACCCCTAAAACTCATACATTCCCAAAAAAATTTCAATATATCATTCCAATAATAATTTCAAAAAAACAAAACTTTTATTGCAAACCATTTTCAAAAACCATTTCCATAAATCAAACCAAGAAAATGATTTTAAAATCAACATTTTATAATCCCAAAACATATAATATTTCATTGTAGAATCACATTTCCACAAAAATCCTTAAATCAAGACCAGTGAAATTTCAACCAAGAACATCTCATCAATTTCCCAATCAATATAAAAAATTAATAATTTAAAATTAAATCATTCATTTTCAATAATGGGGAGTTGAGATTGATGCCATATACTTTTATGTTTTTAGTGAAAATTATAAATAGCACAAATGCTCCCAAAATTCAAGTAAAAAATGCACAAATCCTCCTTAAATACCGTCCTAAACAATCATCAAGGAAAAGTTATCCATTATTGGAAACAAAAACCCTTTAATTATCCAAAACATGAACTATATTGTTGAAACTAAATATGAGTGGAGATTGGATCTATGAAAACCATGAATCTACCAAGAAACGATACATACCATTTACTATATGTATTAAAAAAACAATATAACCCATTGAATATCTTCCAAAATTAGAGGGAGAGGTTCCATAACCTTGGAGAGGATGAAATCCCGATTGATATTCAAAATGGGGATCAAGTGTGAGTTTTGGGTCAAAATAGCATGAGATCTATTTTTTAAATACCCACTTCATAATCAGCACATAGATTAGCTGCAAAATAAAGCATATCATGCACTAATTGTGTGATTGTTACTACCCCAATGGGAACCCCACACTGTGGGCCCATATAGTCAGTAAAACTGTGTACCGACCATGATAATTCCCACAATCTTATGTAGCATGATTATACTAGTTAGGCCACATGGTTTGGTAGACTATGCGCTAACTACCCACTTTCCCAAAACATACTTCCTCATATTTTACACTATCCTAGAGAATCTACACGGTTTTCCTTAACCATGGTAAAATTATTCACCATTTGAATATCCCCAATATCGTCCCAAAAAACATTCCAAACTCTCCCATGTCTATCCAAAACACCTTATATACAAATAACGAATAATATAAGGATTGGATACCTCATATCGGCAGTGCTACGGGTACCTAGGTGCATTATCTCTTAAAATTGAATCCTTTTTCTAGACTGAAACATCACTTGGTTAAATAAAATTAGCATTTCCTCATACATGGTTTGACACTCCTAGGGGATATGCTTTGGAAGATAAAAAATATTCTCAACCCATCATTAAGGAATTAAATAATTTCCATGAATGACCTAGGTAGTGCCTCATGTTTCATCTATTTATAATAAGGTATCATGATTTGGACATATTAGAAGTAATTTTTTTTGATTATGTCGTCACCCAATATAATTATTTGTACTCACACTATGATTTATGGTTTTATTCATTTGTTGGTACTAGAATTGTTGAGATTAATTTTTAATGTGATAGACAACACGTTGATGAGAAATCAAATGTGTTGATGATTGGAGTGAAGGATATTATTATTAACAATAATCAATTATAGCGTTATGTGATTTATACATTCACCTTAACAAGCACTTGAACTCAATATAGAGGATATGAATACAGTTCGTTGAGAGATCAAATGTTGGTGAAAATAGGGGAAATAAGCTTTAGTTTCCTATTTGTCATGAATGTCGGAAGAATCACACTAGGGAATGTCTCAATTGAATGAGAATATATTTTTTGTAAGAGGAATAAGTACACACATTTTGCGAATCTAGATAAAAAATTAAAAGTTTCGTTATTAAAATTGATAGGAATAATGATTTCCCAAATGCATCATCAATGGTTGAATGTTATAAATGTGGAATATACATTTATTATACTAATTGTTTTCCTAGGGGAAAGTACAATAAGATAGTCAATTAGGTAGTACAAGTAATGTTTTTATTAATGATGATGAAGATTCAAAAAATCACATGAAAATGTAAATAGTAATTAAAGAACAAGATGACGACTAATTAATGGTTTAAGAATAATGTAAAATGATTAAAGAGCTAATGTGTTGTAATTCTATAGTTTTGAAATATATAAGGATTCTTTAGTAGAAGTTTTTTTGTTTATTATTTTTAAGCATGTATCGAATGGTGTAGATGAAATAAAAGATTGATTTAATGGTAAGGTGTTATTTCATGAAAACACAAAATTAAGGGAATGATAACCCTCAATAGGTTACTCATAGTTATATAATGATGTTTGGATAAAGAGATGATTGGTATGGATAATGTAAATTGAAAAGTACTTCTTCTCTTCGAACAAGTTATTGGTTTTTTGAACAACTTGTTTATGCAATAATTTATGGGGTTCACAACAATTTTCGATTTGAAGATTATATTCAATGTTCTATTTTTTTATTTATTGAATAATTTTCCATGTATATTTTGAAGATGGTTTTATGGTATTCCATGTTATTTACATGTTTCAATAGAATACATGATAAAGGTATTCACATGACTGGTATGTAATACCTAAGAGCTAAAGGGATTAATTATGTTTCATGAACCAGCCCAAGATGTCATATAACCAAACACCCGACTAGGTCCGTGGCATATCTCGAAGGGTTTTATTGATCCCTGCAAGCTGGAAACTAGTTTTGACAATCAAAACAATATAAGAGGAAACTATTTTTGCCTAAAAACTGAGATTAATAAAAAAACTGAACAAGCACAAAAACATAATAATTAAATTCAAAATAAATAAACAAACAAATTCAGTTATATAATACAATTAAACAACTAAAAATTAAAAGAAAACTGAGAACAATAACATAAACTAGTCCTTGATACTGCAATCTTCATGTGACCACATAGTCACCTCTAATCACCAGACCAACGATGCTCCGACTATGAGCCACTGAACTAGGAGAACCTGAGAAATATGAAACCTTCAAAATAGCTTGGGTCTACTCACACTAAGTGGTACAAGTTGGATTTGAGCTAAAATAGCCCAGTATGCAGTCATAAAAGAATCCATGTATATTACCTAACCAAAACAATCCATTAACACTAGTTTGAAATAAAATTATAAAAATATATTTTTCACATATTATTAAACAAACACAACATTCCCATTTTAATGACCCACACATGCCACCATCCATTTTTCTAGAAAATTAGCATTTTATTACAAAAACTAATCCAAATAGTATTAGTAACAATTACATTATTTTTTGAAGGGAAGTTATATGAAAAGTAAAACAATTCTAAAAAATCATCTTTAATGGATATGCAATTGATTTTGAAATTTTAAACCAAACATACTGTATGTCCACGGTAAGTGAAATATAACCACTGAGCACAATTCACTGGAAATACCCCAATGCACTTGGAAACAATGGTAATCATGGTAACTCGTATCTCAGTGAAATGTGGCTTAGAAACCATGACAACCATCTTTCTCATGCTCATGACATTGAATAGAATAAACATCCAAAATTCTAGTGTCCTCAAATCATAATCAATTTTTAGATAGTGTTTTCTTCATCAACGCTATTAAGTGGAATTAGACCATACACACTTCTATATCACTGGAATACTAGTCCTAGTCAACCTACTTAGGTAAATGGGATTTTCTTTTGGTCTCAATAAAGTTTCACATGTCACATAACACATGGTTTCAACATTCTATCAACTAAACCAATAATTTCACAACCCAATCCAGCACTTTTACACCCAAAATACATTTTAAAAGCATATAAACACAAAAACCATTTCCCAGACATGATTCAAACCTATTACATAATATTATAAGTCAATTAAAATATTTTTAAAACAAATCCATGAATCACCACAAGACATTACACATAAAATATACCCAATTTAACATGGAATCCACAATTTAAAACTAAATGCACAAAAAATCTATAGAACCTTACTGTCACGACCCGCCCTCGGGGTCCGTGCTATGACTACCCCAAGCCCGCCTTCCTTAGGCCAGGGGCTGGCGACTAGCACCAAGGCATAAATCCCGGTAAAAAGGGAAGGCATTTCCTTTTTAAAGTAAACAAACACCACAGAGTAAGCAAGCAGAAAGTAAACACTAAGTAAAAATAGAGTACAATTGAAAGTGCGGAAAAGTAAATGGGCCAGTATACAAACCCAAACTGAAAGTAAAGTACAACTCGAAAGGGAAAAACAACAACTGTAAGTAAAAGCCGCTACACCAAGCTGTCCACTGGAGATCCCACCTGAAGGGTGGGTACAGATAGCTCCACTGCTCCTCGGGTCCTGTCGTCCACTGTGAACACGTCCCGCCTAGTGGTCCACCTCCAGGTACCGTCCTACTCTGCAAGCCTCAGCCAAGATCAACAATGTCCGTCGTCTGCAACCAACACAACGTAGTGCGGGCAAATCCCGTGCATGGGTGAGTATAAGCTACTCAGTAGGGACCCCGAGACCCCTGAAGGTCTCTCAAAATCCACAAAGGATAAACCACAAAGAAAGGTACAATCTCGAAGTAACAACCGACACTACTTAGGTATATGCCCATACATATACCTAAGTCATCAATTTCAAATACGCTCCAACCTCCAAGCCCAAGTACAACTCAGTCCACACAGGAAAGTAAACGTATTCCACACAGGAAGAAAATCGTAATCCACACAGGATAGCACAACACAATCCACACAAGAAAGCAATAGGATTCATCTCACACAGTTATACTTCTTCAAAGGACGATAAAGATGATCTCTGATCCATCTAAGTCGTCGGACCCACGAAGGATCGATAGGTAACTAACCCCCGTAAAAGACCCACACAGGATCGGGCCCACACAGGACCTGTAGGCGCTGGTTCACACAGGACCGCTGAGCGGAAAGACCCACACAGGATCGGACCCACACAGGATCGGGCCCACACAGGACCTGTAGCACTGATCCACGTAGGATCGCTGAGTGTTGTAGTCATCGTCGTCGAATCCACACAGGATCGGGCCCACACAGGACCTGTAGCACTGATACACGTAGGGTCGCTGAGTGTTGTAGTCGTCGTCGTCGAATCCACACAGGATCTCTGTACTGTCGTCGTCGCAGTCACAGTAGGAGTAGCAGTAGCAGTAGTAGTCACAGTCGCAGCCAGCACTAGGGTTCCCGCACATAGCAAACTCATTCGGAGGGTCCGCTCCACGAGCCGAGAGGCTGATACATCAACTGTCACAAAGTCCAGAGTTGATGTATCCAAAAGTTCCGTATCGTCAACAAGAACTCAACGCAATAGACGGCGCGTCGATCGGACGCTCGGTCTGAGAGTTATTGACATTTTCATCCCCGGGGCCCGGTTGGGTTTTTTAAGGCAAAACCAACCCGACCGTACTCTACCTGCGTCCAAACCTCAGGCGGAGTATTCCAAAAGACCCTTCTCACTAAGAGGAACACAACAAAGCTGACGGTACGTCAATCGGACGTCCGTAGCTCAAGATATGAGCTTTCCGCTCCGAAGGCCCGGTTGGTTTCGTGTACGAATCAACCCGGCCGAACTCAAAGTGTTCCGAAACCCCGAGTGTAATATACCGAAACGACCGTCTCGATCCAAGGATTGTGTTGCCGCAGACGGTTTGTCAATCGGAGGTCCGTGGTTCATGTTATGGCCAAAAGACCGAAACCGTCTCGAAAACGGGGGGTCCGGGTCCGGGCCGACCCGGCCCCGCCGGCGGCGGCGTGGCGGCCTGGCGCCGCTTGTGCCACACGCGGGGGGCTAAGCCCCTGCTGCTTCAAATTGGCGGCGCGACTTTATGTCGCGCCTTTTTTCCAATCAACGGCCCCCCTCCTGGGGGCCTGCTTTGAGGAGAAACCGGGGGGCCGCCTGCCCCCCTCAAAGAAACCCCCCCCCCCCTCGTGGGGGGCCTTCATTGAAGAGAACCGGGGGGCCGCCTGCCCCCCCCCCCCCAATTAAATGGGGGGCATTTGAGCGCTGGCCGGGGGAATTAAATTCCCCCGGACCTTTACCTTCCGGCCGGCCATCTGGCCGGCCGGTTTTTCTTCAACGGGACCGGCAAACCGGTCCCCTTTCCGACTTCCGACGCCGGCGGCCCAGCCGCCGGTCTTCTCGTCCCGCCGCGGCCCGGAACCGGCCGCGGTGTTCGTCGTCCGGCGGGGTGCGACGACACCGCGCCCCTCCGCCGCGCCCTTGATTCCCTTCGACGCGGCGCTACGGCGTCGCGTTCTTGATGATCCTTCCACGGCGCGGCGCGACGGCGCCGCACAATTTAATCGTGCAAAAATCCGCGTGGTGCGACGGAACCACGCCATCTTGTTTCATCCGCAAGATAAATCAACAAGAACAAAGGAGGGGGTTTGGCCGTGTTCATGCGGTCCGGCCCCCTCACGTTAAACGATAACACATATTTAAATATTCTCACATTAGTCATGCTAGAACCACGAACAAGAATAAATAAATAAAAAAATAACAAAAACCCCTACCTCGATTGTCGCACGTTGACGTAGTCGTGGGAAGCGGTCGTCGTTTCGTTGACGTCGGTTAGAAGACGAAGAAGTCGAGGAGGAATCAATCGGAGAAGACGAGTCAAGATGTCATCGTCGGTGTTCTTCGTGGGCAGCGGACGTTCTTCGCGTTCTTCCACGAAGGAGATGAAGATGGTGGAGGATTTCTTCAGCTTCTCTCCAAAGCTCTTCTACACCTCACCCAACAATCCAAATAAAATAAGGTCCCTCCTTATTTTATTTACTAAGAAAAGCATTTCAAAAACATAAATTTCAAAAACAAAACACTTAATTAATTATACATGAGTTGTGTAATTAATTAAGTGTTATGTTATCAAGCTTTAAAGAGAGAGAGAGGGGAGTTAGGGAATTTGAAAAGGTGGGGCTTGGGTGGGCCCCTCCTCACCTTAATCCTCTCTTAGGTGGTTAAACCACCCAACATCCAATAAAATATTTTAACCACTTTAATGATATAAAATAAATATTGTATCACAATTTTATTTTACTCTTCATTTCATCCAGAAAATTAAACAACTCCTCCTAGGTAAACACAACTTCAGAAAAGGTCTTCTTAAGCGAAAATCGGCGTTGTGATTCCATCGGTGCCCTCAGAATTCGATTCCGAGCACCGGTTCAAAAGTTAGAAATTCCCGCTCGTTCTTTCACTGAACGTACCCGAGCCGAACTTCGGAAATTGATTCTGGGAACTCCGGGCCTCGGAATCAAGTGCCTTCAGAAACCGCGCTTTTGTTAAATTCCAAAGAAAATTAAGAAAAAATTTCCCTTGAATTTTACGGGTCTTTAAATTACTCCCAACTCAGGGCTTTACGTCCCCGTAAAGATACATCAAAAACTAGGGAAACAAATGAGGTTACTGAGCACACATCTGAGCCTCCCACTCCCATGTGCTCTCCTGGAGGTTCCCGAGCTGCCATCTGATGCGCACAAGAGGAATCGATTGCCCACGCAAGACCCGCTCCTGTCGATCCTCTATCTCCACTGGGACCTCCGTAAAAGTCGGCCCATCGTCAACGTCAAGCTCCCCATGGTAAATAATGTGCGTTGGGTCGTGCACGTATCTCCTCAGCTGAGATACGTGGAAGACGTCGTGCACCCGGTGCAACAGAGGTGGCAGAGCCAGGCAATAAGCCACATCACCAACCCTGCTGAGGACCTGGAAGGGTCCGATGAAGCGCGGAGATAACTTTCCACCTCAGCCAAATCTCCGAATACCACGTCGAGGTGAGACCTGTAAAAAGACGTGTTCGCCATCCTCGAACTCCAGTGGCCTCCGCCTCCTGTCAGCATATGACTTCTTCCGGCTCTGAGCTATCCTCATCCGCTCCTGGATGACCTGGACCTTCTCTGTCGTGGCCTGGACCATCTCCGGTCCCACAAGTGCTGACTCCCCAGGGTCTGTCCAGCACAAAGGAGATCTACAAGGTCGGCCGTACAATGCCTCGTACGGTGCCATCCCGATGGTGGAGTGGTAGCTGTTGTTGTACGCAAACTCCACCAAGGGTAGGTGGTCCTCCCAGCTACGACCAAAGTCGAGGACACATGCGCAGAGCATGTCCTCGAGAGTCTGAATGGTCCTCTCCGTCTGACCATCCGTCTGAGGGTGAAAGGCTGTGCTCAGACGTAGCTGCGTCCCGAACGCCTCCTGTAACCCCTTCCAAAGAAAGGACGTAAAGCGAGCATCTCGATCGGAGACGATAGATGATGGCACACCGTGGAGCCGCACAATCTCCTGAACGTAGATACGTCCCAAGCTCTCCACTGAGCCCTGCTCTCTAATGGGTAAGAAGTGTGCCGACTTGGTGAGTCGGTCAACAATCACCCAGATGGAGTCGTGACCTCTGGAAGTGCGTGGAAGTCCAGTCACGAAGTCCATAGATATGCTATCCCACTTCCACTCCGGAACCTCCAAGGGCTGTACCAAGCCTGCTGGTACATGATGCTCTGCCTTCACCTGTTGGTAGGTGAGGCATCAAGAAATGAACTCTACTACAACCTTCTTCATGCCCGGCCACCAGTGCTATCGTCTGAGATCCTGGTACATCTTCGCCACTCCAGGATGTACCGCCAAAGGAGATGTGTGAAACTCTCTCAGCACCTCCTCTCGCAAAGCGACTGGTACCATGGTACGTCCTATGAAAAAGATGTCGTGCTCTGCTCCAAGGGAGAAACCATCAGGTGTCTGTCCCGAGGATATCTCTGCACGCCGTGTCTCACAGTCAGCGTCCTCACGCTGTGCCTCTCTGACCTGCTGTAGTAGAGGATGGGTGACTGTGAGAGACTGGAGGAAGGCTGGTCCATCTCTATCCACAAAGGATTTCTGCAAAGAGGCTAGCTGCAAATATTTCTCCTTTGCCGAAAATTGAAATCCGGTCTCATCCCCTAGATGAACCACGTTCCTTGCCTAAAACAGTCAATCTCGTCATGATTAGTTAATTCATGGCATGGATGATGTCGTAAGGCCTCGACGCTGCTAGCAAGAGATCCAACTGTTACTCTCGCCTCCAAGGGTTGAGTCACACTGTCGGCATCATTGTGTGGTCACTGGGTTTCCTCCAGTACGAATCTTGCAAGTGAGGGTCAAGTCAACAGTTTTTAACTGGCTCCTCTTAGTAAAGACAAACAAAAGACAAGAAAAAAAAGTCACCAAGGCAAGTGTCTTTTATTACTTCAACTTAAAGAACAAGGTCACAAAGCAACACAAACTACGAAGCTAGAGGCATTATGGACAAAGGCCTTTATGCCTGGAGCTAGTCCCGCACTAGTCCACCCACTTCTGGAGCTCCATGATCGTAAGCTTCAGCTGCCTGAAGCTGTGCTCTCCCCTGAGGTCGGGGTGGACCTCCTGGTGGTGGTGGTGGTAGAGCCTCAAAATTTCGCTCACCACCTGCTGCTCGGCCAGCTCCTCTGCCTCGTCCGCCTCCTCCCTGAGGACCACCATGGTCGAACCTCTGCCTCTGCCTAGGTGGTTCCTCAACCGTCTGCTGCTCCTCTGCATGGTGGGTTAGGCAGTCACGAGCCATGTGGCCTTGCCCGCCGCATGCATAGCCCTGTCTTCCACTCTAAAGACTGGCTCCGTGCTGTGTGCCCCGCACTGCTGAGTTAGTGTCCTGAGGTCTTCTGCCTGAAGGTCTGGTCTATCTGGACCCCTGAGTCTTCCGTCGACTGCTTACTGCAGATGACTCTGCCACGTGCCGCCCTAGGGTGGGTCGCTGCGCTGGTGTAGACTCAGCAAGGAAGCTCTCGATCAGAAGGTCCCGCTCCAGTACTCCTGTCTGATTCGGTATGCTGAGGGAGATCAGCGATGCCCTGATCTCGTGTCTCAAACCCTACTCGAAGGTCCGGGCTCGGAAGAATGGGTCATGTACCATGTCGGTCGAGTAGCGCGAGAGATCAGTAAATCTCGCCAAGTACTGAGCGACCGTCATGCTGCCCTGCCGCAGTTGAAGAAGCTCCTGGATACGCACCGCACGAAGGGTGGCTGGGAAGAACTCCGAGCGGAAGAGGCTCTCAAAGTCCGTCCAAAGTAGAGATGTCTCATCATGCACCTGGAGCATCAAGCTCCACCATCGTCCTGCTGCTGCGTGTAGTAGGTTCGCAGTGAGGATCACCATGAGGTCTGCTGGTGTCCTCATTAGCCTAAACACACGTACCACTACCTCCAGCCAGTCCTCGACTGCCTGGGGATCCGTCTCCCCGTGAAACCTGGGTGGTCGTTGGCACTGAAACTCATGCAGTGCGCTGAGGCGACGTGCATCATCAGCAGCTGGCGCTGGAAGCATCGGGGGCTCGGTGGGTAGTGCTACCGTCGGTGCCACTGCTGACAAAGGGCCCTGCACCGAGGCCTCGTCGCTCGGTGGGCTGTCGTCACACTCGAATCTCGGAACCCTAGCTGGCTGCCGTCGTGGGGCCATCTTGAAAAGGAAACAGGTGCACCACGGTCAGAACAGTATACCTGGTTAGCTGACACAAAGAAATCACAAAGAAAACTTTTAAACACACACGCAATCAATGTTTTCGTGCATTAAGTCGGAAATCAGAAGTCAGGGTCCTGGTGTACGGATACGTCGGCCGCCGCACCAACAATAGACTCCCTGGACTGATAACCACACTCAATACGCTAAAAATTATTGCTTCACATAGAATAGATCAGAGTTCGCGGTAGAACCGAACTCCTCTGATACCAATTTGTCACGACCCGCCCTTGGGGTCCGTGCCGTGACTACCCCAAGCCCGCCTTCCATAGGCCATGGGCTGGCGACTAGTACCAAGGCGTAAATCCCGGTAAAAAGGGAAGGCATTGCCTTTGTAAAGTAAACAAACACCACAGAGTAAGCAAGAAGAAAGTAAACACTAAGTAAAAACAGAGTACAACTGAAAGTGCGGAAAAGTAAATGGGCCAGTATACAAACCCAAACTGAAAGTAAAGTACAACTCGAAAGGGAAAAACAACAACTGTAAGTAAAAGCCGCTACACCGAGCTGTCAACTGGAGATCCCACCTGAAGGGTGGGTACAGATAGCTCCACTGCTCCTCGGGTCCCGTCGTCGACTCTGAACACGTCCCGCCTAGTGGTCCACCTCCAGGTACCGTCCTGCTCTGCATGCCTCAGCCAAGATCAACGCTGTCTTTCGTCTGCAACCAACACAACGTAGTGCGGGCAAAGCCCGTGCAGGGGTGAGTATAAGCTACTCAGTAGGGACCCCGAGACCCCTGAAGGTCTCTCAAAATCCACAAAGGATAAACCACAAAGAAAGGTACAATCTCGAAGTAACAACTGATACTACTTAGGTATATGCCCATACATATACCTAAGTCATCAATTTCAAATATGCTCCAACCTCCGAGCCCAAGTACAACTCAGTCCACACAGGAAAGTAAACGTATTCCACAGAGGAAGCAAATCGTAATCCACACAGGTTAGCACAACACAATCCACATAGGAAACCAATAGGATTCAGCTCACACATGTATACTTCTTCAAAGGACGATAAAGGTGATCTCTGATCCATCTAAGTCGTCGGACCCATGAAGGATCGATAGGTAACTAACCCCCGAAAAAGACCCACACAGGATCAGGCCCACACAGGACCTGTAGGCGCTGGTTCACACAGGACCGCTGAGCGCAAAGACCCACACAGGATCGGACCCACACTGGATCGGGCCAACACAGGACCTGTAGCACTGATCCATGTAGGATCGCTGAGTGCTGTAGTCATCGTCGTCGAATCCACACAGGATCGGGCCCACACAGGACCTGTAGCACTGATCCACGTAGGATCACTGAGTGCTGTAGTCGTCGTCGTCGAATCTACACAGGATCTCTGTACTGTCGTCGTCGCAGTCACAGTAGGAGTAGCAGTAGCAGTAGTAGTCATAGTCGCAGACAGCACTAGGGTTTCCGTACACAGCAAGCTCGTTCGGAGGGTCTGCTCCCCGAGCCGAGAGGCTGATACATGAACTATCACAAAGTCCAGAGTTGATGTATCCCAAAGTTCCGTATCTTCAATAGGAACTCAACGCAACAGACGGCGCGTCGATCGGACGCCTGGTCTGAGAGTTATTGGCATTTTCGTCCCCGGGGCCCGGTTGGTTTTTTTAAGGCAAAACCCACCCGACCGTACTCCACCTACGTCCAAACCTCGGGCGGAGTATGCCAAAAGATCCGCCTCACAAAGAGGAACACAAAAAAGCTGACGGTATGTCAATCGGACGTCCGTAGCTCAAGATATGAGCATTTCCGCTCCGAAGGCCCGGTTGGTTTCGTGTACGAATCAACCCGGCCGAACTCAAATTGTTCCAAAACCCTGAGTGTAATATACCGAAACAACCGTCTCGATCCAAGGATCGTGTTGCCGCAGACGGTTCGTGAATCTGAGGTCCGTGGTTGATGTTAAGGCCAAAAGACCGAAACCGTCTCGAAAATGGGGGGTCCGGGTCCGGGCCGACCCGGGCCGACCCCCCCCCCCCCCCGGGTCGTCCCGAACCGGGTCGACCCGACCCGGCCTGGCCGGCGCGGCCCGGACGGCGGCGGTGCGGCGGCCTGGCGCCGCTTGTGCCACGCGCGGGGGGCTAAGCCCCCGCCGCTTCAAATTGGCGGCACATCTTTATGCCGCGCCTTTTTGCCAATCAACGGCCCCCCTCCTGGGGGCCTGCTTTGAGGAGAAACCGGGGTGCCGCCTGCCCCCCTCAAAGAAACCCCCCCCCCCCCTCGTGGGGGGCCTGCATTGAAGAGAACCGGGGGGCCGCCTGCCCCCCCTCAAAGAAACCGCCTCCCCCCCCCCCAATTAAATGGGGAGCTTTTGAGCACTGGCTGGGGGAATTAAATTCCCCCGGCCTTTGACCTTCCGGCCGGCCATCTGGCCAGCCGGTTTTTCTTCAATGGGCCGGAAAACCGGTCCCCTTTCCGACTTCGAACACCGGCGGCCGGGCCGCCGGTCTTCTCGTCCCGTCGCGACCCGGAACCGGCCGCAGTGTTCGTCGTCCGGCGCGGTGCGATGGCACCGCGCCCCTCCGTTGCGCCCTTGATTCCCTTCGACGCGGCGCGACGGCGTCGCGTTCTTGATGATCCTTCCACGACACGGCGCGACGGCGCCGCGCAATTTAATCGTGCGAAAATCCGCGTGGTGCGACGGCACCGCGCCATCTTGTTTCATCCGCAAGATAAATCAACAAGAACAAAGGAGGGGGTTCGGCCATGTTCATGCGGTCCAGCCCCCTCACGTTAAACGATAACACATATTTAAATATTCTCACGTTAGTCATGCTAGAACCACGAACAAGAATAAATAAATAATCAAATAACAACAACCCCTACCTCAATTGTCGCCCGTTGACGTAGTCATGGGAAGCAGTCGTCGTTTAATTTACATCGGTTAGAAGACGAAGAAGTCGAGGAGGAAACAATCGGAGAAGACGAGTCAAGATGTCATCGTCGGTGTTCTTTGTGGGCGGCGGACGTTCTTCGCGTTCTTCCACGAAGGAGATGAAGATGGTGGAGGATTTCTTCAGCTTCTCTCCAAAGCTCTTCTACACCTCACCCAACAATCCAAATAAAACAAGGTCCCTCCTTATTTTATTTACTAATCCAAGCATTTCAAAAACTTAAATTTCAAAAACAAAACAGTTAATTAATTATACATGAGTTGTGTAATTAATTAAGTGTTAAGTTATCAAGCTTTAAAGAGAGAGAGAGGGGAGTTAGGGAATTTGAAAAGGTGGGGCTCGGGTGGGCCCCTCCTCACCTTAATCCTCTCTTAGGTGGTTAAACCACCCAACTTCCAACAAAAGATTTTAACCACTTTAAAGATATAAAATAAATATTGTATCACAATTTTATTTTACTCTTCATTTCATCCAGAAAATTAAACAACTCCTCCTAGGCAAACGCAACTTCTGAAAAGGTCTTTTTAAGCGAAAATCGGCGCTGCGATTCCATCGGTGCCCTCGGAATTCGATTTCGAGCACCGGTTCAAAAGTTAGAAATTCTCACTCGTTCGTTCACTGAACGTACCCGAGCCGAACTTCGGAAATTGATTCCAGACACTCTGGGCCTCGGAATCAGGTTCCGTCAGAAACCGCGATCTTGTAAAATTCCAAATAAAATTATGAAAAAATTTCCCCTGAATTTTACGGGTCTTTACACTTACATTATCATCACACATATAAAAATAGAAAATATAAAAAAATAAACCATGTAATATAAATTCCATAAATAATAGTTATTCATGGAATCACTAAAACTCCATTTTAAAAAAAATTCATATTTTCATTCAAATCAAATACAATAAATCATACTATTTGATAAAAACAAAAAATCCCTTTAAAACCCATGAGAACCATTCCAAAACATTTCACCACAAACAAACATTCCTCAACAAGGAATCAAAATCACATGTGAGGCTCCATTTCTTGTTTTAACCAGGATAATAAGTAAAAAAATTTCCAAATAAAACAACCCAGTTTCAAATTCATGTCTAGAAAAAAGTTGGTATTTTTTCTAAGAACTTACGTGAAAACATTTATATGCTTATTAAATGAACCCCCTATAACACCATTTTTTCAATATAAATCCATAAGGAAACCCCATAATTTAATTAAGATGATTATTATAATGATATGAATTACATTTAAAATTTAATTAAATCGACTCAAGAACCATTGGTTTTCATCAGAAATGAAAAACATGGAAAAACCTACCTTGGTGGTGTGAAAACACAATAAAACCTTCAGAGAGATGAGATATAATCCTTATAAACCATTGGTACACCCTATATCTAATAGAAAATGAACCAAACATAAACCATATTCATTAGGGTTCATCCATGGGAGGAATAGCCATGAAAAACCTAGATGTAGAGGTATGGAATAGAGGAGAAAGAGAATGAGATAGATTTGATGAAGAAACCAAAAATAATCACCAACCATTTGATAGAAATGTCCCAAAACGTGACCCATGACTATTGATAATGAAGGGGTTATCCCCTAGTAGACACCTAACATGTAGGGATTCAAATTGGAGTTAGAATCACAAAAATAAGATTTTTTTAGTTAAAAGACATTGAGCATGTAATGGGATGCATGGTTTTGCTGCATTTTTTTGTAAATCATGTGAAAACCATGCAAATGATACTAGAAAAATGTAAAAACATTACATATTTAAGTGGAACGAATTGGAAAAAGCATTCCCAAATCATGTGTCCCAAAAAATTGTACAAGACCCCTCAAATGATACCTTAAACACTTTAGAAGACCACACATTGATCCTTGAATGATTTAAACAAAATATAGTGACATCGTGGGTGTCAAATTCTCTCCACCATGAAACATTCTCCCAATAACATTCTCAATAACCATGAATTGGATTAGAATAAATCCAAAACAACCAAAACCCAAATACCTTTTTTGGACATTCAACTGAAACTTCAAAAACAATATCTTACAATGAGAAATAAATAAAAACAATTGAAAACCGTGGCCATGGCGTGTTAATTCTCCCCACAACAAACACATTATGCCCACAAAAATTCACCAAGTAAAATGATATTGAAATCTTGAGTTCATTACTGATAAAAACAAATGAATACACGAAACTCAAGGTGACCATTCACTCAAAACATTACAGAAACCCAATCAAGAAGAAACCAAAATATAAGATTGAGGTGAGAAGATGAGAGGGTTCTTCCCAACACATGAACTCAATTAGCATAGAGGATTCAAAATAAAGAAAAATTACCATCACCACCACTGGGAACTAGGGATATCCTTACATGAACGAGCCCATTTTCCTTCTAATGAGTGAAACAACACCAATACCAAAACTAGAAACTCTTTCTTACACCAGTCAAACCACCCAACACCAGGGGATCCTCAAAAAAATAACTCAAACCAAAACTAAAACACCATCCATTAATTCCTCAAAACAAAATAATCTCTAAAAGAGAGAAACTAAAACAAAAACCAATACAAACAAGGGTCAATCACACTTAATGAAAAATGTATGAATCTAAAATCCATGTTTAGATGATTAAATTTACTAAAATTATGATAAATCAAGTCCATCATACTATTACAATGAAATTATGAACTTACATCAATAACAAAAACTACAATAAGGAATACTCAAATGCTATCATCCCATCATGGGGAATAAACTGGGCCAAAGATTCACATATGCCTGGAAACACTAATAATTCACGAGCTTTACAATGAGACCTCTGGTTAGGGATCTAATGGGTGAAGCATCTTCTTCCTCAAATCCACGTACGAGCATCCCTTGAACACAACCCCTTCTTTGATAAATAATTCATGAAAATATTCTCCAGGTGACCCAAATGGAAATAATGACAATATGTCTCTAGAGCGATGCTGCAAGATGTATTTGTATTCATGGACCGAACACACCGGTTTAACACTAGAAAATGGTCGGATGAACATGAAGTGATAACCAATGAGGATAAGTCCTTAGGAATTAGTTATTCTGGGATCCACTCATCGACAGATGGGGAACCATCATGAACGACGAGTGGCACCAGATTACCAAACATCTATGCTCTGGGAAGAAACTCAGCTAAGAATACTTCATCCACTAGCATCTCTAAACAATGGTCTCTAGAAGAGAAGATCCACTCCATGCTATCTGGATGTAGATCCCTATGTAAAAGAGAATTATTTATCAGATCCTACGACCCCACCTATGGAGAAATGGATGCCATCTCCTTGAAAGAGTCAATATAGGACTTTACTATCTATTTTCATTACTGAATATTCATGGGATCTTCCTTTTTCATCATCTTCCTATCTTTATCAATGAACCATTGGATGAAGGTAGGTTTTAAGATATCCTGCGTCATCCATACTTGCATTTACATTGGGAAGAACCACTCTCATTCTCACATAGATGGACCTTCAATGAGACCCAAAATAGAAAAAACACTAAAATATTCATGAGTTTCCTACAATCTAATAATGTTTTCTACATCCTCAATCCACTCCACTATCTCTAACAGACTTCTATTACCAATATAGATGAGAACCACTCAAGAATAACAAAAAACTGGGCATGACTCATCATACTATTTACGGACCTATTTATGTGGCATCATTTAAAAAAATTGGAAGCACAAAACCAAAACTGACATCAAATCAAATGAAAATAGAAAGGAACATCTGTAGAAAAAATAATTGGATTGTAAACAAAAATCATACAAACACAACCAAAATATATTTTTTTGAAATCCAATATTTTTTTAGATTTAAAAATCGCCTTATTTGAATGCCACTTTATAAATAAAAATCCACTATTCACAAAACCAAAACCAGAATTATAAAACAAAAAACATCCAGAATCATTTTCCTACATAAAAATTACTTTAGAAAAACAAGACAAGCCTCCTCAAACACACACCCATGGAATCCCCATAATTATTTCCCATGTGTTCATCAACTTCCATCGACACGTTCCATTATGAACATTCCACACACATACCCTCACATGTGAAAATGTTCATAGTAAATAACGTGGGTCTCGCAAATCAACTTCTTTTCTTATTCCAATCAAATGCCAATTTTTTCAAAAAAAATATTTTCCTTCAAAACATACCATAGAAAGTTCAAAATTACTTGAATGAATCATTTTAAATCTCTAGATATCTTTAATTTCCGAAACAAACTTTACCAATTTAATTAAATTTTGTAGAATGTAATTTCATTTCAAAAAAATTTTCATTTTTAAAATACACTTAAATCAAACAGAACCAAAATAAATAACATCGTTCACCAAACTTTTGTATTGAGGAACTCATTGTTATCCTTAACCTAAAGACATGTTAGTAATCCATAACCCTAGTAAGAATCAACTACTATATAGATATTATACTATATACCAAAACTCAACATGGTTCACTACTCCATGTGATATCATAATGTAACACATGCTTGCCTCTTTTTTCATCCCTCAATTAAAAATAAAGACAAAAGACTCAATTCTTAATTTTCACTTAGTAACTCAGGTCACATAATTATGGGTTGTAATCATGAATAAACAGAAAACCTATATCGTAAGTCCTAACTGTCTTAATCTCCATTTACCAAACACCCTAAATAACCCGGGAATCCTTTGATACCATTTTTTCATGCACAATCCCTTGATGTCATCCAATTGGACACCCGACCTAGTTTGTGGCGTTACGCGAAGGGCGTTCCCAATCCTCACGGGCTAGAAACTGGTGTTGGGCATCAAAAAAATTCGAGCCAGATGATTTTATCCCCAAAACATGGATAAATTAAAATAAATAGAATAATATTCCAAATATACTAACTGAATCACAAATAAATAAATAAAAACTTATTATGTTACAAGTTAAAACTATAAAACTAAAAACTCAACCAAAACTGAGAATTAGAACTAAACTTGGACCATGATACCATAATCACCATGTGAACCCATGGTTACCATGTAACGACCCAAAGATTTTCAATGTAAATTCCCTTCTTATAAATATTTCATAAATTAACATTAAATAAAAAATAATGATCTACTAAGTGATAAGTGACCATTAAATATAAGTTGGTCACTTCTGTGTTAGGAATTTTGAAAATTCGACACACACGGTTCTGTTCAAGATGATTTTTGGAGTCCAATGAAAAAAATAATTTTTGGTGAATAGTAATGTACCATTAGGAATAGTAACATAACCTTATGAATAGTTATATGAACCTCCTAAATAGTAAATCATCCAACATAAGAGTAACATTACCTATTAATAGTAAAATAAAATTTAGACATCTTGGAAAGTGACAATTTGACCTTAGTAAATGTTTTGGTATTTTGTAAGTCATAAATAAATAATTATAATAAATTAATTAATTTAAAATGATATTTATTCCCTAAAATTTTTTCATAAATTATTTAATCAATGTATTATTCTTTTAGATAATTTTATAAGACCCTACGTAATTTATAAAAGCACTATAAAATCGTTTTTATGTTTTAAAAACTGTTTTTTAGTAAATTTTGATTTTAATTAAATATTAAATTAATAATTTTTAGAAACTTATTTTTGAAAATTGGACATCATTTTTGTATTCTACACACAAAAAAATGGTAGGGTTATATTTTTTGGTTTATTCTGAAATACTTCAATTTTCAGATGAATAGTAAAAAATACAGTTTTTCACATAATCAGTGTATACTAAATTGCATCATTAATGATGTAATGATAACATAAACATTATAGAGATTTAGTTTCAGCCAAATTATATTAACGTTCATAAATGGTTCCTTAAAATACAAGAAATCCAATTCTCAATCCTAAAAAGAACTTTCCAAAGCCTAAAGTCAAATGGTGATTTCTTAAAGTGTCTTTTTCTCTTTCTATCACATTCCTTTTAGTAAATTAATTAATTCGTATTATAAAGAAGACTTAAATCCTAAAAAGAATTATATTATATTATTATATGATTTATGATGTCAAAAAACTACTATTACAAGTATAACTTTTGATATATTATTTTATTTAATATTTTATACCAAAAATACCTTCCTCCTCATGAATAAATAATCCCTCCCCCTCCTCTTGACAAAACACACCTCTAAAGCTTCAATAATTGTCTAAATTCTGTCCAATAATCACTTATATCCCCTCCCCCAAGTCCAAGATCTTCTGGTTTCATCAAAATACCATAATTAGGCCCTTAAGGGGGTATTCAAGAGAAGGAGTTAAGAGGTAATTTCCCTCCCCCTTATCCTTTAATTTCCTTTAAAGTTCAGGTTCCTTTCTGGATCTCTCCCCACCTATATTCATCCAAATTGTATTTTAACTCCATTATTATACATATACTGTAATTTTATGATTCTAATTGGATATTATATCACCCCAAACCCTTTCCCTCTTCCTTTTATTTTATTAAAGAGAAAGTTGTTCATGACTTGTTAAATTTATCTCCTTCAAAAACGACATGCTCTATTCTTCCATTTATACCTTCAGATCTGGTAATGAAACCATTATTATGGTTTAAAAAGAATATTTTATATGTATTATGTCCTATTTAATGTTCTGGAACTGACTTATGAACATATTACTAAGGGATAAATTAAAACAAGCTCTTTTTGATCGAAAAACTGCTCAAATTAACCCACACAATCTTCATTTGATTATTATCTAATTATTAATCTACATGGATATAATGTGATTCATTATAAGATCATTAAAACTCTTTTAATATCATTAATAACATCTAATATCAGTTCGGTATGTTTACTAATGTTCTACCCAAACTTCAATTTAAGAATACAAGTGAACCACCCAAGAAAAACCTTAAAAACAAACATCCACAAACAATGTTTTTAAACTCTATAAGTCATCCAGAGGAACATAATATGACACAATGAAACCATAATGAACCCTATTAATTTATACCTGGTTATGGATTTCTAATTAATGAATATGATTTGATTATACAGGACATTAACGAGAAGGAAGCATTTGGGTACAAGGTAAGGGGAAATTCTCGAACCCAATTCTCTTCTTTCTGGTTCTCCCACTTTCACTCCATTTTTTATATGGTTACTCTTAAAATATAATTTTTTCATCATTTCCTTTAATTATCTAGGATATATATGTTAGTCACTGGTTTTTATGTCCAACAAGATGTTTTCCAAAAGAACTCTTCTTTTAAAAACACCCCTTTTACTTCTGACTCAAAGTGAACGGTTATTCTAAAATGTATGTTATTCCCTCTTTCTTTTGGGAACTCAAAGCTTATGAATATTTTATTATGAGATGAAAACCATTCCTTTTCATGGGTTCATTATGTAAATTTAAGTTGTATGTTCATTGTGTCAAGCATGATAAATGATAATATTATGTTGTGACGGGTGCACCCTGAATTATACAGCGCAATATGAATGTTTAAATGTGACGGGTACGCCCGGAATTATACAGCGCTTCAATACAATGGTTAATGTGATGAATCTAATGAGTAAATTTGAAATGATGTGTGAACAATAATCTAGCTTGGTTCACAAGTATGTGTGGTATTTAACCACTAAGACATGATGTTTCATTTTTATGCATTGCAACATTTCAAGTATTTTATTTATGCTCCTATCATATTCCTGAAATTTTTCCTATGTTATGATTATGATCAATACATGATATATTGTTTTTATCTATCCTCTTACTAGGATTCTAGCTCACCCCTTCTGATGTATATCCTCAGGTGGCTACATGTACTAAAGAGAGGAAAAGTGCCACTTAGAAGCTAGAGAAGAAGAAATTAAAAAAATGTGTATGCTTGATGTTATATTTGTTATTTGTGGTCCTAGTTTTCCAATTAAACTAATCCTTTGTATCCTCTTTGTGTAATACTATTATGTTTTTTATCATTGAAATGATGTAATAGTAATGTAAGAAAAGGCAGGGTCACTATAGTTGGTATCAGAGGCAAGGTTTATTTAATTTGGGAATAATGATTAGTAAACCCTGGAGAAAACCTCTAGTATGAGACTAAGTACAAATATGTACACAAGAATATTTACCTAGGGATCCAATATGTTATGTTTTCAGTATAAATTGTTTAAATGAATATGTTATTCATAACTTTTTTACTTATGTTTTGTTCTAACCTTTTATTTTTTAGAATATGGTGGGAACCAGGAGAAATCAGGCCAACAACTCATGCGAAGGCCAATGCAACGATTCCCCGAACGACATCCCCAATGATTTGGGAGGTGGAGTTAAAAACATCATGGTAGAGCTTACCAAATTATCTCAGGTTACGAATAATAACCATAATAATAGGGAACTTCCTCCTTCACCAAAGAGGGAGCAACTAGCTATTGAATGTTTTATGCGGCAATAACCCCCGATGTTTTGTGGATCTTCTGATCCACTAGTTGCGGAACACTGGGTCAACTCCATGGAGAAGATTGTTTCTGTGCTTCATTGTTCTAAGACGGAGAAGGTGAATCTAGCCATTTATCGTCTAGATGGAGAAGATGATCAATGGTGTGCATTGATTAAGAACACCAAGCCAAGGGAGGAAATTGAAGAGATGGAATGGAAAGACTTTAAGATAATGTTTCTTAATAAGTATTTCCCAAGAACTCTTCACACAAAACTGGAGAGCGAATTCATAGAGCTCAAGCAAAAATAAGGAGAATATTTCACAAGCTATGAAGAAAATTTCACAAGGCTTGTAAGGTACGCTTCGGGTTTTGTTATCAACAATGATAGAAAAATTGATAGATTATTTAGTGGATTAAAACCACACCTTTGAAAGGCTCTTGAAATTTGAGACATTGGGAGTTATGAATAAGTTGTTTGGTGTGCTCTCAAAGTGTATATGGAGTTTAAAGAATGGTACCATGGATATGGTGATAAGAAATTAAATATGGAGTTTCAATCTGGTGGATTTAATGATAATGGTGGGAAGAAAAATCAATGACCCACATGCCAAAAATATGGGATGCTGCACAATGGAAACTGCCTCAAAGGGATGGGTAAATGCTTCATGTGGTGAAAAGAAGGACACCATTCTCAAGAGTGTCGAAAAAACATAAAAAGGAAGAATAATGTAGCCGATGAAAGGAGAGAACCACTCATGGTTCAATGCTACAACTGTAGGGAGCTAGGGCACTACGCAAACCAGTGCACTAAAACTCGAGCTCTCAAGGGTAATAAACATCAGCAACCACTAAAGCCAAAGGAATAATGGAATGCTTATGCCATCACTATTGAAGAGGTGGAGAATGATAATGAAGTCGTACATCGTACACTTCATATTCACTAAAGAATGTAAAAAGTCTGATTTGATTCTGGTTCTACACATTCCTGTATATCTTGACTGTTTTCTAGAACTATATATTCGAATCCCCGAATCCTTGAAGTAGAGATATCTGTCAAAACACCAAGTGGGGAAATAATTGCAACCCAAGTGTTTGACTCTTCTCCGGTTGATGTATGTGTGAAGATTCATCTGAAAAATCTCGTAATACTTCCCTTGGAGGAATTTGACACTATAATGGGAATGGATTGGCTCTCGTTATATAGAGAACATATCAACTATCGGAAAAAGAAAATGTCTTTTTATATTCCGAACCATCACATGCTCCTCTACAAATGCAAGGATGATCATGAATATCCTTTGATAAATCCTTCAATGGTGTGGGTGTTGATTCCCTATGAATAATCATACCTCACCCAAATGGTTGAGTCGAAGGAAAGTTCCAACCTTGAGGAAATTCCCATCGTGAGGGAATACGACGATGTATTTCCCGAAGTGTTACCTTGAATTCCCCCATATCGTGAGGTAGAGTTCTCAATTGAACTCATACCCAGAGCTACTCCTATCTCGAAGTGCCCCAATAGGATGGCTCCTATCGAACTGGAGTAGTTAAAGAAGTAGCTACAGGATCATCTGGAAAAAGAGTTCATACGCCCTAGTGCATCACCCTGGGGTGCGCTAGTGCTCTTTGTGAAGAAGAAGGATAAAACCATGAGGCTGTGTATCGATTATCTGGAACTCAACAAGATCACCATAAAGAACAAGTATCCCCTCCCAAGGATTGATGACTTGTTCAATAAGTTAAGAGGAGCTCAATAATTCTCAAAGGTGGATCTTCATTCTGGATATCATCAGGTAAGGGTGAAGAAGGAAGATATTCTAAAGACGGCCTTCCGTACAATGTATGGGCACTATGAGTTTTTGGTGATTCCCTTCAGACTTACTAATTCCCCTGCAATCTTCATGGATTTGCTGAATTGAGTCTTTATACATTACCTTGATAAATGTCTGGTAGTGTTTATTGATGATATTCTCATCTACTCCAAGTGCAAGGAGGAACATGAGGAACATCTAAGGCATGTGTTGGAGACATTGAGAAAGGAGAAGTTGTACGCCAAGTTCAGAAAGTGTGACTTTTGGATGAATAAAGTCACGTTCATGGGGCATGTGATCACAAGCGAGGGAATTTCTGTGGACCCTTCAATGAAAAAGGTGATTGAAGAATGGCCCAGACCTTCTAGTGTACCAGAAATCAGTAGTTTTCTTGGATTAGCTAGGTACTACCGACATTTTGTGAGAAACTTCTCACGATTTTCAAGATCAATAACTAAGTTAATAAGGAAACGGGTAAAGTATGTCTGGAAGGAAGAATCTGAGGGAAGCTTCATGGATCTAATGAAAAGGCTGATCACAACACTTGTACTCACACTATCAAAAATTGGAGAAAGTTTTGTGGTATACAGTGATGCTTCAAAGAATGTATTGGGTTGTGTACTCGTGAAAAATGACAATGTGATAGCCTATGCCTCACGACAGTTGAAGATCCATGAGCAGAACTACCCGACGCATGATCTGAAGCGGGCAGCTATGATTTTTTCCTTGAAAATCCAGCGGATCTACCTTTATGGTGAGCAGTGTAACATATACACCGACCACAAGAGTCTAAAGTATATATTCATACAAAAGGACCTCAACATGCGTCAAAGGAGGTGGTTAGAGATAATCAATGATTACGATTGCTCTATTCACTATCATCCTAGAAAGTCGAACAAGGTAGTTGATGCTCTAAGCAAGAAAGAACCTGCCACTCTATCCATGTTGCGGATGGAGAAAGACGTTATCTTCATGGATATGCAAATAATGGATTTGGAATTCATAAGGGAAGGAGATAAATCCTACGTCACCCAAATGATTGCGCAACCATCCATATAAGAGAATATTAAGGAAGCACAAATGGATGATGTAGAGATACAAAAGAGGGTGGATGCAACAAAAGAAGGGAAGCTGCCAGAGTTCCATATCGATGATGATGGTGTGATTCGGTTTGGAATGCAGCTTTTTGTGCCTTCATCACCCGGGATAACGAAGGAGATATTGGATAATGCACATTGCTCAACATTCTCTATCCATCCAGGGAGTACCAAGATGTATCGTGATCTTCGAGAGCACTTTTGGTGGGATAACATGAAGAAGGAGATTGCGGATTACATATCAAGGTGCTTGGTATGTCAGCAAGTTAAAGCTGAGCGACCAAAGTCCAATGGTATGATGCAGCTATTGCCTATACCCATGTGGAAATGGAAAAATGTTATTATGGACTTTGTCACAGGTCTCCTGAATTTGTCAATGGGAAATAATGCGATATGGGTTGTGGTTGATCGACTCACCAAGACATCCCATTTTATAGCTATTCGGGAAGATCGATTGCTTGATCAACTTGCAAAGATATATGTGAATTAAGTGGTGAGACTGTATGGTGTTCCACTCTCCATTGTCTCTGACCATGATCCAAGGTTCACATCTAAATTTTGGAAGAGCCTTCAACATGCTTTGAGTACTGAATTAAATTTCACCACGACCTATCACCCCCAAACTGATGTCTAGTCTGAAAGGACTATTCAGACGCTTGAAGATATGCTAAGATCCATCTCTCTAGAATTTAAATGTGGAAGGGATCAGCATCTCCCATTGGTTGAGTTCTCATACAACAATAGCTTCCACTCGAGTATTCAAATGGCTACATATGAATCTCTTAATGGGAAGCGATTTAGAACTCCAACCTATTGGGATGAATTTGGAAAAAGAAAGCTACTTGGACCTGATCTTACTCAGGAGTTGACAGAGAAGGTTCAAGTCATCCAGAAACACATCAAAGATGCTCAAAGTCGGAAAAAGAGTTATGTTTACAACCATCAAAGGGACTTGGAGTTCGACGTTGGAGATAAATTCTTCCTTCGAATATCTCCATGGAAGAGAGTCATGTGATTTGGGAAGAAAGAGAAGCTAAGCCCTATGTATATTAGCCCCTTTGAGATCCCTAACCTCATAGGAGTCGTAGCCTATCATCTTGCACTTCCAACGAATATGGCTCAGGTTCATGATGTATGTCATGTATCACTACTGAGGAAGTACATACCAGACCCCTCACATGTACTAAACTCAGAGGTGGTGCAGCTGTAAAATGATCTCTCCTATTAGGAGAAGCCAGTAAAAATTCAGGATCGAAGTGATAAGGTTCTATGATACAAGAAAACCCACCTTTTCAAAGTATTGTGGAGGAACCATAAGTTTGAGGAAACAACTTGGGAACCCGAAGTGGAAATGAAGGAGAAGTACCCTCATATGTTTGTGTAAAGTGAAATTTCGAGGGTGAAATTTCACAAGGGGTGAAGAATGTAACGACCCAAAGATTTTCAAATGAAAATTACCTTATAATAATTATGTCATAAATTAACATGAAATCAAAAAATAATGAACTAATAAGCGATAAGTGACCATTAAATATAAGTTGGTCACTTCTGGGTTAGGAATTTTGAAAATTCGACATACAGGGTTCTGTTCCAGATGATTTTTGGAGTCTAATGAAACAAAAATATTTTTTGGTGAATAGTAACGTACCCTTAGAAATAGTAACGTACCCTTATGAATAGTTATATACCCTTATGAATAGTAAATCATCCAACATAAGTGTAACATTACATATAAATAATAAAATAAAATTTGGACATCTTAGAAAGTGACAATTTGACCATAGAAAACGTTTTGGTATTTTGTAAGTCATAAATAAATAATTATAATTAATTAATTAATTTAAAAGAATTTTTATTCCCTAATATGTATTCATAAATTAATGATTAAATGTCTTATTGTTTTAGATAATTTTATAAGACGCTACGTAATTTTTAAAAGCACTATAAAATCATTTTTATCATTTAAAAACTGTTTTTAAGTAAATTATGATTTTAATTAAATATAAAATTAATAATATATAGAAAATTATTTTTGAAAAAATGGTCATCATTTTTGGATTCTACACATCGAAAAATGGTAGTGGTAAATTTTTTTCTTTATTCTGAAATACTTCAGTTTTCGGACGAATAGTAAAAAATACAGTTTTCCCATAATCGGTGTATACTAAATTGCAGCATTAATGAGGTAATGATAACATAAACATTATAGATCTTTAGTTTCGGACAAATTATATTAAATTGAATAAATGGTTCCATAAAATACAATAAATCCAATTCTCAAACCTAAAAAGAACTTTCCAAAGCTTAAAGTCAAAAGGTGATTTCTTAAAGTGTCTTTTTCTCTTTCTTTCACATTCCTTTTAATAAATTAATGAATTCAGTTTATAAAGAATAATTAAAGCCTAAATAAAATTAAATTATATTAATATATGATTTAGGATGTCAAAAAACTACTATTACACATCTAACTTTTGATATATTATTTTATTTAATATTTTATACCAAAAACACCTCCCTCCTCATGTATAAATAAGCCCTCCCCATCCTCTTGCCAAACCACACCTCCCAATCCTAAATAATTTTCAAAGATCCGCCCGATCATCTCCCCTAGACCCTCCCCCACGTCCAAGAGCTTCTAGTCTCATCAAAAGAGCAAGCTTATTCCCTTAAGTAGGTTCTCAAGAGAAAGATTTAAGAGGCAATTTCCCTCCCTCTTATCCTTCAATTTCCTTTCAAGTTCAAGTTCCTTTATTGATCAATCCCCACCTATATTCATCCAAATTGTTTTGGAACTCTAGTATAATACATATACTATAATTGTATGATTATAATGGTATATTATATCACCACACACCCATTCCCTCTTCCTTTTATTTTATTAAAGAGATTGTTGTTCATGACGTGTTATATTTATCACCTTCAAAAACGACATGCTCTCTTCTACAATTCCTACCTTCAGATCTGGTCATGAAACCATTTTTATGGTTGAACCAAAATATTTTATATGTATTATTTCCTAGTTAATGTTCTGGAACTGACTTATGAACATATTACTATGGGATAAATGAAAACAAGTTCTTTGTGATCGAGAAACCGCTCAAATTAACCCACACAATCTTCGTTTGATTCTTATCTAATGATTCATCCACATGGATATAATGTGATTAATTATAATATCATTCATACTCTTGTAACCTCATTAATAACATGTAATATTAGTTCTGTATGTTTACACATGTTCTACCCAAACTTCAATTTAAGAATACATCTGAACCACCCAAGAAAACCCATAAAAACGGACATCCCCGAACAATGTTTTTAAACTCTATAAGTCATCCAAATGAGCATAATATGACATAATGAAACCAGAATGAACCCTATTAACGTACACATGGTTCTGGATTTCTAATTAATAAATATAATTTCATTATACAGGGCATTAAAGAGAAGTAAGCATTTGGGTATAAGGTAAGGGGAAATTCTCAAACCAAATTTTCTCCCATCGGGTTCTCCCTCTTTCACTCCATTTTTGACATGGTTACTCCTCAAAGATCATTTGATCATCATTTCCTTTAAATTTTTGGGATATACATGTTTGTAACTGGTATTTATGTCCAAAAAAATATTTTCCAAAAGAACACTTCTTTTAAGAACACCCCTTTTACTTCTCACTCAAAGTGAATGATTCTTCTAACATGTATGTTATTCCCTCTTTTTTTTGGGAACCAAAAGATTATGAATATGTTATTATGAGATGAAACCCATTCCTTTTCATGGGTTAATTATGTTAATTTATGTTGTATGATCATTGTTTCAATCATGATAAATTATAATGTTATGATGTGACGGGTGCACCGAGAATTATATAGCATAATATGAATGTTTAAATGTGACGGGTGCGCCCGGAATTATACAGCGCTCCAATGCAGTTGGTAAAGTGATGAATCTTGTGAGTACATGTGAAATGATGTGTGAACAAGATGCTATCATGGTTCACAAGTATTTGTGGTAGTTACCCACTAAGACATGATGTTGCATTTTTATGCATTGCCACATTTCAAGTCTTTTATTTATTCTCAACTCATGTTCATGATCTTTTGACTATGTTATGATTATGCTCACCCCATGATATATCGTTTTTATCTATCCTCTTACAGGGCTTCTAGCTTACCCCTTTTGATGTATATCCTTAGGTGGATACATGTACAAAGCAGAGGACAAGTTCCACTTAAATGCTAGAGAGGAAGAAATTAAATAAATGTTTATGCTTGATGTTGTATTTTTTATGTGTGGTCCTAGTTTTCCAAAGACACTAAGCCTTTGGATGAACTTTGTGAAATACTATTATGTTGTTTATCTTTTAAATGATGTAATAGTAATGTAACAAAAGGCTGGGTCACTATATACCTAGTCACCGACAACCACAAGACCATCTCTGCTCTGAAAATGAGTAACTGAGCAAGGGGAACATGAGCAAAACAGAACCAAAAAAACTGCACAGGAATACCAACATTGAGTTTTATGTGTACTCTGTGAGATAAAATAGATCAGTATGAAATCACCAGATATTCCAAGTATTCTCCATTCCCAAAAAAATCTATTAACACTATTTTTTAATAAATTATTCACATTTTAATAAATTAACACAACTTTCTAGTTTTAATGGTCCAAACATGCCACTATCCATTTTTTTATAAAATTAACATTTTATAACAAAAACCCAAACCAAATAGTACAAGAAACAATTATGTTGTTTTTTATGGGATGAAATTTCAAATAGAAAAAAATTCAAAAGAAAGAAACTTTACGGAAGATGCAATTTCTTTTAAAATTACCATCCAAACATAGGGTATACCAATGTAAAGTGAAATATAACTAGTCTTCACGAGTCATGGAAAATAACCCTGTGAAGTAGTTAAAATGGGACAAAGGTAACCTCAGATCCCAATGGAAAATGGTAATGAAAACATGACCATTATATTTCTAGTGCATGATCCACTAGAGAGGATAAACATCCAAAATTCCAGTTATCTCAAATCATCATCCATTTTTAGTTACTATGTTTATCTTCAATCCAAAAAAGTGTAATATGACCATAGCCAAATCCAAATCACAAGAATACTACACTTATTCCACCCACCTAGATACTTCGGCATCCTTTTTGTTCTCAATCATGATTCACATGTCACATAACACAAAATTTCATCATTTCATCAACCAAACCAAGCATTACACATCCCAAGCCACCAATTGCACACCCAAAATCCATTTTGAAAACAAAGAAAAACCAAATCCGTTTCCCAAGCATGATTCAAATGACTAAAATAATTTAATAAATCAATTACGATGTTTATGAAACAAACATAATAAGAACCATATGTTTTGAATGATAAAATGTACCCAATTTGACATGAAAAAAAAATTTCCCACCAAATACATATAAAATATTTCAAAAAACATATTTCCCAC
The DNA here is from genome assembly GCA_963277665.1 of Viscum album. Classification (NCBI taxonomy): domain Eukaryota; kingdom Viridiplantae; phylum Streptophyta; class Magnoliopsida; order Santalales; family Viscaceae; genus Viscum; species Viscum album. The sequence continues at coordinate 682,443,630 of OY728159.1, read as the reverse complement.
AACCCATATAATTAATAGAACATCTAAAAATACTCAATAATTAAATATTTATTCATCAAATAATGTTTAAGCATCGAATCTCCAAAAACCCATTATTATAAAAATCAAATTTTTCATTCAAACCAAATCCAAGAACTCACAATACGTAAAGAACATAGAAAATCCTATTAGAACAATGATAAACTTTCCAAAAAGTTTCAACGTTAATTATAATTCAAAAAATAGTAATCTAAATCATATTTCATTCCCCATTTCTTATTATAACTAGGCTAATATGTAAAAATAATTCTAAATAAAACAACCAGGTTTCAATATCATGTATACAAAACAATAATAATTATATAAAACACCTTCTATGCACAAATTTATAGGCACAACAACAGAATCCCTTAGAAATCCATTTTTATCAAATTCTATTAGTAAGGAAAAAACACAATGAACTAACCATGAGTATTATAAATATGAAAATAACATTTAAGAAAAAAATAAAGATACTGAAGATCTAATGGTTTTCATTGGAACGAAAAACATGGAAATGCCTACCATGGGGGTGTGCGAACACAATGAAACATTAAAAGAGGAGAGATCTATGCCCCATAATCCATTTGTACGTGGCCCATAGGATTAGGAGATTAAATGACCCAAAGGTCTTAGGGAATTCATCCAAACTATCTACAAGGAACTGCGACTTCCTAGCATCTACATCCTGATAGTAGATCTCCACCTTTGCATGACCGTCTGGCTAGGCTTCCTATGCAAGCACTGGATTCTACCGATGGAATAGCTATACCCTCTCATTCTAAAAATCCATTGGCTATGCTATGGTGAGTGCACCTGCTCTGAATCCTCTTCTGGGGCTGCTCCTTTTTGTATTGTATCTGGGGCCTTCATTCATGTTGCCTAAAGGCCTTGGGGTTTCTCTAAGGACTTAAGGTGGTCCAAAAGCCTTGAGAATCAACTGTCCCAGAGGCCTTGGGTGGCCTAAAAGCCATGTAGGATCTGAGGACCAAATGGGTGGCCCGAAGGCCTAGATGGATGAATAGTTCCAGCTACTAAAGTACAGAACAGTTCCTGCTACAATGCATGCTACAGTGACTGCTACAGTGCAACTACAGTAACCCGGAAATATGCCTCCACTCGGATTTGATCTTGGGTCTCTTGGATGGACCTAGTACGTCCTCCACATGGATTTGATCTCTCAGCCTACAGTCCTTGTAAGGGATCCCCCTCATTCCTTGAAAAGGGGGTTACCAAAAATCAATAAAAATGATGTCCTTCAGTCCATTCAGGCATGCTATATACCATTTGTACACCCTAGATCAAATTAATTTGTTACCATAATAATTAGTAAAAATAGAGAAAATTATTTACCACACTTTTCGTAAAAATAAGTTTACATGATTTGATTTATAAATATATGGATTTCAAATGACCCAAAATTTGTCCAAAATCATTTATATTTTGAGATTTTGACCTTTTATGTTGTTTAATTATACTTTATACTTTTCGGTCTTATGGAATGTGAAAAATATAGGAAGACATTTTTCTCTTCAAAAATTACAGTTGTGCCAATCGCATCACTTATAATAGGCTACACCAACTACTCTTATGTTCACACTTACAAAACCCACTCTTTCATATGATACCTACCCAAATAACTTCCTTCATTCCATCCTCATATACTATGATTTTTATTATGTTCATGAATCTATCCAAATAACTCTTTTTGTTCAAAACAAAAGAAGTTATCTGAAGAATAGATATCGTCCATGACCATGTGATTAATTTTATTTATTCCTCCACCGACATAAAATATTAATAAACTAAACTTATATAATATCTTCATTATATCATATATACTGATAAGTAATTATGTTAATGGAATAACTGAAATTCTTCTCTTATTACATCAAATGGGTTATGAATTCATCATTCATGTGAATAGAAGACTACCGCCTCGTGAAGCAATGTTAATCGTTTTCCATCAATACCTCTCACATCTAGATATAATAATGAATTTTTTATTTACATATGATATTTATTATTTTATTATTCTTATTATATCATTATACCGTATATTCCTTCTAAATTTCCGTATTTTTGAATACATTAATGTCATTCTAGTGTACGGTGGATTATCGTCTCATGAAGCGATGTGATTCGTTCTTCACGTAAGCATTACACAGAAGAAAATAAAAAGAAATTTAAATAAATAAATTTGATTTGTATTACATAAAAAATATTATTTAAATGTAATATATTATTAATCCTTATTTTATTTCATCCATCGATAAGATGGAAACAATGTTTATGCTTACATACCACCTACCACATCCGAGATCAGTGAATTTAATTTTCTATATATAACTTTTATTGATTTATATAAATAAATATATAATGAATATATATTATATTAATATCATTGTTAAAATTCAAGAGATAATGTATCCTTGGTAAATCATCGATTATTAAATATACCAAGTCAAAATATACACAAAAAACAAAGCTGTTATTATTCGAAACATGAAAATACCATTGAATTGTTAATGAAAAGGTAATAAATGGAAATATGTAAATTATATATGGTATGATATATATAAGTATATATATTTATTTATTTTTCCATCCAATTTGGTTGGATAGTGTTTTTAGATGTAATAATAAGCTTTTTTTGTAAACGTGTTGTCATTTACTGTACAAGATTTTTCAAAGAAAATAAATAATTGATCATTGTAAAAGTGGACATTTAGACATTCCGTTGTATTGAAAAAATCATAATCATAATGATTATGAAATTACATCATAATGAAAATATTATTTTAGGAATTATATGATCATTGGAATCGCCTTTTGTCCGGAATGAATGAAATATCATAATGAGGACATGCTTCGAACATTGCTTAACTCTGATATAAATATGATGATGGTTCTCTATTTATAATTTCTCAAAAGTATAATGTGATTTTTTTAATCATCTATTTCTATTTGGATGATGGAATTGTTAATCCCAATTGAATTCGTGTGGTTGGAAATAAAGATGTTTCTTGTAGAATGGGAAGTTACAATACATTCCATTACATGAAAAGTGATGCTAATGATGATATTTAAAATAATAAAAGTCAAGAAGGAATTATATATTAGAAGAAAGATTAATGGAAGAGTTAATTTAGTAAAGTAAAATCTTTCTCATCTTAGATCATCAGTGTTAGATCTTCAGATCTAGATTTTTTCTAAAAGATTTCAATTTTTCTTGATCTGAATGTGAGAAACAAAATTTTCTTGTTTCTAGTCCTTCAAAAATCCAAAATATATACATATGTAGGGAAATATGTTTAGTAATAAATGTTCACTAGAATCATATTCGGTAAATAAATAAGTTTATAAATTTGATGCAACATATATATGTTCATTGTACATGGTATGCCATAATACTAATAAAAACAGAATTGTTTCCATTTGGATTTTTTGGGAACAATGAACACGAAAATATGTAAATTTTGTGGGGGCCAATAATAATGGAAAGTTGCAGACTGATTGACAATGTAGTCAACCATTCATTTAGTTGAATTTTAATCTTTAATTTAGTATCATGTTGGTTAATAGAAAAGAAGTAGAATTGTTATGTGTTTCTTTAATACATGTACATTTGTGTTAAGTAAGATATAATAAAATAGATATATTTTTTGGTTAGTTGCGATAATGAATAAATTCTTTAATAAATCGGTCAATAGATATTATACTAAGGATGACATTGATTGTCATAATTATAAAGGGATCGAGCCATCAAACACCGGATAGAATTGATATTTATTCATATGTAGAATCATCAGACTGTCGAAAACAAGAAGAAAAATCTTGTTTGGATATTTTTGGAAGTGTTCTCAATGGGGAACAAGAATCTTTATTAATTACATTGATGGATAATATGTTTTATTTTATTATTTAGTATTGAGCATCATAATGAGAATACATTTGTTTATTCATATGTTTGTTTTCAATTGTTCTAGAGCATCATAATGAGATTTATTTAGTTCTTATTTTTTTTCAAGTGGTTCTGAAAAATTATTGTTACCAAATGCCTTTACTATAATGAAAAATCATATTGGCCAATCAGAATTAGATTTGGACTGAATCATGTGAAAAATATAGAAATAAGCTAAAGTTGAAAGAAAACATGATAATGGTCAGGAACAGTTGAGAGGTGTTGAATTTGTCCTAAACACATATAGAATTAAAGGGAATTGGAGATTTTTAAGAAATTTCAAAGAGAATGAAAAGCTTTTAAAATCCCATCAAAACCATTTCAGGTTGGCAATAAAATGACAATGTAATTTTCAAATTTCTGAAAAAATTAATTTTCATAAATAAAGAGAGGGAAGATCTAAATTTATAAGGATATGATGTTTCTTGATTGATAATTCTTTTGATAGTTAGGAATGTATAATAATAAATGATAATATAAAAGATTGTATTCATGGTTTATGGATGAGACTGAGAAATCATGTTGTGATATATTAATTCAGATAGAAGTAATTTAGGATGTCTCAATAGTATTCTAACATCACAATATAATCTTATTGAGTAGTCGATCATCAGTATAAAATTAGTCAATTTGACATAGTATAAATATTAAGTTCAGAAGATGTTATTCCCTTCTACTATATAAGTATGTGAATAAATGTTTTGGAGAACATATTTTTGAAATTTTGTTAAAGAATATATATAAAATATTTGTTACAAAAAATTTCACATTTAATTTCATTCTACTTTATGTACATGCATTGTAATATTGAACATAATGATAAAATTTTGCGAGTTCATACCTAACTAGTCGTATTCCACACAAAAATATTGTTTTCAGAAGGATTGTGTAGTATTATATTATTTCAAAACTATACTAAGGATGCTTTCACTCTTATTGGGTAGTAAACCATGTAAATTCTTGTGTTCTTGTAGTTGTGTTTTTTCAATAGGGAATTTATTATTTAATAAGAGTAAATCATTGTTTCATATGACAAGAAACATAAAATAAAAATATATCAGCAATTCACCCCTCTCCCTCTGAGGGATACAATAATATTGACTTGGAAATTACAAGTGGTATTAGATATGAAGGTTACCTTCATTTCTTATTTGTTTATGTTTTGAAGAGAAGTAATGGAGAATCTGAATTGTGTCAATATTAAAGGTATTTTGATCATTTATTCATTCAACAATCATAACCTGAATGATATAATGTTAACACAACTTATGTCACATAGGTTTCATGTACTTGAAGCTATAACTGATGGTTTTCCTCTAACATTTATTAACCTGAAGAATCTTGAGAATGATGAATGGGATAAAAATGACATAATCTCATCAATTTATGAATGTTACTTTTTAATATTGTAGGTTGTTTTTTCTAGGAATGGTTCTTTGGATATGTTGAAAACATTTATGTAGGCAAAAAAAGTGAAGAAAGATAAATTAAAAATCTCGAGGTTAAAGTATGGTGATCTGATAATGGGTGATTATGACTATTTTCGGGAATTCATTTCTAGGGTAAATGACATAGTCAGCAATATCAAATTTCTTGGTTAAAAGTTGGATGAATATATAGTTTCTGAAAATATCTTAATTATTCTTCGAGGCATGTTTGATTCTAAAGTATCACCATTGAATGTTATAGATCCTAAAATTCAATCTCTCTATGATCTTCATAGTAATATTATTACTTAAGAAATGACACGAGATTTATAATGGTAAAATAAAAGTAATTATATAAATTTTAATCATGGTGGTTGAGAAATAAAATTATATGATGTTTCATGAGGATAGTGATGTTGTTGACTCTATCTCAAAAAATGAGTTATGTAAAAATCATGATGAAATTTTATCCTTCTTTTCTAAAAATTTAATTTGGATGAATGATAGAGTTAAAGTTAAATTGAAAACAAAAAATCCATTAAAGAGTTGTTAAAGTGGGGTTGTGGGGAACATTGTATCTAATTTCCCTCAAAGTATGAAATAATATTATAGTGATGAAGAAAAAACATGGACAAGAATGTTATAGAAGAAATATGGTGATATAGATAAATAATTTTCTATAGAGAAAGATGGAAAAGTTTCCAAATCAAAATACATATGTTTCTTATCTAAAGATGATAAAGAATATGACTATCATGAACTGGCCTTGAAAATTAGGTATTATAATAACCAGGCCAGCACTAATATTGCATAAAAGGGATTCCCAATCCACACATGTTCATGACTAGAACCTTGAATCACACAACAATAAAAGTGGGAATAATATTTTCACCAAATTTATAGAATAAAAGAAAAAAAATTATTTATACAACAAAACTCAACATGGAGGTATGTATTAGAAGTCAGACAAGCATAAAAGCCCAAATTAAAACAAAAAAGTATTATAATATATGAATGTCTTTCAAAGTCGAAACTCAAACCCAACTCCCCATTTCCACATTTCAATAACTAGAACCACCTATAAGTGGTGATTTACACCTTCTTGAACCTGGAACTGGATAATCAAAATCCCCCCAAAGGAACAACTGGGGTTGAGCATAAAACCCAAGTATGGTCTAACTATGGATTCCATAATATATTCCCTTATTAATTTTACCAAAGAGAGAATTAAATTTAAATGAAACCTGTTTGAAATCTCAAATCCATATTTAAACAAATCATGATTTACATTTTCGATGATTGAAATATCTTTAAACTAACGAATCATATTTTAATTGATTGAAATATATCTAAAAAAATGGTGTTTTTTAAAAAAATATTAAATAAACAGTTTTGAATAAAATAGTTCATATAAATCATAAGTCTTGTAAAACAATTTTCAGAAATATAATATAATCATTTAAAATAAAAACAATCGAGCTATATGTTCATTTGACTACGTAGGTGTGCTAGTTCCAAGATATATGGAATCCATACACGTGGTGATGTGACAATAAGTAAATACATCCCGATGAACATAGGAGAAATGGGACACATCACCATTTCATAAGGGATGTGTTGTGCTGTACTTACATGTTAAAACGATTTAAATGGTAATGTTCCGTCTACAAAACTCACCAACTACCAAAGTATTTCATGTGATCTATTAAAAATCAATGACAATAAATTTATTTCAGGAAACCTTAAAATAAAATTAATCTCATTTCCATTTCAAAAATTGTAATTCCTATTTAACAAAATTAACCCAGATTTTTTAATTAGGAACATTCATATTTTCCAATTAATAATCCAATGTTTTATATCAATACCATTTTTTCCATTTCTAGAAATATTTATTTGAAATAAATTAAAAATTCAATTTCACAATTGACTTTCACAAATAAAATTCAAAATTTTAATTTTTCACAAGATTCCATTAATTTTGTAATAAACCCCTACTTCAGTGGAATTGATATTTTCAAAATATTTCAACAAATTTACTTACACAATGAATTTCAAAAATTTATATTTTAAAAATTAAAATAAACACACACCAATTAAATAGATATGATTGTTTTACAATTTCATTCAAAAAACTGATTTCCAAAAACCACAATTCAATGGAATTTTTTAGTCAATAATTGATAAAAATTTCATTTATGTTAAGAAATTTAAATTTTAAAAGTAGTTTACGGTTAATGAAAATCAGTGATCTTAATAGAACCACCTAAATTATTCAGAGAGACCAAAAATTCTATAATGAAACCCACAAACAATAATGAAAGCATAGCAGATCTAGAAAACCAACCTAGAAAAAAGTTTCCCAAACACCATGTTTAGATCCATAAATTCCAATATAATATTTTAATCTAATGGGAGGTAATGAGAAATATATGTAAAGATATAGAGAATTCTTACTAGGAAAGTAACATCACGATTGCAAAAACAATCAATTGTTGAATGTCTCAATTTAGAAGGGTTTAAGGGATCCAAAATCATATGGGGATGGATTTTGGTTGAAAACATGTATGGAGATGAGGAAATAGAATTTTTAGCCATGTTGCCTTTTTAAAGACAGTATTCATAACATTACACAATGGGTAACACATTTTAACATCGTGTAATTTTCAAATCCAAAATTTACAAAACAACCCATAACCTCTTTCTTTAAAAGGAATTATTATTTTTATAGATTTTAATGAAATGTATACATATTACATGGAATGAAAAACCCAAATAGGATATAGAAATAACAATTTTTATTTTGAAAATTACAACAAATAGTTGTCTTCACCATTACTGGTATCCTCTCAATTCCTTCTTGGACCTTCCCAAATGACAAAAAAGGATAGCCACGAAATGTTTTAAAAAATACCAGTCATAAATGTAATGGGATGTGACAACCTCACCACCATTATAACTTTCTATCCACAAATATCATATAAGGAGGCCTCCATATCAAAATGGTGCGGCTACTACTATCTCATTAGCACCTCATGCTCCCATGACTCAGGAGAATCAGAACTGTGCTTCCATAAAACTTGACCCAAATGTGTAGTCCTTCCATATGATACCTTGGATTTTGAATCAACCATCATAATAAGATGTTCATCCACAGATAAATCATAATAAACCTCATAATCTCCCTAGAAAATTACATGAGTGGAATCATATGGATACATTCTATGTTGAGATACATGGAACATGTTACGTATCGACAACATCTGTTGTGGAAGTGTTGAAGGATAATAAAAATTTACCACCTTCTCAACAACTAGAAAAGGTCCCACAAAATATAGAGATAGTTTCACTTTCATCTTAAGCCATCTGTAACCCAAATGGGGTGAAAATTTAAATAAAACCTACTCACCAAATAATAATTCCAAAGGTCTAGGATGATGATAATCATTTTACTTATACCATATATAAGCCATCAACATTCTATAACTAATAAAATGAATATTTTATGTCACACATTCAACCTGGCTTAGTTCCATCAATGATGTTTTACAAATCTATGACAACCATATTGAAGATCTATAAGGATGACAATAAAAGGCATTTAAAATAGCCTTTATGATCAAGGATTAGAAACTATTAAAACATGAAAACTCAACCAGCCCCAAGTGATAATCCCAATCCCCACCATAGTTGAGAAAAAAACGAGAAACATATCCTCAAGAATCATTATATATATTTCTGTGTGGACACCCTAATATGGATCGTATTTCATAATCAAACAAATGTCAGATCCAAGTTCCACCTAAAATCTTCTCAAAAAAGTGATGTGAACTGAGGATCCTTATCTAATACTATAGCATATGGGACTCCATGAAAATGAAAATTCTAATTCACATAGAGATTTATGAAATCCTAAAAAAATTTGTATCATGAATGGGTATAATGTTTTCCGATTTAGTCAAACAGTTGATCACAAACCAAATTGAATTCATGGTTCTCTGGGTATTCATCAACCAAACCAAAATGGCTATATAGATCTATTCCCACATTCACATATAATTCTATAAGTTTTTCAAGAAAAACAGAAGGCTTCTGGGCTACATCCATGACCTTTTGGAATGTATAATAATGTGATACAAACTCAGTAATGCCTCCTCTCATAACTGGCCACCAGAATAATCACTACATGTCATAGAACATAATCATGGTTCCCAGGTGCACTTCCCAATAGAAACTATGTAAAACCCCCCATCATATCATTCCTAACCGATGATAGTACCACAAAATTTTTCCTAAATCATATAACCCCCTCTTGGTGAATAACCAATTAGCAGTAGTCTCCCCACCAAAAATAGAGTCTTTAATTCTATAGATAAACACATCAGTTTGTTGTTCCTAAAGAATCAATTTGAGAAAAGTGGATTTCAACTAAGAAACTGACAAGGAATTTTTGACCCCTATTTTCAAGACACTAAAATGATTCTATACGAATAGATCCCTCAAGATCCACTCTTTTAATGATTCTTTTTCTTATAGAGTGGGATGTTTCCGGCTCAAATCAAATGCAACAAAATTCCCATTCTCCATGTTATAGGGGATGTCAAAATTGTAAGACTACAAGAATTTAACATAACACCTTTGGTGGAGATTAAAATAATTTTTAGATAATATATAAATAAATATCTTTTGCTCTGAAAATTTAGTAAATGATTCTATATGAAGGTAATTCAACTAACTCATAAGTGTGTTCATCATTCCTATATGTTCATGGTCATGTGTTTGATAATTCTTATCATGTGGCGTAAGCTAAAATGATTCATAAGATATGACATGACCACCATAAATTAGAATGCATAATTTGAAAGAACATCTGAGAAAAAATAACAGATCAAAATTCCTTGTCAAACCATCGAGCCCTATTCTTCTAAATCGATACAACCTTATATGAAAAATACCCAAGATCATCAAAAACAATTTTCATATTCGAAAACTATCTTGTCAGACCGGTCATGTTTTTAAAACAATGTGGTTTTTTCCAACTAAATCAAATATAGATATAAATTGTTTGTGAATAGAACATTTATCTCTTTCGAATCTAAGCCCTCATGTTTCATCATAATCTCCATAGTGTCCCACCATCTTCTACTTTTCCATCCTTCCTTGAATATGGAAACCATTATCTTGATTTTGTTGGGTGTTTCTTAGAATCCAAAAAATTCCCCATTTTTCTCGACCACTCCTCTGCCTCTTTATGATCATTTCAGCCTTTGAAAAGTGATGAATTATAGGGATGGTATTATTGAGAAAAAATAATTAGAAAATTTCTCTTCGGTTCAACAACAATAGCATAAATTAAAACTAGATGTGGTTACTGTCCAAGAGTCTGGAATGTGCACATGATCACCATAAATAGATTTGGGTCAATAAGAAGATTCTCTCAAAATGTTTTAGTAGTTACTTCTTCCTTTATATAATATGGATGTCTTCATAGATGCATGATGCAACTCAAAATTAGAATACCATAAAGAATACATCAGATTAACACTTTGACAAATAAATAATAAAATTAATCCCAAAAAATAGAAAATAAATATTTTCATTTCAATCTATTAAAGTAAAATATAGGGAAAATACTAAAACTAGTCCTCACAACACCTTTCCCAAACCACCCCTAGGGAAATAATATTTATTGCGGCAAGATCTAGCTAGGAACTCAATAACTAATACCTCATATGCCCAAAAATTATTTCACACATAGATAATTAAATTAAGAGAAAAAATATCATCATGAAGATCTGATAATATTTTTCATGAACCAGACCGGATACCCTTGTAATCTGATAACAAATCAAGTACTCAGATGGACTGATGGGTATTCCCAATTCCCCCAGATTGGTGACTAGCACCTAGAATCAATCCAAAATGAAAGTGTGAATGACTTTGACACAAAAATTATGGAATAAAATAAAATAGTGAAGTATTCATACAAAAGGAACTCCTGAGTGAGGTATGTACCAGAACTATAACAGGCGTAACAGACCAATTAACTACAGAATAAGTACTATTATATAGGAAAGCATCCTAAGTCCAAACATGAAAACATCTAACCATGTCCATGGATCAATTGCTACCACCACATCCATGCGGTTCTTTACCCCTCCTAAAACATGGAAGAAGATAATCTTCAAACCCCCAAATTATAGGTAGGGTGTGATCTAAAAAGCTATGTAGGGTATTGAGAAGGATTCTATAATAGATTTCAATATTAAAATAACCAAAGTGGGATTTCAATTTAAAATAAATAGGTTTGGCATTTAAAAATAATTTTTAATAGAATAATGATTTACATTTCACAAGATGGAAATTTATTAAACAAAATCTTCATATTTCAGTTGATGTAAATTTCTCTAAAATAATGGTTATTTTCAAAAATTCCTTAAAGAAACACTTTTATAAAAACCATTCATTTAAATCATAATGCATGTAAAATATGATTCAATAGTGGAATATATTCATTTCAAATTCAATGAATAAAATTACATTGACATATTCAAAAAAGGAATGATAGTTCCATGATATAGGGACTCCACACCCAAGGTGAAACATTAATATGTATATACATCACTTTAAAGCATGGCCAAAGAGGACTCATAACCATCTCCTAAGGGTTATAAAATGTTGTATTTATGTTTTTGAACATTATAAATCATAATGATTCATCCAAATAACTCATTAAATACGTAAGTCATTCATGTTCTCTAGTAAAAATATAATATGTGAAATTTATTTCAAGAAACCATAAAATTATGTTAATCTCATTCACCCATTCAAATATGAAAATTTCAATTTAAAAATCTAAACACAAGTTTTTAGTGGAAAACTTGAATTTCCCTAATAAAAACCAAAGGTACCTATAAATCCATTTCAATCCATTTTCACAAAAATGGATTTTAAATAAATTCATAATTCAATTTCACAATCTTCTTTAATAAATTAAATTAAAAAACCTAATTTTTCCGAAGTTTCTAATAATTTAACAATAAACTCCCAATGGAATGGAATTGAGTTTTTTGAAAATTTTCGGTCAAATCAATTTCAAATATTAAATTCAAAATTTTAACTGAGAAAATTTCAATGAAATATACAATTTAATCTAAAAAATTCAATTTTATTAAATTTTCTATAAATGCTCCTCAATTAAATGTAATATGGGTTTTCAAATTTAATGCAAAAAAAAAACAATTTCCAAAAACTAATATTCAATGGAATTTAGTTTTTAATCCAATAATTTAAAGAAACATCATTAAAATAATTAAATTGAAATTTAAATAATAATTTAAGGTCAATAGAAATCTTGGATCACCATAGATTGACCATTTTTTTCCAAGTAATCCCAATGATAATAATGGAAACTACCAACAAGAAGAAACACATGGGAGATCATGGAATGCAACCAAGAAATGGGTTTCAGCAACTACGAGTTTAGACCCATCATTCCCAATATGATCTAACAACATTATTTGAGATAAAAGAAATGAGATAGAGAGATAGGGATAATGCTAACTTAGAAATTCACTCCATGATCTCAATAATGATCCATTTTTGAACGAATCATACAAGAAGTGTTTTAGGGTTAAAAAGTCACCTGGAGATGACTCTTCTTTGATATAAAAGAATTTAATAGATGAGGAAATATAATTATTAACCATGATTCATGTTTAAAAATAAAATTTGGGAGTTTAGGCGGTGTGTCACCCAATTACAGGCTGTTTATTTGATACATAACAAAATTTCATAAAGGCCTATTACCTCTTTATTAAAATGGATTCATTATTATTTTAGATTTATATGATATGTAAAAATAATTAATGGTGTGTAAATCCCCATCAGAAAGAAGAACCGATAGGTGTAATGATGAGAATTACAGTAAATATCAGAATTTACCATTATAGGCATCCACCTGGTTCCTTCTCAGCTCAACCCACACAATAAGAATGGATATCACCAAAAACTATTAAAACATACAAGAAATAATGTTAACGAGGTGTAACAATGATCATGAAACTAAATCTGAGATATCTAATGAGTATCCTAGTGAGAATACATTTATTATAAAAGTGAATGATGTGGAGTTTGGAATCCATCATTCTATTGAAGAAGAATAATCCCAATTACAATTTCATCTAAAAATATAATTTAAATAATGTCTGAGGAATATTTGGAGGCTTGAAAAAGAAATTAAGAAATAGAAAATTGAAAACTCTTCAAAAATAACTATGAATGTTTTATTAATGATAATTTTAGTATAACGAAGATGATTGATGATTTTACGAATTATATAGAGAAATAAAATAATTATAATGAACATTTGGAAGTGTGGATGACAGAAAAAATAAGTAGTGTTGGATCATTTCCAAAAACAATTCAAAAGATGAACATAGAAGTAAAATTATAAAAAATGTATATCTAATATAGGGGAATGTTTTCATCAATAGTAACCTGGGAAGGAAAAATAATATTTACCTTCAATGGATGACAATAAAGTTGAATTTTTTTTTGAGAAGAAGATAGCTGAAAAATTAATATATGTGGGCTAGACCAACAAAGTTGATAAGTAAGAATTTTCTAAAAATTATGTGGATTAAATATTTTCTATTAAGTTTTTTTTTTTCTGATAAGGATTAAATTGAATCCTATATAAAAAATAAAATCCTTGTTAATAACAACATTTTAACATGAAATATATTTAGGTTGTGTAGAAACATGTTCCCAACTCTGGTCAGTATGGATGTTTCTGAGGAAAATATTATATCTATTGATACTTCTATTATTGTCGTGGATTTGGACACAAATTTTTTTTTAGGTTCAATCCAAAACATTACAATTATTACACAAATTTAATAAGGAGATATTTTATGGGGAGTCAATCTAATCAAAGGAACAATCTTCATAAGGGTGTTTGGATGAAACCAGAGAAGGTTGGTGTGAAAGTTGGAAATAGGTTCCAACCTATGAAAAATATTATTAAAACATGTTAACAAACTATAAATCTTTCTAAAGTTTGTTTTGTTTTGTTACATGTAAAAAAACATTCTTAACATCTCTAATTAGCCGGAGGTGAAGAAAGTTCATGTGAAATAGAAATCTATTATTGTAGAAACTACTTTGAAAGCTACAAAAGGAGAACAAACTTGTATTTAAAATTATGGGTGTTCTTATCATGTTATATGAGACATAATATTGTTGAAGACATTGAAAGACATTAATGTAGGGAATGTGAAATTTCTAAATTGCGAGTCTCTGAGGATCAATGGTATTGGATTACCCATCATTTGGAAAGAAAATGTTATGTCTATGAAATTCTGGTAAGTTTATGGGATAAAACACAACTTACTAAGTGTTTCACAAGATTGTGATTAAGGAAACTAATTTATTTTCATAAAATATGCATCTATTGGTAACGGTGAAGAATATAGTTGGATTGTTACAAGACAACAATTTATAAAATGAAATTTACTTCAAGTTGGTGAAATACTGCACTACAATTACTTGGGCATGGGGGAAGAGAATCAGTTTTGGAATAAAAGTATGGGACACACGTGTCATAAAAACATGAGAAAGTTATTAAAGAGTGAATATGTATGTGGTATTCCAATTATTTTCAGAATTAGAGATTGGTTTTTCAAATCATTTCAGAATGGAAATATTAAAAATTATGTATACTTAAAAGTTGAGATCTGTTCAAAATGACCAATGGAACATATCCATTTTGATACTTGTGGGAAAATTAGAAAACAATCAAATATTGTAGTTAAATATTTCATCAATTCCATTGAAGACTTTAGTCACATTAGGTGTGTTATGTATATGAAACAAAAGTTAAATGCATTGAAAATTATTAATAGTTTAAGGAGGAAAGAATATATTGAATATGTGTACCCAGTGAAGAAGTTGAAAACTAATAATTGTTGTTAATATAGAAATGTATAATTTGAATGTTATCATAAGAATAATGGAATTTTGAATGATTTCATTCCACCAAATATTGATTAACAAAATGTGGGTTTTGAATGGAATAATAAGAGTTTAGTGGAATGGGAGAAAACTATGTTACTTTAACATGGTGTGTCTCGTTAATTCTAATGGAATCCGAGAGCATTATTGTGTATATCCAATACTGTTGTTTCTATTGGAAAAGATCAAATATGCCTCTATATAAATTTTTTATGACAAAAAATCAATAGATTTATTTGGATGATATTTTTTCTCCAGTTGCAAGATTATAGATAATTGGAATCTTTATTTCTATTTTTTCCAAAGATGATACAAAATTCATCAAATCGATGTGAAATCTGCATTTAGAAATGGTGACCGTGATGAGGATTTTTACATTGAAAAACCATGTCAAATTTTGGTTGCTAAATATAAAGGTATGTTTGTATGATGAAAAAAAGGATTTTATGGTATAAAATAAGAAATGAGATTATAGTATTCCAAATTATATGACTTATTAAGGAAGATGAATTTTAGGAATGAAATTTTTGATAACTATCATTACATAATGGAAATTCAGGATTTTTCCCTCACTGTAATTGTTTATGTTGATGAAATAATTTTTACTGGGAATGATGAATGAAATTTTTATGGATTTACTAAGGAGATAAAAGATGTTTAAGATGTCTGTATCGGGGGGAAATTAAATAATTTCTTGGGTAAAAAATTCTAAAAAGGAAAACACATATTTTTTCATCAAGAAATCTATGCTAAGGAACTTCTATCGATGTTTGACATCGACAACATGAAACCCATTTCCACACCGATTCCATTTGGAACCAAGTTCTGTAAATATAGTTAATGCAATGAAGTATATCAGCAACAGTTTCTGAAGTTGATTAGATGTTTTTTTATTTTATACTACCTCATGTCCTAATTTTTTTATGATGTTACCTTATGTGAAATATTTTGGAGTTCCCCTAAATAATCATGTTTAATTGATGAAAAAATAATTATTTTATATATCTATTATGTGAGAAATTTTGGAATCATGTATGATAGCTCTGAAAATATTATCTTTTTTGGTTATTCTGATGTTAATAGGATAGGAAATGTCGATGATTGAATATCTATATATGGTGTAGTTTTATTTCTAGGGAAAATTTTAATTAGTTGTTATACCAATATTATATAATCATTAACAATTATAATAACTTAATCTAGGTATGTTTCATCCACTAAAATGACTAACCAATATATGTGGACGAAGACTCAGTTAGAAGACTTACATGATGAATTGAATTCATTCTTGCCGATTGGTTTTGATAATCAAATTTAAATCAACCTTAATGGGAATCTAGTTGACATTATCATTAGAAACATATTAATATCAGATATCTTTTAATGAAAGAGCATTTGGAAAATAATGAGTTGAAGCTAGAGTATGTTCCTACATAAGAACTGGTTTATAACATTTTTACATACCTTTACCAAAGGATGTTTTTTTAAACAAATGCTGATCATGGTTATCCAAACTCCTTATCATCAAGGTTGTGGTATGTTTTTTTCCCTCTCTCATATTTTCTTTGGATTGATTTGTCTGGGGAGGAAATTATTTCATAAATATATCGACTGAATTTGTGTTAAACTTTTTAGGAATCCATGATGAAAAGGGGTTATGTGTCATCAATGATCATACCATGTATGTTTCTAGAATAGTATAACTAATATTTGGATTGGTTGTAGAGAAAACATGTTTTCTAGAATCTTGGAGAATAAAATTTAAAGAAGAATAAGGTTGTGAACAAAATATAGGGATTTTTAAAAAGTCATTGCTTTTGGAAAGCATGGATCTATTGTCATTAATCCTTGTTTCCTATAATAAATAATCTCACATATAATTATTATTGCTTACAATTAATCCATATCATGAGCTTATAAACTTCTGTAATTTATAAATATTGTTTGAAAAAATAACCAAAAGGGGTTGATTGTTTGGTGATTTTTTTTGGAAGTAAGATGAATTTTTTTTTAATTTTTTCATTTTTTCTCAAATATTTTTCATGGTAAATAAATCAATTCATCTTTTATAATTAGACAATCAGAATGACCCCTGTATTTAAAAAAACAGACTCACAATGCTTATGCAAGTCAATTAGAATTATAAATTTTTTCTAGAAGAAAAGTTTCATCGCACTCACCTTGGATCCGGAATGCAAGAAATATCATAATGAGTTTCTTATTTAGAGTATGTATAACTCTAACATAAATGTTAAGATACTTTTCACTCATTTATTTCTCACAAATCATAGGTATGTTGGAAAATTTGTGAAACTATGTTGATGAGATAAAAGTAATTTCCAGTTGTATTCAGGTGGTTGGAAAGAATGATGTTAATAGAAGAATGGGAAGTTACAAAACATTAAATTTAAAGTAAGATGATAATGTAGATGGTTTTGAACATAATATATTTCATTTTGTAAGTCTGTATTATAATAAAAATTGTGTGGATGAAGGATTTTTCGGAAGGAAATGCATTTCTGTATCATTTCATCGTTGTGAGATGATCACATTTAGATTTATTTGAAGACTGGGAAGGTTTCCTTGATTAGAATGTGAGAAACTGAAGGTGATGATTTTAAATGAAACCATAAATAAAAATATTTAAATCATTAATGAAATAAGTGAATTTTTGAATGTTTATTGGTACCGTCGTCAGAAAAGAAATAATTTTTTGAAATAGAAGTTGTTGATACAAGTTCATCAGACTCAATTTTCTATCATACTCATCAAAGGCTGAATTGTTTACATTGGGAGTTTTTGTGACCAATAAAATAAAAAAGATGTAAATTTATGGGTGCCAATAAAAAATGTCATAGATTGATCAAAAATGTTGTCAACCATTCATCAGGTTGAATTATTTACTCTATTTCGGTATTTAGTTAGTCACTAGATAAGAAACATAAGTATTTAGTGAGTCATTGATACATCTACATTAAGGTCAAGTATGATTGAAGAACTCAGATCTATTTTTCTTGTGGGCCATTAGAAAGAATAATTTCCTTACCAATGGGGTTAACAGAAATCGAAGTAGAGGTTACACTAGTGGTTAGAATGATAAATAGAATAATCCATCATATGTAAGCTTACGCCGATTTCCCATTAGACACAAGATCATCAGACTAAAACAATAAGTTGAAGAATAATTTTTATAGATTTTTAGATGTGTTTTCAATGGGGAATAAGAATATATCCTAATGAGTTTGAAGAAAAATATGTCTGATTTTATCAGTTGGTATGGATCATCTTAATGATAACATATTTGTTTCTTCATATGTTGTTTTCCATTGGTGTAGAGTAACAAAATAATATATATCAACTATTATGTTTTTTTTGAAAGATGGTCAAGAAAATAAGAGTGACAAAATGACATTTTTGTAATGGAATAAAATTATTATTAATTTATAATTATAATCAGATAGAATTTTGTTTAGAAAATAGAATTGATCTGATGTTGTAGAAAGATTGAATAAGGTTCTAGAATAGATGATAATCATTGAAGAAGTCATAAATGCTTCTCAAATTCAAGGAAAATAGAGATTTCATTGAATTTGAATGAGCGGTAGATGATTTTGGAATCTCTCCCAAACCATCTTCTGTTTACTATTATAGAAAAAAGTAATTTTTACTTTTCTGAAACAAGTATTTTGAAGAAAAGAAGAGTGATATGCTCTTAAGTTATAGGGAGAAGAATTTCATGTATTTAGTAATCTTGGGACTAAGTGATTGAAAGAGGAAGAAATGAGAAGAGGGAAGATCAAATTCAGGGTTTCTGGACCAAATTATGAAATTAAACATGGATATATTGATTCAAACAGAATTACTTACGAATTTTCATAGCGTTATTCTGATACATAAGTATTATCAAATTGAGTAATTTGACTTGGGAATCAGCCTACTAAATTCGACAGAGTATCATTAAGATGTTCAGAATATGTTCTTGCCTGTTAATGTGTATAGAAGATAAGAATTTAATTAAATAATATATTTGGGAAAATCTGATCAGGTATGATAGTAATGTGTGTGTTAGTAAAATTATCTTATATCATTTCCTGATACATGATGAACATGAATTTTTTTATTGATCATAGTGCTATATGAGTGTAAAGAAATATATTACTCATTATATTCCACACAAAATGATTTTTTTTAATTGGATTGTGTGGTATTGGATTGCTTTCAAACAATACCAAGGACGTTGTTGCTCTTGTTGAGTAATAAACCATGTAAATTATTATATTCCAATAGATGTGTTTTTTTAAAAGAGATATAAATATTTTACTATAATTGAAGGATTTTTCAAAATAAAACAAACATAAATGAAAAATATATCCTTGAATCACCCCCTCCCACTCTCATTGATACATAAATATTGACTAAGAATTTAAACATATAATTCATTAATAGATATATAATATTTAATATTTATTATACATGAGGTTCAAACCTGTATGGAGGAAGTCAAGACTTATTATAATGGATTTATGTATCACATTTATTTTCTATGATACAAAAGTCATATTCCCTACATATTTATTGTTATGTGGTGTATATACTGAACAATAATATATTTTATGATTCTTATAATTATATTTATGTGAATTTATAATTTTATTTTGGGATCTCTAATTCATGGAGTTCATAGATGAAAAATATACCAAAGAGGTAAGGGATTTTTGTTCAAACTTCCTTCTCAGATACATATGTTGTATTATTCACTAATATTCATTAATGAGTAATATATACAGATACTATGTTATGTTATATCATGCATGTATTTATTTTCATGATATTTAATGTTTCCATTTATGTTAATCATTAATTGTACTTATTATTAAAATTATATGAATGTGGAAAATATTTTATGTTACAATCTCATCGATTATAGGGATTATTTATTATTCAGATTCCAATGATGAAATCATTTAATCCTTCTCTGAAGAAACATGTGATTTTCTTCCCCTTTTTTATTTCAAGATATTTCTTTTTCCCTTCAATTTTCTTCTCTTTATGTTCTAAATTTTTCAAAAAACATATATTAATAAAAATTCGCATATATTCCACTCTATAGTAAAAAAACATGTTTTCCTAAAACTATGGCTTCTAAAAAAATTCTAAAATGTTTTTACAATTCATATGATGATTTATGAAAGGAATTTTTATCCATGATTTTCTTTTGTCCAAATTCATTGAATGGGATCTTCATTCCACTTTCCAGTCATTTCCTATTTGTATTTTAGTAAAAATGTTAAAGAAATATTTGTATTAATATGTACATAATGAAAAATATATTTTTCCATTTTGAAGAAATCATTTTTAAGGACTACTTTATATATTTCAATGTTAATTTTCAAAGAAATGTATTATAAAATTATTTTATTAATTTTTAGTTTAAAAATTTTATTTTGATAAGAAAATGATATTTTCCTCAATATTATTTTAAATTATATTTAAAATATCCTTTATAATTTTATAGGATTATTTTTAATGAAAATGATTTTAAGAATGGTTTATGTTTTAAAAAAGTGTTTTTCAATGTGGAAAGGGTATATTCTTCAACTAATATTCCATATGATCATTGAAAATATATTTCCATCAATGATAACATCCTTTGATGTTACATATTCCTTTCTAGGGATAATATTGAATGATATCATCCATATTATTTCTATGGATTTTTAATTTTTATATTAATGAATGTTTTTTTGAAACAAATTTATTTTTTATGTGTTATTCGACAGTGAATTGATGAAATGTTAATGAAACTAATTTTATTTATAGGGGTTATGATGTGATGATATGATAATTTGTTTATGTTGTTACCCTGCACATAATTATGGTTTTCATTATGATATCAGTGGGACCAATATCTCTTTCCAATGCATTGGGTAAAGATTTATATCTTATGAGATAACAAATTGAAACATGTTGATAGGCTTAATCAACAATGGGAAATAGGTTAATCCTAATTCACTAAGAGAAATAGGTGCAGCCTAATCCACTATGGGAAATAGGTGTGTCCATGTCCCCAATGGGAAATAGTTGATGGGTCATGATCCTCTATGTTGATGGTCTTGGTAGTTATCCTTGATATATTAAATGGTTTTATATATTTATGGTGGTTCCACAAATTTATTATATGAGATTAGGGTTCATCAATGATTTATAATTATTTCTAACTCTTATGGGACATGTTTTCAAAAATGACAAATTTTTATACAAGTATTCATGTTTGAAATATATGAAATATGGGGTATAAACTTCATAACTTATGTTCAAGATCACATACCATTATTGTTATTTTATTCTTTTGTATGATCATATATTTATATATCACATGTTTGAAATTAATAAGTGTCTGAGATCACACTTTACTATGTCACCTTCCCCATGTTATGATGATTTTTTGATATAATCTATTCCTAAGAGGTGTACTATGTGAGATGATATTTGTTGGAGATTTTGAATACCATTCCTAAAAGTTGAATAGTGTGTTTCTAGTTTCCAAAGACACAAAAATATTATATTTATCAGTGTTTATATATTAAATTCATTTAATATTCATCTAAATATATTGGAAATTTGAGTGTGATGATCCTGGTTCATTATTCAATAGGTATATAATCGATGTTCAGTTTCTCCCCAATCATCTGTGATAAAAACCACTTTTGAATAGAAATTTACATCCATACAATGGATGTGAGTTCCATCAAAAGTACATATTATCATCACATTTATAGGAGATCATATGTTCGTTTTTAATATCAAATGTGACTACCCTTATTCTAAAATTGATATCATTTTTATATATTGAAATCAATTTCATGATGAAGATAATATAAAATTCAACCAGTTGAAGAATACCAATATTTTCATGAAGAATATTCCCAAAAACATATACCATAGAAGAATAATTCAATAATATTTGATCATTATTTCACTATGTGGTTTGACTAATATGTTAAATTATTAATATTTAAATGAGTAGGTTGATATATATTAAAATTATAAATTATACATTCTATAGTGGATAATATGATTACCTTTAAACATGTTCTTATAATAACCCTCATAAAAAAATATTGATGAAATGATATTTCCCTTAGACTATTGTATTAAGTGGTTACTAACATTGATCATCATCATTAACCATATTATTTGATTTATGTTTATCATTATTACCATTCATTTTTTAATTTAAAGACCTAGGTTGTGGTTAGTGCATTTTGTGGAACATTCTCTCTATTAACATCATTATCATACTTCATCCCATCACATGGGCATTTGATTTACCGATGAAATACCATTCCACATTGAGAATAATTTACCATTCCCCTTAAGATAATTTCCTCCATTTTCCTTCCACACATCAAGAATTAAAGAAGGGTCATCATATTATCTCCATGTTTTTAGAATTTCATTTTAATTACATATTTATATACTTATAAACAATATGAAACTTATGGGAATATCCAATCTCTCAATACACCTTGATATCACATAAAATAATTTATTCATTGATTCTTTTGTCCCTCACTGATAATGCCATTTGTAATATTTTTCCAATGATACTAGGGAATCAATAAACCTTAATGTCATGAAGGATGATGATGTGATAATAATACCTCACATATGTTGTAAAATATTCCTCATATGAACCAATAGATTCATCATCCTTATAGTTTATTTTAATGAATTTATTATCCATTTTATATGAATAATATGAGGAAAGTACTTATTTAAAAATATTCTCTTAAACCAACAAACTCCATGGAGTCTATTTATTCCTGTTTCCTTTTACTCATTGGATTATTCCACCATTTATATACTTCGTCTTCATAATAATATACAAGCAAAATGAATTTTTCATGATATGAATGCTAGAAAATAGAAAAATTATTTTCAATAGAACTAATCCATTTATCAAAAACTAGTGTTTTATATGACTCAATAAAAGAAGGTATGTGGTTACTCATGAAGGGCTTAACAGAAAATTATTCCCTCTTTTTATCATTTGGATGTTCAGCATGACTCATATCTTGAGAAAGTCGTGTTAGCAAGGAAACAAGATTTTTCATTCCATCTCCGATAAAATTTGGTTTCCTATGAGAATGGTCATTGAATTTTTTGTCACATTCATCATTAACATGGTTCTTTCAGGTTCATCTATTGACTAAATCAAAAAATCGTAGTACCGGAAATAGTAATCATATGGGAAAACCATAAATTCATGAAAAATAATTTACAGGACATCTATATTTTGACAACTTCTTTTAAATATATGACCCCATAGGTATTAGGCTGGTCATTCATTATTATTTTCTATTTAAATCCTTTTTGATAGCTCATAAATAGAATTTGAATTAAACTTAAGTGTATTCCTTAGGAGTGATATGTTAGGTGCGTAGTAAGGGAACACTAACTTTTCATAAAAATAATGGATGATATATACTAAAAAATATATTTGGGGTTATTACAAGAGTATTTATTTATTCCCAAACCACATATACTTTTTTATCCAGATATGTATGTTTTTAAGAAAATATCACTCCATTATTTACCATAACAGAGGATTTTCTCAAGTTCTTTGGATTATCCTATGGGTTATTATTAAAGAGTTCTCATGCTAGTCTCCAACAATAACAAAACCTTGATATGATACCAAATAATGAGACCATTACATTCCATACATTGATATTATATATAATTATATGAATATTTCTTATATAAAATAATAATCCATTCAATAATTGTATAGTTCTGGTATCTTTGGAAATAATGATATATAATCAACTTGATAATCAGTTATCTACATCATCTTTTACTTAGTTATTTACAACTGTAACCCTTATTATACATATCAAAACTAAAACCATTCTTTTATCTAGAGGAAAGAAAACATAAGAATGGGTGATCACATATGCATAGTAAGCATAAACAAGGGATACATCAAAGTTTATGTAAATAAAACCTGACAATTCGTGTTTGAGAATTGGAGCATAACATTTGAGAATCATACCAAATATATCATAGTTCATAATACTGAGTCATGGAATAAATATTGGTAGTTCATAAGATATTAATCATAGTGGAATTAACAACAAGATTTGTAAGAGAATAACGTTAGCATAAGACATAAGTCTATGGCGTACACATAAGAATAGAAAATTATTTCTTTAGTAGTCAAGGATTACTACCGAAACTATATTATTAGATAGGTTACACACCTCAATCCACTATGGTATTCACGGTTCACTCCCAACAACTTCATAGTGGATAGAGTCCTTTACAAAACTGGGTTAACTTCCCATTCCAGTCTAGTTTTTCTCATGAGATATCCTTCATTACCCAATGCATTGAAGGGGTATATAATTCTAGGAGCACAAATAAAATAATTAATATCATATATATGTGGTCAACATGATCATAAAAAATTTATCAGATGATAACCATGAAATGAAAATGGCCTTCATAATCATTTCATCAAATAACAACACATGGAAAAGAAATATGTTCCATAAATATATTTTCATCATAATCATAAACCATATAGAAAAAGGATAATAATAATATCATTTGACCATATCCCCAAAAAATATGAAGAAATTTAAAACGATTATATCTTTGATATAAAATTATTTTTAAATATCACATAGAACATTTCTTGTGAAAATTACCCATTTAACATGAAATAAATTATTTAGAATACAAAAATTCAAAAATATTACAGAAAAATAATATTACGAAATAATAGTGGAAACATTTATATGAACCTTCAAATAATTAATTTGTTTGGATTTCATGAAATAAATTCGTGTTATATACATTAAAATAAAAATTTTAGTTAACTTTTGATAAAAAATCAAAAGAACCTCATTGGGATAATTAAATTAATATATATTTTTAAAAAATTAAAAAATAAAATTTTTTGAAAATTTTAATTTAAAAAATATTTTTACACTAGTGAAAATATAATTTAATTTTTTTAGAAAATGGGGACTTTAAAGAGATTAATTTCAACTAATGTTATAAATAATGGGAATTTTTCTTTAAAACATTATTTAAGTATTTTGGATACTTACATAGAGGAAAATAAAAAAAAATAATTTATTCTCTTCAAATATATATTGTAGGACCATTAAAGTGATTATTGAGGGGTATATCATGAAATTTTATCATCAGAAACATAATCATAAACAACCTTGATAACACACAAGATTGTAAAATAAAAACCTTACCTCAAGTCTGAATTTCTTTGTATGTGTTCAAAAACCTTGTTTAATAAATATAGTATTATTATAAATCTATTCTATAAAAATTATAATATATATCAAAAACTATATGGTTTAGTTATTTCATTTTATCACCCTTTTATCGAAAAATGATTTTTAAACACTATACTAAGTGATTAATACTTTATATTTCATATATATTTTGATTTGATAATTTTGATCCCTAAACATTGATCATGGTTAAATAATAAAAATAATTTTAATAATGTTATACATATAATATAAATTAATAATAAACATATTAATATTCTACCATTAATTTTATATATAGAAAAGTGTATTACATCATTCATTGAGATGGTAGTCCATACATACGCATGAACACGATTTTCATTTTTTGCTGGATAGAGTGAAGGAAAGGTAAATAATAATTAACATTAATAAAAAATTACTATATTATATTAAAAGTATATATTCATAAAATTAATCATTATTACTATATACATTTAATATAAAACAAAATGAAATGACATTATTTTTTGAAGGTGTAAGTCCACACATATGCACGAGAAAAACTATCATTTTATAATTGATTTGAATATAATAATGTATATTTGATATTATATTATAATATGTATAATTAAGTCCTAAATATAATATGTATACATTAAATAAATCATTATGTTTATCCATGAGATGTGATAATGTGAATTGAATTACGTCATTTTGTTAGGCGGTATTCCATTGTTCACACGATCGATGATTTTATTTTCCATTTGATGGCAGATGATATGGGTATAGGTTATTACAATAACATAATAAAATATTATTATATTGAATAAATATTTTAATATTATTTTCACAGATTTAAATATTATAAAATATGGGTAAATGATTACATAAAAAAATCATGGTTAAGAACTAAACCTTTTTTTCAGACAACCTCTTTATGTTTACAAGTAATGGCTTCCTAGGATGTTTTATTGATCCAAACAAGGATTCTAAGTAGTGGGAATTTATTTAAGAAATTAATTTCAGTAGTTATATATTGTATCTAATGGTTCTTTACGTGTGGAGAATGGAAGAGTGTGGGTGTCATTTTATATTGGTGGGAGAGGACCCTCATGAAATTTTTTAAAATAATAAAATACAATAAAGAATTATTCACAGAAAATGCATCTAAAATATATTATACTATAATATTAAAGGATATATGTTCAAAATATTTTTATCCAATTTAATTTAGGAAATTTTAAGGTCATTTAACACAATTTTCATTAGTTTTACTCGTGGTAGACATATTTCAACCACAACCATGTTAACAAATTTTACTATTTTTATTATTCATTTTGACTAAAACTTACATTGAACATATTATCTAATATTAATTAATATTATTATTCAAAATATTAAATATATATCAAAAAATTTAATTCATGTAACATCACATTGCATTTTCACATACTTTTTTATGTTTCTAAGTTCTTCTAATTTAGAGTACTGACATGGGGGTGTGTTTGGGTGAACATTTTAGTAAAACAAAAGGGAAATGGCTTGTGCATGGTTTGCGCACGATTTGATAAACTATGTGACCAAACTGTGCCAACCAAGCAGCATTGGACAGAGAGGTACGCATGGTGTGCGCACAATTTTACAAACCGTGAGACCAAACTGTGCGGACCGAGCATCTATGGACAGTGAGGTGTCGCACGATGTGAGCATGGTTTGAAAAATCATGCACCTCTGCAAAGGTAAACTGTGTGCGCGGTTTTTAATTCCTAGAATTCCTTTTAAAACCACCCAAACACTCTAGACTCCCATATGTTTGACCTTGTCTCAGGCTTTACTCATTTTATGTCTTTCCAAAGCTTACTAGAGAGATTCTAAGTTGATTCGAACATCTTGATTTGACATTGACGGCTCGTATTGAAGATCCGCTCTCTTCCTGGTAAGGGTATTTCATCATGTTTCATTTCTCATGTCTTCTTCTATTGTTCCTTGATATTATCATGGGAGGTTTCGTTTGTTTCCATGTATCTATAACTATGATTTGAGGTACAGATCTAGGATTTTGAATATAGATCTAGTTTTGCATGATCTTAATTCAATTGAACTTAATTTTGGTTTTAAGGATTTGGATCTAGTTTTTGATCGACATCGTTGTACTACACAGTTTTTTGGGTTTCTCGCCGAGAAAACTCTTGTCAATAAATCGATGTAGGTGGTTTCGTCCCGTCTTGACAAATTGATTATCCTTATATTGCTTGGTTTTTTACAATGGTTGATTTAAATTCAATTTCTCAAGTTTCTTTCTATTAAATTGATCAAAACTCGATTTCATTGAATCGAGATATTTTAAATGGTTTTGGAATGAATATTTGGAAAACCACAAATCCATTGATTTGGGGGTGTTTATGGAAACTAACCGATTAAAATTGTTTAATTTAATTGGTGGATTTGATGGAAATTATGTTAATTAAATTTTTGAATTTAATTGTGGAAAAGAATTTGTGAAATGATGGAATTAGTGTTGAATGGATTTTCAAACTAGTGAAATGTTTAAAAATGATTTGATATAAACCCATTGGTTTTATCTTGTTAAAAAGGAATGTTTGGAATAAAACCTATTTTTGTTTTAAATGGAATGAGATTGGAACTTTTGAAATGGAAGAATGGGAATGATCGTATTTTAAGCATTCTTAAAATAGTTCACCCATCATGTAAGAGAGCATGGAAGCCTTAGGTAGTTAGTGAGTTATTTGGATATGATCTATGTTACGAAAACATTCAAAAACATACTTGCGGCGGGTCACATCCATGACGGGTTTGTGACGAGTCTCCTATGGACAGTGTCATTAGGACATGTGTATATACATTTTTATGAGTTCACATAGAGAGTGAGGAATCCTATAGCTGGTTAATACTATCGTACCATTTGGAAGATGACCATGTTTCTTGCTTTTTTATTTATATATAAGATATAAATGTGTGCTAATGCTTTTAAACTGCTTACATGCATCATGAGTTTACATAAACTATTTTATGTATCTGTTTTTATTTAACCCATTGTTTTAGAAATATTCCATCATTATAAAGCCTTGACTGATAAATTTTCCATCATTTGAAAATGTATAACATGATTTGTTAAGATATGCTTTTGAATTTCCGAACCTTTTTATTTGAATATCTAATGTTTTTCTTTGGATAATCCATATTTTGCATATTTTATAGAATCTTTGGTGATATCCTACTAGGATTAGGCTCACACCCTACTATTTCATTTGGGTGTTTGTAGAATTTCCCCTTCCAGGTTCGAGCAAAGGGAAGTGATCCAATGTAGGTGGATCCAGTTGTTGATCATTAGACTTTGTGAGTTGTGTCATTAGATACCTTGGGGTTGTTTTACTAGTTTTAGTACTTGGGTTGTAGTACATTGGAATTTTATGCCTCTTTGTAATCTAGTACACTACTCCTAGTGGAGTTTCTTTTGTTATGAATACTATTTGTTCTACTCTTGCTTCTGCATTCTTTTGGAAAAATCATTCCCACTTGTATGTTGTACGATTCCAGGTGCTAGTCGTCGACCCATGGGGTTCAAGAATTCCCTTTGGGCTATGTTAGGGTCGGATCGGTTATCGGGTTACTAGTGTACCTGGGATGGTTTGTGACAAAGTGATTTCAGAGGTCAAGTTAAGCATCTTTCCTTGATGATAGTATGAATTTGAGTTTTCTTGTTGGGACTTAGGAGGTAGTTGTGATTGAGTTCCTGGCTGGCTCTCACAACAATGAACCTTAACTCACTAGGGGTGGTTAGGGAAAGGTGACTTGTGGATTAGTTCTAGTATTTTCCCTTTTTTCATTTAGATAGAGTGAAATTAAAATCTGGTTATCCCTCCTATTAAGAGTAGTTTTCCATGTTGCTCAGGATGAGTGTTAATCTATTGTCTTCTTTTTTGTCTGCTCATGTTGTGTAGCATCATGCCTCTAAAAAGACGTGGGAATCAGATCCAAAAAGAGGCTATTGTTGATCCTCAGCAAGTGAGTCCTATGGTGGATCCAAGTCTGGTTGAGGTGATTGTTCGCACTGTCCAAGCTCTAGGACATGCACAACCACGAGTTCTTGTTCAGGCTCCATCTACAGATCCTCAAAGTGATATTCTTCGAAGTCGTTCTCAAGAGTTCCTATGCTGGAAGCCACCATTTTTCAAAGGCTCTGTTGACCCTCAACATGCTGAGGAATGGTGGAGTAAGATTGAATGTCTGTTTGGGTTCATGGAGACACCTGATGTGAACAAGGTGAAGTGTGACACCTTTGTGATGGAGGAAACAAGTAGGAGATGGTGGGACATGATGGTGCTAGCTGGGAAACATGAGGGTTTTGAGTGGGAAGACATAAGGGTTCTTTTCACTATCCATTTCTATCCAAAATAAATGGTTTTGGCCAAGGTTGTGGAGTTATTCAAGCCAGAGTAGGCCAACAAAACCGTGACTGAGTACTCAAATAGTTTTTCTGAGATGGTATAGTTTTCTCCTGAGATTTTATCTAATGAGAGGATGAAGGCTCAACGGTTCGAGTTTGGAATTCGATCAGATATATGTTCTCGGGTTTTCTTACTTAAGCTACCCACTTATGCTGATGTGATTGATAGGGCGATGATGGTTGAGATGGACTTGACAGGAAAGGCTGGGTTGAAGGAGGTTCTTTTCCCTCCTAGTTGCATTGTGGGTTCCTTTAAAGGAAAACGAAAACATGACATTTCCCATGGTGTTTCTTGACGGTAGAGTCATTCCAGACCTCCGGTAGCACAAGGAGTGGCTTCTTTGACTTGCTATCAGTGTGGAAAGCCAAGACATTATAAGATGTTTTCCACTATGGCGCCCAAGAAATGTAGCTCTTGTGGACATTTAAGGAACTTGTAGAGATTCTGCCATCACTTCTCTACTCCACGTGGTGGAATGGGATGATCAGCACCTCCAGAAATTGCGACGCAATCAAATGCTTCGCGTACAAAAAGATTCCATCCAAATAAATCTAGAACGAAGCTTCTTCACGTAGTGTAAGAGTCGCCTGAGGTGGCCAATACATGTCCTGCAACTGTGAGAGGTAGCATTACTATAGCTTCATCTTTTGTGACATCTATTTTTTATTCTGGTGCATCTCACTCTTTTATTTCAACCGATATTGTTAATCTTCTTAATCTACCTATGGAGCTTTTATCTTGTGTGATGGATATTACAAAACCCCTTGGCATAATGAGAGATAAGGGTCTCTGTAGTCCTGCTTGTGTCTTCTCTCTATTATATGTTGATCATTCTTGGAGTTTCTTGGTTCATGGCATGATATATTTTGATTTAATTTTTGGTATAGACTGTGTCATTGCCAATAAATCCTAGATCGATTGATACCTTCGACAAGTTTTCCTTACTACACAGAGTGGTGTTCCCCTTGTCATTTATGGAGAATGGGACCCAAGGTCAAGCAGAGCTGGACCATCATATCCAGAGTTGGGGAAAGTTATATCAGTGTTTTTTTATCTAGGGAGAAATTCAATGTGTGGTGATCTTCCTCCAGTCGTTGCTGAGTTTCCCGACGTGTTTCCTTCTGACTTCTCTAGTTTGGAACCAGTAAGAGAGGTTGATTTATCTATTTACTTCAGACCAGATACTCAACCGGTTTCTTTTCCCACTTATGGAATGGATCCAGTAGAACTAAATGCACTGAAGTCTCAGTTAGATGGTCTTATTGAGAATGTTTTTATACGCCTAAGTGTGTCACCCTGGGCAGCACCAGTTCTTTTCGCTAAGAAGGCTGATGGTTCTCTTCGCTAATGTGTTGATTATAGAAATCTCAATCATGTTATGATAAATAACAAATATCCATTACCACAAGTTGATGATTTATTTGATCAATTGAAAGGGGTGAAGTGGTTTTCAAAAATTGATCTTTGATCTGGTTCCCAACAGTTGAGGATAAAGGAATTTGACATTCCTGAGACCACTTTTCGTAGTAGGTATGGCCATTATGAGAACCTTGTTATGTCCTTGGGCCTAGAAATTTCTTCTAGAGGTTTCATGGTTTTGATGAACACATTTTTCCATGGGTATCTAGATTCTCTCATGCTGGTCTTTGTGGATGACATTTTTTCTACTCCAAGTTTGAGGAGGATCATGTGCATCATATGAGAACAGTTTTGAGTCTTCTACGGAATAACCATCATTAACAAATCTTTCAAAGTGTGATTTCTATATTCTGAAAGTGAATTTATTGGGGCATGTCATACCAGAACAAGGAATATCAGATGATCCACAGAAGGTGAAGGCTGTTATGACTTGGGAATAACCATGAAATGATTTCAAGATTCGGAGCTTCATGGGTTTAGCGGGATATTATCGTCATTTTTTAAAGACTTCTCAAAGTTAGCTTCTCTAATGAATTCTCTGACTCGAAAGAGGGTGATGTTTTCCTCGAATGATAGATATCATAATTCTTTTGATGAGCTTAAGCGTCTCTTATCTACATCACCAGTGATAACTCTTCCTGAGGCTAGGATAGGTTATTTGGCCTTCCTTGATGCATCAGTTTCCGGTTTTGGATGTGTACTCATGCATGGTAATCATGTTGTTGCTTATGGGTCTCATCAGCTTAAGCCTCATGAGAAGAACTATCCTACACATGACCTTGAACTTGCAGCTATAATTCATGCACTGAAGTGTTGGAGAAATTACCTTTATGGAGAAAGGTTTACTGTGTATTCAGACAACAAGATCTTGAGTTATATCTTCCTTCAAAAATATTTCAACCTCTGTGAGAGGCATTGGGTGGAGGACCATCAATCTTTTGACTTTGACATTTCCTATACCCTCGGAAAATGGAATGTTGTTGCAGATGCGTTAAGAAGGAAACTTCCATCACAGCCTGTGAAGGAATCTTTAGAAGAGTGGAGTTTAATAGATATTTCTGATCAGTTGCATATTGGAGTTCAGTGGAAGGGGAATGAAGTTTCTTTATACAGTGTTCAATTTACTTCTACTCTCCTCGAGTAAATTCTTCAGGAACAACAACTGGATGATTAATTACATAGCATTATGAACTATCTTTATGTTGGGGAGACCAACACTCTGTGGTCCTTATCCAAAGAGGGTGTTCTATGTTATCGAAACTATTACATTGTTCCATTAGTTTCAAGGAAGGATGTGATGGGGGGTTTCCAAAACTCTCTGTGGGCGGTTCACCTAGGAACCACAAAGATGTTCTATGACATGCAACGTTAGTTTTGGTGGCCAGGTATGAGACGATACATTTTTGAGTTTGTATATCATTACTATTCATGGAAAAATGTGAAATCTGAGCACCAGAAACCTTCGAATTTACAACGACCACTTCTAGTCCCTACATGGAAGTGGGATGAAATATCTACGAAGTTTTTGGTTGGGTTACCTCAAACCCAGAGGAAGAAGAAAGTGATATGGGTTTTGATCGACAAGATGACCAAGTCGACTCACTTTATACCTATTCGAGATACAATTAAAGTTGAGGAGTTGGGAAATATCTATTTGAATGTAATTGTTCATTTTCACGAAGTTCCATCTGCTATAGTCTCTGATAGGGATCCTCGGTTTACTTATCGCTTTTGGAGAGGCCTTTAGGAGGCACTGGGATCTCAGGTCCATTTGAGAACGACCTACCATCCATAGTCCGATTGCCAGATAGATAGAGTTATTCAGCTTCATGAGGATATTCTCCGCACTTGTGTTCACGGAATTGGTGGGTCTTGTGATGATCACTTGGGGCTATTTGAGTTTTATTATAACAACAGCTATCAATATGTGATCAAAATGTCTCTTTTGGAGGAATTTTATGGCTTTCCTTGTAACTATCATTTATGTTAGTTAGATATTGGTGAATGTTCCTTAATAGGACCATGTTTGGCCCATCATATGATAGCTAAGATCTTGTTGATTCATCAAAGAATGTTGACAGCACAGATTCGGTACAAGTCATATATTGATCATCGCCGTAAACCATTAGAATTATCAGTTGGTGAACAAGTGTTCTTGAATGATTCACCCCAATTAGGTCATCGATGGCTTGGGAGGCAAGGGAAGCTTACTCCTCGTATTGTGGAACCTTTTGAGGTTATTGGACTTGTGGGGAAAGTTTCTTACTGTCTTGCTCTACCACCACATATGTCATCGATACATAACATGTTCCATGTATCTCAGCTGCAAAAGTATCTCTCTGATCCATCTCATGTTTTGAGGTGCATTGATTATGAGATTGAACCAGATTTATCTGTAACTGAACCACCAGTCACGGTTGTTGATTCTAAGACCAGGGTACTTCGTGGGAGAATGATACCTCTAGTCCGTATACTTTGGCAGCGTGGTTCGGATTCTCATGAGACGTGAGAAAGGGAGACACTAATGAGAGATCAGTGGCCTCATATTTTTGACGTGGTGGTTTCTTTATAGGCTTTCTAGGGATAGAAAGGTCTTATGGTGGGGAGGTTGTAAAATCACGTTACATTTTCAGGTACTTTTTGAAATTTCTAAGTACCTAGGATTTAGAGTAGTGACTTGGGGGTGCGTTTGGGTGAACATTTTGGTAAAACAAAAGGAAAATTGCATGTGCATGGTTTTGCTAATGTTTTGACAAACCATGAGACCAAACCATGCCAAACAAGAAGCACTGGACATAGAGGTACGCATGGTGTCCACATGGTTTGACAAAATGTGCGACCAAACTGTGTGGACTGAGCATCTCTGGACATTAAGGGCTGCACTATGTGCGCACAGTTTGACAAACCTTGCACCTCTGCCTAGGTAAACCGTGATTGCAGTTTTTAATTCCGAAAATTTCTTTTAAAACAACATGAACCCCTGGTCTCCCATATGTTCTACGCTGGATCAGGATTGACTCAAATAAGGTCTTTCCAAAGCTTCCTAGAGATATTCCAAGGTGATTTAAACATCTTTCTTCGAAATTTAAGGCTCGAATTGAATATCTTTTCTCCTGTCGGTATGTGGATTTCATCCTGTTTCATTTCTCATTTATTTATCTATATTTCCTTGATCTTTTCATGGGAGTTTTCAATTGTTTCCATGGATATATTCCTATAAGTTGATGGATAGATCTAGGATTGTGAATCTAGATCTAGTTTTACAAGATCTTGATTCCATTGATATTAATTTTTGTATTGTGGATTTAGATCCAATTTTTGATCGACATTGTTGTGCCGGTCGTTTTTGGGGTTTCATGTTGGGATAACTCCCATAAATAAATCTAGGTAGTTGGTTCTGTCTCGTCTTTCCAAATTTATTATCCTTGTATTTCTTGGTTTATTTCAATGGTTGAATTAAATTCAATTGCTCCTATTTCTTTCTATTAAATTGATCAAAACTTGATTCCATTGAATTGAGATATTTGAAACGGTTTTGGCATAATTATTTGGAAAACCCCAATTACATTAAATTGGGTTGTTTACGGAAATGGGCCGATTTAAATTTTTTTATTTCATTGGTGGATTTTATGGAAATGATTTCAATTAAATTGTTGAATTTAATTGTGGAAATGAATTTGTGAAATTATGGAATTGGTTTTGAAAGGATTTTCAAACTGGTGAAATGGCTTAAAATGATTTGATAGAAACCCATTGGTTTTATCTTGTGAAAAAATGAATGTTTTTAATATAACCCGTTTTGGTTTTAAATGGAATGAGATTAGAAATTTTGAAATGGAAGAATGGGAATGAGAGTATTTTAAGCATTCATAAAGTAGTTTTCCCATCATGTAAGAGCACATGCATGCCCTAGGTAGTTAGTGAGTTATTTGGATACACTTTATGCTACGACAATGTTCTAAAACATAGTTGTGGAGGCTCACATACCTGATGGGTTGGTGACGAGTCTCCTTTGTCCACTATCATAGGGATGTGTGTATACACATTTTTGTGAGTTCACATAGAGATTGGAGAATCCTTTAGCTAGTTAATACTATCGTACCTTTTGGTAGATGACCATGTTTCTTGCTTGTTTATTAATATATGAGATATAAATTTATGCCAATGCTTTTGAACTACATACATGCCTAATGAATTTACATAAACTATTTTATGTAACTATTTTTATTTAAGCCATTGTTTTATAAATATTCCATCATTGTAAATCCATTCATGATAAATTCTTCATCATTTGAAAATGTATAGCATGATTTGTTAAGATATGCTTTTGAATTACCAAACCTGTTTATTTGAAAAGTGAAAGTTCTTCATTGGATAATCTATATTTGGCATCTGTTATAGAATATTTGGTGATATCCTACTGGGATTAGGCAGACACCCTACTTTTTCCTTCAGGTGTTTTTAGAATTTATCCTTCCAGGTTCAAGCAATGGGAAAGGATCTCTTGGTGGTGGATCCAGTTGTTGATCTTTGGACTTGGTGAGTTGTGTCCATCGGGACCTTGGGGCTATTTTCCCAGTTGTAGTACTTGGGATATAGAACTTTGGCATTTTATGCCACTTTTAAATCTGGTACACTACTCCCAGTGGATATTCTTTTGTTATGCATACTGTTTGTTCTACTCTAGCTTCTGCATTCTTGTGAAAAAATCGTTCCCACTTGTATGTTTTATGATGCGAGGTACTAGTCGTCGACCCGTGGGGATTGGAAAATCCCTTTGGGATATGTTAGGGCCGAATCGGTTATCGGGTTACCAGGTTACCAGGGCTAGTTCGTGACAATTCTTATAAATGAAATATGTTTATTTAAAATTAAATCTGCAAACATGAAGAAAATTTGTTTTCCAAACAAATGTTTTTCATAAGTAAAAAAATATATTATATAAAATTTAAACATATTAATGATTCCAATGATATAAAAAGTATTAAAAATAATATGATTTAAATAATTTTACAAATAAAAACCTTTTTTAAGAAAGATAACATGTTAAATTCATTAAATAGAAGGAATATATTTAATAAAAATAGCATTTTCACTATTCATTGAAAAAAGAATATTTTGATAAAATAATCCAAAATTCACTCTATGATAATTTGGAATTTTTTCTTTGAAAATTAAGATTATATTATTGAATATATTTTCTAAAATAGGAAATAATTAATTTTAAAATAAGCGTTCTAAACATGGTAAAACTGTATTTTTAATTGTTATTTTTTGCATAAAACTTGATTTAAAATTATCAAATTCCTAGAAGATATATTAGATTAATGATGAAGTTTTTCATTTAATATATAATATTTAAATTAAATTAAAATAATTTCCCTATAGTGATTAATTTAATTTATTAATGTAAGAAAATATTAAATGAATAAAAATTGTTTTATAGAAAAACAGTATCTTTACTTTCAAATAATTTTACTTTCATCTCTAATAACTTGATAACCACTCAATTTCTTTTACACATGTGTAAATAAATTAATTTTCATAATTTATTTTTTCTAAATCATACCATAGAATTTAATGTCGAGGTTATAATGGTATACCATATTGCAATTTATTTAAGCAGAGGATTGCATGTATCACATAATCTTAAAGGGTTACAATTTATTTAAAAAATATATATATATTAATATATTAGGGGATTTCATGATAGGAAGTATATTAAATATATAAATATGGATGATTTTAATGAAAATGGTTACATTTGTGAGATTATTTTTATATCAACATTGTGCAAGTATTTTAAAACATGTTTCCAACAAAATTAAAATAAGGAGATGGGTTCCAACCAAAAGGCTCTACGATGGAATTTTTTACAATATATTTTGGTGTTATTGATTGAATTATTGTGTCATACATGATGGTATTGAAAAGTTAAAATAAATATGAGGATAATGACATGAGAATATTTGGTGTAATACTAATAAATATATTATCATTGAGAAATTAATAAAGTAGAAGAATTTTATATACACATAAGAACCATATTTGGACTGTTTATAAAGTAGGGTAATGAGTTTCATGGAATTTGAGTACAAAATATCAAACTAAAGTAGTTGTATCTGATGAAACATTTAAAATTGATACATCTTTATTTGGTGTGATGAAATTAAAATTTGTATCTAATTTTGGATTAAATGTATAAGAAGGGATGAATTTGGATTATTTGTTGTAATATGATGTTCAAAAGTGTGTTTATTTTATTATAGATTTATTATTTTCATGGATATATGATAAATAAGATATGTTCTTTGATAATTTAGATGTGAAAATATAAAAGGAATAAAAATTCCTAAATAAATTAGACGTCTTAACTTTGTACGTATGATGTTTTTGTATATGTAATAACATTAATAAAGAATGTGTAAGTTAATTGGGTGATGTGGAAAAATTAAAAAGTCATTGTCTATCTGTAAATATGTAACATGATTGGGGATACAAAATAACATTTTTAGAGATCCAAATTGAAATTTTTAGTAAACTAATATATTGTGGAATAGTCAAAAACTGCCATCAATATTTAGGGAAATTTTATGGATCATGTGTAATATATTATTTTAAATTTATTGTTATTATAATTTATTGTAGTGATCCAAGTGAGATGTGATGTTTCATTAAATAATTTTTTTACTACATCATATGTGTTCCATTAGCAATTGGGATTTAGTATTGAAAATTCTTTGGGTTTTAAATGAAGTTTCATTCATTATTTTTAGATGACCAGGAGATAAAAATATTGTGGAAATAGTTTCAGGAATCATATGGCCTAATTGTAAAAAGAAATAAAAAAGTCCATGGTATGTGATTTTGGTCATGCCTTGAAAGAATAATAGATTGTTTTATTAGTTCTACAGGTTTGAGGACCACCATGTTATGAAGAATGATTTTTCAATAACTAAATAGTAGAATGAAATTGGATTACTATTTCACCATATATAACCAAAGACCACGACATGTCTAGTTAATTGGATTTGATGAATCTGAGATATTATTTTATGATATCATTGAGAGTTAAAATAGATTTAATGAGTGGATTTTGAAAATATATTTTTTCTTTGAAGCAATAAACCAGGATTAATGAGACTATTTTGGGAATCAGTAAGAGATTAGGAAACCATGTCTGAAAGGATGTTTCCACTTGATGAAGTGGTAATTCCTTGAATATTTCACAATTTCAAATGGAATTTCAATTGACGAAAATATTCGCATGATATTATAGAGTAACTAAGTTCAAATGCGTGTTTTTTATTTAGTATTTTATATGAATTTTCCTAATAAAAAATAAATAAATAAATCTTGGTAAAAATGTTTATGGTATGTACTAGGTAAAGATGTAAGAGACCCTACTACATTTTGGTTTAGTGGAAATGGGACAACACCTCTAGTATCATTCAGAGAAAATACAAAGAAATTATTTCAAATATATATGTATGAGTATTTAAGAATATATAATTTAACATGTTATATAATTTTATCATTTTTATTTTGTTTTTTAGTATTATTTCATCAATATTTGAATGTAAAAATTTTATATTTTTAAGCAATATATTTTGTGACATGTAAAATTTCTTTTAGTTATTATATTTATTATTGTTTTAATTAAAATTTTGATTTATAAGTTGATTGAAATTTCCAAATATCCCTCATAGTGTAATTATATTTTAAATGTTATAATCTCTCAAATTCCCCTATATGAAACATAATATTGATTGAATTTTGTGACATTAAAAGTATATTTCTTATAAAATACAAATATAAACTTACTAATATTTGACACACTTACTGAAAATATAATAATTAATTCAAAATTATAATAATTTCTAAAAAAATTATTTAAAAATAATTTTAGTTCCATAATATATTGTTGTTCAATCCATTATAATTGTATTTATAATTTTTTACTTCATTTTATTTTCATTTATTTATTAAATTTATGAAATTTGTTTTTCAACATATTTTTTTATTCATCAATAATTTTTTATGTCTTATATACATAATTTTTATATTTTAAAATTTATAATATTTTATGGTTTCCTACATTAAATTTAGTATGTATTCATGTATTAAGTAGTCAACTTTGAATTCATTTAAATATCAACAGTAAATAAAATATAAATGACAAATGAAATAATTTCTAAATAAGTAAAAATGGTTGATAGTAAAAATAATCTTTTAAGTTTATAGTTAGAAAATGTATACAAGAAAAGTGAAATTAAATATATATGGTTTGGTCTCATAGAACGTTTTATTGTGTGAATGGGATACTAGTATCAATATCACCATTCTATATTATGGGGTAGAGGATAATAACATATAGTGGGGATATCCTTAGGCAATAGACCCTCAATATTCAAATTTTGGGTCTTAATGGGAGGAGGTGTTATCTATATGTCATCCTACACACATGATCCTTATTCTACTAGGCGAGTAGAAGGGTCATCCTTCATCTCCTGGGGAAACCATATAGGTATTTAAGGAACTTGAATGAATGCAACATGCATGGAAAATGACCCCGAATAGATTCTTGAATAATATACATAGAATGAAAACTATTGATACCCTACCAACACAGGTGGATATCATGCCTCTTGGTGCACATTCCTAATCGGTTGAGGCTAGATTACTAGAGGTTCATCCTCTGCCAATAGACATGGTGAGGCCTCACATGAAGCATGACATAGTCTACGTTGTCATCGTCATGGTTCATCAGCCTCAGAAGCTAATGAAGGAGTTTTCTAAGTAGAAACATTTGCTCCTAAGGTAGAAACTTCATCTCATAGGGGTGGATGATCGAAGATACTATCTTGAATCACATGATAAAATTGCATTATCTCCTCTACGACAACATGGATCTCTACAAGGCTAGTATCTTTCTCCTCCCCTAAACAATTCTTGATGATACTCTACTATAGTTGATTATACTATAAACAGATTCAAAATGAATTATAGAATAGTAAAATAAACACACTAATATAAATTAATTGTCATACCATATTCTGAATCCCTAAACTATTTGATGTTATATATAGTATAAAATTCATTCTATATTAGGGCTCATACTTAACCTCCTATGATGGATGGAATGATATCATAAATACACCATCAATATGAAGTGATTCTCATCCTCTCAAGTGGTTGAGATATATATCATCTCATAAATTCTAGTTGATGCCCTTCCTCTTCATCATCTTCATGGAATGAAGCACTAGTCACTGCCCTAGTGAAAATGGAATGTGTTGAACACCTCCAAAATGGCACATGACTCTATTAGGCTGGTGGCACTCAATAATATGAATGTTAATGAGAGGCACTATATTCATAACATTAATAATTCCTGCATTTCAATATAAAAGAAACATGTCTAATAAATCCTCATTTGGAATCCATGATTTTTGAAATGAAATGTGTTATTTATCTAAAAAATAACAAAAACAAAAAAATGATGATATTTTGAAAATTTTTAGTCAACAGTAGGTTGTATATACATACGTCGTCCGGTAGAAGACTATCCAATATGAAATGGTATTCACCCAAATAGTTTGTTGGAGCACTGAGGTAGTGGTGTTCTTAAATCCACCTAGAAAATACTACAAAAAATGTGATAAAAATTTATAAATTAATTTCAATAACTCCTACTAGAATTTGATACCAATGTAGATGATTCATCATACCTATTTATATATGGAATATCACATAGCACATATATAGTCTCCTCCTATCCAACAACAATAGGGGAGACGAGAGGGATGTGCTCATGTTCCCACATCTGAAGAATGCTAACATTTCTATCAATATTATTTAATATTAGTGGTATTTCTTGAATAATACAATGTAATAGTAAGACAAACACTCAGATCCCCAACTATATCTCATAACCTGATCAAAATCCCCCTCTATCCCAGATACATCATGTGGATTTTCATACTTTAGTGATCAATACATTTTCTCCCTACAGTGACCCTTAGGATAATGTAAATTTAATGACTCATGAATATATTCTCACCAACTCCATCAGATAATTTGAAAATTGCATCTTAAGACACCTCATAGATATCAAACTTTTATTTGTATCAGCCTCATCAATTAATATTTCGATGCCTTTTTATATTTGCACAAGTTCATTCCAGTCTCTATGGGATGGTCCACTAATTACATTCCCTGGTTAGAAAGACTGAGTAGGAATGCTACATCCTCAAGGGTTATGGTGGTATCTCCCTAAGATAGGTGGAATATGTGAGTCTTTGGTCTCCATCTTTCAAGGATGGGGTA
This sequence comes from Viscum album, assembly GCA_963277665.1. Classification (NCBI taxonomy): domain Eukaryota; kingdom Viridiplantae; phylum Streptophyta; class Magnoliopsida; order Santalales; family Viscaceae; genus Viscum; species Viscum album. The sequence goes on along the minus strand of OY728159.1, from coordinate 682,401,707 downwards.
AGTATATCATGATCAACAAATGTAAAATTGGATATTGTTATGTCATAGAATATATAATGACATAATAAGGTTATAATGGTAATTGGGGTATCATTTAATGATATTGGTGTGATCGAAACACACTGTTGCATTGTTCCTCATAACCCTCTATCACAACATGAGAAACATACATATCAACCTCATTGAATAGTTTAATATCATCCCTTTGTATGTAAAAAATTTAAATTATCATTAATTGAAAAAACAAAAATATAAATTTATGGTCAGAATAATGTAATTAAGAAATCACTTGAAAATATGTTTGATTTTACCCCACTTCCAAATTCATGCTAACCACATACAAAATCTGCCCTGCAGGAAAATTTCAAGGTATTATTATTCCATTTTAAATCCTTAATGTCTTATTTAAAGTGTTTTTTCTTATATATTTCACTTTATAGTATCATAATTTTTATTTTATCATGGATAAATATATTGTTTTTATGTTTTATATTATTTTTAAATGTCTTTCAAAATAAAGTATCACTTATTTCTAAATAAAAAATTTGATAACGAAGACAAATTTTTTATTATAATCCACCATATCATTAGTTTGACCTTAATGGATAAGCTAGAACTCAAATTTTGTGTTTGATAATTATTACATGATTTACCACATGATTGTATGTTTCATGATTATTTTCTCACATGATTTCTTTATGGTTCATCAATGGTTAGTTTTATTATTCATTCTTGTCACATCACATATACTTGTCATATTTCTTTTAATTTGAATATGAAATGATGATTGATATTTGATAGAAAAGTTATTCAACACTGTCATACGATTCAACCAAATAAAGGACATTATATTAACACCATATATTCTATAATTTTAAATGATCACATTGGACATAATAAAACATTGTGGTTGAGAGTGTTAACATGATCCAACAATTTTTGGGAATCATTTGCAGTTGTGACCTTTTTGAGAAATTTTGTTGCACCTAAAGCTTATCCCATGTTCATAAGGCTAGTACATCTCATTACACATCCTAATGGACTCCGATATCCATTGTTTATGCAACTTTTTGATGTCAGGTATTAATATTTTCTTGTATTCGGGCATAATGTTTTTTAAAAATTCCCTATTTGTGTCTATAGTGGATCATAATAGTTATAAATGGTGTAGTTATCATAAATTGTATCAACATCTGTTTCCCATTATATGATCGTAGTAGAACATATTGTGATGGAATGTGCACTTGAAAAATGAAAGGCTTGGAAATTTTCCAAATTGAAACTATATTACTTCTATTAATACCAGAATTTTTTCACCACTACAATTTTCATGGGGCCCGAACACTCTTGAACATCCAATTGAGAGCCTTCTCAAAGGAAAAGTCTCACCACATAACCAGATTATTTTTTAATGTTCTTTTCATTATCTTGTTGAAGTTGACTTTCGTACCATAGTCCCTACTGAGTCCCACGAAAGGATTGTTTTTTTCTATCAATGAAGTAATTCACCCAATGATATTATATCTTCAAAACTTGAGTAGTTATATATATCATGAAAAGCCCCGTGAAGAAACCATTAATGAATTCCACAATGTTTTTGGTCATGTTTCTATACCACTTTCCCCTTTATATGCAAATGTCCATTTTTATTTGGGATTACACAACATATAATCTTACAATCTAGGATTAGCCTTGTAGATTTCATCAAAATGTTCCTGAAAATTTCATTGATCCACCTCATATGTTACATTAAATTGGTCATATTTAACATATATTATTTTTATCATTACATTTAAATATTAAAAAATTAATAAGACATTAAATACCATGTCTTGTGATTTATTTCATCATAGGTTCATTATGGAATGTATTTTTCATATTTCTATAAATTGTTCAGAATTAGTGCTAGTGATGTTCATTTTTGGGTCTACATGTATCATGATCTGAACTAATTTCCTTTTTGATTGACTGATGTTGATCAGCTATTTAAAAACAATGAATGTTGGAGAAATAGTTCCTCATACAAGCCAAAAATAAACTACATGATTATTAGATTTCCTTCAATATAATAGAAAAAGAAAGGGGAATAGGTAAATAGTATCCATCTAGGATTGACAAAATAAATAATAAGACCTTGTATTTTCTATATAGAAACTTTCCATCAATAAGTATGAACTATTTGCTGAAATGAAATAAAGAAATACAAGGGACTATTTCCCAAAAACAGTAATGAAGTTGAACATGTTATGGATCAAGATGGATATATTTATACACGTGTTGGATCTTATGAATTTAAAATACAACTTAGTCTTTATGTCTTAGTATCGGTAGAAATTGTTGTAACACTTGATATGGGTCATCCCAATCACCATAGACCTTCAAAATTTCCTTTAATTTTTCCATCCATGCCTTATTATATGAGATATTAGAAACAAAAACTTTTTGATCCTCAATTCCATAAGGTCTATAAAAAAATCTAGGTAGTTCCTTATCATATTGATGATGATAATAGATAACACATTTTCAGTATCCAATGAGGTAGGATCTTGGGCATAGTTTTCTTGAATATAGGTATGAGCTGCATCGAACATTGAAATTTTTCTACCTCCAAATAAAATGTCCAAAATCATCCTCAAGTGGAATATACAACTATCCCAATATTTATCATAACATATGATGTATTTTTTCATTATGATTCATAAAATAAATAATTATATTTCCTCTCTATAGATTAATATTTTTACTATGTTTTTAATGAATTTTATCTTGAGAAATATCTTCCAAAAAATATATGTTTTTCCATCTCACTAAAACTATCCATTGCGGCATCATAAAACTCTGTTTTAGGTTTGAGAACTATGTATTTGAAATTATGAAAACATGAATTTTTTTTCAATGAAGATGTGAACAATGGTGGATGATTTGTTATGGGTCTAGGCAGTTCTAAAACTACTGCATTTCTAGACTCTTCGACCCCATCGTTTTTTATCCCTCCTCATCATAAATATTTTCTCTGTATATTCCATCATTAACTAATTCCACATCAAATTTCATATTTACATGTATATAAATTAGTTCATATTGTATGTCATCTTATGTATCATATGGAGGAGCCTTAATTTCTAGGTACATACCTTCTTTAACCACTCATATAAGTATAAGCCATTGTATAATTGGATGTTGTTGTTGTATAGTATAAACATTAATATATAATTGAATCATGGAACCATATACCCACTAAGAAAATGAATTTATTTATTCGACTGACATCTCATCAGTAACCAATGGACTATCTAGAATTCATAGTGAATTCGAGAATTATAGTTATCAATAGATAATAGACTTGATATCTTGATCAGGTCCTATATTTAGGCAACCAAAATTATTTTATTGATGTTCACATAGGTATAAATAATCATAATTCCAAAACATTTTTGTTGGCTGTGTAACATAATATTCTCCTTCCTTGATTAGAATAACCTCCTCGTAGAAGTAGACATAGGAAATCCTGACTCTCTATGTAAAAAAATGATCATGAATTTTATACTGAAAATAATATTGATAATGAGGGTTGAAAAAATAATCATTGTCATACTAAATGATTAGAGCCTATTTATATATCCTAAAATATGATACTAAAGTTACATTTTATTCATTTTTATTAGAAATAAGTCACAAAATGTTTTTTAAAATGAGGTAAAAAAAGAAGAGAAACCATAAATCAATTTATTTATCCATGATAAAATAACAATTATGTACATATATTGTGAAATGGACAATAACACACACATTAAATAACAAATGAATTATTTTCAATAGAAAATATATACATTGGAATTTTTTGATAAAATAATGTTTGGATGATATGAGCCAAACATCAAAATTGATGTAAAATCCATATCATATTCAATTGGTAGAATAATAGCTTCTTCCAAAGGGAAGTACTTAACATTTATATATTTAAAATATTTTAGCCTTCTAATGAAATCATTATCATAAGGGTAGTCCTATTATTAGAAATTTGATTTATTTTTAAAATAGTAATGTTTGGAACATATCTTTAGAAGATATTCATAAGCTAGATTTTACTTCTCCAAAATTTAGACTCATCTCATTAGACCCCTCTTCAATCGAATAACATAAATGTAATTCTTATCTATTATAAAGCATTATTTTGTCATTTAATTTCTTTATTCACTTCTATTTCAATTTATATGATCTTTATTAAAATATTATCATATATAAATAGAATGATTTTATCTTTACACTACTTTTTTACATTGGTTTCCAAATCATTATGTGAATACAATTGATAATGATGTTTGACCATATACTCTTTATGATGCTGAAATATAAAAATTTATTCTAATATCCAAAAACATGAAACTAATGTTTCATAGTAAAATTTTAAATTTTATTAATGTTATTTCATAAGTTTATAAAGAAAATAAGAATTATCAAATTTATATCCCCCAAGAGTGTCAAACCATGTGAAAAGGAATGACCAATGTCATACACAAACTCTCACTCGAGTCAAGGTCAATTCAGTGTTTTTGGGTTTTAACCTTTGGTAAGTCACTTCTAGAGCCATGTCCACTAGTAGTATCAATATTTGTATTTAATTTCTTAGATAACAACATATTAAATATTCCTTAAAATTTTTAAAACATTTTCTTATATCCAAGAATATGTCTGTAATGTTTTGTAGTATAATTTTTAACTTTTCTAAATGTTTTTTTAATGGTTTAAAAAAGAATGATATTCATTTGAAACATACACATCAGCTTTAACAAAACAAGCCTGCAATAATGGATAAATCATCTATAAAATATGAGTAAAAAATCATGTGTACAGTAAAGCGACTTTATCATGTAGTTTTTCATAATTCATCCAATGTTTATACTTTGTTAATCTAAAGTAAATCATAGATTAATAATTAATTATTCATTGGTTCATCATGGTTAAAGAATGTCTAAATCATTCATTAATCATTCTATAATCATTGGTTTATCATTGTTTAATCAGTACTTAATCATTAGTTAATAAATCCATATTCACTCTTTACGTACTATTTATTCACTCCTTAATCATTCTTTAATCATTACTTTATCATTAATTTATCATTCCTTAATCAATATTGAATCATTCCTAAATCATTAGTTAATCACTAATTTATAATTCTACAATCATTCAATAATCATTCATTAATCAGTATGTAATTATTATTATACCATTAATTAATCATTAATTAATCATTAATTTTCATTATTTAATCAATATTTGATCTTTCTATAATCATTCGTTAATCATTACATAATCATTAGTTAAACATTATTTAATCATTATTTAATTATTCTTTAATCATTCTTTAATCATTCTATAATTATTCATTATTCATTACCCAATCATTCATTAATCATTACATAATTCAAAATTAGAAATTCTTCCATTATTATTTAATCATTCCATAATCATTAGTAAATAATTAGTTAATAATTCAGTTTTCACTCCTTAATCATTCTTTAATCATCCTTTAATTATTACTTAATCAATACTTATTCAATAGTTATTCATTATTTTATCTTTCATTAATCATTCTTTAATTATAAGTTATTCAATAGTTAATGAATCTTAAATCATTAGTAATGCATTATCTAATAATTAGTTAATTATTAGATAATGATTATTTAATCATTATTTAATTATTAGTTAATCATTAATTAATAATTAGACAATCATTATTTAATTATTATTTAATAGTTATTTAATAATTATTTAATAATTTATTAATCACTCATTAATATTTCTTTATTAATTTCATAAAAATTAGTTAATCCTTAATTAATCTTCACATAATTATTACATACTAATTTCTTAATCATTAGTTTATATTTAATTATTCATTCTCAATTCATTACATAATCACTCTTAATCATTATTTATTCATTACTTAATAATTAGTTAATAAATCATTAATCATTATTAAATCATTATTTGATCATTACTCAATCATTAGTTAATCATAATATAATAATTACTAAAGAAAATATTTATCATTAATAAAACTTTAGTTAAACATTTTATAGTAATTACATAGTCATTATTTTATCATTATTTAATCATTTGTTAATGATTCGTTATTCATTACTTAATGACTAGATAATCATTAATTAATCCTTATTTTAGTATGCATTAATAATTAGTTAATAACTTTATATTCATTAGTTAATTTTTATTAGATAAAAATTATATGTAATCATTTCACAATCCTAAGTTATTAATATTTTAATCTATACTAAATCATTACTAATAAATACTATTATTTCCAAAATATATATAACTAACTAAAAAACAAAATAAATAATATATTTTGAATGAACTAAAAAATTAATTAAATAAATAAATTACATTAAATTATAAAATAAAAAATACCTCTTAATGATGCTTTGCAAAAAATCGGCACTTCTTTTAGGCCACCAAAACCACCACACACAAAAATTGATTATTTTAGTGAGAGTATGTGTGTGGAATCTTAAGATATGAGGGTATTTTGAAATGAGGAGGGGGTCCCTTTTATAGGCACATAAGGGAAATTCAGAAGGGGGTGTAGAATTTTTCCATTACATTAGGCAAAAGGCAGGAAATCAAAGGACCCCTTTCACTTTATTTTAGTGGAATGGTGGTGCCCCCCCCCCCACCATTTCTATGTCATCAATCAACATCAATGATAGGGACATGCAGTAGGGGGTATGCCACCATTCACTAATTCAGTATGGTGGATGAGACCTACAAAACTTTCTTATACATCATTTAAAAAAATAACATAGATTTAATTTTAAAAAATACCAAAATGTAAAATAAACTCATTTCTTACCACACTAAATTATGTTGGAAGAATAAAATATTATAGTATGAGTCTAAGAAGAATATTTCTCGTCATTCATTGAATCAAAATATTTGGATACACAAATATCTATATTAATTATCATAGTATTTCAATATAATTTTTTTATTAAATCATATTTTAATATATATTTTTTAGAAAAGAAAATAATAGTGTTCCTAAGCATATTGGGATTAAAAAATGATGAACAATGAGAATTATATTTCTTTAACAATAGTAGTTTGAGAATAAACGATAGAGGAGGAATACACTGAAATATATTATTTATAGATAAATAAGTTGAGAATGTAATTCCTATTGTGGAATTATCTTAATCTAGATGGATTTTCTACTAAATATTTTTATGAGATAAAAAAAATTAATCCTCACATTGCGTTGTTAATCTCATCAGCCATTAATGAAGGTGAGTACAATGAATAGAAGGTCAAATGATATTCTTTCCATGAGGTATGATGCAAAGAGAATCTCTCACTAAATACAGTCAAAACAACATATCCATAAACTGGTGGAGAATAAATAAAAAATATTTAAAAATAATAATCTTCATCTCTATATAGAGCACAAAGTAAAAGAAAAGGGAATTCACCTGTATTAAAAATGTGACTTTATGAATCTTTTCGAATAGCATAAGTCACATGGTATTATATATTAGTATGCCAACACACCATCAGTGTTTTCTCTAGGGATTTCAACATAGTGTTGATCCAAATAAAATTTCAATGTAAGGGGTGCCATAACCTACCTGAAATCAGAAATAGGGAAGCACATACCTTTATCATCAATCAAACTAAGGAATTGATAATTGTGTATCATTTATCAGAGCTTGTTTTTGCACTGATAAAGGTTTTTCATTATCAGTGTTGTTCATAGAGCTTATTAAATTTTTTAATAAAAAATACTAATAATATATATTTATTATAATTAAAAAGGAAAAAAATATTTATTAATATAAACTATTAAAAAAACACGTGTTTATAAGTTATATATATATATATATGCTATATTAATAAATAATTTGTAAAAATTAAAATATCTATATATAATATTTTTTAAAAAATATTTATAACATTATAAATAAAAATATATTTATTTATATATTTGTAAAATTTTAATAAATTTTTAAAAATAATAAATATATTTCTTATATTTATAATTATATAAAAATACTTTTAAAATATTTTTATTTATAGTTAAAATTATAAAAATATATGAGTGTGTGTTTCCATGTATACGTGTGTGTTGAAGTAAATAATTATATTTCCCCAATGTATTGGATCGATAAATAAATATATGTATATATATATATATTTATGTATATATCATGAGAATATTATGATACTCATGTTCACAATTTTAATTATTTTTTTTCTTAAATTGATGCATGAGTATAATTGACATTGTATGATGCTATGTTTATTTGGGAACATTATGGGTTTCTATTTTCCAATATTATGATTTCCTATATTTTGATGGATCAAGCATATGATATGTATCTATGACTCATGATCTTTTATTTATACATTGAAAGCCCTATTATTCATGCTTCTAAATAGTGATGACTCGTTTTTTGGGATCAATACTTTATAAGGTATAATTCACTCATGTTATACCAATGAACCTATTTTATTCTCATCAATTATTTTAAAATTAAAATAAAAATAATTAAATAGTAAATATATTCATTCAATTTATAATTATAATTTTTTAATTATATATAAATACCCTTTAAATATGTTTTTTACTATTTTAATAATAAATATATATAAATATTTATAAAAATTTAATAAATTTATTTAAATAAAAAATTTATTGTTATTATATTTGTAATTATATATATTTATGTGTTGACATAAATATATATAATTATATAAATATTTCAAAAGCAGTGTAGACCGTGAGGTACATATATAAATATATTTATATTTATATAGAAATATTTTTTAATATATTTATTTATAATTATATTAATATATTTATAAATATATAAAAAGATTTTTAAATATATATATATATATATATTTAATTGATATTATATATATATATTTTTTATTTATTTATAAAATTATAAAAAATATATTGATTATAATTTTAAATATATATATATATATATATATATATTTATAATTATATAGTAATATTGATAAAAAATATTTATTTATAGTTATAATATTATAATAAATAAATTTATTATGATTTCATAAAATTAAATATTTATATATTAATAAATATATATATTTATAATTTCAATTATATAAAAATATTTATAAAAATATTTATTTTAATTATAATTTTAACAAAATAAATATCTATTTGTTTATAATTACAATTATATGTGTGTATATACATCATTAAATAATAATAACAGTACAATAAATATATTTATTATATTTATAAATATATATATATATATTAAAAAATATTTATTATATATATAATTATATATATAATAATATAAATAAATAAATTATAAATATGAGAACTTTATCAGTATTTTTTAGCATTGATAAAGATGTCCCATTATCATCTTTCCAAAAAGCGCTAATAAATGATGTCTTTATCAATGCTAAAATTTTAGCACTGATAAGAACACATTTTTTCATCACATTTTTAGTGTTGATAATGGGGTATCATTGCACGTGATGAAAAATTGATGATAAAGGTATGTTTTAAAGGCGTTTTTTATTTTAGTGTCGATAAAACTGACCTTTATCTTCTTTTCTTGAAAGAAATGATAAAATCCTTTTGGGTTCATATAAATTGAACCATAACAGAACTCTGATGTTGCCCTTGCATCATGATTTCAAGGCACTAGAGCATTACCTCCACTCCCGTCAGGCCTTATTTCTATTATTGGTCATTATTATCGAGGAATCAATATCATTAAATATAATGTATATGTGGATTTTCCTTCTTTTCTCTTCCAAAAACACTATTTTTTCCATTACACCTCACTTGTGAGGGTCTTTGCATTTTCCCAAGATACCAAAAGAATATCTCACATCCATGTTATATCTCTGTGTGTCTTCCACATCCTTTTATTGTCTTCACATTCTGGGTTCCCTAGCTTCAGATTGACTGGAAAACATTTGTTTGGTCGACAATAATTCCCTTGGATTCTCTTCCATGATATCATTTATGGTAGAAACCTAATCAATTTTAAAATATATTTCATCCCTCTTCACCATGCTTTGTTTTTTTGGTTTTGATGGATTCATGTTGGAGATCGGTGGAATTTCCTTTAAGAAAACTTGATTATTTTCATCAATTTTTCTCCCAACAATCCACTAGAGTGGTGCATTTATTTTTAGTGGTTTCATTTGGCCTACAAATTGATGATACTTTAGTGTAGTGTTTGTTGATGAGTCATCTATGGTGATTTTGCAGTGAGACAATGTGAATTTGTGATATGGGGCTCACTTGAATGACATTTGTCCATGTTGTGGGGAGGCATTTTGTGGTTGGTTAGTAGACGTGCTATGGTTAAGTGATGGTATGGTTTGTATGTTTTTCTGATTTGGGGATGCAGTTAAATGTCTTGTCAATGGCCATTTTATAATGTGCTAATGTGATGTCATGTTATATTTTAAATGATACAAGAGTGTTTTTGTTTTTCAAGATGCTCATGTTTTGATGGAATTACAACTTCAAAATGTATAAACTTCTTGGGATGACCCAAAAAAATAAATAAGAAATTTCAATAATGAAAATAATTATAATTATAATTTACATTAAAATTAATAATGGATTTGTGTCTTTTATATATTTCATTAAAAATATCATTCACCAATTATAATATTCTTTTATTGATATTTTGAAGGATGGTAATCTAATATATATAATATTGGTATTTGAAACTTTTTATTTATGATATATTTTTCAGTTACAATGAATAGATTTTTGTTATCCATAATTCAAAGAAAACTAATTTTATATTAAAGGAATTAATTTCTCACAATAACTCATTTTCTATTAATGAATTTTATATGAATTTAAAAAGTAAAAACATTAATAACAGTCCTTCGACCCCCTATTAGATTTTCTTAAAAAACATTATAAAGGAAGCACTAAAAATGAAAAGAATAAAAATGTATTTTGACATATTCCATGTGTTTCAAGTTTATAATTTTGAAGTTTTATACGATTTTAAAATTATAATTTTATAAATTTTACAATATACAATATTATACTAATATAATTTAATAATAATATTTTAATAAATATTTATAATTTTATAGTTTTATTCATTTATAATATTATAAATATATATATATATTATTGTATCATATACATACATATATAGTTTAATAATAATTTTTTAGTTATTTTTTAATTTTATATTTTTCTACATTTATAAATTAATTAAAATTTATATTTATATTCCATATAAATTATTATACTTTTATAATTTCACAAATTTTACATGTATATATTATAATTTTACAAAATTATAAATTTATAAAACTATATACTTCAATAAATAATGTATTCTTTTAAAACATATATATTATTGTATAAAATTTTATAAAGAATGAGATAGGTCAATGAATGAATGTGATATTGAATTTTGTACCTTTAATCACATGTAGATTTAGGTGAATATCTAATGATATAAAATCATTGAATAATAATGTTAAACCCTAAAATTTTTCTTATAAAAATTTAGACTCAATCAAATATGTTTTGTGGAAAATAACGGGTGTTAATGGATTATAGAGGGGGTTTAAAATTTATAACACATATCCAAAACATATAATTATTGTTTTTATGTATTGAATAAATATGGGCTCCTATAGTTAACACACATGAAAAAATAATCATGGTTTGTATTTTGTAATGTTTCATTACCCGTTGGATGACTATAAATGGTCTGAAAATCATGATCATAAATTGTTCGAGAGCCAAATACAATTCCAAATTTCTTTTCTAAGGTGACCAACCTATTTCATTCTCAATAGAATACTCAAAATGTTATTCTTTTGTCATTATAATTTCCATGTTAATGGAATAAATTTTAAATAGATGATATGTCATTGGACTAAAAAAATTTTATTTATATAACGACAACACACTACTATAGTGATATAATAGGGTTAAACCTAACGGTAGGTTAGGAATGAGTTGGTGTTAGTTGATCAATTGAATTTTTTTAAAGAACCGTCGGCCGACTCTAATCCACTTCCTCACAAATATGATAAAATTCCAAATAATTCCATTACTACCATATGAACTAGCAATGACTCGATGATAAATGAATATGAAAGCATATGTAGTTTTAATTTAGCCTTCAAGTGAATTCCCAGCTTCGTCCAACTAGCCACTATCTTATTTCTCTGTATCTTCTTTTATGCATTTAAATTAAATAATTCTAAATTCCTTGTGTCAGTCTATTGTATTCCTTTGAATATATTGGTTTTCACCGTATGGTCACATTATTTACATCATCATTTACAAAAAGTAATTAAAATACCACGAAACCATCTATATATTCGGTACAAATATAGGTTTACTCGATTATATATCTTCCCTGAACACAAAAACAATTGAAAAAATGGTAGGAACCTTTTTTTTATTCCCCATTATTCAATAGAATAATAAAAATCCCTTATTAAAATTATAATTTTTAGGTGACCATAACACAACAATGAAAACCATAGCCTTCACTTAGTATTATCTTCACCAAATACATAATATAGATTCATAATTACACAATTGAAAAGGCATGTCATTGAATCTATCCAACCTATAAGATATCCATCATTTCCTCACTCCTTAAAAATCTTAAATTTATTCTAGACCCCATTAAGACTCCTAAACCCACATTTCATCGAACCTCACTTGAATTGTTTAAATTATGGGAGTCCTCTACAACTATATATTCACTCAGATTTGGTGTTAGATTCGAATGGGAAAAGCCTCAGGAACCAAAATTAAATAATAACTATTATTCTAATAATCTAAATCACATAAATAGTTATTTTTCATTTTGTTTCTTAATAATTAACCCCCATATCTTCTCTATGAATTCACAGGATAACAATACAACAATTTTTTAAATTTGATCATAAATTCAATTTCCAATTTCATTTAAATCATAATGAAATTATTTGAATAATTCAAATTTTGGGATCCTTTTTTAGGGAACCTTTTTTTATTTTTTATTAAATAATAATATTACCGAATTGAATAGGATGGATATAAATAGAGAGTGGACGGATGAAAATCGTATGATAAAAGAGTACGAAGATGGGGTGAAAGCATTCATCGTGTCTGAACCCAATCATGTATGTAACCCTTCTGAAATCCTTTTTATATTTTTAATATATTATTATTCAAGACTAATTATTATCTATATGTTGGAAGAAACTAGATTATTCATGGAATAGAGAGAATTTAATAATTTTGGAGTAAACACAGGGAAAAGGGGAATGTAGAGAGTGACTGGGATAACCATGTTTTTTATGGATCACAAGGTATTATTAAAAGTGTGGACAATGAGGAAGACCATATATTCTATCTAATTACTGTTTTGATTGATGATGATGACTATAATAAGGAAATGAGCTTGATCGTTGAATACGAACTTTGTAAATGTCCAAAAAAATTAGAAGTTAATTTATTTTCTAATGACATTATTGTATACTAGATACACTAATTATACAACATTGTCATCCTTACTGAATCTTTATAATTTTAATGTTACCAATAGATGGAGAGAAACCATTTTTATTAAAGTTCATACTCTCTTGAATAAAAATCTGTAGGATGATAATTATCTCCCTATATGAAAATATGCTTATAAAAATAATATGTTTGATCGGTATAATATTTGAAAGAATACATGATTTAAAAAAATTATATTGTTTAACAGGGTCCAAAAATCGTATAAAAATGATCGAAGTGTGGTTATTCTTGATATAAGATATATAAATTGTCTCTTACAAAAGTTGTATGGCACCATCCAATCATTCAATGGTTTATGTGCCAATATTTAAGTGAGGATACTGTAAGGCAATTTACGTGGAATATAGATTCAAGAAATAATGATGGGAAAGTTCATCACTTAGAAGAATCTCTTTAGTGGAAGATACTTCATCTTGAGTATCATGAATTTATAAATGAGTCCAAAAAACTTCAAATTGTGTTATATATATATATGGAGTGAATCCTTATAGTTTTAAAAGAAACACTCATAGTACATGGATAGTTATTTTGGTAAATTATAACATTCAACTATGGTAAAAAATAAAATAAAAATACACTATATTATTTATTCATATATCATTACAAAATAACTGGATAATGATAATGGTATTTCTTTGGATATATTGATCAATGATTTTAAATTATTGTTTTATTAAGGTGTTACGTTGTATGATTCTTATAGAACTGATGATTTTACACTGATAACCATGTTGTATGGGCCGATATATGAATTTCAAACCAATGTAATTTATTTTAGGAAAAATACTTTAAGGAAATCATGTGTGACAATTTTTTGAACAAGATACACAATCACTTTAGATGAAAATTTCACCAAATTATCTGTTTGTAGTACATCGCCGATTTCAACCCTGAGGATATAAGTATTAATCTTGGATGATAGAATTTGATGAATGTTTAGAAGAATGTACACCACTATATCCAATAAGAGCTGATCAAATATTATCAAAATTTAAATACATGGACACTAATTTTGGTAATCCTTTTTTTAAAAAACCATAAGACAACTAGTTGGGAAAATAGATTCGTTTTTTTAATTATCATACTAGAACTGTCTATATGAAATTAATGTTATTGATGTTATGACGGTTAAAAAATGTATGTGATATTTTCATTGAAGCATTACTAAATGAACTTAGATAAAAAAATTGTAGTTAAGTCTAGGTTTGACATGACTTACATGGAAATATGTGAACACTTTACAGTAGTGAAGGGGAAAAAATGAAATTTTCTTCCTCCAGATATTTACACACTTTCCAAGCCCAAGAGATATATTTTTTCAACAATTTACTATCATTGAATTCAATTACATATTTTTTTTGTTGTTAAGAATCATTGGATGGTTATTCTAGTAAATTTTGATACTCCAAATATTTATTTTCTGGATTAAGTATATGGATACCCAACAAGCAGACCACACAAGATAATGTTTTTCAAATTTTAATATAATAAATAAATTTTTTTAGTATTAAAATTAGAGATATATATTTTATGTTATGTTTAAATGAGAATTATTTTCTGATAGGGTGGTGTATGAATATTGTAAAAATCATGGCCTGAGGACCTTCCATGCACACAAGGAGCTCGAAAATTCTTTTATTTTTCAAGTATTGGGGTATATATAATAAGATTTCACTATCCCAACACTATAAGAAAAAATAATTATTTTTCACAAATTTAATTTAGTGTCTGATATAAAAAATTTAAAAGATTGTGGTTATTATGTTATTAAATATATGAGACATATCATATTTGATCAACAAACTAATATCTCAGAAAAGCTATTTTTGAAGATAACTATTATTTCATTTAAAATATTTATTAATCATTTGTGTATTTAGATTTTCCTAGTACTACTATTACTATATAAACTTTATTATACACACAAATACATAAATTTATCTAGAAATGAATAGTGTGTATACCTAATGTATGAATACACACATATATCATACTGATGTGAATTCTATATAAGTAATTAATTTTTTCATATTTATTTTTAATTTATTTTTTATTAGTATTACTCACATAAAAATTATTTTATTATATAGGTGGAATATTTTGTACTAGTAGAGGTGGTTTATTCAAAGATGTTGATGCTCATGAGAGATATGACTTTGGGGCTATAACTAGAATAATGAAAACAAGAAAATGGGTAACGAATGTATAAACCCATAACAAATAGGTAAATTTATACGACATATTTAATTAATTTCATATTCATTTTATCATATATTTTTATATTAATTTCCATATCATTATTATCTAATACATATTTACATTTTTTAAAAATATTTTAAGGAGTCATATTTTTTGTCAACTATCTATAACAAGCCATATAAAAGATTACATATTAATTTCATCCAATTTTAATATGCTTTCAGTTGAATTTATTTGTCTAACTACCTGTGCTCCATATTGAGTCGATGTTCTTAGCTGAAAAAAATATCTCATTTTGAAAACAAGATGAGTAGAGTAAGGTTTTATGATAAAGAAAATCAATTAAATATGAAATATTGGATGATAAACAAATTATGTAATGGGACAGTGTGACCTGTATGACTCCATGTGTGTCTATTTATTTAAAATTAACATTAATTTTTGTAAAAGGAAATTATAGGATACTAAGAACAAATAAAATGATATTCAATTTTTTTAATAAATTTGTACAATGTTCCATTAGTTTTTTTGGATGTATAGTAATCAACTACTCCATAATCCAATGCACCAGATTACCGATATGACTCACTGTATGACTTTTTATTTAAAATTGAAATTAATTTTACTCAAAAACATGAGTAACACACTCTATATTGAGAAAATTCATTAATATTGTTTTGATACATTAGTAAAATGATACCTAATCCAATTGTGATGAGTTTGAATCAACTCTACTTTGATATGATTCATGGTGTAACTAGTATGACTCCAAGTGTGTATTTTTATTTAAATCTGACTTAAATTTTAGCAAAAAGAACATTTGACATACTGAAAACCAAGAAAACACATTTAGATTGTTTTTATACATTAGTAAAAAGATCCATAAGTAATAATTTACATATAGGATTCAACGATACCTCAATTTCAAATCATAGAGTGATCATTATGAATCAAAGTCTTTTTTATTTAAAATGGACATTAATTTTAGTATGAAGAAAAAGTGAAATACAGAAAAATGAGTAAACACATTCATATTGTTTTGATACATTATAAAAAAATTATTTTTTATATGTTGATATCAACTGCATATTAATCCTTTGTACGATGTGACCGGTGTGACTAAAAGTGTCTGTTATTAGGGTAAAATTGTACTTTTAGTTCAACATGTCTATCAATAAATGAAAACCAAACAAACATGCTCCAGTTATCTTAATATTTTAGGAAAATTATTCATAAGATATTTTTAAAGTGTAACAAGTATTCACACATCAAAACAAAACACAATGTGACTGATATAACCCAATGTCCATATTTTAAGTATCAAATGACATTTTAATAAAAAACAACAGTGAAATAATAAAATAACATATTTGGATTTTTTTGATACTTTAGTAAAATAATCCATAAGTAAATTTTGATTTATTGTAATAATATCCACCTCAATCCAATGAACGGTGTGACAAATATAATTTAATTTTTGTATATTTATTTAAAATTTCCATTAATTTTTGTAAAATTAAAAATTTTTATACTACAAAGTATGAAAAAACATCTATATTGTTTTGATAATTTTAGAAAAATATCGATCACTAATTCTGGACATATAAAAATCATCTTTACCTCAATCAAACACAACATGTGACCGATATAATTCCATTTGTGTTTATTTATTTAAAAATGACATTAATATATGAAAAAAAGAAAAATTTATATGTAAAAAACCAAGAAAAACCACTTTCTTCTAGTTTTTATACTTTTTAAAAAGATGTATATGTCATTTCTGATGTGTAGGAATCAGCTACACATAAATATTGTGAAAAGTGTTACCAGTATAGTTCCTTGTGTGTCAATTTCATTAAAATTAAAATTAATTTTATTATAAATAACATGTAATATACAAAAAACTAGGAAACTTAATTCGGATTTATTTTATACTTTAGGAAAATGATCAATGATTCCTTTTTATTGTGTAAGAACTATCCTCACCATAATATGAATCACATCATGACAATTTTTATTCAAAGTTCATCTATTTATTAAAAATTGTGATTAATTTTAGTGAAAAGAATACATGAGATACTAAAAATAAAGACAATTCATTTATATTGTTTTTATTATTTAGAACATAATCTATAAGTCATTTGTGACCTGTAGGAATCAGCCTCACCTCAATATTATGAATGGTGTGCCAAGTTTAACACCGAGTGTGTATTTTTATTTAGTATTGAAATTAATTTACGTATTAAAGAACAAGTAACATACTAAAAAAATGAAAACTTATTTGGATTGTTTTTATAATTTATTAAATTGTTCCATAATTTGTTTTTGATGGGTCGGAATCAACAACAGCTCAATCCGACACATGGTGAGACTGACATGACTATGAGTGTGTATTTTTTATTTAAAATTGACCTTAATATTACTAAAAAGAACATGTGACATACTTATAACTATAAAAAATCGTTCATATTGTTTTAATACATTATAAAAACGACTCATTTGTCATTTTTCAAGTGTTGGAAAAATCTTCAACTCAATATGATGCATAATATGACCGGTATGACTCAAAATGTCTATTATTAGTTTAAAAATGACATTTTAGAACAAAACATTTTTACTCACGGAAATCCAGGAAAAATAGTCTTATTGTCATTAAAAATTAGGAAAATGATTCATATTTCATTTTGAGGTCTAGAAAGTCGTGTCATGTAAAATCAATACACTATGTGACCAATATGTCTCAATGTGCATGTTTCTAATTTCAAATGAAACTTTAATAAAAAACCTAATTAAAATTATCAAAAATTGTCCAATGCATTCGTATTATTTGGATATTTTATTAAAATTATCATTATGTTATTTTTGATATGTAGGAATAAGCCACACCTGAATCTGACATGTGGTGTGACCGGTATAATTTAATGTGTGTTTATTTACTTAAAATTGATAAAAAATTTAGGTAAAAGAACGACTGAAATAATAAAAACCAAGAAACCACAATTATATTTTTTTGAAAAATTCTAAAAATGATATATATATCTTTTGTGACATGTTGTAATTAGCCACACCTCAATCTGATGCATTTTGTGAGTAGTATAATTCAAGGTGTGTCTATTTACTTAAAATTGACATTAATTTTAGAAATAACAAAAAGTGAAATTTTGAAAACAAGAATACTCATTTTTTTTGATTTTATACATTAGAAAAATGGTCCATTCCAAATTTGTAACATGAATAAATTTATATCAACTCAATATAATGCACAGTTGGACTGGTATAACAAAAACTGTGTATTTTTATTTAAAATCAACATTAATTTAAGTAATTAAAAAAAGTTTCATACTGAAAATCAAGAAGACATATTTTAATTATGTTGATAATTTAGTAAAATGATATATAATCCATTTTTTATGTTTATGAATCAGTTGAATCTCAATACGATTTATGTAGACACAAATGTCACTCCATGGTTGTCTTTTTATTTTAAAATTGACATTTAATTTATTAAAAAGAACAATTGACAGAATATTATACTAGAAAATGCATTTCTATTATTTTTATACTCTTGGAAACTGAACCATTAGTCATTTTTGAACTACAATAACCAACTTCACCTCTATATGATGCATAGTGTGACCATTATGACTCAAAGTGTCTGTTATCAATTTAAAATAGTTATTTTAATAAATAATGCATAACACTCACTAAAAACCAATAAAATGTACTCTTGTTCACATGATAATTTAGGAAAATAATTAATAATTCAGTTTTTATATTTAGTAATGAGTCCCAAATCTCCCTATTAGACTATGTGTCTGGTATGACTCAAAATTTGTATTTCCAGTTTTAAATAACATTTTAGAAAATAAACAAGGGACCTTATCAAAATTTTGGAAACATATTAGGATTGTTTATATACGTAATGAACATTTTCTACAAGTAATTTTTGATGTGTAGGTAATAGCCACACCTCAATATACTGCACAATGTGACCGGAATAACTCCAATTGTGTCTTTATTTAGAATTCACATTAATTTTAGAAAAAAGAGAATGTAACATACTTAAATCCATTAAAAATCAATTCTTATTGTTTTGATAATTTATTATTATGATAATAACTTATTTTTATCATTTATGAATCTACCATGCCCTAATAAGACACATGATTTGCCTTGTATAATTCCTAGTGCATATATTTACAAAATATTTACATTAATTTTAGGAAAATAACATGTGACGTACTGAAAACTGATAAAACACATTCAGATTGTTTTTATACTTTAGAAAAATTATCTATATATAATTTTCAAATTTATGAATTATAAAAATCTCAATCTGATTCATATTGGGACTGATATAATTCCAGGTCTATCTATTTATTTAAAATTGTCATTATGTTTATAAAAATAAAATGTGACATAATGAAAACAGTGAAAACACATTAAAATTATTTTTTTAATTTATTATAATTTTTATTACATTATTTTTTATTTTTAGGAATAAATTATTTCTCAATATGATACACGATGTGACTTTTATAACTCCAATTGTGTATTTTTATTTACAATTGACATTATTTTTAGTTAAAATAGAATGTTACAAACTAAAAACCCAGAAAATGTATTTTCTTATTTTGATAATTTAGGAAAATGATCTATATATAATTTTTTACATGTATGAATCATCTTTATCTAAATATGACATTGTGTGACTTATATGACTCTAAGTGTTTCTTTCTATTTAAAATTGATTTTAACATTAGAAAAAAAAGGATAAGTGACATACTGAAAACACAGAAAATAGATTCATATTTTTTGGATACATTTTGAAAATAACCCATTAGTGATTTTATAATTGTAAGAATCAACCACGTCATAATATGACACATGGTGTGATCGGTATGAGTCAATGTTTTCTCAATCAGTTTAAAATTTAAATTTTAGTTCGAAACATGCCTTACTCACTATAAACACATAAAAATTCTCTAATAGTATTGATAATTTAGTACAATAATGCATATGTAATATTTGTTTTGTAGAAATTACCCTCACATTAGACCTAGACATTATGTGATCAGCATTACTCAAAATTTTTGTTTCCAGTTTGAGAAGATATTTTGTTAGACAACACAAGTGACATACTAAAACCGAAGAAAACACAGTTTTATTGATTTGATACTTTCAGAAAACAATCGTTATGTAATTTATGAAATGTTGGAATTTTCCACATCTCATTCATACACATGGTGTCTCCATTATAACTTCATGTGTGTCTTTAATTAAAATTAACATTAATTTTAGTAAAAATAACAAGTTAAATACTCTAAATCAAACAAATGCATTCTAGTTTTTTGGTTTCTTTAGGAAAATGATCCATCACTCATTTTTGACACATAAAAATCATCAACACGTTAATAAGATTTATTTTGTGAGCGGTATATCTTCAAGTGTATATTTTCATATAAAATTTAATTTTATATAATTTAATCTTTCTTATTAATGTTTAATTTATTTATTAATAGTATTATTTACAATATATATGTTTTATTATATAGGTGGATTGTTTTGGTTGGGTTGAGGTGATTTTTTCTGCAAATGATACCATGAGAGGTCTTTTTGGAGAGGGGATCATGGGAAATGATAATGCTAAGACATTAATATTTTTAAATTATTATGTATTGTAATTGTAAATGTAATTATAAAAATTCTTATTTTAAATGTCCTTAGTTGTGTATTTTTTTAATCATGATGTAAAAAATTTTCTGTTAAATTATATTTCATGTATACATCCTAAAACAAATTGCTTCAATTTTCTATTTACAAATAGATACCACTAGCAGTTAGGGCCTTTATCAGTGTTAATTCAATTGTTGATAAAGGGAACACCCCCCCCCCCCCACACGTTAACGACGCTACGGGAAACCATTCTTTTTTAGTGATGTTAAAGGTCTTTTGTATGTTATGAAATGTAACAACTATAGTATTGTTAATTTATACTTATTTTTTATAATTTTATGAAATAATTGAGAGTATAAATGAGAGATTCAATATGTTTTGGATAAAATGAGTACAAGAACATTAAGGATAAAAGGAAAAATTATAATTTGAAAAGTTTTAATCATTGTGGACCAAATTTCACTCGCCTCTCCCTCTCAGAGTAGCATCGATAAATTTACTCCCAAAATGATTTTTTTGTATAATCAATATCCTCATAAATTTATATATCATCCCATTCTATTGGAAACATCAATGAAGATGGGAATATAATATCAAACATGAGGTAATATCATCGATATGTAGCATCTCAATCCACATTATATGGATACAAAAAATTTGTTTTTATCCCATATGAATATAATTTTAATTAATAATAAACAATGTATCCAAAATATATCACAAAACATGCATATAAAGGTCTTATATGAAATATAAAAGTTGTTTTAATTCAATTTAACATTAGGGTTTTTACTCATAAATAATCATATATCAATAAAACATATCCAATTTATAATCTACATGTAACCACTTGGTTTTATTATTGGGATACCCCAACAATTTTATTATGTAATGTATTCGTAGAATCCATAAATTTAACCAAATAACTAATATGAGGCTATACTCTTTGCGGAATTCTCCTAAAAATGGGTTTCCTACCATAAATGGAATCTTAAATTAACTTATCATGGTCATCTATGGTATAACATACATAAGGATAACAATATCTGGTCATGAGTTCATGGATCATTATAGTTTCATTACACTAATGGTAATTGTTATACATGGGTTCATTATATCCTGAATTATGGATTACTTGTGGCCATAATAAGGCTTATTCCACATTCAAAGTGACAAAGAAATAAATTTGGTTTCTTTTCATGAAAAATATGCACTTAAAAAAATATCTAATGAATCATATAAACAAATGATAATTATTACAGACTAACTAAATCATAGTTATATAAGACTACATGATAAATATATCTAAATCATTTGATAATTATTAGAATAAATCCTTAATATCATTACAACCCTAAATTTTATTGATTAATGGGAAAGGGAATTGAAATACTGAGTTGAAATAACAATATATGAAATGGATAGGTTAAAACATTTTGAAGAATTCAATTCCAATTGATGTAAATTTATTTGATGACAAAATATATTTGGAAGAGAAAAATCACCATGGGAGATGAGGGGTTTATGATTTTATATGAGGGATTAATTTAAAACCAACCAGTATTATTATGGAATAAAAATGAAAAAAATACCTAACTAACACATTTAATATATCGACATTGTGGTCCGGATGGAAGTCTAGTGCACCACACCAGACGTCTATTGGGAATCCTATGTCCCACAAAAAAAAACTACACCCTCTATGGTAGGGTATTTATACCATTTTAGGTCACCATAAGTCTTATTTCCTCTAACCACACGTTTAGTTGGACATGTTCTCCAAGATAAATTTTCACAACCATTTATTTTTCCTCAAAACTCAACTTCAAGCCTCCTTATGGCTCATTTGAATCCAAAATAGGCTAAAGTACAGATGTTATGGAAAAATTAAATCATTTAAGGGCCTATATAAATATGATTCATGGAAAAATTTAAATTACATATGTTCCACAAAATGATATATGAATAATGAAAAACCAAATTTGTAGTTGTACTCTAAGACATAAACATTATGTCATGCATTATTACATAAATAGTAATTCTATATAAAGCCTAAATAAACCAAATTTTACAACTCCCAATAATTGAAGATAACCAGTAATGATGATTTATACTATGATTGGGATGACTATTCACTCAAATTGTTATTATCCAAAGCCTCGATGTCCTATCTCCAAAATTTACATGATTGAATTAATAAAATAAATTAAAAAAAATACTAATTTTAGAAATATATTCTTATGTATTTCTCACCATGGAACTTATCCACCATTGACCTTAGGCACACCTCTATTCATGTCAAGACCTAGAAACCAATATCTAGGGTTTTATTAAAACCGATTGAGTAGTATTTACACACTATTACTTATTCGAAATAATAGTAATATTTGTTATAAAATAAACTAGTAAGGCCTATTTTATTATTATACATGGAAGAAATATTTTCAAATAAAAATTAGAGTTGTAATTATGTTTCAATTATTCATAGTATTAAAAAATTATTAATAATTAATATATTAATGAATAAAATTAAAAAAATGTATAGGATGAAAATTATAATAAATTAATAAATAAATTCATCTAAATGATACATAAATAAAATAAATACATTTACCTTTATCCTAACTGAAATACCCTCCAATGGATACCACACTAGGATTAATCAACTTTCTATGAGTTATTACATTCAATATAGATTCCAATACTTATAACTCTACTCAAAATTTTGTCTATTGATGGAAATTCAATAATCATACAATGTTCATGAGTCTAAATAAAGAAAAAACAACTATAGAATAGCCTTTTAACACCACTACAAAAAGGAATCATCAGTGTTAAAAATGCATTGATAATTGATGAACTATTAAAAAGGGGTCACTTTTATTATTGATTTTATCACTAATATATCTTCCTTTTATCATTGAATAAATAATATGTTTATAAAATAAAAAAATTGAAATTTTTAAAAAGATATTTTTTAGAGTGATCGACCCCCTCCCCTTAACATCACATCATGGTTACCTTTAACTTATCTCGAAGCACCCCTATCATCTCCACAACCCCTTTAACAGTGGTAGAAGCACCCCAACACATTAATAGCACTAATCCCTCCTACATGTACCCCTAACTCCAGTGAGTTTGGAACCTGAGACCTCTCCCTCACATGCCTATATCTTTTCCACTCCCTTATATTGTTTTTATCAATATTTTATGATAGAGTAATATATTTATACTTATCTATTGATATATATATTCATATATATATTTATATATTTATATATTTCTATTTATATTTTTATTTATTTATTTATATATATTTATATATTATTTATAAGATTATTTTTACATACATTTAGAAAATATATTTTATGTGTGTGTGTGTCTACTTATATATATATATACATATTATCCACATTTATATTTATATACATATATTTTATATTATATTTATTTATATATAGTAGAATATATTAATAATATATATAATCTATTAATATAGACACAAAAAAGTTTATATATATATATATATAACATTTTGATATATAAATTTTCATAATTTTTTATTTTTAAAACAAAAATGGATATTTTTTCAATATGGTTTATATATTGAAATATAATTTATATAAAAAATTATTTTTATATATTTATTTATAAAAATAAATCTTTATGAGTGAATATATACGGAATCTGTTTGTTGTTTTATATATTTCAATAAAAATAATATTAAAATATTAAAAATGATAAAACATCAAAACCAAAATATCAATATGAATTCAATCCCTAGGAATAAATTCAGTCTCCACTGAAAAAAGAAAATAGTACACCCTCAAAGGAGGATAAAATTACATGAAATAATAAAAATGAGGGTATCTCAACTAAAAAATCAGTTTGGAGGCCATATGGTCACTTTCTTCCCCAAAATATGCGACCAAGTTTCCCCTATTCTTTTGACCATAGATAATATCAATATATTTGATTTTATATACTATAGATCATAAAAAGACACCCAGATTAATTATTATCATAGTTTTAAGCTCGATTCATGTTTTTAAATTAATCTATTTCTTTTATTAATTTTTTGATTTTTTTATATCTTATAATCAATATTAAATGACTTTTATATTATATTAATTAGTAATTTTATAATTTATAATATTTTTTTGTTATTTTATAATAATGTTTTCACTAAATATCTCAAATATTTAGTGTAAATTCATATTTATCCTCATATGAATGATTTTTTATAGAATATTTTATATTTAGGTTCATATAAATATATTTATATTTTAATATATGATATTTAATGATAGTTAAACATTTATTGAAATTTACCTTTTATCATTTATAAGAATAAAACTGATAAAATTACCATATATTTGTGTTAAAAATAATTAATAAAGGGTGTACTTTTATCAGTGAAAAAAAAGAAGCCCTTATAAAGGGTTACTTTTGCTAGTACTTTTTTATAATTGTTAAAAAAATCCTTTAATCAATGCCAATAAAAATACCCCCATTATCAGCCATATTTTGTGGAAATAAAGGGTGGTGTTGGATAAAGACAATTATGTGGTCTCAAAAAGCCTACCCATCATATATGTTATAGGGTAAACTGCACTCTTATATTTAGGAAGAACGATACTATAAAATAATGGAACTAAAATTCTACTATTAAAAACCCTTATCATTCTTACAAAAAATCTAGTATGTCTCCAATTATAATTTATGGTGATTTATTTAATAAAAACCACAATAATTTCTAACTGATTTTATCCTAAAATCATATTTCAATAAATATTTTTATAATTTACAGGGGAATTATACATTCACCCATAATCCCTATAGAAACCTACAAATCGTCCGCAATAGCTTGTAATGAGAAAATCATAAAATAACTAAATAGAAAAATGTTACTCGTGGTTGTGTATTCCCCTAACCATGTAACTATCCACGAATACTCATTGGAACTGCATGCATAGATAAAAACCCATTTAACAAGGTGTTCTTATATAAATCACAACTATTATTTAGAAAAGAAAAGTATTATTTACAATGTTATTCATTAATAAATCTATTTTAAACCAAGTTTATTTTTAATAATTCACAATTAATGTTTAATTTCCATAATTTTTCCTCTAGAAACCTATATAAAAGGTAAAATATCTCAATATACCTATTTTAGAATATTTCCAAGCACAAAAATGAATTTAAAATAATAATTATAAGTTGGAGTGGAAATTGTTTTCAACGGTTTTTGAATATGAAATTGATACAATACGAACCAGAAAGTATATTTAATAAATGGGTTGAGCTTAAGTTGAGATAATGTGAGATGAAAAAATGATAAAAACAAAAATATTTAAAAATTTAAATAAATTATACATATTTTATTTTAAAAAATCATCTAACTAACATGTATATATATGTAATTATATTATATTTTGTTTAATTTTTTTGTTTTGGTGTTGAAATTGGGTCAGCAGGGATCCTTGTTCCTGGTAACCCACTCCACTCCTATGATTGAACCTTTGGAATGCTCTTCTGCATGGTTCAATCAAATAAATAGGCGACTAAACACCATATTTAAACAAAAGTGCCCTATTTTTTTAATATTCATAAAAAAAATTGACTATTCAATTAACGAAATGAAATAATAATCTTAAAATAAAAAGAAATAGTCATGAAATATCTAGAAGAAGGGGGTTCGAATTGATAAATGGTGTTTATTTGAATCCAATATATGAATAATAAAATGAAAAAATCCCTAAGAACACATTACCCTATAATCACATCACCCTGTACTATGTGGGCTACATGCTCAAGATAGTCATGATGAGAATGAGTGTCATCGGTATCAGAAGAAGAAAGGTAGTGAAGCAGGGCTCCAGATTGTCTGTCCATTGTTTTTTGGTGTTTCACTTTCTCCTGCTGGTCCCCGAGTATGTTGGAAAAGTGGGAGTGGGTCTCATTTATAGGCATTTCCATCAGCATTTCATGAAATAATTTTTTTAATTTTTTACACATAGCAGTTATCCCAACATATAATTGTGTCACACACCATGTAATCACTCATGATTTTCTCCACATCTTCCAAATCAATTCAAATATAATGTAAATATTGTTTTTCATCTTTGACTCTAGTCATGATGGGTTCTGGGGACTCAAATCATGTGATCAGCATTCACAGATTTTCTTTGTGTCCCAACTTGTCCAAAATTCACAATTTCCTTTTGAACATGTCATGACGTGTAATGGTATTACATGGTTTATAATCAATCTATTCCAGTTTCCCATGTCTACTTCATCTTCAAAAATATTGTGTCGCACCTCATGTGATGCTCAAGAAGCTAAGTGTCCTTCCTTCTCATTACATATCCTCTTTTCATTTCTTTTTCATGAATCTGTGGTTTCTTAACATAAAAAATAAACAAATTCTAATCATTAACACATTGAAAAGAATATTCAATTAAATATGCTATTCAATAATAAAAAAAACTCTAAAATATATGCATGAAATACCCTTATCAACTCTTTAACCTAAAATTCATAAACAAAATGAAACATGAAATCCAAAAAAAGACAACTGTAAAATCTATGATGATAAAATATTTTACCATTATGATTGAATCGTAAACCTATAAAAACCCAAAATTTATACTCTACATCTTCATTTAATTGACCATTATATATGGCCCAAACCATTCCCTAGATAACATAAAAGGCACTCCTTCAAACTCAATTCCCCCTTCAATTTATAAATTCATGATTTAATAGTTAATAAAATAAAAATCAAATTTATCCTAAATTGTAAAATAAACGAGAAATAACAAATTAAACATCATGTCCCTTATTAAAATTTAACACTTAAAAACATTCATAGTACTTTTTTTGTAAAAATATTAAAAAAAATTCAACCCACTTCGTCAAATATATAATGATTTAATTTCCATGAAAATATCCCCTTTTTTCAAAAATACAATAAAACTCATGTTCATTATGTAAAATGAATTATTATTTAAATCCCGATTTTAAAAAATGTCAATTATTAAAAAAAATTAAGAATCGAATTTTTATATTTCCCAAATACTTAATAAATAATTTTCATCTAATAAATTAAAGAAAGATAAATTATTTTATTATCTACCTAATACCCTTCCAACTGACTCATTAAAGAATCAAAATTTTTATTTACCATTATATAATCTGTGAATTTAATTAAATTGACATGGGTTTCTTCTACATTTAGATAACTGCCCAATAGAATTTATATACAAAAATAAAATGCAAAAAATATTAATTAAGCATACATAGGATACATATTTATCAATGAAGATGACGACACCAACCTCTATCCATTTAAAAAAATAAATTACACCATATAAAATTCATAAAATTATCACCTAGAACATGTTAAATAACAACCCAAAATTTTCATAACTAACTGTTCTTAGTGAATATAAAATAATATTATAACCAATAATTAATCACTTAATGGTGATTTGACACTAAAAAACTATACAATGTTAGGGTTTTTTTGTATACATTTTTTGAAGAAAAATAATACAAGGTTTTTTATTGCTACTTCAAAAAGTCGACATAAGCCTTTATGGCATTGGGTTTTAGTCCAGAGATGGAAGGGTTGATGCATCCTTTTTGAAAAACTATTATAAATTAATTAAAATTTATAAATATTTATGTTAGTATATTTTAATATATATATACTGTGTTTATATTAGTTTGTTTAAAATTTTAACTATTAATATTTGAAAGTGGAAATGTTATGTTTTTATTCAATAAATTTTGGGACAAATAAATTAGATTTTACTTATTTTTGGTATTTATTTTTATTATCAACTACATTTTATATGTTGAGTTAGTTATTCAAATATCATTTAGATTATATTAAAATTATATATGTTATATACTTTTAAAGTTACCTACATGAAAAATAACAATAATTGAAGTTAGTGGTTTTGAATTTCTATAAATAATAAAGTAGAAGTACAATATAAATAAAATTTGACATGGTTACTAATTATATAAAAATAACTGAAAATAAAAAAAGATCATAAAAAAATAATAAAAAATTATTTTATTGGAATAATATATTATTGTTTTAAACCATTAAATTTGTATTTATAATTAATTTATAAATTTTTTCATTTTCAATTATTTAATATTTTTATTTAAAAAATTCTTTTCAACAATTTTTTATAATGTTATTCTGTATTATATGTTTCCTTTAGATTGTTTCTATATATTTTATTTGATATGATTTTAGAGATACCTACTAGAAATTTATAAAAAATTATGTTGTGAAAAGTTGTCAACATTGAAATATTTAAAATATAAACTATAACTAAAATATAGATGAAAATATAAATAGTGGAAAAACATGTATAATTAGTTGACAGTACAAATAATTTCTTCATTTTTATTGAAAGAAAATCTTATGTGGGATAGAATACATTTTTGTTTCAAATCCTGTTAGTAAATATCACCTATATAATTAAATGAGCAATATCACTATCTATGATGAGGTTCCATCCCACAATATCTGGTGTTAATTGGTTGCCTGTATTGAGATTAATGACCTCTGTGCATGGGTGGAGTACGATGTGCTAAAGAGTGATTTCCCTTAGGTACTAGAACCTCGAATGTCGAACCATCTAGATGTGACTTGTCATTAAGAGGTTTCATCTAGATGTCATCATGTGCACCTGATCCTTCTCCCACCATGTGATTATAAGGACCTACCATTATCATCTAGGGGAACCATACTGCCTATGAAGGCTTCAGCATGAAAGGTAGAGGAATACGAAATGATCCATGATAGAATAAAGTATCTATTATACTTGGATAAAACAATGGATATTCATAAAAATATAAAATGAACCCACACCTCCTGATACACATACCCAATCGTCTGAGGCTTCATTTCTGGAGGGCTGACCACTACCTATGAAACAAGTGAGGACTCAAATGTAGCAAAAATTGGTCTAAGACATCATGGTCGTGGTTACTCAACATCATCAAATAATAGAGGAGTTTCTGAGCCGGAACCTCCACTACCAGAGTAGGGACATCATCTAACTGGGGTGGAAAATCAAATGTACTATCGTGTAAAACATGAAACGCTAGCATCATCCCGTACATTGCTGCCTGGAATGATACCTATCTAAAAACCTCATCCACCTCTAGATCAGACATGAAGAAAATATGATGCTATATATTATATTATAAATTGATTAAAAATGAATTTTAAAAATTAAAACAAAAAACTAATAGAAATATATTAACATTTTAGATCTAGGAGCCCTCTTCCATTTTATGTAAGATAAAACATAGACATTGGCCTATTTCATAGATCATTCTCAAAAATCTCTTCTATATGGTGTCACAAAGTATGCATACACTTGATATGAAAAAATGTTCATATATGCCAAAGGTCGATATACTTTTAATTTTTTTGATTCCACTAGACATCCAACCACATTGTCTATTTCATAGAATAAAGCACTACAAACTACCTCACTAGAAAAGGAATATGTTGAAAAAAATCCAAACTAGTCCATGAATCTATCAGTCTACTGCCACTCAACAATGTTAAAGTGAATGAGAGGTATTACACCCTTGGAACCGTAAATACCATCAGTGTAGTGTATAGGAATATGGTCTCACAAATCACAATAAAGAAGCCATGAAATCTGAAATGACATGTGACATTTGTTAAAATAATTATCACTAAAAACAAAAAAAGTATTATGAAATTTATTAGTTAATATAATACTCTATAGACCTATATCATGGGATATGAGACTTCCTAATATGGGATGATATACACCCAAGTTGTGACTCAACATCTTGATAAAGGGGTTTTCTTAGCTCCACCTGTAATATAAAAAATATAAAATGAAAAATATTAAAAAAATTAAATTTAACAACTCAAACTACCATCCGAAAAAAATAAAGATGATTCATAATACTAGTTTCTACATAGAGATTCATGTCACACATCAATATAAATATTTTCACAAGAAACAATCAAGGAGATGGGAGGGATGTGCTCCCATGACCACATTAAAATATGGATAAAAAACCTTGAGAGCAAAGTGATCAAATCGACATGCCATGCATAATTCTCTCTTTGTTTAATTCAAGCTTGTATATCTCTATCTATATCTCCCAGTCTAATAAAAATACTATATAATACCTAGATACATCATGTGCACATGAATACTAGAATTATGAATGCATATTTTCCCTATAATTATCCACAAGAAACAAACACGGGTGTGATGCATGATAGTCTAATCCTCAGTGTCACTGGGTAACTATAAAATGTTCATCTTAGTCTACCTCATAGATATAGACCCACCTTCTGTCGCATCATCATAACACACAGTGTTGACACCCAAGAATTCCTATACATGACTATTCTAGTATCCATGGGTGGGTCCAATAATATAATTCTTTTAGATAGGAAGATTGAGTAGAATAGCCCCATCCTTATTGGTGATGGCCATCACTCCCTCTGGAAAGTGGATTGTCCATGTCCTGGGCCTCTATATCTTAGTTACAGCAGTAAAGAAGTGAGGATAAATGAATTTACAATCATATAAAACACTTCCATACAAGCCTTCAGGATTTTGGTATGTTATAATGTCAGATAGAGGCAGAATGTGATGATAATGGTGTGCTCTATGCACCTTGATTCATTCTACATCATGGATCACTATCATGTTGTGTGAAACATGCCCATTCTTCTCAGCTATTAAAATAATATCCTCCTTCAATACATTTAATAATGAAATAATTCTTATGTAAAATGATAAAATTTTATGGTCAACATAATGTTGTAATTGGTAGAATACAAGACATGATATATATATAATCCAATGTTTTATAATGTTTCTTTTACCAAAAAAAATTAATACCTTCATGTTTGTAAAAATTATTTATAAAGTTTTTCTATATATGTTTTTAAATTTTATAGTGTGTTTTCTAATATATGGTTTTATAAATTTATATATATGATCAATTATTTTTCAACAAATAAAAGTTCATTGCAAAAAAAGTTATATAATATTTTTTTGGAAGTGTGGTAAAAATAAAAGAAAACATAATATTAATTTATTTATAGATGATAAAAGGAAAATTAAGATCAAATAAAGTGAAATGTACAAGCAAAAACAATAAAATAACACATGAATTCCTTACAAAAAACAAGAAATATCTTGAAATGTTCCAATATAATAGTGTATGATTGATATGGTTCTGACTTCGAAAGTGAAGTAAAATCCATCTTATTCTCAAGAGGTAACTTAATAATATATTTTAATGGAATGTACTAAATATTTTAATTTTCAAATTCTTTTGGCCTTCTAATGAAAAACCTCCACATATGTTCATGTTTTCATTAGATGGCCGGAAACATTTGAAAAATAAAAAGTTATGTACATCCCTTTAAAAGATGTAATAAAGATACTACTAAAACTAATATGGATTTTACATCACTTATGGGGTCAAAATCATATTATCCAAACTCTATTATATTGAAAAATGTCATGTATTTCTGATTTTTTTAAAATAATTGATGTCTTATATAATAGGTTTTTTCAATTCCATTTAACTTTATATGATCGTAATTTTCTTTTTATCATGGATATATAGATTAATTTTAGGTCTTATATTATTTTTATATCTCTTTACAAAACATTATATAACATATTTCCTAATAAACATTTATATAATGATGAAAAAATGGTTTATTTAAACAAAAAAAACCTTAGTTTAACAATAACTAATAAGAGAGATCCAAAATGGTGTACTTTTTTATTTACGTATAATTACACACATGATGGTATATTTAATTATAATTTAATCACAAAATTACATTTTGATTTAGCCATGGATAACTTGATTATTATTTCATGTCACCAAACATGTAAATTTCATATTAATAACAATGAGAATATGATGGGATTAATATTATTTGATAGTTTATGTATTCATACATGTGTAATGATTATAAAAAATTAAGGATATTATATCAATATCATGTAATTGACAATATGAAAAGATCGCATTTGGGACAAAACAACATTGTGGTTGAGAGTGTGAGATAGGTCAATCCTTTTTATTGAAGGATTTCCTATAATGACATTATTAATTACATATGTTGCAAATCAAATGTTTATCTTGTTCTTGATGCCAGTCCATCTAATTACACAACCTACTATACTTCGATGTCTCTCATTTTCACAACCTATTGATGTTTGGTATCAATATTGGTTTGTCTTAAAGAATTAGGACATAACAAACCTACCCAAAAATATTCAATGGTTCAGCATAGCTATTAGCAATGGTGTCTATATTGTATACAAGATCAACATATTAATTCTATGATATGTTCACAACAACACATGTTTTGATGGAGTGTATGCTTGGAAAATGTAATTCCTAGAAGATTCCACATTTTCATTTCCACGCTTCCAGTAAAACCACTATGACTCAACCACTTACACTTCTTCTAGGGCACAACCACTATTTCACTTGAAATTGATAGTCTTCTCATTGGTAAAATCGCACTCAATAAGCATAAGCATCATTTATGTTATTTTCAATATCTTATTGAATTTTTCTTCTTCACTTTTTCCCATGCTGATTCCCATCTGTAGTGAATTTTTATCTATCAACAAAGTACTCAACATATTGATAAAATGTATCATATACCAGGGAAATTTTAGGTTTCTTCGGAATCCCCATGAGGACGCAATTGATTCACTTCACAATTTTTTGTTAAAGTGTCTATACCTATTCCCATTTTTATATTATAATGTCCATTTTATTGTCAAATCTACATCATGTAACAATACACTACTTTATTAAACCTTGAAATTTCTTCAAAAAAATTTCTAATCCTTTGTTTATCTAGCTCAAATTACACATTGAAGTGGTCATATTTCACAGTAATTAATTTTACCTGTACATTAAAATAGTTAAAAATTCTTAAGAGACTATGTACCAAGCCACAAGATTACAATATTCAGAAGTTAATAAAGAAATGTTTTT
Source organism: Viscum album (assembly GCA_963277665.1). Taxonomy (NCBI): domain Eukaryota; kingdom Viridiplantae; phylum Streptophyta; class Magnoliopsida; order Santalales; family Viscaceae; genus Viscum; species Viscum album. Next base: position 682,367,176 of record OY728159.1, on the reverse strand, counting down.
TAGACATTTTTAGAAATGTGTTTGATGTAGTACCGATGATGTGAAACCACAAGTCTCTATGTATTAGGATCTGAATTGATGGCCTCATTCGATGCTTGATGATGATCATATATCAAACAAACACCCCAAATGTGGGTGAAATGGTTGTTAATACATGCTGAAAACCAAATCCATGTTTCTTAACTCTCCTTATATATAATGTAAAAGGAAAGAATAAGAGGTGATGCATTTCTATCTTGGGTAAATAAAATCATCTATACATCCATATATTTTCCATAGAGAAATGTTCTGTCGATCTGTATGAAATATTTCCTGAAATAATATTAAAAAAATACTAGGGTAGAATTCCTAGAATAACTAAATATATTTAACATGAGATGGATCATGTCTATTATCCTAAGACATTTGTTCATTTGTATCAAGATAGATGAAAAACTAGTCATTGTGTCTCACAATGGCTTGCAACTGTGGTAAACACATGATACGAGTCATCTTAATCACCATAGTCCTCCAAAATTTCATTCTTATGAATTCATACCTTTTAATATGAAATATTATAACAAAACGATTCTTGAATACCCTCTTTAAGAAAGTCCACATGGACTTCATGGAGGGTCTGAATCATCTCGATGATAATAGATGATACAAATTCAACATCCAATGAAGTATGATCATGTGATATGTTTTGCTAATCTAAAGTATGAGATTTCTAAATTTTCAAAAGGTATCCAACATCTAATTTTAATTTTTTGAATTATCATCATGGAAAATCAACAATCAACCCCATATTAATCACAATATATAACATATTTTTTAAAGAATCATTCCAAATATAAATGTGAAAACTTGGTCTCAGTGACTACAAAGCCACCATCCTTAACATGGTCGTCTAGTCATGGCCTGCCAGTTACCACTAGTTTCCACACAGACACATGTTCCCCACCTAGGGGCCCACCCACATGCACGACCGAGTCATATGACTAATTCATGCCCTTACATGCCAATACATGTCCTTTCTAGTGTGTTTTGTCCTCACTCACACTCACCCTGGGAAACATCCCAAAAGATCACCCATCTTGATCACTACTCCAGGCCAGGCACGCTTCACTATGATGTTCTATTCCAAAGGCTCACGAAAAGGAACGTTAATCTTATTGAAATGAGTCAAATCATATATTCATTTAACACATTATCATTATAGGGTATTATAATCCCCACCTTAGAGCACAACGTCCACATTGAGGTCCCTACATCTCATCCTAGGCATTGCACCACACTTATTGTTGGGTACCACCTCTGATACTATATATGACAACGAGGTCCCGGTGACAACACAACAACCCCGCCTTAACATGGCCATCTGGTCTTGGCCTTCCAGGTACCACCAGTTGCCCTGGAGACATGTGGTCCCCACACAGGGGCCCACCCACATGCCCGACTGGGTCATCTGACTAATGAATATCCCCACAGGCCATCATATTTACTTTCCAGTGTTCTTTTTCCTCACTCACACAATACCTAGGAAACATCCCAAAAGGCCACCCATCCTGATCACAACTCCTGGCTAGGCATGCTTAACTATGAATTTCTAATCAGGAAGGCTCCTAAAAAGGAAGGTTCACCTTCTTGACATGAGTCGTATAATTTAGTCATTTATACATTTAACATTTTGGGGTGTTATACTAAACTTATAATGTATATAACAATATGTAATACATTTAGTATGTTTTCCAATGAATATTTACATAGAAAATATTATCCAAAATATAATATTTTTCCATCTCACTAAAAATATCCACTATAACTCATGGAAACTCATTAGAATCTGTGATAACATTCTAGTTGAATTTTGGAATACGTGGCACTGCTTCAAACCAATATGTAATTTGTGTTGGGTGATGTATTATAATACAAGGCTTATATACACCTAATGAATTTCTAGAAACATACTCCCCAACATCTGTAGCTCTCAGCTCATTCAAATTGACAACTCTGTCTATTCAATCATTATAAAATTTCTCAATGCAAGGCATATTTAGATATATAACCGGGAGATCTGCTAGTTTTTTCACTTCCACATCAAATGGAATAGCTTTAATTTCGTAGGATAGTCCTTAATAAACCACTATTTTAAGTCTAAATCTTCATAATATTAGATGTTAATATTTTACAATGAAAACCACAACATATAACATCATAATGGAACTATATGACCATTATAAAAATAATGTTTTATCGTGGACCTAGTTCTCATTAGTAGAAAATGGACAAGCAATATGCCATAGTACAACCAATATTAAAAAATACATGTTACTATTATATTAGATATCTTGATTAGGTAATAAATTAATAAAACATAATTTATATTTGGATTTTCTCTTAGGGTTAAACAATCAGATTTCTTAAGCATTTTTATTGGTTGTGTACCTTACTAATTTTTTTCTTCATTTGAATAATATCCATATAGTAGTAGACATAAAAAGAATGATTCCATATAGAAATATTTTTAAACAATATTCTAATAGTATAGATAATTTTAACAATGGTAGATGGCCATATTATATTTATGATACTGAAATTTCATAACATCTTCATATATCTTAAAATATGACACTGATTTTTCATTGTATGATTTTAATTCTTATTAAAGTAATGTCCAATGTCTTTTAAAAATGTGCATAATGTAAATCCTATTCCCAAGTACTATAAAACTATGTGTGCATCAAGGCCTATTGTCGCGCACCAGTTCCTAATTGAGTCTACCTTAATGTATTGTATTCAGGTTTTACCCCAAAGTACATACGTGACATATTCACATCCACCTATAGTATCTAGAAAAAGATTTAATTTTTTATATAACCACATAATCATTATGATACCAATATTTTATAACATCTTCCTATATCGTGAAATTTGAAACTAGTCATTCATAGTAAAAAATTATTTTACAAAAGATATTTCCAATGAATTATAAAGAGAATGTGATTCATCTAGAACATATCCATAAATAATTAAAATGCAAGCATCCAATAATTTTTTATTCATCTATACCATGAGATTAAACAATCATATGTGTTGTTAAGAATCCCCTTCATTGAGTTAGTTGTCCTTCTTCCTATGTTTATTTTCTATTAATCCAAAGTTAACAAATAAATAAACATTAATTGATTCATTAGTTAATCATTCTTTAATCATTGGTTAATAATTATGTATTCATTTTTTAATAATTATTCAGTCATTATATGATAATTATTGAAATATTCATTAATCATTACTTAGTAATTAGTTAACCATTAATCAATAAATCATTAACCACTAATTAATAATTCTATAATTAGTATTTAATCATTATTTAGTAATTATTTATACATTATTTAATCATTAGTTATTCCTTAGTTATTCATTATTTAATTATTAGTGAATCATTATATAATCATTCATTGACCAATCTTTAATAATTCTTTAATAATTAGTTAAAAATTTATTTTCCATTAGTTTATCAATCTATAATCAACGGTTATGAATTATTTAATCATCATTTAATAATTGTTTATTCATTATTTAATCATTAATCAATCATTATTTAATAATTCTATAATCTTTAGTTAGAAATTATATAATAATTACATAATTATTCTTTAAATATTAGTTAATCAATGTATAATCATTTGTTAATCATTCTTTATTGATTTCTTATTCAATATTTATATCAATTGTTAATCAATCTATATTACTTAGTTAACCATTCATTGATCAGTAGATAATAATTATTTATTCATTAGTTATTCATTAGTTAAACATTATTTACTCATTAGTTATCAAATTTTTAATCATTAGTTAAAATATATTTCATCAATAATTAATCATTATTTAATCATTCATTAATCATTATTTAATCATTCCTTAGTTGTTCTTTAATTATTATTTAATCATTTTTAATCAATCTATAATTGTTAGTTAATAATTTGTAATCATTAGTTAATAAATCATTAATCAGTAGTTACTAATTCTTTAATATTTATTTAATAAATCCGTAATAATTAGTTCATAATTCTTTATTAATTATTTATTAATTAGTTAACCATTATTTAATCATAAGTTTATCAGTATTTAATAAATCTTTAGTCATTAGTTAATTAGTAGTTAATAATTATTTAATCATTATTTAATCACTCGTTAATGATGTTTTAATAATAATGAAATAATTATTTAATCATTATTTAATCATTTATCAATAATTTTTATTCAATCTTTAATAATTTGGTAATAATTATATAATCATTAGGTAATCAATCTATAATCATTAGTTAATCATTCGTTAATAGTTAGTTCAAAAAATTAATTATTAGTTAATCATTCATAAATAATTAATTAAGTATTAGTTAATTATTTTTTAATCATTAATTTAACAATTTCTTTATCATTTTTAACCATTATTTAAAAATTAGTTAATAATTTGTTAATCTTTAGTTAATCATTAGTAAATAATTTGTTAATCAATACGTAATCGTTATTTAATAATTATTTAATAACTCTTTAATCATTCTTTAATTAGTTTCAATATTTTATCATTTGTTAATAAATAATTAGTAATCAGTTAATCATTCTTTTATCATTATTGAATCAGTACTTATTCATATTTTATTCATTACTTAATAATTATTTAATCATTATTTCATCATCTGCTAGTCATTCATTAATCATTATTTAGTAATTTGTTAGTCATTGGGTAATTATTCTTTAATTTTTATTTGATCATTAGTTAATCATTCTTCAATAATTCTTCAATATTTTGTTAATAATATTTAATCATTAGTTAATAAATCATTAATAATTTTTTAATCATTATTTAATCATTAGTTAATCAATCATTAATCAATATTTAATAATTATTTAATCATTAGTTAATGATTATTTAATCATTAATTAATAATTAGATTATCATTCATTAATCATTAGTTAATCATTCATTAATCGTTCTTTAATATTTTGTTAATTATTCATTAATTATTTGTAATCATCCTTTAATTATTATTTAATCATTAATTAATATTTTTTTATCATTCATTAATCCGCTAGTAATCATTTTTTATTCAATTTTTAATCAATAGTTAGTCAACTATTAATCATTCATTACTTATTTGTTAATCAATTTTTTATTAACTATTATTTATTATTTAATATTTAGTTAAGAATTACGTAATGTTTAATTAAGTATGCCTTACACATTCATTAATCACATGGTATTCATTAGTTATTTCTTTTCTAGTCACTATGTTGTTATTCTTTAATCCGATTTTATTTATTAATTATGAAGTACACAATTATTTATTTATCATTATTTAATCATTACTTATTTAATAGTTATTTACTAGAAAACAATTATTTCTAAAATATATTTAACTAATTAAACTACTAAATAACATATTTTTTACTTAATAAAAATGAATAAATTATATATATAATAATATAAAAATAATTAATAAAAAATACATAAAAATGTTTATTCATAATATTTGGTGGTCCTTTTAGGACACCGAAACCACCACACACAAAGGAAGAAGAACTGAGATGATTGTAGAGAGAAAGGGAGTGGAATTGGAGAGAGGGTGTGTAATGAGTGAGGATAAATGAGGGTTAGGGTTCCCAATTTACACGCTGTTTGGAGGATAGCGTAATTGACAATGCGAACATTTTCAGGTCATAGATATGGGACGATTAATGGAAAAGGTTTCACCGACCACGCTACCTTTCCACATTAAATTTTTAAAAAATAAACTAAAATTATTTATTTTTTAAAAAAAATTGTATAAAAAACTAAATGTCATGAGTTTATATTTCATTTTACATCTTTTGAATCCATTTGAAAATATACCATCTTTTGAGACTAGTTCATTATCCGTTAATGAATCCCTCAATAAAAACCCACTATAAAATAAAACATCATGAAACAAACATAAGAAAGAATATAAATTAATGATTAATATAGAGTCTTACATTTATTTTTCTATAAAAATGGCCATGAATAATATCATTATGGATCTCGGAAAAATAAAAAAATTGGAGGGTAGTTGGGGGCCTTGTAGAAGAATATATAGGAATAATATCACACGAGAGTGGGAGAAGTGGAAAAACATTATAGAGTTATATTAATGATGGCATGCTTACTCTTCCGGATTTGGAATTATTGCCTCTTAAAATGGAAAAACATTATCACTTCATTGGATATAGTCATGATTTTAAAAATAATTCATCTTTATTATTTCGAATATAAATTTTAAAAAAAATTTGTTTCCCTATGCTCATGGATGAAAACTTCTTTGATTAGTCTTTTTCTTTATTATAAAATATTATCTTGGATTTTTTTGAAATTTATAAACCTTAAATTCCATCTAATTTTTTTTTCAAACCCTGAAAAAAAATTCAAATTTAGTCTTCCTTTAACATTTTTTATTTACCCCTTAAAATCTAGAATTATAATTTAATAAATATAAAAACCCGAATTTGTTACAAAGTGGTAATCATTATATTTTACATATTACATTAATCTACTAGAGGGGTCATAAATGGTAATATTTCATATGAAATTGGCATGATATTCTATCTTTATTTTCAATAATTCTTTGGATAATTATAATTACTATTTTATGGTTGTATTGGTCATACTTTAGTAACATTATGGATGTTAAATTATGTGTTGACCCTTCATGGGTGCTAAATCTAAAAAATATATGAATGTTTTTACATTTATTAATATTTAAATAAATTATTTATCATGTGTATTGTTCAAATACAATAACACTGCCTCATGTTATGTTGAACAATTCTTTTATATGGTCAAATAACCCCACAATTACATATCCAGTCTCATGCATATTAAACTTGTGTATATATAAAAGACTTTGTTGTATTGTGATTTTACCATAATAAAGACCCACTAAACTCTTTTTAATTAAAATAAAACCTTCATAAATAAATTTTTTGTGTAAATGTGTTCATTATTATATATTAATCATGCATAATTAAAAAAGATAATAGAATTATATGATTTCCATTATTTTACTGTCCCAAACTCAATATGAGTGTGTTTTAACTATTATTTCCAGTGTTGGATGTCCTTGATAGGCCTAAACATTATATATATTATTATTTCACTATTCCATTGTATTTCATTTATATATAGGATAATGTATGTGGTTGATTTAAAATTTTAAGAGAATATAGCATCATATGATTCTCGGGATGAATGGAATAAAAGCTGTAAAAAATGGCCAAGTACATGTCATGATAGCCAAGTTCACGTCATGTACTTAATGATCTCAACCTACATCAGTCCATGAAGACAAGATGTTCCCAACCACGATGACTAAAGAAACTGTTAGTTCACATCGTGAATCAATTATACAAGTTCTAACACCATTCAAACCAGACACCGAGAAATCCATGAGGATTCAATGCGAAACGAAATCTGGCCATGGGGAATATGTAGTTAACCAAGATTGCACGATATAACCATGGTCAAACATCATTAATCCATGGAATATCTATATTCTATGCTAACGATCCTAGTCAGAATAACATAGATATAGGGTTCATGACGTGATGATTATGTACACATCATGACCATTTTTCCAATATAAGGAACAACACGAAAACACATTTAAAACGTTCCTGGATCATCTCTCTCCCCCTTTTAGACACCTTTCATGATTTATTTCATAGTTCCCTATATAAACACCTTAGTTCATTGTAATTCTTCTTCATCTGCAATCTAATAGCTATGGATTTATTTTCGTCAATTCCTTCAAGTCAATCATTTCATCATTTCCATTTCTCTCCATTCATGTAAGGTTTTATTTAATGTTTTATTGCATGGTCATCACAAATTTTTTCAATTCCATTAGCATAGTTATGATTTCCTTCACCCATTTTTTTCATTAATTAACATCATAATTTGTTAAGCACATTAGTGTAGGGATCATGATTTGATGTATCTAAAAACAAAATTAGGCCTCTTCTTCTAAACATGGAACACAAAACTGGATTAGTAATTATGATATAAAGTAATAGTCAATCCTCATTTGTGGGACTATTCTGTGAAAATCAAAAAATCAAGAAAATGAACCTATACTAATTGAAGTAAACTATGACTATATCCATTCGCTTAAAGAAAATCCTTCAATAGAAGCTGAATGTAATGCATCTAGGATTGTAGCTAACCTCCTGGCCAGGAAACAGTTAAATCCTAGGTAGAACTAAAAGACTAGACCAAAGATGACAAGAGACTACCTCATGCTTCATAGACATAACACATAGGACCACTCCATGATTAAAACTAGAATCACCTATATCAAGAGAGATAGACATGATCCCAACCCCTCTTCAATCAACTAAATTAAATCCCAAGAATAGTCAGAAAACATTCAAACATTATTCAACTAGTAAGTGTGGGATCTTGAATATACAGATTATACAAAACAGGGGAGCTGAATTGTGTCTTTCAGATTTTTCATTAACTCTTTGATTGATCGAGTCCTATCCACTATGCTTTATCAAATTTGCTCATGCATTGGAATATGTAAAAGCATGGACACATAGATGTATAGTGGTTCCGGGAACAGGAGTCCCCTAGTCTACTCCACCAACGCTCTACTCCACGATCTTTGTGATTTTCACTATTTGGTCCTCTTTTCCATAGACCATCCAGCAAATGAAAATAGGCAGTTGATACCATTACCATTTTCAAGAAAACAAATCCTTCTGGTTCAAATAAGAACCTACTCAGCTTAGTACGAGATGCTGGTCACTCAAGATAAAAAGTGTTTTTGTTTAGAAAGAACTTTTCCAGTTGAACTTCACAATTGCAATGGAATGCAATTAAAAGCAGATGGATCATCGTCTTCAGAAATATTGATCTTTATGTTAATTTAATTCAGAGTCGATCTGGTTGTAGTAGATAGAGAAAATATAATTTCAACATAAGCAGTAGCAGATTCACAAAATATTGTCATTGAAAAATAGATGAATCTTTTCGTTGTGTTCCTTCTTCATCAATAAAACAGAGCGTAGTCACCCTTCATAATCATTAGATCTTCGTATCTTGATTTGTCTCTATTTTCGTTATTCAGAAATAGCATTGTCTATGTAGCAGATCTTTCAATTGAATACAATTATTGTATCTGCACTTGCGTTCTTGATCGCTATATGTTCTTCTCTCAAATATTCGTTATATTGATCTCTGTAAACTATTTTTATATATCACACTTGTTTCTGTTATGATATGTATTGTTTTTTGAAAGTAAAAAATTAGAACAGATATATCAAGTTCTTCCACTGCAAAATCAGATCCACAAATATCGCCCTTTGACTCGCAATATTCAAACATGTGAATTAATATGAGTAGTTGTAAAACTCTATAATATTCACCATGAAAAGCTCTAGTTAAATCAATCCTTCAAATGGTTCTGAATTTTTCAAGGACACATTTTAAAATCTACATTTAGTTTGGCATAAAATTAGCTTAATCAATAGCTTGTAGACCGTTGAACAAAAAAAATATCAACTTGAAATTCCCAATGTCAAACGTAATGTTGTGTTGCACTGTATGCATCCTCTGGAACGTAACATAGATCAAACGTAGGGTTGATGTTGCATTCTTAAAACATAAGGTTGATGATGAACATAAGGTTGATGACATATGGTTGACCACAAACATAGGGTTTACCATCCATACTTTTCTCTTCCATATCCAAACGTATACCATTCTTTTCTAAGATTCCATATGTAAGGTTTACGATCCATACATTTTCATGTAACGCAAGGATGTTTGCAAAAGTAAGGTTCATTAACCCGACTATTGAGAAACAAACAAAACATTAAAGACTTACATAATGTTTCTTCTGCCATACTTTCTCAATATCCCAAATGTAGGGTTTCTTCCTAATGTAGGGTTCTTCTTCACATAGGGTTCCTTTCTTTCATACTTTGCTGATAACGTATGATTGTTTAACTATGATTTTCTAATAATCTTAAAAGAGTAAATAGCGGGTTCCTTATTTTTATTACATTACGCTTTCTTAATGTTCTTTACGCTACGCATTCCTTTCATTCTTTACTCTACTTGTTCCAAATGTAAGGTAGGAATAGTGTTTCCAGAACACTTTAAATTGATTCCTGAATGGTTTAGCAATTATTCCACGCTGTGCAAACACTTAAAAATTCTTCCAAAACAAAGAATATATAAAATATATAATTCCTAAAAATTTCTTAAAGTCAAATCATTATAAGACAATTAAAGGGAATTTGTGAACATCAAAATCATCATAAAGAGATAGTGTACTGTTCTCAATAATACCCCCTTATAAATAATAAAATATATTGTTGAAAACAACACTTTCTCAACAATATCCCCATTAAATATATATTTTTGAAAACAACATGTTCTCAAAAATATCCCCTTTTTGATGATCACAAAGCCCATAAAATAATAAGACCAATTAAATGAAACTAACTTTAAAAATTAGTTACTTATAAATTAAAATTTTGAAAAGATAAAACAATATTTTCTTTTCACAAAATCATTTCAATAAATAAAAATTGTATTATCATTAATCATAAAAATAAATTTATTCCCCTTTATTTATTATAAAATAAAATTATTTTTGCTTAAAAATAAAATTAATGATTAAAATAAATTTTTTTAATTTTACCCAAATTTCTCCCTCTGAATAAAATACATTTATTCAAATTTCTCCCAAATAAGAAGTAAAAGAAAATTTCCCCTTTATGATAAATGACTATTAATAACATAAAATAGTTTATGTATAAATCTATATAAATCCAAAACATTTTTTAAATAAAAACAAAAAGGATTTAAAATACACAAGAAATCATTTAAATAATTTTTTAAAATCATAAAATAAAATGTTGTGTATATCCAAATTTCTCCGCCGTTTTGAGATATAAAAAAGAATGATAAATCATGGATTTAACACATTTAATGTTGTACTGAACTGTAGGTAAATTCTATAATTAACACATTTAATGTGCAACAGTATGTGGTTTCGTGATCGAAAGGGTTTTTTTGTGGAAATGAAACGGTTTTTAATTTGAAAGGGCTCTGAGAGCATTGATTTTTTGTGTAATCACTAATCATAACATTTATTTTAAAAATAAACAAAATTTTTATGTGGTGAATTTAACATATATTAAAAACAAAAGTTAAACCTTTTTCGAAAAACAAATAATTATTTGATCATAAAAATTATTTAAAAAACAATATAATATTTACAAAATTATGTAAAAAAATAAAATTAAATTAAATTAAATAAATAATATTTTAAATTATAATTATAAAAAATATTATTGAAAATTAAATAAACCTAGCTCCCCCTTAATAAAATCAATCCTTTCAGGGGGAAGTGGTTTAGTAAAAATATTTGCTAATTGAATTTCTATATTTATAAAATCTAAAAATATATCATTTTTAATAACATGATCTCATAAAAAGTGATGCCTTATATCAATATGCTTAGTTCAAGAATTACTAATAGGATTTTTTTGAAATATTAATTGCACTTGTATTATCACATAAAATAGGTGTATTATTAAAATTCAATCCAATGTTCATAAGATAGTTTTTCATCCACAACATATGTGCATAGAAACTGCCAGTAGATACATATTCTACCTCAACTATTGACAAGGTAACTGAATGTTGTATCTTATAAGACCATGACACTAAAGACTTTCCAAAAAAGTGACATGTTCCTGGTGTGCTTTTTCTATCTAATCATCAACATCGAAATTCAGCATCTGAATATGAAATTAAATTAAAATTAGAAGTTTTATGATAGAGTAGAGATTGAAAAGTGGTTTCTTTTAAATATCTAAAAAGCCTTTTAATAGTAGTTAAATGAGATTCATTGGGATTTGATTGAAATCTAGCACCATGACATACTGAATACATTATATCTAGCATGCTAGTAGTAAGATATAAAAAATACCAATCATACCTCTATATAACTTGTTATCAACTGATTTCTCAGTTTCATCCAAAACTAGTTTTATATTAGTACACATAGGAGTTGTAAATGTCTTGTGGTTTTCAAGTCCAAAATTCTTTATTAAATCAGCAATGTATTTTATTTTATTTAAAACATTTCCAAAATCTTTTTGAAATATTTGAAGTCCCAAAAAGAAATTTAATTCTCCCATCATACTCATTTCAAACTCTTCTTGAATTAATTTTGAAAATTCATGAAAAGGTGTTTTATTAATTGATCCAAGAATAACATCATCAACATAATTTTTAACCAATAAAACATTATTTTTCGGAGTTTTCTTAAAGAGAGTTTGATCTTCCAATCCAATAGTGAGATCATTTTTCAAAAGAAAAGAACATAATCGTTCATACCAATCTCTAGGTTCTCTTTTAAGGCCATAAAGTGCTTTAGTAAGATTAAAAACAAAATTAGGTTTTTGAGAGTTTTCAAAACCAAGAGGTTGCTCAACATAAACATCCTCCATTAAATAACCATTTAAAGAGGCAGATTTAACATCTATCTGAAATAGATTAAAATTTATATGATATGCATAGTCTAAAAGGATTGTAATGGATTCTAACATAGCTACAGGTGAAAAAGCCTCATCATAATCCATTCCTTCTCCTTGATTATATCCTTTAGATACTAATCATTCTTTATTTCTAGTTATTATACCTTGGTCATCCTGTTTATTTCTAAAGACCATTTTTTCCAAATACTGGATAATTCTGAGGTCTTTCCACTTATTTCCAAACCTCATTTCTTTTGAACTATCTTAAATCATCTTGCATTGCTATTACCCAGATTTCATCATCTAATGCTTCTTTTATAGTATTGGGTTCTAGTTGGGATAAGAAGGTAGATAATTCCACTATATTTACTAATTTTCTTCTAGTTTGAATACCAATTTATAAGTCACCTATCACAGTTTCTATAGGGTGATTCTATAGGGTTCAAGGCTATCTAGGAAATACATTTAATGGTTCTTAAGTATCAGGTTCCTCTGAACTGGACTGAATTTATTTTATATCATTTTCAAAATCATTCTTTAAGTTCTCAAGTCTCATGTTATTGTTAGAGTCAGGTTCATCTATTTGATCTATTGTTTTCAAAAAGGGACTGTATTCATCAAATTTCACATGAACGAATTCTTCAACAATCCAAGACTTTTTATTAAAAATCATATATGATTTTGAAATAGTAGAATATCCCAAGAAAATTCCATCATCATATTTTGGATCAAACTTACCATGATTTTCCTTGGTGTTTAAAATGTAAACCATGCATCCAAAGACTTTAATGTAATTTACTTTAGGTTTTCTTTTATAACATAGTTTATAGGGTGTATTTTTTAAAATAGGTCTTATTAAAACACTGTTAATTATATAGCAAGCTATATTTACAGCTTCTGCCCAAAAATATATAGGTAGGATATATTCATTTAACATAGTTCTAGAAATTTCTTGAATTTTTATATTTCCTCTTTCTAAAATCCCATTCTGTTGAGGTGTTCTTGGTGCAGATATGTTATTTATATTACCCATGTCTGAGCAAAAGGAATAAAATTCTTGACTCTCAAATTCTCCACCATGATCACTTCTCAATGAGATTATATTAAAACCTTTTTCATTTTGAACAAATTTGCAGAAACTTTCAAATAAAGTAAATGCTACATTTTTAAATTTTAATAAGAAAATCAAAGTAAATATAAAATAATCATCAACTAATACATAAACATATGATTTACCATCCAATCATTCTACTATTGAATGTCCAAACAAATCCATATGGAAATGTTATGGAGGTTTAGTTGTAGCAACTTTGTTAACAGATTTGAATGATGATTTGTGTTGCCTACAAAGTTGGTATGCATCACATAATCTATTACTTTCAAATCTGAGACTAGAAAAATCAAAAACTAAGTGTTTCTTAGATAACTTATGTAAAACATACATATTAAAATTTCCAAGACTCCTTTGAAAGATCCAAGATTCACTTACTTTGGCAGTCAAGCAATTTACATGTTTTTTACACAAGGAATATAAATCCAAAGTATAGACATTTTTAGTTCTGGGTGCCTTAAATTTAGACAGTTTATCTGTAAAAATGGTACAACAATTGTTAGTAAAATCAATAGTATATCCATAATCACAAGGTTGAGAGATACTTATCAGGTTTTGTTTCAATCTTGTACATAATGTACTTCATTAATTGAGACTGTTTTTGGACCTCCAACAGTTCTAATGCCAGCTATTTTTCTTGTGTCATTGTCACCAAATGTGTCAAGTCCTCATTTCTTTTGATTTAGTGTTATAAAATTTGTTGAGTTTCCACTCATATGCCTTGATCAGCCACTATCCAGGTACCATATATCTTTTCTACTTTAGTGGTCTGCTCCCTGCAAAGACATTTAAACAAATTTCTTTGGTACCCATATTCTGTTGGGTCCAGGGGTGTTATCTAGCAATGATCTGGGTATCCAAATTTTCTTTGTTCTTTTAAATCATCATAATCATATAAGTCTTTTGAAACATAGGCTTTATTAATACCAAAAATTTGAGGTTGTCTTATGAAACAGTATTTATCTATATGTCCCTTTGTCCCACAAAAGATAAAATTAACCCTTTTAGTGATAGGAAAACAATAATTTTTTTACAACTTATGTTTTTAACCTTTACTACCAATTACAAATCATTACTTTTTAATGATATTTTTTTCAAGAATTTCATATAATAAATTCTCCCCTTTTGTAAAAACCAATGCAGCCTGTTTGTAAGATTCTACATCATCGTGTAGTGTTTTAATTTGTGACTCAAAATTAATATAATTAGTGTTAATATAATTTTATTTATCACTTAATTCCTTATGTTGTTTTAGCACTGTATCTATGTAATCTAAAACAGAATTATGTATTTTCTTTAGTGACTTATGTTTCTTAAACAGTGAGTCATATCTTTCTTCATGTATATTGCAGTAGGCTGCAAGTTTTTCCTTTGTATAGCATGATTCATAATTTGATTCACTATTTGAGTTAGAGGAGTAATTTGATTGTACCTCATCTATTTCTGCCATGGAACACCGGTTTGATTTCAGATTGACTTCTTCTTTCTCTAATCTTGATTCTAGAGAGCTATTGGAGTCTATAGATACACTCCTAGTGGCATTCATAGCTTTTTTGTCATTCTGCTCAAATTCATTTCTTTTGAAGAATTTATTCTTCTTTGCATCTTTCAATTGTGGGAAATCTGGTCTGAGGTTCCCCATCTTCTTACATTCATATCATGTTACATTCTTACCATCTTTCTTAAAGTATTTTTTGAAGCCTCTTTTCTTTCTGTAGAATTTTCTTAATTTTCTGGCTAGCTGAGCCTGTTCTTCATCTGAGTTTGATGAGTCAGAGATCTCTTATTTGGATTTGACTTCTATCTTCTTCATCTTTATATTATTTTATTCTGAAGTTACCTTAAAGTAAGTATCATCATTTTTTATGTAGAATTTATGTTCATTTTCCTCATCTTGAATTTCATCTTCGTACATCATCTGTGTAACAATCAGCTCTCTCATGGTTAGATTTTTAACAGGTGTTGATTGTGTAATTGCAGCAGAGATACCATTCCGTCATGTAGGAAGTACACTCAGTACTTTTAATGCTTGATCATCCTGCTTGATAGGATCTCCTTTAGCTATTATATTATTCAAAATTTCTATCAATCTCCCATTCATTTGGGTAATGTTTTTACCTTCAAACAATCTGAAAGTATCAAATTTCAATTTGGTAGTAGCATATCTCATTTTTCTCACATTTTCTGTTCATTCATATGCTATAACTATTGTTTTCCACATCTCATATGATTTCCAGCACTGAGATACATTGTTAAATTCATCTGGTCTTAGACGGCAGATGATTCCATTCATAGACTTTGAATTCATATCATACTCTGCCTCTATAGTAGCACTTCATGTCTCCGGATTTTCAGGAATTTCATAAGGAGTCAGAATCTTTGAATAGATTTTATATCCGAGTTTTTTCATATATATTATCATGCGCAATTTACAGAATCCATTGTTGTCTCCATTAAAATTTTGTGCTCTGACCATTGACATATATTCTCTTGTATCAGTCATGATGCTCTATTGTATAATCATTAAATGCTTCTCTCTTGCTAAGGATCTATCATAAGCTCCACTCCCTGATACCAATTGTTGGATCTTGAATATGTAGATTATACACAAGAGGGGGGTGAATTGTGTCTTTCATATTTTTTGTTAACTCTTTGATTGATCGAGTTATGTCTTCTATGCTTTATAAGATTTGATCATGCAGTGGAATAAGTAAAATCAGGGACACACAGATGTATAGTGGTTCGGAGAACAGAAGGACCCTAGTCCACTCCAACAATGCTCTACTCCACGAGCTGTGTAATTATCACTATCTGGTCCTCTGTTCCACAGAACATTCTACAACTAAAAACAGGCAGTTGACACCTTTATAATTTTCAGGCAAATAAAGCCTTTTTGTTCAAATACAAACCTACTCAGCTTAGTACGAGAAGCAGGTCACTCAAGATAAAAAGTTTTTTCGTTTAGAAAGAACTTTTCCGGTTGATCTTCACAATTTCAACAGAATGCAATTAACATTAGATGGATCGTCTCCTTTAGAAATATTGACTTTCAAGTCAATGTAGTTCTGAATCGATTTGGTTGTAGTAGATATAGAAAATATAATCGCAACTTAAGCAACAGTAGATTCACAAAATATTGTCGTTTAAAAATAGATTAATCTTCTGTTGTGTTCCTTATTCTTCAATAAAACAGAGCATAGTTTCTCTTCTTAATCAGTAGATCTTTGTATCTTGATTTGTCTCCATTTTTGGTCTTCATAAATAGAGTTGTATGTGCAACAGATCTTTATTTTGAATAAAATAATTGTATCTGCACTTTCGTTCATGATCTCTATGTGTTCTTCTTTCAAATCTTCTCTATATTGATCTATGTATAATTTCTTTATATAAAACTTATTTTTGTTATGATTTGTATTGTTTTTTGAAATTAAAAAATGAGAATAGATATATCGAGAACTTCCTCTACAAAATCAGATCCACAAATATCTCCCTTTGACTCGAAATATTTAAACTTGTGAAATAATCTGAGTAGTTGTAAAACTCTATATTATTCACCATGAAATGATCCGGTTAAATCAATACTTCACACGATTATGAGTTTTTTAAGGAAAAATTTTAAAATCAGCGTTTACTTCGGCTTAAAATTAGACTGATCAATCGCTTGCAGACCGTTGAACAAAAAAATATCAACTTCAAATTTGCGACGCCAAAGGTAAGGTTGAGTTACACTGCATGAATCCTCTAAAACATAAAATAGATCAAACGTAGGGTTAATGTCACATTCTTCAAATTAAAGGTTGATGACAAACATAAGGTTGATGACATATGGTTGACCAAAAATATAGGGTTGACCATCCATAATTTTCTCTTCCATTTCCAAAAGTATACCATACTTTTCTAAGCATCCATACGTAAGATTTATGATCCATAATTTTTCAAGTAACGTAAGGTTGTTTATAAAATTAACGTTGATTAACCATAATTTTGAAAAACTAACAAAACACTAAGACTTACTTAATGATTCATCTTCTATACTTTCTCAATTTCCCAAATGTAGGGTTTCTTCCTAATGTAGGGTTATTCTTCATGTAGGGTTCCTTTCTTTCATACTTTTCTGATAACATATGGTTGTTTAACCATACTTTTCTGATAATATGTAAAGAGTAAATAGTATTTTCCTTGTTTTCTTTATTCTACGCTTTCCTTTATTTCATTACGCTATGCTTTCCTTTCTTTCTTTAAGTTATGCTTTCCAAACGTAAGGTATGGATAGTGTTTCCAGAACACTGTAAATTGATTCTCGAATGGTTTAGAAATTGTTCCATGTTGTGTAAACACTTGAATATTCTTCCAAAAAATGAAAATATATAAAATATATTATTTCTGAAAAATAATTAATGTAAAATCATTAGAAAAAAATTAAAGGGTATTTGTGAACATGAAAATCATCATAAAAAGATAGAGTATTGTTCTCAAAAGACCCCCTTATTAATAATAAAACGTATTGTTGAAAAATACACTTGATCAACAATCTCCCAATTAAATATATATTGTTGAAAACAACACATGATCAACAATAAGGAACCCTACAAAAGATTCCAGACCAAATTTATTCTCCATACATGAATAGAATCCTCCTTGTGGGATAGACCCTGGGAATCTACTACATGATGTCCTATTAGTTAATAATGGTTTTTGGAAAAATATAAATTTCTAATTTTACTCACACCCTAAGAGATTAAAGACACATCTTGGTGGCTGTTCAGATTTTGGAATCGTTGTAGGGGAGAAACACTGTTTCATCAAGAGTAGGACACTAGTCTATATCTAGGATTACATTTCCCTCACCCCCTTTCCATTGTTTCATGATCCCTAGCATCTTTAAATTATTTCTTGTTAACCCTGTACATATACAGAGGTCCTCTAACTTGTTCAAAGACACTAGAAGCACAAAATATTTTATCATTCAATCTCTAGATTTATAGAAATCTCTCTTCTCTTCGCCGCTCAGAAATGGCTGAGCAATTACACCCAATAGGACCAATCCTGCCAAACCCCAACCATGAAATCATTCTTGGAGAGAGCCAAGAGAAAATTATCATGGAATATGTCATGACATCAATCCATGTTGTGAAACCATGTATATTTCATCAACCAATACAAACCTATACATTCAAAATAAAACCTAGAAAGATTCTTATGATCCATAACACGCGGAAATTTAGAGGTCTTAAGAGAGAATATCTTAATGAACATATTGCTAACAACCTGGTAGTCTATGATACCTTTTGCAACTAGGGTGTTTCTCCTAATGAAATAAAACTCTACATATTATCATCCACCATATGAGACGGATCCAAGTACTAGATAAAGAGTAAATCACCCGAGTCAATTACGACTTGGAACGAACTGGTCATGAAATTTCTGGACAAGTACTTCCCACCCATATGTAGATATATTCTCCGGATGGACAATAAAATTGAAACCAAATTGATGGGGGTTCTGATTGGGAAGTGTGTGGTATCTTTAAATAATTAATGAGTAAGTGTTCTTATCATAGAAAAGATATGTGGATACAACTCCAAATGATATTTTAATGAATCCATTATTGACATCGAATGTTGTCGAAGCAGCCGTTGATGGAGGCTTAAAATTCAAAACTCTTGAAGGTGAAAGAGCCAATCTAGATGATGTCTCCCACAATGACAGTCCATGGATGAGTGACCCCAGACCACCATGGAAAGTAATCCACCAAATTCATGAGACCACAAGGTCAGAAATTGATGTGGAAGAACTCAATAAAAAGGTATAATCAATTCTTATACCAGCTACTCAACCCCCTTATAATCCTATCCTAGAATTACAATCATGTGGGATGTGAAGTGGCCCGCATCTATATCAAGAATGCAAAGCTGGATATGATGAACCAAATATATATTTTAATTACATCAATTACAATCAACTGAACTATCCATTTCATTAGAAATAGTACTATCCCTAGAGGCCTTCTCAGTAGAAACCTTAGAACAATAAAGGTTACTTTCATCCAAGAAATGTAAAAACCCAATTGAGATCTCAATGACCACTAGGGTATCCTCTGATGAACCCTGTACCAAGGCCACAAGATCAACCATTCCCTCAAAGAGCATATAAATTTCAGCCACCTTCACAAGGACCACATAAATACCCTATGAAAATCAATCTAAAAAACCTCCTAGAATCATTTGTGAAAAAGTATGATCAACGAATGATGTCCCATGAGAAATATATTCAAAACCACAGAGCATCTTTAGGGAACATTAAAATGAAAATGGGTCAAATATAAAATACATTGTATGAAAGATTACTAGGTAATCTACCTAGTAACACTAATACATACCCTAGAGTTGATTCTAAGGCAGTATTGTTGAGGTAATAAATGATTCTAGACATCCAAAAACCCAAGGAAGTAAGGCCACATGAAGAAGAGAAGAAAAAACAACCTATATCTAATGTAAAAATTGATATCATTATAACATTACATCATGAAAATTTACAGAAAAAGAAGGAATATATACCTAAGTAGCATAAGGAACTGGTGTATGTTGCCCCGCCTTTATACCAGGTACCACTTACCTATCTATAGATAGAAAGAAAACATTGTTAGGAGAGATAATACAAGATATTTCTAGATATGTTCATGTTATTACATATAAATATCCCCTTTGCCAATATTATTTATTAGAAGACCATTTATGCAAAATTCTTGAATGGCCTTTTATCAAACGAAAGAAAAATAGAATACCTAAGATTCATCTCCATAAATGAAAAATGTTATGTTGTTGTACAACAGAAAATCCCATCAAGAAAGCGAGGCCAAGGAAGCTTCTTAATCCCTTGTGATATAGGCACATGAAAATTTATTAGAGCACTATGTGATCATGGAACAAGTAGTATCCTTATTTTAATGAGTATCTTTCATAATGTCATACTCAAAGAAATCAAGGAGACAAGGATAGCTTTTTAATTATTTGATCACTAAATCAAGTACTCCCGAGGCATTCTAGAAGATGTGCTGCTAAGAGTCAGCCATTTTATATTCCCAAGTGATTTCCTAGTGTTAGACATAAATGAATTTGGAGATGTTCCTATTATATAAGTAAGACCATTCCAAGATACAAAAATTTATCAATTTGATGTCAACCAAGTTATTCTCATCTTCCGTGTGGGAGAAGAACAAGTTTTTTTCAACATTATTTGAGTTGTGAAACCCTCATATGAAAACAAGGACTATAACATCATTTCTTCTACCCTAAATGAGGAAGTTTCCAAGGAAAAGATGTGTAATGGGCTGACTCTGTTATAGAAAAAGGAGTATGTGACTTCAAGGTAGTCTCCTTTATTATACCACCCACTAGAGAGGTTGTTCCTTCATTGATCCCATCCATCATTCAACCTAGTACTTTAAAAAACTCATTTTTAGGGGAACTTTCATCCTTAAAAAGTATTGTAAGCTCTGAATTATATATAGATAAATCATGATCGAAAATACATGATCATGGATTGAAGATGTTTCATGAACTATTCTTCAGGAAATATGTCATCAAATGAGCCTTATGTGAGTCAGGATCTAGACTATAAATGAAACGCTTAAAGGGAGGCTGCCCAGGTTAAGAATAAGTTATGTAAGATTGGGAAATGTTTTTTAAGATTCATCTTATTTTATTAAACAGGTGAAAAAAGAATGGAAGATAAAATAGAGGAACCTAATGAATTACAGGTTGTGAACCCACGGGTTATGATGTGACCCTTTGTCACTTAGAAATCCAAATTTTCTAAAGGTTCACGACATGTCCCTCAGGTACATGTTGTCACATGGCTTGGGTCGGTTTAAAAAAATAACCAAAGGGTCACAACCTGTGACCCTCCCCCCTTAAACCATGAACCATTCCCATCCCATGTGTCCCTTCCCCTCCACTCCTAAAAACATGTGACCCCTCATCCCACCCTTATGTTGAGTCAATAAGGTTTTCATTATGACTTTTCCATTCCTTCTTGTTTTGAAAATCACAAACACCTTATCATTAAGGAAAATTGATTTTATAAGGAAAATTTATTGTATAAGGAAAATTGATTTTATGAGGAAAATTGCTTTTATCAGGAAAATCTGTTTTATAAGGAAAATTGATTTAATAAGGAAAATTATCCTTATCATATTTTCATTATCTATATCCATATATTTTTTAAGTATAAGAATCAGATTCATTTCTATATACTTGGAATCGTTTAAAACCTTAATATGAAGAATTCTGTTTTAGGCTCCGAATTCTGGATGAGAACTATAATGAAGTTCCACTCTGAATTCTGGATACGAACTCTAATGAAGTTCCACTCCAAATTCTGGATACGAACTCTCATGATGTTCGACACCTAAATCTAATGACAAATCCTGAATACAAATTCTCATTATGAATTATGATGACGAATTGTCATTCTGAATTTTCATTCCAAATTCAATTATTAAATATAATCTGATCATCATTTCTTTATACACTCCAAATTTATTTAGACTCCGAATATTATTTTTTCTTAGACTCTGAACTATCAATTTAATTACACTATTAGAATTTGTCTACTCTTTAATTTTTTTCTTACACTCTGAATCTTCACTCCGAAATTTTTGTGTTAGACTTAAAACAATATCGTACTATCTGTTACACTTGTTTTGTTACAAAATGATGTCGTCTATTCCGTTATAAACTATCTGTTGGTTAAGTTACACATGTACAGGTCCCTCTGATTTTTAAGGAAAATATGACCATTGGAAAGGAGGCCGACCGAGCCTATAAATAGGAGCTCATTTGAAAGAGCTCGATACTGATCTTCGACTCATGTGATTACATGGATGAAGTGATTTCTACAGAGAGAGGATCTTATTAACTCTCAAATATTCATGCGACTTTGAATGTTGGTGATTACATTCGAGGACTTCCGGGGATTGGAAGACAGAGTTGCTGACTACCTTGATGTTCGATGGCTTCTTTGCTGAGGAAGACATAGGTTCGAACTACCTTGAAGTTGAGGGCTTGCGGGGATAGCAAGACAGAGATTACGATATTCGTATTGAGGGCTTAACCTGGTGTGGGTAAGACAGACTTGTTTGAAAGTATAAATCAAGGGACCTTTATCCAAGTTTGTTGGATACCCTTCTCTTTGGGTTAAAAGACTTATATCTTGTTACTTGTAGTTTTACTACTTGTTTGTTTCCGCTGCATATTGTATTGTAAGGAAAGTATGACTTTCTTATACTTTCTTACTTGTACTCTGTTCCATTTAGATTCTATACGCTTTAAGGTAGAATCTCATATTGTAATCTTTAGTTATGTTTCAATTTCCGGATCCATATTTCCAGAACCTACTTTCAGAATCTCTTTCCAGTTTTAAGAAAGTACATAGAACATGAAGTTTATAACTTCATTCCTTATTCCACGTTTTCAATTGGTGTTAGAGGTGCTGTGAATTTTCTTAGTTTAACTTTGTCAAACTTAGAACTTTAGTTATCCGTAACTAGCTTTAAAGGTTCCAAAGGAATTTTTAAAGTATACAATTCACCCCCTCTTGTATATTGAGCATCTACATCTTTATTTCGATCCTACAATTGGTATCAAAGGAAGGTATCTGAAATACTTGTACTCACATATATGTTTTTATTTCTCACTTTATCATTCCAAACATTTTCATTCTGAACTTTATCATTCCGAACTTTTTCATTCTGAACTTTGTGGTTATGAACTTTTTCTACTAACTAGTTTGGTTATCCATGTTCTTTTAGTATGGCAGGAGTCAATGTTGGTTCTATTGGTAATCTAAATCCTACAAGACCACCAATCTTTGATGGTAATGACTATGAATACTGGAGAGATCGAATGAAGACTTTTGTTATCAATACTGGTGTAGATAATTTAGTTATTCTTACTGGAGATTATGAAATTTCTGATAAGGAATTTAGAACATTCACTAACCATGAAAAGAAAGAGTATCTACTCAATTATAAGTTACGCAATACCTTAGTTTGTTCAATGACCAGAAATATATATAGCCAAATTTCTTCTTGTGAAGAAGCTAATTGTATCTGGAAGATGTTAGAGGTTAAACACTTTGGTACTTCTAAAGTGATTGAGAATAGGAGAGCTATGCTTAGAGATCAATACCATGGCTTCAATTTTCCTTATGGTGAAACAATTTGTAAAGTTCAACAAAGGTTTATGACTATTATCAACAGTTTATAGTCTATGGGAGAGAAAGGGTTAGATAATTAAGTACTTGTGGATAAGATAATTGATATTATGCGCAATGAGTGGAAATACAAAAGAACTTCTATAGATGAGAACAGGAAGGTCATTAAAATTTCTCTTGATGAGTTATTCAGAACTCTTCTCCAATATGAAACCAGAATGAAGACAGATGCTGGAAAAATCAAAAAGAAGAATGGGAATGGAACTGTTGGTTTTACAACAACATCAAATCATATGAAATCTAAGACTCATGAGAGAGTAACCATATCAAAGTCTAAGAAGATGGTTGTTCAATAAGATTCTAGTGAAAGTGAAATCTCAGAAAATGAGTTAGAAAATATTGCTCGAAGAATGAACAAGATTGCCGGCCAAAGAAGTTTCCAATCCAAGTATAAGAAAAAGGAAATGAAAGATAGGAAAGATGGAGAAGTCACGTGTTATAAATGAATGAGAGCTGGACATATTAGACCAGATTTCCCTCTACTAAAAAAGAACAAAAATAAATAAAGGCATTCATACAAGAACATAAAGAAGTATTATAATGCCAAAGCTAAGAAGGGTCTGAAAGATAATGATACCTGGAGTGCCAGTGGTGGTGACTCTTCAGATGAATCTTCTGATTATGATTCTTCATGATAGAAGAATCTTTGTCTTATAGCCATATTACATATTGACAATCATTGATTTATGGATAAGGTATGAAATTCCGAATCATTCACCAATGTATCTTTAAATTCTAATGATAGTAAGTATTATAACTTCTCGGATGAAGAATCCTCTTCTGATGAAGAAAATACTTCACCTACCTAGGAAGAAGTTTTTAGGTTTGCTGAACTTCTTGAGATTGAGAACTCTAAACTCAATAAGAATCATGATAAAGAAAACTCTAGAAATTCTATTCTTACAAAATAGATATCAGATCTTTCTAAAGATCTTGATAAGAAAAAAGATGATTTTACAAGTATTTCGAAAAATCATGGGGAAGTAAGTTCTGAGAAGAACAAACTTTCTAAAGAGTTAGAAAAAGTAATTTCTATGAAAAATGTTTTCGAGCCTAGATCTAGTTCTAAATCTGATGATTTTGAAGATAAAAACTTGGTTATCAAACTCAAGTCCGAAATTTTTTCCTTAAATATGTGTTTATCAAACACTACCCATGGTATGGAAAATTTTGATAAAATTTATTCCCAAATACGACCATTAAGAAATAAATCCCGATTTGGTTATACTCATGCAAAACCAATTTTTAGTAATAACTAAATTGTTCCAAAAAGTGCCCCATTTTGTACCAAGTGTCAATATGGTGGTCACTGGGCAAAGAATTGTTCCTTAAACAAAACCCAATCTATAGGTTTTCATAAAGCCTATTTTTCTAAGAAAGTGTGGGTTCCTAAAATTTTGTTGTCTGGAAATTCTGGATCCAAGAAAGTTTGGATTCCAAAAGTCTAATTATCTCTTTATTCCATCCAAAGTAAATTTTTATTAAGAGAAGAAGAAAATACACAAAGAGGACTACGGAGGTCTAAAGAAATGCAAACCAAGGGTATCCCCTCTAATCAAATCAACACATTCCGCCTTCAAACTGTTAGTCCGTAAAATTTGTGCGTCTGTGGAACTGTGGTCATCCATGGAGGCCAAAAAGTCTGCAACCTTGTTCCACTCTCGATAAATGTGAGAAAGAGTAGTGTTATGACCAAGCATATGACGGCAGTTCCTGATCACGTACTCAATGGACCACGGAGTAGAGCGTTTCTCTTTGAGGAAATCAAGGAGGACAAGAGAGTCCACCTCCACTTCCGAGATGGAAACCTCCTCCTGAATGCACAAGGAATGTCCTGTGAGAAGAGCCTGGGCCTCTGCTAGGATGGAATTTCCCCTGCCCAGAAAACAAGAGAAAGCCAGGATCACATCACCCTTATTATCTCTAACAAGCCCCCCTCCAGAAATCACCCCCGCTGCGCAAGCTCCGTCAGTTTATCAGAACGCAAGATCAACTTGCTGATATTTTCACAAAATCTTTGCCTTCTGATAGATTTGAATACATTGAACAAAAGATAGGAATGATAAATATAAGGTAATCATTCTTCATTAACTTCTTTTTGAACTATTCTCGTTACAGTAATAAACTCCTTTTCATAGGAGGAGTACATATGCTTGTTATTTTCATTATTTTTATAAATGAGTTTAAAAAATTACTTACTGAAATGTTCGGAATGAGACTTTCGTACTGAGACTTTCGTAGTATGATTTCCGTAATGAGACTTTCACAAGGACATTGTCATACTGAAATTCTAGTAATGAAATTTTCGTACTGAAATCCTTATAATATTTTTTCGTTTTTTTTTGTTATTTTATTCTTTTCGTACTGAGTTTTCCGTACTGAGTTTGTTTTTCGTAGTGAGTTTTGCGAACTATGTCTTTTCGTAGTAAAGATTTTTTGTAGACAATTTTTCTTCAAGAAGAATATTACCCATTATGAATAATCCTCCTTATCCAATCCAAAAGGAATGATTTCCTTACTTATGTTTTCATAATCATATTTTACTAGCTGGTGTTTTCTTATATTCTGTTTTCGGATTCTAGATTTCTTAAATCCTTGTTTTAATAAAAACCTCAAAAGATTGGATTCATGTTTTATTGAGAATTGGTTTTCAACCGTCAGATCAGATCAAAGTTTTTTCAACCGTTAGATGGATTTGGAAGACCAACGTTCAAATTCTTTGCCTATTTTAAGGGGACCCCAAATGGTCGTCCCACATCGGTTTTTCAAGCTCCAGCGTCCCGAAACTATGCCTCTCCGTTTTGAAGTCGTTCCGATCTTCAGAAATCTCTGTTCCGAACTTCCCAGAAGTCTTCAGATCCGAATGTCTGTGGAAGTAGCTTCTCAAGACATGTCAACCACTTAGCAGATTTCTCAGGGGTTAGTATTGTAGAGACCCGTATCTTGACGTACGTGGACATTACATTACTTTTGCGGAATACTTAGTACATAACAAAAACACACACACAAGGATCGTAATAGTTTAGTGTCTTTGGAAACTCGGAACGTAATCTTCTAAACGTGGTGAAAGATCTTCAATATCTCCCATAAAGGTCATCCCTTTTTTCTACCTAAAACCATTCTTTATATCCTGGGGAAAAGAAAACATAAAAGGGTGAGCTCAAATGCTCATTAAGGGTAAACAAAAGAAAAATCAATGACATCATATACATAGATTTTGGAAATCTTAACCTGCAAAAGAGCTCATAATATCATAACATGGGATATATCATAGAAGTGAAATGTAATCCCAATAATCATAACATAAAACATGAAACTTTGTGGCATACACACATAATCATAGAAAATCATTTCTTGTTAGTCAAGACTCATTGCCAAGACTATCTTAGTGGACAAAGTCCCTTTCTGAATCGAGTAACCCTCGTTTCAGTCCTGTTTCACTGAACCGGTATAACCTACCATTTCAGCCATGTCTATCTCATGAGATATAAAATCTTTACCCAATGCATTGGAGGGAGATATAGGTCCCACCCATCTCATAATGATACCATTCTTATGTGTGCCACAAAATCATAAATCATACATCATTTCATAACCCATGTAATATAAATGGGATTCTTAAAACAACATGACATCATAAAACCATTCATATAAGATAAAGGAATTCATAAACATAATTCCATCACAACATAGTCAAATCAATGTAAAAATATGGATAGAAACAGAACCCTTTATTATCTTAGATGGAAAATAATTTTGATAAAACACTTGAAATGAATTCTTGAGGAAAATATCCTTTCTTCTCCAAAATCAATTTCTTTTCACAAAACATCATGCTATTTTAAAAGAAAGAGATTTTATTGAAAATAGTCATGAAATCTTTTAGATTAAGCTTCATGAAAATAAGGCTTTATAAAACAGTAGAAATCCGTTCGTGCCGTATAAGTTAAAAAAAACATTCTTCGTACTTTTGTCGGAAAAGTCAAAAAGTACCTCGTACGACAAAAGATTCCTTTCATACATATTACTAAAAACTCACCGAAGCATAAAAATGGTTTTAAACAATTGTAGGTGGATGGAAATAATATTAAATTTTGATGAAACATGGATGTGGATGATAAAATACACCCCAGTAAATACTTACGAATAAACAATCTCGGATAAAAATGAGATTGTGATATTTCCCTTACCTTAGGTCCAATTTGCTTCGTATGTGTCCGAACCTCCTGTATAATGATTTAAATAATGTCATTGACTTATTACAGAATCATATTCATTGTTATGATATCATATATGGTTCACTTATGACATTATATTACCCGTTCTTTTGTAAATTCCATGTTAAAGAAGCGTTTTGGGTAAAATCGTTTCATTTATCGTAGGTGTTTTGACTTGTTGTTTTTGACATCATTATTACTTATATCATGATTTACTTACTTCCAGAATATAAAATATGATTTATATATCATATATATTCAGTATATATATATATATATAATAGATAGATAAATAAAATGAAAAACACCGTTCATGGAGACGGTAGTCCGTACGTACGCATGAACGCTATTTTTCTTTCCTTATTGTCTTGAAATGGAAGTAAGTAGATGACATACATATGTATATATATATACATAAATCCAGTAGCTTTATAATGTCATGTATTTCATTATTATTTCTTATATATACATTATAATCATTCTTAAATGGTTAACATGGAGAATAAATCTCATCGCGTCGTGGAGACGGTAGTCCGTACGTACGCACGAGCGATGAAAATATTGAATTGAATTGGAGTGGATTATAAAATATATCAGAATCAATATGATGTTGTAATAACTATGTATAGTTATTCTTTACACCATTATACCCATCCATGTAAGGTGGTGGTGGAAAATAGATTACACCACGGCGTGGAGACGGTATTCCGTACGTACGCACGCGCGGTGATTTCTTTTTCCGTAGGATGGATAGATGGTGAAATAGGGTTGTTTCATACTTATAATAACATATCAGTATATGAGTGATACTGATGTTATTACTTCATAATGAAACAACCTAAGAAGAAGAAGTGGAAGAAGAAATAAAGATGAAAGAATTGGTAACGGTAATTACCTCTTCTTTGAAGTGCCTCTTTGAGACCTCCTCTTAGGGCACTAGAATTGGTCTTTGAGGAAGACCAGAACCTCTAGGATGTTTCTAGGGAAGTGGAGAAGGGATTTGTGCAGGGGTTGGCCGAGCTTGAGTGCTCAAATTGGTGTGAGGAGGAGGGGGAGGAGGTGTCCTTTTATAGGGGAGGAGAGGGGCACCTTAGGAATATCTCAAAATATTATTTTATATTAAAGTCAAAATCGGTTTATAATGGTTCCAAAGGGTCTTATTTCGAAGCTAAAGTGGGGATGGGTCGAAATACTATCAACCAATAGAATTTAGACAAGTTTAGGATATTATTTTAACCTTATCAATTAGATTTAACTCTAAGTTAAATAATTTAACTTTTACCATGTCTTTTTGTTTTCTTTCACTATATGGATAATAAACTTACTATAAGATGCCAAACGAACCCCAAATTGTTTATTATTAATATATATATCCTTATCTAAGTCATTTGTCCGAACCTTAGATTTTTAGGAATACAATAACAATTAATAATATAATATTTTATTTAAAAACTATTTTGTGTCAATTTTGACACTATTTGATATATGATTTTTGTGAAAGTCATAACAGAATTAAATGTTCGAACCAAGTTGATTAAATCAACATTAATATATCATAGTAACCTAGAAAATTAGTGTAATTCATAAAAAATCTCAAATTACATTTATTTTGGTGTTTATAACATCAATTATGTCAATATTTCATTAATAAGATAATTACTGCATCATCGTTGTGTCATAAATAAATTAAATTATTTTATGTCTAAAAATTACAAATAAAATACCATCATGTAGGAAATCTTTTTATCTTTCTAATGAATATTTAAAATCTAATTTATCTTATGTATAACCCCATATTAAAAATGATTTACTTATTAAAATTTGATTTTAACTATTTTAACCTTTCTTTAAATAAATTAATAATAAATGTCCTAATCTAATCCAAGTGGGCCTAAATGGTCATATTTTATTCCTAAGTTTGTTTTTGGTCGAATTACACTTGTCCAATAGAATTAGGACATGTGTTAGGGTAATAGTAATATCATATTTACCCTTAGTTACCCTATTTACTATTAACCGCGGTAAAAAAAGTAAAAAGTTACTATTCACCAAAAAATTATTTTCATCTCATTGAACCACATTTTAGTCCTTGATATTAACCGTGTCTCTCGGATTTTCGAAATTCCATTCACAGAAGCGGCAAAATTAAGTTTTATGAAAAATTCAGTTTTTTTAACTACCACTTAGTAGTTTCACTATTCATCAAAAATTGATGTTTTTCAGAACAATGCCAAAATTTCATCCTAAGCTATATTTCATATTCCGAATTCAAAAATGAAATCTATTTTACCAAATTCATAACATAGAAGTTGCATTAATTAATTTTATAATTAAATCCTGCTGTTAAAATAAATAGCGTGTTTTTAGGAAACAATATATATCAAAAGATTGACACTTGATTATGTTTGGTTTAAATGTGAAATTACAACCAATGACCAACATTGTATTAAATTGTAAAAATATATTCTAAATATACTTTAAAACCACTCAAATTAATAATTTATCACTATTAATTATTTCGATTAAAAAAGTTGTTTTTAATTATAATTTAGTAATTTTCACTATTCATCAGAATATGAAAGTTATCCGAAAAGTACCAAAATTTCACCTTAGGCTAAATTCGATACTCTGAATCCAAGAATTAAGTTCATTTTGAAAAATAAGATTTACAGAATTTTAAAAAGTGGTTATTACTATTCATAACGGCTAGTTTTAATAATATTTTAATAGCACATCGTTGTTTAGTGAAACTCGGTATTGCGTATTACACACGCTATCGAGGAAGGTCGCGGTTGCGTGTAATGCAAGGAAAGACAAGGATGCGTGTTGTGCAAGCTCCTTTTGGTGTAGCTTACAACACAAGACATTAATAAAATTAAAAAGAATATTTTTTTATAAAATCTTGGGCTGTTACATTCTACCCCCCTTAAAATGAATTTCGTCCTCGAAATTCGTCGGGGTTATAAATGGTTTACTATTCGAAAGTTTCTTTAATAGAAACCCACATCGTAAAAAGGAATATCAAAACCAATCTTTAAAAACAAAAGTATGAAACGTAACGGTTACCCAAATAAACTAATCATTGGGTTTCCACATAGGTGAAAATATGGATATGGAAGAGAAATCTAACCATCATGTTCTGATGGAGAGTGGTAGAGAACATGGCTATGGAAAAGCCAGTAATCACAAATCCATAGATTTGTGATGATATAAGGTAACATCTGATTCATCAGGTATAAGATCACTAGGACAACATTTTTGGTTTTCAAGATCATTTCCCCTAAAGTTGAAAATTTGAATTTTAATAAATACTTACTTTATTTTGGTACAATCTCACTGTTGTTCGTGCCTTGAACAATTTCCACTTCATCTCTTAAATAAATGAAGTTGAATTTGTTATTCGTGAAGTGTTAGCAGATCATGTGATAGAATGACGGGTCATTCCATCTGTCTCAAACAAAAGGTTAGCAAAAATTATATGCATAAATCGATCTATAGTGAGATTAATCATATATGGTTCCTAAAATGGACTTATACTTCATATATCATACTGCTTAATATAATAAAACTAGTTTCTACTAAACAGGGACTTCCTGTAGGCCAGTGGTAGGCGATAAAGGCCAGTCGCACTTCGGTTGTGGGTTCGATTCCCACAGCCTTGTCCGAAGCGATGGGCTGTCGCCCGTCCTGCAGGTTGTCCTTTTTCTAAAACTATATTACTATAACATCCCATAAATAATATCGAAAAAACTTCTATCCTTAAACAATACTAACTTATGTCCAACATAATCCATTCCAATCTTTAGTCCTATCCATAATACTGCAGTCCATTCTCATAACATAGTGAAAACGATTACCAGAGATTTAATACCATCGTTGATCCCCATATATCATAAGATATATCTTGTTGGACACATTCCAAACATTCAAAGGCCTTAATCTTGTACTCTCTTGAATACCCATTGAACCTTAGTGAAAACTTGAATGCAGTTAAAAGTTAACACTTTCCACATATCAAAATCCTCAAAATTCTATATACTCAAACCATGATATCACTTAGTCCTTATATCAATCATGAGCTCATGAATACTATCAAACATATTAGATTCTCTTTATCCCTTAATTATGCGCATATCATCCACTTTCCAAAAAAATATCTGAATAACCTTTCATTGTTACTCATACCATTCATCATAAACTTTCAAAACTTAAGGAAAGACAACAGTGTAACAATCCTTAGATGTCTTTTTATTCTATAGTACAACATTACACTTGATAAACATGTAATCATTCCACTACCTTCTTAAACCATTGACCGAGCTTCAATAATTCTTTCATCTCACATATCATTTGTAGTCTCTTCATCATCATCAACATAAATACTTCCCATACGACCATACTGATTATCTTCATGAGACTTTCCCTTAGGGAATTGGTTTGCATAATGCCCGTACATACCACATTTAAAACATTTAACCATTGTTGATGTCGTAGCAATACCATTATCCTCATCCATGGTGTTAACTGAACCTTTTCCTTTGCACTTACTTGCTTTGTGTCCTTCTTTTCCACACCCAAAGCATCTTCCAGTTCCTTTGAAACATTCTCCTTGATGCCTCTTCCCACATGACTTACATAGGGGAAATTGAACTTTCTTTCCTCTATGATCATCATAAAACTCCATCTTTCTCTTATTAGCCGAGTCAGGAAACTTACCAAATTTTACTTTATTGATCATATTATGAGATTGCTGATTCAGCATAATAATGATGTTTGGACTTACAAATCCCATTTCACTATGAAGAATATCATTCCATTGTCCATCATATCCTCCATTATCGTGAATCATCTTGTTTCCAGCCATTTTCTAAAACCCAAAAAAGAAAAGTGTGAGAGGAAAAAATCATGCTAGGGAAAACAACATAATAAAGGGGGAGTACCTTCAATATCTAACATCTTAGGTTTAATTCTATGATCGTTAGCGTAGTTCTAGTACTATAACCTATACGTATACTTAACCTTAGGGACATCCCTAGACATACCGTAGAAATATCTCTAGGGATCTCACTAATGTTTTCACATCCTAGTTTCCAAAGGTTGACTAAACCTTTCCTCTGATACCAACTGTAGAGACCCGTATCTTGACGTACGTGGACATTACATTACTTTTGCGGAATACTTAGTACATAACAAAAACACACACACAAGGATCGTAATAGTTTAGTGTCTTTGGAAACTCGGAACGTAATCTTCTAAACGTGGTGAAAGATCTTCAATATCTCCCATAAAGGTCATCCCTTTTTTCTACCTAAAACCTTTCTTTATATCCTGGGGAAAAGAAAACATAAAAGGGTGAGCTCAAATGATCAGTAAGGGTAAACAAAAGAAAAATCAATCACATCATATACATAGATTTTGGAAATCTTAACCTGCAAAAGTGCTCATAATATCATAACATGGGATATATCATAGAAGTGAAATGTAATCCCAATAATCATAACTTAAAACATGAAACTTTGTGGCATACACACATAATCATAGAAAATCATTTCTTGTTAGTCAAGACTCATTGCCAAGACTATCTTAGTGGACAAAGTCCCTTTCTGAATCGAGTAACCCTCGTTTCAGTCCTGTTTCACTGAACCGGTATAACCTACCATTTCAGCCATGTCTATCTCATGAGATATAAAATCTTTACCCAATGCATTGGAGGTAGATATAGGTGCCACCCATCTCATAATGATACCATTCTTATGTGTGCCACAAAATCATAAATCATACATCATTTCATAACCCATGTAATAAAAATGGGATTCTTAAAACAACATGACATCATAAAACCATTCATATAAGATAAAGGAATTCATAAACATAATTCCATCACAACATAGTCAAATCAATGTAAAAATATGGATAGAAACAGAACCCTTTATTATCTTAGATGGAAAATAATTTTGATAAAACACTTGAAATGAATTCTTGAGGAAAATATCCTTTCTTCTTCAAAATCAATTTATTTTCACAAAACATCATGCTATTTTAAAAGAAAGAGATTTTATTGAAAATAGTCATGAAATCTTTTAGAGTAAGCTTCATGAAAATAAGGCTTTATAAAACAGTAGAAATCCGTTCGTGCCGTATAAGTTAAAAAAAACATTCTTCGTACTTTTGTCGGAAAAGTCAAAAAGTACCTCGTACGACAAAAGATTCCTTTCATACATATTACTAAAAACTCACCGAAGCGTAAAAATGGTTTTAAACAATTGTAGGTGGATGGAAATAATATTAAATTTTGATGAAACATGGATGTGGATGATAAAATACACCCCAGTAAATACTTACGAATAAACAATCTCGGATAAAAATGAGATTGTGATATTTCCCTTACCTTAGGTCCAATTTGCTTCGTATGTGTCCGAACCTCCTGTATAATGATTTAAATAATGTCATTGACTTATTACAGAATCATATTCATTGTTATGATATCATATATGGTTCACTTATGACATTATATTACCCGTTCTTTTGTAAATTCCATGTTAAAGAAGCGTTTTGGGTAAAATCGTTTCATTTATCGTAGGTGTTTTGACTTGTTGTTCTTGACATCATTATTACTTATATCATGATTTACTTACTTCCAGAATATAAAATATGATTTATATATCATATATATTCAGTATATATATATATATATAATAGATAGATAAATAAAATGAAAAACACCGTTCATGGAGACGGTAGTCCGTACGTACGCATGAACGCTGTTTTTCTTTCCTTATTGTCTTGAAATGGAAGTAAGTAGATGACATACATATGTATATATATATACATAAATCCAGTAGCTTTATAATGTCATGTATTTCATTATTATTTCTTATATATACATTATAATCATTCTTAAATGGTTAACATGGAGAATGAATCTCATCGCGTCGTGGAGACGGTAGTCCGTACGTACGCACGAGCGATGAAAATATTGAATTGAATTGGAGTGGATTATAAAATATATCAGAATCAATATGATGTTGTAATAACTATGTATAGTTATTCTTTACACCATTATACCCATCCATGTAAGGTGGTGGTGGAAAATAGATTACACCACGGCGTGGAGACGGTATTCCGTACGTACGCACGCGCGGTGATTTCTTTTTCCGTAGGATGGATAGATGGTGAAATAGGGTTGTTTCATACTTATAATAACATATCAGTATATGAGTGATACTGATGTTATTACTTCATAATGAAACAACCTAAGAAGAAGAAGTGGAAGAAGAAATAAAGATGAAAGAATTGGTAACGGTAATTACTCTTCTTTGAAGTGCCTCTTTGAGACCTCCTCTTAGGGCACTAGAATTGGTCTTTGAGGAAGACCAGAACCTCTAGGATGTTGCTAGGGAAGTGGAGAAGAGATTTTGGCAGGGGTTGGCCGAGATTGAGTTCTCAAATTGGTGTGAGGAGGAGGGGGAGGAGGTGTCCTTTTATAGGGGAGGAGAGGGTCACCTTAGGAATATCTCAAAATATTATTTTATATTAAAGTCAAAATCGGTTTATAATGGTTCCAAAGGGTCTTATTTCGAAGCTAAAGTGGGGATGGGTCGAAATCCTATCAACCAATAGAATTTAGACAAGTTTAGGATATTATTTTAACCTTATCAATTAGATTTAACTCTAAGTTAAATAATTTAACTTTTACCATGTCTTTTTGTTTTCTTTCACTATATGATTAATAAACATACTATAACATGCCAAACGAACCCCAAATTGTTTATTATTAATATATATATCCTTATCTAAGTCATTTGGCCGAACCTTAGATTTTTAGGAATACAATTAATAATATAATATTTGATTTAAAAACTATTTTGTGTCAATTTTGACACTATTTGATATATGATTTTTGTGAAAGTCATAACAGAATTAAATGTTCGAACCAAGTTGATTAAATCAACATTAATATATCATAGTAACCTAGAAAATTAGTGTAATTCATAAAAAATCTCAAATTACATTTATTTTGGTGTTTATAACATCAATTATGTCAATATTTCATTAATAAGATAATTACTGCATCATCGTTGTGTCATAAATAAATTAAATTATTTTATGTCTAAAAATTACAAATAAAATACCATCATGTAGGAAATCTTTTTATCTTTCTAATGAATATTTACAATCGAATTTATCTTATGTATAACCCCATATTAAAAATGATTTACTTATTAAAATTTGATTTTAACTATTTTAACCTTTCTTTAAATAAATTAATAATAAATGTCCTAATCTAATCCAAGTGGGCCTAAATGGTCATATTTTATTCCTAAGTTTGTTTTTGGTCGAATTACACTTGTCCAATAGAATTAGGACATGTGTTAGGGTAATAGTAATATCATATTTACCCTTAGTTACCCTATTTACTATTAACCGCGGTAAAAAAAGTAAAAAGTTACTATTCACCAAAAAATTATTTTCATCTCATTGAACCACATTTTAGTCCTTGATATTAACCGTGTCTCTCGGATTTTCGAAATTCCATTCACAGAAGCGGCAAAATTATGTTTTATGAAAAATTCAGTTTTTTTTAACTACCACTTAGTAGTTTCACTATTCATCAAAAATTGATGTTTTTCAGAACAATGCCAAAATTTCATCCTAAGCTATATTTCATATTCCGAATTCAAAAATGAAATCTATTTTACCAAATTCATAACATAGAAGTTGCATTAATTAATTTTATAATTAAATCCTGCTGTTAAAATAAATAGCGTGTTTTTAGGAAACAATATATATCAAAAGATTGACACTTGATTATGTCTGGTTTAAATGTGAAATTACAACCAATGACCAACATTGTATTAAATTGTAAAAATATATTCTAAATATACTTTAAAACCACTCAAATTAATAAATTATCACTATTAATTATTTCGATTAAAAAAGTTGTTTTTAATTATAATTTAGTAATTTTCACTATTCATCAGAATATGAAAGTTATCCGAAAAGTACCAAAATTTCACCTTAGGCTAAATTCGATACTCTGAATCCATGAATTAAGTTCATTTTGAAAAATAAGATTTACAGAATTTTAAAAAGTGGTTATTACTATTCATAACGGCTAGTTTTAATAATATTTTAATAGCACATCGTTGTTTAGTGAAACTCGGTATTGCGTATTACACACGCTATCGAGGAAGGTCGCGATTGCGTGTAATGCAAGGAAAGACAAGGATGCGTGTTGTGCAAGCTCCTTTTGGTGTAGCTTACAACACAAGACATTAATAAAATTAAAAAGAATATTTTTTTATAAAATCTTGGGCTGTTACAAGTATATAGAGAAAGGTTGGTTCATCCTGATTTCATCAACAATTATGATTCTCTTATATCCAAGAACATAAAGCGTAACGGATGGGAAGATGATGATGTGTCTAAGCCCGGGAAACAAGATGATGTATATTCGGAGTTGCTTTTAGAGTTCTATGAGACAGTTTCATTCTGTAAGGAAGAAGGTAGGGAGAAATTGTCGTTTAAGTTTTATTGAAAGACTTATATGCTTTCTTATGCCAATACAGCCAGCATGGTAGGGCTGAAAAATGAAGGAGAAGCCAAGTTCATCATTCTTGTTTTTCCTGATTCAAAGGCAAGTTTTGACAAGGAAAAATCCTTGAAGACTCTTGGACTGTCAGATGAAAAGGCTCCGACTATTGCTAGTCTATCTACAAATTTTCAGATTCTAGAATTATGGGTACAAGGCTTTATCGTACCGAGAAAGGGTGATAAAGACAGTTTGAAGAAGAGATCTTTATTCTAGATTTTCTGATTAATCTACGGATGTTTAATCTGATGAGACACATTCTTATTACCATTGAGAATGTTAAGAAAGGGAATCTGAGTTCTCAGATCTTAATGTATCCATCAATAATCTTGATGTTAATAGTTCGGTGCCTTGAGTCTTTCAAGGAGGCTTGCAAGTCTAAGCCAAGAGTTTGAAAAATTATGTTGGTGAGTGATGATACCCTTAAAAGGATGAACGTTTCTTTCAACAAGAATACTGGTGAGTTCTTTGATTTTCTAGTTCATGAAGAAGCGGTTCTGAACATTGATGAACCTGAATCTTCTAAACCAGTGAAGAAGATAAAGTTAAAAGTAGTTGAAGTTGATCAGAGAATCTTAAAACTAAGGAAGTTCATTCCGCACCTCCAAAACCGAAGAAGAAAAAAGTTTACCCTGATAAGGTAGTTGCTAAGTGGAGGGAAGTCAAAGAGAAGAGAGTGCAAGGGGAGCCTTAGTTTGGCTTGGACCCTGCGGAGACTAAGGCCTTGAATGAAAAGACAGTGGTTGAACTGGAAAAACAATTGAAACTAATGAAGGTTAAGAAGATGATGTCTGAAGCTGAGGCAGTTTAGAAGTTATTGAAGTTTAATGAGATGGCCTCCGGAAACATTCCAGTTCTGAGATCTTTCTCTTTGGAATCTCTACCTGAGACTCTAGGAAGATATTATGTTACTCTGGAGAAGGTAAAAGCTAATCATGTTGAGGAAGTTGAGTAGTTTGAGCAAGAGGAAGAAGAAGTTGCTAAAGGTAGTGGTGAGACTAGAGATCTATTGAAGCAAGTAGAAGATTATAAGGGGACACCTTCGGAACATCTATCACTCCGAACATCAGAAGACGAGTCTTCTAAGATAGTCACTCCATAGAAGGATGAGGATAAAGGAGAACAAGAAGTAGCTTATCATGCAGAGGAAGAACATCTTCTACATGATATTGCTCAGATGGATAATGTAGAGGATGGTTCTCAAAAAGATATTGATGATGAATACAATGTTGTTCAAGTATCTAATAGTGAACAGAAAACCCCGGAACAGAAATCCATTCTGATAAAGGACAAGGGAAAGCAACTTGTTGTCGATACCCCGAGCTCAGTGGCTATAGAGAGAAGGGAGGTTTGTGATTCCTCTAAGAAGAAGGATGAGCAATTTGAGGAAGAAATTTCTCCATGAAAAGTCTCAGATTCCGAGTCATCTTCATTGGGACATGACTGTGTTGTTCAGTCTTTAAAGACATTGGTAGGTTCTATTCCAACCTTCTCATGTATTGATTCAAGATTCCAGATACTCCAACATACATTGAATCAGAAAACAGGCTTCGTATCCATGGTTATGGATAAATGTGTAGAGATGGAGGCTCAGGTCAAAACTTTTTTTGTCGTCTATGAAGCCCACAAAAGGTCTTATAAGAAAATGACTAGTTGGTTAAGGAAAACTATAGAAGAGATGAGGCTCTTGGATGATTTCCAAGATAATGATAAAGATTATTTTGAGACAGAAGAAAAGAAGCTAAATGATCTCACTTCTTCCTTTGAAGAAAGGTTGACAGCTGAGAATAATTACCCGGTTCAAGAAGATAGAGATCTTAATGGGAAGTTGAATTCTGTTGCTCAAAACTGGAGGAATTAAAGGGATCATCGGATTGAGATTGAAGAGATGTTGTTAAAGCTTGAACAAATTTTGAATGCTAAAGAAGAAATGCATGAAGCTCAGGATGAAAAGATTGAAGTTCAAAGTGCAAGAATAGTTGTGTTAGAGAAGCAAGCCGAAGAAGACCATAAAGACTTGTGGAAGATAAAGACTATTCTTAAGGGTCTCATGTCGAAGGAAAAAGATCCAAAATAGAAAAATCCGTTCTTTTGTTGTATCTTAGCTTCTTGGTTTTTTATCTTTCAAACATAATGAAAATCTTGCTTGCTCGTTACTTTTGTTGTTATTACTAATTTTTCAGGTACATTGTTATATTTTCCATTCCCTCAAATCCATTTTGAAAATCACAATGGTGGAGAAGGAAAAAGAACCCTAACAAAGGGTGAGAAAGAAAAATAACTCTAATAGATTTTATTAAGGGGGAGTTTTTTCATTAAATAATACATTCGTATTCTTAATGAAATTCCATTCCAAGAATCTAGAATATGATTCTCAGAGTTTCAAAGCCTAAGGGGGAGTTAGTCATATTCATTAACATCTATAAGCAAAGATAGATAAGACTTAACGTTTTTTTCTTTAGTCTTTCTTTTTCGTAAGGATGTTTGTGCTTTCCAAAAGGGGGGAGATTGTAGAGTCAATAAGGTTTTCCTTATGAATTTTCCATTCCTTCTTGTTTTAAAAATCACAAACACCTTATCTTTAAGGAAAATATCTTTTCTATGGAAAATTGATTTTATAAGGAAAATTACTTTTATAAAGAAAATTTCTTTTCTAAGGAAAATTTCTTTTATAAGGAAAATTGCTTTGATACGGAAAATCTCTTTTATAAGGAATATTATCCTTATCATATTTTCAATATCTATATCCATATATTTTTTAAGTATAACAATCATATTCATTTCTATATTCTCGGAATCGTTTAAAACCTAGATATGAAGCATTCTATTTTAGACTCCGAATTCTAGATGAGAACTGTAATGAAGTTCCACTCCGAATTCTGGATATGAGCTCTGATAAAGTTCCACTCCGAATTCTGGATACGAACTCTCATGAAGTTCGACACCAAAATCTAATGACGAATCCTGATTACAATTTCTCATTACGAATTCTGATGATGAATTGTCATTAAAAATTCTCATTCTGAATTCAATTATTAAAAAGAATCTGATCATCTTTGCTTTATAAACTCCGAATTTATTTAGACTCCAAATATTATTTTCTCATAGACTTCGAACTTTCATTTTACTTACACTTTTATAATTTGTCTACTCTTTAATTTTTTTTACCCTCTGAACTTTTTGAGTTTGACTTAAAACGATGTCGTACATTCTGTTACACTTGTTTTGTTACAAAAGGATGTCGTCTATTCTATTATAAACTAACCGTTGGTTAAGTGACACGAGTACAGGTCCCTCTGATTTTTAAGGAAAATATGACCGTTGGAAAGGAGGACGACTGAGCCTATAAATAGGAGCTCATTTGAAAGATCTTGATACTGATCTTTGACTCATGTGATTACATGCATGAAGTGATTTCTAGAGAGAGAGGCTCTTATTAACTCTCAAAGATTCGCGCGACTCCGAATGTTGGTGATTACATTCGAAGACTTCCGGGGATAGGAAGACATAAGTGACGATTACCTTGAAGTTCGAGGGCTTCCTTGCTGAGGAAGATAAAGGTTCC
Source organism: Viscum album (assembly GCA_963277665.1). Taxonomy (NCBI): domain Eukaryota; kingdom Viridiplantae; phylum Streptophyta; class Magnoliopsida; order Santalales; family Viscaceae; genus Viscum; species Viscum album. The sequence continues at coordinate 682,325,861 of OY728159.1, read as the reverse complement.
AACTACCTTGAAGTTGAGGGCTTGCGGGGATAAAAAGACAGAGATTCTGATATTCGTATCGAGGGCTTACCCAGGTGTGGGTAAGACAAACTTGCTTGAAAGTATATATCAAGGGAGCTTTATCCAAGGTTGTTGGATACCCTTCTCCTTGGGGTAAAAGACTTATATCATGTTACTTCTAGTTTTACTATTTGTTTGTTTCTGCTGCATATTGTATTGTAAGGAAAGTATAACATTTTATACATCCATACTTCTACTCTATTCCATTTAGATTCTATACGCTTTAAGGTAGAATATCATATTGTAATATTTAGTTATGTTTTAACTTCCGGATCCATATTTCCAGAACCTACATTCAGAGTCTCTTTACAGTTTTAAGCAAGTACATAGAACTTGATGTTTATAACTTCATTTATTATTCTATGTTTTCAATTGGTGTTAGAGGTGTTGTGAATTTTCTTAGTTTAACTTTGTTAAACTTAGAACTTTAGTTATCCGTAACTAACTTTAAAGGTTCCAAAGGAATTTTTAAAGTATACAATTCACCCCCCCTCTTGTATATTGAGTATATACATCATTATTTCGATCCTACACCTTAGTCTCATTGTCATCAATCAAAACCCGACCTCCTTCCCCTTCCTCTCCAGGGCACGAACCAGGAGACAACAACATGATCCTTCTCCATCATCATCAAGTTCCACAGATACGTCTGCATATTCATCCTCCGCGAGCCAGAAAAATGATTCTTAAGAGAATGTGCGCTTTCTTCATCTCACAATATATGATCTCCTCCCCATCTACAAACAATAACTTTCATTTTCACCCAGTGATCTAATTTATGAACTCATAACACCGGGTTAATCCACATTAGCTCCATGCAAAGACCATGAAAACCAAAATGATGATAGATATGGCTATTCTTGCAAAGTTGAAAGTTGTAGATTCCATCCTCAGCATATTGTATGCACTGCACATCGACAAGATAATTGAAATTTGGGAGGATACATACAAGGAGTCATTTTTGGATTTCATTGCCACCTTTAGCATTTCAGTGGATGCCTTAAACATTAGGCTAGGCGGCATACCACACTAGCTCACCATGGCCCAGTTTGGTGTAGGACTCAGCTTTTACACCAAAACGTTTGTGTTCTATAATATCTAGCCTACCCTATAGATGAATATTTCTCGATATGATGTGTTGAGCCTTTGGAATCTTGTTGCTCGTGACCCCTGAACCTATCATGACCCTAGGCAGGACAAGTCCACATATTTGAGGACTCCACCTCTGCATAGTCTATACTGGGCCACTGGACACAGGTGGTTCGCGTGAGGTGAGATCCATGGTATCATTATCCAGATTGAAGTTCTTATATTCGTTGATTCCATGGTGGAACTCTCAGCAACATAGCTCCCCATTTTTCCTCCTACTACAGTGTAGAGAAATAGAGGAGGTAGGAAAAACTTATGGGTGGATCATTCATCACCGAGCTAGCCAGATACCTCAATGTTTTCGATACCTTGCATCCCCCACCTCAGCAAGCCCTATTGATCTGATTGATCTTCTGCTCCTACAAAATAAGAGGATGCTATTGAAGGATGGAGACATCTATTTTTGGGCACTTTGAGTCCAGGGGCCTATACCCCACCAAATCCACCTCAGGAGGAAGATCTGCAAGAGAAGCCACCACAAGAAGCATCATACCCTTTTAACCATCCACCCATCCTACACCAACACATCCCACTCCTTTTGACTTGTGGTTACTTAAATTTGACTTGGGGAATCAACTCTAGCTCGTTATTAACCTCCACCTTCCCTTAATTGATCCATACTCATTCACCCATCCACCACCAACTTTTTCTGGCCCTTTCTAATCCACACATCCTGACACACCCTCTCTTCCCTCCGACCTACCTCCCAATGTCTCTAACCCTGCTACTCTACACGATTTTCTCATAGAGCAGGCCTAGAAGGGAACATGATCAACCACTAAGACCACCATGACATCCCTTTTGTTGATCTAGTTTCTAGAAACATGACCATTTTATAGATCACGGATTCCCCACCACCCACCCCATCCCAGCTTACCACCTCCACCACACCACCAACTACCACTTCCCCACCAACCATTGTTTCTCCTACCGATGGGGATTTATCTTCCCAGTTCGTTTCATCTTATGCTACAGTTCTGACTATGTAATATATTTTTGGCATGAAGTTCTATTTTATTGTATTTCATGATTTTGGGGATTTGGTATTCATTTTGTTGGGGTGGGATGTGATTTTCATTATTTTTTACTACATTGGGATATTTTTATACGTTTTTGGCATTTTTACCGTTCGGAAAGTGTGTTAACTTTTTCGTCCCTTTTCATTTTTTGATATAAATGTCAATCTGTTTTGAGTCATCTAATGTTATCGATAGACCCATACCTCCATCCATTCTAATAAAATGAGTTTCCAATTGTGTCACAGAAAATGCTAATCAACATCAGGTTCTATCATTGGAAATCCACAAGCAGGAACAACCACCTCCACCAATGATTCCATTTCTCCAAAATTTAATATTCAGTTGAGCTTCACCTAAAGTTGTGAATACAGTTAAGAGACAAAAAAAACATGAGGACACAACGACCAGTAGCTGGAAGTAAAAAATTTGAAATTGCGCTAGTGGTCCCACTCATTGAATGTGTTGTCCACCCATCTGGCTGACAATAGTAAGTTATCGCTTTATGGGAGGCAACCCATTGTTTTTTGTTAGTTTTTTTTGGTTCTGGGATTCTTTAGTGTTTCATTGCAGTACTTCATATGAAATTTCATTTAATAGATAAAATGGTTACATTTATTCCCTATTTTCAAACCTGCATGTTTTTCAACTATTCCAATGTTTAAACCTATGGATTAACGTTTGTTCATTTGTGAAGGATTTTTTCTTCTATCATATTTTCCAGGTGTATCAAAACAACAATGTTAAGATAGTTCATACACCCCGATGGCACAAACCTTAATTTCAGGGAGCTCCCAATTTTATATTTTTAAAATTCTATCATCCCTGCTATGTCGATTCATTTCCCTATATTCACTACCACACCACTCCGACCTATTATTTCTTAAACAATGGGGACATATTCTGCTTTTAATTATAGGGGGTTTTTCTAATGATTTGACTATTTATACACATGAATTTTTTTAGTTCTCACTATTCTATATGATATTTTTCAATTTATATGCCTGATGAAACCTCGAAAACCGTTATGCCCATGTAAATTTAAGATAATGTTAAAAATAAAAAATATTAGAACCATGTTTCACACATTCATTGAATTTTATAATGATTTATGAGCTTAGAAGTTCAATTAAAATTTAAAATCATTAAAATCATGATTAATTAACTCACTACTTAGGATTTATTCCCTTTGTAATTTCTCGTTTTTATTTTATTCTCATTACTCGAGAGGGTTCTAAGACTTCAATATCATTATCTATTCTGAGCATATTTCCTGAGAGATACCTAGAACATTTAAACCAACTTGACCTTGCACTGAGATCTTATCAAGATGATGATTGAACAGGGGTAATTATAAAATGATTGAGGCAGCGTTTGATGTCCATTTTACTAGAGACACATTGGATATCCATCCTTCATTTATCACATAGTTTCCATAAATGACATGTTAGATGAAAATATATTTCGAGCCTATTTCCCTTTCTACCCTACACCTTGTACAATGCTTAATGAATATTTTTAAACAACTATGGGTGAGGAATTCAGAGAGAATAGGATGATTTCACATTCAAAGATGTGTGGAGTGCTTACAAGACAACTAAGTTGTGACCCATATTCCTTTCTTGTTGTATCTCATCTGTATTATGTTCCTTTGAAAAAATTAAAAGAAAAAAATTTGTATGGGTTGTGTACTAGGAGGGTACTAAATCACACTTTTCCCAACTGATGAATCCCTCAAAGGATCATATGAGGTTAGGTGATGGTTGTGAGATCTATCCTAGGCACAACATTCAAAAAAATAAAAATTCTAAAGAAACAAAATGAACAGAATCATCTCTTTACCTACTTACAGGTGATACATATGTATCCAACCTGTGCTGATGCGGTATGGACATGACTCACCAGATAGATGAAGTTTCTCATAGTTATCTGGTTGTATATGCATTTTAATTTAGAGCATACGCTTCTTTTCAGCTTAATTTTCACACTTTACCTACCTACCTACATCTTCAGAGTCATCAAAACATTTTTACTAGAAGTCCTCAAGATTATTTTTATACTTGTCATTACATAGTGGTGATGATAGAAGTTGTACAAGACAATGGTTTGGAAAATGGAATCATGGTACGATCATACCATACATAAATTTTATCCTCAATGATGAGAGAAAAGAATGGTGAGGTAAATTACAACTGTGCATATAGGTTAAGAAACAACTAACATGTTATAATTAAAATAATGGAATTTGTTTTGAAAATATGAAATATGAGGCATGACTAATTTACTAGGAAGGAATATAACTACATCATGAATAATTGTATTCTTACACTTAATTTAATTGCATGGACATAATGTTCATTTATTGCTTTGTAAATTGTTTATCCTTTTGGAATCTTTGTTGGGATATTTTGATTGAAGACAAGCAATGATTCATGTGGGGGGTATTTGATAATCCTAAATGTTATATATATTTTTCTATCACATTTACATTTATTTTAATTCAAATATAGGATAATACAGGTGATATATTTCCAATTTTTTAGGAATCTGAACTTCACAAAATTCAATGAATGAAATGAAGAAACGATTGAAAAATGGACAATCACACGTCATGATGGCCATTATTAGATCATGTAGATGATTATCATATCCGACATCATGTTGTAATTCCAAGTTATAACCAACCACGATGACTGAAGAAATTTTCAGTTCACGTCATTATTCTCTCATACACGTCGTGGCTCCAGTCACACCAACCACCGAGAAAGCCACAAGGATTCATTCCAAAAATCTCACTGGACATTGGGTACACATCATGAACCACCTGTAGCCAATGTGACCATGGTCAAACTTCATTAATCTTATGAATATTTACATGCAACATTGGATATCCTAGTCTAAATAACTTGGGTGTAAGGTTCACAATGTGAAAACTAATTACACATCATGACCATTTTAGCGTATATAAGGAATAGTCTAGAAACTCATTTAAATACTAATTGGATTATCCCTCTCTCTATTTTAGACTCCTTTAGAGATTTCATTGTCTTTTCTCTCTCTAAAAAACTTAGTTCTTTGTAATACTTTTATAGTTGTAATCGAATAGCCGTGGATTCTATTTCGTTAAAGCCTTCAATTCTTGCATTGCTTCATTTACATTTCATTCATTTCAAGTAAGGTTTTAGTTAAATATTTCTTGTATGGTCATCACATATTTATTAAATTTGATTATCATAGTTATGATTTCCTTCACCACTTTCATCACATTAATTACCATCGTGAGTATCTAAGCACATCATGGAAGAGATCATGATTCGATTTATCTACACACATAATTATACCACAAGTTATAAACAACGCACAGCTAAATGGATTAGTAATTAGGAAATAAACTAATAGTAAAACCCCATTTGTGTGACTATACCATGTCCATCAGAGATTCAAGAAAATTACCCTATCTTAATTGAATTAAACTATTACTATGACCATTAGCATAAGAAAATTTATTCAATAGGAGCTGAATGTAATGAATTTAAGATTGTAGCTAGCCTCATGACCATATAACATTTACATCCTAGGTAGAACTATAAGACTGTACCAAGGTTGAATAGTGTCTACTCCTTGCTTCATATACTAATCACATAGAACCTTCCCAAGATTAGAACTATAATCACCTATATCTAAATACAAAATTATGATCCTGACCCCTCTTTAATAAACTTAAGTAAAACAAAATAATCATTATAAAACTCTGAAACATTTTTAAACTAGTATGGACTCCTACAAACGATTCAGGACCATATATCATTTCTCTACTAGAACAGTATCCTCCTCATTGGATTGGCCCCTCACTTATACTTCATTATTCCCTAGTAGTTAGTAATGTATGGGTCACATATAAATTAATAATTTGAATCAATCCCTAAGTAATTAACAATGCCTTTTGGTGGCCAATTAGTCCTCATTATAAAGAAATCATAAATCAATGTGGATTCATGGAATACAGTTAGATGTGTACTAATCATATCATAGTGTCATAATGAGGATGTAAAATGAGAAAAGGAAATCTCTACATGGAACTATTGGAGATCGATGTTCATGAAACACTTCTATCAATGAATTAGATTTATATATATGGTAATGGAAATAAAATAAATATAATAAATCTATAAAATAAGGATTATAATAACAGAAATTTTATTGAAATATTTTTGAAATAAAACATAAGAATTACTTATAAGAAATAATATGTTGATCAAAATACAATGTTGGGGAAATAAAAATTATCATAAACTCATACATTCAATCCCTAACCCCTAAATCTTTAATAACTAAAATGAGGGCTGAACCCTTTTATATATATATTTTAAGGAGTTATCATTGTACCATTAATTACCATATTGACATAACTTCACCAATATTTTACTCAGTATGGTACTGACTATGATACATTGATTTAAATAGAAAGAACATTGTACTGAGTCATGTTTTTTCATTGAATGACCTACCTTCACTGATTATGGTTAATTTGGGATTTTGATATATACTTTGGAGTAATTTTTGTATTGTTATCAGGAGTATATATTTGATTTTCTTTCGATAGAGAATCATATATAGTACAATGAAATAAAAAACACCCATTAGTATGAGTATTCTAGAAGCATAAAATATGATTATTATTTTTATTTATCAATTGTATTCTCTTCTTGTAACTGATCGAATTCACAGTGATTTCCAATATTCATTAAAATTGGTTATAGGTCCAAATAATGATCATTAATCCATTATATTCAATTATATCAACAAATTGGTGCCATAAAATCTATCATATAAAATATTTAACATTTTTTCATGTTTAACATTTAATAGTTGGTCGTTAATGAAATTGTATCATCATGAATTAATTTCACAACAGACAGTTTTTATGTGTCTCAAAAAATTGAAATTTATATCTCAAATATAATTTATTTATGTAAATAGTATTTTTGTTAAATGAAATAAATAAATATTTTACATATATAAAATTAAATTTCATTAATCAAGAAATATTAACTAATAATCTAATATACCATTATTTTAAAAGACTCATAATCACATATCCCCGAACAATTTCTAACCTTATTTTCTATATTTGGTTATCTTGATTTTTTAATTGTAAAATTATATAGAATATTTTCTGTTGAATTAATATTTATCATTATAATAAATTTTATTCAGGGAGTGTTTTTTATACTAAAATTAATTAACTATTGAAACATCCATTGAGTATAAATGAAATATAAGCATTTTATTAACAAATATTTCTATAAAAAATTTATTAAAAAATATTCACCATTTAAAAATTTTAAAAATTTATTTAGTTTATTAAAATGAAATATAAATAATTCTAAAACCATACACACCATAATATGTTATAATCCTAAGGAATAAAATAATATATTTACTGTAAATAAATTGTGTTAATATTTAACGAAAGTTATCATATTTCCAATATTATTTTGAAAAAAAAAATATCCATTCTCATAATACAATACATTTTTATAAATATTAAAAACATATAATAAAATAATAGTCATTGTAAAACACAATTATTAAGATAAAAACATTGAAAAATAATGCAGTACTTCTAGAGGCGCAAAAATTTGGGACAAAGCAGAGGCCCAAAGAAGGTCCCAAAGAAGTACCTCTCAAAGCCCCTTCGTGGAGTTCCCCCTGCAATACGGCCGCCCCAATGCAATGAGGTAGGCCAATCTGCGAACACATTTGATGTTCGCAAACTTTCTACGAATCAATGATGCAGGCCACTCCATGAACACATTTGATGTTCACGAACCCGCCACAAAGCAAGGATGTGGGATGCTCCGTGCCGCCATTGACGTTCGCGATCCTGCCGTGAAGCAACCCCTTCCCACTTCGCGTCGTGTGAACTTCCACTCTGTGGCACCTCTTGAATATAAATATCAGGCTCCACTTGAGCCCAAAGGATGGACAATTGGTCCTTTTGACATCACGAACCCTGAATTTCGAAGCATCCTTCTGCTCTGCGAACTATGATTTGTGTGAGGTACTTCATCTCCGCGAAATGACTCCCCTTGTCTCGAATTGACCCCCTCTTCCGAGAGGGATGCCTTTCATGAAGCCTAAGGGTCTTCGCGAAGTAAGGGGATCCCCAAGGGATCCCAGGTCATCATAGAGAATTTATTCTTCATGAAACACCCTTCATGTACACATGATCCACATGATAAGGTAGGGTCACTATACTTCATGAAGCACATTGCTTCCCGACACCCTGCTTCGCGAGGCACATGTTCTACATGAGGTTGTGCTATGCGAATGCCCTTCTAATTTGCGAAGAACCTACTATTTACACCTCCACCCCATGCTAAGGCTAATGAACCCCACTTCATGAAGCACACCCCTTCGCATGTTCACTCTGCCATGCAGAGCAACAGAGCTCCACAAGGCCCCTGCCTATGGAACAATCTTCTTGAAAATTCCTTTTCCAGTGCGACCCTCTAGGTTTACACAATATAACTCAAAAGTCCCCTAGATGATACCTCTTGTTGCGTTTCATTTCCTACTAATTCATTTCATAGGCAGGTTGTTGGCTATTACTTCTTCATATTTCCACGCTAACATGGACCCCTCAATGGTTCTCTCCATGACAACCCATCGATATGGAATTATCGGTGCATTCCCTCCCACAAGAGGTAGAGGGTATCAATCATGTAAGCCCTAGGGGTGTGGAGAACACCGACCTCATCCGAGCTGCAGGATGTTAAACTGCCAAGCACCATCGTCTTCAACACATGACATTAAACTATGACCTCGCCATATGTCTCACACGCGGGGTTCCCCCACAATGGGCATTCTCCATGCCCCATGGTCTTTATAGGTGATGATATCCTCCTTATGGGAGTGGAATTGTCCACAGGGTTTGGGAAGCCACCTTGGAATTAGCTCCTAGTTTTCATTCCAGTTGGGAGCATAGCATCCCTCCTCCTCCTTTCATCTTCGGTCCCCAAGGCTAGTGGTGGGCGTGATGGGTAATGGATCTCCTCCTTTTTTCGGTCCCATGTCCCCCTCCCTCTATGCTTTGTCACCATTAGGAATCCATCTTAGAGTATGCCCCGACCCTCTTGGGATTCCATCTTAGAGTAAGTCCCAATCTCTCATTCCATGGGCTTCTACACGCGTAAGCCCCACTCCACATCCCACGGACGCACCATTCACGACGTGATCATCAGGTCTTTTCTGCCTCTTGTTTCTCACACCGAGAACGACTCATGTGGACTTAAAGTAAGAACCGACCCTTAAATCCCCACCTTGGGTAGCCTAGTGTGTAAGCCCCATTCCACCACCCGAACTGCAAGGACATTGATCCATGTCAAGGCATGGTAGGTAGAAAGCCTCACGATGTTCAAGCCCACTGTGTAGTTTTTCCACCTATGTGATGGACCTAATATCGATGTTGCCTCTAGGTGGTTCACTCAACTGATCCACTCTAGACAGTGTTCTAATCACCCCAATCCATCTCTATTGGACGTTAAACATTCGACATACCTTGTGGTAAACATAGGAAGATGAGGAAAACCTTAGACACATGACCATGGAATATGATTCCCCTCATTTGATGTGGGATGCCTCGGCCTTCCACACCCTCGAGAATCCATATAATAAGGGATAGAAGTCATACACGCCAATTCCCCAGCGTCCAGACACGCCAGTGATGCCGCAACATGACTAATCCCCTAACTGAAGGATGCTGCCCTAATCGGACCCCTTATAATGATCTGATAGAAGCAGATTAATTAACTGGTGTCCATGAATATATGGCACCGAGAAGAGTTTCATAAAGAACTTATTAAATCTATGAGGGAGACCCGGACTAGGCGACGAGTTCTGAGGTGGAATCCACATAAGGAAGAACCGACATCCCATCATCCTGTTTCGATCATGGAGAAAATGTACCTGAACAAGGAATAGATGATGGCCTCCATTGGAAAGTGGGAATGCAGGGTTACAAAGCCGCGCTGGTCGCACTAAAGAAGACGGAGGCGCACGCCCCAGTGAAACCATCAGAAACAGAAATGGTTAACCTGAAGTGAATTGTCTTCTCCTCAATATTGAGATTAGTATCACTCAGGGCATCAATGGATTGATGTGTCACTAGATCCAGCTATCTGACACCAGGTCCCACTAAGGAAATAGCGGGCCTATCGTGAAACTCACCAGAAGTTGGGGTAGTAGAATGTTGGAAATCCCATTCTAAGACATTGATAGCATGGATCCCTCTTACCAGTCACAGAAGACGGGATGTCGTTGAGGCATTTCTTGTCAATTACTTTATCATTTCATCACTGGTGAGTTCATCTATCCACTTCTCAAGAATCAGTTTGCTTCCACAGGAACACGTTCACCGCCCACCCACCTAAGCAAGGGCAGTGGAAATGCCAACACATCCCCTCCGTGTGGCTTCACCACTTCCGCAATGGCTTCTGGGTCCATGAACATGGGGCTCCCATGCCCCATATCCCCATCATAAGTTATCCAATGAAGTGTAATTAAGAAACTAATAAATTGTTAAGAGGAGGAGGACATAATCTCATCTCGGGATATGGCCCACCTAGACATGGACACCTCCCCTGAGGGCTGCATAGGGAACCGCTTCTCCCCACCCCAACATTCAATCGATTCGAGAGCCTGTCCCCGAATCGCTTTGATGAATACCTTGGTTACACTGATCAGGTGGGTGACGTCCAGCCTAGCCCGATCAGAATCTCAGTTCAGGGGCTCCCAGCAAGGACCCCCACCCGGCCGCATCAGCATCGCTTCCCGACCTTGCCAGGGGATAGGTAAGATATGCACCTGCACCACAAGCATTGGCTCGCCATACCCGACGCTAGCGTCGGGCACGAGATAAGGACGCTAGCAAGGTGGCGTCACTGTCAACGACTACTATGGCCCAAGCCACCGCTGATTCATATCATCTAGTCCTGGAACTCACTAATCAGGGGTGCTTATATTCCCAACCAAGCTCGAGGCCCCAACTGCCCCCAGGGAGGCTGGGTCGACTCTGCTGGTCAAGGGCATGAGCAGGGGTCACAGTGAACCAACTCACAGCAATTCCACCCCGTACGGAGGACCTCCCCATAACACTACCATAGAGAGAATGGGTCTTCTGCACTTCGATGCTCAGAATGGAGGTCTACACCATGCTACACCAAATCTGAATGATGGTCTACCCCACGGCGATGATGTTAGGTACGGAAGCATCTCTCGTGCCCATCACATAGGGTATGGATCCCTTCCTCCTGCCATCGCCCATCAACATGGAGATGTAACCCATCCAGTCTCTCTCTAACGTGGGGATCCTCCCTATGTCCTCTTCATAGCTGGCAAAGGTCCTCGCCCTGAAAACCAGAGTGGTAAAGGCCAGCCTCCCTCTACCCACACCAATCATGGTGGTCCTCCCCATGCTCTCGCTAGTTCCGGTGGAGGTTTTTCCTACCCAAGTGATGTTCATGGAGGTCCTCCCCATGTCCCCTTTGAAATTTTTCCCGGTTCTCCTCGCACCTCAGCTTTCTCATGTGGAAACCCTCTCTACCCTGGGACAAGTGCGGCCTAAAAACCACATGTTGAAAATCGGCCGTATCCTGAGGAGCCACCCAGGGGCAGGAAGGCGGGACTTCATCACCAAAAGAAGAATTCTGGGAATGCCCAGATGGTGATCAAACCAGTTCACTTCTTAGACTCTGATGCAGAGTGTGACTCAGCTCAAGAACCCTCCTCTCGCTCATCCGATTCAAGGGTCGGTGCAGTGACGAGGCACATTAGCCTAGAGCTCCCAGAATGCGAGGTCCGCAGGATTCCCACCTCTCTCAATAGTATTATCTATGAGGAAGAAAATTTGGATACCCCGTAGGCTATAGTCGTGAGTTCACCACAATCATCACTAGAAGTGCTTTCAACCTCCACAAGAGATCACAGAGAGCTATTCTAGGGACCAATGGTAGGCGAGAAGCAACGCAACCCACCACCAGCATCCCTAGCCCCTGAGCCAGGAACGGTGTCCGTTAGCCTGTCCTATTGAGATGTAGATGCCACATCACTACACTTCTTGGAGCACAGCCCAAGAATCGGCGGCCAGTTAGCATGTTCCCCATATTCTCCATTGGAAAACCTCTCATCCCAGCGATCTTCCTCAGTAACGCTACTAGGTACTCATCCACCACCTGTTGGCGAGTGGGGAAATCAAGGTATAGACACTGAATTTGATTTGAGGAGCTTCTGGAGAATCCTTGCAGCGGACCACCTACCAGAAAAGTTTTGGCCCGCAGCAGCACGAGATTTCTACATTCCTGAGTCCCTCACCCCAGAGGAAGTAGACTGTTTCTGCTACACCCTCTGGGTGACACATTTCAGTCTCGGTCATCAGCGCATGGTTTATCCAAGGATCCAAGATCATTTTTAAGAAATCAGTGATTAGTGTTGTCTAGTCAATATGGATGCACTCTCTGTGGCCCAACACCCCAATTAACTTGGTTTTCATGAGTCCCTCCAGCAAAAATGCGTTCGAAGTATCAAGGTACTTCGTAAAAATATCAGGGAGGCTACCTGCCATGTGAAAATCTGTTGCTAGGGAAAATATGTTTCCCTCCTCTTCAGCCATATCAGGCGACAACCCGACTCTCTATGAGATATTGAGTACATGCCCCTAGGATGGGTCACGATCCACAAGGCCAACATAGTGGACAAAGAGGATGAGCTGGAGTTTCTCGATGGAGACATACCCCCTGAGGGTGTGCCACCGATGTATGACCCATTAGTGAGGATTACTCAACAGCATAAGAACCTTTTAGGTCACCTTGCACCCATCGAGAAATTGGTACTCTGCCGGAATGATGGTGAGGGCAAAGAGCATGTAGAAGTTGTCATGAAATATCACCCACCCGCCTTAGTGAAAAAGAATGAATAAGACACTAAAAAGGCCATGTTGTGCCAAAACAATGCTGAGAAGAATAGGTTGGTCGACGAAATCATGGCAGAAAGCACTGTAGAGCGACGACATGACTATGATGATCCTAGGCCAAGGTAGCAGGGGTAGGAACAACTTCCCCCCTGTGAGACGCCTCCATGAAACCCTGATCATACCGCTCCTGTGGACAGGGCTAAAGATGGAACTCACAACAAGAGGGTGATGTATGTCTCACCAAACCCAATCGAACAGCATGGAAATATGAGGAATCCGTCCCAGGTTCCCCCAGCTGCCCCACAGGCCGTTCCACCAGTTGCTCCATGAGCCGCTGAACTTGTCTACCGTGTCTTAGAGCCCAGCAACGAACTCATGATTAGGGATCCCCATCAGGGTCGAGACCCTCGCCCTGATGATCCTATGGAGGCACTCATAGCCTGCCTTGAGGCATTGGAAATGCGACAGGTGGAAATCCCACTAGATGGCGAGCCATACCCGGCATGGGTGGATGATATGTCGGCGCCCCCGGGTTTCGAGAATCCCACCTTCACCCCCATTAACAGGATAGGGGACCGACCGCAACATCTTTTCCACTTCAAATCAAGGTGTGGGACCATGTTGGGGACTCTAGTGCAGCAAGGGGCTATCAAGATCTACTGTTTTGTTCAGACGATGGAGGGGTCGACATTCGTCTAGTACAACCAGCTCTCTATCGGATCGGTGACCAGCTGGGAGGACCTTCGAAGGGAGTTCCTCTACTAGTTCAGCTCTACCACCTAGAATACCATCATCACAGACCTCTTAATGTGAATACAATGGCTTGATAAATGAGTCACATACATTATCGCCCGGTGGAAGGGGCTCAGATACTCCCTTGACATGCCACTGACTTAGGATCAATTATTGACGATGTGTGTGGGGAATGTCATGACGAAACTAGATCCCTCACTAATCATTTAAAACTATCCCTGAGGGTCTAAAAAATCTCAAATAAGGCCCATAACATCGAGGAAGCCCTGCAACAGGCCATTCGGGCACGTCTGCTGCCCCCTATAATCCCAGCAAGGAGAGCCGCCAGAGCTGAGCCTGCTGCGGTGACCCAAATAGAAGCCCCTAGGCAGCTAGAATTGAAACAAGTAGAATCAGTCCCACATCGATGTAGAGGTCCTCTACCCTAGGCATAGCCTCTGACTCCACAACATCCTCAGAATCGGTAGGTGCTCCCACGTAATGTGCCGCCACAGCCCTGGAAGGACAATCAGGGTCCTCCTCATCGACAAGCCCCTCATGCTCCTCATAAAGGCCAGGCTCCAAGGGATCCCTATCATGAAATAAGACACCATACATACTCATTTAGTAAGAATCAAGTCCCCGGTAACTTCCATAGTTCCCTAGTGTAGGGTATTGTATGCATGCCTAAGTGCAGAAGGCCGGTAGAGGCGAATGTCACCATCGCCCCAACTACTACCCCTTTCATCTGATTCTGGGGAACACCCTCAAGATGTGTTTTGTGATTAAGGAATGGATCCAAGAACAGGTGGATAACAAAATAGTCAAGCTGGGCCCAGACCCAACATAAGTGGCTAGTGTCTTTGTAGAGAAAGATAGCAGTAACTACGATGAAAGTGAGTGGCAATAGGTTCCCAGCCGTGGATCCCAAAAGTACGATGACTGTATGGATTGTAAAATTGATGCTCACTCCCATGGAATAATTTGGGCATGCCTGAATCAGTTGGAGCCTTCGGAATCTGCAACCAACACCTCTGCATCATCATCTCATCCGGCCTCTTCCCAGAAGAGAAAACATCGACAACGCAAGAAGAAGCAACGTGCCCCACCGATGCCATCGTCATCCCGTACTCTCGGCGACTTCATGCCCACTGAGATGAGGATTCCCCTAGAATCCCCCCAGTGGTGGATGATTTTTCAAGTGACAGTCAAGGGTACAATTCTGTTAATACCATCGAGTTGGTAAACCCCAATATGAATCTCGATGGGGGGGAATGCCAAGCGATCCTCCCCAACGTCCCCAGCTGACACCAACATCGGTGAACCCGCAAATAGATGGGTCATCGAGGTTTATCAGTCAGCACCTCCAGCCAGGCTATGCATGCCGTCGAGACTAGATAGTAGGCCCAACACTGAGCTCAGCACTCACAGCCCCTTCATCCTGTGCTGTCAGGACTGCATCCACCATCATTTGTGCTACTTGATCAGGAAGAGCCAATATGGTCGTGTCGTGACCAGCTTCGCCCCGCTACAGGCCGAACTTAGTTGTCTGGACCTCATCTAATAGCTACTATTCAAGCATCGACTAGTGGGCAATAGGATATGCCCAGCACCAGCCAGTCGCTGGTCAAACTAGCATGGCCCACCATGTCTCCAATCGCAGAGCAGCTTCCTGTAAGTAGAAGTTTAGACCTAGAACTGAAGTTCGATGTCCTCAAGCATCTTTTCGGCATCTTATCTAGGATTTCCATCTATGAATCCCTCTTCTTGTCATCAGATATGCATGAGTCCCTCGCTGATGTTTTCAGGATCCCCCTCTAGTTTGAGATGAAGGTAGCAGCTGCAGAAGCCTTTCATGCTGAAGCAGTTGAGAATGCCGAATGTTAGGCCATCATCTCGTTCTCAGGAGAAGATGAAGGTTCTCCTGTACAGGGGCACATCCACTCATTGTATATCACATACCAATTTAACGGAATGGAGGTTCGCCACTGTCTCGTTGACACTGGCTCTGGGATTAACCTCATCCTGACGCTGACACTGTGGAAGCTGGGGTTATCCGAGGATGACCTAACTCCCTCCGATTTAAGGCTCCAGGTATATGGCAGGACAGAGAAGACCCCGGTCAACACGATCTGTTTGAAGATCCAGTTCGGTGGCATAGTTTCCAGTACAGAATTTCTGGTCGTCTCCTAGGACACTGCGTATAATGCATTGATGGGTAGACCATGGCTCCATCTACACTCATATGTCCCCTCGTCATACAACCAATACCTCAAGTACTCCCATAATGGTCGAGTAGGTTTACTTCAAGGTGATTCAGATCCTTTGGCCTCTTGTGAATCCCATTATCAGGACTCTAAATATTATCAGAGAAAGGATAAGCATATTATTGATTGTGAGGCTCAGACCGCCCTGATCACAAGTGACCCCTCGGTAGGTCTGGAAGACACATTCATCTTCCCAATCCATTGATTAGAGGTCAAGACCCCCCGAATTGGGGAAATGCTTTGTTGTATCTAGTAAAAGAGGATGACATATTCCCATGTCCATGCAATGGTGGAAAATAACCTTGTACTCCAACTCAAACCAGGCTCAGGTGATCCGAGAACCTCCTACCCCGTACGATATCAGGACAGCCGCCCCATGGAAAAGGCAGTATGTCATAAGTGTCTGTTCGACCATTCTGGGATTAACCGTATAAAATCAATGCGCCATTATTGCTTTGATATCGTCATGTGTGGCCCCTTGGGCTGAAGGCCAGATGGGGTTTGATCGACTGCCTTCATCGCCATGGTCTCAGTGGTGCATGAATCTCCTGATGCACTGTCCACGGTTGTCCAAGCTAGTACCAGCCTACCGTCCTGTTCCTCCAACCAATGGAAAGCCTTACCCATTGGGAATCCCTCCTCCACAAGTGAAGAAGTGGATTTGGAGGATGCTCCCCCCGCCTTTGAAGAAGGCGTCTCTACCACGATTGACGAACTGGTAGAGGTGAACCTTTGAGGCGAGGCAGATCTGATACCCACATTGATCAGTGATGCCATGTCCCTTGAGGAACAACAGAGGTATGTGGACTTCCTTAGACAGCACCGTGATGTATTCTCCTAGAGTTACATCGAAATTCTAGGGCTACATCTCTATGTACCTGTCCATCACCTCGGTCTCCCGACAAACCACCACAGGTTCCAGTAGCCTCCTAGAAATATACACAATTATCACAGTTCCATGGTCGATGCCGAAGTTGACAATATTATCAGGGATATCTTCATCAAGGAGATGAAGTACCCCAAGTGGCCAGCCAACATCATTCCATTCAAGAAGAAGAACGGGAAGATCAGAGTCTGTATCGACTTCCAGGATCTCAACCATCACAGTCCGAAGGATGATTTGTACTTTCTTGTGACAGAATTTTCGATCGATGCTATGGCCGGGTTCGAAGACCCTTCCTTGATGGATGGTTACTCTAGATATAAACAGATCTGGATGGCCACCAAGGATGTAGAGTTCACATATTTCAGGGTTCCCCAAGGTACTTTCTGTTACTAGCTTATTCCCTTTGGCCTAAAGAATGTGGGTGCCACCTATCAGTGGTCCATGCATCCCGTATTCAAGCCAATCCTTGGGGGATTCATGGAATGCTATGTGGACGGTCTATTTGTAAAATCTTGTCAGCTCCAGGACCATCTCAAGGACCATGAGAAATTGTTCGGCTACCTCTGCTCCTGCCACATGAAAATGAACCTGTTGAAGTGTTCCTTCGGGGTCACTTCCGGGAAGTTTCTTGGATTTTTTTTCAGGTACCAAAGCATCGAGATCAACCCCAGAAAGATCAAGGGAATCAGCTAGATGACTCCCCCAAGCATTATCAGAGAGCTTAGAGGTTTCCAAGGATATGTATCCTACTTAGACCTATTCATTGCGAATCTGGATGGAATGTGTAAGCCCTATTCATGGCTAATGAAGAAAGGATCTACCTACGAACGGGATGAAGAGTGCGAGACCGCCTTTGAAAAAATCAAGCAGTACTTGCTCCAGTCTCTGTTCTTGATGTCACCCGTCTTCGGGATACCGCTAATCCTATATGTGACTACCCTAGAATTATATCTCAGCTCCCTTATCACCTATAATAACAACGAGGGGACTGAGAATAGTCTCTACTACCTCATCCGCATACTTCTCGATATAGAGACCAGATACTCCCCTATGGAGAAGAGCTACCTTGAGCTCATATTTGTTGTGTAGAAGTTTCAACATTACTTGTAGCAGCCCGAGGTATAGCTGGTCTCTTGGGTAGACCTGCTGAAGTACATCCTGAATCACCCAATGTCGACTAGCCGTCAAGCATGGTGGGTGGTAATCCTCTAGCAGTTTGATGTCAGGTTTGTCCCCCAGAAGGCTATCAAGGGGAAGCCATTGGCAGACTTTCTAGATGCACATCCAACCTCCGCCGGCCAGTCCATGGACCTAGATTTCCCTGATGAGGAAATCAACTTAGTCAATCAAGCTGTCCCATGTTGGCAAATTCACTTTGATGGTGACACCTTGAGTCCCACCGGAAGGAGGCTCAATGATCCTAGGCTCAATAGAGTAGGCCTGGGTATAGTCGTTATTAACCTGGTGCAAGGCATTCAACCATACTCATTGTTATTGACATAAGGCTGCACCAACAATGAGGCAGAGTATCAGGCTCTTATCACTGGCCTCAAGCTAGCCCTCGAGATCGATGCGCCCCATTTGCATGTGAATGTGGATTTCAAGCTACTCATCAAGTGGGTCAATGGTGGCAATGTTGTCAGAAAGACAGAGCTCTATCCATTGTTGAAGCGCAACCACCATCTAATGGCCCAGTTCCCTTCTCGACTGGAGGTTACCAATGTCCCTCAGTTATAGAATGGTCGATCATATGCTTTTCCTGGCTTAGCTGCATCACGTTTGGAGCACGAGCAGGATGATCTGTCTATACATGTGGCACACCGGAGGGTCATTAACCCCATCACCCCAAGGGATGATGATGGCCTACTAGTGAGCCATCGTACCACCAGATCCTCAATGATAGGACCACTAGGCTATTTAGATGTAAGGGTTGATGTGACTCCCAAATGGAGAGCCTCCTTTGTCGAGTATCCCCAAAATGGTTGCCTCCCAGTTGACTAGACCGAGCGTGAGAAAATCGCATGTCGTGCAATGTAGTTTTCCCTTAGAGTGATCCCAGCCTTGAGAAAATCGTCTATAAGCATCAGTTTGATGGTGTTATCCTCCATTGCATTCAGGGTGTTGAGATTCCACAAGTCATGCAGGAGGATTGTGTAGGTTCCTATAGTGCCCATCAGGCTAGGCCATAGCTGTCCCATCAAATATGGAGACTTGGGTACTTCTGGCTCTCTATGATCATTCATTGTATCGAGTTCTCCAAGAGATGTCATGCGTGACAAGTTCATGCTAACTTCCTGCATCAACCACCATAACTTATCCACTCCACATAGTACTTTTAACCATTAGCAGGATTGGGACTCGATATCATGGGACCATCTCCACCGATGATAGCTCACCAATGTAGATTCATCCTGACCACCACAGATTTCTTTTCCAATTGGTTAGAGGAAATTCGGATAAAGGTGGTCATGGCCTATTCCATCATTGACTTTGTGAGTTCCAATACCATCCACCGGTTGGGAGTCCCTCACGCTGTCCTAACCGATAATGACACTACCTTCCTAGATGTCGAGCTAATGAAATTATATGCTAAGTACAATATCTGTTCGAACCATACCTTCTGTTATCACGCACAGGAAAATGGACAGATTTAGGCATTCAACATAACCCTCTCTAACATTGTTCAGAAAATTGTTGTCTAGAACAAGAAGAGTAAGCCAGAAAATATCCCCAACGACCTCTCGTCTTATCGAAAAACAACTCGCAATTCCACCCAGGTGACCCCATATTCCCTGGAGTATGAGGCTGAGGCTGTCCATCCCATCAATATCCAGCTGCCTTCATTAAACATCATAATTTATGACTAGCAGGAGACTGATAAGGTTGTATAAATCCATCTAGCTGAATTGGAAGCACTTGACGATAATAGGCACTGTGCCCTGCACAATCTGAAAAGGCATCAGAATAAGATGGGTAGAGCCTCCAATAAGAAGATTCTCATCCAATATTGTCTGCAAGGGGACCTGGTATTGGCCCTCTGAGCACAATTGATCCTCGTCAGGAAACCACCCAAGTTGGAGCCCAAATGGGGAGGACCTTATATAGTCCACAGGACTTACCCCGATAGAGCATAGTCCCTGGTAACCATGGATGGTGAGCTTCTAACTCCTCCATCCAATGCCATGTTCCGCAAGGAATACTTTTCCAGAGCCTAATGGTACTACACAACTTTAAACTAGACGGTCCTACATGACCCTAAACTATAAGATTGTCCTAAATGACCTTAAAATGTTTGGTCATACATGACTTTAAACTATGCATCGTCCTGTATGACATTAATCTACCTCTTGAGAACTACATATGGCTTGATTCCCATTCTTATGGGATACATCGGAATGCTCAGATGACTCGTTTTGAGCCAAGCCCCAAAACTCTTCTTCTCGATTATCCACCTAGGGTATAGTTCTCTTGGAGGATCCTCACATGATATGGTGTAGGATTCCTATTCCCAATCACACAAGGGTTATAATGGTCACATCATGTGCCCACTTCCATTCTTCTATCCTCCAACATCTTCATCTCACAACGTTAAACTACATGGCCTTAAAGAACTATGTATGGCTTGATTCCCACATTTACGGGATATGTTGGAACGTCCGGACATTTTGTCTGTTGGCCCAGCCCAAACGCATGAATCTCCCCCCCCCCGGGTCGAGACATATGGAAGGAGTGCTAAAATTTTCCCCAATTCATTTCAAGCTAACCGCAATCTGACCATACTTCCCGCACCCTAGAGATGTTTTCCTCTTTCAATGATGGGAACAACTATGCTTCACCCACACTTTTGATTGGGACTCCATCACCTTCCTCATCTGGAAGGGCCCCTAAATGGTATAGATGCTAGGCCTAAGGGCTCACTTACCACATTGGTCCAACTCCCTTGAAGATGTCGAGCAGTAAGCCGATACAAGTCCCACGTTGAAAATATGGTCATTGGTCAATACTCATTTGTTGCTACCATTTCAGGTCACTATAGGGACTCTATGTTTCGAACATATTCCATAGTTGTCCGGGATATTTAGGACCACCCCATGATGTCCCAAACATCGAGTATAGTGTTTCATTCTATTCTGTTGTATCTCCAAGTGAAAAAAATCCCTTCGGGCGATGCCAACTATCAGGCCCCTTTGATTTTTTGGGCCCCGACCTGGGTTTTATCTTCTGGGATTGTACGCTCTGGTATGAGATTATGTCCTCATTCATGCCGGGTTGTTCGCTGTGCTGTACACATCACCAAATGAGACCCCTTATCATCCCCCTCCTCCTCACTGCAAGACGTTAAACTGCAAACTGGTTGGGCCTTCCCGACCGAGGCTCAGCCTCAGCCCCCTTAGCGTTTTCGGGCCCACAGCCCAGGTTCTCTCTTTTTGGAGTGTGTAGTGTGGTATGGGATTGTGTCCCCATTAACGTAGGGTTATTCTCCTTTCCATACACATCCCTAGGGTGGGGTATCTTACTCCTCTCTTCATCCTCACTGCAAGACGTTAAACTGCAAACTGGCCAGGCCTCCTTAACTGAGGCCCAGCATCAGGCCCTTGGGCTTCCTGGGCCTTGACTTGAGTTCTTACCCTTATCTTGGGAGGGGAGTATATGGTGTGGCATGAGATTATGTCCTCATTCACATTGGGATTGTAACATCCACTCCATGTAACTCTCACTTATGAGCACCCTCATTGACCCTTTTCGGCAATTCATCAATGCGCCTAAGGGTACTCTGTTTTAGTACATGGAATGTCAGACTCTTCTCAGACATGTTTCCACCCACTTTTCAGGCTTTCTGTTCCCCTTCATTAGGACTTTCATCACCTATCACACTCAAAAGGGCCCCTGAATGGTATGGATTCCAGGCCTAATGGACCTCCTACCATTACGGTCCAACGTCCTCTAGGGATAGAGACATCAAGCTGATACAAATCTCACGTTGCGAATATGGTCTACGGTCGATGCGCATTTGTTGTTCCCATTTCAGGATAATGTGATATGGATATTGTGTTTTTAACAAGGTAAAAAGTTATCCCCCATTACCATGCCATCCCCATTAAGCCCAAAATGTCGGTTACATGAGTCACATCCTTCTCCACCTCATCCTGTCCAATTAGATCTTTGAAACTCCCGATGATATTCCTCAGTGTGCATTTCCACGTTAGGAGGACCAAAGCCATGATAGGGGCATCATTCGGGGTTCTTCACTGATTTTCCTTTGGAGTGTGTTCCAGGTATTGTAATACACATCTTCCTCCCATTTTTCCCACACTGAGTTTAACTCACGTGGGCTTAGGGATTGTGTTGAGGTCTTCACTTACTTGGAGGGTTTTCCCAACATCCATGGTCCGATCACTATGACCATAAACTAAGATATCATCTAGAACTATATGTGGCTTAATTCCCATCTTTATGGGATACGTAGGACCACATGTACATCTCATTTTCGGGTCCATCTTAGTTGGGAGCTGGTTTCTCATGCCCCATGCCCTCTTACCCTTATGTAGGCCCCTTGACCTGAGGCTCCTTTCTCGGAATTGCATATAGTGTAGTGTAGGATTATGTCCTCATTCACATCGAGTACGATGTACCACCTCGGGCGCATTCCTACATTTCCAATCCATACAACTTTAAACTATTCCTCCTAGTTCTATCACACGACCCTAAACTGTGACGGTATCTTCCTGGACGCATGATGAAAAAAGGCACTGCATCGTGATGTTCTCACTCATGTAGACACCATGTTTGGTATTGGTCACATACCATACCATTTGTCAGCGCCTGCTACGACTAGATTCTTGTGGCGACGCCAGGACCAGCTACCCTAGTCATGTCACTTCACAAAAAAAATAACCCACCTTAAAGGACAAACAAGATTTTTCAAATACCGCTTCTCTTGGTGTGAGGGCCACGCCCGCACACTCTTTTATCCCCGAAATTGGTACATTACTGTTCCATCTCAAGAACTATGTGCATCTTGATCCCCATCCTCATGGGGTACATATGAACACATGTGCACTTTGCCTCCGGTCCATATCAACCCTTGTTTTCGGTCCCTCAACCTAAAACCACCAATGACCACGTGGTGGTCAGAACCTTTAGTTCTCCTTCACGTCGGGTTTTTGTAATTACCCCACCATGTGTCTCCCGTGTTTCCTACCACCCATGGTGTATTTTCTATGAACCTAAACTAAGAACTCCCTTTATCTAATACGCCTCGTTTTGTATTTAGATGTGTCTGACAATGAGCCCGAAGTGTGGAATTTTCATGGGGACATTCCCCTCGTTCCATGTCCATGCCTAGTGAGCTCGCCATTTGGATCCTCATCCTCTTCCACATCCCAAAGGACCCCCGTATGGCCTGGATTATAGAACAAAGGGATCTCCTAATATTTAGGGCCAACGTCCCTAAGGATTGCAGAAGACATTTCGGATAGGTCACATATTTCGAACATGGTCAACGACCAACCCTCATTTGTCTGTCCCCATTCCAAGTTAACGTGATGTGGATGCTACGTTTCTTCCATGGTTAATAGTTTTCCTCCATCGTCACACCACCATCATTGTGGTCCAGATTTTGAGTGTCATAATCCACATATTTCCACTTCCTCATGTTCATGTGGAATTTGGACATACTTGACTTTACCTCTTTGCGCATCTATTTGTGCTACATGGACGGGTTAGCATCTTTCGACCAACATTTACCGAGCTTCCCTTTTCCCTAACATGTTTATTCCTATATTGGGTCATCCCACCACAACATCTTGTTTCCCACATCGAGCGTGACTCACATGGGATTAGTAGTTTTGGTAGGATGGGTACCGGTGCAACTAGGCTTCTCATCGTCCCGCATGATGTTATACTGTTCTTCCAGAACTACGTGTTGCTTGATTAACCCCCTCATGGGATACAAAGGGATACCCCGGTATTTTGACTAGGGTCTAGCCCCAGGAATCATATGTCCTGTCCCTCCTCATTTCTGTCCCCCTGGCCTTAACCCTTTTGGGGAACCGTGCAACTGCAGCTCTACCCTGTACAAGTTTGGGATGCCCCCAAGATGCATTGGGAAGTGATGCCTCACTCACTAGAGATGCCTTGTCTGAAAGAAGGAATGATCCATGATCAAACTGATGCATCCATCTAGTGTGCTTCGACCACGGTGGCGTAATTTCAAGAGTGTTGTATTCTGTTCAAACAAACACTCACTCCACATTCCACACTTTGTGTGCCCCTTATTTGGACCCTTATCCTCTTTCACGTCTGGAGGAACCCCTTAACAGTATGGATGCTCGGCCTATGGCCCGCCTATTGTCCTAGGACAACTTTTCGAAAGACTAATGGATGACATTTTGAGTTTGGTCCCATGTTTTGAACTTGTTCAACAGTTGACCCTCATTTTCTATCACCATGATAGGCTAATGCAATAAGAATTTTGTCATCAAAATACGATCAACAGTTATTATATATTGTCACGCCACCCCCACAATGTTCCGAATCCTGGGTATCATGATTCACACCTCCCATTCCCATCTGTTTGGATCAATTTCAGTGACCATGGAATTACCCCGTTTATGCAAAAGAGCACACTAGGAAGATAGAAATTCAGCTGTTGTGAGAGATTAATTATCCATTTAGGTATCTCCCATCTCGTCCTGAAATTCCAGACCATTTTTCCAAACCATGGATGCCTGAAGCATGGTTTACACTCATACGTTTGGATGAGGTGATAAAGTGGCCATCCCTTGTTTATCACATCTGTCTTGACCCATATGAGCTTAGGGAATGGTCGCTGGACCCTTCGAAAACATCATAGGGATAAAATAAACCAATGTAAACAACGAAACACATGCATGCTATGACTCTTAAACAATGAAATCATGAATGTACTTTTAAGGGCATGTAATCATTATAGTTCCCGGGGGTCGAATCCACCCATGGATGGATTGACCTCTTTAAAGGAACATTGTATCTCTGCCACCCTCTAGCTAGTGGAATCCAAAATTTGCTACCGCCTATTCACCTCTCGCTCCTACTCGGTAGCTAGAGGTAGCAGTTCACCGGTCTCGACTAGAGCCCCCTCCATACCAGACATAACAGCCCAGATAACGACCATCTCTTCAAAGGCTCGCATCTATCCTCTTTAGCCACTGCCAACTGGGATTTCATCTATGAGACAAGCTCTGATTGTGCAATGAGATAAGTGGAATGCTCATCTGTCTGGGCCTACAACCTTTCAACCTCATTTTCAGTCACCCGAAGCTTCTTTTTGTTCACATATTTCTTCTACTACCAGCCTACACTAAGGCCACGGTCATACTCCAGAATCATTTCTTCCATAAGAACTCACATAAGCATGTGAGGGCGTTGGGCATCCTCTCCCCCAGTGCACAGTTCATACAGTCACAAACGAAGTCTGTCCATCTCAAACAACCATAGCACTAGGGGGTTTCATTGAAAAATCGTGTGATAAGCTTCCACGATTGGCGGTAGACTATTTTGTTGTCCTCCTCATCAGAGGTCATCTCGTCCTAATCAGCGCGACTGGCAGCTTCGTATGTAGGGAATTTCCCCATGAACTCCTTAGTCGGGACCACATATGGCATTGGATCAGGCATGGAGAGGCCTGGACTGTTTGGTTGATCCTTATCATCAGATCCCACCTCAATAATCTAATGCGCAGTCCCACTAGAATTCCCTCTAGCGATCGAAAGCGCTGCAGTCTGGTCGGGCTAGATGTCCACCTCTACGACCATTGGCATGACTCATGGAAGGGTGCTATCATAAGAACCGACCAACATTGCTGCAGCAGCCCAGGACAATTGAAGGACTGTATAATCCAAAAAGGGGACATGAATATCATTTAACATGTTCAGGGGATGGATGTTGTAGACTCATTGGGGAAGAATTACAGAGGCCAAATCCTTGGTCTCTCTCTTAGGCTGATTTCGTCAGAACCCCGAGACGCGGCCCACCGTATATGGATGGCAGGTCTGGAGATTCTGAGGGAGATGCCTAGATGTCCTAGCCCCACCAGAAACGGAAGCTGATGCAGCCGCGGGTATGGATCCCTAAGGTCCCGCATTGGCACCCACTGAGGTGCGGGAATCAATTCTATTCACAAGGTCCTCCTACATATAGCAGACGCTCATAATGAATCGAGAGTAACCTAAGGGCAGACTCTGAAGAAGGAACATTGGATTTTAACTTGAGGGCCTCCTATAAATCTTCATGATCCGACGAATGATAACCGACTTCACCCACCTCCAGAGGACTCTCTCAACTGGCCTCGTCTCCCTAGGAGGACTCGTCTAATTCTTTCGGCAAGGGAAACACACCCTCAAGTCAGTGACTGACAGTTACAGAGGGACTATATGACCCAGTAGCACCCTGAATCGGTCTTTCATCGGCTGTTGGGTGCCCGGGGAGTGGATAAATTCTTCCAGCTCTGCTATGTATTACTCTGACTCTTCCTAAGATACTGCAAAACTGGCCCTAATAAGGCCAATTAATGGAAATTCCATCCCGAGCTGGTTAAGGTGTTTCCATGACTCCGATGGGTCGAGGAATTTTCGGTTGACTTCCTAGATGACCCAGGCCTCCGGGAAAATAGAATTCTTTGACATGTCAATAAGGCGTATCCGTTTCCCTAGGTCTTGAGTAGAAATCAGGTGGAATCCCCTCGGTGGCCACCCCTATGGATGACTCCGTTCCCCTAGGACCAGCGGCTCTGCTGCCGTTGTCATATCCCCTAACACTGCTCCCCCCTCAACTAGTGCAGGTGTCGCTACCACAGAAGCCCCGCCACTATGGGATTCCCTCGTCGCCTTTAGGCCTCGAACCATAGATTGAGGAAGCTCACCCTCACCAACTAGGATGGTTGGCCACTTCAAAATCTCTCCTGGATAGGTCACCTCCTAGCACTGGGCATATTCTTTTACCATCCCAAGGATGACGGTCGGTGGAGGCAGTACATTTCGCATCTTCCTGTCCTCCCATGTGAACATGATCCACATCTGCCTCATCACACACTGGTGCTCCTCATAGCACACCCCCAGGTAGACCTTTGGGGTCAGCTACTGTAGGCACTGAAATTTCCTGGAAAACTAGTGTGGGGTGTATGGCTCGCAGAGACGATTGCGGTCCACCCTGGCCACCAAGACTCCACCTTGAAAGGCCAAGAGATAGGCCCGATGCTCTTCTGTCCCCCGTCTGTCATCATTGAATGCCCCCATTGGAAATGGGAACATGTGGAAATTGATTTCTTCCACCCACCACACCAATTCAGAACCCATGGTCTGGTCAGGTTGGTTGGAAAGCACCCCACGACAATCAACTTCAAGGGATAGAAGTTCAATCCTAGAGGCAAGATGGGGTTCAGATACTCATAGATCCCCCTGATGTGCGACGTCATCCACCCGTTTAGGAGATGGAAGGACTCACATACCCTCGGTGGAATTTTCCCCTCACTGATGTGCCATATCATTCTGTACAAAATGGCGAGAATCGGGATCTCTTGGTTGGTCCATCCTCCTGTCACCAATGTGGATGCCATGATTATAGTGCTGGGACACACTCAAATGTTTGTATCCATCATTGGTATGATCTATCCACATTTGAGAGTTGTGATGAATGCCTCTAGCCTGATAATTGTTTTTTGTTCAGTTCTAACACTGAACCCCCAGGTCTTCCATTGGATATTCTTCAACAGCCTCCATTATGAGTTTTCCTTACTCTGGGCCCCCTTTGGGCATGTTTGAGGCCTCACCTGGAACTTCCTATTTTCTGGGAAATTTAGGAATTAAATGAACCACCGCCTGAAGTGTACATCCCTCACGACCTCCTTTTCCTCCCTGGGAAAGAGCTCCATCAATTCCATTTCCAGATGCGGCATCTTCTCTGAATCCTCCCATGCACCCATATCAGGGAGGAATTCATCGTACATCACCCAATGTATTGGGACCCCCGAGATCTAAAGCACGTCCCATAGGCTGATGCCGACTTTCCTATGATGCAGGTGGAAGGTATTGGACCCCAGTGACCACCGACTAAACAGCTCTGGCATTAGATACTTTGGCTGGTAGATGTGAAATTGGGAAGCCCAGGATGCCTCATATAGGCCCACTCTTCTCAGTTCTGCAATAAACTCCTCGCATTAGGCACCTACCCAGTAGGGCCAGGCCCAATTGTTAGTAATGTTTCCTCCCTAGCACATGTTCGATTCCTCTGACCACCTCTTCTTTGGGTTCCCTAGCACTACCTTGAGGATTGTTCAGTACTGAGGAGGGGAGGTCTCCGACTGGAATTCCATCCCATCGACATTGATTAGATGATTGTATATGTAGTCAGAAATGAGTGTCGTGAAGTCCTCTCTGGTATGACCATCGGGCAGCCCGAACCATCGGTGCTATCATGGCGTGCTCCGGAACGAGTAAGCAGGCTCATCCCTACCAGCTTCAGGGATGATGACATCATCCCTCAGCCCAAAGCCATACAAGGGAAACCTCCTACATAGCGGGTAGTTCTTATGGCTCTCCGATAGTAGCACCACAAATGATCTATGGTCCGAGTGGCTCAGGAATAACTCTCCTAGCCCCATACTATTCACCATTTCATCCCTCTGGGTGGAATCAACATGGACCCCATGGGAAGCTTCTTGGTGGGCCATTCGGTTCTAAAGTGGGAAATTTGTTTGGTTAGTTCACTAAGATCATTCATGAATCGTATTCGCGAAGTCTGCTCACAGAGAATGTTCACAGGGCGCTGCCTAGGAGCTCAATACCAGATTGTAGAGTGCAAACACGGAGTCAAGGACTCGTTGTGCGATGATAAAACTTGATTCGTAGAGAAAACTATTGGAGTACGCAGAGCTTCATGAGTCTAGATCTCAAGAAGAAAAAATCTAGGAGGGGGGAAAGGAAAAAAGAGAGGGAAAACAACCTTTTTCTAGGCGACGTCCATTGGAGCTTCACGGTGTGTCCAGTTCGCGCGGAGCTCCATGGCGTGCTTGGTCCGTGCGTCCCCTATCCGCCTCACGGGCCCTATTCTCGAATTAGCACCATGAATGACTGAGGATTTTGGCGATTTTCCTCAAACTTCAACCCTTGATCTCTTTGTGGGTCCATGTCTGATGGGGGAATTTGCTGGAGAAAAAATTCGTGACAAAGCAGAGGCCCAAAGAAGGTCCTAAAGAACATCCTCGCGAAGCCCCCACGCAGAGTTCCCCCAACACTATGGTCGCCATGATGAAATGAGTTGGGCCGCTCTGTGAACTCATTTGACATTCGCGATCCTGACGTGAAGCAAGGAGGGGGGATGCTACGCGCAGCCATTGACATTCGCGATCCCTCTGTGAAGAAACCCCTTCCATCTTCTCGCTATGTGAACTCCGCTCTGCGGTGCCTCTTGCCTATAAATACGGGGATCCCTCATAGCCCAAGGGATGGAAAATTGGACCATTAAACTTTATAGCTCTTGAATCATGAAGCATCCTTCTTCTCTAAGAACCATGAGCTATGCGAGGTACCTCTTCTCCGCGAAGTACCTCCCCCATGTCTCATCTTTCTACCCTCTTCCAAGAGGGATGCCTTTAATGAAGACTAATAGTATTCCTGAAGGAAGGGGATCCTCGAGGGGGCTCGAGTCATCGCAGAGTGTTTATGGTTCGTATATCACTGTTTATGTACAAATGATCCACATGCCATGGTTGGGTCACTATACTTTGTGAAGCACATTGCTTCCCTACACCTTGCTTCCCGGGGAACCATCTCTCCATGAGGCTGTGCTCCGCAAATTCCCTTGCACTTCGCGAAACACCTCCCATTTTAACATCCTCCTCATGAAAATGATAAGGCAAACCACTTCACGAAGCACACCCTTTCACAAGTTCCCTCCTCCATGCAGAGCAACAGAGCTCCACAAGGCCCCTACCAATGGACCCCTCTGCTTGGCAATTCCTTTTCCAGTGAAACCCTTCAGGTTTGCACGATGTGACTCCAAAGTCTCCTAGAAGATACCACCCGTTACATTGCTTCTCTTAACGATTCATCACATTGGCATGATAATGGGTATTGCTTCTCCAGATAGCCACGCTAACATGGACCCCTCAATGGGTTGATCCAAGACACCCATCGCTACAGTGTGGTCAGTGCTTTCCCTCCCAAATGTAGCTGATGGTACCAGTCATGTAGGCCCTAGGGGTGTGAAGCACACCCACCTCATCCAAGCCGCATTACATTAAACTACCAAGCACCATCATCCTCATCACATGAAATTAAACAGTGACCTCACCACGTGCCTCACAAGCGGGGTGCCCCCACCTTGGACATTCTTTATGCCCCTGGCCTCCACAGAGGATGATATCCTCCTTATGGGAGTGGTTTTTTCCATAGGGGAAGGGCAGCCACCATGGCATAAGTGCCATGTTTTCCTTCTAGAAGGCAGTATGGCATCCCTTCTCCTCCTTTCATATTCAGTCCCCAAGGCCAGAGGAGGGTGTGATGGGGAATGAATCTCCTCTTTCTTCATTCCCAAGTCGCTCTCCTACAACGCTATTTCACTATTGGGCCTGCATCCTAGAGTAATCCATGACCCTCTTAGGCCTCCAGTTTAAATTAAGTCATGATCTCTCTCTCCCTAGGCCGCTCCACGTGTAAGACCCCCTCCAAATCCTACAGACGCACCATTCGCGACGTGATCGTCAGGTCTCTGTTGCCTCTTGTTTCTCACATCGAGCATGACTCATGTGGGTTTAGAGTAAGAACTTACCCGAGAATCCACACCTTGGGAAGCCTAGAGTGTAAGCCTTGTGCCACCACCTGATCTACAAGGACATTTATCCATGTCAAAGCACGGTACGTAGGAAGCCTCACGAGGTTCAATCCCACCACCCGGTTGTTCCGACCATCGGTTCACCAACACCTTGGGATTCCTAGATTTTAAGCCCCACGCACCTACCCGAACAACGAGGACATTGATCCATGTAAAGGCATGGTATACAGGAAGCCTCATGAGTTTCAAGCCCACTGCTTAGTTGTTCCAACCAATGGTTCACCAACAACTTGGGTATCCTATAGTGTATGCCCCACACCTCTCCCCAAACTACGAGGACATTGATCAATGTTAAGGCATGGTACGTAGGTAGCCTCCCTAAGGCTCAAGCCCACCACTGCCTGGTCATTCTGTCCCCCTTCACATTGGTTCACCCCAATCATGCAGGAAATTAAACTGTATTCCGCCCTTACCTAAACTATGATGACTTTGATCCATTTCGAGGCATGGTATGTAGGAAGCCTCCCTAAGGCTCAAGACCACCTCCACCAAGTCGTTCCGACCACATTCACATCCTTTCACCAACACCTTGGGAAGCCTAGAGTGTAGGCCCCATTCCGCCTTCATGAACTACGGTGTCTTTGATCCTTTCCATGGTAGGGAATGTAGGAGGACTCCACGAGGATCAAGACCAACCCTTCCTAAACTATGAGGACTTTGATCCATGTCAAGGCATTGTACATAGGAAGCCTCCACGAGTATAAACCCCAACAACCATTGGACCTGACCATTTCCGTGTTGGTGTGCCATGCCCCTTTGAGTGTGTGATGGAATAGGATGGAAGGAATGGAGTAATATGGATGAATAGCCTGATGTTTCATAGTCTGGTGTAAAGGGAATCACGAGCTGGAAGAAATGTCAACAGATATTTGAGTGCGCGATGGAATTGGATGGCCTCGTATGCTAAAACTGGGAGCATGAGAAATATAATATGAGGGATAGCTAGTAGGAGGAAATCATCGGACAGGGAAGTATGCAGTAACCCTATGTTGAGATTAACGTACTCTTGATCGTGCCACTGAAAGTGTAAACTAGGGACAGTTTAGTCAAAACCTAGAGATGAAATAGGGCTCTAACAAATGGTAGGCAGATCGGGAGAGGGAGGAAGAGAGTGGGGCGTCTGAAGGTTCTGTAGGTCAAGACCAGCGTAATTCTCGGTGGTAGCGGGAGTGATATGTGGAGAGGAATAAAGGTCTTGTGGGATGGGGTGACGTGGTAAGTGGGTTGATCGACATGCAAGGATAAATTGACGTAGAAGAATCTAAAGTTGACAGATGTTGGATGGAATGCTAAGATTAGTATATATTGAAGAATATTTACCACTAGTATATTTTCAACGCAATAAAACTATGTCATGGTATGTTGAATAGTTCTTTTAAAAGGTAAAATAACCCAATGATAACATAATTTGTCTCATTAATATTAAACTAGAGTCTATATCAATGACTATGTATTATTGTTCTTTCACTTGAATAAAGATCAACTCCACTCATTCTAATTAATATTTAAAACACATAAGATAATATTGGTTGTAAATTCGCCCATTAAAACATTCTTCTCAGGAGGAATTAAATAAGAAAATGGAATTTTCATGTCCCCCAATTCTGCACTCTATCGTGTGCCGGGAAATGGTTGGTTATGATACCTCAGGCATGCCTCATTTTATGCCAAAGGCTATCAACAAGCAACATGGGTGTGAAAAGTATAGTGGGGAGACTGTAACCCCTAGTAAGTAGTGTCATAGCTGTAGATCATGTCATTGTAAAATAGATATAATAAAAAAGTAAATCTATATTTAAAGATAATAATAAAAAATATAATAATCCAATAATAGTAATGGAATTATGTAATGACGTGTTGTAAAGTCAATACGTGTCATGATAGAACAATACAAGGAAAAATAATAGTTATCCCAAATTAAAGAATCAATGTCCTAGGACCTGAACCCCAATTTAGTCCCATCTCCAATTTATATCAAAATAGAAAATGAAAAATCAACTACAATGACCTTTGTCCTTGTCCAATCCTGCATCCACATAATTTTCCTGGGTACCAATAAATTACCTAAAGAGGGTCTGAGTATAAGTCAGTTAGCAGAAACTACCTATCTAAATAAACCAACCTGATAATTAGTGTATGAAATAGAGTGATAAAAATGTTTATTAAATTAGTTCAATAGCTAATAAAATACCGCAACAACCTTCTTCTTCTCCATGTCAAAATATCTATGATAATGTATTATGAACTTGCAAACCATACCAAAATAACCACTATAAATAAAAAACTTAGAAACCATGTTGGAATTTCAATGAGAATGTATTATGACCATGCCAAAAACCACCATATATCGAGGGTATAGTCATAAAAATCTATATCAAAGCCCTATATGTATTACAGTTTAGGACTGGGCTAAGCCCACTCACTATAATAATTACTATATATTCATGTGCATTTTCCTAGCCTGAGCCCATTATAGAAACCTCCTAGCATTAAACATAATCCCTTTTGTAAAACATGTATATCATAATATCACATCACATATCTCGATGGTTAATTATGAAAATTACCAATATTTATTAATATTACACATGCAATTCAATTCAAAATTGATTAATAATTATATCAATAAGCAATGAGCCACAAATTAGGGATTCTATAACAATAAATAACCCTTTATCACGTGTCATACCAAACATAAATTAATTTATTATCCAATTTATTTATATTCAATTAATTTAGGTTCACACTGCATTGGTGTAATTATGATATTGCGTAAATATGAAAATTTTTAAACCATAAGGTTAATATTTAGACCTCGTACCTTTAACCAATTATCCAATAATGTTTCCTACAACAAAATCTCATGATATAGAAGGTGAAAACTATTGTGAAGAGGTTCCTATAACTATGTTTTTCAATATCAAAACCAATTACCCCGCATGGAAAATGATTTCACCTCAACAGTTAGAGAAAATAGAGAGATGGAAAAAATGGAACAAAAGAACATTTAAAGGATTTATCACATGAATGGGCCATATAGAATGGCGTTTGGCACTCCAAACTTTCTTCTAGGGTCACCATTGGTTGATAATAAATGATCTATAGTGGATTTCAATGGAATTCATCTTCAAAACATGATCCAAACAACAATTTTGGCAATTATACATCATTTAATATAGTTATATGTCATGTAAATGTTTTAATTGGTATTCATCAAAAAACAATTTAGCTCTGATTTATTTTATTAAAACCTGGGAACAAGTAGATGATCTGTAAATGTTGCCCAATTGTGTTTTCTGCCCTTTTTCCCTCTAACGCTCCAAACCTCCTTTAGAGATTATCAATATAATTTGATTATATTATGCCTTATGATGAATACAATTTAAGGTTTTTTTGGTTTTAGAATATTTCTTTTGATTTATTTCTTAAATATATATATATATATACATATATTTAAAAACTATCAATCAAATATTTTTATACTAAATTTAAATTTAAATATTTAAAAAAAACCTCTGAAATTTATTTACATTCAATGGATGTTTCAATAGATCGTAACATGTAGTATAAATAAATAATTAATAGATTACATATATTATAATTTATAAAACACTTCCACAAAACATATATAATAAAATTCCATATTTAAATATTACTGATTCCAAAATATAGAAAATAAGGATTCATGTAGTTCAGGAATATGTGATTAAAAACACTTCAAATGTAAAATTATTATAGTATCAATTAACATTTCATAATTAATGAAAACTTCTTTAATATATTTTACATATTTATTTTTTTCATACCCAAAATACATGTTACACAAATATATAAAATTTGAGATATAATATTAATTTTTTCAGTGACATGTAAAAAAATACATGTTGTGGAAGGAATTCTTAATTATCCAATTTAATTAACCCCCAAACTGTTAAATATGGAACATAAAATTTTGGTTAAATATTTCCCATTTTGGAGTTTATGGAACCCATTAGTTGAAATAATTACGTCTTACAGAATAATTATCAATATATAAACCTAAAACCACATTTAAGGAATAATGGTAATAAATATGAATTTAATCAATGTTATATGACGGTAAAAAGTTGAAACATAATAAATAATCATATTTTATACTTCTACAATATCAATTCTGATGGGAGGATTTGATTTCATTAGGATATATAATACTCTCTCAAATGAAGATGAAATATATACTCATGATCAATGTACAACCATTACTCCATATTAGATATTGAATTCCAACTTCTTCCCTAAACAATGTATGTAGGAATTTCACTAACCATACATGACTCAATACAACGATTTGTTTATTCAAAATTTTCATAGGTGGTACCATCATGAGTATAGTAGTGGGGAATACAAGTAAAAAAGTTAAATAATGATATAGTGATAACTCAATAAACTCTATAAAATAATTATCCAACCCACATTTCAGTTGTTATAGAGTTAGGATTAGGGATTTCATGTATGATTTTTTTGTTGATTTTTAGTCTCCATCGGAGTATTTTAATCGTACTATAATTTCTAATATATATTTCTCATATTTTATTTAAAATTATTCAAAATAATTTTTTGGTTTTATAATATGTATCTTATCAATTTATTATAATTATATTATTTCCATTATCATATTTATTGCTAGAAATCAGTGACAAAACTGTTTCATGCACATCAATCTACTATAGTTCGATGTAGATATTTCCTTTTATCATAGTTCATTCTTCATTATGAATTTAGGATCTGATTATTACAAATGGAATAATATTAAATTAATAAATATTTATTTATGACTATTTTTTTGGATGGGGACATTAAACATTGGTAAGAGTAGTTCAAACCCACTCACATTAGGTTTATGATGCTTAAATAATGAACATTATATATTTCAATTATCTTATTTAATTCCCCATGAATAAATTATTTAAATGAGTGACTTTACACTCAACAAAATATTATGAATGTGACATATTCATGAGAATGAGATGAGCGGTTATTTATTATGGTGAATGCACACATACTATATAGTCCTATTTATATACTCTAGTTTAATGTGCATGATACTAGTTATGTGATCATTGGGTTATTTAGGTTTCTAAATAAATTGTTTAAATTATATTGATCTTGTGTTATTGAATTAAAACCATACCAATGGTAAATAATATATTTAAATGTTAATGCATGTAAACAATTCACATCTTTTTAGAATAAGATCACATGAAGTATCGAAACAGAATTTAACATTCATAAGGTTACAGTAGTATGAACAATAAAAATAGAAATTAATAATTATAAGACACTAACGAATTATAGAATATACATATATAATTTCATGCCAAGTACATATAAATTCTCATAATTTATTACACCAATAATCGAGCTATCTAGTATGGACAATATGATTATAATTACTTCCTAACAATTTAGGTGTTTAAAACTCATTCAATTTTATTTTTAGATTTTAAGGGGAAAATAAAGAATTCGAATGCAAGATTACATTTTATTTATTTTGGTTTGATTAAATAAAAATTTAAATGGAATTTCATGTTTATAAATGCATTAAAAATTCAATAGATTCTTCTATAGAGAATAAAAAGGTAGATCAAGGAATTTTGGGTCCATAACCATTGGGGAAAAAGATTTTTAGTATTTTATTAGAAAAAATGAACAAGAATGATTTGTAAAATCCTTACTATCACCATTGAGTTGAAAATGGTTTTTTCCTAGTTAGATTTTGGATTTTGTGATCATGATGAGTAAGTACGCCATCATTAAAATAAATAAAAATTATTTTGGAAAACATTCATTGAGAATCTCCAATTTTTTGACTTCTAATATATACTTCTCTCTCACTGTACAACCAGGGTAACATAACTAAATATATAATTTGGTAAGCAATCTATGCTTTTTCTATCTTTAAGGTTACCTTTTTCTTTAACAATTAATAAATATTTATGTGAATTTTCGTGTGAAAAGTAATTTAGTGTATATATTTATTGACCCAGTTCAATAGAGACATATATATTATTATTATGTATTTATTTTGAAACATATATATAATTATAATGAAGAATAATTATTTTTAAAATTTATTTATATATAATGATAAATATAATAAATATATTTATTATTTTAATTAAAATATAATAAATTTATAATTATTTAAATATATTTTTATAATATTAAAAATAAATGTTTAAAAAATTATAAATATATGTATTTTAGGTATTAAAAAAATACACTAATATATAATATTTATATGAGTTGTGATGTCCCGGAACTGGATGCCTCTTTGAAGATGCCCTGAGACCAGTGGCCTACATGTCATCAAGCACATCTCCCCAAACGATAAAGGCTTCTGGATAGTAGCGAGGGCCGAGGGTATGTTCCTGGGGAGACTATGACCTCGTTATCAGAGTTCAACAAAATGGAAAAATATGATACAATATAAGATAAGTAATAGAAGAAATGTAATAGTAAACAACATAGTTGAATTGGATAAGAGTAATAATCAACCAAAAAATGAATCAAAATATACTAAAGGTGATGATATTTCATGTGTTTATAAAGTTTGAAAATAGGTATACAAGATGAATATAATAAATCTATAAAATGTTGAAAAAAGGAATAAAAAACTATCTCACACATCCCGAGATCCATCTCCATTATCTGCTACCAGCTCCTTCTTAATATTACAAGTAATCATGTTTCTGAAGATACCCACTTCCCCCTGCCAATGCTTGCATCTATATTGTCTTCTTGGGTACTAGATGTGGTTGGCTCAGGTGTGAGATAAATATTAGTAGGACACCACCAATGAAATCTATAACGACATTTTTATGTATTGTAAACTGAAATAGTTAAAACATTTATATATAAATGTAATATAGTATAGTAATGAAAATACCCAAGTACCTGCTTGAGTCTATATCTAGTGTCTGAATATGTAACCTGATCAATTAATTAATTAAGTATCAATTTATATACTAAGTCATGTGATGCCTAGCTAGAACAAACATCACCATGTGATAGTACCAGTAAGGGTTCTAATGTGTTAAAATGAAACAAGATGATTATCATGATAATGGGACACAAGGTAAACACCATGGAAACATAGATATCATGGGCTACCAACTCGGTAGTAACTGCATCCTAGATAAGGGGGTAAGAGTAGAATCCAATGAGTATCATCCAAGGCATTTTATAATATTATGATCTAACAGAGTCCAAGGAATACATCCATGATAAAATGGGATAATAAAGTCTTGTTCCAATTGATAAAACAATGGTGCATCATGTTCTTCGAAGCTATATCAGATCTGGGGAATATATCCAAGTCATCCTATAATAGTATGAAGGGATCCTACAGTGTCATATCGGTCATCCACTGATAAAAAAAATCTAGTTCCATGGTGGGGTTCAACAAAGTCAACCAGTAACCTTGATTTAGACTGGCATCCTTGAGTGATCA
This sequence comes from Viscum album, assembly GCA_963277665.1. Taxonomy (NCBI): domain Eukaryota; kingdom Viridiplantae; phylum Streptophyta; class Magnoliopsida; order Santalales; family Viscaceae; genus Viscum; species Viscum album. Next base: position 682,287,418 of record OY728159.1, on the reverse strand, counting down.
AGGCATTCCCTCCGGAATCCAAAAGCTAAATCTACTCTGTCCCATCAAAAATGAAATGATGTCAAGTAAAATATTTATAAATAGGTGCCTTATATTTAATATATTTATTATTTTAGTCCATATGATACTCTAGCCATTTTTTTATCATAAGGTTATGTCTATGTTTCCAAACAAGTGACAAGAATCTCAATACATGAAACCCTTTATTAAAATTATTTCATTCATAATCATTTAGTTCAATTCATTCGGTTCATGCATTGCCTTTCATTAGTGTGACAAGTTCAATGAAGTATGCAACAATTTATGTCATTTAATTGTTAAATACTTGTTTATTTCCATTAAATCGGATGACAAGACTAGGATTTTCTAGGGACAAGTAGGAAAATTCATCTCGTTCAGTACAACTTGGCCAACTCATATAAAAACCATATACATTTTAAATCTATTTTTAATTATTATCATGTCCAATTGAGGTACTTTCCTTAGACAGGTCAAGTGTAAAGAAACCATTGTACTTTCTGTGATAAATTTGAAACTCAGTAACCATTTTTAGGTAGAGTTTTAAAAAAGGATTGTTCAAGCTCATGCATGTCCAAATAATGGCTCAAAATTTAAAAAATACTAAAAACCAAAATATGGAATACCACCCTACAAAGGATGTTTGAAATTTTGGATGTTACTACCAACAATGAATTTCATATATGGAATGTGTCATGTAATGTGGTTCTAGTGATTTCAAGTATGAAATATATATTCAATAAACAAAATCCTAAGAAATTGGAGTGGCGACATGGAAATTTCCAAAGTGATGGAAATTAAAATTTGTCATACAGACCACCTAACTTATTCTCACACTACTATCCTCATCCTTTATAATCATCTAGTTTGGTTTGAATTAGACTAGATCTGATGAATGGATTAATGCTCTAAAATTGGGTCATATGAACCAAAATCTGAATAGCTTCATTGATTGAAAATAAAAGAAAAACATATGAATAAAATGGAATTGAAAATAAACTAAGGCAGATCCTAGGAGAAAAATGGTGGTCAAATCGGACTCCGAATAGAATATCCACTTGATTCCTAAAATAGGAGAGTTTTGAATTGAAAAAGAGGATAAAATAGGCTAAAAATTGTTGGGGAAAGAAAATGAAGGATGTATTCCCATAAAACATAACTTATAGGAAAATTGACTTTTCACTGAAAATTAATCTATGCACGATTTGGCCATATGGTTTGGAGATACTGCGTGTAAATCATGCATGAGAACCTTTATGATGGGGCATAGCACACAGTTAGGCAAAAAAGTTATAGAAACATAGTTCAAACCATGTGAAATAGATATATCAAAATTGTAGACAATCTTGCATGATTGTACGATCAAATTCACCCAATTTGATCAAATTGTGTGCCTTCTTCCAATCCACTATCTAGTCTAACAATGTTTCACCAAACTATATAGCCTACCACGCATGGTTTACACTAATGGTGTGATAATCCATTTTCAACAAAAAAATTATGGGTTCTATGATTTAAATAAGATATAGATTCCCACTGCACCTCCACTAACTCATTAGGAATCCATATTCGGTTCATAAATGAAAATATAACCAAAATTCAAAGGATCCCTACCGAAGTGAAAAAATGGGTTCTTACAATCTTCACCATGAAAAAGAACCCATACCCAAGTACACCTTCCAAGGTTAGAGATACACTATCTTAGAACAACTCTGACCAATGGGTATTTACGTCAGCCTCCCACTCCAATGTCGTATCCTATACGAATTCATGATGCCATAACACTCATACGATAGGGAAATACCGGCCTTAGAGAGCCTAGGTGAACCTCTCACTAATTCATATAGGACAAACCACAAATGTAGAACCTACATATACCTCATATTCATTAGAATCAAAATTATGAGCTAATTCTCCATGATACTGATGAAGCTATGAAACCTGGATGATGTTGTACATGGAAAAGTACCTCTAAGGTAATAGAAATAGATAGGTTACTAACTCGACTCTCTCCAGAATCTCAAATGGACAGAAATTGAAAAATGATAGCATATATTTACTATGTATCCATAATTTCCCTTAGTAGGACATATAACCCATAGGTCCTATAATCCAAACAAGGCTCTGAAACCACTTTGTGAGGTCTTGGGCTTGGGTTCCACTAAGGAGGTGGCCCGAGCCCTATTGGCCACATGGCCTTAAGAGAATCACCTAGAATGACATAGGCTATGGACTAGTAGAGAGGGTCTATGGTGTGTCCATTGGGAGACCATTCCATAATTAAAATAGTACAACATAGCTGATAAATATGATACATCATGAGAAAAGTAGAGGAAGCAATGTAATAGTTAATAAAATAGAAAAAACCAACATTAGTAACAATAAACCAAAAAACTAATAAAAATATAGTAAAGGGGATTATATTTCATGACACTATAATGTGGTAAAACATGTATACAAGTAGTACACAAGCATTCTATATAAAATTTGAAAATTGGAATCAAAATTATCCCAATCATCTAGAACTCTAACTCGACCATTTGCTACTAGCTCATTCCTAAGATAGAATTCAATCAAGTGTATGAAGCTACCCACTTCCCTATTCCATGGCATGCATACATATATTATACATTTTTACTAGAGGTACCTATATAGGGTTTGAGATAAATCACAATAGGCCACCACTAGTGGTGTCTATAACATCATGTATGTTTGATATAAATTGAAATAGAGAAAACATGTATATATAGAAGTATAGAAGTTCTATAACGTAAATACACAAGTACCACACTATTATTTTTTCTTGGTTTTGGAAGTATAATTGGTTTAAATAGTTAATCCAGTCTCATATTATATATCAAGTCACATGAGGCCTAGCCAGGACTGACATCACCTCAGGAATGTACTAGTAAGGGTTCCACAAGGTAAACAGGATACCATATGACTATAATGATAAAGGGTTCCAAGGTAAACACTAAGTCAAACTTTACCTCATGGTCCACCAATGAAGTTGTAAATGTATCATGGCTAAGGGGTTATACTATAATCTAAAGAGAATCATCCAAGGCATTCAACAATAGTATAACCTGACCAACTATAAGGAATACATCCAAGGAAAATCTGTATAAGCTACATCCAGGCCCAGGGACATAACTAAGGTGCCTAGTGTCTATAAAATACATGTTAGATACAAGGATTGTATCCAAGATATCCAGTAACAGTAAGAAGGTATCCTACAATTTCAACCCGATCATCCACTAATAGATGAGGATTAGGATCCAGGGTGTGACTCAAAAAATGAAACAAACAACCTTAAATTGGAATTTCATTTTTTAATGATTGAGGTATTTCCTCAGGAATCCCATAGCATACTCAAGTTAATCCCTTCCTATAAGTAATGATGTCAAGCTCTATATTTATAAATAGGAACCTCAAATTTAATACATTTTGTTTTTTAGTCTATATGATACTATATACATTTATAATTCCATATTTACAATTTCATGGTTCCATACAAGTGAAAAGCATCTAAATACGTGATACCCTTTATTGTAATCATTTAATTAATAATCATTTAGTTTAGTTCAAAGGGTTCATGGATTTCCTTGAACTATTGCGAAAATGAAAAAGGTATATGCAACTATTTAATTCATTTCACAATTAAATATTGGGTTCCTTCCTTTACCTTTCATGACATGAAAAGGTTTCTCTATAGAAAAGTAACCACATGCAACTCATTCAATACATTTAGGCCAAGTCATATTCAGACCATATACCTTCCAAATCCATTTCAAATTATTAATAAAGTCTTAATGAGGCACTTACATTTGACCTGTCAATTGGAAAGGAACCATGGTACTTTAAATGATAAATTAAAAATTCCGAAAGCATTTATTAAGACATGGATTTCTATTAGAGTGGTAAACGTCACACACATCATAATGATGGCACAAAAGTGAAAAAATACTAAAAACCAAAATATAGAATACCAGCTTATAAGGGATGGTTTCAATTGTGGATATAACCACCAACATTTTATTACATATTTGGAAAGGTTCATGCTATATGGTCTTAAAGACTACAAGGATAACATCTATATTAAATATAAAATTCCTTATGAAATCAGTGTGATGACACAAAAAGTTTCAAAAAATATAGAAATTGAGAAAAGAGTTATAGACCACCTACCTCATACTCATACGACTCTCCTCATCCATGATTAGCCAATAGTTTGGAGTAGATTGGAGTATATCAAAAAAAATGGATCAATTATCTGAAATTGGGGAGTATTATCAAAAATCCAAATTGTGTCTTTGATGGAGACAATAATTACATCAGTTTAAAAAGGAAACTGGAACATACTGTAGAATATTCAATGAGATAAACAGTAGTCTAATCAAATTCTGGATGGATGACCCACCTTGATTTTGAGAATATGTGTTTTTTAGATAAAAAAATGAGAAGGGAGAATACCTTCTGTGGGAGAAACAAGGAAGGGGTGTTCTCATAAAAAATTACTTAAATTAAAAAAAATCTTCCTTTCTCCCAAAATTACACTAAGCATAGTTTGGCCAAACCATATATAAATCATGCACGTGAATATATATGAACAAGAATAATGCCGAGTTAGGCCATTGGTTTAGGGAAACGATGAACCAACCATTATGAATATATCTCTCAAAACTGTAGACAATCTTACATTCCCATGTTTCCCAACTTTCTTAGTTAGATACAATTGTGTGCCTTATTCCTACACACTTTCGAGCCTCACAATGTTTATAGAAACTCTGTGGGCTTTCCCGTACAATTTACCCTAACCATGTGACATTCCATTTTCAACCAAAAATATAGGTTTCATGCATTTGAAATTCTATGGGCACCGATGGGACCTCCACCAAATTCTTAGGCATCTATATTAGTTCCATAAAATAAAATCTGACCATAATTCAATGGATTCATGCATGATCAAAAAATAGGGTTCTTATATTAATTATAAACAATTATTTCATAGTTATTATGTGTATATAAACATTATTAGGTATATAAAATAGAATTTGACACTAATTTAATGGATCCATACTGATTCAGAAATCGGGTTCATACCTTAATTTTACGAAATCATTTCAAAATTAATGTTTATATATAATCATTATTTTTTAATATAAACAGAATAATTTTTATTAAAAAAATTATCAGTGATAAGAATAGCACTGTTAAATATCAACCATTATCATCACTGAAAAAGGGTTGAAAAATTGTTCCATTTTTTCATCACATTTTTAGAACTGATAAAAGTGACCTTTATTAGCGCTTTTATCTATTCCTATTAAATTCAATGCTTTTATTAGCGATTTTATCCATACTGATAAACTCATGAAATGATTTCTCACAGATCAATGTTAGTAATTATGGAAATATGATATTATTTTAGAAAAATGACCCTCTCATGATAATATTCCAATTCTTTTACACTAATGATTTTTTGAATTCAATTATGATTGAATTTTAAAAATACATTGGAATTGATTTATTTTGTGGAATGTCAATAGTTATTATATTAGTTATTTGGTATTGATGGAATATGTTAATTCATGAATCAAAATTTTTAGTCCTAATATGGATATGTATAATATTTACTTCCATTTATTTACAATATTATCAACTGGACTATTTGAAGGATAATAGAAAGGATTGATCTAAAGGATTCGATTCATTGGTAATATGCTATATAATAATGATAAAAGAGAGTAATCGAAATGTAACATTAATATATCTATAAATGGGGCAGTCTAGAATCAATCACTTCTAAAAATGAAGCATTTATTATCCATCTAGAGGCCACCATGGGTGGCCATGAATTCTATAGTTCTAACTGAAATCTATAGCAACAGATTTCCATTATTATAAATATTTTAAAAAATAAAATAGATGTATTATAATTACCAATTTATTGTGAAAAATTTTATTTTTTGAAAAATATAAAAAAATAGATATCAAGAGTTGATAGATGGAAATATTTTATTTAATATTAAAAAATTATTACTTCTAATATCTGAAGCGAAAAGGATAACATAATACAATAGGTAAACTTTCATAAATTATTAAAATTTCAAACAATAATTAATAAAATTTTCAAATATAGAAATAAAAAACCAAATAAAACATAGGAAGTATACTACAAATTGAATAGTAATTTGAAATATAATTTGATGAAACTTTGTTTCTTCACATTGATTAAAATGTATTAAAGGTAGGTAACTTATGGCGAATAAAATAAGCGATGTGAATAATTGAAAGGGGAACACCTTTCACCAATGACCATATGCATTATTTCTTCCCAAAAACAACGTCAATGCTAAGAGTGACCTATACATCTAGTAGTGCTACATAAGCGTAGATGACTGGGTAACCCAATAACGGTGTGTAGGATATGCCTGCACATTGGACAGTGTGACATACTTTCACGATCCACCCTAATCCCCCAGGGTTAAATAATTACCTATAAATAGCACCCTAGGGATCCTCATTTAAGATGAAAAAGTAATCTAGAAGAATCCTCTATGCTCTGCTCACCCTAGTCCTTCACATGGGCCCTCAGACTGCTTTTAGGTAGCTCTAAAAATTTGGGAGAAGAGGTAATTAGGTGTGATAGTAGAGTTAAAGTCCTTCTAGGTTCTGAAATACATGACACTTACATGAGGAACCATTTTCCATTAGTCGACCTGTACTAATTTGTATTCCCCTTCCCAAAGCTAGGGCCAACATGAGATCATTCTAGATAAACATTATGAGACCCTTGGAGCCTAGATCAAGGCCTCGCCCAATTATTTATGAAACAATGATCTATTTCTACTATAAATTTGGCATGCTCAAGCCTACCAGTGTGAGTCCCTTCTAGTCTGCCGACTTCTACTATAAGTGAGACCTCCTTGGGTCACCCATCCTTCATCTATTTGAGACACATATCAATTAATCTTTCAAGACAATGAAGTCATGAAACTCTTCATTTAGATTCCACATATTATGGGGAAAAAATTTAAACCTTTATCGAATCCACTAGACATTCAAAACCATGGATAGAGGAACATCAACATGTCTCTCATTCAGATATCCATTCCTTCGGTTATAGGTGTCCTTCACTTGTCCTACCATATGGGGTGGGAGTTATGGGTGAATATAGATTTGAATTCTATCGGTCATAAAGACCCTAGCCCTGGGGGTTGAGTAAGATATTTCCTTTTCTTAGATTCATGGGCTAGGACCATGTCCTTCCCTTATCTTCTCTATGACTTAGGACACTCGGTTCAATTGGGGAGGGAGAGGATCACATATGCTTTTCTATTTGAGGGATAGTGACTTATGGTTATCTGTTACCCATGAACTAGTTTTATATCATCCCTCCTAGAGTAATCCCCTATCCGTTTTTGTGTCACCTCCCCTACTTCATTCCTTCCTCCTTCTACATTTCTATGGTATGTATCTAAATGGACAGTCAAAGATGATTATCCAAGTTACATTCATCAGAGGGGGTGGTAACACCAATTACTAGTCTATTTGACTCTCTCTTGTTGATGTTTCCTCATCCACAAGTCGATAAAAGAATATTTAATGGATTCCCATATCCATCAATTCCTATTGATTCATACAGTAAGAAAGACTTTTGCGGGCTTAATGGATGGTGGTTAAGAAATCCTTTATCTTTATTAAACACTAAAACATGATTTATTAAATAAACTAACAATTAAGACAACTCCAAGGATAGATATGTCTAGTGTCTTGGTAAATTAGGAACATTACATTAAAAATTATAACATAAAACACTAAATCATTATTGAAAACTTCTTTTCCACGACCAGAATAATCTTTTTTACATTGTATAGCTTGGGATATCTTGAGGTCATGCAAAAGAAAAGGGTGAACTATAAAGCCCAGTAAATAATTAAACAAGGAATAACAATAAGAATACAAAAAATGATAGGAATTTGGAATATCAATTGCGCACAAGAGAAAAATGAAGATTAAGGCTTGATATAGCATGATTATCATAACATGGAAATTTTGCAATAACATTTAACCTGATATTAGTGTAAACCAAGGATAATTGAACATATACAATGAGTAAACCCTCCTTGTACTTGAATTGGAATTATCAAACCATCATTTTACTTGACGTATCATGATACTACTCTTTAACCAATGCATTGGAGCACTATCAGGGAGCACCCTTCTTGATCATTTAATTTCATGCATAAGATTCCCACATAGATCATACAACATGGATTCATTACACATCATACATTATTACACGATATTGGAATGTGGAATTCATACATGAATCCCTTTAATAAATATTTAAATGTTTATAAAGGTGAATACTCTTGATAGAGAAATATGCATGGTATTCACTATATAATGATTTTGGCTGGGAAAATCACAGTACAATTTCACCAGCATGACAACATAAAATAAGAATTAATAAAACATTGTTTATAAAAATGGAAGGGGTATCTCATAATATTTACATTAAATGGATGTTAGAGGGTTATATAGATACATTTACCAAAAATATTAATTTAATTTAGATGCATAATTTAAAATAATATCATAAATGTAAATGATAAGAGAAAAATTCCTTACGGAATTTCAGCATGGTAATAGGTGCGTATGAGAAGCATTAACGAGAGAGAAAGAGGTATCTCATCATTCAAATATAAATAAGGATGTATGGGGGAGGTGTTAAATAATACCCCGACCTTTTTAATTTAAAATTGAAGTGTAAAACTAATTAAGAAAATTTGGACAAAAATGAGTAAGGAAGATATCCCATATATGGAAGTATAATACCAAAGGCATTGGAGAGGCTTGAGAGAGGCTTTTAGGGAGCTTCGGGTGCCTTGGGAGGATTTTAGAGAGAGGAGGATAGGGTTTGGTCAGACTCAAATGGTTTTTAGTGAAGAGAAGTAGGATCATGGGTGGGTTTATATATGGAATGGGATGGAATTCTTTATTATTTTGGTTATAGACCCTACACATTAATCTAATCTAAACAACAAACTATCCCATTGGTTTTTTCAAATTGTAGTGGAAAAAATCATTTAATTAATCCAATGGCTGAATTTATTAAAATATTTGTCTTTCTTTTGGGGAGGTGAGTCACACTCTTAATGAAATCATATTAAAATCTTATAATGTTTTATAACTCTTGGAGGGTCCCCTAAAGAATTGTAAAAAAGTCAAAAAAACATAAAATCACATTATTTTACACATAAAACATATATTGTACTAATGCCCCATTAATAGTATTTTATTACATCACTATTGGGTTATTATGATGTCATAAAGCACATAATATATTTAAACAATATTTAATTTTTACCATAAAATTCGATTGTATCAGAAAATATGAAAAAATGACCACTAGATAGTTTCTCCATTCTAAATCAAAAAAATAATTCTTATTTTATCTAATTTTTTTTGTAAATATGTAAATTATTAATTTTAAAATAACATTTTACATTTATTGAAAAATCATGCATTATGATAAAAACAGATTTCAAAACATTATAAAAATTACAATTGAATTCATGTGATAATTTATAATTAATAAAAAGTATTTTATTAAATAATATTTTATTGAAATATTATTTAATTCAAAAATAAATAAATTCATCATAATATATTTCCTAATAAATATTAACTAAAAGGATTATTTCTTCATTATAAGCTGTTTACAACATGACAATAATAAAATGAAGGTATGTTCATTATTCTATAAACAAATAATACACATATTCATAGTGCTAGGGTTTTCTTACGTAACCCATTATAACTAACTAATCAAACCTATGGGTAAGGTGTTCGATGGTGGCGGAATCTTGAGATGGCTCGGATAACATCGATCTAGTGGTAAAATCTATCAACATCCACTTATCCCGTAGGTTATTCTATTCTATTTTAACGAGTTGAAGCTCAAATTGGGCTTGGTCAAGAGTGAAGCCCAATGATGCAACCTCCATTCCGACCTCCTAAAAATGGGATTAGTATGAAGCAATTCTACTAGATGAGGAAAACACTTCCTTTGTCTGAGTAAATCTGATTTATTAAAGCCCTATATTTATACTAACAATGTAATCACTATTCAATGGCTATATTTGTACCAGTAAAAATTCATAACAGCATATAAAAATCAAAATACATAAAACCAATGAAGTTCACTTGTTTTATATATCAATTTTACATAAATAGACATTTAATTAGATCAATAATAATTTTCATTAATGAATGTCTGGGTTGTTAATCTCCTCCAACATTAAGGAAATGTTCCCTTGAAATATCCTTTTCCCATAGTTAAATAGTTGAGGGAACCATGCTTCATCACTTCCTCCAATTCCCATGTTTCTTCTCCAACATGTTGTTACTCCACAACACCATTATGAGGGGCATTATATTATTTCGTAGAACTTTTTCACTACGTTCTAAGATCATCATCGATTTCTCTTCATAGGATAGTTAATTTTCCAATGGTACCACCTCTGGATTGATTTAATGGGAAGGGTCATGTATGAACTTCTTTAATAGTGATAGATGGATTACATCATGTACTTGAGACATTTTCTATGGGAGAGTTATTCGATAAGCCACTGCTCCAATGCGATCAAGGTTCTCAAAAAGGCTGATTCACCTCTTACTAAGATATCCCTTCTTCAAAAATCTCCTAACTCGATTCCTCAATTATATGCAATGGTATACCATGTTCCGACAACAAGTTTCAGGTATCATCGATGATTATTAGTAGAGCCTTTTTGTCGACTCTGAGTATCATTAATGTGCTGTTGTATTTTCATATCATTCTTTATCATTTCCTCGACAATTTCTAGACCTAGGAATTTTTTCTCGCCAAATTCAACCCAACATTCTGATGTTTTGCACCTCTTCCCACAATGGGATTCATAAGGTTCCATTTGGATTTTTGAGTTGAAACTATTATTGTTAGAGAATTAATCTGGGGGAAAATGTTGATCCCATCCTCCTCTGATGTCAATTGAGTATGCTCTCAAATTTTCCTCAAGTGTATGGATAGCCCGCCAAGATTTCCCATCATTTTGAGGATGATAAGTTATACTGATGTTTAACATAGTATTCAGATCATGTTGGAGATTCTTTTTGAAAATGGAGGATCATCTAGGTTATTGATCAGATACAATATATAGTTGTACTTCTTGCAGCATGTCCACTTCACTAATGTATATCAATGCTAGTTGAAGCAATGATAAATACTCACGTATTACAATGATGTGTGTGGTCTTTGTAAGATGATCCACAACAACCGAGATAACATTATTTCCTTTGGATTTATTTGGATGTCTGGTGACATAGTCCATGGTGATGTTATATCATTACCTTGTTGGCATGTGTAATGGTTTCATCATCCCTATGGACTTCTAATACTCAACCTTCACTTGTGGACATACCAGGAACATTGTTTTAAACTCAGCGATCTCCTTCTCCATGTTATACCACCAATTATGATCTTGGAGATCTCGATATATCTTTCTGTTCCCTAGGGGAATGGATAAATTTGAAATAAGTGAATCATCCAAATGTTCCATCTTTAACTAAGGATTTGATGGAACACGTAGTCTTGACCCAAATCTCACAATTATTTATTCATTAACTTTGATCTATGAGGATTTCCCTTTTCTGACAGTTTCCACTTTCTTCTGAATTCCCACATCATCCTGTTGAGCATCATTTATCCTTTCCAAAAGAGACAGTTGAGAAACCATGTATGAAAGGATTGATGATTTTTCCTTCATTATGATTCCCATGTCCAACTTCATCAAATCTATGAAGAATGGATCCTTTTCAATTCTCATCAATTATAGAATTGTTGGTTCCTTTATATTTAGATCATCTTCCAATTTATTCCCTTTATCTGGGTGGTAATGGATTGAGCATTCATAGTCCTTGATCATCTCTAACCATCTTCAGTAGATCATATTCCATTGTTTCTATGTGGATTTATACTTCAGGCTTTTGTGGTTCATATATAATTTATACTTCTCTCAAAAGAGGTGATGTCACCAAATTGCTAAAGCTAAGATCACTACAACCAACTCCAGATCATGGGTAGGATATTTTTTCTCCTTTGATTTAAATTCCCTTGATGCATCGGAAATTAATTTGTCATTTTGCATCAACACACAACCCAGGTCCTTCTTCAAAGAATCAATGAATACCAAAAAATATTCTCCACTTGTTGGTAATGTGAGTATGGGAGCAGTGATGATCCACCTTTTCAACACCTTCAAGCTCTCTTCACATTTATCCACCCAAGAAAACATCACTCCATTTTGAGTAATATTGATAAGAGGGTTTGACAATCGTGAGAAATTTCTCACAAATCATCGATAATATCCAGCTAACCCCAAGAAGCTACGTATATCCGTCACTGATGTTGGCCACATCCATCCATCAATTGTAGTTGTTTTGGCGGGATCCCTTGATATCCCATTGATTATGATGATATAACCCAATAATGATACTTTCTTCTACTAGAACACACACATGCTATACTTTTCATTGAGATTCTCCTTTCACAAGGTATCTAGTATAGTTCTTAGATTCTCCTCATGCTCCTCCTTGGTTTTGGTGTATAAAAGAATATATTCTATAAAGACCACCACAAATTTTTCTAGGAATTATATTAATAATCTATTCATAATGTCCATAAATAATTAGGTATCATTAGTCGTCCTAAAGTCATTACTACGAATTCATAGTGATCGTACATTGTATGAAAAACAGTATTGGGTATATCCTCCTTCTTCACCCTTACATGGTAATATCCCGATGGAATATCCACCTTATAGAAGTATTGTGCTTCATGTAGCAGATTGAAAAAGTCATCAGTTTGTGGAAAAGGATACTTTTTTTATCAGGATTCTGTTGAGCTCACAATAATCAATGGAAAGGCACATTGACCAATCCATCTTCTTGATGAAGAGTATTGGTTCACCCCATAGTTAAGCTCTTGGGCTTATAAACCCTTTATTGAGATTCTCATGTAGTTGTTTCTTCAGTTTCTAAATCTCCACAACAACCACTCTATATGGAGTCTTGGATATTTTAAATTCCCCTAGTATATGATAAATTTTGAATTCAAGATCTCTTCTAGGAGGAAGACCAGGAAATTCCTCGAGAAACACTTCAGTGAATTCCCTCATAATAGGTATATATTCAAGGATGTTTTCTTCAATATACCTTGTCATCGTAGAAAGATACGTGGGAGCATAGGGCAGTAATACCCATGCATGAGATGATGGTTCTAAATAAGATTCATCCTCCTCCTCGTACTTGTATAGAATCGGGGGTCGGTTCTCCATATGGAGAGTTATTTTCTTCTCATAGAAATTTATGTTGGATTTATATAGGGAAATTCAATCCATTACATGAATTGCATCAAAATTCCACTAGAGGGAGTATGATGAGGTTCTCTGGGAAGTTTAATCCTCATATTGTGATAGGGGGGACATATATTCATGGGATTCAATGATTTCCCAATTTTCTATTCTCACTGACATCTCAACTTCCATGATTTGTGGTGGTGTTGGGATTATTATTCTAAAATTACGTGATATTAAACAATTCCTAGAACTATAATCAAAAAGTGTTTTGACTATTATTTAATGAATAACTATCTTATTTATCACCACTTTGTTATCGGGATATCCTTTGACATTAGTGATGGAAAATTATCTCCCATCTAGCCTTGGAGGTTTTTGGTTGCCTCAAAAAACCCATGGATTATTTCACCAGTTTTCAAAGTGTCATGGTTCATTGTAGATGAAGAAATGAACAATGAATTTAGGATCTAATGTAGTGTTTCTCTCCTCTGTCACAAAAATAGGCTTTCTTGTAGACAATTAATATCCATGTTCTCTTCTCTTCCAAACTTAAAGCCATTCCTCGCCCCCTTATAGGAATTTACATGGTGCTTCTTTCTGCCCCATTGGCATCGGGGGTGATGAAATTTCTTTGTACTATTGGATATATCCATCAAATCATTAGAATTAAATTCCACCTTATGCTTCATATCCATATGATTTCCATGTGATTCTCTAATCTCTATTTCTTCATTGAGGGCACATCCGATAATTTTCTTATAGGTCTCAAATTCCCTGATTGTTTGGATTTTCTGTAGGCTGGGTATTAACCCACTAATGAAGCAACCAAATTTGAATTCGGGGGTAACAGAAAAGTAAGAGGCATATTTTCAGACCTTTTGATGTTTTCCTCATATGTTCTGATCGATTCATTATATTTTTATTTGAGGTCAAGGATGTCCATTTCCATATTATATTAAAGGGTGAGAGGAAAATATCAATAAATTTTTTTTCTAGAAATACTTCAATTTGAATGCCTCGTTATCTTCCTCAGGAATTGTATTATTGATTAATGTCCATCACTGATCAGCTTCACCATCTATATGATAATCACTTAGAAGAACTTTATTTTTTTTAGAACATTGAAATTTGGAGAAGATATTTTCAATGGAGTTGATCCATTGTTTGGCGATTGGGGGATAAGATGATCCATTAAAAGTATGAGTCCTCTATCTCATGATGCTCTCAATTGGGAATTGTTCATTCTTGGGGGGGGGGTGGGGTTAAAGTTCCCCTTAACCCATGTTTCTATTCAAAAAAATAGTTAATTTAAAGAGTTTCATGACAATGTTTTCGATCCCTACTCCCATCAGATTGTGCATCTCATTAGTACAATCATCACATTGATCTTCAAATCAGTTGTTAGCTCGAGTCCTCGTATTTCAGGTCATGGGCTGGAATAGTAGAAAATATATGGGTAACACATAAAGGGTTATCCAAATACAAAAAGTGATAACTTATAAATTAAATTTACTTCTTTAATATATGAATTTATAGGCTTCAATCTTTCTTATCCATGATCAAATTCCCAACATATATTCACAGGGAAATTTTTTGTTTATTCCCTAAATAATGGCTCATAATAAGATCAGGAATTTACCAGAGCATATCCCCCCAGAGTGTCTTAACCAAGCCTGTATAAAGGCAAGTTGTCCTGCACCCGTTCTCGTTCGAGTATATCTTAAAGAAGTTTTTTTGGGTTTTACCCCAAGATAAATTTGTTCAAGAGCCGTCTTTAACTGCTCGTATCCAGACTGGGTTGTATTTTCTTGATAAACCTCCTATTAAATACTCACCAAAATTTAGGGGTGTTTTTATTATACTTATTCTTATGCTTGAGGATTTCACTAGAGTTTTCTAATCCTCATCCCATTAATAACTAAACTAATCCTCTGATACTAACTATAAAATACATGATCTTTATAACATATTTAAAAATGTTTTATTATAGAAAAAAAATAGTTTAGAAATTTAAAATGATTGATAGGTATAGTGGCTTGGAAAATTTCTAATATTACATAACAAAATAGAACATAAAACATATCATCTTTATTGAAAAATTCATCTTCATGACAAAAACATTCCTCCGTACATTGCATTGAATGGGATAACCTAAGGATATGCATAAGAAAAGGGTGATCTATAAAGCTTGGTAAGGGCGTAAACAAGGCATAACATTAAGAATACAATACATGTTAGGAATTAGGCATATCAATGGAGCATAAGAGAAACATGAACATAAAGGCTTGATATAGCATGATTATCATAACATAGAAATGTGGAAACTACATTTAAAATGATATTATCATGAGATAAGGATCATTTCACATGGTGAATGAGTAAACCCTAATTTAACATGAATTAGCATGATTAAAACCTCATTGCACATGAAGTATCATGATACTACTCTTTACCCAATGTATTGGAGCTCTATCAGGGCACACCCTTCATAATCATTTCATTTAATGCATAAGTGTGCCACATAGATGATAAAACATGGATTAATTAAACAACATCATTTATCCCACAATATTGAAATTTGGAATTCATACATGAAACTATTTAATCAATAAGTAAATGTGCATAATGGTGAATACCCTTGATAGAGAAATGGGCATGATATTCCCTACATAATGGCTTTGTCTTTGAGAATTGCGGAGCAATTTCGGTTGCATAAAAGCATGACATAAGAATTCATAAAAAATAGTTGATAAAAGATAATGTGGTATCTAATCATATTTTCATGAAATGGATAATATGATGTCCATATTGATACATGTACAAACATATGTAATGGAATTTAGAAGCAAAATTTTAAGTGATTTCATGAATGTAAATGAGAAGAGAGAATTTTCTTATGAAATTTCAGCTTGGTAATATGTGTGCATGGGATGTATTAATGGGAGAGAAAGAGGTCTCTAATAATTACAAAATAAGGAGGTATGTATGCGGGACGTTTGAAATCATACCCCAAAATTTTTATTTATAAATAAAAAGGGTAAAATAACTTAATTAAATTTTGACCAAAATGAGAAAGGATGAAATACCTTACATGGAAGTGTGATACCAAAGTCATTGGAGAGGCTTGAGAGAGGCTTATAGAGAGCTTGGTGCTCGTTATGAGGGTTCTAGAGAGGAGATGGCAGGGTTTGGTCGAGTTACAATGGTTTTTTTTGAAAAAAAGTGGGAGCTTGGTTGGGTTTATATAGGGAAAGGGAGGGAATTGTTTATTATGTAGGTTTTGGAATCTACACATTAAACAAATCAAAACCACAAACCATCCAGTGGTTTTTACCAATATTTTTTAAAAATGTGAAGAGGAAACATTTATTTAATTAGGAAAATGGTATATCTTTTTAAAATATTTGGCATGCTTATATGGAGGTGAACCACACTCTCAAGAAGGTCATTTTAATATGTCAACATGTTTTATAAGTCTTGGGGGGTTCGCTAAAGCTTTGTAAAATAAATCAAACAAAACTAAAATCAAATATTTTAATGGAAAAACATATATTGGCCGAAAATCCCATTTATAGTATTTGGTTACATCACTATTTTTTTACTATCATGTCATAAAACACTTTATATATTTAAATGTATTTAATTATTACCCAAAAATTTGACCGTCTTAGAAAAATATTAAAAAATCACTATTAGATAATTTTGACATCATGAATCCAAAAATAATATTTATTTTATATAAATAATTTTCTAATTTTTTTTTATCAATTTTATAATAAATAATGGCATTTATAAAAAATTCATGTATTTTGACAAAAGCAACTTTCAAACCTTTATAAATATTTCAATTGAATTCATAAAATAATTTATATTTAATAAAAACATATTTAATAATAATATTTTAGGAAAATAATATATAATTAAAGAATCCATTAATTCATAAAAAAATATATTTCTAAATTGAATATTATCTAAAAAAATATTTGGGATTTAAAAAAAATTTATAATGTAACAAAAATAAAATGAATATATATTCATTACTATATAAAAAAATAATACACATTTTTATAGTGTTAGGGACTTATTACGTAATTCATTATAATAGCTACTTAAGACCAAAGGTTATGATGTGTGATGGTGATAGACTCCAGGGGTGGCTCAAATAACTTCGCTCGGGTGGAAATTTTTATGAACTACCACTTCATCCATAGGTAGTTCTTTTCTAGATTAACGTGTTGAAGCTCAGTTTGGGCTTGGACAAGAGAAAATCCCAATGATGCTACCTCTTTTCCGAGCTCCAACTAATGGGCTTCGTATGAAGCAATTTTGCTGCATGAGGCCATCACTTCCTTTGTCTGAGTAAATTGGTTTTGTTAAAGCATTATATTTATACTAATCATCTGATTAGTGTTCAATGGCAATATTAGTAACGGTAAGAATTATTAATGGTATTTGAAAACCCAAAAACATAAAACCAATGATGTTTACATATTTTATATATCCATTTAACATAATAATTCATTTAATTAGATCAAGAATAATTTTCATTAGTTAATGTTTGGGTCGTTACCGTGGTGATCATGATATCTGCATGATCCCCAAACACAGGAGTATCTTCTCATAGTGTGAGGCTTGAAACTCAATGTCATGGGAATCTTCCTTAGTAAAAAGCCCTACCAAACCCAAAAGGAAATCCTTTTATGTGGTGTAAGCACCAATATCCTCCCTTAATCCTCTAAGAGGTCCACATTTCATTGGGATACCAACCAATACAGTGAATCGATAGGTGTAGGTCATCAAGACCCAACTACATGGGGTTTTATTTCTATCCAAATGGGATAAATAGGAAACCTCCATGACATAAAATCCCAACACTCTAAAATCTATCATAATTCTCTATATGCCTTATTCATAGTAGTATCTTATCGTACATTAGGAGTTAGTATTTCTTCAATGTTCCCTAGGTCAAATTGGCATAATTCCCACACCAAAAAATTTACATGGAACCTTCCATATAGATATCCTCACCACATGAAATCAATCTACACAATTTTGTCTTTATCACATGGATTTAGATGGTATGATTTGTGCCATTAGGTTGATCCTAACTACATGGGTTCTGATTCCTTTTAAAATGATATCTATGAATCACATATTAAGGGTATGATCATGATATGAAAACAATTATCATCTCTCTATATAATGATACACTCCAGAGCTCCCCACAATGTGGCTCAAACCAACATCAGAATAAAGAATGAAAAAAATACACTATAATCAGTATAAAAGAGGTAAAAATTTATTGAGAACCTTGGACACATACAGATGCTTCTATCAATTAATAACCATAAATACATTACATTGATTTTGATATATTTGCATTATTATAATTGATAGACAATCCAAGGATGAATTATATTATATAAGGGAATTAATGAAGGGTTTTCGAACATTTCTTAAATCTGTATGATTTTCTAAGAGTATGAAATAATTACCCCAAAAGTGTGTGATGATATCAACCACCCCTCCTATTGACCAATGTCAGTTCTTATGTATTATTGGATATGTTCCCAAATGAGCACCCTTCGTTACAATGTTAGACCATGAGCCATCATGGATATGAGATCCTTTGGGTATTTTCATTCCCATAATTAATCCTCATCAGAAACAACATGAAAGGGATGTGGGAATATGTGTATGAATTGAATGTTTTCCCTTAAACAACAAAAAATGACATTCCATCCACATAAAACATTTTGCGGATGAAAAAATGGTGAACTTTATGTGAATGATTTTAAATAATTCATCCCACATCAATCAATCATTGAGTACCTAATTTTCATAAAACAAATTGGGGAAGCCAACATGAATCCTTAATCAAGATAATGGTGTCACCAATCTTTTAGGACCCTTTCACTCATAAAAATGAAATGTTAAAAACATGATAATCAATTGTACATGTGTTCGTTTAATGAGATGTTGCTTCGATAGGGTCTTATTTTTTGTGTTTTCATTTATATTTGACGAACTATTGGCAGGATCTCCCTTTTAATACCAATAGTGTCACACTAACTCTCGTAGAAGTACTCCCAGACTATTGTTCATGTTGGGTCCTCCTCAAATAAGTGTACATTATCACACACACTACATCTTTAATAATGGGTCTCAAATGCACTGGTCTTGGAGTACGATCAAAACAGTCCAATCCCGACCCTAGAGGATTCCTGATAGGCCCCCTAGCACACAAATGCACAGTAGAAGTAAAACAGTGAGGATTAATTTTCCCTTAGAAAATGGAAAAAATATCCATCTATAAAAATTCCATGAGGTTATCCACAAAATTCAACAAGCCTCTCCTCTCTTATCTTAGGTAGTTATATCAGGTGGGAACAAATGGACTCACCCAAAAGGAAAAGGGTTTATTTCAATGGAATCATTCCATTAATATTCACCACTAACACCACAAGGTAATAAACCCTTAATATGATGAGGGTCTGATCGTCAGGAGCTCAACTTAGGTCATACATATCCGAGAACAGAAGACAAACCACCTAGTGTAGTGGACAACCAACAGAAAACATGGCCACATTGATGTCCCTTTTGGAGAATCCCACCAATCAAATTTGAAGGAAATTAGTAAACAAGAACAAAAAAACCAACACAAATCATTCAACTGAAAATAATTGTGTGATTCATTTCAAAGAATCTCACTAACAAAATATTTTAACAAGAAAAGAAAAGGTAGAAACACCTACCTTTAAAAACCAAGATTGCTTGCACCCTCATCAATAAAGGTCCAAGGAATCCAACTGGTCTAATTGGGTGGAAAATTTGAACCGTTGCACACACCAAACCACATTTATCATGCCTACTAGTAGCCTCTCCTAGCATCACTAAGAGTAGTCAGTTGGAATATCCGAGTTAAAAATAGGGACAGAAAAAAAATTTCTTCCCCTGTACTGGAGTACTTTTAGTAACTATTACCATGAAATTAAAGACCAAATCAAGAACATACCCTTATTTCAAATATCTAATGGGCCTATATACCCGTTCCAACCACTATATTCACCAATAATATCATAACAATGGTGAAGGGGCATATGAAAATTTATGCCCACATTCTAAAGGCATGCCATGATATCATAATGGAAACTGAAGTGGTTGATGGGTAGACACCAAACTCCATTCCCACAATTGGGGTAACTCGTCAACATATCACTTCATAGTAGACACACACTTTAGTTCCCGTCCATGAGTGTTGGGGAGAAACACCCCATGATATATGGAAAACTAGATCGTGTCCATACTCCTTTTCCAATTAGAGTTAATTAGCTTCTTCGAATGGACACTCCAAATTACTCACATATCCCTGCCAAAATCCCAGATGAATCATAGAAAATTCCAATAGTGACATAGAAGATATTGAAAGAATATTTCGTACCCAAAAACATCTTTTCCTAATATGTGGTCTCAGTTTCTCACATGAAGGTATCCTAAAAAGGATTCATCAAAGACAATTGGAAAATGATGAGATGATATATGATCCCACTCTAATTAATGATAGATTTTTAGAATCCCTTAAGCATTTATCCATGAAATCTCAAGATCCTCTACTTACATTACCTAATCATAGGACCAATAGTTGTAATTATCTCCCTTGAAACATCAATATTAAAGATTGATTCATGTTTGTAATATAATCCATCTCTATATCCCATTTCCTGGTTAGAGTCAAACAAGCCATCCATGTGGCCAAAATATCAAACACAAAGAAGGTCCTCCACTTAATATCATCCACCTTGAAGGCCATATATAGGTAAAATTAGGTTTGAATTCAATTTATAGTCGAATGTGAATCCATTATGGTGTCCAACCCAGAAAATAATTCTCTGTGAAATGTTTCTCCACATTAGTGTTTCCCTACATCAAAAGGGTCCTCCCCATTGTGATTTAATAATGATAAAACCATCTTATAGTGAGATTATAGGAGAAAAAAGAAAATCATGTTTGATACCCTATCATTGATAATTGAAATCCTTACTCAGTATGAAGAAATCCCAATGTGATAGTCACTCTTTGAACCGCCCTTGGATTACTTTCCTTCCAATGTGATAGAGGAAGTACCATTAAATATTGTTTTGTGATAAAGAGGAATGGAAGCATCCACATCAGTTAGACTAGTGTGAGGAATCTCTAGTTAAAGACAAAGAATACATATAGAATATGTGGTGAAAATTGGAAAAAGATGTTATCCAGGTCATGTTCTTACCTTTAGCCATATCCCAATATATCATTCCAGAGGCTTTTTCAGAATATTTTTTTTCAATACATCATCCATAATATATGGGACACTCTTCACCACATAAAATAGAAGATATTACCTTATAATGATTATCAGCATCAAATCATGGTAATCGAAGGGATATAATGCTAGATTGACTTAGAGGATCTCCTAGAAACATGACATACAAAATTGGTGAAAATTAAAGGATCCCATAAGAAAAAAATTTCTCTATGTGTTAAAAGGATTAAAACAACTAATCACATGTTCCCCATATTGTGTTCATATCAGAGTATAGGGTGAGAAGAGAGTATTACATTTTACTATTCTCCCCAATAATAAAATTATTCCAATTGTTGATGTCATGAAATATCATAAACATTGGTTAGCTATGAAAAAATGTTTTTATTCCCAATGAAAGGTATTCTGAAATGAAATAGGTCCTCACTGAATCTCATTGACATATGCTTAGAAGAGTTTGATCCATTGAAAGACTATTGCATCATACAACTAGAAATATTGAGCAATATTATCACTTAAGGGAAGTTAATACCAAGATATCATAAATGTCATTGATAGAGGAATTTCCTCTAGAAGCAAGTGATTCAGGTGAAAAATCTAGGATGCACCTATTCCAGGTTTGAACATGACCCTGTAAAATCAAGAATGTGGTGCCTAAAACAACATCCATGGAATTCCAAGAGAAACCCTATCCAATGGGGTAGAGAGAATTTTTAGCAAAAGATTTCTGGTCATTAAACCATGGTCAAAATACTGTGTATGTAAACCAAGAACAACACTTACTTTTGGAATGGGGGCTTTTTTAACTCTATAATCTCCTCATCAGAATTTAGTATTTTCTAGATTAGGGGGAATTGGATAGAATGAACCTTCTCAGTTTTTTCCATCAAAATATTTAATATCTTCATTGGGAATACACATGAAAATACTCTCTGGTGATTCCCTTCTTATTAATCTGTATCAAATAACTCAAAGACAACAATAAACGGAGATTAAAAGACCACATAGAGGGAATATATAATGGATATCTCACGAAGAGACAAATGAAATGACTAAAATTCAATATGCATCAGTGAATTTCATTTACACCAACACTGAATACACTAAAGGATGTGAGGATAATAAGGATGATTTAGAGGAGGATTTCTATGTTTAGGATACTATCAATACTGAAATGATCGACGGAGGTGAGCGCATTTGAAACTAGAGGTTGTCTCTGAATTTAGGAATTCTATCAACCACTCCATCATTACCTCCTCAAGATGAATCCACCATCGAAAAGGGTAAATGTATGGTTTCACATCACCATACTTATGAAAGGGTTTATACCATTATATTTGAGGAATGGTTAGCTTAACAGTAGTATTAGATGAAGGAATTTAGAGGACATAATGTAGATATACTCTATGGAAACAATCCTAGTGGATATATTATGCCACCAGATCCATAACACACACACCTAACTTTTAAACCACCACAAATGAGGGATTTTTTTAAGAATAAAGATACATCCATGAATTATTCTAAATGAGGGATACTAAATAATAAAATTGGATCCCACAACAGTTGATCAAGACTTCCCTCTATTGGGTACACAACAAGAAAATGTATAATTGAATCATTATAGACCTACTCCTACTGGATTCCCAGGACAGATAGTGGAATGTCCCCAATATTTTTCCCTACATACTGCTTCCCCCACTTAAACTAATTTATAGCTGGATATTCCACATGGGATCATCAATACAATTGTGTCACTACTATCCTAATTAGATGTTATGGAGGAATGATGTGCTCTGGTATGAAGAAAAAATAACCCATACCCAAAATAGGTTTATCTGACTCCTCAATTGATGAACATGGGTAACCCTATCATTAAAATTTTCAATGGTTTAGGAAACCCAAAGCATCATTTAACACATTTCATGTCCTTTAGTAAATCCATGATGGGGACCTCTTCACAACAAGAAGTAGAAAAATTCATATGCTTTGTACAAACATTGTAGGGGCCATCCTCTGTATGTTACACTAGATTGATGGATCATTCAATCATAGGGTGTAAATTACTTTGTTATAACTTTCTATGTCAATTTAGATCAACGCGAAAAAAGGAAATAGTGCATGACTTCTCAAACTCCAAGAAGTAAATGAATGAGTGATTTTTGGACATCACCACTATGAAAAATGGTATGAAAAACTCCTTAAGCCTATAGATTCCTCAATAAGAACTATTCTACATCTATATATAGAATACTCATTATGATCCCTACACACAAGTCATTCCTATGAAATTTAATGGAGCATTACAGGATGATGCCACAATTTCTTAGATAATGGAAAAATAAATCGCATTAAACATGTCTATGTGCTGGGTAGTTACATTAGCTCATAGAAATAGAATGGGAGAGAAAGAGGTTTCCACAATTAGATTTAAGACAACTCCTTCAATTGTTCTTACTCCAAAGCCCACACAATATTTTTTTTCCACCCTCATAAGATTCATAAAAAATTCCTACCTCATCAAGATGAGGAAAATTAGAATAGGTGAAAATTGTTTGAGAAGATGAATAATAAGGTTTATTCTTTTTGAAATGATGGAATCCTTGGTTACATTATTTCAACATTTGGAGAATAACTTGATCATGTTACCAAATCCCAAGAAGTACCTCCAAGATGGTGACAGAGATATCTTAAACAATTTCTAAATCAATTTAGATTTAGGAAACACCATCTAGGAGTAATTTTTTAATGAAATCATACAGAAGATGGTGGAATTTGGGAAAGTGAAGCTAGGTAAACCACATGTTCATGTACACATGTTTCTAAAATCAAAACAAAGAAGGATAAGAAATAGAAAGAAGTAAATTGAACGAGTACTTAGAATTTCAATCATTTTATGGTTATATGTAAATAAACTAGACTCATGACATCCACTGAGAACAGTTTAAATAGAAATCTATTCCATTAACCACTTTAGATATTGTGATACCAACTTTATCATTGTCGCTATGGTCCAAAAAATAAAATTCTTTGAAATGGAATGGTTGGAAAAGGAAGAATAAAAAAATGAAGATGAACCTGTGAGAAGGTCAAAGTTGTTCTCAAAACTCTCGAACATTATTTATAAATATTCAAAAGCATGGACACCACCTCACAAAATGATACCATATTATTCGAACCACTAAAAAAGTTCTTTATTTGATAAGGATTTGATCTTCGGTTTTCATAATGTTATTTACTTAATGGATCCCTTCTCAGGGGATGAGTAATACAAAGACCCAGAATTCCCAAAACTCAATTCAGAAATTATGGAGGAGGCTAATAGAGTTGAGGATATAGGGTAAGACCTGGTAATGTTCAGTTTCACTACTCTATCCCTGTCCTAGTTTGAACTTTTTACAAAGTGGAAACTCATGGGAGAACTCTCCAATGAGCTCAACAAAAACATGAACGTTTTTAATACATGCCAGAATTTTCCATGACATGATCACCAAGTAGGTTTGACTAGATAGGATGAAATCATCTAATTGGTCTCTATATGTATAGATATCTAGTATACTAAATCTACCATAATAATGATACACTTTAATTTCTAGTCCAAGGGTTGATCCATCCATATAGTGTACTTAAATTCCTAAATCTCCTACAAAAAATGAATCCCCACAACGAGAGGAAAATACATTTAGACTAAAAGTTTGGATTCTTAATCTTATTAGCCATTGTGTCGGCCAAATTATCAATCTTTGATTCTTTGAGTCTATTAAATGACATCTAGGAGGAACTCATAGAGTCATTGTCAAGTCCCTATGAATTTGAGGATAATGTTACAACTGCCAAATTTTGAAATATAGTCACATATCCTAAAAAATGTCACATGGTCATCTCCTTTATAGGCCAATATAAAGATAACATTACTTAAGGGAACATAGGGAATTTTTATGTATATGGAATGATAAATTACATTGATATCTGATGGGCCTTCATTGATTATGGTTTAAGAGGCATCCTCACTTCAATATAAAAACTAAATTAACTAGGTTACAATGAGTCTCACTTGTTCCCCTCTACTCAAATACTACAAGCATACGACAAGAGTGATAAAAAGCCTTCCGAATAGATCAAACATAGGATTCAATTTGGGGATCTCATATCTGACTCAGAATTCATAGTTTTTGGAAAATTTATAACCATAATTGTTCTTCTGGGATGGACTTGGTTACATCTGTTTGTAGTTATTACCTATTTATACAACCAGTGCCTCAAATAATTTATTAACAATCAAATTGAGAATTTCATGGTGATAAATCCCCATTTTACTCATATTAATCACAACATTGTGATGTGGGATTCTATCAAATGGAATAGAAACAACCCATGGATGAAAATGTTTTCTGAATCAATGCCCCAAATGGTCTATAGACAACCCTCACATACCTATTCAAGTAGCTCAGTGAAGATTATGTGCTTATTTTCAATCACATCATAGTGTTGGGTATAAATTCTGGCATAAATTCCATGAATTCCATGAAATATTTTGTGATAACTTAATTCTACAGTGCTAGATTAGTCGATGGATATCACATTGGTAATGGAATACTTGGTTAAAAATGACGTCATTCCATACCTGGAGTATCAAAGAGGCCATGTGTTATCAGTTAGGTCATAAGTACCCTCTTCTCCTTATGAATGTGAAAATATAGACTCTTCCCCTAACTCAAATAAATATACTTCATCACCTACTTCCCAGGTAGAGGTGAAAGAGGAAAATAATGAGGAAGTAAAAGAGGAGGAAAACCTTAGGGATCCCCCTCTAGAAATTTAAGAAGGTGTCTCTTCCACTATTAATGAATTAATTGAAACAATTCAGGTATAAAAGAAAAAACATGACCCAATTTGATCAGTGTGTCCCTGAATTCCAATGAACAAGAGGTATAAACCTTATTACTGAATTATAATTATGATTTGTTCACTAGGAATTACAAAGAGATTCTTGTCCTTGATCTTGAGGTGGCCACACATCATTCGGATATTCCAAGAGACCACTAGGGATTCAAACATGTGGTCAAAAGGGCACACCCAACTCACATCTCTAAAATTAAGGTTGATGTGGAAAAATGTAACAATGCATACTTCACTTAGAAGGTTCAATATCTGAAATAGATTTACAAAATTGTCCAAATATATTAGAAGAATGGGAAAACCAGAGTCTTTATTGACAACTATGATCTCAAGTGGAACTGTCTAGATGATTATTTCCCAATCCCAATCAGAGAAAAATTATATTTATTAAATATTTTTCTATTAATACCTCTCCTTCATAGATGGATATCCATGGTACAACTGAATTCTAATTTCTTGAGAAAATAATGAAGCCAATTCCTTCAGGCCCCATGAAGTATTTTTCTATTGAGTAATTACATTTGTCTTAATGAATTATGTCTCTATATATCAATATTCCATGCATCACATCCTCAAACCCTATATGAGAATGTTGGTCAAATGCATTGTTTCTGATATGGTTGTCATGTACCAATATGGTTCTGACCATCTAGACGATATTGACACCATCATCAACAAACGGTGACAAAATAACCTAGAGATTAACCCCTTAAAATGTTCTTTTATAGATACCTTGATGAAATTATTTTTCTTCATCCTACATCATCATGGTATCGAAGTCAAATATAAGAAGAAAAATTCTATCTTTAGTGTTTCACCACCTCGAAACCAAAATTAGTTGAGTGGTTTACAGGGATGCATCCCTGACATTTAGAAATTTATATCCATGCATTTAGGTAAATGTCTTCCCTTCACAGAGAGGATGAGAAATTGGGTCACGTATCCATTGACCATTGACTATAAGGAATCATTTGACAACCCAACGAAATATCTCATGATACCACCAGCGCTAATGATGACACATTAAGGGAAATATACTCACTCTATATGTGACATACCTAAAGTGATCACTAAGTGATTTCCTCACTAAACATAATAATCCCAAAAATGAAATTACCCCTTATTATATTAGTCCAATCACGCTCCACATAAAAACTTATTATTAGACTATCGAGAAGAGATATCTAACATTAATATTCATTTTTCAAAAACTACGGAAGTATGTAATGGACTATGAGGTCCATTTGGTCTCTCCAAATAACATGTGCAAATATATCCCTAATTTTCATATATTGAAATGAAATTTAGCCTAGTGGGTGGTTATCCCCCCATGGTTTTATATGTATTTTTATCCATATAAATAAGTTAAAGTATAAGATTTGGTAGAATTTTTTTCAAAACAACCATCTAAATAAACAATGTCTTTATATAATAAATTTTCTATTAGAAGATATTTTATATATAATATGGCCTCGAAATATGGAAAATCAATTTTAATGGTTCATAAATAATTCCAATAGGGAATAGAATTGAATACCATATGTTCAAAAATGATGGCATAGGGTTCATGATAATCTATCCAATAAATGCAGTTTTTGCATTCTTCTTCCTATTACCAGAAGGTTGTAAAAAATGAAAAAGAATATCAGGCCCTAATTTTCATCCTAGAATCATCACTCTAAATACTAGAGGACTACCTGGAGGTGAAAGTTGACTCATATTTGGTAATTAAATAAGTATATAGGGATTATTCCATCAAAAACATAAATTTGGTCCCCCACAAGACTATGTATGAGGGTTAATGGAAGAGATTCCCTTAGATTCAACTTCTACTCACACCACATGATCATATAATTTATAGGCAGATGTATTAGAAAATGTAGCTACAACTTTGGAATATACAAACCTGGTTGAAACACTCATCAGCATTTCACATCATCGAATGGTATTCGCTTTTTGTCATATCATCACGAATGATATTGATGATATAAATCCTATCACCAAACCATATGGTCTTAACACATGGGGGAAGAAACCCATCATGAACTACCTCCAAAATGGAGGTCTATAATTAGACAAATATGGTAAAGAGAAAATATGATAGTGATCAACCAAATTCACTCTATATTATATCCCAAATAAGTAGAATGTACTCTATAGACAATTATTTTGTGGACTCCTTTTTAGTTGTATCGATTGAGAAGAGACTACTGCTATCATGACCAAATTACACATTGGATCCTCCGAGACCCACTAGTCAAGGATCATGGTTTCACCAAAAATACAGAGGCATGGATACTACTAGCCCACTCTGATGCAAAATTGCACAAATATTTCTAACAAAAATTTTACTCCTACCTTGTGAAATACAATTTTATTCACCAACCACCAGAGTTGATGCATACATCAATGTAATCCTGGCCATTTTGTTATCGTGAATGGTTGTCATAGGGTTGTATCCTCTAGCTATAGAAAATTATTTTAAATATATCCTATCAAAAAGTAACTTGATCTCCAAATGTACAACAAAAATACCCCTAGAGAATGTTGGAGCCCAATGAATTGTCAGCTTCATGAAGGCCAACATTATTACTAGTATTGGTTTCCATTATAAAATATTGATGGAAAGTAACACAAAATTCAATTTTTGTGATTTGAAAAATCTAAAACAAAAGTATGATATCGAATCCATCCACTCATCCCACTATCATTCATCAGAAAATGTAATTATTGATGCCTCAAACAAGACCCTATCAATGATTCCCCAAAAGGTGATGAATAATGATTAAAATTATCTTCTTCTAAATATTTATTACGAATTTTCCAACTACTAGACTATTATTTGTATTGCCACAAAATATACACCATATAATATAGTATATGGAAGGTATTATTTCTTTCTTATTGAGGTTAAATTTCCATCACTACGCATTTACATCCATGATCATATTCTCATAGTTGATAGATCCTGGAAAAGACTAGATGAATTAGAGTGACTTGACAAGAAAGGATTGCATAAATTGCATCACTTGGAGGTCCATAAAAATATAGTAGCATTATATTTTAATAAAAAATTCTACATTGGTTCATTCCTCCAAGGAGAACAGGTGTCGGTCCATAGGAATCTGATGATACCATGGTGGAAGTCTCTAAATCATGAGCCAATGTTGGAGGGACCATCTTCTGTACACATGGTCCAATATAGTGGAGATTATTCCCATTTTTAGATAGATAGAGATATTATTGTGGCCACAAATAATGAATGGTTTCTCAAAAAGTACTTCATCTATCAAAATATCATGGAATGTCTTGGCTGCATGATGTAAAATTGTGTAGTAAAACATTGTCTTATGAATTTAAAAATCATGACATATAATCCACATCCCAAGAGGATAAATTGAATAACACAAACATAATATTCATAAGACATTAAATAATATGATAATGACTTTTCCAAATGATTTGAATCTTCATGGTTCTCATCCTTGTTACAAAACATAATCTTGTGAAAAATATCAATCCATGTTTGAGTGGGCTAAAATGCTAGGTGTTGGTATCCCACCACACCTTCATTCATGGACTACGTGTGGCTTCATTGTCATTCTATTGAGATACATAATAATAAATATATATTAAATCATAGTCCATCTAACATATAATCCAAAATCTCTTATTATTTTCTTGTATTTTTTATGTCTCGAGGAACTAATCTTTTCCACTCCTTGTTTCTAACCCTGAGCAAAACTAACATGGGTTTATGGGTTTTTTTAAAAAGCTACCTATACAATGTGTATCAGTCCACATTGGTGTTATCATGGACTATGTTGGAATTACCAAAAAGGTACAATAGATCTCTCTAACTTCCAGGCTCTAAATTACATGGCTCTTTAAGAACTATGTATGGCTTGATTCCTATACCCATGAGATACGTAAGAACACAAGAATCCCACATCCAGGTCCAACTATAATACAATAAATTTCCCAACTCTCAATAAATATGATTAACATCTACATAAGTGGATCTATCATGGGTTATAACCCTTTCTGTGAGGCAATATTCCTATCTCCATAAATGATGATATACTCCAGAGTACCCCCTTATGTGGCTCAAAACATACTTTGTAATAATGAATTACAAATGAAAATATAATTAGTACATACGAGGGTACCATTGATAGAGAACCTTGGATACATATAGAGGATTTTTCCAGTGAAGAACATCACATATATACTGATGATTCTAAATTATGTGAATACTGATTATTAATTTTCAATCCAAGGGTGACCAACATCATCCATTGGAACTAATAAATGTGTCTTAAATATATAATAGAGTCCTAGAGTAGAAAATAATTCAAAAAAAAGGTGTGATGAGCCTGACCTCCCATCATATCATCCAATGTGAGTTCTTAGGTACCATTTTCAATGTTCCTCAATAAGCACAAGCCATTAGAATGCACGTTAATTAGTCATCATAGATATCAGAATTGTTGGGTGTTTTTGGTCCCACGAATAAACCCCATTAGAAACCACCTGTATGGGATAAGGGTATATTCTTATGATGTGTTTTTTGTCCCAACCACAATGAAAAACACATTTCCAACTTTATACATCATTTCATGGATATACCAAAAAATAAAGAACCCAAAAATATTGATTGTAAGTAATTCAACCCCCTTAAAACAATCATTGGGAACCTGGCTTTCATGAAAAAAACATTATAATTATAATTAAATAATAATATAATTTAAAAATTAATATATGGAAAAAATAAAACCTAAAATTTAAATCCAATGTTTTTTATTTCAAAATATAAATAATTTATATTATATAATTACTTTTTTAAAATGATATTTCCAATCATTATATGAATTTTAAACTTTTGATTGAAATTTAATTCTTTATTACATGTCACCAATAACATGATCTATAATGTTCAAATGGATTATAAAAATAAATTCTATTTTACTAAATAATGATAATTTAACAATTATTTCATTGGTCAAAAGGTGTATTAGTTCAAAAAAACCACATTTTATAATTACTTGAAAATGAAATGTTAGAATTATGAATATGATTTTCTAATAGAATTCAACTGAATCAATAAATATTTTCATTAATTTACACAACTACTTGAACTTGATTACTCAATTTTTTTATTTAATAAAAATTTATACTAATTAAAAAAATTAAATTCTGAACAACTTCCATTTAACCACTCAAACAATATCAAACATCAAATAATCATGAAATATATTTTATAATTTATAAAGAATCAAAAAAGTTAATAAATCTTCATAAAAATATAATCACGTTTTATCAATTATGAACAATTTAGGGGTTTTTCAGGGATATAAATAAACACTAATTGTTAAAATAATATGTTTATCAATCAAAAAATTCCATATTTATGATTCATCTGAGGTTTCGTTCAAAATTTCAAAAATGGATTTAGTAACATTTTCTTTATTTTTTTAAGATAATCAGGTTTTATTTAAAATATTTAACATTTTATATATGTTTTGACATTCAAATAAATTTATTCAAAAAATCAAACCATTAATAATATCATTCATATCATATATCAGATTCAAATATAGATTAATCATTCAGTTTTCAAAGGAACAAATAATTGTTTTCCAAAAAAAATTCTACTATATAATATTTTTCCTCATTTTATGAAATTATACACTCATTTTTAATCTAAAATGGATTTTTATTATTAAAATTAATTTTAAACCATTATGAGAATGTTAGATTTTGGATTCGCATCACCTTTATTCCCAAATATTAAAAATTAATCTAGAATCATTTTTTTAAAATATTAAAAATATTTTTAGATTATTTAATTATTTAGGATTATTTGATAGAAGATTGAATCATTGAAGAAATTTTTAATAATAATAATTTAATTTTGATCAATTGGAGTAAAGGATTATGGAAACACCATACCAGACTACTCTAATGAGACCTAAACATGCAGTTTCCAAATGACATCAGGTGCACCTCCCTATATGCTAATGACAACCGAGTTGTATTGAGGGGCAAGGGTGTTACTTTGGGAAGACTATACCCTCATATATAAGTCAGCAGTTGTGGTGGGAATTTTAAAAAGAATACACATAATAGTAATCTGAGTATGCTGAAGTAACAAACTATAAAATTATCTATCAAATGAGAATATAGGTGAAAATTGTCAAATAGACTCACAATTATTCATTTACACATCAAATGATCCCCCATTAGGCTAATCACATATAAATATAAACTATATAAATAAAATAAAAAATTATATAATATCATCCCCAAGTTATCATCAAATCATATTATCTAAATCCCTATTGGTATGATTAGGACTGACTATGATTTGATGTCACCATATCCTATATATTGTGCATATCGTACATTACCTAGAAGTATACATTGGTTATGAACTATAAACCCAAACTCTAGTGGCTCTGAGTAAGTAGTAATTTTTTACATTACCATAAAATATAATGTATTTTATCCTAATGGATTGAATATTTTTGTAGTATTGGAAGAAAAGATACATACATGGTTCTCACATTTAATCAAAAAACCTTATAAATAATAATATAATTCGTCTGGTAACTTTTTATTCCTTTTATTAAATCCTTAATTTCATTGACAGATCCCTTCTTAGTATCAAGGGAAAATTGAAACATAATTAATGTTGAGCTCAAATGATTTGTAAGGTGAAGCATATAATATAATATTTTAAGAAATAACTTAAAACATAATAAAATAGACAAGGTAAAAAATTATCAAATATTTGATATAACTAATGCCATACTATGGGGACTAAATTAATGTCCAAGAGAAAAACATATACAATCACATATATAAAAATAACTAGTTCCAAAATTATAGAATGTATAATGTCATACATTATAATCTTATCTTCAAGTCCTTATGCCATGACAACATACATAAACCGGTAAAGCGTATGTGAAATACCGAAACTAGTTTTTTTAATAGACCTACTAATACATCCATGATAAATAATGGAACCCACCCATGACATAATAAATCAAATGAATTTATCATTTGAATGGGGTGAATAATAATTAAATATGTAACAAAAAATATTTTTTTGAAAAACATACATACAAAATGTTAGTTTTCCCCCAATCAAAAACTATTACTTGATCTGAATCCATAAAAAGTAATATAGTGCATGGTATCATGAGATTATATCTCTAGAAAAACATAATTTCACCATAAAATATTTACATATTTGAAAATTCTTTAAAAATTTCTGTGGAAGATTTATTGAGTAAAATACACTTTTCTTCTTTACATCACAATGTTAAAATCGGAAAAAAATGTTAAAGAAACCGTTCTATTTGAAAATAATCATGTAAACATATAACGAAAGTTTAAATAATTGATATGTCATGTAGGTAAGATATTCTATTCTTTCCATGTACATAAAACCAAAGATTCATTTCATATTTTTAAAAAGATGTCAAAAGTACCTCATTTGGAAAATGATAAGAAGATTACTTTTAAATATATTTATAAAAATTAAAACATGTTTTAAAATTTACCTAAACAGTTGTTGGATAATACTAAAATTATTCACAAAAACATTTTAATGAGAATATTGAAATGAAAGAAAAATTTTCCTGATCAAATAAAAACAATAATGTTGGTTTTCCATAAAAACATACTTTTTATCCTTTTGAGAATATAAATAGAGGAAAACTAAATTAAAAAGTTTAATTATCATAAATAAATATAGTAGAATAAAATATATTTTTGTTTTCAATAAAAAATCATACAATTTCCACAATAGAGACTAAAACATTACCAATCCTGAATAATGATGTAATTAATAAATAAACCATTATTTATGTGGTTACTTTGTAAGGATAAACCACATTAAAGAAATTAAAATCAACTAAAAATTAAATACCATGAATAAATAAATATTTATTATACAACATAATAATTGATATTTATATACAACACATGTAACAACCCAAGTTTTTATGAATTATTTTTCCAAAAAAATTAAATTTACTTGATAGTTTTCATTATAATCTACAATATGTAATGATATTGGGACTCAAAACACTGAGATCATATTGTATTAAATGCAATACTGAGTTCTTTTGATAGCTTGTGTTATATGTAAGAGTGATTTTTACCGAACCACAATATACTATTAATTATTCTATCAATATATTTTTATAGATATCACATAGATATTATAATAAAATTTATAAATAAGATTAAAAAATTATGAAATTATGGGTTATACATGTGTATAACATGAATTATTTGTTTAAAAATTAATTACAAATGGTATTAAGAACTATATTAAAATTAATAAATTCCTTTTCTAAAAAACAATTTTTCTATACACAAACATTTTTAATGTCAATAAATTAAACAAACCAATTTTTATGAATTATATTATTGAAATATATATATTATATATTCAGTCCAAAATATAACATTTTTCATATGAGTTTTTAGAGAAGATATAAGAATGAATAAAACATTACGCAAAAAATATATTTTATTTAAAAGTCAGTTTTTCAACCTTTTAATGACAAACATGTTTTTATAAAATTGAAAATTTTATAAAATTTATTTTAATAAATTAATTAATTTTTTAAATTATAATTTCAAAATGGTATTTGGGTGAATTTTTCATATTATTTGGAGAAGTTTAATTTTTTTTGATGAATAGTGAAAAGTACTGAATTTTAATTGAAACAATCTTTTCATCTAAATAATTTATAATAGTAAATTAAAATTAGAATTAATTATATATTAATAATAGTTCAATTATACATATATTAATCCAATTAATTTCATTTTAATAATTTTATATTAAATTTAGATATAAAATATTTGTAAAATGCTAAATATCTCAACATTAAAAACCAATTTTCTTCTTCAGTGTGAAAGACTAATTTAAAATTACATTTTAAAAATTATGTGAATGAAATAGGGAAAAATGGATTCCATTTTTAGAATTATAATAATTTATACTATATAATATGTTCAATATAAAGGTTTACCCAAATGATTACGGAAAAAAGTTAAAATTATTTAATGTTGTTGAGGGTAAAATAAGGGTTTTCGCATTACTTATGTTTGTATGAAAATAAATTTTACAAACACATAATATTTTCATTTAATGATTAGTAAATAATATTTAGAATAATTAATTCTTTATTTTCAAAAAAATATATATTTTAATTGTTCACAGAAATGATAAATTACCTAGGTCAATAATAAGATACAATTTAACATGGTAAAAAAATAAAGAAAAAATTCAACATGGTTAATTATTAAGCGATAAAATGATGAAAATTTTATTTATGTGTGGTAGTGGATGTATTTATAATACAAATAAACCATCCCATATATTATTTTTTATTTTTTTAGGAACATGATATAAGGGAGACCTCTCTATTGTGTTTAATTTGGGGTATTTACAAGAATGCCATTCCTATACAATTTTAAAAGGGCTTTCACTCTTCCCACATCTTCACAACTCTCAATAAATTTTCTCAATAAAAAATCCCAATTAACATAAAAACATTCATCCTATCATTGAATAATCATTAATTTATTCTTAAATCCAATCAAGGATCTCCTTTGGTGTAAACCAAAAGGATATCCTTGAATAAGTGGTAATATTCATCAATGAACGTTTTTTATTTTATTTCTCCCCTAATCTCAATAAGTTATTTTTGCATAATTATTATATAATAAAATTATTATTTAAAATATTATGATTTATTTATTTTTTAAATGGTAAAATCTATAACCATAGACACATCTATAAAATGGGTGAAAAATTATAGTTTGTGTGTGCAGCGAACTATCTCTATGTGAACCGATGTCGTTCATTTTTTCCTTACCACATTTCAAGGATGGGAATAATGCTAGAAACATTATTTATATATGATATTTAATATTTTTGTGATGTTATTATGATTTTTTAATTGTTATATAACACATACCATCATGCTTTCAAAGTTGTGGTAATGTGATAACATCGTTCGTGTGTATGACATACTACTACCTCACGACGCGATGTGATTCATTCAGGAATTACATGGAATATATTAAGAAAACGTTTAATATAAGTATTAGATATATAAGAAACAATAATTATACTAAAATTATAATATATATATATATCAGTTACATTTCATTCATTTAATAAGATAGGAAAATGGAAACATCATTCTTGCATATGTACGGACTACCATCTCAATAAGCATTGTAATTCATTACATATTACTAAATTTCATGGGTTACTCTAAATAATTGTCTACTGAATATTAATTATATTTATATCATTTATATCATTTTTTAAATTGTGGTATCAGGATCTAAGAAAGCTATATAAGAATAACAATTAACGACTTGTACAAAAAACAAAGTTGTTATTACCCGAAAAATAACATTACGTGAAGCTGTTTACAAAGGGGTAATAAAAATTCATAAATAAATAATATATGATATTATATATATTAATATTTTACAGAGATATATTTATAATTAAATTATATTTTTTTATTTTAGGGTTGAAAATGTATTATGAATGACATGAAATATGGTATGGGATTTTTGTCTCACTTTTTTCTTTTGTGAGACACATGATATATTAAATTCCTTTTTCTTTTATGTGATGTATAAAATTCACATGAATGAATGTATTATTATTATTCATAAACTTTATGGTATTTATAAATACATTATAGGATATCTCATTTATTGATATGGGATTTAAATGTTACCACAACGGTAAGGGAATTTCAACTCAAATTTCCTTCTTTGGGATGCATGTAATGTTATGCACCTCTATTATTTTATGAGCTGTATATAATTCCCACTATCATGTTGTATAATGAAATTAATTCTTTTTATGATATTTTAATCATTGTGTAATATTAGTATTTTATAGAAATTATGATTCCATGTTATCAAAGTTGTAAGAGTTTATTGCTACAATCTCAATGTTTATATTTATTGTTTATGGTTATTCTTCCATTGATGAAATATTTTAATCCATATCTCAATAATAAAGGTTAATTTTCTTGTATTTTGGTTTTATTGACATCATCTATTTCCAGTACTATCATTCCACTATTTTGTACTAAATATAATTAAGAAAACGACTATATGAAAATACGACTTTATTTCACTCCTCAGCCAGAAATAGTTTTATTCAAAAACCCTATTTTCTAAAAATGATTATGATTTTTATTAATAAATTTTAATATTATTTTAAAAGAATATTATTTCAATGATTTTAAAAGAATCCTATATATGTTTTCAAAGCTATTTTCAAAACAAAATCATAAAATTTCTATGTTGTAAATAGTTATTTTCAATGGTTAAATAATATTTCCCTCATTAAATATTTCAAATCATCATTATAAATTATTTTCCTTATAATAAATAATTCATTTGTTTTACCTATTTATTACAAGGAATATTATCCAAGGATAGCATTATTATTCATTTTTTTAATTTTTTGTGTTTAAGATGACTAGTTATTTTTGAAAGCTATTTCTCTTCCACGGGTTATACTGTGATAAAATACTTGATAAACTAGCTTATAATAATGGGTTATGCTATGTTGAGAATTTTTTGAAACATGTTGATTATTCATAGGTTATGATGTTGTAAAATTTTTATAATACCTATTTAATTCCACGGTTTATGATATGATGATTGATTATAATTTTGTGGTAGTTATATATATGGTCATTAGGTGATAAGTGGGACCTACTTCTCCCACAAAGGAATTGCTTAATGATTTATATCTCATGAGATAGAAATGTATGGGATATAGAGTGAACCCGGTTGAGTAAGGTACTTTTTCTATAACAATGGTCTTGGGATTTAAACCTGATTATGAATATGTTTTTGGGAGTGAACCCATTCAAATAAGATAGATTTATCAATGAGACTTGACTACTATGATACTCCTGGGAGTGAACCACAATTGATAAGATGTTATGCATGGAACTTCTTTCATGTCTATGAGGTTATGCGTCGAACTAATTTAATTTCATTATGGTTATTCAAGGAAATTATTTCAAGTCCATTATTTTATGCATGGACTAAATTAAATTTCCATAAGGTTATGTCTGAACCTGATTTCACATTCACAATGTTATACGTGGACTAGGATTCATGCCCATAATTATATGTAGGTGTCTTTCTTAATTTCCTTAATTTAATTAGTGAACTTGGTTCTATATAAACATTTTCAAAAAAATTAGTCTTATATTTTTCCAAATTTTATTTCTTATGATAACATTACTCTATAATGACTCATCTTCTTTGATTTCATTATGATTCATGTTTAATGAACTATCTATATTTAATCCATGACTCATTATTATGACTTTTGATATGTAGGGAGTGATATTCAAATTATATTCTCATGTTTAAATACACTTATGTTCATGTAATTATTATATTATATCATTTACTTCCTATATTGGGCATCTGACCTCACCCTTTATTATGTTTCTATGCCATAGTTTGTGAATAAAGGTTTTATGTAGGAGTACAAAATGGGATGATAATCTGGTTGAACATTGTAGATTATTCACCAAGTTATAATATTTATTTCCATGTTTCTAATGACACTAAACTATAAAATTATTTCATACATTACTTTTTAATGTGCTAAATATTCATCTAAAATGATATGATATCAATATTTGACAATTGTGGTTGACTATAATTTGAAAAAAAGAAATGGTTTCATTGACCTTTAGAAACAAGGATGAGAAAACTACAGAGACATAACAAAGTATATTTTAAAGGATATTCCTAGGCAATTATCTATTTATGGTTCTAATAATGATTAAATGTTTATGAAAATGACCTAGAAATTTGTTAAAAGACTTAGATTGCAGTTTTGAAGAAACTACCTCCCAGACAAGATATTACAATGGTATGTGGCAACATGATAAAAATAGATCTATGGATTGATATGAATTAAGAGAAACATGTTTAAATAAGTAACATCATTGAATTAATTATTGGAAAGGGGAGATTAATGTTACCCATCAATATCAATGTAATGATAAGAAAATAACAATAAAATTAAAATTAAACTCTAAAAAACATAGACAGAGGAATATGATAATTCATTGATGATCAAAGTATGGGAAAAAACATAGAAGAAATTGTCTTAAGGGGAATACTAAATGTTTGAAGTGTGTAAGGACTGTTTATTGAGTGTTTGAATGTTGAAGTAATGGGACTAAAGATAAATATGCACAAAATCCACCTCCCTTAGTTCAATGCTTTAAATTTAAGATGTTTGGATATTATATAAATCAATGATAAATTGGAAAAAGATAATGAATATAATATAAAATGTGGTATGAGTAATTGTTATACTATTTAAAATGTATAGACTATAAATAAAATATTATGTAAAAAAGGTTTTATAGAATAATATGAATATTACTAATCAACCGATTAACGATGAGGTTGAATTATTAATTTTTTTATGTATTAGGAATCAAGAATTATAATACATGTAATAATTAATATATAATTTTCATTAAATATTGGTTTTCCGTTAATGATTTGAAGAATATATTGAATAGTATTTATGAACTAGAAATGTGATTTAATGTCTTTATGTAATTTTTATTATGTTATGATACTAATTAATATGTTTGAATTATAGTGATATCATGTTCAGTTTAGATAAATATATGACTGATTTGGATAAATTAAATTGGATAATATCGAGGATCAGAATAGATAAAGGATTTGATTGAAAATGTTGTTTATGTTATCATTTATGAAGTTTATATAATTTTTTGATTAAAGAAATATATCTAATAATCTATGTTCTATGTTAAGAATTATGAAGTATGCATTTTTTCAATAAGGATTTACAATAATTCATTTTATTACCCTGTAAATGATGAAGGTATTCCAATTTTTGGTATGTGACAATCATTATCCATTCTAAGATATATAAAAAATTAATATTACGTTGATTTCATTGGCCTTATTTCAAAATCATGAATTTTAATATTTTGGAACGATTATAAATATTATCATTTATGGAATGGTTTAAGATGAATATTTGGATGATGTTTTAGAAATTATTTCACCATATGAAGATTTATCCATATTGGATAACCACTGTTAACATTTTTTAACTATGAATACAACGAATGAGTTATAATTCTATTTTGGATCTTCTGACCATTTTATGCTTCATGAATAAAAATTTCACCTTCATTTATTAGAATAAGATTTTATGTTGAAATTTATAATGTCAAAACCATATGGTGAGATTCTGTGTATAAAATAAAGTAAAGAAAGCATATCTTCTATAGAAAATTCTTTAATGTTAGGAAAATGAAATTGAAATAGAATATTCTATTTTTGTAATCATTTTTTATGATATCAATTATATTTTTCATTAATATTTGGTTTATTTATTTATTATAATTAACTTCCTCCTGACCATGTTCTCTATCACTCTCCATTGGTATTTGGGTGTTAGTTTTCTCATTTATGTCCAAGTTTTATCTTCCCACCAATGTTCTCTTATGTGGAGAGTTAGTTATGAGTATATTTTGGTAACCATTATTTTTTCAAATTAAAAATTTTAAAGGATGTTTGAGAATTCGTTTTTATATTGTGTATTTCAGTGAATGGATATTTCAGGCATTAAAACATCGATCACACATACAAACTTTGAGGGTGAAATTAATTTCAAGGGGTGTAGAAAGTAAAACCTCATGTTTTTGCGATTTTTTTTTTCAAATTACATAAAATTATTTACTATATTGTGTTACATGTTACACCATGATAAAATTTTGTTACATGAAACACTAATATTAGCTTTCGATATAAGGAATACCATGTCTCTTTGATAGTTTTGTTACATGAAAGGCCAGGTTTTAACAAACTATAATACACTATTAAAT
This sequence comes from Viscum album, assembly GCA_963277665.1. Lineage (NCBI taxonomy): Eukaryota > Viridiplantae > Streptophyta > Magnoliopsida > Santalales > Viscaceae > Viscum > Viscum album. The sequence continues at coordinate 682,245,818 of OY728159.1, read as the reverse complement.
TTATTATTATTGTATTATTATTGTAATCGAAAATACAGTGGAATAGATGTTATGAATAATATAATGAAAATTATGAAAATACAGTTCAAACATGTATATAAAAAAATTATATGGTAACCAATTGATTAGAAATGAAACTAATAACTATTTTAAAATAATGAAATTCAATTTTTGAAAAACTATATTTCTATGCACAAACAATTTTTAGCTCAATAAATAAAAATGCTAGTGATGAACTATTTTAATGAAATATATGTATTATATATTCATTCAACTATTTAAAACTAATTTTATATGTTTTATCTACAACATATAATAATAAATCCATTTATACTCATAAAAAATATTTACCTTTAGAAAAGAGAGTTTTTGCTTCTTTTAATGACGCAATTTTTTTAAACTAATTTTTAACACATTTAAAAAATTTATTTCAAAAATAAATTTCATTTTTGAAAGAGTAATTTTAAACATTACATAGGTTGATTCTTTTTTATTTTTATGATAAGTATTATTTTTTTAAGAATAATTAAAAATATTGAATATTTATTGAAAATTGAGTTTTCATCAAAATAATTTATATTCTTAAATTAAAATTTTAATTTTTTAATGTTAAATTACTTTAAATCTACATATATTAATCCAATTTAATCCTTTTTCATAATTTTTATATTAAATTTAGGTTTTAAATCTTAGTATAAATTTTAATATTCTAACTTTAAAAACACGCTTTCTCTATCCATTTGTGAGATTATATTTAAATTAAATTCCACCACTTCAGTGAATGCAATAGAAAAAAAGTTATTCCACAATTGGAATAATATTAATTTATATTATATAATAAGGTAAACATAAATTTTTATTATAACGGTTAGTGAAAATAGTGAAATTTAATTAATGTGATTATGGGTAAAACTTGGTTTGGTGCATTACATGCATTTTTTAAAATTATTTTTACAAAAGAATACAATTTATTTTAATAAATTTAATTGATATTTAAAATAATTACAATAAAATATCTAATAAATATCTTTTTAATTATAGTCCAAAATGATAAATGATCTTTTTTAATAAAAATTAAAAAAAGTAAACTTGGTTAAAAAGACATGAAGATAAATTGAATAAACTTAAGGACTCAGAAGTAAATTAGAAAAAATTTGTATTTATTTTGTGTTGTGTAGGTATCTATAAATAAATTAATACCTACCCTCCATTTTTTTTAATTTTGGAGGAACATTAGTTAAGTTTGACCCCCCCTCCCAAGTGTTTACATTTGGGTATTTATATGAATGTCACTACTACTCCATTACCAAATAGTATTAACTCTCCCCACATAATAACACATATCAAGATATTTAGCTCAATAAAAACCTTAAAAATAACAGTAAAACATCCATACTCTCATCCTCGAATCAATTATTTTGTTATAAATCCAGCTAAGGAATTCCTTTGGGGCCAACCAAAAAAGATATACCTGAGAAAAGGGTATCAATCATCAATGAATGTGTGGTTTTATTTATTACACAAAACACTTATATTATTTTTATATCATGGTTATATAATAAAAAAATTATATTAAATATTATTTTATGTTTTTATGTTATGAATATTACATAATACTATATACACATCCATCAAATGTGTTATGAAGTCCTTTTTCATATGTACTACGATCTGCCGCCTCAAGAATCATTGTTGTTCATTTTTCCCTTACAACAATTTATGATAAGGAATAAGGATGAAAAATAAATTTATATAATAAATTTATGATGTTAATTATTCTATTTTTATATTTTTTATATAAAACATACCATCCTCATTTCCATTTTATTGGAAAACGATAACGTCATTCTGGTGTATGACATACTACCATCTCATTATGTAATGTGATTCATTCTCACATTAAATGGCATTAATTAAGGATGGAATTTATGAAAATATGTTACCTATATGACATAAAATTATAATTGAATGATATTATATATATATATATATATTATAATTTTCTTTATTTAAAAAGGACATGAAATTGAAAACAATGTTCATGTGTACATACGACATACCGTCTCTAAAAAGATAGTATTTCATTTATAATAACATAAATTTATGGATTTTTGTAAATAAATATATAATGAATATATATGATATTTATACCATGTTTATCATTCTTTAGATGATGGAACCATGACCTAATCAAGATTAATTATAATAAAATGTCAAAACATATACGAAAAACCATGTGGTTATTACTTTAAACATAACATCATGAAATTATTAATAAATATTTATTATAAATCAATAATTATTTCATTTACGGTATTATGTATATGAATATGGTTCAATTATTGATTTATAATAAACATATATTTATTATAAAAAAGGTTTGAAAATTTCTGAAGAGAGTCAAAACATTAGGTAAGGGATTTCAATCCCACTTTTTTCTTTTGTGAGACGCTGTCTCTATTCACCATCTCTTTATTCTATATCATCTATAAAATTCCCATGAATGTACTTTTTGATTCTTGTACAGAAATTTTTTTATATTTAAATATCCATTTGAGGATCTATCATTCATTTTGGTTTATGTCCAATGTTACCGAAGTGGTATGGGAACTTTGTTTCAAATTTCCTTCTATGAGATGCATTTTATGTTATGCACCTATATTATATTAGAATGTGTATGTACATTCCATTGGAATTTTATAGAATGAATTTAGTAATTTTTATGATATTTTATAATTAATGTAATGTTATTATTTTATTTTTATTATGATTCAATGTTATCAAAGTTTTAATAGTTTGTTGTTATAATCTCATTGTTTATCAAGATTGTTTATGATTATGATTCCATTTATGAAATATTATGATCCATCAATTAAGAATACAAATTAATTTTATTTTCAATTAGTTATTCATGATATCTTTAAGTAGTGTTAAAATTTTCTTCACTTTGGTAGTAAATATAAAATAAAAAATATTTAAATGAAAATATTACTTTATTTCATTCTTCTATCAAAAATATTTTTTATTCAAAAACGATTTTTTATAAAAATAAAATTATTTTTAAATGATATTTTAAAATTATTTTCAAATAAAATAATATCATTAATTTTAAATTATTTCTTTATAATTTTGCATTAAATTTTTAAAAAAATTCTCATTATAGTTTTTTCTGAAAACAATAGTTTTTCTAAGAAGAAAGAATATTTTCCCCATGAAATTTTTTGAATAATCATTAATATTTATTTTCCATATAAGAATTCATATTTTTGTGTTACCTATTTCTTACATGGAATATGATCCAAAAAAATTGTTATTATTATTTCTTTTAAGGGTTTCTGTTTATAATGATGAGTTGTTTATGAAACTTGTTTCACGTCCACAGGTTATACCATGATAAAATACCTATGAAATGAGCATCTTTTCACATGTTAATCTTTGATGAGATGATTACGAACCCTATCGCTTATTCATAGGTTTTGATATTATGAAATTCGTATAATAAATATTTCATTTCATGAATTATGATATAATAAAGTTATATAATTTTATGGGGCATATATGCATGATTAGTATGTGATGGGTGGGGCCAATATCTTCCTCAAATTAATTATGTAACGAATTATAACTCATGAGATAGACATGGAAGGAATCCGAGGTGAACCCAGCTTATTAATGGGCATTGTCATCAAATAAGGTCTTGGGTGTGAACCTTCCATAATAAGATGTTATGGAGAGTGAACACATTCCAAAATGATAGCTTTAGCAGTGATCCTTGAAAACAAAGATAGTCTTGGGAGTAAACCTTGTCTACCATTATGTTATACATGAACCTTATTTCATGTCTATGAGGTTAAGTATGGATCTTATTTCATGTCCAGAAGGTTATTTGATGACTTAATTTCAAGTCCTTAATGTTACTCATGGACCATCATACATGTCTATAATGTCATTCCTAAACCTGATTTCACATTCACAATGTTATATGTGGAGCTGGTTTTATTCCCATAAGTTTATGTAGGGGCATGATTGAAAGTCCTTAATTTAATGAGTGAACTTGTTTCTATTTGAACGTGTCCCCAATTTTATAATATAATTTTTTTTCCTTACATCTATGTATTATGATAATGATAATCTCTAATGAGTCATATTAATTAATTACCTTATGATTTGTGTCTTATAATCTGCCAATATTTATTCCATGACTCATGATTATTATATTTGACATATATGGTATGATACTTAAATTATATGGTCTTATTTTCATTACTATATGTTCCCGTTATACATTAATATGTCGTTTATTTACCCTTAATGAGTATCTTATCTCACCGTTTCTTATATTTCTAATTCCCAGGTTATAAAGAATGTTTTTAATTAGGGGTACTAAATGGGAAGATCATTATGGTATTTTTTTAAATGATTCACCAAGTTATAATATTATTTACCAATATTCCTAATATACTAAATTCTTACATTCCATGTGCATGTTGTTTTTAATGTGGTCAATATGCATCTAAAATGATTTAATATCTATATATGCAATGCATGGTTTACTATTGTTCGTATCAAAGGAATGGTTTATTTAACCATTATAAACGAGGATGGGAAAACTTTTATGCGATCCCTATGTATATTTATAAGGATATGAATACATATTTCTTTAAGGATTAGTATAAATATGACAAAAAGTTTAAAATAATGACCTGTAATTTTAGTAAAGGATAGAAAGATAAGGTTCCAAGAAATTACTTCCCATTTTGGATATTACAATTGGATTTTTATTTTTAATATATTTACAATGGGGTAACAACCATAAAAAAACTATATTATGCAATACTTGATCAGGAATATGTTCTCAATAATGGTCCATACTGCACACATGGTTTGAAAATCATGGGGGATATGCTTTAGAAACTAGAAAGCATTTAACAAACCATCATGAAGGATTTAAATAGTTAATGACTATGAATAACCAAAGAAATACCAAAGGTGTTATAAATTAAAAATAATGTGTCTATATTTCGACCCCATAAATGATTTTTCAGACTATGTAATTTTATATTATGATTATGGTTTCCCGCATTATTCTTTTCGGTCGTATTCAAAGGCTAGAGAATAAATGAACCACGTTAAGGTGGAATGAAATAGATAATGATGTGATTGACCTCTTTAGAAAATGAATGTTATAAGAGATTGAATGAGAATCATCATTGTTGTCACCACTCAAATTTCGATATCCTTGAATCCTACAAATCATTAAAATCATCAAATGACTTATGAACCTTTTATTTAATCCTTCATAAGGAAATTCCAGCATTCTTTTATGGAATTTTAAAACCATTACTTGCTGATAAATATTTAATTATAAAAAAAATTCAATTTTTTGTTATTTAGAACATGAATAAGTAATTTTGGTCTCCTATATATTGTATGGTGAGGAGAATAAATGGTGGAACTTTACTCGGAATAAGAGGAATAGTTATAAAATTTACCCCATGGATTGGGATGAGATCGAGAACTTATTTTGTAATAAGTAACTTCCTCGTATTCTTCCTGTGAAAATGGATATGATTGTTTCCCATAAATCTCATTGTTATGATAATAATTGAATGAAAGAGTTCATGGTAAACTATAAAAACCATGGAGAGAAGATTATTAGATTTCATTGATGAACAATATGTGGAAGGAACATGGTGGTAATGTTCTTATTTGGAATAAAAAAAATTTTAAGTGTTGAAGTAAATTTCATTGAGTGGCTAAATATCAAATTAGTGGGAATAAAGTGAATCCTATAAAAAATTAACATCCCACAATTCATTTCTTTAAATGTATTAAGTTTAGAAATTATTTATATCAATGTCCTAGGGGAAAGACTATGAATATACATATAAAGGAGGACTGAATAATGGTTATACTACAGAAAATATAGACTATAAATGAAAGGTGATGGGAAAGTGTTATTACTAAAAAATAAGAGTAATCCAAAAAATGATTAATGATGTGGTGGGATAATAAAAGTGTTTAGGTATTTGGATTCAAGAATTGTGTTATATGGATTGTGAAATATATGTATTTTTTTATATATGTTTTCGGTTCAAGATTTGAAAGAATATTTTGAGTGGTCTTGAAGAACTATAAATGTTATTTAATGGAAATGTGATATTTGGATTATGGGAAGGTACCCCTTAATATGATTTAGATGCTAAGGAAATGGTATTTATATTGGACAAAGAGAGTATTGATTTGGATAAATTGAATTTCATAGTATCAATGACATCATAAATCATAAATTATTTTTTGAAAAAGTAGTTTATGCTATTATTGATCATGTTTAGAACATTTTTGGATTTAAGGAATATAAATAAAATAATTTTTTCAATGTGAACCTTGAAAAAACATGTTTTTTCTTAGTGTTTATATTATCTTACCACTAATAAAAAATCTGGTTTTGGAGGTGGGGCACCTATAGTGGCCACCATTTGGCGGCCGCTAATACTATCAACAGCGGCCGCCAAATGGGGGCCGCAGCAATTTTTCCTAAAAAACCCCTATTTTCCCTCCCTCCCCTCCCACTCCTCCCCGACCCCGCGTCCCCCCCTTCCCCGACCCCGTGACCCCGACCCTGACCCCCAGTGACCCTCCCCAACCCCGACCCTCGGCGACCCTCCCTGACCCCCGGTGACCCCTCCCCGACCCCCGGCGACACCGATCCCGCCGGCGACCCCGACCCCCGTCGACCCCGACCTCCCGGCGACCCCGGCGACCCGACCCCCGAAGACCCGACCCCCGGCGATCCCCACCCCCTTGCCTCCGTGCTGTGCCACCAGCAACCCCGAAAACCCCCACTGCCTTGCCTCCATGTTGCGCCCCCGTGACCCCGACACCCCCTGCCCGCGCTGCACCCCGGCAACCCCCACCACCTTGCCTCCGCGCTGCACCCCCGTGACCCCGAAACACCCGCGACCCAGCAACCCCCACCCCTGCCCGCGCTGCAACTTTGGACAGCCCTGCCGCCGCCTTCCCCTCGTGGCCCCGTTTCATCCCTCCGGAATGTCCTCCTGCCTAAATTGGACCCTTCCAGTCCATTGTGCCTCACCGTGTAGAACCCTCCACGCTTCGTCCAACGGTTCCGCTCCTTTCGAGTCCGGTCGTCGAACCTCTATCGTCAAGTCGTTGCACCATCATGGATCTGCAATCGAGTCATACCCCGTTACCCGCGGTCGAGTCCTCTGCAGGTAATGTTTTTTATCCAAATTTGGTTTTTAAATTTTAATGATATGGGTTTTTTTTAGAATTTAAATAAGATATTTCACTTTTGATTTATATTAAATACAAATATGGATAAGTGTTGAATTGATATGCAAGATAGAATTTCAGCTAAATATAAGGAGGGGATTAAGCAATTTATGGATTTAACCAACAAATTTCCAAGCGATATGATTAGTTGTCCATGCAGAAATGTAAAAATAGATATCTCTTCAAATGAGATAATGGTAGATAACATTTTTTTTGAATGGGTTTTTGAAAAATTATAAGACATGGACGCATCATGGAGAAGATTCTGTTTCATGTCATCGCTCAGAAAATATTCATATGAATGTTGATTCGAGAACAACTGATCCGATGAACTTAATGCTGAATGATATGATGCGTCAGTTTCAATATGAAGGCAGTAATGTCGTAAATGACGACGTCGGATTGAGTAATCCTCGTTCTTCTGCAGATGGAGAAGCATTTAAATTCTTTGAAATTCCTGATGATGGGCATATTGAATTATATCCTGGATGCACTAAATTTAGTAAACTGTCATTCATCGTTGAATTGTTACACCTGAAGGCCTTGAACCAGTGGTCAGACACCTCATTCGACATGTTGTTGGTATTATTGAAGAAGGTACTCTCTGCTAGAGCGAAGATTCCAGAGTCATTCTATCAAGCTCAAAAGTTAATCAATGATCTTGGTTTTACATATGATACAACTGATGCATGTTGCAATAATTGTATATTATTCAGAAAAGAGAATGAGCAATTAAAAAATTGTACTGTTTTCTATACATCCAGGTGGAAGACTAATGAGATTAATCAAGGTAGTCAGATTCTTCCTGGGAGAGTCTTAAATCAAGGGAAACAAGTTTCCGCTAAATAGATGCGTTATTTCCCACTAAAACCGAGACTGAAGAGATTCTTCTTGTCCACTAAAATTGCTAAATTGATGACTTGGAATTCAGAGATAAAGAATGAGGTTGATAAATTAACTCACCCAACATATTCTTTGGGATTGAAATAGTTTGATCAGAGACACCCAGACTTTTCCCAAGATGATCGTAAAATTCGACTGGGTTTGGCAGCAGATGCTTTTAACCATTTAGGTCCATGGTTGGTGTGACACATAGTACATGGCCAGTGGTGTTGGTTCCATACAACATTCCCCCATGGGTATGTATAAAGCAGCCGTTTTTGTTGCTGTCAATTCTAATTGATGGACCGAGAGGACCTGGTGATAAAATCGATGTTTATATGCAACCTTTGATTGATGAGCTACAAGAATTTTGGGCCGATGGTGTAATGACTTTTGAATCGGCAGCAAATGAAACTTTTAGACTTTGGGACTCTTTGTTATGGACAATTAATGATTTCTCAGCGTATGCTAACTTATCAGGTTGGAGTACAAAAAGAGAATTTGCTTTCCCTTGCTGTAATAAGAGTAAGAAATATATATGTCTTAAGAACTGTATAAAGAGGGAATATCATGGTCACAGACACTTTCTTCTTCCATTGCACAGGTTCAGAAATGACCGTGTATCATTTTATGGGAATATAGAGTTTGTCCCATCACCACAAATACTGTTTGGGGTTGAAATTTGTGCACAAATTGATGACGAAAAGATCTGTACAATGTATGATTTTCATGATTTATTGGTTCCTGTATTTCCTTCTATTCCTGCTTCAAGTAGACAGTGGAGTCATAATTTGAAGAAATGAAGTATTTTTTTTTGAATTTCCTTATTGGAAATATAATATTTTAAGGCATAATTTAGATTTGATGCACATTGAAAGAAATGTATGTGATAATATTTTTTGCACCATTTTAGGCGTTAAGGGGAAATCAAAGGATAGTGCTAATGCTCGATGTGATTTGCAAGAAATGGGATTGATACAACCTTTACATTTACATTTGGGTGAAGGTAATCGGGCATACATGCCTTCAGCACAGTACAAAATTAGTAAAAAAGAGAAACAACCATTTCGATCAATTTTGAAGACTGTTAAGGTGACAGATGGTTATTTCTCTAATATTTCGAATCACGTGAATATGACGAGCTTGAAATTACAGTGTTTGAAAAGTCACGATAATCATATTCTGCTTCAACAGTTAATTCCTATAGAAATTCGTGATTGCTTACCTTCCCAGGTTGTTGAGCCGTTGATTGGAGTTTCTAATTTTTTTAGATAGCTCTGTTCTAGGAATCATCGCATGAGTGATTTGAAAAAGATACAGGATAAGATTGTACTTCCACTATGTCACCTAGAAAAACTCTTTCCGCCGTCTTTTTTTGATGTCATGGTTCACTTGACCGTGCATTTAATTGGTGAAGTCATTGCTGGTAGTCCCGTGCAATTCAGGTGGATGTATCCAATAGAGTGATACTTAAATACATTGAAATGCTATGTGTGAAACAAAGCTCGTCTAGAAGCATCAATTGCCAAGGGATATTTAATGGATGATTTTACTAATTTCTGTGCTTCATATATTGATGAGGTTAAAACAATGATAGATAAACCGTCCCAGGCTGACGAGGGTCCAATTGGAGAATGAATAACATTTGATATGCGGAACGATGAGTGGGTTCAAGCTCATTGATATGTGTTGTTCAACACTCCCTCAGTTATTCCATTGATACATTAAGTTTCATAGTTGATGTGTATTTTGTTTCTATATCTATTTTATTGCTTACCTTATATTGTTTTGTGATTTAGGATGCATATCACAGAGTTGAAAAGTGAAAGGACCCGTGCAACTGAGTATCAAATCCAAAAACATTATTTCAACACATTTCATGAGTGGTTCAAGACTCATGTACGTATAATTGATTTAATATTTTTATACAGCAAATAAGTTGTATTTTCGCAATCCTTTATCCATTAAACTATATATGTGAAATTTGAAGATTCAAATGTTACGTGATTTAACCCAGCATGTGAGCGAAGAACTTTACCAACTAGATGATGGTCCATTTATTACAGCTCGTCACTACAAGTCTTTGGATGCTAACGGATTCCGATTTCGTATTATCGATTTTGACATGAACCGAGCCACACAAAATAGTGGTGTTGGTTGTTCTTTTGTTGGTGTGGGTTATTATTATGGATTTTTGAGAGATATTATTGAGGTTATTTAAGATCGTGGCATAAAACACATATTGTTAAGGTGTGATTGGGTCGATCCAGTTCGTGGAACAAAATTTGATAACATCCAATTTACATTAGTAAACTTTAACAATATGCTATATAAAGATGATCGGGTTAGCAATGATACCTTCATACTGACATCGCAGGCAGAACAAGATTAATTTTTCGGCATTGATTCTGATTGGAAAGTTGTGGTGAAAATGTCTAGAAGAGGGATTTTTCTGATTGACCAAGAGGAACCTGAAGTTGTCGCATTTCCTGATCAAACACCTGACCAAATAACAGTAGTTGTACGAGATGAAGATATACAATGGACCAGAGAGAGAGTTGAAGGTGATATGATAGAATTTCATGATTAGTGGGAATTTTAATTATATTCCTATTTATTATTTGTAAAAATATTTATGAGTTATATATGTATAAAAATTGCTTGATTTAACTATAATTTCTTTTAATATAGGTATGTCACAGGGTGGTCACAGTGGTTCACCTGATGTTGTTGGTATGTATGTTTTCATTTTTATAAATTAATTGATTGCAATTTTCTGTTTATATTTCCCCAATTGTTTCTAATCATTAATTTATATTGTAATTGAATTATGAATTTATGTTTATCTGGATCTAATACTTCTTCCAGCAGACACATGGGTCCTATTAGAGGGGTTCGATGATGGAACTCTGGAGGCCGATTGGATGTGTTATTTGACGACACATTTCATCCAGTTGGATGTGGTGCTACTACATTGATTCGCCAGTTTGGACATATGATACGAGACTCACACAGATTCCCTCCGACGACTCGTGACTGGAGTTCTTTCCCTCAGAATACGATGGACAGGTTATGGAGGGAGGTTCAGGTAAATTCAATTTTTAATTTTTCATGATATTGTTATTATTATTGTCCCATTTACTGACAATATTTTTAACAGGATAATTTGACATCCTATCCAGATGAGTTTAAGGCTATTTGTATGTCCAAATGCTGAAAATTATGGGTTGATTACATGTCAGGGTGAAGAGAGATCACTGGACACCATTTGCGGGTGTGCCAAACATTTACAACGAGTCCCTCCAGGCATTCTTCCTGTGCAGTGGCAGGATTTGGTTGTGTTTTGGTCGTGTGAGGCAGCGAAGGTAAGATTTATTAATTTTAATCAATAAATGACTAATTTTTCAAATGTCTATTAAGTAAATATGTTGAATGTAGACAGAGTCTGCTCGTCATTCACATAATCGGGCGATGCAGGCCACGCCTTCTAGACTTGGCACTCGACATGTGTTACAGCTCAGACATGATGTAAGTTCAGAATTCACTATTTCATTCATATTTTAAAAATATTGTAGTATAGCATGGTGAAACCCTTTATTATAGTTACACCAACGCGGCGAGCCAATCAATCGGATGTCCATATGGATGAGGACTCGTAGTGCGGGTGATCCCGATGTTGCCGGTGATATAGTAAGAAAATTATTTAATAATTAATAAATGTATTTTTTATTTTATATAAATTATTCATATTTGTTCATTGATTCATTATATGCTACAGCCTCAGTTTGACGCTCAGTTAGCAGAGTTTCCAGAGGAGCAATGTCGTAGTATTGTGCGTAGAAATGAAATATTTCACCGTGTCGTGGGGCGTGATGATCATGGTTATTCTTTGACTTATGGCGGTGGTGTCCCACGACGTGCAGTTGTTAGAGCAGATGTGATGGGTGCATGCCGAGAGTCGGGGATGAGCACACAGGCTGAGATAGATGCTTCCATGCAGGATATGCAGCGCAATTTTGATTCACAGTTTCAGCAGTTATGTGCAGAGTATGAGGAGAGGTTGTCATAGATGTCATAACGTATCGATGAAATGATGACACAACAAGTGGTGCCACAGGTAAACCATAAAACAAACCATACTCAGATTGAATTTTGTTGATATGTTTAAGATATATAATATTGATATATATTGTAGGCTCTGAATACATCTTGTGGACATCACAGTGATATTGGTGATCAAGATGAGAATGAACCCCATGCATGAGGTAATTTCATTTTTCTTGATGAATTCTTTAGAATTTGTTATATCCTTGATGAATATAATTTTCGTTTTTTACATAGATTAGTTTGTTTTAATATTTGTGGATGACATCTTCGTGCACTCCAAGAGTGATTTTGATCATACCCAACATCTTGACATTATACAGATTACACTTATTGACTATATGTCAAGCTATATATATGACAGTTTTGTATTGATTATATAGGTATAGTTATTGGGTCAAATAATTTCAGAGGAAGGTGTTTCAGTGGATGAACAGAAACTCCAGATAGTTGTTTCTTGGGAGAAGCCCAAGAACTCTTTCAATATTTTTATCTTTTTAGGGTGAGTGAATTGTGACGTGCACGCATACACGGCACGTCAATCGGACGTGTGGTCTGCGCCGTAGGGCTCATTATGCGTTCTTTAAGTGTTGCGCGCACTTGATAAACGCGCGTGGGGGGGGGGGGTCCAAAAGGGGCGAACGAAGTCCGAATGGGCTGAAATCAGATGACATCAATGGGTGAGTAAATTGTGATGTGGTCGAGAGAACAACATGTCAATCAGACGTGTCGTGTGCCCGTGGTGACCGGGAACGCCGTTCAGGTGTCATAAACGGCCAAAATGGGTGTCTAACGGTCAAACGCATAGCGGGTGACATCAGATTGACCTGAAATCACAGGAAAACAATACAATTATTATTCGCGATGTGCACGTGCAGACGGCACATCAATCGGACGAGCGGTATGCACTGTAGGGCTCATTATGCGTTCTTTAAGTGTTGCGCGTGCTTGATAAACGCACGTGGGGGGGGGGGGGTCCAAACGGGCCGAACGAAGTCTAAATGGCCTGAAATAGGATAACATAAAAGGGTGAGTGAATATTGATGTGGTCGAGCAGACGGCACATCAATCGGACGTGCCGTGTGCCCGCGGTGACCGGGAACACCGTTCTGGTGTCATAAACGGCCAAAACGGGTGTCTAATGGTCAAACTCATAGAGGACGACATCGTATTGACTTGAAATCACAGGACAACAATCCAATTATTATTCGAGATGTGCACGCGTAGACGGAACATCAATCGGACATGCGGTCTGCGCCGTAGTGCTCATTATGCGTTCTTTAAGTGTTGCGCGCACTTGATAAACGCGCGTGGGGGGTCCAAACAGGCCGAACGAAGTCCGAATGGCTTGAAATCAGACGACATCAAAGGGTGAGTGAATTTTGATGTGGTCGAATGGACTGCACGTCATTAGGACGTGCCGTGTGCCCGCGGTGACCGGGAACGCCGTTCTGGTGTCAAAAACGGCCAAAACGGGTGTCTAACGGTCAAAATCATAGCGGACGACATCAGAATGACCTGAAATCACAGGACAACAATCCAATTATTATTCAAGATGTGAAAGCATAGACGGCACGTCAATCAGACATGCGGTCTGCCCGGTAGGTCTCATTATGCGTTATTTAAGTGTTGTGCGCGCTTGATAAACACTCGTGGGGGGGGGGGTCCAAATGGGACGAATGAAGTCCGAATGGCCTGAAATCGGACGACATAAAAGGGTGAGTTAATTTTGATGTGGCCGAGAAGACGGAATGTCAATAGTATGTTCCGTGTGCATGCGGTGACCGGGAACGCTATTCTGGTGTCATAAACGGCCAAAACGGGCGCCTAACAGTCAAACTCATTGCGGACGACATTGGATTGACCTAAAATCACAGGAAAACAATACAATTATTATTCATGATGTGAACACATAGATGGAATGTAAATTGGATGTGCGGTTTGCACCGTATGGCTCATTATGCGTTTTTTAAGAGTTGTCCGCGCTTGATAAACGCGCGTGGGGGGTCCAAATGGGTCGAACGAAGTCCGAATGGCCTGAAATCGGATGACATCAAAGGGTGAGTGAATTATGATGTGGTCGAGTAGACGGCATGTCAATCGGACGTGTCGTGTGCCCACGGTGACTAGGAACGCCATTCTAGTGTCATAAATGGCCAAAACAGGCGTCTAACAGTAAAACTCATAGAGGACGACATCGGATTGACCTGAAATCACAGGAAAACAATAAAATTATTATTTGCGACATGCACGCACAGATGACACGTCAATAATACGTGCGGTCTGTGCGGTATGGATCATTATGCATTCTATAATTGTTGCGCGCCCTTGATAAATGCGCGTGGGGGGTCCAAACTGGCCGAACGAAGTCCGAATGGCCTGAAATCAGACGACATCAAAGGGTGAGTGAATTGTGATGTGGTCAAGTAGACGACACATCAATTGGACGTCCCATGTGGCCGCGGTGACCGAGAATGCCGTTCTGGTGTCATACACGGCCAAAACGGGCGTCTAACGGTCAAACTCATAGTGGACGACATCGGATTGACCTAAAATCACAGGACAACAATCCAATTATTATTCGCAACGTGAACGCACAGACGTCACGTCAATCGGATGTGCGGTCTGCACGGTAGGACTCATTATGCGTTCATTAAGTGTTGCGCGTGCTTGATAAACGCGCGTGGGGGGTCCAAATGGGCCGAACGAAGACCGAATGGCCTGAAATCAGACGACATCAAAGGGTGAGTGAATTGTGATGTGTTAGAGTAGACATCACATCCATTGGACGTGCCATGATCCTGTGGTGACCGGGAACGCCGTTCTGGTGTCAGAAACGACCAAAACGGGCGTCTAATGGTCAAACTCATAGCGGACGACATCAGATTGACCTGAAATCACAGGACAACAATCCAATTATTATTCGCGAAGTGCATGCGTAGAAGGAATGTCAATAGGACGTGCGGTCTGCGCCGTAGGGCTCATTATGCGTTCTTTAAGTGTTGCACGCGTTTGATGAACACGTGTGGGGTGTCCAAATGGGCCGAACGAAGACGGAATGGCCTGAAATTGGACGACATCAAAGGGTGAGTGAATTTTGATGGGTTCGATCATACAGGATGTCAATCGAACGTGCTGTGTGCCCGTGGTGACCGGGAACGCCATTCTGGTGTCAAAAACGGCCAAAACGGGCGTCTAACAGTCAAACTCATAGTGGACAACATCGGATTGACATAAAATCACAGGACAACAATCCAATTATTATTCGCGACGTGAACGCGTAGACTGCACGTCAATCGGATGTGCGGTCTGCGCGGTAGGGCTCATTATGCGTTCTTTAAGTGTTGCGTGCGCTTGATAAACACGCGTGGGGGATCCAAATGGGCCGAACGATGTCCGAATGGCCTGAACTCGGACGAAATCAAAGGGTGAGTGAATTGTGATGTGGTCGAGTAGACGACACGTCAATCGGATGTGCCTTATGCCCGCGGTGATCGGGAACACCGTTCTAGTGTCATAAACGGCCAAAACGGGTGTCTAACGGTCAAAAACATAGTGGATGATATTGGATTGACCAGAAATCACAGGACAACAATACAATTATTATTCACGATGTGCACGCAGAGACGGCACATCAATCGGACATGCGGTCTGTGCGGTAGGGCTCATTATGCATTGTTTAAGTGTTGTGCGCGCTTGATAAACGCACATGGGGGTCCAAATGGGTCGAAAGATGTCTGAATGGCCTGAAATTGGATGAAATCAAAGGGTGAGTGAATTGTGATGTGGTCGAGCAGACAGCACGTCAATCGGACATGCCGTGTGCCGGCGGTAACCGGGAACCCCGTTCTGGTGTCATAAACGGCCAAAACGGGCGTCTAACGGTCAAAATCATAGCAGATGACATCGGATTGACCTGAAATCACAGGGCAACAATCCAATTATTATTCGAGATGTGCACGTGCAGACTTCACATCAATCGGATGTGTTGTCTATGCGGTAGGGCTCATTTTGCGTTCTTTAAGTGTTGTGCGCGCTTGATAATCACGCGTTGGGGGGGGGGGGACGGGCCGAACGATGTCCAAATGGCCTGAAATCGGACGACATCAAAGGGTGAGTGAATTGTGATGTGGTCCAGCAGACGAAACGTCAATCGTACTTGCCGTGTGCCCACGGTGACCGGGAAGGCCGTTCTGGTGTCAAAAACGGCCAAAACGGGCGTCTAACGGTCAAACTC
Source organism: Viscum album (assembly GCA_963277665.1). Taxonomy (NCBI): domain Eukaryota; kingdom Viridiplantae; phylum Streptophyta; class Magnoliopsida; order Santalales; family Viscaceae; genus Viscum; species Viscum album. The sequence continues at coordinate 682,229,299 of OY728159.1, read as the reverse complement.
ATAGCGGAAGACATCGTATTGACCTGAAATCACAGGACAACAACACAATTATTATTCGCGACGTGGAAGCTCAGACGGCATGTCAATCGGACATGCGGTCTGCGCGGTATGGCTCATTATGCGTTCTTTAAGTGTTGTGCGAGCTTGATAAACGTGCGTGGGGGGTCCAAACGGGCCGAATGAAGTCTGAATGGCCTGAAATCGGACGACATCAAAGGGTGAGTGAATTTTGATGCGGTCGAGTAGACGTCACGTCAATCGGACGTGCCGTGTGACCGCGGTGACCAGGAACACCGTTCTGGTGTCATAAACAGCCAAAACAGGCGTCTAATGGTCAAACTCATAGCAGACGACATCGGATTGACCTGAAATAATAGGACAACAATCCAATTATTATTCGATATGTGCAAGCGTAGATGGCACGTCAATCGGGCGTACGGTCTGCGCTGTAGGGCTTATTATGTGTTCTTTAAGTGTTGCGCGCTTGATAAACACGCATGGGGGGGGGGGTCTAAACTGGCCGAACGAATTCCGAATGGTCTGAAATCGGACGACATCAAAGGGTGAGTTAATTGTGATGTGGTCGAGCAAACGGAACCTCAATCGGACGTGTCCTATTCCCGTGGTGACCGGGAACGCCGTTCTAGTGTCATAAACGGCCAAAACAGGTTTTTAATGGTCAAACTCATAGCGGATGACATCGGATTGATCTGAAATCGCAGGACAACAATCCAATTATTATTCGCGACGTGCATGCGCAGACAGCACATCAATCGGATGTGCGGTCTGTGCGGTAGGGCTCATTATGCATTCTTTAAGTGTTGTGCGTGCTTGATAAACGCGCGTGGGGGGTTCCAAAAGGGCCAAACGAAGTCCGAATGGCCTGAAATCGGACAACAGCAATGGGTGACTGAATTTTGATGTGGTCAAGCAAAGGGCACATCAATCGGACGTGCCGTGTGCCCGCAGTGGCCGGGAACGCCGTTCTGGTGTCAAAAACAGGCAAAACGGGCGTCTAACGGTCAAACTCATAGCGGACGACATCGGATTGACCTGAAATCACAGGACAACAATCCAATTAATATTCACGACGTGAACGCATGGACAACATGTCAATCAGACGTGTGGTCTGTGCGGTAGGGCTCATTATGTGTTCTTTAAGTGTTATGTGCGCTTGATAAACGTGTTGGGGGGGGGGGAGGTCCAAACGGGCCGAACGATGTCTGAATGGCCTGAAATCGGACGACATCAAAGGGTGAGTGAATTGTGATGTGGTTGAGTAGACGGTATGTCAATCAGACATGTCGTGTGCCCGCGATGACCGGGAACACCGTTCTGGAGTCAAAATCGGCCAAAACGGGCGTCTAACGGTCAAAAACATAGTGGACGACATCGGATTGACCTGAAATCACATGAAAACAATAAAATTATTATTCGCGACGTGCACGCGCAGATGGAACGTCAATCGGACGTGCGGTCTGTGCGGTAGGGCTCATTATGCGCTCATTAAGTGTTGCGCGAACTTGATAAACGTGCGTGGGGGGTCCAAACAGGCAGAACGATGTCCGACTGGCCTAAAATCAGACGACATCAATGGGTGAGTGAATTGTGATGTGGTCAAGTAGACGACATGTCAATCGGACGTGTCGTGTGCCCGCTGTGACCGGGAATGCCGTTCTGGTGTCACAAAAAGGCCAAAACGGACGTCTAACGGTCAAACTCATATTGGACGACATCGGATTGAACTGAAATCACAGGACAACAATCCAATTATTATTCTCCACGTGCACGCACAGACTTCATATCAATCGGATGTGCGGTCTGCGCGGTAGGGCTCATTACATGTTCTTTAAGTGTTGCACGCCCTTGATAAACATGCGTGGGGGGTCCAAATGGGCCGAACGATGTCTGAATGGCCTCAAATCGGACGACATAAAAGGGTGAGTGAATTGTGATGTGGTCGAGCAGACGGCATGTAAATCGGACGTGCTGTGTGCCCGCGGTAACTGGGAATGCCGTTCTGGTGTCATAAACGGCCAAAACGGGCGTCTAACGGTCAAACTCATAGTGGACGACATTGGATTGACCTGAAATCACAGGACAACAATCCAATTAGAACAATAGAATTAATGAATTTAAAATTTTAAAACGGTATTCAAGATTTTTAATATTATATTGAAAATCAAATACTTTAGATTTGTTACAGTAAGTTTGAAGTTGAATATTTGTTTTCTAGGTTTTATTCGGTACTAAGTTTGTTATTAAATTATGTTATGTAGTTATTTGTGGTGATAGATGCGGAGCTTGGAAGATGACAGCAGGGATTTTATTGGTTAATTAATTTATAATTCATTTTTTTTTAAAAATATTAAAATTTAATAGCGGCCGCCATATGGTGGCTGCTAGAGGTCCGAGCTTTAGCGGCCGCCAATTGGCTGCCGCTAAAGCCCATCCCGGCTTGCCTACAGCGTCCGCCAAATGGCGGTCGTTGATAGTAACAACGATGGGGAAAAAGCGGCTTCCATTTGGCGGACGCTAGGCGGCCGCTATAGGCCTTTAGGGACGGCTTTTGGCGGCCACTAAAGGTCATTCTTGTACTAGTGTACATATTATTACCACATATATGATGAACGCATTCAAATTTTTGGTATGTGACAATCAAGATCCATGTTATGATATATATAATGGATTAATGTTTAGTTTATTAAAGTGAACTTATTTATAAATCATGAATTTTAATATTTTTGAAGGGTTATGAGTATAAATTTTTTGGAATGGTTTATGTTGAATCATTGGATGAATTTTGCGATATTACATCACCGTATGAAGATTTATCCATATTGATAATCACTGTTAATTTTTCTTAACTAAAGATAGAAGGAATGAGTTATCATTATATTATGGATCTTATGATCTATCTGTTCTATAAGAATAAAATATTCACCTTTAGTTATTGTAATTAGAGATGAATTATAAATTGATCAAGGCACAACTATTGGAAAATATAGTGTGTATGATGTGAAGTCATGAAAGTATATCTTCTAGTGAAAATTATTCAACATTAGGAAAATGATTTGAAATAAAATATTTTTTTTGTTACAATAATTTTTGATGATATCAAGGAAATTTTTAATTCGTATCCGGTTTATGGATTCATGATTATTAACTTCACTCTAACCATTTTATATATCACTCTCCATCAGTATTTGGGTGTTAGGTTTCTCTTCTATGTCCATGTTTTAACATCTAACCTATGTTCTCCTATGTGGAAAACTAGTTATGAGTTAATTTTTATTGCTATTATGTTTTTAAATTTCAAATTTGGAAGGAATTTTTAGTACTAATTTCTATGATGTGGGTTTCTATGAATATAACACTCAAATATTAACACATTGATGACCCAAATGAATATTAAGAACGAAAATGATATTAATGGTGTAGAATGTAAAACCTCAAGTTTTTATGTTTTTTTTCAAATTACATAAAATAAATTTATATATTGTGTTTAATGCTACATAATTTTAATTTTACAAATTTTCTATTACAATACACACAATACTGAGTTCATATGGTAGGTTTCATTACATGAAATATTATTTTTTAACGAAAAACAATTTAATTTTAATATTATTATTAATATATTAGTATAGGTATCACGAAGACATTAAAATTTAATTTATGAATAATAATTAAAAAATACTGAGAATATGTTTTACACATGTTTCTGAAAGAAATTATTTGGTTTCCAATTATTTATAAATGAGAGTAAGAGCTATTTGAAAAAAAAATTCTAAAAAACTAATTTTCTACGCACAAACACAATTTTATGTCAATAAATTAAAAAAAACACTTATTATGAATGATTTTAATAAAATATTAATATATATATATTATATTCAATAAACTATTAAAGATTCATGTTATCGATTTTTTATACAATATAAAAGAATAAATCAAACTGTACACACAAAAAATATGTTTTTTCTAAAAGATATTTTTACCATATTTTATTGGTTCACTTATTTTAAATTTAAATTTTTATACTTTTTTAAAATAAAATTTAAAAAATAAAAATAATTTTTAAAATTGTAATCTAAAAATTTTCTTATGGTTATTTATTGTATTTTTATGAGTTCTTTCATTTTTTGATGAATAGTGAAAATACTGAATTTTAATTGAAAAATGACATTTCATATAAATAACATATAATGTTAAATTAAATTTTTTTTTGAATTTAAAATAAAATTATTTCAATTATAAATATAATAATCCAATTTTGGTAATTGGAATAATTTTTATATTAAATTTATATATAAAAACATAATAAACTTTGGAACATTTTTACATTAAAAAGCTGATTTCTTCTTCTATTTGTGAGATTAATGTGAAATTAAATTCTATCACTTCAGTGGATGGATTTGGGGAGAATCTATCCCATATTTAGAATCAGAATAATTTAAATTATCTAATAAATTTAACTTATGGTTTTACAGTAAGGGTTAGAGAAAAAAGTTAAAATTTAGCAACATGATTAATGTTAAAACATGGGTTTTCTCATTATATGCATTTGTATTCGATTAAATTTTACACACACAAATATTTTAATTTAATGAATTATAATTTATATTTATAATAATTAAATATATATTATGTATAAATAATTTAATAATATTATTAAATGATTAATTAACTATGTGAATAAAAAGTTACAAGTTTAATTTTTAAAAAACTATTATCATAAAATTGAGTAAACCTAAATTTTATGGAATAAATTAATAAAAAAGAAGTAATTTTTTGAGATGGAGTTATTAATAAAATAAAATAATCCCTACCCTCCATTAATCATAAATATTTGAGAAAAAATATGTAATGGATACATCCCAATGGTGTTTACTTTTGACTATTTACAACAATGTCACTTCTCCTACATTATAAAAGCGCATTAAATCTCACCACTATTTCGCAAATATCAAGCCCTTTGTCTTACCATAAAAATTAAAAAAACGCATATAAACTTCATTAATATAATAATATGATCCTTTATTTCTACATAAATTCATCCAAGGTATTTATTTTGTGCAAACAAAAAGGGGTTACCAAAAGAAGAGGTAACTTTCATCAATGAACACTAGATTTTATGTCTTACTAAAACTGCTTAAATTGTTTTCATATAGTGACTATATATTAAAATGTATATAAAATATAATTATTATTTTTTATTATATGAATATGACCTAAAACCACACACACTTTCATAAAATTGTTTATGAAATCATCATTTGGGTGTATGAGTGTCTAACGCATTACAAATCGATGTCATTTGTTTTTCGGTTAAAGACATTAATGGTTGAGAATGATGATGGAAAAACAAATTTTATGATATATTTATGATTTTTATGATGTTTATATGATTATTTATTTAATATATTACATATAAATTCATGCATTCCATTTTATGGGAATATGATAACGTTGTTTGGGTGTACGGTGGACTACCAACTCACGAAGCGATGTGATTAATTCAAGGATTACATGGAATCTGTTAAGGATGTGATTAATGGAATATGTGATATATATGACATGAAAATAATAATGGAATCATAATATATATTTATATCATGGAATTTTATTTCTTTCAACACAATAAGAAAATAGAAATAATGTTCATGTGTACATACGACCTACAGACTCTATGAACATTGTATTTCATTTCCTATAACGAAATATGGTGGGAGAATATAAATAAATATATTATCAATATATATAATACTAAAATCATGATTAAAATTCTATAGATTATTTAATCATTATGTAAGAAACAGTACCAATAATAAGAAGTGAAAACTTATATGGAAAACAAAGAAGTTATTACCCGAAACAAAACATTAACATGGAATTATTAATAAATAAAAAATATAAAGTCATAAGTAAATAATATATTGTACTAAATATAGTAATATAGTTATTTGAAATAATTATAATAAAATTATATTTATATATATTATTTTTAAGAAGCTACTACGGGAGTGAAGACATAATGTAAGTGATTTCTATCTCACTTTTTACTTTTGTGAGACACATACTATATTCATTGCATTTTTAATATATGTAGCCTATATAATACGCAAGAATTTAATTGATAATTATTTTAATTGAAATTTTCTATATTTAAATTTCAATTTGATGATCTATTATCCTTGGGGTTACAGATTCAATTTCATGAAACTGGTAAAGGAATTGTTTCTCAAATTTCCCTCTGTGAGGTACATCACTACTACAAAACAAGCCTGTAATAATCCTGTTATTTATTAGTTCTTCAAAAAACACTAAAAAATGGAATATTAATCATTGTTAAAGAAAGAACTGATAAATTTAACATTTTACCAGTTTTTCGTGCTGATAAAGGGTATACATTATCATGACATTATTTTTCATGATGATAAGGGGTATCATTTAACATAACATTATTTTAAGCACTGATAAAGGGTACCCTTAATTAGCTCTTTATTTTTTAGGCTGATAAATATTTATATCATCTGCATATTTTTAGTGCTGATAATGGTCCGAATAAATAAAATGAAATAATTAACTAAATTACAAATATAAAATTATTTTCTAAAAAAATAGTGCAAATTCTATAATTAAATAGTTATTGAAAAAAATAAGAAAACTGATTATACATTATTAAATATTAAACATTTTATTAATTAGATAATTATGATAATTAATGCTATTAAATTATATATATATAATATAAAAATATATATTAATGTATACAAATATTATTTTTGTATTATAAAATACTTATGTGCTTTATATTAAATAATTATATATTTATTGAATAATGGTTTATAATAAAAAATTGACATGAATTAAAAATATTGACTAATTTCATTATACTCAACATATAATTTAATGTTGATTGGTTTTTTCAATTTAATATAGTTAAAATTTATATTATATTGATTACACATATATATAATGAATTCATTTTTATATATATTACAATTCGCACACCAAAAACATGTCCATTTTTTCAATATATTTAATGTGTACTAATTCTGAATTTATTAAATTTTACTCATTTTTAACATATATGCATGCACTTAAAATCAGATATTCAATAATTATGATAAAATATATTTAAAAAAAATTTATAAATAAATATATTTCTAAATGTACATTTACTATATTTATACATTTATACATTTATAATTATAAATAAATAAATATTTTGTTTTTAAAATTATATATATATATATATAAATTAATAATTACATATATTTATATATTTATTAAATTTATAATAAATATACATAAATAATGAATTTATTAACTATATTTCTATTTATATATATTTATTAAATATATATATTTATAATTATATAAAATATATTATGATATAAATATTTTTTAAAAAATATGTCTATTATTATAAATAAATATATTTAAAAAGGAATATATGTACTATATTTATATTTAAATATATTTATTAAGTATATCTGAATACTAATAATTTTATTATTATAATTATAATTATAATTATAAATCCATTATCAGTGCTTTAGTAATATGCACTGATAAAGATATGACTTATTAGCACTAAACAATGTAATGAGAAAAAGTAATATTTATCAGTGCTATAACTTTAACACTGATACTGATTTATTTTCTAGTGCTCATAAAGAACTACCCTTAGTAGTTATTTTTTAAGAACTTATAAAAGTGTCCTTATGTATTTTGAAAACCCTAACAATTTGATAACCATTAACGATATAGAATTTTTCGTGGAAGCCACCCACTGCCAATAACAACCCAACTATTTATTATATATTTAAACATGATTTATTTTATAATATTTCACTTAATACAACTCCGATGATTGAAAGGTCCAGTGTCGTGGGAAATTAAGAACACTACATAGAATCTTAATACATAAAATTCAACATATTTATTTCAAACATCTTTAACATGACCACATCATTCCATCGTAATTAGCATTTCATAAGATAACTTGGGGACACACAAAAGAAAAAGTTGAGCTATAAAGCCCAGTAAGGTATTAAAAAAGGCATAAATTGAAGAATAAAATAGATATTAGGCAATAGGAATATCAATGTAGCATAAGAGAAACATTAACATAATGGGATGATATAGAATTATTATCATAACAATTAAATGTGGAAACAAAATATAACCTGATACTGGCATTTTCTAAGGCTCATCGCAAATGGATTAGCTTGAGTAAACCCTCGTTAAACCTAGATTTGCATGAGTAAACCCACACTGCACATGAATTATCCTGAGTAAACCCTAATTTCACATGAATTACCAAAGGTAAACCCTCATTTCAAATGGAATATCATGATACTAATCATTAACCACTGTATTAGAGCACAATCACGGAACACCCTTTGTAACCATTTCATTCTCATGCTAAAGGTGCAACATATATCATAAAACATGAAATCATTGAACATCATAAGTTTTTCCACGATCAAGGAATATGGAATAAATACATTTAAGTACCATTAAAGAAGTATATGTGAATAAAGTTGAATACTCTTGATTGATAAATGGGTATGTTATTTTCTAAACGATGATTTTGGATTAAAAAATTGCAATGCAATTTTGGCAGCATAACGTCATCATATAGAAATTCATAAGTTGGGTTGATGAGAGAGAAAGATTTCTATCATTATTTATACATGAAAATATGCAGTAAGGGGATCATTAAACATAATAACCCAACCTATGAATTGTAATTTAGATGCATAATATTAGTTAAATACATTAATGGAAAAACGAAAAGAGAAGTCCTCACAAAATTTTAGCATTGTAACAAATGTACACAAAAGGAATTAATGAGAGAGTAAGTGGTATATCATCATTAAAAAATAAGGGGGGAAGTATGGGGAGACATGAAATCATACCCCATAATTTTTAACTGAATTTATAAGGCTATTAAAAAAATGAATCATGGATAAAAATGAGAAAAGAAAGAATTTGATGATCCCTTACAAAACTTCATCTTGGTAATGAGTGCACATAAGGGTCCATAAGGGGAATAAATGAGAGTCATAGGGGATACTATAATTTATAAATCAAATGGGAAGTAATTATTATATCTAATAATATATCAATACATAGTAATAAAAGATATTAAAATACATAACAATAAAATAATGTTTGATAAAGGATGAGGGTGGAAGATCCCTTACCGAATTTCAGCATAGTAATGAGTGTGCTTAAAAGATCATTGGGGGGCTTGATGGGAGTGAAAGGAATATATAATCATATATACATAAAATTTACAGTATGTGGGTCATTTATCATCATAACAAAACATATAAATATGGAACATAAGATTCATAAAGTAAATGAGTATCATGAATTGACATGACAAGAGTTAAATACCTTTTGGAATATTGTCATGGTAACACATTTGGCATGGGAAAAAATAAAGGAGGATAAATATTATATAATAAAAAAACATCAAATTAACAATAATTGAGTGATTATAGAAGAATTAAATTATAATAATTTGAAATTAAAAGAACTACTTTCGAGTAAGATGTTTAAATTTGAAAAGAGGAGAGGAAGGTGAGGATCCCTTACATGGATGTGTGATCCCAAAGGCTTGGGAGACGCTTCATGGGACCTTGGGGGAGGCATATGAGGACTCTAAGGAGTATTGGGTAGAGTTTTCTCGAGTTATAAATTGTTTTCGTGAAGAGGAATGGGAGGATGGGTGTGTTTAGATAGGAAATGAATGGGAATTCATTATTATTTAGTATTTTGACACTACACATAAAACAATTCCAAACCATAAACCATACAATGGTTATTGTCCATGATTTAAACCAAAAGAGAGTAGTATAAAATATTTTTTATGGTCAAGGGATGAACATTTTAAAATATTACTCTTGCTTATGTCGTGGGGAGTCACACTCTCAAGGAAATCTTCTTAAAATTTTAAAATACTTCATTTGTATTGGAGGATCCACTAAGGCTTTATAAAATGAATACAAAAAACATGAAAACTCATTATTTTTAATTGAAAACATATATTTGTTTAATTTCAATTTTATTGTATTTTATTACCTAATATTGGTTCATTATAATGTCATAAAACATATAATATTTTTTATAAGGTATTTAATATTTACCATAAAATCGGTTGTCTCCAAAAATTGTGAAAAATTCAATGTTGGATAATTTTGACTTCCTGATTCCAAAAATAATATTCATTTTATCAAAATAATTTTCTAAATATTTGAATGTTAACTTTTAAATTATAAACCTAAATTTATTGAAAATTCATTGGTTTGGACAAAAACATTTTTCAAACATTAATAAAAAATAAAATTATTTTCCTAAATATTATAGATCATTTATATTTAATAATAAATAATTTTCTAATAATATATTTTTAAAATATTATTTAAATTATAAAACAATTAATTCATCGAAATAGATTTCTTAATAGAATTTAAATATCAACTAAAAATAATATTTGTTCTTTGAAACCCATTTTCAATGTAACAACAATATAATGAATTAATATTCATTATTATAAAAAAATAATGAACATAATAATAATACTAGGGTCTTGTTACATATCCCTTTATTACACCAGTATATTCTCTAAAAGTATGGTCTGACATGATGAGGATTTCTTGGGGGCCTTCGGTGAAAATGGTTTTGGTTGTGATCTTGATGAGTATGAAATTATCCCATAAACAGTTTCTCTTATTCTTATATTCATGGATCTTGTCTTTGGCATGGTCAATTGAAAAGCATAAAAATTATATCTCCCTCGAAGGACCCGATAAATGGGCTTTAAAGGGAATAATCTTACTAGTTGAGGTTATCACTTCCTTTGTCAATGTCAATAGAATTTGATAAAACCCAATATATTTATACTAGTCATGTGATCACTATTCAATGAATTTATTAACATTGGTAATAAAACATAGTGTTAATTTAAACCAAAATGTATTAAATAAAAAAAGTGTTTGTGTTTTCTATATCTAAAACACATTTAATAAAATAAAGGGAATTTTATTCATGAATGTTTGGGTTGTTACAAACATCCCCCCTAAATAAATTTCTACATCGATTTTTTTTTCTAATCAAAACATGTAATGGTAAATATGCCTCATCACATCCTCTTGTTCCCACATTGCTTCTTCAAAATCGTGGTTTCTGCAAAACACGTTTAAGAGGGGTATCATCTTATTTATTATGACATTTTCCCAGATAAATATGATCTTTACCATATTATATTCATAGTATAGGTTATTATAAAATGGAACCACTTATGGATTGAGTACATATGATGGTTCCAGTATGTACATCTTCAAGAGTGATAAATGGAATACATTATTTACTTGAAACGAGTTCACTAGGAGTGAAAGTTCATAGCACACAGATCCAATGCGATGAAGGATATAAAAATATCTGATGTACATTGGACAAAGCATTCCCTTCATTAAAAATCTCATAATTAAATCTTCATTATCATTGAACTCTATGGATATCCCTTTTTTGATAGTTTCCAATTTATTCTAAACTTTCACATCATTCTTTTGGGTATCCTTTAATCATTCTAATAGAGACGGTTGAGAAATACTTTGTAAAATGATTGAGGATTTTCCCTTATTTATAATTTCCACATACATCTTCATCAAATCTAAGAATATTATATCCCTTTTAATTCTCATCAATGATTGAATCACTGGTTCCTTTTGACATAGAGAATCTTCCACCTTGTTCTCTTTCTCAGGGTGGTAATAGATTGTGTAGAAATATTCTTTGATCAACTTGAACCATATTTGTTTGTGCATATTCGACAATATGTGTGTGAATATATATTAAAGTCTTTTATAATCTGTATGTATTTCAAACTTCTCCCCAAAGAGTTAACACTGCCTGATTTTTAATGTGAAGATCTCTGCCACCAACTCGAGATCATGTGTGGGATAGTTTATCTTATGAATTTTTAGCAACCTTGAGGAATAGGGAATGACTTCGAATTTTTTCCTCAAATTCCATCAAAGGGATACATAAAAAAATTTCATGAAGATTGTTCCCAAAAACAATAACATGTGATACAATATATACAATAGTTTTTTTGTAATGATTTAATATCATTTCTGGAACGGACTCAATGTTCATTAAATACATAAAATAAAAAATAATAGCTCATGAATGAAAATAAATTACAAAATAAACTACTTTGATGTACTGGTTATATGTAATTAATTCATCATTATCCATATTATCATAGGACATTATATTCTCCCTTGATCATGGAGATTATTATTTCTCTTCATGCTTCACAGCCCTTTAAATAAGGAATTGTCTTTAGAAATTCCCAACTTTTCCACTTTTACAGAATAGATTGGTGTAAGATGACTTAGATGGATCTCTTCTTTCAATCACATTATTCATTATTTCATTGAAATTGGATACTTTGTGCCCTTCCTTTCAAAACATAAAACATTTTCTTGTCCCATTTTGACAATTCCCTTAATTCCTTTTTGCACAGTTGTTGTAAGATGGAAATTGGCTCTTCTTTCCATTATAAACATTAGTGTATGTAATTTCATGAGACTTCACCTTCTGCTTCCTTTATTTCCATGGGAATTCAACAATGTGCCAATTGTTAATCGTGATTTTTGATAGCTGGTTGGGCATAATCGTGATATTTCTTACTTGAGCTCCCATTTGATAGGAATCTCACTGGAACATTCATCATGTTGCTCCTATAAATGGTTGTTATCAATATTCTACATATTATAGGACATTGGGTAGAATAGAAGGGAAATTAAGGATGAGTATACTAAACATTTTCACACATAAAGGGGAATCCAATTACATAATGGGGTAATTATAAATTACATTAATTTCCATAACATATAAATTTATAGGCTTCAATCTATGTTATGCATTATCTACATCCCAACATATATTCTTTGGAGAATTTTTTATTCCCTTAATAATTATTCATAGTAATATTATGAATTTTACAAATTATATCCAGAGGGATTATCGAACTAAGAGTGCAATATGGATCATTGTCATGCACCTATTCCCATACGAGTCAAGATCAAAATGGTGTTTTCAGATTTTACCACTAAATGAACCTTTTCTAGATCCACCTCAACTTTTATGTACCCATAAGGGGATGTATTTTATTGATAAACCACTTACTCTATTCTCACAAAAATTTTGGGATGTATTTCATATAAATAGTCTTATCCCTAGAGCTTTCACTGTGAGTTTTCTAATCCTATTCCCAAAAATAACTAAACCTATGATATGATACCAACTATAAAAACCCTGCTCGATTTTACATATTTAAAACATGATTTATTAGATAAACTTTCACTAATTACAACTCTGAGGATAGGGAGGTCTAGTTTCTTAGGGAATTAGGAACTCTACATTACAACTTATGACATAAACTACAACATCTTTATTTCTAACTTATTTGACATGACCAAAACATTCTTTCTAAAATATAACTACATGGGAAAAATTGAATACATAAATAAGAAAAGGGTGAGGTACAAAGACCAGAAAAGGTGTAAACAAGGAATAACTTGAAAAATACAATAAATATCAAGCAATATGCATATTAATGGAGCATAAGAGAAACATAAACATAATGGCATGATATATCAATATTATTCTAACATGGAAATATTAAAACAACATAAGAAATGATATTAGAATGTGCCAAGTCTCATTGATCATGGATTAACATTAGTAAACCCTCATTGAACATGAATTATCCTGAGTATTCCCTTGTTTCACAAGAATTAGCATTAGTAAACCCTCATTGCACATGAATTAGCATGAGTATACCCTCATTGCACATGAATTATAATGTGTAAACCCTCATTAAAAATGAATTAGCATGTGTAACCCACAATTAACATAAAGTATCACGATACTAAACATTACCTAATGCATTGGATCCCTATTAGAGTGTACCCATCATAAACATTTCAATGTCGTGCTTAAGTGTTCTACAGAGATCATATAACATGAAATCATTCTACATCAAAATTTATTCCATGATCATGGAATGTAGAATACATACATGTAAGTACCATTAAAAATGTTTATTTTCCTAATTATTGATATCCTAGATAGATAAATGGGTATGGTATTCACTACACAATGTTTTTTTAGAAAAACATAGTGTAATTTCAACAATATAACGTCATCATATGGAAACTCATAAGCTGGGATGATGAGATATAAAAGGGTATCTTATCTTTTATACATTAAATAGGTAGAAAATAGATCATGGAACATAACATCACAAAAAACAAAATTGAATTTAGATGAATAATATGGGAGAAATACTTGAATGGAAATTAGAATAAAGAAATCCCTTATGAAATTTCAGTATGGTAATGGGTGTACACTGAAGGAATTAATTAGAGAGAATGTGGTATCTAATCATTAAAACATAAAGATGGATTCTTGGGGAGGTTATAAAGTATACCTCCACATTTTTAATTTATATTTAAATGGTATTAAAAAAACTATAATTTGATAAAAATGAGATATGAAAGAATTCGACGATCCCTTATGAAAATGCAGTATGGTTACGGGTGAACATAAGGCATTATAAGAGGAATAAATTAGAGGAAATATGATAGAATAATTTATAAATTTAATGGTTAGTGATTATATTTTTAATAAAATATCCACACATAGTAATAATAGAGCTTAAAAGACAATACATGAAAAGAATGCTTGATAAAAGAGGTTTGTGGAAGATCCCTTACAGAATATTGGCATAGTAACGGGTGTGCTAAAAGAATCATAGGGGGTCTTGATGGGAGTTAAAAGAATCTATCATAGTATATAAACCAAATAGAAAACACAAGGGTTGTAAAAAATCATATCCTAACATATAAATATGGAAAATTATAAGTATAATGTAAAAGAGTATCTTCAAAAGAAATGAGAAGAGTGAAATCCCTTACGGAATTTTGGAATGTTAACAACTTACGTAAGGGTCCAAATGAGAGGATATAAATAATACCTAATATAAATAACATAAAATGTATAGTAATATAATTATTATTAAGAAAGAAATTACAAGAACAAATTTGAAATTAGATGGAAGAACCTGAAAGGAGGAGATGAAAGTGGGGATCCCTTACATGGAAGTGTGATCCTAAATGCATGGGAGAGGATTCTTGGGAGCATGGGGTGACTTTATAGGACTATAGGTAGTATGGGGTAGAGGTTTGTAGTCTCCAAATTATTTTACTGAATAGTAATGGGAGGATGGGTTGGATTATATATGAAATTATTATGAATTATTTATTATTTAGGTTTTAGATACTACACATTAAACGAATAAAAACCACAAAACATCCCATGTTTTTCCGATTTTTTCTGAAAATGGGGAGTAGTATAAAATATTTTATAAGGTAAAGGTCCAAGAATATGAAATTATTTGGTTTTCTTATGTGGAAGTGAGTCACACTCTCAAGGAAATCATTTTAAAATGTTAAAATATTTTACAAGTATTGGAGGTACACTCAAGAATTATAAAATTAATCAAACAACTATAAAATAATATTATTCTTAAGGTATAACATATTTTTTCAGAATAACCCTTTTATTGTAATTTATTAATTCACTATTGGGACATTATGATTTCATAATACACATTATATTTTTATACAATATATAATTTTTACCAAATACTTTTATTGTCTCTGAAAATTGTAAAAAAATCACTATTGAATATTTTTGACTTTAGGAATCAAAAAACAATATTCATTTTATCGATATAATTTTATAAATATGTGAATTTTCACATTTGAAATGAAAACTGAAATTTATTGAAAATTCTTATGTTCTGACAAAAAATAGTTTTCAAACCTTAATAAAAAACACAATTGAATTCATAAAAATTATACAATTATTTATATTTAATAAAAATTAATTTAGTAAAATTATTTTATTAAAATATTATTTAATTCAAAATTGTAGTAATTCATCAAAATATATATTTTAATTGAATTTAATTATTAATTTAAAATAATATTTCGGCTTTAAAACCCATTTACAAAGTAATAATAATCGAATGAATTTATATTGATTATTCTATATATTAATAATAATCCTAATAATAAAGATATTTTCTTGTTACATATCACTTTATTACACGAGCATGTTCTCTAAGAGTATGGTGTGCGATGGTTGGGCTTTAAGGGGCTATTTAGTGAACATGGTTTGGGTCGTGATCTCGATGAGCTTGAACTTCTCTCATAAATAGTTTCAATCATGCTTTAGTTGATGGGACTCTAATAGGGCTTGTTCAATGTAAAAGCCCAAAAATTGATGTCTCCCTTGAAAGATATGATAAATGTGCTTCAAAATGGAAAGATCCTACTAGTCGAGGCCATTACTTAAATTGTCTTTATCAAAAGGATTTGATAAAACCCTATATATATATACTAGTCATTTGTTCACCGATCAATGACTATATATTGAATGGTAATGATACTTAACGGTAATTGTATCCCAAATGGATAAAATTAAAAAAAGATAATTTTTTATATACATATGACATTTAATAAAAGAAAGGGAATTTTATTCAGGACTCTTCAGGTCGTTAAACTGCAGGTGCTCCCCCTTGGGGAATCGAAGGTCGAATCAAACCACTCGAATGTGTCCATTTTTACAATATATCCTCTGACATGTAGTGTTCAATAGCATTTAAGGTTTCTGAATATGGTCTTGAATTTTTTTTCAACCTAGCAATATAGGCCTTCATAGTTTCATTGTGTATTTTTTGTTTCATTTTTGATTTCTTCTACTGAGATTTTTTTATGATATGTTGTTTATGATTTGTTTGTGATCCACTTTTTAGTGAGTTATTTTTTATCCATTTTTTATATTGAATATCGATGTATGATCCGTTGTTTATATCTGACAGTGAACCTTGGATTTTTTCATTTTTTTACTATTATGGTTTATATCTTGTTAATAAATAATATTTTCATATATGTATATAAATGTGTATAATGTTTCATGTATATTATATATTAAATATTAGCTACAACTAAGAAAGTGATACACAAAACGATAAAAAAAGATGTGTAAATTGCTGGCCTGGGGACGTGACCTCATGTCCATGCCCCAAAACCCTCCCTACAAGTACCACCCTAGCTGAGCATGGGTAAATTTAGTTATTATTCTTGTTTATTATCTACAGATTTGGGGCACATTGGTGGTTCCCTAATGAATAAATATATTTACCCCTTTCATGGAAATCTTAGTGGACATACAGCTTCAGATGCTATTTTTCAAGAACCAAGTTAGCAGGGTGATGTATGATCCTCTGTTAGTTTTATATATCATAGGATCTATTTCCTCTTATAATTAATTATGGTCCATATTTTTCATAAGGATAATATGAAATGGGTCATTCCCTATTAAGCATATAAGGTTTTATCACATCTAGCATTCAATATTTGAATCATTATGGCACCTTTATAGGTCACGTTAAGTTTGAATATCATGTTTTCTATTTTCTATAGAATATAAGTGAGTTTTTATACTCATGTAACATGTATGTGTGTCTATATAGCTAGTGCATAATTTATTTCTAATTTTTTTTGGTTTAAAACGTATGCCTTTGTTGGTTCTTGATGATTTTGGGTCTACATGTCCATTAACCCCATGGTCCAAGCAATAATTTTGTTCAACCTCTGGTACTTGTGGTTTCAGTTGGGATGGACCTTGTACAATTTGTAATTTTTTTCACCCAAATATTAAACCATCCTTTAGTGATATTTTGGTGTGTTAGAGGTCATAATATGATTAGACCTCGTGTTGTTTGAGAAATTCATGCTAGCATCATTATACTATCCATCTTTGTGTTTACAATGATAATGTTTAGTGATAAATAAATTTTCTATCATTCTTTATCTCCCTCTATTCATCAATTTCCAACAACCATTATTGTTGAATTTAGAATATCAAGGTGCTCAAATATTAAAGTTGAAATGATCCCTATTACCATTTTTATAATTGTATATAACTTTCACTTTTGATTATGGATATTTTAGGTTTATTTTTTTATATGTTGTATAAATTTAATATTTTATGAATATAATAGGACGGATATGAACTGAAAATGGATTCATGATAATAATTTGTCAAATGAATATGAATATTGAGTTAAAGATTTCATCATGTTTGAAAGAGAGCAAGTAGAAGACCCTTTTGAATTCCTCTGACCATGTTTATGATTTTCTAATTCTTGGAAAATTAGTCCAGAATAGTTGGAGGATCATTTTATTTGTCATAGAATAGATCAAAGATATAAATTTTGGAATAAACATTGGAAGAAATGAATGTTGACATAGATTGGGATGACAATATAGTTTGAATCATTTGATATGAATACCTTTGAAAAATATGATGGAGACTGCATGCAAGAAATGAAAATAGAAATTGATTATGGTCTTCATGATAGCCTAATGCTGTTTGGGGAGTAAAATAGGTGTTCCCTGAAACCATTGTGTATTTCTTGTACTAAAAACACAAAATTTTCATCTATATTGGAGTTAAATAATTTTAAAGCTAGCAGCGAATGGAGTGACAACAGCTTTATAGAAATACTTGGTCTTCTAAAAGATATGATACCAAATAAATGAACTACCATGCCAATAATATTAATCTAAAATAATTTTATATTCAATGGGTGTGATCTATAAAAAAAATTCTTGTCCAAATCATTGCATACTATTTCTCAAGGACCATTAATCACTCATAAAATGTCATAAGTTTGGTGCAGAACGATAAAAGAAAAATGATTCAAGTCCTTAAACTTTTGTATAGTACTTTCCTATAATTACATGATTTGTATTACTATATAAATGTGAGGAAACCACAAGACAATTTACATGGAATTCAGATAAAAAAATTAAATATAGGATCCAACATCATCAAGACAATTCTCTTTAGTAGACCAAAATTGATTATAAGTTTCTAGAGTTTGTAGATGAGCCGAGAAACTTCTGTACTACATTATCTTCCAATGGAGTAAATACATTTGTTATACTGAGTGGCACTAATAGTTCATGGCCTTTCATGTTGGTAAATTATAACCTTCCACCATTATTATGCATGATTTGAAAATAAATTATGTTGTATTTTTTTATAGCTACAACAATGAAACCGAGTAATGATATTGATTTATATTTATATCCATTGATTTTAGACCTGAAATTGATTTGGGATACAAGTGTTACAATTAATGATGCTCATTGAAGTGAATAATTCACATTGTTGGCCATGTTGTATGGAATAATAAATGATTTCCCTGCAAATTGAAGTTTATTAGGACATAACATTAAAGTAATGTTGGGTTTTCCCATTTGTGAAAAATGCACATACTCAGTTTGGTGGAAATATTCCTTGAAGACTGTGTTTTTAAGAAAACATAAATTTTTATGTCGATGACATAAATACTGATCCCGGATAATGGAATTTAATGAGAATATCTAACATATAACTACACCATCTCCAGCAATGGGTGATCAACTTTATAAAAAGTAAAAAATATTGCACTATTTTCAATAAACCATTTTCTAAAATCCTTAAAAAATTAAGTAGGTTGAAGAGATCCATTTTCTATGAATTACTCTTTTGGAATTGTTTGTATGCCAGAAATTTTATTGATTTCATGCATGTTGAAAAAATATATTTTATAGTGTTATTGGCATGTTTACAACTAATCCTAGAGAATAAGAGATGGTATCATGGCTAGGTTATACTTGATTGAAATGGGTATAAGGCAATAGTTAGTGCTGAAAAAGGGTAAAAGGAGGAATTTTCTTCCACGAGCAAATTACATTGTATCATGATAAGAAAAAATGAAAATTTTACTTTTCTTTAATATTATAAAATTTCTATTGAGGCATTCATCAAATATCTAGAATGTCGTGTTAATGATTAATTTTAAGGTAGAATGAATAAAATAACATGATTGTCAGGTTTTGAGGTATGATTTGACGATTGTTTCTTTTCATTGCATTCTTCCTCAAATTATATGTCATACATTGTCAATAATTTTCTTTTTTTCAAATCTAAATTCAGTAACATTATAGACCCAATAATGATTCCCATCACGAATTAGAAGATTTTAGTCCTATTTTGGGGATTAGATATGTTTTTCCCGTTATCGTTATTTGATATAGTGGTCCACCTGATGGTTCATATATTCATAGAGGTTCAACTATGTGGTCCTCTTCATTACAGATGGATGTACCCCATTGAATGGTATATTAATATTTTTAAATGGAATTTCAAGGTTATAAGTTTTCCATAAGGTTGTATTTTTGAGAATTATATTGTTCATAAAGATATTTAATTTTGTACAAATTACCTATTTTATGTTGAAAGAATAGGTCTCCCAATGTATTGTCACAACGAATGACTTATAGGCGGGGGCATTTCTAGAAGAGATGTTACTGAAATTAACATGACAGAGTAGGAGTGAGCACATCTTTACATATTACATAATATTGAATATTTTGATCCATACATAAAATCACACACATAAATATTTAGTGATTTAAATTCATCATGGCATGAAGGATGGATATAATATATAAACTAAATAGTTTATAAGATTTTTTGGAGATCAAATTTATAAGGAGTAATCTGAAAATCTAAATTCAATTACCAAGAAAATATATTGATAGAAAGAGGACTGAATAAAAATGTTATATCTTACACTGGTTTAGTAATCAATTGTAATACATTCTATACAAAGGAACATGATGAATTTATTTCAATGGAAAACAATGGTATTATTCTTGTGAATGAAGAAATGCACATATCTTGTTCTAAGCATAGAAATTCAATTTATGAAAATAAGTTATATTTTCATATTATCAATTAGATATATGAGTTTGATTATACATAATTTTATTTTTCTCTTTTCCGTGAAAAATGGGTTGACTATATCAATCGAGTGAAGGTTGATGAAATGGCCTTTTTTAAGGTGAATTTTAGTGTAGAAGGAGAAAAATATTAGCCAATCATAATGGAATCCAATAGAGTGTAAGTATGTTATGTTTTTAATTAAACAAACAATAATTGGTCAATTTTCTAGTTAGAGAATAAAACTACTGTTCAATCAGATGAAAATTAAGTCAAGGATGACCCTTTCATTAGGTCATCACAATTATTTCATGTCGGTCCCAATGTAGAAAATGTCTTGTGTGTTAGAGGGGACTATAATGAGGGGATTCGGATTCCCAAAAGTGGAACCAAATCCTTGAATTTTTTTAAAAAATAAGTAGTGTTCAATGAGAAGATAATTTTTTTAATATGTTATTTTTTCCTTATTATATTATATTATTTCTACTACATTAACATAATATAATATAAATGTTTGACTATACATGCAGAAAATGTCTTTTGCACATAATTATGTTACTAATCCATCAGAATAGTAAACTATATTGAAGAAACCCCTGTGAATATATGAAAATGCAATTTTACAATATACATTATCTATTTTAAAAGAAAACTATATAATGGAATGTTGATTTAATTTTCATTATTCATTATAGTGTTCATTTATTTTAGATGATTTCAATCTATTTGGAATGCCTTTAAAAGGGGAAAATGATGTTTTCTCTAATAAATCATATATTTAATATTGATTTTTTTTTCATAGTAAAATCATTGTCCATATAGTTAATATTTTATTTCCTATTTATGTTTAATTTTTTTGTATTACTAATAGAAAATTTTATTTTTTTATACAGGTGGATTATTTTGTTTGAATTTGGGTTCTCAGTCCATCTTTCATGATCATTCTCCCTTAAAACCATTTCACCCCTACAGTTGTGTATTTTTCATATTTCTGTAGTTTCCTGCATTAACATTGTAGGAAGAACAATGATGTTTCATCTGCTCAATTACGGTGATAATATTGATTTTTTCACATTGAAATCATTTTCCATAGAATTAATGTATTGTTTTATATGTATGTTTAATTTATTTTTTAGTATTACTCACATAATAATTGTTTTGTTATACAAGTGGATTCTTGTCTTTGAGTTGGGGTGCACTGTTCAAATTTTCATTCCTTTATGCACCAAAACATCCACAGACTTCTTCTCCCACAAAACCTTTCACTCCGATAGTGTTAAGATTTGCCACTATCTTTCATGTTCCCTACACTACTCAATCACAGAGGTAATGTTGATATTATCATATTAAAATTTTTTCCATAGAATTAATGTATTATTTCATATTTATGTTTTTATTATTTATTTTTAGTATCAGTCATAATAAATGTTTTCTTTTTCGTGTAGTTTATTTTATTCATGATGAGGTGGTTTTTTCAAAACTAATCATGCAGAGTCGATATTTAGATAAGGAAAATCAATTTAAATCTAGGTAACATTGACCATTTGGACATTTTTTTAATGTATGTAATAATTTTTTTAATTTCATTTTATGAACCATTGTTTGAAATGTCTATAATATAATTTTTTATTGTATTTTTGTAGTAAATTTATTTTCATTTAAATTTTGTAATAGGCCTTGTCTATATTGATATCTGCTGAGTTTTTGCTACTGTAGTGTGTTATTATAGCATATTGTAGTGGTGTTGTAGTGTTCGGTGACAACATACTACAGAATGAAACTTTATTAGTGATTTTAAATATTTTGATAAATTGGACTATCAGTTATTTTAAAATAACTGATAAAGGACACATTTATCATGTCTTATAAAAGCACTGATAAAGGGTTCCTTTAGCGACGCTAAATAAAAGTGCTTATAAATCGGTTCTTTATCAGTTCTTTTCAAAGCACTGATAAAGGCCTTATTAATCAGTGTTTTAAAGCACTCAAAAATAACACCTTTATAAGTGATTTTTCTCATTTAATAAAATTTATGTTATTTTAACATATGATACAAAGTTAGTGCTTTTCAAGCACTAATAAATATCATTTCTAGTGCTCTTTGTAGACTATATTGTAGTAGGGTGTGTTATGTTACACACCTATATTATGCTACGATGTGTATATACTTCCCATTGACATGTTATATAATGAATATACTTATTTTTATGATATTTAAAGCATTATTTAATGTTATTATTTCATGTCGACTATGAGTCAATGTTATCAAATTAGTAAATTTTTTTTATTATCTCATTTTTTATCAAAATTTTTTATTATCATGCTTCCATTGATGAAATATTATGATCCATATCCCAAGAATACTGACGATTTTTCTTAGAGTTTTTATTCGTGATTTCTTTACGTTGTTATTCCATTTTCCTCTAATTAGTCCTTATGATTATGAAAGAAAATTAATAAAATATAAAATCATTTCTCTTTTCGTTCGAAAATATATTTTATTGCCAAACCCTGTTTTGTTGAAATGAAATCAAATTAATAAAAAAGTTATTTTAAAATTATTTAAAAATAAAATTATTTCAAATAAATTTCATTGAATTTTTATAAATTTTTAAAGGATTTTTAATAAAATTATATGTTTTTATGTTTTCAAAAGTGTTTTTAAAAGAAGATTGGATATTTTCTGTAATAATTGTTTTAAATCATATTTCAAAATTATTTTCCAGATAAGAATTTATCCTTTGGTGTTACATATTCTTTATTTGGAATATAATCCAAGAACACCATTCTTATTCTTTATTTTAATGGTTTATGTTTAAGATGACAAGTTTTTTATGAAACCCTTTTGTCTTCCTTGGGTTATACCATGAAAAAATTCTTCTAAAACCAACTTATTTTCACAGGTTATGCTATGATAAAATGATTAAAAAACCAATCTTTTTTTCATAGGTTGTTATATACTGAAATGAAAAGAATTCATCATTCATTTCAGGGGTTATGATTTGATGAAATTTTATAATTTTATGGCATATATATTTATGATTATTATGTGATGGCTGGGACCAATATTTACTGATAATTAATTGGATAATAATTTATAAATCATGAGATAAAAATGGATGGAATGGGGAGTGAACCTAGTTTAGTAAGGGTAATTTTCAACAAATATGATCTTTATAGTGAATCATAATTACTATGATGGTTTTGGGAGTTATCCCATTTCACCATGATAGCCTTAGTAGTGATCCTTGACTACTAATATAGACTTGGGAGTAATCCTCGACTACCAATATGACATGCATGCACCTTCATTCATCTCCATGAGGTTATACATGGGCCTTATTTCATGTCCATAATGTTATTCATGGACCATATTTCACGTCCATAATGTTTTTCGTGGACTAGATTACATGTCCACAATGTTATTCTTGAACATGATTTCACATTCACAATGTTATGTGTGGACTTGGTTTCATGTCCATAGGTTTATGCACAGTCCATATTTAATATCAATAATTTAATGAGTGATCATACTTTAATTCAAACATGTTCATGATGTTATAAGCTAATCATTTTCCTCACGTCAATATATAATAATCATGTTATTACACATGACACACATAATTTGATTTAATTATGATTCATGTCTTCTGAGTTACCAAAAATTATTCCATGACTCATGCTTATGATATATGATATGAAGAGTATGATATTCAAATTTTATGTACAGGTTCACAAACCCTTATTTTCTTGTTATGTTTATGTAAATCCTTTATTTACCCTTAATGGGAATCCCATATCACCCTTTCTTTTGATTCCATTCCCGTGGATGTGAAGAATGGGTTTATGTATGAGTTTTAAAAGGGAATATCATTGGGGGATAGTTTTTTAGATCATTCACTGTGTTAGAAGATAGTGTCTCAAGATTCCGAAGACACAAAACTATTAGGGTCCTTGGGGATTTGATTTTTTATGTGATGAATGTTTATCTAAATTGTTGTAATATTCCTATATGGGAAGACAGTTTAATATTGTTGGTATCAAAGAAAATGATTAATTAACCATTAAAAACTTGGATGAGAAAAATTTAGTGTGATCCCTAGTTATATTTATAAGGATATACCTAGGTAAGGATAAGTCTAAGGATGAGTAAAATTTCCTAGAAATTTGGTAAATGATTAAGAGATTTATTTGAAGGAAAATACATCATGGATTCGATATTACAATTGTATGTGTCTCTAGTACAGATTTATATAGGGGTAACAACCTTGAAAACACTATTTTGATCTAGACTTAATCAGGAATTGGTGCAAGACAACAAACCATGATTCAAACATGGTTCACAACTCCTATGGGATATTCTTTCAAAATTCATAAACTCATTAAAAACCATCATTAATGATTTTAATATATTTTGAATACTAATGACTGGGGATAATCATATGGTTTTATTGATTAAATAGCTGGTGTTTTTATTAATACATCCTAAATTATTTTTTCCACTACGTGATTCACCGTAATGATTTGAGTTGCTCCAACTATGGTTTTCTATATTAGTCAATGATTAAAACATGAATGAACCATGTTAATGAAGAATTAAATAGACAATTCAATTATTTCCCTCTCGATAAATTGAAATTTATGGTATATGGAATAAAATATTCATTGTTATGACCAATCAGCATTCTCAGTCCCTGAATCCTACTGATATTTCGAACGATCAAAAGAGGAAACATTGTTTTCTTGAATCCATCATAAGGAAACATCCACCTTCATTTAGTGAAATCGAAAGGTCCATTACATTCTGAAATATAAATATGTACCACTAAAAAATATTTTCAATTCTCTATTTTTCAAAACATGAAAAAAGTAATTTTGGTGTCCTATAACATTAATGGTGAAGTGAATCAACAATGAAACTTTATAATGAATATGAGGAAACCGAATAATATTTACCCTAGTGATTAGGATGACTTCAAGAACCCATTTTTCAATTATTAAGTTCCATTTATTAATTTTAAAAAAAATGGAGATTTGAGTTACCCATAAATCTTAGGGTTATAATAAGAAAAGAAGGATTTAATTCAAAGTAAAAATTAAAAGCTATAGTGTGCATAAGATAAGAATTAATTGATGCATAAACTATATAAAAACATGTAGGGAATTTTATTATTGGTAATAATAAATATTTTAATTGTGGAAGGAGAGGTACTTGAGTGGTTGAATGCTGAATTGATGGGAATAATTAGAAATCTGCACAAAGAACACCTCTAGAAATTCAGTGCTTCAGAAGCAAGAAGTTTTTAATTATGATTATCAATAAACTAGGGGGAAATATCATGAATGGAATTAGAATGTTAGTATGTGTAATGGTTATACTACTGATAATGTGGAGACAATGAATGAAATATTATTGGAATGTTGTTTTAAATATTAAAATGAGGTGTCCTAATTAGTATCATAAGGATGAGGTGGATTAATATAAGCATTTATGTATTCAGATTCAAGAATTATGTAATTTTTATTGCAAAATATATAAGGTTTTTGCCAAATATGTTTTTAATTATATATTTGATAGAATATTTTGAAAGGTATTGATGACATTGAAATGTTATTTAATTGTAATGTTATATTATTATTATATTATGGTACCCCTTACTATTTTCCATACACTAAGGAAATAATGTTTAGTTTGGATAATGATATGATTGTTTTGAATAAATTAAATTTTATAGTATCATTGACCTCATAACTAATAATGGATTTTTTGAAAAAGTGGTTTGAACAATAATTGTTGAAGATTACAAAATTTTTGCATTTTAGGAAGATATCCAATAATCAATGTTCTATGTTAATATTGATGAAATATGAACGTTTTTAATTTGGTTTTATGTAAATTGATGTTATTAATATGTACATGGTGAAGGTATTTACATGTTTGTTATGTTACAATCAAGTATGAATTTATGATATATAGGTGTTAATGTAATGTTTATTTAAGTGGCCTTATTTATAAAGATTGAATATCAATATTTTGGAAGGGTTATAAGGATAACAATTTATGGAATTGGTTAATTTGAATAATTGGATGATGTTTTAGATATTACATCTCTATATTATGATCTATCCTTATTGGATAATGAGGGTTATCTTTTGTGAACTAGGGCGATAAGGAATGTGTTATAATTCTATTATGGATGGTAGGATTCATTTGTGCTTATACAATAAATAATGTCCTTTATTTCATGGAAAAATAGATTGAGTGGACATTGATCAAGGCCCAACAACATGGTAATATTTTTTGTACAAAATGGTTTAATGAAAGTATTTCTTCTAGTGAAAATTCTTCATCTTTTGGAAATAGTGATTTAAATAAAATTTTTTTATGTTATAATAATTTTTTATGATATAAATTTAATTTTAAAATGCCATTTTTTATGGATTTATGATCATTTAGATCCTCCTAACAATGTTATCTATCACTCTCCAGCAGTATTTGGATCTTATTTTTCTCTTATATGACTTTGTATTAACTCCCCAAATGTGTTATCCTATGTTGAAACCATGTTAGGAGTTTCTTTGGGAAACCACTATGTTTTTAAATTTCACTTCTTAAAGGAATATTTAGAATTAAAATTTAAAATGTTAGTTTAAATTAATGGAACTTTAATGTATTAAAACATTGATGACCTAGAGAAATTTTAAGAGTGACGTTCTTTTTTAGTGGGGTATAATATAAAAACCCTTGTTCCTTTGATATTTTTTTGAATGAAACAAAATTATATAATTTATTATGAGGCATGATACACCATTTTATTCTTTTATTAAACGATACACTATGTTTAGATTATGATACAGACAATACTGAGTTCTTTTGAAAGGTTGTGTTCATGCAAGATCGTGTTTTAACGAACTACAATATATTTTCAATAATATTATTAAAATATTATTATATTTATCCCCAAAACATTTTACTAGAACATAAGAATAATATTAAAAAATTATGAATATATGGTTTACACATGTATATAAAATGAACTCTTTGGTAACCAAATAATTATATATCCAGGTAAGAACTTTTTGAAAATAATGAAATTCCATTTCTGAAAAAGTAATTTTCTCTGCACAAAAATGTTTTGTCTCAATATATTTTAAAAAAATTAATTAGTTTAATTAAATATATATAATCATATTATATATTCATGAAACTATTTATAAATTTTGGTATTCATTTTCTAGAAAACATAGACAAATAAATCCAATTTTACAAATAAAGAAGATGTGTTTTTCTAAAATATGGTTTTAGTGCCTTTTACTTGTGAATTTATTTTAAAACTAATTTCTGAAACATTGATAAATTTTATTGTAAAAAAGAAACATTTTACTAAGATAGTAGTTTAAAAATATCTTAGTTTTATTCATTTTGAGAAGTTTTATTTTTGGATGAAATATGAAAAATCATGAATTTTAATTGAAAAATGACTTTTCATCTAAATAATTATTAATGTTAAATTAAATTGAAAGTGTTTTTTATTGTAAATTTAGTTTAAGTTTTAATCTATTAATATAATTTTAGCTATTTGAGTCATTTTTTATGAAATTTAGATATTAAAACATTGTATCGTTTTGAAACATTTCACATGAAAAACCAATTTCTCCTTCTATTAGTGCTATTATTTTTTAATTAAATTTATTTTATTCTGTGAATATAATTGAGAAAATTATATTCCACATACTGAATTAGAATAATTTATTTTATCTAAAAAGTTCACCATAAATATTTTTGAAAATCGTTAGTGGAAACCGTTATAATAAATTAACGCGATTAAGGTTAAAATAAGATTTTTTACATTACATGCATTTGTATTAAAATAAATTTTATAATCATATACTATTTTTATTTAATGGATTGAATTTAATATTTATAATAATTAAATATAAATTATCTTACAAATCCTTTTTAATTACTGTCCTAAATTGTCATGACCTGTCCTCGGGGCCCGTGTCGTGACATCCCCAAGCCCGCCTTCAATAACCTAGGGTTGGAGACTAGCACCAAAGGCATAAATCCCTATACTGGGAAGGCATTGCCTTTATAGAAGTAAAAAAACAAAATAGAGTACGAAACTGAAGTAAGCACGAGTAAAACTGTATACAACAATAAGTGTTGAAAAGAAAGGGGCCAGAAATACAAGCCCAACAGTGAGTACATTACAACTAAAAGACTAGAACAACTGCAGTAATGTGAATCAGTAACCACTAAGTCGTCCTCCGGTAATCCCACCTGAAGGGTGGGTACAAATGGTCTCTACAAAACCTCGGGTCCCTCCATCCGCTTCATGTACATCTCGTTGAGTGGTCCACATCCGGGTACTGTCCAGCTCCACAAGTCTCTACCACGATCAGTGTTGTCCGTCAACTGCATCCAACACAACGTAGTGCGGGCATAGCCCATGTAGGGGTGTGTTTAACAATACTTAAGAGGGACCCAATACCCCTGAAGGTCTCGCAGAATCCATGAAATATAAACCAAACAGGAAAGATACAATCATGATGTATCAATCATCTCCACTTAGGTATATGCTTATACAAATACTTAAGTCATCAATTCCAGTTTGGCTCCTACTCCCGAGCCAAAGAAAAACCCAGTCCACACAAGAAAGAAGACAATCACACTAATGTTAATGATTGAATGTCAAGATTCACCTCAAACAAGTATACAAATCACGAAGAGGGGTGGTGAAGATTAGATGTAGCCTCTGAATCATCTCATCTGCCGAACCCACATTGGCTCCTAGTACAGAAGTCGTCACTTCCAAACCCATGGAGGATCCAAGTATAGTAGTCATTGCTGCTAATCCCACAGAGGATCCAAGTACAGTAGTCATCACTCTCGAACCCACGAAGGATCCATCTACAGTAGTCATCATCGTCGAACCCACAGAGGATCCCAGTACGGTAGTCGTCGCAGTCGCAGCCAACTATAAGGTTCCTTTACAAAACACACTCGATTTAGGGAGGGCCTACTCCTCGAGCCAAGGGTTAAATACATCAACTATCACAAAGCCATAAATTGATGTATCCCGAAGTTCTGCCTCGTTATATAGAACCAAACGTGACAGACGGCGCGTCAATCAGACGCCTAGTCTTAGAGGTGTTAGATTTTCCATTCCAGGGGCCCGATTGGAAGTACGCTCGTTCTAGACCTGACCGTTTTCCAAATTCATCCAAAACTTACTTTGTGTATCACAAAAGTACCTCTTCATCGCGAGGGTCCCAATTCCATAGACGACGCGTCGATTGGATGGTCGGTGTTTAAGTTATTCATGTTTAAGTGAAAGCAGTCCCGACACGTTAAGCCCAGTGGGCTGGTGGGTCGTTCTGACCCAGTTCGGCGGGTCCGACCCGACAGAGGGTCGGACCGGCCTGGTGAAGCACATCGCCTAGCTCGAAGGGTGAGGCCCGAGTGGCTGAGCGCTGCGGGGGGGGGGGGGGGGGGGGTGTCCCCCTGGTGTCCCGAACCGGCGGTGCCATGCGGCATCACCCTCTTGTCCGGTCAGCCGATGTCGGCCGATATTTTTGGTGCAAGAGGCCCACACGAGTGGGAGGCAATTCCTCTAGTGAAGCGCCCTCCTGGCGCCACAGGTCATCCCAACCCGATTAGCCGGTTTGTCTGCCGAGTAGCCCGCGGAATGCAGGTCGTGGTCCTCCGTAGCACGGCGCACTCGTTGCACCACGGTCTCTTCTGTTAGGCCGGCTATGGCTAGCCTGTTCTTCCTTGGCCGAGCAGCCCGCGGTTGTGGTCCGTGGTTCTTCCGCATACGGCCAGTACCTGGCCTCCGCCTTCTCCAGTTGTTACCTCTTCCAACATGCATTTATTGCGAACCAAAATTGGAATCATCGGTGGGTCATCGAGACATGTTAATTCAGCCCGCACCCTCCGCGTTTGGATGCATCATAAATCCAAAGAAAAACTATGATTCTCAACGAAGAACAGAGTACAAAATATTCACTTCTAATTGTACAATCACCTACCTTGAAATAAGGTTTACGGTAGTCAGGCATCGTGGAAGACAACATCGCTGGGAGACGGCGTCAACTCTTTGACGTCGGGAGAGAAGGAGTCGAGGATGGTGCATCGTCGGTGTTACTTACGGGTGGCTCCTTCTCCTTTTGGCTTGTCCAAAGATTGAAAGAGACGATAATCATTCTTCGGTGGTTCTTCGTTGGAATGACGGTTTTCCTCGTTGAAGAATGAAGCTCTTCTAATTCTCCAGAGTTTCCCCTACAACAAATATTTGCTTTGAAAATATTAAATTAGACACCACCAACATTAAAATAAATTCCAACCAATTCAAAATAATTCAAAAAGATGAGATGTTCCAATTAATTAATAAGGATATTAATTAATTGAGTTGGAAAACATAATGAGAGGGAGGTGGAGAGTTTAAATATAGAAGAGAGGAGTAATGAAATTAATTAAAGGGGGTGTTAATGGGGTTAAGGGGAGTTATGGGGAGATGAAAGGTTTAGGCCATGTGTGGACCCCACCTCAGAAATATCCTCTCATGGAAGGTTATGTGGGTGTGGGCCCCACCTCTAACTCCCCTTGGGGGGAAATAACTAACATATATTAATAAAATTTGTGTACTACAAATTTTATTTATTTTATTCTAAATCCCCAAATCTTAATTCTCTACCTACGAAAACAGGCTGCGGTAAAAGTCACCTTAAGCGAATATCGGTGGTGCTAATTCATTGGTGTCCTCATATTTCAATTCCGAGCACTAGTTCAAAATACTGATAAACCCATATGTACAGTTACTGAACTTACCCAAAAAAAACTTCCGAAATTGATTCCGGGCACACCGGGACTCAGAATCAAGTGCCGTCAAAAACCACAAACTCGTAAAATTCCAAAGTATTTATGGAAAAAATTTCATCGAAATTTAATGGTCTTAAAATTACTCCCACCTCATGGATTTACATCCCTATAAAGCTACAACACACACTAGGTAAACAAATGAGGTTACTGTACACGCCTCTAAGCCACCTGCTCCCAAATTCTCTCATGGAAGTTCCCGTGATGCCAGCGAATGCGCACCGGAGGAATCAAACATCCACATAGGACCTGCTCATATCGATCCTCGATCATTACTGGGACCTCTGAGAATGTCACCCTGTCATCGATGTCTAGCTCTCCATGATCGATGATGTGGGATTGGACGTGTACGTATCTCCTCAGCTAAGATACATAGAAGATGTCATGCACCCGGTGCATCTGAAGTGGAAGAGCCAGGCGTTAAGCCACCTTGCCTACTCTACTGAGGGCCTAGAAAGGTCTGATGAATCCTGGAGATAACTTGTCCCCCCAACCAAATCTCCATAGACCTCGTCGAGGGGAGACCCATTGTAAGACGTGGTCGCCATCCTCAAACTCTAGTGGTCTCTGTCTCCTATCAGCATTGGAATTATGTCTACTCTGTGTAGCCTTCATACGCTCTTGGATGATCTGCAACTTCTTCATCATATCCTGAACCCTCTCTAGTGCTACAAGTGCTAACTCCCCAGGGTTAGTCCAACATAGAGGTGATCTACAAGGTCGGTCGTACATTGCCTCGAAAGGTGCCATCCCGATGGAAGAGTGATAGTCATTGTTGTACGCAAACTACACCAAGGGTAGGTGATCCTCCCAGCTATGACCAATTTCAATGACACATGCACAAATCATGTCCTTGAGAGTATGAATGGTCCTCTCAGTCTGACTGTTCTTATGAGGATGGAAGGTGGTGCTCAGACGTTGCTGCATCCCAAAAGCCTCATGTAACCCCTTCCATAGTAGGGAAGTGAAACGAGCATCTCGATCGGAAACGATAGGTGATGGCACACCATGAAGTCGTATGATCTCCCAAACGTAGAGTCGTCCTAAACTCTCTACTGAGCCCTGCTCTCTGATTGGTAGGAAGTGGGCCGAATTGGTGTGTCATTCTATGATCACCCAAATAGAGTCGTATCATTTGGATTTATGTAGAAGCCCCGTCACAAAACTCATGGATATCCCATCCCACTTCCACTCTAGGGCCTCTAAGAGATGAACCAAGCCTGTTGGAACCTATTGCTCCACCATCACTTTCTGACAAGTGAGGCATCGTGAAACGAACTCTACTACAGACTTCTTCATACCCGGCCACCAGTGCTTTTGTTTGAGGTCCTGGTACATCTTCGCCACTCATAGATTTACCGCTAGAGGGGAAGTGTGAATCTCCGTCAGCACTTCCTCCTACAGTGAAACTGGTACCATTATACATCCCCTGAAAAGGATAATGTGATCCCCTCCTTTAGAAAACACATCAGGTGCCTACATTTTGGATATCTGAGCACGTCGCATCTCACAGTGAATGTCACCACGTTGTGCCTCTCTGACTTGCTGAATGATTGGAGGAGTGACGGTGAGTGACTATAGAATGACTGACCCATCTCTATCCACAAAGGATATCTACAACACAGATAGCTGCTCTGTTGCCTCTCCTAGTAGTTGAATTCCCGATATCATGCTGAGAGAATCAGCTACAACATTCCCTTTCCCAAGAGTATAGACTATCTCAATGTCATAGTCCTAGAGGAACTCGAACCATCACCATTGTCTCAGGTATAGGTCCCTTTTGAGAAAATGTACTTGAGACTCTGGTGGTCATAGTAGACTATAAAGCACTTTCCCATCAGATAGTGACGCCACATCTTCAAGGCAAAGGCCACTACTGCTAACTCCATGTCATGGGTAGCGTAGTTATGCTCATTCTATCTCAACTATTGAGAAACATAAGTGATTACCGCTTGCTCCTGCATCAGGACACACCTGATTATGGTCCCTAATGCGTCGTAGTACACTACGTACCTGACGCCCTCCTCTGGTACCCTCAAGAAGGGTGCACTGGTCAATATCTACATCAGCTTCTGAAATCTCTACTGAACTCTATCTGACCATATGAAGGGTTTCCAATGCTTTTTCAAGGTTGAATGAGAAACTGAAACTCTGGTGAAATCTGGCACAAATCTCCGATAGTACATAGCTAGATACATGAAACTCCGCACCTCCATCACACTCCCGGGTGGTTCCCGAGAAAGTACTGCCTCAATATTCACTAGATCCACTACAACACCCACCTCTGATATGATGTGTCCCAGAACATGAATCTATTGAATACAGAACCGGCACATCAAGAGCTTACCATAAAGATGGTGCTCTAAGATTGTATCATATACAAAATGGAAGTGGTAGGCATGCTTCTCCACAGTAGTCGAGTAAATCAGTATGTCATCGATGAAAAATACGACATATCGATTGAGGTAAGGCTAGAAGATCTTGTTCATGAGACTCATGAACACTGCTGTAGTGTTGGTTATGTCGAAGGGCATATCCAAGAACTCTTACTGGCCATACCGACACATGAAGGCCTTCTTATGCACATCCTAGTCTCGAACACTGAGCGGGTGATAGCCTGACCTGAGGTCTATCTTCAGGAACCATCGTGCTCCCTTGAGCTGGTCAAATAGGTCATAAATCCTATTAAGTGGGTACTTGTTCTTTAAGGTCACCTGATTTATGTGATGGTAGTTGACACATAGTCGCAAGCTCCCATCTTCCTTCTAGGAGAACAAAATCGGAGAAGCCCAGGGTGAAACACTGGGTCGGATGAATCCCTTACCCTGTAAGTCCTCCAGATGATCCCGTAGCTCACAATGCTTGGTGGGAGCCATCTCATATGCTGGAGAAGATATCTGTGTTGTCCCAGGGAACAGGTCAATGTAGAAGTCTATTTCTCTGCAAAGAGGTAATCCTGGAACGTCTTCAAGAAAAACATCCTCAAACTGATCCATCACAACAGGAAAACATGGACTACACACATCAACCGCTCTGAGAATGAGACTAGAAAAATGATGAGTGATTGGATTCCCTCTCCTCTGCATGAGCCCATCATGCGCTGCAAAGGCTCCTTTCTCGCTGGTGAAGGTGATCCTACTCCAATCTGTGTAGACACACCACACTTTTCATGTAATACAGTCGATCTAAGAATGGACTGTAGATAACCAGTCTATCCCCAAGATGACGTCGTATGTCCTCGACGTTACTACAAGAAGATCCCACCAGAAGCTCTCACCTCATAGAGTAAGCTCACATTGCCAGCACCAGTGCATAATCGTCGTGTATTCTCCCATAAGAGTCTCTAGCCGTAATGATCGAGCCAACAACTCTATCATAATCTCCAAGCTCCAAACGAGGGCAACGACAATAAAATAATGACTCGCTCTTGTTTCTATAAGTACAACAGCAAGGGTGGAGTTGGCATAGATAGTACCTAGAATCATCTCAGGTGCGCCGTGGTCATAGGCCTTGACTGCTAGGAGCTGAGCCTGCATATTTCCGCCAGCTCCCTATGGTAAGGGTGGACCTCCTTGTGTTGGTGGTGGTAGAGCCTCGAAACGTCATCCACCACCCGTGGCTTAGCTAGTTCTTCTGCCTCGTCGTGTACCTAGAGTATCAAGTTCCACCATCTACCTGTTTCCGCATGCCGATGACTCATGGAAAGGATCACCATAAGGTCGGCTGGTGTCCCTACCAATCTGAAAACTCTGATGATTGCCTCTAGCCAGTCCTCAGACACCTGTGGGTCCGTCTCTCTATGGAACCTGGGTGGCCTCTATCGCTGGAACTCGTGAAACGCACTCAGGCGGTGTGCACTCTCTACTGCTGGGGCTAGTAGTATCGGCCGCTCACTGGGTAGTGGCACCACGGGTGCCTCCGATGTGATGGGGCCCTGTACCAAGGGCTTGTCGATCGATGGGCTACTATCTCGCATGTAACTCGGAACCCTAGTCAGCTGGCTTCATGGGGACATCCTGAAAAGAAACAGGGGAACCATGGTCAGTCCGTATACCGGGTGAGCTAACACAAAGTAATCACTAAGAAAACATTTCAAAGTATACACACATGCAATCAGTGTTTTCATGCACTAAGTCAGAAATCAGTGGTTGGGATTCTGTTGTAGGGATACTCTGGTCGTCGCACTAAAACTGGACTCCCTTGACTGAAAACAAGACTCAATACTCTTAACACTGTTTCTTCATAGAGATGAAATAATCATAGTCCTGAGTTATGCAGTAGAATCGACTCCTCTGATACCAATTTTTCACGACCCGTCCTCAATGCCCATATTGTGACTACCCCAAACCCGCCTTCCATAGGCTAGTAGCTGGCGACTAGCACCAAAGGCATCAATCCCTATACTGTGAAGGCATTGCATTTATAGAAGTAAAAAAACACAACACAGTACAAAACGGAAGTAATAAAAAGTAAAACTGTATACAAAAGTAAGTGCTAAAAAGAAAGTGGATGAAAATACAATCCAAACAGTCCGTACAGTAAAAATGAATGACTAGTACAATAGCAGTAAAGTAATGCAGCAACCATTGAGTCATCCTCCAGGAATCCCACCTTATGTGTGGGTGTAGATGGTCTCCAAATCACATCAGCTCCATCCGTCCACTCCGTGTACATCCCACCGAGTGGTCCTCCTCCGGGTACCGTATAGCTTTACAAGTCTCTACCACGATCTGTACTGTCCGTCCTATGCATACAACACAATGTAGTGCGGGCATAGCCTGTGCAGGGGTGAGTATAACAACAGTCTGTAGGGTCCCCGAGACCCCAGAAGGTCTCCCAGAATCCATGAAGGATAAACCAAAAATGTTAGATACAATCACGAAGTATCAACCAACTCTACTATGGTATATGTCCATACATATACCTTTGTCATGAATTCTAGTTCGACTCCAACTCTCGAGCACAAGCACAACCCAGTCCACCAGGAAAGAAGTCAATCACACCAATTGTAATGATTGAATGTAAAGACTCAGTTCACACAGTTATACAAATCACTAAGAGGGGTGGAGATGATTAGATGTATCCTTTAAATCATCTCCTCAACCGATGACATGTAGGATCCTAGTACAGAAGTCGTCGCTGCCGAACCCACGGAGGAGCCAAGTACAGTAGTCATCACTGCCGAACCCACGGAGGATCCAAGTACAGTAGTCATCGCTACCGAACCCACGGAGGATCGAAGTACAGTAGTCATCGTCATTGAACCAACAGAGGATCCCAGTACGGTAGTCGTCGCAGTCGCAGCCAGCTCTAGGGTTCCCGCACACAGCACGCTCGTTCCGGGAGGGTCCACCTCTCAAGCCATCGGGTCGATACATAAAATATCACAAATCCCAGATTTGAGGTATCCTGAAGTTCCTTCTCGTCAATAGGAACCAAACGCGACCGACGACGCGTCAATCGGACTCCCGGTCTGAGGGATATTGGATTTTCCATTCGTGGGGCCCGATTGTAAATACGCTAATTCCCAAGACGACTATTTTACAAAGTCATCCAAAAATCACTTAGAGTGTCGCAAAAGGACTGTTTTTTCTTCAGGGTCCTCGTTCCGGAGACGGTGCGTCGATCCGACACGTGGTGTTTGTGTTATTCACGTTTAAGTGAAAGTGGGCCCGGCCCGTTAAGCCCAGTGGGCTGGCTGTTCGGCCCAACTCGGTTCGGATGATCCGACATGGTAGACAGGCGGACCGGCCCCGTGAATTGCACGGCGCGACCAGGCCAGGCCGACCACAGCTCGGCTCGGCAGGCCGAGCGGCTCGGCCCAGGTGGCTGAGCACTACGGGGGTGCGCGACACCCCCGGTCTCCTGAACCGGAGATGCCATGCGGCGCCGCCCCTCTGTCCGGTCGGCCGAAGGTTTTCGGTCTTCCTACCATGAGTGGCCCACATAGGAGGGCAACGGTTCCTCTAGCACAGCAACCTCCGGGCGCCGCGGGTCTGCCCATCCAGTCCGGTAAGTCCGCCGAGCGGCCCGTAGAACGCGGGCCGCGGTCTTCCGCAGTGCGACGCCCTCATGGCATCGCTGTGTCCTCGGTCCGGCTGGCTATGGCCAGCCAGTTCTTTCACATGCGGCTAGTGGCAGGTGAGTGGACTCCGCCTTCTCCCATCGTCGCCTCTTCCAACACGCATTTATTGCGAACCAAAACAGGAAACATCCTAGGGTCATCGGGCCGTGTTTGTTCGGCCCTCGCCCTCCGTGGTAGGCAGTATCATAAAGCCAAAGACAAACAATGATTCTCAATGAATAAAAAAGTACAAAATATTCAATTAAAATTGTACAAACCCCTACCTTGAACTAAAGTTCGTGGTAGTCAGGAATCGCAGAAGACGATGTCCCGGGGAGGCGACGTCAACTCATTGACGTCGGGAAGGAAGGAGCCGAGGATGGCACATCTTTGGTGTTCCTTGCGGGTGGATCCTTCTCCTTTGGCATGGAAAAATATCGAAAGAGATGATTGTAGTTCTTCGGTGGTTCTTCGTTGGAAGGACGATGTCCCTTGTTGAAGAATGAAGCTCTTCCAATTCTCCGGAGGTTCCTCAACAAAAAATATTTGCTATGAAAATTTTTAATTAGACTTCTCCAACTTTAAAAGAAATTCCAACCAATTCGAAATTATTCCAAAAGAAGAGTTGTTCCAATTACATAATAAGGATATTTATTAATTGAGTCTGCAAACGTAATGAGTGGGAGGTGGATATATTACATTTAAAAGAGAGGAGTTAAAAAAATTAATTAATGGGGGGTGTGATGTGGTTAAGGGGAGTTATGGGGAGGTGAAAGGTTTAGGGAACGTGTGCGCCCCACCTCACAAATATCCTCTCATGGGAGGTTATGTGAATGTGGGCCCCACCTCTAACTCCCGTTGGAAGGAATTAACTAACATCCATAAATACAATTTGTGTACTACAAATTTAATTTATTTTATTCTAAATCCCCAAATATTAATTCCCAACCTGCATAAAATGAAACTACAGTAAAGTTCCCCTTAGGCAAATATTGGGGCTGCGAGTTCATCGATGTCCTCATATTTCAATTCCGAGCACCGGTTCAAAATATAGAAAAATCAGTACGTACGTTTACTGAATGTACCCGAAAAAAACATCATAAATTGATTCCAGGCACACCGGGCCTTGGAATCAAGTTCTGTCAGAAACCGTAGACTCATAAAATTCCAAAGTATTTATGAAAAAAATATCCTTGAAATTTCCGGGTCATTACATTAATGAATATTTTCAAAGTTGTATAAAAAGATACAAGTTCACATTATAAAAAAAATAAGGATATAATTGAGTAATCAAAAAGGCTAATTAATATCATAATAGAAATGTTTTTCATGATTTTTTTATGTGGTATGAATCATGTGAATTAATCTCCCTACTACATTATTATTCTGTTTTGGTAAAACATTTCATAAGGTAGGCCTCTTAATAGTGTTTATGTTTGGGTTTTTACAAGAATGTGACTCCTCCACCATTAAAAAAACATTAAATCTCCCCACTTATTGAAAAATATCAAGCCATTTAGATCAACTAAAACCATAAAAAATTACATTATAATTTCCATAAATTAGAGACCCATCCATAGAAATCTCAGGGCATGTGTCATGATCCTATTAAATTAGTATAATATACATGTATATTGCGTCCCAAAGGACTAAGAATTTTAGTAGTCTTGGTAAACTAGATGCATAAATGAATCTTTTATTAAAAATGCATACATTAATTACTACATATTTATATTAGGATAATAACAAATTTATTCAATCTATTATCTTCTTTCACATATTAATTAGTACACTTCTTCTATTCATAGGGAAATCAATGAAAATAAGTGTGAGATCAAATGATCTGTAGGGGTAAAGTACAGTAAAAGATATAATGATTTAATAATAATAGTAAATATGGAAAGGTAAATAACTATGAACACATGCCTTGTTGTAAATAACTATGAAGTAAGTAGGTAAATAATATGGTATTTTAAATAACTTAAAACTAATTTCATTCAATAAATAACATGAAAAAATAATATGTGTCCATATATATGTGGATGCACCATATCACAGATAAATTATAACTATTTCAAAATGAAGTAAAGGATAAATAATTGAATATCATGTATATGGAACATGAAAACCTATACCATCATGATGTTTGATAATATGGTCTAAAACTATAGTTAGAAACATGTTTACATTTTTCAATTAATTTTTTTCGTGAAAACGTATTAATTCATCGATGGATTATATAAAGTCCAAGCCCCACCCATCCTTTTTAGTCCAAATCATTCTTCATATCAAATAATTAAAGTAAATAATATTTCTTATCAATTTACCCTTGGGATTAATAATATGTATTTATCAACATTTCCTCATATAATCAAATAACTATCAAAGTAACTCTATATGTAATACTAATATATGGTTTAGGAAAAAAACATTCCAACGACAAATGATATGAATAATAAGGGGAAATTCAATGTCCAATGATCAAAGTAAATTTATTATTTTAAGGGGACTAACAAAGAAATCAAGGAATAAAATGTGAATATTATCCTCGAAAAAATAAAACATCAACCACATAGAGGACGAATAAGGATGGTATCAATACAACATATCTCATTTATTATAGATGTAAAGTGTTTTTGTTAATGATGAATAGAAATATATTATAAATATCTATTTAAAATACTATTGAGGAAAATATCATTTTTTTTAAAAAAGAATTGGAAACCATTTTGTTCAAAAAAAATTAGATAAATTATATAATAAATAAAAATTTAAATTTTTAATGATATATTCAAAGAAATGATGGAAGATAAATCTAGTTATTCCAAACTATATAAATAGAATATTACTTTTTTATGGTAAAAGGTATAAAAAATGCATTGATCCGAGAGTGAAAGAAAGATTACTTTTAAAAATTTAGTAAAATAAATAAAATGATAAAAATTTATTCAATAACTAAATTTGGAATTGGTAAAATCATTATTGAAATCATTTTTTTGAAAAATGGGTTTTTAGAAGAAAATAGGTTCACTTACCAACTAGATAAATGAAGTTTGGTTTTTTAACAAAACATTATCTAAAAAATGATTAGTGCCAACAAGTAGAAAAATGGTACAAGTACTTCATAAATTTCATGAATAACCAGAAGAGGATAAAACAATGTTTTTTCTTAAACAAAATATGGAAATAATTTTACCTAATGTATATTCATATGAAATCTATTCTGAACGAAATTATATTTTAAATTAAACCCTTGAAGATATTATAACGTTGAAGTGAAAATGAATCAGTGAGTACATTATGTGTATACACTATAAATACACATAAATAAGTGAAAATAGATCAATAGATATTCCAATTAATTATTCACATAATTGTAGAATATTAATGATAATTAATATTTTGTATCTTCAAATGAATGTGAGTCTAGTTATGAAATTTCTTTTCCACTTGGGTAAAATTAAGTATAAATCCCCACATATGAAATAATTCAAATAAAAATTCAACTTATCTAGATGAATGAATGAATCAGGACCTGAATGGGGATGTATGTACACTATATACAACAAATTATGATCCCAAATATAATTTACACCTCAAATAATTGAAATAACTACGAAATATAAATAAAATTTTCATGATGAAAATAATATTTAAACATTCTATAATGTCCTAAAAAACATTAGAACACTTTAATCATTATATTTATGAAGGAATAAAATTATTTTAATCTTCTAAATACCATTTATATAAAATTAAGTTAAATTTATAAATACCATAAAGATAAAATTAATTATATTATATATCAAAAAGTGCAGTAGATACAGAAAAAAATAAGTGAGTGAGGATAATAGTGTATTCCTTATAGAAATAAAATTGATACAAAAATATCATGCCTTCTGTTTCATATCAGGTGGACTTCCAGTAACATACTTCGAGTCTGTTCGAACATGTTACTTGTAGTTACTATTAATTACATCATTGTCTTATAATATATATAATGTGAAATATGATATATATATCCTATATATTTATTATATTTTTATTTATAATAATCCATAATATTGGGAGATAGTTAATTATAGGCATTGTTCATGGAGACAACATTCCATACATAGGCATAAACACTACTTCCATATCCTTGTTGTATTGAAATAATGAAAAATGAATGATTTATATGTATATGTATGTTATATATATAGAATTATATATATGTAATATATGTTAAATAAGTTTATTAAAGCTATAATTAATGTATTCCATGTATTGGGTGAATGGATCGCATCCCTTTGAGGATGTGGTAATCCACACTTCCATAAACGATGTTATCATATTCCCACAAAGTTTAAATAAAAAAAGTTATGATATATATAAGTATTAAAGAAGAATTAATACATTATAACTATTATATATGTCTTATATAAACATATGTTTCATCATAATTCCAAACTGTGAGAGGTGGTAATGAAAAAATGAACAATTATCATTTTGCAAGGCGATAGTTCACTGTACACGAATGGTCTGTTCATTACCCATTATATATAAGTGTGTATAAGTTCAGGTAGAACAATTTTAATAAAAAAATTATTATTTTTATTATTATTATCTTATTATATATTCATTTAGTATGAGTATTCCATTGGTTGGATAACTAAACTAAAACAAAAGTTCATGAGGAGGGATGTTACCTAATATTCGGGTAACTCCTTTTAGTTTGAAAAGAGGACTACATGGATGGATTTATTCCAAAGGTGAGCCTTATTGGTTGCGATTAAGGATTTTTATTATATATCTTGGAATATCTTGGTCAAAAAATGGAATCTGGAGATTTTTTAGGAATTGGGAGGGGTGAGTGCCTTTTTATAGTAGAGGGGGTGTGGCATTCTTGTATATGATTGGAAATATAATTACCCACTTTTCTATAAAAGGTGTCTCCAAAAATGTAAAAAGTAAATTAAATTTATGATATAATTAAAATATGTCCATGAAATGATTTTGGGAAAATGTATATGTCATTTTGAAACTTTAGTTTATGGTTTAATCCCATGTAAAGCTAATTTTTCTCTATATCATTGTAATTACTGTTAATCACATTCACTAATATTCATTTTGTAAAAAACTATTCTGAAATAATTATAAATTATAAATAATTCTTATAAATACCATGGAATCTATATTTAAAATTTACAATAACATATATGGCATAAATTAATTTAAATTTAATGTCACATATGGTACGACAATGCGGGTTTGTAAAGTAAATTTTTTTAAATGTTTTAGATGTTTTTATATCCAATTTCAATTAGAAATTGAATCAAATGAACTAAATTATATTAATTTATATAATATATATCTGATTTTACATCAAACCCACTAAAAATATAATTAAACATTAATTATAAGTTAAATGGAAATGTATTTTTTTTATTAAAATACAATATATTTAAATATTCATAGAAAAAATAAATATTCACTATAAAAAACACAAAATTTACCAAATTTAATTTTTATATTACACATTCAAATATATTTTTTATTTTAAAATATAATATATATGAAATTTCCAAAAAATTTATTTAGAATATTTTCCCCATTAAAAGTCATTAAAACTATATTTATGAAATATGGTTTTTATGTGTAAAATTTGGTTTAATCTTATCTTATTCCATTAAAATCTATTGGATAAATATAAAAAATAATTTATTTAATATAATATATATTATATT
The DNA here is from genome assembly GCA_963277665.1 of Viscum album. Taxonomy (NCBI): domain Eukaryota; kingdom Viridiplantae; phylum Streptophyta; class Magnoliopsida; order Santalales; family Viscaceae; genus Viscum; species Viscum album. Next base: position 682,185,687 of record OY728159.1, on the reverse strand, counting down.
ATATTAATATAACTTAATAATTTTAATTCATATAGTTTAATATGATAACATGACATTGTGAGAATAAAAATAGGTTTATATAAAAATATTACCTTTATATTAAATGGGTTCATGTATTCATTTATAATTAACATCTAAATAATAAATTTTTTTTTGTAAATCATATATTTTCATAAGTTAGTTAATACTATTCATATCCAATAATTTAATAGATAAATTATATCTTAATATATTTATAAATTATATTTTAATAATATATTTGCTTTGGGTAAAACATGGTCTTTTTTGTAACTTGTGTCATCGAGGAAAGTCATCATTGCATACGAAAACATATAACTCAATGTTGCATTCATATCATGCTATAGAATAAATTAAATTTATTTAAGATATTAAATGTACCATAAATCCTAAATAGGTTATATCCCTATATATTTTTCCTATTTCATGTCATACATACCTTCAAATACATGTTAAAATTTTAAAATATTTATGGTGTTACATTCTCCCAACCTTAATTAAATTTTTCCCATAAAATTTATTGTCAATCTCAAAAATCAAGGGTTTATATTTTTAAATTCATTTGATGAAATATTAAATAATGAGAAGTGTTCATAAAACATACACTATAAAAGAGATAATGGAAATTACAAAGGTATTGTGGACTAATATATAACATGGTCTCTAATTAGGAGAACATTAGTGTCAAGTATAAATGCATACATGGTAGAAAAGTGTAATTTTTTATTAGGGTGATTTAGGTAATCAATCAAAAATAATTGATTGATCAGTGGAAATGGATGCCCTATAATTCATTAATATATGACGATTTAAAAGACCATCTGTTCATAAAAAATTAAAGTAATAAGAATTTTTTATTTTAAATCAATTTCCTAATGTTTGGTAATAATTTTGTTATCTATAAATATAAAGATACATATTTACTTGACATATTTCTATAGACACAATTTATTCATATATTTGTTCTTAGATCAATTTATAATTCGTCTATTACTTCACAAAATGGATATCCCACAAATTACATTTTTGCCTCAAATATTAAGATACACTTTTAAGAGATCTTAAGGCCCATAAAAGTGTTAATAGTCTAACTATTTTCTCTAAATATTCGCCAAATATAATATGGTTAATATATTATTCTCTTAACATAAATAGTTACACTACTATTCAATCATTAATATTTATTTTTCAACATGTTTATCTGAAAATATTGACAATTTAAACAGGACAACGGATAGGCATTTGGTTGGAGTGATACCCTTATCATCATTCAATCATGGGTTTATGTATCGTGTTTTTGTCCGACTTGATGCATTGTCACCTAGAATATATGTGGTTTTTTCAAAAACTAAATTAATATATCGCCCAAAATAAATATGATTTTCATGCTAGAAATAAGGTTAATCCCAAAATATTTCTATTAAAAATGATTTTCAATACAGCCTTAATACAAAAATAAAGCATCCATTTTATTTCAAAATATGTCCTTCCTTGTTTTATGGTATAACCTAGGTCATTCGTTTTTTATGTCTATTCAAATTCATCACAATAGTTGGTAATGAATATATAAATTATCCTATGCATATCCCCCAGTAGTGTCAAACTAGGTGTGTAGTAAGGTCCATTCTCATGTAACAGGTGATGCTCGGATCTGGACGAACACACCATATTGGAGTCGTAACCCCTAGGTACATATATGAAAGATCCACATCATCTTATTAGATCCCTTTTGGTATTTATTTATAGGAAAACTACATAATCTCTATCTATTTATAACATTGGGTTGTTCTTATAAGATTTTCCTCAAATTCTATTTTAGGGATATGTTATCAAATTTATTTTTTCCTAAATCTAGTTCCACTAGTTTCTAATAAACATGCTATGATACCAACTGTATTGACCTAAACAAAAAAAATATGTGGTCTGGTTTCATGATACCATGAAATTTACATAATATAAAATTAAATCATGTTCCAAAGGAGAAAAATGTTTAGTAGTCTTGGTAAACAAGATACATACATGAGTCTTGTATTAAAAAAGAATAAACAATCTGTAAACTAATTTTTCTCAAGGATAATATTAAATTTATTTCATCTAGTGTATCCTTAATTTTCATTCTTAGTACACATCACAGATTCCTAGGGAAAGGAAAAAAATAATGGTCCGATCAAATGATTAGTAATTTTGAAGGACAATGGTTGTAATAATGAATTAATGATAACGTACAATATGGAAAGTCAAATAACATAAAACCCATTTCATGTAGAAAATAACTAAGAATGAAGTGATTAAATAATATGTCAAGGTAAACAACTGAAAACCCATACTATTAAATCTATTAACAGATAATAAAATTCATACATTGATATATCGATGAAAAATATGATGAAAAAATAATAAATGAATCAAAATAAAAGTAATTCTAAATTATTAGGCATCATGTGTAAGGCACATGAAAGCCTATAGCATCATGACCTTTTACACGGTTGATTGAAACCACATGTAGAAACCTATTTCATTTAAAAAACTAATTTGTCTCATTATAACCTGTCGATGGATCAAGGGGATATAAAATGTTTGGTAACCACCAATCATTTCCATTCCAAATTATTTTTATTATTAAATAATCAAAATAAATAAAATTATTTATCAATATCTATATGGAATAAAGAATAAGGATTTATCAATATTTTCACATAAAATAAAATATCAATGATAGTAAAAACTATATGTAAAAATTATATATGGTTTAGTAAATAAACATAGTCATAAAAAATGGAACGATTAATTTGGAGAAATATAATTTTTAATGATGATAGGAAATTATATATTTCAAGGGGAAAAATAAAGGAATCATGGAAGTGAATGTGAATAATATCCTTAGATAAATAAATTCTAAACCATCAAATATTCAGAATAAGGATTTTATAAATAAAACATATTCCAAGTTGAGTATAAATAAATTCTTGTTGTCGTTGATGAATGGAAATAATATATAAATATATTTAAAAAAAATCCTGAGGAAAATATACCTTTATTTAAAAAAAACTTTTGAAAATCATTTTCATTAAATGTAACATTAAATAAAATTTTATTAAAAATTTTATATTTTAAACATGAAAAAGAATATTCTATGAAATAACATTGGGTAAATCATTACCTCCCATATAAGCTAAAAAACATTCCATTAACAAGCTAAAAAGGGTGAAAAAAGTCATGTTCAGAAATAGATATGAAGATTCATTTAAAGGCATTTGTAAAAGTAAATAATGGAAAATTTTAATTTAGTAAATAATTTTGGAATTAGTAAAAACATTTTTTCATACATTTTTAGAAAAAAATGTTTTTAGAAGAAAATAGATTCTCCGACCAAAGAGAGAAATGATGTCTAGATTTCATAAAAATCATTTTCTAAAATATTTTGAGTACAAAAGTGTAGAAAAATGGTACCATTACATGATTATGGTCCTGAATAACCATATGAGGAAAAAAAGAAAGGTTTTATTGAGAAATGATCCAATAATTTACTCTTATAGAAATTCATGTCCAAACAGTACTGAAAAATTGAGATTATATAGTAAACCCTTTAAAATATTATAACGTTGATGTAAGAATCAATCAATGAGTAGAGTATGTGTATCAATATTAAATCCATATAAAGAATTTTAAATACATTGATAGATTTTCAAATTCATTATAAACATTATCCTTGAATATTAACATCAATGGGGATGTAGTATAACCTAATAAAAATGAGTCAGTTTATGAAATTTAATTACTAGTTGGGTAACATTAAGTGCAAATCCGCATTAGATGAAACAATTCAAATTAAAATTCAAAATATCACTAATAATGAAGGAATCATGATATTATTGGTCCATGTTTCTATATTTACAACATATATAATATATTAGTTTAAAAACAATAAAGTATTTCTCAATTAATATAAATACTATTAAAAGTTCATTGAAATTATTCTTAAGGAAAATAATCTTTAAACATTCCAATGTGTCCCATACCACTTTGGTACATTTGAATCATATGGATAATGAGGGAATAAAATTAAATTAATTTTATAAGTAACATGATTTTAAAATAATTAATTATATAATATATAAACATGGGTAAGATATACCCCACACAAAATTAGTAATTTGTGAAAATGGCTTATACCTCAAGGAATGAAATGTGAGACAAGAATACATTACCCTACATTTACATCCAGGTGAAAATAATTTATCCTACTATAAATGGTTTTAAACATGAATAAAACATATACGAAAACAATAATTTTAATTTTATGTTCCTATTTTATATTATTATAATATCTCATTACTTGTTTGTTAATAATATTTCAATATTTTAAATATTTCATGTGTTAATTGTCTTGTTTTTCAATTATTCTTTCACTGGTTACATATTGTACTTAACGATTAGATCACGGTTTTACCATCTCAAAAATATAATACATGATTTATACATCAATAATTCATTATATATGTATTTATAATAATCCATATTATTTTTAGATAGGAAATGAAATGCATCGTTCATGGAGATGGTAGGTTGTACATATGAATGAAAGTTACATTCATTTCCTTACCGTATTAGAATAACAAAATTAAAAAGACAAATATGTATATTAATATTATAAATACAGTATTATATATATTTCATATATGTTACATTGGATTATTAAAACCATCCTTTAAAAATTCCATGTATATATGGAATTAATCACATTTCTTTGAGGATGTGGTAGTCCACACTTCCACAAACAATGTTATCGTATCCCACGAAAGTAGAAAGAATAATGTTATTTGTTATATAATAACTAATTAATAATAAATTTATTATATGTATAATATATATACAATTTTTCCGTCATAAATCCCAGCCATGAGAGGTCATAAAGGAAAAACGAATAATCATCTTTTCGTGAGGCGGTAGTTCTCCATACATGAAAGGTATGTTCATAACCAATTAGATAAAAGTGTGTGTAATAATTGGTTGAACCCTTATATTAAAAACACATACGAATTATTATGATACTGATTTTATTATAAAATTATAATTTATGATTATTTTATGGGTGGGGAATGAAAATAAAACAAAAGAGCTTGAGGATGGATTTGAACTCTTATTCGGGTTACTCATTTTGGTTTGCACCTAATGGATTCCTTGGATATATTTATTCTGAAGGTGAGAATTCTAAATTGAGTAGAGATATTTTTAAGAGTTATTTGTGTATATATTTGTCATGTAAATGTATATTTAGAGGTTCTAGGATGTGTGATTGTGAATTTCCTATAGTGGAGGATGAGTGACATTCTTGTAAATTTTTCGAAAGGGAATTCCAAACCTGTTGAACCAAAATATTGTTGCTAAAAGAAGGGTAAAAAGTATAAAAATGGATTTTAGGGTGTAAATGAGTCCATATAATAAATTCTTGAAAGGTTTTTAGGTTAATTGGGCACTTATATTTAATGTTTAGTCCCTTGTTAAGCTAATTTTTCTCTAAGTAATTATATTAATTTTAATCACTTTCACTAATATTTTGGATTAATAACTAATTTAAATTTTTTTGGAATTATAAATTATTATATTTAAATATTTGGAATCTATTTTTTAAAATTATAATGAAATTATTTGTAAGAATTAATTAAAATTTAATACTGTAGATGAGACAAAAAAGATGGGTTTTAATGTAAAAATGTTCAAAAGATTGGGATGTTTTTATATCGAACTATAATGTTAAATTTATTACAATGAAATAAATTGGATTAATTGATATAAAATTGATATAATTTTACTATAAATCCAATTAAAAATACAATTTATCCATAAAAAAATTAGATGAAAACTCATTTTTTGATTAAAATTCATTATTCTTCATTATTCACAAAAATTGAAACATCACAAAAAAATACCAATAAATTACCCTAAAATAGTTTTATGTTCCCCATTAAAATATTAAATTTATTATGAGATATAATATATATATATATATACCTATAAGTTAAAAAATATTGATTTAAGCTAGCATTCCCATTAAAAGCACGTAAAATTATGTTTATAAAAATATTGGTTTTATGTGTAAAATTGGTATTGTTCGTATATTATGACTATCAGATCTATTGGGTAAATATCATAAATATTTTTTTGATTAATATATATATATATATTACATTAATATTGCTCAATAATTGTAATTAATTTAATTTATTGGTATAAAACACCTTAGTGAGCATAAATATAGTTCTCTATTAAACTATTCTATTTATATTGAATTAGTTCTTATATCCATTTGTAATTAATTTATAACTAGTGAATACATTGTGTATTTTTAAACCATACATTTTCAGAAGTTAGTTAATAGTATTCATAACTGATAATTTATCAGATATGATATATCTTATTATATAAATTAATAATGATTTAGCAAAATATTTTTGTTTGGTAAAACATAGTATTACATGTGTTGCATGTCGTCACTGAAAATTGTTGTTGCGTTTAAATAAGTATAACTCAATGTTTAATTCATCTAATGATATATTATATATTAAATTTATTTTCGATATTAGATATACCATTAATTCTAGAAAGTATACATTTCCCTTTCTCTGATTGGTGATGTGTGTCATACACACTATCAAATTCATGTTAATCTTCTAGAATCATTAGGCTGATACACGCACTCTCATCCTAGAAGGCAAATTTTTTTAAAAAATACAATGTAATTCCTTTGTTTCGAACTAAAAAAAGATACCCGAAGAAGAGACAAAATTCATCAATAAAATCTTTTTTTTATTTCTTCCTCCAACCCCTTTAATTTTATTATATTATGATTGTATAATAACATCAGTATGTAACAAATAATGAGACTTTTTTATGTAAATTATTTGGAAACAAACAACACACACATACATTAAATGGGTTATTAAATCAGTGTTCATACTTACAACAGAGTACCTCCCCACAAACCGATGTAATTCATTTTTCCATTTCCACCATTAATGGTTGGTAATAATGATGGAGAAATAGTATATATAAGATATTTATGATATTAATTATGGTATTGGGATTATATAATTTTTATATAACACATAAATTCATGATTTAAATTTTTTGGGAATATTATAACGTCGCTCCTATGTACAACAGACTACTACCTAGCGAATTGTTGTGATTTGCGAATGCTTTACATGAAATGTATTAAGGTTGAGATTACTGGAAATATGTGATACATATGATAGAAACAATTATAATCTAATTATAATGTGTGTGTGTGCGTGTGTCTATATATCACTTATTTGTTTCTATGAATATGACGGGAAAATGGAAACAATATTCATGCATGTGTACGACCTACCATATCTATGAACGTTGTATTTAATTATTACTAAATTTTATGGGTTAATATAAATACATATATAATGAATATGTATTACATTTATATAATTTATATAATTCTGGAGATAATGGAATCATTATCTATTAAATAGAATGAAGAATAAAATGTCAAAACTTTGTACTAAAAAAATTCAGTTATTACCTGAAACAAAACATTTACTTGGAATTTTTAATAAAAATGTAAAACAATGTGTTAAGTAAATCATATTTGGTATTAAATATATTTATATGGTTATATATTAGGATTATAATAAACCTATATTTATTATAAAATATGATTAAAAAATTACGACGAGAGCCAAAAAGTAAGGTAATAGATTTATGTATCACTTTTTATTTTGTTACTCATGTCTTATATTCACCACCACTTTCATCAAACTAGTGTATATAATTCAATGAATTTACATTATGATTCTTTAAAATAAATTTTTTTATTTACATATCCATTTGAGGATCTCCCATTAATGTAGTTATTGTTTCACAGTTTTCAGTGTAGTAGGGTAATTTTGTTTAAAATTTCCTTCTTTAACACACATGTAATGTTATACACCTATATTATTTTACAATGTGTATATACATTACATTGAAATGTTATAATAGGAATATCATTTTCTCCTGATATTATAAGCTTAATTCATGGGGATTATGATTCAAAGTTACCAAAGTGCTAAAAGTTTATTGCTACAATCTCATAATTTATTTGGATTGTTTATAATTATGCTTCCATTGGTGAAATATTATGATCCATCCCCCAATAATAGTCATGAATTCTGTTATCCTTTATATACTCTTAATATAATCATATTTTGGTAACATTTTTTCACACTTTGGTACTTATGATAATTAAGATCAAAATTAATGAAATATGACTTTATTTCTCTATTTGGTTACAATGATGTTTTATTAAAAAACCATGTTTTCTAAATATGTTTTCAAAAATTATGTTAAATGATATGTTAATACTATTTTAAATTAAAACTATTTAAATGATTTTAAAAACATCCATTATATTTTTTCAAATATATTTTCAAAGACAATTTTTTTTCATAATGTTTTATGATTTAATTTTTTTTTTCAAATCATAAATGATATTATCCTCAAGAAATGGTTTCATTGATATTTAAAAAAATAATCCAAGATATTATCTATTTGTGTTACCTATTCTTTACTAGGGATATGATCAAAGGACACCATTCTTATTCATTATTTGAATGGTTTATATTTTAGATGGCATGATTTTTATGAAACCAGTTTCTCTTACATGGGTTGTAACATCATCCAATTCATGTGAAACTCACTTCTTTTCATGGGTTATGCTATGATGAAATTATCTTGAATCCATTCAGTTTTTCATCGGTATGATATGGTGAAATATTTACAATACCCATTTAATTTCCTGGTTTATGACATGATGAATGTATTATATTTTATATCACGAATGTGTATGATTTTTATTTGATGGGTGTGACAAATATCTCCACAAACCTCATTGGGTAATGATTTATATTTCATGAGATAGACATAAATATAATGGGGTTTGATTCTGGTTTAGTAAATTAATTTCGCACTATGATGTTTCTGGGGGTGAACTTTGACAACTATGATAGTTTCTAGAATGAACTAATACCACCAATATAGCTTTTTCCGTGAGCCTGGGCTACAATTATGGTCTTCGGAGTGAAACATTACTATTAAGATGCTAGGCATGAACCATATTCCATGTCTATTAGGATATGTGTGGACCTGATTTCATGTCCAAAAGGTTATGTGTGGACATGATTTCATTTCGATTATATTATTCATGGAGTTTCTTACATGTCCAAAAAGTTATTCATGAACATGATTTCACATTCACAATGTAATATATGGACAAGGTTTCTTGTCCATAAATTTATATATGGGTCTGATTCAATGTCCTTGATTTAATGAGTAATATTGGTTCATTTAATCATGTTCATAATTTAATAAGATTACGTTTTTTCTCAAGAATATGTATTATACCAATGTTATAATCTCATAAATCAGGTTCATTGATTACTATATGATTCATTTCTTTTGACCTGTCAATATTTATGTCATGAATCATGATTATGATATTCAATATATTGGGTATGATCTTCAAATATTTTTCTCATGTTCATAGACACTTATGTTCATGTTGTGCTCATATATCTCATTTATTTACCCTTACTAATCATCTGAGCTAATCCTTTCTTATTTTTCCTTTTCATTTGTTATGAATAGTGATTTTAAGTCGGAGTAGGAAATTGAAAGATCTTTGTGGGAAACGTCAAATATCTATCAAAAAGTTAGAATATTGTGTTCTGAGTTACCAATGTAAATAAACTATTCGGCCTTTAGGAATGCAATTTATTAATGTGATCAATATTTTTCTAAAATGGGGTATTATATATAAAGTATAATCCTAGTTCCCTATACTAAAATAATAAACAAGTATTGAATATGTAATATGTCTCAATGGAGTAAAATTGAGATGAGAAACCCTTACCAAAGGTCTATCATTCATTGTAAGTGATTTTTTTACTCCTATATAATGGAATAAATATTATACCATTTTATAATAAAACTATAATAATAATAATATCTTATATGTTCTACTTATTTAATTTCAATAACCATTTATTAACAAATCATTAGTAAATTAGTCATTTGTGAGTATTAACTGATTCATTTTTCGTGAATGTTTCATATCAAAAGATTTGATCATTTTTAGGATACATCATCTTAATTATGTTTAGAAAGATATAAATATTATAAATATTAATTAAATTCATATATGGAATCATTCCTAAAATTATGTCGTTAAAAATGAATCACATCTCTTCAGGGAGATTGTAGTGTACACATACACACGAGTGACATTATTAATTTTAAATGAGTTGAATGGTAAGAAGGTAATTGATATATTTTATTTAAATATTCATATTTTTAACATAAATATAATATATATTCAATATATAAATATTTATAACCATCCAAGTGAAGTGGTGATGAATTAAAAATTACATCACCACGTGGTGACGGTAATCAATGCTTAAAAATGAGCAATATTTTTTCACTTTTATTTTGATGGAAAAGAGATGTAAAATATGATTAAAATAATTATAAAAATATTGATGCATATTTATGATACTATATTTATTATTTTAGTATGTTTTTACTAGATTTATAAAAAATATAAGAATAAATAAATTTGAAAATTTTGTAAAAATGATTACTTTTTTTAGGTAAACCTCATTTGTATCACTTCTTACGGACAATATGGTTCAACTTTTGATAATTAAAACACATATAGAATGTGTAAAATGATGTATGGGGTTGTTCAAGATTGATAAATATATGTGAAAAAGTGCGGGGAGATGTTCCCTTTTATAATTGTGGTGAGTGGCATGCCATTAAATTTTCAAGGATAAAATATTATTGGGTAACTTTATTGGTAAAATTGCTTTAAAATGACTCATATTCAAAGGTTTTATGAAAATTATTGAAATAAATTAATTTTATGATGCTTAAAAAACTTTTTACATCATTTTAACCCTTATCTTTTTGTTTAAAACCTTTGTTAACCATTTTTAACCTTATCCACAGCAACAAACCTTTCAATCATAAAGGGTTATAATTTTTCTTATAATGTAAAAATTGTCTTTTAAATGGTAATGGGATGAAAATTTACATCATTTATTATATTTCACGTCATATTAATTTTTTATTATTATTTATATATAATTTAATACAATTTTATTTTTTATAAAATATTATTAATGAAAATTTTCAAGATATTCATTAATTTGAAAATAATGTCATCAATATAGAAATATAATTAAAAAATAAACTTTTAACACATCCAAAATACGTTATATTATTATATAACCTTTTGGAACTACAAATCTGTAAATAAAAATTAATTTTAATGTTCATAATGTTAGTTACATTATTTTTCTATTGCTTCCACAAGAACTGTAATGGCATTGTGAATGAATTTGAGGTAATTATTTCAACACAAAATCTAAAAAATATTATTATGAAAGAAAATCTTCCTTAAAATACATATTAATGACCTAAATTATCCTATTCTACTTCCTATATAAATTTTTTAAACATATTAAAGTCAAGAGAGTGGAATTTAAGAATCTTCATTACATAATTTATTATATATGTCATTTTTATGGATAACTATTATATAAATAATTAAATATCTATTATAATGTTATAAGTTTACAAATAGCTTCATAAAATAATAATTATAATAAAAAATGGTGGTCTTATCACTTAGTTTAATCCTTATTTAACCTATTTTTCCTTTTTTATCATGGTAACAAATTAACAATTCATTTTATATTCATTTTGAAAAAAATATGCTGAAATTATTAAATAATATTAATTATGATAATTCATTATATGAACTATATTTTAACAAATTCAATATCTGTAAGTGGCATAATTAATTTTATAGTAATCCCATAAAGCATGTAAAAAATAGTTTTCTAAAAAAATTCTTTTATGTCTGAAAGTATTTTTATACCATGATCAAGTATAATATTGATTACTTTGTAATTATATTATTTATCAAGGATACGTATATTAATTTATGATCAAATAAAAAAATTACTGATAATATTTGAAGGTTTTACAAAAAAAAATTTTTGTCAATATTTAATGAAAATTAAATTCTTTTAGAAAAATAAAAAAATATTACCCAATGTTTACTTTTAAAAGATAATTTAAAAAATAAAATTAATGTAATAAAATAAAATTTATAAAATTTCAAAATTCAGGTTTTAATTACATTCTTGAATAAAATTTTATGTATTGTTATATGGTTTCAAAAGAAAAAAACTTATTATAATTATTCATGGGTGGTACATTCTTCCCTCCTTCAAAAAATTTTATCCTTTTAATTTCTAAGATTTTACCACTTGAATAAATTTTTTCTATTATTAATCAGAACTTATTTGTGATACCATTTCACCTCTTATACCTTCTTTTTTCTCTTATGTTTTTTTATCTGCCAAGTGATCTGATTCCTGAACACTTATTCATTAGATTCTAGAATCATTATATGCTCATTAAAACAAGAAAAATTTTGTTCCAATTATATTTCTTAATATTTGAGTTTATGATTTTAATATATCATGAAAATACTCAATAGAGATATATGGATCATATCATGTAATTTAGAGAGTCTGAGTGGAATTTACAAACATAATCCATAGTTGAAATTCATACTAGAATTTCAAATGCTATGATATACATTTTGGTTGGATTTCGTTTATTTTTGAACCTTATAACACCCTTCCATAGAGTTTATTTCAATAGAACATGATCTATCACTTTAAATTACAAATAATTTTTTTAGTTCACAATATAGACCATTTTCTAACATTGAGATGATTTAATATGGGTTTGAATAGTATTTATGTACATTATTTTTCATCCACATGTTATGGGACAATAAAATACATTTAATAAATTTCATCAAAACAAGTTGGAGTAGACATATCTATCAATATAATGACTTTATTGTGTCATTTTAATACATTAATGGAAGATATTATTGTACTGAACTCTGAAAAAGTTAAATATCATTACCGCATAACATGATATTGAAGTGTATATTCCCTTAAAATTTCATCTCATGATAAATAGTCATCTAAAAATTTTATTCAATCTGAAGATGATAAGCATTTATCCAATAAAGTGTTCTGTCAAGATACTTCAAAGGACATTCTAAAATATTTATATAAATCGTGGATCGTGACTAGACATAATTGAAATATGATCACAATGAATTCTTAAAATCATTAATATAGATTCTTAAAGGATTATCAAGGGGAAATCTTCTCTTATATCAAAGAAATAAGTATAATTTTTAAAGGATCATTAATAAACCATATAGTATCATTTATTATAGAATTATATAATAATGCATTGTTAAATACAATTGTAATTTCAACCTCTATATAGGAATTTGAAGAGGTTGCATGACTACTATTGAATATTTTCTCTCAGCCATTTCCTATTTAATAACCAAGAATCTTAATACCTAGTTAGTAGTTTCCAACTTTATATTAACCGACAAAAAATATTCCTTCAAATCCTAATACATCTTAGTTCTACCAAGGAGTCCAGGAAGACTCAATCTATGAACATCATCTAATAATTCCATTTATTTCATAGTTTTAGATAGAATTCATGAACTTTTACAATATTTAAGAACACAATATTTAGAAAAAAAATATACTAACACCACATAATTCATAGATTTAATTTTTTTTTGAAAATTCCCATCACTATTATGAGAATCGTTTATATTTTCCAACAAAAATTGTTATGAAATAATTAAAAAACGGGGTGATGTTTCCCCTTACCTAATAATTACCATGTATATATTTACTAAATCATTGAATAAAGGATCTCTATCAATCATCATTATGGTTAGAAATATATGATATTTTTGGATCAATGCATCTACTACATAATTTTATTAACTTGGATGGTATTGTATTTTGATTTAATGATCCCTGAGAGGATGAAGACATCTCATTTATTCGTATTTTGTTCCTTCTATAAATATATGTATTTTAAAATTTTTTATCTATATATATACCCAATTTTTCACAGTAGATATAATGTATTCATGTCATCAAGTAAACAATTATTGCTTTAATCTCAAGATAATGTGTTTGATATTATTTCTCTTTTCTATTTAACTATATTGATTTATTGTAAATTACATTATCATTATGTATAGAGACACATCCAATCCGTTTTATGATGGATCAATGTATTTGAAAAAACCATCCCCTCTTGAAGATAATGTCCATAATGGTTCTTTGATAAACCATTTAATTATTTATTCAAAACAATATTTACACTCCTATATCTATAGAAACATAACCCCTTTAAATTTATAATTGGTAATTGGGTTTTCTAATTGTGAAAAATTGAGAACAAATTTTCGATATTTACCTGATTATCCTAGAAAATTACGTACCTCAGTTATGTTTGTCTATATAGTACATTATTTTAATGCCTTTGTCTTTGATGTATCAGCTGATATTTCATCAACAGAGATTATATTTATAATGAAAATAACTTCATGAAGACATAATCTGAACCATCAAATTATTCCCTAAAACAAATTTCCTCTAAGAGTCTCATGAATGATTCGTAAATGACTCTAATGCTTTTCATAACAATTAAAGTATAACAATATATCATGATTAAATACCACATATAATTTTAAATATTTTCCCTAAACACTGTCTTCATTAGATCCATAAATAATGGCACATTATAAAATCTAAACTAACTTAATATAGATATATAATAATTTTACACATATCATTTCATGATTTTGAACATGAATATCCAATAAATAAAACCGAACGATCAAGGGCCTAGTATATTTGGATGACTAGGTACATAATAACTATAAGAAACTGAAATAATACATATTTATTTTAATATCCATAATAAGATCCTAAATACCTTTTACATCATAATATTTTATAGGATAACCTAGGAATAAATAGAAAAAATGTTTATATTTAGATCTCAATAAGGTAATAAACCTGATAGAGAAACATAAAATATCAATCAAAAGGATTAACATGATATCATAAATATGTAAGATGCATGAATAATCATATAGATTCATAATATAAAGATATTTTAATTATATGATCATAGAATTATATGAATTTGTAAGAAACTTAAAAAATGGCATATGAATAATTTAAGGCTAACCATTGAAACAAAATCACATGATATAGAAATACTCATCATGGATTAGGTTCAATCTTTAATCCAATACATACCGTCTCATAAGATAAAAACATTACCCACTGGATTAAAGTTCAACTTAGGCACCCTATTATAAAATGTATGTAACACCATATAGTTTTTCAAAAATACAGCTATGACTGATATTTTCTAGGACACACAAAACCGAGAAAAAACAAACAATGATTATTTAAATATGAATATTATAACCTAGTTGTTAGATTAATATGTATGAAAGGATTCATTAATTTAGAATATATATATATATATATATTCTAATTAATATAAATATATTTCTATGTTCGTAGGAAATATGAATCAAACTTTTAATGAAGAAAATTTATTCTTCCAATATATGGGTTTTCTTCAAAAAGGATCTATATATCTTCTTACGAAAAAAATATAATAATTACATTCTTTAAATTTAATAAAATTTTTTAATGACAATTATTTTTGAAATAATCTTATTATAATTAACATAGTTTAATATTTTATGATTTTTCTAAAAAGATTAATTTTTCAATGAATAATGAAAATTATCATTTATTCAAATATTGTTATTTCTTTTAATTATATAATGTAGTTTAAATGTACCATTATTTTTTTTACTTTAAATGAAATGTAAAATACATTTTATTTATATTAATATTTTTAATTTCATTTGAATCATAAATTTCCTAGATTTTTTTATAAATTTATTTTTAGGCTTAAAAGATAGTTTTCTACAAAAGGTTTTTTATGTGCATAATGTGTATCAATTGAAAATTAGTTAAATAACATATAATAATTCTATTTTTAAATAAAATTTATACATTTTATATATATTAATATTAATCTAAATTATTATTATTGTTATTATTTCATGTTATATTCTTAATTATATATCATCTAATGCGTGAAAAAATCATTTCATGACAACATGTTTTTTTACACATTTTGCATGTTTAATATAAAAATAAATTTTACTAATTATATTATTTTAATTGGATAAAAATGATTCCATATATTATATAATAATAAATAAATTTATTTATTAATTTCATCTTAATATTTTTTCATAATGAATAGTAAAATAGTTAAAATTATTTACCATTGTTAAGTATAAAATGGGGGTTTTCATGTTACATGCGCATGTTTAAAAATTAATTTTTCAAACACATCCAATTTTTTATTTGAGAAATTAGATTTTATTTTTAATGTATTTTGTTGAAAATAATATAATAATTATCAATTTATTTTAGGCTTAAAATATAAATTAGCTTGGTAAAAAACTAGTTACCATGGTGAAAGAAATAATAAACAATGGTGCCCATATAGGTAATGGAAATAAAATGTTTAAAAAATACTATTATGAAATATTGGAGGTGAGTTATGATATTATAATCCATTAAATACAATATTATTCAGAGTTTTTGGAAAATTTCTTCAGAGTGACTTCCCAATATTGAATAGTTTTGGGTATATAGAAAAATTCCACCCCTCCTTACTTATATATGGGAACCTCTTGTCCACTTTTATTCACACCTCAAAAATGGTTATTTTACAATACGTATAACAATATATTTCTTACTTCTATTCTCATATCGTTGAAAATATTTCATGATTATAAACCCCCCAAGTATGGTGTTTGCTGCATACCCAAAGAGAGTTTCTGAAGTAGAGGTATAATTCATAACCATGCATTTTCATTTTATTTTTTCATCCACAACTTTAAAATATTTGTAAAATATAATGAATAAAAAAGCATTATTGTATCCAAAATAATGATGTATTACTATGATAATTTAATAACCTACATCCATATCTCTTTCCATCAAATGGGAAATGAAACCATCATTCATGTGTACGGAAGACTACCGCCTCTCAAATCAGTGTAATTTATTTCCCATCATCACCTATCATTGTAGTTTATGATATTGGAGTTAATATAAATATATGATATTAATAATATATTAATAATTATATAAAGATAATATATCATCAAATTTCTTACTATTTTGTTCATTTAGAATTATAATGTAGTTTTTTCATGAAGTGGTGTGATATGTTTTTCAAAACCACATCACAAAAATAATATATATAATTCTATATAAAGAAATAGTATTATATTTGTTATATAATTATAATTTTCAAAAAATGAAATAACACATACCTTCTTTACATCATGATCAATTAATTTTGAAACATTACTCATGTGTATATATAGTCTACCATCTATATTATTGTAACATAGTCCATTTTCATAATCATCATACATGGTTAGTTTTAAATGTATAATTTATGAATAAATATTATAATAATGTCATGATTATTATTCTATATATAATGAATATTAATTTCATTACCTTATTCAACTTACCAAAGTTATTTTGGGCATATGATCTGAATATCATAAAACCATCTAAAATTAACCTAAATGAAAAATAAATTTAATATAAAAAGATAATAAATAAAATAAAATTAATAATAAAATTTAAAAATATAATTAAGATAGAAAAATTTTAAAATAATTTTATTATTTTTTAAGACAAATAACATACATTATAAGTAAGGCTCTAGGTAAGTGGTTACATTAAATGACCCTTTCCTTTAGGTGATGACTATTATCTCTTAAACTCTCATTATATCTATTTAATGTTTTGTAATGACTTTAAATTCTATATATATTTCTATCAAATATATACATATTGTTTTCTACCTTCATTTGATTGGGTAATACAGACCTTATGTTTATTTCTCAAATTCTTTCATTATGAAATTTCCTTTGATTATGAGATGAATAAAAATTATTCCACCCATGTTCTCTTCTTATATAATTCTTATGTTTATAAATTATAGTTAATTTCATTTATTTTGAAAATATAAAGCATAAACATGTTATTATGTGTGTTCCCAATATCACTCCAACTCTTCGGGTAATGCATTAGTATCATGATTCATCCTGTCATTGAATAGGTTGTAAAAATAATCTATTATGGGACTCTTTCCATAATGTGATGTTGTATAGGCCATTATCCTTGACACATGCTTGTGTCAAGTTATATTTTCTTACCACATTTACCATTTTTAATTATCTTATCATACCTTGTTATTTTTATTATGTTTCCATGAGATTACTCATGAGACTAATCTTTTATGATATCATGTTATACTTTTGAGTCCCATGATAAGTTTTCTATGATTTTTTTAGAGCACAATGGAATTTATGTTCACATTAAAGAGAATAAAGTAATTATTTATTATGTTAGTTTTTTTCAAGTATTTTGAACCAATTATTCCAAATACACTTGGCCTTATAATCTTTGTTATGTATTAATGGATATTTATTTTAAAAAGCACATAATATTATATGTAAAACTATTGGTCACTACCATTGATATCAATGTGTAGTCTAGTTATATTTTTGGATTAGTATTAGAATACATAATTTAAATCCATATGGATATGTCAAAGTATAGGGAAATATCCTTGAATATTGGTGAACGATTGAGTAAGTGGTTTCCATGAAAATACATCTCTAGTGTGATACGACCAGTGGATGTGGCTATGGTGATGTTATACCAATGGGGTAAAAATACTAAAAATGGTTCATTTTCATGGACTCAATCATCACCTTGTCTATGAAAATGGTCCTTGTGGAACACTTGGTTTCATACTTCTAGGGGATATGATTTGGAAATTCACAAACTCGTTACAATCTATTATGAAGAAATTAGAATTTTTTTATGTTAGAAAACCAAATAGATATCAATTGAATTGGTAGCATATAGTTAAACAAAGAGACTCATAAATCTGGATATAATTTTTATTTATGAGTTATTTATTCTATATTTATAAGTTTCAATTTGTTTTTTAACGAATTGCAACCTTATTTTACTTTTATTTTAATATAATTGTACGAATTGTGCGAAGTCATTACAATATCCAACATGATAGGAAATGTTATGATATCCCCAATGATATTACTAACAATATGGTATTTAGGGTTGGAAAATTCATGAATGAACTAGAACAAATAGGTGATGTTATGAACAATAACATGGATCATATGAAATTCCCTCAAACTCCTAAGAATTTCAAAATTTCTGTCAAGTAATTTCTGAAAAAAAGTAATACTACATTTACTTTATATTTTATCCCCTAATTGGGGAATAATGGATTAAATCCATTGAGAATATATTCACTATCCTCTATTGAAGTGATGAATATAATATTTTTTTAGTGATTTATCACATTCAGGGATAAGTTGATCAGTGATGGAAACTAATCAAAAATATAAAGTTTGATGAGGATATTGATTCAAATAAATGAAAAGAGTTCTATAAAATATTATTTAATAAAAATTTTCCCTGATCACCCCATTTTAATATAGTGTTTGAGTTACTCAGACTGTAGAAAAATGTAGATGAGTATATCAGGTTATGTGAGGAAAAATTCAAATGGATTTCATGATAAACATAATTCATTATCATTAACACCAAATTTATGGTGGATTATTTATTTATAGGGTTAATGAAAATTATATGAAAAACATTAGTGATTTGGGACATTGACCAATATGAAAAGATTTACTTATTTTCCCTCAATATTAATATAGTGATCTGTGACTCTTGGAGGTATCCTTGGACACGATACAAATAAATTGTAAAAATTAGTTTTCATTGGGAGTATCAGTAGATAAATATATTTTAGAAATGAAATCCCAACATCCACCATGAGAATGGTGTGGGAGGAATAATCCTATATGATATCTCCTGGGAACATGAAGATGTTTTATATGAATAAAATAGCTTCATTAGCTTAATCATTACTAAATGGGAATGAATAAAAACGCTAATTTGGACAAAGGAAAGAAGGTTTAGATAAACACTCATCCCTTGGTGAAGTGTTTAAACTCCACATAACATGTGAATTATGAAATCTAGTACCCCAATTAAATTATTTTTCAGGAAAATCAATCATAATGACCAATAAGGCTAATTGAATAAGGAATGAAATATTTTATCTCTACAACTATGGTGGATAAGAACAATTATGTGGTGATAGGTACACTAGTTATTAATGTAGTCATATAAAATGAACTATTTGGTTTTTTTTATATGCATTGTTTCATAAGTTTTAGGTTTCAATTAACAATTCATAAACTAACCTAAAGCATGGGGGCTGATATATGTATTAGAATAGAAAATGGAGTAATTGTTACATATCAAGTATATAACACCTCCCAATTAATTTTTTGTGGACTAAATCTTAAAAAATTATATATTACTTCCTTTGGTGGTGTTTGATGCTATATTTGGCATGGGTTGAAAACCCTTTTATTAAAAAAACATCAAATGTCAAGAGATTGTGATCACTCTACATGTCCAAAGTTATCTTTGATTCAATACAAGTTTAGGGAAGAGGATGACTCTACCTTATAATATTTTGTTCATGTATACACATTATTTCCTAATGATAAAAAATATGTAAGCCAAATTATTGAAACAATAGTGAGGATAATACTTGAAGACATTCCTATTTTCTTGGATTATACTGATTTATTCCTTGAAGAGTTTTTTAGTCTTCCTCTAAACTGAGATGTTGAGTTCTTACTAGAACTTATATCTAGACATTTTCCCATATCATAGAATACATAAAAAAGAGAAACTATTGAGTTTGAAGAGAATAAAAAACATTACAAGAGGATATAGAAAATGGTATTATTCATCCAAATTCTTCATAATGGATTGCACTAGTTCATTTTATCAAGAAGAAAGATGAGTTAGTGTTCCTCTGCATCGATTATTGATTACTAAAAAATCACAATAAAGGAAAAGTCTCCACTACCACGGATAGATTATTTTTTATCAACTATATTAGGCCCATTGTTTCTCTATGGATGACATATGATTAGAATATCACCAATTAATGTTAAAGAATTAAAATAATAAAAAAAGGTCATTTGAAAAAGGTATGGAAAGTACATGTTCATTGTAATGCCTTTCATAATCCTTATTTATTTATAAATCCTAAAAACATTATGGAGAGAGTTTTTAGAGATTACTAATAAAAATTTATAGTAGTATTTCTAGATGATATTATAATATACTCTGAAAGTAATGAGTAAAATGATGTGAAATTAAAAATGATGAAAATGAATTTTATAAATAGATTATATATTAAAATTATTGTAAATGTGGTTTTAATATAGAGAATTTAGCATTCATTAATCATATTATTCCCAAAAAAGGGATATAATTGGACCCTTTTATGATAAAGGCAATTGATGAATGACCCAGACTAGTATTTTTAATAGATATCTATAGTTTCCTTATACATGTTTGGTATTACAAACTAATTGGGAGAAAATTATAATTTTTTTCAAACCTACTAACCATGATTAATCAAATAGGTGTAATGTTTTTCTTGTCCAGTGAATGTGACAAGAGATTTATGTTATTTAATGAGTGGAATATCATTACACCAATCCTAAAACTGACAACTTTTGGGGAACATTTTTTTTGTATATAATGATTCTTTAATAATGGTTTTTGCTGGTCTATAAATGAAAACTGATAATGAGATAGCCTTCACCTCATTGAAGATAAAATTTCATGGGAAAACTATCAAACTCAAGAATATTACATGTTTTTAGTGATACATAAATAGAAAAGATGATGAAATTATATAAATGGGGAGAAGTGTGAAATAAATAGGAATCATAAGAGCCTAAATTATATATTCACATAGATGGTGCTTATTATGTTCTACCAAAGATGGCCATTAATGAACAAGGAATATTAATTCTCAACCCACTACAATCCTATAATGGAAGACAAAGCCTTTTATACTCTATGAAGAAAGGATCCAAAAATTTTAACATTTATTTGAATTGATAAGGGTCCAATATTATTGGACTTGCAATAGATGGACATGAGAATCCTAAAGTAAGGAACTATATCATTCCTTTATCAAATTATTTCATAACCATGTCTTCTAGATAAGATAAATGATTCTCAAATAGATTATGTGGAAATTTAGAACAAGATTAAAGCTATTAGAAAATGTGAATCAACTAATTTTAGAATTGATGAAGAAGGAGTTTTATGATTTGGATCAAAACTATGGGTGCCATTAAATATATAGATAAAGATAGATCTATTGGATGATGTACATATCTAGGCCTTCTCCATCAATCTGGGGAGCCTGAATATGTATTGAGATATTCATGAAAATTATTGGTGGGATTGAATTAATAAAGATATCATGAAATATATAACAAAGTTTCTCATATGAAATCAATTCAAGTATGAAAATAAGAAGTCTAAGGAGATGATGCTGCCACTACCCATACCTACATGGAAATGGGACAACATCACCATGGAAATTTTCACTAGTCATCCAAATATATCAATATGAAATAATTGTATATGGGTTGTAGTGGATCATATTATAAAGACTACTCACATCATTTCAATTTGTGATGACTTATCACTCTATAAACTTAATAGGATATATATTTGAGATGTGTATAGGTTTCACGGAACACCTCTATCGATTTTATTTTACTATGATATGAGAATTACATTTATTTTCTGGAAGAGTATCCAATATTTTCTAAATACCGTGTTAAAACTAATTATGGATTATCAACACCAAATTGATGGAATTTATGAGTAGACTATTCAGATAGTGGATGATATTTTGAGATAATTTTTGATAGAAATGAAGAGTAGTGGTATCAATATCTCTCTATAGTCAAGTTCTTGAAAAATATTAGTTTTTACATAACCATCCAGATATTTCCTTATAATATCATTGGTAGAAATATATTTATGACACCTACATGTTTGGATGAAGCTAATTAAAATAGGATATTTGGGGTAGAACTCATTTAGCAGATGGTAGAAAAGGTAAAGACCATTAACCAACACATCAAGATAGCTCATAGTTGATAGAAGATCTATGTAGAAAATTATTGATGAGGCCTAGAGTTTGAGGTTGAGGATAAACTGTTTCTATACGTGTCTCCATAAAAGTGGGTCATGAGATTTTGGTAGAAGGAAAAGATAATCCCTTAATATATTGGTCTCATTGAGATTCTCAATTGAATCAAAGTTGTGTCTTTTTGGCTGGCACACCCAGAAACCCTTTCTCAATAACATGACATATTCCTTGTATCCCTCTTGAAGAATTATGTACTAGACCCGTCACAAGTACATAATTCAGATGTGGTTCAATTTTAAAATTATCTCTCTTATGAGGAGAATCTAATGAATATTTTGGACTATATATATAATGTAATACACAACCATACAACACATTGGGTTAAAATACTATGGCATAACTATAAATATGAAGAGGAAACTGGGGAACCAATGGAAACCATGAAGTAAAAGTACCATATAATTTTTTCAATTTAGAAAGTAATATGAAATTTCAATGGTAAATTCTATTAAGGGGGGAAGAATGTAACAATCTGATGTCTTCTAAAAATAAAAGTATGTTTGATATCATATACGACATAAACCACCAAACCAAAACAAACCATGATTTTTTAATTATGATCATTGTATCCTTATAATTAAAATGATAGTTATGAATTGGATTAAATAAGTTATGAAATATATATAAGTTACTAAATATATAAAAGTATAGTTATACATTCCTAATAAATAAATACATGACCTTCCATGAAAACATTTTATTCTTCAAAAAAAATTCATCAAAAAACAATAATATTGTTTTTTGTGAACGAATGTTATAATTAATTTAATGAACTTTTAAAACTATTATTTTTTTAAAATGTTATCATTTTGGAAATATTATCACTTCACTTCATTGAATCATTTATTTTTAAATTCGGGTTACATTTTAGATTTAGTAATAATTTTTTATATTAAAAATTTTATTTATATTAAGCTATTTAATTTTATTTCAATCATAATTTTTCATTATTTTGGTATAAGTTTATTTTTATTCTTAAAAATATGGATCCCTATAAACTAATTTTTAATTTCATAGTGTTTATCCATTTTAATTTGTTATAAAAACCCTATTAAAGAAATTTATAATTGATATTAATATATTATTTAACTATTTATATGAATTAAAAATCACATAATGATTTTTATTATTCATATAGTTCACATGAGACCATTTAATGCTTGAAAAGTGCATTTCTTGGAAAACTATTTGTCGAAACGTTTTATGGGTGTAATTTTAAATTATATTCATTGAATTATATTAATTAAATTTGATAAAATTGATACTATATTTCAAATCATCATAATTAATATTATGTAACATGTTAAACATAATTTTTTTCTCAAAATGAATAGTTAAAAAAGTAAAAATGTATTACCACAATTAAGGATAAAACATAATTTTGTGTGTTATATTATGTTATGTTAAAACTATATTTCCATACTCATAAAATTTTTTATTTGATAAATTTTATTTATTATTTATAATATACTTTCAAATTATATAAAAATTATCATTTTTAGGCATAAAAGGTAAATTTCCTTTGTAGAAAAACTAGTTACTATGGAGAAAACTAAAATTTTGACAGTGAGTAACCTTCGAGGTAATGTTAAAAACAAAATTAAAACATATTTATAAATAAATATTTAATGTTTTTATCAAACTTATTATCCATACACTATATTTTCTTTTATCAATTTTTGATTCACTTGTCTTTATATTGTCTTTCAATTATTGAATACTATTATGTATTTATATAAATGTCACTCCTCCTCAATTATAAAATTTTTCCACCTATACTATTTTATTTACACTTAATAAGACTATTGGTTCAAAAAATTCCTATAGAATTCCCTTCCATTATTCCATTCCCATGTCCAAGAGTTATTTTTTATAATAAAACCCTATTATTTAGTCTTTTGGTGGAAACCCAAAGAGGTTTTATGAAGAAGTGTTATAATTCATAACCGCGTGTTTTTGTTTTATTTATTTTTTCATCACCAAAAAATCCATTAAAATGTGATGATGTAATAAAATAATTATCATCCATATAATCATATATTATTATGTTATATAAATAACCTACATCCCAGTTAGCTTCCATCCAATTGTAAATGAAACCACTATTCGTGTCTATGGGGGACTGCCACCACACGAACCAATGAAATTTGTTTTCCATCATCACCTCTCATGAATATTTATTATTATAAATTTAATATATATATATATATATATTTCAGGATATATATATCATTCTATAAATAAAATTTATCATATAAATTCTTACCTTCTAATTTATTTATGAATTGTAACATCATTCATGTACACACATGAATTACCACCTCTCTACGGAGATGTGATTCATTCTTAATCATAACATAGCATGACTACAATATATAAATGAATATTGAAATAATAATATAATGATAATTCGGAAAATATAATATAATACTTACATTCCTACCATCATGATCGCTAAAAATGGAAACATTGCTCATGCATACGCAGAGCCTACAATCTCTATTATTGTAACATAGTTAATATTTCATAACCATAATTAATGGATTTATTTTAAATGAATAGTTATTATATAAAAATCATAATTTTTTTATCAGTAATGTTCTATATATTATTAAATAATAATATAATTGTCCCTCGTCAAAATACAAAAGTGATTTTGGACATATGAGAAAAATATTATCAAAATGTATAGTATGAACCTAACCGATTTTGTGATTGAATATAACATGATTAAAATAAAATAAAATCATAATAATATTTAAAAAAATTGATAATAAATTAAATAATTAAAACAAGTTCACTATTTGGGAAGATAAAGAGCACATGATACAAGTCATGATTGAGGTAATGGATCAATTTAAACCACCCTTTGCATCGGGTTATGGTAATTCTCTATATAACTCTCATTATTTATATGTAAACATATGAAATAATTATAGAATATTTATATATTTGTCTAATATATATATATATATATAATATTATACTTTTCCTATACTAGTTAGTACATTCCATACATTCATTTCTCAAGCTACGTCATTAGGAAATTTCCATTGATTATTATATAAGACATTAATATGCCACCCATTTTCTCTCCATGGGTTATAATTTTGTTTATTTTTTAGAATTTATTTCTTTTTTGGGCATGAAAAAATCATGAAAATTATATGATGGGTAAACTTTGGGAGTTCAATAATTTAATATGAAAATATTTATTCTCACAATACATGACGTAAGTGATTAGGGAGTAAACTTAATCCACTATGGGACATTACCCACCATGTGATATTGTTTAGGAAGTTATCCTTGACTCAAATTTATGTCATTTTATATGATGATACCACATTTATTATACATATTTTATATTATAATACCATTTTCATTATATTATTTTCCCACATGATTATTCATAAATCATCTCTTTTATAATATCATGATATACCATTGAATCACATGTTATGTCTCCTAATCATGCTTATTATCATACAAGGATTTTTACCTCACCCTATAATTTTATGTATACCCCAGGTAATATATTTTAATTTTAGGGGCTCAAATGGATTTATTATTTAATTATGTTTAATTAAAAAAGGATTATGTGTTTTATTTTCTTTTCGATGTATTTTGAACATAGTCTTTTAATGACACTCGGCATCACAATCCATGTTTTTTATTAATGGATATTTATGTTAAAAATCATGTAATAATGTGTCTGAAAAGGATTGGGATTTTCTAATTTTTTTTATGTGTTCCATAAAAGGTAATCAATTATAATTAATAAACATATGAGTTGGTTATGGAATGATATGGGGTGAATATTCTTTCCTCATATCATAATAAAAGAATATTTCATAAAGAAGGAATTTGAGATATGAACTTACAACGTGTATTATCCAGAAAAAGAATGAAAAATATGGTAGGTATAGATGTATGTGTAATATATATATTGTTAATAATAATTACATCACATTAAAGAGAGATAAATCAAGTCAGAGAGATAAAGGTAATAACCTAAGAAAAATGGAGGTTCAATGTAGAGACCCGAAGCCTGACGACCATGGACATTACATTACTTTTGCGGAATACTTAGTACATAACAAAAACACACACACAAGGATCGTAATAGTTTAGTGTCTTTGGAAACTTGGAACATAATCTTCTAATCGTGGTGAACGATCTCCAATATCTCCCATAAAGATCTTCCTTTTTTTTACCTAAAACCTTTCTTTATATCCTAGGGAAAATAAAACATAAAAGGGTGAGCTCAAATGCTCAGTAAGGGTAAACAAAAGAAATATAAATCTCATCGTATACACAAGCACATAACTTTTGGAAATCTTAACCTGCAAAAGAGATCATAATTTCATAACATGGGATAAATCATGGAAGTGAAATGTAATCACAATAATCATAGCTTAAAACATGAAACTTTGTGGAATACACACATAATCATGGAAAATCATTTCTTGTTAGTCATGACTCATTGCCAAGACTATCTTAGTGGACAAAGTCCCTTTCTGAATCGAGTTCACTCCTTGTTTCAGTCCTGTATCACTGAACCGAAATAACCTTCCGTTCCAGCCATGTCTATCTCATGAGATATAAAATCATTACCCAATGCATTGGAGGGAGATATAGGTCCCACCCATCTTATAATGAATCCTTTCTTATGTGTTCCACATAATCATAAATCATAAATCATCGTATAACACATGTAACAAAAATGGGATTCTTGAAACATCATGACATTATAAAACAAATCATATAAGGCAAATGAATTCATAAAAATAATTCCCTCACAACATAATCAAATCAATTTAATTAAAGGGATAATGACAGAACCCTTTATTATCTTAGATGGAAAATAATTTTGATAAAACACTTGAACTCCATTCTTGAGGAAAATATCCTTTCTTTTTCAAAAACACTTTTCTTTTCTTAAAATGTCATACAATTATAAACTAAAACAAGTTGATTAAAAATAAACTTGAAAACTTGTAAAGGAATATTCTTGGAAATAATGTTTTAAAAATCCATTCATGCCGTATAAGTTAAAAAAAACATTCTTCGTACTTTTGTCGGAAAAGTCAAAAAGTACCTCGTATGAAAAAAAAACGACAAAAGATTCCTTTCATATCTTTTACTAAAAACTCAATGAAGGGTAAAATTGGATATAAACTATTGTAGAAGGATGGAAATAATATTACATATTGAGGGAACATGGATGTGGATGATAAAATACACCCCAGTAATTACCAAAGTAAAAACAATCTCGGATAAAAGTGAGATTGTGATATTTTCCCTTACCTTATGTCCGACTTGCTTTGTAAGTGTCCAAACCTCCTGTATAATGATTTAAATCATGTTATTGACTTATTACAGAATCATATTCATTGTTATGATATCATATATGGTTCACTTATGACATTATATTACCCGTTCTTTTGTAAATTCCATGTTAAAGAAGCGTTTTGGGTAAAATCGTTTCATTTATCGTAGGTGTTTTGACTTGTTGTTATTGACATTATTATTACTTATATCATGATTTACTCACTTCCAGAATATAAAATATGATTTATATATCATATATATTCAGTATATATATATATATATATAATAGGTAGATAAATAAAATGAAAAACACCGTTCATGGAGACGGTAGTCCGTACGTACGCATGAACGTTGTTTTCCTTTCCTTATTGTCTTGAAATGGAAGTAAGTAGATGACATACATATGTATATATATACATAAATCCAGTAGCTTTATAATTTCATATATTTCATTATTATTTCTTATATATACATTATAATCATTCTTAAATGGTTAACATGGAGAATGAATCTCATCGCATCGTGGAGACGGTAGTCCGTACGTACGCACGTGCGATGATATCATTTCTATAAATATTGAATTGAATTGGAGTGGATTATACAATATATCAGAATCAATATGATGTTTTAATAACTATGTATAGTTATTATTTACACCATTATACCCATCCATGTAAGGTGGTGGTGGAAAATAGATTACACCACGGCGTGGAGACGGTATTCCGTACGTACGCACGCGCGGTGATTTCTTTTTCCATAGGATGGATAGATGGTGAAATAGGGTTGTTTCATACTTATAATAACATATCAGTATATGAGTGATACTGATGTTATTACTTCATAATGAAACAACCTAAGAAGAAGAAGTGGAAGAAGAAATAAAGATGAAAGAATTGGTAACGGTAATTACCTCTTCTTTGAAGTGCCTCTTTGAGACCTCCTCTTAGGGAACTAAAATTGGTCTTTGAGGAAGACCAGAACCTCTAGGATGTTTCTAGGGAAGTGGAGAAGAGATTTTGGCCGGGGTTGGCCGAGCTTGAGTGCTCAATTTGGTGTGAGGAGGAGGGGGAGGAGGTGTCCTTTTATAGGGGAGGAGAGGGGCACCTTAGGAATATCTCAAAATATTATTTTATATTAAAGTTAAAATCGGTTTATAATGGTTCCAAAGGGTCTTATGTCGAAGCTAAAGTGGGGATGGGTCGAAATCATATCAACCAATAGGATTTAGACAAGTTTAGGGTATTATTTTAACCTTATCAATTAGATTTAACTCTAAGTTAATTAATTTAACTTTTACCGTGTCTTTTTGTTTTCTTTCACTATATGGTTAATAAACTTACTATAACATGCCAAACGAACCCCAAATTGTTTATTATTAATATATATATCCTTATCTAAGTCATTTGTTCGAACCTTAGATTTTTAGGAATAAAATAACAATTAATAATATAATATTTGATTTAAAAACTATTTTGTGTCAATTTTGACACTATTTGATATATGATTTTTGTGAAAGTCATAACAGAATTAAATGTTCGAACCAAGTTGATTAAATCAACATTAATATATCATAGTAACCTAGAAAATTAGTGGAATTCATAAAAAATCTCAAATTACATTTATTTTTGTGTTTATAACATCAATTATGTCAATATTTCATTAATAAGATAATTACTGCATCATCGTTGTGTCATAAATAAATTAACTTATTTTATGTCTAAAAATGACAAATAAAATACCATCATGTAGGAAATCTATTTATCTTTCTAATGAATATTTACAATCGAATTTATCTTATGTATAACCCCATATTAAAAATGATTTACTTATTAAACTTTGATTTTAACTATTTTAACCTTTCTTTAAATAAATTAATAATAAATGTCCTAATCTAATCCAAGTGGGCCTAAATGGTCATATTTTATTTCTAAGTTTGTTTTTGGTCGAATTACACTTGTCCAATAGAATTAGGACATGTGTTAGGGTAATAGTAATATCATATTTACCCTTAGTTACCCTATTTACTATTAACCGCGGTAAAAAAGTAAAAAAGTTACTATTCACCAAAAAATTATTTTCATCTCATTGAACCACATTTTAGTCCTTGATATTAACCGTGTCTCTCGGATTTTCGAAATTCCATTCACAGAAGCGGAAAAATTAAGTTTTATGAAAAATTCAGTTTTTTTTAACTACCACTTAGTAGTTTCACTATTCATCAAAAATTGATGTTTTTCAGAACAATGCCAAAATTTCATCCTAAGCTATATTTCATATTCCGAATTCAAAAATGAAATCTATTTTACCAAATTCATAACATAGAAGTTGCATTAATTAATTTTATAATTAAATCCCGCTGTTAAAATAAATAGCGTGTTTTTAGGAAACAATATATATCAAAAGATTGACACTTGATTATGTCTGGTTTAAATGTGAAATTACATCCAATGACCAACATTGTATTAAATTGTAAAAATATATTCTAAATATACTTTAAAACCACTCAAATTAATAATTTATCACTATTAATTATTTCGATTAAAAAAGTTGTTTTTAATTATAATTTAGTAATTTTTCACTATTCATCAGAATATGAAAGTTATCCGAAAAGTACCAAAATTTCACCTTAGGCTAAATTCGATACTCCGAATCCATAAATGAAGTCCATTTTGAAAAATAAAATTTACAAAATTTCAAAAAGTGGTTATTACTATTCACAACAGCTAGTTTTAATAATATCTTAATAGCATATCGTTGTTTAGCGAAACTTGGCGTTGCGTACAACACACGCTATCGAGGAAGGTCGCGATTGCGTGTAATGCAAGGCAAGTCAAGGATGTGTGTTGTGCAAGATCCTTTTGGTGTAGCACACAACACCAGACAGAAATAAAATTAAAAGGAACATTTTTCATAAAATCTCGGGCTGTTACATTCTACCCCCCTTAAAATGAATTTCGCCCGCCAAATTCGTCGGGATTATAAATGGTTTACTATTCGAAAGTTTCTTTAATAAAAACCCACATCGTAAAAAGGAATACCAAAACTTGGCTTTAAAAACTAAAGTATGAAATGTAACGATTACCCAAATAAACTAATCACTGGGTTTCCACATAGGTGAAAATATGGATATGGAAGAGAAATCTAACCATCATGTTCTGATGGAGAGTGGTAGAGAACATGGCTATGGAAAAGCCAGTAATCACAAATCCATAAATTTGTGACGATCTAAGGTACCATCTGATTCATCAGGTATAAGATCACTAGGACAACATTTTTGGTTTTCAAGATCATTTCCCTAAACTTGAAAATTTGAATTAGAATAAATACTTACTTTATTTTGGTAAAATCTCACTGTTGTTCGTGCCTTGAAAAATTTCCACTTCATCTCTTAAATAAATGAAGTTGAATTTGTTATTCGTGAAGTGTTAGCAGATCATGTGGTAGAATGACTGTTCATTCCATCTGTCTCAAACAAAAGGTTAGCAAAAGTTATAAGTCATTCTATAGTGAGATTAATCATATATGGTTCCTAAAATGGACTTATACTTCATATATCATACTGCTTAATATAATAAAACTAGTTTCTACTAAACAGGGACTTCCTGTAGTCCAGTGGTAGGCGATAAAGGCCAGTCGCACTTCGGTTGTGGGTTCGATTCCCACAGCCTTGTCCGAAGCGATGGGCTGTCGCCCGTCCTGCAGGTTGTCCTTTTTATAAAACTATATTACTATAACATCCCATCAATAATATCGAAAAAACTTCTATCCTTAAACAATACTAACTTATGTCCAACATAATCCATTCCAATCTTTAGGCTTATCCATAATACTGTAGTCCATTCTCATAACATAGTGAAAACGATTACCAGAGATTTAATACCATCGTTGATCCCCATATATCATAAGATATATCTTGTTGGTCACATTCCAAACATTCAAAGGCCTTAATCTTGTACTCTCTTGAATACCCATTGAACCTTAGTGAAAACATGAATGCAGTTAAAAGTTAACACTTTTCACATACCGAAATCCTCAAAATTCTATATACTCAAACCATGATATCACTTAGTCCTTATATCAATCATGAGCTCATGAATACTATCAAACATTTAATTTTCTCCTTATCCCTTCATTATGCGCATATCATCTACATTCCAAAAATATCTGAATAACCTTTCATGGATACTGGTAACATTAATCATACACTTTCAAAACACAAGGAAAGACAACAGTGTAACAATCCATAGATGTCTCTTTATTCCAAAATTACACATGATAAACATGTAATCATTCCACTACATTCTCAAACCATTGACTGAGCTTCAAAAATTCTTTCATCTCACATATCATTTGTAGTCTCATCATCATCATCCACATAAATACTACCCATATGACCATACTGATTTTCTTCATGAGACTTTCCCTTAGGGCATTTGTTTGCATAATTCCCATACATTCCACATTTAAAACACTTAACCATTTTTGATGTCGTAGCAATACCATTATCCTCATCCATGGTGTTAACCGACCCTTTTCCTTTGCACTTACTTGCTTTGTGTCCTTCTTTTCCACACCCAAAGCATCTTCCAGTTCCCTTGAAACATTCTCCTTGATGCCTCTTCCCACATGATTTACATAGGGGAAATTGAACTTTCTTTCCTCTATGATTATCATGGAACTCCATCTTTCTCTTATTAGTCGAGTCAGGAAACTTAACAAATTTTACTTTATTGATCATATTGTGAGATTGCTGATTCGACATAATAATGATGTTTGGACATCCAAATCCCATTTCATTTGGTTGCTCATGAATAATATCATTCCATTGTCCATCATATCCTCCATTATTGTGAATCATCTTGTTTCCAGCCATTTTCTAAAACCCAAACAGAATAGTGTTAGATGCAAAAATCATAATAAAGGGGGAGTAACTTAAATATCTATCATATTTGGTTTAATCTAATATCGTTACCATAGTTCTAGAACTATATCCTATACGTATACTTATCCTTAGGGGCATCCCTAAACATACCTTAGAAATATCTCTAGGGATCTCACTAACGTTTTCGCATCCTAGTTTCCAAAGGTTGACTAAACCTTTCCTCTGATACCAACTGTAGAGACCCGAAGCCTGACGTACATGGACATTACATTACTTTTGAGGAATACTTAGTACATAACAAAAACACACACACAAGGATCGTAATAGTTTAGTGTCTTTGGAAACTCGGAACATAATCTTCTAATCGTGGTGAAAGATCTCCAATATCTCCCATAAAGATCTTCCTTTTTTTTTACCTAAAACCTTTTTATATATCCTGGGGAAAAGAAAACATAAAAGGGTGAGCTCAAATGCTCAGTAAGGGTAAACAAAAGAAATATAAATCTCATCGTATACACAAGCACATAACTTTTGGAAATCTTAACCTGCAAAAGAGATCATAATTTCATAACATGGGATAAATCATGGAAGTGAAATGTAATCACAATAATCATAGCTTAAAACATGAAACTTTGTGGCATACACACATAATCATGGAAAATCATTTCTTGTTAGTCATGACTCATTGCCAAGACTATCTTAGTGGACAAAGTCCCTTTCTGAACCGAGTTCACTCCTCGTTTCAGTCCTGTATCACTGAACCGAAATAACCTTCCGTTCCAGCCATGTCTATCTCATGAGATATAAAATCATTACCCAATGAATTGGAGGGAGATATAAGTCCCACCCATCTTATAATGAATCCTTTCTTATGTGTTCCACATAATCATAAATCATAAATCATCGTATAACACATGTAACAAAAATGGGATTCTTGAAACATCATGACATTATAAAACAAATCATATAAGGAAAATGAATTCATAAAAATAATTCCCTCACAACATAATCAAATCAATTTAATTAAAGGGATAAAGACAGAACCCTTTATTATCTTAGATGGAAAATAATTTTGATAAAACACTTGAACTCCATTCTTGAGGAAAATATCCTTTCTTTTTCAAAAACACTTTTCTTTTCTTAAAATGTCATACAATTATAAACTAAAACAAGTTGATTAAAAATAAACTTGAAAACTTGTAAAGGAATATTCTTGGAAATAATGTTTTAAAAATCCATTCATGCCGTATAAGTTAAAAAAAACATTCTTCGTACTTTTGTCAGAAAAGTCAAAAAGTACCTCGTATGAAAAAAAACGACAAAAGATTCCTTTCATATCTTTTACTAAAAACTCAATGAAGGGTAAAATTGGATATAAACTATTGTAGAAGGATGGAAATAATATTACATATTGAGGGAACATGGATGTGGATGATAAAATACACCCCAGTAATTACCAAAGTAAAAACAATCTCGGATAAAAGTGAGATTGTGATATTTTCCCTTACCTTATGTCCGACTTGCTTTGTAAGTGTCCGAACCTCCTGTATAATGATTTAAATCATGTTATTGACTTATTCCAGAATCATATTCATTGTTATGATATCATATATGGTTCACTTATGACATTATATTACCCGTTCTTTTGTAAATATCATGTTAAAGAAGCGTTTTGGGTAAAATCGTTTCATTTATCGTAGGTGTTTTGACTTGTTGTTATTGACATTATTATTACTTATATCATGATTTACTCACTTCCAGAATATAAAATATGATTTATATATCATATATATTCAGTATATATATATATATATATAATAGGTAGATAAATAAAATGAAAAACACCGTTCATGGAGACGGTAGTCCGTACGTACGCATGAACGTTGTTTTCCTTTCCTTATTGTCTTGAAATGTAAGTAAGTAGATGACATACATATGTATATATATACATAAATCCAGTAGCTTTATAATTTCATATATTTCATTATTATTTCTTATATATACATTATAATCATTCTTAAATGGTTAACATGGAGAATGAATCTCATCGCGTCGTGGAGACGGTAGTCCGTACGTACGCACGAGCGATGATATCATTTCTATAAATATTGAATTGAATTGGAGTGGATTATACAATATATCAGAATCAATATGATGTTTTAATAACTATGTATAGTTATTATTTACACCATTATACCCATCCATGTAAGGTGGTGGTGGAAAATAGATTACACCACGGCGTGGAGACGGTATTCCGTACGTACGCACGCGCGGTGATTTCTTTTTCCATAGGATGGATAGATGGTGAAATAGGGTTGTTTCATACTTATAATAACATATCAGTATATGAGTGATACTGATGTTATTACTTCATAATGAAACAACCTAAGAAGAAGAAGTGGAAGAAGAAATAAAGATGAAAGAATTGGTAACGGTAATTACCTCTTCTTTGAAGTGCCTCTTTGAGACCTCCTCTTAGGGAACTAAAATTGGTCTTTGAGGAAGACCAGAACCTCTAGGATGTTTCTAGGGAAGTGGAGAAGAGATTTTGGCAGGGGTTGGCCGAGCTTGAGTGCTCAATTTGGTGTGAGGAGGAGGGGGAGGAGGTGTCCTTTTATAGGGGAGGAGAGGGGCACCTTAGGAATATCTCAAAATATTATTTTATATTAAAGTTAAAATCGGTTTATAATGGTTCCAAAGGGTCTTATTTCGAAGCTAAAGTGGGTATGGGTCGAAATACTATCAACCAATAGGATTTAGACAAGTTTAGGGTATTATTTTAACCTTATCAATTAGATTTAACTCTAAGTTAATTAATTTAACTTTTACCGTGCCTTTTTGTTTTCTTTCACTATATGGTTAATAAACTTACTATAACATGCCAAACGAACCCCAAATTATTTATTATTAATATATATATCCTTATCTAAGTCATTTGTCCGAACCTTAGATTTTTAGGAATACAATAACAATTAATAATATAATATTTTATTTAAAAACTATTTTGTGTCAATTTTGACACTATTTGATATATGATTTTTGTGAAATTCATTACAGAATTAAATGTTCGAACCAAGTTGATTAAATCAACATTAATATATCATAGTAACCTAGAAAATTAGTGGAATTCATAAAAAATCTCAAATTACATTTATTTTGGTGTTTATAACATCAATTATGTCAATATTTCATTAATAAGATAATTACTGCATCATCGTTGTGTCATAAATAAATTAACTTATTTTATGTCTAAAAATTACAAATAAAATACCATCATGTAGGAAATCTATTTATCTTTCTAATGAATATTTACAATCGAATTTATATTATGTATAACCCCATATTAAAAATGATGTACTTATTAAACTTTGATTTTAACTATTTTAACCTTTCTTTAAATAAATTAATAATAAATGTCCTAATCTAATCCAAGTGGGCCTAAATGGTCATATTTTATTCCTAAGTTTATTTTTGGTCGAATTACACTTTTCCAATAGAATTAGGACATGTGTTAGGGTAACAGTAATATCATATTTACCCTTAGTTACCCTATTTACTATTAACCGCGGTAAAAAAGTAAAAAAGTTACTATTCACCAAAAAATTATTTTCATCTCATTGAACCACATTTTAGTCCTTGATATTAACCGTGTCTCTCAGATTTTCGAAATTCTATTCACAGAAGCGGCAAAATTAAGTTTTATGAAAAATTCAGTTTTTTTAACTACCACTTAGTAGTTTCACTATTCATCAAAAATTGATGTTTTTCAGAACAATGCCAAAATTTCATCCTAAGCTATATTTCATATTCCGAATTCAAAAATGAAATCTATTTTACCAAATTCATAACATAGAAGTTGCATTAATTAATTTTATAATTAAATCCCGCTGTTAAAATAAATAGCGTGTTTTTAGGAAACAATATATATCAAAAGATTGACACATGATTATGTCTGGTTTAAATGTGAAATTACATCCAATGACCAACATTGTATTAAATTGTAAAAATATATTCTAAATATACTTTAAAACCACTCAAATTAATAATTTATCACTATTAATTATTTCGATTAAAAAAGTTGTTTTTAATTATAATTTAGTAATTTTTCACTATTCATCAGAATATGAAAGTTATCCGAAAAGTACCAAAATTTCACCTTAGGCTAAATTCGATACTCCGAATCCATAAATGAAGTCCATTTTGAAAAATAAAATTTACAAAATTTCAAAAAGTGGTTATTACTATTCACAACAGCTAGTTTTAATAATATCTTAATAGCATATCGTTGTTTAGCGAAACTTGGCGTTGCGTACAACACACGCTATCGAGGAAGGTCGCGATTGCGTGTAATGCAAGGCAAGTCAAGGATGTGTGTTGTGCAAGCTCTTTTTGGTGTAGCACACAACACCAGACAGAAATAAAATTAAAAGGAACATTTTTCATAAAATCTCGGGATGTTACATTCAACAATATCCCAAAACTTTTATCCCATAATAGATCTTCACATGAACTTAACAACTTATAATAAAAATTTAAATCCTTTGATATCTTAATTAATAACATTTTACATATATATTTTAATTACTATAATATAATTATGTTCATTTATAACCCTTTCAATGAGATATAATGTTTACTGTCATTGTTTCAAGGGAAATCGTTTCATGTTTTCATGGCTGGGTAACATGTGGATAATTATTTAAAAATGTTACTAAAACACCAGAACTGAAATGAAATTGTATTCATATACTTATAACAGTTGAAATGGTACCAAATGTAATTTTTAAAAAATATAGGGATGGTTCCTTTAGTAAAAATGTTAGAATTATTCTATAAGTTCAATTGCGTGGATTTACCATCTATCAAGATATAAAATAATATTATTCAAATAACTGATCATTAAAACATAATAAAAATTAAATAAAAGGTATTATAATAATTATCATATTATATAACCATATTAATGTTTGTATGACCAGCCTCTAATGATCTGCTAAAAAATCAAGAGTGTTGTTCATGGAGGCTGTTAACCAACCTCACTGTAAAGTATGATTTTATTTAATAATCAAAATGAAAGAGGGTAGACGATTTATATTCCATTAAAAATATGAAATTCAAGAATTTTTATGATTATTGATTCATCATGTCATGTTTTATTTGAGAGTCGAGTAGAAGGTAGAAGAAGAAATGATTTTTAAATATGAAAATATAGAATATTACGTCTTAAATTTTGACTACATTAAATATTTCACAAGGAACCCAGAAAAGGTTTTCTGATGAGACCAAAAGAACTAAGTGGTGAGGGTAGTACTCTTAAGGTAATTGGTTATAATTTTTTAATGATCCAAGGATTCAAATTTGTAAGGGGCAGGGGTTGTGATGTGGGAATTTATGATCAGGGATGAGTGTTTTTTAATATTACATTCATTATATTATTATTTGGGCTCAATAATACCAATAGTATTGATTTTTTTTACTATAAATATTATTTAGTTCTTGTGAGTCTGAAATAATGGGTAAATATATCATCCATGAATCCAAAAATGATACATTTGTCTTTCAACGTAAAATATCATATTTCCTTGTATTTTATTTTTCACCAAAATATAAAATATTTTACAAAAATAAAATAAATCAGCACAGATATTTTTGACATTTATATTAAAAAAATGAAATTAATTAAATGGAAATTTTATAAAAAAGGGAAATTTTATTTTAAAAAATACTTCTTTATTTAATAATTCTCAAATTTTAATATTATGATCAGTTTTATAACACATTAAAATATACTTATGGACTCATAAAATTATAATATAATTATTATAAAACAACATATTAATTTATAAATCCATTTTTGAAAATATAATTTCTTTTAAATCATTATATTTATTATAAACGTCGAATCAAAAAATATATGTTTTATAATAATAAAAACTCTTAATTTAATAATTTTAAAAGATAAATTTACTTATATCATCTTGAAAATATATTATATTTAATTTTATAAGATACGTAAGTAGTATTTGAAACTTTCATAAGTAATTATACTAATATAAAGATCACTCAACTATTCATAATGTTCATATTATTATTCCTAATGGTGAGATTAATATTACCCCTATCATGTTTTTAGTGGTTATATGGGATGTATACCTTATATAAATACTTAATATTTCATTAAATATTCATTCACTACAATTATATCACAAAATAATATATATTTTCCATTAAGAAAATAATATTTCCAATACTGACATTTTACTTCATTACTACAGTGTTATTCGTGAGTGCAATTAATCTAGGGGATCAAGCATATTCAAGTGATCCTATTTTTTAATGTTATTTTCAATTTTCCATCCCATTATAATACTTTCCATTCATATAGAAATTTTTATAAGCTAAATTTAGTAAAAAAATCATTTTATCATATAGTGGCTGGGAATTATATAATAGTGTATTACTAAATATGGAACAATTGTTTATTCATAAGGGAAATTTCGTTTATAAAATTTCGGGTCATTTCATTATTCCCTTATAGGA
The DNA here is from genome assembly GCA_963277665.1 of Viscum album. NCBI lineage: Eukaryota > Viridiplantae > Streptophyta > Magnoliopsida > Santalales > Viscaceae > Viscum > Viscum album. Next base: position 682,145,708 of record OY728159.1, on the reverse strand, counting down.
AGTTTCACCCACAAAATTTTATTTTTTATACAAATTTAATTAAAGGTAGGGGTACTAACGCTTCATAGATTCATCCACATCCAATGTTATATCCTTATACTTATGGGTTTTCTATAGTGCATTGACTTGGTTAGATGTCTTGTTGTGTAGAAAATTATCTCTATAGTCCAAGAAGATCACTGATTTCTCCTCATAAGAGATAAAATTTTCCTTATATACCACCTCTTAATTCAATACATGTGAGGGATATTATATTTATTTTCTCAAGATGAATATGAAAAATATGTCATTTACATGAGAAAGGGGTCTTGTATCTTTTTCTTAATAGGACACAGCTCTGATGCGATCAAGGATCTCAATGTGGCTAATGTACATCTGACATAGCTTCCACTTATTCTCAAATGTCATGACTCAATTCTATAAAGATATACAGAGGAAAAACATACCTCCAATCTCAAACTTCTAGTCTCACTGAACATTGTCAACATATCTCTTCATTCCTTATTTAGAATACTTAATGTTCTAATGAATGGTGTTGACACTTTCTACAATTTACTAAACCATTTCATGTCCCAACAGCTTTATTTCACCAACTTAATCCCCAAATGTAGGTGTTCTACACATATCCCCATAAATAGATTCATATAAATTCAATTTTATTCTTATGTGGAAAATATTATTATATAACAACGAGACCATAAAAATATACTATTCTCCTTATCCTTTGAAGTCCATCGATAATTCTATCAACATGTATTATAGTGACTGGATAGTATAATCATACTATCTATCATTTAACTGGTGATATATCATAATAAAGATCAAAATATTGTTTAGATAATTTCAGAAAATCTTCCAGAAATTGGAGGTATGTCGAAGATCTCGATCAGATACTTTTTATAGAAATATTCAATATAAATTCCCCAATTAGATGATGTGTATCCTAGTAATTTTATTGAGTGATAATTCCTCTCAAGTAGTAATGAATTGAGAGGTATTTGTAAGACAGAAAACCAAAACCCATATATCATTAATTCCTATTGATATCTATACAATACATGTGACAAATACCGTGTTTATTTTTTCCATTTCCATATATGTATGAGTAATGGTTTATCATACCTATGGATTTTGTTCTTTTAACCTTAAAATTCTTACAAACCAAACATTTTTGTATATATTATATTATAACATTCTTCGTATAATCCCACTAACAATTCTCTAGGGGATCTAGATACATCTTTATTTTATATAGATATTTGGATAATCATGATTTATTTTTATCACTCAACAATGCCTTAATCCGATGATTTTATTATACATGTAGTTGTAAACCAAATCATACAACTCATTAAATTTCAATATTATACTCTGATGATTTCTCATTTTTTATATTTTCCATCTTATTCAATATTTCCACATATACTCTTTATTCTTATTTTATATTCTAAAATGGGGAATTATTGGTAAATACATTTTAAATATAATGGTTATGTTCCTTTTATATGATCCCCATGTTTATCCTTTGTAAGTCTACGAATATTTGATCCCTATAAGGTCTCATAATGGATAAGGATAGTGTATCCTTTGTACTTATATCATATTCTAGTTTTATTTTAAGATACCAATCATTTTACATATATTATTAATTGATTTATAAATATAAATATCCAAAAATTAGAATTCCAATGATAGTGAGGCTTAGTTTCCATTGAATAATATGATCATAATGCATCATGTGAGTCTAAAACATGACATCCTTATTATTATTTATTCCATATTGAGCTCATAAATAAATTTTCTCTCTAAAATATGTATAAGATAACTTGGGGAATATATGAAATAATGTTTTCAACTAAAAATCCAACTACGGAAATAAACACGATAAGGAAACAGGACGCTTGAGTCCAAGATAAAACCCTAATATCATAAAATTGAAGGCATGTGATTAATCACATTAAGTCATAGCATAAATAAAATAGTATCAAAATATTATGGTAGTATAGGAAATACGGTAGTAATATATAACATTTCATAAACATGATTGAATGATAACATTATATAAAATATCACAGGGTCGACGAAGTCTCATAATGGATTAGGTTTTCTACCTAATAATATAAATAATGTCTCATGAGACTTTAACATTACACTATGAATTCAAGTACTGTATTCATGAACCAATCATGAAATAGTATTGATGTATGTGTTACATATAAATAAAATCAATCATAAGGCGCAACATAATAATCACCCATAGAAAAGAATGGGTTTTAAAATCATTCACCATATCTCAATCAAAATAAATTTCACAATGAAGACATTTGATAAATGATCATAATCAATGTATTACCTTCTCTATGAAAGTTATAATAAAAATGGTATACATGATAGAGACATATTTAATTAATTTAAAATAATTCTATTACATTAAATGTTTCATTCATTGATGACTATAAATTCCATTAAAAAGATTAAAAACAATCTTAACGGAAATAAAATTTACACAATAAAAATAACTTTTGAAAAAAGAAATTTCAACAAAATTGGTAAAATATTTCTATTTGAAAATGACAATGGAAACATATAAAATAACCTTCATGGAAAAATATTTTCATTACATCATAAAATATTTTTCATATTGTACATGTTAAAATTAGGATTCCTTTCACATTTTTTAAAAAAGTTAAAAAGTGCCTAGTTTGGATAATGATAGTAAGATTCATTTAAAAATATTTTTAAAAAAAATTGTGGGTAAAAATGTCATCAAATGTTCATAGTAAAGACTTTTTTTAAACATGTGTTTAGATGAGATAAGATTTTCGACTGAATATAGAAATAATTTTTTAAATTTGATAAAAGAATTTTATCAATCATTTTATGATCCAAATAATGAAGAAAATAGTATTATTTCTAGAAAATATATTAAATAAAATTATTTGAATAATATATAATGGTTTAACTAATTAATGATAAAATAATTTCCAATAATGAAAATTCAGTCATAAATAATCCTTATTAAAATGATATTGAAATATAAACCCTTACCGCTTTGGTGAAATTTCAATCATAAATCCCATGATTGATGTAAATGAATTGTTACATAAAATTTAGTAAACTATGAGGTATTTATGAAATAATATGTAATGTGGAAATTATATACACCATTAAAGAGATATTAGGTGTATAAAAGAATATGTATCTCTTGGAAGGATGTTATGCGATAGAAACCCTAACAAAGTCTATATCATTGAGAAAAGAGTTAATCAATTGGGATACATTGAGTAAAAAATATTATTTCCACAAAATGGAAAGTGGAAATAGAATAAAAATAAATAATAATTAACTTCATAAATAATATTCACATTATATAATAAATGAAGTAGATTTATAACGCAATAAATTAAAAATTTAGTTAAGAAACCCCTTAGATCACGATTCCCTTTTGTTGAGTGCTCTTTGATCTCAGGTCTAGTGGTTCTACACATGTTAATAATTTATACCATAAAAATATTAATATTAATAATATCATATATTATAATTTTATAACATATTATAACCCATTTTTTAATAATTTTTCATTATCACAATAGTTTTGTTTGTTAATGTCCTTATTTATAATGCATATTTTGTCGCTAATGTTTTAAATATTGAATATAGGATAAAGTTAAATCATCTATAGAATGATATAAATGTTATAAATATTATTTTTATAATAGATTAATATTAATAATATTTACTTATTTTTTACCATTGTGAATTTAAAACATCAAATAGTGGATACGGTAGGTCATACGTCGACACGAGGGACATTATCAATTTCTTAATAGGTGAAAGGTTAAAAAATATAATGATATAATTACTTTAAAAAATAAATATCATGTCATATATATCATTTATATTCATTAAATTTTTCCTTTCTTACCTTCCATGTAATTCATTAGTGAAAATCTAATCATATCACTTCGTGGGGCGGTACTCCGCTATACACATAAGTTGTGTTATCATTTATTCAATGGATGGAATGATGAAAAATTATAAAATATATTTATTAACTAGAATTATTATTATTTCACTAATATTATATATCAATATAAAAATAATCTTTATTAACTTTCATTTAAATCATAAGTGAAAAATTAATCACATCGCTTCACGAAGCAGTTGTCCACCATACAAATGAGTTAAATTAACTCAATCTCATTAAAATTGAAATTAAGAAGGTATTTATAATATTATAATTATATAAGTATAATTATATCATAAATATTATATATAAACATTTTATATTTCATTACATTTTACTTTGATAAGAGGTTACTGAAAAATATTTATGTCGGTTCGTTAGGAGGTAGTTCGTTGTGCACATGGTCAAAAGATTTTTCCGTATATGAGGGAGGATGAGATGGTTTTAAGACATTAAATAAAAATATAAACACACTCATATATATATATATGATAATGATTTTATTATATTAGAATCTATGAATATGATTTTAAGGTGGTGGAAGAAGAAATAAAATAAAATGCTCTATTAGAGACGTTACATCTTTTTCAGTCAACTTCTATTAGTTTGTACTAAAAATCTTCATTGGTTGGATTTATGATCAAAAAAATCATATGGAATTTGAGGAGGGACGTAATGAATTTTTTTGGTAGTTCCTGGATAAACTAATGTGTTTTTTAATTATGTAGTTGTTGAGAGAGGGGGGAATTTTATAAGTGGGGGAGAGAATACACATGGAATATTTCAAAAGAATGAAGTTCATCCACATTTTTTTGTGGAATAAGGATAAAAATAGAGAATTTTATAACCTCCAAATTTAAAAGGTTTAAATATGACAATAAAATATTAATTTGAAAAGTTTTTTTGTCATTTCTAACACTCATTGTTTTAGATTAAGCTGACAATAAACGTGATTTTACTTTAGCCGGAGAAAATAATTTTTAGTATTTTCGCTATTCATTATAGTTAAATCTTATGTTGATCATAATAGATTATATAAATAATGATTATTCGAAATTTGGAATAAATTATTATAAATTAATATCATATATGTTTTAAATTAAATTAAAAATAAAGTCCCCATAAGTGTAAAAAAATAGTTTTCCAAAAGAAAAACATTCAAACGATGAAAAAGTTTTTATCAAATAATTAAATATAAAATTGATTCCAGTAACCTAATTTGATTAATTAATATAAAATTGAACTAATTTTACTTTAATAAAAAATTATAACTAAATTGGGCTTTTAAATTATTTGAAAAAAATATCAGTTTTAAAAAAATTAGTATTTTTTCATGATACAACGAAAAATGAATCATTTTTAAAAAAATATCAAAAATTAAAACAATGATAATTTTGATGTTTTGATTTGAAAAAATGTATATTTTTTAAACTGAATTTTTGAGATTTTGTAAAACATATTTTTAAAATATGTTCACAAATCAGGGAAAATATTTTTTTAGAAAAATACTGCCTTTTAGAAGAGATTAATTTTTTTCTTTTAAATGATTATTATTTCATTAAAAATCAGTGTATAATCATTGTATTTATTTTATACATCTATAAAAAATATAATTTTAATAATTTATGTATTTCTAAATATACCTATAAATTTCATGAGCATTTTATAATGTTATACTTCATTATGCTTCATTTAAATTCATTATTGTGTGTTCCAAAAGCTATGGATGAGATTGAATTTATTTAAAATGAAATACGTCGTAAAGTCTCCAGGTGTTACATTCTATTATTATATTGTTCTTTTCATATATTATATCTAACATGAACTTTCTATTTTAAAATCTCTATGTGTTACATTCAACCCCCTTAAATAAACTATTTCATCAAAATGTTATCATTATCTGGATAATTGAAGGTTTTGAAATTTGATAATACCATTTTTTGAAAGCCCAAACCATAATACGGGTTAATAAAGCATTTTATAAAAAATAAGTAATGAAAAATAAGTAATTCATCACATAACTAGCTTTTATTATTGTAAAACAATGGTGCAATTTGAAGATATGAACATAGAAGAAAATCAATCAAAATTAATGAGAGTGATAGAGATCATTGATCTTAAGAATGTAAATGATCAAAATAATGTAAAGGATCTCAAATCCAATAACTGATTTGTTTTGAAAAAATTACATTGGCTTCTCATAAATTATGTTACTAGAATCTAATTTATGTTTCAATATCCTTTTCCATGATATGAGGAAATCCTTTTCCATCTAGACTAAGATGATTAGAAGAGAGCACTACTAGACATGTATAATTCCACACATTAATCAATTTCCACCACAATCTCATCCTTTTCTCCAAATGATGAGTATTAAAGAAGAATTTCTCATATGTTAATTGAAAAAATAGATATATAATAGATCATATATTCCATAATAAAATAACATGGTATTCATCTAATCATTAGTAAAACCAAAATGGTTAGAACAAGCATTCCAATATATTCCGTTAATCTTTGATACCATAATAGTTACTCCAAATGATTAACTTATTCCATTCAATATGTTTTAATACATAAACCCCTTCATCTTACAGCTACAAAAATATAATATAATTAATCCCAAAAGAAATTATTTATGATATACTAAAATGTTATATGTGTATCAACCCAAAAAAACATCTCCTAAATGTCATCAGTCAAATAGAACTAACGTTACATAAAACCACCATAGGGGAGTCTGTGACATTGAAATTACTATTATCCTTAAAATAATAAACCCATGAGGTAACCATAACTCTAAATATTATCTACCAATATGAAATATATACTTCTAAAATTTCTATAATCATAAGATTTTCATGATTTGTATAACCAAAATACCATTGGTAGAAATACATCTACAAAATGATTACAGAATCCTAATATGTTAATACTTCACCAAAATTATTGGTATAACATATTTTCTCCTTTTTTGTCAGGGATAACCATTATATTAGGTTATTAAATCATATAATGGATACGTTTCCCAAAAATAATACATCAAATTCCTAAGAAATTAATTACTCTATGACAATTATTTTCAAATTGATAACATATTACCCGAGATGTGAGATATTTATATAGGTCTTTCAACCCACATTATTGATATGTAGAAATATGAATCTTCTTCAATATATGTTCATTTTGACATGAAATTTCATAAAATTCAATCCTCAAACAATTTTACTTGTTATTAATTTCACCGACGTTCACATTTGTAATCATATATCTTGTTAGATGATTTGGAATAATCACAATATATTTTTCTCTAGTCATTACCAATCCCAGTTTCTTGTAATAACTATATTCCCCAACAAATTCATGGTTAATGTGATTCATCCTGCTTCGATCCATTAACTAAAACAACAAATCATATTATGTGAAATAAAATACATAGTGCATAATCACATAATCATTAAAATAGTTTATATGATTTTAGGTTCAATGCACCTTCATTCAAATATATGACACCTTAGGTTTATCCTAGTTTATTCATAGTAATCAGATATTAAAATCATTTATGATGGTCTCTTAATATTTTATATATCAAAAAAATATCCAAATGGAGCACCAAATAAGGTCTGTGGTAAGGCTCATTATCATGTACCGGTTAATGTTCAATTGATGTTCAATGAACATATTTTAGTGTTATTATCCCAATGTACATTTGGTTTAGAACACCATCCACATAATATCATGAAAGGTATGTAATTAATCAGAAACTAATTAATCCATAATTCACCATGATTCTATGATTTTTTTCTATAGTTATTATTATCCTTAGACTTATACCTAGGGATCTCAAAAATGTTTTGTCATCCCATTTCAAAAGGTTATCTAAAACTTTTATTTGATAACAATTAGTCTTTTACATACAATATTACAAGATTTTTAAATATAAATAACCAACATGAAAAATCCTAGTGATCAAGAGGCCTAGTTATTTTTTGGGAGACTAAGATCACTATGTATGAATGGTATCTAAAACATGGAATCATAATTTTTTTTCTTCCATTGGGAGCACTAAAGTCTATTTTGGCTCCAACAACAGCATATGATAAACTAAAGAATACACAAAATATACGATTGAAATAGAAATCATGGAGAGGTAGTAAACATAATAAGGATACATAATTTACAAGACAATGATATGTCAGGATATCCTAAATGAGATGGAGCATGAGTAATCACAAGGAACAATAACATAAATAACATTTTGTCATATGGTCATGGTAGCATACGAATTGTGGTTACAGCATATAACATGTCATAAAAATGGGTCAATAATAACTTCTTATGAAATATCACATGGTGGAAAGAGACCCATAATGGATAAGGATTACACACTAATCCCACATATAATGTCTCCTAGGAATACAAGAATACCCAATGCATTGGATTTATAACATGGAATACTAATCGTAACTGGTGTCTGATCTATATGTACCACATAAATAATCAATCATAATGAATAATATAATAATTACCTATATAAATAAAATGGATTTCATAATATTACATTATATAGTATTCAAAGGAAATTTCTTAATGAGGGATACTATAAATAATCAAAATGCATGAATTACCCTTTAAAAGGTAAGAATATTCATCTAGGTAAACATGTGAGAGACATATATATAGAATCTAGTATCATTATATAACATTAAATATTGTTTTCTTTAACGAATATAAATTCCTTTACTTTTTAAAAAAACATTAAGAAAATATTCATTACATAAAGAAAAAAACTTTTTGAACATATAAATTTCATAAAAAAAATTGGAAATCATTTTCTATGAAAATATTCACCAAAACATATTAAGGAAGCTTCCTATAACTTAATGTTCACGATGGTGGAAAATACCATTTATTCTGTATATGTTAAAACAATGATCACTTTCTAAATTTTGATAAATGATAAAATAAAATATGTTTATAAAAAACAAAAATATTTACTTTAAAACATTTAAAAAAAATTATGACTAAAAATGACATTAAACAATCGTAGTAAAACATTTTATAAAACATTTTTAGAAAGTATCTATTTAGAAGAAAAAATATTTTTGGCCAATGTGAAAAATGTAGTCATTTTTTCATAAACAATTATCAATCATTATGAGTATTAATTATATAGTAGAATGTAATATTACAAGAAAATATCATGAATAACTAGAGTTTAATAATATGGAAGGATTTTATTATCCAATTATCAAATAATTTAACACAATATAAATTCATCCATAAACAATCACAATTTAAATTATATCGAAACATACACTAGTAAAAATGTGGACAACAAGAGAACTAATAGATGTGATTTATCAGCAATATTGATGCATAGATAACATGAGTGATGTTAAAGGGATGGCTTTAATAGTTTGGTTAAAGGCCTCCATTATTAGGGATAATAAAGCACTGATAAAATAGCCCCTTTATGAATTCTTGTTTTTAAGAGCTCATAATGGGGGGATATTATTTCTGTTCGGACATGTCCATGCACCACCATTTATCAGAACATCCACATGAGTGATGATAATGGATTTTCATAAAAATTTTGTTAAAGGAATCCTTTATAAGTGATAAAACAGTGCTCATAAAATTGACCCTTTGTCAATTCTTTTTTAAGAGCTGATAATTAGGGGTGGGGATTATTTTTGTTTGGACCTCTCCCCACACAAAATATAAAAAGAACACCCCACCATATTTTTTAGAACTTTTCACCCCAATCTCAAAGTTTTTCCCCCTATCAGCACTTTACATAATTCCAGCCTCCTACGCACACGTGGATTTGATCAATGTACCTCTCCTTTGTAACTAGAATACCATTACCACTACACCATGTTGTTTTATTTCAATTTTTTTTATATTTAGGTTCATTTATATATTTATATACATGTATCTTTTTTATTAAGATATTTATTGGTTTATATAATTATTTTAAAATACATATATATCATATAATGTTTTGTGGGAGTTATATATATACTTATATTTATTTAAATATATTATGTATTAATATTTATTTACATATTCTAGAATGTAATATAAATACATATCCATTTATTAATATAGAAATATATTTATATATAATCATTATATCTAAATTTTTATAATATATATATATATATTTATTCATATATTTTTATAATGTAAAAAATGGTTAGATATAGTTTTAAATACATTTTTACAATTTATCTATATGTATTTTATATCTAGATATAAATTTTATGCATTAATATATATATATGTTAATATATTTAAAAATTCAAATATAATTGTATATTTAAATATAAATTGTTTATAATGTATTTTTAAATATATATCATAAAATATTTTTGTATACAATATTTAATAAAATTGATAATGTTAATGATTTAATTATATAAATAATTTTTTATATGATATATATACATAACACAAACACACATATTAACACACACGGGTATAAATTAATATTTATCACATGCACATACAAATATCTATATAATATGTCTTTATTTACATATATTAGAATATACATGTAAATATATATTTGTTTATTGACAAACACATGTTTATATATTCACATTTGTTGTATAGGTATATATATACATATGAATTCATATGTATATTATTAGTAAAATCTATTTTTTCCTATTTTAAATAAAATGTATAACAAATAATTCTTCTAATTTATATAAATATATATTTAAATAGGTATTTATACAATTGATTTATTATAATTAAATAAAAAAAAAATATGAACATATTTATTTATAAATAAAATGAAATTATAAAAAATGATAAAAAATCAAAAAAATATTTTTAATATGACTATAATACATCGGAATAGATGAATTCACCATTGAAAAAATAAAATATAACCCCCTAAAATGAGGACAAGATTGTATAAACACTTAAGAAATGGGATACCCCATCTAAAAATTCAATTTTGGAGGACTTTTAGGCCTTCTATGGCCTTAAAAAATGTTACATTGGGTACCACCCACTCACCACGACATAGATCTCACTGCATGCTTGGATTAGAAATATGGTTGAGCATAAATAGACACCCAAACAAAAATTCATGTCTATTTGAAGTCCAAGGGATGTTTTCAACATATATTAGATTATTCATTAATTCAATTAATTTCTCTGGAATCTAATTGTTATGAAATGACTACTATTGGATTATAATTATTAAATTATTAATAACATTATTATTTTTTAAATATTTTTGTAGGTCATTTTAACAAAATATCTCATATATAAAGTGTAAATAGATATTTATCCATCTTTTAATAATATTAATAAAATTATTATCTTTATATAAATATAAATATATTTATATATTAATATATTACTATTAATTAAATATATTTCTATTATAAAATATAATATAATCTATATTAAAAAAATAAGCACTATTAAAGGAGGTAGTATCAATACAAGAAAAAATGGTTATAGAGGGATCCCTTTATAAATGCTTTCTTACTAGCGCTAGTAATGGGTCCCCTTTATCACTAAAATTTTACTATAACTTATCATGGTTCCTGATTTATGAGAACTTTTTTCTATCATTGATAAAGGGGTCCCTTGGTTATCACTTCTTTTAGCATTGATAAAGACCCCCCATCCAAACTAAAAACATGCTCAGAAAAAGGCCTTCATTATCAGTGCTATTGTAAGCACTATTAAAGGTGGTCTTTATCATTTACTTTATCTAACACTAATAAATCATAGCACTAGATAAACATTGTTTTATAGTAGGATAAATTGTTATCATTTTGGTTAATTTTGAATCATAACTCCCATGATAGATGTAGAATAATTGTAACATCAAATATCATAATGTTTGATGGTTTCAGGAAATAATATGTAAAGTGGTAGTATATACACTAGTAAAAGGAAAATAGGATTATAAAAGAACATGTGTTTTTGAGAAGGATGGTTTGATATAGAACCCATTACATATATTGTATCATTGATTTGAGATATAATTGATGGCAGTTTTGTGTAACAAATTTTGATACACATAATTGAATGTGGAAACAGATCATGAATGAATCAAAAGTCACTTCCCACATAATATTAGACAAAATTAATCAACGAAGTAAATGTATAAAACAATGAAAGGAAATTGAGTAATGAAACAATATGCCTTATGCATCCATTTAGTTGAGTGATTTGTAACATTGTGAATAGTTGTTTTAAACATTTTATTAACTTATATTATAACCATATTTATATTTATAATATCATATATGATTCTTCTATAAAATATAATTACCTCTTCATCAATAATCATTCATTATCACTATTGTTTAAGGTATTAATTGCCATATTTTTCATATTGTTTTTATCATAAAAGATCCATATCCTTAAAATAGTATATTATTACATCATCTACATAATGATATTAATGATAATAATATTATTTTTTCATTATATTTTTTTTATAATCATTAACAAATTTTATACATGGAGAATGAATTGCATCGCTTCATGAAGATGGTAGGTCATACAAAAACATGAGTGATTTTATCATTTCATTAATGGATAAACGTGTATGAAAATTAATCATTTATTAATTTTCAAAAAACAATATCATGACATATATATCATATATAAGAATTAAATTGTTCCTTTACTAACTTCCATGTAAATCGTTACTAAAAAATAATTGCATCGCTTCGTTAAGAGGCAGACTGTCGTACACACGAGTGATATTATCATTTATTTAATGGATGGTATGTTCGGAAAATATAAGAATTTTTTTTAAAGAATTAATAATATGTAATTAATATAATATATCTACGTAAAATAAATCATGATTGTCATACTTGTAAATTAAAAGTGAAAAACAAATCACATCGCTTCATGAGGCGGTAGGGCACCATACACATGACTAACATTATCATATTCTCTATTGAATGGAATGTAAAAAGGTGTATATGATATTATAATTATAGAAGTATAATTATATCATATATTTCATAAAATATATTAGATACATCATTACATTTTTCTATGAGTTTTGGTTATGGAAAATGAATTAATCTGGCAAGCGTGGCTGCAGTCCGTCATACACATGAACAATGGGTTTGTTGCCAATTTTAGGTAGGAGTAAAAGGTTTTATGTCATTCCATTGTCATAAAAATACCTCATAATATATAATATATGGATATTATTATATCATCATGGATTAATAATATTTTACAGAGGTGGAAGAATAAATAAAATAAAATATTCGATTAAGGATGTTACCTATTCATCGGAAAACATCTTTTGGTTTTTACCAAAATAATTCCTTACTTGGATTTATAATAAAAATAATCAGCCTAATATTATGGTGTGTAATTAATTAATAATTTGGGTAGTTATTTTCCAAAAATATTGGTTTTTTATGTGTGTATATGAGAGGAGATTAGTTGTCCATTTACATGTGAGGAAGATGATACACTTAGAATTTTTTAAAGGAAAACATTCAAGAAATATTTTTATCATGAATAAAATATTCAACATGGGAAATTTTCTGACCATAGAAGATATAATATAAATATATTAAAATTAACTAATAATTATAGATGTTTTTTGTCATTTTTTACCCTAATAGTTTTACTTTGACCATCTGTAAACCAGTTTTTAGCTCAACAATAGTAAATTTTTTATTATATTTCGACTATTAATTAGGGTAAAAAATTTAGTTAAACATGTATAATAACTTATGTTATGATGATAATAAATATGGGATCTGTTTTTCAATTATTATGTTATAGAAGTGGCATAATTTAATTTAAAATTAAACGACAAGATGTTTCAAAAAATAGTTTTCTAAAAGAAAGACATTCTTTTGTTTTAAAAATATATATATATAAAAATTCAATATTAAATTTATTATAATGAGATAATTTGAATTAATAAATATATTATTTAAATTATTAATCTTTTATAACCCCATTAAAATAAATTTTGGGGTATACATTTATAAATAAAATGGCGGTTTTTAATAGAAATAAATATTTTCATTATTCATCGAAAAAGGAATGTTTTTAGAATAATACAATGTTTTCACCCTAAGATTATTTTGATAATATTATTTAAAAAATGATATTAATTTTTGAAAATAATTAATCTATTATTTGAAAAAATTAAATTTTAAATATATTTGGAATCTTCTACAAAACATATTTTTTGAAAAATAAAACTTATCAAGAGATATTTATTTTCCAATGAAATGAATCGTTTTTTCAATCAATTGGTAATCATTAAATTTATTTTATAATTATTTAAATGATTAAATTTTTATAATTTCAATTTTCTTATTCGTTCATTAAAATTTTGAGGCTAGGTTATAACAATATACTATATTAATGATCATTAATGTTCATAGACGCATGTTCCAAAAGATATCAAAGAGAATTTATTTATATAAAATTTAATATATAGTAGAGTCTCAGAATGTTACATTCTATTATAATCATGTTTTTTCATGTCATATGAACTATCAAACATGATATGTCTCTTTTAAAATTTTGGGGTTGTTACATATTTTATTTCCCATAATGGTTGTGGATTGGGCAATAATAGTCTGTGATATATTCTAACTACATTCATTTGAACATATTTATCCCCTTCTATGAGGGTATGTTTAAGTCTTATAATATATATATATTACACACATCTCCCCATAGAGATAATTCTACAATAATTTCACCAAAATGATCACATCAGCTAACTCGAGATCATTTATAGGGTAGTTCAACTCTTGAAAATTAAACTGCCTTGAGGTATGAGATATCACTTTATCATTATACATTTTTACATATCCAAGAAACTTATTTGAATCATAATTTTATAACATGAATATTTCCCCACTTTAGGGAGGTTTCGCGACTGGTACAATGATTAGAATATTTTTCAATTTCCCGAAGCTCTACTCCCATTAATTAGTAAAAAATATAATACCCCCTTGTCAGTTAGCTTGGTTTGTGATTTTGATAATCAAAAGAATTTTATCATAAATTATAGGAAATACTTATATGTATAAGGAATCTACAGATCCACACTATAGCAACTAGTATGGTCCACTAGTCATTTTCATTTATGTTATAATGGTCCACATATATTCCTTTACAAGTAATAACATGCCCAATGAATGATACATTATCTTTCACAGACTCACATTTACTATACATTTCCTATATAATATCCTTACATAAAATCATTAGCATAGTATTCAAATAATCATCATGTTACTAATTACTTTTAAATTATATTAGAATATTATCTTTAATGACTACCATAAATTTGTTAAAGTGATCTTGAAAGACAATATTCATTTAGTCAATACAGATTAATTTCTTATTAGAGAGATCGAATTGAACCACCATGAAATCATAGTATTGATACCTCATTCAACATATAGTCTTCTAAAAATATTCCTTATTCACCTTTAGTTGATGATATCCTAACCAATGTTCCACTATAGAGAATTTTTTCCCCATGTAGTTTTTCGAAAAAGTCATCTAGCAATTGTAAGAGATACTGGTTCTTTATCATTATTTTGTTGAGTACATGATAATCAATGAAGAGTTTCATTGAAAAATCATTCTTCTGGATGAATAGGGTTGGTTCACCCCTTGTTGTAGCACTCAGGCATAAAAAACTCTTTCCAAAATTCTCTTATAACTTCTTAAATTCATCTAACACAATTGAGGGAAATATTTAGGGATTCATGGATATACGTATAGATCCATGTATATGTTAAATTGAGAACTAAAACACTAATACAATAGTAAGACCATGAAATTATTCATGGAATTCATCAGTATAATCCCTCACAATCGGAATTTCTTCAGGCATAATTCCCTCCATTTCCTCAGTCATTTAGGTTTGATATGCTTTCACATAAGGCATTAATATCCACACTTGATAGGACAATTCCAATGTAGATTAATCCTCCTCCTTACACTTATAAAAAATAATACGATGACTTGTGATATAATGAGTGATCTCCCTCTCCCAATAGTTGATATTGTATTTGTATAATGATTTAAAAACCATTCCCAATATATTATCAAAATCAACAAACGAAAGTATTAAAATATTTTTTAAGTGGTTAAATCCACAAAAAAATGACTAGTTATGAGTTATATTGATGAAATGATTTCTTATTTTATATTCTCAAAGAAAGATAAATCCTTATGTTTAGAGGCGCTGTCTAAATAGTTCTACTAAACATGTAGAAAATGAAAAAATATATATAACCAGAAATAAAATTTATGTTCGTTATTCTTGAATGAGTAATATGAATACCAATCACAAATTGTTATATGGATTTAAATCATTAGTAGTGGTATATTTTTTCCTTCACTTATAATTAGGCCATGGATTTTTTTTAATTTAGTAAATATGAAAATCTATAAACTATAAAATTGATTCTCAAATTCCCAGGTTCTTTATGGCAGAAACATTGTACTGTAGGAAAAGAAATGATCTGAACCTTCTTTTCCTATATCACATTAGCAGGCCTCTTTATATCCCTTTGTAATTGATTTTCTGAATTTCCCTTCTTTCAATTGTTGAAGCATTTTCTAGTAACCTTATGACAGATTCGAGGATGATTCATCCACAATTTTTTATGCATTGGAATTGATTTTTCATTATACTATGAGATTTATCTATAGATTCTCTATATATAAACTTCATTTTATTGTTTTTATCTCCCTCTCCATGAGACCACTATGATCCAAAAATCTTCATATAAAACATAAGGTATCAATAGAAAATCAATTATTAACTATAAATGTTTGGAATCTCTATAATTTTTAATAGACTCGTATTTAACCAACTAAAAAATAGACCACCTTTCTTTTTGAGCTGATGAAAATTTAGGAGGTGTATCGTGAAAAACTTCTGAAGGGTTTTTCTCACACCCTGATAAACTCATATTCCTTTTTCTTCAGTCCAAGGAACTCCCCATCTATTTCAATAATGATATTTCATAAAAAATATTTTTTGAATGATTTTATAATGAATCCTTCCAATTCCATGGTATCAATTATCTATTTAGAGTTAATTTACTTGATTAGTTCCAACCACTGTTAAATTTCTCAAACAAAATGAAAAATTGCAACCATGAATCTATCTTATTCCAACAATTTCAGGATGGGGAATATCTTATAAATAAAATTAACTTAGTTTCCCAAAACAAGGGTATCAAAACTATCAATAATGGTATGAGGCCTTTTCCATACATTAAATGATCAAAAAAATTTATTTCATAGATTAATGAATTTAATGAACATGGTTTTTGTTATAATTCATAGGATGAGTCAGTTGAGTTTGTACAATAATGATATTTCCATCTACAATTATCATAATGTTAGGAATACCTCTAAGTAAATCATCATGATTCATATCCCATGGGTTGTTGGCATGGTCCCTCATATTTTATACCATTAACTA
This sequence comes from Viscum album, assembly GCA_963277665.1. NCBI lineage: Eukaryota > Viridiplantae > Streptophyta > Magnoliopsida > Santalales > Viscaceae > Viscum > Viscum album. Next base: position 682,128,249 of record OY728159.1, on the reverse strand, counting down.
AAATAAAAAGGGGGATTAAATTACTCAAAATAAAAAATTGATAAATGTAAAACTGTTAGTGTAGAAAGAATAACTTATAAATTGAAGATAAATCAAAACTACTAAGTCTGGAGAATATATTATATGATATACATGGAAATTTCTCGGCTAATATTTGTAAATTAAAAATCTATTAATTTCCTTCGCAATGGTTCGTAAAAAGTTTGTGGATTTCTAAATCATATCCGCTGACACCATCAAACTAAGTGTTCAATAAAGACTCTTTCTCATTCATTAGGTGATGAACATGTTAAAATATATTAAACCATTTTGGGGTTTATTACACTTAGGTAAAGTGGTTCTATACCTCCCTACAAATTTAGTATCTTGAGAGGTATGTCATTTATTATAAACCTATAACTTTATACTTCTAAAAAATTATAGGATAATTTCTTATACATAGGCTTGCCCATACAGTTATCAAAAATGTTTTATAGTACCAACCCCAAAAATAACTAGACCACCCTTGGATGGGATATATAGTGTCCTAATAACTTTAAATATATTATTACATAATTTTAAAAATTTATATCAAATAAATATAAATAAATGATCTATATGCCTAGTGTCTTTGGAATACTAGGCACATAAAATAACAATATGTAATTGAAAAAAACTTATTTACTTAATTATCCATAATGATCTCCTAAATAGCTTTGAGATCCCAATACTACATAAGATCGTATATGCAATACATAGATAAAATTGATATGATATAAATCCTTGTAAGGTAATAAACATGATGGAGAAGCATATCATATCGATCAAATGGCATAACATAATATCATAAAAAACAGGGATTGTGAATAATCATATGAAAGAATAAAAAATATCATCAAATATAAGGAATTTGGATTAAACATAAAACATAAAATAATAATAATTCAAGGATAACCTCCCAAATAACATCACGTGGTGGATATGGTAACCTATTTGATCTGGTTCACTCTATATTCCAATACATATAATCTCATGTGACAAAAACATTACAAAATGCATTGGAGAACTATCTAGGAACACCTATAATAACATGTATGCTATTATGTGTTCTACACAAGACGATTAATAATAAGTCATAAACATAACAATTACCCAAGGAATGTAATGGGTTTCATAATCGTGCCTTATATCATAAAAAAATTATATTTCATAAAGAAGGCATTTAATAAATGAACGTAAAGAATGTATTACCCAATTAAAATAAAATAATATTACATTAGATATATATTTTATATTCATATATAAAAATTTTAAAACCATTAATTCACATTAAATACATATTTAATGTGAGTTAAATTGAGAAAGGTCTTATGCTGAGAAAAAGGGTGGTTCAGAAAGATCACTTACCATATGATCCAGAATCATTCTTTCCATGTTGTAAACATCCTAGATTATAAAATTATATCCATTAATTTCATAATTATAAATAAATAATGAATATATTTAATATATTATATGTTTATTATGTTCGTCAATAACCTTTTTAAAGAGATATAACGTCTAATTGTATTGTTCCAAGGGCATTCGTTTCTGGTTTCAATGTCGGATCACTTTTCGATAATTATTATTGTTTTACTAATTTAAATAAAACTCCAAAAGTGAAATGTAATGATAATAATTTAATTCAAGAAATTTACATATTTCTAAATATTTATAAGTCTTCTAATACAGATATGATTTTTTTTGTGAAAAACATTAACATTATTCGGTTAGTTTATATAATCTAATTTACCTTCCAACGATAAATATATTAGTTATATTTTAATTAATGATCATTAAAACATTATATACCATGAAATAAGATATATTATACTTATTATAATATTATTTGAGTTCAATAATAATATTATATCCATCTTTGATAGTAGTGTAGAAAAATAAAGTACGTTGATCATGGGGGTTGTGAACCAACCATATTATAAACAACATTTTTATTTTAGAATCTAATGAAGGAAGGTTAAATGATTCATATTACATTGACACAACAAAATTACAATATATTTATGATGATGTATTAATCATGTGATGTTTTATAATAGAGTAAAGGAGAATGTAGAAGAATATATTAATTTAAAATATGTAAACTGAAAATATAACCTTTTAATTGATGACTCCATGAAATACACCATGATTTAGTGTGGAATTATATGTTATTAATAAAAAATGAAATAATATTATTGGTTAATTATTTGGAATTTGATTCAGAAAAAATTTGGAATGATCACAGATGTAGAAGATGAGATTTGAAAAGACAACGATGGTGATATTTATATGGGGAGGAGAGGGGTGCTGTTTAATATTATGTTCATTAGTTTGTGATTTTGGATCATGGATACCAATAGTATTGTCTCTTATGACTATATAAAGGAATTGGTTAATGATGTTTTGGTATTATGGGTTCTCACATCATCTATGACTCAAAAATCCTGGTATTAATCTTATAACATTAAATAATTTTTTATCTCATCTTTTAGAATTTACCAAAAATCGGACACTTAGAAAAATACAAAAATACACCATAAAATCATTCAATGTGTATATTATAAATATGTAATGTATTTTATGAATTAAAATTTATAAATATGATAAATTTAATTTTTAAATAAAATCCTTATATATTTGAAAATTTTATATTTTAATATTATTATCAATTTTATGACATATTAAAAATTACTTATGGTCTCATACAATGGTATTGTTAATAAAATTAAAAATAATATTTATTTATAAATATAGTTCATAAATATATAATTTATTTTAAATTAGTATATTTAACATAAATGTGAATCTAAAACAATTATGTTTTTAAAAAATACAGACACACAATTTATCATTCTTAGAACATTAAATTACTTGTACAATGTATTAAATATATCATATTTTATTTTATAATATAACTAGGTATTAATTTAAACTTCTATAATTCAATATAATAATCTAACAGTCATATTACTGTTCCAAATTGTTTTATTACTATTCTCAGTGGTAAAATTACTATTCTAATGGTTATATTTGTAGCAGCCATATGGGATTCCAACAATATATAAATAACTAATATTTTACTCATTTTTAATTCAATTAAATTTTCCTTCCAAATTATATATATATTTCATTTTAAAAATATATATTATATTTCTAACATTCTACATCCTTTCTATAGTGTTGTTCATGAGTACAGTTATTCATGGGGATTGAGTAGATAAAAATTTCCCTATTTTTATTTTCTTTTTTTCTTTTTTACCCATTGTAAAAAAATTAATTACAATAGGTATTTTTATTATCAACATTTAATAAATAAATGTACTTTATTAAGTTCTTATTGTTCATTATATAATATTGAATTATTAAATATTTTATATTTATGTATTTAGAATGTAAATTCTATTGATATAATTTTTGTCATTATAATTTCTATAATATTATAATTTATAGAGATCGTATGAAACTTTATTTTAAGAATGTATTCATTCACTAAATCCAATTTATGATTCTCAGAATGAAGATCACTATATGAAAAATATTATGCTCCTCGAAGATGATCAAATGGTTTTATAATATGAGGTAGAGGATATTTTTCTACACTATAATGGAATATATTTCCATATAATAAACACACAGTCTAATTGTTTCATCCTCATTTTTTCAAAAAAAAATACATGTCCACAATTAGAAAAATTGGGCAAAAGATTCCCTTATCACACTAATCCAATGGTTGTTTCTTTAACACCAGTAGATATATATTATCCATACTTTACGGCATCATAGATATAGGGTTTGCATCAGATATGGGTTCAGTAGAATACTCAACATCATTATCAGGTGGACATTCAATTAGTTCATCATGAAACACATAAATATAAACTTTCATAATAAGAACATCTTCTATCCTATGGTTACAATTCTCTTCTGTAGGTTTTTATTATATTCTTCTCCTAGAATATCATTAAGGAGATCTTCAAGAGGTTGATCTTGATGTTCTTAAATTGATATAGTCACTCCGTTAGCGATTAGGAATTCTATAGCATTGTGAAAAATGTTAATCTCATTGTCACATCATTAAATTTTTACATTATAATATGAAATCCAATCCATTATAAGGATTATTTCATAGTTACACATTGGTATGAAGATTATGTTTTCAAATACGGTATGTTTATGTGTGATAATAGGAACTAACTAACATATCCATGTTACAATAATACTTTCACTAGGAGTTTTGATTGGAAAATCTCTTATTCATGTTATAGAGAAATATATAATTTTATTATAAAACAAAGAATATATAAAAGTGTGTGATGATCTAGAATCAAATAATGCAATAGCTAAAGTTGAGAATATGTTTAATGTACAATCCAATTCATCATTACAAAATTCAAACAATGCATTAGTGATCATAAATTCATATCTTCTCATCTTTGACCTTTTCTAAGAAAAAATAACTTTATGCCTTGGACATTCAATCATATGGTTCTTTATCCCGTTACAGTTGAAGTATTGAACATTGGGAACATTTTAACCAATATATTCATGATAATTTTGGCCTTTATATCCAAAAATGAACCAATCTCCCCATCCAATCATGTTCAACATGGTTTATTTTCCACATATATTAATTTCTAGAAATTCCCTAATTCCCTAATTTCATATTTTCATATTTAAATTTCTAGAGTGCTCGACCACCCACTTCTTTTATTGAATTCCATAAAAGTAACAATTACTTAGAGAATTATTTCTCTATCATGATTGCACATGATACTATGTCCTCATATAATGATATTGTTTGGGAGACTAGCTCCATAAAAAGGACTGTATTTAGTAGATAAAATAAATGGTAAATTATACTCTTTGTTTTACATATTTATACACACAATTCATTTCTAACCTTGTAATGTGTGATTCATAGGTAAAATATTTTTCCTATTATTTTAGTCTTAGACTGAATAATTTTCTCTCTATATCAATTCATTACTCATGAGGAATGTGATTTTATATGAAAATTACATTAAAATCCATCCACTCCATGTTTTAAATTTCCTCCCCATTCTTAGTGTTTTGAGTCAATTAACACCCTTGACCTACATTCCATATAAGTTAATAAATTTATATGAAATCATTTTTCATTTTACTATATATAAGGGAAATAGATATATTATTTAAGGAACATGTCCATTCCTCATCTACAAAGGGATTTCTTCTCCTATTTAAAGATAGAGGTTGTTGACACATGATGTATTCCAACATTATTACACTATATTGACGAGTAGATGGTTACTCTATAGAAGCAAGGTTATAGGTCATAATCTGAATCATATTACCTAATTTAGTTCTATAATGTTTATCTCTAACTCTATATCCCATTCTATCTCTAGTATCACTATCTTGACCAAGGGGTAATATGTAAATATGATACATGTAATGATATAGTTTCCAATACTTCATCTAGGAACCATTACAAAATAATTCAATACAATAACATAGATTAAATAATTATTAATTATAAATATTAATTCTAAATATTATGAAACAATTATCATAAATTATATATTTATCTACAACAAATATTTGAATCATATTCTTATTTTCATTGGTAATATGATAAAATCATAATATTATAATCAAATACTTCAATTTTTTTATAAAGAAAATGTGAATTTTTCAAAGAATATCACTTAGGAGTTTCAAATGTGGTGTAAGGCAAGGGAGCGCTAACTATGAACCACAATTATAGCTGAAAAATTATCAACCTACTCCTTTTAGGGCTATTACCAAGACATTCATTTGTGTCAAAACCACATCCACTAGTAGAAGCTTTATAGGTATATATTTCATGGAAAATCATTTTATCTATACTATAATAAAAACATTATAATATTATCCTTTAAATAGAAATATACATAGTGTTCTTAATATAGTTATGTTCCTAAATCTATATTTTCCTAAATCTAGTTCTTATGGTTTCTACTAAAAAACCTCAAATACAAACTCTAACATCTTGACTATAGTATTTTAGATCTAGTGGTTATTTTTATTCATTTTCACAATATAAAATGGATCAATTCTTAAAGGATAAAATATTTTAGAAGTCTTGGTAGAGTAGATATGTATATTATTCTCACATTATATATAAAAACATAAAATATAATATAATAATTCTTCATAGAACATTAAAATTTATTCTATTAAATCCATATATTCATTCATATATCCCTTAATAGTATCACAAGGAAAGTAATAAATAATAAAGAGAGAACTTAGATACATAGTAATGGAAATCCTATATTGGGAGCTATAATGAAATAAATAAACAAGAATAATATTTTCAAGAAACAAATAATCAAATATTCTATATAACTAATTCAAAAAGGAACTAAGTACATAGTTAACATTAAAATATAAATAATCTCAACGTTAATAATAACTATTTTTATAATAGTATAGTAATAATATCATCCAATATAATCTTAACATCAAGGCCTTGTGCCAAGACAACAAACATAAACAGTTATGGCATACAACAAATACCCAAAGTAGTATATCCCATGAGGCCTATTGATTCATTATGGTGATATAAAGGTCCCCAAAAATCACTTAATATTTCTAATAAATTCATCATATTAATAGGGTGGATAATAAATAAATATATATTCAATATAATCATTCATATTAAAGACTAGAATAAAAAATATTAATATTTTCCAAAATTAACAAATAAAACATGGTAATAATCTTACTAGAGTATCATAGGGTATGGTATAAAAATTCAACATCCTTAGTAATGTGTAATATTCAAAATTAAATTTTGATATAGATAAAAATACTATCAAAAGATCACTAAAATGACTCTTAAGGAAGATAACCTTTTCATTTTGAAATAAGTTTTATAAAATTATTTAATTTACAGAATATTAATGAAACATTTTTTATTACATTAATTTTTAAAATATTAAATTGAGGAATAAAATAATTGATATTACCCGAAGGTGGGAAATTTGATTCATCTTGTGTTCATAAAAAAATCATTCCCTTAAAATTTTTATAAGAAGTCAATGATGATAGATTATGAAAATAAAAAGTATATTCTTTTTCAAAAAAATATAATATTTAAAAAATGTGTATAAATTTCTCCATTCTGTCAGTCTAGAATAGTAAAAATACTCTTGAAAATATTACAAAGAAAATATTCACATGGGAGAAAAATATTCCTAATCGAATTGAAAAATATAGTAAATTTTTTAAAAATGTTATTTTGAACTATTTGAGTTCATAAAAAGAGTAACGTGAATGAAAAAATTTAAATTTCTGTAACTAAAATTACTAGATAAAAATAAATTGGATTTATGGTATTAATATCATATAATTCACCCAAATGATAAATAAACATAAACTATCATGAATAATGTTGATATTTGAAAATAATCCCTAATCATTATGGTAACTTTTGAATCATAATTGAAAAGAAGGAAATAAAATTAAATGAAACCTTAAATATTATGAATATAAAAATATTTATTATATAAAATATCAAAGGGTTATTATATACACTTCAAATATGAAACAAGTGTAGAATATGGAATATGTCTCATATGACTAAAAGTTATGTGAGAAACTCTTACCTCATGTCCTAATTTCTTTTTAACTAATTTTCGATTCTGGTATAATAAATTAAAAATTATTATAGTTCTATAGAATAACTATATATATACTTATAATATCACATATTATCAACTTATAACATTTCAATATCTTTTTTAATAACTCTGTATTAAAAACATGTTTTCTCTTTTTTAACTTTTTTTGTATGTTTTGATTCGTAGTTTTTATCCATGAACCTTTATCATGGTAACATAATATATAAAATGATAATATATATATATATATATTAATTTTATAGATATTTTAATCATGTTTTAATGAATAAAAAAATCACATTCCTTCATAGAGGTGGTATACCACACGAAAACACAAGTGACATTATAAATTTCTAATGAATAAAATGATAAGAATATAAATGGTATATTATTTATATTTAAACATTATTATATAATAAATATCATATATATTCATTATTAATATATTTATAATCATCTAAGTAAAGTGGTCTGGAAAAATTAATTTCACAACTACGTAGAGGTACAAAGTAGTGGAGATGAACGAGTGATGTTTTTCCCATTTTATATGATGGAAAAACATTTGACTTATCTTAAAATAATAATAATTACATTAATGTATATTAATTATACAATAATTATTATTTTATTTTGGTTACAACATATTTAGAGTTAGTAGAAGAAGAATTTTTTTTCAAATGGTTGTAAAAATGATTATACTCTCTTAGAGAAACTTCCTTTGGGACATTTATTAAAGACCTTATGGGTTGGTTTTTTTGGGAATATAATAGCCTCTATAATGTTGATAATGATGTGGGTGATGGATTTATTTTTGTTTTTCTCAAGATATATGGATCATGATATGTTGATAAATTAGGAGAATATATTCCTTTTCATAATTAAACTGGGTGGCACACTTGGGATTTTTCCATGCATTAAAATATTATTAAGACACATTCATGGAGAAATTGATACAAAATTTATCATATTTTATTGTTATATGTTTAAGGTAAAATTATAAAACAAATTTGTTTATTAATGTTTTAGGTCATTTTAACCGCCTTTTAACCAGTTGTATCCTTAATTACAGCAATAACGTTTTTTATATTAATGGGATATAATATTACACATGAGCTCAAAATTGTCTCAAAAATGGATGTTTGATGAATTTTTTTAAAATTTATCATCTTTCTTGTCCTATAGAATTATTTTTATTATTTTTAAATAATTTAATAAAATATTTTTTTAATTAAACATCATTCAAATCATATTTGAAACAATTAATTTAATTTGGAAATAATGACATGAAGTTATAAAAATAATTCTAATATAAACCTATCACACATAATAAATATTTTATATTACCATATGAAAGGTCCGGGTAATTATAACTCAAGAAAACAATATCACATTTAGCGTTTTTAAAATAATTTACATTATTTTTCTACTGCTTTCAGAAGCACTTTGTCGGTACTGTGTAAGCATTTTTAAAAATTGTTTTAACATAAAAATTGAAAGTGTATTACTATGTTAAAAAATATTAATTAATCTCTAAAATACCCATTTATAACAAACATATTTTATTTTATTAATTGTGTGAAAATTTATACATTTTATAGTCAAAAGGGGGACATTTATAAATTTTGATTAAATAAATTATTTTAAAGGTTATTTTAATCGAAATTTTTCCTATAAATGATTAAATGTAAACCCTAATTTGACAATGTTATAAATAAATTTTTCTAATATTAATTAAAATTAAATATGGTAGCTTTATCACTTATTTTTAATCTTGCTTGACACTATTTTCCCTTTTATCAAGGTGAAAATAATTACTATTTTTAACTATTCATTAAAACAAAAAATTATATTGAACTTATTAAATAATATTATTTATGATTATTTGAAATATAAAATACATTTTATCAAATTTATTCCCTATATTTTTTAGAAATAAATTTTATAATAATATTATATTGTATGATGAATAGGGGCTTACTAAAGAAAAAAATCCCTTTTGAGTCTTAAAGTAGTTTTATACCTGGATAAAGTTAAATGTTGATTCCTATGTGATTATATTATTTATAAAGGATAATTATATTAATTTATGATCAAATGGAAAATTTTATATGAATTTTTTAATGAAAATATATTAAACATAGATAAATAGTTATATGATATTTTTTAAAATAAAACGATGTGATTTTTTTTTATTAATTATCAATAAGGAAACACACACTATAATTGAAGCCCAGATGTCAAATGCATGTACACCATGGTGACCATATAGGGGGTGAGATATTTGATCCACATAGGTCACCACCAATAGTGTACGTATCATTTATTACCTTAAACATGTGTTTGACCATGTCATATTCCTAGCCTATCTGAATAATCAATATTATAAAATAAATAATTTAAACCATGTCGATCAACGATTTCTAATGTGCCACTAAGGATCAACCAAGATTTATTTTGACAATTACAGACATCCGAAATAATTTCAAACACCATGGGAAATCCACATCCTACCATGGATCCATGCTCAAATATCATACATACTCTGGCCAGTGTCGAAGTGTCCTTGAATATAAACTGTATAACCCAAGGGGACTATTTCCTACACTAGAATCATAATTTACTTGGGGTCATGTATCACCCTGAACAATCATATCCTACCTTGGGGGATCAATGTCAATACATGGATCCATTGGAAAATCTACAAATGGGATCCACATGCATCCCAGAAACCATGTGATGATCCACCCCGGGGGAATCCCACCCTAGACCCTTATATAGCACACACCATGGTTTAAAGAGCAGCTAAAATCATCATATCTCATACACTAAGGAGGTCACAACCCCTTATAATTATAGGTATCAGTTCCCCATTACCAATAGATACATAAAATATTTTGTTCTAAACCCTCTTTCAAAATTAAATATATATACATACATATACTTCATTAAAATCATATACACCCTAGAGAACATCCTCCAAATAACCTCATGTCCTACAACATACATAACCATGGGTATATCCTCCCCAAAACCTCATGTTAACCCAAATAGATCGACCACTTTCTTAATCCCAACATGGGTCCCCTAAGAAAGACTCGCAAATTTACCACCTAGAGCACTTTAAAGAAACCATTCTTAGCAATCACTATAAATCCTTTGGTTCAAAGGTGGAACATATAATCATCACTAACTTGTACTACATGATTATTATCTAGGGTCAATATATCACAGGGGGACATATCAAGGCCCCCTAGATAATATCCTAGTCACTACTCAATGGATCAAGGCCATATATACCACTCAATTGTGTTCTCTTAATCTATAGGCTCTATCCAACCCAAATCATTGGATGCTGGTCCAAATCCTCATTAAAATCCCACATCAGCACATTTTCTTATTAAAGAGGAATAACCTTGATATATATCATATCATAAAACATTTACAACCTAATTCCAACTCTTTAGTTCAATATTTCAATCCATAAAATGGTCTTATTTATAATATCCCATTGGATAATCTCATAACCCATTATCCTGATAAGAATAAATTCTTTCATATCTCATTAACCTCTAATCATGTTGACAATAAACTCCAGTCAATATATATGCTTCACCATTTCATCCTACTTAAAAAAATATAGAAAATGGACATCACACTTCTCTAATTATGGATCCCTATCATGAAAATGAGAAAAAACTATCCATGGGAAAATTACAATATGTGTGCCTCCAAATACAAGGCTTGTTCCTCTATTTATATATAATATACTCCCAAAAACTTCTTTTGGATGTGTACCTTAGCCTATAACTAGACTTAATTTTATAAATGTATGGAATATACCAACCATACATTGCATTTAAATCACCCGGGGTACCTGTAAATGTCTATCACGCATCCTATAGCTAATTAATCCCTATAACATTGCGTAGTGTAAAACATATGGAGTCTTTCCATGTATCGTATTATTACTATATATGATGTGATAGTGATCACAAAAAACCAATGTTTTGTAATAGTTTCATTTGAGTTTATTTCAGGGGTTGTATTGAGACATGAAGTTTTGAAGTCTACCGGCTGTTGGATTGGGTAAAATAATTCTTGGAGTGATGTTTGGGAATCTTTCAATAGTCTTCATCACCGGCCAACCGAAGGAGTAGAAATGAAAATCTATTAAAGAATAAAGAGGGACCTCCCATGTGTTAAGATCATTAGATACTTGGTGGAGGATTACAGGTCATCCTATGGGTCAAGGAAGACACATCCACATAGTCCCAAACATTTAGACATTTTTTGGTATAGTAGCTGCTATCATATTTCATATCATCTTGTTTGTGGCATCATCTCACTTGCTGGGGAGATAAGTCAATGTAGATATTTTGGGTTGAAACTACCTCTTTAACTCTCTTTATAAAGCCTTATTTCACAAAAAACATCTCCAAATCTATAAATGGTCATATGGTTCCAATAAATATAACCCAAATGATTTGTGGACATCAAATGGATAGTAAATGAACATCTATCAGATGTGAATCAAATAATCTTATGCCTTCTCTTGAGATTTCTTATGTGCCTTATTTTTGTACCGAACTCCTCATTCATTCTTTATTTTCTATATATATCATCTCATTTTAAAATATTTTCAAGAGATTGGAGTGTTATTTTATTGTTTTTTCCTATATTCAAATATACACATCCTCTTTTTCTTCTATTGTGAACTCATTATATCAAATGTTAGAGTTATTGGGTTTCACAATTTCACTACTCAAAAGAAAGTTCTTTATTGAGTTTATTTTTTTACCCATTAAATAGAATGTGTATTTATTTCTTATTGTGTCACATGGATATTGCTAAATTCATAGAACTAATATAAACCTTATCAATGCTTTTGCGTGGAGGATTTGTTGTAACTCATTTGGAGTTATTGTCAAAATCATTTATGAAAGTGGTTTTTCTTATAATTTTAACTACACTTACTGATGTGGAATGTATTTGATATATATTTTAAACATTATTTTTATTTAAAAATTAATTTTTTAGTTATAATGTGATGAAAAATAGGAATTTTTTACCTTTTTGATGAATTCTGTATGAAATGTGATATACATTAATAATCTTTTTAAAAATGTTTATTTCTCTTTTATTTAATAAATTATTCATGAGTTTATTTTATACATATTTAGGAGAACAACAATTAAAAATATCAGAATAATCATTAAAATTATTAAAATTAAATATTAGGGATCACTTGGAATTATTATTTTAATATTCATATTTTTATTTTTGGTATAATCGTTTCATGTAGGGAAATTTCAAATTATAATTTAATCAGTTAATTTTGTGGTTAAAGAAGATATTTTTTGGGATTTTTTATTTCCACATACATTAAAACTCAATAATTTAATACCTTATTCCAAGAAACTGCATTAGTTATATACCTCATAGGTGCAATATGTATATGTTCTTGCATAGTAACAACTCAATGTTCTTATTGTGAAGGTGAGACATTGAGATTTATTACTGTGATGTTCTCTCAGCAGAATGAAAATTCTTTGACCATACAGTATGGATATATGAAAATTCTAATTAAAAAACTAAAGTATCAAGTGGGATCATGAATTCCTCTATATTGAGTTCTTGATAACAGTTTTCTTCCACAAAGAGTAAATGTTATTACACTATGAAAACCTTTGACCATGGAGTGTCCAAGATAACACCATATCTTTAATCATGAATACCCACCCCCTTATACAACCATGGGGAGGTGACCTCTGACTGTGTGGGGTTTATGGATCCTCTAACTAGCGACCATGAACACACTCCTTTGACCATGTATCCACTAATTGAATTCACCATACACACATAAGAGTTTGTGTCCACATTAAATCAATCACACACTTATGGAATCAATTTTCCACATCATCTCTTAGATCAACTTCCACATTAATCCCATAGATATGGATCAACCATGGCATGGAAAATATTAGCCAAAATTAAGATATTGGGGTTAAACCATTAAAACCGTAAACATCCAGTACCCACAGTCACATATTAATAAGATAAAAATTCTGTGTAATATAAATAGATGGAATGTGAAATGAAAAAAATAAAGATTTTATATGATATCAAGATACAAGAAGAATGAAAAAATAGAATATAAAGAAAATAACATAGGATATAACATGATTTGGATCAGTGTGGTCCTACATTCACGATGATAACACCAATGTAGTCAGTATTTATATTACAATGGAAAAGTAATGAAAACAATTATAAACTTGATGAATCAAGAAGAAAACCCATATAATATATCAACAGAGTTCATACCTATTGAACTAGGAGGTAGTGATGCATCCTTTCATGTAGAGTCAATGCCATCCACTCTTAGTCCAACTCATCCACACACCCAAAAAGAACACATATAAATATATTAAAAAAAATTATCAATATAGAGCCATGAATCTAAACTAGATACTAGTTATGATGAAGGAAAAGTCATGATCTATAGCCTCCTTGATGTGCAGTCATCCTAAACCCAATATCAGATTTATATCTACTAAATCTCCACCGGATAGGTACTCTGGTTCTTAGAGGTAGTGTGATCTTGATTGAGGGGTGTGCAGATGGCCAGAATTCTTTAGTCCTACTTATTATTCATATTTTAGAAACCCTAGAAGTCACACAAGACCACACACTAATAGAGCCATTATTGAACTTGTTGAAAGAGTATAAACTATGAGAATGGATCACATGAATCCTAGTGACCAGTGGGGTAAATGATAGAATACCATGGATCATCATATGGTGTAGAAAAAATATATATGGTCCCAGCCATGTGGAAAGCTAAGATGAATTTGACGGGTCATCTAAAAAAAATTTCAACGAGTTTCATCAGTGGCATCGTATCATTATTATAGAAGTGGTGACAGGGATCAGACCTGGTCAAAACAAGTAAAACTGGATTGAACCATGAATTCTTAATTACTTTTAACAAATAGTCCAAAAAATCAAATTATATAAATAAGAAAAAATAGAAATTTCAATATGAAAAATAATTTTATTAAAGTCAATAATAGAATACCATATAAACAGTCTCATGAAAATATAAACACCCTTTATCCAATAGGAATAAATTAGATTAAAATTATTAAATGATTTAAATTAAAACGATTTCAAGGAAAAAAAACCCCACCTTGAAATTAAATGTATTTTTTAATGATTTTCACAAAACATAACTATATATTTGAGACAATATTCATTAATATATGACTGTGCAAAAATTAATACAATGGTATGTCCTAAGTTGAACTATCATTCAGATTGTCCCTATTTGGTATCTTACTGACACTCACTATTCTACATTCCATAATATCCCAAACAAAAAGAATTTTAATGTTAATTTACATTGATATACCATGGAATACATAGTTCTTAGATAGATGAAATGTATATGGGATATCATAGTGTTATATTATACTATCAATAGATAAAGACTACTCTAAAATAAATTTATTCAACCATATAGATTCTTTTATGAATTCTACCAAAGAAATATACTCTGCCTCAGTAGTGTAGAGTAAAACCAATGGCTATATATTTCACTTATAGGACACCAGTTCACTGTATGAATGAAACACAAAACCAGTGTTTGATTTTCATTTTACCATAGTTGTAGAATAATCAATGTCAACAAAGACCACAATATCTTCACTAAAACATATATTTATTCTTTATCATATTCACAACTTATTAAACATTGATACCATCTTGGGGAGCTACTTGAAGGAATTATAGTGGGGTTTACTAAGTTTTCTTGTGGTCCAGGTCAATGTAAAAATAGACAATCCTATATCTATACTATAACAGGTCATCTCATTCATAAGAATTCATACTACATTACCCTATGGAATCATATTCATAATGGAAACCAAATCATCATTTATAGAGTATTTATCCAAAGACCTTTTAAAAAAATTTCTTAATAGAATAGTAATAGATTAAATTTTCTCAAATAGATACCTTTTAAATACCTTCTTTATTTATGAAAATTGGGATAAGTACATGGTTTGAGTAGTTATATCTCTAATTATTTCCATAAGTAATATTTTATTATTATTACTTAAGTCATTCATTTAAAAGATAGAATTTAATTAGTTCGTGAATGAATTTATAATCCTATGGTTTTTGCGTATTAAAATCATGTAATCATAAAAAACTAAAAGGTAAAAATATTCAGGTTTAATAATCTTATTGTAACACACGTATCATACATACTTCGAGAAAAATTGTTTTCAATCCTAAAAGAATCTAACCTTTTCTACCATTTACTAGAATATTTTTTATTCCCATTAAATGATTCTTAATAAGGATAACTTGATTGGGTTAAACAAATTTGTAAATTATTTAGGAGGAGTCATATAATATTTTTATTAACAATACCATGAAAAAATTAGTTTTCACATCTAATTGTTCAACAAAAAAATCAATCTTGGATGAAAAATAAAGTAGAATTCTTATAGATGAATGTTTAACAACTGGGGACAATATCTCACTATAATCAATTCCTTCACATTGATGAAAGCCATTATAAACCATTCAAGCTTTGAGTTTTATGTTATTTTCTCCAAAAAAATCATTATTATGATATATCCACTTAAAAAATACAATATTCTAGTTACTAGGTTGGGAAACAACAACTCAAGTGTTTTTATTGATGATAGAGGTCAACTCTTTTGGTATATCACCTAACCATTTAGTGGCCCCTTTCGACTTAATATCTTTTTTATAAGTTTGAGGTTCCCCATTTTACAAATAACTAGCAATATTAAATGTATAGGAATTAATATTATCATGATTAAATGGGTCAGAGTCATAATCACTATTCTCTCCCTATCTTGGGTGACATGATAATTTCATAGCTTATCAGGTTCTATTGTTTTTTTTATCATAATCAGTATTCTAATCAAATTATCCATGATTATATTGAATGGGAGTGGTAGATTTAGTCCAGGGTTGGTATTTGGACTGGACTTTAAATTTTAATTGAACTTCAACACCAATGGGTGCTAGGGTTGAGAGGATTATCCATCTTTATTAGAAAATTATAAATATTATTCTCTTCTAATATTAGACAAACTAGATTCATGAGATGTAATATCTTGATTGATTATACACTAATGATAACCCTTTTTATCTATCTACAAATGATACCCCATGAAACCCTATAATAACCCATGAATATACAATTAACATCTCTATGAGCTAGATAATCTATACATGTATGAGTATATATTGTGAATCCAAAAATCAAAAGGTGTGTAATGATCGGGGGCATATCTAGAGATGTTTAGGTGTCTTAAAAAATTATTCAAATATGGATAATGGTTGATTAAGTCTACTTTCGCAGGGGTAACCTTGTCTTATAAAGACCTTGGTTGTTTAGATAAAGATAGCATGCATCAATCCCTCTTATTATTAGTATTATTCATCATCCATGCTAATCCATTCTATGTAATTCATTGAAAAATATTCTAGTATGTTTTGATTCCATAATATTCATATATTTCTATGAATTTAGTGGAAAGATGTTCTAAATCATTATCAATTAATACTGTATTGAGTTTCTTACCAGATTCACATTCGGCCCCAATATTCCAATTCCTAGGAGACTAGAAAGTATTATACTAATTTTTGAGTATATAAATCCAATGTTTTCTCTAGTATTAATCAATACAGTAAATAATGTAGAAACCTCCACCATGGGAGGTGACCCTGTAAGGGCCCCTCAAATAAATGTGAGTAGACTCAAGGGGTTCATTATCCTTATACATTATCTTTATAAAGTTGAATCTTTCAAATTATCCATATAAAAAACCTTCATTAAAAGGAAGACTTATATGAGTGAGGCTACTCAAATGCCTTTTTTAATGTTAATTAATGCATTATCCACTAGCCTTCCCAACCCTTATATGCCAAAGGGTAGTTGAATCATGTTCTAAATCACAAGATGTGTTTAAATAACTCTATAAATGTTACCATTTAAACCATACAGACCATTCTGAGGCATTCCATTAATAATAATGAGGGATCCTCGGGAAAGCCTAAGACTCCCAGAGTCTGACATAAATTTGTATCCCCTTTCGTCAAGGATTCATGGGGATGTAATGTTATTTTTCATTTTGGGTACCCATTTTACTCCCTTGAATGTTTTAACAGTCATATTATAATTATATAATAAAAATAATCATGTTCCCATAATTTTACATCTCATATTATTCTCTATAAATACCTCACTAATCATAATTTCACTCAACTTGATAAAGAACTCCCTCCTAGGTCACATGTAAAAAAAGAACATCCTGAATCAAGGATTCATCCATCTGAGATGGAAATGTCAAAAACCTTTAACCCATAAATTTTATTGAAATCCTTCTCAAATAATAATTAATATACATTAAGATTGTATTTATATTCAAGTTTCAAATTAGTAAAATTAATCTTAACATGGGAAGGATTTTTTCATTGAAAACCCTAGATTACTTTGTTCTTAGAGTCATACAATTTCTTCTTAGATTGAACCTTGTCCTTCCTTGTTCCCCTATATTCATTACTGTTTATAGATTCTCTTATGTCACTAATATTTATACACAAATCCTAAGATCTAACACAATCCTTCCTTTGATATTTTCAGATTAATGTAGATTCAAATTCTTTAATAGTAATGGTTTCTTTTCCATATATTATAGAATCACCTGCAGAACTAAATGAATAATATAATGAAGTTAACAGTATTATGTCTGGATATTTATAATCTAATTTAATGTATACCTTTCTTATATCTAATAATATTTTGATAAATTCATCAATATATATCATGTTTATATTTTTAGGGTCCATTTTGAAAGTATACAATATACTTAGTTGTATAATCTACCAATAAGAGATATAGTCTTGTAAAGGGATTCATTTCTAGACCATATACCAATAGTAGAACACTCATATGAAACCTCTCTAAGAACATTATCTCATATAAATAATATAATTATGTTATGGTCTTTCCAAAGAGTTTTTTCCAGGGACATCTACATAAGTGATACTAGTCTTCCCATTTTGGGTAGTAGTGGGGACTTTCTTTTCGGATCCAGTAAATGCATCAATTAAATAGTTATCATCAAGTTGGGATGTTTTTTAAATTCTTCATAGATTTAAATCATTTCACCGTCAAATTTATCAATATAAAATATAGTATAACCCATTATTAACAATATGATAAGCTCTGATTCCACTGGTTAGGGTTAAAAAATTAAACCCTAAAACATCCAGGACCCACTGTCGCGTATTAACTAGTTAAACATTCATTGTTATGTAATCATAATGAACGTGGCAAGAAAAAAGTTTATATTTCGAGTGTAATTTACCTACTGGATGAACATAAATAGAAATAACATAACAGAAAAAATAGAGGATATAGCATTATTCAAATGAGCATGATCATACATTCATGGTTAGAACACCACACTAGTCTGTCTTCATATTACTAAACAAAATGAAAGGAAAAAATTACATACATGAAGAGTCAAAAAGTTAAACCATAAAAACTATACAATGTGGCTGGCCCTATAGAATTAAGTGGAAGCTATGAAGCTGATCGTGTAGAGTCAATGGAATCCACTCTTGGACATACTCAAGAACACACCCACAAAGGATACAGATCTATTGATTAAAAAAGTAAATTAAGAACTATACTCCCATGAATCTAAACTAAAACATGGTTATGATGAATAATGAGTCATGATATTGATCCTTTTTAATGAACAGTCATCCATTACCCATGATTGAGTCGATATCTACTGAATCTCTATCAGAGTGTTACTCTATTTCTTGGAGGTATCCTGAGCTCGACTGAGGAGATTTTGGATAGATAGAATGCCTCTATCATCTTTCTTATTCTCTTATAAATAACCCTCGAATTTACTGCAAAACATCATTATGAGAGATTCATCGGTGATGTAGATGAATGTAAATGAACCAATGGAATGGATTAGATGAATCTAAGTGACCAAGATGGGAAATGATGGTGTTCTAGGAAATTTCAGATTGAGCATAAAATATAAAATGATCAAATCCATGTGGATAGATAAGATAAAGTTAACCTATTTCCTAAAATAATCTTTTTTTGGGGGTATCCCAAGTGTCATCGCGACATTGGTATGGAAGAGATGCATTGATCAATGATGATCCGAATAAGAATAGCTAGATCCAACAACATCCATTGTAACTCTTTTTGTCAACATTCTAGAAAAAAACTTATACACCTAAGGAAAACAAGAAATGTAGTAATAAAAATAATCATATTAATGAAATTAAGTGAATCCCATGTAAATATTCCCATGAAAAAAATAAACACCCCCATAAACAAATAAACACCCTTTAACCAGTTTGAATAAATCATATAAAACAATATTAAGGGAATTAAATTGAAATAATTTAGGGGAATAAGACAACATAAGATGTTTTGTGATAATACTGAAAGTTAAATCATCAACTGAGCTCAAGAACAAACTCCATAATGAAGAATAAAATCTAAAAATTTTGATGGAATGGTTTGAAAAATTGATGAAGAAGATTAAAGAAAGTTAATCCTTTAGAAATTGAGGATTATAAAATGCGATAAATATGATATAAATCTAAGTGTTGAAAACCAAAACCAAATTAAGAAATTTAGATCGATACATGGTTCTATGAACACCACATAAAGGATAGTGATGTTTCTCATTGGGGTTATTAATGTGCTCAGATCTGCAAAAGTATATGGGGTTTAATGAACTAACTGAGCATCAATGTTGAATATTTTTTCACTAAATGAAAACTATAGATTCAGAGTTAGGGGTTTCCATAACTAGTTGAGAATAATTAAGTTGTTTAATTTTGTGGACAATAATTGATTTCATGAAATAAATGGAAATAAAAATTTGTTGAATGATACGTTTGATCAATCATTATCGGTTGAATCAATGAAACCAAATCAGGAATAATATGGTACTAATAGATCATAAAAATGTTTTAAACATATATTTTGGGTTTCAATTTATAGATTTTTGTGTGAATATGGTAAGGATCGAGTGACACTAGATTTTGTTATTGCATTCACAACCAGAAGGTGTTAAGGATAGTCAAGCATGAATCTGGTTTCGGACTATGATGTACCAATGGATGGTTCATTTTTATAATTTCATGAAAAAAATGTGGAATATAATAAGTCCTTAGGATCCCTAATAAACCAATATTATTTTCACTGAATATCACACATGAGGTACTCAAAAAATCAAAAAAATTCATATCCAAATCAAAAAATGAGGCCAAGATTCAACACATGAGCTTCATTGCTCAAGGGTATTTACATTAGTTATAGTGGTTTATATTGAACCAATATTATTAGAGAACTGTGGGATATTTGGATGACATAAACAATATAATATTAGAGAAATTTTGAAATATAAATACAGTCATGGATGAATGGGAGTAGTTTTTTTCACTAATGTTTTTAGGCCAAAGGTAAAGCTGGGAATCAATGTTAGAATTGATTGACGGCCCCTTAAGAAAATGTGTTTGTCCGAAGTGATCAAAAGATGAGTCAACCAACTCATTTTACTGCAATAGATGGTGATTTTTTAGCTTAATTTAATTTTAATCATAGGAAAATATCTATATATTTAGATTAATTGGTCATTTTCTAAAATTAAAAGTGGAGGCTAATCAATTACATTGGGATTTTGGTACCTTTCCTTGATCATTTTTACGGTTCATTGGTTGTAATTGGTAAAAGTTTTTTTATAAGGTGAAGGTGTTTATATTTTCTTCATACTAGAGTTTTATGTTTAAATAGATGAATTCATCGAATCGAGTGTAGAGATAAAATTCATGTGATAATCATGTGACCATTGAAACTCAGGATGTATCATATAAAAGACATCACTAAGTGAAATTGGGAGATCAAGGTAGGAATATGAATAATATTCTAGAGATTATGCTTTCAATTATTTTTATTTATGAATTATGAGTCATTTCACATGATATTAGAGAAAAACAGACTCATGGAGTGCAATTCATTTGGAGAGTTCCACTTAGGTATCATGATAATGAATTTTTTTTAAAAAAAAATCATTCCATATTGAGTCCATTTAGGTGAGGACTAAGGCTGGTGACCGTTATGTAAGTTGTCATGAAAGGATTTGGTGAGAGATTCAATGGGGAAGATTCTTGGGGTGATGGGACCATATCCATCCACAAAACCATATATTATAATCCATCCGTGATCATTCATACATCATGGGTTATTCATAACGCAATGATGAGAAGGTCGACCCGAAATGAAAAGCTAAGTGGACTCAAAGGGGGATATAGTCAGGTTGTGGCTAGAGATTGGAATAAATCACGATAAAGAATCTTTACCCCTTTATATATTAATACATGTTCTAGTATGCTTGATATTATTTTATCAAATATATTGTTTCCTTCTTATTCTTCTATGTTTAGCTAAATAGTTAGCATAATTGTACTATAATTGATTGAATTATTTAATATGTTTTTTTCCTGATTCTAAAATTGTTTCAGTGTAATTTTTAAGATTATTTTTCTCATTTTTCTCTTATTTAGAATCAATTGTACACTACTCTATGAACCTATATGTGAGTATGGTGGACACATCACTGTTTAACTTTAATATAAGTATTGAAAATGGGAAAGTTTTATTAATATATTCTCTATTAATAAACAAATTAATTCTAATGTCCATATTATTAGTTCATTCTGAAGAATGTCCACTATGATATGTTCAACACTGAATGAATGTTTAGTGACCTTACACCTTTTCATGATGCACTGAATTAATTTTATTCAACATCGGTAAAAAATATATTTAATCAATTTTACCCATTACAACATCTCTCAACTAATTAACAGATTATCATTCTTAGTAACTTTAATGTTTCCATCTATTACCGACCTAACTTTTTACAATTTCAAATTCCAGGCTCAATTCCATTTTATATCACACTATTTTTAGTTTTCTTGTATGTTTATTTCTTTATTTTTTTTGTCACACAAAATCCATATTCTATAGGGTTTGATGCTTCATACAACAAAAGTAGATACAAGTATACTTTATAAATAATTTATTCTACCCAAGACTGTCAAATTTTCTAGGTTTAATTCCAAATTTTGGATTCATTGACATGAAGGGCATGTGATGCCCAGTAAATAGAAAACATAAAATGAAAAAGACAAATAATAATAATCACATAAAAATAAAAAAAGTCAAACCAAAACATTCTAAAAAAATATCTAAAAATCCATTAAATTTTTTATGCATAAAAGAACTATTTGGAAACACCAATAGTATTTTATACCAAAAATCAACATTCATTTAAGTTCCTTAAAATTGAAAAAAAAAATTGACATGGATTATCATTAAAAAACCAAAAGTCTATGAATACTCAACAACCTGAGAACCTCAATCCACATATAAATGAGCTAATTGAGAGGTAAAGTCAAAGAGAATTTGTGTTCCCTATTGTCTCTAACAATACATCCTGCATCAGTCTTTTACTATGTTCTAGAAATTATGAGATAAAATAATCAATTTCATCCCATATTCCAACATTCAATTGAATTACCAATGATGACTCTCTTGATATAATTATGTAATTTTACATTTATGTTCAGTAGTTTTCACTATGATGATTTTGAGAAGAATAGATTTGGCTTTGAGTACTCTAATATATCCACAACAAAAATTCTAGAAAATTGATCCAAAAACTATCATAGGGAATTTTTGACACCTGGGATATTTTCTACAATGAATTTTGCATTAAAGATTACCCTAATATAATTACATATTAAATCAAGTAAAAAATCAATATATTTTTACAAAATGAGGCAGAGTTGTTTTATGAATTTTAGGATAGATTTAGGGGAATAATTAGAAAATTTATAAACCACCAATAAACAACCCAATTTCCCATGGAATCTTTCTACAATAGCCCCACACCTTACCACCAAACATTTATAAACCAATATATAGGTGGGGATTTCTGTTATAAAATTTCTGAGGTGATGAAACATATTTTATAACACATTTGAAAACAATCATAAAGCAAAATAATTATATGAAAACCCATTTTGATGGGATATCCCAATACAAATCACCATTCCAAGGATTCGTCAACTATATTTTTTAATAAAAACATACAAAACATACATAATGATAAATTCCACCATTGAAGTGTGATTGAGAATTCGCAACCATATTGTCCAAATTTTGATATTCATGTATAGGGTATATGAAATGATTTTTTTCTGGGGTATGGTCCTAATATTTATTATAGGGATTGAATATTATAAAATATAAATAATAAAGGGTATAAAAAGTCCAAAACCTTTTAAGAAGGAATAATGATTGTTGAGACCTATTGTACCCTTTGGAGTTCAAAAATGGTATTGGAAACCATTTCCAAACAAATAGATGGTTGAACCATATAATATACAAGAGTAATTAAGTAATATGATCCAGAAATTAATTGGTAGGTTTGATGAATATAAGGCCAAAAATGGTTTTCATAACGTATACATAGATTTCAGGATAAAAAAATTATGGAATTATAAATGGGAAACTTAAATAGAGATGTTTTGGTATGGATAACAGAGTATTTACAAACATAACAAAAACAAATAGGACGGGGAATGTCATGGTTATAACTAGAATAATTGTTTAGAAAACTATAGATGTTTTTTAAAAATAAACTATTGAAAATGATCCTCGATCAATGCGAGAAACTATAAATAAAATTGTAAAATTCTAAAAACTTGAATTCAAGATAGAAAAACTAAACATAAAAAAATTAGTAAAATCATTAACTAAAAAATATATAGATCAAGAAAATTAACTAAGAACTCATTAATGAAGGAATTAAGATGTCCATATTTGAGAATAAGGGAATAATCATGCCAAGATGAATATTAATACCCCACCCATCCCTTTTCAACAAAGTGTTAAAAAGTGTAATGGACTTGATTATTTGATGTTCCTTCTAATGTTTAGGAATTTTCATAATAATAGTACAATTTTAAAATATTTTAATGAAATAAGATAACATAAAAAATTTCTTGCTTGTATTTTAGCCAACAAGAGAGACTTGGGAGAGTTTACAACCATCAATATCACTAAGGCACTACAAAAAACTTCACATTAGAGGGGTTATTTAGAAGGGGTTATGCACAACCCCCTCTAAATTCATTTTTTGTAACATTACAGGGGTTCGGCATAACCCCCTATAATCATGAAATTTAGAGCAGGTTATAAACCCCCACTAAATTCATTTTATATTAAATTTATAGTGTGAATTATACACAACCCTCATTAATCATCGAATTTGGAGGGGGTTATGGACCACCTATAATTGAACCCACTCTAAATTTTTTACATTATTTTTTTATTATCCATTTGGATTTTAGAGGTGATTCAAAACCCCCACTTATATCATAAATTAGATGGGGTAGAAATCCCCTTAAAATGACTTAAATTAAAGGGGGTTCAACCCCCCCCCCCATAATTTTGTAAATTTTAGGGGGTTGAAAACCCCCTCAAATGTCTTTAAATTACAGGGGATTGAAAAACCTCTCTAATTTCTTAGATTAGAGGGGTGTTCAAAAACCCTTCTAATGTCTATAAATTAGAGGGCTTTCAAAACCCCTATAATTTAACATATTACAAGGGGTTGTGAACCCATGTTGTTTAAAAAAAAAAGAATCTTCCATAATATATATATATATATATATATATAGTTAAAACAAAATATATACATGTATTTAAATATATTATATAATAATAGTACATAAAATATTTATATTATAGTATTTAATTGTATTTATATTTATACATAAATGTGTATAATATTATGTACATTAATATTTATTAATTTGTATAAATTTTGTTTCATATAATATTATGTATAAAGGTGTATATATTATATTTCATATAATATTGATTATATATTATACACATATTAATTATATATAATATATAATTGTATTTCAAAAAAAAAATATAAATATTCGTATAAATTTTATTTAATAAAATATGAATTATATATAACATACATTTTTTTATAAATTTTATTTCATACAATAATTATTATATAATAATTGTATATAATATTATACTATTTATACAAATATATATATATATATATGTATATTAATGTAAAAAATAATAAATATATGTATTGAAATATATTATATATATATATTTTAAAAGACCTTATATGAATATATTAATTAAATTCTTATATATATATATATATATAGATATAATCTTTTAACAAACATGTATATAATATATAAATATGTATTTAGGTATATAAATAATTTACATAAATAAATAATATAATTTTTTTTATTATAATATATGTGTCATAAAATACATATTATAAAGTTTTCATATTTATGAAACCAATATATATTTTTTATAGTTTACAAAACATGAGTAATAATAATAATAATTAACAATTAGTATAATATATATATGATATAAATCTTAAAATAATTTTATAGTTTTTTTAAAACCAATATATAATTTTTATAGTTTAAAAAAAAGATTTAATTATAATAATAATAATTATTATTATTATTTTCATACACACACACAAACAGCTATATATATATGTATATAAAAATAATTGAATAAATATATATTATAAATATATTATATCTATAAATACTAAATAGATACACAAAAAACTATAGAGAAATATAAATGTATTTCTAAATATATATTTATATATGTAAGTAGAATTATTTATATATATTATATGAATAAGAATATATATATAATATATAAATATGTATTTAAATATATAAATAATTCATATAAATATATTTATAAATATTTAAACATATACGTAGTTTATATAAATTCATATATATGTTATTATTTAAATTTATTTAAATATATTATCTAAAAAGTATTATTTAAAAATTGACCATCATATATATATATATATATAAACGTCTATTCATATAATTAATAAAACAAATTGGCTTGGTTGTTATATGCTCAGTTTCCTACGAGCCATAGAGGGGCTAGTCCGAGTTTGAATCTCGGCACCCACATAATAATTTTAAGTGGGGGATGAGGGGCTTTGGAGAGGTGAGGGGTAAATGGGAGGCGCACCTAGGAGGCATATGGGGAACATAAGAGGGGCATGGGGGTAGAGCAGGGGTAAAGGGATAGGGCGAGGGGCATGAGAAATAGGGAACTTGAGAGGGGCATGGTACGAGAAACGAGAGAGGTGTTGGGGGAGCGAGGGAGAGTAATTGTATAGGGGCGGGATTTCCCGGGATGAGGGGGAATGGGGAAAAAAAGGAGGAAAAATGAAACATTTGGGTTAGTTTAAACTGCCCTAAATTCACTCCATTAGAGTCAGTTTCGACTATAACATCCTCTAATGAAATGCATTTTCAGTGAATTTAGGTCAACATTATTGACAGTTTAAACCCTTTCTAATATATATAGTTCTAAAGTCTTCATGATTTTTCCTGATATTCTTCAAAACCACCTCTATTGATATTATGAGGGAACATTAGTGTAGGTTCTTCCAAACTTCCACTAATGTCATTAGAAGGGGTTATAACCCCATCTAGAGTAAACGAAACTACCCTCTAATGTAGTAATTTTTTGTTGTGAGGATTGTATTTTAATTGTTCAAGAGTATTTACCTACAATATAGAAAGACCCTAAAAGCATTTTCATTTCATATTTAATAGAAGAATGTGAAGAAATTAATTTTCGCGATAATTAATAACGAGATTTAATGTTATGTCATACTCATTATATCAAATGTTCCATCTTAGAGAGTGGAAAGCAACCTATATTTCTAAATATTTGGTTGATATGAAACTTTATTATCCGTATTTATGGGTGTATTATCTATTATTTAATGTCATAAATATCACATTGACCACTCATTTTCCTATCTTTGAGATTGGGTGAGAAAAACTAGTGTCAATCATTCTAGGAAGACCACTCTTAGTCATTATTGGGATGATCATTGATTTATTAATAAGTAAATTAAAACATGAGTCAATTATAGATCAGCAGTATTCTTAGGTTTTATGGTGTATCCACAAGTGGTGAGCTGAAAACTAATTGTTGTTATTGTGGAAGTTAGTGATGCCGAGATCAGAATAATGAATTATCAACAATGTGATGACATAATCGTGGAATCAGTTGATGAATATTTTTAATGATTGTTTTCATGAATCTAAGTCCCCAATTGAGTTGGAAGGATTAGAGAAACAATAGAGAGAATATAGGAAAATTATTTTATATAATGATTAAAAGAACCTTCCAAACCCATTCAATATTATTAAAAATGTTTCCATAGTTGTCTATCAATGTTCATAAACATCAATTGTACCCAATCTGAATTTGCCTCCATGTTTCATTGAGCTCATGAAGTGTAGGACTGGTGTAGTTTTTCTTCCTTATAAATGTGATTTTTTCAATGCTCATTTTAATTCATTGGTCAGTGTAGTCCATCTTGTATTTTAAAATGGTTTCCCTAACCTCTTGATAGTGTGAACATTATGAATATTGATAGTTTTCAAGATAATGAAATTAGGTATATCCCTTCTAAATTGATCTACAATTATGATGGTTTTTATATCCATTATTATAGGAGAGTTTTAGGAAATATGGAAGAAACTACATGTTCTACACCCATGAAATTTAAACCTGAGAGTATTGATGATAATGAGAAGTTTTTAGAAGTTTTTAAACCTTTATCTTTACCACTACCTATCTCAAATGGGGGGAGAATTTGGGGATTTAATCAGGTAATCTTTGTGAAATTTTTGGGTTGTTTTCTTTCATCCTGGATTCCATGAGTGAAATTCAAGGCCCTAAAGATATTGGTAGTAGGAGACATTGTCTGAGAACAATGTAATATTTATAGAGTATTTGTAAATGAATACAATGTTTTTGATGTTCTTAGAAAACATTCTAGAATTTCAACACCATACAACAATGTCACATTTGTCAAGGAGGAATTCCCACTAAAGGGTCATGGATAAATCTATATGAAGGTAATTATAGTAGAAGTCATTAAATTCAGAACTATATGGAAGACAATAAATGTATCTCTTAATTTTTTAAGTTTTCATTTCAAATAATTTCCTATGAAACTATTTTATTCTATAATTATCTCTGTAGTGTTCGCCTTGGTTCAACCACATGAAGTTTCACATATTCTTCACTACATTGAGGATATATAAATCCTCAGAAAATTAGATCGAGATTCCTTTAAAATTATCTCAGGTTACAAGCATTCTCAAACATAAATTCCTAGATTTTTATATTTAATCTTTTCACATTGTAGGTATTGTATCATGGTGGCCCAATGGATTTTTTTAATGAATAGATTTGAGTAATTAGAATAAGCAACAATGAGAAAATATTCTACATACCTAGGGAATTTGTTTTAATTGATTTAAATTTAATGATTCTTAATCTATATTAATTTTTCAACTTGTTTCATAAATTTAAATATCAATAATAAATTCCAATATGTTCATTAATGCATACTATAATCTATTATTAATATTTTGGTCATTAATACTTGAAATTACATTGTTTTCTAAAATACTGTGTGTATGCATGATTTTCATTATAATCCTTCATAAATAATTAATTAATTCAAAATTTGAAATCATGTTTTATATCATTAATATATAACTCTGATAAAATATTTTATATGTGGCCAAAATAGTTACTTCTCATGCTAACATTTATTTTCTCTATGGAAAAAGGCTTTTTATGTTCTCCAAATACCATTCAATCATACTTTATCTGTTAAAGTTCCACATTTTTTTAGCATAATTTGTTCATAAATGTTTTTCCACTTTAGGATTGATCATTGGGGACAAAGTATGGTTTTATGTGTGGAGGATATGATCTTTAAATATTATTCACTAGTCTTCAATTCAATACACTTCTAAAACCCCCATTTTTTTCTAAAATTCATCAAAATAAGAATAATTTTAGGTTTTTATCATTTCAATAATTGAAATTTTTATTTATGTTTTGTTTGGAATATTGAACATAAATGTGTCTTATATATATCATAATTTCATACATGATTATGGGGTTTCACTGATCTTAAAATTTCTAGAATTGTATGATTATTTTGAGATTTTTTCCACAATTTTTATGGAAATACTATTCCATAACTGATAAGGGTAGTGTAATAGGTAAGATAATTGTAGAATTGAGATGATAATTTATGGAATCGTAATTTAAGACATGAACCTAGGGCATAAGTCATTTTTGAAACATTCATTATAAGGAGGAAAATCAAATAATAATCATAGAAATCCTTTGAAATTAGAGTAAAAAATGACATTTGGGATCACATGGTTAATTTATGAGTTATTTGGGAATGGATGGGTTGTGTTAATAAAACAATTCTAAACAAAATAAGTGATTTTCTGAGTGATATTCCATAAATTCATGGTAAATAAAAAAATTAATAAAGTATTTATTTTTTAGATTTGAGTTTGTTGAGGTGAGGGGAATGTTTATCTCGTATGAATAAAATCAAAATTGAGTTATAAAACAATAATTTGAGTCGAATCAATGAAGTGGAAAATGGATCATTGATTTTCAAAAAAAATTGGAGATTGGTAAATGAAGGTACATCTAGTTATTTCATTAATTCCACTAAAATCTAACTGGTATACACACATTGAAATGGAACATGAACTAGGGAAGAAATAGGGAGATGACTGGTAATCACATATGATGCATGGAAGTTTCTTGATGTAAAGGATGTTATGACATTCCTCACTTTTGGTATGAATTTGAATGTGGGAAGGATAAATATTTTCTTTAAGAGCCTTTTGTAAATAAGTAAAATAATTTAAATTTACAATGATTGAAGTTGATTATCTATGGGGGATTTTAATTGGAATTTATTTGATAAATTATTTCACATATGTTTTATTCAATAAAATGAATTAGTAGATGAAAAGTGATGGAATTGGGAAATTAGTAAAATTTTGATAAATTGTGGTTGTAATGTGATATTCATTAAAAATATTTCTATAAATATATATTTTTTGTCTTTCAACTATTGATTTCTTATGGAGCTAATTTTCTACACTTTTATAACTACAATATTTTATTATCTCAAAAATTATCCTTCAAAAAATTAAAATTAATATTTTTTGGATATCTTATAAAAAATATTCAAAATTCAAAATTTTTATTTTTGGGATAAATATTTTCAATCCTAAATTTAAATATTAAATTTTTTCAGTAAATTATTTTGTTGAAGATGTGCTTTTTCATTTAAGATATTTTATTATCACTGATTTTAAAATCTCTATAATCTAGGATATACTATGTTCCTCCTGAATCTATTATTTCCATCATCTATGAAATATTTATAAGAATCCACCTTAATGTGATATTATGAAGGCATGACCATATGAAGTATTATATGTACTTTATACATTGAGAATAAAAAATTATTATTCTTGATTCTTTGTTTGATGAAAATTGTATTGTAAAAATTTTGAAAATAGGGAGAGACTATAAATTCTACTGCAATGGGTTGATGCCACCAGTATTCCACAAAGAAGAGGAAAAGATCTACTAAAATGAAAACCTTTGAACATGTACTATCCATGGTACCACTCATTCTTCAAGGGATCATTTCCACTTTAAATCAACTATGCACTCTAGGGATCAACTACCTACATGTTCTCCTCAGAGAAGAAACCATATATATCCCTTTGAAATGGATTAACTGTGGCTAGGAAAATTAAAACCCAAATCAATAGTTGTGGGTGAAAAAACATGATACTGACGAATTCATAGTTTCTGAACACCAAATCCTCAAAAACGAGAAAAGTTAAGCAAATCCAATAAAAGTTTTGGGTGGATTAAAGAAGCTTATTGAATAAGGTTCTTCATCTAGAATGTGATGAACCACTCTTTTGATAATTATGATTTCAATATGAGGGATGATGACTCAATCTAGTTAAAGACATTTTAATCTGAACATTGTTTTGAAAATATTGCATCAACACTGGTGAAGTTGTAGATCATGGATCATAATGCCTTCAGATATATAATTGTAGATGGTGCTCAACGTTGAATGTTGATTCACCAAATAAAGACCATATTTGGTAAGTTAATTGGTTTCTATCACTTTAAATGATTCAAAATTAAATGGACCGTCATTAATGACCCGATAAATATTCAAAAACACAAAATGGTTCCTGGATGGGTTCAATATATCATAGTTGGGTCAAGTAATGAAACCATATCTAGAGGATGATAGAATTAAGAGATCATAAACTGAGAGCTTTAACCAATTTTTGGGATTTGGTCCAATGATTTAGGTGTGAAGGCAATAGGTACATAGTGACTTTGGATGCTATAGATGTAGGAACATTATTGAAGGAATTATGTGTAATCTAGATTGATTGGGATGATGAGATTCATGACTCATTTGAATGCAACATAAAAATATTGTTGATTGGCCTTCATAGAGTTGTTGATTTCACATGATTTTGATTCGATAAGAAATTTATTTATCTCATACTATGCTAGATACAAAGGTGTATCATTGTAGTAGTATGAGGTCAAACCTAGTCAATTTTATGGGTTAAACAATGGGTATCTCTGAATACAGTTTTAGATGCATCTATGGATTAGGCTGAAAAGTAGTGCAGAAGTCACAAATTGGTTACGGTTAAACCAATTGGATATATCGGGAATTTCAACTTCTATTTGATAATGGGAGATTTAATATCCTAGATACATATATATTAACTTCAAAGGAATTAATCATAACAAGAAATTGGTCCTAGTATTTTTAACTCAAATTATGTTAAGATCCTTCTATCACAATTCCTCAATTAATGGTTATGAAAAAATATTGATTAACATGAATTCACAATTGAATTACAATCCAAATGGTTAACCATGTTTTGAATAAAAATAAATTAGGTTTAAGGAATTACGATTATTAGCCTCTAAAATTTAGTTGGTTATCCAAGCATATAAACAACAGTATTAAATAAAAGATAGGACCACAAAAATATTTGACTATTTATTAATGAATTTAGATTAAAGAAGTTCAAAATTATAGAAATTTATTCTCAATCCACACACTTACTTTGAATGAAGGAAACAGAAAAGACACACAAAAATTGATGTTGAAAGTGGAAATTAAATTGGAGCATCAATTGGAACAAGGGCGATCAATCCAAAATTACTTTCAACAATGCATCATTAGTGAAGGATCTGATGACATGTAAAGGGCTCGTCATTTGAATACATGTAATGTATTTAAAATGGGTGATTCCTTTAATTTTACTAATTCTTAAATTTCACAATTCTTAATGGGATGACACATGGTGTAATCTAGCTATTCAAAATCTCCAAATAAAAAAACTCATATCGTCCAAGATTAATGGGTGGAATATTGAATATCATGTGCTTCCAAAAATCATTGACATCATGTTATAGATCCCCATCTTGATTTTTTTTTCATAAAGGTTTCAAGAATTGTAATGGTTTTATTGGATAGGATCATTGGGGGATGCTTCCTAAAAATATGGGTGAAACATGCCTGCAATATATTGATTTCACATCCTCTCTTTCATTATCTTGAACATGAAAATATTTCATTAAATTCATGGCCTCGAATTTGGTCTTTAGGGGTATTATTCTAAAAGAATAATCCTAGTGCACATGATTAATGGTGTTAATATACTAAACTATTTAAATTAACAAGAGATCCTCTCTTGAAGGATGAATTCATATTTATTACAAAAACCATCCAGTGCCCAACACATCATCTCATAAAACATGAATAAATCTCAAGTAAATGCATCAATAATGTATAATTAAATTCATATTATCAAATTTCCCCATCCTCAAAATTTTTTTTGTTTAAAAAAAATATTATCAGTAATAATTTTGAATGGAACAATTTTTAAATAGTGAATGTTCTATACAACCAATAAAATAATATAATATATTAGTGAAAAAAAAGTCTTCTAAATCACTCCTATTGAAAATAACTTTAATACCACATAATAATGTTCATTATTCAAATCCTTTCTATCTTTAATTACAATTTTTCATTGTTCAATAGAAACAATACCCATTTTTAATTTACCTGACCATGAATTTTCTCTCATATCACAAGGTATAATAAAATTAGATTTATGCTAATACATTGGATACGTGTTCCTATCAATTGGATTCCATCTATTCTAACATCTTCAATATATAAATCCAAACAAGAAATTTACAATAATGGCTTTGAAATAAGGTCCAATTGATTCTTAGACCAAGGGTTGTTTGGTATATGGAAAAACATAAGCAAATAAATCAGGTTATATTATTACGTATAATGCTTAATCATCATGAATGGTGTGATGAAAAACCGCCTCTAAAAGTATCATTTTCATCCCCCCAAATGCTGAACTTTTATCCATAGAAGTTGGATAAATGTTCATTGAAAGAATCATGTTTCTTCTTTTTCTAATTTTTTCAAAATTCAGGTTCAGGCCCAATCTAGAATCCACCACATAGCCAAATATGATCTACCTCAAGATTCTTCGGTATGGTAATGGTGATTTTTTACCATTATAATACACAACTCAGTTTTAGAAATAGGATAATCATAAAGTATAAAAAAATGTGTTTATGGACCATATCTTGTAGATATGATGAAAATATAACTATATATCTTTTCAGTAGAAACATCCCACATCCAAATATCACTATATATCTTTTCAGTAGAAACATCCCACATCCATCAGCAATGACTCCTTTCAACACACTTATTCAAGTGACAATCATGAAATCAAACCAAGAGATTGGTGGGAAAAGATAAAATATGAATATAAGGCGGATAAATACTTAAAGGACATTAATTGATTCTACAAGCATACAAATGAAAAATGTACATGTGGTAATTGTAAAAAATGGCTCAAAAAATGCCTTAATTAATTAATATGTGAATTTTTTCCATTATCACCATGACCAGATTTCAATGAATGTTTTTATAAGTTTACATTCCCTAGTATCTCTCAATAAATATACATAAAAAAGAATATGAAAATGTTGGTATAAAATCCTCTCTAGAATGAGAATGTGTAAAAAGTGTTCAGTCACTTAGGGTATAATATCTAGTGATAATTCAATCAAAAGGAATTGCAAAAGTTAAGAATATGAAATAAAATTTTCAACTCTGTAATCATGCTAAAATTTAATGAAAGAATACATTATTGATTTTTGAATTTTCCATCAAAAATTTTCATTTTTTTTAAATGGGTGTAATGAGATTTAATGATAAATCATGATTTCAATGAAAAAAATCTCTAAACCTAATGAGAAAAAGAAACAATATATGTGAATACACAATAATTCTCTTAAATGTCCCCCGCCCCTCCCCGAACAAAAAATGAAATAGTGTATAATTTTTTTTTGGAAAATTACGTGGTAGAGATAGCATTGATTAATGAAAAATTTGTAAATGGAAATAATCAAATTAGTGTAGGGATATTGAAGATCCCTATACCAAATTTTATATCATGGGGGGAAATGTTTTATACTGATTGGAAATTGAGATCTTTAACAATG
Organism: Viscum album; assembly: GCA_963277665.1. Taxonomy (NCBI): domain Eukaryota; kingdom Viridiplantae; phylum Streptophyta; class Magnoliopsida; order Santalales; family Viscaceae; genus Viscum; species Viscum album. Next base: position 682,092,864 of record OY728159.1, on the reverse strand, counting down.
ATAGAATAAAAATATACCAACACTAGATAAACTATAAGAACCCAGGATATAACAAATTTTATAGAATAAAATTGGGCATTTAAAAATAGTAGATAGAAATAAGAATCATCCTATAGAGTCTTTCATAGAGAATAAAACCAATGTTCAAAAAATACAGTAATTCTGAGACAAGATAAATAATAGAATACCCCTAGCATATTAAAAAAAAGAAGATAAAAAATATGTGTTCCCTCCGATAAACTGATAATAATGATATCATCAACAAGACGCATAGACATATGTTGAGTCAGTGTTGTCCATCTTCTAAATTTATTTATCCTCTAGGGGGAACTTGAAGTAGATTCCACAGGAACCAATGGTCACTTAGTGGGGTTTAACACCTTAGGAATTGGATATCCAAAAAATATCATGTGGTAGATGGAGCATCTATGTGGATTGTCGGGGCAGATCCTGTGGACTTCATAGAAAAAGATCCTCGTGATGTCCATGAATGGTAGTGACTTGAGTAAATATGTCATGGGGAATTCCGTATGGAAACCCTGTAGAATCATTTATAACCATAACATAGGGAGAATATCGAGACATAATTTAATGGATGCACGTGTAAAAAAAGAATGTAATAAATCCAAACGTTTCTACAAACCATATCTCTCCAATTAGATAATAAAAACAATACATTAGGAATATGGTATATAGTGAGTACCACAATTCACCCAAAACCAAGTACAATGGGGTAGGGTTACATGAAATAAAAAATTAACTGTGTTGGAATACTCTTCATTATAATCATCATAGGTTCCCACCAAAATAGTGGATGTTTTTATCTTCTCTCTCAATGTTAATGAGTTCATAGGATGAAATGGTAGATTGATCAACCACTGAAGTAGGTGTTGTGCTAAAATAATCTTGATTAGCAGCCGTTGTGGAATCTATGGTAGAGGTTGGAGGGGGTGAGGTGTATATCTAAAAAAAGACCATGTTTCTAGAAGAAAGTTCTATGAACAACACCTCATATCAATAGAGAAGAGTATGGTCCTTGACATATCCTACCTGAGTGACAAAAAACTGTCTCTGAGCTTCAGTATCGATAATCTCACGATTGGTTTTAATGAATGTCACAGTATGGGAAATGGTGGATGGTGTAGAAAAAGATCCGGAGACAAGATTAGATGTATTATTATGTGGGAAGGTAGTAGGGGTGGTAGTGGTATGATATGGAGATGTGTTGGAAACTAGTATGGATATATGCATGGAATGAAAAAATATAGGAATATCTACTATTGGTTGTCCATAATAGCCTAGAGAACACTCTCGTGTCCTCATAACACATCCCGTATATCTGATGAAAGGGGTTTGGATGGACTAGAATGGTTATTGGTGGAATCTTGGATGGAATAGGGGGTGTGGTAGAGGTGGGCGGTTGAGCGATCCCAACATCAATATAAGGTGGAGGTGCTATGGTTTTAACTAGTGCAATATGAGAAAACCTGAGGTGGGGCATAAAGAGCTAGTACCACGAAAGCTTCCCCGACGGAATCTACTATTCACTCAAAACTCTTCGCCCTTTTTCAGAGAAGTCCCATATTTTGTAGATGTTATAAATCAACTAAATAAATCTGTCCTAATGAAGAAAGGTGTTGGGATAACTTAAAAGGGCCCAAATGATCTGTCAGATGGGTGATAATGTTTTCACACATCAAAGTACCATGATACCTCCTTGCATGGGCCTCTTGAATGAGAGATATTTACTATTTTATTTAGAATGTGGGACCACCCATGAGAGAATCTAGAATATAGACCTCAGTATGAATGAACACTCAATGAGAATGTACTCTATCCAGTAATAAATAGGCTAACACCAGATGGAAGATCAGTAGTACAACATACAAAAACTGGGTTTATATCATCATGTAAGGTATCATGAATACTCCGCGGGTCACAGGCTATCAGTTTCCAGATCCACGGTGTATTTGAATTGTATAAGGAAATCCCCTTGGTAGTGTGTGTAGTATAATCAATGAAGTCGAAAGTGTAAATTCCGAGACCAAACCCGAACGTTCCCAACATGTGATCCAACGGTCTTCCACCCAAATAGAAGATGGTGTGAGTAGTGTCAGGATCCAATAGGGCTAGGAACTCAAGTATTATCTCCCAATATGAATCCTCATAATCCTTAATGACACTATAATGTTGAATCTTTACAAAGAGATGTATGACCTCCAATACCGTGATGATAGGAACATATTTGAGAGTGGTTTTGGAGGATCAGTCTTTGAGAACATGGGTGTAAGTGGACCATTGCATTGTTCCTTCCATTTGGATAATGAAACATTGATAGTTTTTGTCAGGTCTATGGTGGAGATGTGAAAATGAGATATTATGGGATTTAAGGGATTTCGACAATGAACTAGGATGGGTAGTGGAGGAGGTGGGAGGTTAAATGGTCAGGAGTATGAGAGAAGGGGGAGCCAGGCAGTCAGGGGGAAAGAAATAGTTATACCACATGAACCCAAGGTTCACCTCTTTTAAATAAATACTGAGGTTTTCATGTCATGTATTTCATTCAAAACATATAAAATATGTGAAAATATTTTTCTGTACTCTATTAGGTATATATCATATATTGTTTACATGATGTGAATTAGGAAACTTCAAAACATTTGTCCATGATTTTTTGTTCTACATCCAGCGCTACTGAACCACCCTAAATTATAGAATACCTACTCCAACAAAAGTAACCTATCCAGGGATTTCTTTCATTCATTGCTTCATTTAACATTGAGATCTATTCATGATTCAAGTCAAATGAATTTTAATGAAAAAAATTAACCCTTCATTAAATGGTTCTTGATATATTTTTAATAACTTACTATTGACATTAATGGGTGCTCTATAAAATGTTTGAATTTCAATTTTTCTATAGGGGATAATTTTTAAAACATTAAAACGCTTAAATAATCAGGATTTTAGTTTCTACAAGAATAGAATAATTCAACAATAAAATAACAAAACATTATCACCTGGTGAAAATATCCATCACATGATTCATTGGTTAGGCCACTGATTTATTTTATCCTTATAACTCTAAGAAATTTTGTAATTATCCCATTATATTTCATCTATATCATTCATTTTTATTAATCTTTATTTCCCATATTTTTGAGAATCCATGTTTATTTTTTTTAATTTCCTTTAATGATTGGTGTTCTAAATTGACATTCATGTGACATGTCTTATAATAATATAGTTGGAATGGAGTAGGGTCCACAGTTGATTAATATTATAGAGACTCGATATTTCCTTTTAAGAATTTGAAATATTTATAAATATATATATCACTCTAGGTGTTGAGACGACATGCGAGTCTGAGGCCTGGTGTGCGTGGATTAGTTTTATAAAATTGTTTAATATATTTTATATTTTTCACAAATGGTTTCTTAAATAAAATGTGGTAACTCTAAAACAATCTCAGATAAGAAGTATGAGGCCTCAGTTAAGAATGGAATTCTATGTTTACACTAGGAGAGACCTAAAATAGGTTGGTGCATGGAATATTTATATCACTCTCATTAGTGGTACGTTCAATGGATAAATTAGTTAATTATTATTATTTATTTATTCATTTGACCTAAGCATTTTTTTCTAAAAATATATTGTTATGGAATTTTAATTTTTTTTATCCTCAATAACCTTGAATCACTAATGAACATTCTTCCTCTCCCTCTATTGGTTAATCACATCGGATGACAATAAAAATATGGATTAGATAGTATCATAACACAATGGACATAATGAATTCCTTCGATCATTAGCGATCACATTATTCAATGAAATGTTCTATAACTCTATGTAATAATTTTTGATTTTTTACACCCATTTTGATTAAATTGATTATGCAGGTAGATCCCTTTTTTAGATCTATCCAAATTTTGGACATTACATGTACCTATGTACTAGTTAAATAATTTATTCAATTATTTTCTAACCCTAGATATCACCATTCTGTATATGTTTTCAATAAATCATGGAAAATTTTTTTTAAATCATTTTATTGTGGATCTTTACTCCAATTTTGCTTCATGTTATTCACAGGTAGCACACTGTTGTCCCAGTTCGACGTTGTCGGGCAGTATCGAACCCGATCAAACCGCTTGAATCATGATGTATGATGCGTCCGAAATAGACCAATGAACCGAGGCTAAATCTGGGAATTTTTTCGATATTTGGGCAATTGTATTGATCGAGAGATATCAAATAATCCTCAATATAATGAACTGTTTTGTGAGATGCATACTGAAAAATCCCTATAGGAGGAAAAATCATTTTCTGGATGCTAGATGGCCAGAAATGACGAATCATGACAAGATCGACTTTTTTCAGGTGATGATGATGGCATATTCAAAGGGATGAATCCTGATCTAGTCCTTGGAGTGAAGATCTGAGGTTCTAGAAAAATATTGACTATACGATGTATAGTTCAAATAAAAAATGTCGTTTTGGGCCCTAGCTATGCTAGCTAGTAGTTTGTCAATCCATACGGAACAAAAATGTGTAGCTCTCCCACATGCAATGTACAACTTCCCCATGCAGACATGTCATTTCAAAAATCACATGGGTAGGACCCTATATGGAAAGACATAGACCGAGGCACCTCGTGTACTCGAGTACATAGACATGGTCAGGCACATGGTCATGTATCAAAGTACACGAACCAGACCAGAAGGACAAAGACTGATCTCGGGTATCTTGGATATGCCTTTTAGTCCACCTACACCGTGTGTAATTCTACATGGAATGAGATTCGTGTACCATCCATGACACGAATAGATGGTGGAGTCGGATACACACTGCATGGGTCCCCTAACACACCATCTAATACTACGCTTCATTTGAGGAATCATTAATCTTCCCTATTTCCTTTTTCTGAACTTTGATTGTTTCCCATGAGTATCATATATTGAGTTTTTTTTCATATAGAACATGATGGAAACATCCATTCTATATTTTGTGATATAATGTGAAATAGAAAATGCATAGTGCTTATTGATGAAATGCCTGACAGTGGTAGTGATCGGGTAGAATCAACCTAGGCTTCCTATGGAGTAGAACACCCCCATCATCTTTTGTGAAGGTCCCTGATAGATTCTAACCAAGTTGAAACCCCTATCAGATAGGGCATGGTTCCTCGATGAATAGAGTGGATCCCCATATCACACTCGGGAATGGGTCCTTAACCTGTAGAGTTCAACCCCATAACACACCAGAGTGCGAGTCCTCTATTGATAGATACTAAGAAGAACCCCACTATTAGATAGGGAATCAGATCCCATGACACTAGAGTGGAACCACCTGTCATCTTATGCATGGTCCTCTATGGTTACATACCATGTGGTACCCCATATCAGATTGGGCGTGTGACCTTGATGACTAGAGTGGAACACCCACTCACACTAGGGCCCAGGTCCTCGTGACACTAGGGTGGAACCTCCAATCAGCATGGTTATGGGTCCTCTATAGATTAATACAGAGTGTAAACTTTTATTGTATAGGGCACAGGTCCTCATAAAACTAGATTGGAACTCCCCATCATCATGGGAGTGAGTCCAATATGGATACTAACATGGGTGAACCCCCTGAAAAACTGAGGTGTGGTTACTCTAATTGATCTTATGCCCCCTTGGTTGTTCAAAACAGTGGTGAGTCTTGGGACTTTGCAAAATTACTTCTGTATAAATGCATGAGAAGATGGGCATCATTTATGGACATTTCTAATTGTGTAGGCTCTTCTTCCTAAGATGATTATTGATATGGATATCCCATTTCTCTCTCATTTGGGATTCTTTTTACTAAGAATATATATACAATTTTATTCATATCTTAGTATTTGGTTTCTCTCCTTCCATGAGTTGTGAAAACACACGTGGTCTGCCATGTACTTTTGGTCAATATCTTCTCATGGTTTGATAAGCTTACTCACCTACTATCAGTAAAATGACTCGATGTTTAGTCCATTTACACATCATGTTAAGCCCATTGTTCTTGGACGAGGTTACTCTTCCCCTTTCTATGTGTTGATCTGCATCTTATTTACTATATACTAAATTTTTATATATATTTTATATCTTACTCTTATACCTCGGCTATCAGTAAATCATAATGGTTATGTATATACTCACACATGTATGGGATTTTCCCACACATGGAATGTCTTGTGTAAACAATGGATAGGTTGGTGGTGGCTTCATAGGATCTTAGGGATAGATGGTACTAGGGACTATGTATGGTGGTAACAACATGGATATTAAGATCTTGGATTACTCTATGATTTACATTGTTGTTTTTTCAGGTTGGGACATCATTTTGGTTGGGTGTGTATTTTTTCCCATTACATTTCAGTTTACACTAAATTAATCATGTATATTCTAGTGGTTTTACATTCATTTTTGTTACCCTAGTGATTTTAATATTTTATTATTATACCCCTATATTTTTTCATCAATACGGGCATGTGTGTGCATACAGGTACTTAGCCAATGGCCTCCCCACGTTAGTTATGGATGCGGTGCTGGTTGACAGCCCTAGGCCTATAGAAACGGGCTCAGGGATGTCTTGAGTAGAGCCCTAGTTAGGGCTGGGTTATGAAAAGTATATCATGTTATACTCCCATTGTTAATCATCATGTTTGCGGCTTTAATCATTCTTAATTGAATTAACTATATTTTCAAAAATTTGTTTGATCTCCTGATTAGATAATTCAACATTCTTACTAGTATATGGGTGGTAAGGAGTTCTATTATTGTAATTAATCCTATATATTTGAATAATCCATTTACTACAAGAATTTTTTATGAGTGTTCCAAACCAGTAATGAATAATCAAGTAAATACAAATTGAAAAGTTTTATTCACTTCAAAAGTGTTTGACTGCCCTAGTAGTGTCATGGGTTTTTTATTTTTCTTCAACCCACTCTGAAATGTATTAGACTCCATCCAATATGTAAAACTAGTCATTAGAATTAGTAAATGGGGACCAAAAATCTAGTCCAAATATGTAAACTATTTTAACTTATAGAATTTGGTTATGGGGAATCCCATTACAATTATTAATGGTTCATACTCATTGGTACCGATCATAGATTTTCAAAAAAAACTCCTCACTTACAAATATAGTGTGGGCAAAAATATTCTACTTTGTAGGATCTAATCCATAGTGTATTCAACCCCATGATGTTCCTCATACAACGATGTGTGAAACTACACTATCATGCTTTAAATTTCATCCTCTAAGTCTCTTTGTTGTATCAAACCATCAACATAATTTTTAAACAAATTTGTCTCATCCTAGTAATAATGTCATGCATATATAATGAACATCTTCTTTAGTTAATATGATATGTTTAGATAAAGACATCCTATAAAAAGATAGTTTGTTATGTTACAAAACCATGGAATTTCTTATACATCCATATTGAAAATAATCTCATAAATGAAATCATCTTCAACATTTATATAATCACCATCCTCGAAATTGGGTAGTGGTAATCTTTGATAAATGGTCAGAAATGACATTTTCAGTTCCTTTTTTCTTTAATAATAATATCATTTTCCTAAAGTAGTAGGATACACTATATTCCCCATGGTTTGAAATCTTTATTTCTTCATATGTACTTTAGTGCTGCATGATCAGTGTAGATTATGACTGTAAAGACCATGTGATTTGACCAAAATTTACCAAAAAAATACCACTACCATTAAATCCTTCTCTGTATAAATATATTTTTTTTAGCCTCATTTAGAGTATGGATATCATAATAAATTGGAAAAAATATGCGTCTAATGTGCTATCCTAAAACTCAATCCATAATGATATCATTGGCATCATACATGAATTCAATGTCCTTTCCCCTTTAGGTGATACAATGATAGGAGCAGCCACAAGACTATTTTTCAATATATTGAATTCCCAACAAAAATCTTCACTGAAATATAATAGAATATATTTTTACAAAATATGAGTTTGTGGGAGGGTAATTTTTTTAAAATCTTGAATAAAGTGGTGATAGAATCCATTGTGGACCAGAAAACTCCATATACCTGTCACAATTGTGGGTTAGAGAATGTATTTGAGCACATTCATTTTTCTAGGTTGACATTAATGACATGATTTGAAATTTTACTTTTGAGGACTATCCCACCTGGAACAATGAAATTTCATTTTCCATAGTTTAGTAATAGTCACTTATCTTTACAATTTTGTAATACAAGTGATAGATTTCTCAAAGAAACATTAAATGGTTATCCATACATAGAGAAGTCATCGAGGATGGTCTCTAGAAACTCTACCAACCAATCATGAATGAAGTGTTCCATAAAAAATTATAATGTACCTAGGTAATTGAGCATTCCAAATTCATCCTTCGATTAGGGAGTATTATTAATGGTCATGTGAACATGGTCTTTGAATAATCAATTGGGTCGACAATGATTTTATTTTATCTACAATATCCATCCATCAAAAAAATGAAATCATTACCTATAAATAACTCCAGACTCTTATCCATGAATGGGAGTGGGAAATGGTATATTTATGTTTATATATTTATATTATTCTAATAAACACATACTATGAATCTAGTAATGTTTTGAGCTAAAATTAATTAACATTCATTGATAATTATAAAAATGAAGTTGCGTTTTTGGGACAAATTTTAGTGGACTCACCCATTCACTGTTAGAAATGAAAAATATAATACCAATATTATGAATATTAAAAACATCCTTCCTGATGAAATATTTCATTATTTTTGTGATTACACTCTGGAGTTGTTATTTTTTCATGGATCCTTCTTCCAAAAATATTTTATAGATGAAAATCACTGGGATGATCCCTTTATATTAGACAAAACCCGAGATATCGATTATTTTCCCATTAAAATAATTTCCATTAGTTTTTATTTTTTTTACATGATTTATCTTTGAAATGATGATAAATTTTAGTTCATATATAGTTTCTAGGACTGAGTAATTCAATGTTGTTTTCAACGGATTTAACTCTACATTCAGTGGGTTGATAATTGAGGGTATGAAGTGTGTAATTGTTTCTCTTGGCATAGGATCAATGTAATTTACCTATTCATAGTCATCACCCATATATCTATTAGGGTACATGGACCCTATCAGTATTCCTCAAAATCCACAAAAACATCCTTTTCATCAATAAGAAATATGAATTGACAAACAAATGAATCACCACTTTTCTTGGTCGATTTCATGAAACTGAAAAATACCAATTTGTTACTAACTATTAATTTATGTCTTACATGATTAAAATTGATAAATTCATTACAGGTTGTCAGACACTTTATACATAGATTAATGGGTATATCTACTTCTGCCCCTATATCCTAGGTAATAAAATCGGAAGAAAAAAATGATTTTACCAACATTGACTGAAACATACTAGAGAATTCTTGGAGGATACACGACTAATTAGTCATCCAACTAAAGTCCAATGTGGTCCTATTTCATTTCATGGAACCCTAATTTTTAAAATTAAATCCTTTCTATGTGGTTTATTGTAATTCTAAGATCACCTAATGATTTTTTAAAATTCCAGGACCCTATAGTGCAGGGAACCAAGAAGCTTCTGGGGATCCTAATCTTTAGTGGGATAATCCACTGAGAAACTGTTGATAATTATTCATTCATGTAAATTAATCCTATGTCTGACAAGTTTCATTTATATAAGAGAAAATTAGTCATCAATTTTATGTAATAATTAAAATGAGTGCTAACCTATGGAGAGTGGAAATAGATATGTAATTTCTTGAACATCTCTATGATTTTTTTATGTATTTCCCCTTTATTTGTCCTTGTATCGCTCTCTATGAGGAGGTATTTGGGGGCCTGTATAATGGTTGTTCCATGTGTAAATATTGTATTTTAATCTACTCTTGTGTGGGGGAATTTTATTTTCCCCAAATTCAAGATTACATTCATGACCAACGGTTTGGGCGTTGTCATCACTATCTTTTCTAATGATTGATGAAAATATTTTAGGTTCATCTAGATACTTTTCTGTGCCTATATATGGATATTAAAAAAATCATACCCTTCCCAATGTAAAGTATTACAGTCTTATCCTCCCCTCTAGGTTTTGTCTCAATGTTACTAGACATCACAAATAATAATTTATCTGATAAGGTCTTGGAGATATTCTATACATGTTGCTCAAGGTTGCAGAGAGAAATATTTTATTTTTCATCTTGGTCTCTTGAGTCGTCATTTTTTGGTAAATTTTTTGAATGAAAATATTTTTAAAATTCTAATGATTTTATTGTGGGGGTGTGTCTTTTTATGGCTAACATGGTGGAGCTTGCGGGAACGTTTTGCTGATAGTAGTGGAAAGGTTTATTATTAAAATGGTTGGTGCGGCCTGGCAGTTAGATTCTGATGTGGGTACCTAGGTGGTCACTGATTTAGGTGTGGATATTGTCTAAAACTCTATTAGAAATATAATTGATTCACTTTTTTCTGATATTGAATTAGTATTTTTTGACAATGTAGATGTTGGGATTATTTGGGTTATTGAAACTATTGGTTTTTTATTGGAATTTAAAAAATTAAAATCCTCTATCTATGTTTCCTCCATTCTTGTCCTATATTCATGGTATGGGTGTGGGCCTCCATGAATCTTATAATATTGTATTTCCATAATAGGTGAAGGATGTGTATGTAGTGGATAAGGTTTTTGAATTGTTTATAGCTTCTTTATAAGGGCTTTACCTGGGGATAAAAGGAAGATATTTTCTTCCACTTGGTGAAATTTGTATTTAAGCAGTTCTCAATCTCTCTTACAAATACTATCATTTTTTTAGATTTGTTTCGCACGGAATCGGGGATGACCTCCTGGACGGGAGATTCAAATGTTCAGATCAGTTTCTAGTGGGTTTGTTCGTAGAACCGGAAACAGCCAATGATTCCACATCAGTTTGGACCTACTTTCCAAAGGTAGGTCCTCATTAGCTTGTGAACTGATGAGGCTTAAGAATTTGCATTGGATGAGAGGATGGGAGGTCGGACTCATCACACCTTTTTGAGGGGAATTATTGTCTACTCCAGGACTCTCTTTATAGATTTAAGTTATGTTCGTGAATCCTTATTACATTACCAAGTATAAAATGAGCTTTCCTTTAGTTTTAACAATCAATGATTAAATATGTAAGAAATTTAGAGAATCTTTTATATGTATTCGAGGTTCTTCATCAATAGAGAATCATCTGTATCTATTTAGAGATTCTTGGTCAATGGTATCCTTCAAAACATTTATATAAAAGTCTCTTGGTCATTATGATGACCAGGCTGGTTTTAAAGCCACTCAGTGGGGCACTTGAAGTTTATCGTCATTCAGAAGGACATAGATTATTTTAGAGTTGGGATCGAATCCATAAATGGGCTACCTACGTATCCTTTGTTTTGGAAAAGGAATCAGAACCCACGTAGTTCGAGTAAGGGAGTATGACGTTTATGATTGATGGCTCAAATAAGGAAGTCATAATTACTTTTACACTCTAAGCTCATGTGAGTCAAGATCAGTGTGAGAAACAAGAGGTATTGGTAAAAAATTAGAAAATTGTTCCATGAAAGATGTAATCATAAGAAATGGTTTGGGGCTTATGTATGTATGACTGCCCAGATAGATGAAGTTTTAGGATTTACTTTTAGGGAGAAAATCCAGGAACAGGGTCCATAACGGTATATGTGCTTTATGGAGATTTGAATACTCTAACTTGGGACTTATTCCTGAAAAGGTAACCCAAATTAGGAGAGGATTGATAAATGGGTTTTACTCCTAATAAGGAATCCCAGATCAAATGTAATTTAGGACTGGTTAAGAGAAATTAAGGGACTTGGGGCTTACTCCTGAAGAGGATGCCCATAATTATGACTGGGACTTATTCATGAAAAGGAGGGCCAAGTTAGGGGACATGGGGCTTACTCCTGAAAAGAAGCCCATGATTATGACTGGGTCTTATTCCTAAAAAGGAGACCCAGGTTAGGGATTAAGGTTTGGGGATTACTCCTGAGAAGGATGCCCATATTTGAGATTGGGGCTTATTCCTAAGAAGGATGCCCAAATTAAGGGACTCGAGGCTTACTCCTAAGAAGGTTGCCCAAATTTGAGATTGGGGCTTACTCCTAAGAAGGATGCCCAAATTAGAGGACTTGGGGCTTACTCTTAAGAAGGATGGCCAAGTTAAGGAATTAAGGTTTGGGGCTTACTCCTGAGGAGGATGCCCAGATTTGGGAACTTTAAGAATTTGGGGCTTACTCCTGAGGAAGATACCCAAATTAAAGGACTTATAAATGGGGATTATTCCTGAAAAGGAGACCCAAGTTAAGGATTCTCTCATCTTAAAGGATGAGGTTGAATGAGTGAACTCTCAATCTTTGTTGACATAAAGATGTGTAAATCACTAGGTTTTGAGAGATATTCCACTGAATTCCTTTCAGATAAGGAAGTCAAATCAAGAAATCATGCCATAAATGGCTTTGAAGAGTATCTTGAAGACTGAATCTTGAATAGGAAAGGTGAAATGGCTTAATAGGGGTGAAATGGGCAGAAAAGGCACCAAAAAAGGAAGGGGCGCGCAAGTCTTGGAAGGCGCGTAGGTATTTCGGCAGCGCACAAGTATTGGTCGCGCAGATATACGTGCGCGACATGTCGGGTACTTGCACGATTTTTAACCAGCATTAAAATACTTGAGCGACTATTTCTTAAAGCCTTTAGAATCCTCTTGAGGTTCTCCCAGAAAAGGGACGCGCAATTTCTATCAACGGAATAAGGCGGCGCGCAAGTGTAACCACTTCCCTTAAGGGCTGGCCACTTAGGCGCGCAATTGTTGATGAGTTTCAACACTTAGGCCTTACTCCCTCTCTTTAGGTCTTCCGTTCTAGGTAAGAAATTACCTTAGTAGTGTTCTGGAAGCTTTGAGAAGAGACTTGGGCATCGGGAGCTTCAATCCGAGTTTCTGGAAAAAAATCCTCTCGAATGGGGGGCCCACAGGGTCTATTTATAGGCAGGAGAAGACCCCGGGCAGTTACTGGGCGGTTATCACTTAGGTCGCGCAAGTCACTTGCCCGACCAACATCGGTGCGCAATTTTACTTGCGCGACTATTGAGGCGCGCAAGTGTACTTGCGCGACCATTGTAGAACATGCGCGACCTTTGCACAATGTTCTTCTTCTTCCTTCCTTTGTCAATTATTGATATTTGTTCAAAGGATGAATCTTCTTTGTTCAAGGTATTTCCCTTTTCATTTATTTAGACTCTGTGACAGAAAGGAGCATCAACAAAAGACCCCCCTCAGAGTTGGATCCAGAGAGAAAAGAGGATTTGACTCTGAGGTGAGAAGAAAATAAGAAATATGGTAGTTTAATTTCATGCATGCCGGACATAAAGGGGATAATGTTTAAGGTGGAAATAGCATTGACCAAAATGGATTAAAAATTGATTCAATTCCTTGACCATTTATCTAAAAACATATTACCATACTCAAGTATGAGGGAAAATATGTAAGCTATGACTTAAGAATTTTTTGAATCTGAGGAATGATATGAAAAAGAGCTAAATGGCATTAGAAGAAGTAGTTTCCAAGAATGAACATACTATTATTTGTCAAAAACCCGTTAGGGGGTTGAAATATGCAGGGCCACCTAAGGGCATTGGCTGCATGGTCAAATAAATAACATCTTTCGGCTGACAAGTCTATTATGTGGACTGTTTATGCAAGGCCACCTATGGGCACGTGCTGCATAGTCAGGCAAAAAGAACTCTCAGAAATTTACTTTCCTAGTGCTAAAATCCAGTGAAAGGTTATGGAGATTCAAATTTTCTAAAGAATAGAGTTTTTTGTATGGAAAGAGGTACATGAATATGGAGAAGATATTTCCGAACAAGAATATCGAAGAACTGGATGAATATTACTCCTACGAAGGTCTGACCCAAACGTTGGGAAGAAGAATAAACCATAGACTTGAATACATTAAGATCATGAAAAAGGATATGGGATAAATATGTTAAGGATGGCTATTTTTTTTGCGGATCCTTACATAATGTCGTTTAAGACAAATAAGGACAAAAGAGGCATTCTTCCCAATAATGAAGTTACCATCATTTTACAAACCCGTTAGGTGGTTGAATTATGCAAGGCCACCTAAGGGCATTGGCTGCATGGTCAAATAAATAGCATCTTTCGGCTGACAAGTCTTGTTATGTGGAATGTTTATGCAAGGCCACCTATGGGCACGTGCTGCATAGTCAGGCAAAATAATTCTCAGAAGTTTGACATTTTTGTGACTAGAAGTCATGAAAAAGGGTTATGCAGATCTGAAAATAATTTAGGTTAGGATTATAACACATAAAGATGGGTATTTTCCAATGTATATAGAGATACATAGGTCAATGATAACCATAATTATGTTGTGGTTGGGTCCTGAATTGAAATTTTGGACTTCACTACATATCTCATAAGAATGAGAATCAAGCCATACATAGTTCTTGAAATGCAGTTTAACATCATGCAGGAAGAAAGTATGAGAGATCTTCGTTTAGGGTCATAGAATTTGGACCATAATAATGAATACACAGTGTGTGTTTTCATGAGGACTTTTCAGCCAAGGGACTGAAAGTGAAGTTTGGGGTTAGGCCCAATAGACTTGGGACTGGATTCGAGGGACACTCGAATGTTCCTATGTATCCCATAAGGATGGGAATCAAGTCTACGTAGTTCTAGAACTACCCTTTGTACAAATTTGGTTCGTACATGTGAAGGGTGAAAGGGGACTTTAGTGCAATGATGGTTTAATCCTGAGATAAAAAGTTTAGGTATTACCATGCATGCACGTTGTCTTTTGAAATGAAACATGATTGAAAAATCAATGTCAATAATAGTTCTCTCTCAAATGAGGAAATCAAAGAGTATTGTAGTTTATTGTCTTACCGGACAAAAGTGTTGCATAGTTTAACGTCATATAAGAAGGACGAAAGTGAATCAATGTAAAGATATTGATTCTAGGGGCGGTTTCACGAATCAACATCATATGAGATGGTGGTGAACCGATGTGAAGAGATTGTTTTTGGGCTTGAACCCTAGGATGTTGCCTACATACCCAGCCTGGGGGGCAAGGATCAAAGTCCGTGTAGTTCAATTAAATAATGAATTAATGATCAAGTTGTTCTTGGGGACAACGATCTAATAAAAAAAATGTTGTTGGGACTTATACATGGTTAGTGGCCCAAAGAGAGTGTTACGGTTGAGGTTTTCTCTAAGCTCATGTGAGTCATACTCTGTGTGAGAAACAAGAGGTAATAACAACTTTAACGATGCATAGTTTAATGTCATGTAGGACATATAAAGGGACTATGCAGTTTAAAGTCTTGCAGTTAGGACTATTGGTGCTGCACAGTTTAGTGTCATGTAGCAGGGACAAAATACAGTTTAATGTCATGTAGGATGTATTATGAACTTTCTTTACAGTTTAGCATCATGTAGTTAAAATGATGGGACAATAGAGTTTAACGTCATATTGGACGAAAGGGGGACTGTGCAGTTTTAATGTCATGCAGTGAGGACAGAAGAGTGCATCATTTTAACGTCATGTTGGACACATTGTGGATTTTTTCTACAGTTTAGTGTCATGTTGGACAAAAGTGTGAATAGTTTAAGATCATACAGGACCTTTGATGATTATATAGTTTAACACCTTTCTGGACATAAGGGACTTTTATAAATTTTAGCGTCATGTAGTTAGGACATCACAGTTTAACGTCTTGCTGGACATAAGAGACTTGCAAATAGTTTATGGTCATATGCATGGACCAGGGATGATGCACTTTAAGGTCATGCTGGACGGTTTAGGGAACATTTTCACAGTTTAACGTCGTGTGGGACGAAGTTGCAGTTTATGGTCGTACTGGACCATTGCTGTATAGTTTAACGTCATATAGCAAGGACGAACTGGTGCTGCACAGTTTAGTGTCATGTTGCGGGGACATGTTCTTTTCTAAAGTTTAACGTCATGTTGGAAGAAAGTGAAAATAGTTTAAGGTCATATGCATAGACCGAGGATGATGCAGTTTAAAGTCATACTTGACTATTAAGTGCTTATGTACTTTAACGTCTTTCCAGACGTAAGGGACTTTCCTACAGTTTAACATCATGTTGGACGAAGTTGCAGTTTAAGGTCCTACTGGACCATTTTGTATGAACCAATTGTAAGAATCTTGGTTCTGGGGACCATATATTGTATTTATACAAAATATTTCTTCAGAAATATGGAATTGGTTGGAGTCGTGATGAGTTCTCCATCCATTGAGATTAATGAATAAGCTCCATTGGAGTAGACCTTATGTATTGAATAAGGTCCTTCCCATTTTGGTTCAACCTTGGGAGGCTTCTTTCCTAGTATCATTGGAGTTCTGAGAACTAATACCAATTCTCCCTGATTGAATGAATGAAGGGGAACTTTTTTGTTAAAAGCTCGTGCAATTTGATTCTTATAGATTTCCAAGTGGTGCAAAGTGCATATTCTTTTCTCATCTAACTGTTCCAATTCATTCAATCGCTTTTTGGATTTCTCATCTGTAGATAACTGATCACAAATGGATACTCTGAGTGAGGGAAATTGAACATCAATTGGCAAGACTGCTTCTGTTCCATATACCAACGAATATGTAGTTGACCGCGTTGCATTGCGGGTGGTAGTCCGATAATCCCATAAAGCATGAAAGATTTTATCAGTCCATGACATATTATCTTTATCCACCATCTTTGGTAGTATATTTGCAAGAGTCTTGTTAAAGGATTCTATCTGGCCATTGGCTATCGCATGATACCGAGATGAATGGTTGGATTTAATGTTGTATTCTTGATACAATTTCTTCACCTCAGAAGAACAGAAGCTGGTGTCGTTCTCCGTCAATATGGTATGAGGGACACCAAATCTAGTAATGATGTTAGACTTGATGAAGCTAACAATGCATTTAGAACTGACTTCTTTGAGAGGTACTGCCTCTGCCCATTTGGAAAAGAAATCAGTAGCAGTAACAATGTACTTAAACTGCTTGGCCGTAGCTGAAGGGTAAGGTCCCACCACATCCATTCCCCATGTGGAAAATGGCCACAACTATTTAGCTGTATGAAGAAACTCTGGAGGTTGATGAATGAATTTGGCATGTACTTGACATGAATGAAACTTCTTTGTGAAATCAACACAATCTTGTGTCATTGAAGGCCAAAAGTATCCAAGCCTTCGAATTTGATCAGACAATCTATGTCCAGACTGGTGGGCACTATCGACTCCTGCATGCACTTCTTTTATGACAGCCATTGTCTCTTCACCGTCAATGCATCAGAAGAGAACTCCATCAAAACCACGTTTGTATAGAATTTTCTCTAGGTGGTTTGGGCCATCATAAAGAGTAAAATTGACCACATGTCGCCGGATTTGTTCTTTCTCGGCTCTATCAGGTGGAAGTGTTCCATTTTGGAGGTATTCCCTGATAGGTGACATCCATCCTGTAGTATGACCATAAGGTTCAGGAATGGGACTAATTTCATTAATTTCCTCTGTTCTGGTTTGAACATAAGGTGAAATTGCATGATGGTGGGCAATACTGATGGTTGTCTCGTCCCGATTTGGATCTGCTAGAGCTGTGGCTATATTAGCCAGTGCATCAACTTGAGCATTTTGTGATCTTGGGACATAAGAAAATGTCGGTTCTGAAGGGAATTCTGCCATTAACTCTCTGACGTAATCATACAAAGGGATTAATTCTTCTTTTCTGATAGCATAATCCCCATTGACTTGTTTGGTTACCAGGTCTGAATCACCTTTCACCTTTAAGTGATTCACTTGTGCTTGGAGTGCTAACTCCAAGCCTGTAATAAGAGCTTGGTATTCGGCTTCATTATTGGTACCACCTTCCCACAATAAAAAGGAATAAGGTAAAACTGCCTTATCTGGAGAAATGAGCACAATTCCTAAACCAACTTTTTTGAATTTAGGATTTTCCATTTCATCCCTGTTGGACTTCTGGAAGCACCATAAAAATACATTACCCATGTTTGAGGATACTCTTGAATAGAGAAAACTTCCTCATCCGGGAGTTCAATATCTGAAGACGTTTCCTCCACTGAAGGATGTTCAGCCAGGAAATTAGCCAGAGCTTGGCCCTTTATTTCCTTTTGAGATACATACTGAATGTCGAACTACTGCAAAATAACTGCCCACCTTGCTAGACGTCTTGTAAGCATTGGACGACTAAGGATGAATTTGAGAGGATTATTGCGAGATATCAATTGGACCTCGTGATGTTGCAAGTAGTGTCTCAGTTTATGGAATGCAAAGATTAATGCTAGGGAGCACTTCTCAATACTTGAATACTGTGTTTCTGCTTCAAGCATAGTTCTACTGAGATAGTAGAGGCTATTTTCATTCCCAGCATCATTCTTTTGAGCGAGAAAGGCACCTAATGATCGCTCTAGAGCTGTCACATAGAGGATAAGTGGTCTACCTTCAACAGGTGGCATGAGTACTGGTGGACTCAAGAGGTATTTCTCGTGAACATCAAATGCTTCTTGACATTCTTCAGTCCACTGGTAAGTGACTCCTTTCTTCAATAATTTGGTAAAGGGTAAACTTTTTCCTGCCAAATTGGCGATGAAATGCCGAATATAGGCTAAGTGTCCTTGAAGTCCTCTTAATTCTTTCAAATTCTGAGGAGGTGACATACCAAGGATTGACTTGGTCTTCTCAGGATCGACTTCAATACCACGATGGCGTACAACAAAGCCGAGAAATTTTCCTGAGGTTACCCCAAGAGCACATTTTAAGGGGTTCATCTTCAAATTTTGTTGTCGAAGCTTGTGGAATATGACTTCCAAATCAGCCAAGTGATTAGAATGTTGTTTAGATTTAACCACCAAATCATCCACATAGCACTCAACAAACTTCCCTAAGAATGGTATGAAGATACGATGCATGGCGCGTTGATATGTTGCACCTACATTCTTTAAACCAAAGGGCATCACCCGGTAACAAAACACACCTTGAGGAGCTCTGAAGGCTGTAGATTCCTCATCTTCTGGGGCCATTCAGATCTGATTATATCTGGAATATCCATCCATGAAGGAAAGTACTTCATAGCCAGCCGTCGCATCAATTAAGAGTTCTGTAATCGGAACTGGGAAATCATCTTTAGGACAATAACGATTAAGATCTCTGAAATCTATCCAAACCCGAATTTGTCCGTTCTTCTTCTTTATAGGGACAATATTAGCCAACCAATTGGGATATTGATCTTCTCTGACGAAGTTAGCTTTGGTCATCTTATCCACTTCAGCTTCAATTTTGGAAGCATAAGTTGGGTGTGTTTTTTTCGCGGCTTGCTTAAATCCTCGATGTTCTTTTGGTACACCCAAATGAAGAGTAGCAACATCAGGATCAAGCCCAGGAATTTATGTATAATTTCAAGCAAAAATATATTTATTTTTCTTTATAAAATAAATATACATCTCTTTCTCTTCAAGGGTCATGGCCGCACTAATTAAAGTGGGGCGTGGATCTTTCTCTGTACCCAGATTTTCTTCTCTCAGTTCATCCACAGTGGTAGAGATACCCTCTTCAAATGCTGGAGGAGCATCTCTAAGATCTTCACCTTCCTCTTCATCATGTGCTATTTCTTCCAATTCTACTTGCATAGTAGATGAAAAAACAAATTCTCATGATCCTAAGAGATGTCAAAATTTGCACATTTTGAAGAAGAAGCTTCCATTTTCGACCCTATTGATGATAAAGCGCCTTCTTTGGGAAATAAAGAGGAGATGACGGATTGAGAATCGACATCATTATTCACCTCTGGTGTTGCTATAACTTCTTCTGGTCTGATTGGCGATGTATAGACTTGTTGGACTTCAGTAGATGAAATGAAAACGTCACCACTTAGGCTTTCATCCCTGTTTGGTAGGTTACCAATTTCTCCCATGTTGTCCGGCTCGATTGCCGTAATTGACATTATGGATCTTTCCATAAGAGTATTTTGATTTGGGCTTATTTTATCAATTTGACTGATAGGTAACACATAATCTATACTCACATTTGTAAATGGATTTATTGGAATTTTCTCCAAAACATATGGAGCATTAACTTTGGTAATTTCCTTCATTGTAGATTTTTCTCTTCCCTTCATGTGATAAAATTCTGCCTCAATGTATTGAGACTCACATGTCTTGAATGGGGCCTTATCACCATACAATGTTCCAACTTGACCATTGAAATAGTATTTGTGACATTGATGGTATGATGAAGGAATAGCTGCATGCTGATGTAGCCAGGGTCTTCCAAGCAAGACGTTGAAAGTTGAGTCTTGATCAACAATCATGAAATCCGAATTGGATACAAGATCTCCAAACTGAGTTCTGAGTGTAACTTCACCCAGTGGTTCTTGTTCATTTTTATCATATCCTTGTAACATCATGGTAGAAGGAGATAAATCAGATTCCGTGAGGCCCAATCGACGAAGTGTACGAATGGGCATGAGGTTGACTCGAGAACCATTGTCAATGAAAGCTTTTCGGATATCTACACCATTGACTTTCCAGATAAGTACAAAGGTTTTATGTGCCCATGCACATCATCATCTTCATCTTTATCAATAAAAGATATCACTGCATGGCATTCTGCTGGATTATTCTCTATGTGATAGACTTCAGCTGCAGCAATTTCAGCTTCAAACTCTTGAGGACTTGACAAAGCTTCGATGAGTGCTTCCTAAAGATCTTTTGACAGATTCAAAGCATCCAAAATTGATAACTTAGCTGGTACATGGGCCTAGTGTTTCAGTATGTCATACTTTTGATCTAAAGGTCTGCTTTTCCCAACAGGAATATGTGGTTTAGCATGTACCTTGGAAGCAGATGCTTTGGAAGCTGATGCATCTTGTATTGGGATAGATGTTGGAAACATCCTTGGTTTTGGAAGATTAGACCAATTAGATACATTTACTTACTGAGATAAAGAATATGGAACCTTCAATCGGTCTTCCAAAATAACTGTGCCAAGACTGAGTTGACTATTGGCAGAAGAACTTTCTTGTTCTTTTTGAGCTCGCTGAAGGGCTCTACCACGAGTTTCTGCTGCATACACAGTGCTAGCACGGGTAGAATTGGAGTAATGGCTTCGGAAAGATCCACGTCTTCCTCTGTATCCTGAACCTCTGGAACTTCCTCGGATTCCCTTATTTGATACAGGGAATCCAGGCTCATCAAAATTGAAATTACGACTGTAATACGGATCTGTTAATTTAATCATATTAACAGAACCGAAGATTAACTCTTCGTCTAAGAAAGACCCTGCCTGACTAGCCTGTTTAGGTTGTGCCGTCTGATGGGGCGGTGCCCGTGGCTTTGAAGTAGATGGCATAAATTCTGCCAGAGTCAAATATAATTTAGGCTTTGACACATACTCATCTTCTTCTGATTCTTTTTTTTTCTTTGAATCAAGCCGTTTCTTTGAGGATTTTCCCTCTGATGAAGAGGGTTTTACCGCAATATTCATGGTAGAAGACACAATTGGTTTCATTAATTGTGTTTGCAAAATGGAATGAGTCCGATTTATTATCTTTCTGACCATCCAATCATCATACTTCTGTGCATTTCTGCTTTTGACTTCTTGCCATTCACCTTCTTCCTCTGGAACTGTAGCATTAACACATGCCTCCTGAGTCGAAGAACCTTTCAACTTGACTTGTCCCAAGTCGACAATCTTTTGCAGGAGGTCTTTAAAGACAAAACACTCCTGGATGGGATGCCCAACATTGGATGAAAGGGACAATAATTGGGACGGTCTTCATCTCCTTCCTTGTTTGGCCTCTTGGGCACTGGTAATTGAACCAAATTATTTTCCAGAGCTGAAATGAAGTAACCAGGAACAGGCTCACTTCGGAAGGAGTATGTTTTACTCTTCATATCCTCAAATTGTTTTCATCGTTGATCTATTTGATCATTTAGACGAAACGACATTTGTTGTTGGCGTTCAGGAGGTGGAACCCTTCGAGAAGATGAAGGTTTTGAAGTAGAAATAGGTACAGGTGCTTGTTTAAGCATAACTGTAGCAGTTTCTGATTTACCCATTCTCCTTCCTAAAGCTGATGGAATTACATGAGATTTAACCTTAGCCTTTATAAGGGAATATTCAATTTGTTGAGTGATTGAAGTAAGGTCTCTAAACCCTCCTGTGTATTTCACAGGGATCAATGGCGTGCGTAATTCGTCATGCAAATTTTCCACACAGATTGGAAACAGCACTTCTTGAGGGAGTGCTAAACTAAGGGAATACGTTAATCCCTTCCAGGGAGCAATGAAATCAGAGACTCTTTCATTCTCCCTTTGCTTACAGTTTGTAAGATCGAAAACTGTCGTTTTTGGCAAAGTTGAGCTGAACTGAAGAAGGAATGTTTGACGAAGATCCTCCCATCTGATGATTGACCGGGATTGCAAGCTTGTATACCAGAAAAAAGCTGGTCCTTGCAAGGTTCGCACAAAGCATCTGAGTTTCACTGCTTCTTGCTGCTCTGGTGTTCCCATCATAGGATCACAACAACACACGTAATGTGTCAAATGTTGTTCAGGGTCACCTGATCCATTGAAAGTAAGAAAAACAGGTTTCCAAAACTGGATGGAGGATAAATTGAATCTACCCATTCAGGGTAAACTTTCTTTTCTGGTTGAACTTGCACCCATTTCCCTTCCATAGTTTCTAACCTAGCTGTTAAGGACTTAATAGTAGTTATTAATTTTTGAGAAACATCTGGTTGAATCTGGTCTTGAGTAGGTGCAATTAATGGATCTTGGACAGATGTGGTGGTTGGTGCTGCAACTGATGGTAGCACTGCCAACCGTTGTTGCGCTTGACCCACGGGATTAGACCTCTGAGGGTGTACTGATAAAGGAGGATATTCTTTATCCATCTCAGTAACTGCAACAAATTCCTTCGGCTGTCGGACTTTAGCATTCTTAAGAAGAAGACTACTCTGAAGTAGTTCTGCATTCAACCTTCTTAATTCTTTCATTTCTTCATCCTGTTGTGCAAACCTTTGCTCTAATGAGAGCGATTGAACTTCTACAGAGGAAGGATATGTGACATGATTCTTTCCTCTCCCTTTGTTGGATACTTTTTGGAGAGAGGGAAGTGGATTACCTAGGTTCTGAGTAATCCTTTGACTTCATGTATGCACACCTTCTTCATTTGTATCAGTGCATACATTTTCTTGAGCAGGACGCTCTTCATTTGAGTCCCCTGAGTGAGTCTCCTCTGGTGTATTAGCAACAAAGACATTGATGACATTGATTGATGCATAATGCATCGCATCCCTTCTATCAAAATTTCTGTGATATTGTCTTCTTTCATATCTTTGATGAGACATTTCCTTTTGTTGATTCAATCGTTTAGGAACTTCTTGACGAGCTATAATTTGGAGGGAATCTTCTGATAATTTGGCTCTTCGTTCCTCTTGGGGCTTCTTCCCCAATCGAGAAAAGACCGATATTCTCTGAGAAGGGGATTGATGATTTGAAAGAGTCCCCAGTCTCGTGAACTAGGGATGTTTCTGCTGATTCTGCTCAACTCCTCGAATCCCATTTGTTGACTCTGAGGGTTGGGTTAAAGAAGTCACCAGTCTGACAAGCTGGGGTGACTCTTGACATGCTACTTCTGAGATCTTCTTAAAAGATCTTTTGATCTTGCGAATCTTAGTTCGGAAATTAGCTGGATGCATTAGCCTGTATCCACTTTTATCACCTGGTTCAACAGACCATTGGATGATTTCCAAAACATCCGTCATTTGATGACGTGTTTGCTCCATACGATAGGCTTGTGCAATATTCTTGCCTGCTTGATGTAGGAGCAATTCAACAACTTGTTCTCTATATGCTTGATTTTGAGAGGATCTTGTTGAAGCCTGTTCTTGAGCAGGATTTTGATTATGAACAAAGCCCATTGACTGTGGCCGACCATGGGCAATAACATTGCATGAGACCATTTTCGGCGGGCTTTGCTGACTAGAAATCACTGTGAAATGTAGTGCTCCGTGAACACACCATCCTCTGATATGAACACCAGATGGAGCATTGGCAATTAACTGACGAAATTTTCTTAGTGCGCCAAGGCATGAACGTTGAAGTGTTCTCTGCTACTTTTTAGCCTTCGGATACCGAGAGACTGATAGAGATGCCAAATCAATATGACATTGTAGCCCTTCTATAATCTTAAGATGATTTTCATATTCATCATAAGATAATACCTTATTCTTCAATTGACAAAGAGTTTTCCATATGTTGAGACGAATATCATGGATTCCATTATCCGTTAACATCTTTGGAATGTCGTACTGGGAGTCAGCCAAAGGCCAAAACATGACTGGTACCTCACCTTTTTCCAGTTTTTTCCTCATGTTCAGCATTTCCTCTTTATCATTAAATGAAGATTCTTCTACTTGTTTTGACCAGAGTTGGTGTTTCCTTATTGCTTCATCGGATTCAACAAGATTGGTAGAGACATCGTTGATCAAAATAGAAGACGCAATACTTAGGGGTGGTTCGGAGAATGACCTACACCCTGGGCTATCTTCTGATTGAGAAAATATTTCACTTGCTAGTGATAAAGCATCAGACATGACTGGTTTCGCATTTGCAAGTGCCTCAAGATAAGAGGGCTTTCTCGGCACTGCATTGTCCACTGGAGTATTTTCCAGGCAATGTGAATCACTACTGCGGAGAGGACATTCGCAGCGAAGCTCATCATCATGGGGAGGACCACCATAATGGGTTACAGCAAAAGATGAGATCTCTTGCTCCTTGGACTTCTGACCACATAGAGTGTTACTGTGGCTCTCATCTGAAGATGAAACTTCAAGATTGACCAAATTTTCACAAAAAAAGCCTTCATGAGAAAGTGTCTGTTGAAGAATTTTGGAATTAATGTTCCCGTTATTGGGAACTGATGGAGTATAATCTTGAATTCCAACAGATAAATGTCTGAGGGCCTCAAGAACTCCAGCATCGAGCAAGGCCTTGTTGCAGATTGGCCTTTGATCTCCTGAATGTGTTGGGCGAGTCTTTTTCTTAGATGCCTTCTTACTCGCTTTGGAAACCACTTGTTGAGGAAAGTGGTTACTCTGAGTAGGTGTATGTGCCTGATCAGGAATGATGGTAAGGTTAGGCTGACGATCTCCGCTCAAATCAGTTGTCTGTGCCTGACTTGGTTGTCCGTATGATATGGGGGAGTATGACCCACAACCCTCTTGGACTGGAACAGATGTGTTTGTCTGTTCCGAAGTGAATCGTTGATGTGTCACACCACTGCTAGGGATAGATTTATGTGTCTGTCCCTGAGATGATGCTGAAGCTGTTATGATATCCTGGCAAGCGTCTAGAATATGAGCAGGAATTTGATTCTGCACATTCACCATTTACAAAATATGTTTGGTGACTTCAGCCGCCAGAACAGGGATATACATCCATTCCGGGCTAGGATTAGGTGTATGTGCCTGCTCCTGTCCTCCTTTTCCAATCAGTGAATCCTGAAAGTACTCAAGTGTGGAGGCAGAGAGTTGAGTCTGCCTCATGTTTGACGTCAGGGCTTTCCGACTGAATTCTCCGTGCGCTACCAAGCGAGACTATTGGTAGGATTGATTAGTATTAGTAGGTGTATATTACGGCTGATTACACTTCGCCAAACGCGGTTGACGAAATCCATCATATGTAGTCAGACGAGCCTGCTGACTAACTGGTGATGTATAAGCAGGTGTATGTTCCTGCCTATAGTACTCCGCCGGAATTGCCTGGTGGGATTGGCTTGATGCTGCCAGACGAGTCTGCTGGACAGCGGAATTAGAACGGGCAGGTGTGTGTGCATGCTCGTTGTTCACCACCATGTTAGGTTTGTGGACTTCTCTGGAGATGGCAGGGATGATAACCTGCACATTGTTAACTGGATTCCGTCTCTGGCGGTTCATCTTGCCTGCTCGGGTTCGAGGAACCTGAGCTGAATGCCTGGAGTCGGTACCCTCATCATGTTGAGGGCGCACTGCCGCACGATTCTGGCGGCGATTGTTGATGGGAGCCCTCGGGAAGTACTCCTGTATTTTTGAATTAAGGCCCTGAGGGACCTGTTCATTCACTTCCTCAATGTAAGGGAGTGAATGGAAATTGTGTTCTGGGGATAACGACCCGAAACGGTTGGAGACTCTAGTCAGCACCGCCTGCCTCTTGATCACTGGTCGTCATTGTCCGGACGACCTGTTTGAGTTGTTCACATGGAGGGCCTGTCGGGCAGCCTCCAGAGTTGGGATGGTACTGTGTTGACGGTACTCCTTAACCAGTTCATTTGATACCCAGCGTTGAAGACGCTGAGTAGGTGATGTCATCCTCAGAGCGGATGACAATCTAGTAGGAATAGCAGTAGTGGTATTTGCAGCAGTAGTATTCACAGATGTGAATTTGAGAGTAGCCATTATGGAAATACAGAAGATCTTGGAAAAGAGTGCATGTTTGATATAACAGACGTAATCAAGATAAAATTCAGCCACTTCATCCTTTGGATGAGCACATATGTCAATGATTGTTTTTGTTAGCCCTCCTATTGAGTTTTAAATAGGGGCTTAACAAATAGGTAAAACATCATTTTAACTTGGTTAAGGATTCACGTCGGGTTCACCATTTTTGTCTCGCACGGAATTCGGGGATGACCTCCTGGACGGGAGATTCAAACGTTCCGATCGGTTTCTAGCGGGTTTTTTCGTAGAACCGAAAACATCCAATGATTCCACATCTGTTTGGCCCTACTTTCCAATGGTAGGCGCTCATTAGCTTGTGGACTGATGAGGCTTAGGAATTTTCATTGGTCGAGAGGATGGGAGGTTGGACTCATCACACCTTTTTGAGGGGAATTATTGTCTACTCCGGGACTCTCTTTATAGATTTATGTTATGTTCGTGAATCCTTATAACATTACCAAGTATAAAATGAGCTTTCCTTTAGTTTTAACAATCATTGATTAAATATGTAAGAAATTTAGAGAATCTTTTATATGTATTCGAGGTTCTTTATAAATAGAGAATCATCTGTATCTATTTAGAGATTCTTGGTCAATGGTATCCTTCAAAACATTTATATAAAAGTCTCTTGGGCATTATGATGACCAGGCTGGTTTTAAAGCCACTAAGTGGGGCACTTGAAGTTTATCGTCATTCAGAAGGACATAGATTATTTCAGAGTTGGGATCGAATCCATAAATGGGCTACCTATGTATCCTTTGTTTTGGAAAAGGAATCAGAACCCACGTAGTTCGAGTAAGGGAGTATGAAGTTTATGATTGATGGCTTAAAGAAGGATGTCATAATTACTTTTACACTCTAAGCTCACGTGTGTCAAGCTCGGTGTGAGAAACAAGAGGTATTGGTAAAAAATTAGACAATTGTGCCATGAAAGACGCAATCATAAGAAATGGTTTGGGGCTTATGTATGTATGACTGCCTAGATAGATGAAGGTTTAGGATTTACTTTTAGAGAGAAAATACAGGAACAGTGTCCATAAAGGTATATGTGCTTTATGGAGATTTGAATACTCTAACTTGGGACTTATTCCTGAAAAGGAAACCCAAATTAGAAGAAGACTGATTACTGGGTTTTACTCCTAAGAAGGAATCCCAGATCAAACGTAATTTAGGACTAGTTAAGAGAAATTAAGGGACTTGGGGCTTACTCCTGAAGAGGATGCCCATAATTATGAGTGGGACTTATTCCTGAAAAGGAGGCCCAGGTTAGGGGACTTGGGGCTTACTCCTGAAAAGAATCCCATGATTATGACTGGGTCTTATTCCTGAAAATGAGACCCAGGTTAGGGATTAAGGTTTGGGGCTTACTCCTGAGAAGGATGCCCATATTTGAGATTGGGGCTTACTCCGAAGAAGGAAGCCCAAATTTGAGATTAGGGCTTACTCCTAAGAAGGATGCCCAAATTAAAGGACTTGGGGCTTACTTTTAAGAAGGATTCACAAGTTAAGGAATTAAGGTTTCGGGCTTACTCCTGAGGAGGATGCCCAGATTTGGGAACTTTAAGAATTTGGGGCTTACTCCTGAGGAAGATGCCCAGATTAAAAGACTTATAACTGGGGATTATTCCTGAAAAGAAGACCCAGGTTAAGGATTCTCTCATCTTAAAGGATGAGGTTGAATGAATGAACTCTCAATCTTTGGTGACATAAAGATGTGTAAATCACTAGGTTTTGAGAGATATTCCACCAAATTCCTTTCATATAAGGAAGTCAAATCAAGAAATCACGCCATAACTGGCTTTGAAGAGTATCTTGAAAACTGAATCTTGAATAGGAATGGTGAAATGGGTTAAGAGGGGTGAAATGGGTAGAAGAGGCACCCAAAAAGGAAGTGGTGCGCATGTCTTGAAAGGCGCGTAGGTATTGCGGTGGCGCGCAAGTATTGGTCGCGCAGATATACTTGCGCGACATGTGGGGTACTTGCGCGATTTTCAACCAGCATTAAAATACTTGAGCGACACTTTCTTAAAGCCTTTATAATCCTCTTGAGGTTCACCTAGAAAAGGGATGCACAATTTCTATCGAATGAATAAGGCGGCGCACAAGTGTAACCACTTCCCTTAACTGCTGGCCACTCAGGCACGCAAGTGTTGATGAGTTTCAACACTTATGCCTTCCTCCCTCTCTTTAGATCATCCGTTCTAGGTAAGAAATTACCTTAGAAGTGTTCCGAAAGCTTTGAGAAGAGACTTGGGCGTCGAGAGCTTCAATCCGAGTTTCTGGAAAAAAATCCTCTTGAATGGGGGGCCCACAGGGTCTATTTATAGGCAGGAGAAGACCCCGGGCGGTTATCACTTAGGTCGCGCAAGTCACTTGCACGACCAACATCGGCGCGCAAGTGTACTTGCGCGACCATTGAGGCATGCAAGTGTACTTGAACGACCATTTTAGAACTTGTGCAACCTTTGCGCAATGTTCTTCTTCTTCCTTCCTTTGTCAATTATTGATATTTGTTCAAAGGATGAATCTTCTTTGTTCATGGTATTTCCCTTTTCATTTATTTAGACTCTGTGACAGAAAGGAGCGTCAACAAGATTTCATCTAGAACTACACTACCCTCTTATGGTGTCTTGATTATGAGTCTTATATCAGTTTCACCATCCACTACTATGTGTGTTGTTGTTTGAAGGCCCTATGAATATGTTTAGTGTTATTGCCACATATAAGGTCCATGATGTGGTAACTTTAGTGTCAGTTCTTTTACATGATCCTAAGCCTTCCATGATAATTCTACATATACTTGATACCATTTTTTAATTTAATTTTGTAGATTCCATGTTCATATGGGAAGGAAGTACTTATTTAATTTTTTTAACTAAATCTACCAAAGTCATTATGGACTTGATAGCATAGATTTTAATTCAATCATTGGCTCTATAATAAATGGATAAAGGGAATACCCTAAGTCTTATTTCATTATAAGTTACTTGTTGATGTATAAATGTTTTATATAGTTCTATAAAAGTTGAAATATATTCATATTGATCTTCGAACTAAAGCCCGCTAAATTTTCACCGGTTAAATATCATGTGAAGGAGTCTAAGATTGATTTCAAAAGAATGCAACTTGATTGGAGGATGAATGGTGTTGGGGGAATTTACAATTACAGATAATAATACATAATCCATAATGGTGTGCTCCTGAGGCATTGGTCTCTCCCCCTACTATGCAGGTGGAATATATTAAACATTTTTTGTATTATTTGGTGCAAGGATGTTGGGAATAGACATAGTTGAACATCAGTGTTCATAAATATATCATTTTATTTCATGGTTGAAAGAGGTCAATTATTATGCATCTAGACTCCATGAACCATTCACAGGGCTCTAACACATGAAATATATGAAAAATAAAATATATGCATTAGTCTATTCATGATGTTTGTAAAAAGACAGAAATAAAAGTGGAATTTTGAAAGAAGGTGTGAGTAAATCACTAGTCCACACTAATCATCACTATGCCTAAGAAACAACTAATCTCTAGAAATAGTTCCAAAATTTACATGCCCATAAGGTGCAATTGATTTCAAGTATACATGATCATAATATAAATTTATATATACCCAAACCACACAAATTGAAAAGTCATAGAATAGTAGATTTATGAGGTCGATCCTTTAGGAAGACAATAACAGAGATATTGACCTAGAAATTTCAACATAATAAGTTTATTTCTCTTTTTATTCATAACATTTTCAGTTTTTATGTGAATGTAAATTAATTAAGTTCTAAAGACAGATAAGGGATCAGGATCAATTATATGGATTTTGAAAAGGGGTTCCCTAAATCTATCATGGGATGGTTCTATAGATTAGGCTATAAAGATGTGCATAAGTCACAAATAGGTCTCATTCAAACTAATTGGATATACCAGGATTGATAACTACTATTTGATCAAGAGTCAATCCAAAACCAAGATTCATAAACATTGTATTCTAAGGCATAAAGTATAATAGGCTATTTATCCTTGCTTTCTCAACTCTTATTATGCCAGATTCTTTTAATTATAATTCCTCCGGATAGGGTATTCCAAAAGACTCTGATTAACATGAAATCATAAAGAAATTCATTGTGAAAGGGCTAATAGATAATTTATTAATATTTCATTAGTATTGAGCTACCGCTACTCTCTATCCCTATCCATAAACAAATTAATCATGCATGATAAAAAAGGTATTAAATAAACTATAGAACAATAGGAATAATGGAATGTTAATTAAGTAATTAAGATTAATGATGTTCATTACTAGTGAAATTTATAATCAATCAACACACATACTTTTAATGGAGTATTAAGAAAATACATGCATAAATAGAATTTTAAATAAAAAAATAAAATTAGAACATCAATCATAACTAGAGAGATAAATCAATAATACCTTCGAAAGATACATGAGCTACAAATGATAAATGAAATAATAAAAGAAATATGATAAGTATATCCATCCATTTTTTTATAAAAGTTGATGCCTTGGTCAAAAACAATGAAACCAAAAATATTATTAAAATAATGATTACAATAGTCTAAAATGCGGGATCACATTAAAATATTTTTCATGAAAGGAAATAAGAGTAGTGTGAAGGTCTTCAAACTAGGTAATGTACTAAATAACTCCCATGTTTTTTTCGACCATATGCAATTGATTTCGCTTCTTGATAAATGTGTGTGAGGATATAGTTATGATTGATAAGTGAACAGGAGCATTTCATCCAGTGGGTAGTAATTGACAAAGCAAGGTGAATTATGCCATTCCAAATTGCATGAATGATAGTTGTCAAGTCACATTTGATCCGAAAGTTATTCAAAATCATGATCTTGGAAAAGGAAATATAATGTATCAAACCCAACATCTCAACTTCATGAGAGGTGGAAATGGCACATTTACCCCTGAAGCATCCAAGGATCTGATCGAGTTGGTTCCTAAAAACAATCGCACACCCTGTCAGTCCTAGATTTCCCTTGGAGGTGCCATAAATTTTGATCTCGATCCATCCAATTAGAGGGGGATATCCAGAACAACTCTAGTGTGTGATGCAGCTGACAGAAATTGCCTTTAATCCTTAGACGCCTCAGGATCACAATGTCTTGCATTGTGTTGTGAAAATTTCCCTTTTGAATCGAGGTAGCTTTATGTAAGGCAATGAGGATACTCATCTGACCTTCATTTTGATTAAATGAGTAATCATTATGAATAATAAAATTCCAATCATTCCAGATCAAATAGTGGAGCTCAGCAACGGCAATATGGAAAAGGTTCTTAACTTGCTAAGAGCCATCCAGTTATGCATGTTTTTATGTTGAGATTTGACAGAGTGAAGACTCAACCATCCACAGTCAACAATGTCAGGAACATAGTTCCAGAGATCAGAATCTGTAGCACAATAGATAAATAGGTGGTTATCATCTTCTCTATGTTGAATACAAACTTTTCATTTAGAGAAAACCTAGATGCCAATGGATTGGAGTTAAAGTTCAGTTGGAACACTATTGTGAGAAAGACACCATATAATGTTGAATCTCTAAGGTTTTATCCAATGTTTGTTTGAATGTTTTAACCAAATGTAGTCACTTTCAGAGTTATGGAAATAATTCTTGTAGAAATGTATGGAGTTGAGAATACCATTGTGTGATGGTTCCCATGGTAATAAATCATTATTATGAGAGAAAGTGTAGTTTTCAATGGCGTTCAGAATATTGTCATGAATATGATCATGTGGTGAGTTTAGAATGTCTCTAATAGATCTTTTCGTATTATCAGAGGTATGGTATGGAGGAATCAATGAAATTTAAGGCATGAAAGTCTAGTTATCCAACCAAAATTTCATTGAGGTGTCTCTCGAGACCATCTATCTGGAGTTATTCATAATATTGGTAATGGTGTATTTTATGGAAGTCCAGATTAATGAGTTAATGAAGTTAGAATTTCAAATTTTATGTTTTTCAAAAACATATTTTTGAGAAAGGTAATTTCTTCAGAAGTTTTGTTAAAAAGTTTCCAAGTGAGTCCTGTTGAAGGGATTCATTAATGTATTTAATAATTTTTATACCAATACCAACATTTTCAATGGGCTTGTAATAAGTTGACCAAGGTATTGTCTAAATTTATCTTTATAAAATGCTACCAGACTAGATGAAGTTCTTTATGGAGGTGTTCATTTTTTTAAATGAGGCCAACTGGACATTTATAGACATTCATGGAATATAAAATCTTGGATACAATAGTGTATTTAACAAGGCCATTCCTACATGCCATTGAGAGAGATTTACCTTTCCAATAATATAGCTGATTTATGACTTGGTCAACAATAGTCACAAAGTGACAAGATTTGGGTCTACCCCAAAAAATGGGAACATCAATATATGTGAAAGGGAGGATACCATCTTTGAAACCCAGGTCACTGATAATGTTACATTTTCTACCAGGTGGGAAATTATTCCCTAAGACGATGCAAGATTTGTTCTAACTAATGGTTAAACCAAAAACCTTTTCATAGTGTGAGATGGAATTTTTGAGGTTACGAATGTTTCTTTTATCCCCCTAACAGAAAAGGATGATGTCATCATCCTAAAATAGTTGAGTAGGAGCATTCATATTTCAAGAGAAATGTATGATCCTTCCATTTAATTCATGTCATGGCATTTAGTCTTCCAAGGTCCTATACTTGTGGAATACATGTCATGAACAAGTCTCACGATGTGAATTGTTTTAACATGTTGAATTAAAATAAGAACATATTTTAATGTTTGAATTTAATTTTTATGAAAAAAAATCCAAACCCCAATGTTTGATCTTGTAAAGAATGAATACATCAATGCATGCTACCTAATTGGTTGAGGCCCACTAGGAATGTTTGATATTGCGGACATTCAAAAATATTTTGGTTCCTTAGAAGAAGTTTTTACAAGGATTAATTCATTTTAATTTGGATCTTGTTTATTGTATGGTATGCGTGTGGATATTTTCTGAATTAATTTTTACAATAACATTTTTGTGGGATTAGAATAATTTTGAAAGTCTAGTAAGAAATTAAAATTCTGGTTAAAATCACATGACCTTAACAACTCATTAAGTAACTATTAAAAATAACCATTGAATTAAAAGAGGATCTCAATTATAGAATATGTGATAATATTTTAGAGGTTTTCCATCATTTCGTATTTTGTTATAGAAGTTGAGTCATTGAACTTTCTATGGGAGAAGACCCATGTGTGAGGGGCACAAATTTCATGAGATAGATACACATGAGTATCTTGATGATGATGTTGTATAGTGAGATCCTCACCACATCAATTATATTTAGAATATGTCCATGCCTGGTGCTGATGATGCATGATGTTATGTAAGGATTTGAAACATGATTTATAGAAGAATATTCATGGGGGTAATGGATCATCACCATCCACAACACCATACAATGAAAGTCATCATATATCATTCATCCATGTTGAGGGATTCATATAAAATAGAAGTTAAGATAGATTATGAACTATAAAATGGGGTGGAAATGAAGTATGAGAATGTTGATATGTAGAAGGAGAGAATAAGAAATCATTATAGAGAATTTTCTTCTTAGTTATCACTTACTCGTCATTCAACTATTCTTAAGTTGGTCTTAATGAAGTTTTATTATTATTTATCCTTCTATAATGTGCACATAAATAGATAATGGAATTTTATTGGAATAGATTAAAATCATCCATATGTTCTTAACTTTATTCTACAATTGTATCGATGTGATTTTTAGTCTTAGTGTTCTCATTTTGATAATTAATGAGAATTAATTTCATACCACTGTATGAAATGGTAGGTGGTTGTGGTGGACACATCACTCTTTCAAATTAAATGAAGCATAAAAAAATTAAAAAATGATAATTTTTCTCTTCCCATTTAATGAAAAAATTATTTCCCAAGTATTTAAAATTATTTCATTTTAAGGAATGTCCATTGAGAATTGTTAAAAATTTTAGGATAGTTTAGTGAAATAACATCATTTCATCAAGCATTTATTTAATTTTGTTTATCTCGAGTATGAAAATTAAATAATATTAAATTAATTCAAGTTGTCTGACCTCTATATTAACATAAACTATTTATAATCAACTACAATATGATTATTACCACTAAATCCAACCTCTATTATCACCATTTCAAATTCACACCACACTTCCATTTCATATCAAAAATAATTTTTCATGTTTTTTAATTTCCTTGGTCATATAACCTCATCCTTAATAGTGTTTTGACCCCTCTAACCACAATTCTATTTGTATATATGTTTTATAAATAATTAATTTGACCCAAGATTATTAAATGTCTAAAATTTAGTTCATATTTGTTTATTTTATATATTTCACATATGCATGTTTGTAATTTCTTAATTTCATCATTTAACATGTTCAAATTTGATTCATTTTTATATTCAAATCGCACTCTTGTCATCTTGTATAGACCAAAATATTAATAATTCCTTGTGCCCACACATGGGTTATTTAGCCAAGTCGTCAACCACGCCCTATGTTTCCCTAAATGGCATGTCCCCATGAACTACATTTCATGTGTTCCTTATCTTCTACATTCATTGAAAAAAATAACACATGGTGTTTTCTATTGAAATAAAAATCCTTGAGAATGGTTTTTCTCAAATTTAAACCAATGTGAATTGTTTGAAACCACTATTCCTCCACATATCAATCCATATGGGAATGATCCTAATAGTAAATATAAAAAATAAAAAATAATAACAATAAATAAAATGGGTAAACTGGTGAAAATAAAAATACAACCTACCTCAAAGGAAAATGTCACAACATCATTCTATAATCCATTATCCACACTCATTTCACATCAATCTAGGTCTGGTAATTTGAATTCTAGAGTATGCCCCATTATTCTCTTGATTTGTCTCTTAGATCAGCCATGGGGGTGAAAGAATCCCTTATCTCTTATGAAAATGAGGTAGATGATGGGGTTAATAAAAAACCAAATATAAATAAAATACCTATTAAATTTCCTATCATAAGTCTCAAACCCCATAAAGGGTTTTTACATTTCCTAGGAAAAAATTCCCATCCTAAAACCAACTACAAACTCAGAATTTCAATCTAGGTCACACTTTATGGGATAAAAGCATTTAAATAAATATAATAATAATTATTTATTAAATTAATATCAATATATTTTTAAATAAATCAATAAACTCAAAATCTCATAAAATTGAAGCCTTATGGTAAACAACCCATTGGGAGATCAACAGTATCATCAAATAATTTGCATGAGTATTTACAAGGATAAGTTAACATTTACCTTTCATAATATCTTTGGGTCCCAAGAATTTAAAGATCCCTTAAATATCACTTCACAAAAGGCATGGGGTCATAATATTTCACACCCATAGAATTTATCATCCTTGAGAATCCCAAATTTTACATAACCACAAAACATAACTTATCTCACTCGTCAATTCACCATCAACCCACCGCATTATAATCTCGAATGATAACAACTGTTCAATTGTGAAACTCCAACCATATGGCATTGAATTCATAAAAAACATATCCAATATCTTATTATCAATTCAAAAATTGATATGGAAATCAAAAACCACCATATATCTAGAGGAACCATGGTGTTATCATGAAAATAATTCTCCAGGATCGTAGTGCTCCAAATAATAAAAATCATCCTAGAAAAGATGATTCTAACCCACAATGATCATTATCATCAAACTCACATACTTCAACTCATCTTTAGTGTCGACATGAATGACATAGTGATTCTACATCCTCATAGAACCCAATTTCATGATAAAATACTGATTAAACCTCATTTTTATGACTTTTCATAAAATGGTAATTCATAAACACTAATTTATTATCTCATCATTCAATCATGATTTTATAACTCCCTAAATGTATTATATGATCATTTAAACACCCATATCTATAGTGGGATCCCTATCCAAAAATAAGAAGTCATCACACTCTACTCACAGGAACTAATGAATCTCAAATCTGACTCACCCACATATCACATCCCACCCATCTCGATCATAATACAAAATGAAAAATGTAATCCAACCCCACATTCGAACATCAAATATGGTATTCATTGGTGAACTAGGTAAAACATGACCTGTATTCTTTCCAAAATCCAAAATCCACCTCAAAAATCCAACAACTAGACTTATTACACCAAGAAACTTGGCCACTTTGGGACCATTAATCCATGATTTATAAAATAATCCCCACCATGTGGATGACTTTTTCTTCACTCAAATGAATCAAATAATATCAATGGAACAATTTTTTCATTAAAACATATAATAACTAGACATGGATAGATTTATCACACCCATGTTCTAATACCAAAAATCAATCACTCATAGTTTATGACTCTCTAGGAATATAATCCTCAACAGCCACAAAAACACCACTTGTAACAAGTCTCGCACCAAATACCATAAAATGGTATCGGGTACACTATATTATATTACTTAAATCACTCATCGATCATAATTCCCAATAAATATTCAATATCATACCTCATTTATAATTAATGTCACGGAATAACTTTTGTTTCATCGTACCATGATACCTTAATCCATCTCTAATGTCACCTCTCATTATAGAGGTACATTTCCCCATTCTAGAAAAAATCTATGAAACCATTCCTCTAAGAACGAAATTAAAATCACATTTCGTGGACTCATACTTGTATTCTCACTAAACCATATTTCAAATAGGAACTACATGTATGTTGTGTTCACTACATTAATCTCATATAAACTATATAGGTGTACATACCTATACAACTTATAAGTGCAACCCATCTCATACTCTCATGAGTCAAATACTATCATCCTAGTCCAAACCACATACCCCTTGAGTAATTTCAATAAAACCTAAATAATTAATACCATTGTGCACACCTAATGACTATACATATGTATCCATTCATAAAAACACTCAGTAGTCCACATTATAAAAAAAACCATACCCAAATTGGTGTACACCCTACAGAAACTCAGAAATATCATCTAACTCAGACTACCTCTTGTAATATCTCATAAATCATAATATCGTGTTCCTAAAACACTAACCATGATTCTATGTTTTTCAATATCATTTATAAAAAATCACCCTCAGGGATCCTCTTCAAAATTATGGCATTTACCCCACACTAAGGTCTATCACATGATCTCTTACTAATTCAATCATTGTTACAAAGTAAAAATTGTCTAGCCACAGTCTATCAATCCTAAATCAAACTATATAGTATCAAAACCCACACTATCATTAGGAACCATCCCAAAAATAAATTGCGCCAGGAATCTAATAGATCAATCCCATGAAGTTATGAATAAAAAAGGTCCTCATGTGATTTACATCACACAATCCTTAGAAATATCCATGCTTACACCACATACCTGGTTGAACCTCTTGTTCACAAATCTCATAATTAGAGCATATACACATAATTTAAATCTATAAATAAAACACATGCCTTAGAAAACCCCTATATTAGGTTATCCACATGCATATCAATTAGATTAGAAATATCCTGAGGCATATCTAGGTTTCAGTAGGCACTCCCACCTTGAACATAATCCACTTCTCATATAAGTCACAACTAACATGCAACAACTATCTAATATCACCAAAAAAACACAATGTTTAACACCCACTATAGAGATATACATAAACATTTACATATCATCTATCACATGTCAACTTATAATCACACTCAAAGGAACTAATCCTCTTCGGGAATTTACAAACAAAACTACACCTATATATGAACATGATCTCATAAAGGTGTATATAACGAAATTGTCATTGAAAATATATATTGGGTAAAACCGTTGTTAATAGGTTAATCTAGGTATAATTTCACCAAGAATATATATTGGAAAACATCCTATAAGTTGTTATTGACACATTAAAATACCAAACACATTTCATTTGAAAAAGTATTAACAAGTCACCATGTGCCTATACTAACCAATAAAGGGTCACTATTATAAGATGTATTACATATCCACCATCAAGGATAATCTCTCCATATAATCATCATGATATTTAATTAGTAGAAAATATGTTTTTGTTCAGCTAGGTGGAACTCTTACAACAAGTTATATGGGAAAAAATTGTATAAGTTTTTGTAGACACACTAAATAGATAAACCATCCATTATCAATGATATCATTCGCATATAGGCAGACATATGTCATGTGAGTCCAATATAAAAATATGATTTATAAACACTAGTCTCTTACAAATCTATTTATGATCTAAAAGAGTAATAAATCATAAATATAAGAAAACTCAAGTGCATCAAACTTGATGGAATCCTAAACTTATAATAGTGGAAACTAAGAATTACAATAAAATATCATTTGATGCCATGATTTTCCATTAGAAACTATCATCATGATGCACTGATATAAGGTCCATCACAATCTCTAAAATATTATTACCCCTTAACTACCATCACCAATAATATAAAGAAAAAATAAAAACCCAGGATTTTACTTTGAGATGCCCCACTAACCCAGGCCACTCAATTGATGGCCTGAAGTGGTGGTCACCACGTTTCCTCAAAAATTCCACCCCATTAACCTGAGGCCTTTAACTAGAATTGAGTGTCTATGGTGTTACTATGGTGAGACTATAACATCATATAATATTGTGAAATATCTTTAAAAATGTCAAAACAAAATCCATAAAGACAATAACTGTATACATAATCAATAAACCATAATATGAAAAATTAACTGAGAATATAGAAGAAAACAATCATAATGAATCATGATCATGCTAGTATACATCAACGGATCACCCAATTGGATGATCAAAAATAATACTAAAAAATAAATAATATATACAATTCTTTAATTACATACATGAGTCATACCACAATCTAAACCTTCAGTTCTCAATCGAGACACTATAGTCAAATTAGGAAACATTGGTCCCCTCCCTGATCCACTATAGGGATCATGCTATACATGAAGTATAAATAGTGTCTACACATAAACCATGGTCACTATGTAGGGGTGAGAAATGAATCATAAATGATCCACCACCAATAGTGTAGTTATCATCTATTGTAATAAGAATGTTTATACACACATGACATACAAGTACTAGGTGAATAATAACTGATAGAAAAATATTTATTTTGATCACCATTGATCCTCTAGTTCTAATGTACCACACAAGATAAAAAAACATACTTCTATCAATTCAAGATATTAATTAACATTTTATCCACCTAGAGGGGTACACATCCTTCCCTAGAACCATACTAAAATATCATACATCCTCTATCAACTGAGAAGGTTTCTATGAACAAAAATCATGTCACCCTCAGGGACTGAGTGATACCCGGAAACCACAATCTACATAGAGACATAGATCATCTGGAACTATCATATCCTACCTATGTGAATCCATGTCCTACACAAAACCATGAGAATATCCACCCTAGGTGATCCACCCCGAGTCTAATAACCATGAAGGTAACTATACAGCCAGTGTCCCTACTTGGAAGAATACCTTGTATACACTGAAGGTTGTATCTCACTCATAACCATAATATCTCATAGACATGGGTGGTCACATCTCCTATATAGAAATAGTATCATACACTTATTACATGGAGACACATATCTTACTTACTATATGATCCCTCATTCACAAACACACACACACACATATATATATACCCACACACTTCACCTAAATAATAATCACCTAGAAATAATTCTCATTACAACTTCATTCTGTAAAAAAGCCTTGCTTGGGGTATATCTTCTTAAGAAGCTCATGTAGAACCACATATATTATTGCCATACCAAAAACAGTCATGTGTCACCTTGGTTGGCCTCAGAAACACACTACCTTGGGAGGATCATAGAATACATGATAGAAAAGAACAATTAAACCTTGGGTTCTATGGAAACACTCATAATAATCAATACTTATTACTGGACACACCCTTTATTAAGATAGTATTTCTTCGGTGCCTACTGAGAAACCCTGGGTTACATCAAAATCCTTAATCCCTAGGTCCATGCCATATTTGACACTCTAGGTTGTTCTCTCCACTGATAGGCTTCATTTGAACCGTACCTCTAGAGGTTGGTCCAAATCCTCATTAGATTTCCACATCACCACATAGTTCTACTAAAACTTTTTGATCTATCTAATGTCAAAAAACATGGAATCCTCATATCATGTTTCCAAGTTATGTTTATAACCTTCAACAAGATCTCAAATCTATTGTCCAATAAGAGATACTCATCCCCCGTCATCTTGAGAAGAATCCTATCTACCATATCTCTGCAACCCAAATTACTATTTTCAATTTCAATTAATCACAATATGGGCTTCACCACTACATTTTATTTTGAAAAAATTCACAATGGACTCATCCCTTATCCAATTACAACACCATGGAAGGAAAATCATAAAAACCATTCTATGGGGAAAGTTCTTGGTTTTTCCTTCCTTGAATGTAGGATATGCCTAAGTGAACATGGTGTGTGACTCCATATACATGGTTTGTACACCAAAATCCCTATTCTGGGTGTGTATCATTCCCCAAACCTAGCTTGTATTTTGAAAATACATGTTTTGTAACTCAATTGGGGTACATGGTTATGTAACTCACATCAATTTAGTAAAATACTCATGATGGTGTCCATCCATATTCCTCACATAGGGTCTAGTTGTGTACCCAACATGTCTGGTTCCCCTATATGGAGTGTATCGTTGTGTACCCATCCACCTCCAAAGCCTCCAAACTTGGTGCTTTATCATGGAATACATGTTATCTGGTCGTCATCTTATACCATTATCAAAAATAATAAAATATTTTTTGTGTTCATAAAATTATAATTCATGTGATCTGGTTTTCTAGAATTCAACCCCCTTCAAATCAACCAAAACCTCCATTTCACTCTAGATCTATCCACTATGGAAAAAATATGTTTTCATCAGTCTATAAAACATACAAAAATAAAACTATTAATAAATTAATATTAATGTAAAAAAACTAAAAATTTTAACCTCATGCGAAAACCACATTGCTTTGAGCTTTAATCCACACTATTTACATGTTTCACGTCAATCCAAGTCCAATCAGATGAAGCTTGGTGTGAGCCCCTTTCCTCTCACTCATTTCTATCATGACTTATCCATGTAGTGTATTGAAATTCCTACTCTATCACGTCAATAAAATAGATAATAGGGGGTGATGAATAATGCATAAAAAATAAAAATAAAATACCCCTTAAATAGCCTAATGTCAATCCCAAAACTAGGACTAAGTTTTCACCATACCTAGGTTTCTTCCCCAATCCGGTACTGAATCTTGATGTAAAAAAATTAAATTTGGGACTCCATTTAAAGGATGATATCATTTATATACATGGGATAATTAATATTTATTAAATAAATATTAATTTGTTCAAAAAAAGTAACTGACTTGGAATATTAAACAATTTCATCCCTTGGGTAAACACCCCATTTAATGATTAATGACATTGTTAAAAAATATTTATGTGATAGTTTACGAGGTGAAATTACAATTTCAAACATAATAATTACACTTAGTCTGAAAAAAATCAAACATCCCCTAAAATTAGTAACATTGAAGGGCAAGAGGTTTTACAACATCAACCCCTGAATGATATGACATTTATTCCCATAGGTCATAAATGAATTAAAAATAGTGCTTCAAAAATTTCATGAAAAAACAATCATGTTTTTTGAATATGAATTTTTTATACGTATTTTAGAGAAAAATTGTGTTTTTAATGTTAAAATGTAGATCCCTTAATTCATGACCTTGTAGACATATGATTTACATAAAATTTATTCCAACAGGTAAAAAATAACATGAGTAAAAATTTACTAATTGTTATTATAAATTGAGATAATTTACTCATTTTTTATTATTTGATTCATGTTTTACACATTTAAAATAATTTCAATTTTAAAAAAATATTTTTAAAAATATTTTTGAGTGTATTAAACATTATTTTTATTCATAATTTATTCGTATAAAGCATAAATTTCATAAAACAATATCTTATTTATTTTTCAATGAAAATTATTCTTATTTACTAATAAATAAATATTTTACACTATTTTTTAAGTTAATATATTATTTTAATAATTAAATGAACTTATTATCATTGAATATACATGAAATATTTAATTTATGTAATTTTTTTGAATATGATAGAAATTAATTTCCGATCAATTTAAAAAAAATACCATGTGAGATCATATTAAATGTTTTGAACATTGAATGCTAAATTAATTCGAAAATAATAATTTGAATTATTAAATTTCACATAATAAAATAATAATTATGTTTATTATCATTTCTGGTGTCGTATCATTATACTAGTCACATATATGGATTACTTTTCAATTGTAATGAAAAATCAATCATATTTTCTAAAATATTATCTTTTTACATAAATTTCAAACATAAAATGAGTTATAAATATAAAAATATACATTGAGACGTTTCATTAAAATAAAACATATAATTTTATTTTAGTTATTTATTATAAATTATAAATTAATCGATAGTCATTTTCTTATTTTTTCGTGCAAAACAAAACTGGTTTTCCTAATTTAGAATGATATATGCATGTTTAACATTTAAAAATGAATCTTAATTCTAATAATGTAATTTAATTGATTATTATAACATTTTATATCATAATAATATGTTTTTTGATCATGAAGATTACTAAAAATACCTTTTTTTTTGTGTGAATAAGATTTTATTTCCCTTGGTTAAATATAGTCTAGTTGAAATCTGAGGTTTTCTATAGACACAGGTGATCAAAAACTATATTTCATGTTTGTTATAAAAAAAAATGGGTGGTTTTTAATTACTTTATTGTAAAAAAATCAACAGAAATGATTGATGAAAAATTAATTGGATAAGTGATGGTTCACGGCAGGTTATCCACCGGTAAGGTTATCAAAGACAAAAAGTTATTTTATTTTTTTCTAATTATCTCTAGAATAGAAGATTCCATAAACGGTTTTTTTCTCAATAGGTGGAATGAATTTAGTGAGGATTATCATAAAAGTTATTTATTATTAGTCTACCCTAATTCAATATTTGGAAGTGATATTGAAACCCACCATTTATTTTTTTTATTCATGACCCAAACATGTTTTTTGTTTTTGAAGCCCACAAAGAATGTTTTATTTTCCTTACACATGAGCTCAAAATTGTTATGTTTTCTCCCACAAAGCCTTTCCCTTTCTATCATATATATATATTAAGCTAAGTGGAAGGAGATTAATGACCATAAATAAAGGAAAAAAACAATTATTAATATCTTTTGGAACCATGGATTAATGTTTTTGATTGGGTAACTCAAGAATCAATTTCAATTGAATTCCGTA
The DNA here is from genome assembly GCA_963277665.1 of Viscum album. Taxonomy (NCBI): domain Eukaryota; kingdom Viridiplantae; phylum Streptophyta; class Magnoliopsida; order Santalales; family Viscaceae; genus Viscum; species Viscum album. Next base: position 682,048,749 of record OY728159.1, on the reverse strand, counting down.
TAGCATGGATTCAATGTGTGGTTCCTCAAATAATCATGGAGTATCTTGAAGTAAATATATGATCAATTCAAGACATTTTGGATTATTTAGACATAGTAAATTAATTTTCAATGTGTGGAAATTGAAATAACCATGGAATCTTGGAGTTCTTCATCCAGTCAATAAAAATGGAATAATCAATTTGATGGTAATCTTCAGTCTCTATATATAGTCAATCAAAAGATTTTTTTCAATGTGTAATCAGTATATGGTTAGTCAAAATAAGAATTTTGTCTTTTAATTATTCATATTTTTTATTTAGAATCACAATCTATTTTAAATGAATTGTTCATGTTAGTGGCATGGTTGACCCATCAGGTTAGTAGGACATATGGTCGATCAAACACTTTTCTTCCAGATGGTTTCATCTAGAGATGTACTAAGTTTTGAAATTACGGAAAATTCATATTTTGGTGTTTTAAGGGTATTGAGATATTATATTTCATGGATATTTTAGCAGATGAAAAATGTTATGTATTAAGGTGGCTTTGAATAAATTTTAATCATGTTTTCGAATGAGTTTTGAAGAAAATTTCAAACTAGATGGAAACTTATAAAGGGAAGATGAAGTGATATTTTAAAAGGTTGAATGATGTTTTGACCTAGCATTATTGAGTTTTGTTAAAACATTTGATGGATGGTTTTTCTAAAAGAGACATATTTAATCTTTATTGATTTAATTTTTGGGGTTTTGTGGAGATATTAAAAGGATTATTTTTTAAATCAAGAGGGACACCTGGTTATCATTGAGAAGGTCAGAAATAATAAATAAGTAATATTAACCAATTATTAAATTAAAGGATTTATTTATATATATGTTTTATTGAAGAAAGCTTTTGGAGATGATATAGTATATGTAATATTTAAATATCTGTATATTTATGAAGAAGAAGTTGTATAAGTATAAGAAGTAGATTATCAAATCCATTAATATTTTAGATTTTATTTTTTATATTTTTAAAAATAAACCTAAAAGTTACATATATTTTGTATTTCCTTAGATTAAGTAGAGTGGGAGAGAATATGAAAAAGAATTTTAACCCAATATTGATAGTTATCCCTATTCAAAGCCTGCTAAAAATCCAAGTGAAGAGTATTAAAAACCTTGGAAATCAAAAAATTTCTGATGTGTTCTCCTCTAACTATCCCATTTTCTAAACCAAATAAAATACTTATATTCACTATTTAAATTATTTTCATATATTGACCACTAAGTTAATTTAATAAAAAAAGGTTCACACTTCTCTTCTTAACACTAGATAATGATACAAGAAGTTAAAGATAAGTGACAACCTAATTCACCCCTCTCCTCTTAGGGTGTATTGGGTTGTAGTTGTAGTAAGTTGTATTAGAGCCACATGTTTTGAATATGAATATTTCTTGAAATATCATTCAACATGGAAAACCCAATGAGTACTATATGAATTCCTTATTTTAAGGGTTGAGATTTTAGATATGAAAAATGGGTTGGGATCTTGTCTTGGATCTCTTTTCATTAATGTGTTCAAAATAACAATTGATGGAGTGCATGTTAGTGATGTTTTGGTATCATCTATGACCACATTAGAACAGAAACTTATTGATATAGATGTGAAAGAAAATAATTATTTTATAGTTTTTATCTATATATATTTATATAAATATGATGGATTTTTTAATAGTAAAATATAAATTTGATAAATTGGAAAATTTCTATTAAGGTTATTGAAAAGTGAAGGAAGAGCAACTTCAAGGATCTCAAAACTGGTTTGATGACCTAATAAAGAATTCTGATCAATGATTTTTTTAAATCATTAATAACATAACAAATAATTTTGGAGGTATTATAGTTTTATGGGATATTATAAAAGATGTAATAGTAGTGAATATAATATTGAGAAGACTCCCACATCACTTCAATTTAATGATTTCTATTATAGATGAAGTAAATCTATCTAAAATTTCTCTTAATGATATGAACAATAGTCTTGTGTTCTATGTGATGGTAATAAATCCTAAGGGTACTAGAAAACTAATTGGTAATGAAACATCATTTAAATATATGGAATAACTAAACATACATGACAAAAGAGATGAATGAGAAGATTTTGATGAATAGTTTCTGTCTATACATTCAAGAATGTTTAAAAAGGGGGAACAAATATTTAAAAGTAAACTACCCCATTTTTATTTATGATTTGGAGAATTGGGACACATTGAATTAAAGTTTCCAAATATGTTCAATAGTTAAGATGAAGAAATTGAATATGGTCAAAGGACAAGAATGATTTTTCCACTACAAAATTTTAAAATATGAAACTTCTTCAATAAGAAAATAAAAAAATGATGAGTATTATAATCAATAATGAATAAACTAATAACTATTGTCTATAATAAGTGGAAAAAGAATTTATATCAAATGAATAATGTTAAATTATGGTTCCAGTTGAACAAATTTATTTTGGGGAAATAAATATTATGAACCTAGGGAGTTATATACATCAAGATATAGTTAGACAGATATTTTAGTTATAATCATATTAAAATAATTAAGAATATAAGAATGAGTTATTTTATTAAAGACTCATCTAAACATGTTGACATTCCTGAGGCTATAATCAATCGTAACTCCCCAAGATTTCATTATAAAAGATTCCTTTAAAACGTAGGGTGTTTAATACAGGTTCTACACAGAACACAAAACAAAAGTAAACTATTTTATTTTAAAATAAAATTATTAAATTGGACCATTATAATATGTTTATTAAATTAATGGATAGAAAATTAAATACACATATAAAAAAATATTAATGTTGAAAATATCATCGGGTAGCAAAAGTCTCCCTTTTGAAGCTCAATAGTCCGAGATTGGAAAGAAAGAAGCTTCACTATGGTTTCCCATAGATAAAGACAAAGATGAAATCAAATAATTATAGTTTGATAGAAATAATAAGTGAGATAAGTTCAATATCATGTAAATTTCCATGAGATCCATTTTAGGTTAACCATAACTCGCGACTACCACTAGGGACTACCTCGTATTTAGATATAATGTTGAGATCATAAAGAGGCATGTAAATATAAATTATGATGATATAAACATTTAATTAATAATTTTAAAAATTATTTCAAAAAATATTTTACACATTTCATTTTTTATCTTTTATTAAAAATATATATAAATTACTAATTCAATGAAAAATTTAACAAGGTCTTGTTATTTTTGAAATTTTATTTTTCAAAAAATTTGATTTTAATTCATTATCAAATTTAGGAAACTAAACACATTATGGTTAGAAGATATTAAAATATATCACTGATTAATATTAACAATAATTTAATTAGTAATTTATTTGTAATAATATTAAGAACTCATGAAGTCCAAAAATTCATTTTTCTATGAATGAAGTTGTCATTGTGTTTTTTTATTTTATTTAAAAGATATTTATAAATTTTAGGATTTTAATTTTATTAAATGAAATAATTTTTTTGATTTCAGATATAAAACATATCCTAATATGTATTTATTATATTTTTCAAAAATAATTTCTTATTTAGGTAAATATTAAATGTACAGATTTTTCTAAATCGTCAATTTTATGATAATATCATAACAAAATAATGAATATAATTCTTTTGAAGCAATTTATATATTAAATATATATATTTATATTATAAAATATATGATTTTAAATTACGATGTTATATTTATAAAACCCTTTTTATCATTTTGTAAACAAAGGTAATATTTTACTTTGAAAATAATATTTTTTGCTTGTTTTTAAAATTATTTTTTATCCCATTTAGAAATTTAATAATTAAAATAGATTTAAAATTTGACACTAAAATTACCATATTATTTTATAAGATCAAATTTTTTTTTATTTATAAAAATAAGATCATCATTTTTAAAGTGTATTACTATGATAATTGTAAAATATTTTTTTTGCAGACTTATTTTATTAAAATTGGGTTAATTTTTATTTAATAAAATTAATTTATCACTCATCAGTATCGATTTTAATATAATTCTTAATCCTATATATAAGTATATTAATTTCCATTAATTTAGTAATCAATACTAAAAAAGATCATCCAAACTTAATTGTGAAAAATTGTTTTTCTACAAAAAAATATTTTCCAAATATATCATATTCTTTCATTTATAAGTTAATTTTATAATATTTGGATATTCAATTAGATTAAATATATATGAAAATTATGTTCATCACAGAGAAAATTTTAATGAGGGTTTTTTTTATATTTTTAGTAAAATATAAGTTACTAGAGTAACAACTAGTTATCCATGTAAAATAAAAAATATTAAAAGTAAAAAATAAAATAAGTATAAATCAGATCAAACATGTTTAAATATTATTTGGAATGTATTTTTAAGGATTTATTCACCCAATATAACCAAAAATACATTATTTGTAACATTTTTAGATTTTGTCCCTTGAATATTGTCATGCCATTATTGAATAGTGTCATGCCATTAATGAATAATAATGTGTAGTTGATTTTATATGATTTTGATTCGATAAGAAATTTATATATCTCAGGCTACAAAAGCTACAAAGGTGTATCATAATACCATTACGAGGTCAAACCTAGTCAATTTCTAGGATTAAACAATGGGTATCTCTAAATACAGTTTCAGATGGTTTATGGATTAGGTTGTAATGTTGTGTGGAAGTCGACAATTGGTTTTGGTCAAACCAATTGGATATACCTAGATTTCCAACTTCTCTTTTATCATGGGAGAGTGAATATCAACGATTCATAAGTATTAGTTTCAAAGGAATAAATCATAACATGATATTGGTCCTTGTCTACTCAACTTTAATTCAATCAAGATCATTCTATCACAATTCCACAGTTAATGGTTATGAAAAAAATTTATTATCATGAATTCATAACCTAATTCCAAGACAAAATATTATCCATGTTTTGATTAAAAATAAATTAGGTTTAAGGCACTCCTATTCTCTACCTCTAAACATAAGTTGGTTATCTGAGCATGGAAACAACGGTATTAAATTAATGATAGGACCAAAAAAATATTGGAATATTCATTACGGAATTCTGATTAAAGAAGCTCAAAATTAAATAAATTTAATAGCAATAAAGACACTTACATAGAATGAAGGAAGAAGAAAATACACACAATAATTGACGTTGAATGTCGAAATTAAATTGAAGAAGCAATTTGAACAAGGGCCATCAATCCAAAAATCCTTTAAACAATGCATCATATTTAAAGGATCTGACGACATGGGAAGGCCTGGTCATCTGAACACATGTATATTATTCAAATTGGGTTATTCCATTAATTTTACTTATTCCAAAATTTCAAGATTCATAATGTGATGTCAAATGGTGTAATCTAGGTATTCATAATCTCCAAATTAAAAAACTCATATCTTCCAGAATAAATGGGTGGAATTTAGAATCTGTATTGTTGAAATCATTGAGATCGCGTTATAGATCCACATCTTGAATTTTTTTGTCACAGGTGTTTCAAGAATTGTAATGGCTTCATTTAATAGGAACTTTGGTGGATGCTTTCTGAAAAAAGGTTGAAACATGCACGTCACATATTGATTTCACATAATGTATTTTTTCATCTTGAAAAAGAACATATTGAATTAAATTCATGACCTTGACATTGGTCTTTAGGTGTCTTATTCTAAAGTAATACACCTTATGAACATGATTCATGGTGTTAATTGACTAAAATATCTGAATTAACCAGATATCCTCTTATAAAGGTTGAATTCGTATTTCCTACAAAAATGATCCAAAACCCAATACATTATCTTATAAAAAAATACTAAATCGCACAGAATTTAATCAGTTATATATAATTAAATTCATCTTATCATACCTTCCCATGCTCAAATATTTCCTTTATAAAATAAAAAGGAATCTCAAGAAGGATTTCGAATAGAACAATTTTTAAATAGGAAATGTACTATAAAACCAAGAAAATAATACAATGTATTAGTAAAAAAATATATTCTTTTAAATTACTTCTATAGAAAATAACTTTCATACCTCATAATCATGTTCATTTTTCAAAGCATTTCTTCCATTAATTATAAATTATTATTTTTCTATTGAAACTATACCAATTTTTAATTTACTTCACCAATAATTTTCTCTCAACAATCAATGTAAAATAAAATTGGATTTATGCTCATACCTTGGATACATGTTCTCAACCATTGGCTTCAATCTATTAAAACATCTTTACGATGTAAATACAAACTGAAAATTAACTATTAGGGATTTAAAATAAGGTTCAAAGGATTCTCAGACCAAGGGTTGGTTGATAGATGTTAAAAATTATGCAAAAAAGTAGGTTATTGTATAAAGTATAATGCTTAATAATCATGAATGGTGTGATGAAAAAATAACATCATAAAGTATCATTTTCATACCCCAAATGCTGAGGTTTGGTCCTTGGAAGTTTTATATATGTGCAAGGAAAGCATCATGTTTCTTATTTTTCTCATTTTTTCGAAATTCATGTCTAGGCCCAATCTTGAATCCACCACCTAGCCACTTATGATCTACCTCAGGATTCTTCAGTATGGTAATGGTGATTTTTGATCATTATAATACACAACTCATTTAATGAGAAATAGGATAATCGGAAAGTATAAAAAAGTATCCATGGACCACATCTTGTAGATCTGAAGAAAAATATCACTATATATCTCTTTAGTAGAAAACAATCCACTTCCCTCAGCAATGACTATTTCCACCACACTTATTCAAGTGAAAATCATGCAATAATTCCGTAAGTATGGTAGGAAGAGATAAAATATGAATATAATGCGGCTAAATCCAAAAAATGTTATTAATGGATTCTACAAGAATACAAAGGATAAATATACATGTGCTTATTGTAAAAATGGCTCATCAATAATGCAACAATTAATTAATTTGTGTATTTTTTCAGTTATCACCTTAACCAGATTTCTATGAATTTTTTGATAAGTTTACATGCCCCAAGTATCTCTCATTAAATATGCCCAAAAAATAATATTAAAATGTAGGTATAGAATCCTCTCTGGAATTAGAATGTGTAAAAAGGGTTCAATCACTCATGGAATAATATCTATTAATATTTCAATCAAAAGAAATTGAAATAATTAAGAATCCAAAATAAAATTTTCCACTCAATAATCATGCAAAAATTATATAAAAGATAAATAATTAATTTTAGAATTTTCCATCAAAACACTTTCTTTTATTTAAATCGGTGTAATGGGATTTAATGATAAATCCTATTTTCAATTAAAAAATATCTGATACTAATGAGAAAAAGAAATAATATATGTGCATACACAATAATTCTCCTAAATGCCCCCCCCCCCTCTTAAAATGTAAATTGAAATAATGTCTACAATTTTTTAAAAACATTTGTGGGACAGATAACATTGAATAATGAAAAATTTGTAAATGGAAATAATGAAATTAGTTTAGGGATTTGAGAAATCCTTGTATCAAATTTCATAACACGAGGGGAAGTGTTGTATACTGATGTCAAATTTATATCCTTTAAAAATGATAGAAGAAAAATATACCATCACTTCATAAACTACAAGAACCCAGGAAATAACGTATTTGATAGAATAAAATTGGGATGGTGAACATAGTATATAGAAATAAGAATCATCTTATAGAGTCTTTCCAAGTGAAAAATAATACCAATGTTTAAAAAATTACAGAAATTCTACGATATGATAAATAAAATTAAACACCTTACAAATTCAGAAAAACAAATGATCAAAAATATTTGTTTCCTCCATTAAATTTCTAATAATGATATCATTAACAATATGTATGGACATAAGGTGAGTCAGTGTTGTCCATCTGCTCAGTTGTCATTTTCCTCTTAGGGGATCTTGAAGTAGTTTCCACAGGCACCAATGGCCACTTAGTGGGGTTTTACACCATAGGAAAGGGCTAGACAAAAAATCTCATGGGGTAGATGTAGAATCTATGTGAACGGTAGAGGATGATGATGTGGAGTTTATAGATACAATTCCTAGAGCTGTCCATGAATGTTAGTGACTTGAGTAAATACCTTATGGGGGCTTCTATATGGGAGCCTTATAGAATCATTGATAACCATAACTAAGGAATAATATCGAGACATATCTAAATTAATGCACATGTAAAAAAAGAATTTAATAAATCCATATGTTTCCATACATCATATCCCTTCAATTGAATAATAAAAACCTTACAATAGGAATAAGGTATATGGTGAGAACAACAATTCACTCAATACCAAGTATAATGGGGTAGAGGTACATGGAAAAAATAATTAACTATATGGGAATACTCTTCATTATCCTCATCATTAAATACCTACAAAATATTAGATGATTTAATCTTCCACATCAATGATAATGAGTTAGTTTGACATAGAGGTAGGTTGATCAAACACTGAATTTGGAGTTGTACTAAAATAATCGTGATCAGTCAACGTTGTGGAATCTATGGCTTAGGTAGGATGGGGTGAGGTATAGATCCTTAAAAAACCATGTATCTAGAAGAAATATCATTGAGCAACACCTCATATGAAGAGGGAAGAGTGTATTCAAGGACTAATACTACCTGAGTGACAAAAAAGTCACATTGAGCATCAATATTGGTAATCTCATGACGGATCTTAATGAAGATCACAGTCAGGGCAATGGTGCATGATGGAGAAATAGATCTTGATATGGGAGTAGATGTAGTTGTAGGTGGGAAGGTATTAGGGGTGGAAATGGTATGATATAAGGATGTGGTGGAAACTATGATGGATATATTCATGGAATGATAAAATAAAAGAAGATCCACTATTGGTTTTCCATAATACACTAGAGAACACTCTCATGTAGGCATAACACATCCCAATTATCTGATGAAAGGGGTTGGGATGGTCTGGAATGGTTCTTAATGGCATCTCAGATGTAATAAGTAGTGCGGTTAAGGCTGGCGGTGGAGCAGTCCTGACATCAGCATAAGATGGAGGTTCTAGGGTTGTAACTAGTGTAATGGGTTCAAACATGAGGTGGTTCATGTGAAACTAGTACCATGAATACTTTGTCGACGGACTCAACTATTCACTCAAAACACTTCCCCCTATTTTAGAGAAGTCCAATCTTATAGAGATGTAGTAAATCAACTAAATAAATCAATCCTAATGAAGAAAGGGGTTGGGATGACTCAAAAGGGCCCAAATGATATGTTAGATGGGTGATAATGTTTTCACACATCAAATTACCATGATACCTCTTGGAATGGGCCTCAAAATGAGATATATTTACTATTCCATTTTGAATGTGGGTCTACCCATGAGATAATCTATAGTATAGACCTCAATATGAATGAACACCCCATGAGAATCTACTCTATCCAATAATAAATAGGTTTACACCAGATGGAAAATCTATATTACAACACACCAAAACCGGGTTTACGTCATCGTGCATGGTATCATAAATGCTCTATGGGTCACATGATATCAGATTCCGGCTCCACAGTGTATTGTAATTTTTTGAGTCAATCCCCAAAGTAGTGTATGTAGGATAATAAATTATGTCGAAAGTATAAATTCTGAGACCAAACCTGAAAATTCCCAACATGAGATCCCAAGGTCAGCCATCCAAATGGAAGATGGTGTGAGTAGTGTCAGGATCCAATAGGGCTAGCAGGACAAGGATGATCTCCCGATATGTCTCTTCATAATCCTCAATGATGCTAAAAGGATGCATCTTCACTATGATATGTATGAAATCCAATACCATGATGATCTTGTTGAGTACGACAAGATAGAGAATATTTGTTTTCATGGGATTTATTTTAAGACATACCAAGAGAGCCTAATACTTGATGTCCAAATAATATAGTCAGGGTTTAAACATCATGGACTGATATGTTCCCACGGACTGGTGGGACTAAGACTGGGAATAGTGAAAAGATACTGGATTGTCAAATCATAATAAAGATAATTATAAGAATGGATTTTTAGGTGGTTATAGAGGATGAATCATTGAGAAATTGGATGTAAGAGCACCTCTGCATTTGGCCATCCATTTGGAAAATAAAACATTGATAGTTTTCATCAGGTATATGGTGGAGATGTTGAAATGAGAGATTATGGGACTAAAGGGAGTGTGGCTATGAACTATGATGGGCAGAGGAGGAGGCTGGGTGGTGCGATGTTCAGGATTATGAGAGAATGGGTAGCTAAGTGGTAAGCGGGAAAGGAATACTTACTTCACATGAACTAAAGGTTCTCCTTTTTTAAATAGATAATGGGGTTTCCGTGTAATGTATTTCACTCAAAACATTTAAAATATGTGAAATTATTTTTCTATACTCTAATAACATCATATCTTATATGGATTAAATGATTTGAATTAGTACATTTCAAAACATTTGTCCAAGATACATTATTCTATATCTAGCACTACTAAACCTCCCTAAATTATAGAAAAACTTCTCCAACATAAGTAACCTATCCAGGGTTTCCTTCCATTTAGTGCTTCGTTTTTCATTGAGATATAATCATGATTCAAGTAAAATGATCTTTAATGAAATAATTCACCCATAATTAAATGGTTCTTGATAGATTTTTAATAAATTACTATTTATAATAAGGGGTTCTCTATCACATTGTTGAATTTCTATTGTTCTATATGGGAAACTTTTGACAACATTAAAAGCCCCCAACTATAAAGATTTTATTTTCCTAGTGAATAGAATCATTCAACAATTAAATAATAGAACTTTATTAGCAGGTGTGAATATCTACCACAATATTCATTGGTCATGCCACTGTTTTATTTTTTCTCTATGAATCTGAGAAATTTTTTAATTATCACATTATATTTCTTCCATCTCATTAAATTTAATTAATCAATATTTATAAACTTTTTGACCATCCATGTTTATTTTTTTAATTTCCTTGTATGATTGGGGTTCTAGATTTACATTCATGTGACATGAATTTTCATAAAACAATTGGAATGGAGTAGTGTCAATGGTTGTTTAATATTATAGAGACTCAATATTTTCATTTTATGAAATTGAAATATTTCAATATATATATACCGATCTAGGGGTTGAGACGACGTGCGATTTTGAGGCCTGGTGTTCCAAGATTAATATTATTAAAATGTTAAATATATTTTATATTTTTCAGGAACTGTTTCTTAAAGAAACTGTGGTAGCTTCTAAAAAATTCGCGAATAAGAATTATGAGGCCTCATTTAAGTCTAGAATGATATGATTACCCTATGTGAAACCTAAAATATGTTGGTGCATGGCATTTGTATATAACTCATGTTAGTGGTACATTCAATGCATAAATTCGTTAATTATGTAAATTTAATTATTCATTTGACCTAAACTATTTTTGATAAAAATACATGGTAATTGCATTTTATTTATGTTTATCCTCATTAACCTAGAACTAGCAAGAGATGTTCTTCCTCTCCCTTTGTTGGTGAATCACATCGGATGACAACAAAAATATGGATCGGATAAGATCATAACGCAACAAAATCAATGAATTCATTCGATCATTAGAGATCTCATTATTCAATGAAATATTCTCCAACTATAGGTAGGAATTTTCATTTTTTGTTTTACACCATTTTTGATTATATTTATTGGGTAGTTATATCCCTCTCTCAGATATATCCGAATTTTGGCCCTTAAATGTACCCGTGTACCTATTAAATTATTTATTCAATTGTTTTCTAACCCTGGATATCACCATTCTGGATATGAATCCAATAAATCATGGAAACTATTTTTTAAACATTTTTTTGGTTCTTTACTCCCCTTTTGCTTCATGTTCTTCACCGGTAGGACCCTTCTATCCCCGTTCGATGTTTTTGGGTAGTATCAAGCCCAGTGAAACACCTTGAATCTTGATGTATAATGTGTCCTAAATGAACTAATGAACAAGGGCTAAATCAGAGAATTTTTTTGAGATTTTGGAAATTGTTTTGATGGAGAGATATCAAATCATCATAAAAAAATGAACTAGTTTGTGTGATGGATATAGAAAAATATCTATGGGTGACAGAATCATTTTATGTCCACTGGATGGCTAGAAATTATGAATCATGATGAGATCCACTTTTTTTCAGGTAATGATGATGGAAAATTCAAAGGGACGAATCCAGATCTAGTCTATGGAGTGAAGATCAAATGTTCTTGAAAACATTTGTCTATATGATGTATTGTTCATAGAACAAATGATGTGTTGGGACCTAGCTATGGTAGCTTGGGGTTTGTCAATCCATAAGGATGAAAAAATGTGTAGCTCTCACATATGCCATGTACCACTTCTCCATGGGGACATGTCATGTCAAAAAGCACATAGGTAGGACCCTCTAAGGGAAGGCATAGCCTGAGGTGCTTCGTTTACTCGAGTACACCGACATGTTCAGGCACATGGTCGTGTATCAACGTACACGAACATGACCAAGAGGACACAAGCTAATTTTGGGTATGTTGGACATGCCTTGTAGACCACCAACACCATGTGTAATTCTATATGGAATGGGATATGTCTACCTACAATGAAACAAATAGGTGGTGGAGTGGGACCACACATAGCATGGGTCCCCTCACACACCATCTACCACTAGGCGCCATTTGACTAAACTTTAATCATCCCAATATCTTTTGTCTAGACATGGATTTTGGCCCACATGTAGCTAATATTGAGTTTTATTTCCATATATAACATGGTGGAAACATCCGTTATGTATTTTGGGATATAATTTGAAACAAAATATGCATGGTTCTTATTGATGCAATGGCCGACAGTGGTAGTGATCGGGCATTATCACCATAGGATTCCTATAGTGTAGATCACTTCCATCATCTTGTGATTAGGTCCTCAATAGATACTTACCAAGTGGAAGTCCCTATCAGATAGAGCGTGGTTCCTCGATGAATAGAGTGGATCCCCCATATCACACTAGGGAATGGGTCCTTGACCTATAGAGTTGATCCCCCTAACAAATCAAGGCATGAGTCCTCTATAGTTACTTACTAAGTAGAAACCCACTATCAGATAGGGCATGGGTTCTCATGACACTAGAGTGGAACCCCCCGTTATCTTGTTTACGGTCTTGTTTATTTATGTACCTTGTGGAATCACTTATCAGATAAGGCATGGGTCCTTGATGACTAGGGTTGAACCCCCTCCTACACTAGGGCCATGGTCCACATGACAATTGGGAGAAGCCTCCAACCATCTTGGTTGTGGGTCCTCTACAAATACATACATATTATAACCTTCTATTGTATATGTAACATTCCCTCATTAAACTATAGTGTAACTCTCCATCAGCATGGGAGTAATTTTAATATAGATACTTCCTTTTTGGAACCCCCTAAATCACTGAGTTGTGGTTCCTCTACTCGAGTTTGTGCCCCCTTGGTTGTTCATCACAATGGTGAGGAATTGGCCTTCACACAATTACTTCTGGACAGATGAATGAGATTATGTGCATCATTTGTGGACATTTCTAATTGTAGAGACTCTTATTCCAAAGATGATTATTGAGATGGAGATCCCATTTCTATCTCATTTGGGATTATTTTTACAAAGAATATATATATACATATTTATTCATAACTTTGTATTTGGTTACTCTCCTTCCATGAGTTGTGAATATGCAAGGGGTATGTCACGAGCATTCGGTCTATATCTTCTCATGGTTGGATGAGTTTACTCTCCTACTATCGGTTAAAATGACTCATTGTGTAGTTCATCTACAAACCACGTTACACCCATTGTTCTTGGGTGAGGTTACTATTCCCCTTTCTATGGGTTAAGCTGCATCCTATTTACTATATACTAAATTTCTATTATTATTTTATATCATACTCTTTTACCTCATCTATAGTTAAATCCTAATGGTTTGGTATATACCCAATCGTGTATGGGTTTTCCCACACATGGAATTTCTTGTGTAAAAAATGGATAGGTTGGTGGTGGCTTCACAGGATCTCAGGGATAGCTTGTATTGGGGACTGTGTATGGTGGTCGCAACATGGTTATGAAGACCTTGTCTCACTTTGTGATTTACATGGATGTTTTTTCGGGTTGGGACACATTCTGGTTGTGTGTGTATTTTTTTCTCATTACTTTTCTATTTACAATAGTTAAATCTTATAATTTCTTGATGTTTAACATTTATCATTGTTCCCCTTGTGATTTTCAAAATTTATTATTATTCCCATTTATTTTTTCATCAAGATCGGCATTTGTGTGCATACATGTACTTAGCCAATGGCCTCTCCATGTTAGTTATGCATGAGGTGCGGGATCCCATCCCTTGTCCTATAGAATCATACTTGGGGTAGTCTCAATTAGAGCCCTATTTAGTGTTGGTTTGTGACATGTATTTCATGTGATACTCCCATAGTTAATCATCGTGTTTGAGGCTCTAACCCTTCATAATTGAATTATCTATATTTCTCGTAATTGGTTTGATCTCTTGATTGGATAGTTCAACTTTCTTACTAATATAAGGGTGGTAAGGAGTTCCATTATTGTAAAAATATTATATATTTGAATTATCCATTTAATATTATCAATTTTTAATTGTGTTCCCAATCACTAATGATCAATCAAGTCAATAAAATTTGAAAAGTTGTATTTACTTAAAAAGTGTACGACTACCCTAGTGGTGTCATAGGTGTTGTATTTTTCTTCAACTCACTCTGAAATGTATTCAACTCCAACCAATATGTAAAAATCGTCACTGGTATTAGGAAATGGGGCCCTAAAATTTATTCCCCATATATAAACTATTTTTACTTATAGAATTGAGTTATGGGAAATCTCAATAAATTTCTTAATGGTCCCTACTCATTGGTACCGATCATATATTTTCAAGAAATGCCTCACATACCGATAGAGTTTAGACAAAAATATTCAACTTTGTAAGATTTAATCCATATTGTATTGAAACCCATGATGTATGCCCTACAACGATGCATGAAACAATACTAACATGCTTTGAATTTCATCAACCAAGTCACTTAGTTGTATCAAACCATCAGCACAATTCATAAATTACTGTGGCTCATCCTTGTAATAATGTCATGCATATATAAAGAACTTCTTCATCAGTTAATAGAATAAGTATGGATAAAGGGATCTGATTAAAATATAGTTTGTGTTGATATAAAACCATTTTATTTACCATACATTCATAATGAAAATAGTCTCATGAATTAAATCATCTTCAACATTTAGATAATCATCATCCCAGAAATTGGGTACTGGTAATCCAAGATAAATGTCCAGAAATGACATTTTCATTTGCTTTTTTTCTTGAATAACAATATAATATTCTGAAAGTAGGAGGATCCACTATATCCACTATGATTTGAAATATTTTTTTCTTTTTTAAAACTTTAGTGATGCATGATCAGTGTTGACTATGACTTTAAATATGATTTTATTTGACCGAAATTTATCAAAAGAAAAGTCCACTACCATTAAATCCTTCTCTGTAGAAATATATTTGTTTTAGCCTCATTTAGAGTATTTATAGCATAATAAATAGGGAAGAATATGTGTCTAACTTGCTATTCTAAAAAACTATCCATAGTGATATCATTTGAGTCATACATTAATTCAATTTCCATGCCCATTTAGGTGATACTATGATAGCAGCAGCCGCTAGACTATTTTTCAATGTATTGAATTCCCACAAAAACTCTTCACTGAAATTGAATAGAATACATTTTTACAAAATATGTGTTTGGGGGATGGTAATTTTTTTAAAATAATGAATAATGTGGGTATAGAATCCTAGTGGACCAGAAAACACCTTATACATATCGCAATTGTGGGTTCAGGAATGTATGACAGCCAATTCATTTTTTCTAGGTTAACTTTCATGACATGATTTGAAATTTTACTTTTTAGGACTATCCCACCAAGAAACATGAAATGAAAATTTCTTTAGTTTAGTACTAGTTACTTATCTTCCCAATTTGGTAATACAAGTTATATATTTCTAAAAGAAACATTTAATGGTTATCCATACATAGAGAAGTCATCGAGGATGATCTCTAGAAACTCCATCATCATATCATGAATGAAGGGTTCAATCAACATTTAGAATGTACCAAGGGCATTGAACATTCCAAACTAATCCTTCTATTAGAGAGGATTTTTAATGAATATGTGAATATGGTTTTTGAATAATCAACTATGTCAATAGATGATTTGATTTTATCAGGAACATCCATCCATAAAACAATATAATTCATTCCCAACTAATATCTCTAGAATCTGATCCATAAATGGGAGTGGGAAATGGTATATTCAGGTTTCTGTATTTATACTTATCTAATAAACATATAATCTGAATCTAGTAATGTTTCAAGCTGGAATTAATTAGCTTTCATTGATTTTTATAACATTCATGTTGCATTTATTGAGAGAAATAATAGTGGCTCACCCATTCACTGTTAGAAATGAAAAATATTATACCATCATTGAGAATATTCAAAGCTTCCTTCTACATGCCATATTTCATTAGTGTGGTGATTAAACTCTGTAGTTGATGTTTTGTCTTGGAACCATCATGCTATAAAATTTTTTAGGGAAACAATCCTAGGGATGATCCCTTTATATCAGACACACCCTAGGCTATTGATTTTTTACTTTTACAATACTTCCCATTTGAATTTATTTTTTAACATGATTTCTCTCGGAAATGATGATAAATGTTAGTTCATTTTTAGTTTCTAAGAATGAGTAATTTAATGTTGTTTTCAATGGTTTTGACTCTATATTCAGTGGTTTGTTAAATGAGGGTATGAAGTGCGGAATTGTTTCTCTTATCATAGGATCAACGTAACTCACCACTTCATATTCATCACCCTCATCTCTATCATGGTACATGGACTCAATCTATATTCCTAAAAATCCTAGATTACATTATTTTCATTAGTTTGAAATATAAATTGACCTACAAACAAAACACCACTTTTCTTGGTTGATTTCGAGAAATCAAAAAATACCAATTCTTTACTAACTATTAATATATGTATTACTTTATTAAAATTGATAAATGATTTATAGGTAGTTAAAACTTTTATACATAGATGTATGGGGATATCTTCTTCTTCCTCTATATCCATGATAATAAAATCAGCAGAAAAAATGAATTTACTTACATTGAATAAAACATACATGACAATTCCTAGAGGATACTTGACTAATTAATCATCCAACTAAAGTAACATTTGGTCTAGTTTCATATCGTGGATCCCTAATTTTCAAATTTAAATATTTTGTATGAGTTTTATACTAATGCTAAGATCACGTTAGGATTTTTCAAAATTCCAGGACCTTATGGTGTGGGGAATAAAGATGCTTCTGGGGTCCCAAAACATTGGTGGGATATTCCACTGAGAAAATTTTGAGCATTATTCATTCAAGAAAATTACTCCTAGGACTTACATGTTTATTTTATATAATATAAAATCATTCAACATTTTTTTTAAGAATTTATATGAGTGATGACCTATGAAGAGTTGAAATTTATATGTAATTTCATGATCATCTCTACGATTTTTCCCCTCAATGTTTCCTTATCTCGTTATCTCTGGAGAGGGATGTCGTGGTCTTTATAATGGTTGTTCCTTGTATAAATATTATATTTTATTCTACTCTTGTGTGGGGTATTTTTCTTGTTCTCCTATATTCTGGATTACATTCTTTACCAACATTTTGTGTGTTTTCATTACTATCTTTTCTAATGCTTGATGAATATATTTCAGGTTCTTCTATATTCTTTTCCTTACCTATATATGGATATTGAAAAAACATATCCTTCCCACTATAAAGCACTAATGCCTTATCCTCCCCTACTGGGTCGGTCTCAGTGTTACTAGATACCATACCTAGAAATTGATCTGAGAAGGTCTTGGAGATATTCTCTACATGTTTCTCAAGGTTGCAGAGAGAGAATATTTAATTTTTTATCATGTTATCTTGAGTCATAATTTATTAGTCTAAATTTTTAATGAAAATATCATGAAAATTCTCAAGCTTTTATTGTGGGGGTGTCTTTTTGTGGCTAACTTGTTGGAGCATGCTGAAATTGTTTTGCTGAGAGTAGTGGAAAGGGTTATTATTGAAATGGTTGGTGAAGCCAGGCAGTTATATTTGTATGTGGGAACCTAGGTGGTCAATGATTTAGTTGAGGATCTTGTCTAAAAATCTATTGGTAATATCAATGATTCACTTGCTTCTGTCATTAAACTGGTCTTTTTTGACAATACAGATGTTGGAATTTATTGGGGTTTTTGAAACTTATGGTTTTTTTAGAATTTAAAAAATTAAAATCCTCTATCAACGTTTCCTCCATTATTTTATAATATTCATGGTATGGGTGTGGGCCTCCATTCATATTATAATATTTTATCTCCATAATAGGTCAAGGAGGTGGAAGTAATGGATAATTTTAGGGAAATGTGTATAGCTTCTTTATAAGGGCTTCAACAGGGGATAAAAGGAAGATATTCTCTTCCACATAGTAAATTTTTTATTCAAGAGGTTCTCTATCACTCTTCAAAATACTCTCATTTTGATAGATTTTATCTAGAGATACTCCACCCACTTCTGGTGTCTTGATAATGAGTCTTCTATCAGAGTCAGTATCCACTATTATGTGTGTTGTTGTTTGAAGGCCCTATTAAAATGTTTAGGGTTATAACCTCATATCAAGTCCATGATGTGGTATCTTTAGTTTTAGTTATTTTAAATGATCCTAATCCTTCCATGATAATTCTCCATCTACTTGATACCATTTTTGAATTTCATTTTATAGATTCCGTGTTCATATGAGAAGGAAATACTCGTCAATTTTTTTGAACTAAATCTTCCAATGTTGTGATGGAACATGGAGCATAGATTTTAATTCAACCCTTGGCTCTATCATACATGTATAAGGGGAATACCATAAGTCTGATTTCATTATATGTTACACCTTTACATATAAAGGTTTTATATACTTCTATGAAATATGAAATATATTCATATTGGTCTTCACTCTGAAGCCCGCACAATTTTCAGTGGCTCTATATCATGTGAAGGAGTCTATGATTGATTTCATAAGTTTGAAACTGGATGGGGGATAAATTTTGTTGGGGGAAGTACCACGAATGGATGATAATACATAATCCATTATGGTGTGCTCCTGAGGAATTTCTCTCTCCACTATTGTGCAGATGGAATATATTATACATTTTTTTGTTATTATTTGGTGTAAGGCTTATATGATCAGATATAGTTGAACATCAGTGTTCATAAATATATCATTATATTTCATAGTTGAAATAGGGTAAATATTATGCATCTAGACACCATGATCAATTCATTGGGCTCAAACACATGCAATATCTAAAAAAGAAAATATAGGTGTTAGTCCATTCATGATGGTTTTATAATGACAAAATAAACAGGGACTAGTCAAAGAAGGTGTGCGGAAATCACTAGTTCACACTAATGGTCACTATGCCTATGAAACAAATAATCCCTAGAAAATGTTCCAAAATTTACAAGCCCATATAGCGTGTTTGATTTGAAGTATAAATGATCATATTAGAAATTTATATATACCCAAACTAAACTAACAGAAAATTCATATAATAGAAGATGTATGAGGTCGATCCTTTAAGAAAACAATAACAGAGATATTTACTAGGAAATTTGAACATAATAGGTTTATTTCTCTTTTGATTCTTGACTTTTGGGTTTTTATGATAATGTAGATTGGTTTAGTTCAAGAGATAGATAATGGGTCACAATCAATTTTAGGGATTAGGAAAAGGGGATCCCGAAAACTATAATAGGATGGTCTTGTATATTATGCTGCAAATAAGTGCAGAAGTCCCAAATATGCTTCATTCAAACCAATTGGATATAACATGATTGCTAACTACTCTTTGATGAAGAGTTAATCAAAAACCAATATTCATAAAAATTATATTCAAAGGCAGAAAGTATCATAGGCTATTGGTTCTATCTTTCTCAACTCTTATTTGGCCAGATTCATTCAATTACAATTCCTCGGGCGAGGGTATCCCAAAAGAATATGATTAACATGAAATTTTAAACTAATTCAAACTAAAAGGGTAACATGAAAATTTATTAATATTTCATTACTATTAAGCTACCCCTACTCTCTATCCCTTTCCATAAACAAATTAATTGTTCATGATTAAATTGTTATTAAATAAACTAAAGAACAATAGGAATACTGGAATGCTAATTAATTATTAATATTAAAGAGGTTCATTATTAATGAAATTTATAATAAATCAATACACATTCTTTAAATGGTGTATTAAGAAAATACATGCAAAAATTGAATTTCAAAGAAAATAAAATAAAATTAGAACATTAATCAGAACAAGGGAGAGAGAAATCAATAATGCCTTGGAATGATGTAGAAGCCACAAATGATTAATGAACTACAAATGGAAATATAATATAATGGAAGGAAAAAATTCTAGAAAACATAGATAGAAAATAATAAAAGAAATAAGTGAATTTTATCCATACATTTTTTTATAAAAGTTGATGCCTTGTTTAAAAACGAAAAAAACACAAATATTATTAAAAAAAGATTAAAATATTCAAAAAACATTATCATATTAAAATAATTTTCATGAATGGAAAGAAGAGAAGTGGGAAGGTCCTCAAACCAGGTAATATCCTAATTAACTCCCTTGTTTTCAAGACCATATGCAACCGTGTTTTTTTCTCAATAAACATGTCTGATGATATAGTTAAGACTGATAAGCAAACATGAGCATTCCATCAAATATGTAGTAATCGACCAAGCAAGGTGAATTATGCCCTTCCAAATTGCATGAATGATAGTTGTTGAGTCACTTTTGATCCAAAGGTTATTTCAACCCAAGAGATTGGAAAATTAAATATCATGTATCAAACCCAACATCTTAGCTTCAATGGAGGTGGAAATGACACATTTACCCATGATGAATTCAAGGATCTGACTGAAGTGGTTCCTGAAAATAGCACCACACCCTACTTGTCCTAGATTTCCTATGGAGGAGCCATCAATATTGATCATGATCTATCTAGGTGGTGGGGTGTCCAGAACACCTCCAGTGTGAGATGCAGTTGACATAAATTTCTTTTAATCCTTTGATTCCTTAGGATCACAATGTCATGCATGGTGTTGTGGAAATATTCATTTTTGAATTGAGATAACTTCATGTAAAGAAATGCGGATCCTCGTCTGAAATTAATTTTGATTACATTTGTAATTGTTATGAATTATAGCATTCCAATCATTCCTGATCACTTAGGGGAGCTCAGAAACCATAGAATGGAAGTGGTTCCTAACTTATGGATATCCATACATTACTATATATTTTTTAAATTTATCTTTAACAGAGTCATTACTCAAACATCGGTAGAAATAAATGTCAACAATATAGTTCTAGAGAGCAGAAGAAGTAGCACAATATAGAAAGAGCCGGTTTTCCTATTCTCTATTTTGATTTCAAATTTTTCTTTAGAGAAGATCTGGATGCCAAAGGATTAGAGGTAATATTTATTGGGAAATCAGTTTTGAGAAAGATTCCATTTAATGTTGAATCTCGAAGTTTTTATCCAAGGTTTGTTGATATGTTTTAACCAACTATATTCGCTTCCTGATTTACAGAAATAAGACTTGTAGAAATGTTTTGATTTTTTCATACCATTATTAGAAGGTTCCCATGTTAATAAATCATTGGTAAGAGAGAAAGTGTAGTTTTCAATGAAGTTTAAATATTTTAATGAAGGTAATCATGTTGAGTGCTTAAAATTTCCCTGATAGATATATTGGTATTATCAGGGGTTTGATAAGGAGGCATCATTGAAATTAATGACATTCCAGTCCAGTTATCTAACCAAAATTTCATGGATGAGTCTCTGGAGACCATCCACCTGGAGTTATTCATAATATTAGTGATGGAGTATTAGGAGGAACTCCAGAATGATGACTTAATGAAGTTCAAATATCCAGTTTTAAGTTTTTAGTGGAACCTATTTTTGAGAAAGGTAATATATTCAGATGTATTGTGATAAAGGTTCCAAGTTATTCTAGTTGAAGTGTTTCATTAACGTATTTAATAATTTTTATACCAATACCCCCATTTTCAACGGGCTTTCAACAAGTTAACCAAGGTATAGTCACATGTTTTCTTTCTAGAATGATACCGGTCCAAATGAAGTACTTTATGGAGGTGTTCATTTTTTTAATGAGGCAAGTTGGCCATTTATGGAAATTCATGGAATATACAATCTTGGATACAATATTGTATTTAATAAGGAAATTCCTACCTTACGTAAAGAGAGATTTACTTTTCCAAGAAGATAACAGATTTAGAACTTGGTCAACAATATTCACAAAGGGACAAGATTTGGGTCTACCCCAAAAAATGGGAACACCAAGATAGGAAAAATGGAGCATACCTTCTTTTATACCCAAGCCACTGATAATGTTACATTTTCTTCCAGGAGTGAAATTGTTCCATATGAAGATAGGTGATCTGTTCCAACTAATGGTTTGACCAGAATCCTCTTCATAGTGTGGGAGGGAATTTTCGAGGTTATTAATTTTTCTTTTTTCCTCCTGAGGGAAAAGGATGATGTCATTAACATAAAAGAGATGAGTAGGAGAATTCAAGTTCCATGAGAAATGTTTGGGCTTTGCATTGAATTCATGTCATGGCATTCAGCCTGTCGGGGTCCAATTCTTCTAGAATACATGTCATGAACATGTCTCACAATGTGAATTGTTAGAACATGAAGAATTATCAGAAGCAACTTTTTTAATGATTGAGTATCTTTTCTATGAATTTTTTTTCCAAAACCCATGTTTTCATCTTGTAAAGAATGAATAAATCCATTCATGATACTTAATTTCTTGAGGCCCCCTAAGAAAGAGTGATATTTCTAAGTTTCAAAATGATTTTGGTTCCCTAAATGATGTGATTCCAAGGATTAATTATGTACAATTAGGATCTGGATTATTGTATTGTGTGGATGTGGATATTTTCCGATGTAATTTGTACAATAAATGTTGATGGGATTTGAATAATTTAGAAAGAATAATGAAAAAATAAAATTCAGGATATAGTCACATAACCATAAAAACATATTAAATTACTTTTAAAAGTAATAATTGAATTCATGTAGTATCTTAATTATAGAACATGTGATAATATTCTAGGAGATTTCTTTAATTTCAAATTTAGTTACATAAGTTGAGTAATTGAACATGCTATGGGATAAGACCCATGTGTGAGAGTCACAAATTTCAGGAGATAGATACATTTGAGTCTCATGATGATGAATTTGTATAGTGAGAGCCTCACCACATCGATGATATTTAAGAGAGGTCCATTCCTAGTTCTGGTGATACATAAAGTGATGTAAGGATTTGTAACATGATTTAAAGGAGAATATTTGAGGGGGTAATCTATTATCTCCATCGACAACACCATACAATGAAATTCATCATAGAACATTCATCCATATTTAGGGATTCATATAAAATAGTAGATATGTTTGATTATGAACCATAACATGGGGTGAGCATGATGTATGAGAATGTTGTGATGTAGCAGGAGAGAAGAAGAAATCATGACAGAGAATCTTCTTATTTAATATATCTTACTCATTGTTCTACTATTATTAATTTGGTTTTAATGATGTTCTTTATTATTTCTCCTTCTATAATGTGCACCTAAATAGTTATGGTAATTGGATTGGATTGGATTAAAATCATTCATATGTTATAATCTTTATTCTACAATTGTATCAATTTGATTTTCAGTTTTAGTGTTCTCATTTTCATAATTAATGAGAATTAATTTGATACCACTCTATTAAATGGTAGGTGATGGTGGTGCACACATCACTCTCTCGAATTAACTGAAGCATAAAAAATTAGAAAATGTTAATTTATCACTTCTCTATTAATGAAAAATTTAATTTCCATGTATTTAACATTATTTCATTTTAAGGAATGTTCATTGAGCATTGTTAAAAATTTAATGATAGTTCAATGACATAACACCATTTCATCAATCATTTATTTAATTGTGTTTATATTGAGTATGAATATAAAAAATATTCAATTAACTAATGTTTTCTAATCTCATGATTAATATAAACTATTTAAGATCAACTACAATATGATTATTACCACTAAATCAAACCTCTATTTTCACCATTTCAAATTCTCTCCATACATCCATTTCATCTCAAAAACAAATTCATTTTATTCATTTATTTTAATTTCCTTGGTCATTTTACATCATCCTTGATAGTGTTTTAACCCCTCTAACAACCGTTCAATTTTTAAGTATGTTTTATAAGTAATTAATTTGACCCAAGATTATTAAATTTCTAAATTTTAGTTCAACTTTGTTTATTTTATATAGTTCACATATACTTGTATGTAATTTCTTAATTTCATAATTTAACATGTTCAATTTTGTTTCATTTTATACTTAAATCACACTCTTTTGAACTTACGTAGATCAACATATTCATAATTCCATGTGCCCCCACATGGGGTATTTATCCAAGTCGTCAACTACACCCTGAGTTTGCCTACATGGCATGTCCCCATGCACGACATGCCATATGGTCATTATCTTATACCTTCATTGAAAATAAGAACACATGGTGTTTTTTATTGAAATAAAAAACCCAGAGAATATGTTTTACCAAATGAAAACCAATGTGAATTTCCTAAAACCACCATTTCACATCACATCAATCCATATGGGCCATAGAATAATCATAATATTAAATATAAAAAATAAAAAATAATAATGTTTAATAAAAATAGGTAAATGGGGAAAATAAAAATACAACCTACCTCATGGGAAAAGTTACTAAATCATTCTATAATCCATGCTCCACACTCATTTCACATTAATATGGGTCTTATCAGATGAATTCCAACACATTCCCCACCATTCTCTTGATTTGTCTCTTAGATCAACCGTAGTAGGTTAGAGAATCCCTTCCCTCGCTTGAAAATAAGGGAGATGATGGGGTTAATAATAAAACTACAAATAAAGAAAATACCCATTAAATGGTCAGACCCTAGTCTCAAAACCCATAAAGGGTTTGTACATTTCCAAGGTAAAAATATCCATCCTAAAATCAACTCTAAGTTCAAAATATCAATCTATGATTCAATTTGTGTGATAAAATCATTTAAATGAATATAATAATTAAAATTTATTAAATTAATATCAATAGTTTTTGAAATAAATCAATAAATTCAAATCTCCTAAAATTTCAGCCTTATGGTGAACACCCCATTTTGAGATCAACAGAATCATCAAAAAAAATTGCATGAATATTTACAAGGCCAAATTGACATTTACCTTCCATAATAACTTTGGGTCCTAATAATTAAAATATCTATATAATATCACATCAAAAAAGTAATGGGGTCATAAAATATCCCACCCATAGAATTTATCATCCTTGAGAATCACAAATTTTACATAACCACAAAATATAACCTCTCATACACGTCAATTCCCCATCAACCCACCACATTATACTCTGGAATGACAACAAACGTTCTATTGTGAGACTTGAAACATAATTCAAAATATTTATAAAAACATAATCCAATATCATATTATTGATTCAAGAATTGATATGTAAATAAAAAACAACCATGTATCTTGAGGAACTATGGTGTTATAAAATAATTAATTCTTTCGGATCATGGTCCTCCCCATAATAAAAATCATCCAGAAAAAGATAATTCTTAGCCATAATGATATTTATCATAAAACATACATACTCCAACTCATATTTACTGTTACCATGAATGACATAGTGAATCTTCCACCCCATAGAACCCAATTTCATGAAAAAATAATGATTAAACCTCATTTTTATGACTTTTTATAAAATGATAATTCAAAAACACTAATGTGTTATCTGATCACCCGATCATGATTCCCTGACACCCTAAAGACATTATATGATAATTTAAACACCCATATCAAATTCTCTTTGTGACACTCAGTGTAACTATATACATGGATCCTTATCCGAACAAATAAGTCATCACACTCTACACACAAGATCTAATGAATCTCATATTTGACTCGCCCACAGATCATATCCCACCCATTTTGATCATAATACTGAAATAAAAATGTAATCAAACCGCGCATTCAAACCTCAAATATGGTATACATAAGTTAACTAGATATAAAATGACTTTTATTCCAGGCGAAATCTAAAATCAACCTCAATTATCCAACAACTAGTCTTATTACACCCACAAACCTACCCACTTTGGGACCTTTCATCCATGCTTGATAAGATAGTCCCCACCATGGGAATGGACATGTCATCACTATAATGAAACCAATGATATCCATGGAATGACTTTTCCATTACAACATGTAATAACCAGATATGGATAGAATGCTCACACCAAAGTTCAAATACCAAAAATCAATCACTCGTAGTTCCTGACTATCTTGGAATGTAATCCTCAACATCCATTAAAACACCATCTGTAACAATTCTCGCACCATCTAACAAAAAATTGTAACATGTACACTATTTTATATTACATACATCACTCAATGATCATAATTCTTAAATAATATTTAATATAACACATCATTAATAATTAATTTCAAGGAATAACTATTGATTCACCATACCATGATACCATAATCCATCTCTATTGTCACCTCTCATTATAGAGGTACATTTCCCCATTCATGAAAGAGAAAAGAAACTATTCATGTAAGAATTAAATTAAATTCATTTTTCCTTGACTCATACTTGTATTCTCACAAAACCATAATTCAAATCGGCACTACATGTAAGAAGAGTTCACTACCTTAATCTCATCTAAACTAGACAGGTGTACATTCCCATACAACTTATAAGTACAACCCATCACATACTCTCAAAAGTCACACAGTATAAACCTAGTCCAAATAACATACCCCATGAGTAATTTCAATAAAACCTGAATTATTAAGACCATTGTGCACAAGATATGACTATACATATATATCCATTTATAACAGTGCTTAGTAGCCCACATTATAAGAAAACCATACCCAAATTGGTGTACACAATATAGAATCTCAGAAATACCATGTAACTCAGACTACCTCAAGTAATATATCATAAATCAAAAGATCATGTTCCTAAAACAGTAACCATGATTTTTTTTTTCAATATCATTGATCAAAAATCACCCTCAAGGACCCTCTTCAATATTGAGGCATTTACCCAACACAATGGTCTATCACATGATCTCTTACTAATTCATGAATTGTTCCAAAATTAAAATTATCCAGGAAAATTATATCAATCCTAGATCAATCAATGTAGTATCAAAACCAACTATATCATTTATAACCATACAAAAAATAAATTGGGATAGTTATATAACAGATCATTCCCTTGACGGTTGGTATAATAAATAAGGTCCTCATGTGATTTACATCACACAATCCTATGAAATATCCATGCTTACACCACATACCTGGTGAACCTATTGTTCAAAAATCTCATAATTAGAGCATCTACACATACTTCCCATCTATAAATAAATCACATGTCTATGAAAACCCCTCTATTAGGATTCCCACATTCATAACACTCAATTTACAAATATCCTGATCCATATCTCGGTGGCACTAGGCTCTCACACCTTGAATATGAACCACCACTCATATAAGTCAAAGATAACATGAAACATCTATTAGATATCACCAAAAAAAATTCAAATGTTAACACCCTGTATAGAGATGTACATATACATTTACATATAATCTATCACTTGCCAAATTATCAGCACACTCCAAGGAACTAATCCTCTTCGTGAATCTGCATACAAGACTATCCCCATATAAGATCTTGATCTCGTAAAGGTGTATATAAGGACATTATCCTAAAAAATATGTCTTTGGTAAGAGGATTTCCATTAGGTGAATATAGGTAGAGTTTCACCATGAATATATAATGGAAAACATCATTTAAATTGTTATTGACACTTTAAAAAATCAAACCCATTTCATTAGTAAAATTATTAACAAGGCACCATGTTCTTATACTAACCAACCAATGGTTACTATTATAGGAGTAATTACATATCCATTATGAAGGAGAATGCCTCTATATAATCCACATGATATTTAATAAGTAGAAAATAATTTTTTTCATAAAATTGGAACTCTAACAAAAAGTTATTTGGGAAAAAATTGTATATGTTTTTGTTAACACACTCAATAGATAAACTGTCCATTATCAATGATATCATTCACACAGAGGCAGACATATGTCATGTGAGTCCACCGTACACATATTATTTATAAACACTAGTCTTTTATAATTTTGTTTTTGTTATAAAATATTAATAAATCATAAATATAAGATAACTCATCCGCGTCAAACTTGATTGAATCATACAATTATAAAAGTGGAAACTAATAATAACAATAAAATATCCTTGGATACCAAGATTTTCCCTTAGAAACTATATTCATGATGCACTGATATAAGGTCCATCACAAGCTCTAACATGTCCTTACACCTACTCTACCATCTACCAAAATAGTATGAAAAAATAAAAAACCCTAATTCCACTTTGAGATTCCCCACTAACCCGAACCACTCAATAGATTCCCAAAAGTGGTGGTCACCACTTTACACCAAACATGCCACCCCAAACACTTGATGCCTCCAACTCGCATTGAGGGTCTATGGTGTTACTATGGTGAGACTCTAACCTCATATAAGTGTGTGAAATGTATTTAATAATATCAAAATAACAATACGAGTATACATAAAAAAAGAACCGTAATATGCTAAATCAAATGAGAATATTGTTGCAAACAATCAAACTGAATCATGATCCTGCCAGTACACATCAACTGATCACCCACGTGATCGGTCACAAATAATCCTAAATAATAAATAATATATAAAGTTCATTAAATACATCCTTGAGTCATACCTCAATCTTAACCTTCATTTCATAGTCGAGATTCTCTAGCCTGATTATGAAACATTATTCCCCTGCCTAATTGACTACATGGATCATGCTCTATATTAATTATACATAGTGTCTACACCTAAACCAGGATTACCATATTAGTGTGATAAATAAATCCTAAATGATCCATAACTAATAATGTACATATAATATGTTGTAATAATCTAGTGTATGCACATATGACATAAAAATCATAGTTGAATAATAACTGATAGAAAAATAAGTATTTTGAACACCATTAATCCTCTAGTTATAATGTACCACCCAAGATCAAAAAAACATACTTCCATTAATTTGGGGTATCTATAAAAATTTTAACCACTTCTGAGGGTAGACACCCTTCCCTAGAACTATACTAAAATATCATACATCCTCTTTCAAGTGAGAAGTTTTCTATGAACAGAAATCATTTCACCCTCAGGGACTATGTGATACCATGAAACCACCATCTACACAGGGAAATATATCGTCTAAAACTATCGTATCCTACCTAGGTGAATCTATGTCCTCCTTGAAACCATGAGAATATCCACCCATGGGGATCCACATCCAGTCTCATAACCATTAAGGTAACTATACAGGTGGTGTCTCTCCCTGGAGAAATACCTAGTATACACTGAAGGTTGTATCTCTCCCATAACCATAATAACTCTTACACATGGGATGTCATATCCCCTATATAGAACATGTATCATACCATTATTACTTGGAGACACATATCTAAAATAGTGTCTGAACCCTCATTCACACACACACAAACACACATATATATATATACACATCACATAAAAAATAATCACTTAGAGAGAATTATAATTAGAACATAATTCGATACAAAAATCCTTTCTTGGGGTATATCTTCCAGAGAAGCTCAAATAAAACCACATAGATTATCCACCTACCTAAACCTGTCAGGTGTCACCATGGTGAGCCTCGGAAACACATTATCTAGGGATTATCATAGAATCCATGCTAGAAAGGAACCGTTTATCCTTGTTTTCTAAGGTAATAGTCATAATAATCAATAATTATTACTGCACAAACCGTTTCTTAGGATACTATTTCTTGTGTGCATACTGGGGGACCCTGGGTTACATCAAAACCCCTAATCACAAGCTCCATTCCATATTTGAGACTCCATGTTGTTCTCTCAGCCCATAGGCTTCATCTGAACTATACCTCCAAAGGTTGGTCCAAATCCTCGTTAGTGTTACACATCACCACTTAGTTCTTCTAACTAGGATCCTTTTTTATCTATCTCATGTCAAAAATCATGGAAACCTAATATTGAGTTTTCATGTCATTTTTATAACCATCACCAAGATCTCAAATTCCTTTTCCAATAAGAGAAACTTGTCCCCTATCATACTGAGAAGAATCTTATCCACCATATCTCTCCAACCCAAATTATTATTTCTAATAGCCATTAATCATAATATGGGCTTCCCCACTAAATTTTATACTGAAAAATATATATATAATGTACTCATCCATTATCCAATTACAGCACCATGGAAGGATACCCATAAAAACCACTCTAAGGGGGAAGTTCTTGATTTATGCCTCCATACACGTGGGATATACCTAAGTGGACAGGGTGTGTGACTCCATATACATGTTTTGAACACCAAAATCCCTATTCTGGGAGTGTAAAATTGCCCAAACCTAGCATGTATTTTGAAAATACATTTTGTGTAACTCAAATGGGGTACCTAGTTATTTAACTCACTCTTAATCCAACCAAATACTCAAGATAGTGTCCCTCCATATGCCTCACATGGGGTCTAGTTGTGTACCCAACATGTTAGGTTCCCCCGTATAGGGTTTATGGTTGTGTACCTATCCACCTCCAAAGTCTCCAAACATGGTGCTTCATCATGGAATACATTTTATATGGTCATCATCAGATAACATTATCAAAAATTATAAAATATATTGCGTGTTCTTAAAATTATAGTTCATGTGATCAGGTTTTTCGAATTCAACCCCATTCAAATCACCCAAACCCCAGTTTCTCACAAGATAAATCCAAAGAGGACAAAATAAGATCTTATAAGTCTATAACACATAAAAAAATTACACTATGAATAAAATAATGTTAATGTAAAAAACAACTATTTTGTCCTCATGGGAAAACCACGTTGCTCTAAGCTTGAATCCACACTATGTACCTATTTCACGAAAATCCATGTCTAATCAGATGAATCCTGGTGTGAGCCCCTTTCCTATCACTCATTAATATCTTGAATTATCCATGTAGTGTGATAGAGTGCCGACCCTATCAATTCAATTAGGTAGATAATAGGGGCTGATGAATAATTCATAAAAAATAAAAAAATACCCCTTAAAAGGCATAACCTCAGTCCCAAAACCAGGACTATGTTTTCACAAAACCTAGGTTTCCCCATCCTTCCCAATCCTATACTCAAGAGTGATGTGTGAAATTAAATTATGCACTCCATTTAATGGATATCATCATTTAAATACTTGGGATAATAAATATTTATTAAATAAATAATATTTTATTCTAAAAAAACAACTAACTTGGAATATTAAACAATTTCATCCCTTGGAAAAACACCACGTTAAATTATTAATGACATTGTTAAAATTTATTTATATGATAGTTTAATATGAGAAATTACCATTTCAAACATAATAATTACACTAGGTCCCAAAAAATCAAACATCCCCTAAAATTCATAACTATGAATGGAAAGAGGTTTTAGAGCATCAACCCATGAATTATATGACATTTATTCCAATAGGTCACAAATGGATTAAAAATAGTTCTTCCAAATGTTCATGAGAAAACTATCATGTTTTCTTGAATATGAATTTTTTATATATATTTTTAAGATTAAATGTGTTTTTAATTGTTAAAATGTAGATCTTTTAATTCATCACATTTGAGACATATTATTTACTTAAAATTTATTCCAATAGGTAAAAAATAACATGTGTAATATGTTACTATTTTATTATTATAAAATGATATAGTTTACTCATTATTTGTTATGTGATGCATGTTTTACACTTAAAAAATAATTTTATTTTGAAAAAATCATTTTTAAAATCATTTTTTAATGTATAAAACATCACTTTTATTCATAATTTATTCTTATAAAACATAAATTTTATAATATAATATCTATTTTATTTTTCATTGGAAATCAATATTATATACTTATACATAACTATTTTACACTATTTTTATATTTAATATAATATTTTAATAATTAAATACAGTTTTTATCATTTAATTTACAAAAAATATGGAATTTATGTGATTTTTCATAATATGTTAAAAATTAATTTCCGATCAATTTCAGGAAAAAAATATCTATCAAACAATCCCATTTTCAATGTTTTAACCATTTTATGCTCATTCAATTTTACAAAATTAATTTTAATTATTAAATTTTACATTAATAAATTATAATTATATTGATTGTCATTTCAAGAATTTTTTATTTATACAATTCACATATATGGAATTTTTCATAATTTTTATGAAAAATTGATCGTATTTTCTATTTTTTATCTTTTGACATAAATTTCATACATAAAAAGAGTTATAAATATAAAAATATACATTGAAACATTTCATTATAATAAAACTTATAATTTGATTTTAGTTATTTATTATATATCATAAATTATTCAATAATCCGTTTCTTAAAGATTCATAGAAAACATATCTTTTTTCCCGAATTTTAAAAAATATATCCTTGTTTAACATTTAGAATTGAATCTTAATTATAATAATGTAATTTAAATAATTATTTTATCATTTTATATCTGAATAATATGTTTTTTTATCTTTTAAATCACTAAAAACACCTTTTTGTTGGTGTGAAAAGGCTTTTATTTTCCATGGTTAAATATAGTCTAGTGGAAATCTAAGGTTTCCTATAAATACGGGTGATCAAATTATATATTTAATGTTTGTGATAAAATAAATGGGTTGTTTTTAATTACATGATTATAAAAAAATATACTAATATTATTGATGAAAAATTAATTAAATAAGTGATGGTTCACTGTTGGTTATCCACTTGTAAGGTTATCAAAGACATAAATGTATTTACATTTTTCTAATTAACTCTAGAATAGAAGGTTCCATAATCAGTTTATTTCACTCAAAACGAGTAATGCACATAGTGAGGATTACCTTAAGAGTTATTTATACTTATTTTACCATCATTCCATATTTTGAATGGATATTGAATCCCACTGTTTATTTTATTATTCATGACCCAACCATGTTGGTTGTTTTTGAAGACCCAAAAGAATGTTTTATTTCCTTTATACTTGAGCTCATAATTGTTATGTTTTCCACCACCATTCCTTTTCCATTCCATAATATATATATTAGAACAATTAGTAGGAGATTAATTACCATTGATAAAGAAAAAAACAATGATTATCAACTTTTGGAACAATGGATTGCAGTTATCGATTGGGTAACTCAAGAAACTATTTCAATTGCTTTCATGTTAGCTTAGAGTCACAATGTTGTTACTTGAATAATCATGTAGTAGTTCGATGTAAAAATATTGTTGATTCAATACTTTTTGGTTTATTTGTACATGGTCAATTCATTTTCAATTTGTAGGAAATAGAAATAACCATGGAATCTTGGAGCTCTTCATTCAGTTAATAAAAATGGAATAATAAATTTCAAGGTAATCTTGAGTCTTTATATATGGTAAATCAAAATATTCGGTTCAATATGTTTTCATTATATGGTTGGTTGAAATAGGAATATTATCTCGGAACTACTCAACTCTTTTATTTAAAATCACAATCATTTGGAAATTAATAGTTCATGTTAGTGGAAAGGTTAATCCATTAGGTTAGTAGAAAAAATGGTCGATCCATCACTTTTTTCCAGAGAGTTTTATCTAGAGATTCACTATGTATAGAAATTTCGGAAAATTCAAATTTGGGTTTTTTATGGGAATTAATATAATATATTTCTTGGTTATTTTAGAGGATGAAAAAGTTAAAGTATTAAGGTTCAGTTGAAGAAATTTTAATCATGTTTTCAAATGTGTTTAAATGAAACATTCAAACTAGAAGGAAGTTTATAAAGGTGAGATAAAGTGATATTTTTAGAAGGTTTAATGATGTTTTGACAAAGATTTATTGAGTTTTTTTCAAAAATTTGTTGGATGGTTTTTCTTTAAGAGACATATGTAATATATATTAATTTTATTTTTTGTGTTTTATTTAGACAATAAAAGGATTATTTTCTGAATCAAGAGGGAAACATGGTGATCATTGATATGGTCATAAATAATAAAGAAGTAATATTCACAATTTATAAAATGAAAGGGATTTATTTATATATGTATTATTCAAGGAACATTTCAGAGAAGATACAGTATATGTAATATTTAAATATTTGAATTTTTAAGAAGAATAAGAAGTAGTAGAATAATAAGTATAGTATCAACAACATTAATATTTAAGAGTTTATTTTTATATTTTTAAAAAGAAACCTACAAGATACATATTTTTTGTATTTCCATAGATTAAGTAGTGTTGGAGAGCATAAGAAAAGGATTTTTAACCAAAAATTGATAGTGATCCCTTCTCAAATCCTTTAAAAAAATGTATTGAAGAGTATTAAAGCACCTGGACATCAACAGATCACTACTAGAAAAACAGGTATTTGCAATGGGTCATTTACGACGGGATCCCGTCGCAAATGGCTTTTTGCGACGGGGTCCCGTCGCAAATGGCCCGTTGCTGAAAACGGTGTCGCAACAACACTTATTTGCGATGGGCCCGTCGCTAAAGGCTTTTTTTGCGACGGTTATTCTCCCCGTCGCAAATAGTACTCCGTATATTTGTAAAAAACTTTTAAAATAGTATTTGCGACGGGACCCGTCGCAAATAGTTGTTGCGACGGGTCCCGTCGCAAATACTATAAAAAAAATATTAATAAATTATTTTAATTAACATAATAATAGAATTATAATTCACAAATAAAAATAATAAATAATTTTATTTAATATATTAATAATAGAATTATAATTTAAAAATAAAAAATAATAGAATATTAATAAATCATTTAATTAATATAATAATATTAGAATTATAATTCATAAATAAAAAAAATATTAATAAGTTATTTTAATTAATATAAAAATAATAGAATTATTTCACATTCAAATATTAAAATAATTCAAGTATTACAAAAAAATATAATTAAATTATAATATTATAAAATTTTAATATATATATAAAATTTAATATTATAAAATATAAATAATATTATTATTCATATTAATATTGTAATTTAAAAATATAATATTATTAATATTTTATAATGAGATAGAAACTACGAATAGAAAAAAAATCATATTTTGATTTCACAAATTTTATAACATAAATACAAACTCTAATCTGAAGGAGGGGGGGAGGTGGGGGATCTGCAGATGGTGGTGGAGGAAACTCCATACCTAAAGCATGAGTGAGTCGGTGCATGTACTCCATCTTCTCCTGATGCTGCTGCTGCCACCGACTCGTCTACTCCTCGTACAGCTGCTGCTGGCGTCGACTCTCCTCCTCATGCTGCTGACGCATCTGCTCCTGCTCCTGTCGGAGACTCTCTATTAATGTAGTCTGAGATCGCAACTGATCCTCATACTGTGTAGTAGAAGAAGATGCATGAGCTCCTCTCGATCTGGACGCCGACATCGCAGCACTGCCATAATAATCTCCAGGATTCAGTCGAGAGCTGATACCAACTACCCAGCCCTTCTCGAATGCATAATGGGTGGCCTGCATCCATGCCGCCTCATCAAACTGACGGGCAGTGGTCTGATCTGATAACTCGGCCTGACTCTCAGGCCGGGCCTCTGACACTGTGACCTCATATGACTCCTATAGTTGCAATTTAAAATTAAAATTGTGAATATATTATATGAGTTAATTTTTAAACTTGAAAACATATAATACTGACCACTATGTGATGCTGACGATCACCTCCGAGCTCCCCAGTAGCAGGATCACTATACATCCTCCGATATACGTCGTACTCTGTAATATCGGGGTGCTCGACAGCCTATAAGAATAAAAAATAAACTGTTAATATTTATAGTTATATAAAATATTTATAAATAATGTACGTACCAGATGCTGTCTATGAGTACTGAAAGAACGACTCCCAGCTCGACGAGTCACCTCCTGTCTCCCCCGATTCTGCCTCCCCACTTATGATCTCCTCTGAAAGGCACCACTCAACCAGTGCACACATAATCCATCCCATACATGGGATGAAATGTACTTTGGTCGGTGTGCTCTACATGACTCGTCAAAATCCGACACTCCTGCTTTCTTCATCGCAGCTTTTCTTAAATTGTGCAAAAACTGACGAAGGCGATCACGCATGGCCACCTCCCATGCCTCGTGGATGGCATCATGCATGGTATCCTCGATCGGATACCATAAACCCTACAAATAAATCAAAATATCAAGTTAGAAATGAAATAATTTTCAAAATAAAAATAATTTATTTACGTACATACCAACCAATGGCCAAACATGGCCTGTTGCACATCAATGGGAATCTGCTCCCATCTGGTCCACGACTGAGAGAAATAGTTGCGCAAAATAGTGCTGCCATGTCCGACTGCTATATGCGGAAAACTGAAAAAATAATAAACATTTATTATGTGAATAGATTAATGAAATATTAGTCAAATCCATAGGTTATCACACAGGTTATCACACCTCTGTGTGCGTGGATAAAACCCAAGACGTGGACGTCGCTCTGGGATGGGGTCAGGAATCATCAATCGTGCAAGACCGCGCCCCCTCCGCATACTCTCTGGAGCGCCTGCAGACTGAGGGTCATCTGTCACCAACTCATCCGCATCGAAAGTCAGGTCAGCATCCGCCAACTCACGAAATGTGGCGTCGTTCATCTGAAACAGAAAATGTTAATGTTAGAAAATAATTGACAATTACTATTATATATACATATGTGCATATTATGATTGTATATAAATACCATGGAATGCTATCAGTGTTCATCTTCATCATCATCTTCATATATGTCAATGTCATCGTAATATTCCTCCTCAGCATCATCGATATCCATTCGAGTTACATTTGCTTCATTTCACACCCATGACTTATTTTAAACGTAATTTTCATTTAATTTCCATTCATACTTTGTTTTGGTGGGGTTCCCAGTCTTTTAGGGAAGAATGAGAGTGTTCATTAATTGGGCCAAACCGTGAGCCCAATTCCAGATTTAAAAACCAACTTTGTTTCTTTTATAACTTTTTCAGTTTTTAATATTTTTCACGCAATAAACTTTTAAAATGACCTCCCCTGACCTATTAATACCACCATTTCAATTTGGAGCTTTTATAAATCCATAACCAAGGTTTATTTTGGTTTATCTAAGGGGTTGGGCCAGCCCGGAAGCCCAATTCCTGTTTTAAAAATAAATTTTGATTATGTTATAACTTATTCAATTGTCGGGATTTTTCAGTGATTCCAATTGGAGCCCAACCACAATGAACCCAGACGCGCGACCATTCCCTCTCCCACCTCTTTGAAGCTCTGTTAAATCTCGATTTGATGCCGTACTTCATAGGGTTCCTCAAATCACCCAGATTTGAAGAGGTAAAGTCTTTCTTTCATAAATCTCTCAATTCTCAATATTTTTCCTCCATTCCAGTTTATAAATGACCTAATACATCTTGTGCGTACGAAACCTAAATTTTGGATCTTTTAAATTTCATCTACTGGTTTTTTGGAGTGATTACTTCAAGATACTTCAAGTAAATGAGCCCTTTCCTTTCCTCTTTCAAATTACATTGGGTCTAACTCATTGTTATTTGGGTATCTTTGGTTATAATTGAGTTTAATAATGTCCAGAAACTAGGTTTTCGAACCTAGGGTTTAACATTGGGATTTCTTGGCCAATTTATGTGGTTTTAGGTTTGATCTAGTTGTCTTTTGGTGTGGCGGGGGTGCGATTTGATTTTCGCACGGAGATTCAAGGGTTTCCTTGGTTTTGGTAGGTGATTCCATTTTGTGTGCAATTTTTGTGAATTAGCTTGCTGTGTTCATGGTATCTTAATGTTTATTTAACTTGAATGTTTCTGTAAAAATTGGTTTTAGTTGCTTTTATAGTGCAAATGAATTTCAAGTTCCATTTTTGGTGAGATTGGGGGATTTTCATTCAAATATTTTATTGGTTCATTTTGGGCTGACCTATAAGTAATTAGTTGATTTTAATGAACTGTAATAGGACTGAAAATACTGTTTTGATGATTTTCCCATGTGTTTGATGCTGACAAAGTTGGTTTTAATGGTGTTTGTGAAACACATGAATTTCTAAGAGCCGTGTTGTGTAAAAATGGAGGTTTTACAATGATATAACTTCTTGAACCATATGAGGCCTCCCAAAAAAATGATTTTTTGTTTTAATTTAAATGTAATGGGATTCCATTTATGTTTTGGTAATTAAAAAATGTGCACATAGTGTGCAATTTTTGTTCTCAAGGTGTTTTTTTTGTGCAAGACACCACGTGATTTTGAAGAATTGTTTTATTACAAATCAAAGTGTTTTATTGTGTGTTTTAAGTGGTATAAAAATGTGATAGATACTGTATTTATTGTGTGTGACCAGTAGTGGTATTTTATTTGAAAATGGATTTATGTTGCATGCTGAAATTGTTTGAGCACAAAAGGGGAAGCCCGGGTACTTAGGTGGGTGGATTTGTACTAGTACGGCTAGTGGACCGGATGGGTGTTGTCCCTGTTTCACTTAGCATTTGGATATCAACAACTATAACTAAACTATATGGATGATGATTGTAAACCACTATGTTGTGGGTATGATCCCTACTAGTGGCTCGTGCATGAGAGTGGATTTTACTATGGTTGCTTTACACCGAGGTACGAGGTACATAGGGCCCGAGACAACCTAGTGCCTAGGGGTGTTCCTGGTTTGTTGCTCACTATATTTTTAGTATTTACCCATGTATTTGGGTGTTTTTTTCAGTACTTTACAGTATCTATCATTTCCATTTAGATATGTTAACATTCAGGAAATTCTAGTTTGAAAAATTTTCTTTTAAATGAAAGTTGTATTTCTTGGAATTTCATCGTCGTTTTTCTTTACGAATTAAAAATGTTTTCTTCTTCACCCTATATTGAATGCACTTTGGAATCATTGGGTGGTATCCTATTGGGCTTAGTCTCACACCCTACTTACACCCCTTGGGTGTAAGTAGACTCTGTTATGCTTGAATCAGGTAAAGGGAAGGATATGGGCGATGGCAGTTCAGGGTGTTAGTCCTCATCGTTGGGGTGAAGTTGCGGAGAAGGTTTCTGGGTGATGACCCCCTTGTCATATGGAGTCCGTGGGGATTTCATTATGTTGTAATTATTTTTTTAGACCACTTTTAGTGTCTTTAAACATATGTATTCAGTTCTGGTTTTTGTGTAAACATCGTTTGGTTTACATTTTTCAGATTCAGTTTATTGATTGTTTTTAATGTTTTATGCCTTCATATTCGGGTA
Source organism: Viscum album (assembly GCA_963277665.1). NCBI lineage: Eukaryota > Viridiplantae > Streptophyta > Magnoliopsida > Santalales > Viscaceae > Viscum > Viscum album. The sequence continues at coordinate 682,009,021 of OY728159.1, read as the reverse complement.
AATCTTTCCCAAACAAAAATAAATGATACCCGGGCACTTGTTCCAGCCCGTGGGGATAGGGAACGCCCTTCTGGTCATGTCACGGGCTGGGTTTGGTTCCAGTTTTGGTGGTGACCAGATTCGGTTCGTGAAAAAATGGTATCAAAGGAGGTTCACTCCTTGGGTCATGTTATTTGGGGAAGAGTCAGGATAGTCTGGAGCTAGGATTGTCGGGACTTGAAATTTTAGTCATGGGTAGTGTTCCTGGCCAGCACACCTCAGGACGAGATTCATGTCCCTAGGGGATTTATGGATTTATCTGATTCATTTGGTTTTCTTGGTTTAATGATGACTATGGGAAATGAAAAGAGAGTTGGGCGAATAATCTCAGTGAGCTCGCAGGGCCTGGCAAGCCATGTGGAGCCGTGGATATTTCCCTAGAATACTCTCTGTGACAGAGAAGTGATTGGAATATGGCTGCCAACCATATGTCCAAGTCACCCACCGAATCTAGTTTCCTCTCACATTGTCTTGTGTCTCTTTGTTTTGGAATCTTGGAAACATATTTTTAAGCAAAAAAAATGACTTCACATTAAGGAGTGTGAATTTTTGTGAAGTTATTTTCTAGTAAAGTGAAAATGGTTTTTTTTAAAGTCTATAAATGAAATTTTATAATTATTTCCAAAGGTTAAATTATGTATTTATACCTCTTTTGAAATTATGAACTATGTTAATTGGGGTTTTGAAAATATGTTTATAGTGGAATTTTTTTTAAACCGTGAAAAAGTGTTTTGGATTGAATTAAGTGTTCTAGAATTTTTTTGTGGGGGTTGAATATGGATTTTTGGTTTGGTTACTACTGAACAAAAAAATTTATGAACTTTTAGAACCTTGTATTGAAATGAGAAGAGTTGAGTTCTTAATTAAATGGAGATTTATGAAATGGTGTTTTTCATGAAATTAGAAGTGTTTTGAAATGGGTTGAAATGTTTTGAAACAATTGTGAAAGGCATGAATATGTGCTTTTATTGAATTATTCATTCTTTTCTAAATTTGTTTTTGAGATTAAAAATTTTATATTGATATTATGGTTAGTGTTTTTGAGAAAGGAAAATTGTTGTTAATGTTTTTATTTTAAAAAGAGGAAAGGTTTGATTTTTGGTAATTGGTGCTCTCAAGGGTGACAACATGCATAGGTTTATTTGGGAATATGGATGGATATGAGGTGGGTTCCTAGTGTGGAATGTAAACATGCATGTGTGAGGCTCATGAGATACCATTGGTAAATGCAGAACCCACCAACACTGTTTTTTTTAAATAATTTTTTGAAGGAAAGTGTTGTGGTTTGATAATGTATGGTTGGGAGGTATGGATTATGTGTTTTCAGGATTATTATTGTGGGATGTTTCGAGTTCAATAACCCCTCTTGTTTGAACGATTTTTTGGTTTGGTGTTTCATTGATAAGTTGGAATGAAGTGTCGATCAGTGGTCTCTTTTGAGGAAAAGTTTGGGAGGGCAATGTGGTGGCTCCCATCATGTGTTCGGTTTAGGTTTGTGGTCTTTTGTGACCAAATGACCAGTTTGGTTTTGTCCTTGGGTTTTCCTGTAGGCTAGGGTATGCCCCCATAATGTGTTAATGTATGATTCATGTTTGGCCTATGGTGATTCACCGTTGGATGATCCTCCAGTTGATCAACATAAGGACTTTATTCTTGAGGTTTGGAGATTGTGTTTACCCCTCTTCTTTTTCAATTATGCAAATCCCTCTATAGTGGGAGAGTGTTTGTCAGTGTAGAATGATGTCTTAAAGGGCCTCGGGGTCTTTCATCAGTCTCATTGAATCAAGAGTTCATGTTAGGCCACCAGTGTGCAAGATCTGGCCAAGAGTGGCTATTATGGAAACTTGATGGAATCATGTGCTATTTTGGACTTTGTACAAGGTCCCTCTCTTTGTGTTTTCTTTTATCCACAACAGTTATGTTCGATGATGCCTTGCGATGTCATGTGTTCATTTGACTATAAGGGTGAAGATTGTGAAATCTTATGAGAGTCACTATTTTTTTTGTTGGATGTGTGTCTCCCTATAGGAAATTATAAATCCTATGTTCTAGAGGAATGTGTTTCTTTATGTCCTTTCATTCTGCTGTTTATCATTCGAAGAAAAAAAGAGGTGATGTGTGTGCATCCTCTAAGTTCTTATTTTGGTAAAATGATGGGTTGGGGAAAAGCGGGTTTGAAGTGCGTCATGTCTCAATGAGACCATCTGAGATTTCATTATAAATGTTTTTGGAACTGGAAGAATATTTTCAGTTTAGGGGTTTCCAAATCCTAACTAAGAGGCCTAAGATGCTTCAATCCATTTAGCTCCAGCCATAGGCCCCAGAGAGAAGCTGGCGCGTAGTTAGGGGAAATCCTAGAGTTGTTCAAACTTTTGGTCAAGGTCATATCCTCAATATGAAAGATATGAATAGTTTAATCCTCTAGTGTCGTCGTCTTGTTACAATTTCTCACATTTAGTGGAAAGAGGTGTGAGTACCTTGTTCCCATGTCGTACTCTGAGTTGTTTTTCCCCTTTGGGGTCCCTTGTGTTTTTGGAGAAAAGTTTAAGATTTGGGTTAGGCAGGTTGAAGTGCATAGTTTGTATGTGGTTAGAAGTAACCATGTGCTAACCCAGGGGACCGTGTGATAAGTGACAGTAGTTAATTCATGGTCTATGCACGTCCATGATCCTTGGCCAAGGAAACTGTGTGAAGTTTCCTCTTTGGATAGAATGATCCGCACAGTTAACTCGCGGTTTCCCAAACCGTGCGAACCAACTATGCAGCCATGCCAGCTTTTTAAAATTCTATTGTTTTTGTTTTTGTTATCCCATAATATTTAGTTAATATGGTTGGGTATTGTTTGGGGTATACCCACAATGGTACTCATTTAAGTTTTATTGGAATAATTCTGATATTAATCTACCCCTAATGCTGGGAATTCCATCCGAGGCCCCCTGTTAGTGTCTTGATTTTGTCTTAAGGAAAGTTGTGTTCATTATTATGGTGGGGAGACCCATTATGGGTATCGTGTATGTTCTCTTGGAAAATTAATAATTTTAGTTTAACCCTTATGATAGGGAGACCGTTCGTTCCTTCCCCAATTGTTATCCTTATTCTATCTAAGAAAATTGAGTTGTCCCAGGTGGTGGGATGTCCAGATTGGGTCACCCTGTACTAGTGACTCAGTTTTCTCCTTGGTGTATTCTAGGAAGGAGGTAGTATCGTTCAAGTCTATCTATCCAAAAATTTGTTAGATGGGTAATTTTGGGGTTGGAGAACACCCAATTGTTTTATTTATGTAATGTTGTGGTAGCGTTATTCGAGTTCGTTGTTCGTTTCAAGTGGATTGCTTGAGCGTGGTCTTGTAGTATTTGAGGTGTTTTGTTTTGGGATGTGTTTTTAATTTTTTTCATAATTTTATGTAAGTGGGGTAATTTTTGGTTGGTGAGAGTATTATCTTCCTTCGTTTGATCAACTGGATATGTTCGTCCTTTTTGAAGCGGGTGAAAACGTGGTAAGGAAGTCTGTCTTGGTCTATCGTTTGGGCTTTGCTTTTGCATCTGGTGTTGTTGTGGAATTCCGGGGGCGGAATGCATTATGGTGGGGAGAATTTTCACACCCATGAATTATTTTAAAGGTAAATTTCATTTAATTTCCATTCATACTTTGTTTTGGTGGGGTTCCCAATCTTTTATGGAGGAATGAGAGAGTGTTCATTAATTGGGCCAAACCGTGAGCCCAATTCCAGATTTAAAAACCAACTTTGTTTCTTTTATAACTTTTTCATTTTTTAATATTTTTCACCCATTCAACTTCCCAAATGACCTCCCCTGACCTATTAACACCACAATTTCAATTTGGAGCTTTTATAAATCCATAACCAGGGTTTATTTTAGTTTTTATCTAAGGGGTTGGGCCAGCCCGAAAGCCCAATTCCTGTTTTAAAAATAAATTTCATTATGTTATAACTTATTCAATTGTTGGGATTTTTCGGTGATTCCAAGTGGATCCCAACCCCAATGAACCCATCCGCGCGACCATTCCCTCTCCCACCTCTTTGAAGCTCTGGTAAATCACGATTTGATGCCAAACGTCAGAGGGTTCCTAAAATAACCCAGATTTGAAGTGGTAAAGTCTTTCTTTCATAACTCTCTCAATTCTAATTATATTTCCTCCATTCCAGTTTCTAAATGACCTAATACATCTTGTTCGTAAGAGACCTAAATTTTGGATCTTTTAAATTTCACCTACTGGTGTTTTAGAGTTATTACTTCAAGATACTTCAAGTAAATGAGCTCTTTCCTTTCCTCTTTCAAATTACATTGGGTCTAACTCATTGTTCTTTGGGTATCTTTGGTTATAATTGAGTTTAATAATGTCCAGAAACTAGGTTTTTGAACCTAGGGTTTAAATTTGGGCTTTCTTGGCCAATTTATGTGGTTTTAGGTTTGATCTAGTTGTCTCTTGGTGCGGCGCGGGTGCGATTTGATTTTCGCACGGAGATTCAAGGGTTTCCTTGGTTTTGGTAGGTGATTCCATTGTGTGTGCAATTTTTGTGAATTAGCTTTCTGTGTTCATGGTACCCTAATGTTTATTTAACTTTAATGTTTCTGTAAAAATTGGTTTTAGTTGCTTTTATAGTGCAAATGAATTTTAAGTTCCATTTTTGGTGAGATTGGGGGCTTTTCATTCAAATATTTTATTAGTTCATTTTGGGCTGACCTATAAGTAATTAGTTGATTTTAATGAACTGTAATAGGACTGAAAATACTGTTTTTATTATTTTACAATGTGTTTGATGCTGTGAAAGTTGGTTTTAATGGTGTTTGTGAAACACATGAATTTCTAAGATCCGTGTTGTGTAAAAATGGAGGTTTTACAATGATGTCACTTCTTGAACCATATGAGGCCTCCCAAAAAAATGATTTGTTGTTTTAATTTAAATGTATTGGGATTCCATTTATGTTTTGGTAATTCAAAATCGTGCACATAGTGTTCAATTTTTCTTCTCAAGGTGTTTTTTTTGCAAGACACTACGTGATTTTGAAGAATTGTTTTATTACAAATCAAAGTGTTTTATTTTGTGTTTTAAGTGGTATAAAAATGTGATAGATACTGTATTTATTGTGTGTGACCAGTAGTGGTATTTTATTTGAAAATAGATTTATGTTGCATGCTGAAATTGTTTGAGCACAAAAGGGGAAGCCCGGGTACATAGGTGGGCGGATTTGTACTAGTACGGCTAGTGGACCGGATGGGTGTTGTCCCTATTTCACTTAGCATTTGGATAACAACAACTATAACTAAACTATATGGATGATGATTTTAAACCACTATGTTGTGGGTATGATCCCTACTAGTGGCTCGTGCACGAGAGTGGATTTTACTATGGTTTCTTTACACCGAGGTACGAGGTACATAGGGCCTGTGACAACCTAGTGCCTAGGGGTGTTCCTGGTTTGTTTCTCACTGGATTTTTAGTATTTACCCATGTATTTGGGTGTTTTTTTAGTAATTTACAGTATCTATCATTTCCATTTATATATGTTAGCATTCTGGAAATTCTAGTTTGAAAACTTTTCTTTTAAATGAAAGTTGTATTTCTTGGAATTTCATCGTCGTTTTTCTTTACGAATTAAAAATGTTTGCTTCTTCACCTTATATTGAATGCACTTTGGAATCATTGGGTGGTATCCTATAGGGATTAGGCTCACACCCTACTTACACCCCTTGGGTGTAAGTAGACTTTGTTATGCTTGACTCAGGTAAAGGGAAGGATATTGGCGATGGCAGTTCAGGGTGTTAGTCCTCATCGTTGGGGCGAAGTTGCGAAGAAGGTTTGTGGGTGATGACCCCCTTGTCATGTGGAGTCCATGGGGATTTCCTTATGTTGGCATTATTTGTTTTTAGACCACTTTTAGTGTCTTTAAACATATGTATTCAGTTCTGGTTTTTTTGTAAACATCGTTTGGTTTACATTTTTCAGATTCAGTTTGTTGATTGTTTTTAATGTTTTATGCCATCATATTCAGGTAAATCGTTCCCAAAAAAAAATAAATGATACTCGGGCACTTGTTCCAGCCCGTGGGGATAGGGAACGCCCTTCGGGTCATGTCACGGGATGGGTTTGGTGCCAGTTTTTGTGGCGACCAGATTTGGTTCGTGACACTTCATCTCTTACCATTTCAAATTCATATGTGACATCATTGACATCATCGTCATCACCGACTCTTAAATGTGGGGGTTCATCATTGATACTCATGTCTCTTTGTAAAAAAGATTTATTTTGAGTACTCTCTTGAAAAACTTCAATTCTTTTCACATCAATGAAAGCACATTCACTTTGAATAAACGGATTGTCTCGAATTTTGATTTTTATTACACTCCACCAATCAGTCAAGTCTCTTGATGTAGCACAGTACTTTGCGTAATAAACTTGATATTCCTGTTGAGCCAATAAGAATGGTTCATTTACTGCGAGAACACTTTTACATTTAATATCGATGATTCAATGAGTCGGATGAACATGCACGCCTCTCTCTGTATCCAACCACCAACATTTGAACATGGTTATGTAATGTTGTCCATGATAACAGAGTTCAATGATTTCATCAAGTATGCCATAAAAGTCAACTTCATTTTCTCGATGATGAGATCCTCTCAAGCTAACTCCACTGTTCATTTTTTTTTTCGATTCCCCATATGCATGTGTGTGGAATCGAAATCCATTCACCACATATGCATTATAAGTTTTAACAAGTTTGGAAGGTGGGTTACTCAATACACACAGCCGTTTGTCAATTTTATCAGCATGTCGAGACACCTAAAAATTTGTGAAATAATTATCAATATAGTAAACTATAAATTGAATGAGTTGCTAAAAGATAATGAATTTATGTTACCAGTTTTTGAAACCACTGAGATAAATTTTTCAGTCGACGTTCTTCGAGAGCAGCTTCTGTAATTTGTGGAATTTGTTTCTTGATATGATTATCATACAACCTAGAAAAACTAAAGTTATTTACTGTAACATAAATGATAGAATAAGTGATATAAACACTTACAGTACAACTGATGTAATCTCTTCACAGTTGAGCAGAACATACGTATGAGCTCTCTGATGTTCATCATCTGAAAGTCAGTGTTCATAAACTCCACCAAAACCGAGCTCTGACTGGTTGAAAACAGATAATTGATTGTCGATTTCATCAATATTCCTCTCGTTCCATCCCATTCGGTTTTGTTTTGAAGGATACTCAGATTCAAAATAATGGGAGCAGAAAAAAAGATATTTCCTCTTGCAAATAAGCTTCTGCAATAGATCCTTCAACAGATGCTTTGTTACGTACTTTTCTTTTCAATTTTTGCATGCATCTTTCAAATGGGTACATCCATCGAAACTGTACTGGACTTCCACATTTGGCTTCATATGGCAAATGTAACATCAAATTTTCCATTGAGACGAAGAAAGACGGCGGAAATATTTTTTCCAGTTTACATATAATTACAATAACATCTTTTTCAAGTTTTCCTAGAGCATCATAATCTGCCGTAGCCGCACAAATTTCCCGAAAAAGATGAGACATGTCTGTTATGGAATCCCAAATCACAGAATTCAACAGACCTCTTAATCCAATGGGTAGAAGTCTCTCCATTATAACATGACAATCATGACTTTTTAATCCAGTAATATGACCATTCTTTACAAATCTACCCAAATTGGAAGCACAGCCATCTGGAAGTCTCAAATCTGCAATCCACTGACAAAATAATAAACGGTTTTCTTTAGACAGTGTATAAGCTGCTTTTGGTTTCAGTAACCTTTCTGTTCTGACATTCTCAAATAGTTCCAATTCTGGACGCCTGCAAATTTGGGCAAGATCTAAACGTGCATTTACATTGTATTTTCTCTTTCCTGGCGTATCCAAAACTGTATAAAACAAATTATCAAAACAGTTCTTCTCAATATGCATGACATCTAACATGTGTCAGACCAACAGATCAGACCAATATGGAAAATCCCAAAATATGCTACGTTTAATCCAATTGTGTTCTTTGCCAAAACCAGAAATTTTCTGTTGGTTTATTGTGGGACCAAAAGTGATGGGAGGTAATGAAAATACAACTGATTTAACTCCAAACCTGATAGCTTTTTTGGAGGTCCATCCCTTTCAACTGTTCCTTTTCTGAAATGAGATCTGTTTCTGCGAAAAGGATGATCAGCTGGAAGAAATCTGCGATGACATTCAAAATAACAAGGTTTCTTTCCAGGAATGAGCATAAATGCTTTGTTCTCTCCCATATAGTAGGGACATGATTTCTGACCATGTGTACTCCAGCCAGATAACATCTCATAAGCCGGGAAGTCACTTATTGTCCACATCAATGCTGCTCTCAGTATGAAATTCTATTTCGTTGCAACATCATATGTACTGACACCAGTATTCCGCAATAAATTTAATTCATCAATCAATGGTTTCAAATAAACATCAATATTTTTCTTCGGATGTCCTAGAATTAGTAAAGTCAAAAAGATATATGGATCCTTCATCAACATCCATGGATCTAAATTGTACGGAGTTAAAAAAAATAGGCCAACATTAATATTGACTACCATAAGATCCAAACAGACAGAAACCATCAGTGGAAAGTCCCAGTCGAACATTTCTAGCTTCTAATGCAAAGGATGGATGCACTCTATCAAAATGTTTCCAAGAATCACCATCGGCTGGATGATTCAAGCTTTTATTGGTTGAAATATTCTCTTTATGGCATGACATCATTGTCGCTGTATTCTTAGACATGAATAAACGCTGAAGTCTGGATGTAAGCGGAAAATATCTCAACTGTTTTACAGGAATCAAACCAGACTTCCCGTGTTGTCCTTATTTATATCTTAGTTGCCCACATGTGGGACAACTATCCAACGACTCATTTTCCCCAGAATATAAAATGAAGTCATTTGAACATGCTTTAATCTTCTGACAAGTAATTCCCAAATTTAGAACCAACCTCTTACTCTCATAGTAATTTGCAGGTAAAACATTTCCTTTGGGTAACAGTGTTTTCAGAAAAGAAAATATCTGGTCAAAATAGGTGTTTGACATTCCTTTATCTGATTTGATATCCATAAATTTTGCAAATATTTCTAATTTGCTCATCTTGCAGCCATGATATAATGCATCCTCAGCAGACTTCAACAACTCATAGAATTCAGACGGTGCCAACTCAGGATTTGAAGCTATATCAACCGGAGTTTCTGTATGTTGAACAGATGAACCTGCAACATCATGTACTAAATCTTGAAATCGGGATGGATCCGGAATCAAGTTGGTATCACCTGCTCTGGAACTGCATTCACCGTGTTGATACCAAAAAACATAATCTGGTTGAAAACCAAAACGCAAGAGATGTTCTCCCACTTTGTCAAACGTGTCAAATGTTCTCAATGCACATTTTCTGCAAGGACATTTTATTTTTCCTTCTGAAACAAATTCTGAATTTGATGCCGCAAATGATAAAAAAGTCTCCACACCCTCTACATATACTGGATTTAAACCAGAACTGTTTGGATTTCTACGTTGATTTATCCATATACGGTCACCTAATAATGATTGTTGACGACCTCGTTGTTCCATAGTTCTCTATAAAATATAAAATCATTACTGGTTTTGAATAATTTGTTAGAAAAAACACTCAAGCTAGGATAATTATAGAGTTTAGATCATACACGACTGACGCAAACTTTTTATTGAGATAGACCTATAAATTGAACCTTTAATAATTAAATATGTTGAGAATAAAGAAAAACATGTTACTAATTATTTTTAATTATTACGAATTATTGGTAATTATTGGTAATTATTACTAATTATTGGTAATTATTACCAATTATTACTAATTATTACTAATTATTCATAATTATTATTAATTATTACTAATTATTTCTAATTATTGTTAATTATTACTAATTATTGGTAATTAGTACTAATTATTACTAATTATTGGTAATTATTACTAATTATTACTAATTATTGGTAATTATTGGAAATTATTGGTCATTATTGGTAATTATTGGTAATTATTGGTAATTATTGGTCATTATTGGTAATTATTGATAATTATTACTAATTATTGATAATTATTGATAATTATTACTAATTATTGATAATTATTACTAATTATTACTAATTATTGGTAATTATTAGTAATTATTGGTAATTATTACGAATTATTGGTAATTATTATTAATTATTACCAATTATTGGTAAATATTACTAATTATTGGTAATTATTACTAATTATTGGTAAATATTGGTAATTATTACTAATTATTGGTATTTATTACTAATTATTCCTAATTATTGGTAATTATTCCTAATTATTGTTAATTATTCCTAATTATTGTTAATTATTACTAATTATTACTAATTATTGGTAATTATTACTAATTATTGGTAATTATTACTAATTATTGGTAATTATTACTAATTATTGGTTTTATTACTAATTAATGGTAATTAATACTAATTATTTCTAATTATTGGTAACTATTAGTAATTATTCCTAATTATTGGTAATTATTACTAATTATTGGTAATTATTGGTAATTATTGGTAATTATTACTAATTATTACTAATTATTGGTAATTAATACTAATTATTGGTAATTAATACTAATTATTGGTAATTAATACTAATTATTGGTAATTAATACTAATTATTGGTAATTAATACTAATTATTACTAATTATTGGTAATTATTGTTAATTATTGTTAATTTTTGTTAATTAATACTAATTATTACTAATTATTAATAATTATTACTAATTATTACTAATTATTACTAATTATTGGTAATTATTACTAACTATTGGTAATTATTTCTAATTATTACTAATTATTGGTAATTATTACTAATTATTACTAATTATTGGTAATTATTACTAATTATTGTTGGTTCGGAACAACCGAGGGGAATGATGGCAAGAGGGGGGGGGGTGAATTGCCTTTTAAAAAATTGATTAAAAAATTAAAAATCAAAGTTGAAATGCAGCGGAAATAAACAAGGCAAGACACAAGAAATTGATAACGGAGTTCGGCCAAAACCCGGCCTACGTCTCCGCTCCCAACTCAACCGTTGAGAGATTCCTACCGCTTGCTTTTCAATGGTTTTAGCAAGAAACCCACTAGGCTTTGAGGTAGCACTAGGACCTATTACAGCTTGCTTTTGAGTGGTTAAGCAAGAACGCACTTGCTTTTGATGGTTTAGCAAGAACCCACTGGCCTTTTTAACGGGTGAAGGCTAGCTCACCGAAACACAAGCCTTTTAAAAGGAAAGGCTTGAAGAAACCTCTTCACACCTTAGTGGTGATGTGAAACCCAAAAGAAAGGGAGGATGAGAAAAGGTTGGGGTTTGTAGGTACAAACCCAATTTTATGCTCAAAATAAATAAAACACTAAAAACCGTGATTGGGAGAAGCCTTGGGAGCCAATGGATGATTGGAGTTGAAGACGTGCACTCCCAAGCTTCTTTGAAGGAGCTCCTTGGATGTGGAATTGAATTGGAGCGATTGGGGTTCCTTGGAGGAAGTCCGCCGGAGGTTCGCCAAATGATGAGAAATGTGTCCGTTGGCTTCACAATTGTTCCGGCAATGTTCCTTAGGCTTCCGGGGGATCAAGGTCCTTTATTTATAGAGGGGGAATCCTCATATGGCCGTTGGAGGCCTTTGGAGCCGTTGGAGAGGCTTAAAGAGCCGTTGGGAGCCAAGTGGGCCAGCCTGGTCAACAGCCCAACGGCTAGTTTGACTGGTCCACCGGCTGGCCGGTACAGGGCCACCGGCTGGCCGGTGCTTGAGGAAATTGGGAGATTTCGAGACTTGGCTCCACCGGCTGACTGGTGGATGGGCCACCGGTTGGCCGGTGGCTTTGCAGTAGCTTATTCTTCTTTTCCAGGCACCACCGGTCGACCGGTGGAGGAGCCACCGGCTGGCCGGTGGGGAGACAGTAGAAAACACTATTTGGGCTGGATGCCACAGGTCGACCGGTGACAGAGCCACCGGTCGACCGGTGGAACCTGGCAGTGGGCAATGCCTCTGCCAGTTCCACCGGCTGGCCGGTGCTATCACACCGGTTGGCCGGTGGACTGAATTTCAGTCCATTTTTTGTCCATTCTTGGGCCAATCCTTTGGCAATATTTCTCCTATCAACAAAAACACTTGAAACAGGGTTAGACAAATATGAAAGTGATTGTGATCATGAAAATCAAAGAGTGTGGGGTACAACAATCTCCCCCTATTTTGATGATCACAATCACTTATCTAAGCAATGTAAAAACCTAAATGAAAGGCATGCTTGAAATGATAAATTGAAAATAAATACTAAGCATGAGAGAAAAGATTCTCCCCCAATCAATCAAGAAATTTCTCCCCCTTTGTGATTATCAAAATAGAATGGGGCATAAAACTTGATTGAGGGAAGAGATTTGAAAAACAAGATTGAGATTTGAAAATCAATTGAGATTCTTGAAATTGAAATGAAAATTTGAATAACAGTTTGAATTGAAAGTTTTGAATCAAAAGCCAATTGAAAGTTTTGAATCAAAATTGAAAGTTTTGAATGAAAATTGAATAGAGAATTTTTAATTGAAAAATTTGAAACCAAGAGTTGAAATTGAAAGTTTGAAAAGAAAGTTTTGACAAAGACAAAGCTAACTCCCCCTAAATAAAAACAAAAAATCACCGGGGAAAGGAAACTATTTTTGGCCCGGAGAGACTCGCCAAAAGGGATTTTTCAATCCAAATTTGTTTCATGGCGGGTCTTCTCCTATAAAATTCATCGGAATAAAAAATCGATTTGTGCCTACCATACCGGGCGTTTTTACAATTACATTCATATAACATGTGCCCGGGTTTTTTGCAATAATTACAAAATTTAAAACTAGAGCTCCCCCTTACAAAAACAGTTGGAGCATGGGAGGAGGAGGCTACATTGGTATATCCTAGCCCTTGGGTGGTTCTAGATATACGTTGGGAACCAAGCAAATTGTTCAAATTTTGTTCCCCTTGGGTGAACTTTGCTAGGGTCTCCCGTAGGTCTTTGATGGTTGATTCCATGGAATCAACATTTGGAAAATTTTGGATTTTAAGAGACATCTCCTCCTTCTCTTTGAGAAGTTGTGCTTTTTCGGAGGAGAGTTTTTTGAAAGACTTTTTTAAAGCAACGAATTTTGAAGAAAGTTCATGAAAACCTTTTTCTAGTTGGTCTCTTGCATGTGAGAGTTCTTCATAAGATAAATGATTTAAAGAATTGGAATTTGAAGAACAAGAGGAGGAGTCGGAAGATGTTACCTCATGGAATGCCATTAGGCATTTGTTACCGTTGTTGCTTGAGGAGGAGGAGGAGGAGGATGAGGAGGTGTCACTCCATGTCGCTTTGAGGACCTTTTTCTTTCCTTTCTCCTTTTGCGTGGCCCGTTTTTTGTTGAGTGGGCAATCGGGCTTGTAATGCCCCTTTTGGCCACACCCGTAGCATTTCACCTTGGGCTCGGATTTTTCGGTGGGTTCTTGCTTTCGGTGCTTGCGGGATTTCTTCTTCTTATGCTTCTTCATAAACTTGTGCATTTGGCGGGCGAGATTCTCCATTTCCGAGTCACCGCTTGATGATGAGGAAGATGAGGAAGGAGATGAGGAAGAAGATGAGGAGGAGCTTATTTGCTTTTGTACCTTGAGGGCAATGTTCTTTGGTGTCTTGATTGGTGTGCCCTCCTTTTGAGCTTGCCTCCTCATCGTGATCTCGTACGTCATAAGGGATCCGATGAGCTCTTCTACCGGCATATTTTTGACGTCCTTAGCTTCTTGGATCGCCGTCACCTTTGGTGCCCATGAGCTCGGAAGGACCCATAGAATCTTTTTGACCATTGTTTCTGCAGAAATATTATCTCCAAGAGATTTTCTACCATTGCACATGTCAGTAAAGCGAGTAAACATTTCAGAAATTGATTCATTTGGGTGCATAGAAAATGACTCAAAATCTTGACGATACATGTCCAATCGAGTATCCTTTACTTTGTTGGTCCCCTCATGGGTAACCTCCAAAAGTTTCCAGATTTCATGTGCGGAGGTGCATGTGGAAACTCGATTGAACTCATTTCGGTCAAGGCCGCAATGAAGAGCATTCATGGCTTTGCCATCTAGCTCAAAATTTCTAATGTCGGCTTGGGTCCATTTGGATTCATCGGGAGAAGAGAGAGTGTAACCTTGCATGACAATTTTGTAAATGGGATATCCTATACTTCTAAGAAAAGTGGTCATGCGGGTTTTCCAATAAGTGTAGTCGGTCCCATCAAAAAATGGAGCACGACCCAATGAGAGGCCCTCGGGGGCGAAAGAGGTTGATGCCATCTTAATGGATCTTAAATTTGAAACCGGGTTAGGGTATTACTCAAATTTCCCTCTGATACCAATTGTTGGTTCGGAACAACCGAGGGGAATGATGGCAAGAGGGGGGGTGAATTGCCTTTTAAAAAATTGATTAACAAATTAAAAATCAAAGTTGAAATGCAGCGGAAATAAACAAGGCAAGACACAAGAAATTGATAACGGAGTTCGGCCAAAACCCGGCCTACGTCTCCGCTCCCAACTCAACCGTTGAGAGATTCCTACCGCTTGCTTTTCAATGGTTTTAGCAAGAAACCCACTAGGCTTTGAGGTAGCACTAGGACCTATTACAGCTTGCTTTTGAGTGGTTAAGCAAGAACCCACTTGCTTTTGATGGTTTAGCAAGAACCCACTAGCCTTTTTAACGGGTGAAGGCTAGCTCACCGAAACACAAGCCTTTTAAAAGGAAAGGCTTGAAGAAACCTCTTCACACCTTAGTGGTGATGTGAAACCCAAAAGAAAGGGAGGATGAGAAAAGGTTGGGGTTTGTAGGTACAAACCCAATTTTATGCTCAAAATAAATAAAACACTAAAAACCGTGATTGGGAGAAGCCTTGGGCGCCAATGGATGATTGGAGTTGAAGACGTGCACTCCCAAGCTTCTTTGAAGGAGCTCCTTGGATGTGGAATTGAATTGGAGCGATTGGGGTTCCTTGGAGGAAGTCCGCCGGAGGTTCGCCAAATGATGAGAAATGTGTCTGTTGGCTTCACAATTGTTCCGGCAATGTTCCTTAGGCTTCCGGGGGATCAAGGTCCTTTATTTATAGAGGGGGAATCCTCATATGGCCGTTGGAGGCCTTTGGAGCCGTTGGAGAGTCTTAAAGAGCCGTTGGGAGCCAAGTGGGCCAGCCTGGTCAACAGCCCAACGGCTAGTTTGACTGGTCCACCGGCTGGCCGGTACAGGGCCACCGGCTGGCCGGTGCTTGAGGAAATTGGGAGATTTCGAGACTTGGCTCCACCGGCTGACCGGTGGATGGGCCACCGGTTGGCCGGTGGCTTTGCAGTAGCTTATTCTTTTTTCCAGGCACCACCGGTCGACCGGTGGAGGAGCCACCGGCTGGCCGGTGGGGAGACAGTAGCAAACACTATTTGGGCTGGATGCCACAGGTCGACCGGTGACAGAGCCACCGGTCGACCGGTGGAACCTGGCAGTGGGCAATGCCTCTGCCAGTTCCACCGGCTGGCCGGTGCTATCACACCGGTGGGCCGGTGGACTGAATTTCAGTCCATTTTTTGTCCATTCATGGGCCAATCCTTTGGCAATATTTCTCCTATCAACAAAAACACTTGAAACAGGGTTAGACAAATATGAAAGTGATTGTGATCATGAAAATCAAAGAGTGTGGGGTACAACAATTATTACTAATTATTACCAATTATTGGTAATTATTGGTAATTATTGGTAATTATTGGTAATTATTGGTAAGTATTGGTAAATATTGGTAAGTATTGGTAAATATTGGTAAGTATTGTTAATTATTACTAATTATTGATAATTATTACTAATTATTGGTAATTATTACTAATTATTACTAATTATTGGTAATTATTACTAAGTATTGGTAATTAATACTAATTATTGGTAATTAATTCTAATTATTGGTAATTATTAGTAATTATTGGTAATTAATACTAATTATTGGTAATTAATACGAAATATTGGTAATTAATACTAATTATTACTAATTATTACTAATTATTGGTAATTATTACTAATTATTGGTAATTATTAATAATTATTGGTAATTATTACTAATTATTGGTAATTATTACTAATTATTCCAAATTATTGTTAATTATTACTAATTATTACTAATTATTACTAATTATTGGTAATTATTGGTATTTATTACTAATTATTACTAATTAATACTTTTTATTGGTAATTATTGGTAATTATTACTAATTATTACTAATTATTCCTAATTATTCCTAATTATTCCTAATTATTACTAATTATTACTAATTATTACTAATTATTGGTAATTATTGGTAATTATTCCTAATTATTTCTAATTATTGGTAATTATTGGTAATTGTTCCGAATTATTACTAATTAGTGGTAATTTTTAGTAATTATTACTAATTATTAATAATTATTGGTAATTATTACTAATTATTGGTAAGTATTAGTAATTATTGGTAAGTATTACTAATTATTGGCAAGTATTACTAATTATTGGTAATTATTACTAATTATTGGTAATTATTACTAATTATTGGTAATTATTACTAATTATTAGTAATTATTACTAATTATTACTAATTATTCTTAATTATTTATAATTATTGGTAATTGTTTCTAATTATTAGTAATTAAATGAATAATTACCAATAATTAGGAATAATTACCAATAATTACGAATAATAACATTATTAGTATATTTTATTGTTAATATTAAAATAATATAATTTTCTAATTTATATACAATTCTCCTTTCATCTGTGCGTTTTTTATCTCCACATACAATTAATACATGTGAAGATAGCAAACACACAGATGAAAAGATAATTGTATATATATAAAAAATTATATTATTTTAATATTAATAATGAAATATACTAATAATGTAATAATGTTATTATTCCTAATTATTGATATTTATTACTAATTATTAATATTTATTCTTAATTATTAAAAATTATTACTAATTATTCCTAATTACCATTAACTATGAACAATACTAATAATTTAAATTTATTAAGTAACAAAACAATGTAAACATAATTAAATTACAACTAATTAAGAATAATTGAAACTAATAACAAATTAAAAATAAATATTAAATTAAAATGAACATAAATACCTTGAAAATAGATCTGCTCTGATCGTTCTTCAAAACTTTAATATCAACTCCGGAGAAAAAAATTAAACTTGAGAAAAACTGAACTATAGAAATAAAAATTTGAGAGAAGAAGAAGATGGAATTTGAGAATGAATTGAAAGAAACGGATGTGGGTATTTATAGGTTAGATTATTTTCGACAGGTCCAGTTGCGACGGGATTCCCGTCGCAAATAGTGTTATTTGCGACGGGTACCGTCGCAAATACCTTAGCCACCATTTATTACGGTCAACGGTTAAATAGTTATTTGCGACGGGAGCCGTCGCAAAAAACCACCTGCCGACATACTAATTGCGACGGGGAAATATTCCCGTCGCAAATACCTTTTACCGCCGCCGGTTATTTGCGACGGGAATATTTCCCCGTCGCAAATATGTTTCCCGCGATTTGGCGTACAACACGCGCCAGTTCTTTTGCGACGGGGGTATTCCCCCGTCGCAAATAACTTTTTAACGGGGCTATTTGCGATGGGATTTATTCCTGTCGCAAATAACCCGTCGCAAATACCCATTTTTCCCGTAGTGGATGTCTGATGTATTCTCCTCTAACATAACCTTTTGATGAACCAAGTAAAATACCAATATTCACTCTTTAAATTATTTTCATATATTGGCCCCTAGGTGAATAGAATAACCACAGATTCATAATTCTCTTCTTAACACAAGCGAAAGATCCATGAAATTAATGATATGTCACACCCTAATTCACCCCTCTCCTATTATGATGTAATGTGTTATGGTTGTAGTAAGTGGTATCGGAGAAACATGTTTTGGATATGAATCTTTCTATAAATATCATTCAACATGGAAATCCCAATGACAACTATAGGAATTAATTATTTTAATGGTTGAAATTTTCGATATGAAAAATGGGAAGAAATCTCATCTTGGATCACTTTTCTTTAAAGTGTTCAATATAACAATTGATGGTGTAAATATTAGTGATGTTTTGGTATCATCTATGACCGCATGAGACCAAAAACATCATGATTTTGATGTCAAAGAAAATAATGATTTTATAGTTCTTTATCTACATATTTAGATGGATATGATGGATTTTACAGTCGTAAAATCTAATTGGGAAAAATTGGAAACATTCTATGAAGGTTATGGAAATGTGAAGGAAAAACAACTTCCTGTGTTTCATAACAAGATTGATAACCTACGAATATATTCTGATGAATGTTTTGATGGATTCTTTAATAACATAACAAATATTTTTGGATTTATTATAGTTTAACATGTTATTATAAAAGATGTAATGATATTGAAGAAAATATTGAGAAGACTCCCACATCACTTCAAATTGAATTTGTCTATTATAGAACAAGTAAATCTGTCTAAAAATTATATTAATGATATGAATAGTAGTCTTCTTTCCTATGAGATGGAAATCAATCCTATGGGTACTAGAAAACTAGTTCGTAATGAAACATCATTTTAATATATGAAACAACTAAACATACTTGATGAAGGAGAAGAATGAGAAGATGTTTATGACCATATTCTATCAATACTTTCATGAATGTTTAAAAAGGGGGAAGAATTATTTAAAAGTAAATTACCCCTTTTCCTATTTATGATGTGGAGAATTGTGACACATTGAATTTATGTTTCCTAATACTTTCAATAGTAATGATGAAGAAATTGAAGATGTTCAATGGGAACGAATGATTTTTCCTCCTAGAAAAATTTATAATATGTAATTTCATCAATAAGATTATATAATAAGGATTAGTATTATAATAAAAAATGAATAAATTGATAACTAATTTCAATAATAAGTGGAAATATAATTTATATCAAATAAAGAATATAACATGATGGTTCTAGTTGAACAAATTTATTCTGGGGAAAATAAATATTGTGAACCTAAGAGAGTTATAGACTTCAAGATATAGTTAGAGGTATCACATAGTTAGATTCATATTAAAATAATTAAGAATATAAGAATGATTTCTTTTATTAATGACTAATATGAACATGTAGACATGCTTCAGGCTGAAATCAATCATAACTCCCCAAGATTTCATTATTAAAATTTCCTTCAAAACAAAATGTGTTTAATACTGGTTATACACACAACACCAAACAAAAATAAAATATTTGATTTTAAAATAAAATTATTAAATTGAACAATTATAATATTTTTATTAAATTAATTTATATAAAATTAAGTATACATATAAAATAATATTAAAATTGAAAATATCATCGGGTAGCAAAAGTCTCCCTCATAAAGCTTAATAGTCCGTGATTGGAAAGAAAGAAGCTTCACTACAGTTTCCCCTAGAAAAAGACAAAGGTGAAATCAAATAATTATAGTTTTGTAGAAAAAATAAGTGATATAAGTTCCATATCATTTAAATTTCCATCACATCCATGCTAGCGGAACCACCACTCGCGACTACCACAAGGGCCTACCTTGTGCTTAGAAATGATGTAGAGATTTTAAAGAGGCATGTAACAATAAATTATGATGATATAAACATGTAATTAATAATTTTATAATATATTTAAAAATATTATTTTACACATACCAAGTTTTATCTTTTCATAAAAAGATATATAATTTACTAATTCATTGAAAAAATTAACAAGGTCGTTTTATTTTGGAAAATGTATTTTTCTACAAAATTTATTTTCATGGATTGTAATTTTTAGGAAACTAAACAAAATATTGATAGGCATTAATAAAATATATTATTGATTAATATTAACTATAATTTAATTATTAATTTATTTGAAATATAATTATGAACTCATGAAATCCAAAATTCATTTTTCTATGAAAGAAGTTGTCTTTGTATTTATTTATTTTATTTAAAAAATTATTTATAATTTTTAGGATTTTAATTTTTTTAAGTGAAATAATATTTTTGATTTCAAATATAAAACTTATCTTAATATTTATTTATTATATTTTTCCCAAATAATTCATTTTTAGGTAAATATTAAAAGTACGGAATTTTCTAAATCATCAATATTATGAAAATACCATAATAAAATAAAAACATTAATGATTTTGAAACATATTTTATATAAAATAAATATATTTATAATATAAATTGAATCATTTTAAATTACTACGTTATATTTATAAAACCCATTTTTTCATATTGTAAGTAATGGTAATATTTTTCTTTAAAAACATTATTATTTGCATGTATTTAAAATTATTTTTTATCACATTTTGAAATAAAATAATTAAAATTGATTTACAGATGGAAACTAAAATTAACATATTATTTTATTGGTTTAAATTATTTTTTCTTTACAATAATAGGATCACTTTTTTAAAATTTAATTACTATGAAAATTGTAAAATATATTTTTTTGAAGAATTATTTTATTAAAATTGGGTTAATTTTAATTTAATAAAATGATTTTTTCACTCCTCAGCATTGATTATAATATAATTCATAAACCTATATATAAATATATTAACTCTCAATCATTTAGTAATCAATACTAAGAATGATTATCAAAACATAATTGCGAAAAATTTGTTTTTCTACAAAAACTATTTGCCAAATATATCATATGCTTTCATTTATTAGTTTATTTTTTAATATTTGGATATTTAATTAGATTTAATAAATATGAAATTTATGTTTATCTCACATAAAATTTTTATGAGTGGTTATTTTATATTTTTAGTAAAATATATGTTACTTGGGTAAAAACTAGTTAACTCGGTAAAATAAAAAATGGTAAAAGTTATAAAAAAATAAGATTAAATTATATCAAACATGCTTATATATTATTTGGTATTTGTTTTATTAGGATTTATCACCCAATATAACCAAAACTACATTATCTGTAACATTTTTAGATTTTTTCCCTTGAATAGTGTAATTCCATTATTGAATCATATTGGGTATTAAGAAAAGTTCTCTTTTCATCACTTACAAAAGGTAAAACCTTATGGAACTTCATTCACAACCATAATTTCTTATTTTTTACTGATGGTATTCCATTTTACATCACATATAACATATTACAAATAAATTTAGTATTTTAATCCTTAATAATTCATAAACCCCTTCAAAATCATTGTGGTTTTTGAGAGAAGATTAATTTCATCTATATAAGTGTTGTGATTTTATTTATTTCATATTCAAAATTTAATTCTTTTACCACTCCCAAAATAAATTATAAAATCAAAAACTAAATATTATTACAATGAATTAATTTTATTGTATTAATGAAATAACTATTATTTATTCGCCTCAACCCATATAGAAAAAAATATATTTTCAATTGTGTGTACGAGTGACTACCGCCACCACGAATTAATGACTTTAATTTTTCATAACCACCAATCATAGATGATTTTGAATATTTTTCAGATAAATAATTATTATATATAAAGTTTATTTAAAAATATAAATAGTAAGTTTTTCATATTCCCAAATCCACTCTCCTTTATTTATACATGATGATGTTAAATATGTGTGGATGCAGACTATGCCCCAGTCACGTCACATTTTTTTACAGAGTAATTTTTATTCACTCAAAAAAACAATAAAAATGATTCAAAAATTAAAAAAATTAAAAATAATATCATTATGATTCGGTTGTAATAATATTTTACACTTCATTACCCATACCCACTGATCAATTCCTAGCGTGTTTTTTTAGTTTCGATCGATTTTAACCTAATACACAAAAGACGCTTCAAAAATATATCATGGATTACTATGGGAACATGAAATATTATTATTATTATTAATTAATAAGACAATTATTATTTATTATGTTTTTGAACCTTTCATATTATGTATTTTAATTGTTAATAAAATATTATATTCAATTGCTAATGTTTCCATAATAAATCAACAATGATTTTGTTTTCACGCAACATAAATAAAACACTTATAGAATGAGATAAGATATTTATTAATAAATAAAAGTTATCCATATTATTAAATTAAATAATATTGTAAATAGAAACTTTGTATCAAATAATGGACAATAAAATAATCATCATAAATCATTCGTGAAATAATTAAATTTACTAAAACCCAATGTTAAAAATAATGAACTTACGGTTCAATCATGGATTTCCCCTCTTGGGTGACTCAAGGGGTATTAATGAATATAGGGTTTTATAAAGAATTTACTAAAGGATGGTGTATTTGTGATGGAGAAACATCTTACTGGAGGATGTTATTTTTTTGGAGGGTTATGGATCATGAATAACTATATGAAACACATCAGATTCAGCTTATGAAAGAAGGTAAAAACAAAAAAAACCCAGGAAAGTTTCCTTGATATAGAGTTCTAAAACTAGTAGATTAATTAAAAGAGTTATTTTGTGTGAGTTTTTTCAAGAACTTAAGTGATATTGGATCACTTAGAGTCATATAGACATTCCATTATTGTGAAAAAAAATTTATCGAAGGAATATCATATTTGGAAAACCACAAATATAGTTTAAAGGATTTCATTGATACAGGGTTTTTCCAATTGTATTTTTATATCTCTAGGAAGGGAATAATATCATACAATCTTCCCAAATGATTGAATAAAATGGTAGGAATGGGGATTATAAATGTTCACACTGATACATGGATCTCTAAGCATCTACATATGGAATTTTAATTTTAACACATTAGAAGTTAAAAACTCTTTTTTCAAAGGTATGTGTCAGGATACATGAACTTGATAGAATTATTTGGAAATTGCGAGTCATATTTAATAATTCCTATATAATTGGTATTTCTATAAAAATGGATAAATAAACCAAGAGTTCTAGATAATTATAATTTTCTAGAGTGCTTTTAGAGTAGGACCATATCATTTCTCTTACAGATAAGGTGCTACAATCAAACGAATATAATGAACAGAACATACAAATTTTTTATGAGAAATTACAAATAGTGTTTTATAAGTGTATATTTATAGTTTATTATATTTATTCCTATTTATGGGCCAATATTCATTACTTATAACATAAAAATGGTCATGATAATGCTATCTAAAAGATGAAGCATAATGAAAATACTAATATACTGGGTTTAAAAGAAGACATTGTCAAGGTTTGTGGTGGCACTAAAGATGGCCTTGTTGATAAAGGATTCCTAATTGAGTAATATATTCTCTACTAACTACTAACAATATAAATAATCATGTTTATGATCCCTTTCTTTTGACAAGTGACACATTTGACCAAAAAGAAATCTAGGAATAGCTATCAAAGGATGTGTATTCTATGATATAGATGCAGCAAAATTGATCAACATGAATTATTTTATAAGTGTTATGGGTAACTATATATGTCTTACTAGAATTTGTAATGTGGATGAATAGTCTAGTGGGGTGAAAACCATTAAAGTGGAGGTTCTTTCATTTAAATATTATATTGTGAGGTGATTATTGGAAGGGGCATGGGTAGTGCAACTATTAGGGAAAACCATGTAATTGATAATGTAGTGGGTAAGGATTCATTAGATAATTAACACATCAATTAAGACTATACCCGGGATTTAGATGATCAGAAGTAAATCAAAAATATAGGATTACTTTAAAGGATGGCAAAGGAATGCAGTAAATGAATGATTATTATCCCTAACAAATTAATAAGTGAACTCATGGGTATCAAGTTGGATATTAATGACATGTTTTTCTGGAACGTGTTAATTACACTCATCATAAAGAAAACAATATTTTATTATATAATGATGACCTTCATATAGCCACCCATATGAAAGGAAATTTTCATCCCTCAATAATGTCAAGGCCTTTCTAGAGTCATTATCAAGAAACAATGGTTAACATTGGTGGTCATGCACCAATATTTTCACCCTAATTCATTGTGAGGTCCCAAACATATAATTTTAAATAAGTATAGTGGTAGGAAAGGTAAAAGATAAAAATTAAGGAGTTTTTGTTGAGGATATAATGAGAGATCGAGCTACATGTGGTACACTAGAAGGGTAGTCATAAACTATAAGTGATTGCACTATTCCACTAGAGTCAAGTAAAACCCATATGATCATTATTGACATTTTAAATATATATAATATATATGAAATATTCCATGAGTAATTTGGAATATTTTAGTGATTTCTCTGAGTATAGGGGTAATACTTAGGTCAAGGAACTAAGCCTCATGATGTGGAAGAAGAATCATTAGTCATAGTTGACCAAAACGAAACTTAGAAGGATCATAAGAAGTAACACAAAGACATGATCCCAAAAAGATAGGGTTTCATCAAATTTAGTGGAGTAAGTCAAATAAAATGTTATTTTTGAATGTTTTTGGTTTCATTTTTCTTGGTTTGTGTCACTTTTTATTATTTCAACCACTCTACTTCTTTGCTCAGGTACACTTTTTTAATAATAAATTTTCTAGGACCATGGATTTATATTTTCCATGGATCACACCACTTCTGGTACATATTCATTATAAATTATCATAGATGAAGTTCAAAAAATTTAATTTATAAGAATAATCTTATAAAATGTATTATTAGGATAGTTAAGTTTGTCATACAGGATATTATTTCACTTTGATCGAAGTGGGGAAATAAGATAAGAAATTCCAATTTCAAATTTAATTTCATGAGACATATTACTTATTATTCACTATGATATAACTAATATGGTATTATTATTTATTAATTAATTCATTTTCCATATTAATATAATTATTTTGGTTTTAGTAGAGATATCATGTTCTTTGTTTAAATGGAAGTTAATTCAAAGGATACCAAGGTTGTTAGTGTTTTTTCCAACTAAATATAATTTTATAGAGTTACAAGTCTTCTTATTGATCTCTATTGTTCCATGATTCAATTATTATAATTGAAAAATAAATTAAAATTTACTTAATATTTATTTTCTTTGTTTTTTAAACACTTCATTTTGATCACATTTTCAAATGAATCTTACATTAATGATTATCATTTTTTAAGGGTTTCATGGCATCAATTCCTAATATTTAAAAACATTTCTTATAATGCACTAATTTAATTAAATATTTTTTATATACTTGTATTTATTCATATTATACAATTAATTATATTTTATCTATTCATTTTTAAGTTCAATATTGAACACTTTCTCCTACAAGTGTTTTGATTGAAATATTACTGATGCTGTAATGATTTTCTCAACTCAAATTATTTTTTCTGTGAGTCAGAACATATCTCTATAATTATGATCCTATTAGTATAATTTGTCCTATTATTTTATTTTATATGTAGAATATTTCCAATATATTTGGGTAATTTAGATAATTCGATCAATATTTTCTTCTTTGGCGGGAAAACATTTATTTATAAAATTCCACATTATTCAGAATAATCTATATCATTTCTTAATGAATGACACTTCAAAAAATTCATATTTTCTTCCCTCTAATGTTCTAATTAATCATTTTGAAGCCCCAATATCTAATATTTGGAAACCCAAATATCTATTATTTTTTGTAGACCACATTTATCCTTACCACTTTTCACAATTATTTTTATTAATCCTTTTATTATAAGGGTTTCAATAAATGTATTTCTAAATTTTAAAATGATTTTTACTATCATGGTCATATATATAACCTTTAATTCCATGTTTTCTAAATAAAACTTATATATTATTATAATACACCATTATTAAGGATAATTTTAAAATGTAATTTTTATCCTTAAAACTAAAATGACCTTTTAAAAAAATTCTTTAGAAAGTTGCTTCTAAATTCTATTATGAAAATGTTAAACCAATTATGAAAAACAATTTTATGAATTCACTTAAATTTTATTATTTATTCCAAAAATGGTTTTATTTTTCAATAAAATTCTTTTTATAAAATACCCTTTAAATTTTCTTGTTTATATTGGGTGGTGATGCTAGTGGAAATCAATCACTACATTTTTATTTCCAAACCATCCACTATGAATATGTTTATCTTTTCATCCCACTTATTTCCTTTATAAATACCTTATCTTTACATTTATATGACTTAATGGTGTTCAGATAGATTAAATACATCAATTGATTGGGATACATAATTGACTAAATCATGTATCTTTTATCTATATTATGTAGGTACTATATACCTTATCATCTTACATGAATCATATTTACCTAGGAAGTAAGTAAAAAATCTGTTAATGGTCATTTATTTTCAATGTGATTATCAGGTTATGATTTTTTATGTAATTTTGAATTAATTTCGTATGTTAGTCCATTTTAAAAGGATATGAAACCATTACTCTTCCCATAGAATCATTACGATGTGTTGAATAGAATCTACTTAATTTTTTTGGGTACTTTATAATTTGATGAATGATTATATTGAAGAAGAACTCATATATATGGATCATGATGATGTGTGGGGTCTTATATCACCCACCAGTGAATTGGTTATTGTTTTATATGTCATGAGATAATTATATTAAATATGTATAAAATTCTCACTCAATTATAAAAATTAGGTTGGGATGTCTTTTATATTATGTTATCTAAATTAGGTGGTGATGCTGAATTTTCAATGATATGTTTACCTATGATTAGGGTTATACTTGATTCTATGATTTCTTTTTTAGATTATGTACCACATATCCTTTTTATTCCATAGTTATATTCTTATTTTTATAAATATTTTATTCTTTCATTGATTATTTTTATTAACTCATACATTTATTATCTTTGATTCACGTTGAATGTTATACTATTATTTGATACATAACTCATGAATTTTGATCTATTATTTATTGGTTAGTATTTTAAAATTTACTTTTATTATACCCATTTTATCATCTTTTTTTGACTTATAATCATTGATTGATAGAACATATTTTTACCCTTACTCTGTATTTGTGAACAACCCTTTTATGTTTTCATTTCCATGGGTTATAAAAGATTGTAATGTGTAAGATATGTCTAGAAAATTATTTAGGTGTAGAAATTTTGGGAGATGTTGTAGTCTCATTTAGGACATAGTATTTTCTTATATAGTGGGAAAATTGTTCATTTGATAGAAATAAAATGGGTTCTGCTCGTTTAATATTTGTCCTAACACTTCAAAGATCTAAACATAAAAAATACCTTAGAATGTAATTGTCACATTATATGAGAATCATATAATAATTTTGGATGTGTATTAATGATAATGAGTAATTTTTTTGTTTTTAACATAGGATATGGGAGTATGGGTACTAGGAAACTTCAATTGGTATCAAATTATAGTATAAATGACATAAAATATTACAAGGTTATTAGAATAATATAAATTAAGAGATATAAAGGCCATTAAGTTTTTATTGGTTATGGTTGATAACAATTTCTCAATTATAGATAATCCTTCAGGTTAGTTATATTTAATATTTTATTTTCTTTTGTGTTAGGATGAGAGAACACACGTAAAAAACTTATGTATATGTCTAACTCCATAGTAACATCCTGATGTTTTTTTTTCTTTTTTGAGTTTTTACAAAAAATTACATTACTGTGTGGATACTAGAAAATTGATATGACAATTGAAAAAATTCATATATCAGTAGTCATCTTGAAAATAGCTTCTTTATCATCATATCCATATTTTAACTCGTACACAATGAGTGGGGATAACACTACACAGTTCGCTAGATATTCATGGGGTATACAATTTAATAAATCACAATCTCTTTATAATCCATTATTAAGGACATATTAAGTTATGTAATTATTTTATGGAATATGGGGGACCCCAACATAAAATAACATATTTGAACCAAATATATATAAGTCAAAGACTGTTGTGTCATAGGATACGACATATTATGATTTATTATTTATATTCATACTATTTTGGATTTTCTCATAAACATTTTGGTTTTTTAGTTAGTTAGAAACAAAATCCTGAATACGAATTTGTGAAAGGTATATCTATTGAAAATTATAATGAATCATATTAAGGATAATAATTTTCATTATATTATTATGGACTTTAAGGTGGATACCACATTAGATATTTCATCTGGAATGATGTAAAAAAATTAGATACCTTTATATATTGATAATAATTTGAGATAATTAAAATTTAGAGAATTAAATTTATATAAATATGTAGAATTTAACACCCATAAATTTTACTATATATTTTTTTCAATAAAATTCAGTGTGTTTAATAACTAGTTCCAGACGCAACACTAAGAAAACAATAAAGTGATAATTTCTTAAAAAAGATTAAATTCCCCCATTATAATATATCCTTTAAATAATTGAATATAATAAGGATGTAATCATATAATGAATTCTACAAAGTAAATAAATTTCAATTCATATGAATGTTCCCCATATAAAACACATCAATATGAGCTATGAAAGGAAGTAGCTTCACTATGGGTTTCCAGAGACCAAGCCCATGGTGAACTAAAATAATTATCATATGAGAGAAATTATATGCATGAGAAGTTAAAACTCATGGAATTTTTCATGAGATCTATGCTAGTAGAATCATATCTTGCAACTTCTAATAGAGCCTAATATATTATTAAATCTATATCTTGAGAGGGTGTAACTATAAATTAGGAGGATATTAACATGAAATTAAATATATAATAATTTCATTATCGAATTCATTTTAACCATTTATTGTTTTAACTTTTATGAATAATAATGTATGTTTATTAATGTTCTTTTAATATTAGGAAGACTATTATATTATTAAAGTTATATTTTACTAATAATTCCATTTTGATTCATTATCAATTTATTTTAATAAACAAAATATAATATGGTTAAATAATGGTAAATCATATTATTGATTAACACTAAAACTAATATAATTATAAATTTATGTGTAATATAGTTAAGAACTATAAAGTCTAAAAACCCATTTTACTATAAAAGTAGTTTTTTATATTTTGTATTTTAATTTAAAATAAATTTATGCATATTTTGTGATTTTAATTTAACAAAATTTAATTATTTTTAGATTCCAAAATTCCAAATTATAAATAGATTAAATTTGAATATTTTCTAAAAATTAATTGATTTTTTTGTGAATAGTAAAAAAATACTAATTTTACTGAAACCATCACATTTATGACAATATACAAATACAAGAACATTTTATATTTTTTGGAATACTTTTTCCAATAATATATTTTTATTCATAATGAAAAATAAATACTTTTAAATTACCATTTTATATTTATAAAGCCCATTTTTATCCTTTTGGTAAATAAATAATTTTTTCCTCCAAAAACAATTTAATTTACATATATTAAAAAATAGTTTTTTATCAAATTCATAAATAATATCATTAAAATGGATTCTTTATTTTAGATAAACATTGAAATTCTAGTAAATAAGGTCAATTTAAATTTTATTAAAACAACATTAATAAGATTAATGTTAATAATCAAGATATTTGTAAAACTATGTTTTACAAGGAGTTGTTTTATTATCATTTCCAAATTTTTATCTAATATAATAAATTAAAAATTATAAATAATAACACTATTTTTACATTCAAATTCACATATAAATATATTGACACAAATTAAACTTGTATTCAGTGATGAATATTATTAACAACACATAATTACGAAAACATTATTTTTCTACACAAATGTATTTTATTTATAATATATGTTTTAATTTAAAGGTTAATTTTTACTTAATTATAAATTGAATTATATTAAATAAAAATTAAATTAATGTTAAATAAAAAAATTTATAAGAGTTAATATTATATTTTTATTAAAGGAAAAGATTCTTGAGTAAAAACAAGATATCTCCTTAAAAATAGAAAATGGTAAATGTAAAAATATATGAGTATATTAGATCAAAGATTTTTAAAACATGGTGGGGATTATTGCTTGAGCCTTTATATACCCAATATAACCCCAAAACCCAATATTAGTATCTTTTTTAGAATTTTATCCTTGAATAATATATTTCAATTATTGAATAATAATGGGTGTTCACAAAAGTTCCCTTCTATTAACTTATAAAATAGACTGAATTCCACTACATAATAAACATATATCCTTCAAAATTTATTCTTAAAATTTTCCATTTGACATTACCTATAACCATATCCAATTAACTGATCCTTTTATTACTTAAGATTTCCAAAAACCCTTCTGAATCAAGGAGGTATTCAAGAGAAGATTAATTTCTTTTGGTAAGTTTCTCACTTCCCTTTAATTATTTTTAAATAATTTATTCCATTAATACCCAAAATATACATTATTATATTATAAATTCACTATAATTACTATGATTAATTTTTTCGTTACTAATGTAACAATAATTATTTATTCTCTCCGATGTACATAGAAAAACAAAAATGAATGATCATTGTGTGTACATATGGACTACTGCCTCCCTGAATCAATGTATTTCATTTTTTATAAATGTACACAGTGGATAGTTTTGATTGAGGTATTTATGAATAAATATGACATATTTAATTAATTTATGAATATCATAAGTAAATTTAGTATCTTCCCTCATCTCCTCTACTTCCCTGATAAATGATGTGGTTACCCGTATGTACGTGGGGATTAACACCACCACAAAGTAATGTTTTACACTTTTCGTCTTGATTTTCAATTATTATTCCAAATAATTAATATATGTTCTTAAAAATTTAGTAAATCTATATAAAATCATTATGCTTCAGTTATAATGATATTATATACATCCTTAACCAAACTCTCTTATCGTGCTACTAGGTGTTTTTATTTTTGGGTTAATTTTGACCACCAACATTAAATATGAAATAACACTACCTCATTGAATACAATGGAGACATAAAATACAGATATTTTTATAGTTTATTATGAAAGCAATTGATGTTTCTTGGTTATAAAAATTATATATTATGTATTTAACATAATATAAAAATATCATCTTCAATCACTTAAATTACCGAAATAAGTCAATATTGATTCCATTTTCACACAACATAACCAAAAAACTTATGGAATGAGATAATAAATTTAAAGATGAATATAATTTATCTATTAAATTACTTTAAATAATATTTGAATGATTATTTTATTATCAAATAATGGATAATGAAATCAACATCATAAAGTATGCATGCAATTATTAAAGTTATAAACACCTAATGGAAAAAATAAGCCAAAACACACTAATATAATTATAATAAATTACCATTATTTATTTATATAAAATTTAATGTACATGAATAAGGTCATGAAATATGATTTTATAATTTTTTATTTTTTATATAAGAGTTTAGATGAAATTCATCTAAGAGAGTGAATATGGTAAAGAGTTCTTACCTAAAAGTGAATTTTTAAAAAAATGTATCATATATTTTATCATAACATATTTAATAAAGTGTGAATAGTATATAATAAATTAATTTTATAATATTCATTTAATCCCAGGGTGTGATGAGCCATATTTTACTCTTTCATTTATTTACCATAAATTCTAAGGTTAATAAGGTTGTAAGGGTTTTGAAAACTCATTTTCCTTCAATCGAGTAAAAATATTTATTATTGACATATATTATTCCATTTTCTATTTTTCAAAATTCAATGAATACTTTAGAATGTTTTTCCTACATTGATTTTATATTTTATAACTCTTCTTTATGACGCCATTATCAAATGGCACTTTCATAAAAGAATATGCAACTTGTAACAGTTTCCAATTCTCAAATCCTAATACTTGAGACATTCATATTATTATAAAACAATTTATTTTTATATTGTATATATATTTCCATTTTATTATGTTATATCAATTATATTTTATTTCTGGAACTTAATGTTCACTTTCACAATATGTCTCTAGTAATTGTTATCTGTTAAATGTTTCTCAAGTCTAAATATTTTTCTAACAAATTATTTATCATTGAGTCATATCTTTTATCCCTAATTATGATCTTCTAAATATCATTTTCCTAAAATTTTCTTTTTTGTATAGAATAATTTCATTCTATTTGGGTAAATTAATTCTTAGAATCAAAATAATCGTCTTTGGAGTATAACATTCTCTTTTATAAAATGGAATTTTTAATAATAATCTATAAACATTCAAAATTTCCCTTTCTCCTCAATACCCAAATTTTTGTCTTACCAGTTTTATCCTTTCTCATATAGAAACATTAATACTTATTATCATTAGTGAACCATATATTTTTCCTTATCTATTTTTAAATCTATATTAAATTAATATTTTTATGTTGTGGGTTTTGATAAAGGTATTTGAAAATATAAAATGATATTAACCTATCCCAATCATATAATTTATCATAAACTCTATATTTTCCCTATTTAAACTATTTTTAATTTTAAAATATTCCATTATTGAGGATTATTTTAAAATTTAAATGTTTTTAAAATTATTCAATTCACTTTTTCAAAAAATATTCCTTTTAAAATTGACTTGTAACTTTTTCTTTTATGAAAATGTTAAAATCATTTTATAAAAACGAATTAACAGTTTCAATTCCATTTTAATCATTATAATATAAAGGGTTTAATATATTTAGAAATTATTTTTCTTAAATTACCCTTTAAATTATCTTGTATTATTTTGAGGTATTAATCTCATGGAAATTGTACCATTTTCTTTCATAACCATACATTGTAAAAATGTATTATATTTCTTCTTCTGCCTTTCTTTTT
Organism: Viscum album; assembly: GCA_963277665.1. Taxonomy (NCBI): domain Eukaryota; kingdom Viridiplantae; phylum Streptophyta; class Magnoliopsida; order Santalales; family Viscaceae; genus Viscum; species Viscum album. The sequence continues at coordinate 681,976,116 of OY728159.1, read as the reverse complement.
TGAATACCTTATTTTCATTTCTTTTAATTAAGGTGTTCAACTATATTACATATATCGATTTATTGGGGAATATTATTGAAATAAAATATAGCTTTTATTGATTCTATGTATATACCCTATACCTCATTATTTTAATTGAAGGGTATTTTTCAATGAAGTTATTGAATATATTTGGATAACCATTTTTTCCATTATTATATCATTTTATGTTCATTGATCAAATTTTTAATTATTTCATTATATGAATCTATTTAAGACAGATAATAAAATCATTCACTCTCTATTGGCTCTTTATGGTGTGTTTAATGAAATAAAATTTCTCTTTGGGTACTTTATGATATGATGAATTATTTTTTCCAGCGGTAGTCATTTGAATTGATGATGATGGGTGGGGTCTAATATATCCTCCAATACATTGGTTAAGGATCTATATCTCATGATATAATTATGATAATAGAAAATGAAATTCACCCTCCACTATAGAAATCAGGTAGTCGTGCCTCCTCTACTATGTTATGTGAATTTGGTGGTGGTCCTACCCCACTATGATATGATTATATATGTTTACAGTTTTTCCTAAATTCTATTATTACATTCTTTATATGTTAGGATACATTTATTTTTTGTGCCATATTTTTATTTTTATTCTTGTGATTATGTAATTATTTCTTGGATTGTGTTTTTCTACTCGTGTTTACATGCTCATTTATTCATTTCGTATATTATACTATGATTTATTATATGACTCAAAGTAGTTGATCTATGCTTTGATGAGTATGATTTTCTTATGAACTTTAATTATACCCATTTACTCTTCTTATGATAACTTATTATAATGGATTTTTATCAGTTATATTTACCCTTACTAATCATTTTAGATCACCCCTTTTTATGATTCCACATCCCTATGTTATGGATTAATTTAATGTGTAAGATATTCCTTGAAGTGTGTCTTGTATAAAGAATTTACTTGATATGTTGAAGACTCATTTTAGAATAATTAATTTCTTATATAGTTGGAAAATTTTGATTTGATATAATAAACTTGGGTTTTACTAGTCATATATTTTTTACTCTTAATAACTATAATCCTAAAAATGACATTGGAATATAATTATTATATTGTGTAAGAATATATTTATCAATGATTGTGTGTAAGTTTTATGTTTCTAGCCTCAGATATGAGATTACTATTTCAATAGAACTTCATTGATCAAAATAAAGAGGTAGTAGAATAACAAACGTTAGTTTATACAAGTGTTGGGTATGTTCTTGGATAGAATACAAGGATAGAGGGTAAAGTAAAACAGATTAAATATTTAAACAAAATTCTTAAGGAAATATAAAGTAGGATTGAAGTACTGGAGGAATAATTGGTCACATAAAAAATATCTCTAACCATTAATTATTACATATTAATCAAAGAATAAATTATTTTTTGAAATATTCTATAATACATAACTTGTAAAAAGGATCTAAGAAGGATCAACCAATGTTGAAAAAATTATAGATGATCACAGACTTGAATCATAGGTAAAATTTTAATTGGTTGTGTGGTTGATTACTCAATAACTAAAGAATTAAATATTTAAAAAAAATAGAGAAAAAATATTATATGTGCTATAGACTTCCAAAAACTAAGGATCAAAAGAAAATTTACCTCAGGGAAAGTGATATGTAGTGAAATATAAGTGAAAAATATTTCCACTAATGAAGATAAAGTTTTTCAGATTTCTTGATCAGATAATAACCCTATTCAAAAAGTTAAGAAGGTATCTAGAAGGAGAAAATAATTATAATAAACCTTAAATAGGGTCACTGCATTTTACATCTTAATGAGGTGACTCATTTTTTTTGTTATTATTTTTATTTACATAATTTTGTGCAGATACATAATGTGTATAGGTAATGAGATAAAATTAAAAGGGAATATAATTAAACACATAAAATGAATGAGACAAAACCAGACACTATCTATATAATGAATAAATACAATTTATTGGAAGGAGAATCTGAATTCTAAAACTCTTCATATAAAGAAATTAATCATTATTTGGCATCTTTAACACTATCCCATCCCACATTTAAAGAGAATAAAATGAAATAAAAATAAAATATTATAGTTGTTCCTCTTAAGGAATCAAGGAATGAAAACAAATGGATTCATGAAATTGATTTCTTATCCGACATGAATATAAATATAAACAAATTGAACAATATAAAATAAAATATTCAGGAACTATAAGGTATGGTAATGATTATACTTTAAAAATAAAACGGAATGGTATAACCAGTATTATTTAGGATGAAATAAATAAAGTAGAATTCTTACTTGTGAATGGATTAATTTATAATATCTTGAGTGTGTGTCAACTGTGTGACTCAATATTTGAAGTTACATTTTGTTATAAAGAATGAGTTATTAGAAAAATATATATTATCATATATGAGTGGATGGATAAATATATGAATTCTCTATCATGTTGATACTAGAAAAACCACATGTATCCTCTAGGATGATGAAGAAAAATTACTACTTAATCACAACCTATGACATTTACGTAAATAATTCATATAGAATCACTCAAATATAAATGTAGAAAATGATGATCCTAAAATAAGATGTGTTAGTGTGTATACATGTGATGCATTTATGAGAGAAAAAATAGAATATAATCCCTAAAAGTAAAATAATAAATGTGAGGCAAACTTTTTTTACCTTGTACGAAATGATTTTTAGGGACCTATAATCATTTGAGGAACATATGAATAAGTTACATTAATCATTTCATTGATGATTGTAGTCATTTGGGATGTGGTAATATTATATAATGAAAATTGGAAGCGTTAGATTTTATTATGAGGCATTGGATTCAGGAAGAAAATGGGATTTTACACACCATAAACTCTTTACGACTTGACAAAAAACATACTATACCTCTATTATGTTTTAAAATAATATTGAAATAATGGGATCAAGGATGATATTTGATTAGTAAGAACTCTATAAAATAAATGATTAATTGATAAATGAAATATGTTTATCTATAATATAATAACGGTATAGCCTATTGAAGGTAATGGTACAAAACACTACTGAACGAAAGTATTATATGTTTCTTTTTACACATATAATCTGGATCATCACATCCCTATAGAAAAATTAAATCCCTCTTAGATGTGTCATGTGATAAATCCATATTTAAATAAAAATCACATGTTTTCATCAAGTGATAACTCATTATTAAATAAGGTAGACATGGTATATATGTTGATTCTATAAATGAAGGTTCCCTCCTTATATATTCAATAAAAAATTCATACAAATTCTTCAAAAAAATTCCAGGAATTATATTCATAGATAATAATATAAAAATTATTGAATAAAAAAATAGGAATCTTTTCAATGATCTGTTTTTAAAGAGAAATATAAAACAAAATTCTAAAAAAATGGAAATATAGAAGTTGTCGATAATTTTATATGAAATTAAAATTTTGAAGATGAATATAAAAAAGATTATTTTGTTCAATTATAAGAAACCGTACTATACAGAAGTAACAAGAAGGTGGATGTTATTTCTTTAAATATTTGTGGGTGAAATATAGCACTGATACAAACACACATGATGAGGATTGTGGATCTTGCAACTATATTATCTACTATGGATCCAACAATATTTGAATAAACCCCTCAGGATGAGACATGGGTAGATGATATCAACGAGGAAATATTTGAGATAGATAAAAACCAAAATTGTGATCTAGTGATTTACCTCAACATCATAATGTTATTAGAATAAATTATGAATCCCAAAATAGATTGATTGAAAGAGACATTGTAATTCAAATGAAATCATGTTTAGTATGCAAAGGGTATGATTAAATTGGAGGAGTTGATGTAGATGATAATTATTATCTAGTGTAAAGTATTTATATATCATATGGTTTATAGAAGTGTCTATGGAAAGTATATATAAAATCATCCAAATAGATGATAAAATCGAATATTTGAAAAAAAAATATGAATAGGGAATTGAACATTGACCAACATATGTGGTTCACAATTGGTGATACAAAAAATATAATTTGTATGTTGAAGAAATCATTATATCGATTGAAACAACAACCCCATGCATGGTATTCCAAACATGACTCTTATCCAGAGTAGATGGGGTATAAGGGATATGGATTGGATCATAATAAATGTGTAATATTTTAAAATTATAATTATTATATGGTTGTGTTATATGTGTATGAAATTTATATTTGGAGGAAACAAACATCATTAAATGGTAGATTTCACCAATATGATGAAATATATTTTTGTTATTTATATGATAAGTGAGTTCAATTTCGTTGAATATTGTATGAGAATTAAAAGGAAGATTATTATTTTTCTTCATAGGATAAATATGAAATTGAACTTATTGATTGGTTTGGAATATTACAGTCCAAACCTATATCAAACAATATATTAATTGGAACCAATATTCAAAAATATATAGATGGGAAAAAAGTTGATCCAACTCTATTAATAAGAATGATAGTGAGTCTAATATATTTTATAGTCACACATCCTTACAGAGCCTCTCCCGCCATTTATATATATTAATTTTTATGTTTTCTAAAATTATATTTTATTTCATACATAAAAAGAATCATGAGATACATCAGGAGAATACATACTTTTGGGTTGTTATTCAATGAGAAAATGTTCATGAGCCTTCAAACTTCTCATATGTAGACATGGAAGTTGATGTAGTGAACGTAATTTACGATAGTGGAAGTGTCTTCTTTATTATTTATAAGTGTAATGGATAAATAAGAAAAAAGTTGGAGGTGACTTACCTATGAATAGATGTGGAAGAATATATCAAAGTCACAAAGGAATGTAATCAACTGCTATGGAGAAAAAATTAATTTGATGATCTTAGAGAACTGATGTAGCATCCTATAATTACTAATTATTATAAAACATATATCCTTTATCTTATTAATAATCTGGATAAGCCTTATCATACTAAGGATATAGAGAGTCAAAAACACATTATCAATGGAAAAGTTGAATAGGGAGTTATTCAAAAGGATTTTATTGGCACTGATCACTATGAATTTAACATTTTAACCAAAAATTATCTATCATGGGTTTTGAGAAATATTGGTATAATATTGGAGTTCAACAACCTCTATATCATTAAGTGGTTTGGTTTTAATCCCCCAGACCCTCCTGTATATTTGTTTTTACTTTTAATTATTTTATTTTGAGGGAGGTTTAAACGTTTTTCTTTGAACAGGGGGAAATGTTAGATTGGGGGAGTATAATAAGTACAAGGATTATATTATCTAAAACATAAAGATAAAAATAAATTTAGTAATATATTATCTTGTTTTCAAAATAAATTCACAGTTCTCATAGAAATATAGGATATATTAATGTCTAAATTCCATGATATTATATTGTTTTATGTGTTAAGAAAGAGGAAACTCAATATTTACCCACCATTAAAATATAATTTCAAAGTGGAAGGATAATTAAGGAATAAATATGCATTATCTATGGGGATATGTGGTTAGTTTAAAATTAAAATGGTGTTAGATTAATAGAAAACAAAATTAACTAAATGTAATGTTGAAACCATATCTTACAAAATATATCTTTTTCTATCAATTAGGTTACTTGGGCGTTATGGTAAATTCTCCTCATTGAATCCCGGATTCACTAAAAGGTATCTTCGATTCTCAAAATGAATATTAAAGTCCCTTAATGTTTATTTTGGGACATTTTATATTATTACGACATGTTTTATTGGGGTTCAACCTATGGGGACTTGAAACAGGCACACCATCATTGAGTTCTTCGTATGGAGGATCAAAATGGCATGGTTAGCAGAACATTAATGTCTGTTCACTACATATAGTCTATCAAAAGGTCATGGTTTGTTGGTGAACAGTTCATTGAAAATTAAATTAGGAATGGTATCATGAGACTCTTTATATATTCTATTAATTAAAATAGTCAGTTATAAAGGCATGGATGATGACATTGGAATAACAAATACATACGTCAGTAGTACATACAATGGATACAACACTTTTCTTCATTGTAATTTCATCTTGATACTCTTAAATTTATTTAAACATGGAAGATTATAATTTTATAATTTTAAAGGGAATTAACAGAGTATAATTCCTAAAAATTTCATAGGATGAAAAAGGTTGATTCATAAGGCGTATTTAAAAGACATTGAATCATGTTTTTTAACGTTTTTATAAAAACATTCAATTTATAAATTTAATCAAAATTTGTTGAAATTAATTTATAAAGGATATATTCCATGATATTTTTGGAATTTTTAATGAATAATGTGATGAAAATCATAAATTTTTTATTAATGGTTTGAAGGAATTATTTATTTGAATATCTGTACAGAATATGCATTGATCTCAGTTTACATGCATTATGGAGATTTTCTTTAGATTTTATTTTTTACATAAAAGAATGAACACATTGTGATGATCATGGAGGTCAAAAGAAATGAAAAATTAATCTTAGTAATTTATAATATGGCATAGATGTATTTATATATTTATCTATTTTGGTAGATGTAGTGGAAGAAAAAATAAAGTGAATATTTTGAAGATATGTCCATCGAATAAGAAGGATATGTAGAAACATAATATGGTCAAAACACTTGATGTACTGGGGTATATTTTTTTAACTCTTTTATAACAAACATATGAGTTTTATATCATTTGTAATTCCTTGGATTTCAGAAGTGTGGGAGATAATAAAGAGGTGCATTACACTTGATATTGGGTAGAGTTTTTCCCAATAGGCATTACACAATGACTCCATAGTGGTGTAGAATTGACTTATTTAAAACAATTATCCATTAAAACCTCCTAAAAAATATTAATGAATATGACCTTCATATGAAAATAAATAAGCATAAAAATATGAAATCTATAAGAGAAATATCAAAAAGTGGAGAATTTATAGTGTAATAGGGGGTAAATATCTCATATTTTACTCCAACTATAGTATACTTCTTTATCATATCTATTTTCACTAGTACAATACTTTTTTATGGGATTTCCATTGGAGTTAAAGAATATATGACTTGGTATTATGGTCCAAGAGCTTATATCATGTTTTCCCTTCACAAGATAAGTCAACAGTCTTCATACACTTATATAAATGAGTTCAAACATTACAAGAAATAAATGAATAGTGAGTTTTAGCTTCAGCACAGAATTACAATAGGAAAATTGATAAATAAGGGAAAATCATCAGGAGAGATAGAATAAAACATTAGATAATAAATTTGGAGTTTCATTGATTATTTTAGATATTCTAGAAATAACAATAATAGTAGATGTTAATTATTAGATGTGTAGTAATATTGATATGAAAATATAGCATTCATTTGTTCTGCAAGAATATATTCTTTTTTCCATATGTATATCTATATATAATTGAATTTTAACTTGGCCTTATATGTGAGCCAATGTTTGGGTGAATATTTAAATAATCTAAAAATATATATCTCAATTAGTACATGTATTTATTTCATGGATATAACAAAAATAGATGTATCTGGATATAGAATTTTTCAACTTCCTCAAAACATCCATTCTTGTTAACAATAACTTTACTCAAATTAGTCATTCCTTGTAGAGGAAGATTTTTTTTCCATCGAGAAAAAATCTTGAGTATACATTTTTAATAGATGTTTCAATATTAATAAGTATCCATAGTGTTACACAAAAATATTGAAAAATAAATCAACCATCAAAATATTTTAGTATAGAGAAAACTCTTCTTCCTTTAGAGATACCATAGGTTTAGTATAAAATTCTACTCTTCATGAGATTGATCAATTACTATATGATAAATGATATTAAATATCATCACTTAAAATATATGTTACTTTCCATCACTTCAACTTATCATTGTGTATGATAATTGGATTATGACGTTCGTTTTCAAAAGAAAAAATGGATATCTATATTATAAATCCAGATTTGTATAATATAAATTATATTGCTGGATAATAATTTATTTATCTTTCTGAGTGTGTAGAATAGTTAAACTATGATTCTATTTTCTATGAGATAATTTATTATAACTGAAGATAATTATCTTACATTCTAATCCCATAAGATAAATTTCGTTACCAAAAACTAAAATCTAATTCCAAAAATAAAAGTTTTTTAATACAATATTTTAGCACATAATAAAAATTAAGGAACATAAGAGAAATACCTTTTAAAGAATTTAAATTCCAAAATCTATAAGATAAATCTCTTAATAAAAATATAATATTAAGTCCTCTTAATATTTTTGAAAGAAAAAACAATTCAATCAAAGAACATTTAATACATGAATGAACATGTGATATCATACTAAAATAACATAATATAATCATATCCATAAATTGTGGATTTCAAGTGAATAAAATTATATTAGTACTTGATATATGTTGGAAAAATATAGTTTTATCCAATAATATCCCCTTTTAATAATAATAATGCTTGTAATGATATTGACTGATGCATAGGGGGTGCTATTCAATATGTTTGTGACTATATTCATTGATTTATTCGATTTTTAATGATTCGTTATTGGGGATGTGGTAGGGATGATGATGATGGTTAATTCTATATAGGATGTACTTATTTTAGATCTCGAAGTCCATAGTGATGATGTCGTGTTATTTTTTGGATTTTTTTTGAATTTGAATGTGCATGTTGTGCACCATGATGTTTTTCACATCATGATTTTTGTATGGATAATTATTTTTTGGTATGGTGGAATTATTTAGGTTACCACTCAACCATAAAAGTGGTTTAATTCTAATAATAGAAAAAATTGAATTGGATGGAATAAAAATTAAAAAAAATTACTTCCTTTTAATTTTAAAATATATGAAATTAATTCTTTAAAATATTTTTCTCATCAAAATACTTCCCTATTTTTGGATAAAAATGGATAATGAATTAATGAAGGAATATTCATTTTTTATACAAAACACAATGTTATAAAATGTATGATTATAAACAATCAAAATGAATAGGGTTTTAAATGGACTTGTATAACCATATTAGAAAATCAAAAAGTCATGGTAAATAAGTAAGGAATGAAATAGCTGAAACATGCATTAAATATTCAATAATTAATTCATTAGAAAGTCATTGAAAATAATTAATAAATTAAATTACTAAAGAGTATCATTCATTTTTCATTGGATCATTGGTTTTTTATTTTGGTGGATGAATCTTAATGTGTTGGGGCTAAATAAGATATATGGAAGTGGTTAGTAAAATAAGGGATTCATCTTCCATAGAAAGGTTATCGTGAGTTAAATATGAATAGAAATATCCTTTGATTCCAAAATTATCCTGTAAAGTGTTGATTATTTTACAAACCTGAATTCCATCATAAGCACCTTGAGCTTTGTTCATGTCATAATCATCCACATGAGTGAAGATACTGCTATAAAATACACCTGGAGTAGAGTCAAGCATTGAAATCTCATGGAGAGTCTTTTTATTCTCTCTTTAATAGAAAGTAGCTAAATCAAAAATTGATTTTAATCACTATAAAACAATTTGATTCTAGGTCCAATATAATTTCTACCTTTAAAATTGAATAGTACATCAGTGGAGATGTAAATCCAATGGACTATATCATTATGATAAAATTTTAAAATACCAGTATACCCTTGACTTGAGTTATGTGAAAAAGTTCCAATGAACCTCTAATAATTAGACTTGTTAAAAAGCTATTTATTAATCACTTCAACATATACATATTCACCATAGATAGATTGGATAGATTTAATAGGGAGTTATATCAAAATATAACCCTTTTAAGTTTGGATCTATAATTGTATCCTTATCTTATGTGGGGATGTTTGTTTCTATTTTTATGAAAAAGTAATCTCGTTCTAAAAATTCTAAAGAGTTAGAGGGAATTCACATTAAAATCGAAATATGTGTCTCATTGGTCTAATCCTTGTGTTAAAATAAATTTTTTGTTAGAGATCCATATATTTTTTTCAAAGAATTTCAAAATGAAAAATGATTCCCCATGGTTCTTGGATGATGCCTCTTTGAAATACGAATTACTCACCTGAAAAAAAGCATAGTTAACTCCATCAAATGATTATCATTATCATGAAGTGCACTCCCTTAAACACCCATAATCGACCTTATGTTAGTATAAATATCCCTCTTAACATAATGAGGGTTCTCCATGGAATCAAAATCAAACAGCATAATTAATCTATGTATTCAAGGTATAAAAAATTATGGAAAGAAAATCTCGTTTATCATCAATAGAAACATTTCTATTATATCTATGAAAGCATTTTCTAATATATTGTGCTCCTTGAGATTCAAAATCATGATATTATTGAAAAATTTTAGTTATTATTTTTCTTTTAGGGATTGAATTTGCTTGATCTCGGGTATCCTTATTATGTACTTGAATAGGGATACCATTATCTTTTTTTGAGAATATAAATCATCTTATGAGAATGTACTCCACCTTATAACATTAACATCAATTTTGGATTATCTCAACTCGGAATACAAATAATTTACTTCTTTTTTTAGTTCAATGAACACATATTTTATTCTATCATCAAAATATTTTCGCAACTCTATCATATATGGGGGATATATGTTTTCTATTCTTGTCCTGATGAGAAAGAGAAGCCATAACTACCACCATATTTGCATCAAAGGGAACTTACTCATCATATCATTCTTTTTTAGATCATGTGAATTCTCTATAATAAATTCTAATTTATTCATATTTAACTATCTTCTATAAACACAAAGTTATTGGGAACTCAATTTTCTGACAGGAACTAACAACCATCATAATGGTTCTTCATTATCCTTCTCCAATTACTAAAATCTAAATAATGGAAACAATAATGCTTATCTGATAACAGAATTTGGAAAAACAATTAACACAACATTTTCAAGAATATAAAATTTTGGGTTCACTTCATTAGTGTTCAAATGTGGAGTATCATCATCTAAAAGTAACTTAACCATAACTTCATTAATAATGTATTGATCTCCTTTATCAATTTATTCAATTATAACATCATTTTATACTATATGTTCCTCATAAATAACTATAAAATTATTATTATCATATAAATAGGTTGATTATATAGAGTGTATTCAAACTCGAATCTATCATATGATCATTTCCATCTTGTATAAATAAAAAAAATCAGTAACTATACTTCCTTAAGTTATAAAAAATAAATCTTCCCACTATGATTCCACACAACTAGAGAAGGGTTCACTTTTACATCCTCATCAGTGCCATCATAAAAGAGCTTCTTTAGAGTATGACCAAAATTTTTAACCAATTGTTTTGGGTACCCCATATTCTAGATTTGTCATACCATGGAATTTAGAGGCCATCACATAATGTATACAAACACAATCTTTTACCAAAATATGATTTAATATTCTTAAAAATAAATAGAATCTCCTATATTTTTTTAGAAATGGAAAAGGTATCATAGAAGAATAATAGGTAAGATTATCATAATTTTTTAAAAAATAATAAATATAGAAAATACATGTTCTAAAATAGTCTATTCCCAAGCACACTAGTTCCATGAGAAACTGGATATTGGAAAATTTTAATTAAAACAAGTCTTTTAATCTCTAGATAATTGAATGGTTTCTTCTCAACATCCGAAATGGAAAATAGTGATTTAATTATTTCAAGAAGGTTATCCTCATTGATAGTGGTAAGAGAGGTATTTATGATATGACTTCCTTTATATGGATGATGAAAAAATCTATCTATCAGAATTAATAACTCTTAAACACCTTTGGATTTAACTTAGTGGTAACATGGTCTTTGTTTGCTCAGAAAATGAACATTGAATTCTTGTAGAACTATCTAGCTTTTGTATCATAACATAACATAGTTCTATTTTAATTAAATATTAAGTCCCAAACATTGATGGTTATTCATTATTTAAGAGAATATTTATCATGTATATGTTGATGAATTCTATATCCTTGTCACTTACCACTTTTTGATAAGATTTATCTTTCTTTGAACTACTAGTATAAGGATATTATATTCCCTTCATATTCCCCGTTATTTATAAGATAAAGCATAGATATATTTGAATGAATGATAATAAGATGTTATATTGGCTAAAAAAAATTATTTTTTTGGTTTTCTGGGGTTGTAGGTTTTTTTATAAGACTTATGTATTATCTTTCATGAACTGAAAAAGACAATCAAAGGGTGACACAATAAAATTTGACCATAGAATATCTATAAAAATGTTTTTTTCTAATTGATCAAAAAATAACTGATTAAACTAAGCATGAAATATTAATAATTGTTTAGAATTTTAAATAACTGAATTCCCTTGTAGAAAACAATATATTTTTTGACACATAATTAATTAATTAATTAAAGATACTAAATTAAAATAAAATAATTTCAAATAAAAAGACCTATCTCAAATTTGATAAAATAAAATCAAATAGAAATTAATGGATCTGTACAAAATTTTGTCTAATGATTTTATGTGAATATGAATTGCAAAGAGATTTCAACATTTTTTTCATGATGTCTTAATAAATGATGCACAAGGCTTACGGTATTTATTCTAAAATGGATTGTTTGATTACATAAAATGTTATAGTACTTTTTAAATCACATTTTATAAAAATACAATAAAAATAGATACCAAAATTTATTGATTTATGTTTTATCCATAACACTTGTACACAAAAACATCAAGTTCTAATGTGATCATCTTCGATTGTCAATAACGCAACAGTGTGTTTATTATTAATAGAACATAAAACTAAATATTTTCCAATAAATTGGTTGGTCATTGAGGGAATTTTCTAATCTATCATAAAACTAAAAAATTAGTCTCTAAATATGAATCTAAATTAAAGGTAGAATGTTTTCGAAAAATAAAATACAAGTAGTTCTTTTTAAATGTCTTAAACATATTTTGGTAGTGATATAATTAAATTCATTATCATTTGAATGAAATATAGAATAGTGACATACAGAAAACATTATTTTCGGTATACTAGAAATTATATATAAAATTTCATAATTATACCTCTATACAACTAATTTTCCACTAGTTTTAAAGCTTCATCCAAATCATGTTTTATATTAGAACTCATTGGACTTTAATAATTATTTTCTGTTTTAATTACAATAATATTGTGTAAATCATTTTTATACATTCTTATATTTACATAATTCTCAAATACTATTTTACAGATTTGATATCCATGAAATAAATTTAACCTGTCCATCATACACATTTTAATTTTTTTCATGATTTTAGAAATAGATTTACAAAAATTTTGAATTTTTGAACCATAATTCACATATTCAATAATTATATGAACAACAAAAGTATCATTTGATGATTTTTTTTAAAATAGAGGGTTATTAAAATCCCACATAATATAAATTGGTTTAAATAATATAACATAAACTTTTATGCCAAGATCTAATGTCTTATAATATAGTTATAGGATAAAAGGTTTCCTCGTAGTTTATTCCTTCTTCATGGTTGTAACGTTCAAAAAATAACATGTACTAATTTCTAGTGATAACACATTGATCAAATTACTTACATTTAAAAACCCATTTGGTTCTAATAATAATATTGGCAGAGGTTCTATCAACTAATTCCCAAAACCGTTTTTAGTTTTACCGATTAATTACTCTTTCATATTGAATATCCAACTCTTATCTTATTCAGACACTTCTATGGTTTTTTATTCAATATGGGAAATAAATTAATAATGTCAAAACAATATCCATTATTCTAGTTCTTACACCTTCATCTTAGATTCCTAAAAATATTTTTAAACTGTGGATTCTATATATGGCCCCGGCCTTAAACCTTACTTAATATTGAATTAAATGAATAATTCACATTGAGGATCTTTTCAGGTTTAGAGTTTTAGAGAATTAGAACATAACTATTACATCTAAAAAGTTTACAAAGTAGACACTTCTACTAAGTTTCCATAGAATAAAAACTCTTAAAATGAAACATGTCGAGCTCCATGTTTTATATAGGATGACATTCCCTTGATCCCATCCTTGACCCTATTCCACATTATGTCCTGTGAAAAACATTTCAAAAAAACATGGGGTGAGAATAAAAATCTCAGTAAGGGATACACAAAGAATGATAACAATTAGTTTATCAAAACAACAAGTAAACCATGTATACTTTATCAATGTAATACTTTTCACCTTTATGAAGTAGTAAAAACTCTTCACTGAATAAAAGATCATTACATACCCTTTTGTAACTGAAAGATTAACATAAAACCCATAAAAGGAACACATTACATATAAAGGTAACTTGGGACATAAACATACTTAAGTGGAATAACCATACGGTCGACTTCCACACATATCACTTATTGGAATAGCCATTCGGACAACTTCCATACAAACTTAATGGAATATCCATACGGCTGACTTCCATACCCAATGCATTGGAGGTTATAACATAACCACCTGTCCTGGTATTCACGGCACCACTCGTTATATGGTTTATCACGTAACCACCCATCAAATGTCCAAGTACCGTTATAAAAATCATAAGGCATAAAATAAATATAGTGGAAAGAAAACATTTCCACACTTTGATCACAACATATCACTCAAATATATTTACATAACAAATCCATTATAAAAACCATTTTCAATTCCAAAATACAGAAAAGTGTATATGGTATTTTTTTCATTTTAAAAACATCACAACTTGTTGAGGAAGCCAAAGACCAAATAATACTCGCGACGGCTGAAAAGGTCGTTGTCACCGCGTACATTAAAAGAAACATTCCTTTTTGTCGTTTTGTAAAACGCTTCGTAGAAAAATATTCCTTTTGTATAAAAGTAAAAGTCAAAGGGGTTTATACACCGTATAAAATAAATTTGTGTATAAAACGAAATATGCCTCAAAGAAAGGAGATTGAGACGAAGTCCCTTACCTCGGGTCCGACTTGACTCGATCGTTCTTTAACGTCCTGAATAATAAACTTGAGTCAATTTCTATTTTCTTAAGAACCTTTTTAAAGTTCATTATTCCTTTTATATAACTTATTTCTATGTTATAAACATTATTGAATCATTTAAGTTAATAATGTTTTCTTTGTCGATATTTGGTTTTTAAGTCGAAAGTGGACTTCTTACAATTACATGTTGTTCGTGTGGTCAAAGGTTCATTATATCCAGAATGACATTCCTGATTTGGATATCATATATATCAAATATATCCAGCATATAAATTTATTTATAATATTACATAATCATTTGGAGGTAAGAAATGAAATGCACCGTTCATGGAGACGGTAAGCCGTATGTACGCATGAACGCCACTTTCATTTTTTTGTCATATTAATGGAATTAAAACTAAAAGAGAGGTATGTATATTTTAATTCCAGAATTATATTGATTATTTATATGTTTCATTCCTCATATATATCCATTATATACATGTACTTTTAATAGTACATTACATTTGGGGATAAGAAATGAAATGCACCGTTCATGGAGACGGTAAGCTGTACGTACGCATGAACGCTACTTTCATTTCTATCTCATACTTTAATGGAAAGAAATAATAATGATATAGATGTATATTATAATTCCAGGATAACTTATATATAATAACTTTAAATACATCCTTTATACGTCCCACATATGGCATTAACGAATCACATCACTTTGAGGGGGCGGTAGTCCGCACTTCCTAAAATGAAATTATCGTGTTTACCCATAATAGAAACCATAAAGGTATGGCATAAATGAAAAATACAGAAGCTAAAGTAAAACATAAACATATTATATATCATATATAAATATAGTGAAATCTTAATGGCCACCTTTGAATGTGTTATATGAGAGTTGAACAATCATCATTTTGTGAGGCAGAAATTCGCCATCCACAGAAACAGTATGTTCTTTAACCATTAGATGAAGGTGTGTGTATGTGTAGCTCTAATAAAAATTATAATAACATCATAGTATATTTTAGATACTTTAGTTTTTACAAAATAATGAAATAAAAAGAGTTTAGGGTGTTGGAGAAGCAAAATAAAACAAAAGAGCAGAAGTGAAGACGTTACCTTAAAATTGGGTAACTTCCTATGGTTTGAACCAAAAGGGTTTCTTGAAGAGCTTCCTACCAAATTTAAGGATTATTGGATGAGGAGAAGTATGTGGAGAGACAAAATGATCAGATCTTGGCCGAACAAAAGGCTTGAGAGGTGTGGGTAAGGTGGTAGAGTTGGGGGCCTTTTATAAGAGGAGAGGAGGGGCAGTCTTGGAAAGTAAAGAAAAATTACTTTATTTTAAAATTATTTTCGGATTTAAGAGGTCCCACATTGATATAATTCTAGGATAAGGTGATAAGGGTTCGCAATCCACCTATCCAATAGGTTTTTGACATGTGTAGGTCCTATATTTTTCATTATCTTTCCATTTTATTTAAATCGTTAAATAGTGAGGTCATCGCTCCATCATCATGATGTCATAAAGAATTTAATTTATTTAATTTCTAAAAATTATAAAAAAAACTATGATCTAGGAAATCTTTATAGATTTCAAATGACTATTTATAGTCAAAATATGACTTGTATAACCACATGTAAAAATTGTTTTGGTAAAACAAATCATGTTTGTGACATTTTTATTTTAACTTTAAATAAAAGGCATAAATTTCATTATCAATCCCAAGTGGCTCCATGGGGTACCAAAAATCGACCCATGGGTTGTCTTGGTCGGCCATAACTCATCCAATAGGGTTAGGACAAGTGTCAAGATATTTTCATTTTATTATAATATCATTTTTACCTTAAATCACACTAATTATCTTTAATCGCGATTAATAAAACTTAAAAGTTATTTCTCATCAAAAAATATTTTCATCCCATTGAACCACATTTTACTTAACAATTAAAATAATTTAAATTGGATTTTTGAAATTCAATACAAAGAAGTGTTAAAGTCCCATTTAAAAGAAAAATCAAATTTTGTAACCACCACTTTGTGGTTTCAATATTCATCAAAAATTGATGTTTTTCAGAAAAATTCCAAAAATTCACCCTAAGCTATATTGGATATTCAGAATTAAAAAATGATGTCTATTTTACCAAATTCATAACATAAAAGTTTCATTATTTAATTTTATAATTAAACCCCGCTGTTAAAACAAATAGCGTGTTTTTATGAAACAATAAGTATCAAAATATTGACACTAGTTTAAGTCCAATTTCAAAGTAAAATTAATTCCAACGACCACTATTAGATTAAATGGTAAAAATATATTATTATTTCACTTAAAAACCAATTCAAAAGATTATCTAATCATCTTAATAAATTAGATTAAAAATAGGTTTTGAATTAAAATACAACATTTTACACAATTCATTAAAAAATGATCTTTATCAGAAAAATACCAAAAAATCACACAAAGTAAAAGTTGATGTCCTGATTCTAAAGAAGAGTTTTATTTGGTCCAATAGAATGTATAAGAGTGACCAAAACTATATTTAATGAAGGTTTTCCATCAAATGTTGATAAGTGGACCTTTCGAGAAAATTAGAGTATATAAGCCTAAAATTGAATTCTTTTTATATTTTTAGCCTTTATCCTTTATTAGATAAATGTAAAAACATTTAACAAACATATATAATAATATTTTAGTTATTTCTATCCATTCCCGCCAGTACAACAGCTACGTGTTAACTAAAATTTAAAATAATATTATTTTATTACTAGTGTGCAACGTACGATTCCAATGAAACTCTTTGTTGCATATCGGGTATGCTATCGAACATAGCAACCCCTTTAAAGTAAAATTAATATTTAATTCACAAATATTAATAAATATGAAAATGTATTATTCTTTATTTACCTGGGATGTTACATCCTTCCCCCCCTTTTGGGAATTGCGTCCTTGCAATTTTATTCACTTATCAAAATAAGTGGAGGTATTTATCCCTCATAGAATTTTCAGATTCCCATGTTGCCACTTCAATGATATGGTTTTTCCACAAAACCTTTACCTAGTGAATTACCTTATTTCACAACACTTTCTCTCTTCGGTCTAGAATCTGGACTGGTTTTTCTTCATAAGATAGGTTCTCTTCCAGCTGAACTACCTCTAGACTCAAAACATGAGATTGATCTGGCATATACTTCCTCAACATCGAAACATGAAAAACATTGTGTACCGGAGATAAAATCGAAGGTAAAGACACTCAGTAAGCAACTGATCCAATTTTCTCCAGAATTTCATATGGTCCAATGAACCTTGGACTCAGATATCCTTTCTTACCAAATCGCATCACACTTTTTCATGGAGAAACCTTGAGAAAAACATGATCACCTGCCTCAAAAGATAGATCCTTCCTCCGGTTATCCACATAACTCTTTTGCCTGCTCTGAGCTGTTCTCATGTGTTTCTGAATCAAATGAACATTTTCTGCCATCTCTTCTACCAATTCTGGTCCCATCAACTTCCTTTCACCCACTTCATCCCAAAATGTTGGAGTTCGACACTGCTTCCCATATAATGCCTCAAATGGTGCCATCAATATACTGGAATGAAAACTGTTATTATAAGAAACTCAACCAAAAAAAGATGTTGGTCCCAACTTCCCTAATAATCCATCGAACAAGCTCGTAGCATATCCTCCATGGTTTGAATTGTTCGTTCTGACTGCCCATTAGATTGAGGATGAAAAGTTGTACTAAAATTTAATTCAGTACCCAACGACTTCTTAAGGCTTTTCCAAAATTTAGAAGTAATCCTGGGATCACGATCGGACACAATGGAAAGAGGAACTCCATGTAACCTGACTATCTCCTTAAGATACAAATGGGAAAGTTGATCTAGGGAAAAAGTATCTCGTATAGCAAGGAAATGAGCATATTTAGTCAAGCAATCATCAATAACCCAGATTGCATTATTACCTCGAGATATCTTCGGTAATCCCATGACAAACTCCATGGATATATTTTCCCATTTCCACTCTGGCACTGGTAAAGGCTGAAGCATCCCTTTCGGTAACTGCCACTCTGATTTAACCTGCTAACAAGTCAAACACTTCACAGTAAAATCAGCAGTATCCCTTTTCATTCCATCCCACCAGTAATACATCCGCAGATCTCTGTACATCTTAGTACTGCCAGGATGATATGAAAACGGGGAACTATGAGCCTCACATAACAACTCATTCTTCAACTGTGAATCACAGGGCACTCATAATCTCTTCCCAAACCTCAAAACACAATCATTATCAATGTTTAATTTAGGCAACTTACCCTTCTGAACCAGCTCTACCTTTTTCTGCAACTCACTGTCTTCCCGCTATACTTGCTTAATTCTGTCCGATAGGGATGATCTCACTAATACCTGAAACAAAACAGAAGAACTTCTTGCACCAATAACTTCTATGCCGATGTTCATCAAATCAAAAACCAAAGGACCTCGTTCCAAACGTAGCATAGTTAATGAAGCATTACTTTTTCGACTCAAAGCATCGGCCACTTTATTTTCTTTTCCCGGATGGTAATGAATTTTACAATCATAATCCATGATTAATTCCAGCCATCTCCTCTGTCTCATGTTCAATTCTTTCTGAGTGAATATGTACTTTAAACTTTTGTGATCAGTATATATTTCACACTTTACTCCATACAAATGATGCCTCCAAATTTTTAAAGCAAAAACAACAGCAGATACTTCCAAATAATGTGTAGGGTAATTTACCTCATGAGTTTTCAACTGGCGTGAAGCATAAGCAATTACCTGATCATTCTGCATAAGGACACAACCAGGTCCCTTCAACGAAGCATCACTGTATATAACAAACTCACCATTCCTGGAAGGAAGTGCCAAAACTGGAGCATTCACCAATATTGTTTTAACTCCTGAAAACAATCATCACATTCATTTGTCCAGATGAACTTAACACACTTACGAGTTAGCTTAGTCATTGGACTAGATGACCGTGAAAAATTTTCAACAATCATTCGGTAGTAACCTACCAAACCAAGAAAACTATGGATCTCGGTTACATTTGTGGGTCTTGGCCATACTTCAACAACTTTTGTTTTCACAGTGTAGAGACCCGAGGCTTGACGTACATGGACAATACATTACATTTGCGGAATACTTAGTACATAACAAAAACACACACTAAAGGATCGTAATAGTTTAGTGTCTTTGGAAACTCGGAACGTAATCTTCTAATCGTGGTGAAAGTTCTTCAATATCTCCCATAAAGGTCATCCCTTTTTTTTACCTAAAACCTTTCTTTATATCCTGGGGAAAAGAAAACATAAAAGGGTGAGCTCAAATGCTCAGTAAGGGTAAACAAAAGAAATAACAATCACATCATATATATAAGAACATGGCTTTTGGAAATCTTAACCTGCAAAAAAGCTCATAATATCATAACATGGGATAAATCATAAAAGTGAAATGTAATCCCAATAATCATAACTTAAAACATGAAACTTTGTGGCATACACACATAATCATAGAAAATCATTTCTTGTTAGTCAAGACTCATTGCCAAGACTATCTTAGTGGACAAAGTCCCTTTCTGAATCGAGTAACCCTCGTTTCAGTCCTGTTTCACTGAACAGGTATAACCTACCATTTCAGCCATGTCTATCTCATGAGATATAAAATCATTACCCAATGCATTGGAGGGAGATATAGGTCCCACCCATCTTATAATGAATCCTTTCTTATGTGTGCCACATAATCATAAAACATACATCATCGCATAACACATGTAACAAAAATGGGATTCTTGAAACCTCATGACATCATAAATCAATTCATATAAGATAAAGGAATTAATAAACATAATTCCATCACAACATAGTCAAATCAATGTAAAAATATGGATAGAAACAGAACCCTTTATTATCTTAGATGGAAAATAATTTTGGTAAAACACTTGAATTGAATTCTTGAGGAAAATATCCTTTCTTCTTCAAAATCAATTTCTTTTCACAAAACATCATGCAATTTTAAAAGAAAGAGATTTTATTGAAAATATTCATGAAATATTTTAGAGGAAGATTCATGAAAATAAGGCTTTATAAAACAGTAGAAATCCGTTCGTGCCGTATAAGTTAAAAAAAACATTCTTCGTACTTTTGTCGGAAAAGTCAAAAAGTACCTCGTATGACAAAAATTCCTTTCATAGATATTACTAAAAACTCACCGAAGGGTAAAAATGGATTTAAACAATTGTAGGTGGATGGAAATAATATTACATATTGATGAAACATGGATGTGGATGATAAAATACACCCCAGTAAATACTTATGAATAAACAATCTCGGATAAAAATGAGATTGTGATATTTCCCTTACCTTAGGTCCAATTTGATTCGTATGTGTCCGAACCTCCTGTATAATGATTTAAATAATGTCATTGACTTATTACAGAATCATATTCATTGTTATGATATCATATATGGTTCACTTATGACATTATATTACCCGTTATTTTGTAAATTCCATGTTAAAGAAGCGTTTTGGGTAAAATCATTTCATTTATCGTAGGTGTTTTGACTTGTTGTTCTTGACATCATTATTACTTATATCATGATTTAATTACTTCCAGAATATAAAATATGATTTATATATCATATATATTCAGTATATATATATATATATAATAGGTAGATAAATAAAATGAAAAACACCGTTCATGGAGACGGTAGTCCGTACGTACGCATGAACGTTGTTTTCCTTTCCTTATTGTCTTGAAATGGAAGTAAGTAGATTACATACATATGTATATATATACATAAATCCAGTAGCATTATAATGTCATATATTTCATTATTATTTCTTATATATACTTTATAATCATTCTTAAATGGTTAATATGGAGAATGAATCTCATCGCGTCGTGGAGACGGTAGTCCGTACGTAGGCACGAGCGATGATATCATTTCTATAATTATTGAATTGAATTGGAGTGAATTATACAATATATCAGAATCAATATGATGTTGTAATAACTATGTATAGTTATTCTTTACACCATTATACCCATCCATGTAAGGTGGTGGTGGAAAATAGATTACACCACAACGTGGAGACGGTATTCCGTACGTACGCACGCGCGGTGATTTCTTTTTCCGTAGGATGGATAGATGGTGAAATAGGGTTGTTTCATACTTATAATAACATATCAGTATATGAGTGATACTGATGTTATTACTTCATAATGAAACAACCTAAGAAGAAGAAGTGGAAGAAGAAATAAAGATGAAAGAATTGGTAACGGTAATTACCTCTTCTTTGAATTGCCTCTTTGAGACCTCCTCTTAGGGCACTAGAATTGGTCTTTGAGGAAGACCAGAACCTCTAGGATGTTTCTAGGGAAGTGGAGAAGAGATTTTGGCAGGGGTTGGCCGAGCTTGAGTGCTCAAATTGGTGTGAGGAGGAGGGGGAGGAGGTGTCCTTTTATAAGGGAGGAGAGGGGCACCTTAGGAATATCTCAAAATATTATTTTATATTAAAGTCAAAATCGGTTTATAATGGTTCCAAAGGGTCTTATTTCGAAGATAAAGTGGGTAAGGGTCGAAATCCTATCACCCAATAGGATTTAGAGAAGTTTAGGTTATTATTTTAACCTTATCAATTAGATTTAACTCTAAGTTAAATAATTTAACTTTTACCGTGTCTTTTTGTTTTCTTTCACTATATGGTTAATATACTTACTATAACATGCCAAACTAACCCCAAATTGTATATTATTAATAAATATATCCTTATCTAAGTTATTTGGACGAACCTTAGATTTTTAGGAATAAAATAACAATTAATAATATAATATTTGATTTAAAAACTATTTTGTGTCAATTTTGACACTATTTGATATATGATTTTTGTGAAAGTCATAACAGAATTAAATTTTCGAACCAAGTTGATTAAATCAACATTAATATATCATAGTAACCTAGAAAATTAGTGGAATTCCTAAAAAGTATTGAATTACATTTATTTTGGTATTTATATTATCAATTATGTCAATATTTCATTAATAAGATAATTACTGCATCATCTTTGTGTCATAAATAAATTAAATTATTTGATTTTTAAAAATTACAAATAAAATACCATTATGTAGGAAATCTTTTTAGCTTTCTAATGAATATTTACAATCGAATTTATCTTATGTATAACCCCATATTAAAAATGATTTACTTATTAAACTTTGATTTTAACTATTTTAACCCTTCTTTAAATAAATTAATAATAAATGTCCTAATCTAATCCAAGTGGGCCTAAATGGTCATATTTTATTCCTAAGTTTGTTTTTGGTCGAATTACACTTGTCCAATAGAATTAGGACATGTGTTAGGGTAATATTAATATCATATTTACCTTTAGTTACCCTATTTACTATTAACTGCGGTAAAAAAAAGTAAAAAGTTACTATTCACCAAAAAATTATTTTCATCTCATTGAACCACATTTTAGTCCTTGATATTAACCGTGTCTCTCGGATTTTCGAAATTCCATTAACAGAAGCGGTAAAATTAAGTTTTATGCAAAATTCAGTTTTTTAACCTACCACTTAGTGATTTCACTATTCATCAAAAATTGAAAGTTTTCAGAAAAATACCAAAATTTCACCCTAGGCTAATTTCGATATTCCGAATCCAAAAATGAAGTCCATTTTGAAAAATAAAATTTATAAAATTTCAAAAATTGGTTATTACTATTCATAACGGCTAGTTTTAATAGCATATTGTTGTTTAGTGAAACTCGGTATTGCGTACGACGCAAGCTATCGAGGAAGGTCGTGATTGCGTGTAATGGAAGGAAAGTCAAGGATGCATGTTGTGAAAGCTTCTTTTGGTGTAGCGTACAACACAAGACATTAAGGAAATTAAAAAGAATATTTTTCATAAAATCTCGGGGTGTTACATTCTACCCCCCTTAAAATGAATTTCGCCCTCGAAATTCGTCGGGGTTATAAATGGTTTACTATTCGGAAGTTTCTTTAATAGAAACCCACATCGTATAAAGGAATACCAAAACATGGCTTTAAAAACTAAAGTATGAAATGTAACAATTACCCAAATAAACTAATCACTGGGTTTCCACATAGGTGAAAATATGGATATGGAAGAAAAATCTTACCATCATGTTCTGATGGAGAGTGGTAGAGAACATGGCTATGGAAAAGCCAGTAATCACAAATCCATAGATTTGTGATGATATAAGGTACCATCTGATTCATCAGGTATAAGATCACTAGGACAACATTTTTGGTTTTCAAGATCATTTCCCTAAAGTTGAAAATTTGCTTAGAATAAATACTTACTTTATTTTGGTACAATCTCACTGTTGTTCGTGCCTTGAACAATTTCCACTTCATCTCTTAAATAAATGAAGTTGAATTTGTTATTCATGAAGTGTTAGCAGATCATGTGATAGAATGAATGTTCATTCCATCTGTCTCAAACAAAAGGTTAGCAAAAGTTATTAAATATACATAAGTCATTCTATAGTGAGATTAATCATATACGGTTCCTAAAATGGACTTATACTTCATATATCATACTGCTTAATATAATAAAACTAGTTTCTACTAAACAGGGACTTCCTGTAGGTCAGTGGTAGGCGATAAAGGCCAGTCGCACTTCGGTTGTGGGTTCGATTCCTACAGCCTTGTCCGAAGCGATGGGCTGTCGCCCGTCCTGCAGGTTTTCCATTTTATAAAACTATATTACTATAACATCCCATCAATAATATCGAAAAAACTTCTATCCTTAAACAATACTAACTTATGTCCAACATAATCCATTCTAATCTTTAGGCTTATCCATAATACTCCAGTCCACTCTCATAACATAGTGAAAACGATTACCAGAGATTTAATACCATCGTTGATCCCCATATATCATAAGATATGTTTTTTTTGGTCACATTCCAAACATTCAAAGTCCTTAATCATGTATTCTCTTGAATACCCATTGAACCTTATTGAAAACATGAGTGCTGTTAAAAGTTAACTCTTTCCACATACCAAAATCCTCAAAAAAATTTACTCAAACCATGATATCACTTAGTCCTTATATCAATCATGAGCTCATGAATACAATCAAACATCTCATTGTCTTCTTATCCTTTCATTATGCACTTATCATCTACTTTCCAAAAGTATCTGAATAACCTTTCATGGTAATACACTTAAGGAAAGACAACAGTGTAACAATCCTTAGATGTCTCCTTATTCCAACACTACACATGATAAACATGTAATCATTCCACTACATTCTTAGACCATTGACCGAGCTTCAACATTTCTTTCATCTCACATATCATTTGTAGTTTCTTCATCATCGTCAACATAAATACTTCCCATACGACCATACTGATTCTCTTCATGAGACTTTCCCTTGGGGCATTGGTTTTCATAATGCCCGTATATTCCACATTTAAAGCATTTTACCATTGTCGATGTCGTAGCAATACCATTATCCTCATCCATGGTGTTAACTGAACCTTTTCCTTTGCACTTACTTGCTTTGTGTCCTTCTTTTCCACACCCAAAGCATCTTCCAGTTCCTTTGAAACATTCTCCTTGATGCCTCTTCCCACATGAATTACATAGGGGAAATTGAACTTTCTTTCCTCTATGATCATCATGAAACTCCATCTTTCTCTTATTAGCCGAGTCAGGAAACTTACCAAATTTTACTTTATTGATCATATTATGAGATTGCTGATTCGACATAATAATGATGTTTGGACTTCCAAATCCCATTTCATTATGATGAATATCATTCCATTGTCCATCATATCCTCCATTATTGTGAATCATCTTGTTTCCAGCCATTTTCTAAAACCCAAAAAGAATAGTGTGAGAGGAAAAAATCATGCTAGGGAAAACAACATAATAAAGGGGGAGTACCTTCAATATCTAACATCTTAGGTTTAATTCTAAGATCGTTACCATAGTTCTAGGACTATCCTATACGTATACGTATCCTTAGGGTCATCCCTAGACATACCATAGAAATATCTCTAGGGATCTCACTAACGTTTTCACATCCTAGTTTCCAAAGGTTGACTAAACCTTTCCTCTGATACCAACTGTAGAGACCCGAGGCTTGACGTACATGGACATTACATTACATTTGCGGAATACTTAGTACATAACAAAAACACACACTAAAGGATCGTAATAGTTTAGTGTCTTTGGAAACTCGTAACGTAATCTTCTAATCGTGGTGAAAGTTCTTCAATATCTCCCATAAAGGTCATCCCTTTTTTTTTACCTAAAACCTTTCTTTATATCCTGGGGAAAAGAAAACATAAAAGGGTGAGCTCAAATGCTCAGTAAGGGTAAACAAAAGAAATAACAATCACATCATATATATAAGAACATGGCTTTTGGAAATCTTAACCTGCAAAAAAGCTCATAATATCATAACATGGGATAAATCATAGAAGTGAAATGTAATCCCAATAATCATAAATTAAAACATGAAACTTTGTGGCATACACACATAATCATAGAAAATCATTTCTTGTTAGTCAAGACTCATTGCCAAGACTATCTTAGTGGACAAAGTCCCTTTCTGAATCGAGTAACCCTCGTTTCAGTCCTGTTTCACTGAACCGGTATAACCTACCATTTCAGCCATGTCTATCTCATGAGATATAAAATCATTACCAAATGCATTGGAGGGAGATATAGGTCCCACCCATCTTATAATGAATCCTTTCTTATGTGTGCCACATAATCATAAAACATACATCATCGCATAACACATGTAACAAAAATGGGATTCTTGAAACCTCATGACATCATAAATCAATTAATATAAGATAAAGGAATTCATAAACATAATTCCATCACAACATAGTCAAATCAATGTAAAAATATGGATAGAAACAAAACCCTTTATTATCTTAGATGGAAAATAATTTTGGTAAAACACTTGAATTGAATTCTTGAGGAAAATATCCTTTCTTCTTCAAAATCAATTTCTTTTCACAAAACATCATGCAATTTTAAAAGAAAGAGATTTTATTGAAAATATTCATGAAATATTTTAGAGGAAGATTCATGAAAATAAGGCTTTATAAAACAGTAGAAATCCGTTCGTGCCGTATAAGTTAAAAAAAACATTCTTCGTACTTTTGTCGGAAAAGTCAAAAAGTACCTCGTATGACAAAAGATTCCTTTCATAGATATTACTAAAAACACACCGAAGGGTAAAAATGGATTTAAAAAATTGTAGGTGGATGGAAATAATATTACATATTGATGAAACATGGATGTGGATGATAAAATACACCCCAGTAAATACTTATGAATAAACAATCTCGGATAAAAATGAGATTGTGATATTTCCCTTACCTTAGGTCCAATTTGCTTCGTATGTGTCCGAACCTCCTGTATAATGATTTAAATAATGTCATTGACTTATTACAGAATCATATTCATTGTTATGATATCATATATGGTTCACTTATGACATTATATTACCCGTTATTTTGTAAATTCCATGTTAAAGAAGCGTTTTGGGTAAAATCATTTCATTTATCGTAGGTGTTTTGACTTGTTGTTCTTGACATCATTATTACTTATATCATGATTTAATTACTTCCAGAATATAAAATATGATTTATATATCATATATATTCAGTGTATATATATATATATATAATAGGTAGATAAATAAAATGAAAAACACCGTTCATGGAGACGGTAGTCCGTACGTACGCATGAACGTTGTTTTCCTTTCCTTATTGTCTTGAAATGGAAGTAAGTAGATTACATACATATGTATATATATACATAAATCCAGTAGCTTTAAAATGTCATATATTTCATTATTATTTCTTATATATACTTTATAATCATTCTTAAATGGTTAATATGGAGAATGAATCTCATCGCGTCGTGGAGACGGTAGTCTGTACGTACGCACGAGCGATGATATCATTTCTATAAGTATTGAATTGAATTGGAGTGAATTATACAATATATCAGAATCAATATGATGTTTTAATAACTATGTATAGTTATTCTTTACACCATTATACCCATCCATGTAAGGTGGTGGTGGAAAATAGATTACACCACAGCGTGGAGACGGTATTCCGTACGTACGCACGCGCGGTGATTTCTTTTTCCGTAGGATGGATAGATGGTGAAATAGGGTTGTTTCATACTTATAATAACATATCAGTATATGAGTGATACTGATGTTATTACTTCATAATGAAACAACCTAAGAAGAAGAAGTGGAAGAAGAAATAAAGATGAAAGAATTGGTAACGGTAATTACCTCTTCTTTGAAGTGCCTCTTTGAGACCTCCTCTTAGGGCACTAGAATTGGTCTTTGAGGAAGACCAGAACCTCTAGGATGTTTCTAGGGAAGTGGAGAAGAGATTTTGGCAGGGGTTGGCCGAGCTTGAGTGCTCAAATTGGTGTGAGGAGGAGGGGGAGGAGGTGTCCTTTTATAAGGGAGGAGAGGGGCACCTTAGGAATATCTCAAAATATTATTTTATATTAAAGTCAAAATCGGTTTATAATGGTTCCAAAGGGTCTTATTTCGAAGATAAAGTGGGGAAGGGTCGAAATCCTATCAACCAATAGGATTTAGACAAGTTTAGGTTATTATTTTAACCTTATCAATTAGATTTAACTCTAAGTTAAATAATTTAACTTTTACCGTGTCTTTTTGTTTTCTTTCACTATATGGTTAATATACTTACTATAACATGCCAAACGAACCCCAAATTGTATATTATTAATAAATATATCCTTATCTAAGTCATTTGGCCGAACCTTAGATTTTTAGGAATAAAATAACAATTAATAATATAATATTTGATTTAAAAACTATTTTGTGTCAATTTTGACACTATTTGATATATGATTTTTTGTGAAAGTCATAACAGAATTAAATTTTCTAACCAAGTTGATTAAATCAACATTAATATATCATAGTAACCTAGAAAATTAGTGGAATTCATAAAAAGTCTTGAATTACATTTATTTTGGTATTTATATTATCAATTATGTCAATATTTCATTAATAAGATAATTACTGCATCATCTTTGTGTCATAAATAAATTAAATTATTTGATTTTTAAAAATTACAAATAAAATACCATTATGTAGGAAATATTTTTAGCTTTATAATGAATATTTACAAGCGAATTTATCTTATGTATAACCCCATATTAAAAATGATTTACTTATTAAACATTGATTTTAACTATTTTAACCCTTCTTTAAATAAATTAATAATAAATGTCCTAATCTAATCCAAGTGGGCCTAAATGGTCATATTTTATTCCTAAGTTTGTTTTTGGTCGAATTACACTTGTCCAATAGAATTAGGACATGTGTTAGGGTAATATTAATATCATATTTACCTTTAGTTACCCTATTTACTATTAACTGCGGTAAAAAAAAGTAAAAAGTTACTATTCACCAAAAAATTATTTTCATCTCATTGAACCACATTTTAGTCCTTGATATTAACCGTGTCTCTCGGATTTTCGAAATTCCATTCACAGAAGCGGTAAAATTAAGTTTTATGCAAAATTCAGTTTTTTAACCTACCACTTAGTGATTTCACTATTCATCAAAAATTGAAAGTTTTCAGAAAAATACCAAAATTTCACCCTAGGCTAATTTCGATATTCCGAAACCAAAAATGAAGTCCATTTTGAAAAATAAAATTTATAAAATTTCAAAAAGTGGTTATTACTATTCATAACGGCTAGTTTTAATAGCATATTGTTGTTTAGTGAAACTCGGTATTGCGTACGACGCAAGCTATCGAGGAAGGTCGTGATTGCGTGTAATGGAAGGAAAGTCAAGGATGCGTGTTGTGAAAGCTTCTTTTGGTGTAGCGTACAACACAAGACATTAATGAAATTAAAAAGAATATTTTTCATAAAATCTCAGGGTGTTACACACAGGATCAACAGTTATGCCATCTTTTGAAACAATGTGACCCAGGAACGAAATTTGTTGTAACCAAAACTCACACTTGCTGAATTTCCCATATAGATTCTTTTCTTTTAAGGTTTTCAAGATAACCCTTAAATGACATTCATGCTCCTCTTAACTTTTAGAAAACACCAAAATATCATCAATTAAAACAACCACAAACTTATCCAAGAACTCATGAAAAATTATATTCATAAGGTCCATGAATACATCATGTGTATTGGTTAACCCAAAATGCATAACTACAAATTCATAATGGACATATCTAGTACGAAATGCAGTCTTCGGAACATCTGCTTCTTTTACATTCAACTGATGGTACCCCGACCTCAAGTCAATCTTTGAAAAATATTGAGCTCCCTGGAGTTGATCAAACAAATCATCGATATGAGGAAAAGGATACTTGTTCTTAATAGTAATATTATTCAAGGCCCTATAATCAATGCAATGTCTCATTGAGCCATCTTTATTTTTAACAAACAATATAGAAGCACCTCATGGTGATGTGCTAGGTCTAATGAAACCTTTATCTAATAACTCCTGTAATTGCATATTTAACTTTAAAAGTTCATCTTGAGCCATTCGATAAGGGGGTTTTCAAATTGGCTTAGAATCAAGAACTAAGTCAACAATAAATTCAACTTCCTGATCATGAATAATACCGGGCAACTCATCAGGAAAAACATCAAGATACTCATTTACCACTAGCACATCATTAATCTGAATAGTTCCTTTATTATTAACAATATGTGCAAGGTAGCATTCATTTCTATATTTTACTAGTTTCTCAACTTCCTGATATGTTATCAAAATCAAGGGTTAATTCTTGTATACAAACTGAAAATCTTTCTGAAAAGAGACCATTTTAGCTCTACAGTCAATCTTAGCATGATAAAAAGAAATCCAATCCATACCCAAAATAACATCAAACTCTACTAGAGGCAAAACAATAAGGTTTGCTCGTAGATTCTTTCCACACACAAGGATAGGAAGGTTCTTATAATTCCTTTTTGTCTCAATGTTCCCTCCGAGTGTTTTTACCATAAGTTCATGATTCATATCTTGAGATGGAATTTCCAATTTACTAGAAAACTTCTCAGAAATGAAATAGTGTGTAGACCCTGAATCAAACAACACATTGGCATAATCTGAACAAACAAACAGTGTACATGATACCAATTCATTCGATGGCCCAACATCTGCTGAAGTTGTTGCAAAGGATTTCACTACCACTTTCTGCTTGTAGTCTGGCTGCTTTCCCCCAGCTGAGTTCTTTGTTAGACACTCATTTGCATAATGACCCATTTCATTACACTTAAAACATCTTACCGTTGGCTTTTCATTGCATGCTTGATCATCTTCCTTACAGTTACGAGCAATATGACTAGACGTACCACACCGAAAACACTTACCAGACATGGATAAACATTCTCCAGGATGCATTTTACCACACTTCTCACAGGATGGTTATTTGGTTTTCTTACCTCCTTGCTTCTTTGATGAATTCTTCCCCTTTTCCTGCCAACTAGACCTCTTATTCTATTGTTTGTCATAGAACACCTGATCATCAGCAAACTCCATTTCCACCTTCTCCGCACATCGAACAAGTTTTTCATAACTTTTGAACTCACGAGAAGATAAAGCCCTTCGATACTTTGGCTTTAACTCTGTGTAAAAACGGTTTATTTTACTATCAAGATCTCGTATGAAGTTTGGAGCATAACTTGCCAATCGAGTGAACTTTGCTTCATAAGTAGCCACTAAATCATCCTCCTGCCTCAATTCTAGGAACTATTTTTCCATCCTATGACAAACCACCTTAGGAAAATATTTCTCAAGAAACATACCTCTATATTCTTCCCAGTGAAGATCCTCAATCTCATCACTATCCCTGATATTTTTCACCATTGACCACCACTGATCATCTTCACCTTCAAAACTGTAAACAGAAAGACTAACCTTTTGATGTTTTGAACACCCAATGACATCAAAAATCTTCTCCAGTGCTTTAATCCACCCTTCAGCTTGCACGGGGTTAAATGATCCTCTGAATGATGGGGGATGTTGCCTTATGAAATGTTCCACCACTGACATGTTTCTCTGAAGTTGATCTGGATGATCTCGTGCATGGATACCACAACCATTTATAGCCTAAGTCAACTGTGCCATCACTGCAACAAACTGTTCAGTTCCGATTCCGACCATCTCAGGTTGCTGATTTGGAAGGTTGTCTTCCTTTTGATGTTGTCCCAACATAGCTTCTTTGTTTTCTCTGTGGAAAACCATTCTGAACACAGATATATCTTAGGCGAAGCAACATGGTAACCTTTAAATGCAATATTATTTCAGTCATACCATAAATTAACTTATAATTTAACAATTTTCTAACTCCTAATGTTTTCTAAACTGACCTCTGATAACAACTATAAGGCCCCCACCTTAAAACTTACTTAATATTGAATTAAATGAATAATTCACTTTGAGGATATTTTCAGGATTAGAGTTTTAAGGAATTAGAACACAACTATTACATCTCAAAAGATTACAAAGTAGACACTTCTACTAAGTTTCCATAGAATAAAAACTCTTAAAAAGAAACATTTCTAGTTCCATGTTTTATATAGCATGAATTTCCCTTGATCCCATCCTTGAACCTATTCCACATTAAGTCTTGTGAAAAACATTTCAAAAAAACTTGGGGTGAGCATAAAAATCTCATAAGGGATACACAAAGAATGATAACTATTAGTTTATCAAAACAACAAGTAAACTATGTATACTTTATCAAAGTAATACTTTTCACCTTTATGAAGTATTAAAAACTCTTCACTGACTAAAGTATCATTACTTACCCTTTTGTAACCAAAAGATTACCATAAAAACCATAAAAGGAACACATAACATATAAAGGTATCTTGGGACATAAAAATACTTAAGTGGAATAACCATACGGTCGACTTCCACACATATCACTTAATGGAATAGCCATTCGGCCATCATCCATACATACTTAATGGAATAGCCATACGGTCGACTTCCATACCCAATGCATTAGAGGTTATAATGTAACCACCCATCCTGGTATTCACAGCACCACCCGTCATATTGTTTATTATGTAACCACCCGTCAAATGTCCAAGTACCATTATAAATATCATAAGACATAAAACAAATATAATGGAAAGAAAACATTTCCACACTTTGATCACAATATATCACTCAAATATATTGACATAACAAATCCATTATAAAAACCATTTTCAATACCAAAATACATAAAAGAGTATGTGGTATTTATTTCATTTTAAAATCATCACGGCTTGTTGAGGAAGCGAAAGACCAAATAATACTCACGACGACAGAAAAAGTTGTTGTCACAGCGTACGTTAAAAGAAACATTACTTTTGTCATTTTGTAAAAAGCTTCGTAGAAAAAGATTCCTTTTGTATAAAAGTAAAAGAAAAAGGGGTTTATACACCGTATAAAATAAATTTGTGTATAAAACGAAATATGCCTCAATGAAAGCAGATTGAGACGAAGTCCCTTACCTCGGGTCCGACTTGACTCGATTGTTCTTTAACGTCCTGAATAATAAACTTGAGTTAATTTCTATTTTCTTAAGAACCTTTTTCAAGTTCATTATTCCTTTTATATCACTTATTGACATCTTATAAACATTATGTAATCATTTAAGTTAATAATGTTTTCTTTGTCGATATTTGGTTCTTAAGTCGAAAGTGGACTTCTTACAATTACATGTTGTTTGTGTGGTCAAAGGTTATTTATATCCAGAATGAAATTCCTGATTTGGATATCATATATATCATATATATCCAGAATATACATGTATTTATAATATTACATAATCATTTAGATGTAAGAAATGAAATGCACCGTTTATGGAGACGGTAATCCATACGTACGCATGAACGCCACTTTCATTTCATTGTCATATTAATGGAATTAAATCTAAATGAGAGGTATGTATATTTTAATTCCTGAATTATATTCATCATTTATATGTATCATTCATCATATATATCCATTATATACATGTACTTTTAATAGTACATTACATTTGGGGATAAGAAATGAAATGCATCGTTCATGGAGACGGAAAGCCATACGTACGCATGAACGCTCCATTCATTTCTATCTCATACTTTAATGGAAATAAATAATAATGATATAGAGGTATATTATAATTCTAGTATAAAATCATATATAATAACTTTAAATCCATCCTTTATATGTCCCACATATGGCATTAACGAATCACATCACTTTGAGGGGGTGGTAGTCCGCACTTCCTAAAATGAAATTATCATGTTTACCCATAGTGGAAACCATAAAGGTATGCCATAAATGAAAAATACAGAAGCTGAATTAAAACATAAACATATTATATATCATATATAAATATAGTGACATCTTAATGGCCACCTTTGAAGGTGTTATATGAGTGTTGAACAATCATCGTTTCGTGAGGCAGAAATTCACCATCCAAAGAAACAGTATGTTTTTAACCATTAGATGAGGGTGTGTGTATGTGTAGCTCGAATACTTTTTATAACAACATTATAGTATATTGGAGATACTGGAGTTGTCACAAAATAAAGGAATAAAAAGAGATTATGGGGTTGGAGAAGCAAAATAAACCAAAAGACCACAAGTGAAGACGTTACCTTAAAATTGGGTAAATCCCTTTGGTTTGAACCAAAGGGTTTCTTGAAGAGCTTCCTGCCTATGTTAAGGCTTATAGGATGAGGGGAAGGATATTTAGGGACAAAATGTTCAGAGCTTGGCCGAACCAAAGTCTTGAGAGGTGTGGGTAAGGTGGTAGAGGTGGGGGCCTTTTATAAGAGGAGAGGAGGGGAACTCTTGGAATGTAAAGAAAAATTACTTTATTTTAAAATAATTTTCGGATTTAAGAGGTCTCACATTGATATAATTCGAGGATAAGGTGATAATGGTTCTAAATCCACCCATCCAACAGGTTTTTGACATTTTTAGGTCCTAGATGTTTCATTATCTTTCCATTTTTTTAAATCGTTAAATAGTGAGGTCATTGATGCATCATCATGATGTCATAAAGAATTTAATTTATTTAATGTCTAAAAATTATAAAAAAAATACTATGATTTAGGAAATCTTTTTAGATTTCCAATTAATATTTATAGTAAAAATATGACTTGTATAACAACATGTAAATTTTTTTTTAGTAAAACAAATCATGTTTGTGACATTTTTTTTACTTTAAATAAAAGGCATAAATGTCATTATCAAACCCAAGTGGCTCCATGGGGTTCCCAAAATCGACCCATGGGTTATCTTGGTCGGCCATAACTCATCCAATAGGGTTAGGACAAGTGTAAAGCTATTTTCATTTTATTATAATATCATTTTTACCTTAAATCACACTAATTAACTTTAATCTCGATTAATAAAACTTAAAAGATACTTTTCATCAAAAAAAAAAATTCATCCCATTGAACCACATTTTACTTAACAATTAAAATAATTTCAATTCAATTTTTGAAATTCAAAACACAGAAGTGGTAAAGTCCCATTTAAACGAAAAATCAAATTTTGTAACCACCACATTGTGGTTTCACTATTCATCAAAATTGATGTTTTTCTGAAAAATACCAAACATTCACCCTAAGATATATTTGATATTCCGAATTCAAAAATAATGTCTATTTTACCAAATTCATAACATAAAAGTTCCATTAATTAATTTTATAATTAAACCCCGCTATTAAAACAAATAGCGTGTTTTTATGAAACAATAAGTATCAAAAGATTGACACCAGTTTAAGTCCAATTTCAAAGTAAAAATAATTCCAACGACCACTATTGGATTAAATGGTAAAAATATATTATAATTAAACTTAAAAACCAATTAGAAATATTATATAATAATCTTAATAAATTAGATTAAAAAGAGGTTTTGAATTAAAATACAACATTTTACAGTATTCATTAAAAATGGACTTTATCAGAAAAATACCAAAAAAATCCCACAAAGTAAAATTTGATGTCCCGATTCTAAAGAAGAGTTTTATTTGGTCCAATAGAATGTATAAGAGTGACCAAAAGTATATTTAATGACAGTTCGCCATCAAATGTTGATAAGTGGACCTTTCGTAAAAATTAGAGTATATAAGCCTAAAATTGAATTCTTTTCGTATTTTAAGCCTTTATCCTTTATTAGAAAAATTTAAAAATATTTAACAAACATATATAATCATATTTTAGTTATTTCTGTCCATTCCTGCCAGTACAACGGCTACATGTTAACTAACATTTAAAATAATATTATTTTATTACTAGTGTGCAACGTACGATTTCAAAAAACTCTTTGTTGCGTATTAGGTACGCTATCGAGCATAGAAACCCCTTTAAAGTAAAATTAATATTTCATTCGCAAATATTAATAAATATGAAAATGTATTATTCTTTATTTACCTAGGATGTTACATTCTACATGTTCTAAACAATCTAGGTAGAACACATCCGTGTTCTTCTGATTCAATAATTGTATGGATGTATTGTACTTGATCATGTACCAAGTCATCATCCATTATTCAAAAAAATAGGATTGAGACTTAGGTTATCCATAGAATGACTCATGATATATATTTAATTCTTTTTTATTAAAGGGATTGCTTTGATAAAATTGTAAATGAGTATATTAGATAATATTACCTTGACTTATTATTGAAAAATCTATAAGATTTAATGTATTAGATTAACCTTGTAATATTCATTATTTGTCGTTCAAATAAAACATTAAAATATTACCATTTGGGATCAAGATATACCCTCTGTATTAAAATACATTAAAAATTCCTACTATTGGATTACTATTATTCCTGAAGTAGAATGGTGTTTTTATTATGATAGACCTTTCTAGAACTCTATTAATGACATAAAATTTTGTAATAATAACTTCAACCCAAATGGGAGTGGGAATAATATACTCACACAACATTGTTAAAGTAATTTCATGAAAATTCATATTCCTCCTTTCAAGACATCGTCTTGTTGATGAATCTTTTGGGTATAGAAGGTATGTGTAACAACTCAAGATTTTATAAGATATATTCTTTTTAATTTCTTTCATATCATCTATTATAAGCTACACCAAGATTATCTTGTGCTATATGCAACACCGTATTAGCTTGTAGTATACACAACACTAATCTTGGATCGTGTTACACACAATTTCATGTTTGTTTGATTGTAGTTATTCTACACAAAACTGAGTGTATATATATATATATATATATTCAATATATAAATTAAATATGGTTGGATTTTGTTATACGCAACAACAAAAAATTCGTGCACTACACGCAACCCTGACTTGGCTTGCATTACACCCAATCACAACCTTCCTCGATAGTGTTTGTTGTACGCAATACCGAGTTTCACTAAACAATGATATATGGTTATAATATTATGATAATATAGACATTATGAAAATTAGTAAATACATTTTGAATTTTATTACATTATAATTCATCTAACACATTTTAAAGAATATGGTATGAGAACAAAATAAATATTTCGGGTAAAATAATTATTTTTCAAAAAATGCAGTTTTGCCACCTTTTGATGTCTCACCCATTTTAAATAAAATTTTTGACAAGATTATAAGTTAAATTTTACATTATAAACTTCTTTTTTTAATCAGGATATAAAAATTTACATTGGATAAAGTTTTGATATTTTCCTGATAACTTTCATATTTTAATGAATAGTAAAAACACGCTATATGTCAATTAAAAACAACTTTTTTCATCGTAATAATTTATATGTTTAAATTATAATATTGAAAGGTTATAAAGTATAAATAAAATATTTTTTTACCACTTAATATAATTTATGTCATTAGAATTGAATTTATATTGAATTCATATGTAAAATCATTTCAATCTTTTGCAATGTTTTAACTTTTAAAACCCGTTTTCTTAACAACGGGATTAATTTTAAATTAATTTATGAAACTTTTTTGTATAGAATTTAGAAAAATGGATTCCATATTTGGAATCAGTGGGTCCAAATTATGTTAATATTCTACTTTTTATTTTTTGGGCATTATAAATAGTAACTACGGTAAGTTTTATTTACCATAGTAAAAGGTAAATCTGGTAATTAAGGGTAAAAAAATTATAAAATTACCCTAAAACTTTTCATAATATAATTGTATGCTTATATTTCGTCCTAATGCATATTTGGGTCGAAATGGAATCCATTGGAACCCACTTGGAGGTGATTAAGACATTTAGTTTATTTTATTTAAAGGAAAGTGAAATATGTCTCACTCAACTTTAATAATGAAAGTATTTTTAATATAAATTTATAAAGAATAATAATTTGGTTATAAATACTCATTTTAAAAAAAATGTTTTTATTTATCATGGTAATTTATTTATAATTTTTAAGAGATATTTAATTACCTTAATAGCTTATACAATAATGATGCAGAAATTATTTATTAAGTGAAAAATAAGTAATATAGTTTTTATGGTAATAATAATACCGATTAAAAGGAACAAAAACCTGACCAAAAATTATTTGGTAGTGTATATATACACCATAATCATACAATGACCGAATATATGACCTTTTGGAGTCTTAGAAAATTGATTATGACACTTATATTATTTTATTTTAAATGTTGTCAAAGTTGTCACCTTCATAATTTAATAAATATAACATTTTAAAAGATTAGTTTTTTAGAATATAAATATGGCTAAAAGTAATCTTACGAAATATATAAGATTTATCTTCATCCTAGTATTTTATTTATATTTTTTATGCAAAAAATTAGTATATTTAATAATTATACAAAAACGTTGTAGAAATTGTTTTATTAAGAGAAATATCAAATAAATATTCTTACAAATAGTAAAATAAATGTTATA
This sequence comes from Viscum album, assembly GCA_963277665.1. NCBI lineage: Eukaryota > Viridiplantae > Streptophyta > Magnoliopsida > Santalales > Viscaceae > Viscum > Viscum album. Next base: position 681,937,090 of record OY728159.1, on the reverse strand, counting down.
TGAATTATTTAATGTTCTAAACTAATTTTATATATGTATATGACATGTTAGAAACCTATTAAATATTTTATTCTGAATATATCCTCTTTGTGGATTTTATTTAAATTCAAATAAATGAATAGTTTCAAAATTGACACTATTTTTATTTTATAAAATTATCATATTATTAAATTTGTTAAAAATCACAAAACATTATAAATTTAAATTTATATAGTATAACATGTCATAAAGTATCCAATTATGGAAAATTAACAACACCTTTTTTATAATTAATAACAATTTATAATTTATAATTTTATTACCACAAATAAAATTGAATAGATTAAATAAGGATAAATCAGAATCATAATGTATAAAATAAGATCAAAACATGTCTAAATTTGATTTTTTGATGAGATGACAACCCTATATCATCTAATATTCGAATTGAGCCATTTTGGTGGGTTTTATGTGGGTTTTGTATTTATATTAAACTAATATTTCTTAGGATTCCAAAGGTGCCCCTCTCCACCCTTATAAAAGGGCACATCCTCCCTCTCATCTTTACACAACTTTGAGCCTTCATGCTCGGCCAACCCCTACCCACTTCCCTTATCAACTTCCCTAGAAATATTCTAGATGTCTGGGACTTCTTTAAAGACCAATTTTATTTCCTTAAGAGGAGGTTTCAAAGAGGCGTGTCAAAGAAGAGGTAATATCCGTTACCGAATCATTCAAATTTATGTCTTCTTCTACTTCCTCTTTTTTAATTTTTTCATTATTAAGTAATAAAATCAGTATCACTAATATACTTATATTTTATTATAAATATGAAAAAACCCTATTCCACCATCTATCCATCCTACGGAAAATTAAATCACCGCGCGTGCGTACGTACGGAATACCGTCTCCACGTCGTGGTAAAATATGTTTTCCACCACCACCTTACTTGGATGGGTATAATGGGGTAAATAATAACTATATGTGATTATTATAAAGTTATATTGATTTTGAAATAGTATAAATACACTTCAATAAAATTCCACGATCATGGGAATGATATCATCACTCGTGCGTACGTACGGATTACCGTCTCCACGACGCGATGAGATTCATTCTCCATGTTAACCATTCAAGATTTATTATAATGTATATATAGTGAATAAAAATGAAATATATAACAAGATAAAGCTAATATATTTATGTGTATATATATATATATATATTTCGTCTACTTACTTCCATTCAAGCCAACAAGGAAACGAAAACAGTGTTCATGTGTACGTACGGTCTACCATCTCCATGAAAGGTGTATTTCGTTCCATTTATCGATCTATTATATATATTTATATTCTGAATATATATTATATATAAATCATTTTTTACATTCTGTATGTAAGTAATAATGATCTATGTAATCATATGAACAATTAAAGTCAAAACACGTATGACAAATGAAATGATTTTACATAAAATGATGCTTTAACATGGAATTGACAAAATAGCGGGTAATATAAAGTCATAAGTGAACCTTATATGATATCATAACAATGAATATGATTCTTTAATAAGTCAATGACATTATTTAAATCATTATACATGAGGTTCGGATACATACAAATCATATCGGACCTAAAGTAAGGGATAAAGTTGCAATCTCAATTGTTTTCTTTCTGAGATTTCTTATACGTAAGTATTAAATGGGGTTATATTTATCATCCATGTACAAGTTTTATAAAAAATATTCATTTATATTTAAAGTCCTTTTGACCCATTTTTCACTTTTAATAAATGGTATGTAAGGAATATTGTTTTTGTTTACCATACGAGGTTCTTTTTTACTTTTCCGACAATAGTATGAGGAGAATGTTTTTTTAACTTATATGACATTAACGTATTTCTACGGTTTCATAAAACCATATTTTCAAAAATCATACTTTACAATATTTCATTACTATTTTAAAAAAAATACTTTTCTTTTAAAATTGCATGGTATTTTGTGAAAAGAAAATGATTTTCAATAAGAAAGGATATTTTCCCCAGGAATTTATCTCAAGTGTTTCATCAAAACCGTTTTCCATCTAAGATGAAATTATTTCATATGTCTATGTTTCAAGTATAATGTGTCTATGATTTACATGTTTTCACTTTTATTATGATGAAATGATATCCATTTGTTATATATGTATTATGTGATGATGGGACGATGTTTATTAAACCCATTTTATTCGTTGGGTTATGATGAATGATTTATGTTTCTTTTGTGGCACAAGTAAGAATGATTTCATTATGAAATGGGTGGGAAGTATATCTCTCTCAAATTCATTTGGTAAAGATTTATATCTCATGAGATTGACATGGCTGGGATGGTAAGTCAATCTGGTCCAGTGATATAGGACTATAATGAAGAGTGAACTCGATTCAGAAAGGTAGTTTGTCCACTAAGATGGTCTTGGGAGCAATGCCTTGGCTACTATGGAAATAATATCATGTGCTTAATGGTTTTCCAAAATTAAATGTTTTATTACCATGATATTTTATCAAGATTGATGATCCATTATGATCTATTCCTTACGTACTTCCTTGTTTTATGTCATTGCTTAATATTTTGATGTTTAAATATTAGTCTCATGTTTTGAAGTTCAAATGTATATGGTTTGTTTTATTTTCTCCATGCAAACACTTAATGAGCATTTAATCTCACCCTTTATATGTTTTCCTTTCCCCAGGATAAAAAGAACGGTTTTAGGTAAAAAAAGTGAAGATCATTATGGGAGATGTTGAAGATATTTCACCAAGATTAGAAGATTATGTCTATGTTTCCAAAGACACTAAACTATTATGGTCCTTTCGTGTCTATTTTTGTTGTGTATTAAGTATTCCGAAAATGTAATGTAATGTATATGTACTTCAAGCTTTGGGTCTCTACAGTTAGTATCAGAGAAATGGTTTAGTTGACCTTTGGAAACTAGGATGCGAAAACTATTGTGAGATCTCTAGAGATATTTCTAAGGTAGGTCAAGGGATGCCCCAAATGTAAAGTATAACTATAGGTTATAGTCCTAGAATTATGGTAGATATCATAGAATTAAACCTAAGATGTTATATATTGAAGGTACTCCCCCTTTATTATGTTGTTTTCCTATCAGGATTTGTTCCTCTCACACTATTATTTTTGGGTTTTAGAAAATGGCTGGAAACAGGAGGATTCACGATAATGGAGGATATGATGGACAATTGAATGATATTCTTCATGAGCTACCAAATGAAATGGAATTTGGAAGGTGAAACATTTTTATTATACCTAATCAGCAATCTCATAATATGATAAATAATCTCATCTTTGGTAAGATTCCTGACTCAGATAATAAGAGAAATATGGAGTTTCATGATGATCATAGAGGAAAGAAAGTTCAATTTCCCTCATGAAAGTCATGTAGGAAGAGGCATCAAGGGGAATTCTTCAATTGAACTGGAAGATGATTTGGGTGTGGAAATGAATGAAACAAAGCTAATAATTACAAAGGAAAAGGATCAGTTAACACCATGGACAAGGATAAAGGTATTGCTAAGACATAAACAATGGTTAAATGTTTTAAATGTGGAATGTATAGGTATTATACAAACCAATGACCTATGGGAAAATCTCATGAATAGAACTAGCTTGGTCATATGGGTGGTATTTATGTTGATGTTGATGGAGAGACTACAAATGGTATATGAGATGAAAGAAGTGTGGAGGAATAAAATGATGAAGCTTGGTCAATGGTTTAAGAAGGTAGTGGAATGATTTATGTTTATCAAGAGTTACTTTGTATAGGTAATGGTACTATGGAATAAAGGCACATCTAAGGATTGTTACAATATTGTTTTTCCAACGTATTTGATAGTATATGTTGAATGGTACTAGTAACCATGAAAGGTTATTCGAATATTTTAGGAAAGTAGATGATATGTGGAAAATGATGGGATAAGGAGAAAATAATATGTATGATAGTATTCAGGAGCTCATGACTAATATTAGGACAAAGTGATATCATGGTTTGAGTATATCAAAATTTTGGGATTTTGGTATGTGGAAATAGTTAACTTTTGACAGCATTCATGTATTCACTAAGGTTCAATGGGTATTAAGTTTTCAATAGAAATATGATTTTGGTATTCACATGTTTGGAATGTGACCACCAAGATATATCGTATGATATATGAGGGATAAATAATGGTATTCACATGCTCGGTAGATGACATTTCTAGTAATTGTTTTCATTATACTATGAGCTTGGACATAAGTATTTTGGATAAGCATAAATATTAGAATGGATTATGTTGGACATAAATTATTACTGTCTAAGGATATACCTTTTTTTCAATATTATTGATGGGATGTTATAATAATGCAGTTTTACAAAAAATACAACCTGTAGGATGGGTGACAACCCGTCGCGTCAGATAAGGTTGTGGGAATCGAACCCACAACGGAAGTGCGACATGCCTTTATTTCCAACCACTAGACTATAGGAACACCCTTGTTAGTAGAAACCAGCTTTATTTTATTAATCAATATGATAGATGAAGTATAAGTCCATTTTTGGAATCATATACGATTAACCACAACAAAGATGGACTTATATATATTTGATCACTTTTTCTATCCTTTTGTTTGAAAGAGATGGATTGACTCATCATTCAATCACATGATATTTTAACACTTCAATAATGAAAAATTCAACTTCCTAAATTTAAGAGATGAAGTGGAAATTGTTCAAGGCACAAACAACGATGAGATTGTACCAAAATCAAGTAAGTATTTCTTTTGAGTCAAAAATTCTTCATCATTTGGGAAATGATTTTGAAAATCAAAACTATTGTCCTAGTGCCATCATATCTGATGAATCAGATGGTACCTTAGAACATCACAAATTGATGGCTTTTTGATTGTAGGCTTCTTCATAGCCATGTTCTCTACCACTATCTATCAGAACATGATGGTTAGATTTTTCATCCAAATCCATATTTTCACCTATATTCTCCTATATGGAAGCCCAGTGATGAGTTACTTTGGGTAATCGTTACATTTCGTACTTTAGTTTTTAAAATTATGTTTTAGTATTCCTTTTTACGATGTGGGTTTCTATGAATAGTAAACGATTTATAACCCCGACGAATCTCGAGGGAAAAATTAATTTTAAGGGGGGTTGAATGTAACAACCCGAGGTTTTATAAAATATATATTTTTTTATTTATTTCATATCTTCTGTTGTACACTACACCATGATTATCTTGCGCTATACGCAACACCATATTAGCTTCCAGTATAAACAACACTAATCTTGGATCGTGTTACACACAATTTCATGATTGTTTGATTGTAGTTATTCAATGAAACATTGAGTATATATATATATATTCAATGTATAAATGAAATATGTTTGGATTTTGTTATACGCAACAACAAATGAGTCATGCACTACATGCAACCCTAACTTGGCTTGCATTACACGCATTCAAAACCTTCCTCAATACCGTGTTTTGTATGCAATACCGGGTTTCACTAAACAACGATATAGGGTTATAATATTATTATAAACTAGCGGTTATGAATATTAGTAAATACATTTTTATTTTTATGACAGTATAATTCATCTAACACATTATTTAGAACATGGTATGAGAAGAAAATAAATTCTTCGGGTAAAATAAGAATTTTTAAAAAAATGCAGTTTTTCCGCCTTTTGATGGCACACCGATTTTAAATATAATTTTCGACAAGAATATAATTTAAATTTGAAAAAATAAACTTCTTATTTTTAATCAGGATATAAAAATTTACAATGGATAATGCTTTGATACTTTTCGGATAACTTTCATATTTTAATGAATAGTAAAAACAGGCTATATGTTAATTAAAAACAACTTTTTCATCGTCATACATTATATGGTTAAATTATATAAGTGATTATGACACTTATATTATTTTATTTTAAATGATGTCAAAGCTTTCACCTTCATAATTTAATAAATATAACATTTTAAAATATTGGTGTTTTAGAATATAAATCTGAATAATAGTATTCTTCTGAAATATATAATATTTATCTTCATCCTAGTATTTTATTTTTAATTTTTATGCAAAAATAAGTATATTTAATAATTATAGAAAAATGTTGTAGAAATAATTTTATTAAGAGAAGTATCAGATAAATGATTTTTAAAATAGTAAAATAAATATTATATTAACTATTTAATGTGCTAAACTAATTTTATAGATGAATATGACATGTTATAAACCTATTAAATATTTTATTTAGAATTTATCCCCGGTGAGGATTTTATTTAAATTCAAATAAATGAATAGTGTCAAAATTGACACTGTTGTTATTTTATATACATAACATATTATTAAATTGCATAAAATCACAAAAATATTTAAAAATTATAAATTGAAATTTATATAGTCTAAAATTTCATAAATTATCCAATTATAGAAAATTAACGACACATAAGTGTTTATTTATAGCTATTTAAAATTTAAATTTTTATTACCACAAATAAAATTAAATAGATTAAATAAGGATAAATCAAAATGATAAGGTTTAAAATAAGATCCAAACATGTATAAATTTGATTGATTGATGATAATACATCCCTAGTTCATCTAATATTATAATTGGGTCATTTTTGGCAGTTTTTATGTGGGGTTTTAATTTATATTAAACTAATATTTTTGAGGATTCCAAATGTGCCCCTCTCCTCCCTTATAAAAGGGCACCTCCTACCTCTCATATTTACACAAATTTGAGCTTTCAAGATCTTACAAACCCTGCTCATTTCCCTTCTCAACTTCCCTAGAAGTATTCTAGAGGCCCTGGTCTTCTTCAAAGACAACTTTTAGTTCCCTAAGAGGAGGTTTCAAAGAGGCGTGTCGAAGAGGAGGTAATATCTGTTACAGATTCATTCTAATTTATTTCTTCTTCTACATCCTCTTCTTTAGTTGTTTCATTTTGAAGTAATAACAGAAGCATCCCTCATATAATGATATGTTATTATAAATATGAAACAACCCTATTCCACCTTATATCAATCCTACGGAAAATGAAATCACCGCGCGTGCGTACGTACGGAATACCGTCTCCACGCCGGGGTGTAATCTGTTTTCCACCACCACCTTACATGGATGGGTATAATTGTGTAAAGAATTACTATATGTTATTATTGTAAATGGATATTGATTCTTAAATATTATACATACACTTCAATACAGTTCCATGATCATGGGAACGATATCATCGCTCGTGCGTACGTATAGATTACCGTCTCCACGATGCGATGAGATTCATTCACCATGTTAACCATTCAATATTTATTATAATGTATATATAATAAATATCAATAAAATATATTACATGATAAAGATACTGGATTTATGTATATATATATATATATGTGTGTCATCTACTTTCTTCCATTCACGCCAATAAGGAAACGAAAACAGTGTTCATGTGTACGTACGATCTACCATCTCCAGGAACGGTGTATTTCGTTCCATTTATCAAATATTTATATTCTGAATATTTATTATATATAAATCATGTTTTACATTCTAGAAGTAATTAATCATGATCTAAGTAATCATATGAGCAATTATAAGTCAAAACACGTATGACAAATGAAATTATTTTACATAAAATGATTCTTTAACATAGAATTTACAAAAGAACGGGTAATATAATGTTATAAGTGAACCTTATATGATATCATAACAATGAATATTGTTCTGTAATAAGTCAATCAAATTATTTAAATCATTTTACAGGAGTTTCAGATACGTATGAAGCATATCGGACCTAAGGTAAGGGATAATGTTGCAATCTCAGTTGTTTTCTCTCCGAGGTTGCTTATACGTAAGTATTTACTGGGGTTATATTTATCATTCATGTAAAAGTTTTATAAAAAAAATTCATGTATGTTTAACGTTATTTTGACCCATTTTTTACTTTTACTACATTTTATGTAAGGAATCTTTTTTTTCTTACCATACGAGGTGCTTTTTGACTTTTCCGACAAAAGTATGAGGATAATGTTTTTTTAACTTATACGGCATAAACGTATTTCTACAGTTTCATAACACCTTATTTTCATGAAGATTAATATACAATATTTTGTGGCTATTTTCAAGAAAAATACTTTTCTTTTAAAATTTCATGGCATTTTCTGAAAAGAAAATGATTTTAAATAAGAAGGATATTTTCCTCATGATTTTATCTCAAGTGTTTTATCAAACCCATTTTCCATCTAAGATGAAATTATTTCATATGTGTATTTTTCAAGTATAATGCCTCTATCATTTACATGGTTTCACATTTATTATGATGAAATGATAACCATTTGTTTTATATTTATTATGTGATGATGGGACGATGTTTATTAAACCCATTTTATTCGTTGGGTTATGATGAATGATTTATGTTTATTTTGTGGCACAAGTAATAATGATTTCATTATGAGATGGGTGGGACCTATATATCCCTCTAATGCATTTAATAAAGATTTATTTATCATGAGATAGACATGGATGGAACAGTAGGTCAATCTGGTTCAGTGATACTGGACTAGAACGAGGAGTGAACTCGATTCAGAAAGGGGCTTTGTCCACTAAGATGGTATTGGCAGCAATGCCTTGGCTAATATGGAAATCATATCATGTTCTTAATGGTTTTTCATAATTACATGTTTTATTCCAATGCTATTTTATCATTATTGATGATCCATTATGATCTATGCCTTACATACGTCAATGATTTATGTCATTGCTCGTGATTTTAATGTTTATATATTATTCTCATGTTTTTAAGTTCAAAGGTATATGGTTCGTTTTATTTTCACCATGCTTACCCTTACTAAGCATTTGAGCTCACCCTTTATATGTTTTCCTTTCTCCAGGATAAAAATAAATGTTTTAGGTAAAAAAGGGAAGTTCTTTATGGGAGATTTTTAAGATGTTTCACCAAGATTAAAAGATTATGTTCCAGTTTCCAAAGACAATAAACTATTAATGTCCTTTGGTGTCTGTTTTGGTTATGTATTATGTATTCTGCAAAATAATGTAATGTCTATGTACGTCAAGATTTGGTTCTGTACAGTACATTTAATGATATTTTTTAAAAAAATGTATTGAATAGGTGATTCTAAAACTCTAACTCATAATCACTTATTAATGTCATAACTTTGGAATCTTTTTCATTTTATACATTATTGTAATAACTATTTCAAAAAGCACATTATTCACTCTAAATAATTAAAAATAAACCTAGTTAAATATGAAATAATCATCAATAATAAAATAATGAAAAGACATAACACCACATATTCATATCCTAGGAGGTCCAAAATTATCCATATGGATAAGTTATAACGGTCTAGTTATAGTAGAATCTTTAATTAATTTGTTGTTTGGTTTGTGTTCTTTTCAGATTTGACGTGAATAACATAGTTTATTTTCATAAAATTTTTGTTAAGTAATATCATTAATTATTATTTTTATGATAAATTTTTCAAAGAATAAATATTTAAAAGTCTACTTTTTATATGAAAAATACCTGATTCATCGATTTTAGCAATCAAAAAGTTAAAACAATTTACCAAAGGATTGAATTTCTAATGATTAAACATTTTTAGTTTTATGTACTCTAAAATTAAGAAGAAAATATTTAGAAATATAAAATTATTTATTCATAAATATAATATAGAATCCATAATTATAGAGTTGATTGGTACTTCTCGAATTTTACTTCAAACTTTCAACATATAAAACTTTATTGGAAAATAATAAATTAGGATATCTAAAAAAACCAAATACAATTATCTTTCCATTCTAATTATATTTGAAGGTGACATATCCTCCATAATATTTTTAAATAGAGTGAATCTCAAATATTTCACCACTCATATTCCTTAAATAACCACTATCCATGTACCATTTGGTGTTATATCCCTTGTGGAATTTTTCCTATAATAGAATTAAAGAAAGAATACTTTATTATACCCATTTATATTATGTCCAACTATTTCAGTAGTCATTGTTCTAGGTAACTATATTTGTTTAAAAATATAAAAAACATCTATATATAACATCAAGTATTTTTCTAGTAATATGAAAATTTGTTTACAACTAATTTCATAATTTATATGTCTATAAGTATTAGAATTGTGTCAAAAAATTTCATAAATAAAGCCAGGAATAAGAACGATTATTTTATTAATAATTATTAGAAAAAACTAATTCATATAATATGGGGATTTTCTCCTTTAAATTTTATTCCTTTCTTACCATTATTATATATATTACTTTAATGTGCCTGGTTAAGATAGTTCTACCCATTTATAAAAACACTGTTATAATTTTTAAGAGAGACCAATTCGGATTATAATTCCTTGATTTGATTTTCATAAATAATGTATGAAGAAAAATATCGTCCCAAATTATATTTAGGTTTCGAATGTTGTATTGATAAATATTATCTATTACAGAAAAATAAAATCTAGATAATGTTTCACTATTTTTGTTTTCATTTCAATTTATTTGTATTAATATTTTTTCTATTGATCAATATTCACTAGGTAATTAAATTGAAATTTCTTTAAATTCAGATTCATATGATGAATAATATATAGGTAATCACTCTTTTTTCAAATCTATGAACCACATATTTGCCATTATATTAGATTATTATTCTTTTAAACAAGTTGATCAGTCTCTACATGAGACTTCTAAACCACTCAATGCGGATTATATATATATATATATATATATATATATATATATCTTATAACTAACATTCTTAAAAAAATATCTCATCCTTTTTCTTTTCATTTTAATGAGAAAAACTAGGAGGATAAGTCTTACTTTTTTTTGATTCTTAGAATCTGAAAACGTTTGAATTTCCTTTATATTTCCTTTATATAAATAATTGTTTCATAAAACCACTTCTCTTATAGTTTATGTTTTAGATATTTATTAAAAATTAGAAAAAAATTTATTATTATTCTATGAAAATTGAATTTTATTCTTTAGATGGTCTAGGTATTAGTTTTTCTTAATATTTCTTCACATATTTGGAAGTATAAACAATCAAAGAAATATGATCCTTTTTTACGAGTTTTTTATCTTCCCCATTTTCTTACATGTCATCTTGATATACCATAATATTTTTATAAAGGTTGGTTCCAAAGCCTCATTTTTATTATTAAAGCAAAGCAAAGACCTCTTTTAACTGGGTTGATGGGGACCCATTACATAGCCCAAAGTCCCAGTGGGCATATATCCCATTACATGGCCCGTAGGCCCAAATTATTTTCTAAAGTCCCATTCTATGAATATTAATGTTACAGTACCTTCCAACTATAGTACACACAGTACCTGTCGCTACTACAGTTTCGTTCAACTACTACAATACAGTTGTTGCTACAATACCTCCGTTTCAACAGTACCGCTACAGTAATGCTACAGCACCTGCGCCCAATGGGTTTCAAACCCCCATTTTTCATATAGTATTACAGGGTGTTTACCGCTATGACAAATACCAACTACATATGTCATAATAGTACCAATCATGTATTTTATATTAAGAACATTAATTGAAATTAATTTTCTTACAAAATCAAATATTTCAATCCATTTTGAAGTTTATATTTAAGGAAACTTTCGAGTTTTTTATGGCTTAAGAAAAGGAGTTCCTAGAGAAGAAACATAATTCACAATTTTAGTTAATCACCTATTTAATTGTGTGATTATTTCACCTACAACTTTTTTCACTGTACCAATATAATATTTTAGGGTTTTATGATAGATTTTGAGAATTCTATGTTCTTTCATAAGAAACTAAAATCATAATCCACAATTCATGAGTTGTACTACAGTAAAACACTTGATTGAACTCATCAATACCTACCCAAAAAATAAAAAAATATATGGGTTTTGTGTTGAGATCATACTTAGCATCCTTTGTCGCATTCTATGTGTCATGATTAGTCATAGGGATTTTATAAGTCTTGACATCCCTCATATATTTATCTAATCCAATTTTATTTATTTATATAATTACTCAATCCTTCCAACACCAATGATTTTCACCTTCTAAATATGTTTATTTGTTCATTGGAATGTATTATTTAGAAATAAATATTATAGAAATTATATAAGTTGATCTTTAAACATAAAATGATGATTGTTTTGAATTATAATGTCCCCTTATTTTATACCAATAATTTCCAAGATAATCCTTGCAAAAAAACATAATGGGGGTGAATTGAGATCTTAAAAAACTTTCTCCACATGAAACCACTCTCTCCAAAAATATGAAGGAATGTACCCATAAAATAAAAATTTATTTGAAGTGGAGTAAAAATTAGTAAAACGAATATTATAACATGGAGAATTTATTGTGGTTTGGGGAACAAAGATCCCTTAGTCTAGTCCACTATCACTATACTCCTTTATGTTAGTGATTTTTACTAGACCAACAATTTTTTTCGACTACTTCCATGCTATGTGGAAGAAGTTATCACATGGAACACAGGTCTAATAGAATTTAAATTGTATCTTCTTTTATAAGACATATCATTGTCCTCGAATACTCAAATCTTAAAATTAAATCCTCTTAATGAGTAAATGAAAAAAGTCTTATAGTTTCAACACATAGTATCAAGTAAAAATTGATAGGTAATGAATAATATTCAAGAGATATAGAATATATTTCAATGAATAGTTCTATATCTCCTCAATTATATTATATATTATAAAAAGAGTAAATGTATTATATTTTAATTATTATTCATGAAACAATGTAGAATGTGGAAAAATGATGATCATTTTATGATATTATGTTCATTTATTTATCCAAAAATCTACATATATTATAATTTTAACATGGCATTATATATGAGCCGCTGGTCAGGAAAATATAAAACCTAAGGTAGTAGGTTGTAGTAGTTTCTGTTATCCGAATTATTTTCCACTCTTAGAAATAGGTGCCTTCTTCAAATCATCCTTTCCATGTTGAGTTATCTTCTTTATCCAATGAGATGAGCACATAAGTAGACTTTTAGAAATATGGTTAACTGGTAATTATTTTCTTGAACAATATAAATAAATATAGAAATTAATTTTCTAATTCATGTGAATTAAGCATAAATAATATGCATCTTCAAGTGGAGATATTCTACATTGAGGAAAAAAGTTGACTCCTTAATAAGATAGATTAATCGACTTGTGATAAATGGTCTAGAATTACAATTCTCCTAGGATCAGTAATTTAAAACAATTAAATTTTCAATTAGATAAGATCATATACTTATGAATTTATTTTTTATAATATATATAGAATGTTCATAAGACAAATAATGATCCATGTAAGAGAAATAAATTATCTTGATAATCATTACATTAAAATTACTTACATATTGAAAAAATTACTTACAAATATATTTTTTATAAGACAATTAAATTATACCAAAGATAATTCACCTATGTTAGACTCTAATAAAATAAATTCCTTTATTAGTAATCAAATTACAATGTAAGAAAAAAATTCTTAAACAATAAGAAAATTTTAGGAAAATTAGAGAAATACATTTTCTATAATTTGAATTACATTATTCATAAGATAATTTTCATTAATTCCATTTAAGAAATATTCCATTAAACTTTTTTAAAAGTAATTAAATTATTCAAAAGGAATTAATTTTTTAATAAACATGAGATATTATCCAAAGATTACATAAGGTAAACATATCATTAAAAAATAAAAAATTTGTGACAGCCATAATAACTAAGTATACGAGATATATTGGAACAAAAAAAGTCTCTCCAAGGATTATCCCTTCCCAAATCCCTGTAACTACCCTAATGAATAGAGTTAGAACCTATGATCATTAACACAAAAACAATGTGTTCTCCTTGGAAAATACTTTTGGGTGCACCAACGAAGATAATGTTTTACACAATTTACTTTCTATGTATCTAGTGACATATATTTTCATAACAAATAGAGTGTTCTTATTTCTCTTGTTCAAATTGGTGAAGGATCAAACGATTGAAATAGTGGTTGTAGTGTCACACCACGACTTTTGTAAATTCATTAATTTATTATTTTTTCCTCTTCAGATAACTTTTTCGGGGTTACAGTGAGTCCTTGGATAAACTTCTGAGTTTTATTAAGATTGAAATGTGTTCTTTGGGATTCGAGGTATTTAACGCATGTGTAGAGAATTCCTGAGAGATCATGTAGCTGTGACCTAGTCACCACATGGCCTACCCGATATGCAGGATAAATTAAAATCTAAAATAATTAATAGTACTAATGTAAAAATTACAATAATGAATAATGTAAAATAAAATATAAAAGTGTTGTTTCAATAATGAAACTAATAACACTATTTTTATTATTAATGTTTGGGTTAATAATATTACTAAAAAATGAATACAACATTATTATAATTATTATAATTATTATTTAGGGTGGTGCGCGGGCACTGCACAGTTAGCGGAAGTCGCGTGGTCACCTCGGGTACACATGCAGCCACTTCTGGACCAGACAGAAGCTATGATGCAGTTTACACATAGTTTCTTGATATGTGTGCATAACACATTGTTCAAATATTCAAATAAATAGGACATATTAAAGAAAATGAAAAACTAAATTAAGGAAATGTCTATTAATAATTATAATATTCATAGTATAATTATTATCAGTAATTATTATTATAATTATTATGGTTTCCATAAATGTTAATAAATATTATCATTAAGAATTTAATAATTGTTTTAATATTATAATTAATATAATTATTGTAATTATAAATATTATAATTAAAATTTTAATTCTTATTATATTTGGTCACTTTTATTATTCCTAAAATATTTATCATCATTTTTTATTAAAGTTGATTTTGTTAATAATATTATTAAAATTATTTGGTCACTTTTATTATTATTAAATTATTTATCATCATTTTCTGTTAATGTTTATTTTGTTAATAATATTATTAAAAAAAATTTATCATTAGTATTAATAAAATTTTTAGGAATACTTTTATTAATAAAATTATATATCATTATTTTTTATTAAAGTTGATTTTTTATTTCATTTTTCATTCTCTTATTTTTCTTTGTTTTGGGATTCCATGCAGCCCCTCTACCACCCCCTCCGCCTACCTCATATAGGGATTGTGTTCACCACCAACCCATCTGCTCGGGCTCTACCTTGAAAACCCTTCCTATGCCGATGATCTCCTTCGACAACACTCCCTTGATGTGTGATCTTCTCCGACGACAAGCCCCACAGTGCACTCCATTCTGCAGCGTGATCTAGCTGGTGTAGCCCGCCACTCCTTTGTGACTCTTCATCTTACCCTCACTCTAGTTGTACCCCTCCGACTAGTGCGACTCCCCTCTACTGGTTGGCCTTAGGCTAACACACATCATCTGGTTCCCTCCTCTTTGGTGTGGGAATCCCATCTGATGAGACGCCCTTCTGTCGGTTGGTTGCAGTGAGTGGTATATCCCATGATCTCTAATTTATAGGATTGAATCATTTCACATTAGGTCCAATATTTATTCGTAGGGTTAGATTAGGCTTCTCATAGGTGGGATCGAGGCATGATCGATGTTTCTCACTAGATTCAGAAAGTTTCTCCTCTCTTGATGTAGGGCCACATTACATAATTCCATTTAAATTAGATTTACATTAGTTTTATGAATTTTTTACCTCCTTTAATTAATAAATTATATTTTATTATTGTTAAATTAGTTTCATCATGCCATATCCATTAATGTTTCCATGTATAACCATTATTCGGCTAAATATTTCTAATTATTAGTTTATTTAATGGGTCCCTTGATTAATATGTGTGGTGAGAGGTTTGTTTTTGGAAAAGATTCATATGTGTTTGGTATTTTTATGTACCATGTTTTTTTGTATTGGGGTTCATTTTAGATGAAAACCCTTGTTTTGTAATTGGTTAGTGTTTTTTAAAATATCACAACTAGTTTATTACATTTTACAAGGGCCTAACATTTTGTTTTTGTATATTAAGTGCATGATTTCTATCATAAATGGGTATTTGAGATAGTTTTGTGTGTGAAGCTGAGTAATACTTCTAAATATTATTTTATAATATTTTTAAATGGTTTAGTAGATATTATAAATGGTAATAAATTGTTATATAAATTGGGTAAATGTTTCCTTGAACTATTTAGTCGGTGCGGATCACATTTCTAAAATGTGTTGGAGTGCGTTTGATTTTTGAATTATTATTTAGGTGTGATTTTTTGCGAAATTGTTTTGTGAAAACATTATAAGGCATGTTTTGCATCATGAACTAGTTCTTAATAAAATCCCCCTAGGAAGAAGCCATTTCCTAGATGGATGATAAATGGATTGGAATGTCATTATCATGGGACTCCACCCAAGTGATTCTTATTTATGGCATGTACTGGTCCTTAATGAAGAATGGGTGGTGTAAATTGTGGTAGTTTATGATATATATGTGTGAATTGTTTCTTGAATTTTTTGAAAACCCCCCTTACGAACATAGCATGAAACCATAGAATTTCAATGATAATCTCTAAGAGCATTAACTGCACTATTTTCGATTATGCACTGACAAGTGGCCTACAGTTGGGGGATATTTTATTATTAGTTTTATTGGATTCGTCCCCATGACCTAGAAAATGAGGTAGATTGGAGTTAGGGCATTAGGATTTAACCTAATAGAGAATACATTCAAGATAAGTCACTTGTACATCATGTTCTAGTTCTCCTCTGAGTTCCGTGGATTTCCCATGTTCCTCTAACACATGTATCAATGGCCATTTCCCTCATTGTGAACTATATCCCTTTTTCTTGGCATTGGATGTTTTTATGGAAATTTGAAAAAGTGAAGCTATGATAAAAATATTTTTAGATAAACATTATTAATGAATAACTATTTTTTAATTATCATAAAATTAAAAATTAAAGGTTTCTAGTGGGGGAAATGGGTCATGTTTTTGTATGTTAAAATGAAAAGTATGAGGAAACTATATTTATAGTTGTATTTTAAACCTGAAAATTAATTTTTCTCTATTTAAATTATTTTTATTTGGAATAGGTTTTTTGGTCCAACCAACTATGATTTAATAATCATTCCAATAGTCCATTCTTGTTTTTAGCTTCTATTGTAGGTTTCTACTTGAGTTAAATCACATTGGGAAATAGTTGGTGTTCTTCAACAACCCTGCTCTTTATTTTCCACTTAAACAAATTTTGTTTCATAAAACCATCACATCATACAACAGAAAAGATAGAGAGTTCTAGTGTCTTTTGGGCTTAGGAATATTACATAACATCTTAAAACATGAAATACACATCTTTATTGAAAACTTCTTTTTCATGACCATGCACATTCCTTAGTACATAGCATTGCATGTGATAACCCTAGGACATTCATAAGAAAAGGATGAGCTATAAAACCCTTTAAAAGAGTAAAAAGTTAAAACATGAATAATACAGTACATGTTAGGGAATATGCATAACAAATGAGAATAAGAGAAACATTTATATAAAGGCATAATATAGCATGATTATCATAACAACGAAATGTGGCAACAACACTTAACATGGTATTAGCATGATCCAAGGCTCATTGCACGTGGTTCATGAGTGAACCCTAATAGAACATGAATTAGCATGAGTAAAACCTCATTTCCCTTTCTATATCATTATACTTATATTTACCCAATGCATTGGAATACTATCAGGATGCACCCTTCTTAATAATTTCATGCATAAGTGTTCCATATGGATGATAAAATATGGAATAATTAAACATCATTATTTATTCCACAATAAAGGAGTGTGGAATTAATACATTAAAATATTTAATAAATAAGTAAATGTTAATAAAGGTGAATACACTTGATAAATAAATGGGCCTCGTATTTACTACACAATGACATTGGCTTGGAAAATCCTGATGTAGTTGTGGTAGCATAAAGGAGTGACATAAGAATTCATAAAAATAGTTTAAGAGAGTAAAATGGGTATCTAATCATATCTACATGAAATGTACAGTAAGGGGGAAATATAGATACATATCCCAACATATTTAATGGTTTTTAGATTCATAATACAAAATAATATCTTGCTGTAAATGAGGAGAGGGAAATCCCTTATGGAATTTCAGCATGGTAACATGTGTACATGGTAGGCATTAAAGAGATAGAAAAGGGGTCTATAATAATTTGAACATAAGGATGGAAGTATTGGGGAGGCTAAAAGTCAACCTTAATTGAAAAATAAATGGTATAAAAACCTAAAGGAATTTTTAGAAAAATTTCAAAGGAAGAAATCCCGAACTTGGATGTGTGATACCAAAGGCTTGAGAGATTCTTGGGAGAGGCTTAATGGGTGCTTGGGGAACCATGGAAAGATTTTATAGAGAAGATTTCCGAGGTAGGTAGAGCTCCAAATTCATTGAGTGAAGAGGAAGTGGGAGATTGGTTGTGTTTATATAGAAAATGGAATGTAATTTTTTTTTGTTTTTGGACACCACAAGTCAATCTAATCAAAACCACAGAACAACCCATAGTATGTTCTCATGGTTCTTCCAATGGGGAGGGGAAAACATTATTTTATACATCCAATGGACGAACTTCTTAAAATATTAATCTTTCATATGTTGAGGTGAGTCACACTCTCAAAGAAATCATTTTAAAAATATAATTTTTTTATAAGTCTTGGAGGGTCCACTAAGGATTTTTAAAATAAATACAATAAATTTAAAATCACATTATTTTAATGTTACACCATATATTGGACTAAAATATCATTTATATTATTTTATTACATCACTATTGGGTCATTATGATGTTATAAAACACATTATATAAATTAAATAGTATTTAATGTTTTCCCAAAAATTTGACTGTCTTGGAAAATTATGAAACATTCAACATTGGATAATTTTGAAATCCTGATTCAAATGATAATATTAATTTTTTCTAAACAATTTCCTAAATATGTGATTTTTTACTTCTAAATTAAAAGTTAACATGTATCAGAAATTCATGGGTTTTGACAAAAACATCATTCAAACCTTAATAAAAATTACAATTTCATTCTTAATAATTATATGATTGTATATGTTTAATAAAAATTAATTTATTAATAATATTTCATTAAAATATTATTAAATAAAAAAATCTATTAATTCATCCAAATATATTTCTTAATTTTAATATTAAATAAAAATACTATTTTCTCTTTAGAAAATATAAACAATGTAAAAATAATAAAATGAATGTATATACTCAATACAAAAAATAAAGTGAATAATCATAATTATAAGGTCATGTAACATAACCCCATATAACACCAACATATGATGCAATTGTAAGTAGTGTGATAGTGATTGAATCTTGGGGAGGAATAGATAACTTCACTCTGGTTGTAATCTCTATCAATTTCCACTTCTCTCGTAGGAGAATTCGGTTGAGCATAACGTGTTGAATCTTGGCTTGGGCTAGGTCATAAGCGAAGCCCAATGTTGTTTCCCCCTTTCTGAGCTCTGAAAAATGTGCTTCGTATGGATAAATTATATAGGATGGGGTCATCACTTACATAGTCAGAGTAAATTGGATTTGTTAATGCCCTATATTTATATTAATCGTGTGATCACTAGTCAACGACTATATTAACAAAGATCACAATTCATAATGGTATTTTAAAATCTAAAAACATAAAACCAAGAAAGTGTGTATAACCATTTTACATAACAATACATTTAATTATATCAAGAATAATTTTCATCAATGAATGTTTGGGTCATTACAATATTCCCCCCTTATGAAATTTCACCCTCAAAATTTTTTTTCCCACAATAAATAGATGAGGGTAATTATTCTTCATTGCTTCATGTGATTCCCATGTTTCTTCAACAAACATGTGGTTTTTATAAAACAACTTGATGCGGGGAATTGTCTTATTTAATATAACTTTTTCCCTACATTCTATGATCTTCACTGGCTTCTCATCATAGGAGTGGTCATTCTCTAATGGTACCACCTATGGATTGAGGACATGTGACCAGTCAGGTCATTAGTTTCTCAAGAGTGATACATTGAATACATCTTGTACTTGAGATAGGTTTAGTGGGAGTTCTATTCAATAGGCCATAGCTCTAATGCGATCAAGGATCTCAAAAGAGTCGATATACCATGGAATAAGATTTCCCTTTTTTCCCAAATCTCATAACTCTCTTCCATAGTGATATGCGAAGGAATACCATGTCTTCGACATCAAACTCTAGGTCTCGTTGACAATTATCATCATAGATATTTTGTCGACATTAATATAATTTAATTTGATTCTAGATTGTCTTATCCGTCTCCACCATTTTTTCGACCATTTCTTGACCTAGGAGTTTTCTCTCCCCAACTTCATCCAAACATGCCAGTGTTATGCACTTCTTCCCATACAAGGCTTTATATAGATACATTTGGATGCTTGAGTGGAAAATGTTGTTTTAATAGATCTTAACTAGAGGAAGATTTTGATCCCATCCTCCTTTGAAGTCCATTAAGCATGCTATCAACTTTTACTCAAATGTTGGGATGGTCCGCTAAGATTGGACATCAATTTGATGATGAAAATTCATACTGATGCTCAGGTTGATATTAAAAGAATGTTTAAGAGTCTCCCAAAACAAAGAAGTGAATCGTGTATCTTCATCAGAAAAAATAGAAACTGTTACTCTATGAATCATTACCACTTATCTCATATGTATATAGATCAGTTGATCTAGTGAGAAATCATCTCGAATTGTAATGAAGTGTGTAGTCTTTATAAGACGATCCACAACAACACATATATCATTGTTTCCATTGGATGTCATCAGAAGTCCAGTGACAAATTTCTTGGTGATTTTATCCCATTTATATGCTAGTATGGGTAATGGTTGCATCATCCCCTTAGACATCTGCCTCTCTTCCTTCACATGCTCACATACCAAGAACAATGATATATACTCAGCGATCTCATTCGTCAGGTTATCCCACTAATAAAACTCTCATAGATCTATATATATCTTTGGGTTTCTTGGGTGAATGCATAAATTTGAACTATGTGTAACATCCAAAAGTTCTTTCTTTAATTCCAGATTTTTTGAAACACATCGTATTGTCCCAAATATCACAATTCCTTCTTCATTAACATTGATCTCCAAGGATTTCCCTCTTCAAATAGTTTCCACTTTCTTTTGAATTCCCACATCAACATTTTGAGAATCCTTTAACCTTTCCGAAAGAGAATGTTGAGCAATCATTTCTGAAAGGATTGATGATGTTCCCTACATTAGGATTGTCATGTCCATTTTCATCAATTCTTAGAAGATTGGAACCATTTCAATTATCATCAATGATAGATTTTCTGGGACCTTTCTACTTAGTGTATCTTCCACCTTTTTTGCTTTCCTAGGGTGGTAATGGATTGAGCAGTCATAGTCTTTGATCAGCTCTAACCATCTTTGTTGGTGCATGTTCAACTCATTATATGGGAATATATAATTGGGGCTTTTTTGGTTCATATATATTTCATACTTATCTCCAAAGAGGTAATTCCAAAAAAATTCAAAGCAAAGATCACTACAGTCAAATACAGATCTTTTGTTGGATAGTTTTTCTCATGAACATTCAATTTCCATGAAGCATAGGCAATAAAAATTTCATTTTTCATCAATACACATCCCATGCCCTTTTTTAAAGCATCACTGAATACCAAATAAAGTTCTCAAGATTTGAATAGTAAGATTATGGGCATTGTGATAAACCTTATTTTCAATTCCTTAAATCTCTCTTCGCATTCATCACTCCAAGTTAAAATTACTCCATTGTGGGTTATCATGGTAAGAGGGTTGTAAAATCATGAGAAATTTCACACAAATCGGTTATAATATCTAGGTAACCCTAAGAAGCTATATATATCTGTCACCAATGTTGGCCTTGGACATCCCTCAATTGCAGATGTCTTAGAGGGATCCATTGATATCCCATTGATTGTGATGATATAATGCAAGAATGAGACCACCTTTAACTAGAACACACACTTTTTGTACTTTTCAAAGAGCTTCTCCTTTAACAAGGTCTCAAGTAGAGTTCTTTGATTCTCCTCATACACCTCCTTCGTTTTAGAGTATATTAGAATATCATCTATAAATACCATAACAAATTTGTCAAGGGAATCTATAAGGACTTTATTCATCATGTACATGATGATTGCTGGAGAGTTAGTGAGTCTGAATGGAATTACATTGAATTCATAGTGCTTGTACCTTATATATAAATGAAAACATGCGATATCCTCCTTCTTCACCCTAACATCGAAATATATCAACAAAAAATCCACCTTGGTGAAGTATAGTTCTCCATGTATCTGATCGAACAAATCATTAATTCGGGGATATGGTTACTTGTTCATTGTCATTATTTTTTTAAGCTCACAATATTTAATGAAAAGGCATATTGACCCATCATTCTTCTTGACGAAGAGGACTGGTGCACCCCATGGTAAAACACTAGGGTGTATAAACTATTTATCCAGATTATCCTTTAGTTCTTTATTCAGCTCATCATTCTCCAGAACAACTATTATATTCAGACTCTTGGATATTGGAAATTCCCCAGGTACAATATCAATTAAGAATTAGACATCTCTTTTAAGAGGAGGACCAGGAAATTCCTCCAAAAACACATTAGTGAATTCCATCACAATAGGAATGTATTGAAGGATGGTAGCTACTTTAAACTCAATCATCTAACCGAGATATGCATGTTTATAGGGCATTAGTATCCACTATTTAGATAATGGTATTAAAGAAGATTCATCCTCCTCCTTTTACTTGTATAGAATGAGTGGTAGATTCTCTATATGGGGAGTGATTTCTCTCTCATGGAAATTTATGTTTCATCTATATAGAGAAATCCAATCCATGACAATAGTTGCTTCAAATTCCACCAGAGAATGTATGATGAGGATCGCTGGAATGTTAAATCAAAAAATTGTGACTGGGGAGGTGTTATATTCATCGGTTTTAATGATTCCCCAATTTTCCATACTCACTGACATCTTTACATCCATGATTTTTAGTAGTGTTTGGATTGTTATACTAAACGTTAGGGATATAAAATAATGAATAGAACCATTATAAAATGTGTGCTTGTTATTCTTGAATGAATAACTAGTGTACTTGTCCCCACTTTGTTGTCGGGGTTCAGTTTGATAGTAGTGATTGAAAAAGATCTCCCTTATCATCTTGAAGATTGTTGGTTGCCTCCAAAAACCCTTGTCTTTGTGCCGTGGTTCTTTGTAGTTGAATCATTGAACAACAAATTGCGGGTAAAATTAAGGATTCCTTTCCGTTGTCTCAGCCATGGGTTTTTCTTGTCTGTTTTTAATGTCTATGTACCCTTCTCTTCCACACCTACTGCATTTCCTCATCCACTTCAATAAATTTTTGGGGTTCTTCTTTCCAGACCTTTGGCAAGTGGGTTGATGTATTTTCTTAGCATCATTGGATTTATCCATCATACTGCCAGAATATATTTCCACATTATGCTTTTTATCCCCATGATACCTTTGAGATACATCGATCTCTATTTTGAAATTGAGGGCACAATGGATAATTTCCTCTTATTACTCGAAGTCATGGACCACTAGGGATTTATGTAGGCTAGGTATTATCCCACCAATAAAGTGGTCAACCTTGCACTCTAGGGTAATGAAAAATATGGAGTCATATCATGCAAGTCATGTATAGTTTACACTATAGACTCTGATGGATTCGTCGTCTTTCTACTTTAGGGAAAGGAATTCCTTTTCTATCTTAAGTCAGAGGGTGCGAGGAAAAATATTTATCGAAGAACATTTTTCAGAAATACATCAATTATGATGCCTCGATCTTCTCCTGAGGCCTCTTATTTTATATCAATGTACATCATTGATCAACTCACCCTTATAAGATAGGTAGCCATAAGAACCGTTTCTTGTTCAAAAAAAGAAGGATGGAGAAGATCTTTTCAATTGATTAGATCCTTTTCTATGCAATTGAGGGATCAGATAATCCATTAAAAGTGTGTGGCCTTTGTCTCCTGAAACTCTGAATTGTGACTTATTGTTTCTTAGGGATGTAGAACATTCCTATAAACCCTTTTTTATTCAAAACCTAAGTTAACTAGGATAGTATCATGATAAAGTATGTGATTCACCCTCCCATCAAATTGTGCATTTCTTTAAATCAGTCATCACATTGATCATCACATCGATTATTAGCTTGATTCCTACTATTACTAGTCATTGGATGGAATAAAAAGAAAGATAGGGGTAACACATATAGGGTAATCAAAAGGAAAAAATAGATATCATATAAATAACTATTATTTCCATAACTTATGAATTTATTGGATTCATTCTATGATATCTGTGATCTAGTTCCCAACATATATTCTTAGGTAATTTTGTTATTCCCTTTAAAATGGATCATACTAAATTTTTAATTTACCAACCATATAGCCTGGTAGTGTTATAACCAAAAGTGAAACAATACCCATTGTCGTTCAGTAGTTCCCATTTGAGTCCTGCTCAAAGCGGTGTTTTCAGGTCTTACCCCTAGATACATTTGTGCCAGAGCCTCCTCTAACTGCTCATATCCAAATGGGGATTTATTTTTTTGATAAACCACTTAATCAATACTCTCCATGATTTCAGGATTTTTTTATTATACTTAATCATATCCCTAAAGATTTCACTAGGGATTTCTAATCTGAATCCCAAAAATAACTAAAACAATCATATAATACCAACTATAACAACACTAATCTTTATTTCACACTTAAACATATTTTTTTATGTAACACCTTCACTTGATACAACTTATAATATCGACAGTTCTGCTATCATTGGGGGTTAGGAACATTACATAACAACATAAAATATGAAATACACATCTTTCAGCAGCATAATGGCGTGACATAAGAATTCATAAAATTAGTTGATGAGAGATAATGGAATATCCCATCATTTTTACATGAAATGGAATGTAAGGGGGTCATATAGATACATGTCCCAACATACGTAATAGGGTTTAGACTTATAAAACAAAATAATTTCTTGGATGTAAATGCGAAGTGAGAAATCATTTTCAGAATATCAGCATGGTAACAGGTGTACATGGGGGAAATTAATGAGAGAGAAAAGGGTTCCGTCATCATTAAAATATAGATAGGGATATATCAGGGAGGTGAGAAATCATACCCCACCATTTTTAATTGAAAATAAAATGGTATAACATCTTAAAAAAAATTTGGACAAAATGATAAAGGAATAAACCCCTTACTTGGAAGTATGATCCCAGAGGGTTGAGAGGGGATTGAGAGAGGATTATTGGGAACTTGGGGTGCTTTGGGAATATCTTAGAGAGAATTTGGAAGGGTTTGGTCAAGTTCCAAAGGATTTGAGTGAATATTAAGTGGCATCTTGGGGGGGTTTATATAGGAAAAGGGAGGGAATTCTTTATTATGTAGGTTTTGGATACCACATATTATATGAAACAAAATCAAAAACCATCTCATGGTTTATGCCCATGGTTTTTTCAAATTTGGATTGGAAAAAATTATTTTATAAGGCCATTGGTAGAACATATTAAAATATTTGGCATTCTTATATAGAGGTGAGTCACACTCTCAAGAAAATAGTTTTAAAAATATAAAATGTTTTATATGTCTTGGAGGGTCCACTAAGGCTTTTTGAAATAAATAAAATGAACCTAAAAAAACATTATTTTTATTCATAACCATAAATTTGTTAAATTAACCATTTATAGTATTTTACTAGTACTCTGCTGTGCTACATCACGACATATTCTATTAAAGGATTTTCTTTTTATTAATAGATTAATATTTTTAAAAGTTGAGAAGAAAAATTACTGTTGAATATATTCAAATTAGAATGTAATGGTCTATAATAATTGAATAGGAGTGAATATCATTTGAAGAAGCCATTCTAATAGTTGGAAAAGAAAAAGGATAGAGTATATGTATTTGAATTATTAAATATTGAGGAAGAAAACTTTAATTCATTTTCAATTTTGATCAAAATAACTGTAATCTGGGCACTGAAATAAAATGTGAAGGATAAATAAAGTATAAGATTGTGGTTGTAATAATAAAAACAAAAAGTGTGAAAATAAATGAAATAATAATAAATTGAATGAGTGGGATATTTAGAAAAAAAATAAAATAGCGTAAATCTATTCATCTGGTATATGAAACCATATGGAATGAGGGAAATAGAGATCATAGGTAAAGATGAAACAGAAGATGCAATTGAATAAAATAAATAGATGAAGAAATAGAGTCGAAAAAAACTTCATTATAATTTAAAACACGAGTTTAAATCAATAAAATAAAATAATACTGTTACAGTAAACAAAAAATAGGGTGAATGAAAACATAGAAACTACTATTTTGGAAAATTTTTATAATATCAATGACAGATCGAATTCTAGAAACACATATTTTCCTTTAAAATCACCAGTCAACATCCCTATCTTAGACTTCCCTTTAAATATATCTTTTAGCATGTCTGTCTGGTTGTATGTGTTCATGCGCAAGTACCAAATCTGTAACATTGTAATTCAAAAAACCTTTCATGAGATGTTCTGTACTCAACACAAGATTTTCCCACAACCTTTTAAGATACTCATTATGAATAACTCTCTAGAAGAGTCGATCATCAGCCATTCCCTGGAATGGATTAAGGAAAAAGGTGAAAAAATGAAAATGATAAACAAATTGTGAAATGAAAAACAGAGTTAATAGACATAATGTCATTATCAACATACAGGGGGTGACATATAAAACATTTAACATGGAAAAAGGTGTTCAACAAATGAAGTATGTTTTATGAAGAAGAAGTTAAACAAATCATTTACTAACTGATTCAAAAAAGGATAGAAAATTAGATCAACATAATTAATAAATCATTGAATACAGAACCAATGTAACTATTTTGGAAATTAAAAATTTACAGGATTAATTTATAGTATAAATTTGTATATAGATGTGTACTTTATGCAGTACTATATACAATTAAAATTTATAGAACATTAAATATTTGGACCATTCGTATAAATGAGTGCAATGCATGTCTAGACATTGTATGGCACCATACAATGTGCATGTATGTTTGATAAATTGGAATTGTTGAATTTTATGTATAAAAGATTGTAATATCATCATTGTTACTATCAAACTTTTCTACTATGTTCTACTTAAAGGTCCAACTTTCTCTTGGAAGCAGAAGCCTTTGTTGATCTTGAGAAAACCTAGTCAAGGAGGTTTCCATGAATAAAATATTAAGCCATAATAAGTCATAAACAATGAGTTATATGTTTATACTAATACAACATAGTGAAAAAATAATGCATATAATATTTGAGAGGAAAATAATGTATAACAAATAAGGGATTACGAGTTCACCTTCCTCATTGGGGTTTCATCCTTTATTCTTTCCATTTATTTGAGAATAGATTTAGTTGACACTGATACATGAAGAAATATATATTTATCAATAAATCTAATCAACCATTTACCCAACTTCTTCACACATAATAAGATCTTTATCCTTCATACAAGAGGTAATTTACTATTTCCTAGAAATATAAAATAATGATGAATATGATATGGGTGTTACCTAATAAATTCTATAAGTCAATAATCCATGAAGAAAAAGTAATTAGGAAGCTTGTATGTTTTATGGAATCAACATGCATATTTTTTGTGGAATATAATAGTACAACATTTGGTTATACCTGGATGCATACAGATTCAATGAAGACACGGGGGATATAATAGTCCAACAAAAAATAAGACATCCAACAAAGGAAATTAGTGAATATAAGAATCATGGAATGATGTCAAATTAAAAATTTCAACCTTAGATGGTGAGGAAAAATTCCATAAAGTGATACGATTTCCGAGTCATAGTGGGACCAATTTCATGCCTGCCCAATATCACACCAATGAGATGGATGAAAAACTGAAGCAATGGAAAGAGGAAAGGTGATACTACCTCAGATTGATCTAGTGACGAACTAGATATTGTCATCAACCAAGTGGATAGGGGATTACCCATTCACCTTCCTCATATTGGTTTCTTACTTCCATCCGTCCAAGTATTTGAGAAATCTATAGTTGACACCCTTACCTCCATAAATATATATTCATCATTAAAAAAAATCAATCATTTACTCAACATTTGCACACTGAATAAGAAATTCATCCTACATGAAAGAGGTAACTTCTCATTACCTAGAAAAATAAAATAATTCTGAATATGGTAGGTGAGGTGTTACCATCTGATTCAATGCTACATACCCATCCTTATAGATAAATTAATATAAGTAAATTAACTGAGAATATTTCCATCTTATGTTCCAATAAAATAAATTAATAACATAATGGAATATGTAAGTAGTAAAATAACTACAAACAATTAAGAGACGGAATCCTCAGAAGTGGAATAAATTCAAAATTTAATTAATCCAAGAAGAAAAAGGAATCTTCAAGCATGTTTGTTTGATGAAATAAGAAAGCGTAGGTTTTATGGAATAGAATAGATCAACCTTTAGTAATAGATGAATGTATAGAAGTTCAATGAAGTGGGGGTAATAGAATCATACAAGAAAAAGTAAGTGTTCCAACATGAGAAATTATGGTTTATAAAAATCAATGAAACATGTAAAATGAAAATATCCAACCTTTGACAATGATGAATCATTCCATAAATCGAGACAAAGTCCTGGTCATAGTGGTCCCAATGTCTTTTGAACCGAAGAACACACCAACGAACTGGATAAGTAAATGAAGTTGTTGAAAGAAGAGGAATGGTGATCCTTCTTGGGATTGATCCAGTGATAACCTGGATACCAACATTAACTAAATGGATAGGGGCATAACAGTTCACCTTCTTTAGATAGGGGGATAGAATCATCCATCAAAAAAAATAATATTTTCAACCCATTCTATTAGGGTTTATGAAAATAAAGGAGATATGTCAAATAAGAAATTCAAAACTATGATGGTGTGGAAATATTCCATAAAGCAAGTCAAAGTCTAGGTCATAGTGTGACCAATTTCATAACCACCCAATAACACACCAATGAGCTAGATAAGAAAATGAAGCAAGTGAGTGGGTATAAAGAACATGAATGCATGATCAGTTGAAAATATCATCATATAGTAACTCTAGATACCATCATTATCCATTGAATCATTAACCATTATATGTGCATTTGGTTTTTCAGGAACGAATATGAGTCACATAACAATCTAAAAAGAGAAAAACATGTTGAAATATATTGGAATGCATAATATATGTGAAATATCATATTTTGTCGTTCAAAATGAGGGGATAAAAATCCTATTTGATGTAAGAATTAGAGTTTTTTCATGAACTGAGCAGGTGAATCCATGGAATGTGAGAATTCATGGAACATTAACGGTTCAAGGTGTATCCAATATCATGTTCAATGGAGGAATCCAATCACTGCAAACATTCAAATAATTTTGGAATATAATTAGACAAAATAACATCATTAAGATATTTGATAATATTTCATAAAAACACAATTGAAAACATTTATGAGAAATTATAATGAATCAAAAATAATATTCATCATCGTGAATTGAAATAAATGAATGAAATGAACATTAAAATGGAAACATGAAAATCTATTAATTATGATAAATAATATTGTAGCTAAGGCCATAAAAATGTAAACAAACCTTTAGAATAAATGATTATTTTTCAAAACATAATACCTTATATTAATAATATAATATATGTAACTAAAAAAATATAAAGAAAATATAATCATGAAAAGAATGACCAAAGATGATTTAATACAGGGGAAGTAAACTAAAATCAACATAAAATAAAATAATAAGTAAAATTATATTAACAGACATAAACATTATTTAAAAAAAAATACCACAACTCTATATTTCAAGGAACACTAACAAAAACATAGTTTTTTATTATGAAATATAAAAAATGATAACAATAATGGATGACAATGATTTTAACAATCATAATAAAACTATATAAAAATATAAGATGGGAAACATATTGAAAAAAAGTTTTTCAAATTATACAATATAAATATTCATATTTGTATTTGTATAAGTGTATCACTCATCAAAAGTGACTTGATGATATTGATTCTAACTAAATTATCATGTAATATTGTAAAAATCTTTATCTACAAAAACTTCTAACAAACTATTCTCCATTGTATGAAATGTTTAAAAATAAGAATTGTTATTAATGCCTACTGATAATACAGAATCCAAAATTTGAATTTAAAAATTAACCTTGTATAGGTCAAAAAGTGGGATGTGAAAATGATTTTTTGTAATCTTAAGATAATAGGTGATATAGGTTACAACAGTATGTGAATTTTTTCACTAATATGTAAAATAATTCACATGTTTGGGTTGTTTTGAAAGCTGTGAATATCTATATACATCCTTTAAGAAGTTATTAATCCAAATGAACTTACAAAGAGCTGAAGTTGTTATGTTGAATTTATAGATATAATGTTGTAAATAATTGGTTAAACCAATATATATTCTGTGGATATGTCATAGATAAGAGAAAATACAATTGTATTGGAATAGTAATATGTCCAACTGATATGGAACAGAAAAATGTTCAGATAATATGTGAAATAAACCAATGAAATGGATGTTTTAAAGATTATATAGTTCAAAGAAAACCCAAAATCATAGATCAAATGTTAGGCAGTACCCATGCCAGAGGCTAATTTAGAAAATAGGGTAAACATATTCAATTAAACCTAATGTAAATAGCATAGTATAATATAGTTTTGAATATAAAAAAATAATGCATAAATCAAATTTGAGAACATATGAAATGATCAAACTATAGTATTTCATTGCAATTATAGCTGAAAATTTAAGTCATTTTTTTCACACTTCTTTGCTAAGTTCTCCTTCCATAAGAGTTGAATATATACATAATGCCTAGAAAACCAATTACATTACACGAATAAACATAGTTTTATCATCATTTAGAAGGTATTATGTTACCCTACATGATTCATAGGCATTGCGACTAAAAACAGTAATCCAAACATCTTATATCAAAGAAATCCATTTATAAGTAGTGGGAAAAATGTTCCTGCAAATTTTAAAAAACCATTAATTTAGTTAATATAGATTCATTTTTGTATAATACATTGAAGATGTTAGTGGTGTTTTTTAATTCTAAAAATAGATCAATAAATGTTATAAATAAAAATGTAAGAATTTGTAAACATCTTACAGTTTTTTCCATCAATTGGTTGAACATTCAGCATGCATGAAAACTTGAATAGAGCCATCAAAGCATCTCAAGAATATAGTGTTATTGGATTTAATGCTTGTCTGAATAGAGAAAAGTAATGGGTAAGCGTAGGGGACACAAAATTTGATTTCACTAATTTGAGACATTCAACCATGCCATGATGCTTCAGAAGAGAGCTTTCAACGAATTTAGAATACCGGATAACATGAAATTCAATTTAAAATATATATACGAATATAGAGAGAATCTTGGTGTTGTATGAGAATCAATATCAACATTTTATTCAACTTCGAATCTATATAAATAATAAGTGCATGTATAATATGAAAAGACACAGAAGTTCAATCATATTAAAAAATCCAAAAATATCCTTACTATATGATTGCAATCATCGTAGCTTATGCTTTACGGTTGATCTTCATTTTCAAGCCCATGCATGTGTATAACTCAATGAGAAGTCTAGTAGAGTATGGTTCTTAAATGGGAAGAAACATTGACTTGATTATTGAATTATAAACATTAAATGGAAAAGAAAATTTCTTCCAATAACCATATTTTTTGTACTTCTTAAAAAATGAAAGTACAAATTGAATATGAATAATTTAGCATGTTTCAAATAGAAAATAAAATATCATATGTTTCGATTACTGTATAACTATTTATTATGGAAATTGTTGTTGTGTTTTTAATTACATAAGATGTTTTTTTAGCAAGATAGTCTTTCTTTATGACCATACTGGTGTAATTAAGTTACCGAATAATCCCACAGAAATAAAAAAAATTCAATGGAAACATATCGTAAAACATTATCAACTCCTCCAATATAAATTAAAAAGTAAAATAAAATAAAATAAATTGATTCAATTGTATGAAAATAAAAACAGATAATATGAGACATAATTTTACTACAACTACAATATGGGATGAAAAAACATA
Organism: Viscum album; assembly: GCA_963277665.1. Classification (NCBI taxonomy): domain Eukaryota; kingdom Viridiplantae; phylum Streptophyta; class Magnoliopsida; order Santalales; family Viscaceae; genus Viscum; species Viscum album. The sequence goes on along the minus strand of OY728159.1, from coordinate 681,904,718 downwards.
CAGTGAAGATATTAGGGTTACTAAAAAGACCAATCCTGGATGGTTTGGATATTCACTAAACCTTTTTGACTGATAGAATCCTTGATTTTACTTTAAAAATGAAGACAATAATATTAATTCATGTCTATAATTAAATATAATGAAATCCTATAAAGGAGGGAAGATGGATAAACAATAATGAGGCTGAAATTTCTATGATTCAATTTTCCAAAAAAAATCATCATATTTTTATTTGTAGACATAAATATTTACTAAAAAAATAATTCTTTATTGTTTACATAACCCTAAAACTACCCTAAACTGACTAATTTTTCTCTCTTAAAAATGATTCATCGATTTAACAAACCATATGATCCACCTCTCCAACAAATAACATGATCTAATACCCCAAAAAATACATCATTCACATGATAAAAGAGGAAACTTCTTCCACTATTATAACAAATGCTTCATTACTAAAATGAAATACATGATCCACTAATAAAATAAAATTAAAGACTGTAATTGTAAAGGTTTTCATTATTTTCATACCAACATTCCCCTGGACATTATAATCATCTCCATCCTCATCAATACCATACTTCCTTTCCTTTGGTATTTCACCCTCTTAGCCATACCCAACTAGAATTAAGAAATTTTAGCAAGAAAAATCTTATGCCACAAAAGCACTCAAGTTAATAAATTTAAAAAAAATTTTAAAATTTAATGCCAGAAGATATTTTCTATGTATCCAAAACATTCAAAAATTTGAAACCACAAACTAAAATTAAAAAATTGTATTAAAACATGAATCCGGATTCCACGTAACTATTTTATCTTTCATTTTTGTAGTCTACCTAAAATATCAAGACCACATCAATAGAGAGCATTAAAGAGTTAGATAAAGGAAACCCACAAAATACAAGTACCATATGCAATATGAAAAAGTGATAATAATTAATTGTTTGAACGATGTTAGTAGATAATAAAAAGTATAAACTCCAACATGAACAATGAATTCATTAGAAAATAAATCCATACCAACAATAAAGAGATAATTTTGAAAATAATTTGAAGTTGAATTTCATGCATTGAGGAAGAGAACAAAAGAACCATTAACATTATCATTAATATTAGCATTGTTTGCAACATCTAATATTTCCATCACTAAAAAACACATGAAAAAATGATAAATAAAGAGAAATTAAACAATTGGAAATGAATATAAAACTGACCTTACTATTTTCATCAATTTTATGATGAAGGAATTCATATTTATTAATAGAAAAACAATACAAAATATGAAATTTATGGGATGGAATAGGAGATGAAAGAAGTGTGCAGAGAAGGGAAGGTGACATTCGTTGAAATTGCAAACCAAAAAATACATGGAATAGTTGTCTAAAATTGGATGCACTAGGGGGTCGAATAGAAGGACTATCAATTGATTGAAGTAGCTATGAATGGAATTACTATGATTGTAAAGAATGTAATGATTGTTCAAGGGGAAGAACCTTACGTACCAGGGGCTGGTATAAACAAATTTGTGAGGCGAAGAAAATGTGAATGAAAATGCGAGGAAGAGACAAAACACAATAGATAGGTATTATGAAACTGGGATAATGAGGAATATGACTTACGAGAATGATGGAATATAATAAAATCAGGAGGAGGAGGATTCTGGCATTGGGAATTTGTTGGAACCCTAGGATGCAAACTACTGAATCTCGGTCGAGACTAGAAGAATGAAAAATTCGGAGAGTATAGTTCAAACTAGGGGATGGTGGATGTCATAGATGGAGGGTTGTGGACTGTAGGTTGACCAAGAGAGGGAGGATGATATAGGTGGGGGTCGATGGTAATCTAGGGTTTCAACCTATGATAACATTAGTGAGAGTAGGAGAGAGAGGCGTATAGAAAATGTGATAGCATGTGGTCGGGTGACGTGGGTAACTGGAGGACAAACAGATTAGGTAGAATTGATGTGGATGAATTTGAGAAGGAAACGTATCATATAGAAAGAAAGGATTATTATATCTACTATATTACAGCACTATTGGGTCGTTATGATGTCAAAAAACAAATTATATTATTAAATAGTATATAATTTTTACCCTAAAAATTCAACTATCTCAGAAAATTATAAAAAATTCATCGATGGATTATTTTGAAATCCTTATTACAAAAATAATATTCATTTTATCTAAATAATTTTCTAAATATATGAATTTTTACTTTAAAAATAAAAACATACATTTCTTAAAAATTTATGGGTTTTGACAAAAACAGCTTTCAAACCTTAATAAAAATTAAAATTTCATTCTTAGAAATTATATGATAATTTATATTAAATTAAAAGTTCTTTAGTAATAATATTTCATTAAAATATTAATTAATTCAAAAATCCATTAATTCTATAAAATAGATTTCTTAATTTAATATTAACTTAAAATACTATTTTTTCTTTAAATACTATTTACAATGTAACAATAATAAAATGAGTGCATATTATCTATACAAAAAATTATTCACGTAATCATAGTGCTAGGGTCTTGTTACATAACCCCTTATAACACCCTCAATAGACTAAAGGGTAAGGTGTAAGACAGTGACAGACTCTTGGGGAGGCTTATATAACATCGCTCGAGTGGTAATCTCTATCAACTTCATCTTCTACCACAAGCAGTTTTGTTCGAGCTTAATGTGTTAAAGCTCAGCTTTGGCTTGGTCAACAGCGAAGCACAATGATGCTACCTCCTTTACGAGCTATGACAAATGGGCTTCATATAGAGCAATTCTATTGGATTATGTCATCGCTTCCTTTTTCTGAGTAAATTGGATTTGTTAATTCCCTATATTTATACTAACCATGTGATCAGTGTTCAACGACTATTTTTGAAATGGTCACAATTCATAATGGTATTTTAATATTCAAAAACAAAAAACCAAGGAAGTGCATATAACAATTTTACATAATAAAACATTTAATTATATCAAGATGATTTTTCATAAATGAAAATTTGGGTCCTTATATGTTCATTTGGATAGTGACCCTTTCAGCAACATTGTGGTTCTATTGGTGTAAGGTTCGTCTTGGTAGTTTTGGTTTTGTTTAATGTTCAATTTTTTGTCTCTTTATTTTTAAATTTTAAATAATATTAAATTTTAGAATCTTGTTAATTTTATTTCCTTTTTTTACTATTCTTTAGTCCTAATATATTTTTTGGGAAAATCATTCAAATTTACTCTATTGATTCAATGGAACTTTTTGCCGACCCAGGAATATTCAGAATGCCTCTGGGGCCTTATCATAGGTTGGATCGGGTTACCAGTTCAGGGATATCCTATGTTGGTTTGGGACAAAAGTGCATAAGAGCAGGGTCAGCTCTTATTAGGACCTTTCTTTTTAGATTTCCCTTTTTTATTTTTTTATTTTTAGGTAGAAATAGTAGAATTTTCAGTACATGAGGTGTTGGAATGGAAATGACGTCTAGAACCCTTTCTCATTTCAAGCCTCATGTTACAATGTGATGTCTAGGTTTGTCAGTGTTCCTTGATTTGTGTTAATTTTTTAATATTGGTAAATTAAAAGGGAGAAGGACAAGTTGTCTTTGGGATCTTTTAGGGCCTGACATGACAAGTGGAGATGGTAACATTGTCCTTCAATTCTATCCATGATGGTGGTGTGACTTGCGTACGGCTGCTAACCATATTATTGGGTTTCCGATCAACACTAGTTTCCATATTTAAACCATTTTGAGCCCTTCATAATTTTGAAAATTTATTTATTATGAAGGGTTTTTGGAAATTGTTAATACATGAATTTAGAATGGTTATGAAAGTTTTTAACATGTTCCTTATTTTATTATTTATTACTGTCTACGCCCATGATGATTTAGTGGATCTATAATGAGAAGCTTCAGGAGATGCATCATTAGCAGACACTCATGTTGGTCAACCCATAGACTATGTCCATGATTTTTGAAAGTTGAACCCTCTTCTCTTTTAAGGTAAAGTTGATCCTCTCGAGGATGAGGAGTGGATATGAAGGATTAAGAGAAACTATTGTTTCATAAGTATCCTGATTTATTATATGTAATGATTTTTACCATCGTGATAAAAGGACCATCCTCGAAATGGTGGTTGTATGTTACTTGAATCAAGCCCCGGATAGACATAACAAGGAAATTGATCATGTTTTTTTTTCATCCAGCAATACATTTATAAGGTGAAGAAGATAAAAAAGATGATGGAGTTTTGTGATATTCAGTAGGGTGTTGGATTGGTATTATAGTTATATTGTCATTTCTTGAACATAGTACCATATTACTCATGGTATGTTGCAATTGATCACGACAAAGCTCGATATTTGGAATTTTTTCTTCGACCTAAACAACAGTAGATTTCGAAAAGAACTCAACTTAACCACCTTCTTCGACATGGTGAGTCAATTATTTCATTTCATAGCTACATTAGTAGGAGAATTTGGTATATAAAATCCTTATAAGCTCTTTGGAAGTGGTGTAGAGGATTCCAATAAGAAGAATGAGTAGCGGCCTGATTATTTTGGTACTAGAAATGGAATTAGGAGGCCTTCAGACCTCCAATCAACCTCTTCAGAGAATTATTTTTTCATCTGTCACTAGTATGGTAAGCATGGTCACTAGAATCTATCGTTCCTGAGTGCTCCTAGAACCTTCAAAAACTGTGGATGCTTGTGTCACCTGCATTGGTTCTTTAGGGGTGTTTCTAAGAAGAATCAAGAAGCCTTACCCAACTCTCTGAAGGTCACATATTTTTATTCGAAGGAGTATAGTGATGTATCAGATCAGTTTATGGCCCTGTTTATTTCATTTTTGTTGGATGTAACAGTCATGGCTGGTTGTGTTTTGTAGGTTTTCTTTCCCTTTAGTTGTATGAATTGTTATTGTCGAAACCTTTTGAACTCTTATTTCAATCTAAGTGTGTTTGTAAAATTTTGATTTTTGCTTTCTATTTGGGGGTTTTGAAATATTCACTTTGTGTCGGGAGATGTTTTAGTCATCATAGATACATCCATAGGTTCTAGAGTGAATCTGGAGCATAGTCAAGAGAACCATAGTACTGTAAATGAGCCTTGGATTAATTCATGTCCTTTTTCTGGCTTGGTTTCTGTTCTTCTGAGGGTGTAAAGTTGTTAGTTTAGAGAAAGTGGTAGTTTTGATTCCTGATTAGTTGGGAACTTTCTGAACATCCCCTTGTGATGGGGGGTTTTGATCCATGTAGAAGTCTTTATGTTTACTCTCCCATTGTTTTTGGGGTTTTTAATCTCATCAGTCATTTTGTATGGTGTAACACTCCAACACCAGAAGCTCAGAGTCGGTGCATTATTTCATTTCATTATCGTGATTACGAGGAAGTATTATCCCAAAGGGCCAAAATTTTTAGTAGTTTTTAAAAACTAGATACATACATATGTTCAACATTACAACTTCAAATGAAAAAAATGTTCAACTTTTATTGGGAATATCCACAACTCTATGTTTATCCCTTCAATTCATTCATAATACACCTCTTCACATCCAAATGAAAGATAGAAAATTAAAAAGGGGTGACCTATTATGCTCAGTAAGGGTAAAAAATACAACAGAAGATTTCATCAAGATAAACATTAGGCATGGTGAATAACTAAAAGCACATTCTATTATAAATAGATGTGTACATACTATAATAGAAAAAAGAGCTGCATAAATTATGCCATAATAAAACATAATAACGGTTATATTACTAGTCTAATAAACACATGAAATTTTAATTGCACGAATCATAATGTGGGAATGCATAATGAGGGACATCATAACCATAATGGAAAGGCCTCATTCCAAGACTATAAATAATATTTCTGTCAAGGCCTCTTCCCAAGACCATAGTATGTCTCATGAGACTTATTGATGAATAGAGGGGCTATAGTATTCCCCACCCAACACTTACTAAATCCAATGTATTCCTTATAATAATAAAGATTAAAATAAAGAGCATACACATTAATACTGAAGAAAACATATGAAATGTAAATAGCTTTCCTCAATCATTAAACATATAAATTAACCATTCAGCGTATTATGGTGAATGGTTTAAAGATAGCACATAAAAAGTCAAAATTGTCATAAACCATTCAAAAAAACATGTTGAATGATATCATAGGATATTAAACTCAATGAATTATAAGATTCAACAAAGGATGTTGACTTATATGAAGATACATTGAATTGAGACCGTCGAAAAATCCTCGAGGAAATAATCCTTAAACATTCCCAAGTGTCCCCCACAACCTTGAAACACTCAAATCATAATCCCTTAGAATATCATGAGAATAAAAGGACTCTTGATATGAAATAACAAATGAAATTACATACACTACGATTAATTATTATGTGGTGAACATTTCATATATCTCATAAAAATTAAAGTGTGATGATAAAAATCCTTTTTTAAATTGGAAAGAAGAGTTATTTTTAAAAATCATAAGTATTTGTCATGAAATCAAATTTTAAACAGGTATATCATAGAAAATAAAATATAAGGTCATTGAAAATATATTTTAATCTTAAATAATGTCTTATTGTGGTGAAATCATTTTAAAATATTTTCCTTAAAGAAGCTTCAGAAATAAGACATTTTAGTGTGGTTTGAAGAAAATATTAAACGATTTTAGAGCACAATGGAATGTTTTACTTCATAAAACCCGAAATAGACCAAAATAGATTTTTCATGATAAAATTTTTTATTTTAAAAATATAAATATTTCAGAAAATATATTATAGATTTAATTCAAAATTGATAAAAATTTGAGATGTTCCAGTGATCAAGTTGGCATTTCGGAACAATTTTTTGAAAATATATATTAAAACAAGAAAATCCCCTTAAAATAACAAAGTATTATTTTTAGTAAACATATATAGAAAATTGGAACGGAATTTAAGAGGAGTATATATTAATATAAAATAATTTCATTGAGGTGAGTAGATAATAAGAGTGACCAAAATGAAAATGGTGGTTCAAGTATAAAATAGATAAATATTTGAAATCCATTCAATCGTATGCCCAAAAATTAATAATAATAAATATTTCATTGCATATCATAAAAATAAATAGATTAATTATAAGAAACCTCAATGGATGTTATACATACACCATACACAAGTAGTATAAGTGAATACATAATATCCATAAAAAGGAAGTGTAATGAAGAAACCCTTACTTTAAGTTTGATGGTGTTCTCCACTTGATCTTAATAACCTAAAAAATCAAATTTTTGTTCATTAATTATTAATTAAAGAACCTCAAAATCATGTAATTGATTTAGTATATCATTAGTAAGTTCATTAGTACCCTTTTTAATGGATGAAGAGGTTCAATTTCATTGTTCAAGTCCATTTGTTTCATGATCAGTATACTAATATACATGAAAGTAGAATTAGTTAGAAGGAGGATGGTTGTCCAGAATTGATGTTATATGTTATTAGTGAACATATATGTGGATTAATTTTTTTAAATTCCATTTGGTTACTTGTATTGAAGATGAATCATTATATAAATTATTTAATGATAATTTTTTGGGATAATTAACAGTTTTTGAACACAATAATCTCATATTTAATTACAAAAAAAAACCATGTGTAAAAAAATTTCCAGAATAATGGATGATAGATAATTAATATATTATATTCTAGTTTATCTATATTAATTGTTTCATGAACATAATTCAATATGGTAATAGAAATGGAAAACCCATTGTCCTTACATGTGGTAAATTAGAACATCTCAAATGGTGTTTTTTACTAGTAGCATAAAAGAAGGGTAAATGAGAGAAGATTATGAAATATTCCATCATCAGATCAAAATTACAATACATGTAAGGTACTAGAGTTTTCATAACTTTTTTATTAAGAGGGTTGATGACAGAAAAGAAAACAAAAGAACTTGAAAAGAAGGTAAAATATTTGAAAAGAGGAACTTATGTTGTGTTTTAATCTTCCTTGAGATCCTCTTTAGGGGTGAGGATTTTTTTATGATAACAAAGGCTTATATACATGGGGGAGATTGGTAGGAAATATGAGTATATTTAAGAAATTTAAACTGTATTTAGAGGATTGAAGAGAAAAGGTAAGTATGGGTGGTATTTATACTGGGGTAGAGGAGGGGTTTACCATTATTTTCTTCATTAGTTTAATATTATTGCTTATGAATATTAATAGACTTGATTCATGTAACCAAAAAATGTAATAACTGAATGTGAGTTCTAAAAATGTGTGCCTAAAGCATCCTTTCATCACATATGACTCAATAAACCAAGTATTTAGCATTTATCGTAAATTATCATATTTTACTATTCATCAAAATTTCATGTACTTTAGAAAAATTCAAAAGATTAGTCCTAATAATAACTGAATGTGAGTTCTAAAAATGTGTTCCTAAAGCATCCTTTCATCACATATGACTCAATAAACCAAGTATTTAGCATTTATCGTAAATTATCATATTTTACTATTCATCAAAATTTCATTTATTTTAGAAAAATTCAAAAAAAATTCCCCATTTTATGATAATAATTTTATTGATATTTGAATTTTTTTTAAAATAAAATCATTTTTATCTTGAAAATGAAAATTTTATATTTAAAAAAACATTTATAAGACTTTAAAAAATTAACTGTGGTCTCAAAAAAAATAATCCTCAAATCATTGGAAATAAAAATATTTATTTAAGATCCCATTTTATGAAAAACTATCAGTTTAATAATTTAAAATTGTAAATAAATATTTATCACTCACAAAATTTCGAATACTTAATTAATAATTTATAAAATATTATAATTTATTTATAAGGTGCCTAAATTTTATTTATACTTTCATGGGTTAGGTTATAATTCATAAAGTTCATATTACTATTCATAAGGGAACATTACTATTCATAACGGTATATTACTATTCATAAGGTAACATTTCTATTCATAAGGGTCAGTTACTATTTATAAGGGTAGGTTACTATTCATATTGGTGTATTACAATTCAAAAGGGTTGGTTATTATTCAAAAAATTTATTTGGTTCTATCAGACTCCCAAAATCAACCTGAACTCAACTGTGTATGTTAGATTTTTGAAATTCAAATCACAAAAGTTGAAAAAGTTTGTTTATTGGCTCAGTTATATCAAATTCTTGTTTTATAGAGACTTAGTGTTTCATGTATTAAATATTGAATTTATCTATAAATATTTGGGGTGTTCCATTCTCCCCCCAATTTTATTCTCAATATTTTGGAATTGACTTTTGAATGTTAATGGTTTATACTTGAAAATTCTATTAAGGGAAACCCACAGCAGAAATATGGTTACAATATCCTCTTAGTAAAAGGGAAAGGGAAATGGTTCAGTTAATTCAAAACTATGCATTCGAATTTTATAACATTGTCTTGGAAGATTAATCAATCCATCATGATCTGATGGAATGTGGTAGGGAACATGCTCAGATGGATGATCATTACCACAAAACGATAAACTACAGTTATGAAAAAATGACAATTGGAAAAAAAATTTGTTTAAGATTCTATTCCTAGAGTTGAAGAATTATTAAACTTAATAAGAGTATAAATATACATTTCTATTTCATAAACACTATTTTATCCTTTTTTTGTGCCATACACATTCTAGACATCATCTCAGATCACAGGTTGCTTCATGTGGTGACATTAAACTCGAAATTCTTATACAATGATCAACATAAACTATTTCATAAATTGTACAACATCACGAAAAATCATGATCCAACACTTTAGAGTTATCCCCATATATATCTTTACTACATTTGTGTTCATGGGGTCCTTGGAAATCCTCATTTTCTTTAGACACAATTACCCATCCTACTCAAAGAATTTGTTGGCTTATTTTCCTTTAATCAACATGAAGCATCCCTAAGTTTTTACATTCAAAAAATGTGAATATATTCATCATATATCCTCTTGAATTATAGTAATAACTCAATTTACCATAGGACCTTATTGGAATCATTCAATCTTCCTAACACATGGTATTAGATATATTCCATATATCCATAAATGTTTTAAACTCCATCAATGATAGCATAGAAAACTTTTAGAGAAGTCAATAATCTGTTTTGAGGTAGTGAGTAATTATCCAAATCAATATTATCCTAATCATTATATTAATCATCAAAAATATATTTAGGGTTGCATTTCCCTCATCAATATAGCTTCCCAAGATATTAACATACTACTGTGTCACTTATCCTTCGTTCAATTTATTATACGAACTCAAATTATTAATGATATGGTTTGAAACACAATCCTCATATATTACATAATTCTTATTACTAGTACATTACTGATGGAAAATTCAAAAAATATGACACTAGATGATGAATATTAATCAATCCTCTTCATCTGTGGTAGTATTAGGACGTGATCATTAACAAGTATCATCTTTTGGGGGAATATTCCTTTGATGCTTGGGACATTGATTCGCATAGTGTCTATTTTCCTTGTAGTTGATGCACTATAAATTGAAACCCATTTTCATACATTTAGAATATTAATATTTATGTCCCTTTTCTATACACTTGTAATAGACTCCCTTTCCTTTTAACAAGGATCTGGGTTGTTTCCTTCCAAAAGTACTACATGTTGGAAAACTACCCTTCTTATTCATCCCTTTATCCATTCTTTCCGCTTCCACCCACTTCTTCTCTTGCTTCCCTTAAAATCCATATGACTCATATAATTATATATATACATTGTTAATACATGATATTATCTCCTCATAGGATGAGGATACTTTGGAGACTATCTTTCATTAAAATGATGGCATAAGACAATAAGAGATATGATCCCTATTTCTCTTTGCATCATGTGAATTTTTGATATTCACATTCCATCTATTAGGTTCCATTTCTAATCAATTTGATATACTAAATTATATCATAAAATTATGAAATCTATATAAACCAAGACATGGTATAATACAGAACATAAATTTATACATCACGAATCCCAGAACCATATACCTCGTATACATTAAGGGCATAAATCATTTATATTGGCTTGTAATGAAATTGTTAATTATTCTTAGCATATTTTCTGGGAGTGCCAATACAGGTGCATGGTAAGGCCCATTTTCATATACTAGGTTACCACGCGTCAATCCTGAAACACCTTGTTCGATTTGATACTCTTAAGTACATCTGCACCAGAACCACATCCACTTGTACTATCCGGATAGGGAATTATTTTCTGGGAGGATCCAAATAATATTCACTATACCAAAATTTTACGATGTCCTCGTATGTGTATCATCAAGCCTATCATAAATTTTTGTTCCCTAATCTACATTTTCTAAATATAGTTTCTAGGTTTTCTATTAAATTTTCTTCAATACCTATTGTAACACTCTGACCCAAGAATCCTAGAGTCGGTGCATTATTTCATTATATTATAATGATTATAAGGAAGTTGTATCTTGAAGGAGCAAATTTTTTAGTAGTTCTGGATAACCATATACATACATAGGTTCAACAGTACAACTATAAATGAAAAACAACATAATTTTTTTATTGGAAACATAAAAAACTATAAGTATATCCTTGAAATTCATTCACACTAAACCTAATTGCATCCTAGGGAAAAATAAAACATAAGAAAAAGTGTGAGGTCAGATGCTCTGTATGGTTAAATAATACAGTAGAAGATATCATAAACATAAACATAAAGCATAGTGAATTACTAAAAACACAATCCATTAAAAATAAACATGTACATTATTTGGATGGAATAAGAGTTGAATAAATAATGCCATAATAAAACATAATCATGGGTATTCTAGTATTAGAATAACCACATGAACTTTAAATTACTATATTCATAAATTGGGAATGAATAATGTGGGAAATCATAACCATGCTGTCAAGGCATCGTACCAAGACCATAAATATTAATACTATCAAGGCCTAGTGCCATGACCATAGTTTGTCTCATGAGGCCCACTGATGCACTGAGGGTCTATAGAGGGCCCCACCCGACAGTTAATTAGTCTATTTAATTTCTCATATGAATAGGGAATAATATAAATAACATACACATTCACATAGAAATAAACATATGAATTGTAGATAACATTCCCCACTCATTAAACATAAACACTAACCATTCTGATTAATATGTTTAATGGTTTCAAGATAGCACATCCACACTCAAACTAATCATAAAAAATTCAGTATAACATCGTGGATAAATATCATAAGAGTCAAACCTCACTTAATTATTGGATTCAACAATGGATGTTGACATAGAATAATATATCTTTAAATGAGACCATTGAAAAATTCATGAGGAAATATTCCTTTGACATTACAAAGAGTCTCATACCACCCTGCAACATTCAAATAATAATCCATTAGAATATAATTAGAGTAATGAGACACTTGATATGATATACGAACATGTATTATATTCGCAAAAATCAAGAAATAAGTGGTGGACATGGCATATATCGAATAAAAGTTATAGTGAGGTGAGAAAATTAACTTTGTACTTTGGATGAAGAGTTCATTTGGAAACTCATTTGTAATTGTCATAAAATTCGATTGTAAACATTAATGTACTAGAAAATAAAATGTGTGGTCATTTAAATTATATTTTAATCTTAAATAATGACTTATTGAAGTGAAATAATTTAAAAGGGTATTTTAAAGAAGCTTTAGAAATAAAACATTTTAGTACGGTTTTTCAAAAAATATTAATGGATTTTAAAGAGAAAAGGAATGTATTATATAATAAAACTATACGTGAACCAAAATATATTTTTCCTACTAAAATGTGTGATTTAATAAAGATTAATATGGGTTAAAAAAGATTGTAGAGTGAACTTCTAAATAGTTATGAATTCTAGAAATTCCTTGAATTGAGGTTTTTTTAGAACAATTTTTTGAAAGATTATTTTAAAACATGTAAATCCTCATAAAATAAAGAAGGATTATGACTGGTACATATATATATATATAACATTCATACAGAATTTATGAGTTGTTTATAGTGGTAAATATTAAATTTATTAAGGTGAGTTGAGGATAGGAATGACTAAAATGAAAATGGAGGATCGGGTAGAAAATCCATAATAAATTTTAATCAATTGAATAGTATTTCCCAAAATTAATAATCATAAAATGATAAATTTAAAATCATGAATATAAATATATTGACGATATGAAACATTATTGTTCAATACACATACACCATACACAATTAGTAGAAGGGAATAAGGAATACCAAACAAAAAAAGGAAGTGTGATGAAGAAACCCTTACCTTATATCAGAAGTTATTCCACACATGATCTTAATGTCCTAAATAATCAAATTTACTATCATTAATTAATAAGCCTAGAATCCCTTATTCATTTAATTTTTTTATTTTAACCTTAAGAAATTCATTCACGGATTTCATGATGTGTTTTGAGGTTCAATTTTGTTGTTCAGTCTGTTTGTTTCATGACTGGTGTACTCATATACATGAATGGAGAATTGTGTAAAATGTGAATGGTTGTCCAGAATTGATGTTATATTTTATTATTTAACATCTAGATAGATACATGGTTTTAAATTTCATTTGGTTATTTTTAGTGAAGATGAATCATTATGTAAATTATTTAAGGATAATAGTTTGTCTTATTTAGCGGTTTTTGAACACAACGAACTCATTTTGATTTATAAATCAATACCTTGTGTACAAAACTATTCCAGACCCATAGATGAAAAATAATAAATATATTATAGTCCTTCTAGACCATAACCAAGGTTACACAATATGAATTAAATATTTAAATATAAATTGAAAACCCATCGTCTTTAAATGTGGTAAATTAGAACATCTCAGATGGTGTTTTTTACTACTAGCCTAAATGAAGTGTAAAGGGGACATGATAATAAATTATTACATTATTATAAAAATATTATATACATGTAGGGTATGGGAGTATTCATAACATTTGGATGAGGAGAGGTGGGGATAGAAAATAAAAGAATGGAACTTGAAAAGAAAGTATAATAATTTAAAATAGTAATTTACCACTTGAATTAATCATCCTTGGGAGCCGCTTTATGGGAAATGATTTGGTCTTTTTATTAATGAATGTGTTGATAAAAATGGGGGAGGATATTGGGAGGATATATGGGAATAATTTAAACAAGGAACAATGCTTTAGAGGAGTTAAGAGAAGAGGTAAGAAATGATGGTATTTATAGGGGAGGAGAGGAGGGGTTTCTCATTAATTTAATCATTAGTTTAATATTGATTTTTCTAGAGTTTGAATAGTCTTGATTCATTTGACCCAAAATAGAAGTATCTACATGTGAGTAAGAACCTAGTGTTTCCAAATCGTCCTAACATAAACTATGACTTAATAAACATTGTATTTATCATTTATAATGAATTATTATATTTTAGTATTCATAAAAAATTCTTGTATTTTAGAAAAATATAAAATACTCACCCTAACCATTTTCGACCTGAAGAATCTAAAAATAGACTCCATTGTATCAAAATAATTTCCTTGATATGTGCATTTTAATATTTAAATAAATTCATTCTTTACTTGAAAATTAGAGATTATATATTTAAAAAATATTTTATAATACATTTGAAAATTACTTAGGTCTCATAAAATTATCCTAAAATCATAGGACAACAAATTATTTATTTGGGAACCCACTTAAAAAATGAATTAATTTATCAATTTAAAATTGTAATTAAATATTTATCACCCACGAAAATATGAATACTTATTTAGTACTTCATTAAATGTTCAACTTCACTTAAAAGGTTCCAAAATTTTATTTATACATTCGTGGGTGATGTTACTATTCTTAAGGGATATATTACTATTCATTAGGGTAACAGTGCTATTCATAAGGGTGTATTACTATTCTTAATGGTATATTACTATTCATAAGGGTAATCTTAATATTCATAAGAGTATATTACTATTTATTAGGCATGCTTACTATTTAAAGGTATATATTTTTATTCATAAGGGTAGGTTGTTATTCCCCAAAATTTTATTTATTTTTTGTCAGACTCCAAAAATAACCCTAAACACAACCGTGTAAGTCATATTTCCCAAATTCAAATCACAAAAATGGAAAATTTATGTTTGTTGGATTGGTTGTACTAATGTGTCGTTTTGTAGAGACTTATTGTTTAATGAATTAAATATAAAATTGTTTTTAAATCTATGGGGTGTTACAGTGGGAAGACCAATCATACGTCTCACTAAATTCATTTTTGGAATGTTTCTTCGGGTGGGGAGTCCATTCGGGCCTCCCAATGTCAATATCATAGTTTTATTCTTGGTATCGGTTTGGTGGTGGTCTAAATTATATGGAAACAACTAATTATATGTTATCCCTTTGAGTAAATGTAATGATAAGTGTTTATAGGTGGTTTTGGGTGGAATGGTTTCTACATGGTGATGTTTAGGACGTTCATATTTCGAGATCTAATTTAGTTTGGTGAATAATCCTATGTCACTTAGACAGATAAATTGGACATGTTTAAACTTTTTGAAGGTTTGTGGCACTTAGTGGGGAGTCTGTCTTGGTCTCTTAAGTTCTTCTTGTTATCCTTTCTCTTCATTTGTGGTGTTTTGTGGTCTGTTAATTTCTAGTTCTGTGGTAATCACCTCAAACTGTAATGGATAATTGGTTTCTATCTTGGGCGCTTGACTTTTTTTTATGGATTTTTAGGGGTAGAAAGCGTTATGCTGGGGAGAATTGTTACACCCTGACTCTTTTAAATGATCTATTTTGTCATTTTTCTAGCTTTAGATAACATTATAGAGGTTTAGGTGAGTCCTGGTTTATATTTTTGAGTTTTATTGATCAAAATATGTGCATGCTGGGTTTTGTGGCATATGACACATGTGAAAAGCATGCCTGGCAGAACGTGTAGCTATGCCATGATCACCACGCTGCCTGGCCTCTATGGATGATAAATTAAAAAGTTAAATGAACAATAAAATAAATGCTAAATTTTCAATAAGTAAAAAAGTAAAATAAAATTTAAAAGTACTGATTCAATAAGGAAAATAAGGATAGAATTATTATTATTAATGTTGTGGTTAATAATATTATTACTAGAAAAGGAAAGAACATTTTCATTATAGTTGTAATTATTATTATTATTATTATTATTATTATTTATGCGGGTGTGAGGACACCAAACAGTTAGTGGAAGTCATGTTGTCTGTCGTGGGACCCGTGCGACCACTTTTGGATCAGACAAAATCTACTAAGATGGTCTACGCACAGTCTCTTGAGTTGTGTGTGGACTATGCGGTTGTATTATTCAAATAAATAGAATATATTAATGAAAATGAGAATCAAAATTATGTAAATGTCAATTAATAATTTTAATATTAATAGTATAATTATTGGGAGTAATTATTATGATAACGTTTATGGTCGCTCTTAATGTGAATAAAAAATATCATTAAAAATTTAAATATTATTGTTATATTATTAATATTATTATCAGAAATTTTATTATTAAAATAATAATTCTTATTTAATTTTGTCACTGTTCTTTTATTCAATTTTTTTTCATAATTAATTTTATTAAATGTTAGTTTTTTTTATTATTATAAAAATTATTTATATCATCAGTATTAATAAAATTGTTCTGAATATTATTATTAACATAATGAAATTAATGTTAATTTTCACATTATTTTATTACTATGATTATTATTATGATCTATAATTTAATTCATATTGTTGTTAAAATATTTTTATAATAATTATTTTTTATAAGTTTTCTTTCTCTTTTTGGTTTTTAGGGCTTCCATGCAGCCCCCCCCCCCTTCATCCAACCTTGCACTGGACAAGTGCACGTGCCCCACCTATTCGCATGAGCTCCACCTAGCACCCCCTCCTCTGTCGTTGATCTCCTCTGTCGCCTCTCCCTTACTGCACAATCTACTTTGACGACCAGCCCTCTTACGCACTCTTAGTTCTGGTATGATCCAGCTGTTGTTTCCCACCTAACTTGTTTGACTCTATATCCAACCCTCCCTCTACTAGTGCCACTTTGGCCAGCATGCCTCCCATCTAACAGAACCACTTTTTCGAACCTGAGACCTCTGTCACCCTCCTCTTTGATGCGTGAAGCCTCTTTAGTGAGCCCCCTTTCTTTCAGTTAGTTTTGGTGATTAATATATCCCTTGATCTCTCATTTTTTAGTGTTGAAACCTAACACATTATATCCAATATTGATGGGTAGGGTGTAGATTTAGCATCCCAACAGTGCGATTGATGTGCGATCGGCGTTTGGCATCAGATTTAAAAAGTTTCTATACTCTTAAGGCAGGACCCCATAGCATAATTCCCCTTAAATTAGATTTACATTTATTTCTTGTTGTTCAAAACACCATTATTTTCACAATAATATATTATTATTGTTAAATTAGTTGTATCCTAGGAAATTCATTAGTGTTTCTTTGTATAACAAATATTCAGCTAAATATTGTCCTTGCATAGTTAATTTAATGTGTTCCTTGATTAATATGTGTGGTGTAAATTTGGTTTTTTCAAAAAGGTTCATATGAATTTGGTTCATTTAATTTCCATGTTTATGTGTATTGGGGTTCATTTTAGATTTAAACCCTTATAGTGTAATTTTTTAAGAAATTATAAAATTGTGCTACAAATTTATTATATTTTCCCAGAGTTGGGAATTTTATTTTGGTATATTACGAGTGTGTGTTTGATCAAAAAATGTGTTTGTGAGTTTTGTGTGTGTGTAATTCTATGTAATATATCTTAAAATTTTTTTATAATATTTTTAACTGCTATATTAGATATTATGAATGGTGAGAAGGTTTTTTATAAATTGAATAAATGACTATTTGAACTATTTAAGAGGTCAGAATCATATTTAAGAAATGTATTGGAGTGTGTTTGATTTAAAAATATGATTTAGGTGTGTTTGGTTGGAATGAATTTTTTGTGTGGTTATTTATAAAATGAATTGTATTGTGAAATATTTAAAAGTCAGGTTTGTCATCTTGAACTAGTTCATTGGAAAACCCATGTTAAAGGAAGCCACTGCCTAGTTGGATGAAAAACTGGTCGGAATGTCCTCGGCTTGGGATTCCACAAGGGAGATTCATTTTAAAGGCATGGGATACTAATTGAGTATGATAGGGTGGTTCCAGCTGTGGTAATTTATGATATATATGTGTGACATGTTTCCATCATTGTTTGTTACACCCCCTTACAAACATAGCATGGGAACCAAGTATAGAAAAAGGGATTTCTAAGAATGTTTTATGTACTTTAATAGATTACTCAATGCATAGTGGCCCATAATAGGGGGGAATTTTTTATTATTGTTATGTGATTGGGCCCCTCGACTAGAAAAGGTATGGAGATGATTAGGTGGTAGGGTGTTATGTTGTCATT
The DNA here is from genome assembly GCA_963277665.1 of Viscum album. Taxonomy (NCBI): domain Eukaryota; kingdom Viridiplantae; phylum Streptophyta; class Magnoliopsida; order Santalales; family Viscaceae; genus Viscum; species Viscum album. The sequence goes on along the minus strand of OY728159.1, from coordinate 681,886,237 downwards.
GAGAAGGGGATGCAGTCATGATGAGTTGTAGGAATATAATGCTCTATTTCCCCTCTGTGTACCTAGGTATTACTGTGTTTCTTTAACACTAGTATCACTATCCATTGAGCTCATTGTGAACTATATACCTTTTTTGGACATGGTTGCTTTTTTTAATTTTAAGAAAGAGTAGTTGTACTAAAGAGAATTTATGAAAAACATTTTCAATGAATAACTATTTTTCCCATTTCTATTTATAATGAAAATTAGAGTTTTGTAGACAGGTAAATGGGTTATGTTTGTTTATTTTGGAATTAGAAGTATGTAAAAACTAATCTTTTAGTTTTATTTCAAAATTAAAAATCAATGTTTCTTTATTTAAAGGATTTTCATTACGAATAGATCAGTTGGCCCAACCTACTGAGTTTTAATACTCATCGCTATAGTTGTTACTTTTTTTTCACTTTTTCTACAAATTTCAACTCGATTTTGATCACCTTAGGATATATTTGGTGTATAGTTGGAGATTAAACCTCAGGGTCACATGGTTGTGTTGTTTGGTGTCATGTTCAGCTTGGTAGGTTTGGATTTTTCTATTATTCAATTTTTTTGCCTCTTTATTAGTAAAATGTAAATAATGTAAAATTTGGGAATATTGTTTAGTCTAGTTTTCCTTTTTAATATTCTACTGTATTAATTTTTTTATTGGTAAACCCCTTCTAATTTCTTATATTTGATTCTATGGTGCATATCGCCAGGCCAAGAGGATCCAGAACACCTCTTAGGCCTTCCTATAGATGGGAATCAGTGACCAGTTCCGGGTTGGCCCTAGTAGGTTCCAAGCACATAGAAAAATTCACCCCTCCCATATTATATTTTATTGATTTCTTGAAACAAAAGTGAAAAATCAATCATAATCACATTAAATACTATAACCTTATTATTTAATACTGAATCAAATTAAAAAAGAAAAGATTTATATTCATTAGAATTCATGGAATCATGAATTATAGTTTTAGAACCTTCTATTTTCCAATCACTATTGGTTTTACCCCTCCATTCTATTGGTAATAGTGGTGAAAGAGAGTGAAAAATACATTACACTATTGTGGGAAGAAGATTGTATAATAAAAGAGGAATCCAAATAGTAGCAGAAATAACAATAGTGAAAGTAAAACTCTATTCCTATGAACCCAGATTCTCATTTATCCTTACCTTGTTTTTATATTCCCCTTCATTAATTATTCATTGGTTTGATAAATCATCATTGTATCCCCAATCTATTTCATATATATATTTTTCATCAATTCCGCAGAATTATTTCACATTCATGATTCATTCTTCAATAAAATTCACAACTTTCCCTCTTGTAATTGATAAAAATATCATTCCTACTATTATACATGTTTCCAAATTTAGTTAAATATGTGAATTTGGATGTTTCACATCAAGGTTTTAGTAAAAAATATAGAATATCCATACAACACATTATTTTCCTAAAGTCAGTAAAGTCATGGTGCTTATGATGTAGAAGATTATGCTTATAGGGGTTCAATGCTTACAGGAATTCGTCGTTATGTGGAATCCCATGATATGACTATATGATATTTATAGAGTCTAGTATTTTTAAATAAATTATTGTTATATAGAACTTTCATTCTTAGGGGAATAATCCTTACTTCTTTCCACGGTGACAAGAGTATTCATTCTTGTGGTAGGATATTTATCCTTACACAAAATCTTTTATTTTGGGAAATCATTCTTACATGGAACAATATGTTCCTCAAAAAGTGATAAAATGGTTATTCAAAAAACAAATATACATTCTTATGATGGTTTGACAGCCTTTAATAAATCATGGGATGATCCTTAGAAATTTTCACAGTGATTCTTACATATAATAGGATTAATCCTTATAGATTTAGCACTTAGTCTAATTTCAACATCTTTGAAGTGCACTGTGTTGCATTTGTTGTCAATGAGGCATGAAGTTTTCTTGGAATGAATGGAAGTCAAGGAATGTCACGATGTGAATGAAAAAGGTTGTGATGGTGTTGGTGATGAATGGAGAATGGCCATGGTACTAAGATGAGTGTCACTTAGGAGATTCACTAAGTGGCATAGGAGATGTGGTTGAAACATTCTCTAGTAATATCAGACGACTGTTGAGCTGCTCTTTAAGTTCCAAGAACTTGTATCACCTAGATACAATTTCACAACAATGATAGAAGACCATGCATTGTATTGACAATGCATGAGGAGATGAAAAGAGATCCATCCACAATCACTGAGTGGATGAAGTGGATTAATGAAGTCCATGCACTATCACTAAGTGCATGTGAACATGAAGATGATCCAACTTGATCTCTGATTAGATCAATGAAGTTCATTGAAGAATTTATGTGATTAAGAGCTCGGTTGATGAAGAAAGAACCTTCAAGAATTTCCCTCATAAGTAATGAATATTTGTTGAGAAGGAGTGAGGAATTCAAATGAAGAAGAAGATGAGAAAAAATGAGGAAGAAGGCTTCAAGTGGCATTTGGCATATGGGGATACTTTGTTTTTATACAAAGTCTTTATTCCTATACTTAGCAAAAAAAAGGCCACCAAGGAGGCCAGCCGAGGGTCATCACCCAAGGCACTTGTGGGACTCAAGGTCACCACGCCCATGGGGAACCCTCAAAGGCCAGGGCAGCATCCTTGAGGCAGGGGCGCACCCGTAGGACACCGCATGGGCGCCTGGGGCACGCCCGGAGGAGCGCGGCAGGGGCCGTGTATAAGCCCCCGAGGGCACGCGGTGGTGAAGCCCGCGCACCCGAGGAAGCATAGTGGGCGCCAGTAGCGCGCCCGCAGGGAGCAGAGAGTGGGCGCAGAGCACGCCCGCAGGGAGAACACGGTGCGGGGCGGCACCGTGGAGGGAGAAGTTCAACTGTGGGGTTGAGGCGGCGCTAGGGTGATAAAGTGCGGAAAAACAGCGCGCCGATTCGATGTGGGACGCGGAAATTTCACCCGGGACAGATCTGAGCCGTCCGTCTCATCGCGCGCTGGATTGCAGCCGCTCATCTCATCTGCCGCGCGCCGCGATTTAGTCTGGTCGTCCGATGTATCTCAAACGCTTGATCCGACGGCTCTCGGCTCGTCTCCTTCGTCGAGCCACCCCGAAGCCACCCGCGAGCTCCGTTCGAACCAGGAGCCTCCCGAACGATGATTTCGAGCTCCCGGCCACCATTTTCGAAGACGAAGGCTCCATTGAGTTCGTCTGAGCCGTATGATCACAACCATGCTTTAAAATGAGCTTGCATGCAACTAGTGGGAGAATTCGAGTGAGGCTGAAGGCAAACGAAGTGCCGAGGCCTTGAGAATCTATGTTCTGCATGGTTTGGACCGAAAGAAGCCATGCATGCGTTTGAAAGTCGCATGCACGTAGAGGAAAAAAATAAAGGAAGAAACCTGCGATGAAACAGCGAAGGAAAACAATATTTGGAGAAAATCATGAATATCCGAAATCTTCGGTGATTCGAGATTTATCTCACGCGGAAGATATGAGGCATCTCTGCCTATAAAAGGAGAGGTCGAGACCTCATTGTTGCTTTCTGAAACTCTGTTGAAAATCTGAGTCCCGTGAGAGCTCTGCCTCGCGAAGTTGAAGCCCCGCGCAAGTAAACTTGCGCGGCTTGAGTTCCTTGCGCGCTACTTCTTTGTGCGACAAGAAGAAGAAGGAGGAGGAGATCCCTGTGCACACCTCTTGCACGACAGGAAGGAGCCGAGCCGCATATTTGCGCGCTCGAGACTCTTGCCCTCGCTGCCCGCAAACTTATGCGGCAGGAGGTGATTGCGCGACAAGAAGTGCTCTTGCACCCTTGCTCTTGCGCGCCTTCCATGCACCCAAGGAGTTCGGGCTGTGTGTGCAAAAATAGAAGAAGGAAGTGTTGAAGAAGAGAAGTTGCACCCTTGCGCACCTCCTTTGAGTTCGGGAGGAGTATAACTACACCTACGGGTTAAGTGTTTGAAGGCAGTGAAGGCCACCACATCTTGTGTGTGTGTGCAATTGAAGAACCCGAACCCAAGTGTGTGCTAAACAAAGTGGAGGTCGTAGACTTTGGTATGTGCAAGAAGAAGTGAAGGCCAAGTCATGTGTGTGCAACAAGTGAAGACCACAACTCAACCTATGTTGTGTGTGTGTGCAAATTAAAATAAGTGGCCGAACCTTAGTGTGTGTGCAAACCAAAGTGTGTACACACTAAGAAGAAGAGAAGATATCCACACTAGTGTATAACACACATTTATGTGTGTAATCAAAAGAGAATAAAGTGTGTGAATTTTAGTGATATGGTGTGTGCTTAAAGTGACTACACCCTTTGAGGGTTTATTGCACCAAGAGGAGAAACAGGAGAGTGCATGCATGCATGCATGCACGTGCACACGTGAACAGAGCCAAATCAGTGGTGTGCATTTGAGTTTTCCATGACAAGGAGGTTCTTGAAGAATTGAGAAGGCCATGCTATCAGTGCATGAGGATGAAGAGCTGCCATGCACTCAGTGCATGATGTTGAAGTGAGTGAGAATGGACCAGACTGAAGTTAAAGACATCAGTTGTCTGAGTATTCAGTAATTGAGAAGAGCCTGATCAAGTGAAGTGATCAGAAGATTGCTTAGCAAGACCAACAGACCTTTTTAGAGGCTGTTGAAGATTCTTGAAGAGAGAGGCCAGGTCATCCTGAGAAGAAGGAGATAAATCCTGAGCAAGACGAGAAGACCTGATCATCACAAGTGATCAGAGGTACAGAGCAAGGCCAGCAGTCTTTATCCCAGACTGCTGAAGATACTTGAAGAGCTGAACAAGAAGAAAAGCTACTCGTGTGACTCGAGCAGCCAGGAGAAGACCCCTGTGAGACTCAGGGTGGAGGAAGTCTCCAGTGGGATTCTGGAGCAGGCCAGTGGGACTCTGGTAACACTGTGGGACGCAGTATAAAGACCCTCCTGTGGGACTCAGGAGAGATACGGTGGGAAGCTGTATCGACCATTGTAATTCTAACAAGTTATAATGGGAGAATCCATGATGGGAGAGCATGGCAAGGATGTAGGCCTTTGGTGCCGAACCTTGTAAATCCTTGTGTCCTGTGCCTTTTCATTACTGCATTATCCGGGAAAGGTTGAGAGACATAAGAAGATTGGATCGAGGCCTTAACAAGCCATAGAGGTTTAATTGATTAAGAATCAATTAGTAAATTTTTTTAAAGGATCACTGATTCACCCCCTCCCCCTCTCAGTGATTCACTCTGATCTGGGCACTTCAATTGGTATCAGAGGGGAGGTTACCTCTAAAAGATCCAAGAGAGTCTATATGGAGTGCAGATTTGAGGAAATGAAAGAACAGCCTCAAATGGAGATATCTGCCAAGACTCTGAAAAACAGAATGAAGAAACAGGCAAAAAAGATGAGGAAGAAGGTTGTTGCAATCAGAGAAACTCCTTCTATGGAAAGAAATGTGAAAGTCACATCAGATGACAATTCCTTTTATCATTCTTCTGATGAAGCCTGCTCTAGCTGTGATGATGATGGAAGAAACAATGATCTTCTAAATGCAATCAAATATCTTCAAAAGACAGTCCCCAAGGAAGTGGCAATGTGTATAGCTACAGGCATCCTTGATCTTCAAGAAGAAAAATTTCAGCTAGAAGATGAAGCCAATTCACTGGAAGATCAATTGGCAAAAAGGGTTGGCATAACCAACACTCTCAGAAAGCTGGTGAAGGCTAAAGATGAAACTGTATCTCTTTGCAATGAAAGATATGAAGATACTACTGAAAAATTGAAAATAAGTATTTCTGAGAAAGAATTCTTTAACATAATGGTCAAAGATGTTTTCCATGCACTGGAAAAGAGGCACAAAGTTTCAATGAATGTCAGAGATGCTCAACTTGAAGAAAAAGTCAAATTGGTGAAGGAGCTGGACAATTCATTGCAAGAATTGAAGAAGGTGCATGAAGACCAGATGAAACAACTGGTGGAGAATTGGGAAGGAAAGCTAAGAACTGTTGAGGATGAGAAGAACCCCCTCAACATGAAATACTTAGAACTGGAGGTGATATTGAAACATCTGCAATCACCTAAAGCTGAATCCTCCCAGTCAGCTGGAAGAAGACATGTTGCTACTCAAGTATGCTTTGAGCAGGATGATTCTAAGAGAAATACATACTCTAATAAAAGTGCAACATCTTCTAGAAAGAAGGTACCATCCATACCATCTTGTACTGATGCTTCTAATTGTGTTTCCACAAAAAGTGCAGGATGGAAGAATAATTCCAAACAAATATGGATGAAGACAGTAAAGAATCAGAGCTCTCCTGAAACAGCACAACAGGTCAAGAAAAGTACCCTACAATCAGAAGGACTGAAGAGGTCAAGATTCGTGGGACAATGCTGGTGTTGTAACAAGTATGGGCATTGTGCAAAGGATTGTTGGTACAATCCACTGAATGCCAAAGCACAGAGGAAGCCCATGCCAAGGGGGAGCAAGCCAGAAGGAAGGAAGCAACCTCCACAGGTCCAGAGACATCTGTTTACTGAAAATAGATTTGGATTACTTGACAACATCTGGGATGGTTGCAAAAGTGGTCAAAAACATACATGTCAATCTCCAACTGTATCCAGAGCTAAAAAGAAGAGAAGATCACTGAACCTGGCTAAAATGGAATCCTTGGGAAGCAGGCATAAGAAAGTGGAAGATGCTCCCAAGAAGATTATGAAAAAGGAAAATAAGTCCTTGGAGTCTAAATCCAAGAAGGGTGATGCATCCAGAAGGACCACCAAGAAAACATGCTTCTACTGTGGAATGAAAGGACACACCATGGATCTTTGTAAACAAGCCATGGAAATGAATAGAAGCAGACTGGACTCAAACAGACAAACAATCCAGAAGAAGCAGAAGGGATTGGTTGAAAATAAGTTTCCTAAGAAAGGCAGCTTAACAGCATCAAAAGAACCATGTGGAATTTCCAAAACTGAGGCCTCACTTCCAAATGACTTGTTAGTCATATGGCCTAATCAGTTGCAACTTGCCAAAGATCTGCAAAGAGCTGAAGATGAAGTTCTGGAAATTGCTAAGGAAAAAGGGAAGAAGAATATTTCACATGAAGATGTATTGAGATCCACACCAGCACCAACATCATTGAAGATCAAATGTGCAAGTGTGAAGAATGGTGAAAATGGGACATCTCGGTTGAGAGAATCTTCTCAACCTTGTTGTTCACATTGATGAACCAAGGAGGTTCCATCTTATTCCCTTATACTCTTGGTATATACATGTTCTAACATTGCAGGGAATTGAAGATGATGATCATTCTCATCTGGAGGATGGTTTGGACAGAACGGAGTGCACCCCTTGAGGGGGAGCAAATCTGAAGAAGATGATGTTCTGAGATTAATATTATCTTAAGAAAATGGATGAATGGGGGAGCTTTATCTTTTCACCTGAACATTCTAATGTGTTTTGAGAAGTATGTGCAGGATTCAGCAATTCATTGAATATCTGAAAAAATTCAACCCCTAAGCATGATCTCACATGTGTAGAGAATTGTGGACAGCATTGAGTATCTTGGTTACATCACTCTTGTTTTCTACACCGGGTTAGCCCAAGTAGACTTATAGTTGATTTACTAAAGGTTCTTTGCTAAAGAAGAACATGTGGCATCATCCCTCTCTTAGTGATTTTCAAGAAGATGCTATTCAAAGGGAGGAAGATATTTTTGAAAGTGAACTACACCACACCTTTTCATTTGATTGCCAATAAGGGGGAGAAAATATTGGCACACATATTGACCCATTCATATGTGCTGAAGTGGTGTATTGACAACAAATACAAAGGGGGAGATTGAAGTGCACTGTGTTGCATTTGTTGTCAATGAGGCATGAAGTTGTCTTGGAATGAATGGAAGTCAAGGAATGTCACGATGTGAATGACAAAGGTTGTGATGGTGTTGGTGATGAATGGAGAATGGCCATGGTACTAAGATGTGTGTCACTTAGGAGATTCACTAAGTGGCATAGGAGATGTGGTTGAAACATTTTCTAGTAATATCAGATGATTGTTGAGCTGCTCTTTAAGTTCCAAGAACTTGTATCACCTAGATACAATGTCACAACAATGATATAAGAGCATGCATTGTATTGACAATGCATGAGGAGATGAAAGGAGATCCATCCACAATCACTGAGTGGATGAAGTGGATTAATGAAGTCCATGCACTATCACTAAGTGAATGTGAACATGAAGATGATCCAACTTGATCTCTGATTAGATCAATGAAGTTCATTGAAGAATTTATGTGATTAAGAGCTCGGTTGATGAAGAAAGAACCTTCAAGAATTTCCCTCATAAGTAATGAATATTTGTTGAGAAGGAGTGAGGAATTCAAATGAAGAAGAAGATGAGAAAAAATGAGGAAGAAGGCTTCAAGTGGCATTTGGCATATGGGGATACTTTGTTTTTATACAATGTCTTTATTCCTATACTTAGCAAAAAATAAGGCCACCAAGGAGGCCAGCCGAGGGTCATCACCCAAGGCACTTGTGGGACTCAAGGTCACCACACCCATGGGGAACCCTCAAAGGCCAGGGCAGCATCCTTGAGGCAGGGGCGCACCCGTAGGACACCGCATGGGAGCCTGGGGCACGCCCGGAGGAGCGCGGCAGGGGTCGTGTATAATCCCCTGAGGGCACGCGGTGGTGAAGCCCGCGCACCCGAGGAAGCATAGTGGGCACCAGTAGCGCGCCCGCAGGGAGCAGAGAGTGGGCGCAGAGCGCGCCCGCAGGGAGAACACGGTGCGGGGTGGCACCGTGGAGGGAGAAGTTCAACTGAGGGGTTGAGGCGGCGCTAGGGTGATAAAGCGCGGAAAAACAGCGCGCCGATTCGATGTGGGACGCGGAAATTTCACCTGGGACAGATCTGAGCTGTCCGTCTCATCGCGCGCTGGATCACAGCCGCTCATCTCATCTGCCGCGCGCCGCGATTTAATCCGGCCGTCCGATGTATCTCAAATGCTTGATCTGACGGCTCCCGGCTCGTCTCCTTCGTCGAGCCACCCCGAAGCCACCCGCGAGCTCCGTTCGAACCAGGAGCCTCCCGAACGATGATTTCGAGCTCCCGGCCACCATTTTCGAAGACGAAGGCTCCATTGAGTTCGTCTGAGCCGTATCAACACAACCATGCTTCAAGAATTTCCCTCATAAGTAATGAATATTTGTTGAGAAGGAGTGAGGAATTCAAATGAAGAAGAAGATGAGAAAAAATGAGGAAGAAGGCTTCAAGTGGCATTTGGCATATGGGGATACTTTGTTTTTATACAAAGTCTTTATTCCTATACTTAGAAAAAAATAAGGCCACCAAGGAGGCCAGCCGAGGGTCATCACCCAAGGCACTTGTGGGACTCAAGGTCACCACGCCCATGGGGAACCCTCAAAGGCCAGGGCAGCATCCTTGAGGCAGGGGCGCACCCGTAGGACACCGCATGGGCGCCTGGGGCACGCCCGGAGGAGCGCGGCAGGGGCCGTGTATAATCCCCCGAGGGCACGCGGTGGTGAAGCCCGCGCACCCGAGGAAGCATAGTGGGCGCCATTAGCGCGCCCGCAGGGAGCAGAGAGTGGGCGCAGAGCGCGCCCGCAGGGAGAACACGGTGCGGGGCGGCACCGTGGAGGGAGAAGTTCAACTGAGGGGTTGAGGCGGCGCTAGGGTGATAAAGCGCTGAAAAACAGCATGCTGATTCGATGTGGGACGCGTAAATTTCACCCGGGACAGATCTGAGCCGTCCGTCTCATCGCGCACTGGATCGCAGCCGCTCATCTCATCTGCCGCGCGCCGTGATTTAATCCGGCCGTCCAATGTATCTCAAACTCTTGATCTGACGGCTCCCGGCTCGTCTCCTTCGTCGAGCCACCCCGATGCCACCCGCGAGCTCCGTTCGAACCAAGAGCCTCCCGAACGATGATTTCGAGCTCCCGGCCACCATTTTAAAAGATGAAGGCTCCATTGAGTTCGTCTGAGCCGTATGAACACAACCATGCTTTAAAATGAGCTTGCATGCAACTAGTGGGAGAATTCGAGTGAGGCCGAAGGCAAACGAAGTGCCGAGGCCTTGAGCATCTATGTTCTGCATGGTTTGGACCGAAAGAAGCCATGAATGCGTTTGAAAGTCGCATGCACGTAGAGGAAAAAAATAAAGGAAGAAACCTGCGATGAAACAGCGAAGGAAAACAAGATTTGGAGAAAATCTTAAAGATCCGAAATATTCGGTGATTCGAGATTTATCTCACGCGGAAGATATGAGGCATCTCTGCCTATAAAAGGAGAGGCCGAGACCTCATTGTTGCTTGCTGAAACTCTGTTGAAAATCCGAGTCCCGTGAGAGCTCTGCCTCGCGAAGTTGAAGCCATGCGCAAGTAAACTTGCGCGGCTTGAGTTCCTTGCGCGCTACTTCTTTGCGCGACAAGAAGAAGAAGAAGGAGGAGATCCCTGTGCGCACCTCTTGCGCGATAGGAAGGAGCCGAGCCGCATATTTGTGCGCTCGAGACTCTTGCCCTCGCTGCCTGCAAACTTATGCGGTAGGAGGTGCTTGCGCGACAAGAAGTGCTCTTGCACCCTTGCTCTTGCGCGCCTTCCTTGCACCCAAGGAGTTCGGTCTATGTGTGCAAAAACAGAAGAAGGCAGTGTTGAAGAAGAGAAGCTGCACCCTTGCGCACCTCCTTTGAGTTCGGGAGGAGTATAACTACACCTACGGGTTAAGTGTTTGAAGGCAGTGAAGGCCACCACATCTTGTGTGTGTGTGCAATTGAAGAACCCGAACCCAAGTGTGTGCTAAACAAAGTGGAGGCCGTAGCCTTTGGTATGTGCAAGAAGAAGTGAAGGCCAAGTCATGTGTGTGCAACAAGTGAAGACCACAACTCAACCTATGTTGTGTGTGTGTGCAAATTAAAATTAGTGGACGAACCTTAGTGTGTGTGCAAACCAAAGTGTGTACACACTAAGAATAAGAGAAGATATCCACACTAGTGTATAACACACATTTATGTGTGTAATCAAAAGAGAATAAAGTGTGTGAAGTTTAGTGAGAAGGTGTGTGCTTAAAGTGACTACACCCTTTGAGGGTTTATTGCACCAAGAGGAGAAAGAGGAGAGTGCATGCATGCATGCATGCACGTGCACACGTGAACAGATCCAAATCAGTGGTGTGCATTTGAGTTGTCCAAGACCAGGAGGTTCTTGAAGAATTGAGAAGGCCATGCTATCAGTGCATGAGGATGAAGAGCTTCCATGCACTCAGTGCATGAAGTTGAAGTGAGTGAGACTGGACCAGACTGAAGTTAAAGACATCAGTTGTCTGAGTATTCAGTAATTGAGAAGAGCCTGATCAAGTGAAGTGATCAGAAGATTGCTGAGCAAGACCAACAGACCTTTTCAGAGGCTGTTGAAGATTCTTGAAGAGAGAGGCCAGGTCATCCTGAGAAGAAGGAGATAAATCCTGAGCAAGATGAGAAGACCTGATCATCACAAGTGTTCATAGGTACATAGCAAGGCCAGCAGTCTTTATCCCAGACTGCTGAGGATACTTGAAGAGCTGAACAAGAAGAAGAGCTACTCGTGTGACTCGAGCAGCCAGGAGAAGACCCCTGTGAGACTCAGGGTGGAGGAAGTCTCCAGTGGGATTCTGGAGCAGGCCAGTGGGACTCTGGTAACTCTGTGGGACGCAGTATAAAGACCCTCCTGTGGGACTCAAGAGAGATACGGTGGGAATCTGTATCGACCATTGTAATTCTAACAAGTTATAATGGGAGAATCCATGCTGGGGGAGCATGGCAAGGATGTAGGCCTTTGGTGCCGAACCTTGTAAATCCTTGTGTCCTGTGCCTTTTCATAACTGCATTATCCGGGAAAGGTTGAGAGACATAAGAAGAGTGGATCGAGGCCTTAATAAGCCATAGAGGTTTAATTGATTAAGAATCAATTAGTAAAAAGTTTTAAAGGATCACTGATTCACCCCCTCCCCCTCTCAGTGATTCACACTGATCTGGGCACTTCAATCTTATCAAAATTCAAAAATTATATGAAAATTATTAAAAATGAATCCCTAACATGAAATTATATAGAACATAATAATAAATGATTACTGTTTCCAAATAATTCATTAATGGAATAAAAACAATTAATAATCAATAATTAAGTCACTTAAATAATTAAATCCAAAATAATCCCTCAATAAAAATATGAAAAAATTATCCATTAATGGTAAAGTGGGGAGATAAAAATAATTATAATACAATGTGTAATATATTATAACATTAGCTCAATCAAATCCCACACACAAAAATCTTGGACTTTTGATGAATTTATATTCAAAGATGTCCCCTAATAATAAATTGAGACATTATCCAATGTGATTTAGTTTTTTAATGCCACACTTCTCAAATATTTCATGCCACCCAATTGGTCAAAATTTCATTTCAATCATGAATTTTTTTCAGGATAGTTCCATTAAAACCCTTATCTAATTCTCACTTAAATCTACCACCATAGAATTTTTTCACCCAATACTGAATTATGAATTTTAAGATAGGGTTTTCTCATTGAAAGTTCATGGATGGGTCGTTATATTCTAGAAAAATTTATTAATCTCCACACAATATGTTATGTAATGTTTTTATATCATGAGTATCTTTATTCATCTCAGGATAATGGGTTAGTGGTTTCTTTTGAGAATATTATAAGGTAAATAATAGGGTTTGTGTCTATTTTGAAGATTAATTCATGATTTTATACATATTTCAAGAATGGTATCTTTCTTTTCTTCCTATTCCTAACATTGGATCCTCCCCATTGAATTTTAAAAGTAAAAACCACAACTTTTGTGTTTTAGTATTAACAAACAACCCGTATCCGTATTTCCTTCCTCGTATTAATGTTTTTTTGCATTTCTGAACTCTTGAAAGTAGAGAGTTTCTTTTAATTCATGGGTACATATATGATTTACCATAACCTATTTTGGATATATTTATTCCATTATTCCCATCATATATGGTTCATTTTATGGCATTTCTTAAAATAGATTATGTTTTTTTCAAGGACCACTATTAATACTACTTTATATTTTACACCATTCAAATAACATTAAATCGGCATGTGTCTTCCACTTTATACATTTTAATTTTAATGGGTAGTTAGTAATTCAAGGAATTTAATAGTATATTATTTTTCATTTTATCTATTATATCATTTAGTCATTATTTTTGTTTAAATATAGATCTATAATTTAGGTGAGGATTTAAATTTTAGAGGGAAATAGATGTAGCTTTCACTTCAAAATAGTGGTAAAATTACAAGCCTATCATTAGATGTTATATAAACTATCCTACCATTCTCCCTAGTACTATTTTCCTTATAAACTTTTAAAAAATATGTTAAATATCATTTTCACTTCAGTTCATGTGGATTTCATATAATAACCATTTTAACTCACCTTCTTTCTCCTGACAAATGAAATTTGTTTAGATCATACATCAGCTTATATAGAATGTTAGATAATGATTTTTCTCTTTTAATTCAACTACCTATTTATGTAATTCATGTATGATAAAGGATACAAGGGTGAAATAATAAATTAGTCCACAAATCTATGTTCATTGTAAAATGGTATTTTCAATTATAAAGAATATAACAATAATGAATAGCATAAAGGTCTCAATGTTATATGGTTTTAAAAATATAAACCAACAAAATCTGGTTATCCTAGCATTCTTCGGATCCCTTTAGAAAAATTATAGTGTAATAAAATTTCAAAATAGGTTTAGGGGCCTCTTGGTAAAGTGGTTAATATAACACCCAAATCTTATACTCTTGAAATCCAATGCTAAAAAATAAAAAATATATTTTACTCCATACAAAATTAAACAAAATAAAATTTAAAATCTATAATTGCATGGTATTTCACACATTACATAACATTATAAATACCTAGTAACATGTTTAGAGTTTCAAAGAATTAGAAAAGGCATTAAATAATAATTAATTTTCCTTTCTCAACAACTATACATTTTTCAACTATATAAGAAACTACTTAATCAATAATAAGTCTTCAACATCACTCATAAATTCTCTTTACAACATTCCTTTCTATATGTATCTAGCATAGTACACTTTTATATAACCAAGGGAAATCAAAACAAAAGAAGGGTGGCATAAAATGTTTGTAAGGGTAATTATATACTAGATGATATCATAGAATAAAAAATTGAATGAATAATATAGATGGAAATAAATGATAATTAAATATTTCTATATAATTTATAAAATGAGAATAAAACAAATTCAAGGTTAAAAATATAAATAAACACATGGACAACATTAACTAATTTCATGGTAATGGAATGTATAACATCGAACTTATCAAGGCCTTCTGTCATGAAATTACATTCTATCAAAGCTTTATTCCATGAAATAAATCTTATCTAATCATGTTATCCAGGAAATCTAAATAAATTTTTTGGTAAACACCATATATATTGACTAGTATTCATCATGATACTTATTGATGCATCATGGGGCTATTGCAGGCCCCGCACATCACTAATTAGTCACAATAAATTAATTATATGAAAAAACGAATAAACTATACAATAAATAATAAAAATATCATTATAATACATAAATATTTATATTGAAATGACATGTATATATAATATCAATATTTTCTATGTGAATAAGTAGAATATTTCTCTATTTAAGCATACCTAAAACTAATTCCAAATTTAGTAATGTTATACGATTAAGTTAATAATTATCACAAATTGATCAATGTATGGGTATATAAGTGAATATAATTTAATTAATATAATAATAAATAGTGTATTAACATATGACTGTAATTTTAATAAAAAGTTCAACAATAATATTTATATCTCAATGACAGTAAATTAAGATATGAAAAACACTCACGAATAAGATAACATTTCAACCAAATTAACATAAAAGAGACAGTTAGAAATTAAGATTCAAATACCAATAGAAAATTTTAATTCATGATATGTTATTTCAAATAAAAATTATTCTCACTATTTTAATGAAATTTGGTTTAGTTTACAAACTCTCTCTCCAAGAAGATAATTTGTGATGAAAACCCCCATATAACATTGGTATATTTTGAATCAAAAAATCATGAAAGACAAAATGTGAGTTAAATTTTTAGATCCCTTTTATTTCATGAAAATTATTATAAAAATAAATCCATGTCCAATGTAGAGGTCATTAAAAGGTAACAATTAGTGAATATGAGTCATATCTTAATAAATTCAAACATAGATGTAAAACATTTCCCTTTATTCCTACTTAGTCAAAAGACACTCTAACTTCTTATATAACCAAAATAACATTCTTAATAACAATTTTTCATTAATATATTAATACTTATAAACCTTTTTAAACATCTCTTATAATAATTTGTTTCAAATATATTTGTTGGTTATATTTTATTTACATCATTGGATGTTATCGCCTTCAATTGTTTTTTAAAACATATTTCGTAATGGTGCTTCCTATTCTTGTTTATAAAATAAAATTTCCTCATTAAAATATAATTATAATTACTATAATAGTTGTTTATGAATTATTTTCAATGTTCTAATTTAATTTTAATTCATTTTTGTTATGATTTGAAATTAAGAAGTCTGTGACAATCTTATTTTGGTAATATGTATTGAAAAAAAGGTGGTATGATAATAATATTTTAAATTTTAATATAACCATTATATAACAATAAAATAAAAATTATTCACTACATTAATTATAATACCACCATTATTTATTTTTATATAGTCATCCATTGTAGATAATTAAATTATTGTTTAAGTAGGTGGTAAAACCTACCCAAGTAGGAACAAGCTGTAATCTGTGGGTGAGTGTGTATAAGAAAGTGATTCTTTTTTCATTATATACTAAAAACAGAATCATAATGATACTAATTAATGTTTATAATTTTATTAAATAGGTTATAATATTATTGTATTAGTATTAAAATAGAAGATTGAAAAACAAAAATATGTCACTTTTGTGGTGGTGGTAGTCTATACGCACGTTGGGGTGCCTCATTAATTTTATATTGATCATGAAGATGATGGGAAATGGTTTATATTTGATAAATATTTATATTACAATAAATATAATATTAATAATTTAATTATTCTTTTATAATCAGACATATAAGGTAGTGATGATAAATCAAAAATGTTGTTCATGGAGATGATAGTATACACTTTTTCATGATGGCACCTTCATTTTGCGAATGGTTTTGGAGGAATGGATATAATTGATATTCTATTAGAATAAAAAATTTAAATATATTATTCATACTATTTTTTAAAAAAAATTATTTAATAGTATTAATAGGGTAAAATATAATAAAATTAAGGGATCTTAATTTACAACATTACATATCCATAGGGATGTTTTATTTGGGTGACATTTTATAGCTTCTTACCATTGTGTTTTGGAAATAAAAATATTTCTAGGATGCGTGGAGGGAATATAAGATATAAAAATTCAAATTTTTTATCGAAATAATGATTTATAATGAGTAGAGAAATTTTGTGGATGTGAGCTCCTTTTGTAGGAGAAAGAAATGAAATTTTTGTAAATATAACCTCATGAAATAAATATTGCACAAAGTTAACATTGAATGTTGAGCCAAAATATAAATAAAGGAGTCGGGGATAGTTCAAATTTTTTAATCCCTCAAAAATTCATTTTCCCACATATTTTAAACGTGTTTTATGTCTATTACTCTTATATTTTTCACATGTATAATTTTTTGTTTTTTCTATGGTAATTAATTTTAGCAAAGAAATATAATTGTATTCCCTAAAAATAAAATTTTAATTATTAAATAATTTTTAAATAATAATTCCAAAAATTAATTCCATTTTATAAAATAAAACTTCTAAGCCTATGAAAAATCAATTTTATTATTTTCCAATGTAATGTGTAAAAAACTATTGTTATAAAAATGAGTATTTTTATGCATAAATGTAATATATTTGAAAAAAATTCAATGAGGATGACTTTAATGAAGTTAATTGTTTTATTATATACTGAATTATAGTTTTATTAATTTATAATAAATAAAAAAAATAAAAATTTCCCCTAGAAGAAACATTATTAAAAGAGAAATATTAATATATAGTTTTTATTAGGAAAATGTTGCTGTATTTCTAAAATACAGAACATCCATTTTATAAATTCATCATAGTGTTTTTTAAATGAAAATTTTAACTTAGTAAATAATTTAATTATCATGAAATTCATTTAAAATATTTAATACTTACTTATGGGTATACTCATAAATGCTATTAATTTAGTAAAATTTTTTATTTTGAACTATTAAATGAAAAAACAATTATTTCAGAAAAAATACAAAAAATTAATCATATGATTGTATCATTATTATAAATCCAAATAATAATTTAATTAGGATATATTTAAATTTTAGAATTTATTATTTTAACAAAAACATTAAAATATATTGAAAACCCCATTTATTGGAAAATAACATTTTCAGAAAATATAAACAATTCTTACTATTATTTCAAATTAAATACTAATTATATTGGTGTCTTTTTGTTAAATAATAATATTTATATAATATTTAACTTAATTAAATATTTTATATTAAAATATAGTTTTATAAATATAATACATTTTTATGTATAAACAACCTCATTTATTTTATCAACGCATCAATAATTGATTGTATTTTCTGTAAAATTTAAAATGAAAAAATGTGTAAAATGTTTTTTATTAATATATTATTACCTCAATAATCTCATTATTATATAATCATAATTTTTTGTTACAGGTTGTAACACTCTGACCCAATTCACTCTAAATATTAACAAGGACATACCACCACATGACCTCCAGAACACATGCCTGAACACTAGAAGATCTTGAATGGAAATGGGGGGGGTCTAATGAGATATCATGGGGAGGCTATAATCCAAACATCAATGTAAAAAAATAGAGGAAAAATAACCAAGAGTCACACTAAATATAAAAAAATACTATATTAGAAGCAATAAAAATAAGGCACACTATAAAAAATTAGATACAACTCATGATAAGAAATTTAAATACAGATCCATCTATCTCAAGGAAGATTGATATACACAAAATAAAAATTATAAAAAGGAATATGGTATTTACTTAATCATTGAGCCACACATTCTAAATTATCTTGACAATTACTCATTCATCTCAGTCCAGTATCTAGGATAAAAATAAATCGGTGCCTACAATAACAACCTGAGAGATTCCACAATACCCAAATATGATGGTGTCTTGGGAATATTAAGTAAAAACATTATAGGGAAGCACCAAAAAGGGTTTTACACAAACCCTAATATGTTTTGGTATGTGTATTTCACATGTAAACCAATAATAATAAAATGAAAAATATAATTATTAAATCAATAACCACCAATAATACCTCCTTCGTCACAATTTTGAAATGCCTCTAAGCATTTCATGGGGACTATTTCAACAACAATTTCACAACCAGCATAATCAATACAAATATAACCCGACCAGTCCAAGTAACCATCATTAATTTTTTTGATCCCGATTAATTTGTGTTTCAATTATTTTTAATAAGTTATTAAATAATGAAGATTGATGAAAGGTGTCATATATATTTCCTACTGACTGTTTTGTAGATCTTATAGTGACGATTGTTGAATTGGTCCTGACATCATTACCATTTGTCAATGTTATTAAATACCAAACACACTGTTTGAAATAATTAAGAAGAAGTGACCACTATGAAAATATTTGTTGAGTGAGGATTATATTTCAAGTGCATGAACTTTTTTGTACATTCATGAAGGAAAACATAGGATTAATACTTTTTTAGTTTACATGAAAATATTTAATGAGGATGAAAAAATAAATTAGTTAAATGATGAATGGAAGAGGAACATGATGTTGAGAATTGTAATTGAATATTTTTTATTGATGATATGTTGATGAAAATAATGTTATTTTTTATAATTGTTTAGTAAAAAATATTCCTAGGCTTTTACCAACTAAGGACCCTCCTCAACCACACATGTGGGACTAGGGGTCAACTATAATGACCCTATATTTTGGATCCTTAATAATATAAACTATGTTCAATAACTTATGTCACATGTTACACCCAGTATAAACAAACATCAAAAATATTATTATAATATTATAAATAAATATATAATCAATAATAAGATGGTAAAACATTTATAGTTGTTACCTTTATATTTTAAAAAATTAATATGACTTAATAATTAAAAGGTTATCTCCAAGAAAAAGTATTTTATTTATATTATATATATTCATTCAAAAAAATTAAAATTTAACTATTTAACTTTTATAAATAAAAAATCATTTTTAAATTCCTCACAACAAAATTAGTTAGTTCTTATTATTAATAATGTCAAAAAATAATTGATTTTTAAGAGCAAAGTACACAATTACTAATTTTTCTAATTCCATTGCTTTTATATAACTTCAAGGTTTTTTAAACCATTTTACTATTAATTTTTATTTTATAAAATATAATGGATCATTTTAAAATTGTATCTTCACTTTATAAGCTCATGATCAATATTTCAAAAATTTATATAGCATTTTAATGAAACGGGTCTTTCGACTGTTTTGATTAATTAATTATAACATGAGGAAATGGATTTTATGTTTTATTTTATTATTAAATATATTATATTTTAATTATAATAAATATTTAAAATTCATTATAATTTATGGAATTTATAAATCTACCCTAATCATAAATCTATTTTCATAAAAATTAACCTTTTCAAAAATGGGTTTTTACTTGTTATATAAGATTATGTTAAGATTAATTTACCTACATATTGAAGGTTAATTTTATAAAATAATTTTAATTTTTTTATAAAAATGATAATATTATATAATATTTACGATTTAAATATTAGATATAATATTTAAATTATTTGGATTTTGTTGGATTACCATGATTATGGTGAAACAATTATTTTAAAATTTTTATTTTATTAATATCATGGAATATATATCAAATAAAATATATTGAAATTATTTAATTAATGAATATAATATTATTTATAAAAATAAAAATAAATATACTGACTCAAATTTAATAATTAGTCAATATTAAATAAAATTAATAATCTATAACGGTAAAAATGTCATTTTTCGTCTAAAATAGTTTTTCTACGCATTATAAATGTTTATTTAAATGATAATATTATAATATTTATAAAATAAATTGGATGAAATTTTTTTAAACTTAGTTAAATGATATCCAAATTTGGTTATATGTTTTTTTTATGTTTAATAAAACATAAAATATCGGACTTAAAAACTGGATTCCTATTTTAAAATAAGAGTGTAAAATGTAACAACCAAATGCTAAAACCCCTAAAAAATGTTTACAAATTCTCTGGAAAATAATTTTTGATAATATATTATCCTCATAACTTGAATACCCTTATATTTAAAATTTGGATACATTAACCATTGAGAATTTTCATTGAATTATTAAATCATAAAGTGTGTTTCCAAAAGTTCCCTTGCCAACTCCTATGAAAGGATACTGCTTTCATCATACAATATAACACATATCATTGAAATACCAACATTAAAATAGGAATTTATATTCTCAATAGAATCATATAATAATAATAAATCCGAAAATCACTCATATTTTGCTTAAGATTTTCAATCTCAAGGGAAATTCCAAGGAAAAAATCAATGTCTCCAATGTGATTATTGTCTCATTCTTAAATATTTTTTTCTTAGTATTACTCTTCCAAATATCTTATCACCATAATAATATGATTTATTAAGTATCATTATTATATATTTAATTATTCAATTTAATAGTTTAACCCTTAGTTATTAATTTCCATCCACTTATAAAAATGAATGAATGTCAATCATGTGAGTATGAGGACTACTGACTCCATGAGGAATAATTTTTTCCATCTTCTTTTATTTTTTCTTTATTTATCCAAAAAAATTCAAATATTATTTAATGGAATAAATATCAATATAATATAATTTTTATTTTATTATAGTTATAGTTCGTATATTAAACCCCTCTATAACCATACTCACCAGTCTAATAAAAGCGTGTCCAAGTTTGGGGTTTATTTAACCCCCTCTTTGAGAAATGTGTTAAAATTAGATTATGGATGACTATATGAAAATTAAAAAAAATTAAAATAAAATTTGAAAAATAAATATTATAATATTGGTTTTGAAAAATTATATTATGTATTTAACATATTATTGAAGGTACATTTCTATTCACTGCAATTATAAAGATAAGTCTTTATCAATTCGATTTTCACATAACATAACTAAAACACATAAGGAATGAAATAAGAACATTTTAAATAAATATAATTTAAATATTACATAATATTAAATTTTATATCAATAATCTATTTGGTATAAAATTGTGTGTAATGATATCAAAACAATTGCAAAACTGTTAAAGTTATTAACACCTGATAATCCAAATATGTTATAACTAATTATTGTACTCATGATAATGAATTATAAAAATGATTTTAAAAAGAAAATATATATGATAAAAATTATGAAAAAGGATATTATGTGAGATATTTTTGTTTTACATGAGTTTAGAGTGTCTTCAACTAAGTATAGTTTAAAAGAACGAGATTTCATCTTTCACTTCATTAAGAAAATGTTCGAATTTATGAACCAATTCTTATATAAGTTGTGTTTATCCTACCTATTTCATATAATATATAATTAATTATATTTAATTCATTTAATTTTTTGTTTAATTTCAATTATCTATATTTAATGGGTTGTTATGGAATTTGTTTCTTGTCCTAAGGGTTTCGTGTCTCAAATTTAATTTCTTGAGACTTATTTCTAATTGTGGACAATGAAATCATTAGTATGGTGTTATAGAAACCTAATGAATTTATTTTACCATATTAATGTAATTAATGGGGATTGAATATATATATATATATATATATATATTTAATTTTAATTCATTTAATACATTTTTATTGAAAGGACATGAATTTCATTTGTTTATTAGTTAACACACCTCCCTACATTGAGTTAAAATGACTATTTTGAACTTATTTCTTACAAGTTCAATGTATACCACCCTAATTTTGTTTTTTAATTTTAATATCTTATAATGTATTCAAATAGCCTTATTTATAATTTTATGACTTTTTTACGTATCAATTATTTCATATTATTTTAAAAGAAAATGTTTTCAATGAATTTACACATAAATATTTGAAATTTTCATACCTATTTCAAGGGTAGATTATTAAATATTATCTTTAAAAGTAAAATTTTTCAATTTATATTCAATTAATTGTTTAAAAAATATTCTTTTTTCATGTCAATATTATTTTTATTTTTAAAGAATTATTTTTCAATGTTTTTCACTTCCCCTTCTGTAAAATTAGTTTTATATATATATATATATATCAATTTTTAAATATTCTTTTAATATTAAAATTTTTCAAAATATTATCACATCCTTTAATTGAAAACTTTATGTCTTTTTCATGCATCTATTATAGAATAGTATTATAAAAGTAAATTTTTTCAATGCATTTTTACTTCTCCTTTTAAAACACTTATTTCTTTTCATGGATCTTTAATTTGGAAAATTTTAAAAAAATTCAATATAATCTATATCCTTTCATAGTTTTTTTAAATTAATTTTTTCTTCAATTTTAAAATGTTTTTGTGAGAAATAATTTATTTTAACATCTTTTTACCCTGAAAGGATCATTATTGTTGATGTGATGTTTTGAGAACCCTCTTAATATCATTATTTTATGATTTATTTAGTAAAATGATTGTTTTCCTATATTATATTTTATGAAGTTCATGTTTCTTTGTTTTTTAGAATGTATAGGAAACCCATTATATTTCCATGGCCTCTTTATGATATGATGAATATTTGATTTTCCTATGGAACTCATATGTATGGATGATGATGGGTTGGGTGCTATATCACCATCAAATTAATTTTATATTAATTCATATCAAATTATATTATGTAATATTTTTTGAATTTCTTGTGGGAATCTGTGGCCACAAGTTTGTTGGGAGAATGATATGTGAGAATAATTGTTTATAAATTTCTTATGTGAATGATATGTGGGAGTAATTTTTCACAAGATTGTTGTGTAAATGAGATATAATAATATATTTCCATACGTTGTGTATTTAAAATTAGGAAGAAATATTTGTTCACAAAATTTTATATAATTATCGTTTTTCATATATATTTTTATAATGTTAGGCTTAATTTTCAAAATGCATTTCATTTCGATGAAATTATATGTTTTCAAGATTATGTCTAACCTTTTTAAAAGTATTCTGTATATTTATATCATGATAACATCTTTTGTGGTTATTTGATACGTATTTTGAACCATTCCAAAAAAATTGATTACTTAATGATCATGTTGTGATCTTATGTTTCCAGTTTTTCACTTTTGATCCCATGATATTTTTTTATAAAATTCTTTCTTTGTATCTTACCTCATATTTTGATCTTACCATTAGGGATAGTTAATAAGCTTTCCTCAATAAGAATTGAATCTCACCCATTTCTTATGTCTCTATTATATGGGTTATGAAGATTATTATATCATATGATATCTCTAGAATAGATTCATTAGGTTAAAAATAATGGGGAAATTTCAAAAATTATTTCAAAAATATAGGTTTATGTAGATAGTCTCTAAGATACTAAACCTATAAGTCCTCAAGTTGTGCGACTATTTGTGAGATGTATTAATTAAATTTCAATATTATTATATTATTTATTTCAACTATAGATTTGGTCACCATAGTTGGTATTAATGGAATGTTTTGGTTTTTATTGATATTAGTTTAGTTATGTTTTTATATTATTTTTTAACTATGGTGTTGAGGTTAGATAAACTTCTTGAAAACACTTGAGATGATCCAATGTGTTGGAAGATTTCCTTAAATACTTGTAATGTCTTAAATATATGGTTTTCCATATAAATAAATCCATTTAAAAATTATAAAAGATTATATAGTCTCCCGGATAGTTTTACTTTCAGGTAATAACCACAAAGACAGTGTGTTGTCTATTAACTCAGTCATAAACATGTTTATTGAAAAATATCCCTAACTCCACACCTAATTTCCCACTCATTGGGGATATGATTTTTTGATTATATACTCATTATAAATCAATATTAAGGATATATAATGTAGTTAATTTGAGGGATTTTGTTTCGTAGTAAATGAAAACCCAACATAATGTGACCTACGTTGATCCAAAAGGATTATGGTATAGGCCACGAGTGATATTATTAAAAAAATGTAGAATAATATTAAAACAATATTTTACTGAGGAAGATTACATAGGATTGATAATTCATATTCATATGATAATTTTCTCTTTATATATTACACATTATCATAACATTATTAGTTATAATATTTTTTGAAAGGAGATCCTGAAAAAGAATTTGTCCAAAAGTACTCCTATAAACTCCCAAGAAGCATGTTCGGGGAAAATAATTTCATAGTATCCCCAAGGATAGGTGACATTGATATCTTAGTAAAAGATATATCATTAATTTCATATGGTTCCCTTATATTCCCCTATGATTAAATTATAAATTAAATTAGGAGTACATAATTTATTTATAGCAGTTAATTTAACGCCTGGATATTTTGGATCCTTTAAAATACATACTATGTTCTATAACTTGTTCCACATGCTACACCCAACAAAAAACCACAACATGTTATTAGGAAAATATTAATAAATCTATAATATTCACTACTATGGTAAATAATTTATATTTATTACCTTAGAAGATAAATAATTAATATGAATTAATATTGAAAAGATTATTTTTAGTAAAAGTTGTTTTCATTTTAATATATATTTTATATCAGAAAAGAAAATTTAAAAATTTTACAATTTAAATTTGATAATTTATAGTTCATTTTTAAATCCTCACAAAAAATTATCTTATTATGTCTTCTAATGATTTTTAAAAAATAATCGATTTTAGGTGAATAGTAAAAAATAGCGATTTTTATAAAATCTTTATATGAGTTAGAAATTTTATAAAACATTTTTCATAAAAATTATTTATAATAAAATACAATTTAAAATAATATTTTAATTTATAAATTCATGCTCAATATTTTAGAATTTAATTTTTCACTCTAATGAAAACAGTTTTCATTTATTTTGTTTAATTGTTTTTAACATGATGGAATGAATTTTTCAAATTATTTTTGTGTTAGATAAATATATTTTTTAATATTAATAATTATCTTATATTCATTAGATTAAATAGATTTTATAACATTATCATAATCACATATCTATTTTCTAAAAACCAAATTAATTAAAAAAGGGGGTTTTATGCATTATAGAAGCATGTTAAAGGCTATTTTCACTGCACATAGAAATTTAATTTGATAAAATTATTTTTATATTTTTTTATAATATTTTTCATATTATTTTGAAATCTAATTTTTTTTTTGGATTTAAAATTTCATTATGAGGATTAATATTTTTTACCATGACAATGATGAAACCGTTATTTTAAAATCATTTTTTTCTTAATATCAATGAATTTATATCAAACCAAAAACTTTAAAATAGATTAAATAATGAATATAGTATAATAAAAAAATATACAACTTTCATTTAATTGGTAATCAACACTATATAAAATTAACAATCTATAATGGTAAAAATTTCATTTTATTACAAAAACAGTTTTTCAATAAATTATATATTTTAATTTAAAATTCAATTTTACAATATTAAGGTTTTAAATTGAATAAAACTTATGTTAAATTAAGTTTCATAAACACAAAATGTTTTTATATGGGTTATTTTAAACAATTAGTAAAATATAAAAACACATGGTTAAAAACTAATTTTATAAGTTAAAAGTAAAAAATACAATGTATAAACAAAATCGTAGAACCCAAATAACATCTGTAAAAAATGTGTGTAAACTCTTTTTTAGGAATTTATAAACCCAAAAATACCAAACAAAATACATTATTTCTAGACTTTGGAGCCATAGAAAATGGAGTAGTGTTGTGGATTTATTAGTACATAAAGGGTGTTTCCAAAAAGTCTATTTTTCCTATTATAAAAGGATGTTGCTTACACCCTTAAAAGTTACACCCATCCTTAAAATTCCTTTTTGAAAATATATTATTTTACTGTAATTGTAGACCGATCCCAAAAATATAATTCCATTTTCACTCATAGTAACCCTAGTACCATCAATTTCAATAGATCTTCTAAGGAAAAAACAAGTCACAAACATAAGTATCATCTTCTACTTAAGTTATTCTTCTTCATAACTCTCTTAAAAATATATAATACATCACATAATTATGTGATGGATTTATTTTAACTATATTATTGAAGAGTTCTTATATTTTTCTTTGAACCCATAAATATTTATTTTTTCCACTATTGAAAACAAATTAATGTCAATTGTGTGTGCACAAGGACTACTGCGTCCATGAAGAATCATTTTTTCTTATTGTTTTTCATTATTAATAAAAATAACAAAAAATATCATTTATTATCATAAAAACATAAAAATAATATCATTATTGTTTTTTATAGTGATACTATTTCAATATAAACACCTATTTAACCATCCACTCAAATTGTGTTAATGTGTTTTCTAGTTTGGGGTTGATTTAATCACTAAGTGAAAAATGCTTTAGAATATGATTATGGAATTATATGAGAACATAAAAACTAATTTTATAATAATATATTCAATAAATAATTATTAATATATGGTTTAAAAAAATAAATTAAATTTTTAACTTATTTTATAAGTATCATTTTTTCTTTCTAAATTTTTCTAAATAAGGCTTTATCAATTTGATTTTAACATAGAAAACCAAACCAATTTGTAATAAAATAAGAACATTTTATATAAATATATTTATATATTACGGAATACTAAATTGAATATCAATAATTAAATTTTTATCAAAATATGGGTAATTATATAAAAACATACGTCAAATAATTAAACACATAAAGAAAATGAACCTATTAAAATGGTTTTCAACCATTTTTATAGAATAGGAAACCATTGGTATTTGATTTAATGATATTTTCCTACCCCATGGTTATAACATTTGTGTGGATAGATCTCGATAATTTTTTTTAAACAAACACTTCATATAACTGCCATAATTTTCCATTTTTACAATGATTTTATTAAACCATGGGTAAACATGCTATAATAGCTGTTTTCAAAACAATTGATGTGACCTTATTCCTAAAAAATCTAGTTTCACATCCAATATTGACATATAATTATCAACCACGAAAAAACCTACACCCACTCCCAAAAAAATAGGAAACCAATATTTAAAAATGAAGAAACCAAATAATTCATTGAACTATACACAATACACATTTAAAACAACACATATATTATATATTTCACACTTGATTATTTGATAACTGTAAATAAAATATCACATATATGCAATCATGTTCATATATTAAACATGATGGTCCATTTATATCATCTAGTAATATAGAGGATCAATCTCTTTCATGACCACAATTATCATCACCTTCACCAGCAACATACTCATCCCCATCAACATCACCATCACTGTAACACCCCAAGCTTCCACAGTATGTTTCCCTTTGAATAATGAAATAGCTTGCATTGTACGCAACTTCGAGATTCTAAGACACTGTGACCAATCAAAATAGCCATTAATAATTGTAATACCCACTTTTTGAAATTTTATAAATTTGTTCTCTCAAAATGGACATCATTTTGGGATTAAGAATATCGAAATCAGACTAGGGTGAAATTTTGGTATTTTTATGAAAACATTCAATATTTTTATCAATAGTGAAAAACACTGAGTCATAGTTTAAAACCAAATTTTTATTTAAAAAATTATTCATTTTATTTAAATTTTTATTAGGTTAAAATAGATACATAATACCTATATAAGTTCAATGTAATTTATTGGAGTTATTTTATAATGATTTTAGATATATGACAAATTTATTGAACTTTTCACCGTCTTTTACCCATCACCAAGAAGAATTTACAAATTCACATAAAACTAAATTTTACTACTTCTATGAGTAGAATTTCAAAAAATCGAGAGACACAGTTAATATTAAGGAGTAAAATTTTGTTCAATAATATAAAAATACTTTTTTGAGAATAGTAAGTTATTACTTTTATTTACCATAGTTAAATGTGAATAAGGTAATTAAGGGTAAAAATGATATTATTATTACCCTAACACATGTCCTAATTCTATTGGATAAGTATAATTCGACTATAAACAACCATAGGAATAAAATATGAACCTCTTTGGTCCACTTGGATTAGATTAGGACATTTATTATAATTTAATTCAAAGAATGGTTAAAACAGTTAAAATCAAAGTTTATTAACTAAAACATTTTTAATATAAGGTTATACATAACATAAATTCGATTATAAATATTCATTAAAAAGATAAACATATTTTCTACATAATGTTATTTTATTTATAATTTCTAGGCATTAAATAATTTAAATTATTCATGACATTATGATGATGCAGTAATTACATTATTAGTGATATATTAAAATAAGTGATATTATAAATACCCACATAAAAATATTTTAAGACTTTTAATGAATACCACGAATTTTATAGTTTAATATGACGTGTTAGGATTGACTAAGTGAATTATGTTTGAAGTAATAATGTAGAGACCCAAAGCTTGACGTACATAGATATTATATTACTTTTGCAGAATAAATAATACATAACAAAAACAGACACTCAAGGACCGTAATTGTTTAGTGTCTTTGGAAACTTAGAACGTAATCTTCTAATCGTGGTGAAGGATCTTCAACATCTACCATAAAGATCTTCCAGGTATTGTTTCCTTACCTAAAACCATTCTTTAAATCCTAGGGGAAAATAAAACATAAAAACGGTGAGCTCAAATGCTCAGTAAGGGTAAGCATGGATAAAATAAAACATACCATATACATTTGAACTTAAAAACATGAACATAATGTTTAAACATCAAAATTTTGAGCAACGACTTAAAAAATAGAAGTACATAAGGCATAGATCATAATGGAACATAAATCATGATAACATAGCATTGGAATAAAACATGTAATTGTGGCATCCATTAAGCACATGTAATGATTTCCATAGTAGCCAGGGCATTGCTGCTAAGACCATCTTAGTGGACAAAGTCCCTTTCTGAATTGAGTTGACTCCTCGTTCTAGTCCTGTAATACTGAACCGGATTAACTTACCATTCCAGCCATGTCTATCTCATGAGATATAAAACTTTACCAAATGCATTGGAGGGAGATATTGGTCTCACCCATCTCATAATGAAATCATTCTTACTTGTGCCACAAAATAAACAGACATAATTCATAAAAACCCAATAAATAAAATGGGTTTCATAAACATCATCACATCATCACATAATCCATATAAGAGAAATGGATATCATTTCATAACAAGAGAATTGAAACCATGTAAATAATAGATACATGATACTTGAAACATACACATATGAAATAATGACATCTTAGATGGAAAATGGTTTTGATAAAACACTTGAAATGAATTCTTGAGGAAAATATCCTTTCTTCTTCAAAATCAATTTTTTTTCACAAAATGTCATAAAATTTTAAAAGTAAATTTTTTTGTTTAAAATAGTCATGAAATCATATGGAGTAAGGTTCATGAAAATAATGCTTTATGAAACTGTAAAAATCCTTTCATTCCGTATAAGTTAAAAATAACATTCTCCTCGTAGTTTTGTCAAAAAAGTCAAAAAGTACCTCGTAACGTAAACAAAAGAAAGATTCCTTATATACCATGTATTAAAAGTAAAAATGGGTAAAACGGAAATTAAAAATACATAAAAACACTTTTAGAAAACATGTACATGAAAGATAACAATAACCCTAATAAATACTTACGTATAAGCAATGTCGGATAAAAATGAGATTTTCAAAATTATCCCTTACCATAGATCCGATATGCTTCGTACGTATCCAAAACTCTTGTATAATGATTTAAATAATGTCATTGACTTATTACAGAATCATATTCATTGTTATTATATCATATATGGTTCACTTATGACTTTATATTACACGTTCTTTTGTAAATTCATGTTAAAGTAGCGTTTTGGGTAAAATCGTTTCATTTGTCATTCGTGTTTTAACTTGTAATTATTCATATGATTAAATAGATCATGATTACTTACATACAGAATGTAAAACATGATTTATATATAATATATATTCAGAATATACATATATATAATAGATCGATAAATGGAAAGAAATACACCGTTCATGGAGACGGTAGGTCGTACGTACGCATGAATGATATTTTCGTTTCCTTATTGAATTGAATGGAATTAAGTGGATGACATAAATATATATATATACATAAATACAGTAGCATTATTATGTCATATATTTCATGATTACTTATTATATATACTTTATAATCATTCATGAAAGGTTAATCATTGAGAATGAATCTCATCGCATCGTGGAGATGGTAGTCCGTACATACGCACGAGCGATGATATCATTCCCATGATCGTGACATTGTATTGAAGTGTGTTTATAATATTTAATAATAAATATGACTTTAAAATAATCATATATATTCATTATTAACACCATTATACCCATCCAATTAATGTGGTGGTGGAAAATAGATTACACCACGGTGTGGAGACGGTATATCGTACGTAAGCACGCGTGGTGATTTCGTTTTCGGTAGGATGGATAAATGGTGAAATAGGGTTGTTTCATACTTATAATAACGTATCAGTATATGAGTGATAATGATGTTATTAATTCATAATGAAACAAGTAAATAATAATATGTAGAAGAATAAATAAAGTTGAAAGAATCGGTAACGGATATTACCTCTTCTTTCGACACACCTTTTTGAAACCTCCACTTAGGAAATTAAGATTGGTCTTTGAAGAAGACCATAACCTCTAGGATGTTTCTAGGTAAGTGGAGAAAATAATTTGTCATGGGTTGTCTGAGCTTGAAGGCTCAAATTGGAGTGAGGAAGAGAGGGAGGAGGTGCCCTTTTATAAGGGAGGGGAGGAGCCCCTTTGGAAATCTTAAAAATATTAATTTATAATAAATATAACCGCACAAAAAACCTCCACAAATGACTCATATTATAATATTAGATGAGATAGTGTTGTAATCTCATCATCCAATAAAATTTAGACTTGTTAGAAAATTATTTTAAACATTATCAACTTGATTTATCTTTACTCAATCAATTTAATTTTATTTGTGGTAATAAAATTCTAAATTTTAAATTACAACAAATAATTACTTATATGTTGTGAATTATACATAATTGTATACTTTATAACATTTTAGACCATAAAAATTTAAATCTATAATTTCTATATATTTTTGTGATTTTTAATCAATTTTATAATATGTTATTTTTTATAAAATAACAATAGTGTCAATTTTGACACTATTCATATATTTGAATTTAAAAACATATATACAGAAGATATGTTCAAAGTAAAAGCTTTAATAGATTCATAAAAGGTCATATGTATCTAGAAAATTAGTTTAGTACATTAAATAGTTTATATAATATTTATTTCATTATTTTTGAAACCATTTATTTGGTTTATCTCTTAATAAAATAATTACTACAAAATTTTTGTATAAATATTTAATATACTTATTTGTTTCATAATAATTAAAATTAAAATCCTATGATGAAGATAAATCTATTACCTTTCACAATAATACTTTTACTCGAATTTATAATCTTAAAATCATGAAATTTAAATTGTTATATTTATTAAATTATGAACGTGAAAAATTTGGCATCATTTAAAATGAAATAATATAAGTGACATAATCGCTTTTATAAGGCTCCAAATAGTCAAATATTAGACCATTCTATGGTTATGGTTTATATTTACCTGAAAAATAAGTTTTGGTCAGGGTTTGTGCCTTTTATGGTCACTATTAGTTTAATAAAAACTATATTCTTGATTTTTCACTAGATAAACAATTTCTGCATCACTATTGTGTAATAATTAATGATAATTATATAATCCCTAAAAATTATAAATAAATTCATATGATCTAGATAATTTTATTATATTTCTGTATACTATTCATGTTCGATGTTTTATGATTTGTATCACTAAATTATAATTAATATACTTATAAGATTTAAGAGAGTGACATGTTGTCACTTTCTTTGGTTTTAATAATAAATAAACTATTTTTATTGTAAAATGTCCATAAAATGAATCTAATCCGACCGTTAGGTGATATGGGTCAACTTTTATCCATCCAATAGAATTTTGGCAGGTGTTAGGGTAATTTTATAATCTTATATTTACCCTTAATTACCTGATTTACCTTTAACTATGGTAAATAAAATTTACCGTAGTTACTATTCATAATTCCCAAAAATACAAAGTAGCTTATTAACATAATTTGGACCCACTGATTCCAAATATGGAATCCATTTTTCAAAATTCAATACAAAAAAGTTGCAAAAATTAAATTAAAATTAATCCCGTTGTCGAAAGAAAACGGGTTTTTGTTTAAAACATTGCAAAAGATTAAATGGATTTAACCAACGAATTCAAGGTAAAATCAATTCTAATAACATTCATTATATTGAATGATAAAAATATATTCTATTTATACTTTAAAACTATTCAATACTATAATTTAACCATGTAAATTATTATGATGAAAAAAGTTGTTTTTAATTAAAATATACCGTGTTTTTACTTTTCATTAAAATATGAAAGTTATCTGAAATATATCAAAACCTTAGCCAATGTAAATTATTATATCCTGATTTAAAATAAGAATTTTACTTTGTAAAATTGAACTTATCAACATGTCAACAACTAGATTTAATGTGGGTGCGCCATCAAAAGGCGGCAAAACTGCATTTTTTAAAAAATACTTATTTTAACCAAAAAATTTATTTTGTTCTTATACAATGTTATAGAAAATGTGTAAGATGAATAATAATGTTATAACATTCTTAATTTAGTTAATACTATTCATAACGGATAGTTCATAATAATATTATAATAATATATAGTTGTTTAGTAAAACCCGGTATTGCGTACAACACACACTGTCGAGGAAGGTCGAGATTGCGTGTAATGAAATCCAAGTTAGGGTTGCGTGTTGTGAAAGACTCATTTGTTGTTTCATATAACATAATCCATCCATATTTCATTTATACATTGAATATATATATATATACACTCAATGTTGCGTAGAATGACTTTTATCAAATGAACTTGAAATTGTGTGTAACACAATCTATGAATAGTGTTGTGTATACTGCAAGCTAATATGGTGTTGTGTATAGCACAAGATAATATTTTTGTAGCATAAAACACATGACATCATATAAATTAAAAAGAATACTTATCATAAAATATCAGGTTGTTACATTTGTCACGACCCGTCCTCGGGGCCCGTGCCGTGACTACCCCAAGCCCGCCTTCCATAGGCCAGGGGCTGGCGACTAGCACCAAAGGCATAAATCCCGATAACAGGGAAGGCATTGCCTTTATAAGTAACAACCACCACAGAGTCAGCAAGCGGAAAGTAACTACAAGTGCAGAAAAGTAAAGGGGGCCGGAAATACAAGCCCAACTGTAAAGTACAACTCGAAAGGGAAAAACAGCAGCTGGAAGAACGAAGCGGCTCCTGGGTCGTCCGCCTCGATTCCTACCTGAAGGGTAGGTACAGATGGCTCAGCTCCTGGATCGTCCACCACGGATCCTACCTGAAGGGTAGGTACAGATAGCTCCTCTACTCCACAGGTCCTGTCGTCTACTCCGGGTACGTCCGCCCAGTGGTCCACCTCCGGGTACCGACCTGCTCCGCAAGTCTCAACTGCGATCTGCGCTGTCCGTCGTCTGCAACCAACACAACGAGGTGCGGGCATAGCCCGTGCAGGGGTGAGTATAAGCTACTCAGTAGGGACCCCGAGACCCTTAAGGTCTCACCAAATCCAACATGGATATCCACAAAGTAAAGGCAGCAATCACGAAGTAACATCAGACTCTACTTAGGTATACGCCCATACATATACCTAAGTCATCAAGTAACCCATCCAATCTCAAGGATACACAAAAAATCATGAAATCAACGGATAACCATCACCCAGGTATATGCCCATACATGTACCTAAGTTATCAAGCGACCCATCTCAATCATGAGGAAACACAAAGGTCAAAGGTCTCAGCTCAAACCAGGATTTTCATTATCGAAACCGTAACTGCTGAAGAGCTCCGTCTCTAGAGTGTACAGTGGTCCTGTCACGACTCCGAGGCTGCCGCTCACTAACCTAGGACTGCTGAGGTACTCCTCCTGTCGAGTACTGCGGGTTTGCGGCCAACTACCGGGCGCTCCGTCCGCTGAGGGTCTGTCGCCAAATACCGGGCGCTACCCAGATAGCCTGCTGAGGTACTCCTCCTGTCGAGTACCGCGGGTCTGCTGCCAACTACCAGGCGCTCCGTCCGCCGTGGGTCTGCCGCCAAATACCGGGCGCTCCGTCCACTGGGCTAGTCGACTCACTCCAAGTCGAGTCGGTCAAGCAGTCGTCAGGTCTCAGCCGGCTACACGGTCTCCGTACTCTGCACGCTCGTCTCCACCGTCGCGGGTCTGTCGCTACAACCAAGCGCACACACTCCGTAGAGTATCGCGGGTCCGCCGCTACAACCAAGCTCTCCACCGCCAAGGGTCTGCTGCTGCATCCAAGCGCACCACCACTGTCAAGTACCACGGGTCCGCTCCACGAGCTACTGGTCGATACTCCACGTATCACAAGGTCCCGCGAAGAAGTGTCTCAAAGGTCCGTCTCGGCACAGGGGTCTCAACGCAACAGACGGCGCGTCGATCGGACGCCCGGTCTGTGAGTTATTAGCCTTTTCGTCCCAGGGGCCCGGTTGGTTTCGTGAGCGAAACCAATCCCGGCCGTATCTCAACTGCACCCCGAACTCCCATAGGGTATACTCAAAGGGACCGTTACTCAACGTAACCACCAACGCCGCTGACGGCTCGTCAAGCGGACGTCCTGTCTGAAAGATATCAGCTTTTCCGTTCCAGGGGCCCGGTTGGATTTCGGGAACAATCCAACCCGGCCATACTCCGACTGCATCCAAAACTCGGGCGGAGTATGTCAAAAGTTCCGTCTCATCAAGAGGAAGTCAACGAAACAGACGGCGCGTCAATCGGACGCCCGGTCTGTGAGTTATTGGCTTTTTCGTCTCCGGGGCCCGGTTGGTTTTTAAGGCAAAACCAACCCGACCGTACTCCACCTGCGTCCAAACCTCGGGCGGAGTATGCCAAAAGATCCGTCTCACTAAGAGGAACACTACGCGACTGACGGCACGTCAATCGGACGTCCGTAGCTCAAGATATGAGCGTTTCCGCTCCGAAGGTCCGGTTGGTTTCGTGAACGAACCAACCCGTCCGAACTCAAAGTAACCCGAAACCTTGAGTGCGATATATCGAAACGACCGTCTCGATCCAAGGATCGCGTTGCCGCAGACGGTTCGTCATTCGGAGGTCCGAGGCTCAAGTTATGAGCCAAAAACCAGATCTGGTTCGAAAACGGGGGGTCCGGGTCCGGGCCGACCCGGCCCGACCCCCCCCCCCCCCCCGGGTGGCGCGGTGGCCGGCGGCGGCGGACGGCGGCGGCACGGTGGCCGGCGGCGGCGCGGCGGGCCGCGGCGGCGGCGGCGGCGGGCCGCGCTGGCGGCGGCAGCGGGCCGCGCTGGCGGCGGCGGCGGGCCGCGCTGGCGGCGGCGGGCGCCGCACGGGGTGGTCACGCGGGGGGCTTGATTGCCCCCGCGGATTGAACAGGGCGGCACGGCTTTGAGCCGTGCCTTTGCCAAAAAAACGGCCCCCCCACAAATGGGGGCCGGCTGGAACGAACCGGGGGGGCTTTGCCCCCCCTCCTTTAATTGAACCGCCCCCCTCATTAAGAGGGGGGGTTTGAAGATCCGGCCGGGGGTTTAATCCCCCGGTTTTATGACATCCGGCTGGCCCGCTGGCCGGCCGGTTTTTACCAACGGGACCGGAATTTCCGGTCCCGCCCTCGACTTCCGACGCCGGCGGCCCGGCCGCCGGTCTTTCCTTCCGCCGCGGCCCGGAACCGGCCGCGGTCTCCTCGTCCCGCCGCGGCCCGGAACCGGCCGCGGTCTTCGTCGTCCGGCGCGGTGCGACGGCACCGCGCCCCTTTCGCCGTGCCATGAATCCTTCCAACGCGGCGCGACGGCGTCGCGTTCTTGAAGACTCTCCTCGGCGAAGCGCGACGGTGTTGCGCAAAATAAATGAACGTTCATCCGCGTGGTGCGACGGCACCACGCTACTTGTTTCCACCAGCATAAACAAACATGAACGATGGAGGGGGGATTCGGCCGTGTTCGTGCGGTCCGGCCCCCCCTCACGTTAAAGAAATAATAACGAGACTTAAATAAATAAGCCACACGTTAGACTTGCTAGATCCACGTTCAAGGAAAAGAATAAAGAAATAAAGAACCAACAACCCCTACCTTGGGTACAAGATCGAGGATTCGACTATGTCCGCGGAAGACGGCGTCGCGGAAGTCGGGCGTCGCGGTCGTCGTTCGTCAAATCCGTTGACGAAGAGGCGCGTCCGAAGAAGCACGTCGTTGGCGAATCCTTGTACGCCGACGAAGGAGGTTCGGGGAGGAAGGAAAGGTCCGAAGATACCGGGTCGCCGAGTCGATGATCCTTGACGAAGTGTTGTCGTTCTTCCTTGAGGATGAAGACGTTCTTCGTTCTTCGTCAGAGCTTGGAGATGAAGGGAAAGCTCTCCAAAGACAAACAAAGAACTCCAAATAAAATAAGACTACCTCTTATTTTATTAACACAACACAAAAGAATTTCAAAGATTCGTTTCTCACCTTAGCTGCCGAACGAGGATCGGCTGCGGAAGAAGAGGCGTCGCCGAAGAACGTCGCGGGTAAAGCTCGTCGACGTCGCAGATCTCGGTGTGCGTCGTCGAATTTCGGTCGCCGGCGTTCTTCGCGTTCTTCGCGTTCTTCGCGGGGGGATGAAGAAACAAGATCCTCTCAAATCCTTTCAAAGGATTTTTAGGTTGGTCTTATTTTATAAACATGCCAACACACGAAACCGGTTAAGAAACGATCCATCAATTCGAAAGAAACGACCCATTAAATTCACGAAAGAAACAGTCCATTTAATTCACGAAATAAACCGCCCAATTAAATGGTCTGTTAAGAATTAAAGAAAACGCGTCGGTTGACTTTTCAGTTACTTTGACGGGTTTTCGCGGGTGCGTTACTTAGCGAAAGAAACGGCGGGGCTCGTGCGGGCCCCACCTCACAAATATCCTACCAAGGGGTAGGATATTTCTGGATAGCATCCTATCCAGTTCAACTCAGTTCAAGCCGCCTTTAAGTGGCTTCAAGTGGCTTCCAAGTGGCTTAAGCGAAATAAAATAAAGTTGTCGCAAAATTATTTTATTTCTTAACTTTAAGCCCGAAAATTAAAAACCACACCCGAGCAAACGCAACTCCGGAAGAGGCGTTTCTAAGCGAATACCGGCGCTGCGATTTCATCGGTGCCCTCAGAATTCGATTCCGGGCACCGGTTCAAAAGTTAGAAAAACCCGTTCGTCTGTTCACTGAACGTACCCGAGCCAAAACTTCGGAAAATGATTCCGGGAACACCGGGCCTCGGAATCAGGTGCCGTCAGAAACTGCGTTCTTGTAAAATTCCAAAGAAAATTAAGAAAAAAATTTCCTTGAAATTTACGGGTCTTTACATTACTCCCACCACAGGGCTTTACGTCCCCGTAAAGCTTCACCACAAACTTAGGGAAACAAAGCGGTACTGAGCACGCATCTGAGCCTTCCGCTCCCATGTGCTCACCTGGAGGTTCCCGCGCTGCCAAAGAAAGTGCACAAGAGGAATCGACCATCCTCCTAGGATCCGCTCCTGTCGATCCTCGATCCCCACAGGAACCTCCGTATAAGACACTCATCGCCACCGTCAAGCTCCTCATGGTCGATGATATGCGAAGGGGGTCGAGCACGTATCTCCTCAGCTGGGATATGTGGAGGACGTCGTGCACCCGGTGCAACTGAGGTGGCAGAGCCAGGCGATAAGCCACCTCGCCAACCCTGCTGAGGACCTGGAAAGGCCCGATGAAGCGGGGAGACAACTTGCCGCCTCGGCCAAATCTCCGCAAACCACGTTGAGGTGAGACACGCAAGAAGACGTGGTCGCCATCCTCGAACTCTAGTGGCCTCCGCCTCCTGTCAGCATATGACTTCTGCCGGCTCTGTGTTTTCCTCATCCGCTCCTGGATGACATGGACCTCTTCTGACGTGGCCCGGACCATCTCTGGTCCCACAAGAGCTGCGAGATTTCATCCTTGCCGATAAGAGAAACCTGGTCTCATCCCCTGGATGAACCACATTCTTTGCCTAAAACAGTCAATCCTAACATGGATGATACTAATCCATACCAAGGATGACGTCGTAAGGCCTCGACGCTACTACTAAGAGATCCAACCGTTACTCTCGCCTCCAAGGGTTGAATCACACTGTCGGCATCAGTGTGTGGTAACTGGTCTCCTCCAGTAGATGTCTCACAAGTGAGGGTCAAGTCAACAGTCAACTGGAACCTCTTAGTAACATCACAAAAGAGGACAGGAATGAAAACATCACAAAGGATGCGTCTTTTATTATTGCAGCTCATAATACAAGACGCTACACAAAAGCAACATCAACATGGAACTAGAAGTACAAGAGACGTATCCACTAGTTCCGCTCCTGTCCACCTGCTTTACTGTTGCTCAAGCATTTGTCGCTGCCTCTATCTCGGTGGCTCTCCCAAAGCCTGCGGATCGGGAGTCGGACAGTCACGTGCCAGATGTCCCTTTTCGCGGCATGAGTAACACAACCTGCTCCTTGCACGGCTAACTCTGTTCCCACTCCGGGTGCCCTGCACCACCGGTCGTAAAACCCGAGACCGTCTAACTGCTGGTCTGGTCTTTTTGGGCCTCAGCATCATCTGTCTACTGCCCACAGATGACTCGGCTTCTGATCGAGAAACACGTGGCAAAGGCAGCAGCTCCTGATCACGCTCAGGGTGTAGAGCTACTGGCACAAACTCCACCCTGAAGAAGGTCTCAAAGTCTTCCCATGCGAAGTCCATCTCATCGCAAAACTGAAACAAGTGGCTCCACCACCTACCTGCTGCTGCCTGAAGGAGGCTGGTAGCAAAGATCACCATGAAGTCTGCCGGCGTCCCCACTAGCCTGAAGACTCCCACCACGGCCTCCAGCCAATCCTCATCCGCCTGCGGGTCCATCTCTCCCCCGAACCTGGGTGGCCTCTGGCGCTGGAACTCATGCAGTGCGCGCAAGTAGCGGGCATCGCCTACTGCTGGGGCTGGTGGCATCGGTGGCCCAACGTATGGTAGTACCGCTGGTGCCTCCGCTGGTGCCTCAACTGCAAGAGGGCCCTGTACCGAAGCCTCGTCGCTCGACAGACTGTCAGCACGCTCATCCCTCCGGGCTCTAGCTGGTCGTCCGAGAAAAGACATCCTGAAAGAAACAACGTAACACGATCAAACGATTATACCTGGTGAGCTGACCTGGTTTGAGTTGTTTTAAGGGGGGAAACCTTTGAAAACACACACGCAATCAGTGTTTTCGCGCACAAAGTCGGAAATCAGTTGTCAGGGTCCTGGTGTATGGATACGTCGGCCGCCCGCACCAACACTGGACTCCCTGAACTGAAAACCACACTCGGTACCCTTAACACTATTGCTTCACATAGAAAGAAAAGACGATCAGAGTCTGCGGTAGAACCGACCGCCTCTGATACCAATTTGTCACGACCCGTCCTCGGGGCCCGTGCCGTGACTACCCCAAGCCCGCCTTCCATAGGCCAGGGGCTGGCGACTAGCACCAAAGGCGTAAATCCCGATAACAGGGAAGGCATTGCCTTTATAAGTAACAACCACCACAGAGTCAGCAAGCGGAAAGTAACTACAAGTGCAGAAAAGTAAAGGGGGCCGGAAATACAAGCCCAACTGTAAAGTACAACTCGAAAGGGAAAAACAGCAGCTGGAAGAACGAAGCGGCTCCTGGGTCGTCCGCCTCGATTCCTACCTGAAGGGTAGGTACAGATGGCTCAGCTCCTGGATCGTCCACCACGGATCCTACCTGAAGGGTAGGTACAGATAGCTCCTCTACTCCACAGGTCCTGTCGTCTACTCCGGGTACGTCCGCCCAGTGGTCCACCTCCGGGTACCGACCTGCTCCGCAAGTCTCAACTGCGATCTGCGCTGTCCGTCGTCTGCAACCAACACAACGAGGTGCGGGCATAGCCCGTGCAGGGGTGAGTATAAGCTACTCAGTAGGGACCCCGAGACCCTTAAGGTCTCACCAAATCCAACATGGATATCCACAAAGTAAAGGCAGCAATCACGAAGTAACATCAGACTCTACTTAGGTATACGCCCATACATATACCTAAGTCATCAAGTAACCCATCCAATCTCAAGGATACACAAAAAATCATGAAATCAACGGATAACCATCACCCAGGTATATGCCCATACATGTACCTAAGTTATCAAGCGACCCATCTCAATCATAAGGAAACACAAAGGTCAAAGGTCTCAGCTCAAACCAGGATTTTCATTATCGAAACCGTAACTGCTGAAGAGCTCCGTCTCTAGAGTGTACAGTGGTCCTGTCACGACTCCGAGGCTGCCGCTCACTAACCTAGGACTGCTGAGGTACTCCTCCTGTCGAGTACTGCGGGTTTGCGGCCAACTATCGGGCGCTCCGTCCGCTGAGGGTCTGTCGCCAAATACCGGGCGCTACCCAGATAGCCTGCTGAGGTACTCCTCCTGTCGAGTACCGCGGGTCTGCTGCCAACTACCAGGCGCTCCGTCCGCCGTGGGTCTGCCGCCAAATACCGGGCGCTCCGTCCACTGGGCTAGTCGACTCACTCCAAGTCGAGTCGGTCAAGCAGTCGTCAGGTCTCAGCCGGCTACACGGTCTCCGTA
This sequence comes from Viscum album, assembly GCA_963277665.1. Taxonomy (NCBI): domain Eukaryota; kingdom Viridiplantae; phylum Streptophyta; class Magnoliopsida; order Santalales; family Viscaceae; genus Viscum; species Viscum album. Next base: position 681,844,982 of record OY728159.1, on the reverse strand, counting down.
CTCTGCACGCTCGTCTCCACCGTCGCGGGTCTGTCGCTACAACCAAGCGCACACACTCCGTAGAGTATCGCGGGTCCGCCGCTACAACCAAGCTCTCCACCGCCAAGGGTCTGCTGCTGCATCCAAGCGCACCACCACTGTCAAGTACCACGGGTCCGCTCCACGAGCTACTGGTCGATACTCCAAGTATCACAAGGTCCCGCGAAGAAGTGTCTCAAAGGTCCGTCTCGGCACAGGGGTCTCAACGCAACAGACGGCGCGTCGATCGGACGCCCGGTCTGTGAGTTATTAGCCTTTTCGTCCCAGGGGCCCGGTTGGTTTCGTGAGCGAAACCAATCCCGGCCGTATCTCAACTGCACCCCGAACTCCCATAGGGTATACTCAAAGGGACCGTTACTCAACGTAACCACCAACGCCGCTGACGGCTCGTCAAGCGGACGTCCTGTCTGAAAGATATCAGCTTTTCCGTTCCAGGGGCCCGGTTGGATTTCGGGAACAATCCAACCCGGCCATACTCCGACTGCATCCAAAACTCGGGCGGAGTATGTCAAAAGTTCCGTCTCATCAAGAGGAAGTCAACGAAATAGACGGCGCGTCAATCGGACGCCCGGTCTGTGAGTTATTGGCTTTTTCGTCTCCGGGGCCCGGTTGGTTTTTAAGGCAAAACCAACCCGACCGTACTCCACCTGCGTCCAAACCTCGGGCGGAGTATGCCAAAAGATCCGTCTCACTAAGAGGAACACTACGCGACTGACGGCACGTCAATCGGACGTCCGTAGCTCAAGATATGAGCGTTTCCGCTCCGAAGGTCCGGTTGGTTTCGTGAACGAACCAACCCGTCCGAACTCAAAGTAACCCGAAACCTTGAGTGCGATATATCGAAACGACCGTCTCGATCCAAGGATCGCGTTGCCGCAGACGGTTCGTCATTCGGAGGTCCGAGGCTCATGTTATGAGCCAAAAACCAGATCTGGTTCGAAAACGGGGGGTCCGGGTCCGGGCCGACCCGGCCCGACCCCCCCCCCCCCCCCCCGGGTGGCGCGGTGGCCGGCGGCGGCGGACGGCGGCGGCACGGTGGCCGGCGGCGGCGCGCGGCGGCGGCGGGCGGCGGCGCGGCGGGCCGCGGCGGCGGCGGCGGCGGGCCGCGCTGGCGGCGGCAGCGGGCCGCGCCGGCGGCGGCGGCGGGCCGCGCGGGCGGCGGCGGGCGCCGCACGGGGTGGTCACGCGGGGGGCTTGATTGCCCCCGCGGATTGAACAGGGCGGCACGGCTTTGAGCCGTGCCTTTGCCAAAAAAAACGGCCCCCCCACAAATGGGGGCCGGCTGGAACGAACCGGGGGGGCTTTGCCCCCCCTCCTTTAATTGAACCGCCCCCCTCATTAAGAGGGGGGGTTTGAAGATCCGGCCGGGGGTTTAATCCCCCGGTTTTATGACATCCGGCCGGCCCGCTGGCCGGCCGGTTTTTACCAACGGGACCGGAATTTCCGGTCCCGCCCTCGACTTCCGACGCCGGCGGCCCGGCCGCCGGTCTTTCCTTCCGCCGCGGCCCGGAACCGGCCGCGGTCTCCTCGTCCCGCCGCGGCCCGGAACCGGCCGCGGTCTTCGTCGTCCGGCGCGGTGCGACGGCACCGCGCCCCTTTCGCCGTGCCATGAATCCTTCCAACGCGGCGCGACGGCGTCGCGTTCTTGAAGACTCTCCTCGGCGAAGCGCGACGGTGTTGCGCAAAATAAATGAACGTTCATCCGCGTGGTGCGACGGCACCACGCTACTTGTTTCCACCAGCATAAACAAACATGAACGATGGAGGGGGGATTCGGCCGTGTTCGTGCGGTCCGGCCCCCCCTCACGTTAAAGAAATAATAACGAGACTTAAATAAATAAGCCACACGTTAGACTTGCTAGATCCACGTTCAAGGAAAAGAATAAAGAAATAAAGAACCAACAACCCCTACCTTGGGTACAAGATCGAGGATTCGACTATGTCCGCGGAAGACGGCGTCGCGGAAGTCGGGCGTCGCGGTCGTCATTCGTCAAATCCGTTGACGAAGAGGCGCGTCCGAAGAAGCACGTCGTTGGCGAATCCTTGTACGCCGACGAAGGAGGTTCGGGGAGGAAGGAAAGGTCCGAAGATACCGGGTCGCCGAGTCGATGATCCTTGACGAAGTGTTGTCGTTCTTCCTTGAGGATGAAGACGTTCTTCGTTCTTCGTCAGAGCTTGGAGATGAAGGGAAAGCTCTCCAAAGACAAACAAAGAACTCCAAATAAAATAAGACTACCTCTTATTTTATTAACACAACACAAAAGAATTTCAAAGATTCGTTTCTCACCTTAGCTGCCGAACGAGGATCGGCTGCGGAAGAAGAGGCGTCGCCGAAGAACGTCGCGGGTAAAGCTCGTCGACGTCGCAGATCTCGGTGTGCGTCGTCGAATTTCGGTCGCCGGCGTTCTTCGCGTTCTTCGCGTTCTTCGCGGGGGGATGAAGAAACAAGATCCTCTCAAATCCTTTCAAAGGATTTTTAGGTTGGTCTTATTTTATAAACATGCCAACACACGAAACCGGTTAAGAAACGATCCATCAATTCGAACGAAACGACCCATTAAATTCACGAAAGAAACAGTCCATTTAATTCACGAAATAAACCGCCCAATTAAATGGTCTGTTAAGAATTAAAGAAAACGCGTCGGTTGACTTTTCAGTTACTTTGACGGGTTTTCGCGGGTGCGTTACTTAGCGAAAGAAACGGCGGGGCTCGTGCGGGCCCCACCTCACAAATATCCTACCAAGGGGTAGGATATTTCTGGATAGCATCCTATCCAGTTCAACTCAGTTCAAGCCGCCTTTAAGTGGCTTCAAGTGGCTTCCAAGTGGCTTAAGCGAAATAAAATAAAGTTGTCGCAAAATTATTTTATTTCTTAACTTTAAGCCCGAAAATTAAAAACCACACCCGAGCAAACGCAACTCCGGAAGAGGCGTTTCTAAGCGAATACCGGCGCTGCGATTTCATCGGTGCCCTCAGAATTCGATTCCGGGCACCGGTTCAAAAGTTAGAATAACCCGTTCGTCTGTTCACTGAACGTACCCGAGCCAAAACTTCGGAAAATGATTCCGGGCACACCGGGCCTCGGAATCAGGTTCCGTCAGAAACTGCGTTCTTGTAAAATTCCAAAGAAAATTAAGAAAAAAATTTCCTTGAAATTTACGGGTCTTTACAACATTCTACCCCCCTTAAAATGAATTTCGCCCCAGAAATTCGTCGGGGTTATGCATGGTTTTCTACTTGAAAGTTACTTTAATTAAAACCCAAATCGTAAAATGAAATACCAAAACGTAACTTTCAAAACTAAAGTAGTAAACATAACAGTTACCAAAATTAACTCATCACTGGGTTTCCACGTAGGAGAACATAGGTGAAAATATGGATATGGAAGAGAAATCTGACTATCATGTTTTGATGGAGAGTGGTAGAGAACATGGCTATGAAAGAGAAAACAATCATGAAGCCATATATTTGTGAGGATCTAAGGTACCATATGATTCATCGGATATAAGGGCACTAGGAAAACTTTTTTGGTTTTCAAGATCATTTCCCAACAGTTGAAGAATTTGAATTAGAAGAAATACTTGCTTGATTTTGGTAAAATCTCACTGTTGTTCATTCTTTGAACAATGTCCACTGCATCTCTTAATTAAATGAAGTTGAATTTGTTATTCGTGAAGTGTTAGCAGATCATGTGACATAATGATGGGTCATTCCATCTGTTTCAAACATAAGGTTAGAAAAAGTTTTAAGTCCTTCTTATGGTAAGATTAATCATATATGGTTCCAAAAATGTACTTATACTTCATATATCATACCGCCTAATAAAATAAAACTAGTTTCTACTAACCAGGGACTTCTTGTAGGCCAGTGGTAGGCGATAAATGCTTGTCGCACTTCGGTTGTGGGATGGATTTCCACAGCTTTGTCCAATGCGATTGGCTGTCGCCCGTCCTGCAGGTTGTCCTTTTTCTAAAACTATATTTCTATAACATCCCATCAATAATATCGAAAAAATTTCAATCCTTAAACAATACCAACTTATGTCCAACATAATCCATTCCAATCTTTAGGCTTATCTAAAATACTTCGGTCCAAGCTCATAGTATAAAGAAAATGATTACTTGAAATGTCACATAACAATCACGTGAATGCCATCATTTATCCCCCATATATCATAAGATATATCTTGTTGGTCAAATTACAGACAAGTGAATACCTTAATCATGTATTATCTTGAAAAATGAATACCCATTTAACCTTAGTGAAAACATGAAAGCTGTCAAAAGTTAACTCTTTCCATATACCAAAATCCCAAAATTTCTATATATTCAAACCATGATATCAATTTTTCCTTATTTTAGTCATGATCTCATGATTAATATCATATTATTTTCTCCTTATCCCTTCCATATGCACATTTAATCTACTTTCCAAAAATATTTGAATCACTTTTCATGGTTACCGGTACCATAAAATTATTGAAAACCACAATGGACTAATACAAAAATATTATAATACACCATAAAAGTACCTCAATAAAATTATTCATGAATACCAATAAATAAACACTTCAATCCATCCTCTTCAATTATTGTCCTAGAATAAGTCCTTCCTTGATTTAGATGTAACATTTTAGGTCAGGGCATTGAGTTGGATAATGCCCATGTTCTCCACAAATAAGACATTGAACTCCATAATAGTCTGTCACTCTATGACACTTTTCTCCACACAGATAACATCTGTCCCTCCATTTGAGGTATTCCTCAGGGTTCTTCTTCCCTTCTTTTGAAATCTCAATCTTCTTTTCTTTATGAACCTCATCATGCGAACATGCATAAAAGTCTATCTTCCTCTTATTTGATGAATTAGGCATACCACTAAATTTCACCTTGTTAATCATATATCGCGATGACTGATTTCGCATAATCACAATATCATTCTCTCTAGGATTTACACAATTTTGTTGCTCATAGTCACCGATTTTCCATTGGATTCAATGTTAAATGAATTCCTTATGGTTCCCTCCATTGACTAAAACACAAGAAGAATTATGTGAGAGGAAAAAGTCATACATGGAAAATAACATAATCAAGGGGGAGTACCATTGACAACTAACATCTTAGGTTTAATTCTATGATTATTAGTGCAATTCTAGGACTATAACCTTTACGTATACTTATCCTTAGGGACATCCCTAGACATACCTTAGAAATATCTTTAGGGATCTCACTAACGTTTTCGCATACTAGTTTCCAAATGTTGACTAAACCTTTCCATTGATACCAATTGTAGAGACCCAAATCTTGACATACATAGATATTACATTAATTTTGCAGAATAAATAATACATAACAAAAATAGACACACAAGTACCGAAATAGTTTAGTGTCTTTGTAAACGTGGAACGTAATCTTATAATCGTGGTGAAAGATCTTCAACATCTCCCATAAAGATCTTCCAGTTATTGTTTCCTTACCTAAAACCATTCATTTAATCCTGGGGGAAAATAAAACATAAAAAAGGTGATCTAAAATTCTCAGTATGGGTAATCATGGATAAAATAAAACATACCATATACATTTGAACTTAAAAACATGAACATAATGTTTAAACATCAAAATATTGAGCAACGACATAAAACATGGAAGTACATAAGGCATAGATCATAATGGAACATAAATAGTGATAACATAACATTGGAATAAAACATGGAATTGTGGCATCCATTAAGCACATGTAATGATTTCCATAGTATCCAAGGCATTTCTACCAATACCATCTTAGTGGACAAAGTCCCTTTCTGAATCGAGTTCACTCCTCATTCCAGTCCTGTAATACTTAACCGAATTAACTTACCGTTCCAGCCATGTCTATCTCATGAGATATAAATATTTACCCAATGCATTGGAGGGAGATATAGGTCCCACCCATCTCATAATGAAATCATTCTTACTTGTGCCACAAAATAAACATACATCATTCATAAAAACCCAATAAATAAAATGGGTTTAATTAACATCATCCCATTATCACATAATCCATATAAAAGAAATGTATATCATTTCATAATAACAAAAGTGAAACCATGTAAATCATAGATACATGATACTTGAAACATACACATATAAAATAATGTCATCTTAGATGGAAAATGGTTTTGATAAAACACTTGAAATTAATTCTTGAGGAAAATATCCTTTCTTCTTGAAAATCAATTTTTTTCAAATAATGTCATTAAATTTTAAAAGAAAAATATTTTGTTTAAAATAGTAATGAAATATTTTGGAGGAAGCTTAATGAAAATATGGCTTTATAAAATTGTAAAAATCCTTTCATGCCATATAAGTTAAAAATAACATTATCCTCGTACTTTTGTCGGAAAATTCAAAAAGTACCTCGTAACGTAAACAAAAGAAAGATTCCTTACATACCATGTAGTAAAAGTCAAAATGGGTAAAAAGAACATTAGGCATACATAAAAACACATTTATAAAACATGTACATGTATGATAACGATAACCCCAGTAATTACTTACGTATAAGCAATCTCAGATAAAAATGAGATTTCCACAATTACCCCTTACCTTAGATCTGATATGCTTCGTACGTATCCAAAACTCCTGTATAATGATTTAAATAATGTCTTTGACTTATTACAGAATCATATTCATTGTTATTATATCATATATGGTTCACTTATGACTTTATATTACCCGTTCTTCTGTAAATTCATGTTAAAGTAGCGTTTTGGGTAAAATTGTTTCATTTATCGTTCATGTTTTAACTTCTAATTATTCATATGATTACATAGATCATGATTACTTACATCCACAATGTAAAACATGATTTGTATATAATATATATTCAGAATATACATATATATAATAGATCAATAAATGGAAATAAATACACCGTTCATGGAGACGGTAGGCCGTACGTACACATGAATGTTGTTTTCGTTTCCTTTTTGAATTGAATGGAATTAAGTAGATGAAATAAATATATATATACATAAATCCAGTATCATTATTATGTCATATATTTCATTATTAATTATTATATATACTTTATACTCATTCATTAATGGTTAATCATTGAGAATGAATCTCATCGCGTCATGGAGACGGTAGTCCGTACGTACGAACGAGCGATGATATCATTCTCATGATCGTGGAATTGTATTGAAGTGTATATATAATATTTAAGAATCAATATAACTTTACAGTAATAATATATAGTCATTATTTACATCATTATACCCATCCAAGTAAGGTGGTGGTGGAAAATAGATTACACCACGGCGTGGAGACAGTATTCTGTACGTACGCACGCGCGGTGATTTCATTTTCTGTAGGACGGATAAATGGTGAAATAGGGTTGTTTCATATTTATAATAACATATCAGTATATGAGGGATACTAATGTTATTACATCATAATTAAACAACTAAATAAGAATAAGTAGAAGAAGAAATAAAGTTGAAAGAATTGGTAACGGATATTACCTCTTCTTTCAACACGCCTTTTTGAAACCACCTCTTAGGAACTAAGATTGTTCATTGAAGAAGACCATAATCTTGAGGATGTTTCTAGGGAAGTGGAGAATATAATTTGGTAGGTTTTTTCCGATCTTGAATGGTAAAATTGGTTTGAGTAAGAGAGGGATGAGGTGCCCTTTTATAAGGGAAGGGAGGGGCACCTTTGGAAATCTTAAAAATATTAATTTATAATAAATCTAAAGGCACTTAAAAACCACCAAACATGACTAATATTTGAATATTAGATGTGATAGGGTTGTAATATCATCAAAAAATAAAATTTAGACATGTTAGGAAATTATTTTAAACATTATCAACATGATTTATCCTTACATAATCAATTTAATTTTATTTGTCGTAATAACATTCAAAATTTTAAATTATAACAAATAATTAATTATTTGTTTTTAATTGTCCATAATAGGATAATTTATAACATTTTAATCCATATAAATTTAAATTTATAATTTTTATATATTTTTGTAATTTTTAAACAATTTTATAATATGTTATTTTTATAAAATAACAATAGTGTCAATTTTGACACTATTCATTTATTAGAATTTAAATTATATATATACAGAAGATATGTTCGAAATAAAAGATTTAATAGATTCATAAAAGGTCATATGTATCTATAAAATTAGTGGAGCACATTAAATTGTTCATATACTATTTATTTTATAATTTTTAAAACCATTTATTTGGTTTATCTCTTAATAAAATAATTACTACAAAAATTGTTTATAATTATTTAATATACTTATTTGTTGCATAAATATTAAAAATAAAAGCCTATGATGAAGATAAATCTATTAAATTTCTCAATAATACTTTTAATCTAATTTAACATCTTAAAATCACAATTTTTAAATTGTTATATTTATTTAATTATGAAGGTGACAACTTTGGCATCATTTAAAATAATATAATATAAGTGTCATAATCGCTTTTATAAGGCTCCAAATGGTCGAATATTAGACCATTGGATGATATGGTTAATATTTACCAGAAAAATAATTTTTGGTTAGGGTTTTGTGCCTTTTATGGTCACTATTAGTTTAATAAAAACTATATTCTTGATTTTTCATTAGATAAACAATTTCTGCATCACTATTGTGTCATAATTAATGATGATTATGTAATCCCTAAAAATTATAAATAAATTCATATGATGTATATAATTATATTAGCTTTCTTGAGACTATTCATGTTTGAAGATTCATGAATTTTATCACTAAATTATAATTAGTTTACTTATAAGATTTAAGAGAGTGGCATGTTGTCACTTTCTTCGGTTTTAATAATAATTTAACTATTTTTATTGTAAAATGTCCACCAAATGAATCTAATCCGACCCTTAGGGGATATGGGCCGATGTTTATCCATCCAATAGAATTTTGGCAGGTGATAGGATAATTTTATAATCTTATATTTACCCTTAATTACCCGATTTATCTTTAACTATGGTAAATAAAATTTACCGTAGTTACTATTCATAATGCCCAAAAATAAAAAGTAGCTTATTAACATAATTTGGACCCAATTATTCCAAATATGGAATCCATTTTTCCAAATTCAATACACAAAATTTTCAGAAATTAAATTAAAATTAATCCCGTTTTCGAAAGAAAACGGGTTTTTGTTTAAAACATTGCAAAAGATTGAATTGATTTAACCTACGAATTCAAGGTAAAATAAATACTAATGAGATACATTATATTAAATGGTAAAAATATATTCAATTTATACATTAAAACTATTCAATATTATAATTTAACCATGTAAATTATTATTATGAAAAAAGTTGTTTTTAAATAAAATATAGAGTGTTTTTACTATTCATTAAAATATGAAAGTTATCAGAAAAATATAAAAACATTATCAAATGTAAATTTTTATATCCTGATTCAAAATAAGAATTTTAATTTGTCAATTTGAACTTATAAACATGTCAACAACTAGATTTAATGTTGGTGCGCTATCAAAAGGCGGCAAAAGTGCATTTTTTGAAAAATACTTATTTTAACCGAAAAAAATTTATTTTGTTCTTATACCATTTTCTAGAAAATGTGTAAGATGACTAATAATGTTATAAAATTCAAAATTTAGTTAATACTATCCATAATGACTAGTTCATAATAATATTAAAATAATATATCGTTGTTTAGTAAAACCCGGTATAGCGTACAACACCCGCTATCGAGGAAGGTCGCGATTGCATGTAATGAAAGCCAAGGTAGGGTTGCGTGTTGTGCAAGAATATTCATTTGTTTCATATAACAGAATCCAACCATATTTCATTTACACATTGAATATAAATATATATATATATACACCCAATGTTGCGTAGAATGGCTATTATCAAACGAACTCGAAATTGTGTGTAACACAATCTATGAATAGTGTTGTGTATACTGCAAGCTAATACAGTGTTGCGTATTGCACAAGATAATATTTTTGTAGCATAAAACACATGAAATCAAATAAATTAAAAATAATACTTATCATAAAATATTGGGTTGTTACAAATAATGCTGTTATGAATTTGGGAAAAACAAAACACCAAATAGTGTCAAAATTGACATAAAAGTGTTTTTAAAACAAATATTATATTATTAATTGATATTAAATTCCTAACAAATTTAGGTTCGGCCAAATGAATTATATAATTATATTTGTATCATTTATGAACCACTTGGGGTTCTCTTGGAAGTTTATAGTAAGTTTATCAACCATATAATATAAAAATACAAAGAGGCATGGTAAATGTGAAACTAATTAACTAAGAGTTAAAAATAACAGATAATGTTAATATAGTGACCCAACCCTATATAAAACCTATTGGATGAGTGGTTTTAGAAATATCTCCCCCCTAACCTTTAAATATTCCACTTTGGATCCTTATAAACCCAATATGAATCTAAGAAACAATAATATTTCTAGCTTTTCCTAAGGTGCCCCCTCCCCTCTTATAAAAGCGCACTCCCCCTTCTCTCTAATTCACACCTTCAAAGCCTTTTTACTCGGCATAAACCTGCCCAAATATTCTCTCATCTTCCCTCACTTAAAACTAGAGGCCTTAGTTTGATCATAATGCAAACCTAAGGATCCTGTTTGATCAAATCTAAAGAAAGAACCCGAAGAATAGGAAATGTTTTCCCTACCCTCTATCAAGTTCATTTGTTCGTCCACTTCTTCATTCTTTGTTATTTCAATTCTAAAATGATAAATTTAGTATCTTATATATACTGTGATGTTATTACAAATATGGTACAACCATATTCAGTATTATATTCATCCCTTGAATGACATGTCACCATACGTGCGTACGTACGGCTTACCATCTCCACGTCATGGTGTAATTGTTATCCAATAAATTTTTATTTGGAAGGGTATAATAATGTTCTGTAATTAATGTAAATAATAAATATAACATGATAATGATTCTATATATATGATACACCATCCAATTATATATTATTTTAATATCAAAAGAATGATATTGTCGCTCGTGCGTACAAACGGACTACCGTCTCCACGAACGCGATAAGATTCATTCCCCACCATATCCATTCAAGAATAATTTTCATTTGATGATTAAAAATAATTTTTAAAGACTTGATATCATTTTGGATATGAATATGATACAAATTAAGGATAAAAATCACATATTATGTAACAAAACAAATAAAATAAAATGAGTAAGTGAACACCTGAAACGGCGATAATACTAAAGTATTATTAACAATGAAATTTTAAAAGATCTTATATGATATCATATTTATGTATATAATTCATTTATAATTTAATAAATATGATTTAACTTTCATACTAGAGCTTAAACTACCCTCTACCAAGGAAAAGTACTAGGTAAGGGTTCATTTCACAATCTCTAAATTATCTGAGGTTGTTTATATGGGATTATCTACTGGGACCCCTTTATCATCCACATCCATATTTCTTAAAAATGTATTTCAAAACATTCTTAATATTTTATATACTATGGGTTAAAGACATTTATACCCTTGTTTGACTTTTATAAGATATTTATAAAGGAATCTTTCCGTCGTTTTCCAAACAAGGTCCTTTTAACCATTTCGACATAATTAAAGTAAGAATGTATTTTTTTAACATATACGGGGGGTGCGGCTATTTTCTGCCATTATAAAATCATTGAAGATTTCCTTACAATATTATAAGAATATTTTCAGATTAAATTTTATAATTATGTGTCTCTTAAAGGATTTCAAAAAAAAGAGATATTTCTCTCAGATAGTTTTTATTCCATCTATGTCCACATCCTTTGATGGATTTTAAGCTTATTTGAAGTTGATTTGTTATAATACAAAACTTCCATATAGTATTGATGGTTTTGGGATATTTTTGACTATGGATGTGTAGTATTTATACCATTCATGGTTTATAAAGAATGTATTAACATTTCGTATGCTAGTTTTAATATTAATTTTTATGTGATGTTTAAACCTGTTCATCTGAGGAATGCATTGAACTTAATAAGTGATGGGTAGAGCCCACTATATATCAATGATGCATAGGTAGGTCTCATGCAACAAACTAGTGTCTCGGAATAATTCCTTGAAAAAATCTTATTTGTAGTCTTGGAACAAAGCCTTGACTATGTGGTTATGATAGTCTAGCATTATTCATTGTATCATTATCAAAGTGGTTATTGATATTTTATGTGATTATTTGAATAGTATAATATCCATGTGAATAATTAAATGTAATTATTTCATTTTATTTCTGCCATATTATGCTGAAGCTGAAGTTTAAAGGGATTTTTTTATACATTACCTTAAATTTTTAGGCTTATTTATGAAAGTTTTCGCTATATTTTTATCCTTAATGAGCATCTGATCTCACCCCTTTCTATGTTTTATTTTTCCCAGGATGTGAAGACGTATTTAATGAATGACCTTCAGGGATATTATGAGAGGATATTAGTGTGGTCTATGGAGACAAGAAGTTGTTTTAGTTTTTCACTTTATGATGTAATGTAAACATTATGAATGTATCGAGTGATTTCAAGGATACTAATATAATCGGTCATTCAAGACCTGATCTTTTGTGATCATGCAAATGTTATATAATAATGCACTGACTCTGGGTAATTGGGGTCAGGATGTTACAGTTTTTACATGAGTAAGTTTAGTACAAACCTTGGAAGCAAGATTTAGATAATCTCTGATTAGAGCACATAGCCCTAAGAAATAGTTTGAGGATTAGTATAGAAGGACTTCCTAGAATTTTGGTATTGTATAGATTTTGCGATTTTTCTGAGCAATACATCCCTGTCTGGATACAAGATGGTAGAGGTGGCTCTGGCATAGATGTACCTAAGGGTAAAACCTGAAAACACTGCATTGAGCTAGACTCAAACGGGAACTAGTGCACGACAACTAGCCTTGATTCACTCATAGTTACGACACTCCCGGGGGATATGCTTAGGATAATTTCATTTTCTTTAAAAACCATTATGAAGGGTTTACGAGTTTATACTTCCTCAAAGAATTTTTTTATTATTATTATAGATTATATAAATAAATATTTCAATTTATGTTACGTGTTTTACATGTTTGGATTTATGTATTGCTAATCATAAACTAATCTAGTGTATGCCATTGTTTAGAAATGGCATCTTGTGGAAGGAATGGAAACCGTATCAATGCATGCAATCCATGTAGGGATTTCCCTCCTACTCAAGATAATTATAGTGGATCTGGTGATGAAACTGGTGCTGATCAGATAATCAACATACATGGACTACTCACTCAGGTTATGAATAATAACCTTACCTATATGGAGCACCCAGATATACAGTGTGGAGGATCAATGTTAGATCTCTTCATGAGAAATCAACCACCAACATTTAATCGGAGTATAAATTCATTAGTAGCTGATAAATGGATAAATTCCTTAGAGAAAATATTTCTTGCCTTGGGGAGTAGTGAAAGGGAAAAAATTATCATGGTAGTTTACCGCCTCACTAGTGATGCTGACCAACAGTGGTCATTTATTCAAAACACAAAGGAGGATGATTAAGTATTGTTAGTTCCACTAGGCTGAATACCCTGAGAGGGGGGGGGGTGAATCAGGGTATGACTAATTAAAAATTAAAGCCCTTTCTGATCTTGTTTCGCTGTTAAGCAAAAACACTCTTCTCTCTCTTTCCTGCTGCACAATATAAACAGAAAGTAAAGCAAGCACAGGACACAACAATTTTACTTGGTTCACCGCTAAGGGCTACGTCCAAGGAGCATACGCCGACAGGTTTCCGGTCGTACCAAGTCCACTAAACTTCACTAGCTGCGGATTACAATGTTCGGGCTAGATCACTTCTATGCCCAGGCTCACTACCTATACAATGTTTAGGGTCAGCTCACTGCTTTCCCAAGGGTCACTCCCTGTTTCTCTCTCTCTGGCTCACTGCCGGTGGAGAGGATCACCTTCTTCCTCTTCCTAAGCTCACTGCTCTTGGAAGGGATTCACTCACAGTTTATAGACCTGTAGGTCTCTTCATTTGCATGAATGAATGCATCTTTCTCTGTATGTAGATGCTCTGTTGAAGTTCAACTTTCACCCGTAGATGAATACCCCTTTGCCACTATCCACTAGGCAAACAACCTTTGGAAAGACCTTCGCAAAGCACCCTACAATGCGAGGCTCCCAATTTCGCGAATCTCAAACAAGCCTTCACGAAGCTCCTGCCTTTTCGCGAAGCTCCTGCCTTTTCACGAAGCTCACTCGCGAAGCTCCTTCGCGAAGCACTCTCGCGATGCTCAAGCCGTCGCAAAGCAACGACCCTCGCGAAGCAAAGTAAGCCAACGCGGAGCTCGCAGGTTTCGCGGAGCTACAATAGCCGCCGCGAAGCACCTCTTTCGCGAAGCACACTGGCTCCGCGAACCACCTTCGCAAATCGAGAGCAAAGTATTTTCTCTGAAAATTCTCTCTACTTCACCCGAAGGGGTCGGCCTCTATTTATAGGCGATTCCACCGACCCTCGAACATTCCGCGCGAAGTCAACGCCACGTCATCTCACATCGCGAAGCTCCAAATTTTCTGTCGGAATTCTGTCCAAATCGCGAAGCTCCACGGCAATCTTCTGTTCGCGGAGCTTGACGTAGTCGCGATGAATCACTGTCAACTTACCTTCGCGGCTCGCGCCTTCACCGCGAAGCTCCCTCGCGAAGCCCAACATTCCTTCGCGCCTTCGCCGCGAAGTTCTCTCGCAAAGCCCTTCTCCGCCGCGATGTGCTTCAGCATCTGCCGTTCGCGAAGCTTGACGTAATCGCGAAGCATCACCGCCTCCATTCTTCTGGTCTTCGTGATTTCCAAACCATGCATCCTATCTTCGCGAAATTCATGCCTTTGCCATATTAAATTATGCTCTTCATGGAAATCCTCTTTTCGCGATGCTCACCAAACTCCAAATTTTGGACCCCAAAAATTTGGCAAACACTGGGAAACGGCGCCACCTTGTACTGCTCTTTTTGTACCGCCTCCAGATCGCCCTTTCCTTTGTCATCGTTCTTTGTCAACATGGATTGTCAACAACTTCTCGGGAACTCGACAAATATCCATGAAACACCTGCTTTGTCAACAAACACAATCAACCCAAAAACACTGCAATGTTACCTTGAGGGATTTTTTCCCAACAATCTCCCCCTTTGGGTTTGTTGAAAACTCTTCACAATTCTACTCAGGATGATTTTCTGCACTTTGATACCTCACTGAGTCTTCCTCCAGCTGCTACCACCATTCGCCTCTTGCGATTGTGATAGTGTTCAAGGATTCACTTAACACGTACTCTAAGCCCACATGAGCAATGCTCGGCGTGAGAAACAAGAGTAGTATGAAAAGTTCATCAATGAATCACTTCATGTCAGCCCCCTAATTGTCGATTCCACCCTGATACCAATTGTTAAAATAAAACCAGTTGTTGAACCACACTGATACCAATTGGTGAATTCCTAATTTGATACCAATTGTTGATAGCTGGACACCGTCTCACACCATTCCAACACCACTGTTCTGCTTTTATCACGATCCTCAGCTGTCGTGATTTCTATGATTTGATCGATCACTTCTAGCATCGTCAGATTTAAAAATCTCTCCCCCTTTCTCATTGCTCCCCCTTTCTGGCTGCTCCACCTGTCAGCTTCTCCCCGTATCAATTATGATTTATCAAATCTCCGCACTATTTTCTCTCTTGAACTAACACTTTTCTCCCCCTTTGTCAAGCACTTGTCAAGCACTTTTCTCCCCCTTTGTCAACGAACCCAAAGGTCACGCCTTTTTAGTCTGTAACATAGTATAGAACACATATCAGCGCATTAGGGAAAAACACACCATACCTCGGGGAGAGGGGGGGGGGGTCCCACATCCACTCTATTTCAAGTGTGGGGAATCGACTGAACTCCCAGAGCCAGTCGATGCCTCTCAAAAGCTTCCTTGGGTAAGGCCTTTGTCAGAATGTCTGCAACCTGTAGTTCTGTAGGCACATACTCCAACTTTACAATTCCCTGCTCAACCTTCTCCTTGATAAAATGATACTTAATCTCAATGTGCTTTGTCCTTGAATGATGGACGGGATTTTTTCTAAGATTTATAGCACTTGAGTTGTCACACTGGATTCCGATCGGAGACTTCACTTCAACTCCCATATCTTCAAGCTGCTGCTTCATCCACAATAACTGTGTGCATGCTTGAGTGGCCGCAATATACTCAGCTTCTGCGGTGCTCAATGAAATGCAATCTTGTTTCTTGCTTAGCCAAGAAATACACAATCCACCAAGATAGAATGCACCACCTGACGTTGATTTTCTATCATCGGCTGAACCGGCCCAGTCTGCATCAGTGTACCCCAATAACTCTGTTTGAGATTTGTCATTGTATGTCAAGCCGAAGTGCACCGTGCCCTTAATATACCGAAGTATTCTTTTCACTGCGAGCATGTGACTTTCCTTGGGATTACTTTGATATCTCGCTGCTTGGCATGTGGCGAAAACAATATCAGGCCTTGTTGCGGTTAAGTACAACAGACTTCCAATGATTTGCCTGTATTCTGTGATATTAACTGCCTTGCCATCCTCATCTTTTGATAATTTCATCCGGGTAGCCACCGGAGACTTCATATCCTTGGAATTTTCCATTCCAAACCTTCTCAGGACCTCCTTGGAATATTTAGATTGAGGAATGAATGTTCCATTCCTTCCTTGTGTGACCTGTAGACCAAGGAAAAACGTTAGCTCTCCAATCATTAACATTTCAAACTCATTTTTCATGAATTCGGAAAACTGTCTGCACTAAGCTTCATCTGATCCACCAAATATTATGTAATCGACATAAACCAACACCATCATCCTTTGATTACTGTCATTACTGAAATAGAGATTGTAATCAACTCCTCCACGCTGAAAACCAAGCTTCTTCAAGTACTGATCAAGCCTTGAGTACCATGCCCTTGGTGCTTGTTTCAGCCCATACAATGCCTTCTTCAGCCTGCAAACTTTGTTCTCATCCTCATGAATGAGAAAACCATCTGGCTGCTCAATATACACCTCCTCTTCCAGAACCCCATTCAAGAATGCGGATTTGACATCCATCTGGAACACTTTGAACTTCCTTTGCACTGCGATGGCTAGGAATAATCTTATTGTCTCCAGCCTTGCAACCGGTGCAAATGTCTCATCAACATCAATTCCCTCGATTTGGGAGTACCCCTTGCACACTAGTCGTGCTTTGTTCCGAATCACTGTGCCATCTTCATTCATCTTGTTGCGATAGACCCATTTGGTCCCAATGACATTCTTGTCTGCTGGCCTCGAAACAATCTCCCATGTCTGGTTCTTCTCAATCTGATCAAGCTCTTCGTTCATGGCCTGAACCCAGTTTTCATCTTCAGCTGCATCAGAAAAACATTTCGGCTCCACTTGAGACAAAAACGATGCTTGCTGTGATGATTTCATTCTTCGAGTCTGAACTGGAGCTGTTTGATCACCAATGATATTCTGCCTATCAATCTCAGCTCGACTCTTTGTCTTCCTCGCAGACACCGACTTGACACTTTCCTCTTCATCATCAGTATCTTCTTCTGAGTCTGCTTCTGCCACTTCTGCTCCCCCTGGGTTGCTTACCTCATCATCACTTTCATCCAGGAACTGTTCACTGGGTCGTTGAGCAGTCTGTTCATTTTCGACTATAGTGACATCATTACTCTCAACAATTTTTCCCAGCCTCTTGTTGAAGCATTTATATGCTTTGCTTTTCCTTGAATAGCCAAGGAATATCCCTTCATCTCCTCGTGCCTCAAACTTCCTATGATGTTCTTTGTTGAGAATGAAACACTTACTTCCAAAGATTCGAAAGTATTTCAACGTTGGCTTCTTTCCGTACCACAGTTCATACGGAGTCTTCCCTTGCTTCGGACATAACAGGGACCTATTTGAAACATAGACCGATGTCAAAACTGCTTCCTTCCAAAATTTCTCTGGTAGGTCCTTATCAATAAGCATTGTTCTGGACATGTTGTTAATGATCCGATTCCTCCTTTCTACCACTCCATTCTGTTGGGGAGTTCTTACTGATGAAACTTGATTCCTTATCCCATGTTTCTCGAGATAGTTTTCAACCTGACTGTTTGTAAATTCTGTACCGTTATTAGTACGAACCCTCAGAATTTTCTGCCCAAGCATCTTTTCTGATTCCCTCCTGTACTGCTTTATGCAACTGAACACCTCTGTCTTATGGGTAATGATGAATACCCAGGCCATTCTGCTGTAGTCATCAATGAAAAGAACATAGTACCTTTGCCCATCTATAGCTCGTGGTGAGATAGGTCCACATACATCAGCATGCACCAATTCGAGCACTCGAGTTGCTTTTTGTTCCTTTGGCCTGTATGTCTTCCGGATGATCTTCCCTTGTTGACAAGCATCACACGTATGAGTGCGATCACGTGATAGTTTGGGAAGGTCTCTAGCAGCATCACACTTTACCAGATCTTCCATAGATGGTTGACATAGATGACCAAGTCGCTTATGCCACAGCTGATTTTCTTCTTCTCTGGATAAAAGGCATGAATCTTCTTCCCCACCTACCAGGTAAAGATTCCCCTTTGTTCGTTTTCCCTGAAGAATGAATACTCCATCTTTTCCTTTAACAATACCCATCTTCTTGGTAAAAAGTATAGAGTGCCCAGAGTCACATAGTTGACTGACGCAAAGCAAATTATGACTGAGACCCTCTACCACCAAGACATCAGCATGTCTCATTTCTTTGCCCCCAAACTTGGCTTTTCCTGAGCCAACAATCTTCAGGCCTTCATCATTTCCAAACTTGACAACTCCTTCTTTGTCATATTTTATGCCTGTAACCAGATCCTTATTACCCGTCATGTGGGATGTGCAACCACTGTCAAGGATCCAAACACCAGAACGATCTGATGCTTTAAGGGCAATTTCAGCAACTACGACCTTCTCAGTTTTCTTCTTCCTAGTCCATACTTTTTCTTTCATACTCGGCATGGATTGAGGCTTCTGTTCTTTCTCAGAGTATGATGGACCAGCTTCATCTTGCAAAACTGCAAATCTGTTCTGAACTTTAAACTCATTTGTCGGTTTACTGATCTGCTGCTTGCGAACATTTTGATTCTGTTTTGGCACATTTTTCTGAATGGTCGGAGTGCAGTACCTAGCCATGTGTCCAAATCCTCCGCACCAAAAACAGTGTCCTTCAAAAAATGTTCTGGAAAACCGTTCTCTGTTTGGCTGCCATCTCTGTTCTTGTTCCCTTCGATATCTTTTGGCTATAGAACACACATACTGTGAATGTCCCAACTTTCCACAAAAATAACACCTGATATAAGGTGCATTCCTTCATGTTACTTCAGCACTATGAGTTTCCCCTTTGGATCTCTGAGTATTTTGATCCTTCTTTGTGCTCAAATCCACTTTCAATCTCGGGACAGGTGCTTGCGGTCTAACTTCAACTGCCGCAGATTTTTGTTTCTGATTAAGCCGTGAATCAGCCTTAACATATGAGTTCAATTGCTTCTTCTTTCCTACTGAACTACTAGGCTCTTCTTTCTTCTTTTCCGTCTTCGTAACGACCTGATTTCCCAAGAATGTGTTGGGATTCAAAGGTTTTTCTTGGTCTTTAACTTTTTTCCGCAGACCGACAACTTCCTCTTCAAGCTCTTCAATACGCTTGACGTGATCCTTCACTTTTCGACTCAAGCAATCGATCTCCCTTTTCTGCTCTTCAATCTTGAGCTTATGCTCATCAACCTTTTCTGTGCGCTCTGGCCTGAAAGACTTAAGATTCTCAATTTCTTTCTCAAGCTCAGACTTCTCTTCTTCTTGTTGTTGCATGTAGAGTTTGGCATCACCTACTATCTTGTTGGCTTTCTTTGTTTTTGCTTGCCAAACATCTATCTCTTCAAGAGCTGCTTCTTATTCAGCTTCCATGTCAACTCTCCCTTCAATTTGTTCTTCTTCTTCATCAGTTTCGGTTTCTTTCTTTTCTAGAGCACTACTAGCAACAGCCACCATCGCATTTTGACCATGATCTTTGCAGTTTTCTATCTCTTCAACTTCTTCACCCTCAGACTCAGCTGAACTGTCAATTTCTTGGGAAAGAAGATTCTTCTTCTTAAAGAAATTTCTCTTGAACTGCTTCTTCCCTTTCACATAGGATGAAGATTTTTTTATGGGAGTCTTAACTTCATCTTCATCGCTTTCTTCTTGAAACTTTTTGGGGCATCTTGCAGCAAGATGACCAACCTTTCCGCATCGGAAGCATGCTAGTGGAAGTTTCCCTTTAAACTTTCCTTTTCCTCTTTGCAGATTTGAAGAAAGGAACGACATCACCTCATCTGACTCTTCTTCCTCCTGAGAATCTTCAATAGTGAGCCTCTTCATGGCCTTAAATGCCACCTCTTTGGATTTCCCCTTTTCCACAGCATCGTTGTCATCATTTCTCATTTCAAATGCAACAAGAGTGCTGTGTAGGTTATCCAATGTTAGCTCCTTCGGATCTTTATCTTCCAACACAGAAACCTTCGGATTGAACCGAGGTGGAAGCTTTCTCAAGATGCGCTTTACGATTTTAATGTCTTCGATAATTTCTCCAAGACCCCGCATGTCTTCTACCACAGCATTTACCCTGTCAAAGAATGCATCAACGGACTCATTCGGGTTCATTTTGAGATCTTCATACTTGTTCCACAACACTTGCAGATTTGCCTCTCTGACTTTTGTATCCCCTTCATAAATATTCAAAAGTTTTTCCCACATGGCATGTGACGTTTTGCATGACATCACCTTTGTATAAATGGGATTAGAGAGGGCTCCACCTAAGGCGTTTATTGCTTTGGAATCAGCATCCAACTCTTTGTGCTCAGCTTCTGATAATGCACCACTAGTAATATCAGCTGTGATACCATGCATAGCTGCTGAAAACACATCCATTCCCAGAGATCGGAAATAGTGTTGCATTCGATTCTTCCATATCTGAAAATTACATCCGTCGAAGATCAGAATCCCTCTATGATTAGTGACCTCCATTGAGAGAAGACCAACTGTTAACCTTCCCTCTGATACCACTTGTTAGGTCCACTAGGCTGAATACCCTGAGAGGGGGGGGGGGTGAATCAGGGTATGACTAATTAAAAATTAAAGCCCTTTCTGATCTTGTTTCGCTGTTAAGAAAAAACACTCTTCTCTCTCTTTCCTGCTGCACAATATAAACAGAAAGTAAAGCAAGCACAGGACACAACAATTTTACTTGGTTCACCGCTAAGGGCTACGTCCAAGGAGCATACGCCGACAGGTTTCCGGTCGTACCAAGTCCACTAAACTTCACTAGCTGCGGATTACAATGTTCGGGCTTGATCACTTCTATGCCCAGGCTCACTGCCTATACAATGTTTAGGGTCAGCTCACTGCTTTCCCAAGGGTCACTCCCTGTTTCTCTCTCTCTGGATCACTGCCGGTGGAGAGGATCACCTTCTTCCTCTTCCTAAGCTCACTGCTCTTGGAAGGGATTCACTCACAGTTTATAGACCTGTAGGTCTCTTCATTTGCATGAATGAATGCATCTTTCTCTGTATGTAGATGCTATGTTGAAGTTCAACTTTCACCCGTAGATGAATACCCCTTTGCCACTATCCACTGGGCAAACAACCTTTGGAAAGACCTTCTCAAAGCACCCTACAATGCGAGGCTCCCAATTTCGCGAAGCTCAAACAAGCCTTCGCGAAGCTCCTGCCTTTTCGCGAAGCTCCTGCCTTTTCGCGAAGCTCACTCGCGAAGCTCCTTCGCGAAGCACTCTCGCGATGCTCAAGCCTTCGCAAAGCAACGACCCTCGCGAAGCAAAGTAAGCCAACACGGAGCTCGCAGGTTTCGCGGAGCTACAATAGCCGCCGCGAAGCACCTCTTTCGCGAAGCACACTGGCTCCGCGAACAACCTTCGCAAATCGAGAGCAATGTATTTTCTCTGAAAATTCTCTCTACTTCACCCGAAGGGGTCGGCCTCTATTTATAGGCGATTCCACCGACCCTGGAACATTCCGCGCGAAGTCAACGCCACGTCATCTCACATCGCGAAGCTCCAAATTTTCTGTCGGAATTCTGTCCAAATCGCGAAGCTCCACGGCAATCTTCTGTTCGCGGAGCTTGACGTAGTCGCGATGAATCACCGTCAACTTACCTTCGCGGCTCGCGCCTTCACCACGAAGCTCCCTCGCGAAGCCCAACATTCCTTCGCGCCTTCGCCGCGAAGTTCTCTCGCAAAGCCCTTCTCCGCCGCGATGTGCTTCAGCATCTGCCGTTCGCAAAGCTTGACGTAATCGCGAAGCATCACCGCCTCCATTCTTCTGGCCTTCGTGATTTCCAAACCATGCATCCTATCTTCGCGAAATTCATGCCTTTTCCATATTAAATTATGCTCTTCATGGAAATCCTCTTTTCGCGATGCTCACCAAACTCCAAATTTTGGACCCCAAAAATTTGGCAAACACTGGGAAACGGTGCCACCTTGTACTGCTCTTTTTGTACCGCCTCCAGATCGCCCTTTCCTTTGTCATCGTTCTTTGTCAACATGGATTGTCAACAACTTCTCGGGAACTCGACAAATATCCATGAAACACATGCTTTGTCAACAAACACAATCAACCCAAAAACTCTGCAATGTTACCTTGAGGGATTTTTGCCCAAAAAGTATCAAATATTGAATAGATGGAGTTCAATGTGCTTTTATTAGAAAAATACATTCCCTGTGACCATCGAGCATATAAGGAAAGGCAATTTCATAGTTTGAGATAAAAGGAGGATGAGAATGTCCCAATGTATGAGGATAACTTTACAAGGTTAGTGAGGCATGCATCAGATTATATATGTAACCCAAGGAGTAATATTGATCATTTATTTTATGGGTTAAAACCATTTCCCCATTGAGCATTACTCACACAATCCTTCTCGTCATACGAATATATTCTCTCATGTGCTATCAAGATAGAAAAGGAATTCTCTAAGTCTTATGAAATTAAAGAAAACAAAGAGAAGAAGAGATTTACTGATCACTCTAGGAATGGAAATAAGGGGAAGAAGGGAAAAGTTGAATATCTATCCTATAGTGATTGTGGGAAGAAACACCCTGGTACTTGCTTGATGGGAATGGGTGTCTGTTACATGTGTCGGGGAACAGGCTACCATGATCGTGATTGCAAGGGGAAGAAAAAAAGCTACTAATGTTTAATGTTACAATTGCAGAGAGATTGGACATTATGCAAATGAATGTCCTAAGCGTCAGGGAAACTTAACTAAGAAAAGGATAGGGGATCAAGTCCAAGCTTATTATATCAATATTACTGAGGTAAAAGCTCCCAAAGAGCTGGTGGTAGGTAATTTAATGGTTTCCTCATGTTTAGAAAATGTTTTATTTGATTCTGGATCATCGCATTGTTTCATATCTTCATAGTTTTCTATAAAAATTATATACTTTCAATTTTATTTAACAAGGGTGTTGTCAGTCAAAAATTTGATGGGAAGTATCATTGCCATAATGTTTTGTGAATCAGTCCCCATTAGAGAACATAAATGTTCTTTATCTTCAGATATCATTGTCATACACATGATTGAATTTGATATAATCCTCGATATGGATTGGCTTTCGGACCATGATTTGAAGATTTATTATAAGAAGAAGGAGGTTATGATTTTTTATGATGATGATAAAGAACACCTTATCTTTATAGAAGAATCATCACCACTTGATTCTTATCTAGATCCACCCCCAGTATCTCAACTAAATTCAATTATCGGGGATTAAGAGAATGAAATAATGGTGGGTGAGGAAAGGAATGTTCAAATAGAGAATGTATCTATTGTGATAGAATATGTAGATGTGTTTCTGAAAGATTTACCTGGACATCCTTTAGAATGAGAAATTGAGTTTTCCATTGATTTAATTCTTGGTTCAAGGACTATATCGAAGACCCTTTATAGAATGTCCACTGTGGAATTAGTTGAACTAAAGAAACAACTAGAGGAATTGAGTAATAAGGGATTTATTATCCCTAGTGTTTCTCCATGGGGAGTCCCTATTATTTTTGTTAAGAAGAAAGATGGATCTATAAGGTTTTGCATTGACTACAGGGAGATCAACGCTATAAAAATAAAGAACAAGTATCCCCTACCACGCATTGATTATTTATTTGACCAACTTCATGGAGATCAGTACTTTTCGAAGATTGGCCTTCAAAATGGATATCATAATTTGTGTGTGAATAAGGAAGACATTCTGAAGACAACATTTCTTACCTGTTACAGGCATTACGAGTTTACAGTAATGCCTTTTAGGCTGACTAATGCACCCTCTGTTTTTAAGGATCTAATGAATAGAGTTTTCAAAGAATATCTTGATGATTTTGTAGTGGTATTTATTAATGATATCTTGGTATAATTAAAAATCTACTAAGATCATGAAAATCACATGTGCATTATCCTGAATACTCTGAGAAGACATGAATTATATGGGAAATTTAGCAAGCATGAATTTCGGCTTCAGGATATTTCTTTTCTTGGCCATATTGTCTCTATGGATGGAATCTTTGTGGATCCTACGAAAAACAAGGAAATCCAAGAATGGATATCACCAATTAATAAAAACGAGGTATGCAATTTTATTGGTTTAGAAGGTTATTATCAACATTTCATCTAGAATATTTCCCGGTTGGCTAACCCATTGACAAAGATCACACGTAAAGGGGTTAAATTTGTTTTGACAAAACATTGTGAAGAATGTTTTAAAGAATTGAAGAAAACATTATTCAATGGTCCTATATTGACTCTACCATCGGGGAACGATGGGTTTGTTATTAATATTGATGCTTAAAAGAAAGGACACGGTTGTGTCCTTATGCAGAATGATAGGGTTATTTCCTATGCATCACGATAACTGAAAATTCATGAGAAAAACTATCCTACTCAAGATTTTGAGTTAGATGATGTAATATTTTATTTGAAGATATGGAGACATTATCTCTATGGTGAAAATTTTAAGATATATACCGATCACAAGAGTTTGAATTATATTTTCTCACAGAAAGAACTCAACATGAGGCAAAGGAGATGGCTTGAACTACTCAAGGATTATGATTGCACGATACACTACAACCCGGGGAAGGAAAATAAGGTAGAAGATGCTTTGGGCAGAAAGGATCATGGAGTTTTGAACAAAATGAGAGTTAAGAGGGATCCTATTTTCATGGATCTAGTAATGATGGATATGTGAATCACCATGGAAGGTGAAACATAGATACTTTTTCAAAATGTTGTCAGACCATCTTTACTAGAAAGGATTAAGAGTTCTCAGACCTATGATGACGAATTTCAAAAGAATATTAAAGTTGTGGATGACGGGAGATTGAGTGAAATCGTGTATAAAGATGGAATTTTCAAATTTGGGAAGGGACTTTGGGTTCTCGATATACCAGATCTAAAAAAGGATTTTTTGGGTGATGCTCATAGTTCCGTTTTCTCTATACACCCTAGGAGCACCAAAATTTATAGAGATTTGAAGGAACATTTTTTTGTGGGACAACATGAAGTGGGAGATTGCTGATTTTCTGTCAAGATGTATGGTTTTCAAAAAAGTCAAAGCTGGAAGGAAACAGACTGGAGAAGTCTTGCAATATCTTCCCATACTTGAGTGGAAATGGGATAATATCACAATGGACTTTTTCATGGGACTACAAAAGACACCTAGAAAAAATTATGCAATATGGGTCATTGTTGATCGTCTTACCAAGTCAGCACATTTTCATTCTATAAGGGAAGATTTACAACTTGAACATCAAGAAAGACTATATATTAATGAAGTTGTGAGGCTTCAGGGAGTACCCCTATCAATTTTTTATGATCGTGATCCCCATTTTACTTCATGATTCTGGAGGAGACATTAGAAGGCCTTGGATACTGAACTTCGTTTGAGCACTGCATACCACCCTCAAACTGATGGAAAATCAGAATGGACTATTCAAACCATAGAAGACTTATTGAGATCATTCTCACATGACTTTCAGGGTATGTAGGATCAATATTTACATTTGGTTGAATTTTCCTATAACAATAGCTTTCATTCAAGTATTCCGATGGCACCATATGAAGCATTATACGGAAAAAGATTTTTCACACAAACATGCTGGGATAACATTGGTGAATGTAAGCTCATAGGCCTAGAACTGGCAGAGGAAATGATGGAAATGGTGATGGTAATCCAAAATCACATCAAAAAATCTCAATGTACGCAGAAGAGCTATGCCGATAACCAAATGAAGGATTTGGAATTTCAGGAATGAGATCATCTTTTCTTGAAGTTATCACCCTAGAAGGGTGTTATACGTTTTGATAAAAATGGAAAATTGAGTCCCAGGTACATCAGACCATTCGAAATTATAGAACGAATTGGGGATGTAGCTTATCGTTTGGCATTGACATCAAGTCTCCCCAAAGTTCACGAGGTGTTCCACGTATCACTGTTGAGAAAATACATGCCTAACCTAACGCATGTACTCACCTATGGGGAAATTGAACTGCAACCTGATCTATCTTATTGCGAAGAGCCTATCAGGATTCTTGATACCAGAGAACAAGTGTTGATAAATCGGACGACTCGTCTGGTATAGGTTCTATGGAGAAACTATAAGATGGAAGAGGCAACGTGGGAACCCGAGGAACTTATGATGAAGATCCACCAGAGTCTTTTCATGTGGTAGTATTCTAGAAATTTCTAGTATGAAATTATTCGAAGGAGGGGAGAATTTAACACCCCAATATTCCACGGTACGTTTACTTTAGAATAATGCAATACCATGCATTGTACGCAACTTCGAGATTCTAACACACTATAACCAATCAAACTAGCTGTTATGAATAGTAATACCCACTTTTTGAAATTTTATTAATTTTATCTCTCAAAATAGACTTCATTTTTGGATTCGGAATATCGAAATTAGCCTAGGGTGAAATTTTGGTATTTTGTTGAAAACATTCAATTTTTGATGAATAGTGAAAAACACTCAACCATAGTTTAAAACCGAATTTTTATTTAAATAATTATTTATTTTATTTAAATTTATTTTAGGTCAAATTAGATACATAATACCTATATAATTTTACTATAAATAATTGGAGTCAGTTTATAGTAATTTTTGATATATAAAAATTTTATTGAGCTTTTCACCTTCTTTTACCCATGTCCTAGGAGAATTTGCGAATTCACATAAAACATAATTTTACCACTTCAGTGAGTGGATTTTCGAAAATCCAAGAGACACAGTTAATATTAAAGAGAAAACATGGTTCAATAAGGTAAATAAATTTTTTTTTGAATAGTAACTTTTTACTTTTATTTACCTTGGTTAAATATGAATATGATAATTAAGGTTAAAAATGATATTATTATTACTGTAACACATGTCCTAATTCTATTCACTAAGTATAATTCGACCAAAAACAACCTTAGGAATAAAATATGAACTTTTCTGGTCCACATGGATTAGATTAAGACATTTATTATTATTTAATTCAACGAAGAGTTAAAAGAGGTAAAATCAAAGTTTATGAACTAAAACATTTTTAATATAGGGTTATACATAATATAAGTTCAATTATAAATATTAATTAGAAATATAAAAAATCATCTTACATAATGGTATTTTATTTATAATTTTTAGGCCTCAAATAATTTAAATTATTTATAACATAATGATGATTCAGTTATTACCTTATTAGTTAAATATTAATATAATTGATATTACAAATACCCAAATAAATATAATTTTAGACTAGTAATGAATTCCAAGAATTTTATAGGTTAATATGACATTTTAGGGTTGATTAAATGAATTAGGTTCGAAGTAATAATGCTATTAAGAATTTATCATAAACAAAATTCCAAATAGTGTCAAAATTGACAAAAACGAGTTTTAAAACAAATATTATATTATTAATTGATATTAAATTCCTAAAAATCTGTGGTACATACAAAGGATTTATATAATTATTGATGTATAATTAATGAACCACGTGGGGTTTGCTTGGAAGCTTATAGTAATTTTATTAAACATATAATATAAAAATACAAAGAGACATGGTAAATGTGAAACTAATTAACTAAGAGTTAAAAGTAAAATATAAAGTTAATATAGTGACCCAAACCTATCTGAAACCTATTTTTAGTGGTTTTAGACCTATACCCACCTTTAATATTAAATATTCCACTTTGGAGCCATTATAAGTTGAATATGAATTTATTATAAAATAATATTTCTAGCTTTTCCTAAGGTGCCCCTCACCCCTCTTATAAAAGGGCACTCCCCCTTCTCTCTAATTCACACCTTCAATGCCTTTTGGCTCGGCATTCCCCTACCACAATGTTCTTTCAAATTCCCTCACTTAAACCTAGAGGCCTTAGTTTTATCATAAATCCAACCTAAGGATCCCATTTGGTCAAATCAAAAGGAAGAACCTGAAGAAGAGGTAATGTTTTCACCACCCTCTTCCAAGTTCCTTTCTTCTTCCACTTCTTCTTTATTTGTTATTTAAATTCTAAAATAATAAATCCAGTATCATATATATAATGTGATGTTATTATAAATATGTTAAAACCATATTCAGTATTCTATCCATCCCTTTAATGACATGTCACCATACGTGCATACGTACAGCTTACCGTCTCCACTCCATGGTGTAATTGTTATTCTATAAATTATTATTTGGATGGGTGTAGTAATGATGTGTAAATAATGTAAATAATAAATATAACATGATAATGATTCTGTATATATGATACACCATCCAATTATATATTATTTTAATATCAAAAGAATGATATTTTCACTCGTGTGTACTTACGGACTACCTTTTCCACGAACGCGATAAGATTCATTCCACATCGTATCCATTCAAGACTAATTTTCATTTGACGATTAAAAATAATTTTTAAGGACTTGATATCATTATGGATCTGAATAAGTTAAAACCTATGGATAATAAACATGGCTTATGTAACAAAACATATAAAAGAAAACGAGTAATTGGACATCGAAAATGATGATAATACTAAAATATTATTAATAAAACAATATTAAAAGATCATATATGATATCACATTTATGTATATGATTCTTGTATAATTTAATAATAATGATTTAACTATTATAAAAGAGTTTAACCTACCCTTGAGCAAGGAAAAGTACAATTTATGTGTTTATTTCACAATCTCTACATTATCCGAGGTTGTTTATATGTAATTATCTACTAGGACCCCTTTATCATCCACATCCTTGTTTATTAAAAATTTAATTTCAAAACATTCTTACTATTTTATAGACTATGGGTAAAAGTAATTTATACCCTTCTTTGACTTTTATAATATATTTATAAAGGAATCTTTTCATCGTTTTCTAAACAAGGTCCTTTTATCCTTTTCGATAGAATTAAGGTAAGAATGACTTTTTTTAACTTATAAGGTGGGTACAGCTATTTTTCGCCATTATAAAATCATCAAAGCTTCCCTTACAAGAATATAATAATATTTTCAAAGTAAATGCTTTAATTATGTGGCTTTTAAATGATTTCAAAAAAAGAGATATATTTCCCTCAAATAGTTTGGATTTCATCTATGTCAACAACCTTTGATGGATTTTAAGCTTATTTAATGTTGATTTATTATGATACAAAACATCCATATAGTATTGAAGGTTTTGTGATAATTTTGATTTTGGGTGTGTTATTTTTATACCATTCATGGTTTATGGAAAAGTATTTACATTTATTATGATAGTTTTAAAACGAATGTTTATTTTATGTTTAAACATGTCTATATGAGGAATGCATTGGACTTAATGAGTGATGGGTGAAGCCCGCTATATCTCCTCGATGCATCAGTGGGTCTAATGAGACAAACTAGTGTCTTAGCAGAAGGCCTTCACAAGATATTATTTGTAGTCTTGGCACAAGGCCTTGACTATGTGGTTATGATAGTATGGAATTATGCATTCCATCATTATGAAAGTGGTTATTGATATTTCATGTGATTATTCGACTAGTGGAATATCCATGTGAATAAGTAAATGGAATTATTTCATTTTATTTCTACCATATTATGCTGATGTTCAAGTTTAAAAGTATTTTTTTAGTTATACATTGCCTTAAATGTTTATTCTTATTTATGAATGTTTCCGCTATACTATTATCCTTACGGGGAATCTTAGCTCACCCCATTCTATGTTTTATTTTTCCGAAAATGTAAAGAATTATTTTATTAATGGCCTGCAGGGATAGTATGATGGGATATGAGTGTGGTCTATGGAGACAAGATGTTGTAATAGTTTTTCACTTTATGATGTAATCTAAACATTATGAATGTATTTAGTGTTTCCAAGGTTACTAAACTAATTAGTCTCTCGAGACTTGATCTTTTGTGATCATGCCAATGTTATGTAATAATGCACTGACTCTGGGTATCTGGGGTCGGGGTGTTACAATACCATCACCTTTGTCACTATCATCATCATCAGAATCACCATCACTATTACCGTCACTAGGAAACTCATCATATGAACCACCACTAGGACCATCACAACCATCAACTGATATGTCGTATAAAAAACTCATCATCAATATTCTTATTTTAGAAATCACTATGGTATCTACTCATACTGATGGATATAATACTATAAATACTTCTATAAATTTTGAATTTTCCATTTAACTTTTTCCATGATCATTCATTTATAACTATTTTTAAACTATATTACCTCTACTCATGCCTTTTATCATCTACAAGACCCCTTTCCAACTCAATGCTACTAGAATTTTTAGAGGAAGCTAAAGGTAGATATTATCCAGTGGGAACAATACTCTTCCCTGGCTAATAGCATAATCTCCGTTGGTACTCATTTTCTACTATCTGGTGGAACTGATTGTTTGTCCCAAATTTATAAATTTCATTCTTATCACATTCCTCTAAAGAACAGTTATATAATTATAATTGATCTATTTAGTTACAAAATAGAAATTAAAATTTGATAATATGAAATTTGAACTTATAATATGTCATTGTGTCTATCCTTTTATATAACGTCCTTCTTTCTTCTTTCTTCTCAAACAAAATAATTTTTCTTGAGGTATATGACCATTAATTATCAATATCTCAATCTGTAATGACAATGAATATAGATAATCATTTTCAATATATAGTATTTATGAATAATACTAAATCATTGTAAACAATATTTAATTGAAAATAACTAAAACAATTTAAATTAAATTTCTTGGAAATTTATTATATTTTCCCAAAATCGTGTGAAACTATAATCAATCAAAATAAAATAAATAAATAAATTTGTTTTTTTTTGAATCTATATTTAGATTAGTTTTTATTATTATACTAGTTCAACTTTATTTTGTATTGGTTCTATTAAATTTGGATGGATTCACATTGTTTAATAATTATTTAGCATAATTGGGAACTTATAGGCCAAATTCATATAAGATTAGTTTTTTATAAATTAAAATTTATTATTCAAATTTATTAAGCTCAATATATAATAGTTTAATTTGAGAATTTTATGGTCAATGTAACATAGACCTATTTATTATTATTTGATTTAGTTCAATTTTTTTAAATTTAGTTTAATTCAATTTAAAATTTCATGTAGTTTAATTAAACAAATAATATCATTAATATTGTTTTCATACATGTTGTTACAATTTATTCTATTTAATGCTTGATTTTATTTGGCTTTGTTTTGTTTTATTTTCATTACATCACTTTAGATCATGTCTATTAGGGTATTTTTATTCCCTTTTGGTTCAATCTTGATTTATTATGGTTTATTTGGATTTGGATGGTATGGATAGTAAAGATAATTTTTATTTAGTTTCAATATATTATAACCAATTTACATAAAATTTAATGTTTAAAAATAGTTATTTTTATATTAAATATATCTATTTATATGTTAATATTATTTAACACTATTTATGTGTTACTAAATTTTTGATTTTACATTTTAATATTGTTTAGATTTATAACTATTTATATGTTCTTATTATGTGAATTTATTTTAATGTTTATATAAAAAATTAAGTCACACTATTTATAAAATATAAAATGAAACATTTAATTATTATATCAAATTGTTTAAGAATTGTTCATTTATATTGGTACGAAATTAAATGAATGTATCGGTGAAAAATACATGATTACTTTCATCTTCATCCATCTTGTCCTACATCAATGTGTGTAGATACTTCATAACATCCTTTTCATATTTATTTATTTTTGAATACATCTAAATAATAATACTAGAAAATATAAATTTGATTATTAAGGAAAATCATTGTCACTTTCAATCAAACCCCCAAATTTTATCAATACCATAAACTCATCACCCTTCCCATGATAAATCATTTCTGGATACTATGATATTTGAAACTCATTGTGAATTGTTATAGCCTCTAGATTTTTTCTAATCCTAGAAACCCATCCTTTATATTACTCATGTTTATTTGATCTTTATATCTCACCTAGTTCAATTAGTTGTGCAGTCCTAAAAGCCTCACCATCTGAAAAAAATACAACAATGTTCTTGTCGAAATATTAATTCAAACAGATAAAACAATAATATAATATTAACTCTAATGGATTTTATCACTAATATATGAGCCCATGAATTATCATTTATTTCATTTTAATGGTGTCTCCAATATACATTCCTGACGGGAATGATGTCACGGTATTTAAAAAGCATCACCATAAAACTCTTGAATTCCATAATTTTTTACCAAGAAATTTACTATACTAATTTTACCCAACCATCACCTATGTGTTGTGGTTCCACACATCACCCATGTGTTTACACCCATGTCACCTTATAGTGGAAGATACATAAAAAAATAATAAAATACATATATTAAAATAATACGTCATATAATTAAGATAAATTACAAGAAAAAATATTAAATAGGGAACCATACATATATCTGATCCTGGATAATTAGTTATTTCTTCTAGATCCTAAAGATGTGTAGGATTTTTGACCTATATAGTTTTGGGGGGTTCTAATTTCTACATTTGATTACCAGTATGTTTGGGAATTTTAGAATGTGGAAGAGAAAAAATTGAATGATAGTGAACATTGAATAAAAGAGAGAACAATGTAGTAATAAATGGAGCTTGAGGTGACATTTGTGGAAAATCATAATATGGATGGGGATTGGAATCAAACATTGGATAAGGAAAATATATTTGAGGAGGATTAGAAGTAAATGGTGGAGATAGAATTGGAGGTCTAAATATCTCAAGTAGCACTAATGGGATTTTGGGATTATTAATGGTGCTACATGGCATATATAAAAATGTTCCTATGTGTAATTGGGTATGATGGCTACTCTGAGAAGCTTTAGTGTCATCCCCCTCAAATCGTCCTACTGAGAACCTCTACAAATAGGCTGGTCAGTGAATAGTCTCATGGTTGATGGTTCTTGATTAATTTTTTTAAATGATTATGACATAACATTATTTATTATATATATATATATATTAAATATTATACTCATAATAGGAACCATAGGTGGAATTCATGTCTCTATCATGATACAATTGTTATCAAACATTATCTTGCTTCGCATCTCTTCTTCTTTTTTATTATCTAATATTGGAAAAGAACTATGAATTTAATTATAAATTCAAAACTAATGTAAAATCCAAACAATAATGAATATGTTAATTAACTTAATTAACATATATTAATTTTCTAGAAATAAATGTTACGTATTGGTATAAAATTTTCATTTTATAATGTTTTTTATGTTTAAAATTATTTACATTCATTTCAACATAAACACTTTCATATTAATAACTATATATAATTTCCATTTAAAATAAATGATATTTTATGAAACATATGTAATTTATAATTCAATTTCTATTATATAAAAATTTCATAGGATCTAATATCACATATTTAAAAATCATTTAAATTTTTATCATATCAATCATTAGTACACTTTTTATGTGGATTACATAATCTCAAAATTAGAAATCTTTAATTTGATCAATTTGAAATAACTAAAATTGAAAAATTAATTACGTAAATATAATTTTTTTATATTTTTACCTTATTTCATGATTTACAACTCATTATAAATTATAACATGTTATTTTTAAATAAGTACCTTTATTTCTAGATCATAAGTCATCCCATATAATTGTGTTAAAGTTAGTTTAAATATTAATATTTAATATTTAGTAGTAAATTTATTCAAAAAGATTTATCTATTTATAAAAAATTATAATTAATCAATATATAAACCTTTTATAAACCAAAATATCCCAAGATACCTTTTATAATGTTAATAAACATATTAAATATCATCTATATCATTATAATTTTTAATTTTTTTAACAATTTTAAATCAATTCTGATTAACCTTACACATAGGGGTTTTCCTGCTTAAGGATAAAGCCTACTACACTTATATAGTCCATATGGAATCCCATTTGTAAAGGTAAATCACTAATTAAATTTTAAAAAATACAGAGGTTATTACCTTTATAAGGCCCCGGCCTTAAACCTTGCCTAATATTGAATTAAATGAATAATTTCCATTGAGGATCTTTTCAGGTTTAGAGTTTTAGAGAATTATGACATAACTATTACATCTCAAAACATTACTAAAGTAGACACTTCTACAAAGTTTCCATAAAATAAAAACTCTTAAAAATAAACATGTCTAGTTCCATGTTTTAGATAGCATGGATTTTCCTTGATCCCATCCTTGACCCCATTCCACATTAAGTCCTATGAAAAACATTTCAAAAACATGGGGTGAGCATTAAAACTCAGTAAAGGAGACACAAAAACTGAAAACTCTTAGTTTTTAAAAACAACAAGTAAACCATGTATACATTATCAATGTAATAACTTTCACCTTTATAAAGTAGTAAAAACTCTTCACCAAATAAAAGATCATTACATACCCTTTTGTAACTATAAGATTACCATAAACCCCATATAAAGAACACATAACATATAAAGGTAACTTGAGACATAAACATACTTAAGTGGAATAACCATCCGGTCGAATTCCACACATATCACTTAATGGAATAGCTATACGGCCGACTTCCATACCCAATGCATTGGAGGTTATAACGTAACAACCCACCCTAGAATTCATGGCACCCACCGTCATATGGTTTATCATGTAACCACCCGTCAAATGTCCAAGTACCATTATAAAATCATTAGATATAAAACAAATACAATGGAAAGAATAAATTTCCACACATTGATCAAAATATAACACTTAAATATATTGACATAACAAATCCATTATAAAAACTATTTTAAATACCAAAATACAGAAAAGATTATATGGTATTTATTACATTTTAAAAAATATCACGGCTTGTTGAGAAAGCCAAAGACCAAACAATACTCGCGGCGGCAGAAAAGGTCGTTGTCACGGCCTACGTTAAAAAAACATTCCTTTTTGTCGTTTTGTAAAACACTTCGTATAAAAATATTCCTTTTTTATAAAATTAAAATTCAAAGGGGTTTATACACCGTATAAAAGAAAGCCTCGTATTAGATCAAAATATTCCTCAATGAAAGGAGATTGAGACGAAGTCTCTTACCTCGGGTCCGACTTTACTCGATCATTCTTTAATGTCCTGAATAATAAACTTGAGTTAATATCTACATTCTTAAGAACGTTTTTCAAGTTCATTATTCCTTTTATATCACTTATTACCATGTTATGAACATTATGTATTCATTTAAGTTGATAACGGTCGTTTTTTCGATATTTGGTACTTGAGTTAAAAGTGAACTTCTTATATTTACAAGTTGTTCACATAGTTAAATATCCATTATCTCAAGAATGATATTCATGATGTAGATTCCATATATATCATATATATCCAGTATATACATGCATTTATAATATTACATAATAATTTTTGAGGTAGAAAATGAAATGCACCGTTCATGGAGACGGTAAGCCGTACATACGCATGAATGCTACATTCATTTCTGTGTCATATTAATGGAATTAAAAATAAATTTGAGATATGTATATTTTAATTCCATAATTATATTCATCATTTAAATTTATCATAAATCATATATATCCATTATATATATGTACTTATAATAGTACATTACATTTGGGGATAAGAAATGAAATGCATCGTTCATAGAGACGGTAATCTGTATGTACGCATGAACGCTACTTTAATTTCTATTTCGTATTTAATGGAGTGAAATCATAATGATATAAGGGTATATTATAATTCTAGTATAACATCGTATAAAATAACATTAACTCCATCCTTTATACATTCCACATATGGCATTAACGAATCAAATCACTTTGAAGGGGCGGTAGTCCGCATTTCCTAAAATGAAGATATCGCATTTACCCATAATGGAAACCATAAAGGTAAGCCATAAATGAGAAATATAGAAGCATAAGGAAAACATAAACATAATATAAATCATATATAAATATAGTTACATATTAATGGCTACCATGAAAGTTGTTAAAAGAAGATTGAACAATCATCGTTTTGTGAGGCATAAAATCACCAACCACAAAAACAGTATGTTCTTTAACCATTAGACGAAGGTGTGTGTAGGTGTAGCTCTAATAAATCTCATAAGAACATCCTAGTATTTTGAAGATACTGGTTTCTTTACAAATGAATGGAATAAAAATAGTTTATGGGGTTGGAGAAGCAAAATAAAACATAAGAACACAAGAGAAGACACTACCTTTAAATTGGGTAACTCTTTTTGATTTGAGCTCAAAGGCTTCCTTGGAAAGACCTCTGACCAATGTGAGGATTATAGGAGTAAGAGAGGGATGTGGAGAGACAAAACGTTCAGGGGTTGGTCAAGCCAAATTCTTGAGAGGTGTGGGTAAGGTGGTAGACTTGGGGGCATTTTATAAGAGGAGAGGAGGGGCGCTCTTGGAATGTTATAAAAGTCTAGTTTATTATAAAATTATTTTCAGATTTTAATGGTCCCAAAATTATATATTTTGAGAATACGTTTATAAGAGTTCTAAATCCACCCATAAAATAGGTTTTTGACAAGTTTAGTTCTTATATTTTGCAGTATCATTTCATTTTATTTAAATTGTTAAATAATGAGGTAATCATTGCATCATCATGGTGTCATAAATAATTTAATTTATTGAATTTATAAAAATTATTAAAAAACATATCATGATGTAGGAAATTGTTTTATCTTTCTAATGAATATTTATAGCCAAAAATATGACTTTTATAACCCCATTTAAAAATTGTTTTAGTAAAACAACTCATGTTTGTGACATTTTAATTTTAACATTAAATAAAATGTTTTTAATGTCATTTTCCTACCAAAGTGGCTCCATGGGGTCCCCATGTTGACCTATGGATTTCCTTGGTCGACCATGACACATAAAATAATGGTAGAACATGTTTCTAGGTCATTTAATATTATTAAAACATTATTTATACCTTAAATTACACTAATTACCTCTAATCGCGATTAAAAACTTAAAAGTTACTATTCACCAAAAAATTATTTTAATCCCATTGAACCACATATTACATCCTAATGAAAAACATTTATGTCGAATTTTTTTAATTCAAAACAAAGTGGTGGTAAAAAAAATTTTAAATGAAATAATCAGTTTTTTATGTACCACTTAGTTGTTTCAATATTCATCATAAATTGAAGTCTTTCAGAAAAATACCAAAGATTCACCCTAAGATAAATTTGATACTCCAAATTCTAAAATGATTTATATTTTAAAAAATTCAAAACATATAAGTTTCATTAATTAATTTAATAATTAATTCCCACTTTCAAAACAAATAGCGTGTTTTTTTGAAACAAAATGTATCAAAAGATATTCACTAGTTTAAGTCTGATTTCAAAGTGAAATTAATTCCAACGACCACTATTGGATTAAATGGTAAAAACATATTCTAATTTCGCTTTAAAAACAATTCAAAATATAATATAATCATATTAATAAATTAGACTAAAAATAGGTTTTGAATTAAAATACAACATTTTTCACTATTCATTAAAAATGATCTTTATCGAAAAAATACCACAAATTTAAACAATGTAAATTTTGATGTCTCGATTCTAAAGAAGAATTTTATTTGGTCCAATAGAATTTATAAGAGTGACCAAAACTATATTTAATTATGGTTCGCCATCAAAAGGTGATAAGTGGACCTTTAGTGAAAATTATAGTATATATGCCTAAAATTGAATTCTTTTCTTATTTTAAGTCTTTATCTTTTATTGGATAAATATAAAAACATTTAACAAACATATATATTTATATTTTCGTTATTTTTATTCATTACCGTCAATAAAACTACTACGTGTTAACTACCATTTAAAATACTATTATTTTTTACTAGTGTGCAACGTATGATTTCAAAGAATCCCTTTGTTGTGTATCGGGTACGCTATCAAACATAGAAACCCATTTAAAGTAAAATTTATATTTAACTCGTAAATATTAATAAAAATGATAATGTATTATTCTTTATTTACCTGGGATGTTACATCCTTCCCCCCTTTTGGGAATTGTGTCCTCGCAATTTTAATCACTTATCAAAATAAGTGGGGGTATTAATCTCTCATAGCATTTTAAGATTCCCACGTTGCCTCTTCAACCATATGGTTTTTCCAAAAAACCATTACCTAGTGAATTACCTTATTTCTCAACACTTTCTCTCTTCGGTCATGAATCTGGACTGGTTGTTCTTCATAGGAGAGATTCTCTTTCAACTGAACCACCTCTGGGTTCAAAACATGGGACGGATCTGGAATATACTTTCTCAACATCGAAACATGAAAAACATTGTATACCTGAGATAAACTCGGAGGTAAAGCCACTCGGTAAGCAATTGATCCAACTCTCTCCAGAATTTCATATGGTCCAATGAACCATGGACTCAAATTTCCTTTCTTACCAAATCGCATCACATTTTCCATGGTGAAACCTTGAGAAATACATGATCACCTACCTCGAATGATAGATCCTTTCTCCTGTAGTT
Source organism: Viscum album (assembly GCA_963277665.1). Taxonomy (NCBI): domain Eukaryota; kingdom Viridiplantae; phylum Streptophyta; class Magnoliopsida; order Santalales; family Viscaceae; genus Viscum; species Viscum album. Next base: position 681,805,734 of record OY728159.1, on the reverse strand, counting down.
AGCATAACTTTTCTGTCTACACTAAGCTTCTCTCATGGGTTTCTGAATCAACTGAACTTTTTCTGCCATCTATTCTACCAATTCTAGTCCCATCAGCTTCCTTTCACCCACTTCATCCCAAAAAGCTGGAGTTCGACACCGATTCCCATATAATTCCTCAAACGGAGCCATCTGTATAATAGAATTAAAAATGTTATTATATGAAAATTCAACCAAAGAAAGATGTTCGTCCCAACTTCCTTGATAATCCATCAAACATGAACGTAGCATGTCATCCAATGTCTAAATTGTTTGTTCTGACTGCCCATCTGATTGAGGATGAAAAGCTGTACTAAAATTTAATTCAGTACCCAACGATTTCTGAAGGCCTTTCCAAAAGTTAGAAGTAAACTTGGGATCACGATCAGATACAATGGATATGGGAACTCCATGAAACCTGACTATCTCTTTATGATACAGTCGAGAAAGTTAATCTAGAGATAATGTATCTTGAATAGGAAGGAAATGAGCAGATTTAGTCAATCGATCAACAATAACCCAGATTGCATTATTACCTCGAGATGTTCTCAGTAATCCCACAACAACGTCCAGGGATACATTTTCCCATTTCCACTCTAGCACTGGTAATGGCTGAAGCATCCCTTTAGGTAACTACCACTCTACTTTAACCTGCTGACAAGTCAAACACTTTACTGTAAAATCAGCAATATCTCTTTCCATTCCATCCCACCAGTAATACTCCCACAGATATCTTTACATCTTATTACTTCCAGGATGAACTAAAAACGGGGAACTATGAGCATCACATAACAACTCATTCTTCAACTGCGAATCACCAAGAACAAATAATATATTCCCAAACCTCAAAACACAATCATTATCAATGATAAATTCAGTCAACATACCCTTCTGAATCAGCTCTACCTTTTTCTGCAACCCACTGTCTTTCTTCCGCACTTGATTAATTCTGTCTGATAGGGATGATCTCACTGATACCTGAAAAAAAACAGAAGAACTTCCTGTACCAACAACATCTATTCCAAAGTTCAACAAATCAAAAACCAAAGGATCTAGTTCCAAACGTAGCATGGTTAATGAAGCATTACTTTTTTGACTCAAAGCATCAGCCACTTTATTTGCTTTATCAGGATGGTAATGAATTGCACAATCATAATCCTTGATTAATTACAGCCATCTCCTCTGGCTCATGTTCAATTCTTTCTGAGTGAATATATACTTTAAACTTTTTTGATCAGTATATATTTTACACTTTACTCCATACAAATGATGCCTCCAAATTAATTAAGCGAAAACAATAGCATCAAATTCCAAATAATGTATAGGGTAATTTACCTCATTAATTTTCAACTGACGTGAAGCATAAACAATTACCTGATAACTCTATATAAGGAAACAGCCAAGTCCCTTCAACAAAGCATCACTTTAGATAACAAACTCACCATTCCTGAAAGGAAGTTCCAAAACATGAGCATTCACCAATCTTCTTTTCAACTCCGGAAAACAATCATCACATTCTTTTGTCTAGATAGACATAACACCCTTTTGAGTAATATTAGTCATTGGACTAGATAACCGTGAAATTTTTTCAACAAAACTTCTGTAGTAACCTTCCAAACCAAGAAAACTATGGATCTCTGTTACATTTGTCGGTCTTGGCCATTCTTCGACAACTTTTGTTTTGGCAGGATCAACAGTTATGCCATCTATTGAAACAATGTGACCCAGGAAAAAAAAAATATTGTAACCAAAGCACACACTTGCTAAATTATCCATACAGTTTCATTCATTTTAAGGTGTGCAAGATAACCCTTAAATGACTTTCATGCTCCTATTTACTTTTAGAAAACACCAAAATATCATCAATAAACACAACCACGATTTATCACCTGAGTCAACTGAGCCATCACTGCAACAAACTATTCAATTCTGATTCTGACCATCTCAGGATGCTGATTTAGAAGTTGATTTCCATCTGTATACCTTCCTAGCACAACTTCCATATTTCCTCTTCGAAATACCATTCTAAAAACAGAAATATCATAGGTGAAGCAACATGGTAATATTTAAAGGCTATATCATTTCAGTCATACCATACATTAATTTATAATTTAACAATTTTCTAACTCCTAATGTTGTCAAAACCAACCTCTGATACAAACTATAAGTCCACGACCTTAAACCTTACTTAATATTGAATTAAATGAATAATTCACATTTAGGATCTTTTCAGGTTTAGAGTTTTAGAGAATTAGGACATATCTATTACATCTCAAAATATTACAAAGTATAAACTTCTACAAATTTTCCTTAAAATAAAAACTCATAAAAAAAATCATGTCTAGTTCCATGTTTTAGATAGCATGACTAATCCTTGATCCCATACTTGACCCTATTCCACATTAAGTCCTGTGAAAAAAATTTCAAAAAGATGGGGTGAGCATAAAAATCTTAGTAAGGGATACACAAAGAATCAAAAGTGTTAGTTTTTAAAAACAAAAAGTAAACCATGTATACTTTGTCAAAGTAATACCTTTCACCTTTATGGAGTATTAAAAACTCTTCACTGAATAAAAGATCATTACATACCCTTTTGTAACCAAAATATTACCATAATACCCATATAAAGAACACATAACATATAAAGGTATCTTGGGGCATAAACATACGTAAGTAGAATAACCATCCGGTCGACTTCTACACATATCACATAATGGAATAGCCATACGGCTGACTTCCATACCCAATGAATTGGAGGTTATAACATAACCACCCATCTTGGTATTCACGGCACCATCCTTAATATGGGTTTTCACATAACCACCTGTCAAATGTCCATGTACCATTATAAAATCATAAGACATAATACAAATATAACAGAAAGAAAAAATTTCCACACTTTGATCACAATATATCACTTAAATATATTGACATAAAAAATCAATTATAAAAACAATTTTCAAAACCAAAATACATAAATGAGTATATGGTATTTATTTCATTTTAAAAACATCACGGCTTGTTGAGGAATCCAAATACCAAATAATACTCGCATCGGTGGAAAAGGTCGTTGTCACCGCGTACGTTAAAAGAAACATTACTTTTTGTCGTTTTGTAAAATGATTCGTAGAAAAATATTTTTTTTGTATACAATTAAAAGTTAAATGGGTTTATACACTGTATAAAATAAAGCCTTGTATTAGAACAAAATATGCCTCAATGAAAGGAGATTGAGATGAAGTCCCTTACCTTGGGTCTGACTTGACTCGATCGTTCTTTAATGTCCGGAATAATAAACATGAGTTAATTTCTACTTGCTTAATAACCTTTTTCAAGTTAATTATTCCTTTTATATCACTTATTATCATGTTATAAACATTATTTAGTCAATTAAGTTAATAAACGTCATTTTGTCGATATTTGGTACTTGAGTCAAAAGTGAACTTCTTATATTTACAAGTTGTTCACGTAGTCAAATATCCATTATCTCAAGAATGATATTCATGTGGTATATTCCATATATATCATATATATCGAATATATAAATGCATTTATTATATTACATAGACATTTAGAGGTAAGAAATGAAATGCACCGTTCATGGAGATGGTAAGTCGTACGAACGCATGAACGCTACTTTCATTTCTATGTCATATTAATGGAATTAAAACTAAATGAGAGATATTTATATTTTAATTCAATAATTATATTAATGATTAAGATGTAAAATACATCATATATATCCATTATATATATGTACTTATAATAGTACATTACATTTGGGGACATGAAATGAAATGCACCGTTCATGTAGACAGTAAGTTGTACGTACACATAAACACTACTTTCATTTCTATTTAGTATTTAATGGAGTGAAATCATAATGATATAATTGTATATTATAATTCCGGTATAACATCATATATAATAAAATTAACTCCATCCTTTATATGTTCCACATATGGCATTAACTAATCAAATCACTTTGAGGGGGCGGTAGTCCGCACTTTCTAAAATGAAGATATCGTGTTTACCCTTAATGAAAACCATAAAGGTATTCCATAAATGAGAAATACAGAAGCATAAGCAAAACATAAACATAATATAAATCATATATAAATATAGTGACATCTTAATGGCCACCATTAAATATGTTAAAAGAAGATTGAACAATCATCATTTCGTGAGGTAGAAAATCACCAACCAGAGAAACAGTATGTTCTTCAACCATTAGACGAAGGTGTGTGTAGGTTTAGCTCTAATAATTCTTATAAAAACATCCTAGTATATTTAAGATACTGGTTTTGTTACATAATAAAGGAATAAAAGGATTTTAGGGGGTTGGAGAATAAAAATTAAGCATAAGAACACAAGAGAAGACACAACCTTTAAATCGGGTAACTCTTTTTGATTTGAGCTCAAAGGCTTCCATGGAAATACTTCTTCCCAAAGAGAGGCTTCTAGGAGTAATATAGGGACGTGGAGAGAAAAAATGGGCAGGGTATGGCCGAGCCAAAGGCATGAGAGGTGTGGGTATGGTGGTAGAGGTCGGGGCCTTTTATAGGAGGAGAGGAGGGGCACTCTTGGAAAGTTATAAAAGATTACTTTATTATAAAATGGTTTTCAGATTTTAAAGGTCCCAAAATGTTATATTTCTAGGATAAGGTGATAAGATTTTGAAATCCACCAATCCAATGTGTTTTATACAAGTGTAGGTTTTAGATTTTACATTATCATTTAATTTTATTTAAATTGTTAAATAATGAGGTAATCACTGCATCATCATGGTGTGATAAATAATTTAATTTATTTAATTTATAAAAATTATAAAAAAATATAATGATGTAGGAAATCGTTTTATATTTCTAATTAATATTTATAGTCAAAAATATGACTTGTATAACCCCATTTAAAAATTGTTTTAGTAAAACCACTCATGTTTGTGACATTTTAATTTTAACTTTAAATAAAAAATTGTTATGCCATTTTCCTACCAAAGTGGCTCCATGGGGTCCCCAAGTTGAACCATGGATTGTCTTGGCCGGCTATGACACATCCAATAAGGGTAGGACATGTTTCTAGGTCATTTCATATTATTAATGAATTATTTTTACCTTAAATTACAATAATTACCTCTAATCGCGATTAAAAACTTAAAAATTACTATTCACCAAAAAAATTTAATCCCATTGAACCACATTTTAAATCCTAATGAAAACCATGTATGTAGGACTTTTGAAATTCAAAACAAAAAGGTGCTAAAATTCCATTTAAATGAAAAAATCTGTTTTTAAGTACTACTTAGTGGTTTCACTATTCATCAAAAATTGATGTTTTTCAGAAAAATACCAAAAATTCACCCGAAGCTATATTTGGTATTCCAAATTCAAAAATTATTTCTTTTTTACAAAATTCAAAACATATAAGTTGTATTAATTAATTTAATAATTAATTCCTGCAGTCAAAACAAATAGCATGTTTTTATGAAACAAAATGTGTCAAAAGACTGACACTAGTTTAAGTCCGATTTCAAAGTGAAATTAATTCCAACGACCACTATTATATTAAATGGTAAAAATATATTCTGATTTAACTTTAAAACAAATTAAAAAGCTAATCTAATAATATTAATAAATGAGACTAAAAAGAGTTTTTGAATTAAAATACAACATTTTTCACTATTCATTAAAAACATCATCTTTATCGAAAAAAACAAAAAATTTACACAAAGTAAATTTTGAGGTACCGATTCTAATGAATAATTTTATTTCGTGCAATATAATGTATAAGAGTGACCAAAACTATATTTAATTATGGTTCTCTATCAAAAGGTGATAAGTGGACCTTTAGTGAAAATTAGAGTATATATGCCTAAAATTGAATGCTTTTCTTATTTTAAGCCTTTGTCTTTTATTGGATAAATATAAAAACATTTAACAAAAATATATAATCATATTTTAGTTATTTCTATTCATTCTCGCCAATACAATGGCTATGTGTTAAATACAATTTAAAATAATATTATTTTATTACTAGTGTGCAATGTAAGATTTCATAGAATCTCTTTGTTGCGTATCGGGTACGCTATCGAACATAGCAACCCCTTTAAAGTAAAATTAGTATTTAAATCATAAATATTAATAAATATTAGAATGTATTATTATTTATTTATATGGGATGTTACAACCTTTATGTGAATGGTTCAAGTAATGGAAAGTCTTGATTTTCCATTATGGAGCCTTTTGTCTCCATTAAATAAGAGTATTACCTTCACACAAACCATTTCCATATAAGGAAGTGGATTCTGACCATTTTGTAACCCTCCTAAAAATAAAACAGACATTACAAAGCACTTATTTCTACAAAAGTTTATTTTTTCAGGACCATTACATAGACCAATTTTCATAGGAGTAATGCCATGGTAACCCTTATGCATACCCCTCACACAGACCACTATACATAAGTTCAATTCCTTGGTTACGCTTATGAATCTCAACTACATAACGGTGAGTCAATAAATACCTTTATGTAGCATCTCTATGGATGGTTAAACCCTTTTCCAATATTTTTGAAACACCTATAAAATACCACAATGTTTTTAGTATTCTTTATCATTTTAATGATATATTTCACAAATATAAATCAGTGTATGAATACCATGAATTGAGACACATGAATAAATACAATGGTCATTAAATGTATTAAATAATGCATCATATTCTTTTACTCTCTGTATATTTTATTTAAATATGAAATGATGTTATTTAATGATAGATTTTGTCGATGAAACAAGAATTGATATCTCTGTATCATTTTCAGACATCACATATTGGACTAAATATTACAACCTTATGTGCATGTAAAGTCTAATTTTCCTGAAACATGAAATAATCTATATATATTCTGTATATATATATATATATGGTTTTAGGGAATATCAACTTCAAAACACAGATTTGATATGGTTTTCTTCTTTCATTTTCAATTTGATCCTACTCAGTTTGGTTAGGTCATTTGGTTTAATTTGGTTGGTGGAATAGTTTGTTTGGCTATTTTTTAGTTTAGTCCATTAGGTTAATATTTTATGTTAGGTCATTTTTGCAATTGAATTTTTTCTATGTTAGGTCATTCATTTTATTATATTAGTTTTTAATTATAATTAAATTTTCATTTTTTAATTCAATTCGACATTTTTTTTATCTAATTGAATTGTATCAATTTTTTTATTTCTTATGTTCTAATACAATTCAATTTAATGTTAAAAAATCTAAATCAAAAACATTGTAACCTTTTTATATTGAAAATTATAATGATCATAAAGTTCTATTAAATAAATTAAAACCTATATTAATGAAATTTGAATAGTACCAACCTAAAAAATAATTTGAGCTAAACTAAAATAAAATAATGAACATGTTGGTGACTTTATATATTACACAACACAACTTTAGGTTTAAAATAAACTCTAATAGTTGGAATATTTCTGTTATCATGGGTAATAATTTGATTGAGGATAATTAGGAAAATTATTGGGTCAATTTTATCCACACCATAATAAAAAAATATGCCTTTATATTACTTGGATAATGATACCAAATTCATGTCTTAGAGGATAGTTCACATAAAAAACTTTTTTCTCCAATAAATCCATGATATATGGATCTTCAATAGAAAGAATTTGAGACATTCCAATAACATTAATTCCATAGTTATTAATAAATATTTTATGTCTCATCATTAAATCAAACCTCATTCATTTTTTCACAGCATCTCAACCATGCGAGAAATAATCCAATATCATTATTTTGTCAATAAATCCAGAATAAGATACATTTTCATATCAAGGCCTATTATATGATACACTAGCCTAAAAATCCATTATTTCATTTAACAAAACCCAATTATTTTATGTTATCATGTTCTCTAATAAACTAGTGACCATGAATTTGAATGGATTGATCCGAATTTATTTTCATTAAAGAAACACCAAATTATAGAAAAATATGATATTATGTTCCATGAAAATTCAATATCCTTCTCAATGGTAAACAATAAATATTTATATTTACAATATAATTATGTTTATTGAATAAAAGGATATAAATATTTTATCACATTTGTACAATTACATGGGATAAGATAAAATATACTTGTACAATTTTATTAAAAGATGTAGTCATCGAAAAAATTACAGTTAATCAAGAATATGAGATATTCCATATCCCGCTCTTAAAGGCTTAATGTAGTCAATATATATGATCCAAAAATTCCCGCTATATGGTAAATTGTTGGAGATCCTGGTTAAGTTTTCTCATTCTAATTTTCCAAATTTCTTCGTGGTCGGTTATGTCTGTGGTCACATTAGATATGTACATTGAATGAAAATCCATCCATATATCAGCCAAGATACCCTTCACAATGAAATATCCTTGAGAATTCATATTATTGATGTAATAATTCAAGTAGTATTTATTTATATTTGTTGTATATATCTAATGAAAAGAAACAATTCCTCTAAGAGGTAATGAAATAGAAATGTGGATAGTTATTTATAAAAATCATATGAAAAATAGAGATGTAAAATTCTTCTCTACCTCACAAAAAAATAATAATGCCTCTTCTAATTTTGGTTTCAAGAAATACGTCGAAAACAATTTTGTCAAAAAAGATCTCTATAATAGTGGCACAATTGAATCACTACCACCATTGTATTATTTCATCATCATCATCATAAACTAGATTTTTATTAGGAGAATTTTCTAATGAGGGTTCGGGGGGGATAGGCTATGGGGTTCCAAAATGGTGAAGACCAAGGGTATCCCCTCTGATAATCCCCATACCAGCTGTAGTTAGGCTATGAAATATTGTTTTTGGTATCAATTCATTTTGATGGACGTGATAGTCGCAAGTTATCAGATATTTTAGATTTAACTCTTTTTTATTGATCCTTTTTTATATGTTTCTTGAATATCCATCAGGAACCTTGATAGTGTCTAGTATGTACAAACATTGATTTTTTTAAAGGTTTTAACACAAAATAAATGCATGGAAATTTTCATTTATTTTAATAGATATAAACAGGATGAAATAAGGATATGATACCAAAATCTACCAAGTCACTCAGAGATCAGAAATCAACTTTTTCTTCCCCTCTTTGTTTAGAATAGTTGAAAGAAAAGGTTATTTTTCTTCAAATTTCATTTCATGAACCAGCTTGGATACCCTTGTAAAATAATATGGGAGCTACTCCTAACATATCCCAAAGGGTTTTCACAATCCCTGGAGGTTAGAAATTAACCCCAAGCATCATATCAAGACCATGTGGGGATGGTTTTTCCAAAAACTATTGGAAGATAAATGATAAAAATTGGTATTCCAACACTACTCATGACAAAATTACTAGTATCAAATAGTAAAATATTACACTAAAAGTACATTATCAATGGAACAATATATTAACTGATAAAAACTCATGAAATCCCATTAAACCAGTGGATCATATCCTCATTGGTCACCTCCATCAATAGATGACCAAAAAATCAAGTACAATAGCCTCCTCCAAGAGTCTCATTGCCTTTACATGAGACTAGAAAAGGTAAATCTAAAAATTCTTATAGTTCAAGGTATGGTATGAGATAAACGTTTTAGTAGTGTCTCACTAAGTGTTCCATAAGCAATACCATGACAATAAACCATTTATAACATTAATTTTTATTAAAACCAGTAATGAAATTGTATTTTCATATTTGAAACAAAATAATATTTCAACTAAAAAATATATAACATATATAAAAATAAGATAAAGTGAAAAAATTATATACAATTTATATAAAATAGATCTAATGAATAAAATAGTTCTAAAAAAATTACACATTAACATCAAATATAAATACATCATAGAACCATGCCAAATGGTCTATGGTATGTTATTTTATAATTCAAGGACCCTTATACACCTCAATATGTAACACCCAAGACTTTTATAAGAAATATTTTGTTTTTATTTTATATAAATAATCAAAGGAATCATTCACTACACGCAATACTAGCTTGGCTTGCTTTACACGCAATCGCGACCTTCCTTGATAGCTTGCGTCATACGCAATACCGAGTTTCACTAAACAATGATATGCTATTAAAATATTATTAAAACAAGCCTTTATGAATAGTAATCACCACATTTTGAAATATGATAAATTTTATTATTCAAAATGGACTTCGTTTTTGGATTCGGAATATCAAAATTAGCCTAGGGTGAAATTTTGGTATTTTTCTGGAACCATTCAATTTTTGATGAATAGTGAAAACACTAGGTTACTATTTAAAAAATGAGTTTTTATTTAAATAATTATTTATTTTATTTAAATTTATTTTAAGTCAAAATTGATTCATAATACCTATATATGTTCAATGTAATTCATTGGAGTAATTTTAGATATATAAAAATTTTATTGAACTTTTCACCGTCTTTTACCCACCTCCTAGGAGAATTTGCGAATTTACATAAAACATAATTTTACCGCATCTGTTAGTGGAATTTCAAAATTCCGAGAGACACGGTTGATGTTAGTAAGTAAAATGTGGTTCAATGAGATGAAAATAATTTTTGGTGAATAGTAACTCATTACTTTTATTTACCATGGTTAAAATTATATAGGGTAATTAAGGGTAAAAATTATATTATTATTACCCTAAAACATGTCCTAATTCTATTGGATATGTGTAATTCGACCAAAAACAACCTTAGGAATAAAATATGACCATTCAGCACCACCTGGATTAGATTAGGACATTTATTATTAATTTATTTAAAGAAGGGTTAAAATAGTTAAAATCAAAGTTTTATAAGTAAATAATTTTTAATATAGAGTTATACATAAGATAAATTCGACTATAAATATTAATTAAAAATCTAAACATATTTCCTACATAATGGTATTTTATTTGTAATTTTTATACATTACATAATTTAATTTATTTATGACACATAGATGATGCAGTAATTATCTTATTAATTAAATATTCACATAATTCATGTTATAAATAAGTAAATAAATTTAATTTGTGACTTTTTCTGAATTCCACTAATTTTAAAGGTTAATATTACATGTTATTATTGATTTAAATAACTTTTTTCGAACTAATCATTCTGTTATGATTTTCAAAAAAACCAATTACTAAATAGTGTCAAAATTGACATTAAATAGTTTTTAAAACAAATATTATATTATTAATTGTTATTTTATTCCTAAAAATATAAGTTTCGGCCAAATAATATATATAAGGTTATATATATAAATAATAAACAACTTTGGGTTCTTTTAGATTGTTATAGTATGTTTATTAACCTTATAGTGTAAGAACACAAAAAGACACGGTAAAAGTAAAATCATCTAACTTAAAGTTAAATATAAATGATAAGGTTAAAATAGTAAACTAAACTTGCACAAATTCTATTGGATGAGATTATTTCGACCCAAACCTACCTTAGCTTCGAAATAAATCAATTTGGAGCTATTTAAACCGAATATGGCTTTATAATAAAATAATATTTTTTAGTTTTTCCAAAGGGCCCCTCACCTCCCTTGTAAAAGGGCATCTTCTCCCTCTCATCCTCACACCACTTTGAGCATTCAAGCTCGGCCAACCCCTACCAAATTCTCCTCTACGCTTCCATAGAAACATCCTAGAGGTCCTGGTATTCTTCAAATACCAATTTTAGTGCCCTAAAAGGAGGTCTCAAAGAAGCGCTTCAAAGAAGAGCTAATGTCCATTTCCGATTCTTTCAACTTTATTTCTTCTTCCACTTCTTATTATTTAGTTGTTTCATTATGAATTAATAACATAAGTATCCCTCATATACTGATATGTTATTATAAGTATGAAACAACCCTATTTAACCATTTATCCATCCTATGGAAAACAAAATCACCGCGCGTGCATACGTACAGAATACCGTCTCCACGCCGTGGTGTAATCTATTTTCCACCACCACCTTACTTGGTTGGGTATAATGGTGTAAAGAATGAATATATATGATTAATTTAAATTGATATTTATTCTGAAATAGTATACATACACTCCAATAAAATTCCACGATCATGGGAACGATATCATTGCTCGTGCGTACGTACGGAATACCATCTCCACGATGTGATGTGACTCGTTCTTCATGATTTTCATTGAATAAATGAATTGAGTGAATAAATATGATATATATTACACTAATACCATTCTGGAAATGAGGTATCTATAACCTAATAATAAGAATAAGAATTTATTCGACAAAACACGCATAAGAACAAAAAGTAATAATCACCCAAATAACAAGTAGTAATGAAATATTACTAATAATAAGCTAAGAATATGACCGTATATGATATCATAACAATGATTATGATTCTGGAATAAGTCAATGACATTATTTAAATCATTGTACAGGAGGTTCGGACACTTACGATGCAAATCGGACTTAAGGTAATGGAAATATCACAATCTCATTTTTATCCGAGATTGTTTATACTTTGGAATTTACTAGGGTGTATTTTATCATCCACATCCATGTTTCCTCAATATGCAATATTATTTCCATCCACCTACAATTTTTTAAATCCAATTTTACCCTTCTATGAGTTTTTAGTATAATATATGAAAGTAATCTTTTGTCGTTTTTTGTACGAGGTACTTTTTGACTTATCCAAAAAATGTACAAGAAGAATGTTTTTTTAACTTATACGACATGAATGGATTTTTAAAAAATTATTTCCAAGAAGCTTCCTTTAAATTTTTTCAAGTTTATTTTTAATCAACTTCTTTTAGTATATAATTGTATGACATGTTACGAAATGAAAAGTGTTTTTGAAGTAGAAAGTATATTTTCCTCAAGAATGGAGTTCAAGTGTTTTATCAAAATTATTTTCCATCTAAGATAATAATGGGTTATGTTTCTATCCCAATTATTACATTGATTTGATTATGTTGTGATGGAATTATTTTTATGAATTCCTTTATCTTATATTAATTGTTTGATGATGTCACGATGTTTAAGAATCCCATTTTTGTTACATGGGTTATTCTATGATGTATGGTTTATGATTTAGTGGCACACATAAGAATGGTAAACTTATGAGATGGGTGGGACCTATATCTCCCTGCAATGCCTTGGGTAAAGATTTTATATCTCATGAGATAGACATGGCTAGAACGGTAGGTTAAACCAGATTTGTGAAACAGGACTGAAATGAGGAATGAACTCAGTTCGGAAATGGACTTTCTCCACTAAGATAGTCTTGGCAATGAGTCTTGACTAATAAGAAATGATTCTATATGATTATGTGTGTATGACACAAAGCTTCATGTTTTATGTAATGATTATTGTGATTACATTTCACTACCATGATTTATCCCATGTTATGAAATTATGATCTCTTTTGCAGGGCATGATTTCCAAAATGTTATGTTCTTATGAATATGATGTGATTGACATTTCATTTGTTTACCCTTACTGAGCATTTGACCTCACCCTTTTGTATGTTTCCTTTCCCCAGGTTAGGAATAAGGTTATTAAGTATGGTATGCCAAAAGGGACTATATATATGATGAACTAAATGGGAGATAGTGTAGATGCTTTATGAACCAGTTGTTTATGTTTCCCAGTTTCTAAAGACACTATTCATATACGGTCCTTTCATGGTTATGTTATATGTTGTAATATGTTTACATCAATTTTTAAGTACTAACAATGTATGTAAAATATGGGTCGTTATAGTTGGTATCAGAGGAAAGGTATAGTCAACCTTTGGAAACTACGATGTAAAAGCCTTAGTAAGAACCCTAAGGATAAGTCTAAGTATAGAAAACAATCTTATTGTTTTAGAAATGGCCATGAATAACCTATGATAAGACCTTAAGTGTGAAATTTTATCCTTGATTATATGGTTTTCCTATTCTTATTAGTGTTTCTCACACTATTCTTCTGGGTTTTAGTCAATGGCTAGAACCCGAAGGAACCGTGTTAATGCGGAATGTGATGGGAAATGCAATGATTGTCCCCCTGAGCAACCAAACGTTATAGGATCTCGAATGAAAAATCTTTTAGCCATTCTCACACAACTTTCTCAAGCTATGAATCATTCAGTACTTCCAAACGAGCAAAGGAAAGAGAAACATTCTGTTGAATCCTTCATGAGGCAGCGTCCACCTTCATTCAGCGGGTCTATTGATCAATTAGTTGCTGAACAATGGATTAGTACTACTGAAAATATATTTTCAGTTCATTAATGTTCTGAACATGACAAAGTCAACTTATCAGTGTATCATTTGGAAGGAGATGCTGATCAATGGTGGAATCTTATTAAGAATATGAGGAAAAGGGATGAAATTAAGTCCATGGAATGGGACGAGTTCAAGAACGTATTTTTCAATAAGTACTTCCCTCGTATTCTCCGAAAAAAGATAGAGAAGGAGTTTCTTGAACTAAAGCAAAAGGATGATGAATCTGTTGGTACCTATGAAGCAAATTTTACAAGACTTGCAAGGTACGCTTCTGGTATTATTATCCAACCTGAGAGTAAGATCGATCGATTATTTAGTGTCTTAAAACCAATTCTTCGAAGGGCGTTATCCATAAGGGACTTCAATTGCTACAAGGAAATCGTTCGATGTGCTCTCAAAGTTGAGATAAAGATTGGAGTAACCAATCAGTCATATGGGTTTCATAAGAAGAGGAAAATGGAATTCAAAGGAAAATATAAAGAGCACACTGAAAAGAAGATGAGTTTTACCTTATGCTCAAAGTGTGGAAAGAAACATGGAGGGAGTTATCTTAAAGGGACAAGTAAATGTTTCAAATGTGGAAAGGAAGGTCATCAGGCATTTGAATGCCGCAGTGATGGGATGAAAATGTATACTAATGCGAACAATGAAAAAGCTACACAGAGTGCACCTCCTACACTTCAATGTTACAAGTGCAAGGAAATGGGTCATTATGCCAATCAATGCCCTAATCCAAGGGTTGATGATGATGGTCAAAATCAACAAACTCTTAAGGCTAAAGACAACGGAAAGTCACATGCAATTTCTATCAACGATGTGGAGTACCATAACGATGTGGTAAAAGGTAAACTTACCATCCACTATAAAGTAGAAAATGTTTTATTTGATTTTGGATCCACCCACTCTATTATTTCTGAAAAATTTTCTAAAGGTATCGCCGTATTACGTCAACAATTAGATGTTGAGTTAGCTGTGACAACCCCTAATGGCACAACAGTCGCATCAAAAGATTATAATTCTTCTCCGATTGAAGTTTGTGGGAAAGTGATTCCTGCAAATCTTGTGATCCTTCCTATATTATAATTTGAGGTGATTAATGGCATGGATTGGATTTCTCTATATGGAGCTCATATCAATTTCTAAAGAAGGGAAGTCACATTTCATATTCCGGATCAATCTTTGATCGTCTATCGATGCAAGGATGAACATAACCGTCCAATGGAAATTTCTTCCATATTATGGGTCTTGATTCCACTAAATGAAAATTATTTATCTCAAATGGTTGGTAAGAAACTCATGATTAAGAATATTCGCATTGTACATGAGTTTGACAATGTCTTTCTAGAGGAATTTCTGGGTCTTCCACCAAATCATGAAGTTGAGTTTTCAATTGAACTCATACCGGGTGCTTTACCTATTTCAAAGACACCTTATAGAATGTCCCTAATTGAGTTGCAGGAATTGAAGAAGAAACTCCAAGAGAATCTTGATAAGGGGTTCATATTCCCTAGTGTTTCACCTTGGGGAGCATGTATTCTATTTGTTAAGAAGAAAGATGGATCAATGATACTCTTCATTGATTATCGAGAACTTAACAAGATCACTATCAAGAACAAATATCCTCTCCCACGCATTGATGACTTATTTGACCAACTACGTGGAGCTCAATACTTTTCCTATATTGATCTTCGTTCAGGGTATCATCAATTAAGATTCAAAAGGGAGGATATACCAAAGACGGCTTTCCGTACAAGGTATGGACACTATGAATTTATTGTTATGCCATTTGGTCTTACTAATTCCCCTACTATCTTCATGGGATCTGATGAATATAGTCTTTATAGAATATCTTGATCAATTTGTGGTAGTCTTTATAGACGAAATTCTTATATATTCAAAGAGAAATGAACAACATAAAGATCACTTGAGAATTATATTGAAGACCCTAAGAAAGGAGAAGCTTTATGCCAATTTTACCACGTGTGAATTTTGGCATAAAAAAGTTACATTTTTGGGTCACATAATCTCAAAAGAGGGGATATTTGTGGATCCAACAAAAATAGAGGTCATCGAAAGATGGTTGGGACCAACAACAGTAACTGAGATCCAATGTTTTCATAGTTTGGCTGGATATTATCGATGTTTTGTGAAATATTTTTCACGATTATCTAATCCACACACCAGGATGAATCAGAAAGGAGTTAAGTTTGTTTGGACGGAGGAATGTGAAGAGAATTTCAAGGAGTTGAAAAGAAGGTTATCCAGTGCACCTGTGCTCACACTTCCTTGTAGTGGAGAAAGGTTTGTGATCTATAGTGATGCATCCAAGAAGTGATTTGGTTGTGTTCTTATGCAAAATGATATGGTGATAGCTTATACCTCACGACAGTTGAAAATCCATGATGGAGTTAGTTGCGGTAATCTTTGCATTAAATATTTGGAGGAATTATCTTTGTGGAGAAAGGTGTGACATTTATACTGATCATAAAAGTTTAAAGTATATTTTCCCACAAAAGGAGATGAATATGTGCCAAAGAAGATGGTTGGAGCTGATTAAGGATTATGACTACTCAATTCATTACCACCCTGGGAAAGCAAACAGGGTGGAAGATGCATTAAGTCAACAAGACCATGCCATTTTATCCATGATGAGGATCACAAAAGATCCAATATTTATGGATTTTGAAAGGATGGATCTTTGAATTATAATAAAAGGGGGAAAATATTATCTTTATCAAACGAATGTTCAACCATCTATACATGTTATGATTAAAGAGGTGGAAAAATAAGATGTAGAGTTACAAAAGACGGAGAGAAATATTCCTGAATTCAACCTTGATTGTGATGGGATAATAAAGTTCAGGAATCGGGTTGGTGTTCCTCCCATCCTCAAATAAAAGAAGGAGCTGCTGGATGAGGCTCATAGTTCTTCATTCTCTTTTCATCCTGGAAGCACGAAGATGTATAGAGACATGAAAGAGTACTTCTAGTGGGATGGCATGAAAAAGATGCTGCTAAATATGTCTCTCGATGCTTGGTTTGTCAGCAAGTTAAAGCTGAGAGACAGAAGTCTAAGGGGATGTTACAACCATTACCCATAACTGAATGGAAATGGGAAAACATCACTATGGACTTTGTCACAGGACTTCCTAAAACATCCAAAGGCAATAATGCTATCTGGGTTATAGTTGATCATCTTACAAAGTCTGCACACTTCATTTCTATTAGAGAGGATATCTCTCTAGATCAGCTTGCCAGGATATATGTAAAGGAAGTGGTTAGATTGCATGGAGTACCACTTTCTATTATATCTGATCGGGATCTTAGGTTTACCTCAATGTTATGGTGAAGTCTTCAACATACTCTGGATACAGTGTTGAGTTTCAGCACTGCTTATCGTCATCAGACAGATGGTTAGTCTGAGAGGACAATTCAAACTCTAGAAGATATGTTGAGAGAATGATCTATGGATTTCAAAGGTGGTTGGGATCAACACCTACCTTTGGTGGAGTTTTCTTATAATAATAGCTTTCACCCCAGTATTCAGATGGCTCCTTATGAAGCTCTCTATGGAAAAAAATCCAGGACTCCAACTTGTTGGGATGAAGTTGGGGAATAAAGGCTATTAGGACCTGATCTTGTTGATGAGATGGCAGAAAAGGTCAGATCTATTCAATAACACATTAGAGCACCTCAGAGTCGAAAAAAAAGTTATGCCGACAACCGAAGAAAAGACTTAGTGTTTGAAGTGGGTGATAATCTATTCTTACTAATATCTCCTTGGAAGAGAGTAATGAGATTTGGAAAGAAGGGAAAGCTGAGCCCTAAGTATATCGGTCCTTTCAAAATACTGGATTGTGTTGGGAAGGTAGCTTACCGATTGATTCTTCCACCAAATCTCTCTCAAGTTCACGATGTGTTCCATGTATCTCTCCAGAGAAAGTACATACCTGATCCTTCACATGTACTCAGCTTAGAAGTTGTACCGCTGGAACAAGATCTTTCTTATGAAGAACAGCTAATAGAGATTCTCGATCGTAGTGAGAAAGTCCTACGGAACAAGACCACTCTTTTGGTGAACGTTTTATAGAGGAAACCCCAATTAGAATAAGCTACATGGGATCTTGAGGATATGACGAGGGAGTGGTATCCTCATCTGTTTGTTACAAGTGACGAATTTCGAGGGAGAAATTCATTTTAAGGGGGTAGAATGTAACACCTGGGACTTTTATAAGAAATATTTTGTTTTTATTTTATATAAATATTCAAAGGAATCCATCACTATACACAACACTATCTTGGATTGCTTTACACTCAATCACGACCTTCCTGGATAGCTTGCATCGTACACAATACTGAGTTTCACTAAACAACGATATTCTATTAAAATATTATTAAAACTAGCTGTGATGAATAGTAATAACCACTTTTTGAAATTTTTTAAATTTTATTTCTCAAAATGGACTTTGTTTTTGGATTCGGAATATCGAAATTAGACTAGGTTGAAATTTTGGTATTTTTCTGGAAACTTTCAATTTTTTATGAATAGTGAAAACACTGGGTTACTATTTAAAAACTGACTTTTTATTTAAATATTTATTTACTTTATTTAAATTTATTTTAGGTCAAAATTGATACATAAAACCTATATAAGTTCAATGTAATTCACTGGAGTAATTTTATAATAATTTTAGATATATAAAAATTTTATTGAACTTTTCAATGTCTTTTACCCACCTCCTAGGAGAATTTTCAAATTTACATAAAACATAATTTTACCGCTTCTGTGAGTGGAATTTCAAAAATCCTTGAGACATGGTTGATGTAATTAAGTAAAATGTGCTTTAATGAGATGAAAATAATTTTTGGTGAATAGTAGCTTTTTAATTTTATTTACCACGGTTAAAAGTAAATAGGGTAATTAAGGGTAAAAATGATATTATTATTACCCTAAAAAATGTCCTAATTCTATTGGATTAGTTTAATTCGACCAAAAACAACCTTAGGAATAAAATATGACCATTTAGGCCTAGTTGGATTAGATTAGATGATTTATTATTAATTTATTTAAAGAAGGGTTAAAATAGATAAAATCAAAGTTTAATAAGTAAATAATTTTTAATATAGGGTTATACATAAGTTACATTCGACTATAAATATTCATTAGAAATATAAAAATATTTCCTACAAAATGGTATTTTATTTGTAATTTTTAGACATTAAATAATTTAAGTTATTTATGACACAATGATGATGCAATAATTATCTTATTAATGAAATATTGACATAATTGATGTTATAAATACCCAAATAAATGTAATTTGAGACTTTTTATGAATTAAACTATTATTATAGGTTAATATGACATGTTAGTATTGATTTAATTAACTTTTTCCGAACTAATCATTCTGTTATGATATTCTCAAAAACCAATTAATAAATAGTGTCAAAATTGACATTGAATTGTTTTAAAACAAATATTATATTATTAATTGATATTTTATTCCTAAAAATATAATGTTCGACCAAATGACTTAGATAAGGTTATATATATTAATAATAAACAACTTGGGGTTATTTTGGCTTGTAATAGTATGTTTATTAACGTTATAGTGTAAGAACACAAAAGACACGGTAAAAGTAAAATTATCTAACTTAAAGTTAAATATAAATGATAAGGTTAAAATAGTAAACTAAACTTGTCCAAATTCTATTGGATGAGAGTATTTAGACCCATCCCCACCTTATCTTCAAAATAAATCAATTTCAATCTATTAAAAACCGAATATGGCTTTATAATAAAATAATATTTTTTAGTTTTTCCAAAGGTGCCCCTATCCTCCCTTATAAAAGGGCATCTCCTCCCTCTCTTCCTCACAGAACTTGGAGCATTGATGCTCGGCCAAACCCTGCCAATTTATCCTCTCCACTTCCCTAGAAACATCCTAGAGGTACTGGCCTTCTTCAAAGACCATTTTTAGTGCCCTAAAAGGAAGTCTCAAAGAAGCGCTTCAAAGAAGATGTAATGTCAGTTACCGATTCTTTTGACTTTATTTCTTCTTCCACTTCTTATTATTTAGTAGTTTCATTATGAATTAATAACATAAGTATTACTCATATACTGATATGTTATTATAAGTATGAAACTACCCTATTTCACCATCTATCCATCCTATGGAAAATGAAATCATCGCACGTGTGTACATAGGGAATACCGTCTCCACGTCGTGGTGTAATCTATTTTACACCACCACCATACTTGGATGGGTATAATGGTGTAAGGAATGAATATATATGATTATTGTAAAGTGATATTGATTCTGAAATAGTATACATACACTTCAATACAATTCCACGATCATGGGAATGATATCATCGCTTGTGCGTACGTATGAAATATCGTCTCCACAATGTGATGCGACTCGTTCTTCATGATTTTCATTGAATAAATGAATTGAGATAATAAATATGATATATATTACAATAATACCATTCTGTAAATGAGGTATCTATAACCTAAAAATAAGAATAAGAATTTATTCGACAAAACACGCATACAAACAAAAAGTAATAAACACCCTAATAACAAGTAGCAATGAAATATTACTAATAATAAGCTAAGAATATGACCATATATGATATCATAACAATGATTATGATTCTGGAATAAGTCAATGACATTATTTAAATAATTATACAAGAGGTCCGGACACATACTAAGAAAATCGGACCTAAGGTAAGGGAAATATCACAATCTCATTTTTATCCAAGATTGTTTATACTTTGGAATTTACTAGGGTGTATTTTATCATCCACATCCATGTTTTCGCAATATGTATTATTATTTCCATCCACCTGAAATTGGTTAAATCCAATTTTAACCTATAGTGAGTTTTTAGTAAAATATATGAAAGGAATATTTTGTCTTTTTTCGTACGAGGTACATTTTGACTTTTCTGACAAAAGTACGAGAAGAATGTTTTTTTAACTTATACGGCATGAATGGATTTTTGAAAAATTATTTCCAAGAATCTTCCTTTACAAGTTTTCAAGTTTATTTTTAATCAACTTCTTTTAGTTTAGAATTGTATGACATGTTAAAAAATGAAATGTGTTTTTGAAGTAGAAAGGATATTTTCCTCAAGAATGGAGTTCAAGTGTTTTATCAAAATTATTTTACATCAATGATAATAAAGGGTTCTGTTTCTATCCCTATTATTACATTGATTTGATTATGTTGTGATGGAATTATTTTTATGAATTCCTTTATCTTATATGAATTGTTTTATGATGTCACGATGGTTAAGAATCCCATTTTTATTACATGGGTTATGCTATGATGTATGGTTTATGATTTTGTGGCACAAATAAGAATGGTATCATTATGTGATGGGTGGGACATATATCTCCCTCCAATCCATTAGGTAAAGATTTTATATCTCATGAGATAGACATGGCTGGAATGGAAGGTTAAACCGGTTCAGTGAAACAGGACTGAAACGAGGAATGAACTCGGTTCAGAAATGGACTTTGTCCACTAAGATAGTCTTGGAAATGAGTCTTAACTAATAAGAAATGATTGTATATGATTATGTGTGTATTCCACAAAGCTTCATGTTTTATGTTATGATTATTGTGATTACATTTCACTACCATGATTTATCCCATGTTATGAAATTATGATCTCTTTTGCAGGGTAAGATTTCCAAAATTTTATGTTCTTATGAATATGATGTGATTGATATATCTTTTTTTTGCCCTTACTGAGCATTTGAGCTCACCCTTTTGTATTTTTTCTTTCCCCGGGTCAAGAATAAGGTTATTAAGTAAGATATTCCAAAAGGGACTATAGATATGATGAAATAAATTGGAGACAGTTTAGACGATTTATGAATCAGTTGTTTATGTTTCCCAGTTTCTAAAGAAACTATACCTATACGGTCCTTTCATGGTTTTGTTATATGTTTTAATTAGTGTACTTCAATTTTGATGTACTAAAAATGTATGTAACGTATAGGTCATTATATAATAGGCGGTCATACATCGACTTATCTCACATCCCTTGACTCTTTCCAAGATTATAAAACACCCCATCATGGAAAAGTCATGTCAAAATTTGTTTTTGTTAGAGTTTTTGTCATGAATATACTACTAAGGAGTTAGATTCCTAGTGTGATTATCCTATTCACCACTAACTATCGTTGATCACATGTTATTTAATGAATAAAATAAAAATCGGAAATTGATTCATTTCAAATTGATAATTCAATAAAAGATCAATTTTATACTTTCCAGGTTTCAACATGCATTCTTTTTGTTTCAAAACCAAATCATGGTTTTGATAATTTTCATTCCCTTCAAAATCGTATTTTAATTTAATATATTCTATATTGGATCAAAATTTAGATCATTTCACTAAATCATATCTCAATTCAATCAATCTTTTAATGAAATAATCAAGTTCATGAATACCTTTAATAAAGGGGTTTCTTTCACAAATTCATGCATTTTTAAAACCACCAATAAATGTGTTATAAATCAATTGATAACTCGTTTAAATATAGAAAGAAATAAAGTATTATTAATAATTAAAAATACTAACATATCCACCTTGAATTATTAATGTGGTAAAATTATTAAACATCTGAAATGAGAATTCTAACGAAGATTCGAAGCAATGGAATGTCGAGAATAAATAACCAGAAACACACATAATTAGAATATGGTTTCGATCCATCATAAACATGATGATTAAATAGTATAAAATGAGTGAAAATAGTATAAGGGAATAATTGACAACAATAAGGTACTTTTACAAGAAAAAAATCAAATTCATCAACCAGTGATTTGATTCTTGAAGAATATATGTTGGAGAAGTCAACCAGATTCTTCAGATACTTCAAAAACCAAAAATGTCTATGGGAATTTAAGAGGGCGAGTGTTTGAATTTAAAAATGTCTAGGACATTTAAGTATAAAAACACAAACAATAATAAGCCCCCATATCGAGGGTGCATAATTTCCAAAAATATCCATACCATGGTGTAATCACTGTAGACTACACCACAATACCATCTAGTAGACCAACCTCCTAAAACATGGAATAGAACATTCCTAGATCCACTTATCATAGGGTTAATGGTATGACATTACTCATACACTATTCCACATCCATTCCCAAATTGGCAGTGGCACCCCAAATTGGTCACTCAATTCTCCATGTCACATCCATACATCCACGACATAGGGAAGAGCTTACAGAAGATGGAAACATTGCAACCCTTCATCAATAGCATAGTTATTCCATAAATGGTAGTATATTGAAAAAATGGTCTCTTGTAATCCATGGCGCATCCCTCCTCTTATTCCACTTCGCTTCCCAACCAGGTTACCCCTACACCATATCATCATGGTCCAAGGTAAAGTCTCACTATAAAAACCCAGAAAAACTACACTTTTCTTTTAAGAACCTCACATGATTCAAAACTGAACCCAAAAAAATATTGAGGAATGTAAATAATGTCATATGTAACTGAAAGTGGTAATAGGGTGTCACAACCTCCCCACTATAAACAATTTATGTTCCCGAAATCCTATAAATATTATTCAATATCAAAGAGATGATGCCACATCTCTCTCATCAATTCCTCACGCTCTAATGTTTCATGTGAATAAAAACAACATTTCCATTGAACATGGAAAAAAGTTATAGTCTTCACATGAAGAATATTTTTTGCATAATCTAGAATGCTAACTGAACACTCAACCATAGATAAATCAGGTTCATCATCAAGATAATTCTTACTCAAGACAAGAAAAGGGACATAAAGACACTTTAGGAGATACAATAAATGAAACATTTTGTGGAACAAAATTAACTATAAAGGATGTGAAAAATGGTAAACCACATTCCCCACTAGCTAAACAATTTTAAAAGGAACCACCAAATGTCATAACTAGTTTTCATTTTTTTCTCAACAAATCAGTGACCCAACTGAGGGAAAACTCTCAAAACGTCATAATCACCAACTAAAAACTACAAATTTCAAGGATTATAATCAATATAGGATTTATACTAGCTCTGTATCATCGCCATTATCTAATGAACTGATCAAATATTCTCCATACCCAAATGGACAAAACTCAGTCCAACCAAGGACAAGTTTTCAATCTTCAACCGATAAAATGTATGACTGTTCATAAAAGGCGAAAAACGTTGTCATCCAGATAGAATACTTGAGACTATTGTCATTAGAAAACATAACTAGTCCCAAATAGATATACCAAGCTCCATGAAAGACTAGAAATTATGAGCAAATCATGTACTCAATAAAATATATAGCACATTGTGTCTACATAATCATCTATAGATGATATTTCATGAAAAAAAGTACCTAGGATCACTTTTCATTATAAAGGACATTATAAAAGAAATAACTAAAATGGTGATCCTAATAAAAAAATAGTAAAAGGAACTCCATAATGTATGAAAATTACTTTAACAATGAGAATTTCCAAAACCCCAAAATTGATTATATATATAATTAGTATAAAATGAGATGATTTGGATATCCAATCGATCATGACCCATATCACATTCTTCAATCGAGGGGTATATGGAAAGCCAATAATGAATTCCATAGATATATAATCCCAGTTCCATGTTAGTATTAGAAGTGGTTGGACTATACTTAAAGGTATTTGGGGCTCAACATTGATCTATTGTTCGGTATAATAATGAAAAAAAATTCAGGGATGTCTCCTCTTATACCCGGAAACCAGAATCATCATCATATATTAGAGAACATATTCAAGTATCCAGGGCACACTGCTCACTACGAATTACACAAATCCTCCATCACAACCTATCTTATAGGAATGGGTACAATAAAAAAATTATGAAAACATAGGATACCATATAAATAAAATAATCATTCTACAATGTTCCCTCCACCAAAATGAGAGTCCCTAATTTTACATTATCCATCATCTAGATGCCACTCATGAAGAATAATCTCAAGAAGATTGGATGTTAACTAAACACTCACCAAAACAATCTGGGTCGCATCCTCTTAGACTCCCAAATGAAACACTAAAAAGAAATCCATCATGTACCACACTTCTAATGATTTATTTATGGATTGGATTGGTAGATTTCTATATAAATCATCATGAAAAACATTCCCCTTTCCAAGTGTGTAAAAAAAGTCAAAATAAAATTTCTATAGGGACATTATGAAATTCCTCTTTTCAAGATTTATATATTTTAAAGATAATATATAACTCAATATTTTTCGTTGAAATAAATGGTAAACCTTTATCATAAAATTTAATGATACCAAATCTTAATAACTCGTATCACAGCTAAATGTTTGAGATCATAGACTATATAATTATTCACATGTGGCATAATCTATCTAGAACCATATGCAACCACATGATCACCCTGTATAAGAATGCATTCCAAACCCCAAAACATATTGCATAAAATATCACGTATCCAGGTCATTCGATTAGAAGATTAATCACTAGTAGAGAATAAAAAATACATATCCACTTTTCAAAAGAACTATGACATGTCACAAAACTTAAAACTTTTACTCCCTTCTGAGTAAAATCAGTCCTTGGAGAAGTCGACTTCAAGAAATATTTATTGAAACTTTGGTAACACCCCACTAATCCCAAAAATCGATGAATCTCACAAAACTTTTGTGGTTACTCCAATGTCTTATCAACCTTCTATTTTAAAGATACACTAAAATAACATATTTTGAGACAATGTGTCCCAATTACTACACTTCTCAATCCCAGAAATTACTTTTTGAAAGCATAGTGTAAAGTGTGTGATCTATCAAGATCTCTATAATGGATCACAAATGACTTAAATAATCCTCCTCAGTTTTATAGTAAACTAAAATATTATCCACTAGAACATAAAAATGTATCATGAAACTCATTTAATATTCTTTTAATCATTTCCATAAATACTACATGATCATTGGATAATTCAAATGTTATAAAAAAATACTCATAATGGTCATAAATACACCTAAATTTAGTTTTTTTTAATTTTATAGCCTAAAATTATTATTATAATCATTTTCATATTTATTTAATTTTCTAAATGGGTCTAAAATAAAAAAACAAGGTGAAAATAAAATTGATAATAGAAAAAAAATTAGCATGGCCAGAAATAATTGAGACAAAGTGTGTCCCCTCTAACAAGGTTGTTCCCCTCAGATGGAAAGTCTTTCATGTTGTTAAAGTGGGAAATCATATTTCATTGGTATCCCATTGATGTAAGAAAGTCCTCTACTTTATTAACATCTATATAGGTAGAAAGGATTCTCATCTAGTTATCAGTTAAACCAGGGTACCTTCTAATGATGTATGCAAGAGATCAAGGAATAATACATGAACCAATTAGGGACTTAGATACCATTATGGAATCTATTTCATCTACAACCAGGATGATATTAAATTGTATACATGGGAGGAGGCTCGTATTAAAATCTCTGGCCTCAACCTGAAGAAATTATCCTCTTCCAAATAGATATTTTAATTCAATAATAACAGTTCCTTGAGGGTCCCTAGCTACGTTTTCTCCCCTCATAACATCTGGTTTGTAAACACCATTCGTATTCAATTTAAGACCCAAGCAATTAGGATACCATCCTACCCATCATCCTTGCCTGATATGAGAAATCAGTTGATTTTTGGAACTGTATGCTTTGTGAATTTTGAGGGAAGGATAGTCCACCTAGTTTTTAATGAGGTTAAGTAAATCAATAATGAGGTTATGGGTTTTGATAATGAGAGTCCACCCCGAGATTGTTATCCCTTCTAATCGGGCATTATTTCAGGATTTCCAAATACATCAGCATCATGTTTAGATAAACACTGCTTTATATCTCTTCTCTGACCCTGCATCTCTAGTTCCATGGAACCATTTATTGATGACGATGAACCCCTGCATCTATGTAGATGAAAAGCTAGTGAAATACTCAAATGTTATCCACAACTCATGAGCCTATCCTTCTTCCTAAAATAGGTGCACAAAGATTTCTTCCTGATGATCTATAGAACATACACACCTAGAAACTAGATTAATACCTATGTTCTTAATAAGTTCATTTGTAGGAAGAACTCAATTTTAGATTCTCTAGATAAGGGAATTATTCTTTGTTTTGAGCTTATTACACCACACTAACTTACCCAAATTGTTGACATAGTCGAACGAAGGAAAAATTCCATTGAAATATCTCATAGAGAAGTTTCCCGATTAAGTCCCCATAAAAACACATTTATCTGGATCACTATTAATTTTGATGAGATTAAAAAAATGTTACTTTTCACCTCAAATAACATTGATGAAACCCATATGTTTTCAAGATTAGTTGAAAGAGATATCCGGGATTAGAAAAATAGGGAAGCTAAGATAGTATCCTACCAAATTTTGATGACAAAAAGTGATATCACCCCTTCCCATGATCCAATAATATTTATTGTGATGTGTTGGGAGATGAGGTCGATGAATAGTCCATAATGAATAGTAACCACCTCTAACCAAGGCCATGGATTAGTCTTTTAAAAACCACATTCCCCTTTCAATTGTTAGTTAATTTCATTAATATATTGAAATCAATACATTCTCTTCACTATAAATATATTTAGATATCTTAAATCAACATAGAGGGGAAGTTTCCTATCAACTTTCTTCCCAATGAGAATTGGAACAACAGAGGTGAAACAATCAAGAGACTAAATCCATTATCCGGTAGATCATATGATTAATTATTTATCATTTTAAACACTACTAGTTCTACAAGATAAGAAGGAATAGACACTACATGATTAATATGAACAAAATAAATAAGGAACTCTACATCCCATACCAATGGAAAGATTGAAAAAGCTAACTAAAACATATCAAGAAAGTGAATAATGATTATAGGGAGATCACC
Source organism: Viscum album (assembly GCA_963277665.1). Taxonomy (NCBI): domain Eukaryota; kingdom Viridiplantae; phylum Streptophyta; class Magnoliopsida; order Santalales; family Viscaceae; genus Viscum; species Viscum album. The sequence goes on along the minus strand of OY728159.1, from coordinate 681,777,479 downwards.
ACTCAAGGATTATTTCTCCAAGTCATGACCAAACAATTATATCACCCGATCCAACTCTAGAAAAGGATGTTTTGATATACCTGACATGAGGTACCATTCACCCTAAAAGAGAAAACACACCCTAGTAAGCATAGTAAAGGTGACTCATTTAATATAACAGTCAATTTGGGCCTTATGGGTGGCTGGAAAATCCATTCCAAAAATGACAGCTAATGGCTTGATAAAAAGAACCCAAAATTTTCTAGCAATATCAAAATCAGATAGAGAGAATACACAAACAAGACATCAAAGACCCTACTCTCTTTTATTTCTATAGGGTGTATCAATATCCATCAAAAAAGAAAACAATCCCTTTATGAAGGTTTAGTAGGATCATAACACAAGTGAATATAAATTATTGAGATTCACCAATTTCAAATAAAAAAATATGTAAATAAAAATCTATTTTGATGTTTCTGATAATATTAATTGGACCCGCATAAGCGTCCTTTCTATTCTCTTCCACTATATCAAGAAGATTTGTTTCTATATGTATGTGGATGGAACCTGTTAGTTCATGATGTCTCTAGTTTAACCACAATACATTATGGAATTTATGAGATCATTCCCATATGTGGATAATAATTGATAAGACAAAACATCACTAGGTGTCCTAAATGATAATTATAACAATAGATCATTGGTTCTTGAGAACACACTCTCCTCGAATGGTTGTCCTTAAAATACTAAAAGCGAGTCATAGTGCCTCTACAAACCCTATATTAGGTCTGGAAGATTCTTGATATCTATATACCCTGTGAGACTCATCATGCTTCCTCTTCCCCTTGAAGGAATTCATAGAACTACCACTGAGTGCAAAATTAACTCTCATTAAACCTGAAATTCTATCTAAGTCAATATCATCCATCAACACTCTATAAAGAAAATAAGCATAAGAAATTAGAATTAAAATGAAGGCATGAGATCAGATATCCGAACTAATAAACATCTCAAACATTAGAGTCTTTAGTTTCTCATTCATTTCCTCCTCAGGAGAGAAATGAACAAGCTTAGGAAATTGTTTTTCATAGAACATCATGATCATATCACCTTGTTGGAGGGTATGGAGCTCCATATATGATTCCAAAACCATAGAATCCATATAAAAATGATTTGTGAAAAGGACTATAATGTCTTTTCATTCAAATACCACTTTCTTATTTATCATCTCCATTAAATCCTACCATATTCTTTTAGGTTCCTTCTATTTTATTTTAATATTTTTTACTTTTATAGTATCTTGAATTTCAATTAACTCAAAAGTAATCATCATTTTTTCACAAATTCCCAAGACTCTCGAGGATCATTCAATCCTTTGAAAGAAGGTGGTTTCTGATGAAACAAACTATTGAGAATTATATCTAGATTAATACCTTAAAGGTTCCAAAACATGATTCTTGACAGGAACATATGTAGTCACTTATCTGAGATCATTAACAGAACATACCACTTTAGCTATAATATTTTGGTTCATATAGGATTCAATAGTTGTGGATCAACTACAGTTTCCTTGTATGGACTATTAAAAAATATGCTTAGAGGCCTGATTCTATATAACATCAATAGAAAAAAATAAAACATTAATAGGGGTACATAAATAAATAACATAATAAAGATATACAAGAAATAAATTACATCATATAGTTTTCAAACATATGGTATTTTAGAATACTAGGTTTTTGTTTAGGGAAAAGACTAGAATCAGATCAAATTATTCCACAAGAAATCATTTACCAAAAAACACTAGGTGAATTATGAATTATTATGATGAGATATATCCAGGAAATCACTAATAACTACCTATTATGTCCCATTAGTCATATATCATATCTACCAAGAAAACCCAAACTACATACTAACATCAATGAAAGATACACAACATGCACCATTTATTTAATTTTTACATGAACCAAACCAACCCCAGTACACTGATACCCAATTTAATCCTATCATATCCCAAAGGGTGTTCCCAATCCAACAAAGTTAGAAAATTCCACCTAGAATCATTTTGTGATTATGTGGGAAGGGGGTTTCTATAAAAAATGGATGATTAACAATACAAATCGGTATGCCAACACTCCTCAAAAAGAAAATGTCAATATAAAATAGATATATAATACCCAAAATATTACATAATAAATAACACAACAACTAAAAAGATATATAATAAGGAAAAACTCATGAAAAAATTCAATCACACCTCAACTGGTCACATTTACCACTCCAAGTCCCACAAATAATATATTTCCGCCTCCACCAAGATTTTCTTTCCTTCTACTTGAACCTGGAATAAGATAATATGAAAATTAATAAACAAAAATGTAGGGTGTGATATAAATAGAATAGTGGGGTCTCACCAGGTTTCCCATAAATAATTCCATAACAATAAACCATTTGTGATTTCAATTTTAAATAATACAAGGGATGGGATGGATTTTTCAAATTTTAAACAAACAAAATAGTTTTAAATAATATATATCAGAGATTTATCAAAACATTATTAAATGAAAATTTTATTTGAAACATATATATATATATATATATTTGTTTTTTTCTCTGTATTTGACTTAATAAAAGAGTTCTATAATTATGGAATGTGATGAAAAAATCAAAATACATCACATAACCATGTAAAAATCCTTGTGGTATATTACTTTCTAGTTCAAGGATCCTCACAAATCTGAATTATTGACCATGGAATAAGTTTGAACATGTCTTTTGGAAAATTCCATTAAGATAAACACCCCATTCTGAAAAAACAATTCTTACTAAAATTTGGTTTTTTATATTTTTCATCGTCAATCTATTATTAGGGAGTAAGAGTCCAGGCAGGCTTATCCTATTCACCACTCAATACCTAGGAAAACATTTTCCATAGTCATCAAAATAAACATAAGAATTTTATTTAAAATGAAATGTCAATAAAAATTGAATTTCCCATATTTTAGGCTTCGACATGAATTTTTTAGTTTCAAAATAAAATAATAGTTTTCATTATTTTCATGACTTTCAAAATCATCATTAATTTTAATATATTTTCCCACATATAAATCATCAATTTTTTCATCAAATAATGTCTCAATTAAATCCATATTTCATAAAAAATCATCATGTCAATGAAAACATTTAAAAAATGGGGTTTCCTTTAAAAATTAATTCCTTTCTAAAACACCCAATCAAGGATTCATAAATCAATTTAAAAATAAATTGAATCAGGTAAAAAACCAAGGGATATAATTAAGTGAAAAATAATATTTAACCTCTAAAATTAAACACACAATATAACAATAAAAAAGCTAATATGATAATGAAAATGGGGATTCGAAGTCCGAGAAGACCAAGAATAATTCCCTATAAACACACCCTCTAAGTATAAGGTTCCAATCCATAATCAATATGAGGATTAAATATTTTCAAAATAAAAAAGATACTAAGATTAGTAGAATCTTGGAAAGAATAAGGTTCTCTTATTGAAGAGAGATCAAACAAATCCTCTAATGCATCAATATGAGAAAAAATCTGTTGGATAAGTAAAAAAGATTTTGGGATCCTTCAAAATCCAGAAATATTGAATGAGGTTTGAGAATACGTATGTTGGAATTTAAAATGAATCATGAAATTTATGCCTAGAAAAACATAGACTATGGAATTACTCTAATGGAAACTGTGCAGAACGTCTCAATAAATCTAAAAAATGGCATAACTATATAATTCCACACTGTAACACTTTCAAATCAATTATCCTTCCAATGAAATTCCACATACCTATACTATATCCTCTTAACTGTGGAATAAGGATATAGTTCCTCACATAGAAAAAAATTGTAGTATTTCCCAAATATGATGTGGCACCCCAATGTGGTCATTCGACCCTCCTTTCTACTGATATCCCTCCAGGTTTTTGAGCCAAACTGTCAGAATAATGATATGTAACAACCCTTCCACCATATCATAATTATGTATTAAATGGTAAAAGATTTGAAAAATAGTTACTAAGGCTCTACAGTGTATCCCGCTATCAATAAAATAACCTTTCCCGATTCATTACCCCTAAATTGTATCTTCATAGTCTAGAGTACTACCCTACCACATAAACCATAAAAATTGATTTTTTATTTAATAAAACATAAAAAGTCTCATAAATAATCCAAAAAATAGGGAGAAAAAACAAAGAAGTTGTAAAGTGCCTTAATGTAGTAACTGGATGTTATAGTGCATTATTTCGTAACCAAGACATAATAAATTGGTTATCTAATAAGGAAACTCAAAGAAGATTAAATTCATATTCTAATTGAAAATATGTTCAATGAAAACATTCTTCCTCTTTATATATTTCATCTACCCATTATAAGATGAAAAAGTTATATCTTTCTATTCATTTGGAACATTAGTTTCATACATACTATGAGGTGGTTTTCTTCAATTGGTATTTTAAAATTTTCAATGATTATTCCTATGTAGATTGGATCAAAGAACCGATTTCAATGAAAATAGATACTATTATGATATTTACGTCTTCTAGATCAGGTATTCTTCATAATAATTTGATAGGAATTTTTTTCTTTACTAACCATCAAAAATACATTGCATAAGAATGAGTGTTATTTGTTATCTCTATATGTTTTCCACACATCTTAAATATTCCTTCTGAAAAATCATTATATGTGCACAGACCGACATTCCAAAATATTGTGTTTGTGGCCCTAGAACTAACATTTGTGTAATTTATGATAACATGTATTCTTATATTTGAATATTAATAAACTTCTTATCACATCCTGATTGTTATTATTCATAAAATGGTATGTTATAATGTCCCAAGTGTAGCTATTTCAATAGAAGGTTATAGAAATACCCCTCTATAATGAGAACTCAGAAGTATTAGGATAATATTCTTAAATATATTTTTTGTAGCCGGATTATTTCATTTGTGGGATATAAATGATATAGGATATCAGGGGTGGAGATTTATAGGACATTTAAAAAGACTTCTCTTGTTCTACTCCCTCAGTAATATCCAATTGGATATTATGAGATTGAGCCCCACCAAAATGAAATACACATTTATAAATGTCATTGTAGGTTACAATAAATGGACATGTGTATTAGTCCATAGACCTTAAGATTATTATTAATGAGTATTACGAGCCATGTACATTGATGTATTAATGAAAACCATGATGAAAGATGTTTATTGTGAGGTAGGACACATTGGGTTCGTCATGATTAATATTGAATTACTGAATAATTTGATTAAGGTTTTGTTTCTTATGTTCTTTAATGAAATATGATATCTTGGGTCCTTTGATAGAAAAGATATAAAATAGATAAATCCCTGTCCATGGTGTTATATAGGTATGTTCAATTTTCAAGAAGTCATAGAACAATACATCCATCAAATATATTGATGGAACTAGCATGCAACCTTCTTGATTTGAGATAGCATGATAAAGGGATTATATTACATTGTAAGAATTAATATGTGGTTTCATTTCATTGTTTCGTTAACAACTTTCTCTATTGGTTACTTAGAGTGTTTCTAAATTCTAACATTTGACTTTAGGCTGGTTCACCTAATGCCACTGAGAAAGAGGCCTAGATGGCCACACACAATGTTTATCCAGAATCTCAGTTAAATAATATATTATTATTTGACATTTTACATGTTTAATTAATTTTATTCATAAATATAGTTTAATAATTATTCTTTTTTTCTTGATCGCATATATTCTGTCACCAATTTATCGAGAGAATATATTTTGAGTAGAGTATTTAATGAATATTTATTTTCTATTTAGTGAATATAATATTTATTTATTTATTGGTGAATAATTAAGTTATATTTATTTAATAGATAAATTTTCATTAATCAAGGCCTAATAAATATTGGTGCGGAAAGTGGGATCTATTTTAATTTCCTGGTTAAAAATAATATATAATAAATTTTATTTTTTTAAATAATATTTATTTATTTTGAATGTTAAGTGCATGTTGAGAAATAATAATATTATTATTATTATTTGTCATGGGGTTTCGTATGGATTAAATAAATTATAAATAGAACTTGTGTAGTTATTATATTTTAATCCTAGTTATATATTAAACATATTATATTGTTTTCTAAGTGACCATATTCATTTTTTTGGATGCGCACAACTGATTTAGAGATTCCTCTAAAACACTAGATATCTCCCTTATCAAAGAATTCTCCCAAGAATTGAGAGCAATATTCCTTCTACAACCACTATCATTTCAATAGATATCATGTAGAAGGCTTTGGTATCAATTCTCATAGTGATCAATGATGGATGATTCAAGTTATAACATCGATCGTGCTAGCACCCAGAGATTCTTTTGGAGTCATTCGATGATTTTTGGAACACGTGTGAATGAAAAAATGATGGAATCTACACATGAATACTACAACATAATGACTATACAACACAGATCTATTTTTATATCCATAATTACAACTTGGTAATTCTTTTATTAATTACATTAATTTTAAATAATATGTTTTGAATTTCCCCTGGGTTCTAGCATACATTATATTGTCAGTTTTCTTTGATTCAATTCAGTTGATCTTGGAATTTATCATCAAGTAGATAATGGATTGATCACTAATCATTACAAAAATCAATTTTTGGCATGACCCATTACATGCTTCTGCTGCACCAGGATCAATCATGTGGTATTAGAGCAGACACATAATTATTTATAATTATTTAAATATTTTTGGTTGATCTAGGAATTTTTTATTTAGTTTTAAATTGAAGTTTAATCATTATTTTAATCTAAATTTAATGATCTTATTATTCCTCATTTATTTCTTAGAGTTTGAATCAATACAATTAATTTTATTGATCAAATAAAATCAAGGATCACCTATGGAGGTGCTATGAATTCTAGTCGACTAAAAAAACTATGTAATCAGAGTTACACATCGTGTACTTTTTTTTAATGAATCAAGACTTAATTCTGAAATTAATTCTAAAGGGTGTGAGTTGATGACATGTAGTGTATTTAATTCTAACACAACATGTTGACTAAGATAGGGTGGTGCATGGTTAGCTAGAGTAAATGTCATGTGGCCCATGTACACGACGTGCAGTCCCTTTGAGTCATATATGGGTTGAGTACTACCATACACAACCAACCTTCCTTGTGACCATGTAACTCAAGGACCACACACCATATAGGCATTTATTCATTATGTGTATTCCAATTTTCAGATCCGGGGTTTTTAAACATAGTCCCTAAGAATGTTCCACGGATACATGGTGAGAGATGAACACAACATGTAGCTCACCTCTATACACTATGTACTTTACCAAATTACATAGATTTATAATTTATTTATTATATTGTAAAAATCATGAGACATATAATTTCATGTGGTCGTAAATATATGACAGACCGTGTGATATGTTTTAATATACATATGTGTGTGTGTGTCTAATTGAAATATTTGTAATTTTTAGATCTACATATCTTGAATGATTCATATTACAAGTTGTTACTATACACAAATTTAGGCATAACACATGATCAAAAAATTATGTAATTAGTGTAATCATTAAGGTGAAGTAAACATCATGGATGTAAAAGATTATTCATTTATTCCATATGTCATTAGAGTACACAATATACGAGAATAATATATGTTTCATAGAATCAAATGATTATTCCACATGTAGCCACCATGGTAAATTTGTTAACATAATAAATTTTAAATAAATTAATTTGTTTAAAATTATGATAAATGAGAATCTCATTTAAATTAATATGATAATTAATATAAAATAGTTGATTAATTAAGAAGATTATTAATTATTTCTAGTATGATTTATCTTAAATAATAATGATTAAAAATTGATTAATAGTTTTATTAAAAATGTAACTTATTAAATTCATGTGGATGATAATGAGCATGGAAAAGAACTTTGTATGTGATTGGTTTAATTTAATTTATTATTAAATTAAATTGTTGGCATGAATTCCCTCTCTCCTCTTATTATGCAAGGGGATGTGTTCACATGGTTTCATTTATATAAATACTTGTCTCCCTCACTTGTGTGTGAGTAATAGAATATGTATTGGATGGAGATCCCAAGATAGTGGAGGTAGTTCAATAATGGAGTTGGGGAGAAACCATTCAAAGAGAGATACCTTGGTGGATAGATGGAAAGTTGTAACAAGAACCATAATTGGTTCAAGGTGTTTTTCCCATAGGTAAAGGGTTAGTTTTTCAACTTCAATAAAAAATAACCATTATTAAAATATCATTATCATAAAACTTTATTATTTTATATCTATCATGATTCATGGCTATTTAATTATGGATGTTTTTTTTGCGATCACATGAACTAATGAAATTAATGACCATGCAATATAGAACTAATATAAATTGGATTATGTGTAAATATTATCTAAGACATGGTTAATGACTTATATAAATACACTTAATATTAACAAGCTTGTGATTTAGACAATAGTTGTCAATTTATGCATAAAATGATAAAATATATATATTATATATATTATATTAGTATATTCTTCCACAGCTTCAGTTAAAATCAAACAATAGTCAAAAGTGCTAGACAAACCAAATTTGGGGTGCTTTCAATTATTAGGAAATTATAACATGATGTTTTAGGTTGAAATAACATTGTTCAAAATAATGGTTGACTACCAAATTAGTAATTGGTTTAACTAAGTGAAAATGGTTGAGAAATACGCATTAATGATTTCAGGATTGGGGAGTTCACTCAATAGATTTTGGAACATTCTGTTAATGTAGTTGGCATTCAGAATGCCTACCTAAAACCATTCACATTACTTGACCAACCAATGTTGGTTTAATGAGAAGGATAATATGGATCCTTTCTAATTAAATTTCCTAGAAACATGATATTCCAAAGACAATGGTGGGGGCTATTAGGTTTCGATAAAATTGTGGGAGATTAATATGTATAATATGTTTTTACAAGTCTAAATATTATAAAATAATGTACTAAAATTATTATAATATTATTTTTTAGAAACATCATTAAAAGTAATTCAAACTTATCATTTTGATCCATTTGATCCATACTCTATAAGGATAAAATTTTCATGGTCACAATTTTCAAAGAGTGGTAAAGGTGCTAACACATTTTCCTTCACCATGAAAAGAAATTGTATGTGCTGGAATAACTTATTATTAATGCTCCTGGTAAAGAGGCAAGAGATAAAGGGTATAAAATATATGATAATCATTTGAATGAATCCTTATATGTAAAGTATTTCAGGTTATCATCTATGTATAATGATGTTTTAAGCATTATTAGAACATGGATGTGTATTTCATGATGTATCAGCATTAGGATATTTACCAGGAGAAGGAAAGACAAGATAGGTATGAGATCTCCAAATCATGGTTTAATAATAATCATGGAGAGTCTGCACTAGTTGATCCTCATGTAGTCAATATTATTAGATACACTGAATTCTTAGACGTCTTAGGGATTATATTCTAGGATTTTTTATGTATATTTCTCATACTTTCATTACTTAGCATGACCTTATATAGTTCTATTGGTAATTATAATATTTGAAATAATTAGAAGAGTCTTCAAGAACAACTTACTCTCAAATTACATCTTAATAAGGTCATTGTGGGTAACAAACCCATAGTCCTTCTGGTGATGAATAATAAGAAGAATATGAAAAATCATACCAAGACTCATAGAAAGTATAATTCTCCCAAGCTCCATTCTTCCGAAAGTAGAAATATATAATATCAGGGAAAGGAAAGGTAGGATGTATGTTTTTCATGTTGCAATCAAGGAAACTATAAGAGTAACATCACCCAGAAGAATGGGGAATCTAAAGGATCATTGGTTGTCGAGTGAAATTTTTAAATACATACACATTGGGTATTAGATAAAACATTTGCTGCTTACATTCATATACAAATTTATGAACCATGTATATTTTGAAATATTTTTATAGGATAGGTAGATCTTTGTACTTATAATGATTTAAGGCTGGATACTCTAGCCATTGGTGACTAACACCATTCAAAACCAATGATAATGATTTTTTTAAAGGACATTTATTATGTACCTACAGTAACCAATGACATAAATTGTGTATCATTCCAATAAACATATCAGTTTATTTATTTATTTGGAAATAAAGGTTTATTCTTCTATAAATACAACACATGTTATGTTATGGAACATTTAAATCATGATTTTTTTATTAAATTAAAGAAACCATGTATTTCCAATTCACAGTGAGTCATATTAACATGAATCATATAACACCTATCTTTTCATCCCCATATTTTTCATGTACACGAGAAGAATTCGATACATCTCTATCAAGATAGTGAAAGCATGGAATATTTTTTCCTATTGACCAGTCAATGTTCTGATGCTCTACTAATTTGTATATCAGCACTTGGGTCGAATCCTCGGCGATGATACTTTTTAATAGTAGATTGTTTTTAGTTGATTGAATTCTGATTGGGGGGTTTGTTTGTTGATCAAAAATGTAGTGATTAATTATTGGTGTTTGATTTAACAATTTGATAAATATTGGGGTGAGTTCATTTTTAGGGAGATAGGCTTCTGATAAATTCGAGCTTTGCTTTATATTGCATTTAAATTAACACCCACTTCATAAGATAACATTGATCAGAATTACTAAGTGTTAAGGCATTAATCCAAGACATTACATAACATAGGGTTATAATATAAATTAGAGCTTGTTTATGGTATTGTTTTTATGGTTCCAATAATCCATGTAAACCACACGTTAAACAAAACAAGTCATTAATCCATGACATGTTAAGTCCAACATACACAATGTTAATTTGAAGAATATTAATCGAGAAAATACTCTCAATCACTTAACATACCTAAATTTTGACTCACCCCAATAATACACTTATTTATCCATTGAGATAGTTATCAATCTGGTAAAATGTTTTAATGGTGATGAATTATAAATAAAAAAACAATGGGATAAGAAAAGATTTGTGCGTCGAACACACACACACACGAAGGGTGATCAGAATTAAAAATGAACATTATATTGAATTAGAATGTGAAAGAAGGGAAAATAATTCAACTGTATTTAATCTATATTAATATCATTAATATGAAACTATATAAGGTGGATGATAATAAGAGATATTGAATAGGAAACATTCATTAAAACAAAATTATAAAAAATAGACTTATAAAATTACAAACGAAGAAGGAAACAAAATTAAATGGAAGGAAGAAAGGAATAATGTTTTCTCAAGTAAAAAAAAGTTTGGACGATGCTCCAAATCCATTGGAAGAGCCTTGGTTGTTCCAAAATATCCCCCTTTTCGATGAAATTCCAACACCTTTTAAGGAGAGGATGGTGATGAATTTATAGCCTAATGAAGTGGACTGTTGGCATTCCCAATCTGTCACTCCACTTGGCCCAACGATTTGGATATCCAGATAGCCGAAACTGGAATTATACCCTTCCTCAAAATTATATATAATAATGTTTTCTAACCTATCTCACAATTTGGAGTCATTTTGACCTATGGATCCAATGTTATGATAGATTTATTAAACAATTTTAAACAGTCCATTTAAATCCATGCTTTTTCAATGGCCAAAATGTCAATGGATTTTGGAATAGAAAGATGCCTTAAAAACCGAATTCATTTTTCAACAAAGTCAGTCGCCTATATCTCCTATTTCACACCGATAAATCACATCTAGATTTGATGAATATATCAGGAGAGATGTCATTAATACTATACTGATTTTAATTCCCGGCTAGAATGATGGGCTGAGTTTAAATGAATCCTTTGGGCCCATTTTCTTTAGATTTGGGCCTTTAAAGTTTTATCCAAGACTCTGTACATTGTACCAAAAATATTGGAGCAGTATAAAGGAATTTAGACATCTGGATTGAGCCTGGAAATTAAATCTTCTTGGATGGTCTAGCTTCTTCACAAATTCTGTAGTCCTTATTGTGTGGTCCATATGGACCTTTAAATGGTAGAATTGCCCCATGATACCTTCTAATGAAATGTTTTTTTTGAATAAGGAATACTAAAAAATAGAAACCACACAATTTGGATCTATAGAGTGATAGTTATAAATAAAATATGAAACTGAATCAAGTGGACTAATTATAAAATTGCTCAAAATTTATACGTAGTATTAAAACATTAATACTTCACACAAATTATGCACATTTCATATAAAATCAGTAAAGGGAGTATATAATAATTCATGAAAATATTAATAGCATCAACTCCCCCACACATATTCTTGTTCATGTTCTCATCTGAAACAAATATAAAAACATGAAAAAATCATTTTCACTCACTAACAAATATTAAAAATTTGTTTTCCTCAATCAGGGGATGTTATGACAATTTCACTCATCCATATTGAATTCCACCACAAATTTTTACGGAAATAATGTTCCAAAATCAATTCATTTTTTCATGATCAAATATTGAAATAGAAAATGGGGGAACACAATACGTACTCCTCTCAAGATGATAAATTTAATTTATAGAGCATTACTAATTCACCAACCAAAAGTGAAAATCTTAGAGTTTGTAAGAGCTCTCACCTTCCTCTCCCTAACCAAAACTGCTAAAAAAGAAATAGGTCTTTTAGGGTTTTTTCTATTGTTATGGGACGTTAGGAATATGATATCCAAAGGAGATAAGAAGAGGGGTAAAACACCAACATGGAAAAATTAGTGCACATTATTTTTTAGATGAGACATGAATGGAAATGGAAAACATATTTACGAGAGAATGAAAATGTGAAATAAGACACAAAAGTGGAAAGAAATATGACAGGAATGAGAAGATATAATATTTACAAAACACAAAACTTCTCCCAATGACATAAGAAAATAATGCAAGTGTTCTATTTTTTCTCTTTTTTTTTGAATGTTGAACTTGAAATAGATCTCACATTCATCTCCCAACACATGATTAATCTCATTATGACCCTAATTGTAATATTTATAACAAGATCAAAGGTTGAGTAAAAGTAATTTTTGACCTACCCAAGGCACAACCCATTTTTTTAATTTTTTTAATTTTATTAGTTTATTTTTTTTGATTTTTTTGAACACTCGTCAATAAAATTTACAAAATTACATAAATGAAAGTACAATACATTCCCCAAATCACACTTAATGACAACATATCCCCCCAACTAAAATGGATGCTTTCCCTCAAGAATATGATAACCTGGTGAAATCTACAAAGGGTACCCAAAATGAAATCCATCCCCCCACACTTAAATTTAAAAAAAAATGCAATGAAAAATCCATGTTGACATTGGGTGGGATAAGGTATTAGGCTTGTAATGTGGCTAACAGATAAAAGGTTTTAATAGGTGTGAAGTGGCTTTCAAAAAGATGATTATTGTAAGTGAAATGGAAGGATATTTTTCCATTGTGATCCTTATGTGGTTCAGAAAATGATTCATTCATATTAATGCACACGAAAGTAAGAAAATCACCTTGAAGGTCTAAAAACTCAAGACTCAAAAATGGGGGTAAAAAACACACATTTTGAAAATATTTCCACAGGTATCCTTGGAAATAAAGCCAATGTTGGTTCTCAATGTTGAGCAAAAGAAATTTCCAAATCAAAAATTGAGCATTCAATTATTTTTGTTTGGAAACAAAATTCATTATCCAAATTCATGATGAAAATAAAAAATTATTGAGATGAAAACATGTCTGTTGAATTCCCAAATAGGATGGACAATGTTTCAAAACTTAATGGTAAGTATGAATTAATCTTGATTTTTTTCATTTTTTTATTTTTTTGTTTTTTTAATGTTTTTTAAAATACACACCAAAACAAAAGATAAAGAGACAAAGAAAGGGGTTGATGAAGAAATAGGTAAAAATTTGAAAGGGAGAGAAAGACGAAGAAATAGTGAGAGAGAGGAAGATATAGAGAGAGAGTTAAAGGGAAAGAGGTGCCCCCTAGTTTGGATTGGTGCGTTACCATCTCCATCCAATGGTGGGTCTACTATGGATATAATGGAATTCAATGTGGTTTAAGGATTGTAGGATGTTACCAGAAAGAGAAAAATCAATATTCATCTAATGAAAAACAAAAAAGAAATTAGAATTTCATAAAAGTAAAAGAAAACATGGGTTACCTCCCAAGAAGCGCTGCATTTATTTGTCTACAGCTGGACAGTTGTAGTGGACTACCCATAGTCTGATGGTGGCCATTGTATCTTTTTACTCCAATGTACTTCTAGGAAAACATTTCCTTTGGAAGGCTGAATGATTCATTGGATAATTTCATCCATTTCGTTATTGTTTCTCTTGTTATACGATGTGGTTGGAAATCTAATTTGACTATCCTCCCTTTAGTATTCAGCATGATGAATGATTTTTTCCACAAAGTGATGGTTATATATGCTTATAAATTCAGTAATATTTCTCAATTCTTTTGGTTCATTTATTTAAGGAACAGATAACATGAAACCAGAGTATGAGATCCCAATTGTTTTTGACTGATTTATTTCATCAGTTAGCGATGTAGAGTAATGAGGATCAATAGAGTCATAGGACTGAATAAATTTTTCAATATTTTGTATATCAATGTTGTTCTCCAATGAGTGGTCAATATCAATCACACAAGTGATCAATTTATTAATTAGGGAAAAAGTAGCACAACCATCACTCACATTGGGTCAAGATAAACCCATTTGTATAGGGATAACATCACATATAATAGAATTTTCCGAATCACGGATAGGAAATGATGAATGTTGGATAAATTGATCTGAATTAATAAATGAGTATTCTATTTCATTGTCCTCATTATTAATCCAAGCTATAGAAGTGGAGGTTGGGGGAAAGATGAGATTATAATTATTTTTCAAGATCCTTTAGATCAATGGAGTTTTCATTTGTAATTTCAACATCAACTTCTCCATTTAAGACTTTGTTACTGAGGATACAATATTCCCAAAATCCTCAATCAGTATAAAAAGAAGTAAATGATGGATTGGGATTCAACACACTGTCAAACAGAGTTTTAGAATCATGGATATAGAATATAGATTGATTCTCTTATGGGTATAGAATGGATTGAAAAATATTGAAATTGACCAGTTGGTCACCAAATTCCATTGATAAGATGCCATCATGGACATAAATTTTGGTTTCAGAAGTCATAAGGAATGGTCTTCCTATAATCATTTGAGATTGGAAAGAAGTGGTCTTACATTTCATGTCAAGTACAAAGAAGTAAACTGGGAAGATAAGATCATTGACACGAACAAGGACATACTCAATTATACCCTCAGGACTAGTAGCGCATTGATTAGCCAATTGAATGAAAACACCCATTAGGATTAAGGGGACTATTTAAAGGTTGGAGATGATGGATTTGGGCATGAAAATAATTGAGTCTCCTAAATCTATGAGTGCATCTTCAAATTTTGAATTTCCAATTTGGCATGGAACGGTAAAGGTCCCAGGATCTTTCCACTTAATGGGTATAGACTGCTGGGTGGAAACATTTTCAAAGGTCCTAAGTTTCCTCTTGTGGGTGAAAATTTCCTTAAGAAACTCAGCATATTTATGTATTTGTTTAATGTAATATAAGATGGGAATGTTCAATTAAAAATGTCTAATCATGTCGAGCATTTAATGATCGGGTTCAAAGGATGTAGTTTTCTTAGAAACAGCTTGAGGAAAAGGAATTGGGTTCTTAAGTGGAATAGAAGTAGGCGAGGGAATGAATTTGGATTCCTTTTCAAGTTTATTTTTCTTTTCATTTAATATGTCAACATTTAAAGGTGGGTTGGAGGACTTATCTTGAGGTGTAAAATTTTGCTTCCCCAATCTAGGTGAAATTGTACTTACCTTACCCTTATGGTTGGGTAATGGTTGACCTAGGATTTGGGAAGAATTTGATTGTTATTGCTCACTAAGGTGGGTTGGAAGTATCCTAATTTTGGTTTCAGTGTTTTTTAGGTAGGAATGGTTGATGGAGGAAAGATCTTCTACTGCACATTCCCATGGCTTCTTGGAGGAATAGTTTTGTCCCAAATTGGGATTACCTATATTTTGGATCATTGGAAAACAATTATATTAGTTTTGGAATTGGGAATGAACACAATGATATTGGAATCCAGGAGGAGGATTTTTCCTTTGAGTTTGACGAATAAAAGTATAAGTTTGTGGGAAGTTACCAACAGCTTGACCATATTGGAACTGGTTTGGGTTTCGATGAGGGAATTGAGGGGGATGAGAGAAAGAATTACCATACCTCTGGCCATGGTTATGGGAAGAAGAGAAGGGCTCAGAATGAGGTTGGATGATGTTTCTAATGAATTGAACTGAT
Organism: Viscum album; assembly: GCA_963277665.1. Classification (NCBI taxonomy): domain Eukaryota; kingdom Viridiplantae; phylum Streptophyta; class Magnoliopsida; order Santalales; family Viscaceae; genus Viscum; species Viscum album. The sequence goes on along the minus strand of OY728159.1, from coordinate 681,761,053 downwards.
TGTTGAGGGTTCGTGTTCCTCTAAGAATATGCTGCATTGAGCTCAATTGGTCCAGATGAATCAGATTGATCCTCTTGAACTTGTGGACATGTGTTAGTTGGATGAGTTGTTGTGTTGTATATTCCACAGTTTTTGATAGGTCTAGGAAACATTGATTGTGGATAAGATGAAGTCGGGGCCATGGTAGCCACAACTAGTTGTACCACAAGAACTGTATGTTCACTCATCCACATTGTCATCGGGTTCGACTCTATCGACTGACTAACTTGGGCTTTTTTTACTTGAGCATGTGCTCACATATGGAATTGTTGTGTGTTTGCAACCATATTTCTTATGAGATCTCTTGCAGCTATAGCAGTTTTATCAACAAGAGCACTGCCACTTGTGACATCAATGAGGGTTCTCTCCTTAGACAATAACCCCTCATATATGTATTGGATCAAGAGTTGGTCAGGGATTTGGTGGTGTCGGCAGGTTGCAACAATATTTTTGAAGCTCACCCAATACTCATGGAGTGATTTATTTGGGAATGGACGAATACCACTTATTTCCTTTCAAATAAAAGAAGTACGAGAATTTGGAAAGAATTTCTCTAAGAAGATTCGCTTAATGTCATTCCATGTGGTTATGGAACCTAGTGGGAGGTAGTAGAGCCATCACATGGCAATATCTGCTAGGGAGAAAGGGAATGCTCGGAGTTCACTATGTTCCTTAGAAACCCCTTGAGGTTTCATAGTAGAGAACACCCCTTGGAACTCCTTAAAGAGGCGATGTGGATCCTCACTGGCTAGCCCATTGAAATGAGGAAGAAGATGAATCAAACCCGATTTGAGTTCAAAGTCAGACTCTATGTTTGGATATTGAATACCAAGAGGTTGGTAATTAATATCAGGGGAAGAATGTTCTCTAAGTGTTTATTCCCTAGTATTATCCAAATCTAATTCAACTGGTATGATAAGGATGAGTTCTTGAATGAGTTCATTATCTCTTAAGTTCCTCCTAATTTGGTGAAGAGTTCTCTCAATTTTAGGGTCAAAAAATTCTGAGGGATTATTCAGGAGGCTACCAAGAATTCCAAGAGATGTTGGAAGAAAGAGAAAGATGGGTTTTTCTTTGAGTATTTTTAGTTTATGATTTTTAAGAGAAGATGGGTTTTTCTTATGTTTTTTTTATTTTTTTAAAATGTTTTTTTTACAATAACCAAAAACTAAATACTATTTAATTTCCCCATCCCTGGAAATGGTGCCATATAAAAAGCATGTCCGATTGTCGCCTATTGACCGGTCAAAGATCTGATGCTCTGCTAATTTGTATAACAACACTAGGGTCGAATATTTTGTGATGATACTTTTTAATAGTCTTTAGTTTTTATTTGATTGTATTTTGATTGGGGGGTTTGTTTGGAGAGCTTAAATGAAGTTATGAATGATTGGTGTTTGATTTAAAAACATGATAAATATTGGGGTGAGTTCATTTTTAACTAGTTAAGCTTCTGATATCCTTGATCTTTGCATTAAATTGCATTTAAACTAACACCCACTTCACAAGATAATGTTGATTGGAATTCCTAAGTGTTAAGTCTTTAATCCAAGCCTTAACATAACTTAGGGTTTTAATCACAATTAGAGATTATTGATGGTAGTGTATTTTTGGTTCCAATAATCAGTGTAAAGCACACGTTAAACAAAATAATTCATTAACCCATGACCTGTTATCTCCAACACACACAATGTTAATTTGATGAATATTCATCATGCAAATACTTTCAATCACATAACATCACTAAATTTTGACCCACTCCAATAATAGACTTCCTCATCCATTAATATAGTTATTAATATGGTAATATATGTTAATGGTGTTGAATTATAAATAGAACAAAAATAATAGGATAATAAAATATTTTTGTGTCGAACACACACACACACAAAGGGGGTCATAATTAAAAATGAACGTTAGATTGAATTAGAAAGAGAAAGAAGGGAAGGAGATTCAACTGTATATAAACTATTTTAAGAACATTAATATGAAACTATATATGGTGGATGATAATAATAGATATTGAAGAAGAAACATTCATTAAAACAGAATTATAAAAAAAAGACATACAATTTTACATACGAATAACAACAGAAAAGTAAATGGAAGGAAGCAAGGAGGAATGGTTTCTCAAGTAAAAACATGAGTTTGGAAGATCCTACCAAGACTTTGGCAGACCCTTTTTCGTTCCAACCTATCTTTCTTTGCTATGAAATCCAACCATTTTGAAGTAGAGGAGGGGCATGAATTTATATCCCTTGGTAGTGGACTGTTGGAATTCCCAATCTGTCACTATATGTACTCGACGATTTAGACATCCAGAAAACTGAATAATGACATATCATCTTCTTCAAGGTTGTGGATAATACTTTTTTCCGACCTCTCTCTAATGATGGATTCATTTGGACCTATGGAGCCAACGTTATGGCGGTTTTATTAAACAGAGTTAAACTCTCTATTTCAATACATTCTTTTTTGATGGCCAAATTGTGAATGGATTTTAGAATAAGAAGATGCCTTAAAATCTGAATTATTTCTCAACAATGTTGGCCGCCTATATCTCCTATTTCAGACTGAAAACTCTCAGCTTTATTTGATGAATTGACCTGGATACATGTCATCAATTTTGTATTTTGTTTAATTCCCAGCCATAATGATGGGTTGAGATTAATTAAATCATTTGGGCCCCATGTATTTGGATTTGGGCCTTGAAATTGTTTTCCAAGACTCCTTACACTGTTCCCTGAATGTTGGAGGAGAAAAAAGAAATTTGGACTTCTTGATTGTGCCGAAAAATTAAATCATCATGGCTTGTCTAGTTTCATTATAGATTCTGTAGCCCTTTTTGTGTGGTCCATATGGGCCTTCAAATGGATGAATCGTCCCATCATCACTTCTAATGAAATGTTGTATATTTAATAAAAATTCATAAAAAATAGGAAAAACAAAATTTGGATGGGTAGGGTGAGGGTTATAAATAAAATAGTTAACTTACTAAATTGTACTACTTCTAAATATGCCCAAAAATTATTCTTAGTATTAAAAAAATAATATTTCACACAAGTTATGCACATTTCATATAAAATCTATAAAGTAAGTATATAATAAGTCAGGAAAATATTAATAACATCATATGGTAATTTAGACTCATCTCATCTGAAGCCACATGAAATATTTCTTTCTATATTATAAATAAAAATGACCCAACCATTATTCGGTGGATAAGGTGAATGGGCCACAAAGCTTCTGGGATTGGTACACACTGATGTGTGTAGACCATTCCTAGTATAATTTAGAGGTGGATATTCATAGTTCATAACCATTACTGATGACTTGATTTGATATGGTTATGTCATCATAATAAGGCATATGTCTGAGTCAATTGATAAATTTAATAAATTCAAGAATCAATTATAGAATCAACTTAGTAATAGTATAAATAAGATTTAATCATATAAATTTGGTGAATATCTTAACCAAGAGTTTAATGACATTCTATGGGTGTTTGTGATTCTATCTCAACCCACTCCAACATACACAACATAATGGAATAGTGTTAGTGAATGGAGGAACCATACCTTTTTATACATGGTAATATTTATAATGAGTCATATAGATATTTCCTTGTCTGTTTGTGTATATGAATTACAAACTGCAAAATAAAGATTAATCAGATTACCCACTAAAGTAAAAAAGAAAATTCACTTTGAGTTATGGAGTTGAAAGAAACTTGTTTTGACAAATACATGTGTATGGGGATGTGATGTGTTTTTTAGGCCTTATAAGATAAGAAAGTTGCACCCTGGGAAAAATTTTATCTTTATTGGTTATCCCAAGGAAACAAAGGGATACATCCTATAAAAAACCTTAGACAAAAAAGTGGTTGTCTGTACAAAATAAATCTTTCTTGAGAGGGAAAATATCCTAAAAAATGATAGTTGGAGCAGGATTGACTACAATAAAGTTGATGCTCATGATACTAAAATGGCCGTACTAGAATAGATTCCATATGAATCCATAGAAGATGTTGTTCTTGAAAAACAAGTACTATGTTGGAGAGCAAGATATGCAGGAGAACAAAAGTGATATGGTTTTCTAGTATCTGAATATGGTGACTCATTTTTGGTTGATAATGATGAATACCTATTCTATACGGAGGAAGTAGAGAGGTCATAATATACTATTTGGGAAGAACGCATGAATTCTAAAATGGATTCCACGTATATGAACCATCTTCATGTTCTGGTCGATAAAAAAGTTAATGTAAATACCATGAGATGAAAATGGGAATTCAAGAAGAAACTATACTTGGAAGGTAATGTAAATACCTATAAAGTAAGGTGAGTTGATAAAGGGTTTAAACATTATCAAGTAATTTATTATCATAAAAACATTTTCCAATTTACATATTTAAATCAATGAAAATTATACTTTTTTATAGCAGTATACTTTGTGAATGAAATTAGGAAGATGGTAGTCAAAACTATATTCCTTAATTGGAACTTTTAGAAAGATATCTATATGACAAAACTAGAAGTGTTTGTGACTCCATGTGATGCCAATAAGAATTTCAATTTTCAAATATATATTTACTGATTGAAGTAAAAATCTAGGTCATGTAATATTCAATTTGATGAATCCATCAACGAATTTGGATTCATTAAGAATGAATGTGAGTTGTGTGTTTATAAGTGGTTTAGTGGGAATACATTCATTATCCTTGTTATATATGTCGATGACACGTTAATTATTTTAAATGACATACTAGTCCTGTAGTCTTTTAAGGACCTGATAAATATTTTTTTCTCTAAGAAGGACTTTGTCACGACCCTTCCTCCGGACCTGTGTCGTGACTACCCCTAGCACTCCTTCCATAGGCCAGGGGCTGGAGACTAGCACCAAAGGTGTATATCTCGATATAAGGGAAGGAATTTCCTTTAAGTAAGATAACAAACACCACAGAGTAAGCAAGCAGAAGAAAAAACTAAGTAAACTGAATACAAAGGTGAGTGCTGGAATGTAAATGGGCCATAATACAAACCCAACTAAAAGGAAAGTACAACTAAAAGGAGAGTACAACGGAAGAAAAGTAGAGTAGCAACATTGAGCGGTAATCTGAAAATCCCACATGAAGGGTGGGTAAAGGTAGTCTCCTCTGCTCCTCGGCTCCAGCCATCCGCTCCGTGTACGTCTCGTCCAGTGATACATCTCCAGGTACTGTCGAGCTCCACAAGCTCCTACCTCGATCAACGATGTCTGACATCTGCATCCAACACAACGTAGTGCTGGAATATCACATGCAATGGTGAGTATACGCTACTCAGTAGGGACCCTGAGACCCCTGAATGTCACCCAGAATCCACGAAGGATAATCCACAATGGAAAGATTCAATCACGAAGTAACAACAAACTCTACTTAGGTATATGCCCATACATATAACTAACTCATCAATTTTAGTTTGGATCCATCATCTGAGCTCATGTTCGATCTAGACCACACAGGATAGCAAAATCCAATCCACACAGGAAAGCACAACTCAATCCGCACAGGATAGAAAAACAATCATATCAGAGATAATGATTGAAATTCAAGACTTTTCTCACACAGGTATACTTCTTTGTAAGATGATAGAGATGATCAGATGTATCTAATGATTCATATACTCTATCAAAACCATGTAGGATAAAGACCAGAAAAGCTGTCGGACCCACAAAAGATACAAGACCAGCTACTCTGCCAGACCCATGTAGGATACAAGTACAGAGCCAAATACTACCGAACCCACATAGGATACAAGAACAGTAGTAACGTACTATCGGACCCACAAAGTATAGAAGAACATTAGTCATCACCATCTAACCCACGGAGGATTTCAGTACGGTCATCGTCGCTGTCAAACCCACGGAGGGTCCCAGTACAGACGTCATCATCGTCGCAGTCGTAGCCAGCTCCAGGGTTCCCGCACACATCATTCCCGATTCCGAGAGGGTCCTCTCCACGAGCCAAGGGGGGTTGATACATCAACTGACACACAGTCTATATTTGATGTATCTCAAAGTTCCGTCTCGACAATAGGAACTCAACGCGATAGACGGCGCTTCAATCGGACGCCCAGTCTGAGAGTTATTGGCTTTTTCGTCCAAGGCGCTCAGTTGGTTTTTAAATCAAAACCAACACGATTGTACTCCAACTACATCCAATCCTTGATCATAGTAAGCCAAAAGGTCCGTATCACTAAGAGGAAACCAACAAAGTCAACGGCACGTCAATCGGACGTCTGGGGCTCATGTTATAAGTGTTTCTGCTCCGAGGCCCCAGTTGGTTTCATGTTTGAACCAAGCTAGCCATACCCAAGTTCTCTGAAACCTTGATTATAATATACCGAAACGACTGCCTACATCCAAGGATTGCATCCAAACTGACGGTGTATCAATCAGAGGTTCGTAGCCCATGTTATGGGCCTTAGAACGAAGTTGTCCGATTCTAGGGGGTTTTGGGCCCGGACGGACCCGGCCCACGACCCACCAGGTCGGCCCGAACCGGGTTGACCCGACCCAGGTACGGTTCTGGCCCACTAGGGCATGGCGCAGCCTGGATGGCATGGCCCGACCGCTTCGGTGCGGCCTATTGGCCTGGCGCAGGGGTGGCCTGCGTGGCCACCAGCTCAGCCGTTTTGGCTGAGCAGAAAATGGGGGGCGCGACCCCCCTTGTCTCGAAATGGCGGCCCCCCACGTGGACAGTGCCCGCCTGTCAGCTGCCAGGTGTCACGACCCCCGGCCTCCTCCGAACAGCTGGCTCAGTTGGCCGGCCGATGCCGCCGCCGCGGGACCCCGCGGTCCTGCCCTTACAAACTGCCGGCGGTTGGCGATTCCGGCCGCCCTCCCCTGCACAACCGTGACACTTGCCCATCCGGTGAGGTGCGACGGCGCCGCACCCCTCCACCATGACCCGCCCTATCCATTGCTCCAGAGAAGCGTGACGGCACCACACCTTTCCGCCGCGGCCCGACCATGGCCGCAGGTTCTTCGGTTTCGGCACTGCGTGACGTATCCACACTTCTTCGCCGCGGCCCGCTCCGGCCACAGATCCCTAGTTCCTGCATGGTGTGACATCACCGCATTTCCTCCATTCCAATCCGCAATAAGACACAACAATAAAGGGGAGTATTTTCGGTCATGTTTGTGCGGACCGGCCCCCTCCCTTTAATCTGATAACATGCGTTCAAGAAATAAGGAAGCTGTCAACGATAATTCTTGAACGATGAAAACCCCTACCTCGAAGAAGTCATCGAATGAGGATCATCACGGAAAAATAGAATCACGGTGGTGGTTTTGATTACGGTGTTGGCAAGCATCAAAGAAGAGGATGATGTCTCACACCGGCTGTAGAGAAAGGAAGGATCGGCACACCGTCTCTCCTTAGTGATCTGGCATTCATCGCGTTCTCCGACAAAGAAGATGAAGGTTTTTCAAGATTTTGAGTATTCTCTCCCAATTCATCTCACACAACAAACCACAAATAAAATAAGGTTCACCCTTATTTTAGTAATTCCAAGCCATGAATTTCAAAGAATTCAAAATTCAACTCTTAATTAAATTCATTGAATAACTTAATAAAATAATTTAATGATAGAGTTGACTTGAAATTAATGAGGGAGAGAGGATGAGTTACACATTTTAGCTAGAGGGGGTGTTTAATGGGGTGTTATGAAATTGAAGGAGGTGGGAGACCATGTGGGCCCCACCCTAACTTCCTCACAACATCATTTTCCCTAACACTTAAACCACTAGTGGTATGATAAAATTATATTTTTAAAACAACTATAATTTTATTCTACACATTTTTAACAACTCCTCCTGAGAAAACTCTCCTTCAGAAAAAGGTGTTCCTATGCAATTACTGGTGCTGCGGTTTCATTGGTGCCCTCGGATTTTGATTGCAAGCACTGGTTCAAAAGTTAGAAAAACCCGCTCGTTCGTTCACTGAACGTACATGAGATAAACTTCGGAAATTGATTCCGGGCACACCGGGCCTCGAAATCAGGTGACGTCAGAAACTGCGTACTCGTAAAATCCCAAAGAAATTAAGAAAAACATTTCCTTTAAATTTACAGGTCTTTATATTACTACCAAATCAGGTCTTTACGTCCCCGTAAAGATACATCACAAGATAGGGGAACAAATAAAGGTACTGAGCACGCATCTGAGTCTCCCTCTCCCAAGTTCTCTCCTGGAGGTTCCCGTGCTTCCACCTAATGCGCACTAGAGGAATCGACCGCCCACGTAGAACCCTCTCATCTTGATCCTTGATCTCCACCGGGACCTCCGCAAAAGTCACCCCGTCATCAATTTCTAGCTCCCCATGGTCGATTATATTTGTCTGGTCGTGCATGTATCTCCTCAGCTGAGATACGCGAAAAATGTCATGCACCCGGTGCAATTGAGGTGGTAGAGCCAGGCGATAAGCCACCTCACCTATCCTGCTGAGAACCCGGAAGGGTCTAATTAAGCATAGAGAGAAATTTTCCGCCCCGACCAAATCTCTGTAATCCACATCGAGATGAGACCCGCAAGAAAATGTGGGCGCCATCCTCGAACTCAAGTTGTATCTGACTCCTGTCAGCATAAGACTTATGTCGGCTCTGATCTATCCTCATCCACTCCTAGATGACCTAGACCTTCTCTGTCATGGGCTGGACAATCTCTGGTCCCACATGTGCTGTCTCACCAGGGTCTATCCAGCACAGAGGTGACTTGAACGGTCGGTCGTACAATGCCTCGTATGGTGCCATCCTGATGGTGGAGTGGTAGCTGTTGTTGTACTCAAACTCCACCATGGGTAGGTGATCCTCACATCTATGACCAAAGTGGAGGACACAAGCACGAAGAATGTCCTCGAGAGTCTTAATGGTCCTCTCCATATGACCATCCATCTGAGGGTGAAAGGCGGTGCTCAGAGGTAGATGCGTCTCGAATGCCTCCTACAACCCCTTCCAAATCCAGGAAGTAAAGCGATCATCTTGATCGAGGATGATAGATGATGGTACACAATGAATCCGTACGATCTCATGAACGTAGAGGTGTCCCAAGCTCTCAACTGAGCCCTGCTCTCTGATGGGTAAGAAGTGGGCCGACTTGGTGAGTCAGTTGAAAATCACCCAATTGGAGTCGTGACCTCTGGAAATACGTGAAATTCCAGTCACAAAATCCATAGATATCTCATCCCACTTCCACAACAGGACCTCCAAGGGATGTACCAAGCCTACTGGTACCCGGTGTTCAGCCTTCACCTGCTGACAGTTAAGGCATCAAGAAACGAAATCTGCCACAGCCTTCTTCATACTAGGCCACCAGTGTTGACGTCTGAGATACTGGTACATAGCCGCTACCCCTGGATGTACCGCTAAAGGGGATGTGTGAAACTCTCTATACACCTCCTCCTGTAAAGCAGCTGGTACCATGGTAGGTCCTCTGAAAAGGACGTCGTGCTCTCCTCCTGCAGAGAATCCATCAGGTGCCTATGATAAGGATATTTGTGCACACCGCATCTCACAGTCAACATCCCCTCGCTGTGCCTCTCTGACCTGCTGAAATAGTGGATGAGTGACTTTAGAAAGGCTGCTCCATCTCTATCCATGAAGGATATTTGAAAAGCGGCTAGCTGCTCCGTCGCCTCCCCAAGTAGCTGAATGCCCGTCCTCCTTCTAAGAGCCTCGGCTACTACATTCCCTTTTCCAGGAATATAAACTATCTCAAAGTCATAGTCCTAGAGGAACTCAAGCCATTGTCACTGTCTCAGGTTCAGGACCTTCTGCGAGAAGATATGCATGAGACTCTTGTGGTATGAATAGACTGTGAAGCGCTCACCCATCATGTTGTTCCACAACATCTTCAAGGTAAAGACCACTACTGCTAACCCCAGTTCATGGGTAGCATAGTTCTGCTCATGATGATCAACTGTCATGATCCATAGGCAATCTATGATCTATACTACATCAGGACACACCCGAGTCCGGTCCCTAATGCATCGCAGTAGACTACGTACCCTACTCCCTCCTCTAGTAGCCTCATGATGGGTGCGTGGCCAATCTCTGTCTCAGCTCCTAGAAGCTCTGCTGACATCTATATGACCACACGAAGGGTTTCTCCTTCTTCATAAAAGATAAAAGTGGTGTCATAACTCTGGAGAAGTCTGGCATGAATCTCCGGTAGTACCCAACCAAACCTAGGAAGCTCCGCACCTCCGTCACACTCCTGGGTGGCTCCCAAGCTAGCACTGCCTCGATCTTCGCAGGATCCACCACAACTCCCGCCTCAGAGATGATGTGTCCCAAGAAGTGGATGTCATGTATCTAGAACTGACACTTCGAGAGCATAACATAAATCCGGTGCTTTAGGAGTGTGTCTAGTATGACTCGCAAGTGGTAGGCGTGCTCTTCCTTAGTGGTCGAGTATATCAATATATCATCGATGAAGACTATGACAAATCGATCGAGGTACGGTTGAAAGATCCTGTTCATGAGACTCATGAACACTACTGGAGCTTTGGTTACACCGAAAGGAATAACCAAGAACTCATTGTGGCCATACCGACATCTGAAGGCCATCTTCTGCACATCCTCTTCTCGAACTCTGAGCTGATGATAGCCTGACCTGAGGTCTATCTTTGAGAACCACCGTGCTCCCTTGAGCTGTTTAAAGAGGTCTTCAATACTTGGTAATGTATACTTGTTTCTCAAGTTCACCTGGTTCAGGCGACGATAGTCGACACACAGTCGCAAGCTCCCGTCCGCCTTCTTGGTGAACAAAATCGGGGTATCCCAGGGTGAAACACTGGTTTAGATGAATCCCCTGCCCTGCAAGTCCTCTAGCTATACCTGTAGCTCTCGAAGCTCAGCGGGAGCCATCTGATATGCTAGAGTGGATATCTAGGTTGTCCAGGGGTACAATTCAATATAACAGTTTACCTCTCTATGAGGAAGTAGTCCTGGAACGTCATCAAGAAAAACGTCTTCATTCAGATCCACCACTACTGGAAAACTCGGACTCTGCACGTCAACTACTCTTAGGATGAGGCTAGCCAACTGATGAGCGATCGGTTGTCCTCTCCTCTACGTGAGTCCATCCTGCGCTGCTAAGGCTACCATCTCGCCTGTGAAGGTGGACCTGCTCCCATCGGTGCAGACACACCGTATCTTGCGCCTAATACAGTTGATATGAGCATGGACTGTAGATAACCAATCCATGCCCAAGATGACGTCATAAGACATCGATGCCGCTACACGAATATCCCAGCTAAAGCTCTCTCCTCCTAGAGTAAGATCACACTGCCGACACCAGTCCGAATTCATCAAGTCTGCTCCTGTAGGAGTCTCTAGCCGTAAGGATCGTGCCAACGGCTCCATCGGAATCTCCGAGCTCCGAATATGGGCAGCGACAATAAAAGAATGACTTGCTCTTGTGTCTATAAGAAATGCAGAAAAGCTGGAGTAGAAATAGATAATACCTCAAATCATCTATGGTGCTCCATGTTCGTAGGCCTCTTTTGCCTGAAGCTGAGCCTCCCTCTGCCCGCCAGCTCCCTGTGGTCAGAGTGGACCTCCTCGTGGTGGTGGTTGTAAATCCTCAAAGCATCTCCCACCACCTGCTGCTCCGCCAGCTCCTCTGCCTCATCCGCCTGCTCCCTGCAGACCACCACGATCGACCCTCTGCCTTTGCCTTGCTTGTCCCTCAACCATCTGCTGCTCCTCTGCATGACGGGTCAGGCAGTCACGAGCCATGTGGCCCTGCCCGCCTCATGTGTAGCACTGTATGCTCCTCGTAAGACAGGCTATGTGTCGTGTGCCCGCACCTCTGAGCCAGTGTCCTGAGGTCGTCCGCCTAATGGTCTAGACCGCCTGGTCCCCTATGTCCTCTATCGACTGTCAGCTGCAGATGAATGTTCTACGTGCCGCCCTACGGTAGGTCTCACTGCTTATGTGGGCTCAGCAAGAAATCTCTCTACGAGAAGGGCTCGGTCAAGTACTCATTCCGGCGTCGGAATACTGAGGGAGATCATCGAAGCCCTGATCTCATGCCTCAGTCCCTGCTCGATGGTCTGGTCCCGGAAGAATGGGTCACATACCATGTTCATGGAATAGCGCGAGAGATTGGTAAATCTCGCCGTGTACTGGGCTACCATCATGCAGCCCTACCGCAGCTGTAGTAGCTCTTGAACGCACACTGCACGAAGGGTGACTGGGATGAACTCAGAGCAGAAGAGGCTCTCAAAGTCTGTCCAATGAAGAGATGCCTTGTCTTTCACCAGGAGAATCAGGGTCTAACATCTATCTATGCCGCGTGCAGGAGACTCGCTGTAAGGATCACCATGAGGTCAGCTGGTGTCCCTCCTAACCTAAAAACTCGTACAACAGCCTTCAGCCAATCCTCTGATGCCTGAGGGTCCATCTCCACGGGGAACATGGGTGGTCTCTGATGCTAAAATGCACACCATTCACTAAGGCGACCTGCACTCTCAGTGGATGGGGCTGGTGGCATCGGTGGCTCGGCGGGTAGAGGTACCGTCGGTACCTCGGCTGTAAAAGGGCCCTGCACTGAGGCCGCGTCTCTCGGTGGGATTTCGTCTTGTACAACTCTTTGAACCCTAGCTGGCTGACATCGTGGGGTCCTCATGAAAATAAATAGGGGTTCCATGGTCAATACAGTATACCTGGTGAGCTGAAACAAAATAATCACAAAGAAAACTTTTGAAACACACATGCAATCAATGTTTTCGTGCACTGATTCGGAAATGAGAAGTCAGGGTCCTGGTGTATGGATACGTTGGCCGCCGCACCAACACTGGACTCCCTGGACTGATAACCACACTCAATGCCCTTAACACTATTGCTTCACATAGAAGAAAGATCAGAGTCCTGAGTTTTGCGGTAGATCTAAACACCACTGATACCAATTTTTCAGGACCCATCCTCGGGACCTGTGCCGTGACTACCCCAAGCTCCCCTTCCATAGGCCAGGGGCTGGCGACTAGCACCAATGGCGTATATCCCGATATAATGGATGGAATTTACTTTATGTAAGATAACAAACACCACAGAGTAAGCAAGAACAATAAAACACTAAGTAAACTGAATACAAAGGTGAGTGCTGGAATGTAAATAGGCCAGAATACATACCCAACTGAAAGTAAAGTACAACTAAAAGGAGAGTATAGTGGGAGAAAATTAAAGCAGCAACACCGAGCCGTCCTCTGGAAATCCAACCTGAAGGGTGGGTACAGATAGTCTCCTCTGCTCTTCGGCTCCAGTCGTTCTCTCCATGTACGTCTCATCCAGTGATCCATCTCCAGGTACTATCCAGCTCCATGAGCTCCTACCTCGATCAAGGTTGTCGATCATCTGCATCCATCACAACGTAGTGCGGGCATAGCCCATGCATGGGTGAGTATATGCTACTCAGTAGGGACCCCGAGACCCCTGAAGGTCTCCTAGAATCCATGAAGGATAATCCACAAAGGAAAGATACAATCAGGAAGTAACAACCAACTCTACTTAGTTATATGCCCATACATATACCTAAGTAATCAATTCGAGTTCGACTCCATCATCCGAGCCGATGATTGATCTAGACCACACAGGATAGCAAAATCCAATCCACACAGGAATGAACAACTCAATCCACACATGATAGCAAAACAATCATATCGAAGATAATGATTGAAATTCAAGACTCGACTCACATAGGTATACTTCTTCGTAAGACGATAGAGATGATCAAGTGTATCCACTGATTCATCTAAGCTGTCGGATGTAAGTTGGATACAAGACCAGCTATGCTGTTGGACCCACAAAGGATACAAGACCAGCTACTCTGCCGGACCCACGTAGGATACAAGTACAGAGCCAAATACTACCGGACCCACATAGGATACAAGAATAGTAGTCACGTACTGCTGGACCCATAAAAAAATACAATAATAGTAGTCATTTTCGTTGATCCTATGGAGGATTTCAGTACGGTCTTTGTCGCATCCGAACCCACGGAGGATCCCAGTACAGTCAACATCGTCGTCGTAGTCGCAGCCAGCTCTAGGGTTCCCGCACACAGCATTATCGATTCCGGGAGGGTCTTCTCCATGAGCCAAGGGGGGTTGATACATCAACTGACATGTAGTCTGGATTTGATGTATCCCAAATTTCTGTCTCGACAATAAGAACTCAACGCGACAGACGGAGCATCAATCGGACGCCCGGTCTAAGAGTTATTGGCTTTTTCATCCCAGGGGCCCGGTTGGTTTTTAAGTCAAAACCAACCCGACCATACTCCAACTGCATCCAAACCTCGAACGGAGTAATCCAAAAGGTTTGTCTCACTAAGAGGAAACCAACAAAGTCAACGGCACATCAACCGGACGTCCAGATCTCATGTTATATGTGTTTCCGCTCCGAGGGCCCGATTGGTTTCATGTTCGAACCAACACGGATGTACCCAAGTTCTATGAAAACTTATGTATAATATACCAAAACGGACATCTCAATCTAAGGATCACATCGCAATTGACGGTGCATCAATGGAAAATATGTAGCCCATGTTATGGGCCTTTGAACAAAGATGTATGATTTTAGGGAGTTTTGGGCCCAGACCGACCAGCCCCCGACCTCCTAGGTCGGCCCGAACCGGGTCGATCCGACCCGGGACCTGGTCCGGCCCACTAGGGCGTGGCCCGGCCTAGTCAGAGCAGCCGGTTGGCCTGGAACGAGCATGACCTGTGTGGCCAGCAGCTCGGCCGTTTTGGTCGAGCAGAAAACTGGGTGTGCTGCCACCCTTGTCTCGAAACAGCAGCCCCCCCAAGTGGAGGGGCCCCGCCTGTTAGCCATCGGGGGTTACAACCCCCGGCCTCCTCCAAAAAGCAATCCCAGTTGGCCGGATGATGCCGCCGCCGCAGGGCCAAGCGTTCCTTCCCTTCCGAAGCACCGGCGACCGGCGATTCCGGCAGCCCTCCCCTGCACAACCACAACCCTTGTCTGTCCGGCACGGCGCGACAGCGCTGCGCCCCTCCGCCGCGGCCCGCCTGTGTCATGGCCCTTCATGAAGCTCTGGCATGGTGCAACGGAATTGCGCCCCTCCGCCGCAGCCCATCCTTGGTCGTGGGTTCATCGTCTTTAGCGCGGCGCAACGGCGCTGCGACCCACTCAGGCCGCGATTCCCTCGTTCCTGCATGGTGAGATGATACCATGTTGCCTCTATTCTAATCGGCAACAAGACACAACAGCAAAGGGGAGGAGGGTCAGCCATGTTATTATGGTCCATCCCCTTCCCTATAATCTGATAAAATGCATCCGAGAAATAAGGAAGAGAATCAATGATAATTCTTGAATGATGAAAACCCGTACCTTGAAGAAGTCATCGAACGAGGATCGTTGCGGAAAAACGGCATCACGAGGGTGATTTTTATGATGTTTTTGGCGAGCGTCAAAGAAGAGGATGACGTCTCACACTGGTTGTAGAGAAAGGAAGGATCTCCACGCCGTATATCCTTGGTTCTCTGGCGTTCTTTGCGTTCTCCAACAAAGAAGATGAAGACTCCTCAAGATTTTGAGTATTCTCTCCCAATTATTCTCACACAACAACCCCAAAATAAAATAAGGTTCACCATTATTTTATTAATTCAATGCCATAAAGTCCAAAGAATTAAAAATTCAAATTTTAATTAAATACATTTAATAACTTAATTAAATAATTTAATGAGAGAGTTGACTTTCAATTAAAGAGGGGGATAGGATGAGTTACACATTTAAACTAGAGGGGGTGTTTAATGGGGTGTTAGGAAATTTAAGGAGGTGGGGGCCCATGTGCCCCCCCCCCCAACTTCCTTAGAACATCCTTTTCCCTAACACTTAATCCAATAGTGGTATAATAAAATTATATTTGTAAAACAACTATATTTTTTTTCTTCACATTTTTAACAACTCGTCCCGAGAAAACGCTCCATTGGAAAAAGTTGTTCCTAAGAAATTATTGGTGATGTGGTTTCATCGGTGCCCTTAGATTTTGATTCTGAGCACCAGTTCAAAAGTTAGAAAACCCCACTCATTTTTTCACTAAACGTACCTAAGCTAATTTTCAGAAATTGATTCTGGGCACACCGGGCCTCAGAATCCGGTACCTTTAGAAACTGCATACTCGTAAAATCGCAAAGAAAATAAGAAAAAAATTTCGTTGAAATTTACGGGTCTTTATCGACTTGGGTGAAGTACCTTTATTATAGGGATCAAGATCATTTCTGATAAATCAAAGAGGCTTCTTGGACTAAGTCAATGTACATATGTGACCATATTATAAATATATTTTGTATGGGGAAATCCATGAGGGGATTGATTCTAGTGTCACATGGTTTACACCTTTTTAATAAAATGTGTCCTTAGACTAGACATTTGAAAGAGGTAATGAATAATATCCTATATGCTTCAATTATAGGATCATTCATATGTTCCATGTAATATACTAGACTAAAAGTTTGCTATCAATTGAGCATGGTAGGGAGATATAATATAGATGTAGGGTAAAACATTAGTCTACTATTAAGGGTATACATATGTGTCTGAGAAGAACTAAGGATATGTTCTTGGTGTATGGATGTAATGAGGAGGTGGTCATCAAGGGTCATACTAATGATAGTTTTTAGATAGAACAAAATGATTACGATTTGTATTAACAATATGTTTTCTATGTCAACGTAGAATCTGTGACCTATATGAGTTTAAAGAAGCTATTTTTATTCGTTTCTATTATGGATTATGAGTATATAGAAGCTTCTAATGAAGCCAAGGAATCTATTTAGACGTGTAAATGTTTCTAGGATCATGATTTGGTACCTAACAGTAAAGACCCTGTAACATTTTATTGTGATAATATTGCAACGGTGGCAATTTCAAATGATCTTATGTCACGCTCACAGACAAAGTATATACTCCAAAAGTTTCACCTATTGATGTATTTTTATCAAAGTGGTGAAGTTGCAGTAAATAGAGTACCCACGGAAGATGACGTGGAAGGCCCATTGACTAAATAAATGTCTCACTTGAGTCATAATTATCATGTGAGAGCTAACAATCTAAATGTTTTTAGCAGTTGGATCTAGTGTTACTGGTAATCGATTCGGGTTGTTACCCTAGAACCAACATTGGTGTACAATATGATAACTAGTATTCATAGTTTTCAATATTAATGATCTTCTTATCACATCATGATTATTCTTCAGGGTAACATAGTATACGACAATATCCTGAGAGAGGCTATCATTCTAAAAAAACATAGGAGTTCCCCACTATGATTAGAACCTAGAAATGTTATGATGTTATTTATAAATATATGTTTTATAGCATGATAATATCATTTGAGGGAAACAAATGATACATGATATCATAGGTGGAGAATCATTGGACTTTGAGACACCATCTCATGGTGTCCACTCTTGGTAATATCTAGTTGGATATTATGACAATGAGACCCGCCAATATGAAATCGACATTTATATATGTCATTGGGTGTTCCTATCTTAATATGGGTGTATTGGTCCTTATAATTTAGTATTATTATTAATGAGTATTATGAGTTCTGTACTTTTCTGTATTGATGAAAACTATGATGACATATGTTTGTTGTGTGGTAGGATATATTCGGTATATCACAATAAATATTGCATTAATGAATAATGTAAGAAATAATTTTCCCTTTTTGTCCTTTAATTAATACCAATAACATAGGACCATTAATGGAAATGTTATATCCTATATATATCCATGAACATTGTGTTCAACAGAAAATTTCAACTTCCTGGATTTCCAAGAAATGTACATCGAGTGGATAGGTTGATATAACCATCATGAAACCTTCTTGATTAGATATATAATGGTAAATGGATTATATTAAACAAAATATGTTCATATTAGGTATCATGTAGTTTCTTCATTAACTTATTTCTGTATGGGTTCAATGGAGTGTTTCTAGATTCTATCCTTTGACTTTATGCTGCTTTGCCTAATGACACTGAGAAATTGTCCTAGAGGGCCAATCATAAATTGTATCAAGATTCTCAGTTAAATAAGATATTATTATTTATTTTCAAAATTTTTGAATAAATATTACTCCCACATGTGGTTTTATAGTTATTCATGTTTTCCCGGTGACAGAAATTCTATCACTAGTTAATAGAGAGAATATAATGTGAGCTATGTATTAAATATAAATTTTTTAAAGTTTATTGAATATAATATTTTTTATTTATTAGAGAATATTGAAGAGATGTTTATTTAATAAATAAAGGGTCATTAATCCAGGCACGATAAATATTGTGGATAAATCGAAGACTAGGTTTAATGCTCTAGTGAAAAATAATAAATATTGTTTATTATTTTAATAAATAATATTTAATTTTATACTCAAGATAAGAATATTTCAACAAATATTATTATTATAATAATTAATTTGACATGGATTTCTATAGGAATTAAATAAATAATAAAGGCACTAGTAAAATTATTTCATTTTAACACTAGTGGTATATAAACCCAATTATATCATTCTCTATGTGAGCCAATTCATTTTTTTTGTGAAAAATAAATTTATAGAATCCTCTAATGTTCTAGAGAGGTCCCCTCTCTAAGAATTATCCTACGAAAGGATGGTGATATTTCTCTACATCCTACTCTCTAGTCAAGGGAGTTTGAAGATAATTATTTTGGAGAGTTTCTCATGGCAATCAAAGGCTGATGATGCAAGCGATAGAATCTATCGTGCTAGCACCCAACGATTCCAACAGTAATGTTTATAGATTTGTATAACATGTGTAGATCACCACTATAGGGAATAAAATCTTACTTCCAATACCATAATTATGGTGCAATAATGATCTATATTCAGATCCATCAAAAAATAACTAATTCTAATAATATAATTCATTAATTAATTAAATTAATTATATATATTATGTGATGGTCATCCATCAGGTTTTGGTGTAATTTCTATTGTCTGTTTTCTCTGATTTAATATTGTAGATCATGGTATTTATCATTGTATAGATCTCATATTGATCATCGATCATGTCAAAAATCAAATATGGGCACATCCCATCACACGCTTTAAATGTTCCCAAAACCTTCACAGATATGCTTAAATTATTTTATTAAGGGTTATAAGTATACAAATATATCAATTCTAGGATCAAATGTTCTGGATATGAGTGTAATCAATAAAATTAATGGTTTTTTCCATTTCATGTGTGGAATAAGGTTGTAAATGTGTATGAAAATATTTATTTGTGGTGCAAAGTAAGATTCTGACCAAATTGATTAAAACCGTCACATGATATACCCAACCTCATTTTATACACATTAGTTACAAAATTAGGATATTAAGAATAAAATTCAAAATATTATATTCCATCCACAATATGAAGAATCAAACAATTATTCTTTTTTCTATCTGAATCATTCCATCATATATTTTTATAAATTTCACCAGACATGAATATATTTTTGAGTTTTGAGGTCAATGAAAAGTAATATATTAAATTATATGGAATGATATATGGTGTTACAATAGAATTTATCTTCTATTGAGGAGTTAAAAATTTTATATAATCCTTTAGTCTAGTGGTTTTATCGTAGACTAAGTAGAAATATTTCTCAAAATCATGAATTTTGTTTTTAGAATATCCAATTTTTATAATTAACCTCAGTGACATATAAGGGTTCAAGGGAATATCAGTATCATCTGGAAGTAATTAATTAAAAAAGGTAAATATATAACCAATGGTTCTATATGAAATTCCATATATGTTTTCCAACAAAATAACAGTTTTAAAATTTTAATCTTTTCTATTTTACTACATTTATGATATATTGGAGTTATGGAAGCACCCAATAATGTTATTTCCATCACAAAATCATCATTTTCATTACATGAATCTTGTGTATCCATATAATTGACTTCCTATATTATAATAAACTCTTTCTCATGCTGATTAAAAAAAGAAACTAGTCATGTAATAAATTATCAAATCCATTCCTCACATTCAGATCATAAACATTTTGTGGTTGATATTTCTCATTATTATGGTACCAAACATAATTGTTTATTAGAAAACTAGTTTTCATACATGGGATCTGACTTATTCATGACCTAAAAGGATTCTTATAGGAAAACTACAACATGGTAAGTGTATAAGACCACAATTTAAATCATTTTTAATGAAAATTTTAAAAAACACTCTAACTTGTTTGTAAAATTGATTGACATTTGGGTAGTATCACAGATATAACGTCTATCCATTATTTTAAAAATTTTGTTATATGTAATGTTATAAAATCATTTAAAAATTAATGAAGTTAAATCCAAAATATATTTATGGAAATGACAATTGTTCAAATTATTTCAATCACATTGCAAGATAATGAATTAAGATTTTAATCATATCCATTTTAAATCATTGTCCCTTTTTTGTATAAATACAAAATTTAATATACTTGAATAAATTATTATAAAAAACATAATTCTTATCATGAAATCAATAATTTGAAAATGGAAATTTCCATTTGTAAAACACTCAAATAATATATTTAGCACCGATTGTATTAATTTCATAACTTAATCCCATGAGATAAAACAATACCATTTATATTAAACAATAATATTGAAATCCATAATATCAATAAGTAATAACTATACATAATAACACACAAAAAGTATATGTATGGAATTATTGAAAACCTAGTCTTTGGAAATTGTAATATAAAATACAAAAATGTATATAAAGCCTGAACCATGATATATATAGGGGTCTACGAATAATAAATTACAATCTAAACAATGAATTATTATGTTTTTTCAACAACTATATTATATTAGTAGTAAAAAAAATATGTCTTTATTATAGAATTGTTCATGACAGACACTTACTAAAAACAACCCACACAAGGCATAAGAAATAACAAAAACATCACTTTATAAAAATAAAAAATGGAAATGATCCTTTATATAAATATGTTTTCCACTTATTTATCATAATTTATGAAATATGGTTATGTAATAATGAAAGAGAATCCCAATTCAACAATTTATGAAAAAATATCAATCGATATATTCAAATCATATCTTAAATTTTAAATCCAATCATGTTTTAGACCAGAAAATAAAATTGTCAATTGTTATAAAAACACCCTAAAATAAATAATCTCATAACACCCTAATATATTCAAAAAAAGTATTATAATAATTAATTTTAGATTTAACTCATATATCACACAAAATAATAGTATTATATTATATTTTTGTTGAATTAGAGTCTAATTAAATTTAAGATAATAACGTAAGAATAGATTATCTTTGAAAAACAACCAAAAGAATCAAACTACAATTGATTGAATGAATCGGGATGAATTATTACATAAAAATATCTAGGTTAGAGTTTTATACCAAAAAAGAAAATGATCCTTGGCAGATGTGGTTTGAGATTTAAAACTCACCATTTTAGTGTTCAAAAATAACATAATCAAATAACTGAAAAAGGAGTGATATCAAAATATGGGTGAAATTGAAGGTTTTTCATAGAGTTGAATCAAGAAGGTAGTGATATTAGTTTCGAGTAGGTTGGTTGGTTGGGATAAAGGTTGAAGCAAATAGAAATTATTTTTTAAAACCATTGGTATAACATTAATATATGGAAAAGGTATTTGAAAATCATTGGAAAAACATAACATATTCCAAAAGTATAAAGAAACCATTTTTATAGAATTACAATAAATATGATATACCATATAACATTCTAAACCATTTGGTATATGTCTGTCGGTATTGATTCAATTTCAAATACTGAATGTTATTTACACCAAATAGTCGTAATATACTACAAATATATAATGTAATAATGATAATTAAATTTGAAATTGATTATAAAAGGGTAATTTTTATGATTATAGTTCTGAAATAGGATATTAAGTTATCTATGTTGGTTTTATAATAGGTTATAATATTATCTACTAAGAATAGAAAGAAGGTAATGGACTTAATCTCAAGTTCCATTCACTAAGACCTAGTACATTTATAGTCACCAATTCATATTTAAGTAAACTATATACTACCGATTTGATATATTATATCTTAAATTATTTTTTATTCCGAGTATGTGAAGTTTAATTTCGTTCTCCCACTTTTATTGGGTTATTGATGGAATTTTTATCTAGGAAATAAGGGTTTCATGTTTGAAATTTAAAATTTTCATCCATATAACTTATTGTTTACTAGGACATCTTTGGTATAGTGTGATTATGGCTAATTAATTTCTTTACCATATTTAAGTATTTCATGGGGTTTAAATTTCTATATAATTTATTTCTATAACTAGATTTTAATTCAATGTATACCACAATCATAAGGTTATTTGTTAACTCAACACCCTTCCAAGAGTTAAAATGAATCTTATTTAACCTATTTCTTCTAAGATTGATTTCTTCTACCTTAATATTATTTCTAAAAGTTAAACTCTTCAAATTTTTTCACATCATATTTTTAAAAACATTCTTCCCTTTTCATTAATCCATAATAAATAATTCTATTAAAAAATTATTTTTAAGGTATTTTCACTTGCCTTTTTGAAAATTTTATGGAGTTTTCAATCATCCATTATTGAAAATTATTTTTAATAGTAAATGTTTTTAATATAGTTTCACATCCCCTTTTTGAATACATTAAGTCTTTTTTATGTCTCTATTATTACAGACTATTTTAAAATTAAAATATTTCAATGTATTTTCACTTCTCCTTTTGGAAAACATTACGCCTGGTCTATATATTGTTTATTAAAATTATTTTATAAGTAAAATATTTAAATATATTTTCACTTCCACTTTGGATAATATAATTTATTTTTTGGGTACATTTGCTAATATTCATTTAGAAGTAAAACTTTTTAAATTATTTTCGCATATAATTTTTTAATTCTTTATTAATTTTCAATGATATATTATTTGGAACTCATGATAAGAAGATTTTAAATATTATTATCTTTCTATTTAAAAAAATATTTTTGAAACTATATATTACTTCCCTATTTAAAAAGGTTTTGTACATTAATGTATTTACTTATATATTATCTTAAAGGTTTATATCTAATAAAATTTTTTTTGAACACACCATACAAGATATTATCATATGATTTGTTTTTTAAAATGATATTTTTGATATACTGTCATACCATAACATCAGGTTATGTGATGTTTTTAAAGGTTTAGGATACCCATTTTTTTCATGGGTTCTTTATGAGGTGGTAATTTTTTTTATTTTTTTATGGAACTCATATGTATGGATGATGATGAGTGTAGACTTATATCAACTGAACATGAATTGGTTAAGGTTTTTTATCACAAGATATAATGTGATGATTCATGAATGATATGTGAGAATATTTTTTCACAAATTTTTTTTGAGAATGGGATTCATGAATCATTGTTCAAAATATTAATGTGTGATTGTGATGCTGGATGATTTTTTCATAATTTGGTTGTGTGAATGAAATGTGAGAATATTTTTTCACAAGTTTCTATGTGAACATTAGGTGGAAATATTCATTCAAAAAAAATTATAGGCGTACGGTTTTGAAATAATTTTGAATTTTTATCCTGTTATTTCAACTTTCAAGATGCATTTAATTTCCATGAAATGCCATGTTTTCTTGGTTATGACTTATTTTTTAAAAATTATTCTTAACTTTTATATAATAATTAAATGTTTTATTATTATTTGATATGTATTTTGATACCTAATATAACATTTTCATTTACTTACTGATCTTGTAATGAACTTATGTTTCAGGATTTTAACTTAAGATCCCATAGTCTTTTTCCATGATATTCCTTCCTCATGTGTTCCCTCATGTTTATGATTTAACCCTTATGACTGGTTGATAAGTATCCATTATTGAGAATTTGATCTTACCCATTTCTTATATTTACATTACATATGTTATGAATATGACTATATCATATAATACATCTATAATGTAATCGAGAGGATTGTAGTTATGGGTAAATTTAAACACATTTTGTAAAAATATTTGTTAATATATCTAGTATCTAAGTCATTAAACCTATCTATCATCAGGTTCTGAGACTATTTTTGATATGTGTTAATTGAATTATAATATTGTACTACTATTTATGTCATGTTTAACTAGGGTAACCATATCAAGCACATGGTACGAAGTTCAACTCGTCCAGCTATAGCAGCAATAGTGGGTTCTTATACTATAGGCATATATAGCACCCACAAGGATCATGTAGATCACTAGAGGATACATCTTTTTGGGAGGGTTCTGGAAGAGGGTTTTGGAATGGGTTCATCATAGTGGAGGTTGAGAGTGGACATGATACTCACTTCTAGCCTGTTAGAGGATCACTTTGTATTATTAAATTGAATTCAATTGAGCATAAGAATGATGTGGGATGAGAGTATTTTTGTATTGTTCCTATATTTAAAAAGATATGTAACCAAAATGATCTTCCCAATATAACTAATATTTCCCATTTGATCAAACCTATTTCATCATATGTAGATTTTGGTCTTTAAAAACCTATACATGAGATTGAGACAACTAGTAATTGATTCCATCTCGATTGACCTGAGGAAATTCATATAATCATTTACTAGAATTATTGAAAAAAATTAAATAGGTTTTCTATAAAAATAAGAATAAGAATTAATCACATGAACACCCTCTATCATAAGAATACATCACCACAAAGTTTTGTAAAAAAGGATTTATAAAAGATTCTTATGTCATGTACATCTTCAATCGAACGATCACATGCCCAATAAGCTATCACAATATAAATACTCAATGTTACATGAAAATGTGAAGTTTAGCTTGGAATCAATTATCTTCTATAGTGTCTCATGAATCATCCAACTAAGACGCTATTATTTTCTGTAAAAAGTAGGACTGAAAAGTTTTGACATCTTTTGATGATTAAAGTCATATTTCAATCACAATGAATATTAGAGGAGTGGTGATGACTGCCTTGTTTATAAATATTTAGATATAGGTGAAGGGTTCAGTGGATGTCAAATATGAGAGTTCAATTGTTTTATCAAAGTTGAGTAAGCATATGATCTATTCACACAAAGGATAATAAGCCTTCATTATTTTTTCTTGTGAAGGATAAGGCACCTATATTCTATATTCTTGTGATGGAGATCCCACTCACATTACTGATGATCATGAAATATAGTGTGTAATGGGAAGGGTTGGAAATATAGTGGGATAACAAAGTCATTTGAATGTTTTAAATGACATTCTTGTGGGTCATTTCTCAAAGATTACTTGAGATCCCATAAATCCATCTATTTTTATGAGGAATAATAACTATGAGGTGAAAAAGAATAAAAATGAGTGAACCTACATATTTATTTTACTTTTTATGAATAGGATTAACATTTTTCATAAAAATAGTGGATGATTTATCTATGTGAAGAATATTATTTACAATAACAAAACATAATATGTATAATGAAATATTCATGTGTAATGATCTTAGAATGTATATTATTTAATGGATTCTTGATTTTGGTTGAGAATTCCAATTAATTTTACGATGCTATGAAAATAATTATTGCATAACATAATATTCATGATATTTTTGTGAATAACTTATACATATTCAATTGAGGTTAGGAATTCATCAGTCATAAGGAAGAACTCAATCATGAGAATTTTGATTGATTGAGGAAGACTATATAATCTACTGACAATTAAAAGAACTTGAGAAAGACCAATAGACCTAATCACAAGGTACAAAGGAAATTATAGAGTATAAAAGCATTAAAAGTGATCATGTATTCTTATAAATAAGGATCACCATCCATTGGTGTGGGATAAAATAGGAGTATATGCTAAAAAATGATCAAAACTAATGTATAAGGAACTTGTGACATTGGAAAATAACCAATAACTGATGAAATAGATTATATTTTATTAGGATAACCAAGAATTGATGGTTGATTAATGCTAGGGGTATGGCCAACATTAAATTTGGGGCATAAAAATTATAATTTTTAATAACCATCTAATATAGTGTATAATTCTTTTGGGTGATCTCACAAAGATTGGAATAAGTTGGCACTCGCGTTGAGGATAAACCTTGTAAATCGTTGGGTTTTTTTCCTTTCAGTTAGAATTTTTATAAGTGAGGATAATTGATATAATAATATTATTTATTGGATTTAAATATACATATATTTTCTATTAAAAATTAATAATTTATAAAAAAAAATAAAAGGGATCAAAGATACACCCCTACCCCTCACAGTGATATTGCGCTGATTTGGGCTCTGTTAGTGGTATCAGAGCAATGTTACCCTCTAAAAGAAAAAAATACTGCAGGGTGGGGAACAATAATTTATTAAAAAAATGGTCATTCCTACATTAAATGGAGAGAAATATCATGGATTGATAAAAAAGAAGTTACTCAACCTCAAATTTCATAAGGTGGAAGTTATGATGAAACGACTTTGGAATTTCCACCTTTTAATGATATTTTGTCTATGACTTTTATAGATAATAGAAATCTTTAAATGGATGATAAATAAAATAATTCCATCATTATTTTACTCTCTTAGAACATATATATTAAGGATCATTTAATTTTAATGAAAAAATAGATTTTAGAATAATTAATGACTGGTTATAAGGGAAATAAGAAAGTGGAAGTGGATGAATTGAAATTATAGAGAAATTTGTTTTGGGATATTAAAATATGTGCTGATGAAACTATGTATGTATAATTTATAAGAATAGATTATATTATCATAAACATAATAGATTTTGGTGATAAATTAAAATAATCTACTATTGTGAAAAAACTAATGAGAAATTTACTAGACATATTTCATCAAAATGATTCAGCTTTATTAAACTGAGAAGATCTACCAATTTATGGACATAATAATAATCTCATATCATATGAAATGATAAAATCACCATCATTCATGATGAATTCAAGATATTATGTCACGTTTGAGGAATTGATAAAAGGTAAATCAAAAAATAAAGAAGAACTAGAGTCATGTTACTCCAAGGATGGTAATGTTTAATAAGACTTCTATCAAAACATGCCCTTATTTATAAGAATTATTAATAGGGTAAAGTGGTAATGAATTGACATACAATCAATAAAATTATATATTTTATACTATAGTGGTAAATTTTTTAGTAGATATCAAAAGAAAAAGGTTGCTAAAAGTAACTCTAATAAAGAAGATATAAATTCCTAGAAATATAATTAGAAGAATAATAAGAATTATTTTACTCTAAATATGTAAAATATAATGATTAGAAAAATGGATGAATTTTCATAAATAAGATGTGGGTCAGATGATATAATATGTTCTAGGAATCAAGTGTATTTTATGGGAAATTACAATAAATATATTGACTAATTTGATGCTGATAATGGTGATAAGATAACTGAACTAAAAGATATGTTAAAAGAAAATATAGAAGATACTATTGGGAACAATATGAAGCTCAAGATGGAAAATAAAAGATATAACAAAAGAATTGATTATATCACATTAGAGAATAACAAAAATGTCAAGAAAAAAGACATGCATCTTAATAAAATAATGTAATATAAGGTGAAGGTGGTTGAGTTGGAAGGAAAGATAAAAACCAATGATGATAACCAAGCTAGAAAGAAATTTCTTGAGAAGGAGTAATCATTAAATATTAAAAAATTAAACAACATAGATTAATGTTAGTTGATTTTTAGAACATGGTGAATGGTCTAGGAGAAATTATTTATATAAAATATGAAGGACTGCCTAATAAAAAATCAATATGCCTTTTTGATAAAAATATGTTGAAAAAATAACATAACACATCACCAAAGTAGTTTATCATAATGGGTAATCTTCCCAATATGTCGAGAAGAAGGTTTTACATATAATGGTTGTTTTAAATCACAATCAGTCTCAATGAACATCTATTATCTCTATCAGTATATATTTTATAGGAAATACTAAAAATTTAATTAAAATTAGAATTAGTAAAAGTACATTTTCCATAAAGTAAGAGGGGACTAATTCAGCTAGATAATTTCCTCTCAAGTAGAAACACCCAAAATATGTAAAAAATAAAAAATAAAAATAGTTAAAGATGAACAACCATTAGTCTAGAAGAAAAAATTTCAGATGTTACTACTGGTGTTATGAAGTGTTTGGTCATAAATCTTATTCATAGGGGTATTATAGTGACTTAATATTATTGTATATAAATATTACATCTTATGAGACGAATATTCTTTGTAAAACACTAGGATCCACACCAAAATCATAAAGGTTTACGATCTTTAAAAGCATGGATATATAAAAAATAGTTCATAAAAGATCAGCATTGCCTCCCACATAGTTCTTCATAACATTCTCCTTCTAAGACACATCATACATCAAAAATTTTCATCATATCCTAGTGAAAATAAAACATAATAATGGGTTAGATCATATTAATAGTAAGTGTAAATAATGGATATTTAAATGATAATTTAATCATAACATGAGCCTTAATTGTATCATAACATGATATTAACCTTATGAAATAATCCCCACTAATTCATATATCCTAATCATGGGTAATGGATTAAATCTTGTCATTTTATAAGACAAGAATAATAAACTGATCAATAATCATAATCCATTAGAACATAACATTATAATAATATCATGTCATAAAAGAGTTTCCCAAGTGTTCCATAATAATAGTCACCTAAATCTTTTATCATGGAAATCCACCAAGACAATCATAACATGTTAGGCTAGTTCTAAATCCATGTGTACCTACTTCGATTTGGGATAAATTTTCATGTAACCTATTTCTGGATTGTGATTACCTCTCATGTGCCCTTTGGAATCATAGAACATTATTATTTAACTAATTAACTATATATGTAAATAATTCTTGTCCCACCCGTCACATAATAATAAATCCATTTATATGTATACCATAATATCATTAAATCATTCCTCATAATTTAACCCATGGAAAATAATATGGATTTCTTCAATATTTCATCATTATAAACTTAAACAATAAATATAATGAATAAACATGGTATTATAGGATAATACTCCCTTTAATTAAAAATTAATTTCCAAGTAAATAATTATAAATGAAAAATTACATTACAATATCATTGAAATATTCATTGGATAAAATAATTTTTTTAAAATTACCTATTTAAATTAAAAAAATCCAAAATATAAAATAATAAATTTTATTTGAAACATACATGGAAATTTATAATTAGATCATCAATAAATTATGTGTTCTTTATGGAGGTAAATTTCGTTCATGTCATGTACGTTAACTCAATGATTCATTTCACATTTTTCGTAAAAATTACAGACAAACTCATTCAAGAAATGACAATAAGATTTACTTTAAACAATTATTAAAAAACTAAATCTTGGGTAAAAATTAATTTAAGAAATCCTAGAATAAATTAAAAAATTCAGAAATTTTTTCAAAACATGGATATAGAGAAAAAATTATTTTCGGCAGAAGAGAGAAATGAAGTAATTTTTTCTTAAAATATTATTTCAATACCTTGTGTTCTTAATGAGATGAAAATTAAAGAAAAAAAATTATTTCAATAAATAACTAGAATATAATAAAATTTAATGGACTTATAAATAATATATCATATAATTTCATTTCATTTAAATTAAATCATAAATAATACTGAATAAATTGAGATTAAAACATAAATCCGTTACCTCAAGATTTATTTTCTTCAAAGGAATTATAACCTCCTATATAATAAATTTAAATTCAATATATTTCTTTAATATTGTCTTTAAATATTTATAATATCATATATGATCCAATTATAACATTTCAATAACCATTTATTAGTAATTCCTTTTAAAAATCATTGTTTCCAGGTATCAACAGTTTCATTCTTCATGAAAACTTCTATTAGGCCATTCCAATAATTTAAATTTATCATGGTTCTATCTTCATAAAAATAGTGTTAATGATATAATATCATATATATTAAATTTATAAAAATATATAATCATTTATAAAATTCAGATGTATAAAAATAAAGTACACCATTCATTGAGATGGTAGGTCATACGTATGCATGAGCACTTTTATCACATTTCAAAGGATGGAATGAAAGATAATTAAATAAAAATACAACTTTATTGATTAATTATTATATAATATATGTAATATATCTTCATAAAATAAATCATCATTACGATCCCTATAATTTTTAAATGAAAAATAAATCACCTCGCTTAATAGAGGTGATAGTCCATAAGTATACACAATCGATGTAATAATTTTCCAACAGATGTGAATGTAAGAAGGAAAATATGATATTATAATTATATAATAATAATTATATCATATATAAAATATATAAAAATTAAACTAGTCACAATATCCATCAATTAAATATAGTGAATAAAAATTAATTGTATTGTTATGTGGAGGCGGTAGTCCTTGCATATGCACCAGTAATACATTCATTTCCCATTTGATTAAAAATGGGATAGAAAATGGTAGATTCTTGATCATAATAAAATTTAATTATATTAATGATATTCAATTTATTATTTCAAAGTTAATACGATATATTTATAGAAGGTATCTAAATAAATAAATTGAATGATGTCGGGTAAGATGAATGCCTCTTCTTTAAGAGACCTCCTTTAGATCATTTCTTAAGAACCATTGAAATGGTCTTTTATGAATCCAATAACATCTAAATTGTATATAGGAATGTTTATAAGATAAATTTAAATGGTTTTGTTGAGATAGGTTGCTCAAAATGGTGTGAATAAAAGAGATAATGGGTGTTATTTTATAAGTTAGGGGAAGGTAACTCTTGGAATTTCATATAATATCTAAATATAATTAATCTATTTATCTTCTATAAAGAACCCTAATTGAAATTAATTTAAATAAAAACATGGTATGTTTGAAATATCATTAACCAATGAATTGTATATATTTTTCGGTGTCACTTTGGACCTTCTAGTTTTTACTAACACCTTCATTAACCATTTCTAAACTTAACTACGGTAACAACTATTTCAATAAAAAGAGTAATAGTTTATGTTATAAGGTATCTATTGGATCATATATGAAAATGGGATGAAATTTAAAAACATAAATAATCCTAATTTATCTATTGAAATATATTTATGATTTTTAAATAATTTAATAAATTATTATTTTTTATAAAATATCATTGATGTAATTCTTTACGGTATTAATTTAATTGACTTTAAAGAAATAAATATAGTGATATAATTCAAATATAAACATTTAGAAAGTACCAAATATATTATATTAATCTAAAAATTTATGGAGCACAATAATATATCCAAATTTTATTACTTTTAATATTTTTAAGAAATTATATTTTAAATTTCTATAATTGAATAAATATTTTGTCAGTATTACGTAAGAATTTAATGTAATTATTGAATGAAGAAAAGTAAAAACAATTAATGAAACTGAAATTTAATTTTAATTTCAAATAATAAATTACAACTAAACATATCATGTTTTTTCATAATGTAATAAAATAGAGATATTAAACTCAAGAGAGTGACATTTTGTATTTATTATTTTCTTAAATTTATATAATGGTCATAATAAAATAGAAATGGAACCAAGTGGACATATATTCTATTAATGGATTTAAATAAAAGATATATACTCATAGAATAAGATAAAGTCATGTCTTTTAAAAATGTTAAAGCCTTTTCCCACTACCTTATCACTATTTGACATGTTTTTCACTTTATCAAGGGGAAAAATATTTACCCAAGATTTTATTCTTAATGAATAAAAATAAAAGGAGACTATTTAAAAATTTTGATAATATGAATTCAAAATATGGAACCATTTTTTAATATTAAATTCATACCAGTGTTAGAATTTAGTTCAATTTTATACCTATAAAATGAAATGAAAAACAATTTTCCATAATAAATGTTTTCTAAAGTATAAAAAGTATTTATACCAAAAAACATGAAATTAATTATAATGATGTTAATTTGATTATTAATAATTCAAATGAACTAAATTTAAATTTAAAAATTTTTAAAATAGAATTTATATTTATATAGTTCCTTACAATAAAATTTAATTTTCAATAAAAATAATTATTTTTCATTATTCATGATAAAATAAATCATTTCTTAAAATTATAAAAACATAAAAATAAAGTAACTATGGAATTATAATTTCAAAAATTAATTTCATTTCATCAAATAAATTTTATAAAATAGATAAATATTTTTTATTCTTCTTTCTCATAAAAATAAATAGAATCAATTTTTGAACCAAATTTATTTTTGAAGAACATAATGATTTTATAAAAATTGAGAACTTATATCATGGAATTACCTAAAACCATTTTACATATTTTTAAGGTCTATTTATTCTTATTCAATCTATAAAATTAATGATTGGGTTATAATGGTATACTTTTTATTTTTCATTTAAACTCAGGGATGTGTGTATGACAAGTTGTCAAAGTAATTAAATTTATTTAAAAAGAAATATCTCCTAGAATTTATGAGTGTAACAATATACCACCTAAAAAGAATTACATCCTCAAAATCCCATCACCCTAATACAAAAAAATAATGGTATCTATGTTTCAACGCATCCTTGAGTTTCTATGTATCCTTTTCAAATTTTTGATTCCTCCAAAGTACATTAACTATAAAAGTAGTCTTGTTATGTAGAACATAATCTCTATGATCTAAGATTTATACTAGTTTTTATTCATAGAAAAAAATCACACTTTATTGGTAAAAAAACTTATTTTAATACATGTGTAGGATTAGGTATGTTCTTTTTCAGGACAGATGCATGGAACACATCATGATCTTAAGAGAGGTTCGATGAATGCATCAAATGATAAGATACCATCCTTAATCGATTAAGAATATTAAGATTGATAATATACCTATGGATATCTTTTTCATTCTTCCTAAATCTTGAAAACTTATTCTATAGTGAAATTCATATTAATACCTTCTCACCCACATAAAATTCTAGATTTCATTGATTATTTCCATTATAAATCATTCCCAACTCTATGTAGCCTTACCGAGATATGAAATGGATCCAACATCCTCTTTTATTTCCTTAGTTATCTCAGGCCCCAAAATATTATTTCTCTAACCTCCTCAAAACATATTTGTGTTCTAAAGTTAATTATATATAGGAAATCATAAGGATCCATCATATTGATCATGTGGAAGCTATTGTTGTAATAAAATTAAACTAGAAGAATTTGTTGATCCCAATAACCATTAAAGTCCATATAAAAATACTATATAATATCTTACGATTATTGAATGGTACTTTCATATATGCCATCTATCAAAGGATGATAATAATTACTAAAACACAACTTTGAATCTTGGGATCACTGAAGAATTCTCTATATCTTCAGGGCAAACCTTATATCTTGATAAGATATAATAGAATATGGTACTCAATGTAAACAAAATACATCATTAATGAATGTTTTGTAAAGACGATAAAGAGATAAATATTCTTTAATAAAAATTAAATGTTATGATTTTTTTATTTACTAAAACACAAATTACATTATCAACTTTTGGTATTCTGGGGAGGCCTAGAATAAAATCTATTGTGATGTTTTTCAATTTACATGTTGGTATGGGTAATTATTTTAAAATACCCTTATACTTATATCTCTAAACCTTAACATGCTTTCATACTAATAACCGTGATACACAATCTAAAATATCTATTTTAATTCTATCCCATGAGAAGTATTATTTTATATGTTTCTAAATATTCATACTTATAGGATGAGTAAAGAATGAGAAATTGTGAGCTTAATCTAACAACTTCTTTAAGTTTGGTATTTATGGGACACATACTCGGTTCTTGAACCTTATCATTAAATCAAAATAAAGATTTAAATTTATAGTATTCTCACATTCTTTTCTATCTCTACATAAGAATATGTTTCTCTTTAATAATCACTAGGATATGTGGTTGAAAACTCATTTGAGAATGATAATATTTCTCCCCTTACTATAATATTTCATAATCCATCCTTTTAAAATCTAGAAATATTGGATCTTTTTTTATTTAAATCATAGATAAGATGTCATTATTATTTGATTCATAGCATCTCCCTTATTGCTCTCTTTCTCAAGGTGGTAATGTATTGGGAAATCAAAATTATTATTCAACCAAAAACATTTTCTATGGTGCATATTAATCTTTTTGTGAGTCAATGTATTCTTTAAACATTTATTATCATTATATATATCACACATTTACATGTAAAGATAATATTTTCATATCCTTAATGAAACAATTACCTTATCTAACTCCAAACCCAGATTTGGGTAATTATTCTCATGAACAATCTATTTTCATGAGGCATAAGAAATAAGGATATAATTATGAATGAGGATACATACCAAGCCATTCATTGATGCATTATTATAGTTCACAAAGACTTCTCCAAATTAGGATAATATAATAATAAGTGTTCTGAATTAAAATATCATTATTTCATTGAAATTTAAATCACATTCATCGATCCAATGGAACTTATCTCCAATTCAATTAACATGGTGATTAGATTTTATATTTATGATGTTGTTTTTACAAATTATAGATAATATCCATCTAAAAAAAGAAAACTATGAATCATAGTAATAGTGGTTGTTATGGGTCAATATACAATAAATTATTTCATTGATGGACCCACGAATATACCCTTTCATAAGATTATATAACCTAAAAAAACATTTTATAGCTATGATTCACACTTAGTAAATTTTTGAAACTACTTATCTTTCCATGAGGTCTTAAAAATAATCCGAAAATGATCTAAATTCCCTTACATTAGATTTTAATATAAAATAATATCATCTATTTAGATTTTATAAACTTATCAATGTAATCTTTGAAGACTATATTTATTAAATCCAAGAAGATTATTGGGTAATTAGTAATAGAAAAGAAAATATAGATAATTCATAGTGTTTATACAACATAAAGATGGTTGTATTGGATACATATTCACTTTTAACCCTCAATTGATAGTGTCCATAACAAAATTCAATCTAGTAAAATATTTTTTGCCTTGTAATTGATTGAACAAATCATCAACATGGGGTAGGGGGTACTAATTGTTTATTTGTATCTACGTATCTTCTTGATAATAAATAAAGAGTGGTATTGGTCCATCTTACTTATTAACAAAAAAATCAAGGTAGCTTATGGTGATGCAATTGGAAAAAATAATTCTCTTCTCAAGATTCTCTTATATTTTTTTCCTCAATTTATTTAACTATGTCAGGGCCATTTTATAGGGAGACTTTGAAAAAATTGTTGCACCAGGTTTGAGTTATATTGAAAACTCAACTGATTTATTTTAAGGATGATTGCAAAACAGATCCATAAATACATCAAAAACACTCATAAAATAGGTATATCTTTGATTTTGAGTTTCTTCCCAACCATATGAGATAATAAAACCTTTGAAATATGGATTAAAACCCAAAAAATAGATGTCATTTCCATCAGATGTTCATATTTATCGATGTATTGATAAAATATAATATGTTAGAATGGAATATTAAATATGAATTCCCTTCCATGGAAATTAAAGTGGGATTTATGTAATGAAATCAAATCCATCCCTAAGATAGCACTAAATTCAACTATAAGTTGAATAATGAGATTTTTAGAAAGAACATTCCCAAAAACATCAATCATAGAAGAATAATAGACCTGATATGAAATCATCCTACCATTAGGGGTCTTCAATATTAATTCAATATCAAATAATTGGTGTGTAATTATTATACCCTTAGAAAATTATTCAGCTACAAAAGAGTTTATCGATCTTGAATATAATAGTACATGATCAATTTTTGATGGAATGTTAAGTGTACCTTTCAGCAGTTCATCAATATACCCCACATTGGTAATATTTATCAAGTATGATTTCTCATTCTCTCTTGGATTAAGAAGTTTTATATGTCAATCGTTATCACTAAACATTATATTTGATCACGGGTTAACGTAATTTGAATAATCTAATCATTTGAAATAGTATAGTCTGTGTGGTGCATTCTATGGCATTTTTTCTCCATAATTTGTTAACATGTTCTCCTAACATTAACATTCCATTTCCAATTTAAAATTCATTCCACACATAAATATTTTACTAGTCCCCGTAAGAAAATTTCTATCATGTCTTCATCCCCACTTTGACCATAATGGAAGGATTATATTCTTCTCTATATGGTTTTTATTATTATAATTTCCTTTGAATTCAATATTTATATTCTTACCAAAACCAAGACATTGACTTTTAACTCAAATATCTATTTCTACCTTGTTGTCGCATGAAATGATTTATTCATTACTACTGAATTGCATTATTGATAACACCCTTAAAATTTTGGTTTTAACCCACTAATGAATAGATTAATGTTATATTTATATTCAACGGTAAAAGAAAAAGTGTACCATGGAAGTGTTGTAACATTTTCCTCACATGTACTAATGGATTCATCATCATTTTATATTAGCTCAAAAAACACTTTATACATTTTATTACAAAGGATATGAGGAAAGTACTTGTTTAAAAATAAACATATAAACTCATCCCACTCTATATAGTCGATTTCATATGATTGGTTTGTATTCTTAATGAGAGACTACTAAAGATTTATTTTTCCTTCCAATTGATAAAAACCCAAAATGAAATTTTCAAGATCCAAATACTATATAATGAAAAATTTATTTTTAATGATGCTGATATTTTTCTCAAAACTAGTGAATCTTGAAACCCCCTAAAATAAGGTGGATGTTTCCTCATGACGGAAACCATAAACCTTTTTTCTCTTCTCTGATAGTTTAGATGCTCAGCATGATTCATGTCTTGAGAAATTTGAATATTCATAGAAATGATATTTTTTATTCCAGTCTCATAAAATTCGTATATCATGAATTAAATCATTTTATTTTCCATCACATTCATCATTAACATGGTTTATTCAGATTCCAACAATTTACCAAACTGAACAATCATAGTGCAGAAAACTATAATCATAATGGGATACCACATGATCATCAATGATAATTTATATGTTTCCTAAATCAAGATACATTATTTTCAATAAATGACACCTTTGGTATAACCTACATCATATATGATCATCATATATTTAAATCCTCTATATTGATATGAAAAACAAATGTCAGTTAATTCAAGGATATCCCTTCATAGTGTCAAACCTGGTTCACATTTAGAGTAAAATCATCACACACATGATTTGTGGATGAGATAAACTGGACCGACTTCTTTTGAGGATATTACCCCTGGATTCAAATTTTATAAAACTACATCAATTGGTAGTATCTTGATAGGGATTTTCTTCTATAAAAAACCACACTTATTTCTCTACTATAACATATGATGTTTTTTATATATAGGGTTATCATAAGGATTCTCACTGATTATTCCTCATCCTAGTTACAAAATGTAACTTAACATGTCATGGATACCAAATATTGTGAACCAACCCTTTAATAAATATATATTACGTATTTTTAAATGATTACTCATTCTATAACATTACAATCCATTCAATAATTCTATGTGTTTAGTGACTTTGCTAACATGGATATATAAACAACTGGTTTATTAAAGATCTACATCATCTAAAACATAGTTTATAATAACTAGTACCATTCTTATAAAAATCATACATAAAACATGTCATTATATCCTAGGAAAAATAAAACATAATAAATGGAGTGATTAGAATCTCAGTACTGGTAAACAATTGAGATATCAATGATCATTTATAAATAAAATTAGAATAAAAGGTACGAGAGTAGGAGGTTAGCCTTTTAAAATCATGCCCAGTAATTCTTCAACAAAAACCATGAATCATGGAATAAATCATGTTAGATCATAATAAATGAATCATAAAGTATCAAATATATTGATCCCTATGAAAATAACATTGGCATAAGATCATGTCTTAAAAGAGTCATAATTTGAGCACAATCATAATCATAGAAATACTTTATCAAGGCTATCTACCAAGACATTCATAACTTGTTAGTATTGGGATAACCACCCATGTAACTAATTAGGATATGGTATAATCACATATGTACCTTTTTTGTCTTAGGATAATCTATCATATACCTATTGAACTGATAGAACATTAATCTTACCAAATGAATTAAAGGGATATATAATTTTGTGCCAACTATCACTTAATCGTAAATATATTCATATGAATTCAACAACATAATAACGAAATTAAAAATAAAATAACCCAGGGAAAAGAAAATAAATTTTTTTGATATTTTTTCACTACAACCATCTATGAAATATGGTTAGAGATACTAAATTCTTTCACTTCATGGATGTGAGATTTCACCAGTACGGATGATAAATAATTCCCCTTCCTATTAAATGCAATATATAGTGGATAGTGGTGGTTTAATTATCCTAGTAACAATTTATTATATTGAGGATTCTGAATTTCTTATTGTATGATTTATAAAAAAATGTATATAGGAGGTATAATTTGAAATAAAATGAAAGAGTTTGGAAAAGTTGATTGCCTCCTCTTTGTGAGAGTTCCTTTATATCCATTGTTCAGGACCCTTGAAATGTTCTAGCACCTCTAGTTTGTTTTTATATAAGTTTATAATATAATTTTTTAGTGTTTTATCATACTATGTATATCAATGTGGTGTAAATAAAAGAGATAAATGGTTTTCATTTATAAATAATGGCAAGGGAACTCATTGAATTTCTTAGAGGATTTAAATATTATAAAAGTATTTCACTTGTATAATTTTTTCAAAGTCACATAAATTTTATGAAAAATAGTCTATAGTTAAAAGATAATCAACCAATAAATTGTTTATAATTTTTGGTTTCATTTTAAAAGTAATATTTTTTATTAACCCCTTCATTAATTTTTTTTGACCATAACTGCAGTAAACAATATTTCGATATTATAGATATATATGTTTAAAAATAAGGTAAAAATTGGCCCATAAATGTACAAGGTATTAATATTTATACTATATATTGTCCTAATTATCCTCTTTTAATAAAATTTAATTTTTTAAATAATTTAATTTAAAAAAATTCATAAAATATCATAAATTGCATTTCATAAACTATTAATTTAATTGATCATTAAAGACATCAAGATCGTAGTATAATTAAAATATACACCTTCATTACATCCATAATATGTTATATTATTCTAAAAATCATTGGACACAATAATTCATCAAAATTTTATCACTTTTAACACATTAAAATCAATTATTTTATTTTTCTATTAATTGAATAAATATTTTTCCAGTGTTTCATAATAATTATTGTATTTTATATTACAATTTCCAAAGACAAGGTTTGTATTAATTATATTAAATATTTTTTTACTTTTAACACAATAAAATCAATTGATTATTTGAAAACTAGTTTTCATACATGGGATCTAACTTATTCATCACATACAAATGTTATTATAGGAAAAGTATAACATGGGAAGTGTATAAGACCACTATTTAATGTATTCTTAATGAAAAATATAAAAAACATTCCAACTTATTTTGAAAATTGATTGAAAATTGATTAGTATCATAGATATAACTTCTATCCATTCCATTAAAAAATATGGCATATATCATGTTATAAAATCATTGAAAAATGATTGAACTCAAATCCAAAATAAATTTCAGGAAATTACAATTGTTCAATTTTTTTCAATAACTTTTCTAGAAATATAATTACGATTGAAATCATATCCTTTTTAATTCACTGTCCATTTTTTGTATAAATACAAAATTTAATATACATTAATAAATTATTATAAAAACAACATAGATTATCGTGAAAACTATAGTTTGAAAATAGAAATGTCCATTTATAAAAGACTCAAACAATATATTTTTCACCCATTGTATTGATTTCATAACTTAATCACCTAAGCTAAAACAATACCATTTATATAAAAAAATAATATTGAAATCGATAATATCAATAAGTAAAAATTATATATAATAACACACAAAAAGAATATGTATGGAATTACTGAAAACATAGTCTTTGGAAATTGTAATATGAAATAAAAAAATGTATATCAAGCCCGAACCATGATATATATAGTGGTCTACAAATAATAAATTTGAATCCAAACATTGAATTATTATATTTTTTCAATAACTAAATTATATTAGTAGTAAACAATTTATGTCTTTATTATAGAATAGTTCATGACAGACACTTACTAAAAACAACCCACATAAGGCATAAGAAATAACAAAAAAAATCTCTTTATAAAAATAAAAAAAAGGGAAATGATCCATTATATATATATATATATGTTTTCCAAATATTTAGCATAATTTATGAAATATGTTCATGTAATAAAATAAGACAATTCCAATTCAACCATTTTAAAAAAAATCAATCGATATATTCAAATCAAATATTAAATTTTAAATCCAGTCATGTTTCAGAACAAAATTTAAAATTTTCAATTGTTATAATAAAACCCTGAAATCAATAATCTCATAACCCCCTAATACATTCACAAAAAATTATTATAATAATTAATTGTAGATTTACCTCATATATCACCAAAAATAGCAGGTTTATATTAGATTTTTGTTGAATTGGTGTCTAATTAAA
This sequence comes from Viscum album, assembly GCA_963277665.1. Lineage (NCBI taxonomy): Eukaryota > Viridiplantae > Streptophyta > Magnoliopsida > Santalales > Viscaceae > Viscum > Viscum album. Next base: position 681,720,194 of record OY728159.1, on the reverse strand, counting down.
TTTATGAAAATCACTTATGATTATATTATTTATGAAAAACAATAACCAATATAATAAAACTAACACTCATTTAATAAATTAGGAATAATTATTACATAAAAAATTTAGGATAGAGTTTTATACCAAAATAAGAAAATGATGATTGGTAGATGAGGTTTCAGATTTGAAACTCACCAATTTAATGTTCAAAAATAACATAATAAAATAACTGAAAAAGGAGTGATACCCAACTAAGGGGAAAATGTGAAGTTTTTTCAAAGATTTTAATCAGGAAGGGAGTGATATTACATGAGGGGAGGTCATGTGGTTGGGATAAGGGTTGAACCCAATAACAATTATTTTTTAAAACCATTGGTATAGCCTAAATATATAGAGAATGGTTTTAAAAATAATTGTTAGAGCATAACATATGCCAACATTATTAAGAAGATATTGTTATAGGCTTCCAATAAATATGATATACCATATATCATTCTAGATCATTGGTATATGTCTGTCAGTATAGATCCAATTTCCAATACTAAATTTTATTGACACCATATAGTCGTAATATTATTTAAATATATAATGTAATCATGAAAATGAATTTTACAATTGATTATAAAAGGGTAATATTAATTATTATAGTTCTAGAATCGGATATTAAGTTAACTTCGTTGGTTTTATAAGAGGTTATAATATCATCGACTAAGAAAATAAAGAACGTAATGGAGTTAATCTCATGTTCCCTTAACAAAGACATAGTACATTTTTAGGCACAAATTCATATTTAATTATTCTATATACTACCAATTTGAAATAATATATCATTAATTAACTTTTATTCCAGGTATGTGAAGTTTAATTTCGTTCTCTCCCTTTTATCGGGTTATTGATTGAATTTTTATCTTGGAAATAAGAGATTCATTTCTAAAATTTAACTTTTTCACCCATATAACATATTTTGTTTACTTAAAATATTTTCTATGGTGTGATTAAAACTAATGAATTTCATTACCATATTTAATTATTTCAAGGGGTTTAAATTTCTATAAATTTTTTTCCCTATAACTGGATTCCAATTCAAAGGATACCATTGTCATATGGTTATTTGTTTACTCAACTCCCTTGGAAGAGTTAAAATAAATCCACTTTAACTTATTTCTGCTAAAATTGATTTCTTCTACCCTAATATTATTTTTAAAAGTTAAACTCTTCCAATTTTTTCACATCACATTTTTAAAACATTCTTCCCTTTTCATTAAACCATAATTAAAAATTCTTTTACAAATAACTATTTTTCAAGGAATTTACAATTTCCTTTTTGAAAATTTTATGGCGTTTTCATTCTTCCATTATTAAACATTATTTTTAATAGTAAATTTTTTTCATGTAGTATTACATCCCCTTTTTGAATACATTAAGTCTTTTTTAAGTCTCTGTTATTACATACTCTTTTAAAAGTAAAATATTTCAATGTATTTTCACTTCCCCTTTTGGAAAACATTAAGCCTGCTTTATATATTGATTATTAAAATTTATTTTAGAAGTAAATTATTTAAATGTATTTTCACTTCCACTTTCGAAAATACAATTTATTTTTTGGATCCATTTGGTAATATTCTTTTAGAAGTAATTTTTTTCAAATTATTTTCACATATAATTTTCTAATACTTTATTAATTTTCAATGATATTTTATTTGGAACATATTATAACATGATTTTAAATATTATTATCTTTCTCTTTAAAAAATTATTTTTGAAACTATATATTACTAAACATTTATAAAGGTTTTGTAAAATAATATAGTCACTTTTATTTTAACATAAAGGTTTATATCTAATAAAGTTCTGTTTTGGTCACCCCATACATGATATTATTATATGATTTGATTTTTAACATGATAGTTTTGATATACTATAATACATTATGTTCGTGTTATGTGATGTTTTTAACGGTTTAGGATACCCATTTTTTCCATGCGTTCCTTATGAGGTGGTAAAGTTTTTTATTTTTTATGGAACTCATATGTATGGATGATGATGGGTGTGTTCTTATATCACCCGAACATGCTTTGGTTAAGGTTCCATATCACATGATATGATGTGATGATTCTTGAATGATATGTGGGAATATTTTTTCACAAATTTTTTTTGAGAATGGGATTCATGAATCATTTTTCAAAAGTTTAACGTGTGAATGTGATACTGGATGATTTTTTCATAATTTGGTTGTGTGAATGATATGGGAGAATATTTTTTCACATGTTTCTGTGTGAACATGATGTGGAAATATTCATTCAAAAAAAGTATAGGCTTATGGTTGTGAAATATTTCTGATTTTTTTGTCATGTTATTTCAAATTTTCAAGATGCATTTCATTTCAATTAAATTCCATGTTTTCTTAATTACGCCTTAGTTTTTTTAAATTATTCTGAAATGTTATATAATACATAAATGTTTTATTATTATTTTATATGTATTTTGATCCCTGATATAACATTTATATTTACTTAGTGATCTTGTAATGATATCATGTTTCATGATTTTCACTTGAGATCCCAGGGTCATTTTACATGATATTCCTTCCTCATGTGTTCCCTCATGTTTATGATTTAACCATTTTGACTAGTTGATAAGTATCCATTATAGAGAATTTTGTCGTACCCTTTTCTTATATTTACATTGCCTATGTTATGAATATGATGATATCATATGATAAGTCTATATTGTAATCTAGAGAACTGTAGTTATGGGGAAAGTTCAACACGTTTTGTAAAAACATGTGTTTATATATCTAGTCTCTAAGTCATAAAACCAATCTATCATCAGGTTTTGTGAATTTTTGTGATATGTGTCAATTAAATTATAATATTATCATACTATTTATGTCATGTTAAACTAGGGTAACCATATCAAGCACATAGTAGGAAGTTCAACTCGTCTAGATAGAGTTGCATCGGGGGGTGCATGCACTCTTGGAATACATATCACCCAAAAAGAGCATGTATATCACTAGAGGATACATCGTATAGGGAGGGGTGGTGGAAGAGGGTGCTAGAATGGGTTCATCCTAGTGGAGGTTGAGAGTGGACCATGACACTCACTTTTAGTTTGTTAGAAGGATCACTTTGTATAATTAAATTGAATTGAATTGAGCATAAGAATGATGTGGGATGAGATTATTTTGTATTTCTCCTATATTTAAAAAGATATGTAACCAAAATAATCATCCAAAAAACTAATATTTCCCATTTGATCAAACCTATTTCATCATCTGTAGATTTTGGTCTTTAAAACCCTACACATGAGATTGAGACAACCAATAATTGATTCCAGGTCGATTGACATGAATACATTCATTAAATAATTTTATAGAATTATTGAGATAAATTAAATATGAGTTATATAAAAATAAGAATAATAATAAATCACATGAACACCCTCTATCATAAGAATCCATCACCACAACTTTTTGAAAAAAAAAGTTTTATAAAAGATGCTTATGTCATATACATCTTCAATCGCATGATCGCATGCCCACAAAGATGTCACAATATGAAGACTCAATGTCACATGTACATGTAAAGTTGAACATGTCATTGAGTATATACTCTAGTGTCTCATGAATCATCCAAGCTAAGAACCTATGATTTCCCGTAAAAAGTGGGACTGAAAAATTTTGACATCATTGGATAATTATAGAGAAATTTCAATCTAAATGAATATTATATGAGAGGAGATGACTATCTTGTTTATAAATATTTATGTAAAGGTGAAGGGTTTAGTGGATGTCAAATAACAGAGTGATATTGTTTTAAACAAGTTGAGTAAGTATATGATACATTCACAAGAAACATAATAAACCTTCATTATTTTTTCTTGTGAAGAAGAAGGAACCTATATTTCATATTCATGTGATGGAGATCCCACTCATATTACTGATGATCTTGCAGTATTGTGTGTTATGGGAAGTGTTTGAAATATAGTGGGATACCAATGTCATTTGACTATCTCAAATGAAAATCTTGTGAGTCATTTCTCAAAGAGTACTTGAGATCCCATGAATCCATCTAGTTTTATATGGAATAATAACTAGGAGGTGCAAAAGAATAAAAATGAGTGAACTTACATAATTATTTGACTTTTGATGAATAGGATTTACATTTTTCATAAAAATTGTGGAACATTTATCTATGTCAATTATATTATTTAAAAAAACCTAACATAATATGTATAATTAAATATTCATGTGTAATGAGCTTGGAATATATATTATTTCATGGATTCATGAATTTGGGTGAGAATTACAATTTATTTTATTGAGCTATGAAAATTATTATTGCATAAAATAATTTTCATGAATTTTTTGTAAATCACATATACATATTAAATTGAGGATAGGAATTCATTAGTTATAAAGAGTATAAAATCATTAAAATTTATCATGTATTCTTATAAAGGAGGATCACCATCCATTGGTGCGGGATAAACTATGAGTAGATGATATAAAATGACCAAAAATAGTTTTATAATGAACTTGTGACATTGGGAAATAACCATTCACTGAAGAAATAGATTATATTTTATCAGGATAACCAACCATTGATGGTTGATTATAGCTAGGGGTATGACAATAATTTAATTTGGGGCATAAAAAATTATAATTTACAATCACCATCTAATATAGTGTCGAATTTGTCTGGGTGATCTTACCAATATGGGAATAAGTTGGCACACACGTTGAGGATAAACCTTGTAAATCGTCAGGTTTTGTTCCTTTGAGTTATAAAATTATTTTAGGTGAGGCTTATTGATATAAAAATATTGTTTCTAGGATTTAAATATACATACATTTTCCATTTAAAATAATAATTTATATAAAAATAAAAGGGATCAAAGATACACCCCTACCCCTCATAGTGATTTCGCACTGATCTGAGCTCTGTTAGTCGTATCAGAGCAAATTTACCCTATAAAAGAAAAAAATACCAAAGGGTGGGGAACATTAATTTATTAAACAAAATAGTCTTTACGACTTCAAATTGAAAGAACTATCATGGATGTTTAAATAAGAAGTTACTCTATCACATATTACCTATGGTGGAAGTTATAATGAAACTACATTGTAATTTCCACCCTTTAGTGATATTTTGTCTATGGATTTTATAGATAATAGGAATCTATAAATGGATGATAAAAATAATAATTCCATCATTTTTTTACTCTCTTAGAAGATATATATTAAAGATCATCGAATTTTAACTACAAAATAGATTTCATTATATTTAACACGTGGTAATAAAGGAAATTAAAAAGTGGAAGTGGGTGAGTTAAAATTATGGAGAAACATGTTTTAGGATATCAAAATGTCTGGTGATGAAACTATGGATGTCTAATTATAAGACTAATTGGGAATATCATAAATATATTATATTTCGGTGAGAAAATAAATGAATCTACTGTTGTGAAAAAACTAATACGAAATTTATTGGATAGATTTCATCCAAATGATTCAGCTTTATGAAACTAATTAGATCTACCATTAGATGGATATAATAATATTATCATATCGTATGAAATGATAAAATCACCATCATTGAATTTGATTTTAAGATATTATGGGGCGTTTGAGGAATTGATAAATGGTAAAGCTAAAAGTAAAGAAGATCTAGAGTCAAGTTACACTAAGGAGGGTAATGTTTAATAAGACTTCAATCAAAATATGCCCTTATTTATAAAAATTATTAATAGTGTAAAGTGGTAATAAAATGAAAAACAATCAATAAAATTATATACTTGATATTGTAGAGGTAACTTTTTAAGTATCTATCCAAAGAAAATGTTTGCTTACAGTAACTCTAGTGATGAGGATATAAAATTCTATAAAAATAATTAGAAGATTAATAAGAATAGTTTTACTCCAAAGATGTGAAATATAATGAGTAGAAAAATGGATGAATTTTACTATATATGAAGTGTGTCGGAAGATAGAATAGGTTATAGGAATCAAGTGTATTTTAAAGGAAAATCCCAAAAATATCTAGACTAATTTGATGTTGATGAGGGTGATAAGATAACTGAACTAAAATATATGTTAAATGAAAATATGGAAGTTACTCTCTTGTACAATATGAAGCTCAAGAAGTTAAATAAAATATCATTGAAAATAATTGAAAATATCACTTTAGAGAATAACAAACATGTCAAGAAAGAAGACATGTATCTTAAGGAAATAATATAATATAAGGTGAAGGTGGTTGAGTTGGAAGGAAAGATATACACCAACGATGATAACCAAGCTAGAAAATAAGTCCTTGAGAAGGATTAATAGGTAAATATTAAAAACATAAACAAAACATATTAATGATAATTCATTTCTAGAAGATGGTGAATGATATTGGATAAATTAGTATTATGAAATATTAAGTATTACCAAATACGAAATTAATACGCCTTTTTGATCAAAATAAATTGAAAAAATAACATAAGACCTCACCAAAGTAGTTTATCTTAATGGTTAATCTTCTCAACATGTTGAGAAGAAGGCTTTACAAAGAATGGTTTTTTTAAATCATAATCTGTCTCAATGAACATTTATTATCTCTATCAATATATAATTTATAGGAAATACAAAAAAATTATTTAAAAATATAATAAATAAAATTACATTTTCTAGAAATGAATAGAGGACTAATTCAGCTAGATAGTTTCCTCTCATGTAGAAAAAACCAAAATAAGTAAAAATTATAAAATAAAAATATTTGAAAATGTACTACCATTAGTCTAGAAGATCAATGTTTGGAGGTTACTACAGGTGTTATGAAGTGTATGGTCATAATGCTTATTTGTAATGGTATTATAGTGACTTAAAATTATTATACATAAATACTACATCTTATAAGATTAATATTCTTTATAAAACACTATAATCCACCCAGAATAATAAATATTTACTGTCTTTAAAAACATGGATATATAAAAAACTAGTTCATAAATGATCTACATTATTTCTCATATAGTTCTTCATAACCTTATCTCTTCTTAGACACATCATACTTAAAAACGTTTCATCATATCCTGGTGAAAGTGAGACATAATAATGGGTTAGATCATATTAATAGTAAGTGTAAATAATGGATATTTCAATGATCATTTAAACTTAACATGAGCCTAAACTTTATAATAACATGATATTAACCTTTTCAAATAATCCCCGTTAATTTTTATATAAGAAAAATGAGTAATGGCATAAATCCATTCATTTTATAAGAGATGAATAATAAACTGACTAATAATCATAATCCATTAGAACATAAAATTTTAATAATATCATGTTATAAAAGAGTGTCACAAATGTTCTATAATAATAGTCACCTAAATCTTATGTCATGGAAATCCACCAAGACATTCGTCACATGTTAGGCTTGTTCTAAATTCATGTGTACCTACTTCGATATTGGGATAAATTTTCATGTAACCTAATTCAGGATTGTGATTACCTCTCATGTTCCCTTTAGAATCATAAAACATTATTCTTTAACTAATTCACTATATAGGTAAATAATTCTAGTATGGCCCATCACATAATCATAAATCCATTTATATGTATACCAAAATTTCAGTAAATCATTCCTCATAATTTAACCCAAGGAAAAGAAAATAGATTTCATTGATATTTCACCACTATAACCATAAACCATAAATAGAATGAATAAACATGGTATTACAGGATAATACACCCTTTAATTTATAATTAATTTCCATGTAGGTAATCATAAATGAAAAATTACATTACAATATCATTGAAATATTCATTGGTTAAAATAAAATTTTTGTTTTTAAATTACCTATTTAAATATAAAAAATCCCAAATATTAAGGAATAATTTTTTTTGAAAACATACATGGAAATTTATAATGAAATCCTCAATAAATTAAGTGTTTGTGATGGTGGTAAATTTCATTCATGTCATGTACGTTAACTCAATGATTCCTTTCATTTTTTTGGTAAAAATTCCAAATAAATTCATTCAGAAGATGTCAATAAGATTTATTTTAAACCATTATTAAAAAACTAAATCATGGATGGAAATTGATTTAAGAAATACTTTAATAAATAAAAAATTTAAACCTTTTTTCAAAACATGGATATCGATCAAAAAAAAATTCGGCAGAAGATATAAATAAATTCATTTTTCCTTAGAAATATTATTTCAATCTCTTGTGTGCTTAAAGAGAAGAAAATTATTGAAAAAAATTATTTCGATAAATAACTATAATATAATAAAATTAAATGGATTTATAAATAATTTATCATATAATTTCATTCAATTTAAATTTAATCATAAATAATATGGAATAAAATGAGATTAAAACATAAATCTGCTACCTTAAGATTGAATTTCATCGAAGCAACTCTAACATTCTATATAAAAAATTTAAATTCATTATATTTCTATAATATTGCCTTTACATATTTATAATATCATATATGATCCAATTATAACATTTCAATAACCATTTATTATTAATTACTTATTAAAATCATTGTTTCCAGGTGTCAACAGTTTCATTCCTCATGAAAATTTATGGTAGCCCATTCCAGTAATTTAAATTTATCATGGTTACAACATCATAAAAATAGTTTTAATTATATAATATCTTATATATTAAATTTATAAAAATTTATAATCATTTATAAAATGTAGATTTATAAATATAAAGTACACCATTCGTGGAGATGGTAAGTCGAACGTTACTAATGAACACTTTTTTCACATTTCGACAGATGTAATAAAATATAGTTAAATAAAAATATAACTTTATATATTAATTATTATATCATATATATCATATATATTCATAAAATAAATCCTTATTACCATCCCTATAATGTTTAAATGAAAAATAAATCACATCAGTTAATGGAAGTGATAGTCCAAAAGTATACACAACCGATGTAATCAATTTCCAACGGATGTGTATATAAGAAAGAAAATATTATATTATAATTATATATGAATAATTATATCATATATAACATATATAAAAATTAAACCAGTCACAATATCCATCAATTAAATATGGTTATAGAAAATTAATTGTATTGTTATGTGGAGGCAGTATTCCTTGCATACGCACCCGCAATACATTCATTTCCCATTTGATGAAAAATAGGATTTAAAAAGGTAGTTTCATGATCACAATACAATTTAAGTATATTAATGGTATTTAATTTATTATTTTAATTTAAATACCATATATTTATAAGAGGTATGTGAATAAATAAATTGAAATAGGTCGGGTAAGATGATTACCACTTCTTTGAGAGACCTCTTATAGATCATTTCTTAAGAACCATTGAAATGACCTTTTATGAATACAATAACATCTTGTATGGAAGTTTATAAGATATTTTTTAATGTTTTTCTTGATATAGGCTGCTCAATATGGTGCCAATAAAACATATAATGGGTGTCATTTGATAAGTTAGGGGAAGGTAACTCTTGTAATTTCATATAATATCTAAATATAATTAATCTATTTCTCTTAAATAAAGATTCCTAATAGAATTTAATTTTTACGAAAAATATTTTATGTTTGAAATATCATCAACCAATGAAATTTATATTAGTTTTGTTGTCACTTTAGACCTTCTTTATTTTATTAACACCTTCATTAACCTTTTTTAAACATAACTTCGGTAACAACTATTTCGATCAAAAAGGTAATAGTTTTAGTTATAAGGTATCAATTAGATAATATATGAAAAAGGGATGAAATTTTACACCATAAATAATCATAATTTACCTATTGAAATATATTTATTTTTTTAAAATAATTTAATAAAATATTATTTTATATAAAATAACTTTGATGTAATTTCTTACACTATTCATTTAATTGACTTTAAAGACATCAATATAGTGATATAAATCAAATAGAAACCTTCAAAAAGACCCAAATATGTTATATTAATCTAAAAATTTATAGAGCACAATAATACATCCAAATTTTATAACTTTTAATATTTTTAGAATATAATATTTTATTTTTCATTAGTTGAATAAATACTATGTCGGTATTACTTATGAATTTAATGTAATTATTCAATGAATAAAAGTAAAAAAAATTAATGAAATTAATATTTAATTTAAATTTCAAATAATAAATTACAACTAAACTTACCATATTTTTCGTAATGTAAAACAATAGAGATATTAAAATAAAGAGAGTGACATTTTATACTTATTCTTTTCATAAATATATATAATGGTCATAATCAAATAAAAATGGAACCAAGTGGACATATATTCTATAAATGGATGTAAATAAATGATATATACTCATAAAATATGATAAATTCAGGTGTTTTCGAAATGTTAAATCCTTATCCCACTACCTTATAACTATTTTACCCATTTTTTACATTATCAAGGGGACAAATATTTACCAAATATTTTATTCATAATGAATTAAAAAAGAGAACTATTTAAAATATTTGATGATAAATATTCAAAATATTGAACCATTTTTCAATATTCAATTCATATAAGTGGTAGAATTTAATTTAATGTTATACCTATAAAATGCAATGAAAAACAATTTTCCATAATAAATGTTTTCTGATGTATAAAAATTATTTATACCAAAAAACATGAAATTAATTATAATGATGTCAATTTGATTATTAATAATTCATGTAAACTAATTTTACATTTAAAACTTTTTAAAATAGAATTTATCGTTATAAATTTCCTTACATTAAAATTTAATTTTCAATAAAAATCATTATTTTTCATTATTCGTCAAAAAATAAATCATTTCTTAAAATTATAAAAACATCACACTAAAGTAATTATGGAATTATAATTTCCAAAATTAATTTCTTTTTATCAAATAAATTTTCTCAAACTGATAAATATTTGTTATATTTTTTCTCATAAAAATAAATAGAAACATATTTTGAACAAAATTTATTTTTGAAGCACACAATGATTTTATAAGAATTGAGAACTTATATATTTTAATTACATAAAAACTTTTTAAATGTTTTTAAAATATATTTATACTTATTCACTCTATAAAATTAATGGTTAGGTTATAATGGTATACTTTTTATTATTCATTTAAACTCAAGGATGTGCATATGACAAGTTATAAAAGTAATTAAATTTATTTTAAAAGAAATATCTCCTTAAATCTATCTGTGTTACACTATACCACCTAAAAAAGAATTACATCATCAAAATTCAATCACACCAATACAAAAAAATAATGATATCTATGTTTCAACACATCCTTGAGTTCCAATGTAGCTTTTTCATATTTCTGATTCCTCCAAAGTACATTAACTATGAAAGTAGTCTTGTTATGTAGGACTTAATATCTATGATCTATGATTTATAATAGTTTTTATTCATATAAAATATCATACTTTAGTGGTAAAAATGCTTATTTTAGTACATATGTAGGATTAGGTGTGTTCTTTTTCAGGATAGATGCATTGGACACATCATGATCTTAAGAGAGGTTCGATGAATGCATCAAATGATAAGATACCATCCTTAATCGATTAATAATCTCACGGGGAAAATATACCTAGGGATTATTTTTTCATAATTTCCAAATCTTGATATCATAGTCCATAGAGATATTCATATGAATAACTTCTCACCAACATAAAATTCAAGATTTCACTGATTATTTCCATTATAATTCTTTCCCAACTCTGAGTAGCCTTACAGTGATATGAAATGGATCCAACATCCTCTTTTATTTCCTCAGTTATCTCAGGCCCCAAAAGTTTTTTTCTCTAACCTCCTCAAAAAATATTTGAGATATAAACTTATTTATATATAGGTAATCATAAGGATCTATCATATTGATCAAGTAGAAACTATTAATGTAATAAAATTAAACTAGAAGATGTTGTTGATCCCAATAACCTTAAAAGTCTATATAACATGACATTAGAATATCTTACAAGGATTGAATGGTACTTTCATACATACCATCTATCAAAGGATGATAATTATTACTAAAACACAACATTGAATCTTGGGATTACTGAAGACTTTTCTATATCTTGAGTGTAAACCTTATATCTTGATCAGATATAATAGAATAAGGTACTCAATGTAAACATAATACACATTAATTTATATTTTTTAATGATGATCTAGAGATAAATATTCTATAATAACAATGATGTGTGATGAAATTTTTTTGATTGACTAAAAGTCAAATTACATTGTCAACTTTTGTTATTCTGTGGAGGCCTGTAATAAAATCGATTGTGATGTATTTCAATTTACATTATGGTATGGGTAATTTTTGTAATATCCCCTTATACTTCTATCTCTCAACCTTAAAATGTTGTCATACTAATCACCGTGATTAAAAATCTACAATATCTATTTTCAAGAAATCCCAAGAAAAATATTCTTTTATATGTTTATAAATATTCCTACTTTTAGGATGAGTAAAGAATGAGGAATTTTGAGCTTCATCTAACAACTTCCTTAATATTGCGTATTGATGGGACACATACTCAGTTATTTAAACGTTTCATTCAATCAAAATAAAGATTGAAATTTATTGTATTCTCACTTACTTTTTTATCACTACATCATTTTATGTTCATCTTTAATAATCACTAGGATATATGGTTGAACACTCATTTGAGAATGATAAGATTTCTCCCCTTACATTAATATTTCTAGATCCATCCTTTAAAAATCTATAAATATTGGATCTCTTATTATTTAAATCATAGATAAGATATCATTATCATTTGATTCCTAGCATCTCCCATATTGCTATCTTTCTCAAGGTGGTAATGTATTGAGAAATCAAAATTATTATTCAACTACAAACATTTTCTATGGTGAATATTAAGCTCTTTTTGAGTCAATTTAAACATTAAACATTTATTATCATTATATATATCACACATTTACATGTAACGATATTATTTCCATATCTTTAATCAAAAAAATTACCTTAAATAACTCCAAATCAGGATTTGGGTAATTTTTCTCATGAACATTCAATTTTCATGAGGCATAAGCAATAAGAATATAATTATGAATGAGGATACATACCATTCCATTCCTCGATGCATTACTATAGTTCACAAAGACTTATACAAATTAGCATAATATAAGAATAAGTGTTCTGAATTACAATATCATTATTTCTTTGAAATTTAAATCACGTTCATCGATCTAGTGGAACGTGTCTCCAATTCAAGTTAAACTGGTGATTTGATATTATATTTATGATAATTTAATTACAAATCACAGATAATATCCATCCAAAACAAGAAAACTATGAATCATAGTAATAGTGGTTAGTATTGTATATTATTCAATAACTTATTTTTTTATGGACCCACAAATATATATTTTCATAAGATTATATAACCCATAAAAAAACATTTTATAGCTAAGATTCACACTTAGTAAATTTTTGAAACTAATTTTCTTTCCTCAAGGTCTTAAAAATAATCCTAAAATGATATTTATTCCCTAACATTATATTTTAATCTATAATAATATCATCTATTGTGATATTATAAACTAAACAATGTAATCTCTAAAGACTCTATTTATTAAATACATGAATATAGTGGGAGAATTAGTAATAGAAAAGAAATTACAGAAAATTCATAGTGGTTATACATCATACAGAAGGTTTTATTGGATACAAATTCACTTTAAAACCTTAATTAATAGTATCCAAATCAATATTAAATATAGTAAAAATGTTTTTATCCTTGTAATTGATTGAACAAATCCACAACACGAGGTAAGGGGGTACAAATTCTTGATTTGTATCTTGGTAACTTCTTGATAATCAATACAGAGTGGAATTGATCCATCTTACTTCATAAAAAAAATCAAAGTAGCACAAAGTGATGCAATTGGAAAAATAATTATCCTCTCAAGAATCTCTTATATTTTTTCATCAATTTATATAACTCAATCGAGCCCATTATATATGGATACATTGAAATAAGTTTAGCATGAGGTTTGAGTTATATTGAAAACTCAACCAATTTATATAAAATATGGTTGCAAAACTATTCCATAAATACATCAAAAACTATCATAAAATAGGCATATCTTTGATGTTGAGTTTCATCCTTACCATATGAGATAAAAACCCTATGGAATAGAGATTAGAACCCATATAATATATGTATTTTCCCTCATATGTTCATATTTATCGATGCATTGATAAAAGATCATATGTTGGAATGGAATATTAAATATGAATTCCCTTTCATGGAAATTAATGTGGGATTTATGTAAAGAAATCAAATCCATCCCTAATATATCACCAAATTCAACTATAGGTAGAATAATGAGATTATTAGGAATCATATTCCCACAAACATCAATCATAGAAGAATCATGGACCCGATATGAAATCATCATACCATTTGGGGTCATCAATATTAATTAAATATCTAATAATTGGTGTGTAATTATTATACCCTTAGAAAATTATTTAGCTACAAAATAGTTTGTAGATCATGACAAAAATAATACATTAGCAATTCTAGAGGGAATAAAAATTGTACCTTTATTTAGTTCATTATTGTGCCCCACATTGGTAATAGTGATCAAGTAATATCTCCCCTTATCTCTAGGCTTAAGAAGTTTTTTTTCAATCGTTATCACTGAACATTATATTTGATCACCGGTTAACATAATTTGAATACTATATTCATTTGAAACACTGGAGTGTGTGTGGTGCATTCTATGGCAGTTTTTCTCTAACATTTTTTAACATGTTCTCATCACATTAACATTCCAGTTCTCATTGAAAATTCATTCCACACATAAATATTTTACTAGTACCCTTAAGACAATTTAAATCATTTCTTCATCCGCACTTTGACCATAATGGAAGGCTTATATTATTCTCTATATGGTTTTTTTATTAGAATTTCCTTAAAATTCAATATTTATATTCTTACCAGAACCATGAGATTGATGGGTAACTCAAATATCTATTTCTACCTTGTTATCCCATCAAATGATTTATTCATTATTATTGAATTGCATTATGGCTAACACCCATCAAATTCGTGGCTTTAACCCACTGAAGAATAGATTAATATTACATTCAGGTTCAATGATAAAAGCAAAAGAGTACCATGGAAGTCCTGTAACATTTTCCTCACATATACTAATAGATTCATCATCCTTTTATATTATATCAAAAAACTCCTTATACATTTTATTACAAATATTATAAAGAATGTACTAGTTTAAAAATAAACATATAAACTCATCCCAATATATAGAGTCGATTTCATTTGATTGGTTTGTACTCTTAATGAGAGACCACTAATGTTTTGTTCTTCCTTCCAAATGATAAAAATCCGAAAAGAAATTTTCAAGATCCAAACAATATATAATGAAAAATTTATTTTTAATGATACTGATATATTTATCAAAACTAGTGAATCTTCAATCCCCCTATAATAAGGTGGATGTTTTCTCATGAAGAAAACCATAAACCATTTTCCTCTTATTTGATAGTTTAGATGCTCAGTATGATTCATGTCTTGAGCAATTTTAATATTCATAGAAATGAAATTTTTTATTCCAATCCAATAAAATTCTAATATCATGAAGAAAATCAATTTATTTTCCGTCACATTCATCATTGACATGGTTTATTAAGGTTACACCAATTTACCAAACCAAACAATCGTACTGTAAGAAACTGTAATCATAATGGGATACCAAATGATCATGAAAGATAATTTATAGGTTTCCTAAATCAAGATACATTATTTTCAATAAATGACTAATTATGTATAATCTACATCATATATGATCATCATCTATTTAAATCCTCTATATTGATATGAAAATAAAATGTGAGTTAATTCACAAATATTCCTCTAGAGTGTCAAACCTGGTTCACAATAAGAGTAAAATAATCATACACATGATTTTTGGATGAGAAAAAACTAGACCAAATCCTTTTAAGGATATTACCCCAAGATTCAAATTTTATAAAACTAAATCCATTGGTAGTGTGTTGTTAGGGATTTTCTTATATAAAAAACCACACACCATTATCTACTATAACATATGATGTTTTTCTATGTATAGGGTTATAATAAGGATTCAAACTGATGATTCCTCATCATAGTTTCCAAATGTAACATAACATGTCAGGGATACAAAATATAGTGAACCAACCTTTTAATACACAAATGTTACATATTTTTAAATGAATCTTCATTATATTACATTACAATCCATTAAAGAACTCTATGTGTTTAGTGACTTTAGAAACATGTATATATAAACAACTTTTTTATAAAATATCTAGATCATCTCAAACTTAGTTCATAATAACTAGTTCCATTCTTATAAACATCATACATAAAACATTTCATTATATCCTAGGAAAAATAAAACATAATAAATGGAGACATTAGAAACTCAGTAAGGGTAAATAATATAGATAACACTGATCTTTTATAAATAAAATTAGGATAAAAATTAAGAGAGTTGGAGGTTATCCTTTTAAAATCATTCCCAATAATTCTTAAATAGAAAACCATGAATCATAGAATTAATCATGTAAGATCTTAAGAAATGTATCATAAAGTATCAAATATAATGATCCGTGAGAAAATATCCTTGGAATAAGATCATGTCTTAAAAAAAGGTATAATTTTCGCAAAATCATAATCATATAAATCCATTATCAAGGCTATCTACCAAGTCATTCATAACTTCTAGTATTGGTATAACCACCCATGTAACTAATTTGGACATGGTATAATCACATATGTACTTTTTTTTCCTTAGGATAATCTATCATATACCTATTGAACTGATAGAACATTAATATTACCAAATGCTTTAATGTGATATATAATTTTGGGCCAACTATCACATAATCATAAATATATTCATATGAATTCAACAAGATCATAAAGAAATTAATAATAATCAAACCCAGGGAAAATAAAATAAGTTTTATTGAAATTTTTTCACCATAACCATCTGTGAAATGTGTTGATAAAAACTAAATTGTTTCACATCATGTATTTGATATTTCACCTGTATGCATGATAAATACTCCCCCTTCATATTTAATGCAAAATATGGTGGATAATGGTGGTTCAATTATCCTAATAACGTTTTATTATATTGAGGATACTGAATTATGGTGAATAATAGTGGTTTAATTATCCTAATAACATTTTATTATATTGAGGATACTGAATATATTATTGTATGATTTATACCAAATGTTTATAGGAGGTATATTTTGAAATAAAATGAAAGTGATTAGAAAATATTGTTTCCTATTCTTTCGGATACTTCATTTATATGCATTGTTCAGGAACCTTAAATTGGTCTAGCATCTCTAGTTTGTTTTTATTGAAGTTTATAATATAATTTTTTTTGGGTTTTATCATACTATATATATCTATGTGGTGTAAGTAAAAGAGATAAGGGGTTTTCATTTATAAATAATGGCAAGGGAACTCTTGGAATTTCTTAGAGGATTTAAATATTATAAAAGGATTTCACTTGTATAATTTTTTCAATGTCCCATAAATTTGATGAAGAATATTCTATAGTTAAAATATAATCAACCAATAAATTTTTTCGAATTTTTGGTTTCATTTTAAAAGTTATCTTTCTTGTTAACCCCTTCATTTACAATATTTTACCATAACTGCAATAAAAACTACTTTGATCTTAAAGTGATATTTGTTTAATAATAATGTAAAAATTTTCCCTTAAATGTACAAAGGGTGATAATTTATACTATATATTGTCCTAATTATCCACTTTTAATAAAAATTAAATTTTGAATATTTTGAATTCATAAAATATCATAAATATCATTATAGATACTATTCATTTAATTGAATATTAAATATATCAAGATCATAGTATAATTAAAATATACACCTTCATAACATCCATAATATGTTATATTCTTCTAAAAAATCATGGATCACAATAATTCTACAATATTTTGTTAATTTTAACACATTAAAATCAATTATTTTATTTTTCTATTAATTGAATAAATATATTGCCGGTGTATCATAAGAATTTATTGTATACAATATTATTGTTCATTTAGACTTGGTTTTTTCATGTATGACAAGTAATCACAGAAATGAAATTTATTTTAAAAAATATATATCATAAAATATTGGAGTGTTATAGTTATAACATGTCACTACCAAGAAAGCGGCCTGAATCAAGGATGATATAAGAAAAAACTGAGATACAGTTATTAGAAAGAGAATATTGTAACCAAGACATCATTTAAACAATATATAGTTTTCAAATTTGAGTGCTTAAATGAGTTTGTGGAAGATGTTGTTAATACGGTCCCAAAGCTAAAAAAATGTTTTATCATCCTACCAAGGGAGATTCCTCACAATGTCAATGTGAATATAATTAAGAAAGTTAATTATTCTATAGTCTCTTTTGAATTCTATAATAAATTCCAGAAAAATAATAACATTAAGAATGAATGATTATTTATCCAGACTAACAAACTAGCCAAGGACAAAAAATAGAGAAAGATCAGAAGTTATTTTAGAAAAAATGAACGAAAGTGGTAGTGGTTATTGAAGTTATAATAGATGAGATGTCATATATAACTGATGAATTAAAAATTCTAAAGTCTGAATGGTATTAAAAAACATTTCATGTTGAAAAAAAAATTCATGAAAATCCTACCAACCAATGAATAAATCAAAAATGGGATGTTTCAGCACAAAAGTTATTGAAATGTTAACTAATGAAAAGAGAGAAATTATAAAATTAATGACATATGATCAAAATTAATAAGTCACATATTATGTTTGATATAAAATTATTAAAAATAAGTACATATTTAGTGGAGAATCTTAGTTTAAATTTATCCTCTATGTATCTTTGATGTCCCTCCTATTACCATATACTAATTTATTTTAACTAACTTGTGGGAAATTTAAGGAGAATAATTTCTCATCTTGGATAACATGAATTTTAATGACGATGTGTAGAGTTAATTACATTAGGTTTAGAAACACTAAATATAATGTTTTATCATCATAGTTGAAAATATTCCTTCATTATATCAAATTACTTCTCCGGGGGAATAATGGATAATGAGAAAGATGAGATGCAGGGGGAGTAATATTTTTTCACTTTCTTTTTTGATGTGTTAATCATATCTCTCGAAAACAAATTCTATGATAACCCTTTAAATTATGATTTTATAATGAGATTTAGAATAGTATCACATTAATTAATATTTCTAGGATAGATTTCATTTTTTAGTAATGTCACTCTTCTTTTCTACACATGGTTATCCAATGTAAACATTGATTTTCTTAACTAGAAATTCATTTATTTTTGAGAAATCTGATTCTATTCACTATGTTGAGAAAAACCAAAAATAGTGGTTTATGTTTGTTGAAGATCGTGTTTAATTGAATAAACCTACACACACTTTTGAAATTATTATTAATAAGGTGGAGAAGAAGGAGATGGATATTCAAAGATATTCAAATATTGACATGATGAATTTTTCTCTATTAATGGAAAAAATGTCAGGGGGGGGATTATTGAGCTCATGGATGTTGTGTGGAATTTTATTCAATAGGTTATGGAATCATGGTGTTTAATAAGGATGTAAATATTTTTTTTGAATGATTGTTACGTAACTCTAACTATGAAGATTATTGAACTGGTATTATGTCCAAATACATGTGCCAATGGTGTTGAAGAATGGCCACCCTGATTTATGTAATGAAGGACTTAAGACCATAAAAATCTATGCTTCATATTGATTTATTTTGTAGACCCTGGAAAAAAATAATTTAAAAGAATTAAAACTCATTTAAGGTTTTTTTGGTTTTTGTATAATTATTTGAGGGCTGTGAAAAATTAATTTAATTTCATGAGGAATAAAAGAATAATTTTACATTGGGGATAGTAATTGAGTATTTACCATTGATTTTATGCATAATACATTACATACTCTTTTTATAAGAGTTTAGTAAAAAATGTGGCCATGTCATGGCAAACCAAGGACCCATCATAACCATACATATGGGGCAATAGGTCAAACACATGGTATGAAGGTCATCTAAGATAGCTAGGGTGGAATGTTTGATTTCATACATGGCATGAATGAAATGGTCTTACTAGGAGAATACAGAGGAGGAGTGTAACCACTATGCTGGGGAGTCATGATAGTAGAGTGTGTCGGCATGGGTCCATGCCAGTGGAGATCAATATCAGACATCAATACTCTCTTAGGTTCAATTAAAGGAGGAATTTTTTCTTAAAAAGAAATAAACCAAGACTAAGACTGAAGTGTGATGGGAGAACGTGTGGAATATCCAACTATTTTAATTGATATAGAAATAACATGAGTCTTATGATCATACTAATTTGACTCATATGATGAATTAGTCTCATATTCTTCATGATTTGATATTCTATGGACCTACATGTGAGCCTTAGACAACTGACTTTTTAAACCATCTTAATTTACCTGAGGCCTTGCCTTCATTTATTTTTTTTCATGAAAGAGATAATTTAATGAATTTTTTCAATATTGATAAAAATAATCATTATTCACATGAATATCCTCCATTGTACAAATCCATGAATGTAGGATTGTGTGAATAAGACCATATGCAAGAATCTTTCGTTGTATATAGCTTCCAATAAGTAATCACATGTCCACCAAAATATCAAGTCATAAACCCTGATGACTCATAATCTAGTGAATCTGATCATATGATAATGTAACCACTTCATCATCACATAAAGAATACAAGACACTACTCCTAGATTTTTGTCGACATGTAATTCTGAGATATGATGATCTCTTCATAGAATTGAAGAGATATTTGACTCTATGTGTAAATAATGGGAGTGGAGATGAATTACTCACATATAAATATTGAGGAAAAGGATAAGGATTTAGTGGATGTAACTTAAGAGAGTATCCTTGTCTCAACTAAAAAAGGTCACCTACTTGATTTGTTCACACGTAGGAGAAGAAGCATGTATTATTTGTTTGTGTGAAGGAGAGGATACATGTGTTCTTGAATCATGAAAAGGAGATCCACCACACACTACTTTTGATCCTTATATATAAAACTCTATGTGAATGGTTTGAAATATTGGTGGATTCCCGAGTCGTGTAAAGGTGATAGAAGACCTTCACATGAGTCCTTGAATGAAAATGACTTGTGTCCATGTGAACATATCTGGTTTTTCTAATAAGAGGTACTAGAAGGTTAAAGAAGAATAAATGTGAGAGAACTCTTATATTTGATTGTTATTTTATAAAGATTAGTAATATTTTGAATAAAATATTGGATGATTTATATACAAGGATAATATTATTTTGAAGCACGAAAAATAATATATATAATTAAATTTTCATTTCTAAATGTCATACATTATACGTTATTTCATGAAATTATGAATTTTGTTGAGATTCAAAAAAATATGGTTTGTTGTGCAATATTATTCGTACATAAAATAACATTGAAAAAATTGTGTGCATCACTTTCATTAAATCTATTGAGGTTCAGGTATCATCAATCATAATGAAGAACACTTTCCTAAAAATATTAATTGAATATAGAATATCTTGTTATACATAGAAGATCCAAAGATCATGAGCTTGGCCAGCTAACCTGACAACAAATTGTACAGGCTCCTAAAGTGTATACGGTTGGGCCAATTGATAAAGAAATATTTCATAGAAAAAATGATATCCATTAGTGTAGTAGAAATAATTACGTTAATATTGTTCTATTAAAGTATCAAAAATATCTATTGAAGAAGGTTATGATTGGGGGAATAACCAATCACTTAATAAAGAGGATGTGGTTTAGGGTATAACCAATTATTTATGGTTGATTGTATATAGGGGTATAACAAGATTATAAATGGGGAGAACTACTAGTTACATCTTGTAATCACCTTCTAATATTATTAAGAATTTGTGTTGGGTTGTCTATGCAACATGATAAGAAGTAACCACTCACATTTAAGTAAAACCTTGTATATCCTTATGTTTTTTCACTTTGATTTATATTATTATTTTTTGTGAGGCTAAGAGACACAAGAATAGTATAATTCATATTATGTTGGAAAAATAGGTTGATTTGAAAATGAAAAAAATTGATAAAATAAAAGTGTTCACTGATTCACTCCTCCCACTCTTAGTGATCTCACACTAATTGTAGATCTACATATCCTCAGGACCATGATCCTGGTCAATCATACCTACTTCATCTAGTTTTTGGGTGTCTCCAGGAATGATCATACAGTCATGGAAACCTCTATCCACTCTCTGGAGATTCCACACTCATTCCACCTCCACGATGAGTAGCATACCATGGGGTTTCATCAACCATCACACATTCCAAATCCCAATGGTTGAACCCCATTGTAGTTCCATGGAATTATAAATGTTAATATGAAATATTTTTCCTAGGGTAGATCTAGTAAAACCAATATATCTAGGAAAGAAGGTTTCTTGGGTGACCTCGTAAAACAAATAGAATAACCCCCTGAATCTAATGGATTGTCACCCAAAATTCATAAATCATGTTTCTCTTCAACATATCCACATTGAGTCCATCCACCTGATCATAATGGATATCCTTGGAATCAATTGAGAGGATCAAACAGTCACTATAATGATTTATAATATATATTATAAGTGATATGCACACAACTAAAACTAATACTAACATTCAAACCCTGAGATTCCAATGCATTCACAGTAGTCTAATGGTATCAATATTAAAATGTGAAGTTCCTTGGGTATTCACAGGGGTCCCCTTTTAATGAAGGAATCTTGAAAATTCTTGTACGCATGTAGTCTCATAAAATAGTAGTTAGATCTGGGGCACCACCTATTGGCATGAAATACCAAATCAACCACAATCCTTGGATTCTTGTAAAACTTGGCATCCACGCACAATATACCTTGAGAATGGATCTAAAACATACCAGGAATTCTATGGTATCATCCATCTTAATAGGTGATTCCATAGAATCATAGGAAATCAACTCATTTTCAAGACCAATGGCCGATTACCAAGCATCATGGGAAGTCATGTTTCATTGGTTATAAATATAAATAAACATAGAAACTAGTATACAACTAGGTTTGGTTGAATTCCCATGCATGTCACCCTCTCCTCAGCCTCATTTGTCTTACATGTTAGTTTTGGTTCTAAGATATCACTCATATATTTCACAACATAATCACATTTACCCACTTATGTTTGGTCTATAAATGTTCCACCAACTTGAGTCCCCTATTTCATAGTACATATGAGGAACCCTCACAGTGGACCTCATATCAACAAAGGTTTTGGGTCAACACTTGATGAATAGCAGATTCGATATCCCTTGGCATCGTCATTGAGATTGAAAGGCCTCTCCAGTTATATGTGATATATAACCTTGGAAATAGTTTATGAGATGGGACATAGACCATATCATTCCCCAAGGTCTCACTATTCCAATCCACTCACACCAACCATGTCCATTCATTCTATGATCCAACCACCTAAGCTAAACACACCTCATAGGGTAGAATCACTTCCCCTTGATCATGAACTTGATCCTATTAGCTCCATGGTATTCCCTAAGTCCTTACTAGTCCCACTCAGGACCATAATCATTGTTCCACTCACACCAAATCTTATTGGTTCATACAGCTCACACTGGGGGCCCCCATTTCTTAAAAAATCCAATTTAAATCAAGGACCTCCCCTCGGTAGTTCTAATGTTAATTCTATCCCAATAAATGGTCACGACCATAGATATTATTGGTCAAGGAATGGATGTTAATTTTAAAGGTTCATAACAACCATTGTCTCATCATTTTCACCAAGGCATAAAATTTTATTTAATAATTTTAATTTAACATGACTAATTCATTTAACTAAACCTCTTTTATTAATTCAATGGGGAAACCACTATAGTGGGGAAACCCACATATTTAATTCTTTATAACAGATAAATAACTATAATGAGGCTAATATATGGGTCCAGAACCATTATTTTAACAATTATTCCATTTCTTCCCCTTGGCTGACAATTTTCGCCTCAACCGTCAAGCCTTGTCAAATCCAAACCAAGCGTGTGCTGATACCCAAGCCCCTAAATCATTCATTGGCACCCAAGATAATCATTTATAATAAATTCATAATTAATTATATTTTTGGAATTTATTTAAAAAATTAATTCAACATTGAATAAAATCTTATTAACTCGTCAATAAAATGATACTCGAGGAAACCTCAAAAAACCACTCATAGGAGGGCTGTAATTGGCTCCTAACACAGTTCACAAGCAATATATAATTGGAAGTTGTGATTTTATAAATAATTTAAGACCAATATAATGAAAACCTATGATAAATCACTATGAAATCATACCTTGATGAAACATAGAGCTATATTGGGGAAATGCCACTATGGAATGCTCTATGTCAAGGATGAGAAATTCTCCAAGAGAATCAGGTGATTCCACCATGCTCTGATGTAATCTCTAATGAAGACCTAATACAATGAATAATAAATTATAAATACAAATAATAGGAAGTTAATATAGGTTGTTTGAGGATGTATCTTACCTTTAATCACTAAATAACACATCAGAAATCACCCATAATAGAGGGGGGTCGATGAAGGGATGATGATCTCATGTGATAGGGGGTTCATGTGACGGAGAAGAGGAAAAATGGGGCTTCCCCCTTAGAACCCAAGAGTGAAAAATAATAATTTTCCCAATTTTAATGATTCATATATTTTAGATGCATAGTGGAAAGAAACTTTCACCAACTGATTCATATATACTATCAAATTACATCCTTATCACATGGTTGTTATGAAAAATTTAACAAAATATGCACCAACCATGAAAATTATCCTTGTCTCAGTCTAAAATATTTTGCACAATTTTTCAACAACCATGTTAAAATTGTCTCTCTTTCCTCTATTGCTAGTGAATCCCACATAGTTTCTATTAAAACCCGCATTTCTGTTCATTATCGGTCCTCAAACTATATCAAGGAGTCATCCACTATACAAATTGAACTGAAAACCTCATCATGATCAGGGTTTCACCTGATTTCTCTAAAACCGAGTGCATCAAACTGTGTTCCCTAATTTGAAACCTCCAAACCTCTTAAACAAAAACCAAATGCTCCTAAGCGTCAACTAAGCACCCAAGGAACCTCTTGGGGCCCAAACCAAGAAAGAAACGCTTTATGACATCAAAAATATCATAAATGCATTCCAAAAAATAATGGCTACTGATGGCCTATGTTAAACCTAAGGATTCATAGATTATAAAAATGGTTTCCTGATTTTGACGTTATAAGAGTGATTTTTCATGATTAAATGTGATTAGTTTTAATCACACTATGTTATTTGTTTTTTTTTAATGGTTGGAATAAGAAGGGGTCATATTAATGCTGAATGAGGTTGATGATGCAATGATTTTCCTCCTGAGAAACCAAATTAAATGGGTAATGGAAATCAAAATCATGTGATTATGATTTCCCATATATCTCAGTATATGATTAATAACCTGAAAATGGTTATTTTATAAATGAAGTAACACAGAGAAAAATATATTTTCATGAATACCATAGAGGATAAAAGGTTTAGATTCTTATATGTTGATAATGTGGGAAGAAGAACCATAGTTCTTTCTGAACGGAATAAGAGGAATTTTATGTGTGGAAATGAAGAGAATACAAAAAATAATTGTTAAGGAAAATGAATATTTTAGTAGAGGGAAATAAATTATATTCTAACATACCATTTGTTGTTGAATTTCTTTTGTGTGTGGAAATTTGGAATTATTTAATCCAGTGACATGATCCATGTGCTAAATCATAGACCAACTAAGGGAATATGTTATTCCAATCACTTAAGTTGAATTATTAAGGTATTTGGGATTGGTATTTAATAATTATTTTAATGAAGTTTTTATCAATGATATCATCTTTATAAGAATAAATAAATGCCAAATTATTATCCTATATTTATATTCTAGATATTAGAATCATGAAACATAGAAGGAATTTAATTATTATTTTTATTTAATAGTTTTTAATATTATGTTGAAACATACTAATAACCTAGAAAAATGATTTAGTGGTTAGAAGATATTTTTGGAAAATAAATTATTAAGGGATAGATAAACCTTAATAATTGCTTGATTAAGAGATAATAATTTTTATTTGGGATGAAGAGATTTTTTATACTGATAAAAAAATTATATAGTATCAGTGACATTGAAATAGATTATTTATATGAGATTAAATGGATTTATGTTATATTTTATAATATTTATTGAATTTTTAATTTATTGAATATATTTGATAGTCTCTGATTTTATTTTAGGAATAATGATAGAGTTAATTTTTTGAAGAATATAAATTTTCATTAAGTTTTTATAGTAATTCATGTTATTAGAATGATTTAAGAGATTATATGATTCACATGTCCATATATTTAGTATGTCACATAAAGAGACACTTTATGTTTTTTGGGGATAAAATTTAAGTTGATTTTTGAGAATTTAGTGACTTTTTATAATTTTTTCTGTTAGTTAATTTCTTCATAAATATTTTAGAGGATACATACGGTTAATTATTTATATTTTTTTAAGTTGAAATTTGGGTGTTATTGTTGACATTTTAATCATTATTTTCTTATTTTATCATATAAATATTAATCAATACAGGATTTCTGGTGATAACTATCTAGGGTTTTCAAAATATCTAAAGATAGAAGGAATTATTGGTCCATATTATATGGATAATACTATCTATTAAATTTATTTTTAATTCTTTAGGTATAAAAAATTCATATTGGTCATTCATTAATGGAATTTGGGATAAAAATAGGTGGATACTAATTGAAACATTAAACCATATTATGAAATAGTATTTATAGATTTAAAAAATCATGTTAATATACTTACTTTTATTCTATGAAAAAATAATTCCACTAATATTTGTAAAATTATCCTTAAAATTAAACTAATTATTACATTATTAATAAATAATTCAGAGTCATTTTCACCCAAATATAATTTATAGTATTTTGGTCTTTTACATTCAAATGACGTTGATTTTTATTTAATCATTTTTTTATTGGGAACTATAATTCTCCTAAAAGTCCATATTTTCACATCCATCTAATGTTTTACTTAACTATCAACCCAGTTATCTATTAATATAGGCAACCATTATGTTTCCCATAACCAATTTTCCATATAATTTTTATTATCCCTTTGTCTGAGGTCAATTTTAAAAAATGGTATTTTCAATTATTGAACCTTTAATTACATAGATAAAAATATTCAGGATATAATTTATTTAGGTTGTAGAATTTAGTACCCTATTAATAGTTTAAAATAATATATTCCTTAATATCTTACTTGAAACACCACACAAAACATTAAATGAGTATTGTTTCACTATAATTGTATTACTATTTAAATGTGGCTGTTATAAACTAGTTTTTAAATTGGAATGTTTAAATAAGAATTAAAACATTATAAAAAATATGTTTAAATTTTAAAATAATTAAAATTTATTTATTGATTCATAATAAATGAGTACTCAATTTTTAGTAAAGTCATTTTATGTTTCAAAAAAGGGTTTCAAATTAATTTTTGCACATAAGTTATAAGTAATTTTATTCATTTTTATAAATTTTATTTTATTGGATGAATAATATTTTAAAAAAACTTTTCAATATTTTCTTATAGTTATTTTTTATTATTTTTCTAAAAATAATTATTTTTCAGGGAATAGTGAAAATACTGATTTATTTAAAACACTTATACCATCTCATTAAATAATGTAATATAATATTCCCATTATGTTATGAATTTGATATTAAATTTAAATATATCTAATTTCAATATAATTAAAATAATTAATTATATAGTATTCATCATTATACATGGTTTTGGTTAATGTTTATTTTTTGGCTTAAAAAATAATTCTTCTAAAAACGTTTTTTAGTTGCATTTTACTCATTTATATCAATGATAATTTTTACCAATTATTGAAATTAAATATATTAAAATTTATTTTATATTTTTAATCAATAGGTTCTAATTTGGTAAATAGTTTTTTTTTTGTTCTGACATTATGATTAGTTTTCTTGTTAAATATTTTCCTCCTCTATAAGGTTAAAATCATTAAAACATGGTTTAAAAGTTTGGATAAATCCTATAAATAGCGAATATCATATAATTTATTTAATAATATTGGTTTGTTTCAAAAATTATAATATTCAGTTCTATTTTTTGTAAATTTATTTCCACTTTTCTTTGATAATTATTTTAATATTATTTCATGTAATTAAAAAAATGGCACACTATTGGTTTTTATATATCTAAAATTTTGTCATTGGAATAAAAATGTGTTATATTTTATTCAAATTGGTTAATATAAATATGATTTTTTTATGGTAATTTATTTTTTATTTTTATTGGGGGAATAATTACTTTAATTACATTAGCAACGTCAGCACTGTTTTAGTTCAAGTGAATGAAAAATAAAATAATTGTTTTTTAAAATATTAAAAGTAATATAATTTGGATAAATTATTAAGTTATATTAAATTTTTAGATAAATATAAGATATTAGTGATGTATTAAAATTTTATATTTTAATTCCATTTATTTCTTTTTGAATTTAAATTCAAACTATGTGAAAAGTCCAATAAATGAATTTTATAGTATCTTATGTTAAATTATATTTTGTGAAATGATTTAAAATTAATAATAATTTTAATATTAAACATGATAATTGGATATGGTCAAATATATAATCAATTTCCCACTTATTTTTCATTTCTCATTTTAAGTAAACATTCTTTTCCACTAAAGAGTAAAAAATTCGATATCATGGTAATTATCAAATGGGTTAAAAAGGGTTATAACTAAAATATAAGTGTTAAAACATCCAAAAAACATGTCTAAATTTTATTATATGAGTATTTTTGTCTCATAATCATTATATATTATAAATATGTCAACATGGATCCACATTAACATGAAAGATAATTTGTTATATTAAAATTTTTTAAGTAATTCCAAGTGTGTCCTTTCCTTCACTATAAAAGGACACCACCCCTCCATTCTTCATCATGAAACCATTAGCCTCTTAGCTCAACCAAAACCTAGACCATTATTTTCTAAAATTACTTATCCAAGTATTATAGTTTTTCTCATCAAAAAATCATCCCTAGGGCCATGAAAAGAAAATATAAATGAGGTCTCTCATAAACGAGTTAATCATTTTAACCGAACTCCTTCAATTTACTTCTCCTTCCACCGCTTTAAATTCTATCCTAAACAATAATATATAAAAAAATGTAAATAACATGTACTAATATGTTCTTATGTTAATTTACTAAATTTATTAATCTCCTTTTCCTATAAAATGTGAAATAAAAGTATCGCTTGTTTGTAAATGTATAATATCACCTCCCTGAAGAGATATAATTCATTTTCGATCACCACGTCACATAGATTTTTATAATGATTTATATAATAAATATGTTTGATATTTATGATTTAATGAATATTATATAATTACTATAGATTATTTATCTTTTTCCCCTTGTTTTCAATGTGAAACGACAATGTATTGAGGTGTATATATAGACTACCATCTCCATGAAAGATGTAATTCAATTTTCCATATATTTCTTTTATGGTTGGTTATAAAAATGTATATAATTAATATTTTTTATATTTATATCTTGTTTAAAATTATATAGATTATGAAACCATGATCATGAATTGAGGACCATGACATCTAAATCTTAACATACTTGAAAAACAAAATAGTTACCACCCAGAATAGTGATTTTAATAAAGAATAGTTAATGAGTGGGGATAATATATTATAAGTAAATAATCTATGGTAATATAATTATGTATCGTTAATTTTATATAATTATAAAAAATAAATTTACTATACAAGAGGCTACAGTGCTTGTGAATCAATTCAAACATATAGTAAGGGTTTTTCATCTCAATATTATTTTGTTATAAAATGTTTGATTATAGGCACATATTTATAATAATATGGGGTATATAATTATTATTTTACATGTAATATATTGGATCCTTTTTATTAATTTTATTTAAAGTTAAAATTAAAAATATTTCTTCGAAATTATTTTTATTTGAGTGCTAACAATGTGGTAAGGGTTTATCATCTCAAATAATCTTCTTTAGGACAGATTTTATGTTATAAAACGATCAAATTTTATGGGGTATATCAAATTCCCATTTGATATTTTATATCATCAGTATCTTAATGTTAATAGTATTCATTTTTTAATTTAAATTTATTTCTTGCAAGGAAATTATTAATCAAAACATACCGATGTGGTATGTGTTATATGTTATAATCTCATTTTGATTGGGATTGGTTATGCATAAATTTTTGATGATGATATTATATGATTTATATCTCAAAAATATCATAATTTTTATTATCCTATTGTAATTTGAAGATATTATATGTTTTCAATTCATTTTCCTCTCTCTAAGTACATGAGATTCCAAAATATTTTTTTAAGGAAACTCGAATTTGTTTTTCTATTTAGTCATGAATATTTTTCATTTGTGTACATATAAAGTTTACAATGTTTTCAAAAATGTTTTTACTATTAGAAAATGACTGTTTATATTCATTTTTGTTCATGTTTGATTTATTATTAAATGTTTTAAATGGAGTATTCTTATCATTTTCTGAATGAGGTACTTTTCACCTTTTTCTAGAAATGTGAAATGAATCTTTATTTTAACATACTTCATATGAATGAATTTTCCCATTATAAGATTTACACAATGATTTAAAGTTTAATTTATAAGTATCCGTGGTTAATTTCAAAAATATTTTTTCCCATAACATTTTGTTACTTTATATACTATAAATAATTGAATTATAAATGATTATAGTATTCTTCATAGAAAATATTATAATGATATTTTAAAGTAATTTTTCAACTATGATAACATCATTTTATATTTATAAAGATTTACTAAGGCTATGAAAACATTTTACCATATATATTCTTTCTCAAGATGGTGTATGATTAGGATGATTTGATTTTATTTAATCTCATTTTCTATTCCATGGGTTAATAAATATTGAAATGATAAATGTTTTTATGATTTTATATCCAAAATATGGATAAATTTTAATTAAGTAGTGGGTGGGTCCATTATATAATGCTTATTAATTAGCTTAATTTTTATGTTTATTGAGCTAAAAGGGTACATTAGAGGTTATAACAACCCCAATTAAGGTCACATAGAAGGTTATATCAATCCAAAAGTAGGTGGTCCAACCAAGCCTAACATGTGATGAATGTCTCAATTGGTATCCTTGATATATGATTTCAATTATTAAAATTATTCCATACATTATGCCACACTTTTCTGACAGGATATTAATCCAATGTTATGCTCTCATGGATAATGTTCGATGATTCCTTTATGATTCATGTCTGATGAATTTCGAAGAATTATTTAATGAATCGTGATTATGATCTTTGATTTTTTAGGTATGGTTTTCAAATGTTAATCTCATGTTCTCAGTCCTTATACAAATGTTTTTCTTAAATAATCATTTATATCTATATTTTTTACCCTTAATATTAATATGATCTCACTCTTTATTGTGTTTCCTTTTCCCCATTATATGAATAAATGTTTTATGTGTGATATGTCTAAGTAGGGTACTAGTTGTGAAGAACTTAGTGGGATATGATGTGAATATTTTATATACCAGTTGTTTATGGTAACATGTTTCAAAATACAATAAACCATTATGGTTATTCAATGGATCTTAATGAAATGTAATGAATATTCATCTTGGAATATTTTATATTTTTTTATATAACATTTGGGACACCTCTGCATAATTGTCACCTAGTTTGATTAAGTATCTTGTTATTCTAAGATATATAGTAAATCTCCATATAGGTTGTTGATGAAACTTAGAATAACTGAATCTAAATAGTAATCACCCCAAATGGGTTTATCTCTAAGACATTTACTTCCTTTACTAAACCCTCACAGTCTCTACTCATCAAGTTATAATGAGAACATACCACCATCTTCAGACCAGACCACTACGTGGCCTGAGGTACTACACACCGAATGCAAGAGGTTTATAAAAAGTATTCTGCATATAAAGAGATAATTTGGGTAGGTTTTACCACCTATATTAATGTAATCCATAGTTTATAAATAACAATGAATCACAACCAATATAATATAAATGGTACATTTAATGAAATAAAAATAAGACATGCTATTGTAAAATGAGATACAACTCATTCTTATAAATAAAGATACAAACTCTTCGTCTTATGGGATGATTGAAATAATCATACTAAATAATAGGAAAATGAATATAGGGAATGTCAAAACATTAATCCACACATACTAAAATCTCCACACTATAATATATCCTACATTATCTACTCTCCAAGATGTATCCCAACCTTTACATGCAATAATGATACAGGTGCTCCCAAAGTACCAATAAATAATGGAATCTAAAGAAAAGTGTTGGTGAGAAACACAAAAGGTAACCCCCAATTTAGTCCTTTACTTACAGGAATATGATTTTATATCTTCATGCGACATTCTCAACAATAATAAATAAATAAATAAACCAACCAACAATTCATTCTTCAACCCAGTGTCTAAATTTCTCTTGGAATGTCATGGAGTCTATGCCAACCACAATATTTAAAATACCCTAAGGAAATACACATATAACCATTAAATGCCTAATAACCATCTTTAATCCTCATTTCTCAAACCCAGATCAACCACACCTACTGCAGCTAGAGTCATGGTGTCTCAAAATATGAGAATCACCTCAAGAGAACCTTTATCCACTCTATGGGGATCCTTTGATCCCAACTCCATCATGATGAGTATTGGACCCTTGGTAATCATCAATCATCCCTCTTCCCCATGACCAGGGGTTGAACCCCACGATATAACCTAGGCATTCTCTATGTAAAGTCGACGTTTGATTCCTAAGAGGGGTAGGGAATATGAAATTGTATATATATATATACATGAATGATTCCTTGGATACACAAAAAATGAAATTTAATACCCTCCAATATCACAAGTTTAGTCACTTGGGAAACATAAATCTGATTTCTTATCAACTGAACCATTACTATTGTGTCTATTGGATTCTAAGGTGTGTCCTAGGAATCTATTTAGGGGATCTAATAGTTGTTCTTATTATATATAACATATATTCTCATGGATATACACTGAAAAAACATTATAAATTCATTCAATTATCATGAGTGTCAGTAATTTTTAATGGTCTAGTAGTATCCCCATTTAATTCATGGGCTCCACAAACAATTCAAATTATCCTACTATAACAAATGAATCTCATACATCCTAGGAATTTTTGTATGTATTTTTTATCATATATCTATTTATAGATCCTATGTACCACATATAGGTATCCATTAATTCATCAACCACATTCCCATTATTATTTTCAAACTATTCATTTCCCTAAATATTCCGTGAGATCAGTTCCTAAACATATCTAGCTTCCCGAGTCTCATCCATCATAACAGGTGATTCCCACGCATCCTAGGCTCTCATATTAGTGCCTGGACCAATGGTTGACTCCTATAGATCCTAATAAATCACATTTCATCATTTATAATATATATATATATACAAATAAAATTAATACATGGGAATGTCGAACATCCATTATTTTCACCATTTCCTCAACCCCATCGGACTTACACGATGGTTCGATTTATAAATTGACACCTATGTCCAAAACTACCCAATCACATAAACCCACTCAAGGATGTTCTATTAAGGTGTAACCCAATCATGTCCCCTTTGTCACAATACATTATAGGAATCCTCATGACTATCTTCATCTTAAAAAATTTACTTGGTAAACACCTGAATCATATAGAATTGTGAATCCCTTGACATCATCATCACGATTTGGAAAACTCATTAGGTACATGGAAACCATCATCTTGTAAATACTTTATGATATGTAGCATATTACATCTTAGTCCATAAGGTCTCTCCAGTTTGGTCCACTCACCTTACCTATGTCAATTATTCCTATAATCCAACCACACATGTCGCACATACCGCATAGGGGAAAATAACTTATCCCTGGATTATAGAATTTATCCTATCACCTATATGTTATTCCCTTTGTCCTTACATGTTATAAAAATTCCCATAATAATATCTCAACTCACACCCACTCTTTTTTGTCTTAAGTATCACAATGTGGTCCACCACATCATAACAATTCCAATTTAAATCATGCAACAAGTCTCAGGGGTACTAGTGTTAAAGTCAAATCAATGAATTTTCATAAACCAATCCATCAGTATCCCAAAAAAGGATATTAACATACAAGGGTATTCATTACCAATGACTTGTTGATTGGTCTATGTAATGACATTTTAGTTAATTATTTTAATTTTAAATATACCAATTCATTTAACTGGTCATATTTTCATAATAGAAGGGGTGGTCTCCCATATAGAAACCCACACATAGAACATGCCACGTAATAAAAAACATAACTAACATAGGGATAGAAAATGATACCACCTACCTCATTTAAATCATTTTCCAATTTATTTCCCATGTATAGAAGTTTATTCCCCAATTGTTGATACTCATCCAAGTCTAATACAAGATATAGCTGACGCCTGAGTGCTTAACTCATTCTCAAAACCCCAAGTTAATTAATTATAATCAACTAATATTTTGTTAAAAAATAAAAATTTATTTATCAATTTAATACTATATGGAATAATTTAATATGGATTCATCTTGCACATACATCTTGATGAAACCTCTAGAAACCCCCTTTGGAGGTTCCTAGTGGACACCCGACAACATTCTAATGTAAATCATTAATATGAAGATAATATTCCAAGAATAATTTATAACCAATTTTTTAGAAATTATTGAAAATCAGTCCATCATCATATTTTGATGAAACTTTATGCTTCCTCATGAAAAAACTTCTTCGAGATGTCCTTTATCAAGGTTGAATAACATCCCAAAGAGAATTGGGTGATTCGCACATGCCCCGATGGAATTTACAAGGAAATCCTAATATAGAGAATTGTAAATATTAATGAAAAATGAATAGAGATCAATGGGAGTTGGTGGAGGATGTAAATATCCTTTAATATCTTAATTGAGTACCAAAACTCACCCCCAACTGAGGGGGGTAAAATAAGGGTGGATGAGCTCGGCCGAATGTGGGGTGTGTGTGAGTGGGAAAAATGAAAATGGGGGTTCCCCCTTAAAAGAGGATAGTGAAAATTGTAATTTTATCAATTTTAATGATAAACATGATTTAGCATCATGGTTTACCAAACCATGCACTAACTATGAATTTGAAATTGTCTATATACACCCATATATTGAAATTAGGCTACACGGTTTTCAAAATTGTGCACCAAATATGTAAGTTAGAATTGTATCAGTCTGCAACATTTCACATAATTTGTTAACAGCTATGTGAAAACCAAGTCTCACACTCCTAGACCCGTCCAGTCCAATATAGTATCCTTTTAAACCCCCATGGATAACACTTATTGATGTTATAACCATGTCATTTAGTCATGTTTTATATAAATTGAATTGATGACACCATCATGCTCAGGGTTCCACAAGGTTTCATCTATACCATGATCACTAAAACATGTTCCCTATCATGAAACCTCTAAAACTCCTAAAACATAACCCAAGATCTTGAGACTCTACCATGTACTCGAGTTACCTCTCAAGGCCAAAACAATACTAAAAAGCACTACTTTAAGATGCCAAAATTCTACAAACATCATTCTGAGTCCCATCACAAAATCTATCCCACACACTAATTATTAAATTTGAATTCCTTCTAGAATTTTTAGGGCCATAGAGACGCTGATAATTACACATATCCCCTCAAGATATATTTATAACTGCTAAGTATATGATATTCTTTGGTCGAATGCATGAGTGTTTATTCTATTAACATGAATCCATTTGAAAATTTCATGATATTGAACTTCACTCACATATGATTTTGACACATACTGTAATTGGTGAAGTTTATCTTGGGCTTGGTCGAGGTAAAATACTAATGATGTTACCCCTTTTATTATCTCATAAAAATATCTTCCTAATAGAGACATCGAAAAAATATGTTTTAAACAAAAAAATTATAAATGATTTAGAATATTAGGGTGTTACCTTCCTCCCACATAAATAAGTTGTGTACTTGAAATTTCAATTAAAGGTTTATAAGAATAAATTTGACTTTTTCTACAAGATAAAAATTATTTGAGATGTAATTCCTAGTGAGATGTCAACCATAAAATTATATATACTAAGAAACACATGATTTGGTATCAGAATTATTATGATGAAAGTAATTTCCAATGGAATTTAATTAAAAACATTGATAGGTTTTCTTGGGTTGAATAATGACATGTGGTGATATTTCCATATAATAAATATGATATTATCCCTTTTCAAAGAGAGCTAGTCCATTCCTAGTACCACATAGTATTAAGGTAATAAGGTCTATATTTATAACAAGTAGCTTCTCATAGACCTTGAAAAACATTCATATGATTTAGTTCCAATAATCGTAATGATTGTTCATATTAATTATAATTTAATATAATGTTGTCGAGGCTATAAAAAATTAATAGCATCAGACATCCCTAAATCTATATGGAAATTAAATGTACCTTTCCCAACATAATTATCACTGTCAAAATTAATAGTGGTCCTTACATAGGAACTTCCTTAGTCTATTGGTTTTAGAGGATATTGATGGATATTTTCCTCATTAGCCAATGGATTGAGGAATCGATTTTCATAATTCCAAAATTATTTGAAATTAGGGTAGGTTTTTGTAGCTTCTCTATTTCCTTTACACTCCATAGCTTGATAGACGTTATCAACACAATAAAGAAACTCTCAATCCCTCAAGAAATCCCCAATGCGTTTCTTCACAAAATTATTACATATTGGGAATTACCTCTTTCCTTTATCTTCATTCATCATTTTCAATTCAACATGGTTCGAAAAAAAAGTTTTCTTTTCTTTTTCTTAATTATTAACTAATTCCTTAATCCACTGAAACAGGAAACATTATCTTTATCTATTTAAGAAAATTAATAGTTGTTTCCTCCCATATTTTTATCACATAATAAATTTAAACTTTTTTCCATTATTATCGTTATCAATTGAGATCCAATAAAACTACATCAATATCTTTTATGGTGTGTTCAATTATTTTTAAAGGCCTAATATATTAATCATGAATCATGACATTTAGGTGATAATTATAGTAATAATTCTACACCAACTTTAATCCCAGTTGCTTACTCATTAATATCATTATTTTCATTGTCTTTTATATCCATTGTTAACTTGGTTCAACCTAGATCATGCCATTAATAAAACCATACGAGTTTACCTAATTAATAAAATATTATAGTCATACTAGTATTTTGAAATATTAGACCATAATATGTCATATTCTATGACACCATAATGTTGTCTTATATTTTTTAAGTTGATGCTATATCTATTTTGGTTCAACCTAGTTTTCTTTATGTTTGGATATTGTAATAACATAATCCTTAAAAAATAATATTTCTAAATTACAATGAAATTTATTACAATATTTTGAACCCAAAAATCATTGAAATCCATGATCCAAAAATTTTAAAGTACCCAATATTCATAAAATAACATATCCATTAATATATACCTTATCTTATAATCTCTACTATTTAATGGAAGTAATGCATATTCATTCTCCAATTGTGTTCTATTATTATTATATTTAAATATTTCATAATGTTTTGGGGTGTATTAGAAACATCCAATGTACCTTGAGTGTATCTTGATAGGTGTAAATTCCTATAGACACTCATTGTGTACCAAGTGGTGATAGAGTTCATACTCAACTATCATTTTCTAGGATGATTTCCCATAGGTTCATCTATTCTACAACCGTATTAATTTTCTAGAGAACATATAATAATTTAATTACTATAGGACTATATACCCCATTCATTACTAAAATTTACAATGTTTTCCTATACACAGGCTCTTTATTTTTCTCTATATTCCACTCACCATAATCCCCAATCAACATAAAGTTTCTAGTATTTCCTCAATCGATCATACGGGGTTATATAAACCATTGAAATTAAGGTTTCCCTTATTTTTTAAACCTTTGATGAGATTTGTAACCCCTAACTTATCTTTCAATTTTAACATCCTAATATCTAATATTTTCTAAACCCCGGTTTGATAATAATAGCAGGGCTCTAGTCCCACACTCCTATAATCCTATGATAAAATCACATATATTACCTATCATCTTCCACAACAATTTGAACATCCTAAAATTTTTCATCCATAATTACAAAATCCTTCAAACATATTGTAACGTTACACATAACGATGAACTTTTTTGGATTATAGTTTTATAGAATTAGGTTAGAATGTTAACTAATAAATCCCATCCATATCTCAACTAATGAATTTTTTTCCAAAATATATGAAAGTAAATAATTTTTAATAAGTCTTCATCATCACTAATAAATTCTCCACACAAGATACCAATCTATATATATCAAACTTAGTACTCTTTTTATAACCTGGGGAAATGGAAAAATAATAAAGGGTGATAAAATTATCATTAAGGGTAATTATATACCATAATATATCATATAATTGAAATGGTTGGATTGGTTGGAATAATATGGTGGGAAATAAATGATAATAAAATAATTCCATACAACTGACCACATGAAATCGAAAAAAAATCCATATTTTATTATATTTTTTAACACATGGACAACATTAACATAATTAATGGTGATGAAATGAATAATTTCGAAATTTTACAAAGATTATGTCAAGTATTTTACCAATTTCCAATACAAAATCCAATAAATATAAATAAATGGGAAGTCATATCCCTAATACCCATACCAGTTTGTCTCATAAGACCTACAAATACATCAAGGGGTTATTTTGGTCCCTTCTAGTCACTAGTTAAATATAATAAATTAATCATATGAATGAATCAATAAACAATAAGAATAATAATCTAAATATATTTTAATTTTGTAAAAATATTTACTGTAATTAAAATGATTACGATTATCAATATTTCCCCATTTAATTAGTGGAATATATTTCTATATAAGAATAACTCAAGCTAACACCATATTGATTAATGATATATCATTTAGTTAATAATATTTAAAAAGATATCAGTGAATGGGTATCTTGGTAACTTCATATAAAAAAAGTAATGAAAAATAGTTATTAATAAAGTAATGTAACTGGTTTAAAAAATTCAAAAATAATAATTATAACTCAAATAAAATAAATTGATTTATGAAAAACCCTTATAAATTAAGTAACATTTCAATAAAAAAATACTAGGAAGAGGTAGATTGAAATTGAATATCAATCTCTATGAATAAATTTTTTTTCATGATATATTATTTCATATAGGTAGTATAGACATTATATAAATGAAATTTTGTGTATAATAGAAAACTTGTATCAAATAAAATAACTTAGACAAAAAAACCCTTAATACATTGGGGTCTTTTGAATTGAAAAACCATATAAGATAAAACGTGATATGGATTATTCAATCCATTATATTTCATTAAAATTATTATGAAATTAATTTCATGGTGAATATATACACCAAAATGAGGAAACATGTGATGAGTATGAATTATATATTAATGGGTCAAAATTGAGATGCAAAAACCCTTACCATTATTCATTGTTTGTAAAAAAAACTCTAACCAAATGTATAAAATTAATTTTCTTAATAACCTGATTAAAAATATTATTCAAACCTATATAAATTTTTAAATATAATTTAAAATAACTTATTAAAAATATATTAGTTTGTTATATTTTATTTTCAATATCAAAAGTTATTATCTTTGATTGTTTTTTAGTATTAATTTTATAAGGGAGATATTGATTCTAGTTTATCAATTTAAATTTCATCTTTACATTATAAACATAGTTATTGGAATATATTTTTTATTATTATTTAAAATTTTAAAAATTTCATATTATTATTATTTTAGTTGTGATTCGTGATGAAAAGTTAGTAATGATCTTGTTTCGGTAGTTTATAATGAAAAAAAGTTGGAATAATAATTTATTAAATTTAAATATGACCATTCCAGAACAATAAAACATATATTATATTATAATTTATGTATAATAAAACTTTTTTTTGTTTTTATAATTATCCATGATAGAAATATATTGCATTGTTCATGTGGGTGGTTAAACCGACCTAAACAACCATGACCCATAATCATTAGGTTATTATGTATAAGAATGTTGTTATTTTTAACATAATATAATTGGAAAAGATAAATAATGATACTATTTATATTTTTTATTGTGGCAAATCATTTTATAATATATTTTGATAAATAATAAAAGGCAATAGTGCAAAACAAAAAATGTCACATTCATAGAGGTGGTAGTTTACACGTACAAACGAGTAAAGTAATAATTTTCTATAGATATAGTTGAATATTGAAAATAATTTATAATTATATAACATTACTAATTTTATAAATATCATATTAATAATATATTTTCATTTTTATAAACATGTGTGTATGTTGGTGGTGAAAACCCAAAAATATTATTCATGGAGGCGTTAATTTTCACGTCCACATAAGGGAATCCTCATTTTTCAAATTGTTATGGTTAAAGGATGAAAAATTATATAAAATTGGTATAATAATATTTC
Source organism: Viscum album (assembly GCA_963277665.1). Lineage (NCBI taxonomy): Eukaryota > Viridiplantae > Streptophyta > Magnoliopsida > Santalales > Viscaceae > Viscum > Viscum album. Next base: position 681,679,245 of record OY728159.1, on the reverse strand, counting down.
AGAATATTAGTAAAATTGATTTAATTATAATTTCATTGATATAATAGGATCTATGGTTAAAAGATGAATACAATTTAGACATATTGGTTGAGAACATTACCTCTCCCTTTAAGTGTTATCCATTGGGTAACACATTTAGGTTCTTTAGATTTCAATTTTGGAAATACCAAGACATCTAAGACATGGGGGGAGAGTGGAGGAGATACGAGTTATGTTCTTTATTTTGGTTAATTATTTATAATCTTTGTATAAGTGGGGTGTAGGTGAGCTCTCTTTATAGGTGATGGGAATAAATTTTTTGTAAATATAACTTCTTAATATAAAGTGAGCACATATTATAATTCGAATGCACATAAAAACATGTAAATAATGTATTTTGGTGTGACTTAAGGTCCAAAAATAAAACAGATATTATTTTTCAGGGACTTTTTAAACATTTTTAAGTTATATACTCCTAGATTATTCCTTTTAGCCCCTTTTAGTTTCTATAGTGCTAATTAATGTTCCCAAAATAATTAATTTTAATATCTAAAAAAGTGGAAATTATTAAATTCTTTAGACATAATAATTACGAATTTAAAATCAACTTTATTAAATAAAATCTCTATTTTTAATTAAAATTAATTTTAACATTAGCGCATTAATAACCTAAAAATCAATTTTTAGAAAAAGTTATTTTTTAAAAATGTAGATTATATTTATAAACAAATTTCAAATGTTATATATTTAAACTAAATTAATAGTTTTATTACAAAAAAATTATATATATGTGACTTTAAAAGAAATCCAAAAACTATTTAAACCAAGATAAAACTGAATTAAAAGAGAAAGACGAATAATATTTTTTATAATAAAAAAATTAATAACTCCCAAAAAATGATAAACATAGTTTTTAAAAATTCACAATATTATTTTTAACTTAATATCTATAATAAATAAATATATATTTTTACCATGAAATATTTTTATATGTTTTTATGTTATACTTACTTCTTCGTATAGTCATGAATGTTACAATGTTAGTAAATACATTTTTATTATTATTCACCTAACAATTAATTATTTAATAAATAATCTCAATTATCCTTCTTCTGAAGCTATTTTAATAAAAAAATAATTTATTTTATTTTATTAAATAAAAATTCAAAAAATTAACTTTATAAAATACAAAAAAAAATTATTAAAATGTTTTTCGTAGGAAAATAATTTTTTTAAAAATATAAATGGTTCCAACTATTATTTCCAATAAATTTATAATTATATTGGTTATATATTATTAATATAAAATTTATATCTATTATATTTATTGTAGTTAAATTAATAACATAAAAATATAATTTTAGATAAATAATTCGTTTTTATGAATAAAATAATATCGTTAATTTTATAAACACATTAGAAAATAAATATTTTTTTGTTAAAAGTTAAAATGAGAAATATATAAATAAATGCGATAAATAATATATTAAATTAATAATTAAATGTTTATATCATCCTAATTTATAGTTACATATACCCTAAAAATCTATATATAAGATATAAGAATAATGTTAGCTCTGGTGGCTGTCAAAGGTGGTGATTTCACTATTATAGATCATGTGAAAAATTTTACAACCATGAACTTATATCATGTTTAGTTTCTATCATACCATAATTATTGGGGTTTGGAATTGGATTTGTATAGGTAAAATCCTAGTGAATCAGCCTCATTTCCAAACTTTTACAAATTAGCTTTTTAAGGGAGACTTGAGCTACATGATAGCATTTGTTTATTTTTTCCTTATAAACTATGTAATATAGTTACTTCCTCTTATAAATTATAATTTAATGACAATATAATAACTATCAAATTTAATGATTTTATTTTAAATCATTTTGGTTTCGTTTTAGTGTGTTGTTGTGTGTGAAGTAAGATGTCCAGCACATCATGTTTTAATGTAAAAAATAGAATGTATATAATTTAAAATATCATAGTGTTATAATTAAAACATATTACAATATATTATGAAATTAGATTAAAAAATTAGTGTTCTTTTCATGAACTCCTTTCAATTTGAATTTCAAAAAATAAATTTCATTTCATTATTCATCTAAATTGAATAAATTGGTAAACATAGTTTCGTAACTTCAGAATGGGTTCAAAATATTCCGTTGTTTTCAAAGTGATCTTATTATGTTTCAAACCACACCAAAATTGAAATATAAAACCACAATAAATTTATTAAATACTAAAACATTTGAAGGGAAAAAAATATTTGAAAATCCTTAGGTATAACAGTTCCCTTCCTCACACTTAAATGATGCAGTGTCCTCAACTTATTGTAACATATTCATTTATTAAAATAGATTTCAATAGAATAAAAAAAATATTATGTGTTGAAAAAAGGTAAAACATGGTGATTTTCACTATTTTATGGTTTAGAGGAGTGTGATCTCCCCTACTTGTTCTTGGGGTATATTTCCTTGGAATTGTTTTAGATTAATCCAATTAAAATTAAAAGATTTGTTTATTATTATTTCATATCTTAAAAAACAAATAAAAAACAAAAATAGTGAAAAAATTGAACTTTTCATTGAAGAAACAAGATTACCTTGAATCAACTTGATTAATGAGTTCTATAGAAATGATTGATCCCTTGGAAAAAAGTATTTTAATGAATGATCTTATCATGTACTAATCTCATAATTTCTTTGTAATTTTTTTAGTTTGAAAAATATTTCTTTCTGATTTATTCAAACTCATGTAGCTATTCTTTCTTCTCATTCCCCGATTTTCTCATATCCAGATTCATACCCCTCACTACTTAGTTGGCCTTGAGCTCAAATTCTATATGAATGTGATATATATTTCTATAAATAAACCTATATGGACTTGATCTAGTTAGTGTTTTATAATCTTTCATGTATCCCCATAAGGTGTGTTAAAAACTTTATCCTTAATATTTATTATTTAGAATTTCATTTGTCTCGAGGAACCTATATATTTCATAATTTGAAACATCATCTTCACCAAACAAATTTATCGGTGGTAGGATTTGGATGTCTTTTGGTTCACTCTATAATTATTCAACAAATCCCCTATGTCCATGTTTCATTAGCAGGTCACTTGATCACTGGTGAAGGATCTTGATACACCGAACCTATCAAAGTTGTAATTCCTAACAAAATCACACACAATAGTGGCATAACCATTTTTATGGCCCTATATCCGACCAATTTTGCAACATAATCAATATTTAATAATATTTATGATTTTCCAAATGAAATGGTAGAGGTTCTCATGAAGTTTATTCACATACTTAAAATATCTCATAAATAAATATGGTTTATTTGGGACTTTATTATCATTTAGATATGTTACCAATAAAATGAGATTTTGTAAACGTTTTAGAAAATTCCTGTGCATATTTAAACAATTTTTTCAAATATACTCTTTATTTTAAAAAATTTCTATAAAAACTTTATGGTTGAAGAGAGCCTCTACAAGGTATTGTATGAAAAAAATCATAGATTATATCTCACTATGATGCAATCATATTATTATCATTTAATAATTATTCATTATCTAGGCATATGAATCCTACAAATAGTTGATTTTCATTCAATGTTAATTTTAAAAACATAGTTGGGGTTTAGATGATAGGAGACTTGACAATATACCAAAAACAATCCATTATAATATACCAAGGTATATTTCCATCAATCATGTACAATTGTTCTCAATGAATGTTATAATTTATAGGTTTTTAAAATTTTTTCTACACTTCCAATATGGTTAGTATCACACTTCATTGATCAACCACATATTTAATAGCAACATTATTGTATTCATTCTCAAAATGTACCACTAGTAGTTGTAGAATCCATCTTACCATCCTTGGTATAGTAACAAATGTCTTCATCAAATTCAAATGGGTTGTATTATTAGGGAAAAAATTAACATTTGTGCATAAAAAATATGGCCTAAATTATTTAAAAGAAAAAATAATTGAATAAAACTATTTTTTAGTTTTTGTTTAGTGGTTTTGAGTAGAATCCAATTTCCTTAATACTTATGCAATGAAATTAGATATAACTTCAACTCTTTTGAAAATATTTCACCTGAAACATTGTTGGAAGCATGAACAACTAACTCAAATGGGTGTCCCTATCTTGGTGGGTACATCATTGGTGGTGTGATTAGCTAAATCCTCAATTCACTAAAATCCACCCTGAAATAATAAAAAAAGTAAATATATTTTAAAATAAAATTTGAGATGGGATGATAAATCAGACAAAATATTTAGCGAATATCTTATAAAACATTACATGTGGTACAAAGGATCCAAAAATATTCACAAAATTTAGATAGTGGTATTAATTTTTCACATAAATATTATACTTATCCACCTCAATTATTTTTTGAAATAACATTCCCAAGAACTAATCCAATCTCTAACATGGAATGTTATTTTTCATGAAAATTTTAAGATTGGTTATCATAAAATTAATATTTTTTAAAAAAATATCCATATTATTCAAATAATGATCAATTAAATTTTAAAAAATAGTGAAGTCATATAAAAACACCTCCTAGAATTCATCAATGTTCATAGAAATGATACTTATCATAAACCTATGGAATTTTCCTAGGAATTACATAATTCAAAAAACATCATCATTTATTAAAAGGTACCATAAGTACATGTGAAGGTAATTTTTCATAAATCATAAGGTGAAATTGGAACAATAAAGTAACCAAAAAAATATATCTAATGAATAGTAATTATTTCCCAATGAAAATATTTATTGAATCCATCCAATGAAAGAAATAGGTAAATGATCATTCCTTGTGACCTTGGGTGGCTTCCTATAATATATACACACTCTCCATTGGTTCTAAATTCTACCAAGTATCCATTCATTATTTTCATCCAATACAAATGATGTTCTAGTTTTTTAAGAATTATATAAATGGGATTGAACCATTGTTAGTTAGAGGATGGGTCGATTAATATTTTCTATAAAATAGTTTCTATCTCATTTTTGGAATACCTATATAATGGTTGGATTTAGAATTCATTGGGTATTCCTAATCGGTCTAGAATTTCCCTAATGTAGAATTTTGTGTGAGAATATTTTGGGATTTATGAAAATAATATATCCTAAACTATACCCTATTTATTACTCATTTTTTATTAAAAAAATAAAAAAAATTGGTTCTTGGTTAAGTGTAATTTTATTAGAAATTATTAATTGAAATTTTCCTCCATAATGGGAATATAAATGACATTAGTAAGAAAAGAATTTAATTCCATATTTGATTGATATTCTAAATTTGAAATCTGGCCTAGTCTTATCACCACCAAAGCCTTGATTTTCATCACATAAGATGAAAACTAAACTACATTATCTTTGGAAAAAATATGGAAATCCAATAAATAATTCATATTTTTTCTATTATTCTAAATTATAAATATATTTTTAAAATTGTTTATAAACACAATTCTTCAACGAATTTTGGAACATTAATATTTTTCTAAAATCTAAAATTTCCTAAAACATATCTTGGTATTTACTAGGATAATCCTCCTTAATTGTTATATTTAAAAAGTGTATTATCATCCTGAGGTACTTAATAGCATCAAATATGTTGAATTGGTTAGTGTTATCTCTAAATTCCATGGTTGTGGTTCCCTCATGCCCAGAGATAATGATTTTTTTTTTCAATAATGGACTAGCCAATATAATAAGTGATTGTGTGAGTATTTTTTCCTTCCTCAATGATTTGTACATAAAATTATAATCATGATATTAAATTTTGACCTCTAACTAGGAAATCTTTAATGAATAAAACTGTAGATATTATATAATTGTTCACAAGTTGTACTACAACTCTTATAGGAATTAATTATCTCATCCACAAAGAAGTAAAAAATGAGTGAGGTGTGACATTAATAGAAGCACCTAAATAACATATAACATTTGAAAAAATAATAGATCAAAATATTTAAGGGATTGAAAATTTCTTTATATCTTAATACATTGTGGGAAACAACGATGTGATTTGGGAATGAATTATTCATCCTAAATAGATTCTTTCATTCCTTTTAGTTATTATTTTCATTATTCATAATTCCATAACGAACATAGCAGACATGGGACTTTTCTTGAGGTCTTATATAAGATAGATGTTGATCCTAAATTTATAGAAACTATATAGACATTCTTTTGAAGCTATTTTTCTTGAATAATCCTTGATAGGAATAGATGTGGAAGATACTTTTTATCCCTTTTCTACCTATATATGGGTGTAACTTTCATCTTCCTACTTGGTCCATATTTCTCTCATTCTTCATTATTTACATTTTCCTAGAACATTTTAAGGGGTATTTCAATTAAAAAATTGTTTTATTTTATTTCAATAAAATTTAATTTCACATAGGATCAACTGTGGATGGGAAATGAATTTTCATTCCACTTCCTTTTGTTGTCATACTCACATTACTCTTGGGATTTGGGACTGACAATAATAGTAGTTTTCATGAGTATTTGGATAGAAATTCACTATTTTATCAAGATGGGATTTTAACTCTTTCACTTCATTCCATAGATTCTCAACTTCGTGTCCTTTTTACTAGGTTTGTATGATTTTAATACTAGTTGATAGTGAATAAAATTCTACCGCTTCCTAAAAATGGAGTTAGTTGGTAGGATGGTTGGTTTCATAATTATTTGAATGATTTTTGGAAGGTTAGTTGGTTCTATAATTGCTTTAAAATTGGAAATAATTTATAATAATTAATTTTATAGGTTAGTATAGCTATATTTTTTTTTATTGACACATCTATATTATACTAGGGATATAATTATCCATCCTAATACTGCTTGTTAAAACCTCATCTACTAGTAAAATGACGTAAAAAATTTATATAACCTAAACCTAAAAACTCTTATTATTATTGGGATTAGGAAATTTAATCATACCACATAATTATAGTTCATTGTCTTTCTTCAGGGTCATATTAATAACAACACCGGATAGTTACTTATGTTTGGATTCTAGAAATGGACATGACTCATAAGACTTTACCTTATGTAAAACATCAGTTTATATACCTCTTCTCCCAAACTCTTATGATTTGTGTGATATCATCTCAAAAAAGCCATTAGCCTTTTATTGTGATTTTTCTTTTAAATATCCTCCTGGATATGCATCCACTAGGTTCTATAATGGATTGATGTGGTAAACAAGAACCCATCTTCTTGAATATTTTCAAATAATCAAAATTATCCTCACCATAGTCTTTTATAATAGAATAAATATCCTTCCAAACTATCATGCTTATTGATTGGTGGAAGAATATCTAAATTATACTTATTTACAGTTAATCTCAATCATATAATTCTCCAAGATATAGACTACACAATTACTCCTTAGTTTATCCTTCATGTGAATAGGTGGATTCCCTCTAATTGAATTTCTCTTTTTTCCCACTCTTGTGGGCTTGTAATTATATCATAGAAAATATCATGAAAATATTGAAAATATGAGGGTTATGGGATAATTATACACATGTACATTTATCATATAATTCATGGTATTTTATTTTTTTTCAAATTATCTATAGAAATAGAGGCCTCTAAATCATTTTACCTTTCACCATATCTATGATGAATTTATTGAGGATAAGATTAAAAAAATAAAATCTAATTCTAACATCCCTCACTATGTAGAAGTGATATAAAAATCCAGTCTTAGTTTACTTACTTATAACCTAATAGGGTTTTTTGTTTCCTATGTTCCATGACAATGTTTTAATATCTTTACGCATGATCCTCAAATATCTAATGTTTTCACTACTCGGCATTATAAATTCCATCATATATAGATTAAGATAAGTGGATGAAATTTAATGATCATAAACCATATAAATGAAAATTGAGTGTTATCAAATCAAAAACAATAATATCCAATAATATAAAATATCAGTTAATACTGAAACTAGTTAATAAATGAATGTGTTGTATCATTATAATTATAAGTCTCTAGAATTGTTTTGGATAATATTACCATCCACAATAATTCATTATTTTACCCCACCATTAAAATGGTTATATTGTGAAATTGGTTAGAGAAAATATTACAATATTGTGAGAAGAATAAAATAAATAAATAAACGACTCAAAAGCAGCAATCAAAACAATGATACCAGTCAGTCACCCTTCCTCTGAACTCTCTTTCTTGTTCTCCCTTCCTTCCGTCTTGTATTTACATTCATTTGTATTTTGATATAAATACCCTCATGTGATCTCTACTCCTTTGAATTTTTATAAATTTTCCAACATCCTCATATTTATTTCTCATTTTCTATCTCATTTTCTAAATAATTCACATCTTCCCTTCTTTATCTTGACTAAAATATCATTCATATCATAATCAATGTGTCTTAATTTGTTTGGATATATGAATTATTATTTGGAACACATTTAAATCTAGTTAATCTCTATAATCCATCATTATATATATATATATATATTAAGAATCATGATGCATATGGAGAAGCAGGTCATGCTTGTGGGGGTTCCATGCATATAGGGGTTCATCCCTATGGGGTATCTATGTTATGGATAGATGATCTTTATAGAATCTAAAATTACAAAAATGAATAATTCTTACAGCGTTTGTTCATGATTACAGGAATTATACTTATGAAATCTTATTCTTATATTTGAATAAATTCTTATATAAGGCCTTTTATTCTTATGTATGGGCTAGGTTTATAGGAAATCAAGTTTATGTTGCATTTTATGATCCTTATGAATTGCCAAAATTTTGATTACGTAGACATGAGTCATGATTATAGTGTAATGATAATCCTTATGAAATCATAGAATGATCTTTATGAAGTGTCATAATAATGTTTATGCAGTATGAGATTCATCCTAAAAGTGTTAACACATATCCAAATTAAAGAAAATTTTTCAAATTTTAGAGTTATTCTCAAATGATTCAAGTGACTCCTTAAATTTAAAAATCAAAAGAACATGAAAATAATTTTATTGGTTTTACAAAACAATTCTATAATTTAATAAAAAATAAATAATGAAATATTAATCCATTTCCACAATTAAATATAAAATATTCTATTATCAAAATATGTAACAATTACCCATTAAATGATTATTTTATGAGATAAAACACGTTAAAACACAAAGTTGTATACATGAAAATGTTGGTTCTTTCAATCATAGATGGGTCGAGTATAGGTTTTCTAATTTTTAATAACAAAACAATATTTTATGCTTCTTTTTTATAATTTTATGCATGATTAACTCTTAAAAAATAAAATTAATTATCAAACTACAATATTGATTATTATGGAAAATTACATATTGAAATTGGAAGATGTTTATTCATTTATTCAAAAAAATGAATCAATGATTATTTTCCAAAATGTACATGATAAAATTAGATCGTTTATTATTTTTATCATTTTATGCTGATTTATAAGTTAAAATTGAATTTTATTTATTAAAACACTATTTCAATCATTTTAGGGGCTTAGATGTTTAATTAACATGTGATTTGTTTCTACAAGGAACAAATGTATTTAATATTTATTTCCTAAATTGTATCAATAAAAAAATCTCATTTTCTCCATTTTCATCACATGACTCATGTTAGACGGTTGGAAAATAATTTTAATTTTAGAAAATCTACTTTTGATCAATATGATCACATCACATGTTAAATAGATATTTGGGTTTTTCAATAACATAATAATGAATCAATGATTATTACCCTAAATTTTCATGATAATGTAATTATTTTTTTAATTTTAACTGTTATATTATTTTTTATATATTAAAATTTAATTTCAATTCTTAAAATTGAATTTTAATAAATTTTATCACCTCAAATTTTTGATTAAAGTGTGTATTATTCCTAAAGTTCACATATGAATTAAAAATAATTTTACTAATTATAATGACAAATCAATTTCAATTATTCATTTTTATAATTTTTTCCTCCTTTTTTATTAACAAATTATTTGTTAAAAAATTTAAATTACATAAATTGGATCATATCAAATAAAAGTTTTTTTATACTTCATTATTACATTTTAAAAGTGAATCGAGAATTATGATATTAATTTTTTATCACAAAACTAACTCGTTTTCTTGATTTTTTTGTTGTATGATCATTGCAAAGATAAAAAATTAGTTTTAATTGATAAAATTATCTAATCATCCTTATGAGAATATCAATCATTTAATTAAAGTATGGGGTGACTCTATTAGTTTAAAATGACATGAAAATATTTTTCAGAATTTTTAATGATAAATTAAGCTTGTTTTTTATCTTTTCTATAATTTAATGAAAATTTATTATTTTTAAATATTATAATTTATAAGAAAATATATTTTTATTATTATATGAAAATTATTATTCATTTTGATATGTTATTATTTATATAGGATATAAATTAATTGATTAACATGTTTTAAAAAAGTTATGAAAATTCAGTCTTGTTTTCTCAATATTGAATTATGTATTGTAATTTTCAATTTAATTTTTTTGAATAATTAAAATTAAATTTAGTTCATTTTGATCAAGTCATTTAACAACCTAAACCTTTAAGTACACCATTTAATATAGTCTTATGTCCTTGTAGAACCCCCAAAATCAACATCTAATTGATCAAGCATTAACAAATAACACCAAGGTAATAATTCTGTATGATCCTGAACATTTTCAAGGTATGTTTTTTATTTTTATTTTTTTACCCTTCCTAAAATTGCTTATTGAATTATTATTTTTATGTATGTATGGTCTTGGGAGTCTTTTTGGGGTTTTGTATTTGAAAATCTTGAAATTGTGGCTTAAAACACATAGAACATTGTTTTTTCACAGTTAAAGTTAACCCTTAACCATGACCATGAGGCTCGATTTAGGGGGAGCATAGTTTCTCAAAAACTATGTGGGGGCCTATGAAACCATTCAACATATGGATACATAGGATAGTGGTTATCCCAAGGTTGTCCCATGGTTTGTAAAATCGTGTGTCCAAATTGTGCACCACATTAAAATGTGGTAAAATTACTACTTTTCTAACCCAATTATTAAATGAGAACACAGAAGTTTCTCTCTCATTTCCCTCCATGCATCCCTGGGTGACTCCCAAGAGTCGTTGCCTATTCCAAGGGTAAATTTATTCCAATCATATACCATTCAATGTTTCTTTTCTTTTAATTTGATACCCTAAGTATATCTTCAAGTCTATTTAATTCCATTCTTTTGATATTTCACAAAATTATTTTCCCTCTTTGTTTATGTATATTAAGACCTATATTTAGGGATTTTTAATAATTTTATGTTGAAGTTTTTTTAGCTTCAATTAAGGGATAGTTTTGGACGAGTGGACATCTACGAGTATAAGGTAATTGGTCTAAGGGGTTTAACATATTGTCATTCTAAACTTCAAGTAAATTTGCTATGTTTTGTGGAACTAATGTGTTTAAACTATTATTTATTAACTAAGAAAAATATATTGGACCTTTAATTGATTTCATAAAATCCTCATGGATCTCATTGGGGGTTTTTATGATCATGATACTGAAAGCATTACCACCCATGGGATGTTCCAAACTCTTGGGAATGATGTGGTTATAATTTAAATGTTAAAATATTGGGTTGATATGCTTAATCGGGATGTGTTTGTGGGATATCTTATCATAATGGAAGGGGGATATCCATCATGGCTTTCTTTTTAAATGAATTATGGGATTTCAATGTGATTTTAATGGTTAATACTTAAAACAAAAAAGTTTAGGTGGTTAATTATTTGAAATTAAATTTAACAATTTTTATAAATATATCAATGATGAAAAGGATTAATTGTGAAGTTGGTTTTATTGGTTTTGTGCATATTTGGCCTTTGTGAATAAAACATGTTAAATAGGAACACTTTTATTTGATTAATGAGTTAAAAGTTAATAAATTATGAACATTAGAAATTGTGAATAATTATATGGGTTAGGATGTTGATTTTATTCTCTTCGTCTTTAGGAATGTTCCAAACTAACGCTTTGGACACCATCGATTGTTATGCATAGTTTAGATGTTAGATTGACTCTATATACACTAGTAGAATTTAACATGGTGTGATTACTTAGAATGATGCTCTTTCCAAGATTTAAATAAGTCATTAATCCATTTTATTTTCCATAAACTGTGTATCCACTATTATATGTATCCTAGAAAACTAGCATTGGCAGAGGTAGGTTTGGTTAGCTTGGGTGTCACCATAGAACGAGGGGGGTGAAAAGGTTAATTAATAGATATTTATTTTCTTAATTTTCTTCATTTATTATCTTTTATATAATTTCATTTTAGATCGTCATGAACTATTAATTATAATGTATATTACCTTATATATCATTTTTGGTGGTCTACTAAGTTATAATCACACAATTCTTGGGTAGTCAATGATACCTTATCAGAATTCATGGATACATGTCTAGATATGGGAATATTCTGGGTACTTGATTGATGATTGGGGAATTTATGGTTTTCATCATGGAGGAGGGTACAGGAAAATATATAATGACTCATTAAATGGAATTTTAGTAGTGTATTTTTTTGGTATTCCTTTTATAAAATTATACTATCATGACTCGACATAGTTATTGATATTGGTTTGTTAGTATATACCTAGTTCATTGGAAATTAGTCTGTGATGTGTTGTAACCTTGTGGTTGTATTTATCATTAATTTTATTATTTTCATTATTTTTTTATTTTTTTTAAGAAAATATTTTCCACGCATTACTTCCTAGACCCTCATTGCAAGTCAAAATCCTCTAATGTGTGTGGAGGCACACCTAAAGTCGTGTCACAGACTTTTGTGGATACTAGTTCAATTGTTCTAAGCTGGGATGTTTCAAAGTGGTATAAAAGGAGGAAATTTATTTTTATTCACTATTTTGGAAAGATAAATTGGAGAATATGATGTGTTGGGGCTTGGTAATAAGCCTTTTCCTGGAAGTATCTAAACCAGGTGTGGGGGAAACCCCATGTTTCCATAGATGGGATTGCTATTTTTGAGGTTCATAGGTTATAGCTGAAATGTTATTTCACCTTGGCAAACAATGTTTTTTTTATGTTATCAATTTATGATTTTCTTCTTCTGGGGTGGTACGACCTGAGGGTGTTTATGCAAGAATATTTTTAGGAACTCGAATGTTATTTGACATTAATTATATTATGCAAAAAAGAAAAATAATGTAATGACCATTTTTATTTATGTAGGTAAATTGGTGTTGTAGAAAATAAAGTGGTTTTATATACTTTTGAGTTCTTGATACAAATTTCAGAATTAAAATGTTTGAAATATTTTAAATTTAAATATGATAAAGAGTTTTTTTAGATAATGTAAAACATAAAGAATGAAATTGATAAAATTGCATCTACCTAGAATTATCCAGAAGCCCTAGATTGAAATGGTAGGGTATATTAGTGGTGTTTTTCATATATATGTTGGTTTAGTATATGGGAATTATATTTTTTGAAGGCTACTTGTGAATTTTATTTTTGATAATTTTAACAATTATGTGTTATGTATCATGAAATGTGTTTTTTATCTTATACGGATGCCTCCATGACCATAATGGATAGTAGGATGATAATTGGAGATTACTGAGAATGCACCTCTGAACATGGAACCATATCCCCCATTGATTCTAGGTGATATATAAGAAGTTAAGTTCTATGATAATTTCACCCACGTTATCCAGTTTATGGAAGGGGATCTAGTGTTTTTTACACCGACCTTTTTTATATAACTAGAGTCATTTAGCTTGAGCATCCCCCAAAAATCCTTGGAGATTGTGGTCTTGAGGAAAGATAGTTCTAGATTGTTAGTAACTTCAAAATTCACTACCACTTAGAGAGTCATCTGGAAATGTGATTTATGTTGGAATATTATATGTTATGGGTACTATTGATGTGCAGGTGGGATATTGTGGTCCAAGATGAACAGATTGATCGAATGTCTGCGAATGAATTCTAGGAGATGTTATTTGAGTATTTTAACCCTCAGAAGCTGGGAAAATTAAGTGTTAGAGAATTTAAACACATTACCCAGGGAAATATTTCAATGATGTATTATGATGGATTCCTCACCAAATAATAGTGTTTTCCCTGGTTTTGTACAATGATGATCTAGATAGGGTGAAACATTTTTATGATGGACTCAAATGTGAGATCAAGTGATAGGTAAATATTTTCTACTAGAACAATCACCTTCATATGGTAAATGCGGATCACTTTTTAAAGGGGATCTTTATGGAAATTTCTAGTGGTGGGAAAACACATTCAATGGGGCAATTTGATACTACGTCCTTAGATAGTAAAAAGGACCATTTTGAGAACTTTCACCAAGGAATTAGTATATTGAGTGGTCAAGGGAGAGTTTCAGAATCACAGGGAAATTTTCCACTATTCTTATACTAGTGTGGTAGTCCTATCCATATGATAGGTAAATTTCCAAAACAACTAGTTGAGTGTCAATGTTTTGGTACAACATGGAATTCATAGAGGTTTTAAAGGAACCCTTGATAGATGACTAATGATGGTGTTTATTGGTTGTTTCAGAGTAGTGGGAGGGGATTTAATACCCTAAAAAAGTCTATAAGTTAATGTACTACTATTCATACATGTTAGGGTGGAGGATTGGTTTCTTCAGGATAATATTGAATGTATCAGTAAAGTAGTATAGTATATAGGACTCATAAAATTGCATATAGTAAAGGGTTGCATTAGATTCATGCAATTAAACATCTTCCCATTGTTAGATACAATGGTTCTAGAACTATATGAGGTATAATTCTAGTTACTTCTATGCTTACTAGTTCTTTATTTGATTTTGTAGTTTCACATTCATTTATATCTATTTATTTTTTTAGCAATTTGGGAATAGTGGTGAAACTCTTGTATGGGGTTATTTCAATCGACACAATGTTTGGGGTGTGATTAGAGGGTATATGTATTTTTTAGAATTTTTCCCTCTTGATTAGAGAGTAACATTTTTTTTCATATTTTTTCATACATGAGATGTTAATATTTGATTTGATACTCAAAATGGTCCTGTTAGTTTCATTCCAAGCTCACACTTATTGTAACCATAAAAGGGTGAATTTCATGTCTCTTAAGGGTGGCAGTTATGTTCATCATGGGGATTGGAATTTCTAGGAAGGTAGTGTAGGGTCTGTCTGACAATAGTTGAGTGAAATCACATCCTGGGTTGCTAGACTTATGCAATATAATAGGGGAGTTGAGTATGATGTCTTAACTCCTGTGGTGGTATCTCTTTCCTTTTATTTATGATCTCTTCAACAAAATGTGGGGTGATTGTGTATTATCCAAGATTGATTTGGGATTAGGGTACCCTCTGTTAAGGGAGAGATCATCTAATATTCCATTGACTTTATTTGAAAGTATATATTTATTGTATAAGTTTATAATGATATAATTTTGGCTAAAAATTACATTTTTGGGTTTATGTTCTTTATGAATTATATATTACATCTTTTTATGGACCAGTTTATGGTAGTATTCGTCAACAACATCTTTGTGAACTCCTAGTTTAGGTATGATCATCCCCAATATTTTGACATCATTCTATGTATTCTGAGATAAAATTAGCTATATCCTAATCTATATAAATTTTATTTATTTATTGATCATGATCATTTCTTAGGTCACATAATCTCATATGATGTTTTATTACTAGACTGTGAGAAAATATAAGCAGTTTTTTATTGGGAGAGACATAATATTTTATCATAAGTGAAGCATTGAGGGTCTATAGTATTATAAACAAAGGATCATCATTGAATTCTCTCACTTGGAATCACCACTTTAATTCCTTACTATAAAGGGAATAATGTTTTAGTGGTCTGGAGAATATAATGATGGCTTTTAGGAGCTAAACTGGTGTTTGACCACAACATATATTCTAATATTACCTAAACTAGGAAAGGATTATATTGTATGTTATGATGCATTTGGAATCGGTCATAGATTATTATTGATGCATGGATATTGATTCATGGTATATGGGGCATGACAATTGAGTCTAAATGAATGGATCTATCCAAAAAAAATCTCATATTGGGCACAGTGGTTCACACCATAAAATGATCGAATAATTTTATTTTAGGTGAAAGGTAAACTATTTGTACTGACCATAAGAGCCTTAAATATATCTTTTCTCATCAATATCTAAATGTCTAGTAGAATATATGAGGTCAGTACATGAAATATTTCTATTTTGATCTAGAATGTATTCCTGATAAATGAATCATTATTTTGGATGCTCTGAGATGGAAGACATGATCCCAAGCGGTTTAATAGTCTTTTTATGAGTAGGGGTGATAAACATATTTTATTGGTGCATATAGGTGTTCAAGATGAGTAGGAATTGATTAAAGTCATTACTTTATCAATTTTACCCTCTCTTATGAACTATATCAAGAGAGGAAGAATGATGATCCAAAGTACCTCACATTGAAGGACAACTTTGATGGTGGGGAGAATCATATTGAGTGGTACATTGATGGAAATGATGTTTTCCACATTCAAGGATATATTTACATGACCGTGGGTATGATATAGTAGATTATGCATGAGTTTCACACTTTTAAATGGGTTTTCTTTGCAGGTTTAATAAAAATGTGCCATGATTTTTTTAAATAGTATTGGTGGCTAGGATTGAAGTTATAGAACACGTGTTTTATAATGTTTTTCTAGAACTATTAGTAGTTGAAGACCAATCATCAGTTGAAATATGGTCTATTACAGCCCATTCCAATTCTAGAGTGGATGTGGGATGATGTTACCATGGAATTCACAGTGGGTTTACCCAAGACTACTTAGAAGAGTGGTCTAATATGGGTGATTTTGTATCGATTTAAAATGATATCCCATTTCATATTGATTTGAGAGACATTCACAATCGATGAGTCGGGTACCTTTTATGTTTAGTAACATCAAAAAGCTGGGTATACCCTATGTTTCCAGATGTCCATGTTGCCATGCTAAGGAGGAGAGTGTTTTCCATATTTTCTTTGAAGGGGCCTGGGCTCATGCAGTGTGGAGCTTCTTCGGTGACCTTACTGCCTTCAATGGCCAAGCTCACTCTGTGGATGATTTCATGGACCGCTGGTTCCAGGGAGTGCCTGAACAGAGTCTGGAGAGGAAAGCCCGTGCGCTGGTGTTAACCGCCGGGTTTTGGGGCATTTGGCATGCTCGAAACAGAGCCAGATATGAGGGAGATTATTCATCTGGAAATTTTATTATCATCAAAACCCGCTTCCTGTTGATGCATTTTCTCATAATGGATGACCAGTTGCGACAACTCCCGATGCTCAGTCCTCTCCAGCCGAGACCTACAGGTGCCTCCGGTCCTCTCAATGCTAGAGCAGGTCATTGGGTCTGTTGGAATCCGCCCTCCATGGGCCTCAAACTGAATACCGACGGCTCCTCCAGATAGGGCAGCTTGCGGGGAGGAGGTGTTGTTCGTGACCCCAGCGGCTCGGCCATCCTGTTGTTCACTGCTCAGTATGGAAATGGTCATTCTCTCCATGAAGAGGCTTCAGCCATGCTTTCTGGCCTTAGGTTGTGCTGTCAACATAATATCGTCATTGATGAAGTAGAAACAGACTGCATGGTCCTCTTTAAGGCTCTCTCTGGAACTGACAACATCCCCTAGTCTATAGCATATACTATCAGAAAATGAAAAGGCATCATGAGTAGCAATATCAAGGTGGTTCACACTTGGCACGAGGGAAACAAAGTGTCTGATCACCTAGCCTCCATTGCATCCCAAAATTTGGTCTTTTTGGGCCCTGAGGGTAGGAATACTCTCAAGGCTGAGGGAGAGTAACTTGTTAGAGGGGATGCCCTCGGCTTGCACTATTTCAGACCTCCTTGATTTGTTTTTCTTTTCGCTCTTCTGCTGGACTTTTGTTTCTTTTATTCCATAAAACAATACTATTGAGATGTTTAGTAATGTAGTATGTTTTCATAGGTTAATTCAATATATTATATTATAATGGAATCATTGTTTTAATTTACTCTTTTGGAAAGATTGAATAAGGATCTCAGTACTCAGGTGTTGTTTAACATTTCACATCACCCAATGATGGACATAAAATATAACAGGACTTTCCTTATGTTTGTGTACATATTGATAGCATGTTTCATGGATTTTGGTTAAACCTAGGAGAAAAACCTAGACCTTTGTGAGTTCTCTTATATGAATAATTATTAGGAAACTATTCATATGTCACTATAAAAATCATTTTATAGTTGTCCATGAAAATTACCTTTATATTGGATAGATGTGGGAGAATATGATTTTTTGGGGGAATGATCCTCATACATGAGATGTTATAATAGGTTAGGATAATCCAAAAGAATATGGAAATAGCCAAGAGTATATATATGTCACATGAAAATTAGCGTCATTGTACTCTTGAGATTGAATTGGGTGACATTCTTTTCCATTATGTGTCATTGAAACTGGGTTACCATTGAATTTAGAAGTTGGGTAAGTTAACACCCAAGAATATTAGGATGTTTGAAATTATGAAGAAGATCTATCTAGTGGAATATAAAATACATCTTACTCATATTTATAGTTTTATGCACGAAATTTTTATTGTGTCATAGTATCAAAAGTATCACCCTAACCCTACTCATGTGATTGATATTGATGATGTTGGTATTGAGGTTGATGATTCCTTTAAGGAGAATCTGATGTGAATTACGGATTGCAGTGAGAAGACCCTTCGAGGTAATATTATACCTTTAGTTTGAGTGTTATGGTTGGGTGGTTTTTCTTAGGATTAATAATAAGGGAGTTAAATCGATTTTTGAGTCCAGTGTCCTGAACTCTTTACCTTCGATGCATATTGATGTTGTAGAGCCCACATTGGGGATGAGATTTTATATGGTGAGGAGATTGTATGAACCCAAAAAATTTCTATGAATGTTTTTTTAGTTTTGGTAGAACACATTCTAAAATAGCTTATGCAATTCTTTCTCATATGTTCGGAAGATATCAGGAGTGTTTGAGGGGTCTGGTAATTGAAAATGTGAGAATTTGTTATTAGAATGCATGATGAAAAATTTTCACAAGATTAGTCAAAAAAAATTCACTATTACCATATAGATCTATTAGGGGGGAGAATGGTTTTTCTAAACCATGTAGGTGGCCTATAAAACCATGAAATATACAGTTTCTGCGGAGAATACAATATGTGTGATTTGTGTATGACTTGGAAAACCCAATATCAAATATCTTCACCTCATTATAAAGAGGTAAATTACTACTTTTCCCTCATGTGAATTATATGAGATCACCCTACTTTATCCATCTAACTTATAGGATCCCTAGGTTCATCCAAAGAGTCTCCTCATCTTACGAGGGTGAATATCCTTTGATCTTTGACCATTTTATGTGCAATTTTTTTAAAATTTAAAGCCTTAGTAAGCCTAAAATCTAGTTTCCTTACATTAATTTGAAGCTTAACTAATTGTTTTCCCCTTATCCTTTACATCGCCTAGGAAATCATTCCAGGTCTTTGTATGAATTTTTTTTCGAAATCATTTTATCTCGATTCAAGGGTCGGGGATGGATGAGTGGATAATTACAGTCCTAAGGTTGGTCTACAATGATATTTCTCCCATATTATTGATAATTTTAAAGTGTATGTGGTATTTTCATCAATAATAATGTTCTTTTTGTTTTCTTTTATGATTAAGAAAAATTTATTCAGCCTTAAATTGATGTTAAATACCCATCACTAATTATGTCGTGTCTATTGATGAGAATGAGACCAAGACCAATACCACATATAAGGTGTACCAACCTCTTTGAAATTTTAATTTTATAACTTAAATGAAAAATTATAGTGTTTATATCCTTAATAATATTGGGTTTGTTGGATGAATTATTATCATGGAAAATGAGGCTACATCAAATGCCTTGGGGTTTTAATGAATTACTGTATATTAAGGGGAATAGAAGGGGTAATTGATGAAATAGAATGTTTATGAGGTTATATGGTTTAAAGTACATCAAATGTTTTTTCTATGTAAATAAATAATGATATGGTTTAATTATGAAGTTGGGTTTAAGGATATTTTGAATATTTGTTCATGGTGGAAAATTAAAATTGAAGAGCAACACATTTGTTAAATAAATGTAGTAAAACTTCAAAGATTATGAACCTTGTAAATTTTAATGATGATATGGGTCATGATGTTGTATTAATGCTCCTAATCTTTGTTTTAGTGTCAGAGTATATCATTCAGAACCTCAAATGATTATGAATGATTTAGATGTTGGACTGATTCTCTAGGAACCAATAGAATTTGATAGGGCATGGGTATTTGGACTGATGCTCAATTATACCAAGATTTAAATAAATTTTGAAGCATATTTCATTCACATAATTTGTGTATCCTATATGATATTTCATTCAGATTATCAGAATTGGTTGATGTAGGTTTGGATTACCTAGGTGTCACTTTAAAATATAATGTCTAAAATGGTTAATTAATATTTATTTACCTATAAAGTGTGTTTCATTTATTTCATTGTCTATTATTTTTTGTGCATCTTCATGAACTACCTCTTAGAATTCATATTACCTTAGGTACCATTGGTGGTGGCAGACTGCGATCTACTCAAATCCTTATCAGTTTGCCTTTGGTACCTAAAGAAACATCATGGTTGCAAGTATGGATAAGGGAAAACGGTCGGTGATAGATGGTTGATTAGGAACATTATGGGATGGAGTTTGGGGGAGGTGATTATTAAATATGTTGGGAAATATTTTGGGGAATGTTAGTTGTTTATTTTCATTGGGATTCCTTTTATCACATTTGACAATCATGAAATGACCTTGTTATTTATATTGTCCTATTGTTACTTACATAGTTTGGGGAATTTGGTATGTGATATGTGGTTACCTTCGGGTTCCTATTTTCTATTACTTAGTTTTATTTCCAATATTGTTTTACATTGATAAAGAGGGTATAGTCTCCCCATATTCCTTAATATACCATCTTTTCTTGTCAGCATCCTTCAACATATGGGGAGGCATGCCTGAGGACGTTTAACAAACCAGGTTGGCTACTAGTTGTTGTGAGTTACGTCAGGACATTAAAAACTGGCTCGAATGGGTGGATTTTCCATATATAAAAAACTAAAACATATGTAAACCATAACATAAAAAATGTAAAAATAAATTAAAGTATCATAAGATAACAATCCACAAACATAAGTAGCATAAAAATTAAAATCTTAAACTATAGTATACCGCAAAAAATATAAATGAAACTAGACCCCAACATCTAAATATACTCTATATCTAAGCTAAGGAATCCTGACACATCATCTAATAAGATCATTGATATTTGAAAATAAATTTATATTAAAAAATAGGTGATTATAATATATAACCAATAAGTTAAACCCTTTGATCCACATGCATTAATGTGAATAGAGATTACAAAAACATCAATGAAATGAAGAATAAAATTAGAATAACCACAAATAGGTTCTCCAATCCTGCCCATAAATTTTCCTAAATACCTTATCTAATGAAAATTACGTAATGTCCCGGATCCGGGTGCCACCCAATGGGTTCCACGAACCCAGTTGGTCACATGACCTCAAGCGCATTTCCCCAAATGCCAGAGGCTGCCGACTAGCAGTGTGGGCCCAGGTCTGATAGTAGGGAAACTATGCCCTCATTTGTCAAAGTGTAGCACAGTGGAATCCAAGATAAAACATACAACAACAGAAGCAATAAACCATGCACAATTTTAAACGAACAACTGCAGTAAAAACAACCAACATTCATATATATAATGATGATTCAGCATGCCTCATGTTCTAAGAAAATAGCCAGAACATGTCACAAAGCTGTACAATATGACACAGAGTACAGAAAAACAAAACAAAGCAGCTGGTAGTACCATGAGCCTAAGCCAGGTCCCATGCTCCCATACTCCTCAGCAGTAATCAAGTTCCTGTATGGGGACCCTTGGCCTTATCCAGACCTGTAGAAACGTAATCTGTTTTGGCCGAAAAGCATGACCCAAACAGGGTGTGAGAAATAATCTCAGTAGGCACCCACCAAAGGCACATGCTTAACTGTGTGTAAACATGCAACAACAGTGTGCAGAAGTAAATGCAATAAACTATGAAGTACTCAAAAGTAAATAACTTTACCAGTTATATTTCCATTTTAATATTCATTTCATTATTTATTATTAAGAAACCACCATAGTGAATTTCTATGTAAACAGTCAGTGTCCTCATACACGCAAACCCTTACCCTCAGGTAATCATAATCCAACCCGCAGGTAATTTCCCTCAGGAGTAATAGATATTTCCCTCAGGTGTATGAAGTTTCACCCTCAAGCACAGAAGTCACTACCCTCAGGCATATGAATGGTTTCCCTCAGGCGGAAAAGAACGTTTCCCTCTAGCTAATCCAGTCATGCCCTCAGGCTATAGTAAAACACCGCCCTTAGGCATAAGTAACCAGGCCGAGGCCAACATGTAAATAAGAAATTCAAAAACAATTCCTCTCAAGGAAATTTAATAGACATTATTATATTGGCACACCCTCGGGTATCCAGGCCAAACGGTTAAACCGAGGAACACACCCCTAGGGTGGTCCTGAATCCAAGTAGAGATCCCAAACAGCAGTTAATTGTCACATTTAATTTTCTATATAATTCTAGATATTTAAAAATCCAATGCCTCAGCCACACGATACCCCAACGTGGGTTTTTAGCACAAAAAATCACATAAACGCACAACAGTTGGAAATTAAACACCAAGCCACCTACCTTAAACACCCAAGAATGGTATACCTGAACTATGCCTTCTGAAACGTCCAAGTACGTTATAGATTAGTGGATAAATAATTCTCATTCAACAACAAATAGCTTCCCTTGGAGGAATAATTCGAATGAAACACACAAGTAGAACGAAGCTCTTACCCGTGGGGTTCCAAAGAGATCGACGAAAGCAGAATCAGATTCCTGGTGCTCGATCGGTTGATTCTCGAAGTTCCAGCCTCCTCTCTTGAGATCCTATCTGGTTCTAAGACAACCATGTGAACAAGGTTGGATACTTCTCATTTTAAGTGAAAAAAGAAAACTACACGTCGTGTACTTTTGGTTACACGGCATGTACTTCCCTCATTTAACGGTTCCTTTAGCGGCACCACAAAAATGTTCATCCTTCAACATGAGTACACAACATGTATTCTTGACTACACGGAATTTACTATCACCTAGCTGGTGACTACTTCCACCACCTTACTATTTGCCTACCAACTAACTACACGGCGTGTAAGGACCACTATAGGGTATGTAGTCAATTTTTACACCCTTCGTCGCCGACATGGCTACACACCCTATATACTTATTCCACACGGCCAAAGTACATGGCGTGTGTAATAGTACATGGTGTGTAGTCCCAAAAATTAGGATTTCTCCCCATTTCCCTTATTTTCTCATAAACACTTAAGGATAAGAGAGAAGAAGAAACTCGTACCTCAAAAATAAGAACTGGGTTCTAATAAAAATCCCCACATAAAGAAATTCATCCCCAAATTGACCTTCCAAGGGTGGTGAAGATAAAGATCAGAATAACTCTAGCCACTGAGCACGTATGTCGGTCTCCCGCTCCCAGGTATTGTCTTGCACTCGGCCGTGATGCCATAGCACCTGTACAGGAGGAACTGACCAGCCTTGGAGAACCATTTTTCTCCTATAAATAATACGAATTGGATTCTCCTCAAAGGATGCATCTACCTAGAGCTCAACCTCCTCGGGCTGAAATACGTGAGACGGGTCTAAATGATAGTGGTGAAACTGAGATACATGGAAGACGCCGTGCATGGCTCGGTACCTCTGTGGTAATTTCTACTAATAGGAAACCTTCCGGAATCTCTCCAGAATCTCAAATGGGCCCACATACCTCAGTGAAAGTTTACCCTATCTCTTGATCCTTATGTGTCCCAGCCTCAGTGAAACACGCAGGAAAACCTGATCCCTGACCGCAAACTCCAAAGGTCACCTGCGACATTCCGCATAAGATTTCTGATGAGACTGTGTGGTATCCATCCTCTTCTGAATCAACTGGACCTGCTCAGATATCTCCTACACGAGACGTGGTCCCATTAAAGATGCCTCACCTGCCTCTAACCAGCACAAAGGTGATTGGCATGGCATACCATATAATGCCTCGTAAGGTGCCATCTCAATAGTCTTCTGGAAACTGTTATTATAGGAAAACTCGAATAGGGGTATATGCTTCTATCAAGAGCCCCCAAAGTCCAAGATGCATGCACGCAGCATGTCCTCAAGAACCTGTATCGTACGCTCTGACTAGAAATCGGTCTGAGGGTGGTAAGTTATGCTAAGAAGCACCTATGTACCCAGTGCCCTTTGAAAACTTTGCTAGAGACGAGACTTCAAGAGGGCTTCCCTATCTGAAATGATAGAATGAGAGACACCATGAAGATGTATGACCTCTTGGATATACAACTTTCCAATATCGTCAACACCTAAGGTCTCCTTGATCTACAAAAAGTGAGATACCTTCGTGAGTTTGTCCACAACAACCCATAGTACATCATGGCCTCTAGGTGACCTCGAAAAACCAGTCACGAAGTCCATCGCAACATCATCTCATTTCCACTCCGGGATGGGTAACTCATGTAACAGTCCGGCTGGCCTATGATGCTCCGCCTTCACATGTTGACAAGTGGAACATCTCGTAACAAAGCCAGCTATATCTCTCTTCATACCCGACCTCCAGTAATGACGTCTGAAGTCACAGTACATCTTGTTAACCCCAGGATTAACTGCCCAAGATGAAGCATGAAACTCTCACATCAACTCCTTGTGTATATCCCCTAGAACCCACACCCATCCAGGGAAATGCAAAATCTCATCATCGACTATCGTCCAACTAGGAGGAGGGTCCTCACTTGCCACCGACTCCCATAGAAATAGGCCTTCTGAATCATGTAGATGCCTCATCCTCACTCTATCCAAGAGGGTAAAAGTCATAGATAAAGATGAAAGATAGGCTTTCCCTTTACTATCGTGCACCTCCATATGCATCTCAGAGAACAAGGCCATGAGCTTCCACTCACCACTAGCCTCCTGAACAGCCTGTATCTGAGTCTTCCTGCTCAGTGCATCAGCAACTGCATTACCCTTACCATGTGTATAGGCAAGCTCAAAATCAAATTACTAAATGTATTCTACCCACATTCTCTATCTCGTGATAAATTCACACTGAGTAAATATATATTTTAGACTTTTGTGGTCGGTTATAACCAAAAAATGCTCTCCCAGGAGATAATGTCTCCAACAACACAATGCATGAACAACTGCATCCAACTCGAGACAATGTGTCGGGTAATTCCTCTCATGTGGCCTCAACTGCTAAGACCCATACACAACAACTCTATCGCCTTGTATCAACACCACTCCCAGCCCAATACCTGATGCATCACAATAAACTGTATAGCTCCTACCATGCTCTGGAAGTATCAGGACTAGTGCTGATGTCAACCTTCCATTCAGGTCCGGAAAGGCTATCTCACAAGCTTCCAACCAAACAAACTTCACACCCTTCTTAGTCAAACCCGTTAACGGAACTGCTAAGCAGGAGAAGTCCTGTATGAAGCGTCTGTAGTAACCATCCAGCCTTAAGAAACTTCGTATCTGAAACATGCTCTTAGGGTTCTCCCATGAAACTACTGCTCTCACCTTCTCTGGGATTACTCAAACTCATACATCTAAGATGATATGACCTAGGATGTGAATCTGGTCCATCCAAAAGTGGCACTTTGGGTTCTTATCATATAGCTGATGCTCTCCCAGTGTACTCAGTACAATATCAAGATGGTTGGCATGGTCGTGTCGAGTGTGAGAGTACACTAAGATGTCGTCCACGAATAATACCACAAAAGAATCTAGATAAGAATGGAACACACGATTCTTCGGAGCCATGAAAACTACTGGCACGTTTGTGAGTCCAAAAGGCATAACCAAATACTCGTATAGAGCATATCTTCTCTGAAAAGATGTAAGCAGTATATCTGATGGTCTCACGCGCAGCTGATGATATCCCGATCTCAAGTCAATCTTTGAGAACACTCATGCTCCTCAAAGCTGATCAAAAAGATCATCTATCCTCGGAAAGGGATATCGGTTCTTGACCGTCAACTGGTTAAACTTCTGATAATCCACATAGAGTCTGACTGAACTGTCTTTCTTCTTTGCAAAAAGGACAGGCGAACCCCAAGGAGAAGTTCTAGGTCAGATGAAACCCATTTCCTGTAACTCCTCTAACTGCCTCATGAGCTCCTGAAACTCTGGTGTAGCCATCCTATAGGGAGGAATGGACACTGGCACTGCTCCGCGCAAAAGCTCAATAGAGAAATCCACCTCACACACCAGAGGTAGACCCGAAAAGTTGTCTGGGAAGACATCCCTGAAACGATCAACCATAGGAGGGAAATCCCGCTGACAAGTTCCCTGGTCATCCAGATATAAACTCACAATCTGTGTTGTGACCCCACCTCGCCCACGATGCTCTGGTCTATCTCAACCCGCCTGAACATCCCACTCACCCCTGTATAGAATCTCCTCACCCTCTGGTGACGTGAAACTCACCCTACGATGATAGTAGTCTAAAAAGGTTTAGAAGGGAACCAACCAGTCCATCCTAAGAATGACGTCATAAGCTGTCATCTCTAAGACATATAGGTCCCAAAGAAAGTGACACCCTTCAACCTCAAGGGATCACTCCTTGCACTGACACGCACATGTCGTACTAGTTCCCAATGGTGTTTCTAGCATCATAACAGCAAAATAAGAATAAACATAGAGTCCATGGCTCTCTACAACGGGCATAGATATGAAATTATGGGTAGCAATCATATCAAAAAGTACTGAAGATAAGACAGAAGCAACTAGAATAGTACCTCTGACTATAGAAGGTTTGAGATACTGCTCTAGTTCGGTCTGATGCACAGCATATGCCTGCCTAGTGTCGTGGCCCTGCAACATAGACTGAATACCATGAGCTGTCCCGCCCTGCTGCTTCTGAGATCCTGGTGTCTGGCTACCACAGCCACGACCACCATCTCGGCCAGCATGCCCTAACATATTCCAGTTTCCTGACTAGTATGAAGCTACTGGTCCTCCTCTCGTATTTGGAGTCTGCACAGAACCCCTGTCACTAGCCACTGGTGGAAGCACCCTAAAAAAGCGCTGCATATGACCTATTTTTACCACAATCTCGGCACTCCATTGGGTCTCATGGGAACTGAGGTCTCTAGTGCCCCTCTCTACCACACTGGTAGCAAAATATCAGACCACCTGAAGAAACTTTCCGGATATTACTTCCAATGTGGTAGAAAATCATCTGTCGCTTCTTCTTCCCAGTAGAAATAGTGCCAGAAACTGGTGTCCAACCACCCTAGCCTGCACCACTAGCCTCTCAAACGTTCCTCTTTGTAATCAGTTCCTGATTTACAATAACATTTATTGAAGGCAACCTGAAAACATTTACCTGTGCTCAGCTGTTATAACAAAGATCATCCCCAAAACATCTAGCCCTCAACGTCTCATCACCCACCAGTACGGTTGAAAAATGCTGAAGCTCGGTGAAATGAGCAGAATAGTCCATCTCCGACATAGCGACCTACTGCAGATTCATGAACACTCGAGCTCTATCTACCCTCAGCATATCAGGAAAGATGAAGTCATAGAATACTATCTAACAATATTCCCATGCCATGTCTCTGTGATGCTTTGATTGGGTGGTAACATCCCTCCACCTCTTGGGGGAATCACGCAGCATATAAGTCACAAGCTGGACCCTCCGCCCTAGAGGCATATCAAGTTGCTTGAAAATAGTCTGCATAGACCCCAGTGAAGACTCTACAGCCTGTGGTCCGCTATCCCCTGAGATCGTAGGAAGATGCTGCTGCTAGAATATATGAGCCAGCTCATCCATAGATGTGGCAGCCGATGATGCTCCCTGAAAGGTCTACATGAACAGCATAAAGCCTTCACGAAACTATGCCTCTGCGCCTGGGTCTGGTATAATGGTTGGCGCCACATCTGGATCTGTTGGAGGATCCACTAGTATCCCATGGTCTACCATCTCTGGAGTATAATCATTGCCTTTCTCCTGGTGAACTTCGTGTGGTCATCTCTGTGGCATGACTCTATGTGGTCAATCGCACACCTTAGATCCAGATTATCAAAAACTGAAAACAATGGGACCCAAGATGCAACAGGAGGAAGAATGCATTTCAAGATTTTCAAAACAAGACTACACGGTGTGTATACTGACTACACGGCAAGTACTTGACTTCTCTTCCCCTACCCGTATCCTTCTACATGGCTTAGCCACATGGCTCCTGTTGAACAAAACTACACGGTGTGTATATCATCTACACGGTATTTATGGTGTAATTTTCCAAATACCCATGTCATTTGTGACACGGCTGACTACTCGGCTTGCGACTAAGTGGCATGTTACACCAACACACGGTGAGTAAACCAATTCGTCTTCCCATCCACATGACTAACTCCACATGGTCTGTCCTCAGACAAGACTACACGGTGTGTCCCAAAAGCACACGACCTGTACTAGATGAGCTCTGTCGACCTGTTTTGTTAGTTACACGGCCGGATACACGGCTCACACTACACGACATGTTCATTCTCCACACGGCATGTACATGAAAGGATTTTTCCAACCTGTGTTGTTAGTTACACGGCCAGGTCCCTAGGTCAAACTACACGGCGTGTTCATCATTGACACGACGTGTACTAGGAAAATTCCACCGACCCGTGTTTGTTAGTTACATGGCTGGACACGGGTCAACGCTACGTGGCGTGTACATCTGGTACACGACATGTTATCCCCATGAAATTCCATTCCTCATGTCCCTGCACACACCATCTATGGCATGGGAATAGACTACACGACCTGTACGGTGTGTACAAGGCGTGTACTTAAAAATTTTCTTTTTCTTTCCGAACAGAAGAACACACGACGTGTGTCCAAGGAACTACACGGTGTGTATTCTGGTTCTTCCAGCCAATAAGGCTCAAATACTATTCTGGGACCTAGAAAATAATGAAAACAGCACATAAGTTCCAAATTCCAGTCTGTGAGGGACCATACTCTCCGCGAATCAATGTTTGTCATCTTATCGGTGTTATAATCGAAAATAAACTGTCAATGATCCACCAAATTCCGGTCAATGAGGGCCTATACTCCCCAAAATCCAAATTTTTGTGGTCATTCTATCAACTGAATCACACATGAAAATACCCTATCATATAGAAGGGATTTATCCAATTAGCTCTCACAACAGCATGCTTCTCTAGCACAACAAATATCACAACAAGATGCACTTTCTAATGCACCTACGTGGCATGAAACTATGCATGGCATGTGATTTCCTAGCATGTGCCAATATGATGCATGAGATGGCATACCCTCATCTCATTGGGTTGAAACTAAATAGAACCCATGGATAAAATATAAACAGCACAATCACAAGTGCGTCACCCAACGGTGAAAATCAAATCAACTGTAAAATGTGAAAAATCAAAAAAAATTCAAAAATACGCGGTATACTGGATTTTTCCTCTACACAGGTTAGATACGCCTAGGCAAAGATTATTACCAAATATCGTTTCCATCCTATCCCCAACTAAGTCTCCAAATAGTAAGTTAAAGAAAAGAACTCCTTTGATACCACTTTGAAACGTCCCGGATCCTGGTGCCAATCAACGGGTGCCCCGAACCCGGTTGGTCACATGACGTCAAACGCATTTCCCCAAATGCCAGAGGCTGTCGACTAGCAGCGAGGGCCCATGTCAGATAGTGGGGAAACTATGCCCTCATTTTTCAAAGTGTAGCACAGCGGAATCCAAGATAAAACATATAACAGTGGATGAAATAAACCATACACAATTTTAAATGAACAACTGCAGTAAAAACAACCAACAATCATATATTTAATGATGTTGAAACATGCCTCATGTTATAAGAAAATATCTATAACCTATTACAAATAAATACAATACGACAGAGAGTATAGCGAAACAAAACAAAACAGCTGGTAACATCACGAGCCTAAGCCCGGTCCCATGCTCCCCTACTCCTCATCAGCAATCAAGTTCCTATATAGGGAAACTTTCCCTTATCCACACCTGCAAAAATGTTATCTGTTTGGGCTGAAAAGCCTGAGCCAAATAGGGTGTGAGAAATAATCTCAGTAGGCAGCCACCAAAGGCTCGTACTCAACTGTGTGTAAACATACAACAATAGTGTGAAAAAGTAAATGCAATAAACTAAGAAGTACTCAAAAGTAATTAACTTTAATAGTTATATTGCCATTTTAATATTCATTTCATTATTTATTATTAAGAAACCACCACAATGAATTTATATGTAAACAGTCAGTGTCCTCAGACATGCAAACCCTTACCCTCAGGTAATCAGAATCCAACCCGTGGGTAATTTCCCTCAGGAGTAATAGATATTTCCCTCAGGAATACGAAGTGTCACCCTCAGGCACATAAGTCACTACCCTCAGGCAAACGAAAGGTTTCCTTTAGGTGGAAAATAATGATTCCCTCAGGCTAATCCAGTCATTCCCTTAGGATATAGTAAAACATCACCCTCAAGCATAACTAACTGGGCTGAGACCATCATGTAAATAAGCAATTCACCTACAATTCCTCTCAAGGAAATTTAACAGACATTATTACAATGGCACACCATCGGGTATCCTGGCCAAATGGCTAAACAGAGGAACACACCCCCTGGGTGGTCCTGGATCCAAGCAGCAATCCCAAATAGCAGTTTATTATCACATTTAATTACCTATACAATTCAAGGTATTTAAACAGCCAAGGCCTCAGCCACATGATACCCCAACATGGGTTCGTATCACAAAAATACAAACAAACGCACAACAGTTGGAAATTAAACACCAATCCACCTACCTTAAACCCCCCAAGATTGGTATACCCGAACGACACATTCTGAAACATCCAAGAACGCCGTAGATCTGAGGTTAAAGAATTCTCATTCAACCACAAATAAATTCCCTTGGAGGATGAATTTTAAAAAAACAAACAAGGAGAAGGAAGATATTACCCATGTGGTTCCAACGAGATCGACAGAAGCAGAATCGGATTCCCGGTGCTCGATTGGTTGATCCTCAAAGGTCCGGAATCCTCTCCTGAGCTCTCGTCTGGTTCTAAGCCAATCCTGTAAACAGGGTTGGCTACTGACCATTTTAAGCAGGAAAAAAAACTACACGGCGTGTACTTTTGTCTACATGGCATGTACTTCCCTCATTTAACTGTTCATTTGGCAGCACCGCCAAACTGTTCATCTGTCAACATGAGTACACAGCATGTATTCTTTAGTACACGACGTGTACTATTGCCCATCTGGTGGCTACTTCCACTGCCTTACAATTTTCCTGCCGACTGACTACAGGGCGTGTAAGGACCACTACACTGCGTGTAGTCAGTTTTTACACCCTTTGTCACCGACATGGCTACAAACCCTGTGTACTCATTCCACCCGGCCAAAGTACATGGCGTATGGAATAGTACATGACATATAGTCCAAAAAATTATGATTTTTCCCCATTTCCCTTGTTTTCTCAAAAACACTTAAGGAACAGTGAAATGATGAAACCCACACCTCAAAAATAAGAACCGGGTTCTTAGAAAATACACATCAAATGAAGGAAACCCCAATCCACATTCCAAATCTCACCAATTAATGATTCATATTTTCCAATGTAAAATTAATTATACATGGTCTGAATCCATTCATGGTAAAGATTAAATTGTTGTGAGATCTATTTTTCCATATAGTAATACCTCATTTAAAAAATTTGGGTCACACCAAACCTTTAATATTGTGCGGTGGTTTGTTATAAAAGGATGTGTATTTATCACTAAATTAATATGTAATTATATAATGAATACTCTCATTCTCATCCTATATCATTTGTTATCGATTATATACCTACATAAAATCCATCATTATTTATCATATAATTAAGAATGACCACATTTTTTTATTCACTATAATAATCTAACCTGAGTTCCAAAATCTTGAGACCCGATCCCGATTTCCAAATTACCTCGAATACATTTTCTAGATAATGGTGGATGGAAAATAGTAACAAGGGATAAGAATAAACTAATTGGAAATTATTTCCCATCAAAAATCATAAAAAAAATACATGATTTCTTTAGAGAAAATAGGACCATCATTAACAAAATTATACTGCATCTGAAATATTGCAATTTAATAATAAACTAAACATAGCTAAAAATGGAATCAGAAAAAAATAATCAAATATATACATTAAATCTATCATAACAATATCATATATCTATAATAAGACCTAAAAATACTTACTAGTAAAAAAAGGATATATTCCTATTATATAAATCATAACTGACAAATTATACATGTCCATTAATATGAACATGTTTGGGAAGAGTATAAACGCGTTAAAATTTCCTTAATTACAATAATATATTTCAATGTATGAGTAGTCCAAACATGTAATATCAATCGAAGGCTTATAAACCATTCAAAAATGAATATTTTAATAAACCCATTATTAGAAACAACCTATTTATTTTAAAGGGACCTATGTTGAAATTAATGCTAAAATAAAAATTGTCTTTCAGTTTAAAATTAATATGGTGATAACCCACAATTGAATATTAATAAAGTATATACCTTCTAGTAAGAAACATAAACCCATCTAATTATAAATCATGAGGTTTATATAATAACAACCTTGTATGTACAATATAATGTTATTTATGTGGATTTATTTTAATACATACCTTCCATGGCTTTTCATTGAAATTATAATTATTTTATGTTAAGACGTGTTTTAATTTTTGATATTTTGAGTTTCGATCATTTCAGGGTGAAAATATTATTCTTTGAATATTTGAATAAAAATACAAATTTTGGGAAATGAATTGATTATTTGAATTGTGGTTCAAATTTCATTTATATTATTTAAATATATTTTAATATATTTCAATTAAATATATTTTACTAGATATTTAAATTAAATTTTAAATTAAATATTTTTTTTAATAGATTTATGTGGTTCAATATAAACTTATATGGCTTCCCCATACATTTGGGTCCAACTAAACATCCATAAATGGATTCCATTACATATGGAAGATGGAGCATGAGCTCTGCACAATTGAAGTCTGACTGAGACCAAATATCAATTAATATGAAGCCCTAGAAAGATTAACCAAAATAAGACAAATGATGTTAAATCTTGATAAGCCGGGAACCATTTTTAGGGGCTTTAGTTGAGATTAAATGAAGCCTATTGATTTAAATTATATATTTTTATGGAAATAATATGACTGGAGCTCGAATATACTAATCATTCCCAGCCTTTGAAAATGATAAAACCTAACCAATACCATAGAGATTGATTTAATGAATACCAAAGAAAAAATTTCATAATGACGAAACCTGAGTTCAGTTAGATTAAAAATTGATCTAATAGGTTACATATGAACCACTCACATCCATGGAGTAGAATAAAAAACAATTTCCACAACAAACTAGTGAAGATAATTCAATTGGTTAAGGAAAAAATGAATATAGAATTGACACCAAACTCAGACAAAGAGGAAGTCCATACTAGAATTTTACATTGAAGAGGACTCACAGTAGAAATATGGATTGAATTAGAAGAATTTATTTTAAGGAGAAGAATTTGTTCTTGAAGAAAAAATGTGTTTTCTAGTTATTCCCTATTTGTATGATAAATTTTGAAGTTGATATTGGAATTGATGTTTTCAAATGTTATGGTTGGGATTCAATAAAGGGGTTCACACTAGGTGCTCATTATATTTCTTCAATGATGTTTTGATTACCCAGTTTCTCATTGATCCAGATAAAGACAACCTCAGCTTCTTTGAGATTCTATGATTCCTATTGTAACTCATCTAAGATCTTATGTACAAGTGAAATCGACCTAATTGAAGATAAATGAGACTTCCAATGATTCATATGTTGAGGAATAAGTATCAACAATGAATTATTAATTATATGAACCAATACGGTTGAGAGAAGTTATCGTTGGTTAAAGACCAAGAACTAGTCTTAGTTGTGGTTCAAAAGTTAAAGCTACTATTAAAAGATAATGTAATGCTTTAAAAGCTTGATGAGGCTGATATATTTTCTTTTCTAGTGTTAGGAAAATGAATCGAGATGATTTTATAATGAGAAATATAATAGATGTATATATCAGAAAAGTAGTAGAATATGTTAATGAGTAATGTTATATCTACAAGAATAATGACAAGAGAATAAAATTTACTCTCTTTAATTCAGATGTGATGAACTAAAGTTGTGCTAAATTTAAATTATGTATTTGGAGAAATTATCATTAAAAGAGGAAATGACATAATTCAATGGGGGATAAACTATAATTATGAGATAGAATATGAAACTGACATCTGAAGAGGGGAAATTTTATTGGGAGCACAAGTACAAGCTTCAACAAGGGATAGAGTGATGTCAACTCTATAAAGAATATCCTCTATTTATTATTAACTATTTCATTTGATAAATCTTCCTTATTTGTTGTATTAAAACTTCTTACAATTTAAAACATTCATTGTAGATAAATTATTTAAGTGGTTTCTTGTTGATTTAGTTTTGCAATTCAATTTCATTTCTTAATACATTCATTCATATATAAAATTCATTCTTCCTTTCCATTTACCACTCGATTAAATATCTATTTTATTTGATGAATTAAAGGATGAAAATTAATATCAATGATATCTTAAATTAATTTAAAATTGCAATTATAGAGTCCAAAGTCTAATTTCAATACATTATAATCATTTTTTTGAAAATCAAAACACACATAATTAAATATCATGTTTTACTAGATAAATACTTTCCAAGTTGTTAGATAGTTTTCATAGAAAAAAATATATTTTTTCCAGACATAGAAATATTTCTTAATAAAATAATATTTATTAGTATGATGATTCTTATATTCAGATGAATCACTGTAATTGTATGGATATTTAATTTTTACATCCAATAAAAAATTTCATAATTTATAAAGCAAGGTTTTTATAATGTATAAATTAAAAAGTATAAAAAAATAATCACTAGAAAAAGGTTTTCTTTTTTAACCAAACAGACATTCATCAGACGTAGGTAGACATACTCTCCAAACAAAAAACTGTACAAATGATCAGATGAAAATTTTCATTATATAGAATTAATAAATAGAATATTATTAGTCAAGGTTTACTTTATCATATGGAATATTTTACATCATTTTTATGGTGATACCAAAATAAACATCAAATGAAGTATATACAGTACATTAAAAGAAATGGAAGAGTTTGTATGAAGCTACTGCAACCTACTTTGAGAATCAAGGAATATGACTATTAGAGCATTGCCTATAAATAGTGGTGAATTTGATGAGTACAGAGATGATTCTTTTTCAACTCAATCTATCCAAATTTTACATTGTTTCTTAGAAACATATGTTTACTAGTCTTTACTTTTTAATCATTTGATAGTTAGATATTTGGAGACATTCGTTTGGGGATAGTAAATGTATTAAAACATTGTGAATTTGTAATTGGTGTTCCTGATCATGTTTTATCTAGGGATCCCATTGATAGGATGACAACTAATATGTACAAAAATTGTGATTGAGGTATTTCGAGTCTTGGAAGATTGAGTTATTCTAATCATTTTGATCGATGGATTCTTCTTGAAGACAGAAAAAGATCCACAACTAAATTAAGCCATAGATACCTTATTAAAGGGGGGTTATATTCATTTACACTAAAGGATAAAGTGTCGATATTATTTTATAAATTTCCTATAAATTTCTATTTATAAATTTATAAAGTTTTTCTTCTATGGTTTTTAAAATTTTTATTTGACATAATTCATTTGTAGGGAGAGTTAAAATATTTTTATAAACATTTCCTATCACTATATTCATAAAAAATCATTGTAATGAGTTCAGATAGATTATATATTTTTAATTAGTGGGAAATTTATCAGCCTGATAAACTAAAAAATTATAAATATGTAATTGTAAGCTTTATATTTATAAACTAAATTCACCCTCCCTCAAATAGGCTTTCACATACTATTATGATCCTATAGTAAGTATCAATGCTTATTTTACGAATTTAACATGCATTATTTTGTTAAAATTACAACAATTACATTCAATAATTTTTCAAAGTCTTAATATTTTGTTATAAAATTTTTTACACTAACATTTATTACAGAATGAGTATATCTATTTTATAATGATGGATGGTATTAATTTTGCAACTCTAAAAAATCTAAATCAAATAAGGCCACTAATTATTGATGTAACACCCCAAGCTTCTACGGTACACTTCTTTTTGAATAATGTGATAGCGTGTGTTGTAGGAAACACTGAGTTCTAACACACCATAACCAATCAAACTAGCCGTTATGAATAGTAATACCAACTTTTTGAAATTATATATATTTTATATTTTAAAATGGACTTCATTTCTGGATTCGGAATATCGAATTTAGCCTAAGGAGAAGTTTCGGTACTTTTCGGATAACTTTCATATTTTGATGAATAGTGAAAATTACTAAATTTTAATTAAAAACAACTTTTTAAAATCAAAATAATTAATAGTGATAAATTATGAATTTGAGTGGTGTTAAAGTATATTTAGAATAGATTTTTACCATTTAATATAATGTTGGTCAATGGACATAATTTTACAATGAAACCGAACATAAACAAGTGTCAATCTTTTGATAGTTATTATCTCTTAAAAATACGCTTTTTGTTTTGACAGCGGGAATTAATTTTAAATTAATTTCTGCAAATTCTGTGTTTTGAATTTAGAAAAATGGATTCCATATTTGGAATCAGAATGTCCAAATTGTGTAAATAGGTAACTTTTATTTTTAGACCTTTTGAATAATTATTGCGGTAAATATTTTATTTACCATGGTTAAGGGTAAATCCAGTAAATAAGGGTTAAAAAATAATATTATAATAATACTAAATTACCCTAAAACGTGTCCTAGCCTTATTGGTTGATACAGGTTCGACCATAGCCATCTTTGGGTCGATTTTGGGACCCCATGGTGCCACTTTTAGGTGATAGGGACACTTTTTTTAATTAAGTTAAAATGAATACAAAAATGACACAAGCATATATCTTTTAGAAAAACAATTTTTACGTAGGGTTATATATGTTGAATTTTAGATTATAAATATTCCTTAAAAAGATAAAAGTATTTCCTACATAATTATATTTTATTTATAATTTTTAGACATTAAATAATGTAATTTATTTATGACACAATGATGATGAATTAATTACTATAATAGTGAAAATTTAAAATAATTGATATTATAAATACCCAAATAAATATAATATGAAACTTTTAATGAATTAAACTAATTTTATAGGATAATATGATATATTAGTATTGCTTTAATTTACCTTTTTTGAAGTAATCAATCTGTTATGAGTTTCACAAAAATCAACTATTGAATAGTGTCAAAATTGACATAAAAGAGTTCTTAAAACAAATATTATATTATTAATTGATATTAAATTCCTAAAAATCTAAGGTTCAGACAAGAGACTTATATCATGATAGGTTCATCATTAATGGACCACTTGGGGGTCTCTTGGATGTATATAGTAATTTTATTAACCATATTATATAAAAATACAAAGAGACATTGTAAAAGTGAAACTAATTAACTTAGAGTTAATACTTAATGATAAGGTTAATATAAGTACCCAAACCTGTCTAAATTCTATTGGTTGAGTTTTTTTCGACCCATCCCCACCTTAACCTTTGAATAATCAACTTAGGAGCCATTGGAAACCGAATATGAATTTATTATAAACTAATATCTCTAGCTTTTCCAAAGGTGCCCCTCACCCCTCTTATAAAAGGGAACTCCTCCTTCTCATTTCTTCACACCTTAAAAGCCTTTTGGTTCGGCCAAACTCTGCCCAAATACTCTCCCAACATTACTCACTACAACCTAGAGGCCTTAGATTGATCAGAAAGCCAACCTAAGGAGCCCTTTTGATCAAATCAAAAGGAAGAAACCGAAGAAGAGGTAATGATTTCACCACACTTTTCCAAGTTCCTTTCATCTTCCACTTCTTCTTCCTTTTTTGTTACCATTATAAAATAAGAAATCCATTATCATATATATACTGTGATGCTATTATAAATATGGTACAACCATATTCATTATTCTATCCACCCTTTGAATAACATGTCACCATACGTGCGTACGTACGGCTTACCGTCTCCACGTCGTGGTGTAATTGTTATTCAATATATTATTATTTGTATGGGTATAATAATGATGTGTAACTCATAAATATAACATCTTAATGATTCTTTATATATGATATACCATCCATTTATATATTATTTTAATATCAAAAGAATGATATTGTCCCTCGTGCGTACGTACGGAATACCGTCTCCACGAACGCGATGAGATTCATTCTCCATCATATCCATTAAAGTATAATTATCATTTGATGACTTAAAATTGATGTTTAAGGACTTGATATCATTCTGGATATGAATAAGATACAACCTATCCATAACAAACATGGATTATGTAACAAAACATATAAAATAAAACGAGTAAGTTAACACACGAAATGACGATAATTCAAAGATATTATTAACAAATCAATGTTAAAAGATC
Organism: Viscum album; assembly: GCA_963277665.1. Lineage (NCBI taxonomy): Eukaryota > Viridiplantae > Streptophyta > Magnoliopsida > Santalales > Viscaceae > Viscum > Viscum album. The sequence goes on along the minus strand of OY728159.1, from coordinate 681,640,300 downwards.
ATATATGATATCATATTAATATATATGATTATTTTATAATTTAATAACAATTATTTCACCATTATACAGGAGGTTAACCTACCCCAACCAAGGAAAATTACAAGGTAAGGGTCATTTCACAATCTCTTCATTATCCGAGGTTGTTTATATGTAATAATCTACTGGGATCTCTTTATCATCCACATCCATGTTTTCTTAAAAATGTATTTCAAAACATTTTTATTATTTACAAGAATATTGGTTAAAGTCATTTATACCCTTGTTTGACTTTTTATAAGAGGAATATTTCCTTCGTTTTCAAAACAAGGTCCTTTTTAACCATTTCGACAGAATTAAGGTAAGAATGTTTTTTTAACTTATACGGCGGGTGTGGTTATTTTCCGCCATTATAAAATCTTCAACGCTTTCCTTACAAGATTATAAGAATATTTTCAAAGGAAATGTTTTATTTTATATGGATCTTAAATGATTTTAAAAATAGAAATAGATATTTCTCTAAAAAGAGTTATGATTTCATCTATGTCAACATCCTTTGATGGATTTTACGCTTATTTGAAGTTGATTTATTATGATACAAGATTTCTATATTTTATTGAAGGTTTTGTGATATGTTTTACTGTGGATGTGCTTTTTTTATACCATTCATAGTTTATGGTGAAATTATTGACATTTCGTATTCTAGTTTTAATACGAATGTTTATGTTATGTTTAAACCTTTTCATATGGGAATGAATTGGACTTAATATGCGACGGGTGGAGCCCGCTATAGCTCCTCGATGCATCAGTAGGTCTCATGAGACAAACTAGTGTCTTGGCACAAGGCCTTGGAAAAATCTTATTTGTAGTCTTGGCACGAGGCCTTGGCTATGTGGTTATGATAGTCTGACATTATGCATTCCGACATTATGAAAGTGGTTATTGATATTGCATGTGATTATTTGATTAGTAGAATATCCATGTGATCAAGTAAATGGCATTATTTCATTTTACTTTTTCCATACTATGTTGAAGTTCAAGTTTAAAAGGCTTTTTTTTAGTAATGCATTGCCTTAAATTTTTATGCTTATTTTTAATGTTCTGATATATTGTTATCCTTACTAGGAATTTGAGCTCACCCCTTTTCTATGTTTTATTTTTCCCAGGATGTGAAGAAGTAAGTTATAATTGACCTGCAGGGATATTATGAGGGGATAATAGTGTGGACTGTGGAGACATTATGTTGTTGTAGTAGTTTTTCATTTTATGATCTAATGTAAAACTTATGAATATATCTAGTGTTTCTAAGGCTACTAAACCAATTGGTCTTTCAAGATTTGATCTTTCTTGTGATCATGCCAATGTTATGTAATAATGCACCGACTCTGGGTAACTAGGGTCGGGGCGTTACAGTTGGTATCAGAGAAAGTTTAGTACAAACCTTGGAAGCTTGATTTAGATAAACTCTGATTAGAGCACGTAGACCTAAGATGAACATTGAGGATTAGTATAGAAGAACTTCCTAGAATTTTGGTATTGTAGAGATTTTCTGTGTTTTCCGAGCAATACATCCCTGTCTGGATACGAGCAGGTAGAGGCGGCTCTGGCACAGATGTACCTAGGGGTAAAACTTGAAAACACCGCTTTGAGCTAGACTCGAACGGAAACCGGTGCATGACAACGGGCCTTTCTGCACTCTTGGTTATGACACTCCCGGGGGATATGCATAGGATAACTCTCATTTTCTTTAAAAATCATTATGAAGGGTTTATGAGTATATACATCCTCAAAGAAAACATTTTTATGATTATGGATTATATCCATAAATAGTTCAATTTATGTTAAGTGTTTTATAATTATGGGATTATGTATTTTGATTTATAAACTGATCTAGTTTATGCCATTGTTTAGAAATGGTGTCTAGTGGAAGAAATAGAAATTGTATCAATGCACGCACTCCATGTAGGGATTTCCCTCCTGCTCAAGATAATTATAGTGGGGTTGGTGATGCAACTGGTGCCGATCAGCTAATCACCATACTGGGACAACTTACTCAGGTTATGAATAATAACCTTACCTGTATAGAGCACCCTGATCCACAGTGTGGAGGATCAATGTTAGATCGATTCATGAGGCAAAAACCACCAATGTTCAATGGGAGTACAAATCCCCTAGTAGCTGAGCAATGGATAAATTCCCTAGAGAAAATATTTCGGGCTTTGGGGAGAAGTGAAATGGAAAAAGTTATCATGGCAGTTTACCGCCTCACTGGAGATGCTGATCAATGGTGGTCAATGATTCAAAACATGAAGGAAGATTATGAAGTATCAAATATGGAATGGAGGGAGTTCAAAGATCTGTTTTTAGAAAAATACTTTCCTCGCGACCATCGAGCAGATATGGAAAGGCAATTTCTGAGTCTGAGACAAAAGGAGGATGAGAATGTCACAAAGTATGAGGATAACTTTACAAGGTTAGCATGGTATGCTGGAGATTATATACATAACCCAAGAAGTATGATTGATTGTTTATTTGATGGGTTAAAACCATTTCTCCGTCGAGCATTAGTCTCATAATCCTTTTCATCGTACGAAGACATTGTCTCATGTGCTATCAAGACTGAAAAGGAATTCTCTAAGTCTTATGACTTTAAAGCAAAGCAAGAGAAGAAGAGACCTACTGATCAATCTGGGAATGGAAATAAGGGGAATAAGGGAAAGGTTGAATATCCATCCTGTGGTAAATGCGGGAAGAAACACCCTGGTACATTCTTGAAGGGAATGGGAGTTTGTTACAAGTGTGGTGAAAAAGGCCACCATGCTCGTGATTGCAAGGGGAAGAAGGAAGCTACCAACATTCAGTGCTATAATTGCAGGGAGATGGGGTATTATGAAAATGCATGTACTAAGCGTCAGGGGAACATACCTCAGAAAAGGCCAAGGGATCAACGCCAGGCTTATGCCATCACTACTGCTGAGGTAGAAGCTCCGAAAGACGTGGTGTTAGGTAATTTAATGGTTTCCTCAATTTTAGCAAATGCATTATTTGATTCAGGATCATCACATTTTTTCATATCTTCCCAGTTTGCTATGAAAATTAGATATTTCCATTTTGATTTAATAAGGGAGTTGTCAGTTAAAACTCCTAAGGGAAGTATCATTGCAACAATGTTTTGTGAATCAGTCCCCATTAGAGCACATAAATTTTCTTTATCTGCTGATCTCATCGTCATACCTATGATTGAGTTTGATATAATCCTCGGTATGGACTGGCTTTCAGACTATAATGTGAAGATTTATTGTAAGAAGAAAGAGGTTATGATTCTTGATGATAATGATAAGGAACACCTTATCTTTAGAGCAGAATCGTCACCACCTAATTCTTATTTAGATTCACCCTCAATAGCTCAACTATATTCAATTATTGGGGAGGAAGAGAATGAAATAACTATGGGTGAGGAAACGAATGTTCAAATAGAGGATGTACCTATTGTGAACGAATTTGTAGATGTATTTCCAGAAGATTTACCTGGATATCCTCCAGAACGAGAAGTTGAGTTTTCCATTGATTTGATTCCTAGATCAAGGCCTATATCGAAGACCCCTTATAGAATGTCCATTGTAGAATTAGTTGAACTAAATAATCAACAAGAGGAATTGAGTAATAAGGGATTTATTTGCCCTAGTGTTTCTCCTTGGGGAGCCCCTCTTCTTTTTGTTAAAAATAAAGATAGATCTATGAGGTTATGTATCAACTAAAGGGTGATCAATGCTATAAAAATAAAGAACAAGTATCCCCTACCACGCATTGATGATTTATTTGACCAACTCCATGGAGCTCAATACTTTTCAAATATTGACCTTCGATCTAGATACCATCAGTTGTGTGTGAAGAAGGAAGACATTCCGAAGACAGCATTTCGAACCAGGTACGGGCATTACGAGTTTACTGTAATGCCATTTGGATTGGCTAATGCACCCTTTGTATTCATGGATCTGATGAATAGAATTTTCAAGGAGTATCTTGATGAATTTTTGGTGTTATTTATTGATGATATCTTGGTATACTCCAAAACCTACAAAGATCATGAAAATCACTTGCGCATTATCTTAAAGACTCTGAGGAGGCATGAATTATATGGGAAGTTTAGCATGTGTGAATTCTGGCTTAAGGAGATTTTTTTTCTTAGCCATATTGTCTCTAAAGATGGAATCTCTGTTGATCCTTCTAAGACCAAGGAAATCCAAGAATGGCTAGCACCTACGAGTATAACTGAGGTATGTAGTTTTATTGTTTTGGCAGGTTATTATCGATGTTTCGTCCAGAATTTTGCCCGATTGGCTAACCCATTAACGAAGCTCACACGTAAAGTGGTTAAATTTGTTTGGACAAAAGAGTGTGAAGAATGTTTCGAAGAACTGAAGAGAAGATTAGTCATTTCTCTTATATTGACTCTACCATCGGGTAATGATGGGTTTGTTATTTACAGTGATGCATCAAAGAAAGGACTTGGTTGTGTCCTTATGAAGAATGATAGAGTTATTGACTATGCATCACGACAATAAAAAATTCATGAAAAAAACTATGCTACTCAGGATCTCGAGTTAGCAGCTGTGATCTTTTCTTTGAAGATATGGAGGCACTACCTCTATGGTGAAAAATGTGAGATTTATTCTGATCACAAGAGTTTGAAGTATATTTTCTCACAAAAAGAACTCAACATGAGGCAAAGGAGATGGCTTGAATTACTCAAGGATTATGATTGCACGATACACTACCACCTGGGGAAAGCAAACACAGTGGCAGATGCCTTGAGTAGAAAAGACCATGGAGTTTTGAACAATATGAGAATTGAAAGGGATCCAATTTTCATGGATCTAGTGAAGATATACATGGGAATAACCAGGGAAGGTGAAACATAAATGCTTTTTCAAATGGTTTCCAAACCATCTTTACTAGAAAGGATTAAGAGTTCTCAGACCGATGATGAAGAATTTCAAAAGAAGATTAAAGCTGTGAATGATGGGAGATTGAGAGACTTTGTATATGAAGATGGAATTTTGAAAATTTGGGAAGAGACTTTGTGTTCCCGATATACCTGATCTAAAAAGGGAATTGTTGGATGATGCTCATAGTTCCAATTTCTCTATACACCCTGGGATCACCAAAATGTATAGATATTTGAAGGAACATTTTTTGTGGGAAAACATGAAGAGGGAGATTGCTGATTTTGTGTCAAGATGTATGGTTTTTCAACAAGTGAAAGCTGGAAGGCAACAGCCTGGAGGATTCATGCAACCTCTTCCCATACCTGATTGGAAATGGGACAATATTACGATGGACTTTGTCATGGGGCTACCAAAGACTCCTAGAAGGAACGATGAAATATGGGTTATTGTTGATCGTCTTACCATGTCAGCACATTTTCATGCTATAAGAGAAGATCTACCCCTGGAACGTTTAGCAAGACTATATATTAAGGAAGTTGTGAGACTTCATGGAGTACCCCTATCGATTGTTTCTGATCATGATCACCGTTTTTCTTCAAGATTTTGGAAAATTCCTCAGAAATCCTTGGATACTGAACTTCATTTGAGCACTTCTTACCACCCTCAGATAGACGGACAATCAGAATGGACCATTCAGACCTTAGAAGACATGTTGAGATCTTGCTCACTTGACTTTCAGGGTATGTGGGATCAATATTTACCACTGGTAGAATTTTCCTATAACAATAGATTCCATTCGAGTATTCAGATGGCACCATATGAAGCGTTGTACATAAAGAGATGTCGTACACCAACCTTTTGGGATGACGTTAGTGAATGAAAACTTTTAGGCCCAGAACTGGTGGAGGAATCAGTGGAAAAGGTGAAGGTAATCCAAAATCACATCAAAGCAGCTCAAAGTAGGCATAAGAGCTATGCCGATAATCGAAGGAAGGATTTGGAATTTCAAGTCGGTGATCATGTTTTCCTGAAGGTATCTCTAGGGAAGGGAGTCATACGTTTTGGTAAGAAAGGTAAATTGAGTCCTAGGTACATCGGACCTTTCAAAATTCTAGAACGAATTGGGGCTGTGGCTTACCGATTGGCAATGCCGCCAAGTCTCTCCAAAGTTCACGATGTGTTCCATGTATCTCTGTTGAGGAAATACGTGCCAGACCCAACGCATGTACACACCTATGAGGAATTAGAACTGGAACCCGATCTATCTTATTGCGAAAATCCCATCAAGATTCTTGATACGAGAGAACAAGTACTGAGAAACCGGACGACGCGTTTGGTAAAAGTTTTGTGGAGAAACCATAAGATAGAAGAGGCAACGTGGGAACCCGGGGAACTTATGATGAAGAACCACCCGAGTCTTTTCATTCGGTAATATTCTAGAAATTTCGAGGACGAAATAATTTGAAGGATGGGAGAATGTAACACCCCAAGTTTCTATGGAACTCTTCTCTTTGAATAATGTGATAGCATGTGTTGTACGCAACATCGAGTTCTAACACACCATAACCAATAAAACTAGTCGTAATGAATAGTAATACCTACTTTTTGAAATTATATATATTTTATACTTTAAAATGGACTTCATTTCTGGATTCGAAATATCGAATTTATCCTTAGGTGAAATTTTGGTACTTTTCGGATAACTTTCATATTTTGATGAATAGTGAAAATTACTAAATTTTAATTAAAAACAAATTTTTAAAATCAAAATAATTAATAGTGATAAATTATGAATTTGAGTGGTTTTAAAGTATATTTAGAATATATTTTTACCATTTAATATAATTTTGGTCATTGTACATAATTTTACAATGAAACTGAACATAAACAAGTGTCAACCTTTTGATAGTTATTATCTCTTAAAAATACGCTTTTTGTTTTAATAGCGGGAATTAATTTTAAATTAATTTCTTCCACTTATGTGTTTTGAATTTAGAAAAATTGATTCCATATTTGGAATCAGGATGTCCAAATTGTGTTAATATGTAACTTTTATTTTTAGGCATTTTGAATAATTACTGCGGTTAATATTTTATTTACCATAGTTAAGGGTAAATCCGGTAAATAAGGGTTAAAAAATAATATTATAATAATAATAAATTACCCTAAAATGTGTCCTAGACTTATTGGTTGATACAGGTTCTACCATAGGCAACTTTGGGTCGATTTTGGGACCCCATGGTGCCACTTGTAGGTGATAGGGACACTTTTTTTAATTAAGTTAAAATGAATACAAAAATGACACAAGCATATATCTTTTAGAAAAAAACTTTTTACATAGGGTTATATATGTTGGATTTTAGATTATAAATATTCATTAGAAAGATAAAACGATTTACTACATAATGATATTTTATTTATAATTTTTAGACATTAAATAATTTAATTTATTTATGACACAATGATGATGAATTAATTACTATAATAGTGAAAAATTAAAATAATTGATATTATAAATACCCAAATAAATATAATATGAAACTTTTAATGAATTAAACTAATTTTATAGGATAATATGATATATAAGGATTGATTTAATTTACTTTTTTCGAACTAATCAATCTGTTATGAGTTTCAAAAAAATCAACTATTGAATTGTGTCAAAATTGACATAAAAGAGTTCTTAAAACAAATATTATATTATTAATTGATATTAAATTCTTAAAAATCTAAGGTTCGGCCAAGAGACTTGTATCATGAAAGGTTCATCATTAATGGACCACTTGGGGGTCTCTTGGATGTATATAGTATGTTTATTAACCATATTATATAAAAATACAAAGAGACATTGTAAAAGTGAAACTAATTAACTTAGAGTTAATACTTAATGATAAGGTTAATATAAGTACCCAAACCTATATAAATTATATTGGATGAGTTTTTTTCAACCCATACCTACCTTAATCTTTTAATAATCAACTTTGGAGCCATTGTAATCCGAATATAAATTTATTAGAAACTAATATCTCTAGCTTTTCCAAAGGTCCCCCTCACCCCTCTTATAAAAGGGCACTCCTCCTTCTCAATTATTCACACCTTCAAAGCCTTTTGGTTCGGCCACAATATGCCCCAATACTCTCCCAACTTCCCTCAGTACAACCTAGAGGCCTTAGTTTGATCAGAAATCCAGCCTAACATCCCTTTCGATCAAATCAAAAGGAAGAAACCGAAGAAGAGGTAATGATTTCACCAACCTTTTCCAAGTTCCTTTCTTCTTCCACTTCTTCTTCCTTTGTTGTTACCATTATAAAATTATAACTCCAGTATCATATATGTACTGTTATGTTATTATAAATATGGTACAACCATATTCAGTATTCTATCCACCCTTTGAATCACATGTCACCATACGTGCGTACGTACGGCTTACCGTCTCCACGTCGTGGTGTAATTGTTATTCAATATATTATTATTTGGATGGGTATAATAATGATGTGTAACTCATAAATATAACATGTTAATGATTCTGAATATATGATATACCATCCATTTATATATTATTTTAATACCAAAAGAATGATATTGTCGCTCGTGCGTACGTACGGACTACCGTCTCCATGAACGCGATGAGATTCATTCTCCATCGTATCCATTAAAGTATAATTATCATTTGATGATTTAAAAATTCTGTTTAAGGACTTGATATCATTCTGGATATGAATAAGACACAACCTATACATAACAAACATGTCTTATGTAACAAAACATATAAAAAAACGAGTAAGTTAACACCTGAAACGACGATAATTCAAAGATATTATTAACAAATCAATGTTAAAAGATCATATATGATATCATATTAATATATATGATTCTTGTATAATTTAATAACAATTATTTAACCATTATACAAGAGGTTAACCTACCCCAACCAAGGAAAAGTACAAGGTAAGGGTTATTTCACAATCTCTTCATTATCCGAGGTTGTTTATATGTAATAATCTACTGGGATCTCTTTATCATCCACATCCATGTTTTCTTAAAAATGTATTTCAAAACATTTTGATTATTTACAAGAATATGAGTTAAAGTCATTTATACCCTTGTTTGACTTTTTATAAGAGTAATCATTACGTCATTTTCAAAACAAGGTCCTTTTTAACCTTTTCGACAGAATTAAGGTAAGAATGTTTTTTTTAACTTATACGGTGGGTGCGGTTATTTTCCGCCGTTATAAAATCTTCAAAGCTTTCCTTACAATCTTATAAGAATATTTTCAAAGAAAATGTTTTATTTTATATGGATCTTAAATGATTTCAAAAATAAATAGAGATATTTCTCTAAAATGATTTCTGATTTCATCTATGTCAACATCCTTTGATGGATTTTACGCTTATTTGAAGTTGATTTATTATGATACAAAACTTCTATATTGTATTGAAGGTTTTGTGATATGTTTGAATGTGGATGTGATATTTTTATACGATTCATATTTTATGGTGAAATTATTGACATTTCGTATGCTAGTTTTAATACGAATGTTTATGTTATGTTTAAACCTTTTCATATGGGAATGCATTGGACTGAATATGTGACGGGTGGAGCCTGCTATAGCTCCTCGATGCATCGGTAGGTCTCATGAGACAAACTAGTGTCTTGGCACAAGGCCTTGAAAAAATATTATTTGTATTCTTGGCACGAGGCCTTGGATATGTGGTTATGATAGTCCAGCATTATGCATTCCAACATTATGAAAGAGGTTATTGATATTGCATGTTATTATTCGATTAGTAGAATATCCATGTGAACAAGTAAATGGAATTATTTCATTTTACTTTTTCCATACTATGTTTAAGTTCATGTTTAAAAGGCTTTTGTTTTAGTAATGCATTGCCTTAAATGTTTATGCTTATTTTGAATGTTCCGCTATATTGTTATCCTTACTGGGCATTTGAGCTCACCCCTTTTCTATGTTTTATTTTTCCTAGGATGTGAAGAAGTTATGAATGACCTGCAGGGATATTATGAGTGGATAATAGTGTGGACTGTGGAGACATTATGTTGTTGTAGTAGCTTTTCATTTTATGATGTAATGTAAAACTTATGAATATATCTAGTGTTTCCAAGGCTACTAAACCAATCGGTCTTTCGAGATTTGATCTTTCTTGTGATCATGCCAATGTAATGTAATAATGCACCGACTCGGGGTAACTAGGGTCGGGGCGTTACAATTGACAGTGTGGATTATGAGTAATGGATGGATATAATGAATACTTTTTTATCAATAAAGGAGTTGAAAACATTTTCATTTTTACTGGTAACAATGTAATTCCTGAAAAATAATTTTTTATTTTTATGAATTAATAAAAGTATAAATATCAATTGAATTAAATAGTTTGAAACAATTTATTATGTTATATGACTAGAAATATAAACAATTTGATATATTCATGTACAGATGTAAATGGTATATGAAAAATAATGATGTCACTCACTTTGGGAAAACAATTGTTATTGAGAGAAGGGGAGCTATTCTCAAAGTTAAATACCAAGCATTCAATTTTATAACTGGAGAAACTATTCCTATGATTTATTAGAGATTTATGGTGATTTTAATTTACAATATTTTGGTGATAAAGAAATTATTTCTGAGAATTTGGTTAAAAAGTTCCTTGAGATTATGCCTAGGGAGTGGAAATATAAAATAATAGCTCATGATGTTACAAGGAAAATTACAAAGTTTATTTTATATGATCTTATTAGAACTATGAAGCAATATGAGTGTATATTGAAAGAATATTCTAAATGGTTAAAAAATAAAAATGGATATCTTTTTATATTATATTAATTATTACAAATAAATTAAAATATTCCAAAAAAAATTATTAAATCTCCTAAAAAGAAGAAATTTAATGGTTTGGATGAAATTAATTCTTCCAGAGAAAGTCATAATGAACTGGCCCAACTAGATGAGGTAATGAATATGATATTTAGAAAAAGAGATTTAAGATATAATTATAAAAATAATTTCAATGATAAAAATAAGAAGAAAGATTCATCTAAATTGATCTGTTATAGATGTAAGATGACATGTCACATTAGACCAGATTATCCAAGACTAAAAAGAAAGGATATGAATGATATTAATTCAAAAAAATTCTACAATCATAAAAGAAATCAAATTATGAACTCCACAAAAACATGGAGTGAAAGTGGAGGAGAAAGATCATATGAGATTTCTACTCACACTGAAAGTGATGATCATAAAAATATTGGATTCTATGCTAATATTCCAAGGAGAAAAAATTTCTTCATAGATAAGGTATCTGTTGAAACCATAAACAATGTTACCATTTATTCAAACTATCATGATTCTAAAAATGAAAATAATTTTACATATTATAAAGAAGAATCAACTTCATTATAATAAGATAAACCTTTTCCAAACATTGAATAATTTTCATGGTTAGTAACTTTATTAGAAGAACAAAAAATAGTATAGTTTCTAACAAATTATAAAGTGATAAGGTAGATAGGTCAAATAAAATTTATAAATTACTAAAGTTACTAATGAAATTTTAAATTATCTACAAAATTAGGTAAATTTAATCTTGAAAATATATAAATATTAAAAATAATATGAAAAATAAAAATCCACTACATCCAATGAGAATAAATTTTTAGTTGTTTAATAAAATTATAAAAATTTTATACCAAAAAAATTATTATCAAAATTTTCTGCTGGTAAAATATTTTTTGATAATTTTTATAGAAACATTATGCCTTATATGAATTTTTATGGGATTAGTTTCGCAAATCCAAAACCTCTCTTTTAAATTAAATAATGTGTCCCAAAAAGTTTACGATTTTTTACTAATTTCCAATATGGTGGACATTGAAAATTCAAGTATTCTTTAAATAAATTGAAATCTTAAGGATTTAAAAAATCATATTTTCCTCAAAAATTGGAAACTATTAAACATAAACAAGTTTTAAAATGTATATTCCTAAAATAATTTTTGTTACTAATGATGGACCCATGAATGTTTGGGTTCAAAAATCCTAATTTATTAATTTCAGGAAAATGAGAAATATATCAAAATCAACAGAAATTGGTAAATGGATTGTGTATATTTTTGGTACATGACTAGAAACAAAAAATTATTCTCGATTATTATTAAGATAAAAGGTTTAAAAGTCACATTTGGTGACAATGATAAAGGTGAAATTATTTTTATATTTAATATCATTCCTCTTAAAAAATATTTAATTTCAAATGTTTTATATGTTTTAGTAGTTAAGAAAAACCTTTTTAGTATTATCCAATCATGGGATGAGATATTCCTTGTGATATTTAGGAATAATAAATGTATTGTTCAAACCTTATAAGGTAAATTTATTTTTTCTACTGATAGTCATGAGAATGTGTACACTCTTACCTTAGAAAACCTCAAGAGAAAAGATCAACCTTACCTTGGTGAAGTGGAATATCAATCATGGTATTGGAATAAAAGGATAGGAAATTGTAATTCTATAACTTCATCATAATTTTTTAATAAATAACTATTTAGAGATCTAACAAATCATAGGATTAATTCTTATTGAGTATGAGATCCTTGTCAATTTGGAAAGAATCATAAGTCATGTTTTTAATCTATTAGTGAAGTTCAAACTTCTAATACTTTAATGTGAGGGAAAATTAACATATTTGGTCTAAAAAAAATAAAAATGTATTGGTGTAAAATACTATGTATATGTTTTAGTTGATTTATATAAAAGATATACATTTTTTTAAATTTTTGGGTCAAAGCATCATTTTTTATTATTAAATCAAAGCAAAGACCTCTTTAACTGGGTAGAGGGAGACCCATTACATAGCTCGTAGGCCTAGTGGGCATTTAGTCCATTACATAGCCCGTAGTCCCATATTTTCGTCCTAGGACCCAGTCTATGAATAGTACTGCTATAGTACCCGCGCTGCTATAGTACCGCATAGTACCCACCACCGCTACAGTTCCCCTATTGCTCCTACAGTTCCCATGTCGCCGCTACAGTGCTGCCATTGCAATAGTATCTCAGCTGCTATAGTAGCACTCCAGTGCTGCTATAGTACCTGCGCCCCATGGGTTTTGAACCCCCGTTTTTCATGTAGATTTATGGGGTGCTTACCACTAAACCAAATCCCTACTATATATAAAAGATATACATGGGTCTATATTCAATAAAAAATGTTAGAAGCCTTTTCCTTTTTTAAGCCATTGTAGCTCTTGATAAAAATGATAAAAAAATACATTTTGTAACTATTCATAGTGATCCTGATGGAGAGTTTGTAAATTCTGAATTTGAGTATTTTTTAGTAAAAAATATATAATACATAATTTCATAGCAACTAGAACCCCACAAAAAATGGTGTAGTTTAATGAAGGAAGAGAATTCTTTAGGATATTATGGTAACAAAATTGAGGGAATAATCAATTGCTAAATTTTTTTAGTCTAATGTATTTAGCACTATCTTCTATACTATAAATCAAGTTCTACTATGAAATTTTATTAATAAAACTTCCAATGATTATTGGACAATAAGAAAGTTTAAACTTTTAACTTCAATGTTTTTTATTCAAAGTATTTATCCTGAATACTAATGATACTTTACATAAATTTCCTCCAAAATGTAATAAATGAATTCTTTTGGGATATAATACAACTTATAAGGATTATGGAGTTTTTGACTAAAATAAAAGTACAATTGAGGAAAAAGTTAATGTTAAATTTGAGGACACATATCCTCCTATTTCAACAACCTCAACTCCTAACTTTAGATTTTATTTCAAATGTTGGTTTTTAATTCGTGTTGTAATTTTATCTTTATGATAAAATAACCAAAGAAAAAATTTATGAAGTTTTGCATCAAAAATACATTCATCGTATTACTGAATATATATTTTATACAAAATCAAAAAAATATATAATCCTTAGGAATAATCCTAGAAATGATATCATGGGGGATGTAGATCAACTGGTTATAACTACAAATTCCATAAGAAATTATGTTGAATATTGTAAATTTTTATCTCAATTCGAACCGAGGACTATATATTAGAAATGTAGTGATGAATATTGGATAAAATATATGAAAGATTAACTCAAAGAATTTTAGAGGAATCAAGTTTAGACATTGGTTAAACACTTTCAAGATTAATTTGTAATTGTTCTAAAATGGGTTTTGGAAAACAAATGTGTTAAAAATAGATTCATATTTAAAAATTAAGTAAGAAGTTTAGAAATGGGTTATAACCAACAAGAATGAATTGATTACAATGAACAAAATACACAAATATCAAAACATGAAGCTATAAGTATACTCTATGATGTGCAGTATTTCTAAATTTCACTTTTTTTCAAATGGATGTGAATTGTTCATTCCTTAATGAATATGAATAGTTGGAAATTTATATAGAAAAAACCCCTACTATTGGATATAGAAAATTTATGAATCATGTTTTTAGACATACTACAGAACTTTATAAGCATAAACCAATCCCTAGACCCTGATATTATAGATCAACCAATTTTTTTTACAAAAAAACCACTTCCTAAGGAAGCTATAGACTAACAACTTTATATTAAAAAAATAAGTATACCATCATTGTTAAAATTCAAGGTGATGAAATTATGTGTGGATATAATCAGAAATCTATTATATATGATTTTGAGGATCTTATGAAATATGAGTTTGATATGAGCGTGATAGGAGAACTTATTTACTTTCATGGTTTCTAAATTTCCCAAAAACCGGAAGGATGTTTTATATATAAACATAAGTATATAATATATCTTATTAATATATTGGGATATAAAAACACTTAGAGTATAATTACTTCTATAGGATCCTCAATTACTTTATATCTTGGTGAATTTCGGAAACTGGTAGGTTAAAATATTTTTAGAGGAATCATTGGTAGATTACTATATTTAATTGATATTCATCTATATTTAATGTTTTATTTATGTTTATGTTCAAGAAATTAAGTGAATTCTAAAAAATCTCATCATGATTCATTTAAATGAATTTTTCGTTATCTTAATGGAATTATAGATCTTGGCCTTGTTTATTTTTCTAGAAATGATTTTGAAAATAATTTTTTTTCAAAATATGAAATTAATAGATGTAAAATCGATAGGAAACCTTTATATAGAACATGTTATTTCTTATGAGAGGATTTTCTTTCTTGGATGGGTATGAAATACAATTCCATATAACATTCAACTACTAATGTTGAATATGTGTCATATGTAAGGTGTTATGCTCAAGTAATTTGGATATAGTAAACACTTAATAGTTATGGTTTGAGTTTTAGTAAAACTACATTTTTTTTGATAACACAACATTCATAGATTTATGTAAAAAAAATAACTCATAAGATAAACACAATGATTTAATAAATCATTTCCTTTGAGATCACAAAGAAAAAAGATATATTATTTTACAATTCATCATTATGCAAGAACAACTTGTTGATATTGTTATAAAACCATTAAATTGTGATAGATTTCAATATATTGAAGAGAATATTGAAATGTTCAATATAAAATGATCATTAATGCCTTTTTATTTTTTAAAATACCATCATATAGTAATAAACTCTTTTAAAATGATGGTGTGCATAAATATTTTGTATTGTATGATACTTTGTTTTTTTAAATTTGCCATCTATGTTTTTCTTAAAAAAGGATATTAGACAATATTTTCATAGAAATATTCCAGAAACAAATTCTAGGAATATTTTTGGATAAAATTTTATTTAGAAAATCCAAGAATTACATATTTCTGCAAATATTTCCTACTGAAAGTTCAAATTTTTCTCTAAGAGGAAATTTCTAATATTAAATCATTATTATATTTTACTAAATTATATTTTTTTCATTTCCATCTTTTCATTTTTATGTAGGTTTTACAAACTTTAATGTTTAATTTAATTAAAAATTATTCATAGGATATTTTTAAAAAAAATAATATTTCATAAATATCTGTTTAATATTTCATGATAAATTTCCAATGTTAGATAAAAAATGGGTTTATCTTTATTGGATAAATAAAATGAAAAGGTTCTCCACTCTTTTACATATAAATAAGAGTGTGGGTATTCAATCATACTCTACTAATTATCTTCTAATACTAACTCTCGCCACTCAAGTTATCCTTCATCCATTTATTTTATATTTTTCAATTCATAATCTTCATTCCATTTTTGAAATATAGGAACTTCAAAAGATTTTCAAATAGTGAAGTTTTAAAGGAATGTCTAATATAAAAGGTGTGGTTTGATAAGATTGATTATTTTTTGAAGAATATTATTTTCTTATAATGATGGGAAAAAATTTCTACTGGAAAGGAATATTTACTATCTGAATTTAGTTAGCGGATTCTATTCTTCAGTGGTTTTCAGTGAATACGAAGCAGTAAAATTATTAACATTCAAGTTGTCCGAAGATTTTATTTATATGTTTTTACAATAATTTGTAGATCTAGTTAGAGTTTCAATTCAAAGTAAATTTCATTTTAATAAAATCAATTTTCTAGATATGATGGGATCATTGGAGGTGTCGTGGAATGAAACTTCACTATTTCTTCTCTATGATAAAGTGAGGAATGTTTATCATTTTTCTTTAGACAACGGGGTAGTTATGTTATGAATGTAGAACTATCTAATACTATGGAAGTGTAATAGATATATGATTAATGTACATGATATATATGTTCTTGATTATTTTGGCAACATAATAATTATATTATTATAGTTTTTTTCTATTTGTCGATATTGTAAGGAATTGAATAGTCAAGTTATTGATTCTTTGGTATCAATGCTTCATAAATATAATGTTGGTGAAATTTATGATAGTTTAAAAGATCAAGAATGAGGTAATGGCTGCGAGAGAAAAAATTTACTTAATTTGTGAAGAGAAAAAAAATTAATGATTCTTTTGTATGTTCCTAATTTGAATTAATATTAAGATAAATTTGACAAAGGTATTTCAGTAGTTGAAACATAAATATAAAAGGAAAAATTTAAGGAAAAGTGAAAAGTTATATATTCTCCAATATGTCTACAAAATAAATTCAAAAAATATATGTTGTGACATTTTAATAACACATAAAGAAAAAGGATTGGAAGAATCTCTGAGATCTGAGTTCTATTATTGATAAGTTATATGAAATAGTAGTAAAAGAAAAAAGACAATAAATTATATATAAGAATAAATGAATAAAATTAAAAAACAAATTTTTGAAGAAAAAATGATTATAAAAGGTCGTATGGTATGTGTTGAGAAAGATCATGTTTATGTTAATATTTTAACTCAAGTAGAACATTTTTTAATTTATCCTTTATCAGTTTTTCAACTAATACCACCTTGGTTCATTCCATAGTATATTCCTCCAAAAGGACACCAAGTTGGATGTTTTTAAGTTCCTCAAACTATTGAAAAAGGAAATGGATAAGAAAAAGTATATAATAATTCTTTATCAAAACAATCTCAAAAAAAATTTCCTGAAGTTGTGAAAATATTAGGGAAATGATTAATGAGAACTGGTGGATAACATTAAAAAGATCTAAAAGAATATTATGATCCAGAAGAAGAAATTGATTATGATTCTTCTACCAATCTCAGAAGGCTACAAATTTTGATGTATCAAAAAGAGAAGAATGATATGTGAATAAGAAGATAAATATTTCGATAAAAATTTACAAAAACCTATGTCTGATAAATATGATAATGTTGTAGAAATTTTAGATGAAGTAAAATAATGTGGAAAGAAATATAAAAGAGAATCATTTAAATGTCATGTTTTGGATGTCTCATTTGATTCAAGTCATTCACCATATTGTTCTTTCAAACAAATCTTGGTGATGCGAATGACCTAATTTAATTAGGTTATAATGATATTTAAAGAATCACTTTATTATTTTCTGAACATTGAATATAGATGTAAATATATTCAAGTAATATAAGTTATTTTTTAATATTATAATTCTATAAAAAACATGCAGATATAGTTGTTCAAAATAAAGCTGATTGTAAATGCTTTAGAGATAATTCAAAGGAATAAAGAATAATATTGAAACAAGTTAATATATTGATAAAAAAATGGAGATGTAAAATTCTTGGATGATCATATTGAAGGTTTTTGGAAACCCACTTTGGTTCATATGAGTTCATTCACATTTTTTTCTTTTGATGTTTCAAAAAGTACAAAGGTGATAAATTATCTAATAAATATTTCTATGATTCAATAAGACTAAATCTTAGAATAGAGGGACTAAATTTTATCTCTAGAAGATGAATAATTGAAGTTGAAATTTTTGAAAAGAATAGCTCAGTTTCTTGAAGAAGAATTTTTGAGGTTAAATCCAGAGAACATAAAGTTTCATGTTCTTGAAGATAGGATTTCTAAGATGAAATAATCTTCCACAGAGTAAGAGATGTTCCAGGATAAATTTAATTAGATGATTGTCATTTTTATGAATTTTTATAAGAAATATTTTTTTTCTATTTCTATGAACTCTTGATGGGTTTGTTATAATCAAACCTTATTTTTAATTAATGTTTTACATTTTTTGGAGGAATATTATTTATATATTTTGGATAAATGTTTATTTATACTAAATTATTTGATATAATTTCCTCTAACTGATCATTTAGAAACATATTATACCTCCTTTTTTAAAACATGAAGGGGGTTAAATTAAGAAAATAACCTATACTAAAAAAGATGAAACAACCTATTGTTCATACAACTTTTTTACAAATATTGTTAAATATATGCGGAGAAATAAATATAGGGTTGAGAGATAATTGGGATGAATTGTTTTAAGAAGTAGAAGAAAAAGAATGATATTAATAACTATGTAATTAAATGAAGGGAATATATGTTTTCAGGGTTATTTTGAACATTATTTTTCTCTATAATTGTTTTTTGTGCTTTTAAAAAAAATTGAATTGTCAAGTTGAAATTTCCAAATAAATAACATTATAATATATTTTTTGAAAATCACAGCACACTTTTTTAAATTACATGTTTTAAAAATTTTATACTTAAAATGTTATTAGAATTTTTTTGTTGAAATAATAAATTTTTAGCTGAAATAGAATTTATTTAATCAGATTATCTTTATTAGATAAATGATATTTATAATTGAATGTAACATTATAATCATATGGATGCATACATTGTTGATCAGATGGAATATTTTTTATTTCATCAAAAAAATTATAATTTTTAACTTAAAAATTATAAGTAGGTCTCACCTGATAAATTTTTGCATTTCTAACTGTACAAACATTCATTAGAACAAGGTAGATATTCTCTCTGGATAAAACCTTTTAATAATTATAGGATGATTATTTTCCTTCCAGTGGATGAATAAACAAAATATTATTTGACATACAATGTTTACTATCTCGATAGAAGATATTATAGCATAGTGAAGGTGCTACCAAAACCAACATTGGACAAAGTCAATAAAAAAAATCTAAGTGAAGGAATATTTTTTTCCAATGTCATTCCAACCAACTCCAAGAATCATGAAATATGACTACTATTGTTTTTCGTATTAATAGAGTTTTATTTGAGAAGGTGGGTGTTGATGCTTCTGAAACTCAATCTATTTGATGTTTACTTGGTTTCTTTGAAATGTCTTGTTACTAGTTTTAACATTTTAATATTTAGTGAACTTTTTTGAAGACATGTGTGAAAATATTTTAAGTTTATTAAACTATTTTTAATTTGTAATCACTATGTTTAATAAGGATTGACTGTGGGTTTCTAATGATATGAAGACCATTGTGTTCAATCTTTTTGGTTGAGGGATTCAGTGGCTTGGAATAAAGATTTATTCAAGTCTTTATGATCAATAGATTTATTCTTGAAGAAAGGAATAACATTACAATTAGGTTAAACCATGGACATCGTGAATCAATATGATTAAATTCCTTTACAATAAATGTTAAAGGGTTTATATTCTTTAATAAATTTTCTATATGTTTTTCTTTAAAAATTATAAAGTTTTTAATTCTTGGTTTATCAAAGTGTTATTTTCAATTTTGAATTTGTAAGGAAATTTAAAATTTCCTATAAACATTTCTTATAACTCTATTTATAAAAAAATTATCAGAATGAGGTCAGTACAACTATATGTTTGTTAAGATTAGATAGATAAACAGTCTAATAAATTGAAAAACCAGAAAAAATATAATTGTAATCATTATTTTTATAAAATAAAATTCACCCTGACTTGTATCATTTAACACAATATTGTAATCCAACAACAATATATCCGAAAATTGAAAAGACAATTATTACAAGAACGAACATTCATAAATGAATGACGATTTAATTTCTGAATGTTCTTTGGACACGTCATTCTTTACTATTATATAATAACTCCAATTAAGGAACATAGTGTATATTTGAAATATTTGTTATAACTCTCAATTGGGATTACAAACATCTATATTAATCTTATGTTAATATTTTTCAGATTGATTATTCTTAAAAAGATATTTTCAACATGTCTCCTTAGTCAGACCTCCCTTTAACTATATTTTTTTCATTCCGCTTTCCCCATAGTTTAGTTCTAACTCTATTACCACCACACAATCACATCTTAAACTCACACACACTTTCACTTTACCATAAACTTCTTTTTACAATTTCGTTACATTAGAATTAGAAAAGCCTTATAAATTCATAATGCTTCTATTGGGTTCAACCCTTCACTACAATGTTATTGTTGTATTTATAAATGGAATTTTGATAGTAGTGATAACTATTAACCCATTATATTTTTTTACCATTTACAGGGAAGGTATTTGATGCTCACAATTGATTTATATAATTTAATATGAAGTGAGAAATTTAAAAAACTAAACTATATGGACAAATATACCCTTTTAGGGATGTATCATTTCTAATATCTGTTAAATACTGAATTCAATTATATTGTAAATTTTTTTTACCTATCATACTTTTGACAATTGAATTACATACTATGTTGAAAATAATTTAATTACTGAATCTATTGCTGTTTTCTGATAGGAAACTATTCTAAATGATATTATTTCTTATATAATTGTTTAATATAAGTTCCCTTGAAAATATACATGAGAAGTTAATATAAAATTCTTATACATTCTAAACCCTACAATTTGGAAAACTATTTTGCGGAGTTCCTAATGAGTTAAATGTGGGAATTTTTTTCAAAAGTGTATGTTCATGATAAAGTCTTTAGGAAAAATTTCTTGCCACTATTAATTTTTTTATTATCTTTTTTACTGAAATTTTCCATAACATTATTATTTTGATGATTATTTGAAAATATTTTTATTAATTAATGTTTTGCATATATAATTTGCAAAAGAATTTCATATGCACTAATACTGTTATCAAGTAGCAAGATTTGACAACTTTTAAATAGTGTGAAGTGATTTTTCTTGTGTTGTGTATAAAATACTATTTTTGAACTATACTATGACCCTTAAACATAATTTTCAACTATTGAATCGAAAGTATCCTGAACTTATGTGTTTTAAATTTTTCACCCACCATAGAATTTAAAAGTGGGAATAGTGTTTGGTTTTAAGTGTGTGGGGTGAGTCTCCTTCATTTTATAAGTATTATTTCATGAAGAACACTTCAAAATACCATCAAAAAATTTCATAATTGAATGCCTTTGACTTAAAGTATGTATAATCGGTTGTCAATTTTTTTCTTAAATTTAGAGTTTGTTTTGTAACATTAAGGGGATTATATCTTTACTTATTTTACCATGGAATCAATTGGGTACCATATTTTCCAATTCTCTCCAGAAAACATTTTTATTTTGAGATTTTGGGATTCTTTTTATAATCCTCATTTAATTTAAACTTTTGGATTAAATATAAATTGATAATCATTATATTCAAATGGACTGAAAATGAACGTCTAAAATAGGTTTCTCTTTTAATTTTTTATTCAAAAAATGATGGATGAGTTAATTATTTTTCTTTTAATTATTATAAAAACTCATCATTCAGTTATTTATAACTTTTCTTAATGATATTTTTGTGTGTTTTTCACTAGAGAGAAAATGGGAGTTTTTGAAAACAAATTTAATAAAATGTGAAATTAGTTAAAATGCAATATTTTTTTTAATTCAGATCATTTTTATTAAAAAATACTTTTTTTAACTGCATACATTATCTTTAGGAGATAAATAATTGTTATCTAAGGTTTTTCATTAGAGAAATACTTTTTAAAACATAACTCTTTATTTTCATGAAAAATCATTACTTTTTTAGATTAATTTTCTTCCACTATGAATTTACTACTTCAGGACATGTAAAGAGTATTTTTAGGGGATTTTTAGGTATATTTATTTTTTAACATGTCTTCCATGACTTTTCATGAGAATTTTAATTTTTTTATGATAATTTTTTTTTGATTTATGATATTTTTAATACTTATCATTTCAAGATGAAAACACAATTCTACGAATATTTGAATAAGAATGTGAATTTTTATTCATAAATTGATAAATCAATTTTCGCTTCACCTTTCGTATATTTTATGATCAAATATTTTAGTTTTCTGTGGAGAATTTTAATTGAAATTTATTTTTGAAGAGATTTATTAGTTTTGGATGTTGCAATAAAAAGGTGTGTAGTTCCATGATTTTATTATAAAATATATTATATAGAACAAAGTCACATATTGATCTGTAAATTTATAAAATTCCTTAAAATTTTTGGCTAAGTCTAAATTGTTTATTGAATTCCACAATATTTTATGTCTTTTCCTAATTTTTCATCATTAGTGGGAGGTCGAGATGCACAAAATGGAGATAGATTCTGATCTCTACGAAAATGAAGTCTGACAGAGACAAAAGCTAATGTAAGATGATGCTTTAGAAAGGTAGACCGTAACCAAACAAAGGAGTTCAATGTTAGATAACCTAGGAACTAAATCTATAGCATTTTCTTGAAATCAAATGAAGCTGACTGGGTGCTAATGAACATGTTTGATGAAAATAGATGACCATAGCTCAAATCCATAGAGTGATTCCTATAATATGCAAAGGATAAAGCCCAATCGAGACAAAGGGTCTCAACTGAAAAATAGTTGAAATATAAATTTCTGACGATCACAACCAGAGATAGATTGGATTAAAAATAAGTAATATAATGGTTTAGGCAAAAACTGATTGAATTTTCTACCTTACCAACACCATTTTTCAAATTCAGTTGGTGAACCAACTTTACCCACAATGGTAGGTGGCTTCCATTTTAGAAGTGTAGTGATTGGTGGGGGTATTAGTGGGAGTTTTGTCAAACATGTCATCTCCCACCATTATTACTTACGGAGGCCAGGTGGAGATTGATTATATCATCTGATTTAGTCCAAGAGATCTCTATTGTATCTCGTGTGAGATCTAAGAGATCTCCATGTGTGATAGAGAGGTGTAGAGATTATTTCTATTTTAATCATTGTTCATGTTTAAATAAAGAATGATTCTTTCTTCCATTCATCTCTCTTTGAGATTATAAAATCACTACATGTGTTATCAGAGCCATTTGTGGTGAAACAAATGTCATCAGTGGATATTTTTAGATGATTGGAGATTTCAAGTTTCTCAAAATCTTGTTTGGAAGGAAGGTTCTAAAATGACACGTTGAGGCAATTCCAACAGTTCAAACAGCATCTAAAATAGAGCTACATCAGGATCCCAAGGCTAGGTCAATGATTGGTCAAAATTTGGGTGCTACGATACCCCATTTTTGGAAAATGAAGTTTCGTTTTGGCATTTGAAATAATTCTACTGAGATTCTGGTAGCTATTTCATCCAGCCACATCAGCTCCATGTCATCACCTTGTCATCAGTCAATCTTAGTCATTGACACTGATTTGGCCATATATTGATCAATAAGTGTTTTATTTTGACAATACAGAAGTCAATTGCACCACTTTAGATTTTTACTAATTCAAAGGTGGGATCTATTCTTATAGATTCAACACCAATTTGTTTTGAATTAAATTTAAAGGGAGGGACTATCCATGATATTTGGTCAATGGGAAGAAAATGTATGTTAAATCAAGGGTTGAGAAATATCCATAGATGGTGGGAGACCAACATACAAATTCTAAAATTATGGAATATTGGGACACATGAAGAAAAACTAAATAATGTTTCTATAAGAAAAGGCTAAAAGTAGAAACCAGAAACGATGAAATGGATATGTTCACATGAAAATATCTAAAGAAATTGCACTTCGCTCCAGAGACAAAGAATAGAAATGTTTTCATATATAAATCCAAGACATAAAATGGTTTTTCGATACTACAGCATCATACCATGTCACTCTACATCATGAGTATTTCTTGACTTATCAAGATAGTGACTTTGGCGTATTTAGGATTGGACATACTAGTATGGTGGAGATTTTTGACATGGGAGATATCCAAATCAAGAAAAAAATTGGATACCTGTTCACTCTGAAGGATTAATGGAATGTTCAAATCCTATGGATCAACCTATTATCAATAATAGACTTCGACCAATAAGGTTATGGAAATATCTTCAACAATAGAGCATAGAAGATGACAAAAGAACTCGTTGTCATTTCCCAAGAACACATATGTGGTACATTGTGAAAAACTCATTTGAAAATATATATATATATATATACTACATTAACAGGGGTTAAGGATAGATTCCATTAAATATGTTGCATAGGAAACTAAACCATATGAGTGAAATTGTGTTATCTATCCTGACGAAGAATAATTACATCCGTGATGGCACAGATTCTTCATTAGATCCTTGTACATATTGTTTGTATGGGAATTAGCATATAGTCTCATTCAATACTAATAAATTTAGTAGATCATAGTTGTTAAATATAGAGAACTTAGATGTATGAAGATCCATGGTTGATTCATTGGGATGTAAAAAATATTTCCTAACCTCTATTAGTGATTCATCTCTGAGGGTGGGGATGTTCTTCATTAAAATGAAGGACCAAGTACTAGACTACATCATGATGTTCCACGCTATGGTGGAGCTTGAGATTGAAAGGAATTTTAAGTATCTTCATTCAGGAAATGGATAAGAGTACACATTCATGGAATTTGATTCATATTTCATGTGCACGGGCATCTGACAAGAGAGGGTGGTCCCAAACACCCCAAAATCTATTGATTTGTGGAAAGGATGAGATTAACAATAATGGAGAAGGTCATAAGCATGATGAGTTTGTCTAAGCTACCAAAAACATTATGGGGTGTAGTTTTTCAGGTTTTATGTTGCCTCATAAACATATCAGCATCATTTCTAATGAATTTTGACATTCTATAGTAGTGATGTTATGGTAAACCTCCCTCTAACTCTCATTTATGGGTATTTTATTATTTGGAAAATGAGACAATATCCATGGTGCCCATGAAGAGGCTATATGGGAGATCAAATCCATGCATCTTCATCATCTATGGAGTTGAGGAGTTTACCTAAATGATTTAGGTCCTGAAGGAATAGAAGGTGATTAGTAATAGTGATGTCCTATTCCATGAGAACAAAACATTCGAGGAATTTAAAAATCCTAGAAAGTATCAAAGAGAAAGTGTTGAGGAATAAATTCATGATCCAAAACATGTACCATAACTATCTACCAATAAATAAAGATGATTTTTTTGTGTCTATCTCATTATAAGTATATTAAACATGTTCTAAAACATTACAATGTGGATAAAGGTAAACAAGTTTGCATCCCTCTTCCCGGCCATTTGATGTTGAGAAAGATTCAATGTCTGACATCCAATGAAGAAATAGAAGTAATAGAGATGATATCATACTTCTCAGAAGTTGGATGCGTGATGTACATTATGGTGAGTATGAGACCTGACATTTCCCATGTAGTGGAAATCGTGAGCCAATTCGTCTCCAATCATGGGAAGTAGAAATGGGATGTTGTCTAATAGATTATGAGGTATCTTAAAGGTACATAAAAGCTATGTTTTTTCTACAAGGAATACAAACATTTCATGAATGGATGTATAGATGTAGATAGGGATAGAGATCCTGATATCTTGATGTCTACATCTAGATACATCGATACATTTTTAGGAGCAGTTGTAACACATTAATCAAGAATTCAGAATTATGTTGCTTTATCCAAGATGGATGTAGTGTACATTGTTTCTTCAAAAGCTGGAAAGATGTTGTTGCAGCTATAGGATTTTCTCTAGGATCTAGGATTCATATAGAATTATTACATGGTTCATTTTTATATTCAATGTTCTTGGGACTTGAGAAAGAACTCTATGTATTATTTCCAAATGAAGCACATCGACATTCTCTATCATTGGATACATCATGTGATGAACCAAATACTTCTATGACATGTAAATATCCATGTGATGGAGAAATTGGTTGATATTTTGAAAAAGGTAGTTCCATAGGATAAGATGGACCTTTATAGATTATCTAGTGGATTGTAGCTGGAAGGGGATAATTTATGAAGCTATCCAGCTACCCACCACCATTTTTCAAAGGTGTTTGGTGCACAAACTCCACCCACCATGGTAGGTGGTTTCTAGTTTTGAAGTCAAATTTTTTTTAGGGGGATTGGTGGGAGTTATATCAAACTTGACACCTCCCACCATGCCTATTTAAGGAGTCCTTATATAGCATCTTGAGATCATCGGATTTGATCTATGAGAGCTCTCTTTTATCTAGTGAGAGACCCAAGAGAGATCAATGTGTGAGATAGATATGTTGATAGGATTTTATATTTTTATTTGTTAATTTATAAGTAAAGTCCATTTTATTCCTCCATTCATATATCTTCGTGATCGTAAATTCACAACATGAAATTAGGCCATCCTTTTAGAGGATTATCCAAAAAATACCACAGTAAACCACTAAAGATAATCTGATTAGTTGATGAATAGATTACTAAAAAATTAACAGAAAAACCAGGAAAAGAAGTAGATGGTACTAGGATTTGATATTGAAGTGAACCAGCTCGATGAATATGGACAAAAGAATAATATTTTAATTTGTGCGGATGATTCTAGTCATGAAAAATACATTCATTCACTGATTGTTCCATATTTTCATGTTCAAGATTGAAGTTGATGGGGGCATAAATTTACCTAATTATATGGTTAAAAGTCTGTAGAGGGGTTCACACTAGGGGTTCATCATATTTCTTCAATGATGTATTGATTATCCATTTTCTCATCAATCCTGATTAAGATGACCTGAGCTTCATTGAACTTCTTTGAGTCATGAATTATCTTATGAGATCTCATATATACAAGAGAAATGTCACGACCCATCCTCAGGGCCTGTGTCGTGACTACCCCAAGCCCGCCTTCCATAGGCCAGGGGCTGGCGACTAGCACCAAGGCATAATTCCCAGTAAAAAGGGAAGGCATTGCCTTTGTAAAGTAACAAACACCACAGAGTAAGAAAGCAGAAGTAAACACTAAGTAAAAACTGGGTACAACAGTAAGTGCAGAAAAGTAAGTGGGCCAGAATACAAACCCAAACTGAAAGTAAGTACAACTAAAAAGGGAAAATAGAAACTAAAAGTAAAGCTGCAATGTCGAGTCGTCCACTGGAAGTCCCACCTGAAGGGTGCGTACAGATAGCCTCCACAGCTCCTCGGGTCCAGTCGTCCGCTCCGAGTACGTTCCGCCCAGTGGTCCACCTCCAGGTACCGTCCTGCTCCGCAATCCTCAAACACAATCAGCGTTGTCCGTCGTTTGCAACAACCACAACGTAGTGTGGGAATAGCCCGTGCAGGGTTGAGTATAATCTACTCAGTAGGGACCCGATACCCCCGAAGGTCTCCCAGAATTTACAAAGCGTAATCCACAATGGAATGGTACAATCACGAAGTAACATCCGACACTACTTAGGTATATTCCCATACATATACTTAAGTCACCAGTTCCAGTTCATCTCCAACATCCGAGCCCAAGTACAACCCAGTCCACACAGGAAAACACAACCAAATCCACACAGAAAAGCATAACGTAATTCACACAGGATATCATGTCAATCTTATCGAAGATAAGGATTGAAAATCAAGACTCAGCTCACACACGTATACTTCTTCGTATGATGATAGATATGATCAGATATATCCACTGGTTCATCTAAGCCGTTGGACCTACAAAGGATCGATAGGTACTAACCCCCGCAATGACCCACAAAGGATCGATAGATAATAACCCCCGCAATGACCCACAAAGGATCTGACCCACACAGGATCGATAGGTAACTAACCCCCGCATTGACCCAAACAGGATCGGACCCACATAGGATCTATAGGAGTTGGCCCACACATGACCGCTGAGCACTAATCCACATAGGATCTAACCCACGCAGGATTGGTAACACTGATCCATGTAGGATCGCTGAGTGATGTAGTCGTCACCGTCGAATCCATGGAGGATTTTTGTACAGTCGTCATCGTCGTCGCAGTCGTAGCCAACTCTACGGTTCCTGCACAAAACATGCTCATTCAGGAGGGTCCACTCCACGAGCCGAAGGGCTTATACATCAACTAACACATTTTACGGAGTTGATGTATCCAAAATTTCTGTATCGTCAACAGGAACTCAACGCGACAGACGGCGCGTCGATCGGACGACCGGTCTGTGAGTTATTGGCTAATTCGTTCTAGGGGCCAGGTTGGTTTTTAAGTCAAAACCAACCCGACCGTACTCCAAATTCATTGAAACCTCTAGCGAAGTAAGCGAAAAGTTCCGTCTCACTAAGAGGAATCCAACAAAGTCGATGGCACGTCAATCGGACGTCCGGAGCTCAAGTTATAAGTGTTTCCGCTCCGAGGGCCCGGTTGGTTTCGTGTACGAACCAACCCTGCCGAACCCCAAGTACTACGAAACCTTGAGTATAATATATCTAAAATACCGTCTCCTTCCAAGGATCGTATCGCCGCTGACGGTGCGTCGATCCGAGGTCCGAAGCCCATGTTATGGGCAAAAGATCGTGAGAGGTCTAAAAGTGGGGGTTTTGGGCCCGGCCCGAGACCCCCTGGGTCGGCCCGTACCGGGTCGACCCGACCAGGGTCCGGGTCCGGCCTGCTTGGGTGTGGCCCGGCCCGGCACGCTGGTGCACTGGCCAGGTCCAGGTGGCTCGGCCGTTTTGGCAGAGCAGGTGCACAAGGGGGGCGCCGCCCCCTTGAATGAAAATGCGGCGCTACATGGGGGCCGCTCCCTGCCAACCGACGCGGTCGAGCGCCGTGTCCCGCCTCCCTTGGTCCCGCGCGTTCGCAAGACCTACGGCATATTGCCGTGGCTTCAGCCGCGGCGGCCCTTCCCGGCGGCGCGCCGGGCGCTGTCGCCTCCTGGCGACCGGCCGGTGCAGGCCGCCGGAGGGGTTTTCCACGGACCACCGGACGAGCTCCGGTGGTCGGTTTTGCTTGTCGTCTTCAGAAACGGCCCTCCCGGGACCGGTTCTTCACTGCAAAAACCTCACAATGCCCCTGCGGCCTGCTTCCTCGTCGCCCGCCGATCTGCACACCAAGAATGAAAATATGGTGGGTTCGGACTTGTTCGTTGGTCCGCACCCACCGCGTTAGTGGTTTAAAAAGTCTTCCTACAAATTTTAAACACATGCCGATGATATAAATCACATAGATTTAATTGACCCAAAACCCCTACCTCAAGCGTCATCGAGCAAGGGTTCGTCGGGGAAAAGCACGTCGCGGAAGAAGGCGTCGCAGAAGGGGGATTGTTGCGTCGCGTAGAAGGAATGTCACGGAAGAAGCGTCGCGGAAGAAGTGTCACGGAAGAAGGCGTTGCAGTACACGGTGTCGCGTAGTCGATCTCCGAGGATCGGCATTCTTTGTCGGAGATCGGTGCATTCTTCGTGTTCTTCGACGAAGAAGATGAAGATCTTCAAGCCTCCCCTCTTTCTCCCAATCCCCTCTCAACACAACTAGACTAAAAAAATAAGAGTTCTCTTATTTTATTTCTCAATCCATGCATTTAAAAATTCAAAAACGAATCAAACAATTAATTGAATTAATTGCAACGATCTAACCACCCAAATTAATGAGGCATTTATTTACCAGATTAAACACAAGGGTTGACTTCATTATAGTGGGGGTGCAGGTGCATTTCTTAATTAAAGGAGGGGGTTTAGGAAGAAAAGAAATGGTGGGGCTCGTGTGGGCCCCACCTCACAAATATCCAACCAAGTGGGTAGGATATTGTGGGTCCCACATCATCCACTTAACTTAAGTTAAGAAAAAAAATAAAAATCAGTTGCACCACTTTTATTTTATTCCTTAACTTAACCCCAGAAATTAAAAACCACACCCGAGAAAACGCAACTCCGGAATAGGTGTTTCTAAGCAATTACCGGCGTTGCGATTCTATCGGTGCCCTCAGAATTCGATTCTGAGCACCGGTTCAAAAGTTAGAAAAACCCACTCATTTTATCACTGAACATACCCGAGCTAAACTTCGGAAAAAGATTCCGGGCACACCGGGCCTCGGAATTAGGTGCCGTCAAAAACTGCATTTTTGTAAAATTCCCAAGAAAATTAAAAACAATTCCTTGAATTTTTTGGGTCTTTACATCACTCCCACCTTAGGGCTTTACGTCCCCATAAAGATACATCAAAAACTAGGGAACAAATGTGGGTACTGAGAACGCAACTGAACCTCCCGCTCCCAAGTGCTCTCCTGGAGGTTCCCGTGCTGCCATCTAATGCGCACTAGAGGAATCGACCATCCACGTAGGACCCACTCCTGTCAATCCTCAATCTCCACCGGGACCTCCGTAAAAGTCTTCCCATCATCAATGTCCATCTCCCCATGGTCAATGATATGTGTCGGGTCGTGAACGTATCTTCTCAGCTAGGATACATGGAAGACGTCGTACACCCGGTGCAACTGAGGTGGTAGAGCCAGGTGATAAGCCACCTCGCCAATCCTGCTAAGGACTTGGAATGGTCCGATGAAGCGTGGAGACAACATTCCACCTTGAACAAATCTCTGTAATCAATGCCGAGATGAGACCCGCAAGAAGACGTGGTCGCCATCCTCGAACTCAAGTGGCCTCCACCTCATGTCATTATAAGATTTCTACCTGCTCTGAGCTGTCCTCATCCACTCCTGGATGACCTGGACCTTCTCTGTCGTGGCCTGGACCATCTTCATTCCCAGAAGTGCTGACTCCCCATGGTCTGTCCAGCACAACGGTGATCTGAAAAGTCGGTAATACAACGCCTCGTATGGTGTCATCCCGATGGTGGAGTCGTAGATGTTGTTGTATGCGAACTCCACCAAGGGTAGGTGGTCCTCCCAACTATGACCAAGGTTGAGGACACATGCACGGAGCATATCCTCTAGAGTCTGAATGGTCCTCTCCATCTGACCATCTAGCTGAGGATGAAACTCAGTACTCAGAAGTAGCTGTATCCCGAACGACTCTTGCAACCCCTTCCAAAGCTGCTAATTAAAGCGAGCATCTCGATTGGAGAAGACAGATGATGTCACACCATGAAGTCGTACAATCTCCCGAATATAGAGGCGTCTCAAGCTCTCCACTGAGCCCTATTCTCTGATGGGTAAGAAGTGAGCCGACTTGGTGAGTCAGTTGACAATCACCCAAATGGAGTCGTGACCTCTGGAAGTGCGTGCAAGTCCAGTCACGAAGTCCATATATATCCCGTCCCAGTTCCACTCCGGGACCTCTAAGGGTTGTACCAAGCCTGCTGGTATGTGGTACTCTGCCTTCATCTACTGGCAGGTGAGGCATCGAGAAACGATCTCTGCCACAACATTCTTCATGCCCGGACACCAGTGTTGTCGTCTGAGATGCCGGTACATTTTCACTACACAAGGATGTACCGCCAAAGGGGATGTGTGGAACTCTCTCAGCACCTCCTCTCGTAAAGCAACTGGTACCAAGGTACGTCCTCTGAAGTATGTCGTGCTCTCCTCCTACAGAGAAACCATCAGGTGCCTCTCTTGAGGATATCTGCGTACGTTGCGTCTCACTGTCAGCGTCCCCACGCTATGCCTCTCTGACCTGCTGCAGTAGTGGAGGAGTGACTGTGAGTGACTGAAGGAAGGATACTCCATCTCTGTCCATGAAGGATATCTACAAAGCGGTTAGCTGCTCGGTCGCCTCCCCAAGTAGCTGAATGCCCATCCTCCTGCTAAGAGCATCGGCTACCACATTCCCCTTTCCAGGAGTATATAATTTCTTAAAGTCATAGTCCTGGAGGAACTCGATCCATCACCGTTGTCTCAGGTTTAGGTCCTTCTGAGAGAAGATGTACCTAGGACTCTGATGGTCAGAATAGACTGTAAAGAGCTCACCCAACAGATAGTGTTGCCACATCTTCAGAGCGAAGACCACTACTGCTAAATCCAGGTCATGGGTAGCATATTTCTGCTCATGTGGCATCAACTGATGTGATCTATAGGTTATCACTACCCGCTCCTACATCAGGACACATCTGAGTCTAGTCCCTGATGCTTCGCAGAAGACTGCGTACCCTACTCCCTCCTCCGGTAGCCTCAAGATGGGGGCACTGGTCAATCTCTGTCTTAGCTCCTGGAAGCTCTACTGACATTTGTCTTACCACACAAAGGGTTTCCCCTTCTTCTTCAAAGATGAGAGTGGCACCACAACTATGGAGAAGTTTGGCACAAATCTTTGATAGTATCCAGCTAGTCCCAAGAAACTCTGCACCTCTGTCACGCTCCTGGTTGGCTCCCAAGCTAGCACTGCGTCGATCATCGCACGATCCATCGCAACGCCCACCTTAGAGATGATGTGTCCCAAGAAGTGGACCTCGCGTATCCAGAACTTACACTTCCAGAGATTTCCATAAATCTGGTGCTCTTAGAGTGTGTCTAGTACAAGCCGCAAGTCATAGGCATGCTCCTCCTCAGTGGTCGAGTATATCAAAATTTCATTGATGAAGACCACGACAAATCTATCGAGGTATGGCTGAATGATCCTGTTCATGAGGCCCATGAACACTACTGGGGAATTGCTTACACAGAATGGAATAACCATGAACTCATAGTGGGCATACCGACATCTGAAGTCTGTCTTCTACATGTCCTTGTCCCGAACTCTGAGCTGATGATAGCCTGACCTGAGGTCTATCTTCGAGAACCACTGTGCTCCCTTGATCTGATCGAAGAGTTCATCAATCCTCGATAGAAGATACTTGTTCCTCACTGTCACCTATTTCAGATGACGATAGTCGACACACAGTCACAAGCTCCCGTCCGCGTTCTTGGAAAACAATATCGGGGAAGCTCAGGGTGAAACACTGGGTCGGATGAATCCCTTGTCCTACAAGTCCTCCAACTATACCCGTAGCTCTCAATGCTCTGCAGGAGCCATCCGATATGCTGTGGTGGATATCGGGGTTGTCCCGGGGTATATATCAATATAAAAGTCTACTTCTCTGTGAGGAGGTAGTCCTGGAACGTCGTCGGGGAAAACGTTCGCATACTGATCCACCACTACAGGAAAACAAGGACTCTGCATGTCAACTGCTCCTAGGATGAGGCTAGCCAACTGATGAGTGATGCGTTGTACTCTCCTCTGCGAGAGTCCATCCTGTGCTGTGAAGGCTCCCTTCTCACTGGTGAAGGTGAACCTGCTCCCGTCGGTGCGTACACAGCACACCTTGGGCCTAATATAGTCAATCTGAGAATGGACTGTAGATAACCTATCCATGCCCAAGATGACGTCGTAAGGCCTCGACGCCGCTACAAGAAGATCCCAGCCGAAGCTCTCACCTCTTAGAGTAAACTCACACTGCCGGCACCAGTGCGTAATCATCGAGTCTGCTTTCATAGGAGTCTCTAGCCGTAAGGATCGAGCCAACGGCTCCGTCGGAATCTCCGAGCTCCAAACAAGGGCAGCGGCTATAAAAAAATGACTCGCTCTGGTGTCTATATTAACTGCAGAAAGGGCGGAATAGACACAGATAATACCTCAAATCATCTCGGGCGCGCCGTGGTCATAGGCCTCCACTGCCTGGAGTTGTGCCTGTCTCTGCCCGCTAGCTCCCTGTGGTCGGGATGGACATCCTGGTGGTGGGGGTGGTAGAGCCTCAAAGCGTCGCCCAACACCTGCCGCTCGGCCAACTCCTCTGGGTCATCCGCCTGCTCCCAGTGGACCACCACGGTCGACCCTCTACCTCTACCTGGGTGGACCCTCAATCATATACTGCTCCTCGGCACGGCGGGTCGGGCAGTCACGAGCCATGTGGCCCTGCCCGCCGCATGCGTAGCACTGTCTGCCTCTCGAAAGATTGGCTCCGCGCTGTGTGCACCACACTGCTGAGCCAGTGTCCTGCGGTCATCTGCCTGAGGGTCTGGTCTGCCTGGACCCAGGAGTAATCCATCGACTACCTACTGCAGAAGACTCTGCTATGTGCCGCCCTGCGGTATGTCTCACTGCTGAAGTAGGATAATCAAGGAAGCTCTCGATGAGAAGGGCTCGCTCCAGTACTCCTGCCTGTTTCGGAATGCTGAGGGAAGTCAGCGATGCCCTGATATAATGCCTCAATCTCTGCTCAAAGGTCTGGTCCCGGAATAATGGGTCTCGTACCATGTCTGTCGAGTAGAGCGAGAGATCGGTAAATCTCTCTGAGTACTAGGCGACCGTCAAGCTGCCCTGCTACAGCTGTAGAAGCTCCTAGATGCGCACTGCACGAAGGGTGGCTGGGACAAACTCCAAGCGGAAGAGGCTCTCAAAGTTCGTCCAGAGGAGAGATGCCTCATCGTGCACCTGGATCATCAAGCTCCACCATCTGCCTGTTGTCGCGTGTAGGAGGCTCACTGCAAGGATCACCATGAGGTCTGATGGTGTCCTCACTAACATGAAAACCCGTACAACTGCATCCAGCCAATCCTCGGCTGCCTGAGGGTCTATCTCCCAACAGATCTTGGGCGATCACTAGCGCTGAAACTCATGCAGTGCACTAAGGTGACATGCATCGTTTGCGGTTGGGGCTGGTAGCATCGGTGGCTCGGCGGGTAGAGGTACCACAGGTGCCTCTGCTGTCAAAGGGCCCTATACCGAGGCCTCGTTGCTCGGTGGGTTGTCGTCACATACAATGCTCAGAACCCTAGCTGGCTGCCATCGTGGGGCCATCCTGAAAAGAAACAGGTGTGCCACGGTCAAACAGTATACCTGGTGATCTGACACAAAGTAATCACAAAGAAAACATGAAACACACATGTAATCAATGTTTTCATCCATTATGTCAGAAATCAGAAGTCAGGGTCCTGGTGTACAGATACGTCGGTTGCCTCACCAACACTAGACTCCCAGGACTGATAGCCACACTCAATACTCTTAACACTATTGCTTCACATAGAAAAAGATCAGAGTCATGAGTTCTACAGTAGAACCAAACTCCTCTGATACCAATTTGTCATGACCCGTCCTCGGGGCCCATGTCGTGACTACCCCAAGCCCACCTTCCATAGCCCAGGGGCTGGCAACTAGCACCAAGGCGTAATTCACGGTAAAAAGGGAAGGCATTTCCTTTTTAAAGAAAAAAACACCACAGAGCACGCAAGAAGAAGTGAACACTAAGTAAAAATTGGGTACAACAGTAAGTGTGGAAAAGTAAGTAGGCCAGAATACAAACCCAAACTGAAAGTAAAGTACAACTGGAAAGGAAAAATAGCAACTGAAAGTAAATCTGCAATGTCGAGTCATCTATTGGATGTCCCACCTGAAGGGTGGGTACAAATAGCCTCCACATCTCCTCAGGTCCAACCATCTGCTCCGAGTATGTCCAACCCAGTGGTCCACCTCCAGGTACCGTCCTACTCTACAAGCCTCAGCCACGATCAGCGCTGTCCGTCGTCTGCAACCAACACAACGTAGTGTGGGAATAGCCCGTGCAGGGGTGAGTATAAGCTACTCAGTAGGGACCCTGAGACCCCCGAATGTCTCCCAGAATCCAAAAAGGGTAATCCACAACGGAATGATACAATCACGAAGTAACATCAGACACTGCTTAGGTATATGCCCATACGTATACCTAAGTCACCAATTCTAGTTCGGATCCAACATCCGAGCCAATGTACAAACCAGTCCACACAGGAAAACACAACCCAATCCACACATGAAATCATTACGTAATCCACACAAGATATCAAGTCAATCTTATCGAAGATAAGGATTGAAAATCAAGACTCAACTCACACAGGTGTACTTCTTTGTATGACAATAGAGATGATCAGATATATCCACTGGTTCATCTAATCCATCAGAACCACAAAGGATCGATAGGTACTAACCTCCGCAATGATCCACAAAGGATCGATAGGTATTAACCCCTGAAATGACCCACAAAGGATCTGACCCACACAGGATCGATAGGTAACTAACCCCCGCAATGACCCACACAGGATCGGACCCACACAGGATCTGTAAGAGCTGGCCCACACAGGACCGCTGAGTGCTACCCCACACAGGATCGGTAGCACTGATCCACGTAGGATCGCTGAGTGTTGTAGTCGTCACTGTCGAATCTATAGAGGATTTCTGTACAGTCGTCATCGTCATCGCAGTCGCATCCAAATCTAGGGTTCCCGCACACAGCAAGCTCGTTCGGGAGGGTCCACTCCATGAGACGAAGGGCTGATACATCAACTGACACATAGTCTGGAGTTGATGTATCCAAACGTTCTGTATCTTCAACAGGAACTCGATGTGACAGACGGCGCGTGGATCAGACGCCCGGTCTGTGAGTTATTGACGTTTTCGTTCCAGGGGCCCGGTTGGTTTTTAAGTCAAAAACAACATGACCATACTCCAACTGTGTCCAAACCTCGAGCGGAGTAAGCCAATAGGTCTGTCTTACTATGATAAATCCAACAAAGTTGACGGGATGTCAATCGGATGACCGTAGCTCAAGTTATAAGCATTTCTGCTCCGAGTGCCCGGTTGGTTTGGTGCACGAACCATCCCGGCCGAACCCCAAGTACTCCGAAACCTTGAGTATAATATATTGAAACGACCGCCTCGTTTCAAAATATCTTATCGCCACTAACCGTGCATCGATCGGAGGTCTGCATCCCTAGATATGGGAAAAAGACTTTGAGGGGTCCGGAAGTGGGGGTTTCGGGCCCGGACCGACCCGGCCCAAGACCCCCTGGGTCGGCCCGAAACGGGTCGACCGGACCCGGGTCCAGGTCCGGCCAGCTTGGGTGCGGCCCGGCCCGGCGCACTGGCCATGGCCAGGTGGCTCGGCCTTTTCGGCCGAGCAGGTGCACAAGGGGGGCACCGCCCCCTTGAATGAAACTGCGGCCCTGCGTGGGGGCCGCTCCCTGCCAATTGATGACGCCGAGCGCCGCGTCCTGCCACCCTCAGTCCCGCGAGGTCGCGGGACCTGCGGCCCCCCGCCACGGCTTCAGCCACGGTGGCCCTTCCCGGCGGTGCGCGGCGCGCCGGCGGTGTTTTCCGCGGACCACCGGATGAGCTCTGGTGGTCGGTTTTTCCTGTCGTCTTCGCCAACGGCCCTCCCGGGACCAGTTCTTCACTATAAAGTCCTCACAATGCTCGTGCGGCTTGCTTCATCGTCGCCCACTGATCCACACACGAAGAACGAAAATACGGTGGGTTCGGACTTGTTCGTTGGTCCGTACCC
Source organism: Viscum album (assembly GCA_963277665.1). Classification (NCBI taxonomy): domain Eukaryota; kingdom Viridiplantae; phylum Streptophyta; class Magnoliopsida; order Santalales; family Viscaceae; genus Viscum; species Viscum album. The sequence goes on along the minus strand of OY728159.1, from coordinate 681,602,657 downwards.
ACAGCTTTAGCGGTTTAAAAAGGCTTCTGACAAATTTTAACCACATGCCAATGATATAAATCACATAGATTTAATTGAACCAAAACCCCTACCTCATGCGTTGTCGAGCAAGGGTTCGTTGCGGAAAAGCACGTCGCGGAAGAAGGCGCCGCGGGAGGGGGATTGTCGCGTCGTGGAGAAGGAATGTCATGGAAGAAGCATCACGGAAGAAGGGTCGTGGATGAAGCGGCGCGGAAGAAGGAGTCGCGGTACACAACATTGCGTAGTCGATCTCCAAGGATTGGCGTTCTACATCGGAGATCGGTGCATTCTTCGCGTTCTTCACGTTCTTCGCATTCTTCGATGAAGAAGATGAAGATCTTCAAGCCTCCCCTCTTTCTCCCAATCCCCTCTCAACACAACTAGACAAATAAAATAAGAGTTCTCTTATTTTATTTCTCAATCCATGCATTTTAAAATTCAAAAACGAATCTAACACTTAATTGAAATAATTGCAACAATTTAACCGCCCAAATTAATGAGGCTTTTATTTACCAGATTAAACACAAGGGTTGACATCATTAAAAAGGGGTGCGAGTGCGTTTCTTAATTAAAGGAGGGGGTTTAGGAAGAAAAGAAATATGGGGGATCTTGTGGGCCCCACCTCACAAATATCCTACCATGTGGGTAGGATATTGTGGGTCCCACATCATCCACTTAACATAAGTTAAGAAATATAAAATAAAAATCGGTTGCACCACTTTTATTTTATTCCTTAACTTAACCCCAAAAATTAAAAACCACAGCCGAGCAAACGCAACTTCAGAAGAGGTGTTTCTAAGAAATTACTAGTGTTGTGATTCCATCGGTGCCCTCGGAATTTGATTCTGAGCACCAGTTCAAAAGTTAGAAAAACCCGCTCATTGGTTCATTGAACGTACCTAAGCTAAACTTTGAAAAACAATTCTGGGCACACCGGGCCTCAGAATTAGGTGCTGTCCGAAACCGCATTCTTGTAAAACTCCTAAAAAAATTAAGAATTAAATTCCCTTGAATTTTTCTGGTCATTACAAGAAATCAGCCATATGTACGATGAATTAGACTATTTTTTATTAATATTACAATGAATAAAAATATTTTGATCATTATTGATTCGATGGTCTTAGCCTCTTCAAATCATAGTTTCCTATTAAAAGGCCAAAAACTAAGAAAAGATGTGGTTTGAGTGTTGAATCTAGGATTCCAAGATGAAGTAATGCTTAAAGATCTTGAGGAGGCTAGAGGATCCTCTTTTCTATTTTAAAAAAAATATAAGTTGATGATTTCATACAGTTGATGATCATAGCTAGGGAAATTAGGAAATAGGAAAAAGTTCATAGAGCTAGTCTATAACTACGGTATTAGGGATAAGAGACCAAATTATACTCTCATCCATTTATTTATGACAAATCAAAGGCAGTTGAAATATAATGTCAGTCAATAAATTCTCTTTAAAAGGGGAAACAAAATAAATCAATAGGGAATAAATTCAAATCCAGCTACAGAAGATTGAACTAACATCAAAAGTGGGGAGCCAAATTCTAGGATGTAAAAATATAAGCTTCAATAAGAGGGAATTTCCAAGATGAAGTAGTGAGCGAGTGAAACTTGCATGATAGGGAAGATCCTCTATTTCTCCTTGACTTTTTATTTTTATAAATCTATTTTATTTTTTACAATGAAAGTTCTTGTAAGTATAAACATGTGCTATAGTGAAAATATTTCATAGGATTATAATTTATTTAGTATTTTTATTCAATTTCATTTCTTTTTATATTCTGTCAAATTTCCTATTCATTCTTCCCATGGTATTGACCACTTGATCCAGACTTGATTTTTATGGATGTGGATGTGGATAGAAATCAATTATGTTTTTAATTAATTACCCCTAATAACATATTGATAGAAGGAACCGATATTTCCTGGAATAATGAACATTCATAACGGAATGCCATTTTTATTTGTGAGTAAACATTGACCACTTCATTCATTGTTTTTATGTAGTAAATATTCTTTATGAAGACTAAATTCATATAAAAATATAGTTATGACACTCGAAAAACATAATAAACATTTTTAGTGAACTGATTTACTATTTTTATAGATTTAATTTTCTTGAACAGAACATTTTCAACAATATGCATCTATCAGAGCTCCCCTCAACCATAACTTTCCTTCTTTCATGCCCTCTAGATTAGTTTTAGCCCTACTAACTCTTCACATTCACATCATCAGTTCCAAGAAACTTACATTTTACTATCAATTTATTTTTACCACAGTTTTTTAATTAGAATTAGATAATAACATTGGAATTCACCCACATTCTCTCGGGTTTTATAGTTCACTTCTACCCTATTTATAAATAACATTTTGAAGGTCCTGATGACCTAACACCCATTTATTTCTAAAAGGCTGATCGAGATAAAAAATACCTTCAAAATACTTGGGAATATGCATGTTATAAATTGAAACCAAACATAAAAAAAATTCACTCTCCTAATCAATAATGTCAACAATCTAACCACCTTTCCACACACCCACCCTAGGATTATTCGATAAACAAAGACCACAAATATTATAATATATAGTCAAATCATATGGATCTAGTCGAAAAACAATATTCATGACAATATTCATATTATTAAAAATTTGAATAAAAAATCACCTTAGAAATATATTCATATTTTTTGAAAAAAATAAAAAACCCTTTTCGAAGATAAATCCTAAAACCCATATATTTTATAAAGTCTTGGTAAAATAACGTCACAAAAAATATTAATTTAATAAAATCCATACACAAATCCCACTATCAGAAATAATTAAAGATAAATGTCATTATAAAACACTAAAATATACTTCATCAACCCCCTACTTTGATAAATAATATGAAGGATATCACAGAACTACATTTTCTCAAAAACATGCTTTTGGAAAATAATTATTCAAAACCCACATATAAAAATTTATCATGAATGGTGCATAAATATAAATTATTTAAAATCCACTAAAAATACATATAAAAAATAACCTATGAAAATAGAACTTTGGAACCACCTACCTAGATGTTCTTCCTTATAATTTATACAAGTTATGAATCTGATGATCTAAATAGGATAAACACAAAGACAAATTTATTGGTATTAAAACTTCTGAAAACCTTTTTATTTAAAAAACATTAATTCATGATTTGTTATAAAATAATAAAACCCAGATGATCTAGATGTCGAGTGCCCTTGGGTAATTATGATTGTTACATAACAACATAAAATAATTGGTAATGTGTGTGTGTGTTTGTGTGTCTCTGTATTAATAATCAGATATTATATATATATATATTCTAACATATATATATATATATATTAATATATAATATTTGATAATATATAAAAATATGTATAATTATACTTATAGATACATATATATATACATATATAATATATACATATCTTTGTGTGTGTGTGTGTGTCTACTGTATATATGTATTTATTTATTTATAAACACAATGAAAAATACATAGTTTATAAATGTATTTGAAATTGATCTTATAAATATATATTAATATACAAATAAATATACTTAAAAATATAAGTAAATATGTGTAAATAAATAGACATGAATATATATTAATATGAGAATAAATATTTAAATTTATATATATATATACATATATATATATTAATATTAATTGATATATTAATATAAGAATATATATATATTAATAGAACTAAATGATACTGTTAATATAAATATATATATACATGTTAAAATAAATATATATTAATATATGAGTAAATATAAAGAAATATATATATATAAATAGATATATCATTAAATGGATAGAAAAGTAATAGGGAGGAGTGGTAAAGGTTCCATGTGTGTAGGGGAGAGGTCTTGATTTTGAATCCATGGGTAGGTAGGGGTGCGTGTGTGGGTAGTTGAAGGGTGGTGCTAGGACTGTTAAAGGGTTGGGGGTGGTTCGGTAGTATAGTGCTGGGTAGGGAATGCAGGCAGGGTGCTTCATAGTTCTATTGAATGGGGTCAAGCAATGTTAATCCCCTCTGATTTGAAGAATTTTATTTTTATTTTTATTTTTTTCTATTATTAGCAAAGATAAAATAACCCATTTAACCCCATTGATAAAAGGGTTATTTATGAGTAATTTTTTAGCATTGAGAAATGGGACCTCCCCCCCCCCCTAAAAGAGATTCGATTATAAGTTATTTTTAGCACTAATAAAGTCATTTTTAGTGCTAAAAACCTTATTTTTTAGCAGTGATACTTGATTCACTATTTACTGATTTGAATACCATTTTTAGATGATGAAATATTTTTTATGGTTTGAATGAGATTAATTATTTTTTGTTTGGAAAAATATATTGAAAACTAGTTATAATAGTAATCATTATAAAAGTATTTGTTTAAAAATGGTTATTGATATTTATTATAGCAAATATATAATATATAATAAGTTTACATTCAAGTAGGGTTATTATAAAATTTACATGATTTTTTATAAATAGAACAAATAAGACTTTTTCCAAATTGCTTATTTTTTAAGGAATATAAATGTTTTTGTATATGTTATGTATATGTTTTAAATAGTTTATTTTATTTTGGAGTTTAATTTTTGAGTTTATATTAGTTTTTAATTTTAGGTACTATTAAAATCCTTTGAAATCCTCTTCTAATTTTCTTTCTAGGTCTCTTTATGCTAATTAACTATTTTATATTTTAAACTCTTTTTTCTGATATTGTATCTATATATGGATTGTTTCGGGTTGGTGATTTACTTTCTAGGTTTGAAACAAAATTTTATATTTGATAATGTAGAATATGTTTCATAGTTTTTTGTTATTATTCCTAGAAGTTGGAAATTGAAATAAAAAAATATGTTGCCTACGAAATCATTGTTGAAGAATATAAAATTTTCAACAACATTAAAGTGAAATGGTGCCTTCTATTGTTATTAATTCATTAGTTTATAATTGAAGTTACTCCAAATATATAATTTTCTAGTTTTTTTTATATTGAATTTATTGATTATATTTCACGTTTTTTCTTCCACATGATCTATTAGGGTATTTTTCAACTCTAATATGAGTGACAATAAAATTTATACCATTATTGATAGTTTTATAATAAAATTTTCAGAAACTTTTAGTCAAAATGGCATTTTATTAAATTCATTAAAACTCAAGGCAATGAATAATATCAAATTACTTTCCTATAATTTATTAATATCTAAATAAAATATAGAATTGAAATTCTATAAGGTTAGCCGTTAATAATTCCAATAAATGTTCAACTATTGTTTTGTTGGAATTTGTTTTTCATTGACTTTTAAGGGATTCACTAAGAAATCATATTTTTATTTAACAAATAGTACTGATGAGAAGCATTGGTGTTATAGAGAGTGAGGTAGATAAGAATAAATTTAAATGTTTTATTAAAAAGATTTTATAAGGACTTTTTCATGAATAAAAAAATAAGTGATATAATAATAATAAAAAGATATGCTCCCCAGGGTAGACAAATCCAAAGGTCATGGTCTAAAATATCCATATTCTACTAATAAAAGAAAAAATATATATAAATCAACTTCCACCCACCACCTTCTCCATTACTTGATTTTCATATATACTCTGGGGTGATCCAGTCCTTATAGGATAATAATTTTATTATTTTCCAATAGAATCCATAAGCTTATGTTGGATACTAAAGTGTAACATGCATAATTTTTCATTCCCTAACCTACATAGACTTTTATTTATTCTCTTAACATATTTTAATGCATTTTGTAAATGGAAACACTAGTGTTATTAGTACTGAATATCTAGAAAACATGTTCCTATATCACTATATATTTCTCAATGATAATATTTATCATGTATCTAGTTTTAATACTGCTACTACCAGCTAGATCATTTAATTATAACTACATACCCAATAAGAATTTGTTCGATTAAGAACTCAGAAATAGAATTTCTATAGCCTAATTATCCATTATTTCCTCATCTTCAACAGAAAGAAAAAAAAATTGATTTCCTAGTATAATGTCAGGTTATTCTTCCAAATAATATCAAAATACCAGTAGAAAATGATTCATTTTCATTTTATAGACTTGTGAAGTGTACATGAGAGCCTATCTATCTAGAAGTCATAACCAATTTTCCTCCAAAAATAACATTTTCACTCACTCCAATGATCTTTTCACTATAAAAATAGTTCTATACTATTGGGTTTCATGATGTTCTAATTGAATAAATTAATCCATTTTTATATCAATATCAACTTTACAGACTTCTATATAATCAATTATGATTATATTTAATAAAATTATGCAAACAAATTAGAGATAGGAAGTAGTAATTATTAATAGTATTATGAAATGAGTTATTTAAATTTTATTTGTTTAGAAAACAATCCAATTATTTATATCAAAAACTAATGATCTTTTCCTTAACATGAGAATTAAAAAAAAATAAAAACAAAAAGAAGAGAGATCAAAAAACAAAAAGATTTATAGTGGTTTGCGGAATAGAAATACCCTATTCTACTCCACTAACAATATTATCCATGAGTTTGGTTATTTTCACAATATCTATTATTTTTTGGGGGGAATCCCATCCTTTGACAAGGTAATACAGGACTGAGTACAATCACACAACCATTGGTACAATGGCACAGGAACTTTTTATTAGTCTAAAGTAAATATTTACAACCAAAAACCATAATGGTTATCTTTTTAGAAATTTTACATTTAAATAAAAAATAAAGACATTTTTTAAAGGTTATGAACATACTTATAAAATACAATTGACAAAATTCTGAAATCTATGGGGAATATGTTATAAAAAGATTGTAGATTGAGGATATTCCTTCGATAAAACAAAAAAGATGACCATGATAGAATAACTTTATATCAAGAAGCTTCTTAGTATCTTTGTGTAAAATAGAACAACATAAATGGATCTTTAAGAGATTGAGGTCTTCAATAATCAATTATTTTCTTTTTTTTCATATGAATATCTTCTTCTTCTTACTTGAGAGCTCTTTTTAAATTAATTCAAAAAATATTCATTTAATTTCAGAACAACGATCCATAAAATCATATGGTTTTAATTTAAAAACACATGGTCCATTCTTGGAAATACCATATAAATAGTACTATCTATTAAATTGTTATTTTACTTGTTTCTTTTCTTATTAATTGCGTATTCTTATAATAGTTTTTACCAAAAGAGTTATTTCATCTTTTAATGAACATACCAAATCATTAAATCACAAATAAATTACTATAATGGTAATAAATAATGTATTACAAAATTAAATATTTGGTTTTGGATCACTACATAGATTAATTCTACACATTTGAATTCATATAGCTGAATTTATCTATGTATCCATTGTTCTAGAAGCCAAATTATCCACATAGTCATATTTTCATAGGCCTTCTTCACCATGATGATTTTCTTCTTATTTCAAATTTGGTTCACATATCTGAATTTCTTCATGTAGCCAAATCGATTCACCTAGACTATTCACTCAAATAGACAAATTTTTACATAGTCTAATTGAATTACATAGCCATTTGGAACAACAAAACTAATATCACCATATATCTAAATCACTTAGTCATCTACCCCAAGAAACTAATTTATGTAGTCATTGGTTTTATGTAGATGAATAATCAAGTAGGTGAGTACCAAATTGTTGTATGCATGATGTAGAGGATTTATATAGGTGAATCATTCACATATGTGATTAATGTATTGTAATTATTGATATATCCATTTCTCGATGTAGTTGAATGCCTCACATAGTAGATTTTTTTTAATCTTAATAAAATTTCAACTAGAATACACAAAATTGTAGACTAAATGATTTTGACAAAAAAAAATAATTATAAAAAACAATGTAAACACTTACAAATAATATCATTAGTTACATATTAAATTTTACTTAAGATTATCAAAACTGAATGAATGTGGGATATGTTGGGACAACATTATAAGTCTAACAATATCCTAATTTTTAATGATCACAAACCCATAAGATAACAGAAATAAAATTTTAAAAATTTACATCATTTTAAAAAAAATAAATAATATATATTCTTTTTAAAATTTAGTGTTTCTCTCCCTTAGTTAGGAACATATCCCCTCTGTATTACCTGAATAATTATCCCCCTTTGATTAACCATATGCTAAACATTTTCAACTCACCCTATTTTTTTGTTATTGAAAAATATGTTTAAGTATATGGGAGACGTGGTTAATTTAGCTCTTATAGTAAAGAACTATTTAAGTGTAGTGCAAAAATGAATGTGAAATTTTGGAAAAAACGAACTTTAGTAAATAAAATAAAGAGGTTAAAAAATTAAGTGAAAAAAATAGCTAAGAAAAAAATAAATATAAAATGATAATTATATGTAAATAATTACTAAGAAAATAAAGATTAAGAATGAATAACATAAAATTAATAAAATTAAGAATAAAACATTATAAATTTAAAAGGAATTATTTCATTGATTTCCATTTTTATAAAAATATACTTCTACTCAACACCCTTAAAAAACATATACAAAGTATTAGTCAGTACACTTGGGGTTATGGATAGGGGAAGATAGACAATGTGGTTTGGGTAGAGGTAGATTGATGGTAGGTGAGTTTATAAATGTAGTTGGAGGGCCCATTACTAGTAAAATCAATTCATTTACTATTTATATAGTATCTCCAATTTTAGATCCTAAAATATATTTCACTTTAGGATACTAAAAAGGATGGTTAAGAATATTTTCAAGGTGACCATTAGCTATAATATAATCATTGGATTTTATAGCATGAAAAGGTAAGTTATTGGAAGGTTCAAATGATGAGGTTCATTACCTATAACTCTATATATCTATGTCTGCATCTCTCTTGGGTTTCACCTTGTGATTGATTTAGTCTTCATAATAAATAGTATCCACTTCTTATTTGGTAACTCTAAAAATATATAAAGCAGTACGGACTAGAGTTCTTCTTCCTCTTATATAATACAAATCATATTCATGAATGTTTATCATTTTTATGATATATGAGTTGTAGAAATAAGTAATAATATTAAATATCTATCTTAAATTTTTTATAAATAGTGGAAATACACATTCTTAAAATCATCTTGAATTATTTTAGCTAACCAGATAAAAAACATGCAGGATCCCTAAGCGAGTGAACAAGCTGAGTGGTAGATGGACCATATTGAAGTTACACTAACATATTCTTCATAATTCAGTCTACATAAATTTTTATACTGATTATTATTCCATTTATAGATTAAAATTTTCAAACCATAATATCCACATTATCAATTAAAAATTTAACTACCTCTTAAACAACTCTGATAGAAAGTTGAGGTACTTGAGAACTATAAAAAACCACTAGCTTAGTTCCAAATTAGATACGTACAGTAGGGGTAAGTGCAGCTTTTTCCATAGAAGGAGTAATCCTTGGAGATCTATTAACAACCAAATAATAATTAATAGAATTACCTATCCCATTATTAACGTCTAAATATTTTTAATTTGATTAGTCTTCTAATGATTCAGATTTCATTCATTTAACATCCATAAAAACATTGTATATTAAAGTCAACAATTATTGATGTTTTTTGGATTTTTGGAATAGGAGGCATAAAAACCATCCATTTAGTATCTTTAGAAACATATAGGATCTCTTTCAACATTCCACCAATGTATTCTTTAATATTTTTCATGGTTTTATTCAAGGACACATCTTTTCCTACACTATAGTTTCTAACTGATTACATGCTATCCTAAAACTCTCCCATAAGATCTTTCTTCATCTCCTATATTAAAACCAGTATAAACATATCACAAGATAGATATGGAATCTGATAAGACACAAATGTATATTCCGAAATAAACTGACCAACTCTATTCTGAAAATGTAGAACAAATAAAGGTTCTAAGGTAGAAACATTCATTGTCAGTTTAAACTTTTTAATCAATTCAAACAGACATACAAATTCAATGTCTATAGTGTCAAATATTTATATCATTTATGCCTTAATGGACATAATATACTAAATAACTTTTTTATTAATAACATATTCTACCATTGGATTATTTTTGAACATGTCTCCCTATGAATAAATAATCAATCCAAGTGCACTGAATTCTTACTTAGTATGATAGATATATTTTAAATATCTTATCGAAGATTTCATCTTGTAAAGTTCATTTACATTTAATTCATATGTAACTTCCTACATAAGAGGTGGTGGTTAAAGGTTATTAATCATATCTATTTTTAATTACATGATTCCAAACTAAATTATTAAAATCAGACTTTGAAATAGAGCACTTATTGAGTTCTCTGATCTCATCATTAGATGAAATGACCTCTTTTTCAATTCATTATAATCTCCTCAATGATTATCAAACTCAATAAATAATGAATATGAAAAGGATTAAATTTTAGAACTATATAAACTCTTACTCACATAAGTTGTATCCACTTTCATTGGAGGAGGTGACGACATGGATGGTGTGTGATTACGATCAGTAATATCCCCGAATATATCATTAGATCTATCCCCACAAAAAGGTGACCCAAGATGGATTAGATCAACCATATGGTGATAAAATTCAAGTTCATCTCTTACTTAATTTAAAATAAGACCAACTATCATATCATTAAGATATAAAAAAGTTTTCTAAAGTTGTTTTTCATCATACTGAACTACTATATAATCATCACAAACTTCATCTTATTTTCTATGAACAACCTCTATCACTGTAGAACTTATTTCTGGTAACAGAGGCTCTATTCTACATACATCTTACAACTACACCTCCCTATCAACCACCATCTCATTAGATATTTTATCCCTATATGGTGAGGTTTGTTAACGATCCCTCAGATCCATAGTATCTTGAAAAACATGCTTTAAATAATTTTAATACCTTTCTGAGAAGTGCCCAATAGTCATTTATAGCACTCCAAAAAATGGTATTATTATTATGTAATTTTACTACCTCTCCCTCAAATAAGTCAAATAATTTTTTTTACAACTTTGGTGATCAATGTACTTGGGAAAAATGTTTTCTTGTACCTCTCCCTTTAAAAAAATAGAGCATAAAACACATCATCTAACATGGTAGGTTTAGAATTAGATTTTTAATAAAAACATATAAAAATTATATATCCTAAACATTGTCATACTATACATCTCCCTAGAAAATAACAATATGAATAAATTCAGATAAGACCTTCCACTCTATTGGTAAATCCGTCACTAGCTTATTTTTTAAGGAAATGGTAAAAAATAGGAATCTGATTACCTCATTCGGTCCTACTGAACATGTAGAAACCAAGGTCCTAGTAAAAGATATCAACCATTTCTATAGACGGGAATAGCACATTTTGTCCCTTAACACTCAACGCAATAATATACTTTATTAAAGAAAATTTAAACTCAGTATTCCACGTGAACCCATTTTCATCTTCCTAAAAAAATATTTATTTATTCTCGTTAAAAATGAACTACAAACCTTGAAAATTTCGTACCATCTACAATAACTTCTTTATACATTATGTTAGGTCTACTATGTTAGATACCCTAAAAGGGGGGTTGAATCAGGGTATGACAAATTAAAACAACTTCCCCTATTGATCTTGTCTTGCTATTAAGAAAGACTCACTTCTCTATCTTTCATGCAGAAAAATATAAACAAAAACTAAAGCATGCATAGAACACACCGTTTTTTACTTGGTTCACCCTCACTGGTCTACGTCCAAGGTGAAAAAACCGGTAATGTGCCGATGTACCAAATCCACTAAAAGCACACTTATATTTACAAAGTTCGAGATAGATCACTTATATTCCCTGTCTCACTGCCTTTACAATGTTTTGGTTCAGCTCACTACTTTCCCAAAGGTCACTCCCTGTTTCTCTCTCTCTGGCTCACTGCTGATGGAGACGATCCCCTTCTTCCTATTCCTTTGCTCACTGCTCTACAGAGGATCCTCTCACAGTTTATAGACCTATAGGTCTCTTCATTATCACTAATTAATACATCCTCTGTTTTATGTAGATTCTCTATTGAATTCCAACCTTCAGCCATAGATGAATCTCACTTTGCACCGAAGGTATCAGGCAATATTCCAGCTTCCACGCAGCCCTGAGTCATTGTCGTGATTCAACCATACCCGGGACCCTTCTCCAAGCAAGCGTGAAAGTCTCGGTACGCATGTTAAAACTTGTACGCAAGATCACCTCAACCACTTGCACGATGCTAGCTTCTTCAACTCCAAACTTGGGTGATTCACTCCCTTTTACGCCCAAACCAATTTTGGCACGTAACCATTAACTGTCACGCTTCATCAAAACCTGGAGCGCAAGTGTCACCAAACCACCTGCACGGCACCCCCTTCTTCACCTCAAAACATGGGATACTCCCTTCCTTTCATGTCCAGACCACTCTTGACGTGCAACAAACAACTTGTGTGCAACTTCTACTTGCGCGACCACACCACCACTTGCACGACCTCAACACCTGCGAGACGGGAGCTTAGATTTTATCTAAGTGTTGAACTCTCTGCCGAATGAGGAGGGGTAGACCTCTAATTATAGGAATTGGGACACCCTGTGCAATGATGCGTAATCTCCTCTCGGTGCACAAGTCTCGGCGTGCAAGTCTCTGTCACGCAAGTCACTTACACGACCAACCAAAAAACATGGGTTCCTCTTTTCAATTTGCAATATTTTGATGTTCTGATCTTGAAAAACATATGGCACACAAGTTTCCTCTCCTTCAAGACAATTTCACACAAGTCCCTTTTCCAAAAAAAACTTTTCTCCATTTGTCGATTTTCAGGGCCAAAAATTTGGCAAACACTAAAAAACAGTGCCACCTTTTATCAGCTCTTTTTTTACCACCTCCAGATAATCCATTCCTTTTTCGGTGATCTTGAATCAAACATGGATCGTTAACCACATCCCTTGAACTTGACATGCCACCATTAAATCCCCTTTGTCAACAAATATTAATGTGATGGTTTTCTTTGTCAACAATCACAACACAAATGTCCACTTTGTCAACACACACAATCACCTCAAAAATGCTTCAATAATACCTTGAGGTATTTTTTTCGAACACGTTATCCAACCCATATTGATGGATTTTCTAGTAAGAACCCTACACGGTATACCACTTCACATTTCTTTCTTAGTGGACCATATATTTTATCATCTCCATGCTTTTATTTTCCCTTGGACGTTATGTTGGTTGGACGTCTATAAAATACAAAGTGGAAGATTGTGATGGTTTGGCTTATGTATGGGGAAACATATTTGAATGGTGAAAGGGTTGAGTATTGATTTTTTAGTTAATAGTCCCAATTACCAATAGGATTATATACCCAATTTGGTTTTCGGCTCATTATGACTAAAAAAATATAATATAATATAAACTAAAATAATGGAGATTGTTTTCCAAAAACAAAATATGCTTAATTCAAATGACAACACATAATAAATTAATTGAGTTTGAATAATTAATTGTGTTAAAATATTAATATGGTAATGGAAAAATGTATAATATAGTGAAATTAGATAAATTAAATTCATATGAATTCGAATAACCCCAATTTTATTTGAATAAAATCAATTTGATATCCCATAAGATGATTAGTAAAAGTATCTACTAATTTATTGTTTATATATATGAACTCCAGAGTAATACAACCATTTTTATCATGATATATCAAGAAGCTATTCTATAAATCCATGTGCTGGATTATATAATGATTTTTGAGATTCTTTGAAAGGATTATAGAACTATTGTTTTAAATTTGATTGAAACTAGATAATAATTTAATCTAAAATCATGTATAGTGTGTTTCATACACACTACCAGTTCCAAAAAACTACTGGAAGCTATATATTTTTCTTTATCAGTAGATAATGAAACATTGTTTTGTATTGTACTAGACTAGAAAATAATGGATTTACCTAGAAAATGGTAGGTCCCTAAAGTACTCTTCATATCTAATCTAAAACCACCAAAATTATCATTTAAGTATAATGTTAAATTAAAACTAGATGTTTTGGAAAACGTAAGGAAAGATAAATTGATTATTTTTAATACCTTAAAATTATTTTGGAAGATTTTAAATGATATACCTTGGTATTTGAACTAAATATAACACATAAACATTTATAAAACATAATATATAGTGTACAATCATTAAATTATTATAGGCCTGCAATTATCCCTATGTAAATCTTGTTTTCAACTGGTAACATTCTTCATCCAAGTCATGTTCCTATTAGAACTCATAAGAGTTGTGTGTACCTTACCTCTTTGAAGTCCAAATCATTTAAGTAAGTATGTATTTAAATTGATTTATCACATTCCAAAAGTCCTTTTGATAAATTTTAAATCCTAGAAAATAATTCTACTCTCTGTTAATGCATATTTAGAATGATTTTTTCATGTATTTTGAAAATTTATTACACTTTTTTTATATGTGAAACTGACAATCACATAATCAACATATATCTGGAGAAACAAAATATCTGAAGATTAATTTTTTCTTAGTAGTGTAAGATATTCCATTCTTATGGATGAAAATTTTACAAAATAAAATAACATAAATTTCATACAAAACTATGGGATCTTATTTAAAGGCATAAAGAGATTTGGTGGGTATAAAAACCTATATTTTGAATGTGAGAATATTCAAAACCTAGAGATTGGACAATATAAACATCCCTCTTAAGAAAACCATTTAAGAAAGAAGATTTTACTTAAATCATCTATTTTTTTAAATTTATATATGATACATATACTAGAATTATCTTTAAATATTATAATCTATCTATTATTTCAAAGGTCACTTCATGAATTATACATTCCGGCAGGTTATAAACCTTACCAACTAGTCTATCCTTATTCCCAGGGATCACACCATGATCAAAAATTTTATTCCTAAAAACCAATTATGTTCCTATAATAGGGTCATCATATGGTCTATAAATTAATTATTATACCTTGTTTCCCTTGAAATGGATTAATTTTTCTTATATTAAAAAGTCTAACTCTCATCCAATAAGGCTTCTTATATATTCTAATGTTTTAATTGCAGTAGAAAGGAACAAAACTCAATAAGATATTCTAAACTTATTATAGTCCTAGTCCCCTCATGTAAACATCAAATAATGTAATCTAAGGTATGTTTCTTAAGGTGTTTTGGTCATCTAGGAAGCACACGTTCTGGTTCACTGTTATAAAACCATTCTGGATTTGGTTCAGGAAAATCATGTACCAACTCTTCATCTTTTTTTACTATCAAAAATAGGTTCATGAATAATGTATTCAAAATAACTGCCTTTCTTGTCAAATTGATTCATTTTGATATCAAAAGGGTCACATTAATCAAATTTCTTATAAATTAATTCTCCAAAAATCTTTTACTTTTTGTTGAAAACTCAATATACCTTGGAAGTAGTAGAATGGACATGGAATATTATTCTATAAAATTATGGATCAAATTTACAATGATAATCTTTGGTTTTCCTAATATAAAACGTACGTCTATAAAAATTATTGTTTAAAATTATTGTTTTTCTATTATTCCATAACTCATAAGGTGTTTTCATTAAAATAGGTCTTATTATAACTTTGTTTATGACCAAACATGTAGTATTTATAGATTCATCCCACAAATGAGTAGGTAGGTTATATTCACATAACATTGTTCTTGTAATTTCTTAGACTATCTTGTTTCTCCTTTCAAAAAAACTATTAAATTGAGATGTCCTTGAGGTAAAAATGTGTGTTTTATTCCATGTTTTGAACTGTATAAATTGAACTCATGGTTCACAAATTCCCCTATATTGAAACTTTATAGAGAAATAATTTTAGAACCTTTCCCTTTTTGAAACAATTTATAAAAGAATATAAAAATTAATATGATTATATTTTAAAAATTAAAATATTAAACCCATTTAAATATAGAATAATCAACAACTAGCACATAAACATTGTATTTTCCTCTTAGGATTACTTTTATAGATTACCCAAACAAATAAATATGAATAATTTCTCTGTTTCTTTAAGTATAAACATTTTTAATTGGTTTAAAATATAAATTTTGTTGCATTCCCATTTTTCATATATTGAATAAATTCTTTTTATTATATTTAAGAAAAGGTAAATCTAAAAATAAATTTTCCTTTGAAATTTTCTCAAGGAATTGAAATTTGTATGTCGCGTTAATCTATGAAAAATCCAAGATTCATTTTTTTCATCCTTTAAAACGTTCAATTTTAGACTTCTCAATAAACTAATATCTAGATTATATATATTATCTATTATTTGTGGCTTAATTTAAGAATTTTATCTTAAAAACAGAGAATAAATTTTTTGAAAAATTGAAAAGATAACTATCATGACACATTTTAGAAATACCTAGTGGATTTTACACCAAGATTTCTATATAAAAAATATTTTTGATGAAGGTAGAGTTTGGATATCCAATTTATCTAACTCCCATAATATTTCCTTTATAATTTTCACCAAATGTGACACACCCTCCATCAAATATTTATTAGGAGTAAAAATTTTAGAAATCTCGTCTCATATCCCTTGAGAATCAATTTTCCATATACTATTTTTCATTGTTAATTTTGGACCTTTTTCCCAATATAGGTAAATCCAACAATAATTTTTTTTGGTACCCATATTTTGCTGGGTCTATAAATGTTAGTAACTAATTATTATGGATCCCAAATATTTTTCTTCCATCCCTAAAACTTATTAACTTATTTTGAAAAACATTTTGAAAAAAATTATTATTTGACTATAAAAAATTTATTTTTGTTTCATACAATATTTATTGGAATTGTTATAAAACTCTCCACAATGAAAAAAAATATTTTAAAGGAGATTATTTTTCATAGAACTAACACAAAATAATTATTATAAAATTTTATTCTTTCACCCTGACTTCCTTTTGCAAACATATTTTTATGAGCCTTTTTTTCTAATAATTTTATTCTAATAATTTTTACATTTTGTATAAATCCAGTAGAATTATTGAAGTCTATAACTTATTTTTTAAAATATTTCAATGTTAGTACAATGTTCAATATAAAATGCTGAAAAAAAGTAATCTTGGTTTCCAATTTTGAAATTTCTCTATTTAAGTCATATTTTTCATTATAAACAACATAATATGACCTTTGGAAGTCTTGTATTCCTTTTTTCAGATATTCATATTTATTTTCTATCATATTAAAATATTTATTCAATTCATCATAATAGAAACATTTTTTTTCAAATTATGACTTTTTATTAGAGGAATAATATGAATATAACTTATTAAAATTTTCCAGGAGAAAAATATTTCTCTTTAGATTAGAATTTTCACCATTTTATTATGAATATGTGATATCCCTAGAATCCTTTAAACCACTCAATTATTCATTCCTAGATTTCTAGGACTTCTTCTAATATCTCTCATTCTTGATGTAGTTTCTCTGTGACTTTTTGTTGTGTTGTCGATATTGAAAATATTGTTTTATATATCCTTGATTTTTTTATTCATATCAAATTAATTCCATTTATTTTCCACCATGATCATTGAAATTATTGATAGGTCTATTTAAACCTCTTCTCTTGTTATAGAACATTTAGAATTTTCTAAAAAAATTTAGAAATCATACTATCTAAAATTGAACTCTTTGAAGTATATTTATTTTATGAATAAAATATTTTAATTTAATTATTTTTCTAATCATATTTTTAATTTGATGTTATTAGAGAACAATTTTCATTCTTACCGAATCTAATCGCCCAAGTGTCTTCTTCAATCCCAACTTTATACATCAAAGAGTTCCAATAATATATTTTATTTTAAAATGCTTAACCTCTATAGCTTTCCTAATGGAATCTGAGATTCCACTCCATATATTGGGTAGAATTGTGTGAATTTTCAAAGAATCATCTTGTTCACGAATATGTTCTTATACATTATCTACATTTATTACAACTTAACTGAATATTTCATTAAAATGTGTGATGATTTAACCCAACATCATTTTCAAAGTATGAAAATACAACTTGGAATTATTATATTTGACATCTCGGACATTTTATGCACATTCATAAGCAACTTATATAATAGTCAAGATTCCATGGGCTGTTTGACATTAAGAAACTCTGTTGAACTCATTGGAAGATAGTCCACATAATATATAATTCATTTCTTTGGAACTAAGATCATAATTGGATTCTCTATCGGCGTACCATGTTTTAGGTGATGTTTTTGGTATTAAATAAGGATTCATTGATTTAAGATAATCCTTTCAATGAAGGATATCTATATATATGATTATCTATTCCATCCAATGACCATGATTTCACAAGTAAAATAAATATCTCTTATCATTAACATACATTCCACATAGTTAGTCATAGAATCCATTTTGAAGAGATATTTGGACATTAACCTTTGTAATCTTTAAGCTCAAAATACACAACTGCCGATACAAAATCTTATCAAATAAAGACCACGATAAGTCTTACGAGGGGTTTTAATTGAGTTCTTGAATCTTATTTTAGATAACCATAATATTTTGGATATTACAAATTTATGATCATTTTATTAACCAAAGAATTATAAAAAATAAAATTGCAAATAAGAGAGATCATACATTAAAATTTATAGTGGTTTAGGGAACAGAACCCACCTATTCCACTCCACCAACACACTTATCCATTGTTTTGGTGATTCCAACTCAGCCAATCATTTTTTCAGGGATTATCAGTCCTTTTCCCATGAAATACACAACTAATTTTTTGTAGTTTACACATTGAATAATAGCACAAATTCATTCAACCAGGATGCAATCTGGATTTATGGCTAACATCCTTCATTATTTTCTTTCCGTGAATGTTTAAAATAAAATGGAGAATAAGAATAGTGTTTACATATTGGGCACATTGTTGTAAAATAAAACATATATAATAAATAAATACATAGGATAGATATTAAGTAAAGATATAAGATCAATGAGAGTCTTCAAAAATTATTGGAAAGATGATATTGATAGAACTTCTATTGTTCATGAAGCTTCTTCTTCTTTTTTAGTATAATAAAGCAATGTAAATAAGGCTTTGGGAGAGATAACATTTTCTAATAATAAAGTAAGAGATTATATTTTAACAAATATACAATTATTATTACTTTATATTACTTTTTAAATGCATGAATGAATTTCACTTCTAATCACACTACAAAGATCCCTAAAATATATGTCTCTTAATTTAAAACAAGGTTTCATTTCTTGGAAATACCTAAACAAATTTATTTTCCATTAAATTATCTTTATATTAATTTAATTTCATATTACATGATAGTTATTACAATATTAGTTACCATAAATATTTATTCCATCTATTAGTTAATGCAAAAAAATAATAAATCTTATTAAAAGTACTCCAATTGTAATAAATAATAAGTTTTAGAACAATGTAGCCAATTATTAATCACACTTATCCAAAATCAACACATTTTATTTCATATGTCCAAATTTATCTATGTATCAATTTTTTACATATCTGAATTATCAACATATCTATATTTTCATAGGTTTTCTTTATATAGATAATTTTCATTACCTATCCAATTTGATTCATGATGTGGAATTTCATCAAGTAGTCAAATTGATTCATGTTGGCTATTTACCCATATAGAAAAAATTTGACATGGCTTAATTGAATTATATATCCTTTTGGTACCATGTATCCAATTTCAACATACATCCAAATCATGTTGTCAAAAATTTCACATAACTAATTTATGTAATTGTTTGATCTACATAGCTAATTACTCACATATGTGATTCATTAATGTTTGTGAGTTCAATGTAGAAATTTATGTGACATAGGGGATTCTCATATTAGAATCATTAATATATGATGTTGATGTAGGAAATTTCACTGCATATCCATTTATCTATGTACCTAAATGCCACACGTGGAAGATTTTACATAATTAGGAAAATATTACCAAAAATTCCATAATTTTAGATTAAATTATTTTAATTATAGAAACACTAAGATAATGATAAAACCTAATGAACACTATTAAATAAAATGAGTATAATTTGAAAGGGTATTTGAGATCATAAAAACCAAAAGTATATGGAATATGATAAAACAACATTAGTAGTCCTACTAAAAAACCTTTTTAAGAACATCCACTAGCTTAGTCCATTCAGTCCTATAAATAATTTATTACTCTAAAAACTCCTTCATCCACAAAAATAATTATATTCTATTTCAATTTTGGAAACTGAATCAGTGTCACCAATGAAAAAATTATCATCATCGTTCATTTCAAATATATTTACATATTCCTCAAGGGAATGTGTTGTTGTTAATCCAATATCTTCTCTATTGATTAATGTTTTTTCCTCTCCACAATTTCCAAATCATTTTTCATATACATTTTTCATTACTACATCAATGTTAGTTTTATTTAATGGACCTAAAGAACATTAAATCTGGTTTTCGTTCATAAATCATTGAAACTTCCATTCTTTGGGATCATAATGGGCAATGTTGTCAGATGGGAACTTCTATTGTAGTTACTAAGATGGTCGTTGTCCACATTTTTGTTAAAGTTAACAATAATTACACACACAAAAATGGATAAAACATTGAAAATATATTCAAACAAACAGTATAAAGTAATGTTGACCTATATATTCAACACATAGCAATGTGATTGAATCCTTGCAATCAAAATAGTTATCCGATTTTCATCGGTTATATCATCATCATGATTATCCATCACTTCCTTGGAAACTATATATGGATTTAATTTTGATAAAATTTATATCTCTATAAATTTTATCCAATTAAAAAATATAAACTCATGGGATTCATGTGGAATATATTCATTTAAATGAGAAAAATCTCTAAATTCAAAAAAAAATTATCAAGAAACTTTCCCACTAGAGGCCCATGATTTTTTCCCTATCATAAAAAATAATAAAACATAAAAAATCTAGGATGATTGTGATAAAAAAATACAGATAAATATTCATGATACATTTATTCCATGTATTTTTCAATTCATTCAACCCTAATCAGTATGCTTTGCTTTACTGATGAGGACCAATTTGAGGAAAAATCAAAATCCTATTTCTAGTAACACCATTCATCATAAACATTGTCCCCTTCCCACTAAAGTTTAATATTGTGATGTTTCACTATTTTTCCATTTATTTTATTTTTATCCCAATAAATCACCAAAAACATTATCTCTATAAAAAAATGAATGCAAGATTGTATGTATGAAAGATAGTTGCTTTTATATTCTTTAATTTTGTTACCATTATGGGAAATAACACTCATTACTTACTATATATATAATTAATATGTGGTATATGATGTAACTCTTTTCAATGTGGTGGTTTTGGATCCTAAATGTATTTTTGGACCCCATCATTAACTAGTAGAATCACTATTCATGAAGTAATCCTTCGTTTGGATGCCTTGTTATTATATGTTCTATCTTTTCTATCATGAGAAAATTACTCTTTTTGAAAAATTTATTCATGATTTAATTTTACAATATTCCACTTAATTATACTAGTTTTAGTATTAGAAATAATATTTTATATTTGAACTATTTCAATTCTAGTCTACTCGTTTCCAAACTGTTTCAACACAACCTAGACTGTTTTTATGTATTCCCACACTTGTAAAAAAATAGACTGTAGTAACTCATATTTTGCCCATGCTTGGATGGTATCCTATTAATCCTCTTTGACACATGTCAATAGTCCAAAAAATGTCATAACTGTAGATGAGGGAGATCCATTGTTCTATTCTATCTAAGTCCATTCACTAATATTAAGGGATTATTCTCAACCACTATGGTAAGTGGTAACTCAACTTCCCTAACTATAGACCTTAACCCATCCCTGAGTTCACTTACATTCGGACACTAGAATACTTCAAGGTAATATTTATAAGGAAGACCCTCAAGTGATTCAAACTGTATTGAATCTTTTGTAAACACCTTCAACTGTTCTTATATTAACTTCATAAGCTCACATTTCTTCCTTGGGATATTAGTGATCAATACAATCCATTTCTATAAAGGCATCTAATCCTCCTATAACTATACTTATTTAATTGGATTCATCCCTGCCTATTGTTGTATCATATTTCCCATAATATATACTATTATCTCTATCCTAAACTATAATATTTCCTCCCCTTCCTCTCGTTATCCTTATATATCATGCGACAACATCATCAATGCATGATGTTTCTTTAAAAGATCCACATGCTTCTACACAGACTGCTCCAGACCAACTATTAAAAATAACACTAATGATTAATGTCATTTTCAGCCTTAGAATTATCCAAAGATCCATAATACAAATTCATACCCCTTTATTCTCTTAATTAAATAACTAAATGATAGAAATAATTATTGTTGGATAGTGGAAGATGGAGAAGAATGAACTGAAACAATTCATTGATATATGTATATAAGGACTTCCATAAGATTAGAAAATAAATAGAATATGTTACATAACGAGAAGGAATTTGAAGTTGCCCTGAGAAGAAACCCCTTAAGGCCAAGGTGGAAGATCTTCGTATTCCATTGATAACAATACAAAATATATAAAACCCTCAACACTTACCATCGTTGAAATTATTTATTATTCTCAAGTACTCCCAATATACCCAACAAATATATATGAGAAATTATACTTTTCCCCCCTAGAAATTACTAACCCAAGCCTCACATGGATATCCCCTCCACCATGTTCACATCATGTGAAAATATAACTATAAATTTTTAGCAACAGTGAGTATGAATTACTGTTTATGGGATTCCATAACCACAAGAAATGCTTTCAAAATCTTCAATGTTCTATATTTCATCCTAAAGATGATAGTAATGTTTTATGTTATTCATATGTGATTAGATAGAGACATTTTCATAAATACTCAATCTTCATTAACATGAATTTTTACAATGATTATAATTTTATACGTGACCTCCTATACATTTTCAATATTAATGAAAATCATTTTTTTATAAATATCCATATTTGAAAAAAGTGGTGAATTTCATATTTTTATTAATATTTAATTTACTACAGATATTTATAAATTAGATGAATAAAATCATTATGGATGGAATTTATAAATAGTTTTAATAAATGTTACTTTTTATTTTCTCTTGTTATAAAAATAGTAATATGTAATTGTATATATTAGTTATAATTTATTTAGTATTGGTATCAGTTTTATTTAATTGGTAATTTTTTATATTTTATATTAAATTATAACAAAGTAATAATTAATTTTATTAATTCATAATTACCAAGTGATTTAAAATTTATAATAAATGTAAAAAATGAGCAATAAAAATGTAATTTTTGTAATAATCAACAAAACATGACTTGGAATGAATTTTGATTGATCAATTATCAATATCCTATAATAGTAAAATGGTGATATGCTATCATCAATGTGTTGGTTATGAACCTAAGACACACACACACACATATATATATATCATACATACGATAGAATATTCCTTATACATGTTTTTACACTAAGTTCATACATTTTTTACCTCAGAGGTTGAGTATAAATATGCCACAAATGCATGACTTTAGGTGCATGTGTGTTCCCATATAGTTTCATTAGTGAAAATTCATTATGGATAAATTAAATTCATTACATTCATTTAATGAAATCAATAAATAATTCCAATGGTAATTAATCTATTCTGATACATGGAATATGATTGATGTGTTTCATTAAATGGAATACATCAAGGATGATTATATAAAGGGATGAGATCCCTCCCATTATAAATAACAAACGATTTGAAATCCTCCTAATACTCTCTTCCTATTGATATACAATTGACCACTTGGTGAAGGTGCTAACATCCTTTTTGGTTTAGGGATCCTTATTAAATGTTATAGGACATTTAGTCTGAGGAAAGAGGTTATCTTCTACTTATTTATTGATTGTCCTCAAATGTACTCCAGCAAACGCTGAATATGGGGATTTCTATTATCCAGATATTCATGTATATGTTCTATATTTACATTACAAATTTATTCTATTGAGGATAGATCAAGAACATTTTATTATCTTCTTAAACAGCCTTTTTTCATATGATTAACCCTTAAAACCCCTACGTAGTATCAATGCAGTGGTTATATGGTTAGAGAATTATTGGAAACTCTCACACATAAATTTTTAACAAATTTTGTATCTCCACCTATGGGATCCATTGTGATGAAAAAAATTTCATGCCCAACGAGTTTGGGTAATGGAGTGTTTTGATAGGTTCATATAGATTTCAAATTAGACGTGTCCATATGAAGGGATGTGGTCCGACCCATCATTGGTATTAGATCCTGATTCCTCATAAAATCAATGTGTTTCAAACAATATTAAAAGACGAACGTGTTTTATGAAATCATAACTTCTTTCCCCCTCCCAATAAGGTATTATAAAATAACATAATATTGGGAGAACAAATTGATTTTATGCTAAATTTTTAATGTAATATAGAGTGTAAGATATGGCTTATATTAAGTAGTTAACATAATCTGCATCATCGTTCTATGAAAACAAAATATTGATGTTATTGTTTATTTACATTTTTTTTATAAATAGTGGAATCTTATTTTTTTAATATTTATATAATGTTTAAAAGTGTTTTATAAGTCAATTAACTATAATTTTTTTTAGTTACCATTTTTAATTTTTTTGAAAAAATTATTATATATATTCCATTAATATTACATAGTTCATATTAATATATTTCTCTAATTACATGGTTTATAAAATACTTATAAATAAACATAAATAGTATTTTTCAATTATAATATTTTATAAATAATTTAGAAATTAATTAAAAATAGTTCATAACTAATTATATAAATTGTTATGAAAAATTTATAAAAAAATCGTAATATAAAAAGTTAGTATTTAATAGTATTAAAAAAATATGTCAGGTCTTTTAATATTTAAATAAAGTATTTATTATGAAATTATAAGGTTATTTTAAAATGAATTCATAAATTACAAAAAATAACGCCATAACATAAATGTTCTTATATTTAAAATTATTAATTAGCCAAAATTAATTAATTTGAATTTTTTTATTTAAAGGGGACTTTACATAAGATGTTATTTAGACTCTATCAAAAGTGTTTTGATGATAAATTGTTTTGGGTTCTCAACAATGTTTAAATATGTGATATTTAGATTATGTAACTACTTTATATAATTGAAATTAGATTATAAATTGTGTACAATTCATAATAGTATCATATATTTTAAGTGAGATGCCATGTAATTAAGAATAATATTGAGTTCATCTTGAAAGTGGATATAAATTTATTATATCCAAGATATTAAAAAATGTATAATATCTAATGAGTTTAATATTCATTTCAATCATGTTATATGGGTAATACTTTTAAACATTAAAAAACATAAAGTAATAATTGTTTTATAAATTATTTATTTTAGCCCGTAATTTATTAGGATTGTAGTTTATAATGAATTGATAAATTACTTTGGTAAGGATAAAGTATATTGCAGTTTAGACATATATTAATGAATTTTTCATAACCAATTTTATTTGATTTGATCAAATTAAAGTATGCCTTTTGAAATTTATTTTTTAGATCACATCAAGAGTTTTTTAATGATATGTTTAAATATATTTTAAATAATGTTTAATTTTATGATATTTAGATTATGTAAATTTTTTACATAGTGTAAATTAGTTAATAAAATATTTATAATTAATAAAATTATTATGTAATATGAAATTGTTTATATTGGAAATGATATCTAGGTTTTTGTAACCAAAATTATGGAATATATATAATATTTAGCTTAATAATAAAATGTTTATAATATGATTTTATTCTCAAAAATCCTTATATTATATTTAAATTTATAAAATATTCATTTATTTAGATGTTATTACTTTCATAATCCATGTTTATAATTTTTATATAGAATATAAATAATTTTTCTCTTTTATTTATGTGCTAAATTGATTTTAGAACATAGATCCTTCCATTACATGCATGGTGAGACACTATAAATATCATTTTCGCATCTCCCTTAACCTAGGTTTTTTTAGTGTTATGGGATTTATAATTGTTATTGAATATATTTTTATGCATACTAGCTATTAGAGATATCGAAATTTTAATTCTATTTAGATTAATGTCTCCCCATTGAGAGGGGCTTGGGGTCAGACTACTCATCGGGTTGGAGGATTGTACCTTATTCAAGAAAAGTGATAGGGTTAGTATTTCTCACCCACATGTAACTCATGTAGATATATTCAATTTCATATAACACAATGAATCTTGATGAAAATTTCATGCACCTTGTCCATAATGATTCGTTTTGATACATATGAATATATTTCGCTTCTATTTTTTGGTGTGTAATAAATAATTGTGGGTTAAGTAAAAATTTACACATTAATGTGGAGTGAATGCATTAATTTATCATGTAAAATATAAGTTTAAAAAAATCAATCATTAGAATAATTCATACATAATGGAATAAATAATGAGAAGATAAAAGACATAATTTTATGAAAATATTTATGAATTTGATATGCATATCCATCCAATGGCCCAAAGGATTTCATTTTTTATTGATTTTGATAATCCACCTTTCAAGGGGTGAGGAGGAACCCTTAAAAGGCCCATAGGAATAAGTATTACATGGCCTGTAGGCCTTAGATGAATAACTTTGCTCATAGGCTTCAAACATTACATACAACCTAGACTCACTACTTGGAACTGATCCTCCCCAGCTTCTTCATCATCAAATCGGCTCTCCACCTTCGCATGGAAGTTCGTCTAGGCATTCTGGTGCATGCACTGGCTTGTCCCGATGGTAGGTTCCATACCCTCTCATTCTTCCAATCCGTTTAGCTTCTACTGTGGTGAAAACACCTTGCTTATCCTCCACATAGAGCTCGTTCATCGTAGGTCGTCTGGTTTTCATCTACACTAAAGGTGGCCCGAAGGCCTTGAGGTGGCGTGGAGGCCTTACTGACCCGAAGGCCTTGGTGGCCCGAAGGCCTTAATAGACTCGGGGACCTAATGGGTGGCCCAAATGCCCAAACGAGGGCATATTTCCAACTGCTATAGTTTCAAATAGCACCTGATACAGTTCTGGCTATAGTACCTGCTACAGTGTTGTACAGTTCCCACTACAGTACCTAATTCAATACTACAGAGTTCCCACTACAGTACCTTCTATAGTAATACTACAGTACTACTACAGTATCCAGAAATAATGTCTCCACCTAGATTTGATCCCAGGTCTCCCAGATGCACTTACGGAGTCCTTACCAACCGGGCTAAGGCTCATGTGTAAATTTAATATGCATATAATGATTACTAAATTAGAATGAATTTTAAAAAATTTATAAAATACTAAGTGTGATATTCCTTTAAATGTAGCGCTTTTCAATAAATTGATCATCAAACTTGGTAGGTCATGCTAAAGATGAGTGCTCCAAAATTAACTTGTTTATGGTAATAAATTTATAAGTAACATTGTATTATCTATATGATAGAAATGTAAAAAAAATTCCTCTCAACTCTCCAAGAGTCACATATTGTGATTATTATGATTCCCAATATAAATAACTAAGGGGTGATAGAAATACCAAAACATGCTCATTTATTACTGAAATAAGGATATTATCAAACTACGTAAATATATGTATGGGTTCATCATTTTTAGTGAAAAAAATTTATTAAATGGACTCCATGAAAATATTCAAAACATTTTATGAATCTGATTAAATATACTATTATAGGCAAACAGATTCATCATCGTCAAACATATCATTAACCCTTAAATAGTAGTATAATGTAAGAAACTCTTGACATTTGTGCATTAGAAAATTTATTATGTATTATTCTATGTGTAAGAATAACAACTTACATAGTAACCAGAATTTTATAGTTGATGAGAAACAATATCTATTATGCTTATGTGAAGTTTATAATGATTATATTATGGTTTATTTACATATTTTTTTCTTTGTGAATTTACCATACTGCCATTGATTTAGATTTCCAAAAACGTGACATATTTCATGTAATTTTTACCTAGTGTTCACAAGTGTTATGAATATATTAAATACGCAAGTGATGTATAGGTTCTTGTGATGTATAGAGAGTACAAATGGATTAATTTTTAATCCATAAGAAGAAAAGTTAATTTTGAGAGTCCAATAATGTTTCATCAAATAACTAATTGATCACATTTGAATCCTGTGGGTATTATCAAGAATGGGAGTTGATTATTTATGATGGAATTATCAAGATACCTGATGATGTCTTAGAAACAGTCATGGGATTTCTATGCCAAGTATCAGTGTTATATAAATTTATTATTTTATTATAAAGGTAATGTGACAGTGAATGTATATTTTATAAGTGTTATATATATATTGGACTTCAAAATCAATGGAATAATTGATAGATATTTTAGTTTTAATTCAAGTGATGATGTAAATAGTTTATACATCAGAGATTTGAATCTAATGAAATAAGATAGTCTTAGATAAATGTAAAATAAAGGGTCTGTATCTTCATCATATTTTACATATGTGATCATTGAAGTTTCTTGTTAAGAAATATATTTTATAAAAAAATTGATAAAATTTATTGAATACGCATAGTTTATGATTAATCATATTTCATAACATTGTTTTATAATAAGAGAGGGGTAAATACAGTTTACCATGGATAAAATATTTATCTAGTCATTTGTTAAAATATAAGGGTATTTTTTCCTACTAATCATCAAAAACATATTTTAATCATAAATATTTTTTTCAATAAATTAATATAAGGACATAAAATACAATATATGATGGAAACAATAGTATA
The DNA here is from genome assembly GCA_963277665.1 of Viscum album. Lineage (NCBI taxonomy): Eukaryota > Viridiplantae > Streptophyta > Magnoliopsida > Santalales > Viscaceae > Viscum > Viscum album. The sequence goes on along the minus strand of OY728159.1, from coordinate 681,573,620 downwards.
TTTGATAAATATTACTATTAAAAGGAATTTTTTGTTGTTTCCTACCAAATTTTTTTTAATCATATAAACATATTATGAGAAGGAATTAAATTTATTATAGGATTGTGAGAGTATGTTTGATCTTGGAGAAGTTGAGTATAAAAAAATTACATAATATAAAAATATAAAGTTAAATTTATTTCACTTAATATCCTAGAGAAATTTAAGATATTTATAGAAAAATAAAACATATAAAAGGAGGAATTTTTTTCCATGAAAAAGTGTGTTTCACTAATTATAAATATTTATTTGAGTTATATGATGTTAGACATAAAAGGATTTATTTACAGACAATATAAGTTGACAGTATAACATTTGATATTATGAAGTTTACGATTTTGAATATGTTCAATGAATCTTACATTAATAATATGATTCATAAGTCTCATCATTGTTAAAATTGGATTACATAATAAATGATTCTCATTAAAGTGTTTATTTTGTGACTTTTATTAGATGGTCACATAGATATTCTATTATAATTACATATAGATGTACTATGCTAATTTATATATTATCGTAGTAGAGGCATAGAGGTCATGTAAATTATCTTGGTATAAGAGTGAGGAAATGAATTTCTATTCTTAGTTAGGTCAGATATGATATGAATAGCTACATGGATTAGGGATGTGTTATATATCAATCTATTTGAAGGACGAAATGTGATGTAATCTTTGATATTATTAGTGGTTTTTAGAGAATTTTGAAAATATGACATGGAATATACTTGATTTGTATTATTAAATTTCTAGAAGTCACTTGATGTCGTCGAAAAATAAAACTATATGGGTATAAATATGATTTATATGATACATCTTATGATGGAACCTTTTTTAAACTGATATAAGTATGTCTAATGGTGATCAGATAGACCACTGTGTAGATTGAGTGGAACTGATGCTTTTATAGAGATCGATCTTTTCATACATATATGTAATATTGATTTCATATTTTTTTTGATGTTACTATGTACCACACGGTTACACAGATCAGCCTTTGGGTAAGGATTGAATCTAGGACCATTGTTTTCATCCAAAATGCAGCTAGTTCAATGAAATTATGTCTAAAACAGTTATTTGATGGATTCATAAGGAGTGGTGGAGTTTTTCCGGAGTTCCTTATAGGTATTATATCAATTTATATATTTTTGGTTATGAACCAAAAAAATATGTATATGATACATATGATAGGATACTTTGGAAATAACATTTTTTTTCTAAGTACTTGAACTTGTTATCTCTTAAGATTAGTGCATGAATCTACTAAAAATGCATCACCATGGGTTAATGAATCATCACACATAGTTTCATCTTATAAATTATTAATTTGATTGAATTATTTAAAATAATTCAACAAAAATTCTCAATAAGAATTAATGTGTGTTTATGCACTGAATATGGATAATGTGTAGCATTTAATAAAACACAATGAGGATAATAATAAAAAGGGATGAGATAACTCATTTTGGATATAACTAATTTTTTCAATCCTCTAGATAGTCTTCCAATTGATACATGGATTATCACTAGGTGATGGTGTAACACCATGAATTTTTAAAATATGAACATCATACTCGATAGTGTACATGAAACGTAACACCAAGTGTAGAAAGGGTTATAAAAACTAGAGAATTTATAATATATTTATTATATTTAATAAATTAAATATATTTTAAAGATTTAAATTCACACAATATTGAGTTATATTTATTTATACGAAACAATGAGTTTCTTCAAAAGCTTGTGTTACACACAATATTAGGATTTGTCGAACAATAATATACTAATAATATTATTATTTAATATGATAGTTATTACCTAGCCATTGGAATGGAAGGTTTGAATAGGATTCACTAACTAATAATAATATATAGTTTAAACATATTTATTTGTTATCTACTTATTATAAATAATAAAAATATTTATTTTGAGAAAGTAAATGTTTTCTGAAAAACTATATTTTCTTAAATGAAGTTATAGTTTCGCTCAGTGCACATAATTTAAAATATCTCTTTAATAATTCTATAAAATTTATATGAAAAAATAAATTCATTTTTTGAAAATTGAATATCATAATTAACTTATGGGGAATTTTTGATATTTTTTTTATGAATTTCTATATTGTGATGAATTTTGAAAAATACAAAATTTTAATTGAAAACTGACGTTTCATCTAAATAATTTATAATATTAAGTTATATTTGTAATTTTTATTAAATTCAAAATAGTTAATTGATAAATATATTAAACCAATTTTTTTTGTTTTAATCTTTTTCATATTAAATTTTTATATAAAAACATTTCTAATTTTTGAACATTTGTACTTTTAAAAGTAGCTTTCTCATCCCGTCTATGGGATTAAGTTTTAGTTGAATTTGTAAGAACCCCGTTCTTATTTTTGAGGTAAGGGTTTATTCATTTCCCTTTCCCTTAAGTATTTTTGAGAAAATAAGGAAAATGGGGAAAATCCAAAATTTTGTGGGTACACACCATGTACTTTTCCACACACTATGTACTTTGGCCGTGTGGGATGCGTACACTGGGTGTGTAGGCCTGTCAGTGATGAAGGGTGTAAAAAAACTAACTACACACCATTTACATAGTATTTACATGTCAGGTAATCATTCGGTAGGGGAACAGTATGGTGGTGGAGGTAGCCACCAGCGAAGCAACAATACACGCCATGTAATCAAGAATTCACTCAGTGTACCCATGTCGACGGATGAACAGTGTCATGGTGGAAAGATGTCGGCAGAGTAACAGTTAAAATATTTAAAAGTACACACCATGTACTTGATAGTACACACCATCTAGTTTGTTTTTTCCTCTTAAAATAGGCAGTAGCATCCTCATTTGGCAGAGGAGGCAGTGGGTCTATTTAGAGCATGGGATAGATGGTCGGACCTTGCAAGATCTCCAAACCGCGCATCGGGAACCCGATTCCTACACCATCGATCTCCTTTGAACCGTACATGTAATCTTTTCCTTATCCTCTAGCCTTTCCTACAAATTTTTTCCTGAAGTAATGTTATTTGAGGTTGAATGTGGGAACATTAATCCCAGATCTATGTCATTCACGGACGATTCGGGAAGCGTCATTCTCGTACATCGATCAGGGGCGATCGAGGTAGGTGTTCTGGTGTTCATTCCAACTATTGGGTTGATTTTTGTGTATCATTGTGCTATGAACCCATGTTTGGGGTATCATATGGATGATTCCTTTGCTGATAAGATATATATAATTGTATAGATAATCTAATGATAAATTAAAATTGTTTTTTGGGATCACTTCTTGCATCCTGGGCCACCCTGGGGGTGCATTCCTCTATTTAGCCGTTTGACCTGGATACCCGAGTCTATTCCATGATTATTAACTATTTAAATTTTTCTTGAGAGGAAATTTGGTATAAATTTTCTTGTTATGCATTGGGATCAGGCCGGTTAGTTGTGCCTAAGGGCACTGTTTTACTTTAGCCTGAGGGCATGGTTATGATTAGCCTGAGGGCATGGTTATATTAGCCTGAGGGAATAGTTATATTAGCCTATGGGTATGGTTATATTAGTCTCAGGGTGTGGTTATATTATCCTGAGGGCATGGTTATATTAGCCTGAGGTCAAAGTGATATTTATCCTGAGGGTGTGCTAATATTATTCCTGAGGGCATGACTATATTAACCTGGGGGCATGGTTACATTTAGCCTAATGAAAGGGTTCTGATTAGCTTGAGGGCATGGTTTGGATTAGCTCAAAATTTAGCGATGTTGAATTGTTAAAAGAATATTAAAATGGAAATATAACTGGTGGTTATAGCTACTTTGAGTACTTACAAGTTACTCCATTTTATTATTGCACACTTTTGTTTCACATTTTTACTAATAGTTTGGCACGGGCCTTTAGTGGTTACCTATTAGGATTTACTTCTCACAACCTCTTTGGGTCATGTCTTCGGCCCTAAAAGACTATATTGCTATAGGTTTCGATAGGGGAAAGGGTCCCTATATAGGTACATGATTATTATAGAGGAGTAGAAGAGCATGGGACCGAGCTTAGGCTTGCGATGCTGCAGAGTTCAAGTTGCACTGTTCTGTTTTGTTTTTCTATACTTGTACATGAGTTTTATTGTATTATATTGTAGTGTATTTTGTTTTGGATTCTTTCATAGAAATAGTGACATGCTGCATCATTAAATAAAACTGTCTTTTATCTTTTTCTATAGTTGTTCATTTCCAGTTCATATTGTTTACTGCTTCTGCTGTTCTATGAGATATATATTTTTTATTGCGCTACACATTGAAAAAATATGGAATAGATTCCCCACTATCAGACCTAGGCCCTCGCTACTATTCAGTAGCCTCTGGAATTTGGGGAAATGCACTTGAGGTAATGTGACCAACCGGGTTTGGGGTACCCATTGTGTGGAACCCGAATCCAAGACGTTACAAATTGGTATCAGAGGTGGGTTCTATTCATTGACATATAGTTTGGTGTCTATAGTCAGGGATAGGATGGAATAGGTACTTGGTAAGAATCTATTCTTGGGAATAGCTAACCCTTGTATATGGAAAATCCAATTTACCTTGTGTTGCATTTTTTTATGATTTTGAAATTTTACAGCTGATTTGATTTTCACAGTTTGGTGACGCACTTGTCGTGTGTTGTTTATATTTTATACATGGTTCTATTTAGTTGCAACCTGAAGAGATAAGTTTATGACACCTCATGAATCATTTATGAACATGCTAGAAATCACATGTCATGCATAGTTTTATTGCCTGGTAGGTGCATTAGAAATTGAATGTAGTTGTGATAGTTCTTGTGCTAGAAAAACATTCCATTGTGGCAGCTGCTCTGATAAATACCCACTATTTGATAGGGTATTGTTGTCTAATATTTTGATAGAATGAATGCCAAACACTAGTTTTTGGGGAGTATGGGCCATCAATAACTGGAATTTGGTGGATCATTGAAGATTTTACTTCCTTATAACATTTATAAGATGCCAAGATTTGATTCGCGGGGAGTATGGGCCCTCATGGATCAGAATTTGGAACTTAGGTGTTTGTTTCAACGTTTTTCTAGGTTTTGGAGTAGTTTCTGAGGCTTAATGTCTGGAAAACCTAGGATACATGCCATGTAGTTCTATGTACACATGTCGTGTGTTCTTCTCTTTGAAAAGAAATGAAAAAAATATGTACACACCGTGTACCCTAGGTACACACCGGGTTCTCTCTAACCGTGTCATTGGCTGTGTGGGAAGAGACACAAGATAGGGATGTTTTCAAGGAACACACCATGTACGGGTTGTACACACCGTGTAGTACTAACCCCTTTTCTACCCATGTAACTAACAAAACGGATGGTGAAACCTCAAGCTATACACACTGTGTCTTCCTTGAACACATTGTGTACTCTGACCCAGGTACGCGGCCATGTCACTAACAACGCAGGTCGATGTTATCTTTTCTAGTACACACTGTGTCCACCTGGAACATGCCGTTTAGTGTCAGCCGTGTAGTCGGCCGTGTAGCGAGCAACATGGGTCGGTCTAGGGATTCTTTGTACATTTTGTGTCTTGTGGAAATATGATGTGTAGTGTGACCTAGGTACACATGTCGTGTCACGAACAACACGGGGCGGTGAAAGCTTGTAGAGTACACACCGTGTACCAGTGGGACAAGCCGTGTAGGCTTGTTTTAGGAGATCCTTGTGGCCTGGTCATGTAGAAAGACTCAGGCAAGGAAGAAGGATTCAAGTACACGTTCTGTAGTTAGAAATACACACCATGTATTTGGGGTGTTACACGACCGGATTAAGATGGAGTACATGCCCAGGTGGATGGCTTGTGATAACACGCCATGTAGTATTTATACATGTCGTGTAGTCAAGTTTTGAAAATCTTTAATGCCTTCTTTCTCATATTCCCTTCTTGATCTCCTAGTTTGTAGTCTTTTGTAATCATGATCTAAAATTGTGTGTTTGACCTTGTAGGGTCATGCCTCCGAGACGCCCACTGGTTTTTATCCAAGAGAGCGGCAATGATTATACTCTTGAGATGGTAGGCCATGGGCTACCAGTGGATCCTCCAGTAGTTCCAGATGGAGTGTCTGCCGTTATACCGAATACAGGCGCGGATGCACAGTTCTGTGAAGGCTTTATGCGGTTCATGCAGACCTTCGGTGGAGCACCGCCAACTGCCACATTTATGGCAGCGATGACTCATATATTACAGTAGCAACATCTGCCTACATTTTTAGGGGATGGCGGACCACATGCTGCAGAGTCATGGCTGGGGTCTATGCAAACAATTTTCGAGCATCTAGAGATGCATCGAGGGTGGAGGGTCAAGCTCGCTACATACATGATGCATGATTCCACCAAGAGATGGTGGGATATACCCACCCAGAAATATCACCATATAGACAAGACATTGGATGATTTTCAGGCAGTATTCTATGACTTCTTCCCAGAGATGCTGAGGGAAGATCGAGCTCAAGAGTTCATGAATCTGTAGTAGGGCGCTATGTCAGCAATGGATTATTCAGCCTTCTTCACCGAGCTACAGTGCTTTTCTCCTGTTCTGGTGGTTGATGAGACGTTGAGGGCTCGACGCTTCGAGGATGGTCTTCGATATGACATCAGAATGCTGGTAAATGTTTTCAGGTTTCCTGTAATACATGCTATTGTGAACCAGTCACATCTTTTTGAATGGAACCTACGGGAAGCTAGTTGTGTGGGCCAGGGCGGTTCGACCCCACTTTCTGGAACTATTTCCATCGGAAATAGGAAGAGGCGGACATATTTGTCTCATGGTGGCAGTATTAGCCATAGGAACTCTTCAGTTTTCTCGATAATGTGCTAACAGTGAGGGAGAGAGGGGAACAAGAGACCTCAGTGTCCCCATTAACCCAGTGGAGTTCCGAGATTGTGGAAATATGGGTTATCTACAGTATTTTTCATGGTGTTTCTACCAATTTCTAGTGAGATGGGTTCTGTGCAAACTCCACGTATGGGAGTAGGACTAGCAGCTTCGTACCAGTCGGGAAATTGGAATGTGTCTGGGCGTGCAGGACAAGATGGTAGTCATGGTCGTGGTAGCCAGACACCACGATCTCATAGGCAGTAGGGTGGGTCAGCTCAGGGTAGCTAGGCTATGTCGCAGTGCCATGGCACTGGGCATGCATATGCAGTGCAACAGACCCAACAGGAGTAGGATCCTGGACCTTCCACTGTCAGTGGTACTATTCTAGTTGCTTCTGTTTTATCATTTTCACTTTCTGATACGGGTGTTACACATAGTTTTATATCTGCTGTCATTGTGGAGATCCTTCGGCTCTGTTTTTCTTCTTCTTCTGATATCATGATGTTGGACACACCGTTGGGAGTAAGGATGGCAGGTGTGTGTTAGTGCAAGGAGTTCCCCCTTCAGGTTGGTATGTGTCACTTTATATGGGACCTCAATGTCTTCAAGATGACTTCTTATGATTTCATTTTCAATATAGACCGGTTGGTTCCCTTTCAAGCCTTTATAGACTTCTATCATCGCAGGGTGAGTTTCACTTCACTAGAGGGCGAAGAGTTCTGATACAAGGGCGAATGGGACGTCCAAGCGAGCTGAGCTGGACCAGAGCATTGTGGGAAAGGAGGAGTCACAGCCCAGATTGTGAGTTTATATCTGGATGATAAGGGAACTTGTCAGAAGGATTTCCCACCAGTGGTTGATCGTTTGAGGGATGTCTTACTAGATGACCATTAAGGTCCACCTCTAGAGTGTGAGGTCGAATTCTCTATTGAGCTTGTGCCAGGAGCAACACCGGTGTCCATTCTTCCTTATTGGATGGCTACACCTGAATTATAGGATCTCAAAAGGTAGTCATAGGAGTTGCAGTCAAAGGGTTTCATCTGACCCAGTACTTCTCCTTGGGGTTCGTCGGTCATTTTTTTAATGAACTCATATGGTACGCCTTGACTATGTATGAACTATCCATAGTTGAACCAGTGGATGGTCAAGAACTAATATCCCCTACAGAGGATTGAGGATCTTTTTGATTAACTTATAGGAGCATGAGTTTTCTCAAAGATTGACTTAAGGTATTGATATCATCAGTTTCATGTGATACCATCAGATATACCACTTATAGATTTTCAATGAAGATATGGTCTATACGAGTACTTGGTCATGTTTTTCAGACTCACGAACACGCCAGTGATTTTCATAGCCCTGATAAATTGTGTGTTCCATCCATATCCAGATTCATTCATGGTAGTCTTCATGTATGACATCTTTATGCACTCTCACACTCGACTCGACCATGCCACCCATCTTGAGATCGTTTTGAGTACACTGAGAGAGAATTAGTTATATACTAGGATCTCAAAGTGCCACTTTTGGAGGAAAATATTCACTTACTGGGTCATATTATCTCAGAGGAAGGAGTTGCGGTAGACACAGAGAAGGTGATAATAGTAGTTTCTGGGGAGCATCCTAAGAACGTGTTTGAGATACAGAGTTTCATGGGGCTGGCTGGTTACTACAGGCGGTTTATATAGGACTTCTCTTGCTTAGTAGCATCGTTGAAGGGTTTGACTAAGAAGGGTGTGATGTTCATTTTGTCAGAAGCTTCCAAGATAGCCTTTCAGGAGATGAAGGGAAGGTTGACATCAGCATCAGTCGAGATACTTCCATACCAGGGGAAGAGCTATATAGTTTACTGTGATGCATCAGGTATTGTTCTGGGAGTAGTGTTGATGCAGGGTGATCGAGTTGTTGCGTACGAGTCTCAGCAGTTGAGGCCACTTGAGAGAAATTACCTAGCGCATGATCTCGAGTTAGCTGCAGTTGTTCATGCGTTGTGTTGTTGGAGACATTATCTCTTGGAAGAGAACATTGTGGTCTTTATCGACCACAAAAGTATCAAATACATATTTACTCAACGTGACTTGAATCTGAGATAGCGAAGGTGGGTCAAATACCTTCAGTCCTTCGACTTTGATCTTGCCTATACACCTGGTAAGGGTAATGTAGTAGCTGATGCACTGAGCAGAAAGACTTGGACACAGGCAGTGCAAGAGGTCAGTCGTGAGTGGAAGCTTATGGCCCTGTTCTTTGAGATGCATTTGGAGGATCACGATAGTCAGGGGAAAACCTATCTTGCATCCTTAGTTGTGACTTCTACCCTTCTGCATATAGTGAGGATGGGACAGCTATCAGACTCAGAATGCCAAGTCCTATGGGAGATGATGACAAGTGAGGACCCTCCTCCTGGATTGATGATAGGTGATGATAGGGTACTGTGTTTCCATGGAAGAGTGTGGGTTCTAAGGGATATACCCGAGGAGATAATGGGGGAGTTTAATTATTCATCTTGGGCAATGAAACATTGATTTACAAAAATGTATCATGACGTGAGACATCAGTATTGTTGGCCGAATATGATAAGGGAAGTAGCTAGTTTTTTGATGAGATGTTCCACCTGTCAGCAGGTGAAGGCGGAGCATTAGAGGCCAGCCAAACTATTACAACAGTTACCCGTTCAGGAGTGGAAATGGGATGATGTCGGGATGGACTCCTTGACTGGGTTACCAAGGTCACCTAGAGGTAGTGATGTCGTGTGGGTTGTTGTGGACAAACTTATGAAGGTCTCTCACTATTTTCCGATCAATGAGACCATCGGTGTTGATGAGCTCTAGAAGTTGTATATTTGAGAGGTAGTACGCCTTCATTGGGTCCCTTGTTCTATCATTTCATATTGGGACGCCCGCTTTACATATCGTTTCTGGAAGAGTTTCCAGAGGGAACTGGGTACACAGGAGCTTCTGAGCACAGCTTACCACCCTCAGGCCGATGGCCAGTCAGAGCGTATGGTACAGGTGCTTGAGGAAATGTTGTGTGCATGCATCCTGGACTTTGGGGGCTCATGGGAAAATCACATACCCATGGTCATGTTTTCCTACAATAACAGTTTTCAGCAAACTATTGAGATGGAAACTTAAAAGACTTTATATTGTAGGCCATGTCGATCACCTTTATGCTATTTGGAGGCAGGTGAGGTAGCATTACTGGGACCACTTCCCGTGAATGAGACATTAGAGCAGGTCCAGTTGGTTCAGAAGCTGATGGCTACTGCATAGTCTAGTCAGGAATCTTATGCTGATCCCCACAAATGACCCTTGGAGTTCATAGTCAGGATTAGGTTTTCTTGTATGTTGCACTGCGGTTGGTACATAGGTGGATTAGGAGATAGGGTAAACATTCATCGAGGTATGTGGGGTCGTTTGAGATTCTGGAGAGAGTCAGGTTGGTTGGCTTCCGGTTGCAGTTACTACAGAGGTATCGGGCCATGCTTGACATCTTCCATGTATCTTAGCTGCACCACTATCATTCAGACCCATCTCATGTTTTTCATCCCAAGGAGGTGGAGCTTCAAGTCAATGCATCCTTTGAGAAGAATCAGATTCGTATTGTTGATAGGATAAGAAAGGTTCTCTGAGGTCGGTCAGTTCCTCTCGTTTGGGTGGTATGGAAGCATGGCTGAGTGCACTATGAAACCTATGAGCAGGAGACCGACATATGTTCTCAGTGGATAGATTTATTCATAGCTGTATCTTCATCTCCCATGGAAGGGCAATTCTGGGAAGAATTTCTTTAAAGGTGGATGTTTGTAAGTACCCGGTTATTATTTTTGAGGTACGAGTTTCTTCTTTTCTCTTTCCGCTGTGTTTTTTTAAAAAATAAGGAAAATGGTGAAAAATCCCAAATTTTGTGGGTACATGCCATGTGGGATTAGTACATAGGGAATGTAGGCCTGTTAACAATGAAGGGTGTAAAAAAACGGACTATACGCTATGTACTTAGTATTTACATGTTGTGTAATTAGTCGGCAGGTGAACAGTAAGGCGGTGGAGACAGCCACCAGCGAATTGACAGAACACACCATGTAATCTAGAGGTATGTGAACAGTAAGTCTGTGGAGGAAACCGCTAGAGAAGCGATATTACATGACGTGTAATCAGGAATACACGTCGTGTACTCATGTCGACATATGAAAAGTGTCGCGGTGGAAGGTAGCCGCTAGAGTACCAGTTTAAAAATTAAAAGTACACGTCGTTTACTCGAGAGTACACAACATGTAGTTTGTTTTTCCCCTTAAAACGGGTATTTGAATCTTCATTTAGCAGAGGAGGTAGTGGGTTAGTTTGGAGCGCGGGAGAGATGGATAGACCTTAGAAGATCTCCTGACCGCACACCGAGAACCTGATTGCTACGCTGTCGATCTACTTTGAACCGCACAGGTAAGCTCTTCCATCTCCTAGATCCTTTCTTACTAATTATTTCACAATGTAAAGTTATTTGAGGTTGAATGTGGAAACTTTTATCCTAGATATAGGTCGGTCATGGACGATTTGGGAGGATTCGTTCGCATATATCGATCAAGGGTGATCGAGGTAGGTGGTCTGGTGTTCATTCCAACTGCTGGGATGATTTTTCTGTACCGTTGTGCTATGAACCCATGTTTGGGGCATCATATGGATGAGGAATTTTTTGATAAGATATCTATAATTGTATAGATAATATAATGATAAATTAAAATTGCAGTTTGGGATCACTTCTTGGATCGAGGGCCACCCTAGGTGTGCGTTCCTTTATTTAGCCATTTGGCCTAGATACCTGAGGGTATACCGTGATTATTACCTATTTAAAGTTTTCCTGAGATGAAATTTGGTATAAAATTGATTTTTATGCATTTTCCTCGGCCCAGTTACTTGTTCCTAAGTGCGGTGTTTTACTTTAGCCTAAGGGCATGGTTCGGATTAGCCTAAGAGCATGGCTCTATTAGCCTGAGGGCAAGGTTATATTATCATACGGGTGTGGTTATATTAGCTTGAGGGCATGGATATATTAGCCTGAGGGCATGGTTATATTAGCCTAAGGGAAAGGTGATATTTAGCCTAAGGGCGTGGTCATATTCTTCCTGAGGGCATCACTATATTAGCCTCATGGCATGGTTACATTTATCCTGAAGGAAGGGTTCTGATTAGCCTAAGGGAATGGTTCGGATTAGCTCAGAATTCAACTATGTTTATTTTTTAAAAGAATATTAAAATGGTAATGTAACTAGTTGTGATAGTTACTTGGAGTACTTACTAGTTGCTGCATTTTATTATTGCACACTATTGTTGCTCCTTTTTACTGACAGTTGGGCACGGGCCTTTTGTGGTTGCCAACTGGGATTTATTCCTCACACCCCATTTAGGTCATGTATTTGGCCCAAAATAGACTATATTGTTGTAGGTTTCGATATGGGAAAGGGGCCCTATATAGGTACATGATTGTTGTAGAGGAGTGGGAGAGCAAGGGACCGAGCTTAGGCTTGCGATGCTGGTGAGTTCCTGTTGCAGTGTTCTATTTTGTTTTTCTATACTTGTACTTGAGTTGTATTTTATTGTATTACAGTGTATCATGTTTTGGTTGCTTTCACAGAAATAGTGACATGTTGCAACATTAAATAAAATGATTGGTCATATTTGACAATAGTTTTTAATTTCTAGTTCATATTGTTTACTTCATCCACTATTGTATGTTGTATATATTTTCCGTTGCACTACACTTTGACAAATGAATGCATAGTTTCCCCACTATCAGACCTGGGCCCTCACTGATAGTCAGCAGCCTATGGCATGTGAGGAAATGCACTTGAGGTCATGTGACCAACTGGGTTCGGGGCACCCGTTGTGTGGAACCCAGATCCGAGACGTTACAGAATTCATCCACTTAGATGAAATAAATTTAAAAAATTAGAATAAATATTTCTTATTAGTAAAATTTTAATGTATAATGTGTTTAACTTAATTTTTTAAGAAATTCATTAGTGAAAATAATAAAAATTAATTATAGTGGTTAGGGAGAAAATGATTTTACTAAATGTTTAAACATTGAATAAAATGTGTAGAAATGACCCAAAACATTTACAAACCACATTTTATGGAAATATTTTGACCTTATAACTTATATTAATGATAATTAATAATTATTGGGTCTTGGTGACTAAAAGAAAATGTTGGTGGAATTTAATCTTTCAAATCAATTATATGTGTGTCACTCACCCCGCTTATAAAAGGTCATCCCCTTTCATATCCACTACACACATGGAAAAAATTATTCTGAAAATACCTACACAAATAACTCCAAATATTCATTCCCTTTATCCAATATTCATTATAATTGTCATAAATCCATCTTAGAAAGGAATTAGTGAAAATCTAATAAGGATACCCTAAGAAGAGGTAATGTTCCTCTAAAAACATTTTAATTTAATTTCCTTAACCACAGCATTAAATTTATATTTAACAATGATTATATATTATACTATGTATATTAAATATATGTAGGTGTTTTCATTATAAGGTTATGACCATCAACTAAACACAATTCCATCAAATGGATTACAAAATCATTGTTTGTGTATACTGAGGTGTACGACCTCACAAATTGATGTCATCCGTTTTTTACATTACCTCTTTTCAAGGATGGTAATACTAATAGATTTATGGTTTATATATGACATATATGAGATTTATTGTGTTAATATTCTTATGAAATTATTATATCCCACAAACTATAATTCTTTCCATTCTATGGAAATATGATATCGTCGCATGTGTGTATGGTGGACTACCGCCTCGCAAAGTAATGTGATTCATTCAAGTTTACATAGAAAGTATTAAGGATCTATTTAACAAAAATATGTGATATATATGAAAGAAAAATTATACTGTAATGTTAATATATATATTGTTATTTTTATTTTATTTCTTTCAACATGACAAGAAAATGGAAACAACATTCATGCATACGTATGGCCTATCGTTTCATTGAATGGTGTATTTCATCTCCTATTACCAAAATTTATATACTAATTAAATACATATATAATTAATATATATGATTTTTAAATAATTTTTACATTTTGGAGATGATTAAATAATGATCGAAGTAATTGAAATGAGAAATAAAAAGTCAAAACATACTCGAAAGGCAAGGTAATAAACACCAAAAATGATAAAAATAGTAAAAGATTATTAATGAAAATGTAATAATCTGTTATAAGTGGATAATATCTCATATCATAAACATTAATGTGATTTTTTAATAATTTAATAACATTTTTTAAACCGTTATACGATAGGATAAGTCATGTTAAATGAAATGAAAGCATAAAGTAAGTGATTTCATCTCAATATCATTACATTGAGGAATATTGTAATGTTATGCACCTAGTTAAAAATATATAGTGTAAATAATTATAAATTACATGTAATATGATGAATAATTAATTATAAATGGTATTTTATGTTTCAATTTGAATAATTTCATCTAAGGGTACATAAATTAAAAGTTACCAAGTTGTAAATGAATTTCATAAATCAATCTCTTTTCATTGGGTTATATTACATCGTCATTGTTATTAAATTTATATTATTCTGTATATAAGGTATTTTGAATATATATTATTTTATTTCCAATTTTTTATTTGGAATTACATTTGATACACGTAATTTATTCATTTTGTGATTCCCACTTCAAAGTTATAATCATTTCAAGGGTTTACATCATAATATCATCTTATTCATGATTGTTTACACTTGAATTTACATTACTTAAAATTATTTTATAATTGTTTAATAAACCCATATATTTTATTATCCTTTGGTTATTAATTGTTATTTTTAAGTAATTGAACAAAATTTTCCCCTCATTAGAACATAAAATGAAATATAAAATATTTTTAAGAAAAACTGGCCACATTTCTCTCTTTGATCAAAAACCTATTCTCTTCGAAATTGTGTTTTAAAAAATTAAAAATGATTTTATCCTTTTAAAAATGATTTAATAAATAAATTATTACCCATTTTGACATTTTAAATTTTTTTTGAAGGGATTCTTTTTTCATTTTTCTAACGAGACACTTTTCTAACATTTTTACAATGTAAAATTTATTTTCTATTTAAATTCTATGACATGTACGGAATTAAACACAGTAATTTATTTAAATTATACTTTTCATGATTATAAGGATAGTTTTAACTAAAATGTAATTAAATATTATTTTTAAAGAAACGTATTTTCCAAAAAAATCCAAACGAAAAGGATATTTACCCCATGAACAATTTCAAATATTTTCTTTCGGTTTTTTTCATCAATGACAAAAAAAAATATTTTAGATGTACTCCATTGGGGATATCTTTCGTTAGTACCATAATTATTCTTCCCCAAGATTGTTAACTGTCATTTTTACTAAGGAAAGTATTGATATTCACTAACATGATTCATTTTTATAGTAATTAACTTTCTATTTAAATGTTCACTTTCCTTTTATCATTGGATATTAAATTTCCCCTAAATATCCATATTACTTGTCATGTATTTTTTTATTTCCTAAAATATATATCATTTCAACATAAAGTGTGCAAAATTGAATGTTATTTGATATATGAATAAATATTTATAAATTCTTATTCTTTACTCTATATGGGTATTTTAGGATAAGGTACATTGTTTATAAATATAATATTTGATATATAAGGAATGATTTGGATTTGTAGGACATGGGTGGGCCTAGTTATGTATACCCTCTTATTGCAATAGTAGTCTCATGGGATTAATCATTTGAATAGAATGAACTAAATTGGTTTTCACCCAATATCTTTTAAACCATATGGTGCATGTTCATGATGGTAAAGGTACAGTGTACCTAGGATACATGGTTTCTAATAATTATGAATTTCCTTCATTCATAATTTAGTTATTATTATACATGATATTTTCAATATGTAAAAATAAATTGATGCATTTCAATCTCATTTTTTTGATTAAACTGCAAGTGTTTCCAGTTATTTACCTTGTAATATTGATTTATACAAATCTTATAATGATGGTAATGTAATTTAAATGGAAATTGTTTTCAGTTATTTACCTTGAAATATTATTTATTCACTCCCTTCGCATTTTATTGATTACATGGAATGTGCGTTCAGTTTTTAACCTCTCCATATTGATTATGATCATTGATTCATTATCATTATTTTTTGTATCTATCCCATACTGAGAATTTGAGCATAACCTTATTTTTTATCCTTTCTCCAGGATTCCATGATGTTTACTATGACTGATATATGGGGATATTTTAGATGGAATCCATTTATTCTCAAAAAAATATGTTTTTACGTTGTGTATTCAATTGTAATGTAAGTCTCATTTATGTTTCTAGTTTACCAGGAATACTAAACTGATTTTTCTTTCATGATGTTTTTCCTTTTATCTTATTGCAATATAATAGTAGAAGGAACATTCTCTAAGCTGTTGGTGTTTGGGACACTATAGAAGGTGATATCACCCGTTCTATGTTTATTTTTACTTAAGAATTATTTTGGGATAATTTGGTTGGTGTATTCCCCTTGGAGGTAAAGGAATTATTTCTACTACTGTGGTGATCAACCTGAAGCATAGTCCAACAAATATTAAATACTATTTTGTTGGTATCTTAGTATACACATTCATGTTATTAATTTATATTACATTTTTATTATGTCATGTATAGATAATCCACATTTATCTATTCTCTTCTACTACCTTTGTTCATATGATAAACTGCTAAACCCAATCATATAGTTTCACGGGATGATCTCCAAGAAGAATATTTCTTGAATATGATCTTATATGAAAATACAATTAGAACTAATCTATGAAAAATTAATTAATAATATGAGATTTAACGTAGAAATAATAGTGAGGGAATAAGATAACTAATGATTTGATTATTGACATATATATTGGGGATCAAGGATTCACTTGGTTCAATATTTATTAATTATTATATTTTGTTGAACCATCTAAAAATATTTTTGTTAAATTCTCAATGTATATAATTTGGTAACGTTGTAATACCAACCTATGCTATACTGATCTCATCATCTGTAGGTAAATCTAAATTAGGTTTTCAAAAAATCAATTAAAAATCTATCATATTTCTCTCAAATAATTTCATACCTTTGTGAATGATCCTCATTTTCAATTATATTAAACCATATTTAACATTCAAATATATTATATAATCTTGAGAAATACATTTATGATATATAGTTTTATGTGAAGATAAGAACCAAATAAACTAGTAATTACCCAAAAATACTAAATTAATAATCTAACACTGTCTAATATTACACACATTAACCTCAATAATATTTTATTTGTATAAGAATTAATTAAAAATAAATAATAAAATAAAATAAAATATTATGTTTTGGAATGATTCACCATTATAACAACCCAAATATTTGTATATGAAATATTATCCCTTAAATCATATACATTTCATATTTAAATTAATTTTACTTTAATTTTATATAAATAAAGAGACCTTAGTATATATATATCGTAAATAAATCATATGAACCAATTAGTGAAATAAATATAATTTTACTGATTTATAATAGAATAATAAAATACAATTAATTCCTTATTACAAAAAAAATAAAACCGGATAATATAAAAAATAAATACCATGAATTGAAGTTGAAAATATAATAGCACTTGGTACCTCATAAATAGTATAATTATGAGACTCATTTTCCCATGAAATTAAAATATTAAGATCTGGCTAGATATTTTTTTGATTAAATAAATAATTTTCAGGTAAATCTAAGTGAATATATATTATAGGAGTTAAGGTTTATATAAAATAATTTAAGATGAAATCATACCATTATATAACCCTACTATGTGGGTAGTGTGGCCATTTGGGTTTGAGGGTCATTGGGGGAGATAAACTAACGTTTAGGGTGACCCTTATAAGTAACCATTGGGGTAAATAAATATGCTAATGAATAAAATGTTTCTGTTCATATTGAAATTTTTTATTAATTTTATTTTTAATACCCCATTAAATTCATATTAATGTTTTGGTTAAATCATTTTTCTATTTTCAGAGTCTATAGTGTATTTTATTTTAAAAAATAGAAATACCCATTATTTTTAAACATAAGTGGTGAAAATAAAAATAAAACATTTATGCTTAGTTTTTTAATTAATTTTTGATTTTAAATTGATAAATGAGTCTCTTTTTTTATAAAATTTCATACATGGTTTTTAATAGAAATTTTTTTTGTAAAAATCTAGAGGTACTACTTGAAATAAATTTTGGAATAAAATTTTAATGACTTATATTGTGATAATACATTTGTCTTCTTTATTTTACCTGAAAATAATTTTTTCCATTGGAAATTTTATTAAAAATTTAAAAAGTAGAAATATTTTCTTTTAAAATTACATGAAAAATTTTAATTCCAGAAAACTGTGATGAAACTATTTATTTATTGGGATTTTAAAATATGAATTCATTTGTTTTGAAAATAAATGTTGTCTTGTTGGATTGATAATAGTTTATGGTGTTTTTTATTTAATCCATGCTACCATAATATGGTTTGATGTGTTTTAATTCTAGTAAACCTAATCAGGTGGTTTGATGATTAGTCCCAATGATGTTATCCAGTGTGAAGGTTGATTGAAGGAATGTCCCAAATTTTTCTGGCCGCAAAATTTTCACTTTGATCACGCCTTCTAACCATTCAACATAATTTGATAGATTAATATCATCTATAGTTATCCCCCCCATAAGATCTTCCAAACCCATTTATAGACCAGAATACCACAATATAGATGCCATGATTTTTTCTTCATTTTTTGGATGTTTTTGCTCACTTATCATATATATATATAATATATATAGTACATTTATTACCAAATATTTTTTAATAATATAAATTTATATAAATATAAATGACTATTAAAATTTTCATGATTGTTTTTTTTATTATTATAATGAAATTAATATATATATATTTTTATTTGGAATGAAAAATCAATATATATATATATATATTAATAAATCATATATGTGTGTATTTTATTATTTATATATATGAACATACATTCACTAAAGTAATATATTGTATTGTTACATCACATTTATCTGTCAATATAAATTTTCCTTGTAAATTTCCCAAACAATTGTGTTTATGAAGAGATATATTTAACCATTAACTACGTTAAATATATAGTGGACATTTTGATTAAATTCTTCAAAATATAAATATAAATTAGCAATAAAACTAAATAGTGAATATTATTAGTTAGATATAAAAATTTATACTTGGAATTTAATTTCAAATAAAAATTTCAAATAAAAAAATCAATAAAATCAATAAAATTTCATAGTTAACATTTTTAATAATCATTGGAAAATTTTACTTAATTTCATGACTCGCTATAATTGGTGGCCTCACATATGCTGGTAGTGAATATGATAGTTCCCTTTTAATCTGGCCTTCAATGGGATAAGAGATGGTGACCAGTTCCATGGGTATTAAACACACAAACATGGGTAGAATTATACTTAATAATACAATGAATAATAAAATAATCACCAATAACTCCATAATGGAGAAATCTGCTTCTAAGTGAATGTAATATCATATAATTCATAACCCAAATAAGTAATATAGTATAACGACACATTCGTGGTGACAATGAAAACTTTTGTCTCATAATCTATAATGACTTTTTTTTTCTTTGTGAGAGTTTGGAATATTTCTAGGAATATTTCTGAAACAAGGTTCTAGGTTGGTAAAAAAATTCGGGCCCTGAAGATCCATAGTTTAGTGATATTACAAATATTAAAAATATTTTACCAAGAATAGATACATTTATTGAAACAATGGAATAAATCCCAAATGGAGACATGAATTGGAAATTGAGACCATGGTTGAGTCCTTAATGTGGGATTTTACTTTGGAAAACTTATTGTTTACAACATCAAGTATTGGTTGGAGGTGGTTATTGATAGGGAATTAAATGGTAATGGATTATTAAATAAATAAAATTAATTAATAAACTTACCTACCCCCATGTATTTTTATGTCATCATATGGAAGTTGAAGGAAGGTTTTATCATATGGTGACTGAAGAAAGAACCAAGGGGAGAGATAGAGAGTGGAGGCGTCACTGAACTTCATCCTTGATGGAAATAAATACTATATTAGGGTGAAATAGCTTTTGGGAATTAGGTTAGGCACGAATATATGGTGTGTCACTATGTTGTTGGCGGGTTTATAATATTTTTTTCCCCATATCTATATATTAGTTATTTTGTATTTTTAGATCCCTAATTACGACTTATAGAGATCCCCTAGTGGTTGATCTATGGGAATTTGTGGGAAAGGGGGTTTCAGGAGGGTCGTAGTAATTTTTTTGTTTATAAATCCTGATGACATGGTGTGTAGTATGGGAGAAAACATTGTGTGTTTTTACATTGTAGGAGAGATAGAGTTTTCATAACAAGACACTATATACTTGGGGTACACACAATGTAGTGGGTCTTGGCTGAGTAGTGAAGGACATTTCCTGAAACATCATATAAGGGGAGATAGTTAGGTGGAAATACATGGATATACCTTGAGTGTACCCAGTTTAGACGACACAATCACATACACAAACACATTCCATGGAAAATGGGAATAGTAACCATACATGGTCATGGTCAAGGAAGCTAGCTTGGGATGGGCCAGGAGGTACATGTCATGTACCTAGGGAACACACTATGTATTTCCACATATAAATAAAAATTGTGCATGGGAAAGGAAAAGACATGGTGATTAGTGTAACACCCCATGATTTTATAATAAGTTTCTTTTTAAGTAAATTTATTTTCTTTGATAACATACATTTCCTGCAACATTGAGTTTAAATGAACCATGATGTACTATTGAATATTATTATTTTAACATTTACATTATAAAATAGTAATTAAAATGGTGGGTATGAACATGATTAACTTAACTATGGAAATATAAATTTCACAGGCATATAAAATTAATTCGTTAGAGACCATTAATTACAAGTGAAAATAAAAAACCTTTTTGAATAAAAAAGAAATGTTTTTCTAAAAAACTATTTAAATGAGAATAAGTATGTTTTATACCAATAAAATAAAAAAACTTAATCCTACTATAATGCCCTAACTCTAGAAGTCCAGTACCGGTGCGTTATATTAATACATTGGCATGATTACGAATAATAAAGTCCTGATGGACCGATCAGTATAGCAGTCCTGTAAAATAGATTACAAACATGATCTTTACATTACAATTTCTATAATAAAATATTACAGAGATAATCATTGGATAATTCCATTATTCTTCCAGATTTAACCTGCATATAAATCATAATACACATCCTGGAATCCGGGAAAAATAAAACATAAGAAAGGGGTGAGCTTAGATGCTTAGTAAAGGTAAATAATTGAGCGGAATCTATAAAATTTATTGAAAAATTTGTAATTAAAGCAACAGCCTTTTTAAGCATAATCTAGACCACAATATGTAAGAAATAAATCAAAAATTACCATATAAACATGCACATGGATATTCTTCTAGTCGAATAATCCCATTTAATAACTAATTTAATAATGAGGGAATGCCTAATGCTAGACATCATTACCAAATATTCAAGGTCTCATGCAAAGAAAAAAAAATAATTTTTTTTCAAAGCCTTGTTCCAAGACACTAATATGTCTCATGAGACCTAATGATGCATTGAGGAGCTATAGCATGCTCCACCCATCACTTACTATGTCCAATGCATTCCTCATAGGAAAATATTGAAACAAAACATAAAATTCTTATTAAAACTAGTATACAAAATTTCAATACTTTAACCATAAATAATGACTGGTATAATAATATCACATTCATAGTCAAACACATCCTACCTCATTAAATACAATATTTAATATTTTATTTATAATAAATCGACATTAATGAAGAATAATATTCCAAAAGGATGTTGACATAGTTGAAATTTATTTGTAAAACTCATTGAGGGAAATATACTTTTTCATAAAAACATTTAAAAGTCACAAAATTTATAAAGGAAGAAATTTAAAAGATATTTTTGAATAAAATATTCACAAACAACTTTGAAACTTTTAAAAGGAATTAACATTTTAAATGAATCATGTCCATATAAATAAATACTTAAAATCAATTTAAAAACATGGACACTAATTAAAAATATTTTGAAAAATAAATATTTAAAACATTTAAATGATTTTATAATTAAAATATACCAATCATAAAACATAAATTATTCCTTTTGAAATTTTTTTTATGATATATGGTCATGGATGATAAATATTTCTCATAAAATGCTTACACATAAACAATCTCATATAATAATGAGATTGAGGAATTAACCCTTACCTTGTAATTTTCATAAGTCGAGGGTATGTTTAACCATTTGTATAATGAAAATAGTATGTTATTAAATTATAATATAACCATATTAATATTTATGATATCATAAATGATTCATTTATGACTTTATACTACCCAGTTAATAATAATTTTTAGGTTAAATTAACATTTCGGGTAATAATCTCTTTCTTTATTCTACATGTTTTAACTTGTTATTCCTGATCATATCTCATAGATCATAATTTATTTACTTACATAATATAAAAAATGATTTATATATCATATATATTTAGAATTTAAATATGAATAATAGAAAGATATATGAAATACAAAACACCGTTTATGGAGACGGTTGGTCGTAGGGGCGCATAAACATTGTTCCTATTTTCATATCGTATTGGATGGAAGTAAGTGAATAATATATATGTGTGTGTGTGTATATATATATCCAGTAGCATTATTATGTCATATATTACCTACTTATTAATAATATATTTTTATAATCATCATTTAATGATGAATGGGTAAATGAATCTAATCGCATCATGGAGATGTTAGGCCATACGTACGCACGAGCGACGATATCATCCTATTGATTGTAAAATCTTGTTTAATTGTATTTTATATTATATATAAAGAATAATTACCATGTTATATTTTTTATTTACATCGATTATAATCATTATCATACCCATCCAAATAAATGATGTGTTGAATGACAAACTACACCATGACGTGGAGACGGAAAGTCGTACATACAAACATATGATGAATTTGTCATTCATAAGATGGATAGAATAATGAATATGGTTGTACCATATTTATAATAACATGACAATATTTAGAAGTTACTAGAGTTATTATTTTGGTATTGAAACAACAATGAATGGGATGTGGAATAATGAAATAACTTTTAATGAGGTGATTAAATAATTACCGCTTCTTCAGGTGCTTCCTTTTGATTTGATCAGAAGGGGTCTCCATGTTGGCTTTATGAACAAAGTATAACATATAGGCTAAAGTAGGGATGGTTGGGATGATATTTGAGCAGGGTTTGGCTGATCGAAAAGGCTTATGTGGTGTGAAATTAAGATAGGGGAATGTACCCTTTTATAGGATAGGTGAGGGTCACTTTAGGAAAAGCATGAAATATTATTTTATTATAAAATAGTTTTCAGTTTATAATGGCTTAAAATGGATTTATTTCGAGTATATGGTGGGGATGGGTAAAAAACCCCTCAACCAATAGGTTTTAGACAAGTTTATGTCACAATAATAACCATATCATTAGGATTTAACCCTTAGTTAAATAGTTTATGTTTTACTATGTCTTATTCGATTATTATAATAAATGTTTATTGAACATAATATAAGATGCAAAGAGAACCTAAATTGATTCATTAATGACATACCAATAATTATATTAGTCCTATTTCAGAACCTAATATTTTTAGAACTATTACATAATTAAATAAAATCGTATTTGTTTTAAAAACTCATTTATGTCTAATTTGACACTATTTAGTATTTTGTTTTTCTCAAAGTCGTTTCAATCAGATTTCCTCAAAACAAAATCTTGAATTAACCCTAACATGTAATATTAAGCTAGAAAATTCAGGTAATATATCAAAAGTCTTAATTTATATTTATTTTAATATTTATAATATCAATTATTTTAATCTTTCATTAATAAGGGAATTACTACAACATCATTTGGTAATAAATAAATTTAATAATTTAATTTCATAAATTATAAATAAAATACCACGATTTAAGAAATGTTTTTAACTTTCTAATCAATATTTATAGTCAAATGTTTCTTTTGTATAACCCAATATAAAAAATGTTTTTGTTATTAAATTTTAAATTTTAGAGTTTTAACTCTTCTTTAAATAAAATAATAATTAATGTCCTAATCGAATCCATGTGGATAGAAAATGATCATATTTTATTCCTAATATTGTTTTTGGTCGAAATACGCTTATCAAATATAATGAGAACATGTGTTGGGGTAAATATATTATCATTTTTACCTTTAATTACCTTATTTAATTTTAATTGTGGTAAATAAAATTCAAAAGCTGTTATTCACCAAAAAATATTTTCATCTAATTGAACCACATTTTACTTACTGATATCAACCATGTCTCTCAAATTTTTTAAATTCAATTCACAGAAGTGGTAAAATCTTGTTTTATGCAAATTTGCAAATGTGCCTAGAAGGTGGGTACAAGATGTTAAAAAATTCAAGAATGTTTTATATATCTAATATTTTTATAAAATGACTCCAATGGATTACATTTGTATTATATATGTATTATGTATCTATTTACAATGTAAAATAAAATTAAATAAAAATCATTATTATTTAAATAAAAGGTTCGTTTTAAACAATAACGTAGTGTTTTTCACTTTTCGTTAAAAACCAAAAGTTTTCAAAAAAATTCCAAAACGTCACCCTAAGATAATTTTGATAATAAAAATTCAAAAATGAATTCTATTTTACCAAATTAAACATATAGAAGTTTCATTAATTAATTTTAAATTATTTCCCATTGACAAAACTAGGAAGTGGGTTTTTGAGAAGTAAAAACTATCAAAAGATTGATATGTGTTTATGTCCAATTTAAATGTAAATTTACTTATAATGACCTAAATTATATTAAATAATAAAAATTTAATCTAATTATACTTTAAATCCACACAAATGCATAATTTAACACTATAAATTATTTCGATTAAAAAATTGTTTTTAATTAATTTTTTTTCACTATTCATCAAAATATAAAATTTATCAGAAAAGTTACAAAATTTTGTCCAAACTAAAATTTTATTTCTTGCTTCTACAGAAAAATTTTATTTTGTGAAATTTAATATATAAAAGGGTCAAATATTGGATTTAAAAATGGTTCACCATTAAAGGGCGGTAAAATTGCATTTTTTGACAAAAACTCCTTTTATCTCAAAAATTAAATTTCTTTTTATATTTTGTCTAAGAAACAAATAATATGGATGTTAAAATTATATGGAGTATATAAAATTGAAAATGAAGTTATTTCTATTCATAACTGCTTTTTGAGCTGCTAGTTTGGTACATCGTGGTGCACTCGAACTCGGAGTTGTGTGTAGCACAAACTATTGATTTACATTAAAGATATAACATATAGTGAAATCATGGGGTGTTACATTCTCCCCTCCTTTAATAAAATTCATCCTAACAATTTTAATTATTCTTCAAAAATATAAGGTTTAAAATAGAAAATACCATTGTGAAAAAACACATCGGAAATAGGGTTATGAAAATTTAGTCTTAATGAGAGGAAAAGGGAAATTAAAAAGTCACAACCAAATAAGATTTCAAAAAGGATAGAATTGGTGGAAATCAGAGAGACATAATTGGAGGAAAATTCAAATATTTATAGGGAGTGATTGAAGTCATCAATCACAAACAGGTAAATAATAAATGGAAAAATGAGGGCCTCGAAGGCATAAATCTATAATGATTTAAATACAATTGGTTCAACAAAACATAAGGTATTAGGATAAAAAAAATTGGTTTTAAGATCCCTTCCCTAATGTTAAAAAAATAATTTCTTCATATAATAAGAGAAAAAAAATACTTGACAAGTAGATTTCCATCCTTCAACAAACTTCTACCACAAAATAATGTTTTACTCCAAAATATAATAGAATTCCATAATATTCTATTAATCATAATCTTATAGGGTTCCAGAAATAATTAATATATAATTCATCGATCATACCATTTAAAAAAACAACATTATACAAACCAGGACATCACGTAGGCCAATGGTAGGTTATGCAACCTTGTAACCCTTCGGTTGGGGGTCCAAGTCTCACGGTCGTGTCGGACGTGACGGGTTATCACCCAACCTCTGGGTGATCCTTTTTATAACAATACAAAAATAATCTTAAAAAAATTAAACCTTATAAAATAATATCCAATTTATAACTTAATTCATTCCAACCTTTAGACATATCCAAAATACTTGTGTACATACTCATAGTCAAAAAAAATATAAGGAAGGTTGCATAACATACATGTGAATACCTTCATCGTGTATTCTCATAAGACATGGTAATAAAATTAATTACTAGAAAACCATATTTAATATGTTTATTCTTATTTATTCATTCTGTAAAACCTAGAATATTGGATATACTCCTAAAATCCAAAAATGTTGTAAACTCTGACAATGATGGAATAAACAAACCATTATTTAGTTCTTAGGTAGTCAATAATATCTAATATAATTTATCCAACTCAATTATCTCTTATTCCGAAATCATTACCTAAAAATCATAACCATATTACGGTTTTTCTTTCCCTCAAACATGTATTTTACCAAACTTTTAACTTGTTGATGTGTCACTTTTCTATGTACCATATAATCTCAAATCCTCAAAGCAATAGTACTGTAGTACAATCCTTATTTATTTCCATTATTAATATAATTATTCCATCGTTGATACAACACTCAAATGAAATAATTATTTAATAACAACATAAGAACACTAGTCATTCCTCTTCATTTTTTGTAGTATCATAACTTGATTACTATTCAATAGCATCATTTTTGGAAAACACTAATGATTTGAACATTGATTCACGTAGAGTCCCAACTCCTTGGATATAAAGCATTGTACATTTTAAACCTTTTTCATACCCTTGTAATCACCAATGTGGTGCCCTTTTTCTCCAAAATTATAACATACCCCCATTCCCTTCAATTGTAATGCCCTGACCCTAGTTACCCAGAGTCGGTGCATTATTACATAACATTGGCATGACCACAAAACATCAACTCTCGAATGACCGATTAGTATAGTATCCTTGGAAATACTAGATACATTAATAAGTTGTACATTACATTATAAAATGAAAAAATAATAAAACATAGTATCCATAGGCGAAATCATATCCCTTAGATTATCCCTGTAGGTCAGTTATAATATACTTCTTCATATCCTAGAAAAATAATACATAAAAAGGGGTGATCTCATATGCTCAATAAGGATAACAACATTGTGGAATGTTTCATAAATAACCATAAACATTTAAGGAAATGTAAGTCTAGAACAAAAGCCTTTTAAACTTGAACTTTAGAATAATATAGCAATGATAAAATCAAATAATTCTACTTACGTATTCACATGGATATTCTAATATTCAAATAATCACATGCAATATTTATGGCCACTTTCCTAATGATGGACTACATAATTCCAGACTTCATACCTACATAGTCAAGGCCTTGTCCCAAGACTATAAAAAAAATATTTTTTCATGGCCTTGTGCAAAGACACTAGTTTGTCTCATGATACCTACAGATGCATTGAAGAGCTATATTGGGCTCCACCCATCACTTACTATGTCTAATTCATTCCTCATATGAAAAGGGTCAAACATAACATAAACATTCATATTAAGACTATCATATGAAATTTCAATTCTTTATCCATAAACCATGAATGGTATAAAAATAACACATCCACATTCAAATATATCACAAAATCTTCAGTACAATATGGAAGTTTTGTATCAGAGTAAATCAACTTCAAATAAGCTCACAATCCATCAAAGGATGTTGACATAGATAAAATCTAAACTTTTTTTAGGGAAATATCTATTTCTATTTTGAAATAATTTAATATTCATATAATTATAAATGAAAACATTTATTTTTAAAATACTATTATAATATTGTAAGGAAAACATCGATGATGTTATAATGGCGGAAAATTATTGCACCTGCCGTATAAGTTAAAAAACATTCTTACCTTAATTTTGTCGAAAAGGTCATAAGGATCCTTGTTTGGAAAACGATGGAAAAATTCATTTGAAACCATTTTATAAAAAGTCAAAAAAGGGTATAAATGACTTTATCCCACAGTATAGTCAATAGTAAAAATGTTTTGCAATACATTTTTAAGA
Source organism: Viscum album (assembly GCA_963277665.1). Lineage (NCBI taxonomy): Eukaryota > Viridiplantae > Streptophyta > Magnoliopsida > Santalales > Viscaceae > Viscum > Viscum album. Next base: position 681,545,321 of record OY728159.1, on the reverse strand, counting down.
AACAGGGATGAGGATGGTAAAGAGGTCCTGGTAGGTACTTATGTAAAAACAACCTCAGATAATAAATAGATTTTGAAATTAACCCTAACCATGTACTTTTCCTTGGTTGAGGGTATGTCAACCTCATTTATAATAGTAAAATTTCTGTTAATAAATTATATGATAACAATATACATAAATATGATATCATATATGATCTTCTAATATTGCTTTGTTAATGTTATTTCCGTTGTATCATCGTTTTTGGTGTTAACTGATTTATTTTCCTTTATAAGATTTGTAATGTAAGTAATATTTGTTATGGATTGGATGTATATTATTAATATTCCGAATTATATTATATATTTTAAAATTATTTCATATAATCAAATGGATATTATTCTTGAATGGATATGATAGGTAATGAATCTCATTGCATTTGTGGAGACGGTAATCTGTACGTATGTACGAGCGACAATATCATTCTTTTGATATTAAATTAATATATAATTGGATGTTATATCACATATACATAATAATTATCATGTTATATTTTTTATTTACATCATTTATACTCATTATTATACCCATCCAAATGATGAAGTTTTTCAATAACAAACTACACCACGAAGATAGTGGAAGTGGAAGAAGAAAATAACTTGAAAGGGGTGATGAAATATTTACCTCTTCTTCGGGTTCTTCCTTTTGATCTGATCAAAAGGGATCATTAAGTTGTATTTATGTCTAAAAGAAGGCCTATAGGATTAAGGGAGGAAATTTGGAATGATATTTTGTCAGGGGTTGGATGATCCAAATGGATTTGAAGGTGTGAATGTGAGAGAAGGGGAAGTGTCCATTTATAAGAGGGGTGAGGGGAACCTTATGAAAAGATTGAAATATTATTTTATATTAAAATAATTTTCGTTTTATAATGTCTCAAAATGAATTATATAAAGTATAAGGTGGGTATGGGTTGAAAACCTCTCAACCTATAGGTTTTAGATAGGTTTGTGTCACTATATTAACCTTATATTTTAGATTTAACTCTTAGTTAAATAGTTTGACATTTACCATGTCTCGTTGTATTTTTATACTATATGGTAAATAAACATACTATAAACATTGAAGTGAATGCAAAGTGGTTCATTAATTATACACCTATCATTATATAAGGCTTTTTTTTGATCCTTATATTTTTAAGATTATTATATAAACCAATAATATTGTATTTTAAGAAAAACTCATTTATGTCAATTTTGACATTATTTAATAATTGATTTTTGTCGAAGTCCTGAAAGATTTATTACTTCTAACTAAATACATTTAATAAACCCTAACATGTCATATTAACCTATAAAATTAGTGGGATTCATTAAAAGTCTCAAAATATATTTTTTTGGATATTTATAATATCAATTATTTTAATCATTCATTAATATGGTAATTACTGCATCATCATTTTGTCATAAATAATTTAATTATTTAATGTATAAAAATTATAAATTAAATACCATTATGTATGTAATATTTTTATATTTATAATGAATATTCATAGTCTAATTCATATTTTATTTATCCCTATATTAAAAATGGTTTAGTTATTAAACATTGAATTTAAATCTTTTAACTCTTCATTGAATTAAATAATAATAAATGTCATAATCTAATCCAAGTAGATCAAAATGATCATATTTTATTCCTAAGGTTGTTTTTGGTCAAATTAAACTTATCCAATTGAATTAGGATATATTTTAGGATAATAATAATATCATTTTTACCTTTAATTACCCTATTTACTTTTAACCGTGGTAAATAAAATTCAAAAGTTAATATTCAACAAAAATTATTTTTATCTTATTGAACCAGATTTTACTTACTGATATGAACTGTGTCTCTTGGATTTTTGAAATTAAATTCACAAAAGTAGGAAAATTATGTTTTATAAAATTTGGAAATGCTCTTAGGAGGTGGGTAAAAGACGGTAAAAATTCGATAAAATTTTATATATCTAAAATCATTATAAAATGACTCCACTGAATTACATTGAACTTATATAGGTATTATGTATCTATTTTTACCTAAAATAAATTTGAATGAAATAAATAATTATTTAAATAAAATGTTGGTTTTAAACAATAACATTATGTTTTTCACTATTCATCAAAAATTGAACATTTTCAGAAAATTCAAAAACTTCACGCTAAGCTAATTTTGATATTCTTAATCAAAAAATGAAGTCCATTTTGAAAGATAAAATTTATAAAATTTAAAAAAGTGGGTATTACTATTCATAATGGCTAGTTTGATTGGTTTTTCTTTGTTTTAACATGAAGTTGCGTACAACAAAAGCCATGGTATTATTCAAAGGGAAATGTACCATGGAAGCATGGGGAATTACATTCTTCCATCCTTCCAATTATTTCACCCTCGAAATTTCTAGAATATTACTACATAAAATGATTCGGGTGGTTCTTCATCATATGTTCCTCGAGTTCCCACGTTGCATCTTCCATCTTATGTTTTCTCCATAGAACTTTTACCAGATGAGTTGTCTAATTTCCCAAAACTTGTTCTCTGGTATCAAGAATTTTGATAGGCTCTTCAAAATAATACAAATCAGGTTCCAGTTCAATTTCCACATAGTTGAGTACAAGCGTTGGGTCAGGCTTGTATTTTCTCAACAGTGATACATTGAACACATCGTGAACTTTGGAGAGACATGGCGTCATTGCCAACCGGTAAGCTACATGCCCAATTTGTTCTAGAATTTCAAAAGGTCAGATATACCTGGGACATAATTTACCCTTCTTACTAAATCTTATAACTCCCTTCCATGGAGATACCTTCAAAAAACATGATCTTTTACCAGAAATTCAAAATCCCTCCTTTAGTTGTCGACATAGCTCTTCTTCTTAATTTGTGCTGTTTTGTTGTGGTTTTGGATAAACATCTCCTTTTTCATCATTTCCTAAACAAGTTCTGGGGATACAAGTTTTCCTTCACCAACATCATTCAATCAAGTTGGAGTGCGCTATCTCTTTCCATATAACACTTCATATGGTTCCATCTGAATACTTGAATGGAAGCTAATGTTATAGGAAAATTCTACTAGAGATAAATATTGATCCCACATACCTTGAAAGTCAAGGGTGCAAGATCTCAACATGTCTTCTACTGTTTTAATAGTCCATTCTGATTATCCATCTATTTGAGGGTGGTGGGCAGTGCTCAAATGAAGTACAGTATCTAGGGATTTCTGAAGACTTTTCCTGAATCTTGATGTAAAACGGGTATCACGATTAGAAAAAATAATTAAGGGTACACCATGGAGTCTTACAACATTTTTAATATATAGTATTTATAAACTTTCAAGTTGTAAATCTTCTCTTATATCAAGAAAATGTGTTGACTTGGTAAGATTATCAACAATGACCCATATTGCATCCTTCTTTCTAGGTTCCTTTGGTAGTCCCATGAAAAAGTCCATCGTAATATTATCCCATTTCCACTCAGGTTTGGGAAAAGATTTTTTGACTCCTCTAGGATATTGCCTTCCAACATTCACTTATTTACAAACAATACATTGTGACAAAAAATCAGCAATCTCCATCTTCATGTTGTCCCACCAAAATATGTTCCTTCAAATCTCTATACATCATAGTGCTACCAGGGTCTATTGAAAAATTTTAGCTATGATTATCATCAAATAATTCCCTTTTTAGATCAGGTCTGTTAGGAACACAAATCCTTTTCCCAAATTTCAAAATTCCATCTTCATATATGAAGTAACTCAATCACCCATCTTTCACAACATTAATTTTTTTTGAAACTCTTCATCATCATCCTGAGAACCTATTATCCATTATAGTAATTTTAGTTTGGAAACCTTTTGAAAAAGTATTAATGTTTCACCTTCCATTATTATTCCAATATCCATTTTCACTAGATCCATGAAAATAGGATCCCTTTCAATTATTATCTTGTTAAAAACTCCATGATCCATTCTTCTCAAAGCATCTACCACATTATTTGCCTTCCTCAGGTGGTAGTGTATTCTGCAATCATAATCCTTGAGTGTTTCAAGCCATATCCTTTGCCTCACTTTAAGTTATTTCTATGATAAAATATACTTAAAACTCTTTTGATCTGTATATATCTCACATTTTTCACCATAGAGATAATGTTGCAATATCTTCAATGCAAATATTACAGCTACTAACTCAATATCATGAATTCAATAGTTTTGATCCTGAATTTTTAGTCATCGTGATGCACAGGTAATAACTCTATCATTATTTATAAGGACACAACCAAGTCCTTTCTTTTATGCATCACTATAAATAAAAAACCAATCATTTCCCGATGGTAGAATCAAGATAAGAGCATTGACTAATCTTCTCTTCAGTTCTTCAAAACATTTTTCACAATCTTTTTTTCAAACATCTTTAACCCCTTTATATTTAATCTTTGTTAATGGTAATCCAACCAGGAAACATTCTGGATGAACTGTCGATAATAACCTACTAAAAAAATAAAACACCGTACCTCAGTTATAGTAGTCATTTCTGGCCATTCTTAGATTTCCTTAGTCTTTGAAGGATCAAAAAAGATTCCATCCTTAGAGATGATATGGCCAAGAAAAAAAATCTCTTAAAGCCAGAATTCACACTTTCTAAATTTCCCATATAATTCATTTCTTCTAAGAGTTATTAGAATAATACGTAGGTGATTTTCATGATCTTCATAGCTTATTGAGTATACCATGATATCATCAATAAATACAACTACAAAGTCATCAAGATGTTCCTTAAAAACTCTATTAATTAGATCCATGAGGACATAGGGTGAATTAGTCATTCCAAAAGGAATTACTATAAACTTATAATGCTCGTACCTAGTTCTAAATTCTATTTTCTGAATGTATTCCTTTTTCACACACAACTGATGATATCCATATTGAAGTTCAATCTTTGAAAATTATTGAGCTCCATGAATTTAGTCGAATAAATCATCAATAATAGGTAAGGGATACTTGTTCAACATTGTTATAGAATTGATATACCTTTAGTTAATGCACAACCTCAAAGATCTATCTTTCTCATTGACAAACAGAACTAGGGCTCCCATGGAGAAACACTAGGGCACGTAAATCCCTTATTACTCAATTTATCTAGTTGTTTCATTATTTCCACTAATTCCAAAGTGGACATTCTATAAGGGGTCTTTGATATGGGCCTTGAACCAGAAATTAAATCGATGGAAAACTCAATTTCACATTCTGTAGAATGTTGAGGTAAATCTTATTGAAACACATCAAAATATTCATTCCCAATAGCTACATCCTCTATTTGAGCATTCCTTTACTTACCCACAATTATATAATTCTATTCTTCCCTAATAATTGATTTTAGTGGAGCTACTGGGTGTGGATATAGATAAGAATTAGGTGGTGAGGCTTCTGCTATAAAGATAAGGTTCTCCTTATCATCATCAGGAATTGTAACCTCCTTCTTCTTACAATAAATTTATGCATCATGGTTTGAAATCCAATCCATACCAAGGATTATATAAAATTAAATCATGGGTATGACGATGAGATCAGCAGATAAAGAATAATTATTTGCCCTAATGGGAACTGATTCACAATTTTTTTTGCAATGATACTTCCCTAATGTGTTTTGACTGACAACTCCCTTGTTAAGTAAAATTGAAAATATATAATTTTCATAGCAAAATGGGAAGATTTGAAACAATTCAATGATTCAGAATCAAATAAATCATTTTATAAACTTGTGGAAACCATTAAATTACCTGCCACTATGTCTTTTGGAGCTTTAACCTTAGCAGTAGTGATAATATAAACATGGCCTTGATCCCTTGGATTTTTCTGAGGTAAGTTTCCTTGACACTTATGAAATTCATTTTCATAATTCCCCCTTTCTCTAAAACTGTAGCATTCAACATTGAAAGCTTATTTCTTACCCATGCAATCAATAGCTTGGTGGCCTTTTTCACCACACTTGTAACAGACTCTCATTCCCTTCAGGAAAGTACAGGAGATTTTCATCACACGTTTATTGCAAGATAGATATTCAAATTTTACCTTCTTACCCTTACTTCCATTTCTAGAGTGTTCAACAGATCTCTTCTTCTCTTTATTTACATTAACAATGTAATACTTAGAGAATTCATTTTCTATCTTGATAGCACATGAGACTATATCTTTGCAAGACAAGAAGGATTGTCAGACTAATGCTCTCCAGAGAAATGGTTTTAACCCATCAAAGAATTGATCAATAATACTCCTTGGGATACATATATAATTTGTTTCATGCCTTTATAACCTTGTAAAGTTAGCCTCATACTTTGAAAAATTCTCATCCTCCTTTTACCTTAGACTTAGAAATTTCCTTTCCATATCTGCTTGATGGTCATGAGGAATGTATTTTTTGAAGAAAAGCCCTTTAAAATCCCTTCATTCTATATTTGATACTTCATCATATTCCTTTGTGTTTTGAGTAAATGACCACCATTGATCTGCATCTCCCGTGTGGTGATAAACTACCAGGACAACTTTTTCCCTTTCCCTACTCCCGAAAGAATGAAATATTTTCTCTAAGAAATTTATCCATTGCTCAGCTACTAATGGATTTGTACTCCCATTGAATGTTAGTGGTTGTTACCTCAGTAAACGGTCTAACATTGATCCTCCATGTTGTGGATCAGGATGCTCCCTACGGGTAAGGTTATTATTCATAACCTTAGTGAGTTGTCCCAGTATGGTGATAAGTTGATCAGCACCAGTTGCATCACTAGATCCACTATAATTATCTTGAGTAGGAGGTAAATCCCTACATGGATTTCGTGAATTGATACAGTTTCTATTCCTTCAACTATAAACCATTTCTAAATAATGGCATACATTAGATTAGTTTATGAATCGCAATACATAATTCAAAACTTGTAAAATAGTTAACATTTGTTGAGTAGTTTATGGATATAATCCATAATCATAAAAATGTTTTCTCTGAGGAAATATATATTGATAAAACCTTAATAATGGTTTGGAAAGAAAATGAGACTTATCCTTAGCATATCCCCTGGTAGTGTCATAACCAAGGGTGTCGCAAGGCCCGTTGTCGTGCATCGATTCCTATTCGAATCTAGCTCAATGTAGTGTTTTCGGGTCTTACCCCTAGCTACATATGTGTCAGAGCTACCGTTACCTACTCATATCTAGATAGGGATTTATTCCTAATGTTGTATCTAGTCTAATTACACTTATCCAATATAATTATGTCATATTTTAGGGTAATAATAATATGATTTTTATCTTTAATTACCATATTTCCTTTTAACCGTGGTTAATAAAAGTCAAAAATTACTATTAACAGAAAATTATTTTTATTTTATTATCCACATTTTACATACTGATATCAATTGTGTCTCTAGGATTTTTGAAATTCAATTCATAGAAGTTCTAAAATTATGTTTTATACAAATTTTGAAATTCTCTAAGGAGGTGGGAAAAGACGGTAAAAAGTTCAATAAACTTTTATATATCTAAACACATCAAAAAAGGAATCCAATAAATTAAATTGAACTTATAGAGGTATTATGTATCTATTTTGACCTAAAATAAATTTTAATAAAATAAATAATTATTTAAATAAAATTTCGGTTTTAAACGATAACTCAGTGTTTTCACAATTCATCAAAAAATGAATGTTTTCAAAAAATACCAAAAATTCACCCTAAGATAATTTTGATATTTCGAATCCAAAAATGAAGTCCATTTTGATAGATAAAATTTTTAAAATTTCAAAAAGTTTGTATTAATTTTCATAACGATTATTTTGATCTGTCTAGTGTGTTTGAACATGAAGTTGCGTACAACACAATCCATTGTATTATTCAAAGGGAAACGTATTGTGGAAGCATGGGGTGTTACATCAATGATATACCAAGGTGATTCTTTACACACATATCACTTGTGGGAAAATAGTTCTTTCCCATCTTCCTTTTATCCATATTTTTCTCTCCATCTTCTTCTTTTCTAGTTTCCCTTCAGAGCCATAGGACTCACAGAATTCATTACTTATCTTGTTAACAAATGATACTATTTCTTAATATGATGATAATATGTGGGAGACTATTTACCTTATAAATGATGTCTTAATTACATGATATATATGATCCTTCTTACTATTTGGATCATGCGTATTGTTGGAGTTCTCATTCCTTCTATTGGGAACCATTTCTGAATAGTTCCATACACTAGGTTAGTTTATGAGTCATAATGCATAATTCCAAACATGTAAAATACCTAACGTAAATTTAAATGTTTATGCATATAATTTATTATCATAAAAAAAATTTCTTTGAGAAGTTATATTCTCATAAATCCTTAATAATGGTTTCTAAAGAAAATTTGAATTATCCTAAGCATATACCTCGGGAGTCTTATAACCAATAGTGCAGCAAGGCCCGTTATCATGTACCGGGATACCTCGTGTCAATCCCGAAACTCCTTATCGGCATTTTCACTCTTAGTTACATTTGTCCCAGAGCCACCTATACGTTCTTATAACTATATAGGGATTTATTACTTGTAGAATTCACAAATTTTCTACATTACCAAAAATTAAGGAAGTTATTCTATACCAATATTCAAAGTTTATCTTTTGGTAATGTTCTCTAATGAATGTTTATCTAAATCTATTTTCCAAGGTTATTTAACTTCCTATGATACCAACTATAATTCCCTGACCCCAAAAGCCCAGATCTGGTGCATTTTCTATTACATTGGCATGATTACAAGGAATTAAGTCTCGAAGGACCGATCAGTTTATCAACCTTGGAAAATATATTACATACATAAACATTACATTAAAATTTATAACATAAAATAATCCATAGAAAATCCTTTGATAATTCCATTATTATTCTATATTAAATATGTATATAAATCATAATACACTTCTTGGAATCCTGGGAAAAGAAAACATATGAATGGGGTGAGCTCAGATGCTCAGTAACAGTAAATAATTTAATGAAATATATAAATTTTTAAGGATAAAATGTTTAATAAAAATAACATCCTATTTAAACATAATCTTGATCAAAATATGGAAAAAATATATCAAACAATACCATATAAAAATGCACATGGATATTATACTGGTCGAATAATAACATGTAATAACTAATTTCATAATGAGGGAATGCATAATGTTGGACTTCATTACCACATAGTCAAGGCCTCGTGCCATGACGTCAAATAAATTTTTGCAGCGCCTTCTGTGGAAACACTAATTTGTCTCATGGGACTTACCAATGCATATAAGAGTTATAGCAGGCTCTACCAGTCACTTTCGTAGTCCAATGCATTCCTCATATGAAAATGTTGAAACATAACATAGACATTCTTATTAAAACTAGCATACCAAATGTGAATACTTTAACAATAAATAATGAATGGTATAAAAATAGAACATTCACAGTAAAAAATATCATAAATCATTCAATAAAATAATCAACATTGTATTAATAATAAATCAACCTAAATCAAGAATAATATTCAAAAAGGATGTTGAAATTGTTGAAAATGATTAGTAAAACTCTTTGTGATAAATATCCTTTTTAATGAAAACATTTAAAATTCACCCAATATATAAAGGAAGACATTTAAAATAAATTTTTCAATCATATTATCACATACCACTTGGAATCTTTTGAAAGGAATTAACATTTTAAAACAATCATGTCTATGTAAATAAATCCTTAAAATAATTTCGAAAACATGCACATTAATTAAAAATATTTAGAAAAATAAATAATTAAAACATTTAAATGATGATCTAGTTAAGTATTAATTCCATAAAACAAGATTTTTTTTAAAAACATTTTTATGATACATGCACACAGAGGATAAATATGTCCTAAAAATACTTACACATAAAAAATCTCAGATAATAATGAGATTGGCGAATTAACCCTTACCTTGTACTTTCCTTTAGTTGAGGGTATGTTTAACTTCTTATATATTGATCATAGTGCTTTATTAAATTATAAAATAATTATACTGATATTGATGATATCATAAATGATTTATTTATGACATTATAAAACGCATTTAATAATAATTTCCATGTTAACATAACATTTTGAGTAATAATTTCTTTTTTTATCGTACATGTTTTAACTTGTTATTCTTGATCGTATCACATAGATCATGATTTAAATACATCCAGAATATAAAACATCATTTATATATCATAAATATTTAGAATATAAATATGTATAATAGATAGATAAATGAAATAGAAAACACCGTTTATGGAGACGGTAGGTTGTACGTATGCATAAATGTTGTTTCCATTTACATATTGTATTGAACAGATTTAATTGAATAATATATATATATATATATCAAGCATCATTATTATGTAATATATTTCCTACTTATTAATAATGTATTTTTTAATCATCGTTGAATGGTTAATGTTGAAATAAATCTCATTGCTTCGTGGAGATGGTAAGTTGTACTTGCGAACAAGTGATGATATCATTCTATTGATGGTGGAATAATTTTTAATTGGAATTTATATTATATATACAGAATCATTACCATGTTTTATTTTTTTTACATTAATTATACTAATTATTATACTCATCCAAATAATAAAGTGTTGAAAAACAAACTATACCACGATGTGGAAACGGTAAGCGGTATGTACACACGTATGATGACCTTTTCATTCATAGGATGGATATAATAATGAATATGGTTGTACAATATTTATAACAAAATTAATGTATTTAGTAGGTACTTGAGTTATTATTTTGGTATGGAAAAAACAAAGAATGTGGAAGTGGAAGAAGATAAAAACATTGAAAGAGGTGATGAAATAATTACCTCTTCTCTAGTTGCTTATTTTTGATTTGTTCAAAAGGGATCTTATGGTTGGATTTCTGATACATGTAAGGACTCTAGGATGAATTTAGGATAGTTGGTAGTATATTTGAGCATGATTTTGCCGAACCAAAAATCTTTGGTTGTGTGAAATTAAGAGAACATAATGTTCCCTTTTATAATAGAGGTGAGGGTCACTTTAGGAAAAGCATAAAATATTATTTTACGATAAAATAATTTTTAGTTTCTAGTGGCTCAAATTGTATTTCTTTCTAGTATAATCTGGGGTGGGTCGAAACCTCTCAAAAAATAGGTTTTAGACATGTTTATGTCACCATATTAACTTTATCTTTTAGATTTAACACTTAGTTAAATAGTTTAACTTTTACCTTGTCTTTCTGTATTATTATAATAAATGTTTAATAAACATACTATCAGATGACAAGAGAACCTTAATTGGCTCATTAATGAAATACCTATCATTATATAAGTTATTTAGCTGAAACATAGGTTTTTAAGGCTGTTATATAAATTAAAAAAATAGTTTTTGTTTTAAAAACTCATTTATGTCAATTTTGACACTATTTAGTATTTGGTTTTTTTGAAAGTCATAACAATCTGATTTATTCGAACCAAATTCATTGAATTAACCCTATAATGTCATATTAGCCTATAAAATTCGTTTAATGTATAAAAAGTCTCAATGTATATTTTTTTTAATATTTATAATATCAATTATTTTAATCATTCAATAATATGGTAATTACTACATCATCAGTGTCTAATAAATAAATTTACTTATTCAATGTACAAAAATTATAAATAAAATACTATTATAAAGGAAATATTATTACATTTATAATGAATATTTATAATCAAATTTATCTTATTTATAACCTTATATTAAAAATGATTCAATTATTAAATTTTGAATTTTACACTTTCAACTATTCTTTAAATAAAATAATAATAAATGTCCGAATCAAATCCTTGTGGATAAAAAGGATCATATTTTATTCATAAGGTTGTTTTTGGTTGAAATACACTTATCCAATAGAATTATGAAATGTGTTTGGATAATTATAATATCATTTTTACCTTTAATTAACCTATTTACTTTTAATCGTGGTAAACCTAGGGCGGAACCACCCGGCCTTCAGCTCAGATCTCATACTTCAGGGATGCAGTCTCTAGAGAGGACCTAGTAGACCTGGGGTACTCTAGTAATCTGTTTACGTAGTTATAAGGAAATTCGGAAGGCACCCGTATCGCTGAGCATCTTGATAGATTTCTAGGCTCTACCGATTCGATTAATATGTTTAGCATGTATCATATCGACCACATGGCCCTCAACTACTCGGACCACTTTCTAATTCTCATTTACTGTACTCAAGGCGAACGAAATAGATAGTTCAACAGACCCTTCAGATTTTAGATTTTCTAGTCAAAAGATTAGTAATGCGAAGAGGGGGTTTGGTCAAGCTAGAATAGTTCTAACGAGGATGTTTGCCTCAACCTCCAACAGGTCACATCCGATCTGAGGTCTTGGAGCAATAAGAAATTCTGACACCCTGAATGGCACTATAGAGTCCTTGAAAAGAGACTGAACAATCTCCTTAGACAACCCACTTCCAGTTACAATCTATCTATGATTGGAGACACACAAAGAGAGCTGGATACGGCTCTTTGTGTCAAGGAATGTTTCTGGGCTATGCGTGCGCAGGACAACCATATTAAATAAGGGGATGCTAAAACCCAGTATTTTCACCAGAAATCTTCATCCAGACGTCAGAAAAACTCTATTACATGCATCTCACAACCCAACGGAAGCAAAGTTTCTGACCCCAATGGTATCCACAAGCCCTTGACATGCTTTTTCCATAATATCTTCTCTGTAGAAACCCCTTTCATGTCTGCTGAGGTGGAAGAATGCATCAGACCAGTGATCACTGAAGAGATTAATAGGATGCTCACCAAATATATGACAGATGGAGAGATTCGACTGGCTCTATGACATGTTCATCCCACCAAGGCTCCGGGACTGGATGGGTTCCATGACCTTTTCTTTAAGAAATACTAGCACATAATCGGTCCTGACATCTGCAACATGATGAAAAATATCTGGGCTGGTAATACCAGCATTGCAGCCATCAATGAAACTATCCTCATCCTTATTCCCAAATAAATAATCCTTTGGAGATCCCTGACTTTTGACCTATCAGCCTTGGAAATGTCTCTTACAATATCTTTTCTAAGATTCTTGTCAATCAGCTACGACCTTGTCTACATGATATTGTCTCGAAAACCAAAGCTTCATCGTGGAAAAGAGACTGATCACTGATAATGCGATTTTGGCCCATGAAGTGTTCAATTCTTTGAAATCACGCTCCACTGCGAAAAGAGGAACCATGGCCTAGAAATTGGATATGACCAAGGCCTACGATAGAGTGGAATGGCACTTCTTAACAGTCGTTTTGCATAAAATGGGTTTCTGTGCAAAATGGACTGATATGGTCATGCACTGTGTCTCGACCATCTCTTTCAAAACCAGGGTCAATGGAGAGCTTACAAGAGAGTTATCCCCATCCTGAGGCATTCGTCAGGGAAACCCCCTTTCCCCTTTTCACTTCATCCTGGTGGCTGACATTTTTTCTAATCTTTTTTCTAGGGTTGTTTCTTCTATGTCTATTCATGGGGAAAATGTTTTCCGAGCTATCCCTCCAGTGCCGAATCTCTTCTTCACTGGCGACTGCCTCATTTTCTATAGAGCTACAATTAATGAATGTCAGGTGATCTGTCAAGCTATACATCACTACGAGAGGGCGTCTGGCCAAACAATCAATCATGGAAAATCATAAATCTCCTTCAGCGCAGGGGTACCTCTTACTAAGAGGGATGAACATTGTGCATCAGCTGGCATCCATATGGTTGATAAAAATTTGAAGTTTCTCGGGCTCCCCACAGTGATTGGCCAATCTAAAAAATAAATCTTTGCATCCATTGTGGACAGGATTTAGGAAAAAATTCATGGCTAGACCCCAAAAAGAATTTCTAACACTTGAAATGAGACCCTCATCAAAGATGTCATCTAATCTGTCCCCAACTACATTAAGTCCCTTTCTAAAATCTCAGCAGCGATCGTCGACTAGATCTACACACGTACTGCTAATTTCTGGTGGGGGAAGAACGAGGGCAGGAATCGACCTCATTGGATAGCCTGGGAGAACCTCTACAAACCCAAATCAGAGGGTGGGCGGGGGTTTTGGAATCATCCTCTCTTCAACGATGCGCTTTTCTCCAAGCCATGATGGCTCCTTTTTAAACACCCATCATCTCTATGTGCGCGAGTTCTATGAGCTAAGTACTTTCCACACACGGACTTTCATGCCTCCTCTCTTGGTACCCACCCTAGCTTCCTCTGGAGAAGTTTTTGGGGGGCTAAAAAGCTCCTAGATAAAGGAGTGGGCTGGAGGATTGGGAATGGATCATCTGTCAAAATTTGGACTGACCCCTGGATCATTGATAAGTATTTTATGTGGGCTATATCCCTCGCCCAACCAGGTCTTAATGATGCCATTGTCAGATGCCTCCTTCTTACTAGGGACAGTGGTGGGATGTGGAAAAGATCCTTGATTGGTTCAATGAAAGAGATCAAAGAATTATCCTTAGCATTCCTTGCATACCAGACACAGGCCCTGACCATATTTTCTGGATTAATGACATCTCCGGAAAATACACGGTGAGATCCGGCTATTGACTTGCTATTGGAATCCACTCATTCAGCTGGGATTGGGACTGTGGAAATCGATTTTGAATCTAAACGTCCCCCACCCAAAATTCACCAATTTTGGTGGTAGGGTTGCTCGAGCATTCTTCCAAAAATCAGCCTTCTCATTTACCAACATATGGCCAGTACCATTTTTTCCCTTTCTGCCCGTACACTCTAGAAACTCTTCTGCACGCTATTGTTTTCTTCCTAGGAGAGAAGGATATTTGGAATCATTGGGGTTTGGGTTCAGTTTAATCGTTGGCATTGGCCTCTGACCTTCCCGATTTGCTGAAGCGTTGGTGATCCTCTCTCTCTTAAATGGATGTAGGCTCCCTTTTCACATTGGCATGGATTATTTGGGTTCGGCATAACGATGCTCTTTTTAATCAAGCTCACAAACCCACTGAATTCTAGACTGACCGGGCCACTTCTTGGATTGAGGGCTGGAAAGGCCACAATGGATTTTCTTTTCCAGTTGTTCCCCCTCCCATCCTGCTAACATGAATCCCCCAACGGAAGGGATCCTCAAGATTAATGTGGAAGCATCTCTTCTGAAGGATGGGCTTATTTCCCTCGGCCTCCTTGCCTGAAATCATATGGGGCATATTCTTGCTGCTAAATATGAACCACATCAGGAATTTTGGGAACCGGCAGTTGGTGAGGACATGACCATCCTTGCTGGTTTGATGCTCTCTTTGGAATGTGGATGGGGTGATATCATCATTGAGTCCTACTTCCTCACCGTGATCGATTCTATTAATCACAATGACGGTGGCCTCTAGTCTTTTGGCATCATCATCAGGAGAATTCTCTCACTTTGCCAATGATTCTCATGTTGTAACTTCTCCTTCACCAAAAGGGAAGGAAAAAACGCATCCCATCAGCATGCGGCCTCAGAACCTTTCGATTCTAACCAGCTCTGTTTGAACAATTTACCTTCATGGCTTAGCATTTGTACTTCTACTGATCTTTGTCATTAATGTTATATGTCTTCTTCAAAAAAAAATGAAAAAGTTAATATTTATCAAAAATTATTTTCATATTATTGAACCAAATTTTACATATTGATATCAACCATGTTTCTAGGATTTTTGAAATTAAATTCACATAAATTGTTAAATTATATTTTATGCATATTTGCAATTGTGTATAGAAGGTGAGTAAAAGACGTTAAAAAGATCTATAAAATTTTATATATCTAATCTTATTATAAAATGAATATTGTGAATTATATTGTAATAATATAGGTATTATGTATCTATTTTTACATTAAAATAAATTTAAATAAAAAAATTATTATTTAAATAAAAGGGCGGTTTTAAAAAATAACACAGTGTTTTTCACTATTCATAGAAAATTGAACGTTTTCTGAAAAATACCACATATTCTTCATAATATAATTTTGATAATAAAAATATAAAATTGAATTCGATATTAACAAATTAAAAAAATATAAGTTCCATTAATTAAATTAAAATTAATTCTCTTTGTCAAAACCAGAATGTAGGTTTTTGAGAAGTAAAAACAATCAAAAGAATGATATGTGTTTATGTCCAATTTAAATGTAAAATTACTTATAATTAACTAAATTATATTAAATGATAAAATATAATATAATAATACTTTAAAACCACTCAAATGTATATTTTAATGCTATTAATTATTTCAATTAAAAAAGTTGTTTTGAATTAAAATTTAGTAATTTTCATTATCCATCAAAATATGAAACTTATCAGAAAAGTACAAAAAAAGTATCCAATATAAATTTTTATGTACCTCTTCTAAAGAAGAATTTTATTTTGTCGAATTGAATATATAAAAGTGTCAAATATTGGATTTAAAAAGAGTTCCCCATTAAAAGGCAGTAAAATTTCATTTTTTGAAAAAATACTTCTTTTTTCTAAAAAATTGAATTTGTTCTTATATAATGTCTACGAATCACATAATAAGGATGTAAAAAATATATGGAGTATATAAATTTAAAAATGTAGTTACTAATATTCATATATTCTTTTTGAACAGCTAGTTTGGTAAGTCATGGTGCACTCGAACTCTGTGTTGCGTGTAGTGCAAACTATTGAATTACTTTAAAGAGATAATGTATAGTGAAATCATAGGGGGTTACACTTATTGTATTATATTAATTAAAACTATATAAAATATATTAAATCTAATTTTAAACATTCATCCAATTTTTTTATAGACATGATATAAAAATAAATCCGATTTTACACGTAAAAAGATTTATTTTTCTAAAGGCTATTTTATCGCCTTTTGATGCAGCACTTATTTTTAAATTAACTTTTGAAAATTTAATAAAAAACAAATTATTAAAAATAAACTATATTTTTAATATCTGAATTTCAAAATTATCTTTGAGTGATTTTTTAGTATTTTTCAGAAAATATTTATTTTTTAGTTAATAGTGAAAATTACTGTATTTTAATTGAATAATGAATTTTCATCTAAAAAAGTTATTATGTAAAATTGTCATGTGATTTTTTTAAAGTAAAACTAGATCAATTATTTTAATATTCAACCAATTTAGAAAGTATTAATCAATTTCATATTGAATTTGGATATAAAAACATTTCATGATTTTGAATATTTTCAAAATAAAACCTCGCTTTATCACCCCATCCACAGGGTTAATTTTAATTTTTTTATCCAGTTATCTATTTTTAATTTTAATAAATGGATTATATATTTGGAATAATATGGTATCAAAATATTAAATATTTCCCTTTTATTTTCTGATAATATTAATACTATACTTAGTGATTTTTATTACCATGGTTAAGGGTAAATCTGATAATTAACGGTCGAAATAAATATAATTTTAATTAATTAAGTTTATCTGAGGATTATCAATATTATTATAACCTATTATGAGTGTATTGAATATTTTTCATGTTAATTTGTTTTATATATTTTATTATAGTCAATATAATGAATAGTGTCCAAATTGACTTTAATGAAAATTTAGAATAAAAAAAATATTATTAAATCATATAAAATTCTTAAAAAATTAAAATTTGGACAAATGATTTTAATAATATTTATCTTTTCATCAATTATCAATATATGGGTCATAATGAATTTAATAGTGACTATATTAACCCTTAAAATGTAAAAATTCATATTGCCATGATAAGAGTTAAAGAGACTAAAAAGGGTTTAAGAAGAGACGATAAGGGTAGGAATCTGACCTAACATTGTAAAAAAAATATTGGATATAGGTATTTATATCCATAATCATCTAACCTTCTAAATAAATCATTTTTATGCCATTTAAAATTTATAGTCAATTTATTTTAATTAAAGTTTTTGAGAAGTTTCAAAAGACCCTCTAAACACAATTATAAAAGGGAACCTCCTATATCATTACTTCTCACCATTTTATTCCTTATAGATCATACAACCCCTACCAAATTCTCTTTTAAACATTATTATATATCTTCTATAGGCACATGTCTTCCAAAATTAATAATCTTTGATCCTTTAAGAAGAGATCTAAAGTAAGCTCACTAAAGAAGAGGAGGTTAAAGAACGTTCAAAAAAAGTAAAGAACAAGGTAAGGGTTTCTTGTATCACTTTTATTACAATGAGATATATTCCTTACTCACCCTTTATTTATTTTTTTGTGGTATACTTCACCTTTTATATATATATATATCATATCATGAATTTATTTATCTTTTTGGCAATCATTGTTTCATTTTATGATTATTAATTTTATGGGGATATGATACAAATGATTACAAAGAGGTGATGGATTTATGAAATCAATTTCAATTCATTGGGTTAAACATATAATTCATTGAATAATTCATGATAAACTACTTTTTATAATGTTTTATTTCAGCTTTTTTTATATGTTTGTACAATTGATATACATAATCGATTCATTTGATTATTGCCTAAATCGTATTCCATTTTTATATACAGTGTTTAATTTGAATGTCATTTGAATAAATGTGGAAATAATTTTAAATCCATGTCTTTTAATAAATATAGATATTTTTTTATGATGTATATTGTATATGAATTGCATTCATTATTTGATATAAGTGGAATGTTTTTGGGTGGAAGACACTGGTGGATCCCGATTATAGATAGTCCCTCGATGCATCGATAGTCATAGGGGACGAATATAATATGACATCGTTAAACAGGTTTTTAACTATAGATAAAACCATCTAATGAATGGTCTTGATGGTAGTGGTTTATGTTCCAAATACATGACCTCAAAAATATAATAATTTCTTTCATTCAGCATTCAGTAATTATTATACATGAGATTTTCACTATGATAAAAATATATGGATCATTTTATTATTAGTATATTGATTAATTGTCATGTTTTCTAAGTTATTTACCTCTCTATATAGATTATTCTTATTTTTTAAAGTTATCTATTGATGTACTTAACCAATACTAGTCATTTCATCTCACCCCTTTCTTATGTTTTATTTTCCCCCAAGTTTCCAGTAAGATTATTATGATTGATATGCAGCGTTATGCTGGGGGGAATAATGGTGTTCTCATAGAAAATATTTTTTCAATTTATATCTATAATGTAATTTAAATTTAAGATATATATCTAGTTAACCAATACTTCCAAAATATTCAGTCATTTGGGATTTCATTCCTAGAATCTTATGCCAATGTAATATAGTAAGGCACCAGCACCGGGCTCCTGGGGTCGAGGTCATTACAATAATGTAGGAATAAACTCCATGTAACTCCATTTATACATCATATACTATGTTACATGCTGCATTTCATGAGGGGGAATGACTGGGGTTCATCCCTGAGAGACACATCATGTACCCTAGGAGTAAACTTTGTGCACTCTACTGAGGTACTTCTTCCTTATGCATTTCCATATTTAGGGCCCTTATGGAGATCCTTGATTATCTTATCTAGAGTTTTTTTCATATAACATGATGGTGGCCATGGTATTGTCATTAGATATGTGACATGAGGTTATTATAGTGATACAATTCTCATAGATATGTATGGATCTTCCCCAAGTGGGTGCACCTCATTAGTCCATCCCACTTAGGGTATAGTGTAGCATTAGGTTTCGAGAATAGTATTATGATATAATCTATGGGAATGGTTCAGATAGAGTTTTTGCGTCCCTCTGGGAATCCATAGTTGGGGTCCTCTATCATACCATCTTCCCTAGGTGGGGTTTGTGGTATAAACATCACCAACATACATGGTCATTGATCCCCTACTTAGAAGGTTATATTATATTGGGTTTTCGATACATAAAAATGGTATTAAGGGTGATCCCCTATCTATGTATCACAATTATAAGCCAAAGTGGTGTTCTTGGTGTATCCCACCAGCCCATGGTGTGATCCCCTATCTATGGATTCCATTCATGATCAAGTAGAATCATGGGACTTGATGTATGATTTAGGCCATATGACATAGAGTGTGTGTCAGGTACATATGGGTTATTCTGGGAGTCCATATAGTTATGTCTCAGATCCTAATTAACATAACTTGTAAAGATGAGCTCTCTATTTATGTGTAGTTAAGAAATGGGGGAGGAGATTAATATTCTCTCTTTTTGGGGTTTTTTATAACCTCTGGTTATAGTTCAAGCAGGCTATTGTCTTTTAAATACTCCGTTTTATTTGGGTCACCAACCAAGTATTATTATACTCAATCTTAAACGGGTTTTCCCCACACATGCCTTGTATTGAATAGATGAAACGCCTTTGGATGGTTTCCTTGGAGGACTGGGATCAAATAAACAATATATTGAGCTCGATAGACTGAGGTGTGTGATGGTAGATTCATTTGAAATCAGTCCCCTATTTTTGATCATGTTGGAATCTTTTGTAGTTTTCTTGGATTTTTTTCCCTTCTATACACTTTTAATAATTATATCATACTCTGATTTGGGATAGATGTTATGCATCTATTTTTGTATCATTTTTTATTATCTCTTAATTGATTCATGGAGATGGATGTGTGTGTTTTGAACTCTTCTTATTTATAGTAGGGTTCATAGTGTCTCCCATGAGACATGGGTGGAACCTCTTATTTTGGTATCATGATCCGCTAATCTATAGCATGACTTTATTTTTGGAATGAACTAAAAATGATGTTCTGTAGGAAGAATTATATTATTTATGGATGGGATATTACATTTTCCTAGTGATACCCAATGATTGATACCTATCAGTTGAGTGCCATCAGGGGTAGTAGGGCTCGTGGAGTGAGCACTCACAAATGAGTGATACCATTGATTCTTGAGTAATATTAGGTGTTTGGTTGTATAGATGTGACCATGAGGTTTGGAGTCTATGTCGATTATATCTTGGATATTCTAGGATTAATTGTGGTTATGTCTTAGATCCTAATTAAAATTCCTTACGATGATCAGCTGACTGGTCATGTATATCCCAGCTGTAGAGGTGGATATTCTTATTCTCAC
This sequence comes from Viscum album, assembly GCA_963277665.1. Classification (NCBI taxonomy): domain Eukaryota; kingdom Viridiplantae; phylum Streptophyta; class Magnoliopsida; order Santalales; family Viscaceae; genus Viscum; species Viscum album. The sequence goes on along the minus strand of OY728159.1, from coordinate 681,524,198 downwards.
TCACTTGGGGCTTTTATACCTTAAGATATAGGTCGAGTGGATTGTCTAATTTCATTTAATCCATTTTATTTTGGGTTTTGGAGTGCATATTGTGTATTTGATACTCAGAAATATATGTGAACTTCCTAGTGATGTCATGAATTATGTAGACAACTGGCCTTTCTATGGTTTTCTTAGAGGACTGGGAGTTGAGGGGGTGTAGATTGAGCTAGATAGACTGATGTGTGTACTGGTGGTTGCATTTTATAGCAGGTCCCTCCATTTGGGAATGATGGACTATTTTTTTTGGTCTTCTAATACTCCATTTTATCATGTTATAGTACTTATGTCACACAAAGATGTGGTATATATGTTATGTATTCATTTTGGTGTCATTTTTTTATAATCTCTACACGGTTTCAAAGAGATGGATGTGTGTCTGAATTTATACCGGTACTTTAGTCTAATATCTCTAGTTTGTGTTGTGTGACAACTCAGTTATGGTCTACAACCCCTTGCTTATTAAATATGGTATTGGCATAGTCAAACTCAGCTTATCACTAACTAGTGGGGTCATAATGGGTTAGTTTGGGGCACGAACAACCTTTACGATCTAGTAACACCCTTCTAGATCACCAACACCCTTCTATGGGCCCAAAATGAATATGTATATATATATGGGATGAGAATATAGGTATGCTTAGTTGGGTCATCCCCAAAACCTCTAATGTAAATGTAAAATAGTCCTACTAAATATATAGTGAATAAATATTAACATCAACTCACTACCCAATTTAGGTGAACTATATTCCCAACCACACTAAGGACCTCTTACCATGTAATTCACAAATATTATTAAAACCCACTCAATATGACATACATAATAAAGTTAACCTACTACTACATTAACACAATAATAGTTTCCCTATACCATGACATCTTATGTCCAATTTCTATCATCCCCACCATAAGTAATAATTCACATATGTGAAAACTCATCAAAACAATAACCATATCATTCGTGTGACATTACCATCACATACCCATAATTACATAGTAAAACCAAGAACCATAAAGCCCCTTATAAATAAAAACTATAACTTAATACAGTATTTCTCGTGTATAAGTACAAATGTAATAACAATATCCATTATAATCCAAATAATCATATATTCTATAAACATAAACGGTTACATCCCATATAAAAATATGTGTAGTAACTAAGACCCATTACAGGTCATGTGAGAAAATATCTGATAATTTCAAGTCATTATAACCAGAATATATCTATATAAAATCTACATTTTGAATAAATAGAGTGGTATTGGAGTAGTCAACAATCTATATCCTTGACATCCTAGATTTTGGGAAGACATCTGCATCCCAGTAAAAATATCGGAATTAATCACCACAAATGAATCAGGAGGTTGATGTCGTGACCCGTCCCTTGGGGCTCGTGCCCTGACTATCCCAATCCCACCTTCCATAGGCTAGGGGCTGGCGACTACCACCGGAAAGGTTTATCCCTTAAACGGAAAGGCATTACCTTTTTAGCCTATAGAGACACACGGTCCAAGAACAGAAAAAAAAAGAAACTGCACAGACTAGAACGCAATATGATGGAACTACAAAGTAAAATATTGTAATAAAAGAGAGCAAGAAGTAAAAAGGGACCAAAATACCAACCTAACTGTAAAAGTACAATTATTACTGGAAGTACAATACAACTGAAAGAAAAAAGAAAAAAACTAATGGTTCATCCTCCGAGGTTTCTACCTGTAGGGTTTGTACAAATAGCCTCCTCAACACTCTACGTCTGTCAGTCTCCTCCACGTCATGTCATGTCGAATGGTCCACCTCTGAGCACCGTACAGTCATAGCTCCATCTTTCTCGATCAACATTGTACATCATCTGCACCAGACACAACAAGATGTGGGAAAAGCCTGTGCATGGGTGAGTATAACAATACTCATTAGGGACCAAAATACCCCCGTAGGTCTCCTAGAGTTCCACAAAGGAAAACCAACAAAGCATTACATCAAGTATACATTTGTATATTCCCATACATATACCTAAGTTATCAAGATATACTCATCTCATACATGAGAAAAGGACAACACATTGGTAATACCACTAAGGTAGAAGTACCACACAGGTAACACCAGGAAGATAACCCCACAAATGTAACTCCATGAAGGTAGAAGTACCACACGGGTAACACCACAAAGATAGAAGTTCCACATAGGTAACACCACAAAGACAATACCAAAAAGGCAAAAGTTCCACACAGGCAACACCATGAAGATAGATTTACTACACATGTAACACCAGGAAGATAGAAGTACCACACAGTTATGACCATAAAGATAAAAGTACCACATAGGTAACACCATAAAGACGATACCACAATGGTAGATATACCACACAGGTAACAGTATGAAGATAGAAGTACCACACATGTAACACCATGAAGACGATACCACAAAGGTAGAAGTACCACATAGGTAACACCACGAAGATAGAAGTACTACACGGGTAACACTATGAAGATAGAAGTTCCACACAGGTAACACCACAAATATTGAAGTAACACAGAGGTAAAAGACTCAACTCACAATTATGTATAACTTAAGTACAAAAGTACAGATGATTAGTTGTAATCTATACCATCTTATCCAATTAGGAAGCATTGTTCCTATCCCACACATGATTGATAGGTAACTAACCTCGGCTGACCCATATAGGATAGATAGGTAACTAACCCCTACTGACCCACACCGGATCGGTATGCACTAACCTAAATAGGTTCACTGAGTAATGACCCACACAGGATCTGACTCACACAGGATCGATAGATACTGACCCACATTGGAATAATGTTCTTTTTTCACATTTTATCCTACCACAGGTTTCCTCACACCTGGTGCGCTTGAGTTTCAAAGAATCTTACCCTTGAGATATAGGTCATACCTCTAATTCCACTAATCTCTGCAAAGGAGTAACCCAAATGATTTCCATGTCATAAAGGTTCTAACGTGATAGACGGTGCATCAATCGGACGCCCGGTCTGTGAGTTATAAGCATTTTAGCATTGAAGGACAGGTTGGATTTGGGTTCAATCCAACAAGCCCATAATCTAAATTTCTCCAAAACTCAAGTGTAGTATACCAAAAAGACTATCTTGACCCAAGGATCCCAACTATATAGATGTTTCGTCAAACAAATGTCCGGTTCTCAAGATATTCCCCATTAAGTGTGTCTGGGTCCGGTGGGGCCAGCTGGGCCCGGGTGGACTCGGCCCCGTGGGTAGGGGTGTACTCAGCCCGCTGGGTCGATGTCTGGTCTAGCCCGCAAGAGTGGCGGCCTAGCCAGAATAGGGCGGCTTGCAAGGGGAAGGCCCAGCCCATTTGGGCGTCGGCCTAGTCCGGGGTGGCGGCCCACTGGGGTGATGGCCTGCATGGGTAGCAGCCCTGTCCGAGGGTGGAAGCCCGGTCTGAGGGTGGCGGCCCACTATGAGGGAAGTAGCCCGATTTGGTTCGACATAGGGGTTGTAACCCCCCAGTCACCCGGATTCCCGAATGGCCTGGTGGTCATTCGGTTGGCAAGGTGGGGGCGCCGTGTGGGCACCGCTCGGTCATCTCAGAACCTACTAGAGGTAGTTTGGGCCTCCGCTGTAACGCCCCGACCCCAGCTACCCAGAGTCGGTGCATTAATTACATAACATTGGCATGATCATGAGAAAGATCAAGTCTCGAAAGACCGATTAGTTTAGTAGCCCTGGAATAACTAGATACATCCATAAATTTTTACATTACATCATAAAAAAACATCTTGTCTTCATATCCCCTAATACTATCCCTGCAGGTCATTCATAAATTACTTCTTCATAATCCTGGGAAAAATAAAACATTGAAAGGGGTGAGCTCGGATGCTCAGTAAGGATAACATTATAGCAGAAGCTTTCATAAATAATCATAAACACTTAAGGCAATTTATAACTAAAACAAAAGCCTTATAAACTTGAACTTCAGCATAAAATGGCGAAGGTAAAATGAAATAATGCCATTTACTTACTCACATGGATATTCTACTAGTCGAATGATCACATGCAATATCAATAACCACTTTCATAATGATGGAATGCATAATGCCAGACTATCATAACCACATAGCCAAGGCCTCGTGCCAAGACTACAAATAAGATTTTGCCAAGGCCTTGTGCCAAGACACTAGTTTGTCTCATGAGACCTACCGATGCATCGAGGAGCTATAGCGGGCTCCACCCGTCACTTATTAAGTCCAATGCATTCCTCATATGAATAGGTTTAAGCATAAAATAAACATTCGTATTAAAACTAGCATACGAAATGTCAATACTTTAACCACAAACCATGAATGGTATAAAAATAGAACATCCACAGTCAAATATAACTCATTTGATACAATATGGAAGATTGTATTGTATCATATTAACCTCAATCATGAATAATGAAGGATGTTGACATAGATGAAAATAATCATCAAAACTATTTGAGAGAAATATCCCCCTTTTCTTGAAAACATTTAAAAGTCACACTATTTGTCAAGAAGCCATTTAAAAATAGATTTTTGAATCAAAGTGTCCCATAACACTTAGAAACCTTTTAAAAGGATTTTTAATTTCTAAACTTTAATGTCCATATAAATAAATCCTTAAAACCATTTTTAAAACATGGGCATTAATGAGAAAGATTTAGATGAATAAGTCTTTAAAACATTTAAAAATGGTATTTTAGTTAGAGATTCTAACCAAAAGAGAGACACTTGAATGAAAATAATTGAGGTAATCAAAACTTTGCAATATCATGAGAATAAAGGGAATTCATGATATACTATGTCAAAGTACATTATATACACCACATAAAAGTGATTTGGTGTATATCAACAAAGAAGTCTCAATGGAATGTAAGTTGAGATAAAATCTCTCATAAAGGCCATATCCTTAGGTTAAGGATAAACCAACAACATAATTATGTGTGAAAAATATAAATACACTAAATATGATTGGATATTCAGTGTAAAACAATCAAAGTATATTCACACATATTCCTGTAAAAACAATACCAACGAATTGGATGTTTAACTCAACGAATGGTGAAAGAGTTAAAATTACTCTTATAAAATTCATATCAATGACTTGAGAATTTTCAATGGAGTGATTATGTGTATCAAAAGTATATCCACAGGAAGGGGAGTGGAAATTATGACATAATCAAATGAATAGTGATTCCACACATAATCTTGGGGTAATATAATCAATGAAATATGTGTAAAGCCAAATGAGTGGAAATTGAAATCTCAAATTCCCTTATTGATTAGGTAACTTAAGAAACAAACACCCATGAGAGAAAGATCATACCATGATGATGTAAATACCCATAAAATAAAGTATATTACACAATGAATACAATCATGGGTAGTACACATACACCACATGCAATAATTAAGTGGTGATCAATGGAATTCTCACGGAATTAAAAGTGAGACAAGAAACCCCTTACCACGTTAATCAACTGAGTCGCATGGCCAAAAGTTAATAACCAACAAATGATTTACAGAATAACATGAATATAAAGTGAATAATGATAATATATATCAAATGGAAGTACACAATACACCACTTTCAATAATTTAGTAGCGAACAATGGAAATCTCACGGAATTGAAAGTGAGATAAGAGAATCCCTTACTTTGTACTTTTTCCTTGGTCGATGGTAGGTTTACCTCCTGTATAATGGTAAAATAATTGTTATTGAATAATACAAGAATCATTTACTTTAATATGATATCATATATGATCTTTTAACATTGATTTGTTAATAATATCTTAGTATTAACGCCGTTTCGGGTGTTAACTTACTCATTTTCTTTTATATGTTTTGTTACATAAGTCATGTTTGTTGTATCTTATTCATATCCAGAATGATATCAAGTCCTTAAAAATCATTATTAATTCATTAAATGATAATTATACTTGAATGGATACGATGGAGAATGAATCTCATCGCGTTCGTGGAGACGGTAGTCCGTACGTACACACGAACGCTACTTCCATTTAATTTTTTTATTTTAAAAGAATAGAATCCAAATGATACATAGGTGTATTACTATTCCAGTATAATATAATATTTTATATATGTTACTTAAGTTCATTAACACCATCCTTTATACGTTCCATGTGTGGTATGAACGAGTCATATCATTTTAAGGGGGCGGTAGTCCGCACTTCCTCAAATGAAATTATCGTATGTATATACAACATGAAACGAATAATGGTATGAAATAAAATGGAATTACAGAAGATTATATATAAAATATATATCATTAATATCATATTTAATTACAGTTCCATCATAATGGCCACCATGAGAGGCGGTAAGATGTTTTTGAACAATCATCGTTTCGTGAGGCGTTAGTTTGCCATCCACAGAAACATTATGTTCGTCATCCATTAGATGGAGTTGTGTGTATGTGTAGTTTGAATAATTCTTATAACAACATCCTAGTATATTGAGGATACTGTTGTTGTTACAAAAGAAGGGAAATAAAAAGATTTTTGGGGTTGAAGAAGCAAAATAAATGAAAATAATTTAAGAGAAATCGTTACCTTTAATTTAGGTAACTCACTTTGGTTGGAACCAAAGGACTTGTTGAAATGCTTTCTGGCTAAGGGGAAGCTTCAAGGAGGAGGAGAGGGATGTGGGGAGCTTATTTGGGCAGAGTTTGGACGAGCCAAGTGGCTTGAGAGGTGTGAGGAAAAGAGAAGGAGGAGTGCCCTTTTATAAGAGGGGTGAGGGGCACCTTTGGAAAAGCTAGAAATATTAATTTATAATAAATTCATATTCGGTTTCCAAAGGCTCCAAAGTTGACTATTCAAAGGATGAGGGGGGGATAGGTCGAAAACAACTCATCCAATAGAATTTAGACAGGTTTGGGTACTTATATTAACCTTATCTTTTAGTATTAACTCTAAGTTAATTAGTTTCACTTTTTCAATGTCTCTTTGTATTTTTATATAATATGGTTAATAAACTTACTATATACATCCAAGCGACCCCCAAGTGGTCCATTAATGATTAATCTATCATGATATAAGTCTCTTGGCCGAACCTTAGATTTTTAGGAATTTAATATCAATTAATAATATAATATTTGTTTTAATAACTCTTTTATGTCAATTTTGACACTATTCATTAGTTGATTTTTGTGAAACTCATAACAGATTGATTATTTCGAAAAAAGTCAATTACATCAATCCTAATATATCCTATTATCCTAGAAAATTAGTTTAATTCATTAAAAGTGTCATATTATATTTATTTGGGTATTTATAAAATTAATTATTTTAATTTTTCACTATTATAGTAATTACTGCATCATCATTGTGTCATTAATATTTTACATTATCTGATGTCTAAAAAGTATAAATAAAATATCATTATGTAGGAAATCTTTTTATCTTTCTAATGAATATTTATAATCTAAAATCCAGCATATATAACCCTATGTAACAATTGTTTTGCTAAAAGATATATGCTTGTGTCATTTTGTATTCATTTTAACTTAATTAATATAAAGTGTCATTATCACTTACAAGTGGATCCATGGGGTCCCAAAATTGACCCAAAGATGCCCATGGTCGACCATGTATCAACCAATAGGGTTAAGACACGTTTTAGGGTAATTTAGTATTATTATAATATTATTTTGTTTAACCCTTATTTACCGGATTTACCCTTAACCATGGTAAATAAAATATTTACCGCAGTAATTATTCAAAATGTCTAAAAATAAAAGTTACCTATTTACACAATTTGAACATCCTGATTCCAAATATGGAATCCATTTTTCTAAATTCAAAACACAGAAGTGGCAGAAATTAAATTAAAATTAATTCCCGCTGTCAAAACAAAAAGCGTGTTTTTAAGAGATAATAACTATCAAAAGATTGACACTTGTTTATGTTCGGTTTAATTGTAAAATTATGTCCAATGACCAACATTATATTAAATGGTAAAAATATATTCTAAATATACTTTAAAACCACTCAAATTCACAATTTATCACTATTAATTATTTTGATTAAAAAAGTTGTTTTTAATTAAAATTTAGTAATTTTCACTATTCATCAAAATACAAAAGTTATCCGAAAAGTACCAAAATTTCACCCTAGGCTAATTTCGATATTCCGAATCCAAAAATGAAGTCCATTTTGAAATATAAAATATATATAATTTCAAAAAGTAGGTATTACTATTCATAACGGCTAGTTTGATTGGTTGTGGTGTGTTAAAATCTTGAAGTTGCGTACAATGCACGTCATTGCATTATTCGAAAGGAAACATACCGAGGAAGCTTGGGGTGTTACATTCTCCCCTCCTTCAATAAATTGCGTCCTCGCAATTTTTAAAATTTTTCTTGGGAATATAATGGAAAGTCCCACATCGGGAAAAGAGTCAATAAAACTATCACTTTAAAAGAAAGAAAGAGAGGTATAAGGGTCATCCAAGATAACCCATACTAGGATTCCATGTAAGAAAACATGGATATGGATGATAAACTAAGTGTCAAGTTCTGATGGAGAGGGATAGAAATCATGATCAGGAGAAAGTTAACAATGAGAAAACCACAAACTTGTGTTGGGACAAACGACCATTAGTCTCCTAGTAGGAAAGTAAACGGACAACATTTTTTTTTAAGTTACATTACATAAGGAAGAGGAATTCATTTATGATATTGACTAAGAACATTATGAGATATACTTACATTTTAAGTATATTTTCATTCTTTAATAAATTTCCACCACTAACTCATTTTTTTAAACGATGAGTATTCAAGAAGACTTGGTCACACTGGAAGAGATAGAATAAACTTCTATAGAATCACATGATCCATGAAGGATAAACCATATATTTACATTGTCTTTGCAGATTAATCAAAACCAAAATGGTCAGTGAATGATCTAATGATCCCCCAAAAGGATATTCATTGAGATAAATATGCACTAATCTTAATTTCTAAAATTAAACCAACAATACCCCAAAGTTAAATAGATACCATTCAATAACCAATTGTCCTTAAAATCCTTTAATATAATCCAAACTAATATTGAAACCCAAAACATAGAAGAATTTGATTATGTAGTCTCCCATGTTAAATTGTATCTCCAAATGACATCAGATACTCTTAAAGTCACATACTCAAAAGTAATTAACCTAATCACATATTCTCTATTATAGGTTAATCATTTCCATAAATAACCCAAATCACTATAAATCCACAATAAAAACTTAGATAAAAATCTATCATTATTCCACAAATGAAACCCCATAGTATTCTATTTTCCTTGGGCATATAGTGTTCCCAACAAAGCGAACATCTTCCAAAATAACATTTATCACTTAATCACCAAATCATTTTCCCAAATCAACTTATTATTGATCAATAAAATCATTTAACTAAAAAAAAGTCACACTAACCAGGGACTTCACGTAGTCCAGTGGTAGGCGATAAATCCCAATCGCACTTTGGTTGTGGGTTCGATTCCCATAGCTTTGTCCGACGCGACGGGTTGTCACACGGTCTACGTGTTGTCCTTTTTCAAAAACTATATTTTATAATATTGCCAAAATGAGATAAATTCCTCAAAATACTATATCATAAATTTAACCACAAATGTTATATCATACCTTGAATCTTCATCCCAAATTAGAATAACTTATAATTCTCTCAAACCCCAATGATCATATAAATCCAAATGGTTATTTATACCCATATCCACAAGAGAAGAGACAATTCTTCCTCAAATATCATTCTCACATGGCAAACTGCGGGGTTAAAAATACAAGAGAAAATTATTCCATAGTAAACCCATCAACAAGGAGTGCTAATACTTTTTAAACATTTCTCCAACCATTTATTCCCACATAGCTTCTTCTTTGACCAAGAAAATATCCTATAGAATAGGACATTCACTCGGGTAATGGCCAGGTCCCCTACATTTACGGCAAATGACTGTAAATGGACTCTTGGGACCATTTTTATCTTCTTCC